>CM050648.1:137061358-139830543 GCA_027574665.1 Rhynochetos jubatus | reverse complement strand
GGAATTAATTCCATGCAGTTTGTTGAACAGAAGTCTAGGAAGGGAAATTAGAAAACAAAAGTATCATCAGTCACTGC
The DNA here is from genome assembly GCA_027574665.1 of Rhynochetos jubatus. NCBI lineage: Eukaryota > Metazoa > Chordata > Aves > Eurypygiformes > Rhynochetidae > Rhynochetos > Rhynochetos jubatus. Next base: position 139,830,466 of record CM050648.1, on the reverse strand, counting down.
TCAGTTCCTGACAGTCACGATGGCATTTATTTTTCACTCTCACATTAGGATCTCTCAGAAAAGGGAATGTGAAAGGGGTCTACCATTTCAGTGAGCTTACCCCCAAGCAATTCAAACCAGCAAACAGCCCCAGCTTCCAGCCAGCTGAGAACTTGCACTTTCAATGGATTTGAATAGAATTTGTTTCTCACTGAATTTCCTTTTGAAGACAGATAGGCAGGTAAGTTGCTTTCATTCTTAAGCACCTTCTTAAGCACAGCCAATTTTTCTGGCTAAGATGAGCAGCCGAAGAAATGCTAAACGCTAAAGTGTGTATTTTCTTCACAACATCTGACGTTCCGCATGATGGTGGCGTTGGAGAGAGCCACAAGCATTGCCCAGGTTTGACTGGGAAAGCTGGTTAAAAGCATGTATTGCATGCTTGGCTCAGAACAACTCCAAGGATTTGTTCATCAAGGATCCGCTTTCTCCTCTTATTTTCCTTTAAGATATTCTGCTCTGAAACTCATTTGCTGTTATTCCTTTGCTTCTGACAGTATAATGTCTGCTTGAGACTTTTTTTACTGGTGGCATGCTACCCCACAGAGAATTAAGTACATTAAAGACTTTCCTTTCTTTTTCTAAACTCAGAAACCTATATCAAATGCTGGTTTTTACCTCTCTTAATATCCAAATCTTGCACTTGATTCCTGTGTTTACAATGAGCAGATTCATGCGTCTGACACAGGATCTAAGGATTCAGACTTATGAAAGTTCGGAGTTGTAGCTAATAGCAACTTGCCTAAACCTGAGGTCTGAAATGATGAAAGAACTGACCTGTGTTTTGCTGTACCATTGGCCCTAAAGAGATTTGCAGTTGGACAGCAAATCAGCAAAGCCAGACAATATGTACTAAGCAAGTATGCAGAGCGAACAGAGCACTGGTAAATAAATGAGTTCTAATTAGCTATTTTGCCATCGCAAGGGACTGCAAATTGGTCAGAAGATTATTTCATTTATACACCTGGCATGGGACTAATTATCAAACAGAATTCAACCAATATGCAAAAAAGGCAACTGCCTACCCAAAAACAATTAAAAAACCTTTTTGAGCAAGACTAGAACCCCAGTTATTCCATAAATCTGGAAGATGGACATGGACAGAAAGACTAACTGGAGAGAGAGACCCTAAAGTGAATATACATTTAAAATAAAAATAAAAATATATTTAAATCTTGTTCCCTATGCAAAACAAGGAACTTTCTTCTTTATGTCTTTGTCAAAGAAGTTGCTTCCTCATGGTGTCTACACTGTCTGCTGATGTGAGAACTCTTAGTTGAGTCTGCCTGCAAAACCTTCAGTATCTGACATTTCCCTTGTTGTGTGATTACCCCTCTCACAGTTAATGGAAGTCATACAGTGGTACAAAACAATTTGTCTGATATTAAAGAGAACATGGAAGATACAATCAGGTCTTAATACATGAGAAAAGCAGAGCTCCAGCCCCAGCACAGTCATGCCACATCTGGGGCTGACCATGGCCCCACTGATCCTGCACCCACAGCCCCTCGTAGACTAATGTCCTAGCCCTGGCCCATCATTCCTGACCCACCAGGGTGCCCAGGCTGGGGCTGCTCCACTCCCTGGCTGGGGTGGTGGGATGGATCCTGGCTGTGATGCCCTGTACTGCCATCCTGGGGAGCCCCCAGCCCTCGCAGTGCCTTGATAATTGCAACACTAAGCTGCAAGACAGTTTGAACAATCATCTGAAGTGTTTTGGCTGAAGTCAAATCTAAGCTGAAGCTAAGTATTTTGTTTATATGCCCCACCAAGAGAAACAGAAATAAACCTGTAGCCTTATAGGCACTTTTCTGCTGTTTGATGCCAACTTTTCCTTTGAAGAAAAAAAAGCTCAGAGAAAACCATCTGACCAGCTTTCCATAATCCAGCTGAGTTCACATAAATGAGGGCTAAACTGAAAGTTCCCACATAATCTTTTACACTGGTTTGTTTGGGTTTTGTTTGTTTTTTTAAAGCTCCTGTTCACAAGAGTAACTGTATACAAACCTGCCCCAAGCTCCCTCTGCCACATCAAGAATTTAAAATTATTTGTTAATTACTGAAGCTCTATCGTTTACAATTGTGTTCACTTCAGACCTTCACTACTTTGACACTGACCTTAAAGTGACCTTTGAGAAACTGGGAATCTATCCCACCATATCTTCTTCTTTCATGACACATTTTCTACAGAAATCTGTTACTGGGGAGCCGTCCTACAATCTCCCAAGTTTCGTTTCTACAAACGTCAGCAGAACAATTTATAACAAAAAGCTTGGCTACTCTTTCATTTATAAATTGCATCTTTGCCAAGTGCTTCCCTGCTGCATAAAGCAGATTGTCTCTTCTCACTTCAGCTCCTTGTGCTTTGTTCCATAGCTTGATAAGCACTTTTGCAAGTGTTACAAAATGGGATCTTATTCCTTCAAACAGACACCTCTTTCACGTGAGAGGGAGAAAGCTCCACGGAGAGCACTGCCAGACCAAAAACAGATGTTGAGTGAAATCTAGGGTTTCGGATACCATGAGGAACCTGCAACACCATTGTGGCAGCCAACAGTGCTGCCTTTTCACTTGACTTGCTCAGTACACAAAAGCAGGGATCGGAGGGAGAAGACACCGAGTTATCCAACTTCATATCTGTCGTTGCTACCATTACCATGGCATCCAAAAACTTTCCATATACTAAAAACTAGATAGTCAAACTGCTGTACGATTTGTATGGGTCCCTTGTCTCTTTTTCCTTTATCCCTGGCAAAGATTTCCGTGCCTAAAAAGGGTGCTTGATAGCAGTACCATTCAGCAGAACGGCTTTAAATCAAAGGTTTTGAAGGTTCTCTCATGGTTATTATGTCACTGCCTCAGCTGCTCTCCTCTTGAAGCTGGTTCCACAGCCAAATTCAGGCGTGCTTCAGTTCCTCACTCTCCTGCTCCTCTTCGAATCCTGTCTCAGAAAGCGTCATTGTCTGCACAGTCCCACTGTAATAGGATCATTCCCCAAAGAGGTCTCACCTTAAATGTGCCGGCCCTCCACGAACAATCTCGTTTCTGTTATTGTCAGTACCAGGGTTTGGGGTTGTTTCCCCCGCAGTAGAAGAGTTTTCTTTGAAGTTTTCTGCTTTAAACAGGTAAAGGTAGAAGTGCTGCCTTATAAAGTGCCCAGAAAAAAGTCCTGGGATTTGCTTGGTGATGGGGAAGAGATTGGAACAAAAGAGTCACAGGGTTTCAAATTCTGAAAAGGATTGTTCACAATGTTATAGAAACGTCACAGGAATTAATGGATTTGCACAATGACAGACCAACTTAGAACAGAAATACTTCAGCGCTTGTCTGTAGGGGCTCAGCCCATCTTGCTTTTTGCATTCTCCCCATCTCAGCTTCATCATTGCTCAAGCTTCAGAGCCAGGGAAAACAGATGTTGACGCCAGGCAAAGACTGACACTACAAAGTCAGGATCAGACCAACACTTCTTCAGGCTAAAAAGCTGTTCCCATTCCCACTTTCCAAGACATGGAGAATTTTGAATCAAGGTTAATGAGTGTGTGTTTTAAAGGGTACCTTCTACTTCAGTATTTGAAAGCCCCCGGCATAGTGTGTCCCTAGGACTGCTTTTGCTCAGCAACGGCACTTTACCTAAAAAAAAAAAAAAATCACCCCTTAGAGCTTCCAGTCACTGACAAAGGAATCTACTGAATGCCAGGAATTCAAGTGCAGTCCAGCACTGCACTAGTAAAAATTACCATGAGGATCTTCAACACAGATTAGTAAGACCGACTGTATTGGCTAATGCATAAACTACGTCAGGTAACAACTCTGTGGCTGCAGCCCAAGATTCAGCTACCTGCCTGTGCTCATTTACAGCTGTGATTCTTCTGCCCTGGAGAACTGCTGGTGAGCAGCAATGGCTTCTATGCTCATACCATGCAAGGAAAGGAGAGGAGGAAGACACAGAAGCGAAGTTGCTGAGATGATAACTCAAGCACACAAAAAAGTACCGACACGAGAAGGTGTAAACCCCTAAGGACCACACCAGAAGATGGAAACTGGGCAAGATCCAGGATCTGCTGTTCCAAAAAGCAGTACATCCTGACCTGACTGTCAGACTGCCTGGCCAGCAGAGACTCATCAGGTGCCTGCACATCTCTCTAACACACTGTGGATATGCTGCCCGCAGAGCAAACAGTGCTGTTTCACAGCACAGACATGACCAGTGACATTTCTGGAGTGCCCAGGAGCAATGCTGATGAGGAGCCACGAGTCAGGAGGGGCTACAGGATCCTGATAGATAGATTCAAACAGTTTCTCAAGGAAAGAGAAGTCAAAAATTTTAGGACAGCAATGAAGAGAAAGATGAACTAGTTTCTCCCATGCAACCACCCCAAGATTTATAAAGCTCCTCTTTTGCAGAAGTGCAGACCTGCTACAGCATACACAGCCCTCCTACAGCATGAAAATCCCTGCAGTGGTGTCATGCCCCATTCTGGGGATAACTCTTCTCAAAATGAAGCCACACAGCTGCTAATGACTCAAAACCACTGCACTGCAAGACCAGCAAGCTATACAGTGCAGCACTGAAACACCTGCCAAGGGCTCACCAGCCTTGCAGATACAAAGCCTTAGGCTCACATGCCACCTCCACCCTCATTAGTTCCACAGTGACCTCTCCTCTATTTTTTTCTGAACTCTTTAAACACATTATTAGTGGATTTTATCTAGGAAGTGTTGTGCAGGAGCTTTTCTGTATTTGTATGACACCAGTGATCCCAGATCTTGGCAAAGGAAGATTATTGCCTATTGCAGCTGCACAAGGTTTCAAGTGTGACTATGTCTCTGCGTATTAGGGGCAATGCAGAGAAGAAATAGTCCTTATCACTAAGAAAGTACAGTCACACAAGATCCCTTCTGATCTCTCTGAAGGATAGAGATTACTGTCCTCACCTTGATGTACTAATGCATATTAGAGGGTTACCCAAGGTAACACAGGAAGCGTGCAACAGAATCATGAACAAAATTCAGGTCTTCATTAAATATAATTTTTTTCCACTTCTTATAAGGGAAGTTTTAGACACAGGTTGCCAAAAATCAAAGAAAGACCCACAAATTTACAGTTTTGTCCTAAATAAATAAACCCTTTCCTCCATAGATGGTTGCCATTTCAGAGCATGACCCCACCCAAATAGAGACTATTTGAGGAAGTACAAAGTAGCAAAAACTGAATCCCAATCTTAAAGAGGAAAGGAAAAACAGATATAAATATCTTATTTCTCCCCCACTGCCCCCAGCAAAAAATAAGGCTGAAGGGAAAAAAAAAAAAAAAAGGAATTTTAAAAAATCTAACTTTGCCTGAGCCATTCTCAACTGATTTTGTTTGAAGAATTTAAGGACAGGTGGAATAACAGAGGCTCCACCTCCTATTCCAGTTTTTTGCTATTCTTAGCGCCAAAATTCTTATGCTAATTTAAACCTCCCTTGTTTTAATTTAAATTCATTATTACTGATTCTACCCACCATGTACTTGAACAGATTATTCCCCCGCTCTTTGAAGCCACTTACACACTTAACACAATTGAGGACTATTTTCCTTCTCCCTCAGTTTTCTGTTTTCAGAAGACCCCATTCTTTCCATCTTCCCACATAAAAAGTCCACTTGCTAGGTCCATGATTAGCACCACAATTCCCACCTAGACCATGTCTCACTGATCATATCCCTCTCGAATTGCAGTGCCCCCCAGCTTTGTAGGGTTTCCCTGCTTTCTAGTCGTTTTCCCTCCCGTGCATTCCTGTATCTGAGGGGTCTTGATCCGAGCCTTTAACTTGGAGCTCGCTGAACCTGCTCTGCTGATGTACCCCACAGGGCATCGGCACCGTGTGGGTAACACCATGTTTCCCACCACACCAGTCCTGACAGATCCACTGTGTTCTTTAATGACCCCCCACCCAGGTTCCTCCAGCACTGCTGTGACTCCTTTACACGTTAATTGAGTGACAAGCAAAGTTACGAGTCCCCTTCGGTTCCAGTGCCAACTCAGACTGGTGACATCCCCAGGGAAGGGGACATGAACATCTCAGACTCTGGCTTGCTGCTTTAGGTAGAACTGGTTTTAATTTCAAAATATTGTCACGCTTGGGAGATGCTGCCAACGGTCTCCAACTGTCAACGCTTTGGCAGGGGCATCGCTCGGCTTTCGGTGCCAATCTGTCTTTAAACATCACAGCCTGTAAACCTGCAGATGGAGTTTTCCACAAGCAGAAGCTGACATGTCAGAAGCTTGTCTGTAGGATCCGCTGGCCATGATCCAGCAGCACAGTCTCTCCCTCTTTGTGCCTGTAGGATGTGGGTTGAGTGAACAGGGAATTGGAGCTACCTTCTTTGAAGGTTTGGGCACACCCCAGCAACCCCTTGTTCCCTTTTCTCCAGGAGAGGAAATGTAACAGGCTCTCCACAGGAAAGCTAAGACCATAGGGGTGTTTATTGGCATAGACAAGCAGATACCAAAATTACACCCTAGTCTCAAGACTCATTCCAGCCTGTTGCTTCATTACCCTAGTCAATAAAATCAAGATCAGTGGTTTTGTGTGTATTTTGGTAGGTTTTTTTAATTAACTTTATACAAGCTTGGCTTTAACGCCTTCTTCACCAAGTGTTCCCTTCTGCTCAGACAGGAGTGACCACATCAGGCACTGCACACAGCTCGTGCTTTACTTGGGGCAATCAGATAATTGTGTAAAGGTCTCTTCAGTGCTAAAACCATGAATGCATGAAAACAACACGTGTGAAATACAGACTCTGCTCCATAACCCAGACCTGGTATCCAGCACTGCACAGGCTAGACATTAATCCTGATAGAGAAAAAAAAGTACATACAAGAATTTAGAATAAGGCAGCCTAGAAAAGCCAAGACAGTGAGACCTGTCCTGAAAACTGGTAACAGGAAGGTGAAAGAGCAATACTTTTACATCATCTCTACCAGTTTGAGGCCAAGCTTAGTACAGACCAAGCTGTAAAAGGAACAGCTGAGGGATATATCAATGTTCTTCCATCCTGCAAGAAAATTAGGTTAGAAAGTGTTCCCAAGCATTCCTTTAAGAGTGCCTTATCTGTTTGACTTTTGAAAATAATTCAGATACTTTTAAACAACCACATTGCAACCAACAAATAAAAACACCTACTAAGTATCACTATAATAATAACATTTTGGAACATTCATTTATGTCTTTTCTTTCTAGTTATCAAATATACACTCCTGTCTAAATATTCAGCAGATAATTTGATGTTTCTGGATATGACATTAGGAACAATAGTCCCCTCAAAGTGGTGGGAATACATTATGACTCACACATGACATCTGCCTTAAGACTAAGGAGTGATTTAAACTGGAGTATTTTATCAGGGGATTATTAAGTTTGGAACTTAAATTAATGATCATTAACCTGAGTGAATATCTAGAAAATATTACAAATGAGTGGGAGGGGAGAAAACCTACTCAATGACTCAGAACAAAGTTTAAAATATCATTTAAGGGGATATAATTAGTAATAAAAAAAAAAAAAAGGCTGTTCATGAAAATTTGAGTCAGACTATGTCTGAGGTAAATGTCTACTAAGGGTAACAGCAGTGCCCCCCATCACCACAACAGACCTTGTACTAAGACACCACAAGCAAGAAACAAAAGCACCTGTTTTCCATCAGACCGAGTTTGTTATGATCTGAATGGGAAATTGCCACGATACAAAAAACGTAAGGACACACAAGCACTGAGTTTGAGAGCTTGAGTCAATAAAAATGATTTCTTAGGCTAGAAGACTTCATTCCCAACCTTAAAAGAAGTTTGACTCGGTTGTTTCTCACTGCAGCAGACATTGTACTAGGATGCACAACAGGAGCATTGCCTGTTATGCAAAATATTTCTTCCACCCCATTCACCAGTGATGATGCCAAGCTGGGATTTTCCCACCTGCAGCACTACAATACAGTCGGGATGTCGGCCAACTGAAAAGAGGTTGGAGGAGCCCATGCAATGCAAATATCTAGAAAATGTAATCTCTGAAGAAATATGGAGAAACTTTAGTCTAGAAAAGAGAAACATAAAAGGACAGAGAGTCATGTTCACATATATGAAGGCAGCTAAAAAGGCAGTAGAAATATTCTCCACATCCCACGATGGGGAGGGCAAGGTGTAATGTTTAAATTATAACATGAAAATTCAGGCTGGCATAGCTTTAACATTTCTAACACTCAGCAAAGCAGCTGATGGGATGGGGAGGAGGTTTTGGGTCCCCTTTCAGAAGGAGTTTATGCATGGCATCAAGCAATTAGTATGTCAGGAATGGCAAAAGTAGAATTGATTATGTCTTAGGAGAGGAGGATGCCCTAGATAGCTATTTGCTAATCATGGGAGGTGAGGACCTTGAGTAGCCATTTCCTATGATTAACAAGTGGGCAGAATTCAGTTCCTACTTATGCCAAAACCATTGCATTTGGCAGCATGAAGGGACCTAAAAGAGGATCTGGGATTAAAAATCAAACATGCAATTTGGCAGGTGGTAATATGTAGAAAACATTTCCCATAATCTTTAGAGAATTTATGAAGTACATCGTCAGAGGGTGACTGTCTCTCTCACATATGGGAATATGTCTAATTAGAAACATTTAACTTTTCCATCTTACAGTCAAAATAGCCCACCCAGGGCTCAGAGCATAGGCACCATCTGACAAGTTTCTAATGGGAACCCAGCAAGCCCTCAGTAGTTTGAAAGCATGATAACTAACTGAATTTCCAAACTATATTTCTTGTCCTTTATGAAAAAATAATGAAGTTTTTCTCAGTGAGTATTTATAGCACTTCATGAATTTGGGATGAGCACTAGCAAATAATTAAAGAGCCAGTGAAACAATAGTAAATAAATGCATAAAGACTTGGACTTAAACTTTTGATGCAATAGTTTCTCTTCCCTTGACTCTAATTAGCAAGGGGCAACTCACATGCCAGGCCTTGAAACGTGTTGTCTTTTACATGACACATCCATTCACATTTTAAGGACTCAAAGGAAGCTCCCACTCAGCTTTTTCCCTGTCTTGATACTCACAGATTTATAGAGTGTTAGGGACTAGGTTTGTCACCTTATCTGACCTTCTGCTTAATGAATATGGCACTAGAAATCCCAAGACAGACACGGCAGGGAACACTAGCGCTCACGGACCGTAATGGGCCTAAGCAAGTATATGAACTCAAGTGATTTCAGGTTTGTTCAGCCAAGCAAGCACTGTGGTGGGAACACTCATGAAACCAGTCCACAGTTCCTGGGTTCTCATTTAAAACAACCCAAACTCCATCAACAAGGTCCGCACAAACCCACAACGTTGATTACGATCATACTGTCCAAAAAAACATAGGATGAGACTAAGTCCATGGAAGGATGGAAAGGCAAGTCAGAGGGATGTGTGATTAAATCAGCCAGGTGATTTAAACCTGGAAGAGATAAATGAAAGAGGGAGGAAAATTTATATGGTACCTACAGAAATTTCAGGACTACCTCCTCTGTGCCAACCAGTGAGTGTTTACCATCTTTTTTAACATGATAGTAGGTACCCAACAAAAGAGCTCCATGCAGTCACTTGCACAAATTCAAGGATGGAAAGTCCAGCCTCTTGGAGACAGTGTGTTACCTCCTACCCAGAGATGCTTCGAGAGCAAGCTTAGGGCTCTACGTGAATGGAATACGAGCAACAGCAAAGCTTTCTAAAAGCAGGAAGAGGAGAGCAACTGAAGCATGAGGCTGTGGTCTGGAAACAATTTTGATATGATGCTCTGTTGAACACAATTATGGAGCATTACCTCTTTTTTAAAGAAAAAAAGGCCTAAGGAAATATATTTTTTGAAAATAATACCCAAGCACTTTCATGACAGAAGCAGTAAGTGCAAGAACATCTCTCATGCACCTGTGAGTATGTCAGAGCTCCTGGGGGAAACAGTTACTGATCCAGTGACCTTCCTCCAGAAACACCCAAAATTATTTGCATTATGACAGTGTGATGATTAAAACTGAAATAATGGCAGGCTCCTCCACACTACCTATTACATAAGGCTAAACACTCAAACCCCATTTTGTAGGTCAGCTGCCATAGCTGTGGGGAAGAGGAGTAATTTTCTGAGCCCTTCTCCAAACCGAGTAGCGAGAAGCACTGCCTACGTGCCTGGGACACCACTGCTGGCCCTTGTTTACTGGACAGTAAAAACCCAAGATGGAGAATTTTCCCTTTTAGTACAACACAAAGTAACTTTAACCCGGTTAAGTGGCAAACAAGTTTGGGCAAGAAGTGTTTTGCATCCAGCCCTGTATTCACAGTTGGCATCCCAAAGGAGAAAAACACAAGTCTGCTCTATGGCTAGAAGAAATCAGTAATATCCACAAGATCAACCAATAAGAACTGTTGGTATTCTGCCAGCGTGCTGCCTCCTCTCCAACCAGAGGGCATGTTGACAGCCACTCTCTGATTTCAAAGTGCTGGTGGAGGCAGGAAGGATATCTGGCAGAGCTTTCCCTTGGTCTGAAAGGTTGTGTGTCTGTAAAGCTTTGTCTCCTCTTTACATAGCCATGGTTGGATGTTTTTATTGATAATTTTCAACCACTGATTTATTTTTTATCTAAAAGCTGTGCAGCAATCTTTTCTTTGTAAGCAAGCAGGTCTTTGACAGCTTGCAAAATAGCAGGTGAGTGTGCAAGATGGGCTAAGAAACAAGTGTTGGAGAGAGCTGTCTGGCAACACCCTCTACATCCCTGGCAAGTGCAAGCAGCCTGAGCATCCTCAGGAGTAGGCTATGGAGCCCTGATGGCCAGCTCAAATGCATTTTCATGGCTTACAGTTGGATGAAAACTCTTGCCTTTCCATGTTGCGGTGAAATCCATCTGTAATTATCAGGGCCTTAATTTGGGGATCTACCACAGAGTTTCAGGTCCTGAGAGTCTTGACAGAAAACACATGAAGGCTTGACACAATGGCTCCGGTTTGGGCTCAGTATGCAGTATAAGAGCATGCACTCTCACTAGCTTCTCTAGTCCTACTAATTTCTGAAAACTGAGAAATTGAGGTAACAGGGGAGTGGGGAAAAATTAAGATACTGTCATAGGCAAAGAGATATTTCCTCAAACACTACGTGGCACCAGTCTGGTACTTCTGCCACAGCCAAGTCCCATTACTTTAAAGGAGCCGTCCAGGCAAAACAAGACAAGCAAAGCCAAGCTAAGCAAAGCAAATGGAGCTGGCAGCGCTGCTGACGGAGGAAGGTGAATCCCAGCACTGTCAGCGCAATACCGTGCTGCAGTCCTTGCTTCAAGAGCAAGTGCTAAGTTTGCACTAATTTTTACAGCCTTTATTTTCATTCCCCCTTCCTTGTCCAGCATGATTTGTTAAGTAGTGTCCTGTCCAGAAGGAAGGGGAATTAATGAAGTTTTGGTTTTTCAGAAGTCCTTTTTTGAGACAGTCTAAATGCAAAGCTCAGATGATGCCCTCCATCCTACCCACCTCTCCCCTTGCCCAGCTGACCAATCTTAAGAAAGCCTGCATGCCTTCAGCCATTATGCTGTGAAGAGCCTGGGACTAACACTATAAATATTCAGTATACAAACACTATCGTTGAGCTCCCAGAGAATAAACTACCTTGATTGAAGAATGGCCTCATTAAGGTAACTAAGTGACAGCTTTGAGCAAGCTCCCTTTGCAGTTTCTAAATGCACCTGCTCTGATGGGATTAAAGATGCCTTCCGACTGGGAGGAAAGAATGGCCTTAATGTCAGGTCTGCCTCTGGCTACATCATTAAGCAATAAGACGTGACAGGCAGTACACTTCCAGGGGATTTTTTGCATACTTAGGTATGCAGTGAGGTATAATGGTCAGATCAATGCAATCTTATCCCCCAAGGTCTGTGATCCTTGCACCGGTACGTATTATACACACACCTCTCAGCCAGCAAAACCCTATGGTTCCTAGTATTAGTGCACTGGAAATACAATCAGACAGCACCATTTTTTGCATCCCAAACCATTTTGGGTGAAATTCATCCCTGCTGCCTAAAACCCAAGTAAGCAGGCTTTAGATTAAATACACACGAGTCTCTGTATCTATTAAAAAGGATTTGTGAGCAATCATCGGTTTAGAACTGCTAGTAACAGACCAAATCCTGGAGAATTCCCTGAGCAAGTGCCATGCCAGAATATTCATCCAGATGGGTGTAGAGAGCCAGCACTGATCCCACAGATTTTTTACATGTCATTGAGTGCAACTGCAGCAAACCAAGCTGTATCCCCTTGTACACAACTCTTCAAAAGGCCTGGAAGAATGGATGAATTTACATCATCTACTGCCACCTTGATGTAGGTTTGCTCTCAGCCAAGCGTCCCACTTGTCATCACTGAAGGAAATAAAATGGTATTAGATTAGAGCTGTTCACCTTCTACTACCGGATACATGTGGGAAAAACATTATTTTTGACCATGCAGGAGGTACAAGTCCCCTGAGGATAATAAGCAACCCCTATACCCAGAGGAGACCTACATTTGACACAGCCATGACTGTCAAATAGAATAAGACAGATCTTGATGATTGACACAAGGGTGACAAACCCATCTTAAAAAGGGTAAGGCGGTCTTGCACGTCTCAGATCCCAAATGATGGCAGAGGAATTACAACAGGATCCACCTATTGCTGCTTCCAACGTGTCAGTCCTCCTCCATATGCCAGGTCTTGTAGCTCTCCTTGCCTCCTGCCTCAGAATTGCTGAAGTCACTACTGAGTGTAGTTGTGCCTGAATTTACCCATACCCTTTTGCTTATTCAATTTTTTTCAGAGCAGAAATTCTTTAAAAAGCTCTCAAGTCAACACCTAAAAATGAAGATGTTGGAAATACCTTCAGGATGCTTTCCAAAAGCATACACTCTTTATTTCAGACCACTATGAATGCAAAATTCAAGCTACCTATTTCATATCTTCAAAAACCAAAAAGCAAGTCTGCTCTATATGCAGTTTAGCCGTGTGATTTATACACACTATGCAAGCAATTTAGGAAAGAAAAAGTACATTAAAATGACAGCCAATGTAGAAATTATTCCCTGGCTCACAGAAAGCTATTCATATGATCAGACACCATTCACTGAAAGAGCCAGGTGCTCACAACTGCTAACACAATCGGACCACAGCAAGTGTTCTGCATCCAGCAAGCATCCTGACTTAAATTGTAAGGGTTTATATCATCCCAGCAAAACTATGAACTATGTAGGGGATCTCTTACGAGTCAAGGGATTTGTCTAAGTTGCTAAATGAATTAATGTGCATGGGTTTAGGTCTGGCCAGCTCAGCAGAACTAGCAATTGGCAGCATTTAATACAGCAAGACTAACCTGCATTGTCTGTGGGCATCTCTGCATTCGTGAGAGAGGCTTAGCCAGAACAAAGGTTATTTCTCTGCTGTGTTTGAGATTTGTAACCAAACTGTTTCCTGTCAATTAGATAACACATAAAAGGATGGAGCAGGAAAAGAAGCTCAGACCATTACCATCATCTCTTACTGCTCTACTCAAAAAGAAAGTTTGACTCCCATGTTTTGGTCAAGAGGTTTCTGTTTCTACCTTCTTACTTGGAAAGCACATTTCCAGACATACAGCTGATGAACTCAAATTACACCCTAGGAAGCCGCCTCCCCTATTCCTCCTGTATGTTTTTATCAATTACCAAGGTTGATGTTGAAGCTCCCAGCATAATCCTCCCCTGTAGTGCAGCCACAGCCTCACATTAAAACATGAAAATTTAAACTCATCATGTTTTGCAATATTTACAAATCAATGAAAGTAATGCAACCAAATAGCAGTTGTCTGGAGCTGGAAAAAGCTGCTGAGCTGGGATGCTTTCCACCAGTAAATCTGTTCCCATCTTCTATTTACAGGAATTTAAGAGGATTCATTAGTCATAGAACAATTCATATTTTAAGTCAGGCGAGAGCCACACAATGGTACTATACCCAGTATCTCCCCTAAAACAGTATGTGGGAGCACGTTATTGTAGGAAATGCAAACACTGGAACATTTCAGGCTAGAGAACCCCAGAGAAGAAACCTAACAATGAACTCTACTGCAGAGGGTCCCACCCAGTCTGTGTTACGCAGACCTCTGCCAAGTGGCCTGGTGTAGAGCCAGGAGCTGGCCCTCAAAGTAATCTGCCCCTGCACCATCATCCTCTGGAAACTTTGACAGTCCCTTCTGTAAAGCATATTTCCCACTGGCCAATTCCCAGACAGAGTACAGCCTGGCAAGGGAACCACCTTCCTAAATTCATATCTGTCCATCTTTTTCAGGCCTGTGCAATACTGGATTATCTCGAAGCTTTAATCTGAAGTGGGTTTTTACAAAGCTGTTCAAGTTGTGTGCCATGCAAACACTTTTTACACATTTGCAGCAATGTTCCTAGAAACATAAGGTCTATGTTACAAGTACATTCTCATTTCTTCTATTCAGAAACAGCTTCATGTTACAGGTTCCTTTGGCAAAACAGACCAGAAGTATGCTGGGATACATTCTCTACCACCAAAGGGAAAGGGGATTTCCTTGGTAGCAATCACAACCCATCCCACCACCATCTCTTCTCTAAATATGTGCCCTTTAGGAACCAGACAATGGAGAGAACCTGACTCATCCCACAGGCAAATTGCCTTCCTGCAAATATTGCCTTATTCCACTGGATGTCAGTTTGCTGTTAGATAGGATTAAATACTCTTTGGGAAGAGTACTGATGAGAAGAGCTGCATAACAAGCTAGATAAGTGTGTGTTTACCAATAGCATATGATTATTCTGAGAATCTTCTTGTCAAAGGATCTTCAACAACATGAAGCTGAGAAATATTCAAAGTTTTCAAATTACAGAAAATAAGGGGTTTCATACCATTTGGAATAGTTTGTTTTTAGCAAGAACATTTATAGATGCAGGATACATAGGCAAGGAAGATGATGGGAATTCAGGAAACACCCTTAATTTCAATTGACTTTAGATTTCTTCTTAGAGTTACCACCAAGGTTACTCTTGTTTCTTCTTGTCTCCTACATCCTTTCTTCCCCTGTCACCACCTACCTCATGTCTCCTGTACAGAGGTCCTTGCAGAACTGTCTCGATAGCTTAACATGTCTATACAGTACATGGCACAGTGAGCCCTGTTCTTGATTCACTCATAGATGTTACTGGAGGGAAAGAAAATATAGCATCCTTGTTAGCATATGAGTTATTCCTGGAAGGCTCAAAGATTTTCCCATCAAGCTGGGATTGGTTTGTTTTAAAAAGCTTCAGAAATGTTCTTCTGGCAGCTTTTCCCCAGTCCAGTCGTAACTTACTAAATGAGACTGCAAATTTACTTTAATCACTGTTCCTTCCCCTCATCTCCTCCTCCTTATGGGGTTTCAGAAGAATCATAACTTTGCTTTATTCCTGTCTAAAGGCTTAATGTTGTTCTCTCCTTTCCTGGCATCACAAATCCAGGTAAGCAGAGTTAGCCTTCTGGAAACCAGCTGAGATGGACACAACTCTCTTGGGTCATCTTAAGTCTGTAGACAACAGTGCAGGCACCCTGCCTGCATAGGATAAGAAATACCCTTGGTGTACTGCCCACATGTCCTTGACACATTAACCTGAACAGATGCCAAACACTCTCCTCTGGCTACAGCTTTACAGAAATATTACCTAGTTTACCAAGGAGATGCCTTCAAGGCCCCATGATATGGAATGCAGCTGGTTGAAACCTCCCCCTCTCCCCAGTAAAAATCAGTCCTGCAACATGGTGTGCACAGGCCATAGGTCTGTAGAGAGTCCCATAATAGGACTACAAACCCAATATCTTCCAAGATTAAATGCCTGACTTACTCTAAGAATACCAGGCAGTTGTGAATAAGGCAGCAGTTCCAAAAGCCTGATGAAGTGTTGTCATTATTGCCTATCTCAGTGTTCCTAAAGACTTTCTGCCATAATGTGATCTCGTTGTTGCATTTGATGTGAGTGGACATCCAAGCACACAGCTGCTTGTGACTGTCACTACCATTCCATCAGAGAGGCACCAGGCTTCAAATCAGGCTGGAGGTTTCAGAAGATGGGACTATTTTGAGACTTGCAATGTGTCTGGACTGTGCTAGAAGATAGCCGCCTCCCTTCACTCTTATGTGTGCTGAAGAACTTCCATGTGAAGCTCTTGTTACATCTTTGGATTTCGAGCCTTCAGGAAAATTCAGGCTTGATGTAGCTGGAGCTGGGCTGGAGTACAGTAGGCTCCAGCCAGCCTGGTAGTCAGAAACCACATAAACGCGGCTTTTGGCTAGTACCACTGTGCTTGGAAACACATACACACAGCGTCAAAACCTGGCACTCACACAAGTATTGCAATATAGAAGACAGGCAAATCTGGACTTGAAAACTCTCATGGCTAACTAAAAATGGAGACATAATCCTGAGCCAAATACTGAGGTGGGAAGATATTTCTGTTGGGTGTCTTATCCCTTCCTCCACCCAAAATTTTCCCACAACATTGGTTGTAAAAAAAAAAATCATTCTTTTTCTCTGACTTTACAATTAATTCTTCAATCTGTTTGCAAGGCAGCAAGTGAATGACCCTTTCTATGAGGAGTTAAAATGCTTGCATATCACTGTGAGTTCAAAGGATGCATCATGTAAACACATTGGGGAGAATTACTATTTCTCATCAGCGGAATAATAGCAGGCAATCCACCTGAAGGTTAGAACACTATCTGGAAGAAGTTATTGCTTTTACAATTCTTTATATGTTGACATGAAGATCTGAAACTTGTCCTGTATGTGACTCAAATATGAATAAAGCTCATAACAAAACATAATAGCAGAAAATGAAAAATTCCTGGCTGATACAGAAGCACCTGTGTCGTGGTTAAATTTTATTTTGGTTTTCAGCTCATTTGTTCATTCCACCAGACAGCTACTGACCATGTCCTAGAGGATCTTAATTTTGTTGAGGACCCCTTGACTTTTCTGGCTTTTAACCAGAAAAAATAGAAAATACCAGCAGCGTCTACAAACTACTGTGGATATATACCAAGGGCTATATTCCCTATCCATAGTATAGGTAATTCATCTGCAGAGCTATGGGCTTTGACTGCTTAAACCAAGATTGGCAGAAACTCTCACAACTTTGTCTTTATAGGAGTTCTTTTGGCAACTGAACCAGCAGTAACACGAGCAGACTGTTGTTTTGCCAAACTCATCATAACAGCATACCACAAACTGAACCCACCTGGGAAGAACAGTAAGAAAGTATTTCCTTCTCATGTCAAGACCTCATGCCTTGTAGTTCAGGTCTATAAATCCCTAATCACATGCACATGTGCTGGAATCCATTACAAACAATTCCAGCACTCATCAGATTTGTATGCTTCCCACTTCCGGCACGATTAAAAGATCTCTTCATCCTAAAGATTAGAGTGCTGTCTTTGCTCAGACCCAGTCTCTGAGCATAGAACTCCTTGGAGTTCAATGTATATAGGAGTCAAAATGCCAGGCAATAGAGAAGGGCCTAGAAGAGCTCTGTTTCACTGTCTGATGTCATACTAAAGCTGGGGTGACAAAGGCCAAACAATCATCTCAGAGATGCTGACCAGGAATCCAGAGACCTCAAGAAATGCATACCCAGCAAAACTGTATTGGAATAGATTTAAGCAATCTGACATCCTTCCCAATCCTTACTTTTCAGCATGTATTACTTGTAATTGGTGCAGATTCTTCCCATCAGCAATTTCTCAACCAAGTAATGCAACTAAGATACCAACTCCCACCATGTTGTGGGAGCACAGCACAGCCCTGGGCACTAGAAGCTTCCTAAGAACATCCCCTAGCAGATGGCATAAACGTGGTGAACTAGGATAGGAAAGGGAATCCCCGGGAGATGGAGTGACAGCAGAGATGCTGCAAAGTAGGTATTATTTCTGTGTCCTCACAATCCATTTGACAGAGCTCTAAACTTTTCTGCCCATAGTATTCAGTAATTCAGCATCTTTAATGAATCACACGTCTCTGAGACAATGATGAGGAAGGGAGGAATAAATAGTGCTTCTTAATTTTGCAGAGCTCACTGAGACACCAAAAGCTTATCCCTAACATGTGGGATATGAGACAAACAGAGCTAGCTCCAGATCAGCATTTAGATGCACAAGCAGCAGTAAATAAATACCCTAGCACAATTTTTCTGCCTCCAGGCCTCAGTTGTTTCCTGGTACAGCTCTGAGCTCCACAACACAGATGTACCAGCTGTCTCCAAATTCCCCTAGACTCTGCACACTATGCTGTACCAAGTGCTGAGACATCTCAAGTAGTGACCATAAAGTACACATCAAGTACGAGACCATAAAGCAGGACCACAGCCATGGAAGAAAAATAGTTTCTGGGCCCAGGAAACAACAGGTAGACTACACCAAACAATGTAGCTATGTTTAATACCTGTGTGCTGCCCCTTTCCTCAAAGCCACCTTCTCATACCTCTGTGCACATGGACACAAAAAGACCCAGGACATGAGATATGCAAGTCACTTGCTGGACAGCAGAGTTGGACTGGATCCTTGAAGGCTACAGGCTCCACAGCTCTGCCCATCTTGGCAATCTGCACAGCACAACCACCTAACATACCTAGTCAGATGTGACAAAGCAATTTAATAAAAAGCAATATGGCCCTCAGGAGCAAGAGAAGGAGTCATAGAATCACAGAATGGTTTGGATTAGAAGGGACCTTAAAGCCCACCCAGTTCCAACCCCACTGCAATGGGCAGGGACACCCTCCACTAGACCAGGTTGCTCCAAGCCTCATCCAGCCTGGCCTTGAACACTTCCAGGGATGGGGCATCCACAGTTTCTCTGGGCAACCTGTTCCAGTGCCTCACCACCCCCCATCATAAAGAATTTCTTCCTCAGACCTAAACTTAAACTACCCTCTTTTTTCTTAAAGCCCTTGCCATATCACTACAGGCCGTTGTAAAAATTCCCCCCAGCTCTTTTGTAGCTTCTTCAAGTACTGGAAGGTGTTACAAGGTCTCCCCAGAGCCTTCTATTCTCCACGCTGAACAGGCCCAACTCTCTGAGCCTGTCCCCACAGCAGAGCTGCTCCAGCCCTCTGATCATCTCCATGGCCTCTTCTGGACTCTCTCCAACAGTTCCATGTCCTTATGTTGGGGCCCCCAGGGCTAAACACAGTACTGTCATGAGAGTGGAGTAGAAGGGGAGAATCACCTCCCTCAACCTGCTGGTCATGCTTTCTCTTGCTAGAAAAGCCTATGGTTTTGTTACCAGGCCAGTTAGGTAGGTCATGCCTTTAAGAAGGCTCTCACTGTAATCAAATGCTTAGGCATCCCACAGCATCAATAACCCCATCCAAAGTGAGTCCTGGATAAATGACAAAAAAAGTGCTGACATTAAAAATGATACACTGCAGTGAGTCACTCAATTAGCAACCTTTGTGCAATGTTTAGTAGACAGAGAAGGGCTGTCCTATCTGGTAAGTGACTCACAACATGAAAGAACATCATACAGTAGCAATCAATCACAAAGGTGAATAAGCAGCAGCAGTTTTGTCCAGAGGCTGAGTAACATACGCAGCTACACATCGATATGATCCATGCTCCTGCTTCTTTCCACTTAGTTAAATGAGCGCTACCGAGCCTAAGCCTAAGTATCATGTGGTGCCTTATCTAAAGGGTGGAGATCAAAGAGGATCAGAGGGAGAGGTTTTCAGACACTCCACATAACTTTACTACTGCCAAACTCCTATTGCAACAGTTGTCAGACTCCAGACAACCCTTCAGAAGACTACAGGCAAATAATTGCACAAATTCTACCTGAACAGAGACTTGGATCTAGGGAGAAAGACAACAAAATTTAATTTTAATCCAATGTAGTAGTTTCTACCATCTTTTCTAGATATAAAGCCCGTACTTTCTCCTACCCTATATGTTCAATCCTATCCTTATCCTAAAGTTCATCATTCCCCCAGTTGTGTTGAAATGTGGCTGAAATGTTCCCTGTGCAGAGACTTTTTTCAGTTCAGGGATCCAGTTAGAGCCCACCTTCCTTCCCTCCTCACCCAAGCCATCCTAGCAGGGTAGCCGTGTGCCTGACAGCAGGACCAAGTCAATATTGCCACCATATAAAATTAATGCATCCTCTGCTGGCAAAGGACTCTGGTTTTACCTGTTGCAAAGTGGAGTGGAAGGATGCAGTCAACACAGGAATTACAATAAAAAACATCTACTAATTGTGGCCATTAGCAAGCATAGTGAGTGAAGATTAGTCAAGAAGTCAGCATTGATGGACAACTCACAAAGGAACCCATTGTTTGGATCCTCACAAGCTATGCTCCTGTCTGCCCTGGTACCTGCTCTGACAACAGCTTCCCACCAGGACTCCCAGTCCCCATGGGCAAGTAGCAGCAGGCAGGGGCAGGACACTAGAGTAGAAGTCTGTTCAATCATCAGTCTTGTATTCCCCTCCCATACATATGCCCTTCAGGAACCAGTCTGCTCTACCACAGCACACAGCCGACCTCCCAGAAACAAGTCATGAAGATGGCAGAAACGTCTTTCATGTAAGGAATAAGCCCTTTAACTTTTAGCAGCAAAGTTGGTTCTAACAGCTAATAGCCTGATGAACTTGCCCTGCAGTAGTGCAAGGGGCATACCTGGACACAAGTCAGCCTCTCTCCTAATACTTGCCCTCAGAGTCTGAGTAGGGGTCAAGGGATTTTCCTTTGATTTCACTGCAAATTGCAGACAACAAATTTACACAGAGGAGAAAGCAAATTAGTTTATTTGAGCCAATACTGGGAAAGCCTGGGCAAGGAAATGTACTGAAAGGGCAAGCATGAGTGAAATAGGGTGGTTACACATCACAGGAAGGACATCAAAAAGAGCCAAGCTTACAGGAGATCCACAGGAAGGCTTGGGACTTCTTTCTCCCACTGATGCACAGTCCTGAGTCCCCCTGTCTCTCCTGTCCACAGGCTTTAGAAAGTATGATGGGGAAGCTGAGAAGGTATGGCTCATCTCCTCCCAGCCTTTACGCACAGTGACAACCTGCCCCTGCTACCACTCACTGTAACTCAAGAGCTGAGCAACAGCATGAACTTCAGAACAGCATAATCAGGGCGAGCAGGAAAGGTAGCATAGATTTTGCACTTACAAACACAAAGCTGTCACACACCCTCTCATACTGCAGTTTTCTCAGTGTTCCTGATAGCTGAGGACAGCTGGTGGCTACTTGGGAAGCGCTGGGTTTGCTCAGCATCATATCGGAATTTACGTGGCAGATGGAAAGTCCATTCCACCAAGGCACCCTCCAGCCATGTTAAGCCATGAAGTCATCCTCTTTTTCTCTTTGTGAAGGGCAGAAAAACTTTAAGGAATACACAACATATCTGGAAAGGGGAGGTGTCTGGGCAGTTAAACACTGCCTGGAGTAGACTCAAGTTTCTTTCATGGTGCTCATTACTAGAAACGTTTGATGGTCCCATGCCACGTAGGAAGACCAAACTAAAAAAATAAAAATAGAGAAATGTAGAACCCAGAGCTAAGTTCTTTAACGCTGAAAGTTTGACTCCACAACCTTAGCAGTATTTTTTTCTCCTTTTAAGACATGCAAATACAGATAAAAATACTCTAATTATGCTTATAAAACCTTTACAACACTGTCTGGGGTGATCACATTATTCATAGGTTAGGTCTTACATGAATAGTGCACCTCATTCAGTTGATTTCTTATTCAACTTTTATACAGCAGTACATAATGGCACAGCATGTCATAAGCCCTCTAGAATACTATTTTAATGTCTTCCCCAAATATTTCTAACTTAGCATTGCAACAGTTTCTTACAACCGCAGAGCCAAATTGTTTGGAATACATGAACGCAAATAGGCAGAACTCAGAAACAGCCTCAAGATAACCTAAAAAGCAACAAAAAGCCTTTTTCGCACCTAAAGACTGCATTCACTCTGGATTTCCAAGGATAATGATGTTTTTCCCCCTTCAGTGGAACACAATGCCCAGATTCAGCTGCAGAGGTAGTATAAACCAAAACGGCTGATGTTGCAGTGGGCTGTTCTGAGGGACATACCTCAAGGTCTCTTTTCCACTCACCCCTCCCCATCCTGGTGCAAAGATGCAAGCTAAGGGCTTTTTAAGCTTTTTACTGACACTAGAGGCAAGAAAGAGACTGTAAATCCCATCAGTTTGTTATTAATTCAGAAGTATTTTCACATACAGTAGTATATTAGCTTGGAAGTTATCCCAAGCTCTTCAATTCCACACCAGTGCCTTCAATCTGTTAATTAGACAGGAAAAACCCTAACTACCCTCCTTTACTCAGACAAGATCTCACTTTGATAGATTTCTGAGCTAACTTTAAAGTGGTATACAAAAGACGGTTGCAAGTGAAGTTTACTATTTATCTCAAGAGCAGCCCGCAGTATGTGCTCCAAACAACATATCAAAGATGCGGGCAAAAGGCTGAATTCCAAAAGAGTTACCATGACCCAGGTTTGCTTCAATTGTCAAGAAACCCCAACATGTACATTATTTCTAAATTTTTACTTAATTAATAGAAATCCAACAATCCCTTTCCAACCCAAGCTTAGAGACCAGCGCAGTTTTGGATTACAGCCTCACCCTAGGGTGTACTATGATATAATGTGCCCATCAAGTGATGAGCTGAGTTCAAACGACATTGGCTATAAGGCAGTCATTTGTTTGGCTGAGTGCAAAAAGAATCACATCTACAACACTTCAAACTCTCCTGGGCCTGTTCTGCTCAAACCCAGATTACATCCAGCCTTTGCAAAAGCCAGATGACATCCAGCCTTCGGAATAATCAAGTTATCTACTGACATTTCTCAGCATAAAGAAATCAAGCCCCAGAAACGTCCAGCAGACCATGCCTTAAGAACCTGTGTCAGATTAGGATCTCCAAAGTTAAACTATTCAAACCACGTTTTGTCAGCTCTTATGTAGAAGCAACGTGTCAGCTTTTCTAATCCCAAGGGCACCATTCAACCAATTATTTCAGGATACTAAAGCAGGTTAACAGAATGTACATGTAAGCAGTTCATTCTCGCATAGGAACAGTTGCATTGTATTCACTTATTGTTGGCAAAAGCAATATTCTGTAGAGTTATGAAGCACCCTTTTCCAACTTTTTCAACTAGAAAAAAGATCATTTGGATGATGTATGCCATTAGTCTGAGTAGCAACAATCCCAAATGTAGTCAAAGGGAGTATAATACTTGTGAAACAGAAGTCAGACCCATAATGTATCAACCACTAGTTCAAAGTGAGACTAAAGTATTTGGGTCTTTAATGCTTTGGTTATGTTAATTCTGCCTTTAAAAGCTCGTTAAGCTACAAGGAAGAACACAGAATATTCGAGCATAACATTGTAGCTGGAATGTTTTCATCTCTTACTGAACAGAGGCAATAAATTCACCAAAATGCAGAGCCGCATCGACAAAAAAAAAAATAGAGAAAAACCTTTCCAGAAAATGTCAGCGACCTCAGCACAAGCATATACAATTTATAGGAAACACTTTGATTAAATAATTTTTTGCTTAGCCAGTCCCAAAAGGTCCCAAGTTTACATCCACATCAAGTTGAACAACCACTTATATCCTCCTACCTCAGATCTAACAATAATTTTTCCTCATTTCTTTTCCCTTTTTAAAGAATTGAATAAAGAAAATAAGCAAAGTCTGAAGACCAGTCTGAATGCATTTTAGTGCTTAAGCACACACTAAAAGAGGATCAAGAGCAGAGAGGCCCATGCACTTGTGTATCTCAAAAATGACCTACACATTTACAAGCCACCATTACCTTGGTCACTGATTTCAAAGGGTCATTTGGGGTTTTACACCTTATTTTGACTGTTCCTTTGCCCATGTTCATTAGTTACGGTGTGACTTCGGAGTCATCTAAGAAAGAAGCAAACAAAATGTGAGTTTCAGCTCTCTGCAAATCTGATTGTTGAACATTTTCAGCTGCTTGCATTACTCCCTGGCCTTTAAGATGACTAATTGCTTTGACTCAATTGAACAGTAATCAGATTGTTCCCTATAGCTGTTGATCAATGCCACAGCATTGTGCTATTGATGATACAGTGAAAGCCTATTAAATCCTTGGTGGTGGTGGTGTGGAAAACAGTACCTTTAAGGCAGATATTTGCTTATATTATGAACATTAATGCTAGGGGTATTTTTACTTAAGTGATTGTAAGGGAATTAAAAATATTTAGCAAACTGCAGCAGTGAAAGAGCAGAAACTGGGTAATGGTTTCCTTCCAGGGAACAAGTTCAGAAGACACTTTACTAAGGTTTATCTGCTGAAGAGTTTCGAAAACCTATTTAACTCCCTTTGCCTCGAAAAACCTATAATTAAGGAATTGCATCACAGTTGCAGACCGTAGCTGTGCTGTCGAGCATCGTCCTCCTCAGGGTGGAATGAGTAGGAGCGCCCTCTGCTCATATGAGTGAGGCACCAGCACCCACTGAGAAGATGAGCTCTAGGTCAAGTCAAAGAGCTACAACTCTGGGTCATACTTCACAGCTTGTGATCAGCAGAACCCAGAGGAGAAATCACTCATGGGCTTTTCATCCTTAACACACAGGCTGCTTCTCCTTAGCCCAAAAATGGGTCTGAAACACATGTTCAACTCACAGCTGTACTTGGTCTTGAGGAAAACATTAATTCTGGCAAAATAGTGCTCAGATACAAGTAATCTGAATCAGAAAGAGTTATAGATATCTGTAAGACCACAGGTGGCCTGTCATAGCCTTTATCATAAAATTTTGTGTAGGTTAACCTAAAAAAAAGGCTCTAATGTTCTATCATTTTCAAGAGCCATCTCAAGGCAAACGTACCCAAGTCCTTTTCAGGGTTGAGAAGGTTTGTCTCATAATAAATGAGAACTTCAAACCTCCCTGCACCACCTGAGATGAAAACCACCTCCTCTCTGAACTTCCCGTGACTCCTGTTATGCTGCTCATGGATAATGGGAAAATGGGATTTATCCCTCCAGGCACTGCCACCCTCTCTGCACAGGGGACCAACAAAAAGCAAGGGGAAAATACTTCCTTCCTGGCTTTTGGCAATCAGTTTTCCATTTCCCAGTGCTAGTGAGATGTGGTCTGAGCAGACACATCCAGAGCTGGCAGTTGACTATATAATCAAACTTTGACATAGCTTGTTTAAACCTTACACCTGTTCCGAGAGCAGCAACTCAATGAAGGTCTCTAAAACCCCTGCCTGAGGTGATTAATTAGATGATTATTCACACACAGAGCTTAATCCCAAACCCATGGAGACCTGTGGGAGTTTACTGACTAACGACCTGCAAGTTGCTACCCAGAGACTTCCCAAAGATTAATTATGTGCCAGACCTGCTCAGATTATAGGCCTGATTTACAACACCATTTGGTATTAAACTTGCCCAACTCTTTCTATTACTCAGTTTAACATTAAGTGTTTGTGCTGAAGTGTTCATATAGCTGCTTCAGGGAGCATTTTTGGAGAGCATTTAAAGCCAAACAGGTTAGTGGCTTCCAAGAAGGGGGGGAGGGGACAAAAAAAAAAAAAAAAAAAAAAAAAAGAACAAGAAGATACTGGCTTGGTCCTTGGTGCCAGATCTGGGAGAGGAGAAGGGATTTTTAAACTTTTATTTGCGAATCTCTAGCACACCCATGCTGTGGGATGTCAGCAAGTAGTAAGGGGCCTACTTTCACCACCAGCCTGTTCTTTCCTTCACCACAAGAAGATTCACATTTGTGGTTTCTGACATTACAATTTCTAAAATACCCAAGGATCCTGTTCTCAGCTCACATGGAAGATGGGACATTCCCTGCCATTTCAAATGGATATCACTGGGGGTAGTTCCAGGTCTGGATGGGAGAAATGGACCTTCCATTGATAACATGTTCTCTTGGGCATAGGTGTGGTGGAGGAAGTGGAAGAACCTTGCCCTTTTTCAAATGCAGAAGTGGCAAGAGATGGTTGGGAAAAAGCGGGAGATTAACATGCAAAGGACGAGTTACAGACAGGGATATAAACTGGTTAGGAAATAGGAAAACTGAAACTAGGAGGCAGAGATGAGGAATGAACTGGAGAGAGAGGTGGGAGATCAGGTGGGGATTTGAGAGGACTCACACTTGGCATTGTTAGAAGAACCCAGAAATCCAAATAGTTCCCAACTTTTTGCTGTTTGTTATTACATATGAATGTGCAAAATAATTAGCTTCAATACTTGCTGCCTTCTGATCTCTCTGTTCAGAAAAAGACTTACTTTGTCAGTTGTTGTCCTACCTGCAGAAGAATAGTGAGGAGCTTCAACAGAAGACAGACAAGCAGATGATTCAAGCTTGTATCCCACATAAATATTGTCCTTCTGCCTGCATGGTGTGGCAGGAAAGGAGGAAAATTGCCTGTAAAGGCCAAGGTAACCCACCAGATCAATGCCACCTGGTGTCATACAGATGTGGAAGGAATGAATGTAGGGAGATGATCTAGAGCAATGAGCCTCCTCTAGACGAGTTGCATAAACCACTGGAAGAGCCTTCACTAGAGATTCGTGGAGGGAGTTTAACTTACTGACTAGTCTTAATTGGTTTGGAAAAGATATTTGAGGCATGGCAGAACGGGTGCATGGTCCAGTGGTTTCTGTTCCAGGCTGTGCTTGGCTTAGATCCACAAGTTGGCATATAAAACATTTACTGAGGGAGAACAATCCAAGCTGTTACAGTGATCCATTAGGCTGAAACTTGTAAGTGAGTGTTACCATGAGACTATTTGGAAAGGTAAGATAGCATCTCTAGAACAGAGCCTGTTTCACTGATAACATGGATTACAGGCTGGGTTGCAGTCATCTATCACTTAAAAGTTATGAGTCTGCAGTAGGGAGCAGTCTGAAAAGCCAGACATATACGTCAGGGATTTCCCCAATAATAGGGTTGCTCATCAAAACAGCACAGAGGAACTGAGCTGAGTATCTTCTCCCAGGCAGGCAAAAAGAAAAAGTGACAAAGAGGTAGTGAGCATACATAGGTGCAAAACTGTGGCTTCATCAAAGCCACTCTTTCCAGTTTCTGGGGGATCTGGATTTCATCAGGTCTCTGCTGCCCTCTTTAACCACTACTGCCACCTCTGAAGAACTAAGGGAGGTGGGGGGAGGACATCCAGGAGACAGAGCAGTGTCTTATTCCCGAACAATTCAACATCCATCTACAGTGCAAGGCAGAGACAAAGGTCTTCCTATATAAATCCATTTCGTCTGTGAACAGGATTCCTTCAGCTGTACAGGATGGTTGTAGAGTCTACATCCTGCCACCAGCTGCAGAAGGCACAAGCCAAAGTACTGAAATGAATAAATAGAAGATATTAGAGCTGTGGTTATTCCTGCAGTCCACATCAGATACAGCAGGCAAATATAAGAATCTTAAATTCCTTTGATCTTCAGCCTAAGTTGATCACAAACTCCTCTGGTATGGAAGGACTGTTTTCCAGAAACACACTGCAGCATCACTCACTTGAACATTCTGAATTTTCTGATGTCAGTTTTTGACCTCTGCCAAGGGCAGGTCACGGGACTGGGCAGACTGTCCTCATCCAGCAACAGGATCCTGCACAAGCATCAAGTCAGCAAATTAAAAATTGGATTGGGGAAAAACTGGCTCTACTGGATTGTCTTACTGCTGATAATCTCCCAGACTTCAAAGCTCACATCTGTCTCGTGAGGTGGGGGACGGTTTCTAACTTTAGTTGACCCAAATTACTTCCAGCCTTCCTCTGCAGCACACAGCAGCGCTGAATCTTTATATCGTGCCTTTGATCATTGCATCTCTGAAATAAACTGGCCTGCATGTCTGCAAAGAAAGCTTTACAGGCAAAGGCGCTTAGGTGAAGCCCATTGGTGGTTCAGATGTCCTTAACACAATAGTTCTCTGGTTTGGAGTGGTAGCAGGGGGGACCTGAGCACAAAACAGGCTTTGTCTGCAGGGTGATGGGGTTTTGTGCAGTCCTATCACTTCTAAAACCAGTTCTTGCCTAAGGGCCTAAGGAGAAGAGTCAAACTCTGATTTTTTATAAGGTAGTCCTGCAGGTAGAAATGAAAAGCTTTCCTGAAGTCTTAGTTAAGAAATAAATTATGCAAAACCTGCCTCAGCCCCTGACTAACCTTTAACTTCATCAGGGCCATTCTTCCTTTGTATCCTAAAATCTTTTCCATCCCTTCTTCTCACTTACCCCTCAACAAACAGACACACTCTGTAAATGACACATTAACATAAAGTTACATATTAAAAAGATGCTTAGAATTAGAAAATTTATGTTGGGAGTCAGGATTTTAATGACTCACGCTTTTCACTCAAGTTAACTTCTAGTCTGTCCTGCAGTTGTATTCCTGCTGGGCAGGGTAAATGCAGTTCTTGTTCTTCAGTACTGGGATGATTTTTGGTCATCGTCTATACTTACAGCTCCGCTGACCTAGCTGCAATGGTAGGAAAAACAATGGAAAATTCTCAGGGAGATTTGGGACTTTCAGTTCTGTTATTTCAAAGAAAAGTGAAAGCCATGCAAAAAAATATAGCATCGCAGAAAAGGGTAAAGCCATTTTTAAGCACCACAAAGTAGCAGAATATAGTAAAACTCAGGCTTTTGCCTATTCATAGATGTGACCCTTCTAAAAAGTGAGAAAAGGGAGAAGAGGTGGGTTTTTTGTTAAACAAAATTAAAAACCCTTAAACAGCAGGATATTTTGTACCTGCTATTAAACTCCATCTGTCACTAACCCTGCAGAAGTAACAAGCCAAGACAAGCTTTTTTGGGGGAAACAGAAAAAAAGAAAAGATTGATTTTAGCAGAAGCTGTAGAAGCAAGTTTTGTTTGAACTGTTTCTGCACATCTTTTCATTATGTGCTTGCAATTTTTAAAACTATTTTAAAACAAGGTGGTAAATGTGTTAAATAGGTCACTCTCTGTGTCCAGCACAGAGATAAGAGGCTGTTTATAACTCCAAATGCAGAACTTTGGCTCTTGAGCTCAACTGGTAACTGCTTACATGGCAGGTCCCTAGTGCTTGCCCAGGAGGCAAATGTTACAGAGAAAATAAATAAATCTGACTGCTCTCATGTTTAGCCTTGCTCCAGCACACCAATATTTCTATATATGGCAGCCCTGGAGCTCTGGTACACACGCACCACAGAGGAGCACACGAGGAGTTGGAGCAGCAGTCCGAACAAGTTAAAGCATTAGACGAGGAGGAAAACGGATTGGTTTTACAAGAATAAGCTGGAAGAAAGTAAGTGACATTTCTGACAGAGGACTTGGGTCCTGCAGCTGCTTGCCGACGTGACACAGGGTGACACTGTTTGTTTAACTCAAAAAGGAGAAGCTAAAGGGAGGGTCTGCAGGAGAGAGATACCAGGAGACTCCGGAAGCAATGTCAGCATTGATCCAGCACTGCCTGGGCCAGGACAAAACTGAAGATGAGAGCTATGCAACACATAGCACAGGTGCACATTGGAGCAGGCACAGCCTTGGTATCCACCAGGGAAAATATCCTGACCTATGTGCATGATAGAGGACCTGGCAGAGTGTGAGCAGACACCAGCTGAGTCTGCATCCCCTTTCCCTTGAGGGGAGGAATCTCCATGACTGGTACCACAGTCCAGGTTGTGGTATGGTGAAAACCTCAGCTGTCACAACTTTCCAGAATTTTTTGTTTCTTTATGTTTTTTTTAAATAAAGAAGGGATTGAATCAAAATGTGTTCTGACCTTTGTTTGCAGGCTCCCAAGTAGCCATGGGATCTCATGACCAGAGCTGCAGAGAGAAAGCTCAAGGAGTTGTGTCTCTACCTGTAGGCAACAAGGGACTGCTCCGGGGTGGATCAGCCTATCCAGGTGTCAAAGCCAGGAGAAAAAACACTGGCCCCTATACGAGCGGGCAATGTGCCCAGTCTAATCGGTTCAGGCACCTGTATGCCTCTGCCAGTGTCCCTACAATGGCAGTGCCACTAGAGCAGAGCTTGAGGTTGAGCTTGAGCTTTAGCACCCTGTCGAGATGCCAAAAAGTCATGCTGGAGCTTCTCCAGTGCAAGTAGTAATTCAATCCAATTAAAAATAGGTAAATGCCAGTTAGCTTGCATTTTCCCCAGAGCAGGGACTCTGAATGAGCCAGAGACAGCAAAGGATGCCTTTCCAAGATCCACGGCCAGCCTGCTGAGAAACAGATTTTTACAGCTGTGGTTTCTGCAGTCTAAAGAGGATAAGAAGAGATGGCAGGGATAAGCCTGCCAACATGTAAAAGAAAACTCAAATAAAGGCTGTAAAACTCTTCTATCTATGGGGACCAATAGGCTTAAAATGCAGTAAGGCCTAATTTATGTTTCCCTTAGGGACAGCTTTCAAATTCTAGGTAGAATGAAAGTACTGTAATAAAATACCTGGAGAAGGAGATGGAGCCTCCATCTTCTGCAGAGCAGCATAAGAAAGGAGTCAAATACTGTAGAACACAAGATAAGGGATAAGATTAGATATGTGGAGTCCCATACAGCCTGTTCAAGAGCTGTATTTTACAACAGCCCAGAGCCCCATTGCAGCAGTGCCTGGTGTCCCACATAAGTTCTTCTACATCCCATTGGGACTGCTCCCATCTTGAAGTTGTACTAAGGCCTCAAGAAGACTGTGACCAAGACCTGCAAAGAGAGCATTATAAAACAAGATCTCTGGTTTCTCTTCCCTTGTGCCTTCCAGAGGCACTATTTAAAACCAGAGCCCTAAATCCAAGTCTGACCATGAGGAATCCATTACTCCCAAGGCTTTGGAAACCTTTCAGGCATTATTGGAGTTGGTACTATTTTACAGCAGACAGTAGTGGCATCAGCCCATCTATGCACCTTGTTTGCCATTCGGAGGTAACTCTTCATTAGGGTGTATTGCAGTAGGGGTTTAGACACCTCTCTGATTGCACAGGAGTTAGCTAAACCACCTGCTTGGTGGGCCAGTTATACCCAGAGGAAGGAAGGACTCCAGGAAGCTGTGTTGCACCAAAGCTCTGAAAGCAACAAGGTGCCTGGTCAAGAAATATCCCTTTTTACCAATAAATGCTGTTAGAGATGTGGGAGTTATCAGGGAGCATGGGCAGAAATACTTCAGACACAGAAACTGTAAAGTTCCATCTGACATCTGAAATGAGCTTGTGAGACATGCTTTGGAGAAGCAGGACACCAAAGGATATGGTGACGAAGTAGGAACAAAGAATTAGATCAATAAATCCTCTCATCACATGCAGCCCTGCCCAGCACAAAAATATTGTCAGAAAACCAAAAGTAAGGCCTGTGGGTGGTGAATGCTGTTCTTGGTCTTCGCATTCCTGCTGCTCCTCTGCCCTTTTGTTCCTGCTTTTGGGCACAGCAAGGGAAGTGTGGAAACAAATCAAGAATCAGCCGTACACAGGAGGAACAAAATCTCAGACAGCAGCTAACGGGAAGCAGAACATATGTTTACTGTCATCTTCCTCCCCGCATTTGAAAAGCCACCTTGCTTCCAAGGAGGAGAAAAATCCTTTTGCAAGTCTCCTGGAAGAGAGGAGATCACCTCATCAGTCGGGTGCCAGCTCAGCTCGCAGCAGTGGTTCATTTTCCTTCATCTGTGCCATCCTCCCCAGCGCACTGATGGAGCCTGTGATTAATTCAGCTCTTTACTCGAGTTTAATGCTGTTCCACAGTCATTCTGGGGAAGTCATTTCTCTCCTGTGGCGGAAAGCATCACATTTTGCATACGCGTCTGTGGGCTGTTGTTTCAGACTGATGGCTCATGTTGCTGCCACTCGCAGAAATATCCCTTCCAGCACCCACACCCTGCCCCCAGGCAGGGGATGGGTCAGTCTCCATCATACAGACTGGCCCAGAGCCCATCCGAGGGACGAGACTGAGCCAGGCTGGTGCAGGGATGCAGGGCAGCACAGCACCCTGAGCCCAGACCATGCCAACCTGAGCACGACTTAAAAATACAAACCAACCTGCATATTGCTGCCCAGGGAGACAGCGGGAAGCGAAAGTAGGATTGAGGAAGACAGGTAGTGAATTTTGCTTCTGACACCCTCCTTTAAGCATAAAGACGGCTATATCTCCTTATTCCACAATCAAACCTTCATAAACAGCTCACAATTTAGCCCACAGGGGTGATTTCTCTTACCCGGATGCAGTATGTGTGTCTAGTTCATTTGCACAACCAGCCACTATAAGGTTGTTCATCTCTGGAACTGGACCAAACTAAAATTCATTACAGGATGCAGGACAAGGAGGATTACAACCGGACCACTCACAAACTATGAGCAAATGACAAATTGCAGTTCTAGGGCTCCTGTGTATAACAGCACTAGACACACATCCCAAAGCAAGGAGCACTTTTATGCACTTCATTCCTTCACCAAAAATATAATAAACAGACCCTGTACGTTTCTATAACCTCATTCTCTGTTTTGTTTAATTTTTTCCCAAAATGTTCCCTTGGCCCCAGGACGAAGTTATCTGTGGAATTTATTACCATAGTGGCTCCACGACTCTGACAGGAGCTCTGAGAAACAGAAGCGCAGAGCCATAAATTGCTTCAAAAATAGGTGAGTGCTAAATTAATTTTTTTTTTAATCAAACTTGGAATATTGCAAGATTGTAATATTAAGCTGACCGTCACCCTGTTCACTGTCCCACATCAATCACCTTGGAGAAGAATTTACTGCTATGAATGACAGAAGCCAATCTTTCCCAAATGTAGTTCACCTGGGTTTACTCCAGCCTTGTCCAAAGAGGGTGAAGTTTTCACTTTTCGGAGGAGCAGTTTTGTGTCCTGGATATTGTTGGCTCCTGGATAGTCCCGATTAGCAGCTCCACAGCACTGCCACAGTCATGTCTGTGTGAGATCAGAGCACAAAGTACCCAGAGCATTCGGCATCATCAGGATAAAACAAACTTTCACACCTGGAAATTTACCTCCATTGATGATTTCAGCTGGGATATGAGCAATCAGGTCATCCTTTCACTCTTGCAGGAAGATTTCACGGCACAACTTTCTGACAAAGTTTTTCTTCTACAGGCCAAAATCAGACAGGGAGTTAAAAGACTGTCAGAGAGAGAAAAGGCAATAAAATAAATTTAAAAAAAAGCCTTGAACTGACAAATTAACGAGAATGTATGAGACAGAAAGAAAAAAAAATACTTAATGAGTTGTTATGGAACATTTTGTTTTGCAAAACATTCATGGCCACATGCTAACCATGACATGTCACAGCCAACACATTTGCTTGTTATGAATGTTTGACTTCAGTTGCTCATCAGGAAGGTGCAACATACTCTCATTAGAAGGGTTGTCGCTATGAAATCAAAGCTTGCCAATTAATATAACTCACCAAAACAAAAGATGAGTTAGCAGTGTACGGTGTTATTTATACATTTATTTCTGAAGTGCCCTCTTTCATCTTGTAATTTGTATTATTTCTATGGTCTCCAGAAAGAAAACTCATTTGATCTTTTCAGAGAGGTGAGGCATACCCGATTTCCTACTACTAAATCTGCAACTGTATATGCTTCCTTTCCCCTCAAAAAGCAACTACAGTGGCCAGGCCCACAGGTCTACCCTCAGCTTCATTTGCAGTCTTCACATTTCTGAGTTTGTTATTCAGTCCTTGACCTCTCCTTAATTTGAACCTTGAAAAATAAGTTTGCTGCCACAGATTGATGATTTTTCTCTCCTACACAAGGAAAGTTTGAGAAAAAGAGGGTTTCCCTGTTATGTTCTTGATATAGTTATTAAAAATCCTGAAGCTTTATGCTTACTGTGTTTGATGGAAGATAAACAGGAATATAAACCAGTAACTAACCAGGATGGAAAAGAAACTACTGGTAATAAAAGAGTATGCGATATGTTTCCTTGCACTCTTAGCTACTGTCAAGAGCATAACTAGACATACACCGTATGTATATGTACGTTATGTACCACCATAATTCTTACTGCACAGGGCAATATTTTGGTTTTGCTTCCTTCCTGCAGTTCTTCATCCCCAGGAATGGGTCAGCCAGTAGCAAAGCCGTCTGCACAAACTCACCCATATGACAAGTCACCATTAAACTGGTTTCTGGTCTTCACTTGCTCCTGCGTTCCCCACCAGCAGTCCCCATCCCCATCCCACCACACGCAATTTAAGCCTGCACTGCATCAGCGGAGTCTGCTTCAAAAAAAGGAGCCAACACGCCTCAGTGGCCACTTGAAGTCATCTGAGTTTTACACAGAGGAGATTTTCAGCATGAGGATTTTCTAATGCAGGCGTGTTCTGGACAGCACTAGTATAACACAGGGCATTGCAGGGGGAGCAGATCCAGCTTCTGCAGTGGGGATCAGGATAGATTACAAGTGTCAGTGAGAAGAGAGATTGTCTTCTCATCAGTCATAGCACTATAAATATTAATCTAATGTTGACTTAACAGCCATTTCTCCTGTTCTTGCTCTGCAGTAGCAGCTTCTAGCATTGATGACAGAAACACTCAGAGATTCTGAAGTTCATACTACAGGGACATGGTAAGATTTTCCACGCTTGGGATTTCCTGATTAATGCTGATCCCTAACACCCTGGCTGTCTCGGTGAGCTCAGTGCTGGCTGCAAGTCGAGGCATTCGGGACTTGCATGATCTGCTCTCCAGACGCAGCAGGGTGGATTGCAGACAACAGCTTGAGCAACACTCAAGGGGACAATACAGGCTATTTTTCCTGCCTGTTTTCTTCCTTGAGTTGTCCACCGTTTTTTTTATTTACTTTTCATTTTAATATGCAGTATTTTTTATACCCTTGGGATGGGGGAAAAAGCTGGTATCTTACCTGTGGAGAATTTCATGTCAGAGTTCAGGATACTGTTCTCCTAGCACAGGTAAAGCAATGGGAAATCGTTACTATCCCCAGTAGGGATCCTATATAACCTCCTGTCTAATACCTTCTGCCCTATATCTATCACACTGGCACTTGCAGCAGACAGACAGAGCGCTCTGCTTTCCTGAGTTCAAAGCTGAACTCTCAGGCTCCCTGGCCCCTGCCAGCAGGCGTGTCTGTATTCATCTTCCTTCTCCTCTGTGACCCGAAATTGACAGGAGTTAATATTCTAGTCTTGATGAAGGGATCTACACCCCCAGTCAACACACCTGACTCCCAGCATTGTGGGGTGACATATCCAGAACCAATTTTGCATCTCAGTGTCCAAACCACTGAAAGAAACATAAAAAGGCAAGAGTCAAGAAACCGGCTAAAAAAGACCTCACTCTCTATTGGCCAAGAAAACCTTAATGCTTCATGTCATGCTTTAGAAAATCACTTTAGCCTAAGACTCACTTAGTGATTACAGTCCCATTACAGCCCCCAATATCCAAGTGAAGCTCTGATGGAAGGTTTAGAAAAGGCCTTTTAGCCATAGACAGGGAGATCAATCTGTTTAGTCTCAAAAGAGAAAGAGTGGGAGGCAACTTGATTACACTGTCTTCACATGGAGAAGATAACGGGCACTTAAAAGGGATTCTTAATCTAGGAGAGAGGCTTAACAAAACGCTTGTGGCTAGAAGCTGAGTCCAGACTGGTTTCAATACACTTTTAAAAAGGGAATTTACAAAAAAAAAAAAATAATAAACCAACACCTATTTAAGTGGCTGCGACCACTGGCACAGTCTACTTGGAAAGGACAGAGTCTCCACCCCAAAACCGGATGCTTTATGAGAGGTGTCCTATAGTCACCCCTTACAGACCCCAAGAGGGAAACCAGATGGAATTTACCAAAATCTCACCCTGCAGTTCCTTCTGAGCTTAGCTAAGCCCCCCCAGTACTTCCATTAAAAAGTTGAAATATTCCTTCCTAGAAATCACAGTGCTGTGCTATTTTGCTCTAAATCTGCCCGGGTAGAATCTAAGAAGAATTTGTGCTTTGAACCACCCTATCAAAATTATCCTTGAAATGAAGAGACCACCCAAACCAGCCAGTCCAATGCCTGTTGCACAGCGTTAATACCTTACCCCAGCTGGGTCTTGTCTGCTGTCACCCTTTCACACGTACGTTTGAAATGGAACAGAAGCTGCCTTCTGTATGAAAGCAACACATTTACAGACATCTATGGTACAGCCTCCCACAATGCTGCACCCACCATCCCATAGGCAGGAAAAGCAAAAGAGGGTTGACTGGAAGCACATACAATGCACAGACCTATATTTTGCTCCATTTATGCACATTCATTCCTACTGTGTCAAATAGGAAGCACTACTGGCCATCTCCACACCAACATCCATCATTACTCAGTATATAGAGAGATGTTACTCCCAGTTGCAGGGCTATAAAAGCTCTAAGTGGTCCAGAAGAGGTTCAACAGGAACCAACAGGGCTGCATGGCTGTTACTCCTGGCACATTTGTAACCAGCTTCTGCCTACCCTAAAGAAAAAAATACCATGTTCTCCCAGAAAAATGAAATATCTTGCTTCAAAAACATAAATGCCATGAGGATACAAGATATGTAATGCAACCGGTTCCCTCTCTGCGAGGGTTTCCGAGGAAAAAATTTGCTCACTGACCAGCATCAGATCCGATTAGTGATTCTGAAGTACAATGCTGTTTGATTTATTTATCAAAGCTGGTATTTTCAAAGGAGTTTATAGGAAACATGGTCATCTGGGAGGGGAGGGGGAGAGAGAGACGTGCAGCTCAATAAGCTCTCATCTAGAATGGCCTTTTCAAAAAGTTGAAGTTCTATGAAAGATTTCTTTAAGAAGTTCCCAAAAGGTTTTCTTGAAACTGTTACACACTACCCTACCCAACACCTAGCCGGGATCACCACACACACAGGTGCAGAAGGGTTTGTACGCATATGCAAGCCCCTGTAAGCAGGATGTATTTTATCCGTGGAGCACTTGTCTGTGGTTTTAACCTTGCCGCCCTTCCTTGCTTGCTCCCCTGCCTTTTCCTGAGAGTACACATACCTATGTGGGGAAAAAAAAATACTTTCAATAGCACAATATAGCCTAGAAAAGACAAAGCACCCAGGTAGTTTCCATCTCAGGTAGTTTCTAACTGGCACGTGAGCTGGCAAACACATTTCCACAGGAGTCTGTGGAGAAGAAAAATGTGTGCACCAACCAGCCATCAGCATCGAGCAGTGCAGACCTGCCTGCTCTGCCCACGCTGCCTGGTGCTTGGTCCTTGCACTGCAGCCCCATTCCTCTTCACAGCTGCAGTGATCTCCGACAGAGCTGCACCTGCTAAAATTAGCATGGGATAAAGCCTACTGTATTCTGGACAATTTGCTGCCCTCCATAGTCCAAGAAGAGCTTTATTCAATCCATGGCAGGAACATTACTGCTTTTAACTGAATTCCTCCGTGGGCCGTTAGAAGTGTGGACCCAAGACGGTACGAGAAAAAGCCAGCGATGACAGGTCCAACTGGGCAAGCAACAAAGTCACCCTGCCAAGTGCATGTTGTCACGGGGGGAGTCATCCCAAGTGTTTCCCATCAAAAAGGAGGTGCTCCCAGAGAGTCAATCACAAAACTTCGCAGGAACCACCCTGCAGTTAAAAAGGGGACTAACGTGGCTTGGGGCGATACCTGGCTCGCCGCTCATGTT
This sequence comes from Rhynochetos jubatus, assembly GCA_027574665.1. NCBI lineage: Eukaryota > Metazoa > Chordata > Aves > Eurypygiformes > Rhynochetidae > Rhynochetos > Rhynochetos jubatus. The sequence continues at coordinate 139,792,720 of CM050648.1, read as the reverse complement.
TCTAGTGCTCTGCTGTGTCTCCAAGCTATAGGAATTCAAAGCTGGAATAGAAACCTGCAATGTCTGTGTGAAGCTGAAAAAAACTCCACATCAGCCTGAGCCAAGACCCCCAGAGAGGCACAACTCTTTAGCATACTTTAACACATCTGCAGAAGTGACAGTTTCTTGGTCGAGCTCGAGCTGCTCTCCTGCCACATCTCTCCAGTGAGTTAACCAGAAAAAGGGAGCTCAGCCCCTCGGCCGGGCTCTGCAGAAACCTGCTGAGCCCGCGGGAGCTGAGGAGGTTTGGAGACCAGAAGGGCTGAGCCGCAGGGTCCCACCAGCCAGCACAGGCACAGCACGTCAATGAATGGCTGTCGGTGTGTTCAGATCAAGGACCTCCTTGCCTCCAGTGGCACATGGCCCCAGTACTTAGATTATTCATGAAAGCGGGAACACAGTTCAAAACAAACTAAAGCTCCTATTTCCACAGCTCCACTATCCTGAAGCAATTTTCCCCCTTCCCTCCCAACCCACCGCCTTTATTAAAACTAACCACAAAGCTTCCAACAGGGAAAAAACCTCTTTCACTGCAAACCAATGAAGTTTACAGCCAGGTTTTTCCCCAAAGAAAACAGTTTCTGCTTTTCAGCCTTCCCCAATTACGTCGGTACAACACATTTCTCAAGGTGACAGGAGCTCTGGGTTTAATGTAACCTAAATAAAGTCTGCGGGTAGATGTGGCCCTCCAGTGGTGAATATCATAAAGACACACAGCTATGCATTTTTTTCTGTGTACAAAGGAAACAGAATTATAACGAGCAATGATTGCTGTTTCTTCTCTCTCTTCATGGCATTTGGAGGTGCCAATGCACACAAGACATTAAATCCAGCCCCAGCTCTGAGTGGACACACAGGCTCCATCCCACGAGGACCAGGGCTTAGGGTCTGAGGAACGACATAAGTAAGCACAAAGCTGAGCAACATGAAGCTTTCAGAGGAGCAAGGCTTCTCCGTTTGCAGACACGTCTGACCTGGCACAGTGTCCTTCTGCCAAGGAGTCCTTAAACCAGATGCGGGGTGTGCCATACCCTGGCAATCAGGGCACTCTTCCATCCTAGTTCAGACTGCTGCTCAGCCTCTTGGCATACAGGTTAATGCCCAAACCACCAAGCTCAGGTTAGACACAGTCTTTGGGCTACTTCATTCTCACTCCTGATCCCTAGAAGACCTCTCTGCCATTTCACCATAACTGCAGTTGTTTTCCTACCACCTTTGACACAGAGACAATATTGACACTCAGACAACAGATTTGGGAGATCTTGGTCATCCAGGGGCATTTCCTACACTTTATGGACTAATTCTTACCTGCACAGGGCAAGGATTATTTGCTGCTATGTCAGGTCCTTCAAGAAGAGAAGGGGGGAGGGGACACAGGCCCAGGAAAGACAACTTTATTTATCATGTGGCTCTGGCCACCGCTGTTTTACTAGACATGAGCACCCAGAGCACCTGGGTCATGCTCCCATCCCCATTCTTGTCATCAGTACAAGGAGGATCTCCTGTGAATAAGCCGGAGCAGCTCCTTGCATTCTGGGGTATGGTTGCATCAGACCTCTGCAAACATCAGCAACCAGTACACACCACACTGCTGCTTATGAGAGCAGAGGAGAAAGAGTTTACACCAAACGAGCAAGATTTGGACACTGTCTGGGTCTAAACACTAAAGAAAAACACAAAATTATACTGCAAAACAGGTACGGAGGGAGTCTTGGTTTGGGGATGCCTCTCCATGGGGCCAGGGGTTCTTCAAGCCCCGACCCCACCAGCACCCATCCCTGTACCAGCACCTGAGTCCAACTCTCCCGGCCTGGTTTTACAAACAGCTCTATCACAACAATTTTCCAGCAATCCTTCAATATAGCAGTGCCATCTTCAGGCAAAAAACCTGCCTGGCAGTCCTTGCTGGGATTGGGTCCAGCCAGAGAGCGAGGACAAGGTGGACGGGCAGGGCACTCGGGTCCCCAGGGCTATCAACATTTAACTGACTATTTTCCCTTGTTAGCTGCAGCTTGCCCTCAATTTCCGGATGATCCCCAGCCTTGAGAACTGCAAATGCCAGGTCCATGTGAGTTTTTTTAGTCTCGTGACAAGTCTCCCTTCCAACGTTCACAGCACTGATTTTATCTGAAGTGGAACTGGAGCAGACACTGCCAAGCCGGTCCATCAACACCTGGTCAGTGCTTCACTCAGACCCATGTCCCTAGGCACAAATTGCCAGGTAAAACAATCACATGCGAAGAGTAACTACTTGGTAGCAACTGCAAGGGTCCTGTGAGCTGAGACCTTCCACCTCTTCCAGCCCAGATTTTTTTCTAATTCAGGTACTTCCTCAAAAGCCTTTCCATATGTCTGAGCAGCAACCAGAGATGGGCTCTAGCTCTCCTCCAGAGCAGACATGTCTTTGCCTCAGCTATCCGCATATGGACCAGTGCCCCCAAATGGTACTAAGGTGCCTGTTGGCCTTAGACACAAAATTTTGCAGAAAAATAGCTATTTACACTAATGCCGTAAGCAAGGGACCCTTCTCTGTGATCATCAGTAACGGCACTCTGATTCCATGATGCAAAGGCTGCAGATGTGGGGGGGCATCGCTCTCTAGACCTGGCCATGCAGGCCTTGACTTAATACATGCTACCGTAGGATGTTTACATCCTTATGGCACTGTCACGGTGGGCGCATTCACACAGTCCCACCCTGTGACTCCCTGCACCTACCAGATCCTGAGGTTTCCCTGGATGGCACCACCTTGAGCTGCAAACCCTCCGTGCACTGCAGAGCTTTGGGAGACACCCTGGCTGCCTGGGGAACGGTGCAACTGGCCTTGGGGAATGCTGTCTGGATATGGGTCCAACGATGCCAGCTGTATAGGGGGACATGCTGCAAAACTCCCGTGGCTCCCCCCAGCATGCCAGTGAGGGCCATGAGCTCTTCAGAAGCCCAGACAGTGCTGCAAGCTCTGGGCATTCACATTGGTGGGCATCATAGGGGATGGTGTAATGGAAGGGCCTCAGCACAGCTAAAATACCTGTGTGGTCCTGACCGTCAAAGGATAACATGGGAGAGCAGTATCAGCTCCCTGCTGTGAACAGGAGATTCAGGCACCTTACAGAGAGAAAGACCTTTACTTTCCCAGCCATCCTTCCTCTCCCCTGACAGCAGATGTTACACACAACCCTTCTTGCTGCAAAATGACAACAATTTCCACTAAGCAGATTGTTTTAGGAAAAACTGCCTTCCACCGGTAAGAGCTACAATTTGGCACCATTCAGCCCAGCTGGGATAATTCCCCACCAGTGGTACAGCAGCCCGCAGGCAGCAAGGCAGTGCAGACTGTCCTGCTGGGCTAGAAAAACAGGAGGTTGCGATGCTCCACAGCACACTTCAGCCAGGAGCTCAAAAGCACCGCCTAGCTTCGTGAACAGCGCTGCTTATCCGAGGGCCTGAATTAATTAAGCCCTGAAATACATAGACTGTGGGATGTAATGGTGAATTACAGCTTTCAGCTGGATTCCCTGGGTCCTGTGCCAGCTGCTTCACGAGTCTGGGCTGGCAGTGCCGAGGCAGGGCAGCCCAGCAGCTGCTTCGATTCAAACTGGCTGCAAATGGCCATAAAGAGCAAAACAGAAAACACGTCTGAAAGCAAAGCAAGCCCACAGTGGTTTGCCCACGGTGCTTTGCCCACGGTGCTTTCCCCAGCTCCTTTAGCAGCAGAGGAATTGGCATAGAGGACCCTGCGTTCAGTCTATAGCAATTTGCCTAGTGACAGGATGACTCTCACAGCTTTGAAAATATTTTCATCCAGAAAATATTTGAAAAATCTGCTTTCAGCTCTGGACCCCTCAACATAAGAAGGATATCAAGCAGCTGGAGTGAGTCCAGAGGAGGCCAGTTGGAGCAAGGCCACCAAGATCATCAGAGGGCTGGAGCGCCTCTCCTATGGGGACAGGCTGAGAGAGTTGGACTTGTTCAGCCTGGAGAAGGGAAAGCTCTGGGAAGACTTTATAGCAGCCTTTCAATACCTTAATGGTCCTACAAGAAAGCTGGAAGGAGACCTTTTACAAGGGCCTGTAGTGACAGGTTTAAACTGAAAGTGGGGAGATTTAGATTAGATATCAGGAAAAAATTCTTCCCGGAGAGAGTGGTGAGGCACTGGGAACAGGTTGCCCAGAGAAGCTGTGGATGCCCCATCCCTGGAAGTGTCCAAGGCCATGCTGGATGAGGCTTGGAGCAACCTGGTCTAGTGGAGGGTGTCCCTGCCCATGGCAGGGGGGTTGGAACTGGATGACCTTTAATGTCCCTTCCAGCCCAAGCCATTCCATGATTCTATGATATCTGTGGTGGGAAAGTATTTGCATCAGTTGGACAATATAGTGAGGCTGTGCTGGGAAGCTGCTACGCTGCCTTATATTTCCACACTAAAGTAGTTTTCTCCAAGATTAGACCAAGCCCAAGCTGCAGCATTGCTTACCAGTGTGGCGTATCGGCAGAGGTAGCAGCTCCCACTCAGGATCTAGGAGGAATTTTGGCCATCCAAATATAACCCTCTGTGCCAGGGATATGCCACCCCAGAGGCCCTAGGCTGGTCACACATATTATGAGGAGCAAACAAGACAAACCTGCAGCTATGCAGCCTACCTCTTTTAAGCAGCAATTTCCTGTAAGTCATGCACATACCTATGCCAAGGCCTAGGTACTGCTTTTTGGTTAAAAATAGGAGAGGTCCAGAGATGGATAAAGGGCTGTGTCTGATAAAGAACATCTCAGGATTTGGTTGGTGGCTGTTTATTTCTGGTAAGAGCCTTTCAAACAAGGTATGTAGGGGATTCAGGATGGGTGGTTTCACAGCCATCCTCAAGTTGACAACTTGCAGCTGTGCTCTCTTGAGGCAGCACAATCAGAGGAGGTGACTGATCTCCTGCTGTGCCTAAGGCAGCTGGTTGCCATGCTCAGGTCCTTAAAACAGCTGGGCCTGCAGCCCCCAGATGGTACCTGAGCCTTGACTGCAGGCAGGCACAGAAGTACTCAGTCCTGGAATATGTTTCTCTGTGGCTGCTTCAATAGGATCCTGCGCAGTGGAGTTCATCCTTTAGTAAATACTTCTCATTTTCAATATCCCTAAAATGTTTTCAGGGTTTTCTTTCAGTTTCTTCAAGAAAAAGAATCCTAAAGAAAAGCTGAGAGGCAGATATTTCTATTATGTTTATATTCAGGCTTTTTGGTAATAATTCCCATTTTCCTGAACCACTCCAGTAACTACCAATTTTGTGTTTCACCTTTCTGCAGCATCTGGAAGGTGTCCTGCAGGACATCATGAGAAAAAGTGGTTCCTTGCACATTCCTAAATAAAATAAATAAGCAAGGGAAAGGAAAAGGGTCTTGCAAGCCCATAGGCAAGTTGGGATGCGAACGATGGGATCAGGGAAGGACAAGAGAATGCCAGGGTTTGCACTGCATCGGGAGGAGTTGCCCCAGCTCTGCACATCAGATGTGTCAGGTGGGTCCAGGTTCATCCCAGGGATCCAGGTTCCCCAAAGAATCTGTGGATTTAAAATTTTGCAGGTGGTTGATGGTGTTAGAAATCTTTCCTTAGTAACTTTACTTATGTGTTAACTTGTTAACCAAACAGCATGTATTCAATGAGAGTCCATCTGGTTCAATAGAAATAGATTTTTATTAATAACATGCACATCATATGTATATTTAAAATACATATACATTTTTCTACTATTCACTTTAGAAAACAATTTCATAAAAACCTTTAATCAGGTCCCAAGAAATTTTAAACATTAAAAAGCCATTTTTTATTCTAGAACCAGTAGGTATTATTCCAATTAAGTGGTGTATAATCACCATGTACTTAACATAATGCAGGCTCATGCATTTCGGTAGAAATAGGTGTTCCGTTTTCTGCTTTGTTAATCATGTCAAATATATGATGACATACTTGACAACACCTGCCACAATTATTGTATGCAATTGTGATTCCCTGCTGAGAGCGCGCTGTACAGATGGCGTTTAAAAGCTGGAGACAACTTTTTTACAACTTTCTGAGTTCCCGTGAGGGGTGTCAGGTATTGTAGGTAACCCAGAACCCAGTTACGACAGAAACCAGAAAAACAGAATTTCATGAACCGCGAAGAGGAAAGCAATCTAAAAAAGAAGTGTGAATTGCCATATCCCCTCTGTTTTCATTGCAAACTGAGCTCAGGGCTGTGTTTCCTAAGGCCCTGCCAAGTACCAGACTGGATCGGTATGGAGTGCACAGTTATCAGCTATACACCGTTTGCAGATTTACAGAATATATACAAAGGCTTGTATGAGGATGGGACTTTAAGGCACGATAGTCCATATACTCAACACATTCATTGAAAACAAAAGTTCAATTTACAGTGCAATATAAATGTATTCAAGAACTCAAGCGGCAGCTTGCTCATCACTTTCACCAATAATTAGGCAATTGAGGATCATTAGGCAGTTCTGCGGTGCGCAGCAACCCCAGCCCTGTGCATGCTCACGCACGTGCCGAGCGTCAAGCACACGAGCTCGCTGGCTTCGGCAAGAGGATCCCTGCAGGGAAACTCAGATGACAACCAAAGAATTTACAGGACCAGGACCCTAATATTTTGGGGGGTCTGCACCAGGTCGTACAGGCAGAGATGGTGCCAGCTGAGCCAAGCTGCCTCCCAGCATCTGCACCCCTCTTGCCTTCCGCTCATGCAGCTCTGGAAGGTGACCCCATGCACGTACCCACGCTGAGCCTCCCACGGAGCCACCACCGCCCCTTCTCCATCCAGGATCAGGCCTAGCATTTACAGCCAGTTAGGGAAAAGCGGCACAAAGAAAACATAACTTGTTTAAGCACTAATTACAGTCAAGTGTGCTGCTATTCTGAGATGAAAATGAATTGTCCTAAGCCAGTCATTTTCAAAATGATCAGCTATCATTACCAAGTCTGTCCTTGTCACCCAGCTCGTCTACGTTCTCTCTGGTGAATATACTATCTCCAAGGCAACTGTCAAAGGGAAGGAAGGGCTTTCTTTACATCCAGTGCAAACATAGCCCATATGTGGGAGTTCCTACTGCAGCCATAATAGAATATATATATATATATATATCACTGAATGTTGACCACCTACAGACAGATTCACACATCAGAAGCCAGAAGAGCTGAATAGTGGCTACAAACCCAAAAAAGAAGAATCACTCTATGTAGCTGTATTAAAATGCTGGTACCCAGTAACTAAATGTTAAAATCAATATAGAATTCAAAAAGCATCAAATTAAAATATTTTGGGAGTAACTTGCAATGTTATTGCACCTTTGTACTTCTTTATCACCCTTATCACCTTAAAACTATGGGTTTTGAGCACTGAAGCAAAATATTTCAAATCCACTTTTCAACAGCACAAATCACTGTGCAAAGTGGAAGGCAGAAAAAACTGGAGCAGACTTAAAATATTTAGAATTATGGACCTTTGATTCAATTTCGTATGAAATAGTCAACCATAAAAAAACCAATCTGTTTTCCAGAAAGAAGTAATCAATTTTAACAGCTCCTAGAGCAAGTAGAAATGAAGAAAATCAGATGATATTTTTTTGTTTAAGAAAGCAAAACATGAGCAAAACATGAGTAAAATATCGTCCTCTTTCACAGGTAGCCCAAGGAGTTTTGTTATCTGATCCAGATTTTTGTCCATTATATCTGTTCAGTTATCGTAACACCTTATCAGAGAAGCTCTCCATGGGCAAGGAATTATCTGCCCCTTCCAGCAGGCAAGGACGTTACTCTTCCAAGATGCATCTGACAGGGGGAATAGGTTTTTTCAGTTGAGGTTAAAGATTTTTATCCTACAGAGCTTCTTCATTCCATTGAAACTTTATTAATTTTACATTAAAAGTTTTGGGTTTTCAGGCCAGAGCCATCCTCTGAACATAATAAAGTAGGTCAGTGAGAGAAAATAAAAGCATTTTACCATTTCGTGTAGCTGCATTATGAATTCAGGCAAAAACGGACACAAAGAGCGGAAAATTACACAGTTTGAAAAATCAGAAGAGAGAAATAATTTTCCTTTGCCACCTAGCAGTGAACCTAGTCCTTCCCCCAGCCCCTGAGCCTGCATGGTGCACAGAGGTGCCAGCAGAGGCCAGAGAGCTCTCTGGGGATAATGGCACCTCTCACAACAGCATCATATCATCAGCCCATGTCCCACACAGCGGACGGGCTGCGCTGCCAGCTTTTACTGGTGGTATTATGGCTGTTCCACACCTGGTAATTAGCCCGGTCTTTATCAGCAGCCCCTGTTGAGAGAGTAATGGCCACTTTCACCTGGAGATTTCTCAAAAGATGCCAAATGTGAGCTTAATCATTCCTATGATTTTGGGCTGGTGCGAGCTCGGGGGCGGCAGGAACATAACCACATAGAGCCAAGCAGCTCTGATACTGAATTACACTGACCGAGGGTTTAAAGACACCCTTTTGTAAGAGATAAGTAAATATGCATTGCCTGAAAAGAAGAACAAAAACCTGAACATTCACCATGACTAATAACACCTCCCAAACAGCACTGTCCTGCTTTTCCAGCCATCCCACATCACCTGTGTTGTTTATGTTCTCCAGTTTGCAGGTTATCCTTGTTTTGGACTGTTGCCTTTTTTTTTAATATCTGGATTTCACTTTTTCCTTCTGTCTCCTAAACAAATACTGTCTTCTAACTACTGATGTTGGAGTGGACTTTGCCCTTCGTGCCTCCTGCTTTTGCCTTCCTGTCTTTTCTCCTGCACTAGCACGCGCCTGAGAGCTGCAATGAGACGTACAACACACACGACTAGGATGCTCTAAGCAGGGTTACAGGAGGAATCCTACATGAAGCACGTCCCTGGCAAGCAATGGTATTTGTTCGTACTTACAATGCTTCGGAAATAGCATCAGCCACATCTGCACGAGCAAAGCCTTTCAAAATAAAAGATTAGGTTCTTAGATACATATCTGCCTCCAGCTGAGTGTGCGCTATTATTTACTTTGCTTTAAAGCTGTAAAGTGGTGATAGCCAGCGAGGCAAAGCCAGTTTCTTCACCGTAAGCCAACAGACCTCTGGGACTTTGACAGGCTTTGCATCATCTCATATATTTGTTCAGCAATTCTGGGATGCAAGTTCCCCGCAGGTGAACTGCAGGTGTATCGGTAACAGCCAGTGTACAGGCTCGTTAATCACATTTCCCCAGGTTATAGTGCAATCTTTGCTTTTGACCCCATTGCTGAAGCAACATCTTTTCCCTTACATTACTCTTTGGTATTTTCATGACATAGCTTTGGCAGCTATAAAACTTTCCACTTGTAGTCATCCATTTGCTGAACATCTCTCCCATTGTAGCTTGAGAAATATATATTTACATATTCTAAGGTTAATTCCCAGATTGAAATAAGACATTTTACTTAACCCGAAACACTATTACTAACGCTGAGCAGTTTCATCAGGAGAACCTCTGAGGTTTTACTAGCATCTCTCAGATACATTCATTCCCTATCATCTAGGAGAGTTATCATTGTTTTTTCTGCCTTTTATATTCCACACAAAAAGAAATTGTTGTCTATTCCCTAGCACCAGTGTGAACCTCTGGCCAAACAGCAAATTAGCATGCAAAGAAGGATCAGGGAAACAGCTAGGGAAAGAATCAAATGAAGTTAAGGAAACGCTGATGACGGGCTGAAGAAACAATCTTTCCTGTGAGTCATTCTGGTCTGTATTAAAATAGCAAAGTAGATACCAGCTAAGAGTAAAAGGCGAATGCAGTAAAAGGTGATTAAGTAAAAGGTGAATGCAATTATTTAAAAAAAAAAAAAAAAAAAAACCTTGCAAATCTCAGTATAGAGTGTCTAGTAAGTAGCAAGCGAGTTAAGTCTCAGGAAATCCTAAGCAAAAGGCTGTTTCCTTTGGCACTGACTCCTTCATTTTCAAAGCATTTCTCAAAGAAACTTTCTCTCTATACCTTTACAGAAAATAACTTGCGTTTTACTCCTCACAGACTACTCCACTGTTTTGGGGGCTCCCCTTCCCCCGGGGATGGCATAATTTAACTGCAAAGTGATTTTGAACGTCTGTATCTACACACAGATAACTTAAACGCAGCTTTGTTTCTACAACACACATTGCGCACAGTCTCTGCGGATAAGGACCTCCGTATTGCACCAGCTCTGTGTGTATGTCAAGGTACTTCACAACCAGGGAGTTAACAGCGGGGACTGCAGAGCATTATTCAAAGTACCTTCCACTCAGCTCTGAACGCATCCGCCTTCGATCACAAGTATATCTGCAATTAGTGCCTCATCTTAACATCTCAATAAGCAGTTCAAGCATTCAGAAACAAACATCAGTAGGTCTAACAGCTACTTTAATTCATTTTATAAATAAGCAATTGAGAATTTTGCTCCAAGTGGCTGCTCGTGTAGCCCATTCCGTAAACGGCGTTCTCTGCAGAGTAAGGCACGATGCGATACGAATGCAGCTCTTCATAATAGAGCGACTGGGAACAGCACTCCTGTACCATAAACTTCAGCCGTTTTCGTGCATCAGAGTAAGCAGTCCTATAACAGGGAGCTTCCTTAAAGTATTCATAGCTCTCCCTCTCTGTCTCTAGGTGAATCTTCCTCAACAGATTGTTAATTAATACAGACCTACGGAGATAGGCTTCAGGGTCGTCCAGGAATCGGAGTTTCTGGAGAGAAAGTTTTAGAATACAAGTCCGGTCCTCGGGTAATATCAGGTGCTGGGGAGTGAAGAGCAAGCAAAAGGGTCTTTAGCATCAAGGAATGAAACCAGGGAAGGAGGGCATCTGCAATGAGAGAGCTACTCACTTTTGGACAATAGTCATGGTAATCTTGACGTAAATGTTCCTCTTCTGCATATTTTCTCTTAAAATAGGCTACTTTCGACGTCGTTAATGTCTTTGGTAGGCCCCGATCAGATCAGCTCTGCACAAAACAAGAAGAAAAAGAGGCTCGATAACACTGTCTGCCATGGTGGTTGTAACATCACGGTCCAGGGGGTGTAGGAGAAGGAGGGTTCCAGAGTTGGGACACAGCCAGGACAGCACTCAGCCTCGACCCACTCCCCGCAGCCCTCACCCCACTGGAGAAAAATCTGGGAGGCTGGAAAATGTGAAGGCATTGCCAAGGCACTGCCCTGACAGCACAGCCGGCCCTGCTCCGTAGAGGCGATCTCAGCACTGGACACATGGTGGGCAGGGTCTCCAGGTCCTACAAGCCGAGCGGGGTACCCCTGGCCAGCCACAGCCTCGTGGAGCAGGGTGAGGGATGCCTGCACCAGGAAGGTCTCCCCACACTGCAGGAGGGGCCGGGATGGGTAGAACAGGGGGCCCTGTGCCATGCTGGGGTGCAGGCAGGACAAGGGATGGGTTTTAGTTTCCACACATCAAGCACAGAGCTCCGGGGCTTCCCTGGAAAACCAATACAGGGCATATTCACTAGATGGTAGTGTCGTCCCAGAGAAGCAGAACCCCAGCTGGTATGGGAGGGTGATGGAGCTGGTTTGGTCTCTGGGTTGCTTCAGTTTTTCAGGGAGGCTCAGCCTTTGGGCTAAGAAGAGGGACTATTGGGCTTTTGTCCTGTGACAGGAGCCCGGTGGAGGTCTGGTCCTCCCACGCAAAGCCCTGCAGAGGAACAGGACGCTGCACACCTGCAGCTGGGCCTGGCTGGTTGCTCCAAGCTCGCTCATCTCTGTGGAAAAGTGACGTGGTGCTCATTCAGCATCTTAATGAGATCCCTAACTTCAGTGGTGTTCAGTCTGGTGAACGCTGGGTCCCTGTGAGAGCCAGGATCGGGTTTTGCTCTTCTATTCACTACACAATACAAGGAAGCATGTGCATTTGCAGGTGGAATCATCACCCCCCAAGCCCTCTCTATTGTAAGACATTTCTATTGCTTGCTTTTAAATGCACCATTTTTAAAAAAACTTATTATGCTGACATTTAAAGGCAGTCCAAGGAAAGAAAGTATCCAGAGCCACATTTTAGAATAACACAAAGTCAGGTCCTATGGGATATATTTTTTTCCCCACACTGAGGTCTCCTTAGGGGAGCATTTGAAACAGGTTTTCTGTGGAAATGAAAGATGTGGTTCTGAACTGCTTCTCTGCCACGGTAGAAAAGCCAAATGTATTGCACAGCCAAAGCACAGATTTCATGTCACTGGAAGGGTCCTGCCATGGGGCATGGGGAGTTCTCCTTGAGTCTTAGCTGCAGGTGGGAGTGAAAAGATACCCACGCAACTATTTCAGGGACTGGTGGTAACTCTTCTTCACTGACAGGCAGCAGTAATGTGCTCTCCCTTCCTCCCTCCACATCAAAACCCGCAAGAAGGGGCTGAAGAAGAAATCCCCTCATAAACGGTACGTTTTAGGCAACCTGGACAACTGCAGACATCAGAGACACTCCTGCACCAACCTCAGCTCTCAAGGGCAAGGGTACGGCTGCATTCTTCACAGCTCTGTTAGCACTGAGTAGCTGCAACCACTGGTTTAAATTCATATGCAGCAACCTTTACTGCTTGCAGGTTTTATTCTAGTATTTGAATTACACTGAAGCCTGAACATCCTGGACATTTGATTATTCTGAATTAGGTTCTCCTAGTGAAAACCCCACTGCTGTGTTATCTGAGCACAATCACAAATGCATTTTTCCTCCCAGCACCGTGGGATGAAAGAATATTACAGCTTTCCTCACACTACTCTGAGGAAAACAAAGGTACAGAAAGATGAAGTGACATTCCTGAGGCCACCCAGGCTGTCAGAGCTGGGAAAGGATCCAAACCCAGCATACAGGTTGATGAGCCCATCCTACCCCTTCAAACCAAGCGTCTAAATGCAAAAACTTGGTCCCTGATGGTTTTCAGTGAAAACATTGCGGTACAGGCCTAGCACGGGCTGTGTGCAGCACAAGCAGCAGATCAGCCCTAGTGCAGGGACGAGACAGACACCCACACCCAGAGCATCGCAGCTCAGTGCTTCAGCTCCACTGGCTCCCTGCAAAGCTTTCCTTTGCTGCTCCTGGCCACAGGATTTCCTCTCCCTGCCCCAGAGATGGAGAGTGACAGTGGGACATTCAGCATCCCCTGAGCACAGGTGGCCCTGGAGATGCCAGCAAAGAGCAGGGAGCCAGGACAAGGCTGGAGCGCTGAGGCCCTGGCCCTGGGAGGGAGGGCTGTGTTTTAGCATGTCATGGGCTGGGGGCTGATGCTGGCTGGCAGAAGCAGATGGAAAGGATTGTATTTTGCAGAGGGACACATATCATCCTGGCAGTTCATCAAGCATCCAACTGTCAACCCATTTCTGGGGTTATGTTCAGCACCAGCCTGGGACATATCCCATGGGTGCAAAGTGGTCGTCTGTATTTAAATTCCTAAAGACAAAGCGACAAAGTTATAACAACCCCCATAGCTTGGTTTAGTAGAAGGGAGGGGAAACAACCACCATAAGAACACCAAAAACACCTCTGGGCTGTAAGGTTGGTTTTAAATGTGTTCCCACTTGTAAGTGAAAGACTGCACCCAGAACAAAGTAACCACAAGCTGCTCAGCACCACTGTTATCAAATTCCAGCAATTCCAAATCTGCAGGGCTTAGGGCACCCACTTCCCCAGCCCACAGCTCCCATGGGTGACCACAGGTGAGTCAACTTCTACCTCCTCTCTCTGGGAGGGAAGGGGTGCTGCCTGCACGCCTGCAGCAACAGAGAAGAAAGTCAAGTCCCTCCACAGGGTTGCTCCACAGAAGCTCAAGGTCTGCTCTTGTGCTTAGTGTAGCTGCCATCCCACCATCATCCATCGCATCATCACCATCATCTTTTGTGGCTGCTGGCAATGTCCACACACCTGTCTGCAGGTGCAGGGGAACAAGAGCACGAACCGTGCCCTTCTGCTGCGCCCTCAACACCGGCACGGATGCTAAAGCCTGCGAGGGGCACCTCTCTCTGCAGGAGGCTTGCAAGGACCAAGCCTTCCTCTGATACTTAGCTTGAAAGTGAGAGCAGACTGGCTCCGTGCGTGCCTAAGGGCTGCTTGGCCAGGATTACAGGCATACAAGGCTGTAGTAATGCCGCAGTGAATCAGACCCTTAGTGTTTTGTTTAAATATAAACATATTGAATCAGTGCTTTTTGTGTAGAAGGCTATTCTCGCGAGCCAAGTGTTTTGACAGTTACAGCAAGGTGGTATGAGTCACTGCCGCTGCCTCAGTCAAGCTCAGAGACAGATACATCTTAATCACATTACATTTTTTCAGCGCTACACCACAAGTCAAGGCACAGAGCCAAATTTCCCCATGGGGACTAACCAGCGTAGCACTGAGTCCTGAGCATGAGGTTTGTCCTTCGAGGCTGGACAAACCTTGGAAAAGCGCATTCGACATCCCGCCAGCGTTCAGATACAAGCCTTCCGCTGGTCACCGAGGACTCGGTAAAATTGGCAACAGCGGGCAGCGCTGCCAGGGCTGGGGAGGCGGCGGGCAGGGGCTGCTTGCTCACGCTGGCCAGTGTTTACACCCCGCCGGTGCGTGCCTGCTCTGAATGCACAGCACATCAGAGCACGGCAGCTGTAGCTGCCATTAAAGCTAATGGAAGTTTGAAGCATAAATCCCACACGCGGCAGTGAGGGAATAGACGCCTCTGTCTGAAGCCTGGATCTCTCAAACGCAGCTTTGCAAGAGCTTTAATTGTACTTTCAAAAGAGCAAAATGTGCTTGTTCCTATTTATTTCTCCAGGAATAATTAACATGCTCTATGGTGTGGTACCCACAAAGATATTAGGTGTGTTTGGACAGAGCTTTATCTTATCTAAATTGGATTGGAAATAGATTTATAACACAGCAACTTCACAGTTGAACTGCAAATGGCAAGAAATTCTCTTCCTCTGGCCCCTGCACTTCCGCATCACCCCAGCGACAGGAGCCTCTCTTCGACACAAATTGATGCCGGATGATTTCCACAGGGCTGCAAGCTAGCCCAGACAGAAGGCAAGATGGGGTTTAACAAATGATTCAACAGCCAGGAAGAAAAACCCCAAAGCTCATGCTTTTCCATCTCCGGCTACAGAGAGGGATCTGCAAGCCCCAGGTCTGCACAGCGGCTCTGCCCCAGAAGTCATACGTGAGACCTTGGGAGCGTCCCACACCTGCCTGTGCCTCCATCTCTCCTACCCTTCCTTGGGAAGTAAATTCATCCGTGCCTGCTCGGTGCTGCAGTGGAAGGGGCTGTGGGAGCAGGTACCCTTGGCTTGTTGGTGCGGACGTGGGCAGGGGGTAAGCGCAGAGGCTCTCTGGCCAGGACAGACCTGCCGATGCTGCACGCCAAAGGTGGCGAGTCAAACGTGCTGGTGCCTGCAGGGTTTCCTCTCACAGCGTAAGGGATGATAATCAATATGCAAGCTAAAGCTGGCTGAGACGGAAACCATTTCTGAGCATCTCTTACATGCATGCATGGAAAACCTGAGGCTTCTGAGCACACAGAAATTGGCATTTATTATCAGCAGGAGACGTGACTTTGACATGACAGGAAATATCATCATGTCCTTGCGACTGCTGTCAAACTGCAGTGATAAATTCCCTTGTCTCTAACCTTAGCAGCACCTGCAATTAGGGAGTGCTCAGCTGAAACCCTCCTCTGATTTCACATGCTATGTTGCTGCATTTCCCCTCTTCCAGGGGCAGGAAAAGCAGCTGGTTTCACTGTGGGATTCCCAGCTGGTAATGCAAAGCTACTAGACCACAGACAGATGAACATGTGGATCGAAAACACATGTCAGTGCCAGGATTTCACATGGACTGCCAATCGATAGCAGTCCTTCCCGAGTATCTGCTCTTATTCCTTGCTCAGGCAGAGAGAGCCCCCTTTAATTGACCAGTGGAAAGGTGATGACCCACAGCCATGCTTTTGTCTGCTGGCTGGAGCTGCTGGCTTCGCACTTTAAACCTGCCTTTCTTTTCGTTTGGTAATTGCTTTGCAGATCTCCCTGGGCACACCTGTGTGCAAGGCACAAGCATCTGAATAACTCTCATGAGTGCATAAAGACACGATACTTAAGGACTGAGTTACTATTCCTGTCTTGTTCCATGTAGTCCTACTGCTTTTATCAATAGCATAACATCATATTTCCAGCTTTACCCCCTTTCAACACGAATCCAAGTAATTTCCCTCACTGAAGGCAAGCCCGACCGGCTGAAGTGTGCAAACTTGTTAGTTACCTGAGGATGCGGAGTCAGTCTGCAAAGGGTCTTTCTGGGATAATCTCAGCAGTTCTGGTAAGATTTCCTCCTCGCACGGGCTCAGCGAGCATTTCTGGCAGCACGGCACTGCTGAACGGTTACCTGCCGTGGTGGGTCAGGGAGAAACACACGTGGCTCTGGTGGCAAAGTCAGGACATACAGGGCAAGTAGCTGGGCTGCAAGAGAGGGGAGTGCTGTTTCAGCAGCCCCACGGGGCTTAGTAAGGGAAAAAAAAAAAATTCTGATGTCACATCCAATTCTCTAACTTTGACCTTGCTTCCTGGACTTCCTTTCAAACAGCGGGAAAGTAAAATGAAACATTAAGAAAGATCATTTCTGTCTCTCAGTGGTATAGCTCTAATCCTTGCGGAGCCAATGCTGCAAAAATACAGCTTGCTCCTCTAAATATCCAGAGGTTTCCTGAGCTAGAACGTGATTACTGCCCTGAACATGATCTCTTAAAACAGCACATTATTTTCTCCATTAATTCTTGTCAGCCTGGGAGGAAAGCTAACGGGATACTATTAAAAACACACCATCATTTCGAGTAGTAGCATTCATTTCCTACCACACGCCCCCACCCCCAACACTGCCCGCAGAGGAATACAGGTCCGGGGAAAGTCAGATTACCATTTCTATTTGACAGAATTATTGCAGCGTGCGTGCTGCGGTGTTTGCCTTGTGTACGGTCCAGTTTCCCGGCTGCAAGTAGATGCAGCAGTACCCGGCTGATGCCTTGCGTTCTGGGGAGGGGGGGCGGGGGTATTAGCATGCTGTAGTAAGAGTATTCCCCACTCCAGGGGAAAAACAATCACAGATATGCATGTGCATACCCAAAGCCTGCGCTTGGAGTGCAGAGACACACTTTTTATGTACATAAGTGAAAATAAACAGGTCTAAATCCTGCAAGAGAGAAAGAAACAGAAGAGTGCATGTGTGTGTGGTCACGTCTCGCAGCTATAAGGCATCTATATCTGGATAGCTGTCTCATCCCAGAGGATGACATTCCGCTAACAGGCAATGAAAGAGTAGCTAGGGTTACTTTCCAGAGTTCAGCTTTGACCGTAAAAAGATGCCCCTGGTTAAAATGACCCCTCGCAGAGCATGCCCCCCTGCCCGCAGCCCCTAGCCCTGCAGGACGAGTTCCCTCCCCGCTCTTCGCCCTCTTGCGCGACGCAGCGAAGCCCAGAGCTCACAAACACTCCCCAAACTCCCTCCACGCCACCAGCCACCTGCTAAAGCCATTTGGGCAGAACCCCCCGCTGCCACCGCCAACCCCACGGCTCGCTGTCCCGTCCGGCTCGTTGGCACTCACCCGGCGAGCCCCGGCTCCAGAGGGAGGGCTGCTCCCTGTCCTTCCCTCGCTGCCCGCTGCTCCTGGAGGAGGTGGCGGCGGTGGCAGCTCCTGCGGGTCCCTGCAGCCACTGAGGAGCGCATCACCTCCCGGCCGCAGCCCGCGGAGGTGGGTGCCCAGATGTGCCCGGCACGGATTGGTCCAGCGGGAGCAGATGTTGCTCGGTTGCTAGGAGCGTTGCTAGGAGCGTTGCTAGGAGATGGTGACGCTCTCCCCATCACTGGCGCGACTCGAAGCCGTGGGGAGGGAGGAGGGAAGGGAGGGGGAGGTCCTGACGCCAGGCCGGGACGGGCGGAGGCCGGGCTGCGGGGGGAGCCGGGCACGGAGCTGGTGCCGCGGATCAGAGCTGGAAAGGCGGTGAGGAGCTGCCTGGGGCGTCGCGGCAGGGGATGGGGGTGTGAAAGGCCAGAGCTGGGTGGGGACAGCCCTGCTCCGAGCCTCGGGGCGGGGTGAGGGAGCGGAGCGGCGGCCGTAGGGGTGCCGGGTGTCCGCTGAGGCACGGGAAGGGGGCGAGAGCTCTGCCCGCTTCAGGGCAAGACTGGGAGAAAGACAATCCGGTGCCTGGAAAGGCTGGAGGGAGCGGTGAGCCCAATTTGGGACTGCTGGCAGCGAGCACAGACCTCTCTGCTCTCTCTATGGGTCGCACTCCTCTTCCCTCCAGACTTAGGTTGCTTTGTCCTTCCTCCGTGCTCATCACCACATCTTGACACACTTTTTTCCTGAGCCTTTGGGATGCCCCACCACAACACCCTGTGTCTCACCACCCGTGACCCCAAAGAGGCTCCATGGCACTCTGAAATCCCATGGGTGGAAATGGGGATTTCTGCAGGAACAGAAACCACACAGCAAACCAACCCAAACCTCTTCTTCTCCCAAACAAAACAGCAGGTCACTGTGGGGTGGGGCAACTCCTGCATCCCAGGCAGAGGGATTTTACTGCTGAGCACCCTTCTTATGGCAGTGGGCAGGATATCAGGCTCAGTCTACCCTCACGACCAAGGGTCCAGCCAGCAAGGCTCAGAAAAAGTTTAAAAGGAGTAGGTAAAATCTTACCTGTGCCAGGCAGCATGCACAAAGAGGGGGAATCCATTTCCCAAAGATCCGAACTCTACAGGTAGACACTGGTAGATGGGAGATTGCCAAAAAAAAAAAAAAAAAAAGTGATGGGAGTTTTTTTTAACCGTTTCTCCAGACAGCTATGTGTAGGGTTCTTCCCTGAAAGAAGTGTGCCTTATCCAGACTTGGGAAAAAAGGCTGTATGAGATAAATTTTTCTGGAAAGCCAGATTGCTGTCAATGGCTGCAGTGAAGTTATTGGCACAACCCTGGCTTAGATCACCCTCAGCACCCAGCCTGGGCCCTGCTCAGCACCTTTCTCCAAGACAAAAACTCCTTAGACAATAGATTTTCTTCTGTGCCTCCCAGCTGTGCCTCTGTCCACACAGCACAACTACCATGGGTGCCAGCACTGCTCCTGACAGCCTCATGCCTGGGCCATAGCCACCCGTCCAAGCAGGCATTGACTCCGGCCCATGACTACTCCTGGAGGTGACTTAAAGGCTCAGCCAGTGCCAAAACCATGGCAAGGTGCTATGGGAACACATTCATTTTGGCAGCATCTGAAGCTCCTGGGCAAAACCTCTGTTCTCTTGTGCTCTGGAAGATGGGTGACCCACGCGTACTGTACCTGGGCATGTCACTGCTGGTAGGGCCCTCTGGTTGCTCCCGGGTCTCCGTGAAAGTCCTGCACGGCAGCATTCACCACGCCTAGTCCTCCTCCCTCTTACATGGTGGGAACGGAGGCACACTTTGGCATTCACTCGATCAATATCCCATCTAGATTTTAACAAACCAAGTCCTGGCAGGCTCGAGTCCCAGCTAGCGTACATCAACGCAGCAGCCTCCAACCAGTCACCCCTTTGACTTTGAGTGTCTGGTTATATTTGGCACTCAGTATGCACTGACATGCGTGTGCATGCACACAGCTCCTCTGGTCTTCGCAGGTCGAGAAAAGATCAGTCACAGCCATATACTTGTTTCAGATCGTTGCTGAAACTGCTGCTTTTATTGAGAAGTCAAATGAACTCAAACTAATTTCAGATTTGAATTTTCTAGGACAATAGGAAGGCACTGGAATTTAATTGATTTTGATTACCTACCTTATTATTATGCTGCCAGTAGCGATAGTTCAGGTTGGTGTAATTTTAAATTTACTGTGAGGTGAATCTGACATTTCTCTGCTGCTGAATAGAGGACTTGAGCGATCCTTCAGCTCTTCGCAAAGATGTCATAATTAATTCACTAATATCACTTCTGTATGCAGAGATAGAAAAGGAAGACACAGAGGCACCTACTCTGCATCTAAGAGCTGAATGAATGACAGGCTTAGTTACTCCAGTCTTCCTGAAATTGATTGTATGTTTTTTTTAAACATTCAACACAATTTCTGCTGCAAAGACATCTTCCACTCTCCTGTCAGCACACAAGGAGGACTTACTAGCTGGCAATAATTTACAGCCAAAAGGTCAGCTAACCTTTCTCCAGTTGGCTCCAAGAAGCGTTTCCATCCCCCCATCAGCCCAGAGCAAGTTCTTCTGCAATCCAAGTCTAGCTGCTTTTCCTTGTCTTCTTTCTGAGGGGGCAGAGAGTACAGGGAAATGGGTCCCCTGCCAGTATAAACCAGCATTGCTTTGCTGGATGAAAGGGGTCTCCATCAAGATAAACAGCAGATACCCCATCCCATATCTTCCCGTCCCATCCCTCCCCATTCCATCTCCTTTCTCTTACTATGGGAACACCAGAGATCACCTCCACTCCAACCTGAAGAGGAGTTTTCCCCTCTGCCAGGGATGCCTGGCTGGGAATCGCTGCCCAGCTGAACACACGATGTTTTAGTGCAATGGAAATTAAACAGAACCGTGAACCAGGACCAAAGTCCCTGTTGACAGTGACACTATTTGGAAAGATAAGACTTTAAATGTGTACTGCACAAGATAAAACCTGGACAGGCAGACAATAGAAGAGTAGCTCTTTTTCTTTTTTTTTTTTTTTTTCAGTCTTTGAAAGCAAGGTTGCCTAGAATAGTCAGTGCTATAATAAATATATGTTTTTAAATGGTTTAGAGCAATTGGGAATATAAAACCCCAGAACATTAGCATTTACTTTAACTGCCTCACAGAATTAGAAAAAATCAGTTCCTTCATTTCAAAGCAGTTACAACTCCTCAAGCCAACTGTTAAAGAAAAATGAATTAAATTAATGTGCCCTTTTGAATTTAAGCACCAAACATTCAAAAGATGTGTGCATAAAAGCACCAGCCCTCCCAGGCAGCATATACCTACACACGTGCTGTATTTCTGAGCACAGCATGCAGAAGGTATTTTCAAAAGATAAAACATACCTGAACTGTTTAACACTGGTACCTGAAACACTGAGCAGTTCCAGATGCGAGCAGTTACATCCTGGACAAATCTTTACCCCTGGACTGGCCCACCGAACTCCCTTCAAAAGACAAAGACCCTCAAAGGCTTTCCCAGGCGTTGGCTTGTCACAGCATATGGAGACAAGTAACTCCAGTTTCTGGACCTTGTTCATGCCTCCCAACGGTTGGCCAACCTTGAAGGGACTGGATGACTTGGGAGGCTAATCCTGCCTGCATTTGAAATGCAGACTTTGCATTTCATCCTAAAACACCAGTTCTTGCTCCTTCTGTTTTTCCTTTACTAGAATTCTATTTTTCTGCTCTATCTTCCAATCCATTGTACAAGAAAATTTGTTGGTATTTTAAAATTCGGTGGTTTGGGGTTTTGGCATTGTTTTACGTTTTTACACTTAAAAATCCTTCAAAAAACTTCAGAAACAAGCTGGGGAAGAGCAGAACTAATGAAGCCTGTTTTCCTATATCTTTGTGCTCTTTATCCCCTGCATTCTCCCTACCATCAACAGCCAAATTCCAATACATCCCCTTGGACACCTCCAGCTCAGCCAGAGACAGCACAAAAGACATCAGGCACTGTAGCTGCTCTGGATCTGAACGTCATGATGGATCGGCTGACCAACCCTTGGCCATCAAACCTACTACTTTCTGCTTCTCTGTAAATGACCCTTTGCCAGGTGGAAAAAAAAAAAAAATTGTAGAAGCATAATTGTCTTTGAGGCAGTTACCCTTTTTTCAAATGTAATTGAAATTGGCCAACCTGTTCAAAAATTATGATGGTGAGGGAGAGACTGGCGAGGAGACAGATGGCAGACAGCTCAGCTTCTTTAGCCTCAACTGAGCTGATTGAGAAGTGGGAACGCTTTCACCCTCTCATGAAAAATGATATCACTCTTTCATTGAAATTCAAAACTTAGTTTCCCGACATTAAAAAAATCTGACTTTTCCAACTGGTCAAAATTAGGATGACATCAGGGGTGTCTTGGCAAAACAATACTTGGTGCTTCGCCAAGGAACAAAGCTGCTCTGAGCAAAGAATTAAAATGCCGCTAGAGGAAGAACAGGATAATCAGAGCAATAAAACAAAACACAGCCGAGAGCCCCTGGGGAGCCTGGCAAGATCCACATGTGCTTGTGTTGAGCAGCCAGCGTCCCAGCAAGAGCGGCAACAAGTGGATTGCTGAGCCCACCGTCATATTTGCACAGTGGTGGTGCACACCAAGCACATAGAAAGCCCGAGTATATTAACACTTATTTTACGTGTGGCCTCAGACCAGGCATTTAAGCCAAGCTGCCCAAATCTTGGCACCAAGATACTTTGCCCATTCCCTAAATTCAATGCCAGCAGCTTCACTGTAGCGTATGCCAAATTTACATGGGGACACAGGCTAGTCTGCCCTGAGGAATAAACCAAACCCTGCTTGGGTTTGCCCCATGCTAGTGATCAGTCTGAGAAAACTCACCCACTGTGACAACACCACCAGCTCCTCTGTCACCATGTAACAGCTGAGGACTTCTCCACAAGCTCATCATGAGGCTCTGGGAAGAGCCAAGTGAGTGTGGTGTCCCCAGCAGTGCCCAAGTCCTTTAGAGTAATTGCTGCTACCCCTCGGCGTTGGGTTTACACAGGAGAAATATGGTGGAGTTGGCAGGGGAAGTGAGGCCAGGAGATGGGCAGGGTGAATTCTATATGGTTTTCAGCAAAATGTATGGTGTCAAGAATAATCAGGCCAAGAAAGCACTGTCCCAGTATCAACTCGGGCTCTGCCACCACCTCGGCAGCAGCACCTACCTGAGCTCCCAAACCCCAGAGCAACTCACAGGCTGCAAACCCCACTCTGTAGCCAGAGGAGCTACTGGGCGGGGGCTGACTGCATCCCAGAGCAAACCCCCAGCCTCCTCTGCATCCAATCCCACCGCTAAGGTCTCAAAAATGTAAAACTTCACCAGCACTTTCCCACCTCCACCCCTCTGAGCTGAGCCTGGTCATCCCACCAGTGTCAGTCCTTAGCAAAACACATAATCCGTCACCAATTTACACCAAGTTGGGTGAGTTTTTCTCAACTCCTCATGCCTCTCTGAGCCTTCCAGCATGCTCCATTTCCCTGACATCTTTCAGATGAAGGGCTCTGGGCTGGGTTTTCCATGTACTCAGACACAGCTTGTACCGGCTGCCATTGCTGAAGCTTCCAGGGACTGAAGCTACCAACCATCACCAGAAAAAGAAAGTCTATTTTTGGGCTGGTCCTGGAAAGCCAGCTCTGCAGATGCCAGCAGGGATTCAGGAATCGTGGTTTCTCATGTCTCCCTCAGAGACAGCACTGCTATTCTGAGAGGAACAAGCTGCCTTCAGTCCCAAATCACCAATATGGATTTTTTTTTTTTAGCTTCTGTCTTTGTTTTAGGTTCAACAAGGCCAAGGGCCGGGTCCTGCACTTGGGCCACAACAACCCCCTGCAGTGCTACAGGCTTGAGGATGAGGGGCTGGAAAGCTGCCTGGCAGAAACGGACCTGGGGGTGTTGGTTGACAGTGGCTGAATATGAGCCAGCGTGTGCCCAGGTGGCCAAGAAGGCCAATGGCATCGTGGCCTGCATCAGGACCAGTGTGGCCAGTAGGACCAGGGCAGGGATTGTCCCCCTGTACTGGGCACTGGTGAGGCCACACCTCAAATCCTGGGTTCAGTTTTGGGCCCCTCACTCTAAGAAAGACACTGAGGGGCTGGAGCGTGTCCAGAGAAGGGAGCGGAGCTGGAGAAGGGTCTGGAGCACAAGTCCTGTGAGGAGCAGATGAGGGAGCTGGGGGGGGTCAGCCTGGAGAAGAGGAGACTCAGGGGAGACCTGATCGCTCCCTACAGCTCCCTGAAAGGAGGGTGCAGAGAGGTGGGGGTTGGTCTCTTCTCCCAAGTGACAAGCAGTAAGACAAGAGGAAACGACCTCAAGTTGCACCAGGGGAGGTTTGGATTCGATATTAGGGAAAATTTCTTCATTAAAAACTTTATCAAGCATTGGAACAGGCTGCCCAGGGAAGCAGTTGAGTCACTATCCCTGGGGGTATTTAAAAGACATGTGGACAAGGGGCTTAGGGACATTGTTCTGTGGTGGACTTGGCAGTGTTTGTTTAACGGTTGGACTTGATGATCTTAAAGGTCTTTTCCAACCTCAAAGATTCTACGATTCTCAGATCTGAATGTAGGCATGGGTTACAACTGTGACCTGGCAGACCCATACCACACACACAGATGCATCGTGAGCAGAGGTACATGTAGCGTAAGAGGCCACCAGATAAAGACATACCCCTCACCGCTGAGGTGATGTGCCTGGCCTCCAATCAGCCCGATTTCATCTCTCCAACCCTTGAGCTCTTACCTCTCTTTCCAAAACAAGACACATCCGCCCTGTGACCACCCCAACAGCTACAGGGGCATCCCTCAGCATCCCATACACGTGGCCAGGATGTCAACAAAGCTGGTATCAACACACGATGTGCTGAGAGGAGGCGGTAACACGGCAGGGCATGCAAACATTTTCAGTCCCCCAAAGCCCCCCAGCAGCCTCCACCTGCTGACGCGGGGCCCCTCTGTCCATGCAGACAGACAAGGGGACGAAGCTGGGAGATTTTTCCCATTTCTCCCAGTTATGCATTATGCACTAGACATCTGCATCTTTGTTCCAAACAAAACACGTCCACCTCTCCCAGATGCATATTCACTTGTTTCTGTGACAATATGAACAAAAAGCAAGATACGCTGGTTTTGCATGTCTACATGAGCCATCTGCTTCTATTTTATTGATAAAAACCTGCAACAACAGCGTTCACCGTAACAAAATAAGACTGTTTCTAAGGTGTGGATGGTTGTGTGTGTGTGTATAATTTCAGCCCAGAATTCTGCAGAAGCTGGGTTTAACGCTCTTTTTTTTTTTTTATCCAGTCAGATATCATCTAGACATTAGTATTCCTAACACAGCATATAATTAGCAAGAGGCAATATATTGTATGATCATGCACGTTAGCACTTAGGTAGAAAAAAATGTTTCATTGTCAAGTACATGAAAAGCTAAGAATAAACCCGTACCACTCTTCCTGCTGAATATCCAAATACCTTTTCGTTGTATTTTTCATCTTTTTTATCACAGTTTTGCACTTCAGATATCTCTTTCGGTCACACACACAGCACATGGAATGATGCTCATACCATTCTGGTGGCCTTAACAGTCAATAACAGCCATTTATTAGGTAGACTGAAGATACAATTTTCAGTGCAAAACTTTGAACTTTACAAAAATGAAAAGGGTGTATGAATTTCTTATAACCTTCACAATATGAAAAATTCTCCTTTCCTAGCTGTACTTACCATAAAAATAATTCAGCAGTACATTCAAGCTTTTGCACTGACAGAAATTAGGGACCTGACATTGTTATTAATTTGTCTGTATTGTTATTATTTAAAGTGATTGGTTTACAGATGCACTTTTGTGCTCGTACATGGCAGGCTGGGAAAGGAGATCAGGTATCTCTCCTATTCTTGACACACCCTCAGCCACAGAGCTGAGTTTCTCGCAATACCAACCGGCTCGCTACCTGGCCATGGTCTGTGCTGACAATATGTCAGCAATGATAGGAAAAAAACCTTAAATGCAGATTATTTTACTCCACAGGAGGAGGGAGATGCAGGAAGGGGGTTTACAACACCGTCCTGCATCAACGTTTCCCAGCAGCAAAGGATGTCCACCCACAAAGCTGGTGGAAAGAAAGGACTACTCTGTCACAGAGCACGGGGAGGAAAGAGAAGACGCACGCACATCTCGGCCACTGCATCTCCAGTGCCCAGCTGCGAGCGCAGCAGTGAGACCACAAAAACCTGTACCTGCCAGAAATGGTATATCGTTCCAATATAGAAAGAAGCCAATGCACACTAAAAATAACTTATTATATACAGTGTATTTAAATCGACACTCAGATGTACATTGAGAAGTGCTTCATGCAAATGCCTGGGGGCACTCTGCAAAAAACCCACTTATATACACATATAAATGCCACAGAGTATTTAAAGGCTAAGTCCACCAAACAATTACTTCATGTACTCTTCTTGACAAACAAAACTCTCTGCTGGGAAAAACTCAATGAAATTACAGCTGAGAATACAGCCCAGCAAGACAAAACCCACAGCAGTGCCAGCAGAGGACTACAGGAGAGATGTGGTACTGGTTTAACGGGAAAACTTGTGCTTGAGGTGCCACATAGTGACAGCGAGAGATTGAAGGACAGGTTTTATCCTGAGCACCATGAACATAAAATATTGCCACCAGGCACGGACCTGACTTGGAGCAGATCTCTACAGGATGGGAGATGTGATGACAGAGACAGCGTGAAGGAAAAGCACCTGGAGAGTGTTAACAAGAGACAACAGGGATGAGGGAAGGTGGCAAAATTATATTATTTTTCCCAGCTGTTAATGAGGAGACAAATTTGCAGTCTTTTCCTAAGTCTGAGATATTATGGGAGAGGGAAGTATTTGGCACAATAAAATGCCTTCCCTGGAGGTCAAGGCTAATTAATGATCACGGACTCAGAAAAGAATTCCACTTTTGTCTGAATCGGGAATCCTTCTCATTCTTCGCTCATGGCCAAGATGTTACTCAATGAGATCCACCCACGCTGGGTATGACATTACAGGGGACAGACACCACCAGAGTATTTGGTATCTATTCAGTGCTCACCCATTACAGACAGGAGGGAAATCCAGAGCCAGGATGTGATGTCCTCACTTCCTTGCACCTGCAGCTGCCCCAGGAGCTGTGATATCTGCTAAACCACTTTTGTTAATTAAAACCAAAAAAATCTGCATTCCAGTTTCCTAAAGAGATGAGCAACTAACAGGTCTGAGTGAATATCCATAGCTCCCATCTGGCTTTTAGGTTTCTTCTTCAACTTTTTCCAGCTCCAGCTGCCTAATGCTCACTGGATGCAACATGATGCCTGTACATTTCTTTGTTGCGCAAGATCATACGGTCAACCACAGCCCACCTGCATTGCTGTCAAGCAGCACAGGCTTCCTTCATCAGTGGTACCTCGCAGGATTCAGGTTTTACGTCCCTGTGATGGGCAATATCCAAATCCCATGCAGGCTCCCAGATTAGGATCAAAAAAGTCTCAAGACCAGACTTATATCTGCCTTATGCAAGCGTTGGGTTTTCCCTGCTCTGTGTGTAAAGACCCATCTAGTGACAGAGCTCTGCTCAGGCTGTTCAGCTCTGCAGCGAGATCTCAAAATTTATCCTCCCATGGATGAATTCAGGAGCAGAGGGGAGGGAAAATCTCACCTTCAGCCTTCTATTTTTGGGGAGCAGCTCTCCTCTTACACCCTCGTTTGTACAGATGGCTTGTGTGGAGAAGAGAGAGATTGTAACGCTAGAAGAGATGAATGGTATCTACCAAGTTCTTTATCCAGGCTACAGTATTGACCTATATCTGCTTCATAAAGGTGAAAAAACATGGATAGCTGTGTGGGTTGAGCAGGAACATCTTTCTGCTGCCAGCTGGCAAACAGCTTGGGGATTACAGCATGAGGATTAATAGCCTTTGTCATTTGTAAGTGCAGATGCTAACCTTACTCACATGACAGACTGATCTTCTTTGGATTCTGTTCCTGTTTGCTGTTCCAGAAAGATGACCTTGGGCTGCTGTGAGAGGGAAAATATTTACACATTCATTTCTTAGGGCCTACAGTGTAGGCTGCAGGAAGACAGGAGCTCACTCTGCATTGGAAAAAAAAAAAAAAAAAAGAAGAAAAAAAAGCACTGTATGACTTCAGCAGATCTGGAACTCAGGAATCATGCAGAGAAACTTGGTTTCAGCTCAGGCTTGATGTCACTGCAGCCCGGCTGTGCTGCTTTCTGGAGTACGGAGCGAGCAAAATCCCGGCTCTACAGCAGCACAAGCTCACCGAAAGCCTTCCCTTCCCACCACCTTCCCAGCCGCTGCTCAGGGCTTTCATTTCTTGCATGGCAGCTTGTTAAATCTGCACCAGATTCCAAATAAACACCCAAACCAGCTATGTCGAATTACCCTGAATGTCTTTCCAAGCTTTAGGATCTGTCAGCTTCTGGCTGCTTTTATCACAGAAGCAGGTCAGCTGGGAGCCAGCATCGCTGCCTGGGGTATGAAAACGTACTGGGGTAGCGCACACCGAAGGGAAAAACCTGCCTCATTCCAGGTGTGAGCTCTTCTACAAACCCTGGCTGCTGCTTCTTTTTCCCTCAAACCATAGTTGCAAACATCACACTTAGTACATTTTAAATGGAAAGCGGGTGCTCCTGCATACTAATTCCTTCAGACTCTGCTGTCCTTTTACAGAACACGATGCTTACGAAAAAAAAAAAAGAAAAAAGAAAGCAAATACAGAACAGGTTGTTTCCTCTGTCATTAACTCGGCTCACATTGAGGTAAGTGAGTGTCACTACTTTGTAACTATTAAAGTATCACAGCCCAGACACCAAGCTTTCAAGCTCCACAAGCAGACTAACGATCAGGGAGGCAAGGTCCTGATAATGAGCATCATAGATGAAGATGACCCCTCCACAAGTCAGCTCCCCTCGAGCGCCGGGATAATGCGATAGGGAAGGCCATATTCTTTGCTCAGCCTTTCTGCCCACCTTTTGTGCTGAAGGGCAGAAGGCAGCCGAGAGGCAGAGAGGTGAAACGCAGCGATCATACAGATTAAAGATGATGATAAATACGGGAGTGGAAAGAAAGCTCCACAAGCACGCTAGCTCCAAGGTCATCGCCAGCTTCAGCTGAAGGAGAAAACGGACTGCCACCAGAGGAAACGCCTGCTCCTCTGCCAGGCTGCCACCTTGGGCTTTATGCTGGAGAAGTGATCAATAGCAGCTGGCAACCTTCGGTTCTGTGCATCCAAGATCATCTAAAGACATTCGGTGACTGAAAATCAGTCGACCATGTAAAGCACGAAATAACTTCTCGGGATCTGCAGCCGCTAAAAATATACCCAAGTATTGTTGTGTGCCCCAGGAGCTGCACAACCCACGTTACCCTGCAAGGGAAACGCAGGCACGGCGGAGCGACAGGAGCAAGCAGGCCACAGCAGGGTCCAGGTAATTAAAGACACTGGTAAAAAGGAAACCCAAACAAATCAAACGTAGCAGATCGACCAGATAAAGCCTTTACAAATGAGCACTTCAGTAAGCTATAGCCATAGCTCAGTGGGCTAAAAGAGGTACTCATTTCCGTGGGCATCAGTTGAAAGTCAGCATTATTACGGGGAACATAAACGTGGTGAGATCATTCTGTTCTGTTGTCGATACACATTAAAAACAAAAAATAAAATAACAGCACAGAGCTTAACAGGACAGGGGCGTGCTGGCTGGAGAGACACCAAGGAAGGAACAGACTGCAAGTAGCAGAACGACGCTGTTTGAGACAGAGAGATGTATTCAGAGCCTTTGCCCACAATATTCTGGGCGTATGCCAGCGCAGTTAGCTCCTTCCCACACAATGGTTTTGTGGCTTTTCAGGCTTTTTTTTTTTTCCCCCAAGAGAAGAAAATTCAAATAAGCTACAAGGGGATTCCAGACAGTGGTGTCAAAAGGGGATGAATTATCTTAGAAAACATGAGTGCATTAGGAAACCTCCAAGCATTAGGACTTGCAAGCACCCAAGCATTCCCAGAACCAAGGTCAGCTGTTGCTTTCCCGCTCGCTGAACTCCTCAAGGCCCTCCCACAACTCTTCTCCCCCCCTGGAGCCCCACAGAAGCAGAGATTGGGCATCAGCTCCACATGGATGGAGGCCGGCAGAGCACTGGGCCCCACACACCTTTGGACCACCACCAAGAGCCAAGTGTGAGTCAAGGTTCCTAAGGTATGGAGTTCTTTCTGGAAATTTAGTCTTGTCACCCACTTCCAAAGGAAACAAGGGGATAAAGCAGCGTTTGAAAGGGCAGTGGTATTTACTTAAGAAAGACCATAAGCGCAAGCCCAGCCTGTATCAATATTAGCCATGACTAATTCCATCTGTCAATAGGAAGAATTATGGGAGCTCTGGAATACAGGGGATCTGCTGCAAAGCCTTTATTTCACAGACAGTTGATATTGAAAATAAACCACAAACGCAACGAAAATCCCAAAGTACAGCTAGCAAGCATGAGGATCCCCAGCACTGTGTTCATCCCAAGATTCCTAAACACCTTCACTGCTTCAGTAGGAATTTAGTGAACCCCACAGACACACGGCTCAAGACACGGATGTGCCAACAGGTTTAGCAGCAGCTCCAAAAGCCCCGTGCTCCCCTTCCCACATCCCTTTTCCCTTCCCTCCTAATACTTTTGGTAAAACATCAGGCCCAAATGGTGTTGCAAGGATGCAGCAACATCCTTCCATCAGAGAGCAAACGTGCTCAGATATTAACTTACACCAAGTAAGCTATTTTCACTTCCTTTCCTCTGGCTCCAAACACTCTACACTGAAATTATATATTAAAATTCAATTCCCTTAATGCTGCATCTTCAGAAAAGATCTTGATGTGAAAACAGCATGGAAGTCCAAAACCAGCTTACTTCACTGCTTTTTAAAATGATCTTTTCCAAGGATTTTTTTTTTTTTTTAAATCACATGATGACAAATCTGGGTTACCTCCAGTTCACTGCTGAAACATATTACCAGCTTATGATTTTCTCTTAGCTAATCATTAAGCATAAGCAACACTTTGCAGGTTCAAGAAGGTATGAAGAGAATCTCAGTAAGTTTATTACACATACACACCCCGGATAATAAAATTACTTATAAACACTTGTATACACATTTTACACAGTTCAGGACAAAAAGATGCAGACACTGGAAAACAACTGAAAACAGCAGATGCACCTTTTGAATTGGGCTGTTTCCTTCACTTTTTTCTTTTTTTCAGGAAGAAAAGTGAACGAAAAAAACATTTCCATTCTGCTGTTTATCACTCAATTGTTCATGTTTTCTCGCTGTGGTAATACAGCAGCATTAACAGTGCAGTCAAAAATGCATTTGTTTGCCGAGCTGTACTTGGGTTACATCCTGCTCTGTGATACAAAGCCCCAGTAGTGCAAAGCAGATATTATGCCAGCTTATCGAGGCAATGGAGGACAACCCTCCTGCATAGGATACCCACCAGTCTCACCGGGAAAATGATGCTCAGACAGGTAAGTGATAAGAATATATAAAACCATGGCCTGTGGGGTAATTTGTCTCACCCATACCAGAAGTCCTTCTACAAACAGATTATTCTGCTTGCCTCACAAGGACAGACAAAGCCTGGGTGTATCACGCCACTTCCCTGTAGGGTCTGGCTAGCCTGGGGGTGATGCAAACCAGCACCGAGGCTCCATTTGAGTCAAACCGCCAGTGCCAAAATTTACACTAGTTAGATTTGCACAGCACCATCAAAGGGAAGGAGATGGTTGTGGTGCAGTAGGAAGGAGGAATTTGGTGCCAGGTCTCAGTAAATGGTAAAAGCAAAACAGAGAGCAATTCAATACACACAAACCTTTTCAGCAAAATATTTCCTGTGCCTTTCTATCATCATCAGGAATGGAGAAACACCAGTCCTCTCCTGGAGAGCACAGAGGATGGGAGATTGGGCAGCTGAGAGTGTCTGAAGGTCTCAGCACCTTACTGCCTACATACCATCACTGCACTAGAGTATGAACCACCTCTGCTGTGTCGCACAGAGTCTCACAACAGCTCACAAACACTAAACTTTCAGTAGTCAGGTATCAGACTAAGAGACGTCCCCTATCCATCATCTCCATGATTTCAACTCGCAGAGACAGGAAAACAGATAAAAATGGAAAATGACAATACAGTCTGAGAAGTAACTACATAAAAGTGTCATCACCTCATCCACTAAGCCTGCTCTTTGCATTGTTTTCCATTAGAGGCTGGAAGCGTAATGCTTTTCTCTGGTGTTAGCTCAGCGAAGCCAGCAGCATCTCCAGGGAGGTCCCCTGGATCCTATTCCTTGCCTGCAGGCAAGCTTGCTCTGAAGATGAGGTGATACGGCCTGGCATCCTCTACTGCTCAGCATGCTAAAACCGGTCCCCTTTAAAATCCCGAGAAGATATTACAGGATAGCACATTAGAAGAAGAGCCCTCAGCAAACTGAGTTGTGCTTAACTGAATTGCAGAGAAATCACGGATCTAAATCCTTCCCGTGCAATGCTCACAGAAATGTTTTTCTGAACGAACCTCGCTTTTAAAAAACAAAGCAATCCATGGGCAAAACAATGATGCAGAAAAGAGTGATTCAGGCACAAAGGTGGATGTGCAGCTTATTCTGGTCTTTTTTGGTATTCGTGATGACAGAAGCCATGACCTTCAAGTAAGTATCTAAACATGCATTGTATAATTGCAATAAAAAAACTGATGCTAGTTATCTCTCGTGCAGACCTATGGCAGTGCAGGCTAACAAGTGCACAGGATGCCTAATTAAAAAATACTGGTAGTGTTTAGTGCTAATATCAATTGTTAGTACAGGAAAACAGTAGTAATGTCTAGGCACTTAAAAGTTGACAGAGAATTCAAGAGTACTTTCCCATGCTGTCCGAAAAATACATCATCCAGGATACAGTGGTATCAAATGCTTATTTCTAGGACTTAGAAACACGGTAATAAAAGGGAGAGAATGTGATCTGCATGCAGGTTAGCCTTTCTGTGAGCTATCTGTGTGTCAAGAATATTTGCAAACTTCATTAATACAAATAAGGGGAGGGTGGGAAGAGTTAACCGCCGAAGAAAACAGCATCAAAATGAGTCTGTGACGATTAAGCCTATAACAAAATGAATGAGACAACGACCAAGGAAAGGATTTTGTAGGTATTTCCATTGCTTCTCCCTGGGGTTAATTATTTGGATGTAGAAAATGCAGGATGACCTGTAAAGACTTGCTTCCCAGGCCTTGCCACCTTTAATACCCATGACTGTTGACACTGAAAAGTCTGGTTAAAGTGTACATGACCTGCCAGAGCACGGTGCTTGCCATGGGATAGCTGTTTTCTGCTGACTGAGACAGCCCAGGACCCACAGGCTGCCCTGGTAACCACTAGGACTCCAGCAGCGTGTGCCACCTGCAGACCTGTGTCCCTTTCGACTCCTTCATCTCCTGCCAATGACTTTGCTCTTCCTCTCCGCTGCTGTTCTGACCCATAGAAATCCAGCCGATCATCTCTTTGCGCTTCATGCTGCGTCTGTTGTATATGGAAATCATCAGCGTGACGTCAGAGAGCTGGAAGAGGGCGACCTGGAAGATGAACGTTTCCTTGTAGATGGGGTTGGGCTGTCCTCGACGGATGGAGGTCTTGCAGCGAGACATCTCCTGGCCCACAGAGTTGAGCAGGCAGAGCTTTCCATAGGTGTCTGTGACAAAAAAAGAGGAAATAACACATTTGACACAGGTGACAGACTAAATGAAAGCCCCAAGCAGTCAAAAAAACATCCCAAAAAGCTCCAAGTACAGCAGCTTTGTCTGCAGTGAATATGATGAGGGCTGGACTGCTCTCCTTAGTACAACCCATGGCATGAGAAGCAGCAGGTGAAAGCACCTCTTGAATTTCCTCATATTCAGCTGTGGAGAGGAAAGGGAGGAAACTGCTGTGTGTTTCAGCTCTACTCTCTTAGAAAGAGCAGAAAGTCTGGTTCTCAAGCCTGTCTAAGACTAGCAGAAACTATGAGCTTCTCTATGGCTTCTCCACATCAAATGGTGTGTCAGCATCTTCTCTTCCTCTCCCTCACAGCCAAGCTTCATTGGAGCTGTCCTACCAGGGCTTCCCTTGGCTGCACTTGCCTCTGCCCCACTTTCATTTGGAAGAATGCTTCTATGACCTATTATTTGAAGTAGCAAACAAAAAGCGTCCTGAGAAAAGAGGGAAAGGAAACCTGCATACACAGTGAAATTATTTGATCTCACAGGATAGTTTCAATACATTTTCCAAGTTCTCATCTTACATTTTTGGTGTACTAAAGGTCAATTTTATTCACTATTTAAGTCAATACAAGGACAAAAAATGCCTAGTAGATACAGGGAAAGGATGGTCATAGAATCACAGAATGGTTTGGGCTGGAAGGGACCTTAAAGCCCATCCAGTTCCAACCCCCCTGCCATGGGCAGGGACACCCTCCACTAGACCAGGTTGCTCCAAGCCTCATCCAGCCTGGCCTTGAACACTTCCAGGGATGGGGCACCCACAGCTTCTCTGGACAACCTGTCCCAGTGCCTCCACCCTCTCAGTGAAGATTTTTTTTCTGATATCCAACTTAAATCTCCCCGCTTTCAATTTAAACTCGTTACCCCTTGTCCTATCACTACAGACCCTTGTAAAAAGTCCCCCCAGCTTCCTTGTAGCCCCCTTCAGGCACTGGAAGGTGCTCTAGGGTCTCCCCAGAGCCTTCTCTTCTCCAGGCTGAACAAGCCCAACTCTCTCAGCCTGTCCCCATAGCAGAGGGGCTCCAGCCCTCTGCTTTGTGGCCTCCTCTGGACTCGCTCCAACTGGTCGATATCTTTCTTATGTTGAGGGCTCCACAGCTGGACAGAACTGCAGGTGGGGTCTCAAGAGAGCAGAATAGAGGGGGAGAATCCCCTCCCTCAACCTGCCGGCCACGCTTCTCCAGATACAGCCCAGGACACAGTTGGCTTTCTGGGCTGCCAAAGCACACTGCCGGCTCATGTCCAGCTTTTCATCCACCAGTACCCCCAAGTCCTTTTCCTCAGGGCTGCTCTCGATCCATTCTCTGCCCAGCCTGTACTTGTACTTGTCCAAGTCAGTGTTCCTGTAAACCCACCCTTAAAAATCTTGCTGCCTCGTGTATTGATCAGTTCTCCTCTGTTATGTGGGGCTAACACTGTGGTCTCAGGCAGAGCTCTGTGGTTCCCATCCTCCACAGACCCAGCTCCATACAAGTTTTCACCTTGCTCTCCACGTGACAGTAACAGATCACTTGGCTAGAAAAGTCTTCTCCTAACCCGTTCATAATCTGTGCCTGGGTTTCTGCAAGTGAGTATTATTTCAGAGTGTGCTGAAGATAGGAAATAAATAACAAGCCTCCGTCTCTTGTCTACAGCATGTCTATCCTCTTCTGTTCCCGTTTGATGTGCTATTTTACGCACTTATCTACTGAGCAACACAAGGTGTGAAATTACACTTCAGGTGTGAAAACACTTCTGAGTCTCCAAAGCAAGGCTCTCCGCTCCTCTCAAACTGTTCCACGGAAAAAGCTGTCAGGAGACTGACAATCGAAGAGCAAATTGTGAGCCTGCACAGCTGTACAGCTATTGAGTTACTGCGGGGAAAGTTCAGTCCAATCATTAGCTGTGGGTGCCAGCTTGGCTCCCAGCGTAACACTGGAGATGAAGTGGATCTTGCCAATAAAGACCTACTTGTTGGACAGAAAAGCAGAGCTCTGACATGAAATAGTTTCCTGCTTGTATCTGGGAAGGGAAGAACTGCTTTATCAAGAGGCAGACTCATTCCCACAGTAATATTTAATGGTGGTGGTGCTCAGGGACTGAATTCTGTAACAACTTCAGACCCATCAGAAACACAAAGCCCAAGAGAGGACTTTCCCTTCTGGCTCAACTCAGTGTGAAACCATGGAAGATAACTACCAGACACAACCTCGTGCAGTACTCGTAGAGATGTCACTTTGCTTTGCACTGACAAACCGTAGCGTGCACTGAAGCACGCCTCATGTGGAAGTCTGGTTGCTGGTCTATGGCTGCAGAGAACTCTCTGACAATAAAAACGTGGGCAGTAGGGAGTTTATGGATTTTTTAAACGTATTTACTATTTTTTTCTGTGAGGAGGGGATTTCAAAATAGTGAAAATTCTTTATCAGGCTGATTTTTAAATACAAACAGGTAATTTGTATAATTCCTGGGTTGGATTTTAAAATTTTTCTTTCTTTGAAATGGAAATCTTATATTTTCTATATAATTTCAGTGCATTTTCCAAATCAATCCCATTTACAGGCAGAAAGCTGAAGGGGCTCATTTCTGCTGACACACAAGAGAGGTAAGTGCTGAGACCCAGGAATTCATGGAGATGAGGTACTCTCTATTTTCTCCTGGCCCAATACCTTCATTTTTCTCTAGATATGTCCCTGGTGCCATATTGCTTTCCCCACTGCCCACTAAGAACTGTTTTGCTGAGGGTGAGAGCATTTGATTGGGATCACAGAAGGGCCTGGGAATGGCACGCAAGGGCAGAGCTGTGACATGGAGCAACACTGGAAAGTTTCTGCCCTTAGACCCCTTGGAAGCTCCTAGGAGGATTTTCCCAGCTGTTCTGGGGCAGGGGATGGGCCGAGCAGAGAAGCAGTACTCAGCCAAGGACTGCTACCAACACCCTGGTTTTCTGAGAAGATGGGGAGAGGACTGAGGTCTAGATTTTCCTTTCCTTGTAAACCTTGCTATCATTCTTCCTTCTGACTGCTGCCAGTCTTGACAGCTCAGCCGCAATTCATCACACCTAACGACAGGTATGTGTGTTTAAGCAGTCCCCTGCAGAGACAACTGATTTCTAGTCAATACCATCAAAGCAGCATATGACATAACTCAGCAGAGATCTAGCAGACAATGCTACCATTACATATGATTTAGGTTTCAACACTAAAGCAAGCGCCACAGCTAAAACACCTCATAAGGATGTTCTTTCAGGATGTCCCAGTTAATTTTCCAGGCAATGAATGGATGAGTTTCTTGCAGTCATAAACTCTAGGATGTCACATCCCTGACTGAAGCCTCAACTTTTGCAAGTGAGGAGTAACACGGCTGAGCTTAAATAAAACCGAGCATCGTACAACCAGTGACTTAAACCCAACAGAGATCAACATCAGAAAATTAAGTTTGTTCTTTAACACACATCAGATCTGCTACATAATTCTGCACCAAGGCCCCGACTGTACAGTACCAAGGTCAGTGGGATTCTGTGGGTATCATCTGGATCAGGCAGCAACATGCAGGCTGGAAGGAGAACACACTCAGGGCAGAGCTAATACCAGGAACCCTGTTCATCCCCCTGTAAACACAAGCACAAAACCAGTGCAAGTGACAACTAAATCAGGCTGCTAATTCTTCTCAAATTTATTCCACTGGGTGTATTTTACCAGCCAAAAGAATCAAGCTTGCCTGAACAGAAATAAAAGAGTAGGTGTGGATAATGTATTTAGCATCTGAAATTTGCTTTGCGGAGCTGGTACGTACGAGCCTGAGCTGTTACTCTGCTTCAACAACTACATTTTAAGATTGCAGTTTGCTCTTAGTGCATTGTGCTCCTTGCAGCACCTTTTTAGGTGTCTCATCAGGAGAGAGTTCCTAGTTCTCCTTGTGGTCTAGTCTGGTCCTCCAAGATGGAAAGCTCTCTCTCCTTCAGTTGGCTTTGCCAAAGAAAATCCACCCCCAGATACACAGTGAAATTAGTGGAACTACAGCAGGGATGAACTTGAAAATTTACTGACTAATGTATGTCTGAGAACATCTATTCATTATGAAGGCAAACATTTTCCATCTAATTACATGCTCGGATTCAGTAATGGCCTCATTACTGTGGTATCTCAGCGCTTTATGCTCTTCAGTGTATTTACTTTCATGCCACCTTTGTCAAGCACAGAAGGAGAAGAGAGATTAAGGCTTATGTTTTTCAAAATGCCTGAATTTTCACCTCTATTTAGGTACCTATTTCTCTGACACAAAGAAAAGCAAGACCTCTCAATATTTGGGAGCATCTCAGACTGCAGCTTGCCCACGGTTACACAGAAGTCTGTGAAGAAGCAGGAACAAAGTCTAATTTTGCCAAGACCAATTTTAGCACCGCATCCACCAGGCTCTCCTTTCCATATAGGCTTTGGAACAGAAGATCTTGCTAAAGATCATTTTTACTCTAAACTCATCTTTCATCTCTGGTATGAGTGGATTGAACAATGTTCACGTATACATAAAATATCAACACCTCTGCATTGAACACCAGAGTGAAAAGCACTAAATCAAGGAATGCTGCAAGGAGCCAGACACATTTTGGGCTGGCACTGCATAATCTTACTCCAGAGGTTTGGCCAAACCTCTCCTCATGCTGATTGCTCTGTCTCCATCAACACTGCCCCAACCATAAAACACCTCTTGAGAGCTCATCTGCAAAGGCAATCAGTTTACCCACGATTCTTTTAATGACCCATTTCTGTCATCATCCTTCTAAAGGAACTAACTGATAATGACAACTCAAGGGAATAATCGTTCCTGGTTTTGGAACAGGGACCATAGCATGCATTCTGCTTTCATTTACCCTAAGCTCCACCATTATTAATAAAGCTGACCTGTGAACAAAAACACTGCCATACAAAAGCATCCAACCCCCTGCTTGAATTTATATTTAGAAAGGAAATAAACAACCAACTCCGGCCTGTGGACTGCAAAGTACAACACAGCGCTGTATGGACTTTCCCACCCACACTCCAGGCAAGCTAGCTCATTTCCAAAAGGAGTATAACCATGTCAGCATGCTGCAATCCAGACTAATAACACCCGCTGTAAAATAAAGCCTTGGGCCTAGAGCTTAATTTCACTCAGCTGGCGTGCCCACACTCCTAGCCTACATTACAAACGGCTGCATTGCGTGGCAAAGCAGCCCCAGAGCTCAACTCTGTGCTACTCTGTACAGCACGGCTAAAGGCGAGGTCTCAGTTCGAGACCCAGAAGACCACTGCTCCTTTTCGTCATGGCTTTACCTCCCCATCATACCATCAGTGGGGCAGGAATGTTCTGAACCTGGCTCACTGCAGCTGGATGGGGAAAAGGGCAGGGAGGAGAATTAGACCCAAGCTTTTGTTTCCAAACCCACATTGTGAAAGTGTGGGTTGGGCCAGAGGCAGCTTGAGGACTACTCTGTAAATCCTACAAGAGCTGAGAGCTGCCTACTACGCTGCTGAGGAGCCAACTTTCCTTCCCCTATTCCACTGAGTCTCTGTTGCTCAGGTCCCTTCTCCCACGGCTGGCAGCAATCACACAAGGGAGAGGCTGGGATCTTCACAACATGCAAGTCATCTGAGAACAGGCCAGCAGCACCTTTCATTTAAAAGGCAGCAGAGAGGGGCACACTGCTCCCTGGAAGCACTGTTTGGCCTGAGGGGAGGGAGCTGCCAGCATCAGTGACTTGTTTTGTGCAAGGAGAAGGGCCGCAGAAGGACAGGACACCCCTGGAATCAGTGCCCTGGTCTCTCTGGAAGGAAGGCTGCTTCCATTTTACAGTGCCAGCCCTCACCTGGGACACGTGTATGGCTGCGGAGCCAGCTTATCACCTCCCTGCACTCTCCAGACCTGAGGAGACACAGCTTTAGTCTGGGCTTCCACAGCTAATGCACAGCACAGACACCTCTCCAGATGCACAAAGTGGCTACCCTCTAATAAGGGCATTTCGACACTTCCCACAACAAACACTGGGCTTTAAGCATTGCTGCTGCCTCAGACTGTGGCTGGGAGCTTCAACCGAGACCAAATCAGAAAGCGTGAACACGCAGCTTCTCAGCAACAGCAGCGGCATGATGTAAGGATGCTTAAGCTTGG
Organism: Rhynochetos jubatus; assembly: GCA_027574665.1. Classification (NCBI taxonomy): domain Eukaryota; kingdom Metazoa; phylum Chordata; class Aves; order Eurypygiformes; family Rhynochetidae; genus Rhynochetos; species Rhynochetos jubatus. The sequence continues at coordinate 139,753,029 of CM050648.1, read as the reverse complement.
CTTTTCTCACCTCCAGCAGCAGTGCCCACGGGCATGGCTTTATTATACTGCCTGTCATCAGAACTCCTGTGAGCACTGCTCTGTGTGGTCACCGCGGATTTGCGCTAAACATTCAGCTCCAACTGAAATTTGGGATTAGGAGAGTTCTATTCTGGAAGCAATGGTTTTGTCTTCTGCTTGTTTTGGGAAGGGAAATTTTTTTTTTTCTTGTTCACGGTGGGAGAAGCATCACCCTCTGTTCCCCTTCAAATGCAGTCCTTTGATTCAGAAATACTTTCATTGTTATACCCAGCAAGTGTCACATGGATTATACTTTTCAGAGACCTTTTAGAAATACAAAACTACTGAAAACATTACTGGACAACCACAAGCTATCACTGGATGTCTAATTATTGTGGAATATCTCCCATGAAAGTCTCACAATCACTCCTTGAAGTTCATTATTCTGTGACTCAGTTTCTGAGCCTAACCAGTCCCAGGTCTCACATGTGGTGGGAAGAGCAGTACCAAGCCAGCCCATCCACCCAACAGTACCCAATGCCACGTGCCTTATTAAGTCTATAAAAATATGGCATATGCTGATTCTCTACCAAATACTCTCCCAGTCTCCCACAATTTGTGACAGAAGAACTTTCGTGGTCAGAGGCAGTGTCTTCAAAATTTAATGGTCCTCAGTGGATCTTCCTTCATGAACTTGTCCTGTGCTGTACTGAACTCAAGGAGGCCTCTAGCATCCACAACATTCTGCAGTGAAAGACTTGGCAGCATAAGTGAAGATCTGTCTCCTCTTCAGGACCTGCTACCTCCTCACTTCATTTTATGATCGTTTGGTTTTGTATCAGGACAAACAATGAATAATTTGCCAATTCACTTTCTTAACGACACACAGTTTTATAGACCTCCCTGAAATCTTCCCCCATCTCCCTTTGTCATAGCATCCTAGGAGGCACAGTCTATGCAGCCACAGCTCTCTGGAAGCTGTTCCCATACCCCTGATGGTCTCTGACACTCCTCACCACATCTTTCTGGTTCTGCCATATTTTATTTGAATGGAGTGTGCCAGAACTGTACATAGTATTCATTACACCAGTCACTGTATATTAAGAGTCAAATATCAATTTTTCACTTTTTTCCTCTGTATATTTCTAACCTCTAATTTGTTGTTCTTCACTACTGCTGCTGATCCTTGAGTGGACATTTTCCTGGAGCTATTTACTATAAGCCTAATATTTCACCCCCAAGTGGCTCTGAGGTTAAGTCTGAATTCCACCCTTGGCTCCATGCAGCACCTTATGTTCATCCACACTTCATCTTCTACCTCACTGCCCAGCTGCTCATTACTGAGACACCCTTCTGGGGCTCCTCGCAGCTGGCCTCACCTCTACTACCCTGAAAAAAAGCTTTCTCAGCTGATCTTCTTGCAAGTTTATTCAAGCTACATTTAAGGATGGGCAATTAAAACATGCAGGAGAGGTCATCTCGTACGAGCTTACTATGACCAACCAGCAAGTACTCAGCAGCAAGCAGCTGCCCAGCACATCTACTGCTTTGTTAACCAAGCGCTCCAGACTGAATTTGCTCCACCTTGTCCTGGTACAGACCTCCCTTTTGTTACTGATGAGATGGGAGCAAGAATTACAAAGCTTTAGGAGCTCAAGCAAACTCTCTGTTCAGTGCCAGATACGCAGGTTAAAAGTTAATATTTTTATTCAGCTGCCTGGTCTGAATGGGAGCAATTAAAGAAATTAACCTGTGCCTTAGTTCCCCAGCAATGAAACAAAGATAATAACTTTTCTTCCATCACAAACAAGTTGATGAAATAAAATCCACTAATAGCTTTCAAGCACTCTGGTACCAAAGCAACAAATACTGTATATGGATCTTAATTTTGCTATGGAAGCATCTTCTGTACTTCTTGGCATCGTTATCTGTGGCTCAGGTAGATGTTTGTTTTCCCACAAATCCTTACTCCAAGAATGTCTCCTGTTCCCAGTAGAAATCCTGATAGCTTGTTCTCTCCCTCCTGTCTTTTCCAGCGTTAATGCTATTGTATTTGTTTAATGGGGTTAATATGCTGCTGGTATAATAATGATCATGTACGTGTGTAATTATTATATGTGATTAATTCTGCAGCTGCTGAAAAGCTTGGAGGACTTTTCTTAGGCAAGGGAATATCTTTACAATAGTCCTCCTCAAATTGCATTACACACAGACATAAGCCATAAGCCCCAAAAGAAATGCAAAAGGGGAAAGAACGAAGGCTGGATTAGAGGAGAGAGAGCTGAACCTTCATCAGAGCAGCTGATGGTTAAACATGGTGTGGGCAGAGACCATCTCTGTGGCGTGTTTATACGCTGACTAGCACAAATGATTCCTGGTCCATCACCACAATCCCAAGGTACTACTACCATGCACATAGTATGGAACTGGTTATAAATTTTTAAAGATGTGTCTGCAAGTGGTGTAGGGTCCTCTTGTTAGCTTTTTTATAGTAAACATCCTTTAAACGAACACAGTGGGTTTTATTCTAAGAAGATACGATACCGCAAACCAAAATATGAAAGCCCACAAAACGCTAGCACAGGTTAATGATTTTTACAAGAACCAAAGAGAATGAGGTGCACAGCACACAAACCATTAGCACTAAAATAGCTAGGGTGTCCACATCTGACAGAACCGAAGATGTTTTTCTACATGAGGCTTTTTGGCGCACACTGATAATTTACAGTCTGATGCTGCAGCCATACTCTTGAGTGCTCTTAAGTGCTTTGAGTGATAATGGATCTATTTGCGTGAGCAGGGTTTGCAGACTCGGGCCTATAACTCAGCATGTTCCCCAGAACAATACCTGGACACTTATCCTTGACCCAACTATCCTAAATCCCACATATGTGACCTGAAGAGAAGATGCCTGCAAGATTTAAGTCTCTGTAAGCTGTCCAGCCGTTTCCTAACCCAGTTATTACCCACCTAAGTACCCATGTCTTCAATACTTACCTGACTCAGTTTAACTCTCTGCCTCCCATTTAAAGGTTTAAGCGAAGGATAAGATGTGCCCAGGAAAAACCTAGACGTGCACAATATTCCTTTCCTTGCCCAGAAAACCATGTTTTAGCCTCTGCAGCTTTTAACACCCCAAATCACCACTGCCCCAGTACAGTCATAGAATGCTAGGGCTTGGCAGGGACCTTCGGAGATCACCTAGTCCAAACTACTAGTTTATTATATATATCCAGTCCAAATACTAGTCCTTTTTAACAGTCCTTTCACACACAGTAATTCCCTGTGCAAGGACACCAAGGAGGGAGCACGCACACTGCAGGAGATGCTGAGCTCACCTGTGCAGGACCCCAGGGGGTAGAGAAGAGGGTCAAGGTGGGCTAAAAGCACAGCTGGGGAAGTTGTTGTCACGCAAGACTCTCCTGTCACTCCCCACAGCAGCAGCCAACAATACTAAAGCCACAGGGGTGCAACAGGACCACATAAGGATTCGGTATAGGCTCTGTGCATGTAGGGCTGGGAATGAAGATGGATTCTGCCCATTGACTTCTCTCAGTCTTACCATAAATGGCTGCCCTGAATAGCAGTTTGGGCTTGGTTTTTAAGTGTCCTGAAGCGCTATTATGTCTGAAATCCCCATGATACTGTAAGGAAATAAATCACTCCCTCTGAGCTTCAAACAACAGAACCACAGACAGGACGTATTTGAGAAAACACAAGGACTATTTGTTCACCCTTCAGAAAGGAAGACAGCAGTTTTAGTTTTCACCTAGTGAAGGACTTATTGAGCATCTCATTCAGCCACCAGCATGTTTCAGACAGTAACGATCGGACCTCACAGCACTCCTCCGCAGTGCCTGCAGGAGTTATCAGTGAAATGCTATTCCAGCATCTGAGACAAGTGCTAGACTTCTTCCTTCTTTTTAACTTCTTTTGGTTTCTGCTTCACTGGGTTTTCCTCTTCTTACCACAATACTGAGAACTTTATAGGTGCAAAAGAGCAATGCAAAATGCAGAAGAAACTATGTGACTTGTATTAAAAGAAGCAGATTGTGGCAGGTTCAGAATTTGTCTGTAATCATTTGTGAATTTCTGTTTCACCTAATAACTGATCTAACACTGAAAGATACTGGTCCGACAGTGCTAAAGCAGATCTGGAAACAGAAAGAAAGCAAACAACTCAAGATAGCCTTAACAGCAAAGATGGAAGAACTGTAATAAAACAACATCAGGACTATTAGTTTAGGTGGCTGATAGCAGACTTTGGCTGCCCCATCCCTGGCTGTGTCCAAGGCCAGGCTGGATGAGGCTTTGAGCAACCTGGTCTAGTGGAGGGTGTCCCTGCCATGGCAGGGGGGTTGGAACTGGATGATCTTTAAGGTCCCTTCCAACACAAACCATTCTGTGATTCTATGGTTATCAAGCCAATTTAACTAGGTTTATCTGCAGCCCTACAAACACAGAAATGGAAAATTGAAGCAGAATTTAAAATGTAAGCTCCCTAAAGGAACACCTTTTTTTCCTCATATCCTGCTCCTGTTCTCACCTCATCAACAAACACGAAATGCTTCTCAGGTTTAAAGATGCTGCCAACCAAGCTCCTGCACTTCTGTGTGCCCACCAGCTTAAAAGCTGAATGGGACAGCTAATCAAGGCAGCTAAACTTTCCCATGCTGAAGGTGACCTGTGCACACATGGCTAATCTGCTAAACCCCATCCCAGCAGAGACCCAGGAGAGACACAACCCCCCAGCACTCACAGACAATGAGTTATAGGGTTGCTCAGCTTACTGCAACACACAGAGCTATACAACGTGCACCTAGAAAGACATTCCATAGAGGAATACCAAAAAATGTCAGTCATTTGTCCATGATACTGCAAGGAACACACTGGAAGGCAATTATTTGAGTTCTATGCAGTGAATACACTTCTTTTATGGGAAAAGAGTGGGGCATCACAGATGCCTGACCCAGCCAGGTGCAAGACAACTTGTGCAGGGCCTGATTTAAGAATAGAAGTGCTGTATAATCCTCATCTTCAGGCAACTAACGCACAAAACTCCAATACCACAGGTAGATACATGAAAACATGCCAGAAAAAAATTGCAACAAATTAACTCAGACCTATACTGGGACTACTTCACTTTAATTTCTGAGAAAAAAAGTTTAGGATGTATCTACAGTGCCGCATATATAAACACAGGCCAACTTGCTTGCTAGAGCACATGGTAAGACTCTTGTCTTAGTCCAGCTTTGCTTTAAATTACTAAAAAGGTCTCAACTTGAAACGTTTCAATAAAACATGTACATGCAAACAAGAACGTGTCTTTAAGTAACTCACATGGATACCTACACTGCCACAGCTAATGCAAGACTAGCTAGGACTACACAGGCTGAGGTCATGTGTTTTACTGTTGCACAGACTTGCCCTTAATTCTTGAGGGACCGACTAATGACACAGATTATTTCTGTAATATACCGAAGTATAGTTTAGTGGAAAGTTTTACATCCATATACTGAAATACGACATAAATATTTTGCTAGCTCTAGGACAAAAGGCACAGCATCTGCAAAAGCAATCTTAGAATTTTGCAAGCTGGAGATACTATGTCAAATGCAGTGAATGCAAGGAACTGTCAAAGGTTACTACCTTTGACAGGCAGGTAAAAATATCCCCAAAAGCAAACACACCAACAAACAAAAAAATGTTATTTCACATTGCCATTAGCTGCTGGTTTCAGACAGGAGGCAAAAGGACAATAGGAGATGAACACAGGTCTGCCACTCAGTCCCTGAACGTGGCACCCCAGCAGCAAGCAGATAACACCATGGACTGTGGCTACATGACCCCATCTATATCATGGACATTAGCACTGTCCATACACTATCCTTCTCAAGGACTAACTACAGGTCAAGCACTAACTAAACAAACTGTAAGGCATTTTCCATCTTTTCCTTTAGGTATTGGAAGACGGGAACTCAACTGTTGTGACCCAGAAGAACAACTTTCAAACATTCTTCCTGCAGAAGATATTTTTTTGTGCAGCAGCAGAGAATTCACAGCAGCAGGATCCCCAAAGGGTCCAAAGCACCAGGTCACCTCGTGCTCAGCAGCACAGCAATGGGACTAAAGAACATAGAGCCCTGGGAAACACTAGGGCACCAGGCAGGGCCTCTGTAACATATAATCACTTGAAAAGTGCTTCTTTCTTTTTATGGATCTGCTGAGAATTACTCTGTGTTTTGGGTACAACAGCACTTTTGCCATAATCAAATGCTGTAAAGGTATGTGCAATATAAGAGACGTTCAGGTATAACTGTCCCGTCAGCTGTGTCCTCATATGATTTCCTCCAATTACACTGTAAAATTTACCAGCACAAGTATTTGAAATAATAATTTTAATTTTCAATCAGATACTCTGCAAGGAAACCCAGCTCAGAAATGACACAATTGAATATCCCGAGGAAGAAAATAAAAAGCAAATTTTGACTCAATGGTGTTATTTAATAGCAGCGAAAGTACTTACCAGGTGGCCTATTAATTGCGAGGTTTCGGAAATGACTGCCTTTGATCATCTCCACTGACAGCCGCCCCGTAGTGGCATTGTACGACAATCCCACGAGCAGCTCTGGCACCCCTCCATGCGACAAGGACTGTGTTGAAGAAGCGCTATCACTGCGAGAGATTGCTGACAGACTAAGCTGAGAGTCTGCACTCTGCAGGGAAAGAGCACTGAAAGTCTCATCAGGACATTCACCACCGCCCTCTCCCTTAATTTATATCTTGTAGCCTTGTTTAGTAGGATCTCTCTTAAGAAATGACAATGACTAAAAATGAATTATGGTAGGGCACCAGAAGAATCAGAGGATCACTTTTACAAAAACACATCTCTGAACTTTCTCTTTAAAGATGAGGAACTCCGCATCATGTTATCACCAGTGTAAATCAAAGCCTCTGAGATAAGCATACATCCTAGCACATCAGATGCACAGTAAATCTTCTTGACAATGACTTTTGGACAGAATGCATTCTGCAGTTCAGTTTTTTTGGTCATGTACTGTGTATTTTTTCAACTTCTTTCCTTGCTACCATGATGCTCTCTCTACCCCCTCTTCACCCAGAGAATGATGTTTTATTCATTTCGTGTGCACAACCTCTCACTGAGATTTTAGTAGACAATGAATCATGACAGAGCTCCTCTACACAAATGGATTGGCACAGCCAGAGCTGGGTGCGACCGTGATGTGCATGCAAGACTGTGAAGTAACACAACCAGTTCCTCCTCACATGACCCACCTCTCTACTTCCATCTGTCATGAAAAGGAACATTACTAAGCATTTCTGGTAACGTGGAAACTGCACAACACAGAGATCCACAAGCTAGCAGCTAGTGCCAAATGAGGCAGCTCTGGCACTGGCAGTAATATAGGTCCACCAACACAGAGGTGTACAAAACCTACTGTCTGTGTTGAAACGGAGATGTAATTCTCCTTGATGATTCTGGCACCAACCTACAATTTTTGCACAGCAGAGCATTTAATGACTTGTGTAGATGTAGTACATCTACATGATTTTGTGTAAGCTTGCTAGCTGAGCTGTTGTTAATATTGCACAGCTTTTTGTAGGGAAGACACGGCCTGTGCTTCCCCTTACTGACAACATTTTAGGTGACAGCAGGACAGATCCACCAGTTGCATCCTAACAGCCCTGAACGAAAGATTTCAGGTACAGCTGGTCCCTGTTCACCCAATGGACAATTTTACCAACCCTATTTCTTTCATCAAACTTACACTCAAATTACTCCTTGGCTCCAAGACCAATGTCACCTTTGCTTCCCCATCCTGGCTGATGTTGCTCAGGTAAAACAACCGCTCTCCCATCATCTTCTCTCCAATCATCTTGTGTACCGCATAGAGGCGGAAACGAATGGCGTGGCTGCTTAAATCCTCTGGCTCCAGCTTACTGAAGGTAATTTTATCCTTGAACATGGGGATGGGTCCTCTCTGAACACTTGTCTTACCCCTCTGTTTCTTGCTAGGCATCAGGACTGTGTGCACTTGCCAGGTGTTCACACCACTGCGGTCTTTGTCTGGGATATCCCTGGCCTCCAAGACAGTAACTACCAGCTTTTGACTTGAGGCTTTATAGTTTAAGATGACATCTAGTTCACCACATTTACAGATGGGCTCATGAGCACTGTGACGAGCAGGTGCACTGTTCACTTCATCATGCTCCTGCAAAGAGAAGGAAGAAATAAAACCTCCATTGGAGTTCAACTGCCCCCGTGATACCAGCTGTTTTTAAAAACCATTGTTCTCACTCGTGATTGCAAGTACAGGCAGTTGCTCTGCAAAGTAAGGATCCTGCTGTTTCTTGAAAGACCAGTGCTAGTTAATTGCTTGGTTTTGTGTCGTATTCCCTGCACAATCTAGTAAGCAACAGCCCTTGTTGAAACATTTCCAACAAAAAGTTTCATCAATATTTAAGTGTTTTGCAAGAAACTGTTAATTTGGCAAAAATTCTACACAGGGAAAAACTAAACAGCAATGGGTTTTGGTGGGTTTTTTTTTTTATTCATGTCAATTTTGAGGCATTAATGAAACTTCTTGGTTTCATTTGGTTAAAAAAAACCAAAAACCCACAACCTAATCTATTACTTGGTTCATACACTGGAATTATTTCATAATGGAATTTTTTTATCACCAAAATCAAACAATTCAGTCAAACCTGCTAAATTTTTGGATATTCTATTCCGTTGTAAATTAAAAAAAAAATTAAAAAATTAAGCACTGTGTTCAAATTGATGGGAAAGGAAATCACCATGTCAGAATTTCTTGCAGAATGAAAATTCCATTTCTAGATGCTACTCTATAATTCAATACTTTTCCTACAGCTAAAGCAATGATAATCAAGAAAAACAGTCTGATTAAATACATATTGATTTGTTATTCCATTTTTACATCTCCCAGGAGAAGCATCTGTTCCTTCTGTTCAGTTTGGATACTAATACATTCAGAACAAAAATTCAAAATAAACAATCAAAATATGGGCAGACCAACTCATACAGAACCTTTTAGCTTCTTTTAAAACAAAAATCATCTTCCTAAAACAAGATAAAAACACGGATGCTCACCTTACCTTTTGATGAGTGGGCGTGTGCCTTTCTGTTCAAAAGGGCCTTTTTATCTTAGAGCTAGAATGTGCTTCATGTGATAAAGGGGTTGCTATAGTGATCAATGATTTGTATTTAAACATGAGTATACACTGTACTCAGGAAAGATTTCCAGTTAATAGCCAGAAGGTGAATTAAGGCCTGTCACTAGCACTCTGAGTCACCCTCCTCCTCAAACATTTATCTTCTTCTGCATTTCAAGTAACACTTCTTTTCAACACGGGAATCTTGCTGTTTAGAGCACAGATGATGGGCCATAAGACCTGTGCTGTAATTCCCTTCAGAAGTGTCCGGGGTGGTATATGTCTCAAACAAGACCTTGGACAAACCTCAGAATTTTTATCAATCTACTTTTCAAGTGTTGATTCATCTGCCATGACATGCAAAGCTCTGCCTTTTCACATTTGCATACGTGCTTAAGGGATTCCTGTGAATACAAAGTCCACATGTGCATGTCAGTGCTGGAGACCTGCTGTCATACATCTTGCAGAAGTAACGGCAAAGCGAGAAAGACCACAGCTTGGAGAGCACACAAAATGCCTTGTTTGCCCATGAAAATGCCTTTCTGTATGAACAGCAGGCTGCAAAGACAGAAATGCAAGGCAGGCCAGGCTGCCTGGAGAGAACGTGATGTTATGCAAATGCAAGTGCTCCTGTGTAGCTGTCAAGTTATTTCTGTCTGGTTGATGAAATAATATTTAAGAAGGAAACGTAATGGGATTGCGCTTGATTCATGTTTCCCTCCACATGTTCATCCCCCCACCACCACCACTTCCATCTGTGCATTTGCTATCGAGGAGATGGAATCAAGGCACGTTTGAGAACTGCTGCTGAAGTGTGGAGACAACCGTGCGTGCGGCATGACTTTGATTTCATCCACGTGCCTGAGCTGGAGAATGCGATCTGTGCGTCATCATGAACCCACAGGTATGAAGATCCAAGAGTGACTCTCCTGCCCCAACAGGGCTGAGCAGCTCATCTTCTGGCAGTGTGTAGGGCAGACTGAAGGTTCAGCGATCTGATTTTTGACAGAATAGCTAGAAAAGATCCGGATTTCAGAAAATCTCAAATGGGGTTACTATAGCTGTGGCCACATCCACTGCAGGGAAAACTGCGTGAACTGGAGGCAGGGCGGGAAAGAGAAGTGCCAAACTCTGGCAGTGACCTCCCTATGGGCAACCAAGCTTTAGAGACCTCATGGGCTGGCCCTTCCGGAGGGCGCTGTGCTGTCTTGGACTCACCCCTGAACAGGTTTTCAGCACACAAAGCTTACAGATGCTCAGTTCTCTTTCTGTGGAAGTCATCAACAGAATTCCCCTTGGCTTTTGGAGCTCAGATGGAGCTATGAGCTGTTTGTGAATGTATTTGCTATGCAGATACTTAAATGGGTATCCAAGTCTGGGCTTTAGGCACTTCATCTGAATTTCTGTCTCTCCCTCTTCCCAGCACCGTTGTTGAGAGGTCAAGCTAAGTATACTGATTGATACCGTATGTCTAACTGAACTGTTCAGGACAGCCAATATCTACTTCACTAGGTAAAATAAGTCCATTTCTGCCAGAGAAACCTGAAAGAGCAGCTAATTATGGATAAGGCTTGAAACGGTACTTCTGGTTCCACTACAGGGGCATAAAATTATCATTTTTGTCTCTAAAGAGAAGTCCTTTGAGTGGAGCATAATAGCGCTTGGACATTTCTGGCATGTCAGAACATTTAGTTCCTGCCATAAAAACTCTTTCATTAATGCACACAATACCTTTGGATGAGAAGCTGCTTGTAGTAGATAAAGTTGGACTTGGGCATATGTGCCCCCTGATGCTACAACCATTCCTTGCATTTTTAAAATGTAGATACCATGAGCAAAACAAGAGATGTATTCCAAAGAAATACAAGTGGACACAGGAGACATTACAGCACATGTGAACCACGGCAATGTACATCAAACGTGGAAAAGGAGAAATGAGCCTCAGATGGGCAGAGAAACAGTGTGTGTCAGAGGCAGAGAGGGCAGAGCTGTGGCTGTGCAGAGTTCCCATGTGTTGTGTAGTATTTTGTGAGACTGGTTTGTGCAGCAAACTAAAATGCTGTTCAAAGCAGCCCTTAGGGCTGGAGCATATGCACTGAGGAGCTGCTTTCCATCTCTTTAACTGGCTGCAGGAAGCGTACTCTGAGGAAAGGAACCTTTCCGTCAAAGCCTCAGAGTGTGATGGAGGTATTCATTTCCACAGCTGAAAAACAGTCTCTTAACTCAGGCAGTTGTGACCTTTGTGCGATTCTTTTAATATGTCTGATGCAGGCTGATATTTTTTCAGAAATTTAATCTGGTGGTAAAATAATAATGAAAACCAACACATCACGCAGAAAGATTAGGAGAGAAAAGGGGGATGTAAGTTGTCAGCTGTTTACAATGCCTTAAAATCTGTAATGCATTCTTGAGGCTTCAAAATAAAGGTACAGAACTACGGGAAAGCAGAGGGTCTCTGGCTTGCTCTTTCCCTGGAAGGACGCCTGGTATCAGTGGGGACCAGAGTGATGGTCACTTGGCCAAGTCACGGGCCACCCCCACCAGTTGCCTCCAGCTTTCCAGATGTTTCCCATTGTCTAACCCATAGAAACCACCCAGAAAAAGAGGCACAGACCTGACCCAGTGACGACACAACACATCCCTAGACATACACCCTGCACATACAGCCAGCAACAAAGCCCTGGGCCACCACTGAGTGCTCTTTGCTAAATGCTAGTAAATGCTGTCACGCAGCTAAGGGCTCTAATTTCAGTTCAGAGATTGCTGGCTGTGCTGGGTTTTTGGCAGAAATCAACAATAAAACAGCTTCTCTGAATGAGTGTTAGTAGCAAGAGGTAAAAGACCAGAAATGGGAGAAACATATAGGGAGGGGTGTATGGTCATGAACACATGCACACAGGAGTAACATCATCTTGTGCTGCTCTGATTAATTTTTCACTGAATTTCTCCTCTAACATTTTTTGACCCCCAGTATCCTTCAAAAGCTCACACTGTGTGTAATAAATGACAATTCACCATACCTCAGGGCTCCAAGCCGATGAGCTGTCAGTAGCATCATTTACTTCAAATCCCTGGTTGGCAAATGCTGTCTCCATTTCCAAATGTCCTTCCGTGGCTTGCCGGCTACTGCCATCGGCAATGCTGGACTCCATCCTAGGCCCTTTACGCTGCCCAGCACCCCTACTCTCAGTTGTTGTTCTTGAATCAACAGATCCGTGGTCATCTTCACAATAGGATAGGTTGTCTTGGTAACTCAGTTGGCTTAGTCCATCCAGATCTAACAATTTGCAGAAAGAAAATAATTTCAGAGGATTAGAATGCATTCCTCCCCCTCTCCCTCCCAAAATGTGCCTTTCTCTCCTTTTATTTTCTTTATTTTTTTTCCCCTCATCTCCAGTGTTTTCAAGAGACAGTTTCTGAGAACTGCAGCACTGGACCTAAAAAATAACAAACCCTGTATAAATCATAACCTGATGGAGTGGACATGGCTGTTTCTCATCCCATCCTGAACTGAGAAACCAGTTGCCTTTACCTGAAGAAGTTAACCACCAAATGCAATTATCAGTGGTGTGTTTGGGATACTCAAGTACCTTGGGGATGCTTTGCAGCCCCAAAGTAATTACTTCCATGAAAAAACAGGTCAGACAAATTACAGAATGCACAGCACAGGCCTGATGAACAGGTATCAGCAATTTGTTTCTGAGGAGGAGGAGGAGAAGAAGGAGGGAAGGACAGGAGTTAGCATTGCCCTCAAGGGGGAGGCGCTGATGAGGAAAGGAGTTTCGTGGAGATAACAGAGTGCCACCATGACCCTGAGCACTTGGGTGTACATGCCACCACAACCCTCTCACCCATCCCTGAGCACTTGGGTGCACATGACCAGCTCCACAAGCCAACTAGGAATCTCCAAATCCTATGTTTGTGCTAAATTGTACCAAGGGCAACTGAGGGGAGAGGTGTTCCCTAATTTCCTGGTTGCTTTTATTAATTTTAATTAATTTGATCCCACACACTTACTCCATGGCATAAAGTAAGGTTAATTAATGAGAATAAAATAGTCTTCTCTGGTTCAGACCACAGATTCTTTCTCTGCACGGTCAAAGTCTCTACTCTGAACACAGGTCACTTTACTTGAAGGCATCAGTGAGGGCTCTCTGCGTGGAGCAACACAGATAACTACATGTGCAGGGACACAGACGAAAATAACATCATAATTTGGCCTTGAATGTGTTCTGCAAGGACTTTCAATAGAAAAACAGGGACCTTCCTCCTCCTAATGCACCTGATGCCAGGCCTTGCTTTAGGAACATAAAGAGCTACATTCTGCCTTCATCTCTTTCAAATAAGCAAGCAGCAGTTACAGTGAAAGAAAACAAGTTGTGCTTCCAGACAGCTGAGGACAGGAACGAAAACAGAATGACTTCCTTTGCAAACAGCTATTTGGGGTTTAAAGGTTTCACAGAATGGTGTTGGAAGGGGCCTCTGGACATCATCTTACCCGCTCCCCCTGCCCAAGCAGGACCACCTGCTCATTTGTTCTCAAGAAGGTCATTACTATAAAACAATGATTTTTTTTTTTTTCCAAATTTGGCCTCCAACTCAAATCTCTAAAAAATAGTATTAATTACTGTGTTGAATAGAAACCTACTTGTTTTCGTTGGTTTAGATGAATCAATATTTTCACTCCCTGTCTGATAAATGAGACAGGGAACCTGGTGACAATTGACATGGAGAAGACTGAAGTACCTGACAACCTTTTTGCCTCAGTTTTCACTGGCAATTGCTCATCCCACATCTCTCAAGTCCCCGAATCTCAAGGCAGGGACTGGAGGAATGAAGTCCCACCCTGACGAGAGGCATCTCAAGGTCCTGAGGGAACTGTCTGATGTAGTTGTTAAGCCTCTCTCCATCATTCTTGAAAAGTCACAGCAGTCAGGTGAAGCCCCAGTTACTGGAAAAAGGGGAACTTCACACCCATTTTTTAAAAAGGTAAAAAGGAAGACTGGGAACTACTGATCTGTCAGCCTCACCTCTGTGCCCAGTAAGATCATGGAACAGATCTTCTTGGAAGATATGGATGATAGGAAGGTAATTAGACATAGTCAGTATGGTTTCACAAAGGGAAAACCCTGCCTGACTAATCTGGTGACTGCCTACAATGGAGTAACTGCATTGGTGGATAAGGGAAAAGCAACAGATGTCATCTAACTTGACTTCTGTATGGCCTTTTACATGACCCCGCACAACATCCTTGTCTCTAAGTTAGAGACACATGAATTTGATGGATGGACTATCTGATGGATAAGGAGTTGGCTGCAAGGCCTCATACAAAGAATTGCAGTCAATAGTTCAATGACCAAATGGAGATCAGTAACAAGTCGTGTCCCTCAGGGGTCTGTATTGGAACCAGTACTGTTCAATATCTTTATTAATGACATAGACAATGGGATTGCATGCACCCTCAGCAAGTTTGCGGATGGCACCAAGCCGAGTGGTGCAGTTGACACGCTGGAGGGAAGGGATACCATCCAGAGGGAGCTTGACAGGCTGGAGAAGTAAACCAATGTGATCCTCATGAAGTTCAACAAGGTCAAGAGCAAGGTCCTGCACATGGGTCAGGGCAATCCCCAACATCAATACAGACTAGGGGATGAATGGATTGAGAGCTGCCCTGCAGAGGAGGACTTGGGAATACTGATGGATGAAAAATTGGACATGAGCCAGCAATGTGCACTTGCAATGCAAAAAATCAACCTATCCTGGGCTGCATCAAAAGAAGGGTGGTCAGCAGGTCGAGGGAGGTGATTCTCCCTCTCTTCTCCATTCTCATGAGACCCCACCTGCAGTAATGTGACCAGCTCTGGAGTCCTCACCATAGGAAGGACATAGCCCTGTTGCAGCAGGTTCAAAGGAGGGCCATGACAAAGGTCAGAAGGCTGGAACACCTTTTCTATGAAGAAAGGCTGAGAGAGTGGGGATTGGTCAGCCTGGAGAAGAGAAGGTGACAGGAAGACTCTATTGCTGCTCTTCAACACTTCAAGAGGACTTATGAGAAAGATGGAGAGACTTTTTACCAGGGCCTGCAGCAATAAGACAAGGGTTAATGGTTTTAAACTGAAAGAGGCTAGATTTAGATTGGATGTAATGAAGAAATCCCTTACTATGAGGTGGTGAGACACTGGAACAGGTTGTCCACAGAAGTCGTGGATGCCCCATCATTGGAAGTGTTCAGAGTCAGGTAGGATGGGGCTTTCGGCAACCTAATCACGGCAGAGGGCTGGACTAGATGATCTTTAGAGGTCCCTTCCAACTCAAGGCATTCTATGATTCTCTATACATCCCTCTTTCTAGAACAGAAAGCCCAAATCTTTCTGAGTAGAAGAAATTCTGTGTTTGCCCTTACAGCGAATATGTTATTTCTGATTCATACCTGCTCCTCAAAAAAAAAACCCAGCCAAGCAACAATCAAAAAACCACCCACAAACACCACCACCACCCCAGACCCGCAAAAAAA
Organism: Rhynochetos jubatus; assembly: GCA_027574665.1. Classification (NCBI taxonomy): domain Eukaryota; kingdom Metazoa; phylum Chordata; class Aves; order Eurypygiformes; family Rhynochetidae; genus Rhynochetos; species Rhynochetos jubatus. The sequence continues at coordinate 139,737,320 of CM050648.1, read as the reverse complement.
AAAAAAAAAAAAAAAAGAGGGAATGGGGATTATACTTAGGAAGCATTTCTTGGAGGTCTGCAGAAGTCCCTGCCCCTCCACTTTGCTGAACTTTCAATTTAGCAGAGATTAGGAGAATAACTTTATCCCCCTTCTTCAACTACAAATGGTCCCACACTCTGCCTCCCAGTAAAATGTTTCAAGCACAGGCACTTCAACAGAGAACTCTGAGAGCACCTCACAGCTTTGTAATTATGGTCCTCCTCTGAGATGTGGGAGATGGTGCTTCAGGAGGAAAGAGGGATCCAAATTCAGATCTCTCAAATTCCAGGTGAGTGCTCTTCTCACCCCCTTCTCAAATGCAAAACCCACCTCTTCTCCTCCTCATCCTCCCATTTGGCAGACCTAGTCCTGAAATGGAGAGCCCTCATTGTCTCACCTCTGCCCTGAGCTGAAACTCTTGAGTGAGGGTAGAAAGTAATTTGATTTTTTGCCATTACTCCCATTCTTCTCTACAAAGTCAGAAAACAGAAATAAGTAAACATAAGAACGTAAGCAAGAAATAAAATCATAGAAATTCCACAAATTTACTGAGACTGAATGGGTACAGGCACTCCTTAAGGCATTTAATTAGCAAGCCAATGTCTAATACACATTTTAAACAGTGGGTCATCCATCAAAGCACACACCACACAGCAGGCTTTCAGAATAAAATGCTACTGTAGTAAGAAATTATCCTCACACAATTGTCTTGTGGGTTTGACTCCTGCTGGGATAATATCTAGATCAATAATAGAGGAATTTTCAAAAACTACATTAAAGCCATAAAAGGTTATTCATAACAGGAGAACTCCAGAAATAGAGCAAGCCATCTTCCTAAGACTCAGGCATAAAATGAATGTGTTAGGAAAGCAAATGTAGTATTCAGAGAACGGAAGGGAAAAGGTGATTCACCAAAACCATTTAGTGAAACAGTCTGGCTTTTTCTTTAAAGTAGTTTGGTAAGAGACAATCACTTATAAATACCAGTAGTAGAGGATCATTACAGGTAATAGCCCAACTATACAGACTAGAACAACTACATCTCTCCAATTAGCTCTGTTCTAACATTATATTCACCTCAAAATAGTCAAAACAGAAGTTTTTCATGTAAAAGAAAAGGTCAGAGCAGTAAAAAGCCAGTAATTTACCTGAGAGATCTTTAAGGAAGGAAAAGTCAACTGTCTTATGAATACCTGACATGGATAAACAGCACAGCATCAGGGATATATGTCTGAGACAGCATTATCCAACTATCTGAACTTTAATTAGCCAAGAGTCCCTGCAGAGCAATAACAACCAATTCTAAAATTAAGAGCAGATCGCACTGTACACTAAGAGTGCTGGATTTTCAGTCCTGTCCACAAGCTTTCCCTGTTCTGTCACATGTGCTCACATAAGCCAAGAAGAAGGCAAGGGGAATACTGGGGAACAAAAATCACCAACAAATCAGGAAGGTCTGTATTCAAGGTTGGAGAACCAGCTATGAAGTTGCTGTGACTTTTGTCAGAAGAAAGGATGAGCATCACCTCCAAACAGAATTTTAACAGGTACTGGGACATGGAAGCATCTCTCCAGAAATATAGGGAAAGCTCAGCTCATTAGACAATGAAAACCAGGCTGTAAAATCTTGTGAAGCCCTCCCTCACACTGGCAGGTAAAGAGTCTGGTTAACCTAGAGCATATTTCTTCTTGTTCAGTGATACACAACTTCTCAGTTCTAAGAAGCATTACAGTGTGCTAAAGAAATGTCCTGAGAGGCCTCATCAGTTCTTAAAACACAGTAACAGAGTTAAAACATGGAACCTAGTAGATCTAGCTAATTTAATACTGCATAGTTCACTGACCAGCAAGAAACTGAGATGAAGAGTTCAGTGTTTGCTTGTTACCTGTGCTGACCGAGGTGATGTTTACTCTGTGGACTGCAGTGAATCACTGTGCTTTTGCAAGAAAAAGCATGTCCTTTCTTTGTGTTTTTCCAAAATGAAAGAAATTTGATCTCTTCTTCTAGACTGTATACATGCTGCAAGTTAAGAACCCGTTTAACTATGGTCCAGAGGAGGAAAGGATTTCAGTATGGATCTAGGTACTTCTGAAACTAAAAGCCTCCTAGCTACTAGAAGTGATCAAACACCTCTTCCTGAAAGACAGTAACAGCAGCAGAGGTATGAGTTAGTGGGACTGAGGCATATTTGTCCTCATACAGCAGTAATCCTCTCACCTGGCCCTTGCTACAGGCCCAGTTCCAAATCACTGTGCAGTACCCCAGCACCACGTGCTCCTTTGTACTGAACCAAACCAGATGCAGGCAGACCAAACAGTGCTTCTGCCCCTGGTTGTTTTGAGATTAGCCATCAAAAGTGCTAAAAAACTTCCTAGAAGAGCCTCAAAGGAGCAGAATCATCATCTAATTACCATGAATCTAAACAAAAATGGTTTGTAAATTTTAGGGGTTAAAGAGAAAAAGGATCTTAAATTTCAAGCGACATTATGCAATCAGGCCAAGATTGTTTAATTTACCACATGCTGGGTAATAGCCTGAGAAGACTCCATGTTTCCAGAACTAAAATAGGCTCTTTATTAACAGAGTGATTTGCAGGGAGGCTGTGGGCAGAGCTGGCATTCAAGCCACTCAACTCCCCAGAGCATCCTCCAAACACTTCCTTCCTGCAGTGTGCACTCCCTCTTTCCAAGCTCTACTGAAATTACTACAAAGATTTCTAACAGGTGAAAAGTTAAAGCTAGACGAGTCCAAAGTGCAGACTGTCATGACATTGATAACAGAAGCAGAGGGTCAAGGAAAATCTCATGTAAGGACATGATGTGAGGAGACTTTGCCGTATGTCAAGGCTGAGTGGGAGAGAAGCTGTTCAGGGCTCTCCAAGATGCTCAGCTTCACTGTATGTCCAAGTTTGTTATAGATTTCTTATTCTGTAAGAAAAGGAAACTACCAGCTGTATGAGTAAAAGGTTTGTTAAGAGAACACAAGGAGGAGTCTTGGGCCAAGTCTAAAGAAGGTCTGAAAGTGCCATGATTCCAATCCAGACTCAGCAGTTTCAAAAAATCCTTCATCCCTCCCAAGCAGAAAAGTCCAGAGGATCAGCTCAGCTGAAACAGTGTTTGATACACCCTCGGGACACAATGATGGCTTTATACACACAAACTTTTCTGTGTTTTATGATCAGCTTTTCTCCCAAATAAACGGCTCCTACTGGGAGCCATGGGTGTGTGTAACTATCCCTGCACACCCAGTAACAGCAGCTCTATATGCCTCAGAAGCCTCTCTGGATTTGAAGACGACTGACATACCAAGGATATTAAGTTTATATGCATTTGTTTGTAACAAAGGTTCTAATCTTGAACTTTGTGAGGAATGGGGTAGAGAAATTAATGTCTTAGTGAAAGCAGACCAACATCTGGTCTTATCCACTTTCTGAACAGCTATTTAAACAATATTAATATTATTTCTGTAAAGAAAAGTCAGAGCAACTCTGTACCATGTTGTGCCAGAAGAATTCAATGGACAGCTATCACAGAATCACAGAATGGGCTGGAAGGGACCTTAAAGATCATCCAGTTCCAACCCCCTGCCATGGCCAGGGACACCCTCCACTAGACCAGGGTGCTCCAAGCCTCATCCAGCCTGGCCTTGAACACTTCCAGGGATGGGGCATCCACAGCTTCTCTGGGCAACCTGTTCCTGTGTCTCAACACCCTCTCCAGGAAGAATTTCTTCCTGATATCTAATCTAAATCTCCCCACTTTCAATTTAAACCCGTTACCCCTTGTCCTGTCACTACAGGCCCTATATCTTGAAATGATTGCTCTAATCAGATGGTGCATTAAAATCAAGCAACTACACTTTAAAAATTAAAACATTCTGCAGAACTAAAACCAAAGGGCACTTTCACGGCTCTTCCCTCTAATGAACTTCTCCGGATTTTAGAATGTGTTCAGGCCAATATTCTAAGTAGCTACGTTTTAAAATGTATTTTACCTCTGTTTGTATAAAAGAGTCATTACATTAGTCCATAGAAGATCATAAAATTCTTCCCTTCTGTGCCATAAATTTTTAGTTTCTGTCACTGCCTGACATTTGGCATATGTGCTGGCAAATGATACAGCATAATTCATTCACTGTTCACCTTGTGTTTGCAAAGCTGTTACAAAAGGAGACATTCAACTTCTGCTAAAAGGCTTGCTAAAGAAACTACTTAAGAGACACAGTTCAAAAATAATAAGAATGAAGTCCTGCAGTCTTTACTGTGACAAAATTGGTAATAAAATCCATGAAAATCCCTGTGGATTAGGAGCCAGAATTCAAAAGCCACATCCAGTTACTGGAAAGATCTTTATGGACTTCAGCAGGGCTTGGATCCAGACTCTTCCCTCTAAGTATTTTAGAAATGGGCTGCAGTTAACCAATAAGGAAACCAAGCTTAGTAAGAGAGAAAGCAAGATTCAGGACTTGTTCTCCACAATAAAAGAACCTCTCCATGCTGAGGCTACAGAACTTACAGACTCTAACCCCTTTCATTTCATGCGAACAGTACCTTTGCATTCAGATACCTCTGTGCTGCACTCCTCATGGCTGGAGAGCCAACGGCTGAATTTGGGTCTATGCTCCATGCCTGCTGGTGTTGCTTTTTCAGATAATTCTGATCGAAAACGTGAGCATGACACAGTGATCTCAAACTGCTTAATCACCTCATCATCGCTGCCTGAAGATGCTTTCTGTTCTTCATCCTCCCCGTAACTGTTTACTGGGAGAAAAACATAACTCAGGCTTTAGACAATCAGCTGCCCTTGGCCCAGAAGCCAGATAACACACTTCTAGCTCTCAGATGGACCTTCTGGGGAGAAAAATGGGACCAACAGTTTGGGGAGAACTGGGGAATGAGCTTGAGTCACCTGTTTTTTCAAACTTCTGTAAAGCCTGTGAAAGTCTTACTGCATCAGCAACATTTACATATTATTAGACCTTGCCCAACTCTGCCTCTTGCCCTATTTTAAAAAAAATAATAATAATTAAGATGTTTAAGAGAGCAGAACACAAAGTAAGAGGGACACACAAAGAGGGACACAGAGAACCACTCATAAAATCATTCACACATGCAAAGACAAAGTAGTAAGCTAAGGACTTGAAAACTTGGTCACGCTTCTGTTCCCCTTCAGCTCCTGCTAAGGTGGAGAGGGAACTTCTTTTGTGCAGAAAAAGCAACTCAGACATAACCTGCTCTGGGTAATACCATGAACACATAAATACGGCACAAAACTAACAGGCACCGCTGACTCCATCTGCCAGCCCCAGAGGAACTCGGGACACCAATGTAAATTATAACCTTTAAAACTAAAGATACACGTTTGAGCACGTCCCTGTGATTGCTCTTCCCCTCCTGCTACCAACACGTGCTTCGAATACAAGATGACTGCACCCTCATTACGGCATGAATATCCACCAGATGGGGGAAGGAGGGTTCAATACGTGCTATATATACTTGGCCTTGCTTTGTCAGGATGAAAACGCAGAGGCATTTTGCTGATCTCCCTGCCATCAGCATCCAGGAAGCACAACAGCAGCCTGTTTTGACCCACCAGCATGCAGAGACGGGACAGTGGGGAGGACGGGCAGTGGATGTGTAGGTCCGGGTTTGCATGCACGCATGTGAACAAGCCAGCTGTCCAGTGCGGTCAGTCGGCTGCTTGCTCCCGAGCATGAAGTACATAATACGGTTGCCAAGACTCGTGTTGATAATTGCCATGGCAAACCCCAGCAGCTGTGCAAATGAGCATTGCAGACAAAGGGGTGGAGGGCAGACTTCTCAGCGACAGCACCTGGTTTGGGAATGGGGGGAAAGCCCATTTTTCCAACTCAAATCTCACATCAACCACGCAGCTACAAGTGGGGAAACTGGATCCTGCTTTTACACACCGTGTTATGCCTATTAAAAATCTGCAGTTTAACCTTAATGACAGCTGCGGTCACTGCTCCATGAATTTACCTGCTGCTGCACAGAGGACGGCACGCAACTCCTCTGGCAGCCAGGGCAGAGCAAGGAAGCTGGCAGCACCAAAGCAAATTGCTCCCACCACCAGCCCAGCAGAAGCTGGCTTCTTCCCTGCCACCACGTTGGCAGATTTGATCCTCTGGTCTGATTTGTCATAGTTGGACAATAAACCTGCTGTTCCTTCTAGAAAACTGCTCTCAACTGGAGGGAGAAGCTAAGTGTTCCTATTCTGATAAAAATGAAGAATGTTTTTAGACATTAGTTTGTAAATGGTCAGTGACCAACTATCATAAAAATTGATTATTTTTATGTAAGCTGTTAAAAATAAGTTTCTTTGAAGTTTTTAAAATAAAAATTGTTTCAAGCTGTAACAATCTTATGGTCTAAATGTGCTATGATCTATTCAAATAACTGAAACATAAAACTAAACACTCCTTTTCAGCCAGCTGTATTCACTACCTGTGGCGCATGCAACCTCTACAAAATAAAAGCTTGGCAAATGCTGTTAAGTTCTATTTATATGTGTATATCTTTCAGGTATTTAAGATAAAAAATAAAAATCATTCCAGTATAAACAACAATCCACTTTTCACTCAAACAGCTTGCCAAAAAGCCTGAGTAGAATATCATCCTTAGCAATTAAGCCACATCTTTCACCATTTTCTAAAACAACTGCGCCAGTAAAATCCTGGGTCCATGGGCACGAGGCTGTATATTTAAACAAATGCACATTAACATAGTTTACAATTCTGGTTATTACAAGAAATTTTGCAAAGGCCACAAAGATGGGGCACTCCTGGACCGCTCTTGTAAGGGCACTTCCCGGCGTGACCTGCATGCAACTCCCTGCAAAACAGAGCAGACACCTTCTTCAGGGCAGAAGGGGAAGGGTGAAGGGGTGGAGGGGAGGAGTTTGGCCCAGTGTGTTATATTATTGGCCGCTTGACTGTGACTTCAACTTTACAAATCCCCAAAGCATGACTGCATCACTTGTTATGACACTGGATGCTATTTCTTACTAGCACTGGGAAGCATACAGGCCAATTAAACGGTGGCAGTGGGGAGTCTGCAGCAAATGCTTGGTATGGCTGCTGCTGCATCTCTGCCTGAGCAGCAGACAGGTCCGTGTCAACTTAATATCTCTGTATTAATAAAACTAACTTTATCCAGGCGAGAGAAAAACGTTCACCATTCAAATATACAAGTGTCCTGATTAGGAAAGGACAAGGGGGGAACATTTTCTCTATCACCATGGAAACTTAAATAAAGGACCCATAATTACAATCTAAATTCTGGAAAGAGAGTGAATACATCTTGAGATCTGCAGATGTTTGCGTAGCAGATACATATTTCTAGCAACTTCAGCTCAATTACTTCTATGCCGCATCTGTTTTACAAATCAAATCCCCACCACTCATAAGGAGGCATGTGGGATTTTTTTTTTCCCCAGAGGAGACAGGGGGGAGGAAGGAGGGTGACCTCTTTTTCTGGTAAAATATTTCAAACTACCACTATTTATTCAGAAATTTCAAACACCCAATCAGTTACAAAGTTAGCTTACAGGCATCCGAATACACTAAGCTAAAATGCATGCAATAAATAATTCAAGAATTCTCTGCAGTGTTACCAAGTATAACGAATAACTTATCATTTGCTCAGTTTATAAAAAAAAAAAATTCCTGAATAAAACACATAGTGTAGGTGTAAAATAAAGATACAGTGCATGCATTTTGTCTGCCTGCATGTTAGAAAAAAACCAACAGTCATTTTAGCTGAACAACGAAAAGTTTGCAAACGCCAAATTTCTGCTTTCCTATACATTTAATGCTTCATCCACTTCATTCTTAAAGATTTTGATTCTGCTTTACGGGAGTCAGTGAGAGTTTCAGTGGGAGCACCACCAAGCCCTAAAGAAAGCAGAAGTACTGTAAGAAAAAGAAGTATTTGATCATATAACCAAAGACAATATCAGTACATCTATGCATAATGCATATACCCGGAGAATCCCAAGAGTGCTCTGTGCCGCATTCTTTGCTATTAAAGAAGCAGTCACATAGGCCTGGTCTTAAAATTTTCATGACCAGGTTGACATAGAGAAACAGCGATCTGCAACGGCTCCTAGCTCAGCAAAACCCAGAACCGCGACGAGAAAGAAAACAGCTTTTCTTCTGGAAAACTGGAAAGGCCCGCTGCAAACAATGGATATGTTAAAGCTTCTCAGAAAAAAGGAGGAACATTTTGTAAAGGGAACATTTAGCAACATACATGGCGTTGGTACTACCAATTGCCATTCAACTACAGCTCCAACTTGCAGCGTCTCCAATCTGGAGTCAACTTCTTGCTCTTGCTGTCAACCGTTTGAACTGGGAGTTCCAACAAAAGTACTACGTAAGGCAACTACCTGATTTATGGGTTTGACTAGAGAGGCGGTTACCCCACACCTTCATTTATGCTCAAAACTATTTGGAGATACAATCCGATCATCAAAAATCCTTCTTTTTATAAAACAGAAACAAAATCCAAAACATCCACTTAAACCTCAAATGTACTTAAAATGGAGAGAGAATGAGCTGTGATACTGTACATCCATGTTTCTACACATGCCATTAAGGACACGGAGACTGTGCACCACTAACACCTACTGGTCGTTTACTAACAAACACAAGGCAGCCTTCACCTCAACTTTCTCCTTGCAACCAGGGCCATGTGGTTTTGTCCCTTTCTGCTAGGTATACCGACCAGGGAGCCGTTTAGTGCCCAGTGGTAAAAGTTAAGGTCCCCACCTCTTTGCTGAGTGACAAGTGACAGCGTCCTGCTTTTGTAACGTGTTAATCTCTACCTCTCCATCTGTCCTCACCCCATTCCCATACCAACTGAGAGCTCTCCAAGGCGAACACGCTTGGGTGTTCGCATGTGATGCAGGCAGAAAAGAGTCACCACTTGGCAGCTTTCATACCACGGGACATTTCCAATAAAAAGTTAAAAAGCAAACAAAAAAATCAGAAAGTAATCAGAAACAAGCCATTATTTGGCTCTGACCATCAAGCACCTCCACAGCCAAACAATACACAGTCAGAGCAATAAACTCCAATTCTGCACACTGCTGTGCGAAGAAATAGAGAGCTGCCCACAGCAAACAGCATGAAAACCAACATCTTTTCCTGTTGCTTTTTTCCTTAGGGACTTAGCTTCAAACTGACTCTCACTTTGCTGCCTAAGGTTCTTCCACAGCTAAAGGAAATGGCAGCCAAGAAGCAGACGCACAATCATCCCTGATTTTCCCAATCATCTACTTTACATTTTACATGTGGAGTAAGCATGAGTCAGGCTTCATTTATGCTACTGGGTTTTATTAGAACAGGCCCAGGATTTGCAGAGAAGTGGAAGAAAAAGAAGGGATTACACACTGTAGGAGACACTGCTAAGCCAGAAACCCCCTGATGTGGATGCAGTTATAGCCATGAGTCAGCCTATACCCCTCTGCCAGCCCAGGTTAGGTTGCTTGAAGAAAACATGCAGCTGTAGAGGCAGAACAGGGGCAGGGGGCTCTTTACAAGGGCCTGTAGTAACAGGACAAGGGGTAATGGGTTTAAATTGAAAGCAGGGAGATTTAGGTTGGATATCAGGAAAAAGTTCTTCCCAGGGAGGGTGGTGAGTCACTGGGACAAGTTGCCCAGAGAAGCTGTGGATGCCCCATCCCTGGAAGTGTCCAAGGCCAGGCTGGATGAGGCTTGGAGCAACCTGGTCTAGTGGAGGGTGTCCCTGCCCATGGCAGGGGGGTTGGAACTGGATGGTCTTTAAGGTCCCTCCCAACCCAAACCATTCTATGATTCTATGAAAAAAGCACCTTCTGCCAGCAGTTGCTGTGTCTGTGCTGGGGACGCTGCAGGGCACAGGAGTATCACTGTATGCTCTGGGGTACGGGGCTGTAAATGCTCGTGGACTTGGAAACTATGCAAACTGCTGGATCTCTACGGCCAGCGAGTTAGAAAACACTGTTCTTTCATTTCAACAAATAACAACTTCCACTTTAAAGGCATTATTTTATGACAGTTTTCCTGGTAGCTTTCACACCACAAAGGGTTGAATTCCTTCAGGTTTCACATCAACCGCCTCTTCTACTTGTTTGCTTGGCTTGGACACTCACTTCTCCTTCTAATGCAAGGGAGTCACTTCGTAAGCTCTCTCCACTACATTCAAGGAAGCTTCTCTGAACTGGCACTAGCTTTTTCCAGAAAACAGCCTTCTACCTAGGAGAAATCAAACTGCCCAAGGAAACACCCAGGAAGCCCAGGAGGTTGACTCTTGCTCCTCTTTAAAGCGCAGTGTTGCTACTCCACACTCACAACCTGGTAGACCCAGCGCATGCACCCTGTTTGCATACTGTTCACCATACAGCACCCAACGCTGTACCCATTAGCTTCACACCCACAAGTCTTTGTTTGCTGATTAACAGGGTGGAAACCAACTCCCTCGCAAAGATATTTATTTGGGCTTGCTACAGATAACAACTGCATTGCAACAAGGCAGATATTTATTTTCCCACTGATTTTTCTAATTGAAACTTTCTGTTTGCTACCAGAGGGTTGATTCACCACAGCCCCCCTTTACCACCGCTGTAAAAACACCGTTTCCATGGCACTCCTGGGAAAATCACAGACTGCAGCAGCAGCAGTGGGTGAGGATGTGGTGCAACAAGACTCACGTATTCAGCACCAAAGCTGTCACCCAAAAGCAACAATCCTGTCCACCTTCCTCTCCCCTCTTCCCCTTGTTTCAGTTTTAGCAATCATGTGGCTAACTCACTTGACCCAAAAGTAGTAGGGAAGGGGCCGGTAACTCTCAGCTGAAGCCACGAGCTGGTCTGGCTTACCATGCAGAGGCATGCTTGCGAGGCCAGACATGGCAAGTAGCACGACTGTGTGACAGAGGAAAGATAATATATCTCAGCTGCAGTTTTACAGCAGCTACTGACAATTACAAAACTGCACCCTCAGGCCCAATGGTTTTATAGCTACATTATTTATGGCAATAAGTCCAGACCCCAGAATTGACCCTGCGACACAGAGCGTCAGCAAACCTCAGTGCTCTCATTAATCCAAATTCAGGGCTTTCTCTCCAGCACCACCACTCTCTCACTATTTGCTGGAAAATACTCCCACACAGATTATGTGTGGAGTATGTGTCTACATATAGACCGTATGGGCTTCAATTTCTCTCAGCATGAGGAGAGAAATGTCTCCAAGTGCCCAGCTTGCGTGGGCAAACACTCACACCCAGTGCAATGACTCCCTCCAGGGATGCTTTGTCTCACATGGATATTGAGCTCTCTAGACAGGGGATCAACTCCCTGAACATCAGGGAACTTTCAAGAAGGGTGATGAAGCCATGAGACCATCAGCTACTTTCATGGCCATTAGAAGGGATTTTCTACAGGTTTTGCTATGGACTGGTTTAAGATTCAACCTAAGTCATCCATGTTGGTCTACAAACAGTCACTGATGAAGCCTTCCTTCAGGAAGAGGAGACCACACAAAGATCACGCAAACAGCATCTCCAGAGGTACAACCCAACCACACCTTCCTCATTACCTGAAGACCAACACAGCCCAGCAACGCCATTCACTGTCTATAAAACAGCACATTTTTACCTTCATGACCAATCTCCATCTTTTTCTTCATTAAAATCTTTCCCTCTGGTCACTAAAACTCTTTCAGGAGTCTGTGGGGCCACTCAAAATGATGGCTGCTGCCAACAGGTCATTACAACAGCCAAAAATGAACTGGGTACACAGAAGTTATTTCCGCACCCCTATCTGGCAAGAGGTGAGGACCAACTCACCAGTTCACCTTTTGGCAGAGTGATCCCATCTCATATAAGCTTACATTACTGTTTTTTGTGATGTTAGGCAATGCAAAGGGACTAGGAGGAAACAAATGTATTACCCATGATTCTAAAAGTCCTAATGGTCATTCCCTTCTGCAAGCATTTGCCTGCCATTATGGGTTTGTGTAAGTAGCTTTGTACAAAGCAGGCCAAGCTAGCAACAACTGAAGAAAAAAAAAAAAAGATGAAAAGTACTACTGTTTGTATCAGCACACAGAAATACTATGCTCCAGCTCTGCACAGAATGCTGCTAGTATGCCTGCACGCAACCTCCACCACAACACAATGAGATCATTCACACCTGCCTCGCCCGTAGTAGGAGATGGAAGGTGAAGAGGCAGGGTTTCTAGGAGAGAGGCAGCACTTCCCAGATGCTGCCAAGATGCTGTTTATTGGTAAATGAAGCCTCTTGAGTCCTAAACAACCTTCCCAGAGGAAGATAGAGTCGCAACTGCCATATGGGGAGTGGGAAGAGAATGCCACTTAGCAAAACTGGATCAGAAAATACATGCACAAACACACACACAATTTGTTCTGTAACTGCACTGAATGGCAAAATCCATTTCTTCCTCTAAAATACATCCTTCTCCACACAGCTTATGCAACTTTCTGGATGGCAAGAGCAATGATGAGTACTCCTGAACGGAGCATCCATCCTGATGGCCCCTAGGGAGTTAGGCACAAGGAAGCTCTGCCCATCAGACAAGGAATTTTGTGAAAACCCAAACTATTGCTCTACTGTGGGTTTACAAAGATACTGTGTCTAAGATCACCAGCTGAGAATGAACAATGTTGACAGGCCGAAGACAGAGCCTGCAATGGTGTGTGTTTTGAACCACTCTTCGGTGTCATTCCCCAGCTGTAAAGCTGACATACCACAATCCACCTTCCTTTCAGGGCTATTGTGTACGCTCATCACCACTTTTGGCATCATGGATGATGATCCCTCATAATCTGAAACTTTGAAAGGACAGAAATGCAAAGGAGTACTTTAAAGATTAAAAAGAACATGGTACAACCTTCACAAGGGCAGAAGTCTGTGCACAAACACTTTCTGAGAGGTTCTGAATTTCCCAGAGAGAAAGCATTGAATGCAAACTCATGTCTGCACTTCCTTTCAGAGCGCTGCGGACTCGTACCGCATTCTTCAGAGACCAGATGTATACCCCCAGTCACGTTAGCGCTCTCTCCCACTCGAGCAGCCAGGAGTATTTTCTGTGAAGTGCTTTGCTCCACTGTATGTCTTTGCTTCTCTTCACTCAGTCCTAGTGGTGTTATTGATTCAGTGTAGCCTCTTTACATGTCCTGCCTTGAGTACAGGCACTGATTTTTATAGGGCTACATTCTGGCTAGAGCGCTGACTGGCTCCATAGCCAGACGGGTGATAAAATTCATCAGCATTTAGGGTCTTCACAGGGAAACTGGCCATCTATCTAATTTAGTCTCAGGTTCAAGCAGAAGTTTTATTTATTACACAAACAACATCTTTTCATTATGGGTATAGTTTGCTATTTGGGTTTATAGGACCAAAGGAAAATGCACTTCTTGCCTAGGAATTCCTGGCCGTATGAAGGGTCATTTACTGAGGTCAGGAGTGCTCGTATACAGCAGAAAGAATAATTCCCTCTACTACAGCAATTACTGGCAAAAATCAATGACCCCTGTTAAGCTGGAGGCCAAGGTAAGTAAATGCAATAGTGTTTTCTAGTTTTAAAAACTCCCAGAGCCTCAGTGGCATGCCTCCCCTTACGCACGTATTGAGGATAACTAGCCATCTAGACAAGTTTCCTATTAGGATATCAAACTTCCTAGTATTCCAAGGTCAAAAAATTTATTTTAGTGCAACGGAAATGCAACCTTTAGCTAGCGCTGAGATTGTCTAATTGATGGGAAAAAACCTCCAAAGGCTTCATGCAGTTTAAGTGCAGTGCTCACCTATAAATTACACTAGCGCTATGAACACAGTGTCAGACAGCTCAGGAGACTCTTCAATCACAGAACTCGCTGTGCAAAAATAGTTCAGCTCTGATTCAGAAGACTCAGCTCTGCTGGCATGTCTGTCCCCATGCCTCTTCAGAGCAGTGTCTGCCGAAACCGCTAACTTAATGGTCACTTTGCCTTTTGTTTGCAAAGGACACGGGCCCTGAGGAAGAAGCAGGCTAAAGCCACTGCATTCTTGGCACAATTATTAGTGCTCTTCACCTTTTTTGTTATTACTTTTTTTTTTTCTCTTCTACAGATTCAGGCTGGGAAGCAGACAGACTGGCCAGTTCTACCCCTCTGCTTGCAGGGAACTACTTTTAGAAATGGCTTATTGCTCCACTGCTTTTTGTCAATTCTTAAGCTAAATGTGCAATGATGGATTTGGCAGCCACACTCTCGCCAGCCACCCCCAGTCAGCGGATCAGCAGTACCTCGGCCACGGGGGGATGTGAAGGCTGCTCTCTCCCCATTCTGCAACGGGAGACAATTGCTCTGTCGCAAACACTGAGGTTTGACAAGGAAGGAGGGTCTCAAGGAAGCCGCAAGAGCAAGTTCATCCGTATCTGCAAAATTTACAACTACACGATGTGCAAATGGTGGCAGGGATCTGCCTGCATGGAAGAGCCTGCCTCCCCATCATTAACCTCTTAAACCACCTGGCACTGCAATATTTCCTGCTGAACCACCTCCTCATTTTTAAACTGTGGATCAAAAGCATCCAAAGTGAAAAACCTTTCCTTGCATTTGTTTGAAACCTTGGCACATTACTACTAGCATCATTTAAGTACAGACCAGGACTCAGCGCCAGCCAAACCTACACCCTGCTGATCAGCATGCCTCACAGTACCTAACAGACGTTTGACTTCAGGACCCAAGAATTTCATTGCTCAAACACTTTAGTAGTTCCCTAAGCCTAAAAATGGTTTTCAATAATGTGTGTGCTGCTTTGGGGCCTCAGAAAAGCTAACTCTGGGAGCTAGGAAACATTTCCTAGGAGGCAAAAATGTGACCAAAACCATATTTGATAAAAAGGAGGAAGGGTAATGATGGGTTTAAAGTGCAATTTTATTTTATTTCATCTCAGAGAAGTAAGCTGTAAGTTTAAGAGAGGGAAACAACTATTGCATTTGGTTTTGCATCTTTTTAAAACAAAATGATTCTCATCTAGGGTTGGTGGGGTTTTTTCCCTAAACCCAATAAACTACATATTGGAATGACCTTGTAGCAGGTTTCTGTGGCTCTTTAATCACCAGTGGCTGCTAAATGAAGCATATCTATTTTCTCTGTTACATTACTATTGGCAACGAGGTCTTCAGTAAGTGCCCAGAAATATTTCCATGGCAACAAAAAGCATTCAGCATTGCTACTGTTTTGTGCCAATTTAGCTTTAAAATATTCTATTGTGGAGAGAAATATGGTACATTAAGTGAAATAAAGTCAAGATACAATGTTCTGAAAAGAATATAAGGATAAACAGGAAACATGTATTTTGCAGAAATGGGGGAAAAAAAAGCCAAATGGAAGGAAAAATGTTCAAAGCTAATATTGATGCTACTGAACGCCTTTGCTGAATGTCAGCAAGTCCATATGCTCACTTACATTCTCACTTAGGGTTAGGTAACAAAGCTAACAGAAATAAGGATACCTCATTTTCTCTTGATCATTTAAATCCATGACTGAAATTTTAAGTTGCCAGGGTATTACAGCCTCTCTGCATGTCTAGGTTACCATCAGAAGAGCTCATACTCTTGATGTTAGGGAATGAATCTAAAGGAAAAAGAGGAAATAAAGAGTTGAAAAATAACATACAATGAGCATGTGCGTGTTTTGGAAGTGAAGGGTCACTTAGAAGAGCAAAATGGGTTCTTCCTCAAAGATCTTTCAGAAGACATTTTCAAATTACAGTTCAGGACTTTCTCTCCTATTATACAAGTCAGGTAGTTCTGAGAAAAAAGGCATCAGCTCTCAGCCCTTCAACTTTCAAACAGCCAACTTCATGACTATAAAGTCTTGAGACCATTGGCTGTCCCTCTGTGCAAAGCATTGCATAGAGAAACAAAAAGATAAAAGACTATATGAGAGATTTAGAGTGACATTCCCTCTGGTGTAAAAAGCTATGCAATGCCCTCTCTAAAGTGCTTCATGTGGAAGTAGAGAGCTCTAGGCAGCAGCAGTGTAGGTGCTGGGGAGCTCTGTAAGGCCAGGCTTCCAGTCCACAGTGGCTCCAGACAGCTAAGTGAGAAGGAAAGCCAAAAAATACTCAGAGTGTCCAACAGCAACTTGATCAGTACCTGCTCTCAGCTGGCAGAAAGGTTCAGAATAATGCGTTCGGCACATGGCTGCTTCCCAGCCTACTCTGAGGAGCCCCAGGATTTGACATAAATTGCTCTGACAGCCCCTCTTGGGAGTACAGGCTCTGCAGAAGGCAAGGTTCCACCCTGGATAGCACTTGTCCAGGAGGAACCATGGCCCCAGCATGACCTGGAAGGACACTATATGCCCTGCTCCATGGCATCTGTGCACACTGGACGCACAATCCAAGTACACACAATCAATGCAGCCCTGCATTTGCCTATGAAGAATGCCCACGGGCAGGATATTGCACAGGCAATGTATAGGGGTGCCAGAAGGTAGGAATTCTATACAGGTTAGAGGTTGGGCCCCAAGAGTTATAGCTCTGAGATGCTTAACCTGAGAACTGGCAAGTGTTCAGCAGTCCCAGTTTGGGAGACACAACAGCTAGACCAAAAGCTCTTTTTAATTATTTATTCTCTGGCCATAACAGTGTGAGGAATAGTAGTAAAGAGCTAATTTTAACATTCGTTAAAGAACACCGTCAAGGTTTATACCCTCTCAGTCTGATATTCCTATTAAAAATGAAAACAAACAGCTGATCTTCTGCAGTCTGCACAGAAAAGGCTAAATATGTAAGAATTCCCTAGAAGCCAAGACAGATGAAAAGCTCTTGGTCATTATAAAACAAAATTTTTCAAGAACATCTACTGCTTCAAAAAAAAAAAAAGGAATTTAGATATTTTAAGCCAAATTCTGAAGACCCTCCACGATTCTCAAGCTCTTTGTTAGCTCCATGTTTTCACCCCGCTTCCTTGGCCCCCTTTCCATCCCTTTCCTTGGATGTTCGTAAAGAGTGGTTTTAACCCAGCAGGACCCAAGGATGGTGTCAGCAGGACTGCAGCTTTCCTGCTTGCGGTTGGGACATACGTCTCCATCAGTCCTCTGTGACCCAGGTAACTTCCAGCCACAGTTACGGTGATATTTAGTGAGTACAAGTCACATGGCTGAAATTCAGTCCTGAACACAATCGCCTGAAAAGCTGTTCATGTCACTTCATGATCAGAAGTCAGTTAGGCCTATTTAAAACTGAAAATATCAAATTCAGTTCTCCTTCCCATAATCTCCTGCCTGCTGTCCTCTTCAGTCTTACTTGAAAAGCCTGTGGGGGTGGTGGGAGGGAAGCGATTTGGGAGCCTTTCATCCATAAAATCATGAGATATGGCTGGCTTTTTAGTACAGCATTTCACAGCACATGGCACAGTAACATCTTGAGATTCCTGGCACAAAGAAACAAGGTTTGAGATTATATATATCTTTAATAGCAATGACGCAAAGGCAGATGGTTCTCAAAGCAAAGGCTTAAGGCTAAACACTCCCTTTGAAGGGTCCTGCTACCAGAAACAAGACATGGGGAGAGCAAAATACTCCTTGCTACAGCAACAGGGCCCCATTGTGTTCAAATATACAGAATTTCACCCGGGAGAGTTCCAAATATTTCAACGAGATTAGTCTTACGAACGAGAGAAGAATTGGAAACAGAAGAGAAAAGGTTAGATTTTTCTTTAGGAATTGGAAAGTTTTATTGTAGCTGTGGGAAACAAAGACAACACAAAACGCAATGAGCAGATTAGTAACTAAATCAAATCAGTACCAGAAAAGAGAGGTCTGGATAATACTGTCAGGGTGTGTACTAGCTGCTTACCTGCAAAACTTGCCTTGCCATTATTGCTTTTTAAGGAGCCACCCAAGCTGAGGTTGTGCTCATGACCTCCCATCCTCACAGAGGGCTCACCTTCCTCAGCGATGGGAGGAAGCCGATCAGGTGGCTGGAGACCTTCATTCGTCTGGTAGGATCCACTGGCTGTCAAACACTTGGTGCTTTCAACACACTGCTCTGGTAAGCTGTTGGTATTTTTAACCCGGTTTTGTCTCTGCAGACCAGTGTCAGCACCATGAGGAAGGTCACGTGAAGGAAGATTAGGATCCCCAATGTGGCCATCTTCTCTAGGATATAAGTATTCCTCATCCCAGAGGTCCAGGTGTCGTTCATCATCTGACTCCTCAGAATAATCCTCATAAACTCCTCCATTATTCTCCAAGTCCTGGTTCCTCTCTTCTTCTGACTTACGACCCACTCCACTCAAATTCAGCAGTGAAGCGGATATAGAGTCTCCTGCTTGCTGGATAGCTTCGTAAATTTGAGACATCCAAGATGACAGTGGCTGAAGGAAATTCTGAGCAGCCTCAGAAGCCATGTTTAACACTATGCCAGTATCTGGTGATCAGTTGTTCAGCTTTGCCAGCATGTCACTTACAATTCAGGGAGCTACAGAATAAGCACCATAAGAGATTACTGTAAATTGCTTGTCCATCAACACCTGTCGACACACTAGCTACGTAAGTTATCTAGAACTGAGAGGAGAAATGGAAAAAATACTTCTACCCATTGAGAATAACACTAGAAATCCAGCAATGATGGACAAATTACACATATTCCTGCAGAGATCTGGAAAGCTTTCATTCAATTGCTGAACCTTATGTAAAAATAAAAACATAGAACATTGGAACAGAAGTACCTTTTCTGAAGTGCACACATTCTGTTTACAGCTGTCAACAGACCTGGTAAAAAGAGTACAAGACAATCTGCAGTCAAAAATCTCAATTTCCTGGCCCTGACTTCCATCATATCTTTAGAATTAGCACATCCAGATGGGAAAAATGAAGGCGGGAGAATTTGGGGAGAATTATGTTTTGATTGATTAAAGTAACAGGCCTAAAGCGTGCAGAAGCAGTCCATGGCAGACAACTATCTTAAAAGCTTTGCTCCAGAAAGGCTTTGAAGAAGCCCCCTGTGCCCACAGAGGAACACAGCCCAGTGTTGTTTTCTCCTTCAAAGAAATGGAAAAAAACCCCAAACAACAAACCCCACAGGAGTTGGAATATTATAGATATAAAATTACTGGGAACAGAAGCAAGTGAACAAAAGGCTTGCTATTATGTTGATAGGATATGTTTTCTCAAAATTCATCTAAACTCTAAATAAAAAATGTAACTTGTGTAAAGCTAAGGTGCCTTTCTGCCCGATACACATTTTCCCACATTATCACAAGACAGATATTCTTTAAGGAATCTCCTGAGAAGGAGAAACCTACAAATAGGATGATGGGTTTAGGAAGAAAGAACTAAATAGTTGCAGATTTTAGGCTAAAAACCAACTTAAAAGAAGCAAAATAAACTTCAAAAATTAATACCAGGATCTTGTTGAATTCAGAGGTCTGGGAGCAATCAAACAATGAAAGGGTAAATACAGCATAAGCAGCAAGAAGATAAGCTCACCAGCAACATGTATTACCTTGTGAAATGGCCTCCAGAGAAACGCAGTGGGAATCACAGTGTTTTGAATTTTTAAACAGGGCATGGACTAAGGAGATCCCACCTTGCTTGGTGAACAGCCTTTTTCACAGATGAGACCAGTGACTTAAGAGGCCTTTACTTTTTGAAACACCTGTGCTGAATAATTTTGTTCAGCGATGTTGACTTACACTGCAGACACTTCCAACAAGTTTATTATCAGCCTCAGCATGTACTAAGAATTACAGTCCTAACAAGGGCAGTAAATGAATGTAGGTTACTAAAGTCATTTTAAAAGCTGATGGCTGTTACAAACTCCTTGGGCTCGGGGCACACACTGTTCCAGTATCCACCTGTCAAGCACTGGCCTCTGGCTCAGCCACTGGGACCCAGGTAACGCTCCCTGCCACACATTAAATCTTTGGCAAAGAACAGACGTGTCACAGCGGAACGTCCCAGGTGAGCTGTTTCCTTGATCGACTCTCCTCTTTCCAACCCTGCCCTTGGCAAAGCCTCGCTGCTTTGTGCAACTTATTTTCTCATAGACCTAAAGTGATAACACACTGCAAAAAACAAATTTTCAGCATAATGCAGATTTGCTACTGGTAAGTCACAGCACCAGGGAAGTAACTGGGAGGAGATGGCACTTGTAACAGTGAGATTCTCCCAGGCATGGAAGGAGGTAAATTTGGATGGGTAAGTAGTGGATGCTGGATACATTTTTAACCTGTCATTTATTTACAGGCAGCACCAAGTGAATCTCTGATTTCTGATGAAAGAACTTCAGAACGCTCTGCCTCCGTCTCAGCAGCCAGACACATGACAGCAGTAGCCCTTGGAGGCATGCAGGCACCCAGGAGTGATAACCAACCAGTGCAGATAAAACATATGGGTGCTAAAATGAAGCACTGATCTGTTCTAAAAATCAACAGAACACAGACTCGTGATATTTGCATAGGGAATAATTAGCTTCTCATGTTATGAGATTTCAGAGCTAACACCCAGTTGGTCCAACAGAGCCATCCCGCTTCTACCGGATGCTGTGGCTGACTGCCACAGGGCTCAGGCTAACAACACGGTCCTGTGCAAGGAACTCGCATAGGGGCGGTTGGTATCACAACCATGAACACTAAGGGAGTTTTTCAAGGCGAGATTTTACTTGAGTTACAGAATAAAAGCAGTAACCTGCAGGGCTTGGATGTGGTCCCTCAGTCATCCAAGAGGTAGATAAGAGTTGAACATGCATCTTGCATATACAAAGTAGCTGCCCCAATCATCTTGCTATAAGTAGGCTGGGGGGAAACAATGCAAAAACACGTGTATATATACACATACACAGTTCTACCCCAAGACCTGGAAATTTACTGACTTCAGTCTGAAGAACACAAAAAAATAGTTTGATTTCAGTTTATAGCCAATGGATAGACACTGAAGCATATTCCACCCAAAAATCTGAACCACTTTGCAGTAACACCTGCAACACACCTGCACATCTCGTAATGCAGTGCCTACATAATCCCTACAAACAAAAGCAATGCCATTTCATAGAACTGTGGAATGATAGAATGGGTTGGGTTGGAAGGGACCTTAAGGACCATCCAGTTCCAACCCCCCTGCCATGGGCAGGGACACCCTCCACTAGACCAGGTTTCTCCAAGCCTCATCGAGCCTGGCCTTGGACACTTCCAGGGGTGGGGCATCCACAGCTTCTCTGGGCAACATGTTCCTGTGCCTCACCACCCTCTCCAGGAAGAATTTCTTTCCAGGGTGCCTGACTCTGTTTAGCCTTTGCTTGGCTTTTTCTCCTGTCCTCTCCCTCTCACTGACGACTCCACAGTCAGTGATGTACTCAACAACTGGAGTTCAACTGAATTATAAATCGCTTATTTTTGGTCTCGCAGCAGATGGATAAAATGTGTAACAAGTTGCAGACAAGTTTAGGCAGGCAACGTTTTTACAAACTCAACAGAGGATCACAGGGGCTGAGCTCTGATATAGGCTTGCTGTTTCCCAGGAGCTCTCTCCCTTAATTAGCAGGCACTGCTCTAACAGGGTGTTTATGATACATTTCACAACATGGCCTTTTCAACATAATGGATTTTTACTTTTGAATTCTCCTCCAATTTTGACTTGCATTAGGGGGGGAAAAAAAAAAGAACTGAGAAGAGCATTTAAAATGTGTAGGAAAGGAAAATCCATTTCTTTTTAAAAGCATTCATCAAAAAAGAGAGAGGGGAAAACAACAGTTTAGCAAATTCATTTCAAGTTCCATCTTTTAAAACTAACCACAAGAATTTTCACACTGAATCGCCTGCTTAACTCAAAGATTTTTTTTTTTTCCCTCTTGGAAAATCAGATAGTGAAAAGGATCAATGTTAAGCTGCTCACAAAAACCATCATAACCTTTGCTACAATCTATATTCCCTTGTCTTGATAGGATCATTATTCCAGAGTAGCGTTCCCATTGAGAGGTGCAATTACTGTATTGCTAAAAAAAGACGACTATTAGAAGAGTTTCAAACACTACCACAGTGCAGGGGTTTGTAATATTAGCAAAGTGTCTTTCAATCTTCTTGATATGAAGGCTCCTCAAAAATTGCCATCAGATGTGCATTTCTTACGATTTCCCTTATTCAAGCTGTTGTAGAGTGTAGGCAGGAATTTCCTTTTCCTCAGTCACATTTTGTGAGGCCCTTGCAAAAGTTTTCTACCAAATTTCTCCCTTGTAGGGAGGCTTGTAAACAGGTTGCAACCAGTGTCCCCAGCATACAATAACTGATCAATTTTCAAGTGAGTGCTTATTTCTGAAACACCAGGTGAGGAAAAAATGCACAGCCTCATCTCTGCCTGGGAAGGTACCATCCCGTGTAGACACAAGAGGAGGAAATCAGCTCCCTGCTTCAAAAGGTCAGAAGACATCTTTGTCACACACTGTTTTCAGAAAGATGCACTTCTTTTGACACTGCTAAGAAAATCATACCAAGAAGCTTTCTTAGCAGTTTGGGCAGGCTGCTGAATCCATCTGTCCACAGCTACAATTCTGGGCACTGTGCTGGGTCACCAGATTAGGAAACCACACTACACGTACCTAGAGGAGTGATTTCTGCCTTCCCCCCTTAACAGAAATTTTAAATAAGTCACTGATAATGATTTACCTTTTTATCCTGATGTCGTACAGAGAGCATCGGCTCCTCATGCCCAACTGGCATGCCACTGATTATGCGCAGGGACAGGAGCTTTATTTGTGCAGACACCTAAGAAGAGCAGCGTTACACACCTACCATGAAGCTTTGCTTCAAGCTTAGGAGGAAAGGCCTAAACCGAAGTGTGAATCTAAGTTGATGCCCCAGAGCATAAGGGTCTGCACAAAAGGCAAGACCAGTTTCCTGTTTATGAAAGGAGGAAGTGAAGAACGCTTGGTGGGCAAGACGATTTAATAATTCTTTTTAAGCTATTGAAAACTATCATGACCCTGATCCTCCTTTCGGACTGGATCCCAATTAGCACACATGTAAAATGGCAGAGGGGAGATCAGAAACGTACTCTGCTGAAGGCAGGCAGCAGCAGCACTGGGCTAAGAAATCCTCTATCCTAGGTCTGGGAACAATCTGGGCTCTTGCCTCCTGCTGTAGTTGCCGGAATCATGTTTAACGAGATGCTAGCAAGGCCCTTCCATCCTCGCAGTGAAGGATCATCAAGCATTGTTGTGATGAAACTATTTCCAGTTAAAATTGTCACAGTGCCAAAATGAGCCTGTGCACTTGAAGCTGTTCAGTTGATCAGAGCTTCTTGCAAAAGCGTTATGAGGAAAGTTCACAGGCAGTGCCCAAGGTTCACATCAACTGCGAGCGTCACTGCTGACCAAGTTTCCCTAAGGTGAAACAAAACAGAAATACAGAACATCTTGGTATCTTTTTGGCTTACGTGCTATAAAATTGCTATTTATGTGACCGAATTTAATGCAAAAAAAGGGAAGATAGAGGCACTTTCCAAGTGATTATGTGCTCTGTAATAACAGTTTTCAGCTGGTGATTCAGAAACTCCAGGGCATTCAAGGAGGATCTAATGCTTTATGCCAATAAATTACACACATCTCATTGGAAACATTCATTGGTTTCCAAATCAACAAGGCAATAAACCCACTGCTGCAACGCATTGGTCCTGCAAGCCCCCAAAGGGTGAAGTGAAAACAAAGATGAGATCAGACAGACAGCAATGCACCCTGCTGCACAGGGATTAGCCTACGCAGAGGAAGCCTGCAGACTTGTTTCTCACTCCCAGATCACCTCATGCCTTTGCAGGCAGCTCGCTCCTAGTGATGCTGTGCCAAATTAGTTGTAAAAATTGATACCCAAATGACAGAAGTGGTTTTGATCAGCATATTTAGCCCCATGGTGTCTCCTTCTTTCCTCCCATTCCTTTGTTGCATGCTCTGCTTTTGTCAAAAATAATGGCAACAATTACTGATCTTCCCAGTTTCAGTGGGATGGGGAGAAGAGGGAAGGGATTGAAGAAAAAAGGAATTATGCAAATGTGACATTAATCGTTCATAACTGTGGAGCCTTCTTCTAAAAACCCAGGTCTCTCCACCATATAGAGCATATGGTGATAAATTCAGACCAATTAAAAAAAAAAATGCTCCTGGAAGACCAGCACCCAAATATTATGTTCAGAACCTCCACCAGCAACAGGGCTGAGGACCTGATGGTGATTTTCTGTGCTGACCACATCACACTTCTGGTTTTGCTTAGACTGCGAGACCTCCTGAACTCAGAAGCGTGTTCGTTTCACATAAGCCCAGTGTGCTCACAAATGGGGAATCTGTGACTGCACAGACAGATATTATTGCCACCAAAATACTAATACAAAGCTTGAGGGAATTTTCAGGAAGGAAAAATTCCTGGATATACTGGAGAGCCAAATTCTGCCTCAGCACTGGTGTTAAGTCCAGCATCACTCCACTGAAGCCAGTCGCATCTTCCAAATCAAAATAAGGTCCTTTGCATTTAACGAGCCACTTCTCACCATATGCACAAAACCCTAACAGTTCTGAGCCAAGCGGTAGTACAAAAAGCAACAACAAATAACTTTAATTATTTATACTTCTCAAACTGACGGTTACAAATAGGGCATAAAGAAAGTCACAGATCATTGGAGTATTAGAAAAGCGGTGTTAGTAGTGGCAACTGTGCTCTTTCAAGGTAAAGGAGTGAGAAACATCTGTAATTACTGGATTAGGGGAATGAAAGAAGAAACCTGCAGTCAGAAATTACAGCACATTCTGTAATTGAGCTGTTGTCGTTTGTTGGCTTACATGAAGACAGAAGAGCCAAAAGGAAATCACAAGTTCAAGAGACTGGAGAAACACCAATTTACACCACCACTCGAACCCACCCACCTATGCTGTCAAGCTGTTGCGTAGAGCAGACTCAATAGACCGAGTCCCCACCCCGCCCGCAATCATGCTACCCAGTTTGCAGCAACTGAACAAACCAGGGTCAATCAGAGCAATTACTTACATGGAAATTAGCAGTGGGAGAGCACGTCTAGCTGTTTAACACAATGAAGATATTTTAGAAACATTTTGAGGAGTCACCCAGTTACTGTTACTCCTTCTTCCCCCACACGCACTCGTTGTTACAGAGCCTATGGAAATTGCTCTGTCAGGACCACCATGGAGCAGTGCAGACAGGGCTGTTTGGGAATCACAGACCTGCAGGGCAGATGCAGTGTATCATTACCCATCTTGGCGTGTGAACACGGCTAAGTCTGCAGTTCCCATCTCCTTTCACTTCTGCTAAGTCAACCACCAGTCCCACAGGAGGCTGAAGGGTCGCTGGGAAAACTACACCTCGTTTCAAATGATTTTAAAGAATTCAGAGCCATAGATCTGCGCAGGCCGTTGGCCCTACCAACTTAGGAACTGTTCCCTCGGCTACTCTTATTGTCCATTTAATTCAGCTTTGTTACAAACCAGGCTCTCTAATGTCTAGGGCAGGCATCAATGGCAACAGTCACACTGTCCCATGTCCAGCCACTCTTCCTACAGTCTCTATAGAAGCTATTGTGGGGAAAAAGCAATTCAGAAGAGCAGATTCATTTGGGCACTGAGAAACTTCCCTTTCAAGACCTCCTTTCCTTCCTGCCACCAGCTGGTGAAGGAACGTAATACCCTGGCCGAGTTACATACCTCAACTAGGTGGCATGAATACCACTGGAATAATTTTCAATCCGCACCTTGCCAAGGACAACGGAGCTACTGGGCACTTAGCATCGGGGTTACAAAAACCAACCATGATCCTGAGCACTCCATGATCTGCCATGCTGATGGAAGCAGCCAGGCTACTGGACACATGAGACTGGTACTCTCAGGCTGCACCCACAGCTAAAGCTAAGCCTCTGCTAGCATGTGATGGCCCCATACCTCACACATGATGGCTCCCCAGTGCCTGACTCAGCCCAGGGCTGCACTGACAAAGCAAGGTCGACATCCAGGTAGCGCTGCTACCATTTCTGCCTTTCTTGAGTGTTACAGGTGCTGATACTTTCCTTAAAGCCTCAGCTACAGGAGATGAGTGTTTTATAGAACTGCATCTCTGTTTATTTAAGTGTGCTGCTAGCTCCAGAGGCTACAGCCGTGGCTGTGCAGAACAGCTTGACAGCATGAACAGAAAGGGCTCTCGAGGCTGGTAAGACAGAAGGGAAAAATGGAAAAAAAATGTTTCTTCAAACATCATGGTGTTTAAGCTGACTTCACATATCAGGAGTACACGCTTAACATCAAAACAAAGGTTCAAGGCAAGGCACAGCTGCAATATTTTTGTATAAAGCACAGGCAGAAAACCACAATTTCTTTCCTGGTCTTAGGTCACATCATTATAAAAAGATTACGGTATAGAACAAAGAGGGTCCTTTGCTTTTTCAAGTCACAGCACTGAAGCACACCGTTAGATACAGCTCTTTCCACAAGGGTTTGCCCAGCACTGTCACATTTCTGTGAAGTTCATTTCACCCATGAACTTTTGAATCAAAAGGCTCAGCAACACTATAAACACCATATGTAAGAACCACTACCTCTTGGTCACAAAATTCACCCTACAGGAAGGAACACTGAACCATCCCAGCATCAGAAGAGGTCTCACACAAGACCCCACTGTCATCTGTCAGGCCTCTGAGGGAAAATCCTCCCTTCCTTGTGCAGGGGGATGCTCCAAGTGGAAATTTCACCCCCACACACACACTCCACCACCCTCTAAAAGATGGCAATGCTGTGAGAAACCACTCCAGCTGACTCCATTAAGGCTAAAGGTGTGATGTTTGGTCTTGTCCTCACTAAGGAATTCTGCACAACCTACCTCAAGGCTCTACCTCACTCCAGGCATCTCAAGACTCCATGCCACCACCACCGCTTTCTGCACATGCTTGGGCATAGCCAAGCAAGCTTGATATGTGTGAAGTTAACTCTGTGATACCCTCCTCTAGGTTATGTGTTGGCCAGCTTCTCTTTCAAGCTTTGCAGCCTGCTCTGAGCTCTCCCTTGCTGTGCCAAATCCATCCTAAATACAGGCGGACAGTGTCCGGAGGAGATCCAGCCCCTACAGTGAATGATCTCTGCAGCTGAGTGAGAGGCAATCTGGGACAGCACATCCTTGCTCAAGAGATGGGCTCATCACTAAGGTCAATGAAGCAGTCAAGAATAGGAACCACAAAAGCCTCAAGTATCAGAAACATTGTGTCCCAGTAATTAAGAGGCTTTGTCCTGGAGTCTCCTGAAAGGTTTTCAATTAATTCTTCATTTTCACAAAGATCTTTCCCTTACCTTGTTCCTTTCATAAGAACACAAACTGTGCAATTAAAATTGAATTAGGAACAAACTGTCCAGATGTATCCTAGAGCCATGACGATGGAAACACCTATTTCATTCTGTCACTTGCCTATTTCTGAGGTCAGGCTTAGGATCTCCTTGTAACAAACACAGATCACCAAAAGAGGTTGAGAAAAAGAAAAATGAATGCTAACCAGTAAGTTACACATTACAAATACTCCCATCCTGCCTCCCTTCTACCCAGCAAAGTCAGGTTTTGAATTTGAAACAAACTCCAGCTTGTCAACACCCCTCTTGGGAGAGCTCCCTCACCAGGCAACTGCCTGCCTAGAAATAGCCTTCTCTGGCTTCCAAACCCAGCCTCAGCCTTCAGTCTTCTACATTTGCCATATGACACACCATGGTAGCCCAGGGTTTAATCTATTCTGTCATGCTGCTGTCCTTTAAAAGCATTAGCATTTCCTACACGCGTATTCCATATTGGCCTTACAAGTATCAAAATGCTATGGTGAAATTTAGACTAAATATAGAGACGATATATTTAAATAGCTCTTAGCTCCAACTTGCCAAGATGATTTTGTTTGAACGGAAGAAGCAGGCTCCAACTTTAAGCTTCCATTGTAATTAATGATTACAACACATTCCTCTGCCGTATCAGATTTAGCACCTCATTAACGTGTGTGGTATTTTGCTTGTACGGCACAGCTGTAGTTAAAGTTGAATTAGTGTTTCCATTATAAACCTATGTTTTCAAAGGTTTATTACTCAGACACATAAGATTTAGTCTGAAATAAAAATTGCCATCGAGTGTGTCAGCTGGGAAGCAATTTTTTGTCCCTCAAAATTTGGAAGGAACAGAACACAAAAAAGCAAGCCACCCTGTTTATTAATAATTCACATTTTAGAAAGCAATGCAAATACATGTTTACATGATAGCCTGTGACAGCTCCATAGAACGTCAACGCCCACACACTCCTGGGAGATGTGTCATCTGAAAAACTGAAATAAAAGCCACATTTTTTACACCACTTGATGGGAGGTGAAGAGATGGGAAGAAAGACTTAAAAATACTATCGACGAAGGAATCTTATTACAAAAACCCATAGTATTTGTTTAGAAACATCAAAGTTAGGACTTTCAATGGAGAGGGGGGTGGGTGGGAATAATTTCAAGTACTTTTAACTTCTTGGTACCTGTTCCTGGCTCACTAATACATTTAGCAAGAAGCGGTCAGTCCCACTGTTCCCATATGGCATCCAAGCCTTCAACTGTCCATAAATCCTAGACTCTTAAATCTTAAGGTATGACCAGATCATGGCCTTTGCAACAGCTATGCTGAACTCAGTGTACAAGGTAAAATGTGCACCAAAAAAACCTCCGAGGATTCCACGTTTTGCAAGTGTGCCCTTCTATAATTATTTTTAAGACTGAACCACTGAGAAGTAGACCTTCTAATTGGGAGGCCTCTGAGGCCTTTTCTTGGTCAATTATTTCAATGATTATACACTTATGACATGCAAATTTACAAACAAATGTATGATGAAGTTACCAAATTCTGAGTTACCACCATTACCAGAATGGATGAGAAACATTAAAATATTATTTTTGTAACACAGTAAAATTCCCAGTTATTTTGATTTCAGAACTCACGGGTTTACTCAAGACATAATGTTTCTAGATGAGAACAAACGCATGAAAAGCATATAATAGCTACTACAAGAAAACCAGGACACGCATGTCCTTCATAAGCAGGAAGGCAGTGTCATTACTCAGAATTGCTCACATTTTGCTCTTCACTGGATTAACAAAACAATCCCACAACAGAGAGAGTGTAGAGTGTGCTTCTTCCCCAGTGCTGCCCCCCATTTTTCAAGAGATTACTCCAGACAACAAAGATAATGAGAGCCTGGTAGCAATTGCACATCCATTTGACCAAGTTTTGGAGGTTACTATAGTCTATCCAAAACCCCACTGCTTTCCACACAAATAACCCCGAGACATAGCAAATGGGTCTCTCTCTGTCCTCCCAGCAACCAAAGCCTCAAGAAGATTCTGTACATCAAAGGTAGTATAATACTGTGATACTTACCAAAGCCTTCATGAACTCTGGACTTTTCTTTGAAGTGCTTTCTTCTCCCCTGTTGTTCCAGGCATGGAAGACCACCTCTCTTTTCAAAGCAGAGCTGCTTGTTGATGAAGTGGAAGAGGACTGCAGGGAGGATAGTGAAGACTCCAACTGCAGACAAAAACCTAATGGCCTCAGGAGTAACTAGGAACAGAAAATCAGAAAGAAAACATCAGCAAAAGTGGGTAAAATTTCCCAGAGAAAGATGGTATGGTTCAACCACAACTGTACCCATGGCTCTGCTTCCCCCTAGAAGAAATATCAATGAAATTCAGCAGAACTTGGACTTGCATTAAATGGGTACAACATCCAAGTTGGGCCAGTCTGATAAGGACATCGACAACAGGGAACATCACACACCAAACTTGGTTCCAATTAAGATATTCATTTCTGTCACATGATGAGCTCCAACACAGGAAAGACGCGAACGGATTTTAACAAACTTTCATACTGATGCTGAATTCCACCAGCTTCAAGAAGGACACTCTCAAACTACACTGCAACAAGGATCCTGTCAAGAAAGGGCAGTTGGTCATAAACCATTTCTGCACAACTTGTGAAAATTCTCAGGAGAAGCTGTGGGGAGGATTAACTCAAGGGGGCCAAAGGCCCCAACACCTCCTTTGTAATTTGTGTACGCTCTCTAAACCCACCAGGTTACACCATAACGGTAATCACTAGCTTCATTAGATTTACTAAGAACCAGGTTAAGGTATAGCCTGTGATCCTCATCCTTACTTTACCCTTAAGTAAGAAGTATATTACTCTACTACTTAACATTCTTTGCTGCAAAAGACCAGCCTTCAGCTCAGGTAATTCACTTTATCTCCCCTGGTGTCAGGACTGACCACATGTAATGAGCACAGCGGTTTTGCACCAGCTGACGACCTAATCCTATACATCAGCATCCCTATGCCAAACTTCAGAGAAACAGTCTTATTTCAATTTATCGCATTCTGCCTGTACCACTGGGTCTGCAACAAACCGCAGGCGCCAGCAAAAAGCTTTTAAAGCCATTTCACCTCTCTCACACATATCAAAATGCCAAAGCAAGGGACAAACACTACATACATCATCCGATGTGGATGGCAAGGGCACACACGGCAAAAACTGTAAGTGCCATCTGCCAAAAGAAAAAAAAAAAATTGGCTTGTTATTCTGTTAATTACTTCACCAGGAAGGGGTGAAGTGCAGTTGCACAATTCAAGTCAAAGACCCCATAAAAATGAAACATCAGCAGCATCAGTGGCACACCAGGGATGCCTGTGATTGCAAAGCTGCAGCTCACAGATGAGATGAGCAGGAGGGAAGGATGTAAACAGAGTCAGCCCTGCCTGTGAAACATCCCACTGGGAGTTTACAAGACTTGACTCAGCGAAAGACTTAGGCTAGAAGAGCTACACTGTCTCCAGCCTTGATAGTGCACAGCAGGACTACAACATAAGGAATTAAAAAACCTAAATTAATACAAGCCAATGTGCCTCTGTTGGAAACAAAAAATCACTAATGCATAGCAGCAGTCCACGTGCAAAACAGATGAGTGTCTGGGACTGAACGCAGAGGAATGTGGGTTACACAAACTCCAGAGGTGGCTCTGACCTTGCTCACTCCAGCCTAAGGAAGGGACAGAAGTATACACTGAATTACAGCAGCTTAATGACAAGAAGATCAAGTTTACATTTCCATTGCTGTCTTCTGTGTGGCACAGTCCCTTCTCTGGCAATTACTTCTGTGTCCTCCTTGTGCCACACCAGCACTAAGCAGGGCCCATGAAGACAGTGGGTGTCCCTGTCAGTGCTGAAATTTGGTGCCACAACTTCCCTGGATAATTTGGCAGGCACATACCAGCCGCATCTTCCCCTCACATCTCAACCCAGGAAGCAGGGCTGGCGACAGGAGAGTGGCTGAATGATACATCTACTCTGGCTATTTTCAGCTGCTGAAGTCACTATTAAGTGGCTGCTGGAGCCAAGTATAAGTCAAAGGAGTTGAGTATAAATCAAAGTAGCCATTACCCAAGAATATACATGACAACCTGGCTGGGTCCCATCACTGATGACTCCTGTTCTTGAGCACAGCATAGGCAGGAAGAAGGATTATGCTCTACTTTACAAAGAAAACACATGGGATCACCACATGTCATCACACAATTTTGTGTGTGTGCACAAGCTCACATGCATGTGTACGTGTGTGTGAAGTTTGAGCACGTATGTAGCAAGCAGACAAATGTGTTTGAAGGCTCTCTTGTGAGTGATTTCGTAGCAGATGGTGTGATGTAGAGGGGTGGCAAGAACACCACTGTTACTATCTATGAAGCCCTTTTATAAAATCTCAGCTCTGAGCCCAAGGAGATGCCAGGGTTTCCTCTTCTCAGACAGGGCACAAGCAAGCCACCAGTATTTTTAAACATGTATTGTCCAGTACATGCTCCAATATGCTACATGACTTCCAGCTGCAGAAGTCCTCGAAGTGCCCCTTTCCCCAACAGACTTGCATGGTACTTTGCAAAATCCCAGAGGAAAAAAGCAGGCCCTTGACTAGACCAGGCATCCTGAAAGAAAGTTTGGAGACAAATTATCAGCTGCTATCCACTTGCTCTACAGGATCTCAAACTGGCAAAACAGCATTATTGCCCATCTATTCTTGTTTCCTTGTCAACTAGAGAGGAACACAGAACTTGGGACAACCCTTCAGGATTCCTCTACTCCTTGGGGCAGAGTAGATCTACATGTCTACTCCGTACTGGGAGTTCGGTTGCCCGACCAAGGTGCGTACCAGGAATTCAACCACCCAGCCACGGAAGGAGTAAGAATGGAATAACTAATCATTCCTTGACAACTCTTACAAGTTGGCACCATCAATTACTGACATTCTACTAATTAACAACCCAAGTTGTGGCCAAAGTGGCAAGTCACTGATGCCTAAAGTCAATTACGTTGTGACCCTATAAACAGCGGTTCCAAGAAAGACCCTTTGAGCTCTTTTGGAACGCAGCTCCTGCACTCAGTATCTCCCTCTGAGCGGGATGTCTCTCAGCATTCTCAAACTCTAAGGTTTGTGAAATCAGAGAAACTTAGGTTGAAACCCTCCTTGAGGCTCAACTCTTCACCCGTTGAGAGATGCACTGGTGTCCTACATAACTATTTTCACCAATCCGAAGGTGAAATTTTGACAGGTACCTTTGTATATAGATATATATATTTTATATGTCACTCTTCCCTTTCGTGACAAAAAGGTATCTCCTGTCAGAGCAGAATCCAGCAGCAACTTCTAGGAGGAAGCTTTCACTAACAACCGTGCCCGCGCAGAGGCAGAGTTTTTGGGAGCACAGGACAGGGACTGCACAGACCCCTCCCCATATATTCTCCCTCTGAACAGCAGAAAGTCTCAGCCAGATACCAACAAGGGCCAAGACCCCTGCACTGGAGGCACCAAGCAAAGAGGAAAGGTGCCCCAGAAGGACCACCACAGCTCTGGCAGGAACCGACACCTCCTGCAATGATGGCTCCCGCAGCAACTCCTGCAGCAAACCAGAGTCCCTCTCCTAAAGAGGGTCTGACCGACTGCGAGGAGGCGGCTGGGACTGCTGCAGCACAAGGCAAAGGAGCTCGTGCATCCTGTCCCACAGCTTTAAGCAGAAGTTTCCTCTTCTCTCCCCCACATTATCCATGCCAGATACTAGACATTTGTGCCACAGCATCTCTGAGGGAGGGCTGTGATTTTGCACCTGAGCACTGTCTCACATACGTGGGTAGAAACCCTATAGTCTGTGCACCTGGCTCCAGCTGGAAGCCCATATCCCTCTGTGACGCTGGCTCTCTGCTCCTCCATCATCGAGAGGAAAACATGCTGCACCTGCACGCAGTGCTGACCACGTGGCCCAGCTCTCCTCTCAGCACTCTGCTGAAGGGCTCTCTCCACAGACTTGAAATTCTGTGCTAAGACTATGCCTGGGAAATTACCATAAAACTGATTTGGAGTAGAGCTCTGTTCTGGCTTCTGGTGGGATGTCTTGGTCTGGGAGGGAGTTGAGGAGGAAGAGAGGCAGAAATGCAGGCACATCATGAGTTACAGCATGGCTGGAGTGTGTCTGAGTTTCTCACACAAGTAAAATGTTCAGCCTGACAGCAGCAGATGACAGACCATACCTGCTGGCAAGAGCCGGAGATGTAGTGAGGCATTCAACTGTTGTTTTAAACCCTGGGCACCATGTGCTCTGGGACATGAACTGTCCCACTCAGCCAGGAGTCTCTCTCACTTGCCCATTTTTAGGCAAGGAATTAATCTCACAGATGCCTTTGTGCAATGCTGCAGTAGGTCCACGTATTCCCCAGGACACTGAGCGAGCCAGGAAATGGTGTTTGCGCTCCTGGCAAGTTAAGGGCATGTGTAACCCCACACGCTGCTTTGCATGCACTGCTTAAGAGCAAATGAGGTGCAGTGTAAGGGGTCCCAAAAGACGAAGGAGGAGATCAGAGATGGAAGTGAGATCAACAGAAGCCATCTGACAGGATGCAGGGAGCAGGGTTCCTGCTCCAACCTCTCCCTCAAAGCTATCTACATGACTTCAGGGAAGAGTCTGTCTGGAAGAGCAGGAGGGAAGTACTGGCCACAGCATTACATGGACTGAATCCAATCAGTTATTTGCCTTGTAGCAGGTTTCACAGCAATCCTGCTAGCAGACGTGGCCCCTCCAGACAGACCAGGACCAGGGCAATGAGTGAAAGAAGTGTCACAATAGATTCACTTGGAGAGTCTGCAAGTAATAAAACCTTAATCCACTCAGCCTTGCAAGGGTTAAATTTTGCATAAAATCCTATTCCAGACAATAGCTTTTTAATTCTATTTGATACCAAGTTTCCTGCAAAAGGAATGTTTACTGGTACTTTTTAATTACGAAAAAAACCATAAATTGTCTGTTTTACTGTCTGTGCTAATTACATTTCATTATATATTTGGAGTAAGCTATGATTTTCCTGCTGGTTCCCATGACATTTTTCATTATCAACCACTAATTGTCTAGCATGCACACTGCATTGTGAACCAAGTAGGCTGATGCGTGGGCAGAAGTTCTAGCGAAAGCTTCAAGGCAGTAGAAGCGCACGTTATTATTACTACTATTATGATGTATTAGAAAGTTTCCACCTACTTGCATACCTACGTATCCTCGTTCCTATCAGCAGTATCACAGCATAGCAAAGCACAGGAGTCCATCTGCAACAAGCCTCACGCTTAGCAAGGCTCAGCAGCTACCAAACGAAAGTTATGTGGGGTGAAACAATGACGGCAGCCCCACTGCAAGGACAAGCTCCCTGCTGGGTGCAATGGAAATACCAAGAAAGTTTCTCAGTCACTTCCTCTACTCGGTGCCCAAAGCACGTGGGTGTCAGGATCTTGTCACTTTGCCCACTCACAAGCTGAGGCCAAGGTTATAAAGGAAAATAGTGCCATATGTGGATTAGTAAAGGAATAGGATAACTAATGGGATCTTTCTGAGAGAGCGAGACAGAAAAAAGGTAAAGGGTTCTCATGAGCCAGTTAACACTGTTTCCATTATAGCAAAGCCTCTAACAAATCTGTATCTGTGCAAGCAAAGAAAGTGCCATGAAGGGTAAAGCAACCCGTTGCATGCAGTATTTCATAAATTCAGACCCAGGGAAGCTGTAGGCGCTGATCCTTCATACAGCAAACTGTTCGAATAAGGAGCGCACGACCACTGCTCCCCAGATCATCGTTATCAGCCTCGGACAGGTGGCAATTCTATTCATGTGCACCACACACACAATACACAAACACTTCAGAAATAAATGTGTGTTTTCACAGGATTGCAGCTCTCTCCTGATATCTATTTCAAAGGAGACAAAGCCCGACCCTTCCTAACAGCACTGTGAGGGAACAGTTGTATAACTCCTCTTCTCCTCAAGGTGATACACAAATACATTATCAGAAACACAATCAGACCACATTCAGTGCTGTAGCAGAAGGGTGAAATTCCCACCCAAGGCAGGAGGACTTGCCCTGTGTTGAGGTTCAGTTTCACACACTTTATTTTTATGTGTTGATCTACAGATATCAAGAATGAGGAAGTTCTCCAGTCCTTTTATATAAGGAATATGAAGGCACTTGTGACCTCTATACGTCTATTAACTTTGACCGCAAAATCTAACTGAACAGAGGGTGGAAGAATGGGCCCATTTGTAGCTGCAGTCAATGTCTTCGCAGGTCATCTTTAGAGATTTAAGCTGCCCTTATGGCCTATGACCTAGGCATGTAATTTCAAATGCCTCAGAGTACAGCAACTTCATCTCCCTTTCTTCTAGAACCCACACAACCACAGTCCCCAAACACCTTGCAGGTTTCAATGCATTTGTCACCCCAGAAACTCCATGAAGCAGGGAAGCACTAACACAACTGCTCAACAGATGGGGAGTCACAGCACAGATACAACCCAAAATGGTTGAGGTTAGACGCAAAAGAACAATCAAGAAAAGTCCCACCCATCCACTCAGACACTTCAGTGTCTAGAAATACCTCACTTTTCACTTCAAGGCTGAGGGTCCCAAATAGAACATCTACAGCACCCTCCTAGAGATGACACCATGGCAACAGCCACGGGCCTCTAGGCATCTCCTCAGTCACCTTGTGTCACTTAAAAGCCACAGGACTGGCATTTCTTTCTCCAAAGCCCGTTTCTCCTTAGGGGTGCAATCCAGTAGAGGTGCCTGATGCCTCCTGGCAACTCTGAGTGCAAGTGAAGGCACATCAGACACAACAGAGGACACAGAGGCAGTGGAATTAAGCAAGGGCACTCACCTAAGAAATAGAAGGCCTGGGATAAATTCTACCATTTTTCCCTTTTCCCAGTACCATGTCCCAGGAGCACAACTAGAGAAGGGCACCATCTACCCTTTAGGCTGAGCTTGGCTCACTGTGCAGTCTGTTTTGAGGGCAGCAGTAGAGCTAGCACTGGTACACCTGATTTTTTTCCAGCCTGCTCATGGAAGTTCAAAAAGAGCTGATCCAGACTTGAGTTCTCAGGATGCAGTCTGGACTTCACTGAGAACTTGCTATAGATAAATGACCAAGATATAAACAGGGGGAGGGCAGACTTTAGAGTATCCAGCAGCTCAGCTGAGCACACCATAAGCCAGCAGAGGAGGCCCAAGTTACAGAAGGCTTCCCATGAGACCAGATTTTCTACCTTACAAAGGCTGCTATGTATCTTGCTACATACAACCCTGTGGCAGCTCTGTTTTGCCATCAGCAGCAATCTCACCCTGGCCTTGAGCAATACTCCTGAAAATGTTTGTAACCAAGCAGATACAGTTCTGTGAAATATTCTGCCTTTAACAACAGGCATTTTCCAATTAGAAAGGATGAAGCATTCGTTTTGCTGGATGCGTTTCAACCGACTGTGGAGCACTAGTTCAAGTCAGCAAGTACACGGTGTTTGCAAATGATGATGCTTGATGTTCTGTATCCAGAAGATTCCTGACTCTCACCCTGTTCTGTGAGCACACACACCACAAGCACAGATGAAACGAGGGACAGAAGTATGTGCTAACAGACGTGAGAGGATTCGTGCTGTCTAACGGAGGTGGTCAAGTAACAATCTAGGCCTCTAAAGGGCGATTCAGAGACTAATTATCAATCTCAGTGATAATCTAGAAAAGGTCCAAATTCAGCATGGTATTTAAAATTCATTGAAGTTAACAGGACCAGGGAGACTGAGAATTTGAGCAGCACAGCACTTGAATTGCCATTCACAAACTGAAAACTGGTTCTCTCCATGTCAGGGCTGAAGAGGTTTAAGAGCTGAAGATGGGGATAGCACGAGGCACCTTGTGGTGCCCATCCAGGCCTTGGTCCTCCTGTACCACCACCAATCCCTGCCAGGATTGTTCTCGGAGTTGGGCCAACAGCTGAGATAAAGTGAAAACTGCAGCCTTAACAACTGTTTTATCTCAGTCCTTCTCCAGACCAGCAAAGAAAAATCAGAACTGGGCAGAAAATCACTTTCCTAGTCCAAATCTATGAGAAACCCTTACAGTCTGGTCTTTGCTCTGACATTTCTTCCCTATCTCAATATTCACCCTAATCTCCGAGCTATGCTCAAATGCTCCGTTTTGCATGCTGGAACAATTTTTCATTGTAAAACAGCCATCACACAAAGCTGTGAGGTGACTAACTTGTTGGACAAAGCTTTCACCTAAGATGTAGGAAAACAAGAAAAAGGCTGTAGTGATGACTATCTATACAATCTGGATTAGATCAAATGAGAGAAAGAAGACACTCTCTTAAAGCCGATCTGCTGCTTAGGGCTCTCATGTTAGGGAGGAGACCTGTACTCAAATACAAATCTGAATCAAGGAGGTAGAGACTTGAACTTGCACCTTCCACATGTCCTTTGACTGTCTGACCACCAGAAAACCTGCTGCAGTGGCAAGGGACAGCTGTCTTCTCTCACCATCACCACATTCTGCTCAGAGAGGAATTCCATCCTGAATAAGGATACAACTTGCATCTAGGAAAGTTTTTTCAAGATGTTGTGTTTCTTAGAGTTATAATTTAAAAAGAATTTAATTGTCCAACAAGAGGAGGTTTCCTCAGAAGATTCTCAGCCTGCTCTTACTGGAGTGTGCTGGTCTTTGATCATGTCCCAGGCTTGTTTTCACAGTACAACACAGAGTTCATAATCGGATACATTTTGTCATAGCTGGCACCACCACTGCCTTGCTGGTAGAAAGGGAAGACTAGGGCTGTCAGTCTGTCACCTTTCTTGAACACTGAAGTCACGCGCTTTTTTTCTTTTTCCTCCCCCTAAAGACATCTTCTTTGTTGCCATGGTATCACTAATGTAGTATTTTGAGACAGGGGAAGAAGATAACTCTGCATCATCACAATGACACATCTATCAACTGCCATCCTCTCAAAAAGGGTAAATAAGTAACGATGCCAATGTAGGCTTCTAAAGGCTCCACCACCCTTTTTAATTTTTCCCTGTCACGCAGAAGCTGCTGTCTACAAAGGTCGTGCCTTGGGTTTATGACAAAGAAGGTCAGAATTTGTCTCTCAGCAAGCAGTGTTTAGGTTCATTTTCTATTTCCTTCTCTTCTCCCCATGGTACATGACACCAGCTGAGGTACATACTCACAAGAGAACAGAAGCACCTGCATGTTCAGAAAATGCCAGCCTGGCTCCCCAGGTTAAACCATGCAGCGACTGCTTCCTAATTCTTGCTTGTACAAGGATTTGTTCCTGAACTAACAAATTATCTACCTCTGAGCACACCCCACATTCACCTCAACAGTAAGGGAAATGACAAAGGGCACTCTGATGGTGTCTCCCATATACCACCTTCAACCAGGTGTGGTCTTGTTAGCCTTGTAGCATGTCTTTCCTATCATTGCCAGAATTGCTTTAAAGAAAATGTTACTAACTTAGCAAATCAAGGCATTGCACTAAGCACAACAGCATCTCCCCTCTTTGACCATGCACATGAGCACACATGAGCATCAGGTTCCTTCCAAAATTTCAGAGAAAGCTCTACACATCACTGGTGCAGCCTTGATAACTCAGTAAAACCAGGGAACAGGCACAGTGAGAGACACCCATGCCCCATCCCAACGCACTGCCCAACTTCGAGCCCAGATCAATGAGCAGGCGACAACAGACAGGATGACTTCCAGCATACCATCACTGCCGCAGTGGCGTTCACAGCGGTGACCTAATAAGCTTTTCATCTCCCAGGTAGTGCAAAAGGAGGAATGTTGTAATGAAATGAAAACTTATATAATCTGAATTTACCAAGGCTTCTGTAACAGAGAGGAGAGCAGAGAGCAACGAGCGAAACAGTGACAGAAGGTCAAACTGGAAGGATCCCTGGTATGGGTCAAGAATTCAACAGTGAGCACGGAGCCCTTTAGCAAACAAAAGTACATATTTCACATTTGGGAGAGAGAGGAAAGGGGAGGAGAGGGAGGAGAAAGGATCTCAGTTGCTGCTTCTCTCTTATTTGGGGGGATAACAAAGAATAAGTTGTATCCACTCAGAACTGAAGTGCTCTCACCTCTTCAAAGTGGAATCTAATTGGGATCTTAAGCTCTTGTGTACTTATTTTTCTCACCCACAAAACCTTGTTCTTAGTTCCACCAATTTGACCCAAGGCAGAATGACTCACCACAGCAAAAGGCCGGAGAGCAGCTTTGTTTTTTTCCAAAGACCTAAATAAACCCTACTTCATCAATTGACCAAGGACACTGCAGCAGTAAACCTCTCGCTGAAGGCTGTGCATCGCCTTGGCAACCTGTCTGATCTCCATTGCTTCAGGGACTGGCAATGTGCTGCCAACAAGAGATTTCTGCTAATCAAACCAAATCTCTTAATACTTAGACGATTTCCCATCTGCAGAGACCAGGCCACGTGCCCACAGAAAGCAGAGCACCCTCCAAACGCAGCCCTGGTTCCTCTTTGACCCATTATTTGTTGGCTCCTTGTAGGCCACTGATATCTCCTGGCAGCTACCAAAAGAGATGAGAGGGCGTCAAGAGGCCACACCGTGCTCGCTATCTGCATGGCAGCTCCACACGTGAACTCACCACTTGCCTGGCAGGCTGCAGAGAGGACAGGCAGCAAGGAGACCAGCTGCCTGCTGAGAGCTGCCTTCGGACAGCAGGACCCTCAGGGGGTCTGTGCCACAACCCCTGACCTTTGGAAGAGACAAATTTTCCCATATTGGTAACATACACTCCCTACAGGCCTGGTTGCTACATGTTTTGAGCCTTCTCAATCCACTCTGTCCCTTTTTCAGCTCCCATTCAATACTTTCAGCAGTGGCAAACTGCTGACCAAAAAGAAAAACTGGGACAATCATGTATCTACTGACCTTCCTAGACCAGGGACTGCTGTCAAACTGCAGCACAGAACACCTGCTTTATTCTAAAACTTCTAATTGGCAGTGCTAAAAGGGCAGCTTTGGTGGCTAATTTTGCCTTGAAAGCACAACCAGTAATTGATTTTTTTTTAAAGTAGAAACAAGACCAACCTTTCTATAACTCCACTAAAGGTTTCCGGCCCCTGCATTTTAAGTCCAGCCACAAAGGCAGACGATCAGTCTGGCATTTAGCGCAGTGAAGGGGCCACAAAAAGAGGCATGAGCAGCAGACAGGAGAGAAATTTTCTGTAGTCATGTTGCTGCCAAGACAAGAAATTCTCTTTGGTGGTGATGAGATTCATGTCCGTGAAAACTCACCAGT
Organism: Rhynochetos jubatus; assembly: GCA_027574665.1. Taxonomy (NCBI): domain Eukaryota; kingdom Metazoa; phylum Chordata; class Aves; order Eurypygiformes; family Rhynochetidae; genus Rhynochetos; species Rhynochetos jubatus. Next base: position 139,696,574 of record CM050648.1, on the reverse strand, counting down.
TACCAACTAACAACCCTCAGCCCTACATCACCTAAGATGGCTCTGACGATGATCTTTCCACATAACTGCCAAAGGGAATCAGGGCATTTGAACAGCAGCCTCAACCCCGGCATTCAGGCTCTCCTTGCCCTCCTGGGTCATTCCTTACTCCATCTCAGAGCACACCAACCCACCACATTCTGCCCCCAGAAGCCACAGGCCTCACACTGAGTTTCATTCCACACACAATGTTTGTTGCCAGATTAATTAATGGTGTTGCTACGATTGGGGTGGGGGACCCTTAGATGTTTTTTGGCCTGGTATGCAGGACATCTGCAAAGGAGATGCCACCCCACCATGCAACTCCCTGGGACTGGACTAGCTACCAAGCTCAGGCTCCAGCAATTCAGGAAGGGGAGGGAGGAACTGTTGGTATTCTAAAGGGAGCTGAGAAGCGGAAGAAGGCTGCTCATAAAGCAGGGTGTGGTTTCAAAGAAAGAGCATATTGTGGAAGATTTCTAGGCCTCTGATATCGACCAAGTGACCTACGCCCTGGGAAAATATGTTCTAACATAACAAAAGCCATTAAAACAAATGCTTGGGGAAAAAAATGCCAGTGATTTCTAGAGTCATGTATTTAATAGAGTGAAGAGCTTAGCAAGTACTGCCACCTTCTACCATGTCACCGAGAACACTTCTCTATCCAGTTAGTATAACAAACCAGCTAACTTGTTACTAGGGCTGAATGGAGGGGCTGAACTGAAGTCATGCTTAGCTAATCAAAGGCTGTGTGATAAGGGAAAGGCAATGAAGTCCTGCAGGCATAAGGAAGAGGGAACCAGAGCTGGTATTAATGGCCAGGACAACAGCTGGCTCTCTGCATGTGCTTTTCCACCTTGTTCTTTTCCTGTACCACACCTTCTTTCTATTCCAGGCACTCCTCAGCCTTGCTTAATCTCAGTTCAGCCAAACTGAATCAAAGATGGACCCTGGGACTCATGCCCGACATATCTGTCCCTACAGGGCATGAAAAAATTCAAAAGCATGGAAATCAAAAGCAGCAGAGTTGTCACCGATCCAATGGGCAGCAGGAATGATCTCAGAGAAAACAAATGATGATGTAAGACACCCTCCACAATTCCTTTGAAAAAGCAACGTGCAGAGCAGGATCCCAGCACTACAAAACCTGTGAGAGGGCCCCCTCCAGATGAAAGCGACCACAACGCTGCCTCTGAGGATTCATTTGCGTTAACAAGTTTCAAAGCATCCGCCCGGAGTTTCTTTCAAGCAAAAGCTGTGACGTTGGACCATTCTCAGAGATAAATGGAGAGCCATGCCACTTCAGAGCCAGAAGAGTGAGAAGGAGGGAAGCAGATAGAGGCAACTGTTAGCCAAAACAGATGTGAAGGAGACAGACTAAAATAGTTCCCATGTATTTCAACGGCTTCTGCAGTTCTGATGCTCCAGTCCACTCCACGTGAGCAAACATCCCCATACACATCCTGCAAAACACTTGACATAAAGGAGCACGAGAATAAAGTGCAGCATGTTCCTTGGATGCTTTCAGACACACTGAGCCAAGCTATGGAGTCTACTTACTACTTTGTTTGGATCTCTTTGGCTGTTTTCTCTCATAGCCATCATGCTACACCCAGGCCCTTTTGTAAACCTACCTCAGTCACAAATACCTGCAAACGTCCATGACTTCCCTTGCACAGTGATCAGAAGTGCTCTCTGCCTAACAGGAATGCAAACACTCTGCACTTCGTGTTACTCATTAGAATTATGGTCTTATTTACTTCCACACAGTAAAATCTGAAATGGCAGGAGGAAACAGCACAATGTCAAAGCAGAAGACAGAAGACTAACTCCTATTTCATTACTTGAAATTTCCAAGACCTTTGTATTTCAAGAAAATCAAAGAAGCCAGCAAATCCAAAGTAACAAATGCGGGTAACAGAGCTTTTGCTTTTCAAACTGTAATTGTCACCAAAGTAACAAAGTAGGAAAGCGAACTTATCACCAAGAAACAGCCACAAATCACTCAAAACATGGGACTTACCTAATCACACTTACATAAAGCAGCAAAACAAGCCAAACCAGCAATAAAATTTCCCAAGAACCCTTTTCTCACAAATAACACTTTCCAAAGCTTTCTTCCTGGGACAGGTTGCTAAATCCTTGGGATCTGCGGTGTTCACACCAGCTGAGCGAAGCTGAAGAGAAGCACAGTCCTGAGTTTCAAAAACAGGAGTAGTGCTCGTACTCTTGCACTTTTCTCTGCATGCACTTGTTGATTTAATGTCCCAAGGAAGGAGGAAGGCTGCTGGTTGGTAAATATGTGACAGCCACCAAAGGAATGCTAGCCAGAGAAACAAGAGATAAAGCAGCCTATGTCACTTCTGACAGGGTTTGTTTAAAAACCTGTAGCTTTCCTACTGCTCTCACCTTATGAATGCTGGGTCTTTATTTGAACAATTACCTTGCTGATAAATTTGGCTAAAAAAAAAATTGCTGTTAATTGATCATGAAATTTTAAGTAATTTCTCTCTCCTTTGCAGAGATAAAATTTATTACTCAGCTTAAATTCACAGTCTGGTCATAAATACTTTTGATCCACTTTAGAAATGTACCTTTTCCATCCTGGATTCCCGCATATTTGCGGTAAAAAAAGTAAAGTAAGGATCACAGCAGGCATTCAGTCTAAACCAAAATGTTTCCAGGGAGCAGCCTACCCCCTGAACTTGCCAGGCCTCAGCCAGTCATTACTTCCCTGAACGGCTTCACCCGCCATCACTGTGGGCTCCCAGGCTGGAAGAGCAAAGCTGCGCCAGCAGCTCTGTGCTTGCTGATGGGGTTTGTATACACAGGGGTAAAAACTGTTCTTGGAGCAAAAGGTGGAAGCACAGCACTGATTCTAATGTACACCAGGTCATATACCTACTATACACCCATGACTAGATTTCATCTTGGAGACTGTCTCACTTCATTGCAAGAAAAAAATAGGTCTAGAGAATGGAAACTCCTGGTTTTTTCTTTTCCCTCCCTTTTTAATTTTAACCCTAATGTATATTTTAAGGAAGTCTCTATGATACTTACTGTGAGATCACATCCTGTTTTCACTATCCAACCAACTGCTGCTTTGAATGTGCATTTTGGAGGCAGATTTGATTCCCAGTAGAAAAAGGGTTATTTTTCCCCAGCATTCAGAACAAGTCCATCCCCACTGTCTACCTGCAAAGTCTTTCTGCAGTGAAACTGGAGCTCTTCCCAGCAATTTATTAATTAATGCAAAATTTTGTTTCCAGCATCTAGAATAGCTGGTGCTCCTCAAAAAAACCATGGAAAGGCTGTAAAATAAAATCACACATCTGAACCCAGCTACTCCAATCCACAAAACATGCAAAGTGTGGGGAAGGTGGACAGAAAACAGGGAGGAAGGAGGGGAGTGCACTCCCCGCTCTGCAGGGCCTTTCGGACCTGGCTGGTCACAGCCAAAAGGGCTTCTGGCCCCATTGCCTGCAGCAATTTGGAGGTTGGCTCTAATCAGCTATCAGCAGTATCTTGCTTCTCTAAGGTAAACTGCTCCCTGAGGCAATTTTCTGCAGGTGTTCCTAATGCAACTCTCTTTTCCCCCAAAAAAAGGCATTCTGATGATCTTGTTTATATAAGCTGCTGCCTGGCAGACCCCTGAAGAGTAGTCCAAACTGGCATCTTCAAAATAAAAGCTGCTTAGAAAGAGCTCAAGAGGGAGGGGAAAGTCCTTATTGAGCAGACATCAAGACCCTTGACTTACATGGGTCTTCCGCACAGATTCCCCACGGATCATGCAGCTGGAGAGGGTGTCTGGTTCCCAGGGCTGTGTGATGGCTACAGGCAAAAGGTGCAGGGTGAGCAGGGCCCTGCTGAAAGGCCACTGCTGGGGACACAACCAGCCTTTCAACAGGGCTCTTTCCCAACTCACAGCCTCTCCCCTGGCTCCGTGATGCCAACATTAGGCATGGCTGAGCGATCGTGCTCATCAGCCATGGAAGGTCCCAGAGCAGGACATGGTAGCGGCACTGTGCTAAAAATATGCAAGGTCTCAGCAGAACAACAAGGGAAACACAAAGTCCAGTTATGCCAGACTAGACACTGCAGCCAACTGATTGAGCAAGTTTCATCCGTTGCCCAGGAGACTTGCCTTGTCTGCTAAGCCAGTGGGAAGTTTCCCTGATAGTTTAGAAGTGAGCACCAATCCCTTCAAGATTTGCAGAGATGGGCTGCTAGGAAAGGGGCTGGGAGAGTTCAGCACCAAGGTCTATGGGTGCCTCATTCTCTGTACGTACACTTAGTCTTAATGGTGCATGATTGAAAATAAATGTCCAAGTAGCAGCTCCAGAAGGGAGGCAGTGAAATGAGTTGCCCAAAAGAGAGTAAGGTCTCAGGTTCAACACAGTTTACCCAGCACCCCAGAAAACCATCCTCCACCCGTGACACTGACACTGAGTTAGCGTTGCACCAGAGAAGTCACTTACTCCAAACTTTTTCCCATTCATTATTCTGCTACTCTCTTACTTTTGAACTCTTCACTGAGTAACCTTCCCTGCAGCCCCTAACATCTTTTCTGTGCTAATATGATGTTTATTCAATTTTATTCAAATTTCTCCAGAATTCATCAGGACTGTCGTATTTATGAAGGAAAATGGGAGGCAACTTAAATCTTCCATGCTGACTCCCAGGCACTCAGCTGCTTCCCTTGATCTCCAACATTAAGTTCTTACTCTAAACATTACTCTTGGATCCATCATTTATAAAGTTAGAATGGAAAAAGTAATAGAGAAATAACGCCACAATAATATTAGGAGAATAAACCCTCGTTCTCGTCAGCTCAACGCTGCCCTTTTTCTGGTTTGGGTTCTTATGGGTTCTTTTTTTTATTTCAGAACCATTGTGCTAAAAGACCTTGAGCACACTTGGCAGAAATTCATGTACATTTTCAGATATTTTTATTATTATTTGTCAACCACCAGCTAAACTGTAGAAATATTCCCTTTATGTCCCACTAAATGTCAAGACAATATTTTTAAAACCCGGACAATGTATTTCACATAAACCTTTACACCATTATTTTAAAGATCAAACATCCTTTCACCTGGGAGCAACAGCATGGCCAGTTCCCCCAGCAACGCAACGTGCTTCCAACTCAGCTGAGCAGCGAGGTCCCTTTCAGGCGTCCGCTGCCAAACCAGCGCCCGGCTGGCCACGCTCTCTTTCAAAGCTCCACCGAAAGTCCTTTGCCAAGGTGCCTCTGAGAGAACGCCTCATAAATTTCTAATTATTCTTTTTCAAAGTGCACCAGGCTTACATCTCTCGGGGGCAGGGGGTAGGGTATTTCATCTGAGCTTTTTCATTGATCTGAATTTGCCTTTTTAATTTAAAGGCACACAAAGTCCTTGCTGCCTTCACACGCCACGTTCTTCCTCCCCAGACAGGCAGCGGCTCACCACGCTGAGCCAAACCAAGATGTGTGTCACGCAGAACCCCCTGCACTGGTGTGGATTGATGCACATCACCCTGTGACAAACCTGGAGTAAAAACCAGCACATGCTGGGACGTCACCGCTCAGACAGGGAATGTCATGTCTCCCTTTAATTAATTCAGCTCACCATGGGGTAAGCCACCCCACTGGGTGACTCCTGCACAGGCCCAGACCCATTCTCAAGTGGTGAGGGAAGGGGAGAGAGGATGCTTTGCGAACCTGGGAAGGAGGAGGGAACCAGGGGAGCCATCCACAGGCCCTGCATGCCTTGCTGGGGAGTAAAGGACTCACAGGGACCCAACAGCATGAGTGTCCCAGGCCCAGGCGAGAGATCAACCCCGGCACAGCCCAGCTATGCCAACAAAAGCGGGATTTACACTGGCGTGGCTGATTTCATTCCTTTGCAGAGCAGCAGCTATGGGATACCTGCCACGACACTCCACCAGTATTTAACATGCACTGCTGTCGTTTCAGTTCTTTTGCAAAACAATTATCACTGCACACAGCACTTGTTAGAGATGAACTTGGCTGAACAGAGCCATTAAAGTGCAGGAAGAGCAGGATAGCAATGAAACTGCACACAAGCAGCAACAACTCATGCTCATGCCTTCACTTTGTTCACTACATTAAGCCTTCCTCAACATTCTCTCGACTTGGAAAAACAAATACATCTCCCACTCCTTGGGCTCAAAGTAAAATTACTCTTCCTCACTGCCTCCAGCCTTATATTCAAAAGAAATACGAGACAAAAGAGAGAACTTCGTAAGTCAGTTCTGACTCTGTTGTAAGAGCCCCAAAACTGGAGAACGTTATGAAACAGACTTCAGGTCAGTGCACTTCTCTCTTCTCTCACCAAGGTATGAACATATGCGTGAAACATCTCTGGCACGTCTCGCTGAACTTGTCAGCATCTACCCGTGACTCCACTCCTCTGGGCTAAGAGGACCTGGAAGCAGACTACACTGGCAGGAAGATTCCTGTGCACAACACATTTCTGCCTGAGTCATATTCACCTGCAATTTGCTGACAGGTGTAGATGACAAGGTCCCGAACTCAGGAGGAGGACACCGTCTTAGCAGCAGCAGTGTTTCAGTTAGATACATGTCTGGACTCTACGGCATTTCATCACAACCATTTCCATGAAGTGGCACAGACCAAATTGCACAGCCTGGTTTACCTGAAACCACAGTTGAAAACTCACTGAAATGAGACTGTGAGCCATTCATTACCCGCAAACAAAAAGGTTAGCTTCACCGACAGTCCAAAACATCAACAAAATCCATGTGCCCACTAAGCCTGTAGTAGAGAAATCTGATCTCCTTTGCTGAAGTATGCAAAGAGAGAAAGTGTGTCTGTTTAGATTATTAAGTCAGCAGTAATTTGATCGGTTTCCCTGCAGCTATCCCAGTACGTGCTGCTTGATGGCCGGACTCACTACAATCCTGTGTACCTGCACACTTCACAGATGGATTTTCACATCCAGTCCTGACTTCTACACTAAGTTTGGGCTCCTGGGCTCACTTATTCCAATGAAAAAGTTTCCCACTAATTTAATAGTACCTGAAGTGGGACTGAGTGATCCAGTTCATAGAAATTTGCAGAAGGTTCAGGGGAACCCCAGGGTCTGGTCTCTGCTGCAACCTACTTCTACTGTGACAGGAAGGTGGGCGGAAGGGAAGCCTGGAGCGGCACTCAGCCTAGGGGGTTGCCCAGCAAAGACAAGCCGGCAGGTAAATCAACCCCAAGAAACAAAGCAAGCAGACAGGCCATTTCCAAAGAAAATGTCTATGTACATAAGGGTGGTTCAACTCTACTTAGAGACCTGAAAATCAATGGCAAGGTTTTTCTTTTTCTAATTAAAGGTGGGGGGTTGGGGTTTTTTTTGTTGTTGTTTGGTTGGGAGTTTTTTTTGTTTATTTGTTTGTTTTTTAATAATATTGCAGCATGGAAAGAGAGTGTTGCCAGAAATGTAACCAAAACCATTATAATTGCAGAGGAGATGAAGGGAGGTTGGAATTCCCCAGAAAACCAGCAGGTTTTGATCAGAAATCAAGAAATAGGTGATCAGTGTCTTCACCTGGCAACTGAGTCCGCATACTACTTTGAGCCTGTGGCTTACACGAGTCCATTTTGCAAGCTAGAGTATGGAGAAGAGCAGATCCAAGTCTCCAAAAATGCAAGCAGAGAGTCACAGGGTCTCTGTGCAGGGAGGGAACCAAACCAAAACCACAAGTACATAGGCCAAAGCAATGTAGCTGGACAGATGAGACAAGCAGAGCTGGAATACAGGCAATAACAGCCACTCTAGCAAGGAAAGTGGTATGAGAGGCAGAGAGGACAATACCCACTCTAACAGCTATCTTGACAAGGATGAGGGAAGACAGAGCCTAACACCCAGGAAGAAAAAAAACCCCACACCACAGCAATCAGCAACACGTGCACTGATTGAGAACATTGCCAAATAAGAGGAAGATGCCTCCAGAGCGGATTTAGCTAACTCAAACACTTGCCATGTACAAACACTACGATCTAATCCCAGTGACATTGATAAAGAGCAGTAGTCCAACTGAAGGAAAACACACAGTAAAACCATTTGGAGATGCACGAGCAAATGCAGGTGGCCAATAAGGAGCCCAAATCACCAGGAATGTTATCACAAAACTTTCACAGTACTTGACATGCTCAAGCACTCTCATCTGTCCATGCTCAGTGCGCGTAACAGCCAGGGATCTGCCTGGAGGGCAGCACCGCAAGCAGGGAAAGGAGAATGCCAGGGCCATGCTCTCAACCCATCCCAGCTCCAGCCCTGCCCTGAAACAAAGATTTGTCTGAGCGCAGATAGGAAGGGAGAAAAAATGAATAATTTAACAAAGAAATTCAAAACAGCAGGACTCAAAACTCTCAGTAACTCTTGAAGAGAAACTCAAATGCATTGGGGAATGCCCAAGGCCCAGAACACACAGGGAATCCACACTTTAAGCAGACCATCTCTGCTTCCAGGGTCTGTGCAACTCCACTTGAATGCAATATAGTTATCTACCAGCAATGAAAACAAAATCAAACAGTGAAAATACAGCCTCGAGACTAACAGTGCAGCCAAAATGTACTGAAGGGATTTGCCATCAGTAAAGACACAGTTGCAAGGGTAGTCCAGCCTGGGATTTGACTGGAGGGCAAAAAAAGATTGTGCTTTCAGTGACAGGAGCATGCTTTAGGTCACAGACGTGACAAAAAGGACACAACAGTCATTAAGAGAAATCCAAGCAAAACAGACAGCTTCCACAATACAGGCACCAAGGACCATAAACAACATAGCAGAGATGAGTGTGTCTGGTGTCCACTTGTCAATCAGTTGTGGGAAGCAATGAAAAAAGTCAGCGGAGGACCTCCAGTGTTCAGGGTGGTAGGAAAATGAAGCAAAAGAAATTTGTGGTACATTAAGAGACAGCATGCATAATTGCCCATGGCAATCTAGTTTATTTAATTAAGTGTATTAACACTGGTAAATCAGAGATTTGAACATTTGTTACCCAAAAGGGAATAGATGTGATTTTCTGAAGCATCATAGCAAAACTCAGCATCAACAAAACTAGCAAAGTACAGTTTTCTTAGTCCCTTGCTGCAGAAAAATTAAGTCAGGAGGGGGCTCAAAGGACCCTCCCAGGAGCTCACACATAGGCCTGGCTGGGGAACAAATGAAAAAAAATCACCCCTTGTCATTCTTGACAAGGACGTCAGCAGTGGCTTGCTCCCCAGGAGACAGTGCCATAGGCTCCAACGAGATCCCTTACTGCTCTTTGCTTCAGCCCTGGCACAGACCGCACTAAGGTAAACGGGTTTGGCTGTGCAGGAAGACTGTTTGTACACATTTATTCTGCTTTGTTTAATTTCATCTTATTTCACAGTGCATCTTCAATTTAAAACTCAGATAGCAGATTATTAACTACTGCAGCTTGGTAAATGAGAACTTTAGCTCAAAAGTCAAGTTCTAGACTTCAGCAGTGTCAAACGTTAACTTAGGAAGTGATTTAGATGAAAATTAAGTTGAATAAAATGACTTTTAAACACTGAAGAATAAGTTTAGACTCCAGTGCTCAGCCAGCTGGTTTTCGAAGTATTTAATTTCAGGGAGAAATGAAAAATTTCAGCTACGTTTTAATAGTGTAGTGAAACTACTGAGTGTAATTAGTTAAAGCATTTACAGAACTTAGCTTTTAAATTCCAACTTAAGGTAGCGCTAAGCAAAGTAACTTTTATTATGCTTCAGAGCTTATAATAATTAAAGTTTACAGTAAAACTGCAGACTTCAATAGAATTAACTGGTTACAAATCTCAGAGCATAAAACTGGTTTGCGGAGGCAGCACGTAAGTGATTCCCAGCCTTTCTGCAAGGTGCCAGCCACTGAGAGCACTGATTAGTCAGTCTTTGAATAATTGCCTGCTGTATAACAGCCAGGGTCAATCTGCTCAGGTGAAGGTCTGGTGGAGATCAGAGATGTAAATCAAAACCTGTGGCAAAAGCTTCAGCACAAGACGAGAACGTACCAGCAGCCTTTCTACCCTGCAAGGACCCCTCTCCCCGGGGCATCCTGCTTTCCAACCACAGCCGTAAGTGGATGCTGAGGAAAGAGCAAAAGCGGGACACCCACATGTGCCTTCTCCTGAGTAGCCTTCCCACCTCCAACCATGTTCATTCCTAAGAATTTTTTGAGCCTGACATGGCTTGTTTCCTTCCAGGTACTTAACCAGCCTCGCACTGAACCCAGGGAAGCATTTTTCACCCAACACACCCTTGAGAAGAGATCTCTGCAGATCTACGACCCACTGCGTGAAGGTCCAGCTCCTTCTGTTCCTCCTGATGCTGGCTCCCTTGGATACCCCTCAGGCCTTGCGAGGCAGTGAACAAGCACTCCCTGCCTCCTTCCCCATTACTACTCACATAAATCTGTACCTCTGATGATCTTTTCCTGGTTTATGAGTCTTCATCTATCAGTCATGCCCAGCACCAGAAATGTCCACACAGTTGACCTAGCAGCCTACGTGGGACCTCTTCCAGTTCTGCCACGTCCTTTCAGAAAGGAGAGGGCCAAAGCTGTGCACCGTACTCCAGCTAAACTCCAGGTTTACACAACAGCACAGTGGTGTTTCCTGCAGTAAAGGACAGCTTGCTTACAAGAACAGGCAATTCCCCCTCTTCAGAGACACACCGTGCTGTGCCAAGGAGTGCAGAGACGGGCTGTATCCACCACAGTCCCCAGGCTGTCACACCTCCCCACGGGCAAGCCCCATGCTGCTGCGGGAGAGGAGGGACTTGCGTAAGGGGGACACAGCAAGATAAGGCCCAAGGGAAGACAAAAACCAGCCGGAAGTTGTAACTCTCCAAATACAAGAAGCAGGAGAACATCAGAGCGAGCAAGGCCAGTGGGGAAATGGTGCAATGTGTTAAAAAAGCTCGGATTCAGATTAGTTTAAAACCAACTAGATTGTGACACCGTCCACAGGGCTACAGGAGACTGGGTATGTAAGACAGAAAACAGGAATGATTTGAAACTACAGTTACCCCATACAGACTGGGAAACTATCTTGACAGGGTGAGGAAAACTGTATTTTCAGACATTATAAATAACTAGTTAAAAACCTGTAACAGAAAAGCAGATAGTCTCCAGCAACACACGAGAATGACTATTCTTCAACATCCTACTGAAGAAAAAATAGCCCACAGAAATCCAACCAATAAACTTGTATTTGAAAGACAAGAACTACACAAAGATCAGTGTAACAGTAAAAAGAAATAGCCAGAAAGGTGGAAGTACTTCCAGGAGACCATGTGCAGGTACTATAAGAAAGCATCATCATCAATTCAAAATACTTGAAATGAACAAAAAAAAAAAAATCAATTTGTTTCTTGGGGTCGAACAGCAGATTAAGGCAATTACTGGCAGTAAAGACAAAAAGGGGAAAAAGAATATCCTTCAGAATGAGAATATGATGTTCAGAGGAGGAAAAGAAAACAAGATCGTGAACTTCTGGCAAGTTAAAAGCAGAATCATAGGAGGGCAGACCAAAAAACAACTGCACTAAGCAACTTCCTAACAGCATAAAAATTTAATTACCACTCTTTTTCAAGTGTTGCAGAAATAGGACACCTTTCTGAGAGCTGGCGGGGTCAGAAATCATGAAGGTGTACAAGGAACACTCATGATGATAGGCCTAGAGTAGGAAAGCCAGATTTTGCACCAGTGTTACCTGCGGAGAAGCTGAAGGATGTAACTCAGCCATTTACACTCAGAAAAGGGATCTTGGTGACTGTTCAAATAGTTCTTTGAAAATAGCTCAGTGTTCAGTAACAAGTCAAGTAAAGAAATACTACGAAAATTAGTGAGTAAGAACACAAAAGCAGTATTGCCACTACAAACCCATTCTGTACCCCCTTTCTTCACTACAATGTAGAAGACTTGGAAAGGTTATAATAGAGCCACACTGAGACAGGCAACTTGCACAATGAGGCGTTTGGGGTAGCTTCCACTCAAGGAAAAAACTTGACTTTTTCAGATAGAGAAAGAGGTAATTATGGGATCAGGGCAGAGGTGGAGGGGTAATAAAATGGTTAAGTGGTATGGAGGTGGCAAATAAGGCATGAATTGTAACTGCTCCTTTCTAGAAAACAACTAGAGGGAACAAACCAAAATGAGTAGGTATCAGGTACAAAAACTAATGCACAGAAATAATGTTTAATGCAACACAAGGCTATGGAACTCACTGATGCAGGATGTTGCAGAGGCTGGACGCATAAACGGGTTCAAAAAGCAAACAGATTAAATAGGGTTTGGGATCATCAGGGTTTGGGCTCCAAACTTAAAAGCTGTACTGAAACCTCTGGGGTTTAAAGTCCCCAAGCTGCTGGTTGTCAGAAGCTGGAATACATAACCAAACTCTGTTCTTAAACATTCCCCCTGGTGCTTGCTGCCAGTCAGCATCAGGGATCTTTGCTTTGACGCAGCACAACCATTCTTCTGGCAGTGCACCACAGATTGCTTTTTTTGTTTAACTTTTTAGATTATTTTTAAATGTAAAAATAATCTGATCCCACAAGATTGCAAGCTGTTAACAAAAGACAAAAAATTAACCGCTTGGTTTGCAGCTTTCAGTCAATAGATCAAACAAATAAACTGTTCCAGTAGTTTACCTGTCAAATAAACCTTTCTGATCATTTGCTTTAAAGTCAGGGGCAGCAGTCCCAGCAGAGATGGTATCTGAAAGGTAGTTCACACTGCTAATCGCCTGGCAACTAACAGCGCAGTATGCCAGCCCAACTGCTGTGCTATGCACACACCAGTAAACACTGGTCCCCTGGTCCTGCAACTCAACTGTACAAAACTGTCATGGATATTGCACAATCCAAGCTCTCTCCTAAACTAGGGCAAGGCATTAATCTGGAGCTTTATCTTTATTTATGCTCATTTTACTCAGGTGCTCTCAATTCATGCCAAGAAGCACAGGGGAAGGTCATGACTCTGATAACAAATCCTCTACCAGGCCATGATCTCCTCCAGCCCAGAGACTCCTCTGCCACAAGGATAAAGACTTACAAGTGGCAGTTCTCTTGGTCAGGCAAGGTCATCCCAGCAATGGCATAACAGCATCCTTCATTCCTGGCTGTCTCCAAGGCCAAGCTGGATGACGCTTGGAGCAAACTGGTCTAGTGGAGGGTGTCCCTTCCCGTGGCAGGGGGGGTTGGAACTGGATGGTCTTTTAAGGTCCCTTCCCACCCAACCCATTCTATGATTCTTTCAGCCTCAGCCACATGCATGTAAACAGCGGGATATGCAAGAGAGACAGATAGTTTCACGGTTGTGCTTTGCTGCCTGATGGAGAGCTCTGGGAACCATTGCACAGAGCACCAGCCAGCTCTGCCCTGATGGGAAAGGAAACCAGAGAAGCCTTAGCCCATCTGAGGCAGAAACCAGTCCAAGAACAATCATTAGACTGAGGTGGAGCAGGGGAAAGGGACGTTGAAAAAACATCCCTTTTTTTTTTTTTTTTTAATGAAAAACACTCAACTTGGAGATAAAATCTTCACATCATCCTAGACTCCCTTGACCTTTCTGGCAAATTTTACACAGCCAAGTGGGGAAAAAAAAAGATGGAGTGGGGAGTGAAGACAAGAAGAAGGGAGAGAAGGTAAAGTAGAAAAGGAAATAGCAATAGGAAAGATTCTCCCCCCAAAATGAGTGACAGTTCAGTTGCCAACTTCAAAAATGAGAATTTCTCCCAGAAAAAATGACAGTATCTTTTATTTACCTTATTTTCTTGGCAGCTGGGCTTGGCAGCATCAAAAAGAAGTTTTGAATAAAAATGTTTTGACCAGCTTTTCCTGAAACACTGCTAAAGGTGAAAGGCAGAGCAGGAATGGGGGGGTGGGGGGAGAAGGGAAGAAAAGAGGCCAGCAGCTGGGCAGCAAACAAAGCCAGCCTGATGAAGAGAAGCTGCAGCACCCAAGGCCACCAAGCACCTGAAAAATCTGTGTTCGAACTAAGACATCCAGCCCTTTATCTCAAGCAAGTCTCATCTTTCGAAGGATGCCCTGTACCATCTTCTCCAGAGAATCCCACCAGGCTGCCTAGGACCCACGGACCCTGGCAGCTCTGCCAATGAGGTCTGCAGGGCCTCTCAGGTGCCTGAATCTAGTAATGGGAATGGCTGGTGCTGAAAATAAATCAGAAGGCTCATTAGGAACCAATCACCACAATGACACTCACCAAGCTGGGTTAATATGACTCCAACCACACTTCACGCACTCCAGTAACTGCCCAAATAAAGCTGGTAGGCCAGTCTCTCTTCAGTGCTCAGATTCATGTTCTTCCTTTCCTCTCTTTTATTAATATAGTACATCTCTCTGGCATCTCTAACTTAACGCTCCACTTGTTGGCTGGCTGACAGGTCTCAAAAAAGCCTGTCTTTCCACTGCCAGCACAATTCTGTTTAATCTTGTACGGAGAAGGTGTATCACTTAAGTAACTTTTTCTCTCCTTCATTTTCTGAAGGAAAAAAAGGAAAGAATTTTGAAAAAAAAATAAAATAACTACAGCAATGTTTCATCCTAAATGGGAGTAACTTTCCTGGAAATCAGATTTTTCAGGTGCCACAGAAGATGTGGGGATCCTGCCAATCTGGAGACAAGAAATAAAAAGAAGGGTGAATTTCACAAAAACACTGTGAAGTGATGAACCCACAACTTTCAGTTTCTTCCCTAGGGCAAAGTGTCCTGGAGAGAGAGTCTCTTCTGTACTACCTACACATTTATTTTCATTCTCATTGGCACTACCACTCTAAGACAAAGAACCTGTTTCTTCTTTTATTTATATGCCCTCTCAATGCCCCTTGCATGCAAGCCCTACAAAGGTAGTCAATACGTGAGTAGGTGCAGCTGGATGTAAACCCAAGTGGGAAGTGGTTTCCTCACCAAACTTGATGAGAAAATGAGTTATACAATCAATAAAGTAGCACCAGACTGTAGAGGAAGAGAGAATCATATGATGTACTAAACAGCACCCAGACATTATCACCAGTAAATCATGGTACTCTGGGAGTTAGCAGAGGCACAACAGGGGTGATAAAGCTGCTGAGAACAGAGGAGACGCAGTGAAGGCAGCAGTCTGCCACCAGCAGTTTAGCTCAACCGGTTTCTCCCGGCAGTATCCCTCCCAACAGCTCGCATGTGTTACACACGGGAAAAAATCTTTATGCACCAGAGCTGCACTCCTCATCACAAGTAGGGTTATCTGCACCTTTCAGTGAAAGACCTTCCAGACAATGACTCCCACGGACATTTATGTCCTTCTGGAAGCACTGATATAATCTTTTTGGGAAACTTAAGACACTAAGCCCTGTGGCTGGGGATGCCACATCAGTCCACGCTCAGGGACCCCTGCACCACACCCCAAAGCAGCAACATAGCCATCCAAACCAGATCCATCGCACTACCACATGCAGGCAGACAACATTTTTACAACAGACCTGCTGTACCAGAAGCCAGTCTCCAGCAATCAGGTTAGCAACCAAGCTACAGCTGCCATTTACTAGCACAAACACAAACCTGGTCTTGGAAAACCTGCACCGAGCTCAAGTTTTGCAAGTATTCGCTTTCCCACTTTCTACTTCAATGTTCCCAGTACGCTAGTATAATTTACACTGTTCTTACAAAAGTGTTACACCCTTTCTAAAATAAAACAGGGCTATGTGACAGATCTAAAACAGTGCAATGCATCAGAGCAATTAGCAGTTCTGCTGCTTTTATGGCTCTGATTGGAATTCTGATTTCAAGCGAGAAGCCAGTTCTCCAGTGAGAAAACAGGGTGGCCCTGCCTACGGGCTCCATCTGCCGGCACACCGCTCACCCGGCTCTGCTCAGCACATAGTAAACTGAAACAAAACCTACACAGCCATCAATTACATTTCTCGCAGCCTATGAATTTCAATAAATACACCATCTGTTCATCTTCTGTGTAGGAGTTCAGTCATCTTCTTGGCAGCAATATTATTCTAGAGCAATTACCTGTGTCTTTATCACCTATCATTGTGCTTCATCATCTTTTCATCATGTGTAAAAACCAACCACTTTATTACTACAATTTCTGTAGGCAGCCCGGTCCTGTTAGTTACCATGGAGATGATCTGTCAAAAGAAGTCTACATTTAAAGAAGTAAAAGCTGAGAAAAGGAGGAGGAGAGAAACACAAAGAGCCTGCAATGAACTTGTTTCTCCAAGTCAGAGTTTAAACACAAAAGGCACATCTCAGGCAGCAACACTGAGATGCCACTAACAACCTAGTTAGGAATCCATCAACCTGCCAATACAGAGGGTGAGTCAATGACTCACAAGTATTACAAGATGCTCCGAGGTCAGAGACTCAGCTTTAATCCCTCAGCTGAGTCCCAGGACCCGCTCTTAGAAAGGCCAACTTCTTATTACTATAAATCAAAAGATAAAGTAGGGGAGGGAGGCCAGGTTGGAACAGCAGGCAGGCAGCAACAGCAATTTTCCCCTCCCTGGCAATCACTAGCAAGACAGTGAATTTTACATCAGCTGCACTATAGTATATCCTCATTCCTGAAGATCTCTTTGAATTAATCTCTTTCCTTCCCAACTTCACTCTGTTTTGCTCCACTTTCTCTCACCCCTTCCATGGATTCCTGCCTAGCTCTGCTCTTTTACTCCTTCCCTCACAAACTGAATATTGTTCTCCTTCTCTTTCCATAAAAACATACACACATGAGCTGTTCTACCTCTCTCTTTCCAAATTCCTATATATTTCAAAAGCAGCCCTCAGTGCCAACTATTTACAGATGCTTGCTCCCTCACCCACCCACATACACCCCCTGCCTTCACTTCATGAAATCCTGTTTTCCTCTTCAGATTTTTTCATCTCCTCCAGCCTTCCAGCTCCCATCCTTCCAAGCTGTAATTGCTCTCATGTTACTGCAGGAAAAATATTAGCAAAGTACAAAGGACTTGCTGATGCTCTGTGTTTCTAGGATGCGTCATTAGCAGCCTTGAGCTGAAACACGCCCGGCTGCAAACTGCTTTGGTTCAATTCATCTTTGTATCTCTGGAAGAAATAAGCAATCTCAGAGCTATCCAATTTGTTTAATACCAAGTACACATGCACTGAGTTTTAACGATGCGGATTGTCATTCTAGATTGCACGAGCACAAAAAAATGACCACCCATTCGCTATGTTCACAGCTACCTTCCACAGCAGAATTACCCCAGTCTTGCAAATCATAAGAACACAGTTAGGGAGGGAAGAAACGTTTTCCAAAAGTTGTCCAGACTCACAAACACTTTAATCTCTGTGTGTCCACCTTGAGACACAAGGTACTCAATCCATATAAGTGCTAAATGCACACATTTTCTATGGGTTTCTGCCTGCAAAGCACCTGAGCACCAGAATTAGATTCTGTAAATGAGACAGATGTTGAGAAAACTCTGACTAAGCAACTACCAGGGTACTGAAAAAAGGCTCTGTAGCAGAAATAATACTTGGGTTCAGCAGTGAAAAACTCCAGTGCTTAACTTCTGAGAAAATAACAAGGGGACATAAAACAGGAGTGGGGATAATGAAAAAAAAGTAGAATGAGTGATGAAACTTAAATAATGAAAATTTAAAAAATGAGGCTATATCATGATATATCATCAGAATTCAAAGCAGAATTCTCATAGACATAAACAAAAGTATCAAACCTGATAAATTCAGTATTTGCTGAGAGAATACAAACTAAACAAGAAAAATGACATTCTGATCTCACACCTGATCTCCCCTGAAATTTTATTATGAAGCAAAGTTCTTCCTAACCATCCCCTTAGCAGAAGTGCCATTGAAGAGAAACTTAAAACCACAGAGAGATCAGACTCTGCAACAGCCTCAGTTTTGATAAAATGATAACTTGCATCGCAACAGCACTTTCAAGATGTCAACCAAGACTGGGACACCGCAGCTCAGCGTGCTATATGGAATGCCCTATAGCACCTTCCTCTGCCTGGGCACAGGAGGACTTGCAGGCACAGTGGGGTAGGGGTAAAACACAGACCCACATCGCTGCTGGCAGCAGGGGGTGAAACCAAGACCTAATACCCAAAATGCCAATCGGGTGGATTAGGTTAATGAAGAGGTAGCTTTACACCTTTCACCTTTTCCTCTCAACCCTGCAATACTTATACAGCCATACACAAAGCAACCCGTATTTCTGTGATCAAAGCAGTGTAAATTATTTCAGCTCACAGCGCGTTTCTATCCTCAATTCAGCTGTAGCCTTGACTTGTTCCTTACAAACGTCACAATAAAAGTATTCCTGGCCTCACCCAGGGGCAGCAGTTTACTGGCAGTGTTAGATGAAGTGTACAGTCAGCACCACCCACACCAGTCTGCCTGGCAGAGGAGCTGGGCTGGACTGTATTCAAAGGCAGCTCACGGCTGGGGAGATGGTGAGACACAGATCATCAATTCTGACAACAGCCAGGTGGAAAAACGGGAGCTCCCTCAGAGTTTTTCAGAGAAAAAGGTCACAATATCACAGAAGATCACATCCCCTGTTGTTCTCATGTCACTTTGGGAACGCAGACGTGTTTTTATTTTTCCATATATATTCCTGATATATTGGTCGTTCCGCAGGCTTTTTACAGCTTTTTAATTAAACAGCAATTAAAACAGACAGCCAAAGTCAAACTAGACCTGTGTGGGGAACAGGCAGAAACTACTGAGCAAACAGTTTTGCTTCCCTGGTACAGGGTTGAGGAAGACAGAGAGACACCGGATCTAGATGATGTTTTGCCTTGTGTCTGCAGGTAGCCACATGCAATCATAGTGCAAATTCTTGAAAATACAGTGACAGCTCCCTTCAGATGATTTCCTGCCCTGTTACTTACAGGTATTTCAAAAACAGAGTAGAGCCTTATCATAGAATCATAGAAGTTTGGGTTGGAAGGGACCTTTAATGGTCATCGAGTCCAAACCCTCCTGCAGTGAGCAGGGACATCTTCAGCTGGATCAGGTTGCTCAGAGACCCATCCAACCTGGCCTTGAATGTTTCCAGGGATGGAGCATCAACCATCTCTCTGGGCAACCTGTGCCAGGGTTTCACCACCCTCATGGGTAAAAATTTCTCCCTTACATCTCATCTGAATTTACCCTCTTGTTCTATCATTACAGGCCCTACTAAAAAGTCTCTCCCCATCTTTCTTATAAGGCTCCTTTAAGTACTGAGAGGCCACAATAAGGTCTCCCCGGAGTGTTCTTTTCTCCAGGCTGTACCACCCCAACTCTCTCAGCCTGTCCTCTAAGGAGAGGTACTCCAATCATTTGATTCTTTCTGTGGCCTCCTCCGGACCTGCACCAGCAGGTCCATGTCTTTCCTGTCCAGAGCTGCTTTTTTACTAATACTGATCACAATGCCAGCACAGTATTTTAGGGACCTCCTGCTTTGTACCCCTTGCATAAATGCAAGCACACAACACCTGACTTTCACATAAAGAGATCAGCAATCCACTTCCATACTTCATCACAGGGCCTCCTTCACCTGTCAAATCTGGGAACCTTCATCTTTAAATTGTCATTTTTTCTTCTACTTTAAAACCCCAACTCAAATTGAGTTTCTGAGACATAGGCTTGCAAGTCCTCAAGAAGCTCAGAGCATTTATCCTCTCCAGGGAACAGATAATCACACAAGTTGCTGCCAGCAATGAAAGGCAGTTTGGATTTTCCTGATTAATATAGTCTATAAATACTGGTAGCAAAAAACACTACAATTGTGTCTCATTCTCCAGCCCTAAAGAAATCAAACTCTCTCATATGAAAAGAAGGCGGAAGTGAAAGGATCAAAAAAAAATCCAGATGAGCCCAAAGATGACCATATCTGCAGAAAGTCTGAGAAACTTTTGTGTAAGGTGAACACATTATGTTGGGGCAGTACTGGGAATCATATGCTCTTCTCAGCAAAAGCCTTCATCTGCAGCAGAGCCCTAGCAAAGCACTCCTGAAAAAGAGGTGCTTTGCTGTCCGTTTCGTACATGGCATTGCATTACATGATGCAGCAGAGATTTTGGCTGGCTTCAAGCTACTTTGCACAGGTAGTGGACACAGTCTAGCCCTGGCAGAAATGCCCAACTAATTAATCTTTCCAAGGATTCATTTGCAGGATAGACACAGAAAAGTCTGTAAGCTCTGGGATCTACCCCTTTCACCTGTAAAGAGTCCTCTGTGACTACGGTGCACTTACAGCCAAGAGACACCAGTGCCATGTCCAGCCAACACCGCAGGGCTGTACAGTCCTGCTCTTCCACTGAGGTGAAATTTTACTTGGAGGGGTCCTATAAGGTTGGTTACCTTTGCCTTTGGCAGTACAGTGCTGTGACCTTCCCTGCACGGGGCACAAGAAGCAATCTTTCCTCTTTCTCAGTATTGCTGCCACATACTTCATCTAGTGTCCAGTAGTACACCGGGGACAAAGAAAGGACAATTCAAAATCCCATTAAAAAAAAAAAAACCAAACACAAAAAAAAAAGAGAAAGGTTGTGGAAAACTGGACACACAAGGAGATATAAAGAAAGAGGGACCATTCAGGCTAAAAAAAGGAAGATTACAGGAGGGGAAAAACATTTTTAAAAATCCCTGTGTAAAAAGCTAGATTATCTGATCTCTGTATCTCATAGATACAATGCTTAAATGGCAGCAAGGAAACCTGTCACGAGTGAGTTAGACAGTTCATCTGGACATGGGGCAAGGGAATGGACCTGTGTTCCTTTCCAGCTGTATTGTCAATGATTATCTGTGCCGCTCAGAACCTGCGGGTCAAGACACCCTCCTGCTCATTAGTGTACAAAGCCCGCCAGCGTAGGATTTGGTTCCCATTTTGTTCCCGCTAGAGCGTTTCCTCACAAAACAATAACATCTCCATTTAGCGGTCACTCCACCCAAACGGAAAAGAGTAAAAAAATAACCACAACTAAACAACGTAAAAGAGTAGTTCTACAAAAGGAAAATCAGTAGTAAAATCCATTAGGCAGAGAAACACAGACTCTATTAAATTTATTGCTTGGTTTCAGGACTTGGGAAGAGTCTCTTCATTTCCTGTACCTCTTGAGTATTTACTATGTCCCCTATGAGCTAAGTCTTCCAGAGTCATTTTAATGTCATGTTCTAAGCACTTCTGCATTGTAAATCATCGATTTTTATCTCCTTCTCCCAATCAATGCAAAGATATTTATGCTGAACACATAAAAGCTCTTGACACTATAGAAAAACCAATTACACCCTGCAAGACGTTTGCTTTTGGTCGTTGACATCATGGAATTATCCATTACACTTTGCACTTGCCTGCCATTTACAGGAAAGCAGCGTGACCTTGCCTGCCTGAAGTTTGCATCTCTGCAACCTGGTGAAGCAAGGCGGCGGGAGCTTGCAGCAGAGATAGCCATCCCTGGCTCAGGGAGTATCTGAACTGCAGATTGTCAAAGCTGGGAGAAATCACGAAAGCAGAAGCAGCTCTCATGTCAGTCACGCTCCTGCACTCCTACCAGGCATCGCGTGCTGTCAGAGATAAGACGCTGGCTAGACAGACCTTTCTTCTAACCACTGCAGTCGAGCTTCCCTCCACAGCCCCAGGGGCAGACTGGAAAACTTCATTCTCTCTCCCTGTTTGCCAGTGCTTGAAGGATGGGCTGCGCAACCACCCTCTGCCAGTGTGCCAGGCTGGTCCTTCTGTCTCTTCCCACTCCTACACACTGGGCTAGCAATGACTATATTTAAACTCCAGTGCAGACACACACTGAAGCACCTGCAAGTTCCTGTTACAGTAGTAAGAGCACACCATGATTCCTTTTCGCTCGGCCACCCTAGTTTACTTCTCTTCAGTAATACTGCATCCTTCACGGATGCAATGAGGACACTGGGCACAAAAATACAGAGCACGCTCGGATGGCTCCCCCACTCCATGCTACTGGCAAGACAGGTTCACAGGATGAGCCAGGAACCAGCCCCTTTTATCTTGGCAAAACTGCAACAGACTTGTCAACTCTCCGAGTGGTTTATGTTCATGACTCGCCCACCAGTCCCTGTCTTGCACCTTCTTCTTCTAGCAGCAGTAATTCACACCTTCCTAACAAAGCACCAATGAGTCTGTGCTCCCTGGAAAGGACCCACCATCACAGGACCCTGCAGAAGGTGCAGTCTTCCCCAGCCTCAGCATCACACTTTCCCTCTCCCGTGTCACCAGCTCAGAGATGAAAAGGTTTCCTGCCACGCTATAACTGACACGTGGATGTGTCCTGCCATCACACGACTTGATGCTTGTTTTCTCATATGTTAGACAGGAAATTGTTTCACCCAGCATTAAAAGTCAGCAGTGTTTGGGGAACAAGCGTGTTGAACAAGAACACGCAGGAGAGTGCTGTACCTTCCCTAGTGCTGCTGTGATTTAGCTTTTCCATTTCAGGTGCCTGTCCAGGTTTTATCTGAGGTTGACACATGCCTGTAGCCCTAGCAGGTGAGGAATAGCCTTCAAGCTCACAGGAACTGCATTTCATTTTAAAGCCTTGATAAGATCTTCCAGTGTAGAAGTGAAGTATTCCAGTAAAGTCAGGGAGCTGTGATGATTACATCAGATCCAGCCTGTAAACCATGAGCACAACTTTAACAAGAGAGAGAATAGTAAATACCCAACAGTCATCATTCTCTCTGCTGGTTGCAAGAGCAAGAATTATAAAGCAGAGACACCAGCACAAGCTTTAGGGCCTGGAGTCATCCTGCTTAATTCTCTAAGATCCTGACTGACCCAGCTGAGTGAGGCCCAAGTATCTCTCATTAGGAAAGCAATTAACTTTTTGTGTGTCCGGTAGATACACGTTCCAGGCAATGCATGAGAAATTTATTCATTCATAGCCAAACTGCTTATGCTAAACCTATTGTAAGGGTTTGAGCTTTTCATTAGAGGGAGTTGGGGGTTTTATCTTTTCTTGTCAAAACAGGCAGAACTCAGCCAGGTTCACTGCAGATCATCCCCCATTTATGGGAGACCAAACCACTTGGGGAAAAACAGCAGTAAAAAGCCCCACTGTGTTTAAACACTGACAACTGCACAGTGACTCGAATTTAAGGAAAAAAATTATTCCCCCCCATTATTCATCTGCTTCTGAGCACCTGGAGTATCAGGCAGTCAAAGGCATGGTGTGAGACTGCCAAGCAGATACTGGAGTAAAAGTGGGAGTAGAGAAGGAGTCCCTTGTTTTAAAGGGGTTGACAAAAGAAATGCTAAAGACAAGAATGTGCAGCATGTTAGTTCAATGGCATTAAACCCTTTGGTTATCTCTCTTTTTCAAAAATCAAAGCAGTCTTAAATAATAGCATAAAATTATGCTGATTTCATACTCTTTAATCTAAATCAAGTAAGACAGAACATGTGGCTCAGTTTTAAACCACGGAGGAAATGGCAACCTTCGTTCACAACGAGAATGTATACACAGGGATTTGGCATCGTCCTGCCATCACACTTTAGAGTCACACCTTAGTTAATTAGAAAACACATAGGGAAATTAATTGGCACAAACATAAATTAACAGTGATCTCTATGTAATACCTACACAACATTCATCATGCAGTAGTCAATCAGATTCAAAAAGACTCTTACAAATAGGTCTCCTGCTCGCAAATGCTACATTTCAATGTTTGAAAAACAGAGTGGTCCCTCAGATGGTTTGTTGACTTCACCTGGCCAGCTGAACAAACACTGCCAGGCCTGAAAAATGCTCCGCACTCCCTAGCAGGGGAATCGCTCAGACTGATGCATACCTGCTCTGTTGCAATACCTGCCCCTGACTTCAGACTCAAGCAGACCTGGAATTTGAAGGAAGGAAACCTAAAGGGGAAAGTCCGCCGGGCTCCGAAAAGGCCAAAGACAACATCGGAGGAGAAGAAACTGAAAGAAGGCAGTGCGTTTGCAGTAGTCTGGAAGACACCGTACCAAACAAAAATGTAATAGTGTCGCACATTCACTGACAAAGCACAGGTACCTTCACCGTGCTCTCTGCAGCACAGCACATCCTTGGTACCCCTGTGCTTGCTGTTCAGTCATCAGCCTGCAGCCAGCCTGACCTGCCAGCTCCATCCTTCCTCACTGGGACATTTCCCTGCAGGAGGCAGGGCAGGACAATCCTGCACTTCACAGCCAGGAGCTGAGGGCCTGAGCCACATCATACAGCAGCCGGAGACGGGTCTTCTGCTCTGGTTGCTCGCTGTTGGCACTGCACGGCCCTGTGGAGGGCAGAGGAGTAAGAGAGTCCCCTTAAATAGTCTGTGATACCCCCACCGTAACAGCCCCCTTTTGTAACAAGATGTTGTCTCCAGCCTTAGGCCACTAGTAGCTCCCAAAAGCTGGAGAGAGGGTGGATAGGTATTGCTGCAAGAAGAGAAATAAGACATGGCAGAAGTGTGGCATAGGTCTCACATACCTTTTTTCTAAAGGCAGAACTGAAGAAAATAAAGAAACCAGGGAGAACTGAGAAGGAAAACACTACTCTGTATTAAATTATTATTCTAGAAGTATGTATAAGCAATTTTCCTTTACTCAGACTGAAATGAGAGCATGTTGCATCTTATTTTTCAGCTCACTCATGTAAAGTCCATCTCTTATCCACAGTTCTCCTTTTCCTACCATTATCTCTAATCGCACAGATGGACAAGGTGCACTCTACTTAGAAAACAAACAAATATGTACTTCAAAAGTATCAAAGAGTGTTTAAAACACTTTGCACAGGGATATGGGCTATATAATTTCTGTAACATCCATAAGGCAGCAGCTGTATTTCATTACATTATTGGAAGAAAGAGTCCCTAAGCAGGAATGATGTATGGCACAGTAGAGTCCGTTGTTTAATGCTGCGTCCACATGCAGATTTTCCACGCACCCAGAGCAACTATTTGGGATAACCCTCTCTTTCCTGCTGTGTAAAGGAGTCAATCTGAATTTGGAAGAAGGATTGCTACTGTAAAAGTCAACAGAAATCTATCATCCACAGTCCTACAGAGCGACATTGGTAGCAGAATCCTCACTCAAGCGCCTGTCTGTTGGATTTCCGCACCAACTCCTCAGTGCCCATCCCTGACGGTACCTGCAAGGTGAGTAACGCCCTGGCTCTGTGCACATCCCCAGTGCGTGCACCTGTGCGAGCAAGTGCAGGGGCTGCACACGCCTGCAGCGAAAGGCACCTACGGCACCTCCGGAGGGACAGTGAAGACAAAGCAACAGCCCGTGCTGATGGCTGCAAACCAGCAGATGTTACTGGATGTGCCTGTTATTTGTTTCAGAACTATCAGCGGAAGAGGGTCACATAAGCCAAGCATGCACTCCAAAGCATCCTTCGAGATAAGTGCGTGCACGTGTGCACACATGTGCGTGCACATGCACCTTTCCAGAGAGAAGCAGAGGCATCCGAGTGCAATTCCCCAATTTAACTCGCAGCAAGCAAGTGCTCAGAGGACGACAAGCTCCACAGGCCTCATGTGCTGCAAGATCTCAATTTCGGTTCTCTTTGCAGAGACACGTAAGGTCACAGCCTGGACATGTGAACTCCTTCATAAAACAAAAATCCATGCCAAATGCTCTTTAGGTAATCAGTCAGCTGCACACAAACTGTTCATTGGGTAGCAAGGAGCTACTGACCCCTTCTGACAGCATAAGCAGCCTCTAAATTGTGGCTCAACATCCTTAAGAGCAGCTTGACATACTGAATCAACACCCTGTCATTTTGAATGCAGCCTTGTAATATTACCTGTAGTCATGTGTGTAGGGCACATCGGAGCTCCCACTTAAAATTAAATTGAAATCTTCCAGTACAGGGAAATTTCACTTCAAGCTGTGCCCTGCTGATACGATGATTTATTGATTTATTTCCCTACAAGGAAAACAGAGCACCGCCAGCCCAAGGATATTTTACATTATGAGACTGTCCTGGAGGAGGTGGAAAGTGAAATGAAAACAAATAGTTCTCCTGTAGACTGTGCTAGATGCACAGGAAGGATTATTTTTTGTTTGGTTTTTCCCCTTAAACTGTACACAAATATCCTACAAGCTTTTTCAGGAGACTAAAACCTTTTCAAAATGAATATGGCTAGTCTAATGCTCAAAGTTCCGCTTTTTAGAGGGTCAAGTCTTCTTGGTACAAAAATTTTCCTGCAGCAAAACTTTCTGTGAAATAGTAATAACAAAAAATTTTATTTAATTCTATTTTTTTTTCTAAATATTTTAAGCAATCATCTTGCATAGTAAAATTGTTATGAAGAAAACCTGAGACACATCACAGGGATGCTGCACTGCCCTCTAGAGTCCCCAACACTTTCACATTCCAGCATCTAGACACAGATTCTTACAAAAATTAGCTCCAGAGACATCACAGAGGGGAGTGCTGTCTACCAGATAAGAAGCAACGGCCAATAATTTAAGACAAGAGTTCAGATTCAGACTCTTCGAGTGGTTCTCAGTGTTATTTTGAGCATTTGAACAGCATCTTCACACACACACACGCATCTCTCTTTAGAAAGGCATATCTATAAAACAAGGCATTGCATTTTAGGAAGGACTTTCAATATCAGTATCTCTCTACTGTACAGAAATAAAGATGCTAGCAAAGGTAAAAACAAATACTGTATTTTTTCTTACTTGCTCCCTTCCCAAGAGTCACAACTATTCCTGTAACTCTGATCACAGGATGAAGCATCTACCTGGCTCCTTCCAACATGGAAAATTGCTGCACTCAGACCTGCTGTGTTCAAACTCTGTGCAGTGTTACAGAAAGATGGATATTGCTCCTATGAGTGCTTTGTTTTGATTTTAAATCAGTTTTGGTTCCTTTCTCTCAAATTCATAACGAAAGATTCCCCAACACAGCTCACTACTATACACAACATCCACCTGCATGCAGTTAACAACCATCATTTTTTTCCATTCATAAGCTGGCAAGGAGAGGACAAAACATACCTTAACCCTAGCATATCGGAACTACATCGAGTATCTTCCACATCCTAACAACCACATGCACACATTTGCATCGCCCTTGTAGCAGGAGGTTGTCTAGTTACATTTTGTCCTCCTGCACTGGGACTGGCAGAGCATCTTCTACACATCATTTCAGACCTCTTGCTCCACCCCTGCTAGTTCTGCACCCGAGCAGCCCAAATACTGTCCCAACAGGCAACATCTGCCTTTCTGATTTGAAACACACAAACATGTTCTTTGTTCTTGAACAGTGCTCAAAGACTGTAGCTGATTACAGGATTCCCTGGATAACCTCCCAGTAAGAGATGGCTTACACCCTAAAAACCACTTGAAGCCTGAAAAAGGAATAAAAAGGGGATAAAATAAGGACAGAACACATTTTGTTTGATTTCTCACTGTCTGCATCAAATTGCACAAATGATGTGGGAGACGATTCGTTTCAAATATGCAACAGATACACACCTGCAGGTACACACACACACAAAGAATAATATTGTGACATGCCGAGCCAGCCTCCAGCTGTCCAGTATTAGCGGATCTTCTCAGCATCACAACAGTAATAGACAGTTCAGCTCTGGAGAAGAAGGTCTCAGCTTCATGAACCGGATGAGAGAAAGGGAGCAGGAATAAGGAGCTCCGGGGAAAAAGAAAAAACAAAAGAAAGACTGCCTAGTTGTTAAAAGATGTGCTGAGAATTACAAAACCAGGACTGTCAGGACCCCTCTCAAAGAGCTTGAAGCTTATATTAAGCCTTATGCAGCCATGGGAAATGAAGCATTGCTAGAAGATGGCCCTGGACACTGCCCAGACCAACTGCTCATGGCAATGGGAATGTCAAGGACTGCCTTTTGTGCATGCCATTTCTAGGCACAGAGGGCAGGGGCACAGAACATGGCTCTTAAGAGTTTCTCTGGCTATATGGCAGTCTGGTGGTCTCTAGGAGATATCACAATCTCTTAGCATCCAGCAAACAGCATAAATGAGGCAAGAGGTTGGGCTTTTAGGGTTGTTCCCCAAAGTTTGCTTGTTTTCCAAGCTCCATATCATCTTTCCCACGAGGCTTGAGCTTGCATGGAAAGTACAGCGCATTAAACTCACTCTGTGGCCAAACTAAAGCACCTTTCGTGACAAACGAGACTGCCCAGGGCATCTTCAGACTTTAACAGAAAAGGTGATAGAAAAGGTGACTTGTCCGCTACAAGGCTCCCTATCCTGGATATCACAATCCCAACCTTGAAGTCTTAACTTAGCAAGGCTCTGTGTAACCAAATTCCAGCTCCATCTCATGACACAGGGACTTCCCAAAAGCAAAGACAAATGTACTCTCCCTGCCTCCCTCCCCCAGTCTGGGTCCCCCTGACTGACTTTAGCTCTCTCTTGGTTTGAACTCAACTCGTTCGTCTGAAGCCTCTTGGATGGAAACTGAGAATTTGCTGCTTAGTGATGGCAAAGACCTCACTGCCAGGAACAAGATGTGAATGGATAAACATGTCCTGGTGTTTCAAATGCTTCCCAAACCTTCTGAAAGTGTTAGGTACTTTTGACTTATCCAACTTCACCTGCACTTTCTTTCCTGCCCCTCTGTCCTCTGGAGACATTGAATTTTGTCTATACAGCAGACAAGGAACAATAGGCGTGCAGCTGCCACGTGGATGCGACAGCAAGGATGACCCTCACTTCAAAAGGAAGGCACCAGATCCCAGACTACTGCAGGTAGGTGTGCACTGGGCATCCCAGCTCCCCTCACAGTACAGCTTGGGGAGTTCAGCGAGCAGAGCACATGCTATCGTTATACTTCAAAGTGAGCTGAATCACTCTCCAGGTTTCATGGATTGCCCCGACTAGATCTCCATTAACGGTAATGAGAGCCTGATGCCTACCACACACCTTCACGAGGCTTTAATCTCACACTGAATCTCACCTCTGTTCTCAGACCCATCGCAGTGGCATACAGGTGTGGAGATGACCTTCACAGGTCCCTTCCAACCCAAACTATTCTGTGATTCTATGTTGCATGTGTAACATTAGTGTAATTAAACCAGTGCAAGTTTCATTTCTGGACATGACTTAAGTATACATTCCCTGTTTGCATCATTCTGAAATAATGTGTGTGTGTTGTTTTGGGGTTTGGGATTTTTTTGTTTTTCTTTTTTTAACAAAAGATTGTATTCCCTTCGCTATTCAGTAGTGTCACCTCAATGTTTTGTTACTCCTTAGGCAATGTTTTTGGAAACTTCTGAGCAAACTACAAACACTGAGATACTGTTTTCTCTGTCCAAGACAAAGCTGGAAAGCTTCTAAGTAGGCCAAATGTACATCATATTGAATCACACTCAATTAACCTAATCAAGTATTTCTCTAATGAAAACATACGTTTCTGTGCTGGCAGTTTCTGACTCAACCACAATTCATTCAACATTAAGGAAAAAAAACATTAGAAAAACCATCTGTTCCATTTAAATAGAGAAGCTATTTTTACCTTCATGATGAGCCCAAGTAATTACAAAGAAGTGGAGTGGGTTTCAAAAAGAAAAAGAAAAAGAGAGGGCAAGACAGCTGCTACCTTGGGATTATCAGGGTACAAACATGTTGCTATACAGGTGCAGTTTAGGCCTTACACTCCTCACCCTGCTATGCATTGTGTAACCCATTGTCACTCCATCAGCTAAAGCTACACAGTACATGCCACAGGGAGGCATAGGGGTTAGAGTGCCAAAGAGTGAGATTTGGTGAATGAATATTTACACACTAGAATTGAATGCCAACAGAATCACTAAGCTAAAGTTCTCTGAAAAGAGTTGATTCTCAAAGGAAATCAGTGACAACGTTCCACGCAATTGCTATTCTTAGGTGCCAAATTCAAAACTGCAGTCCTCAGAATCATCAGTCAGCTGACACCTAATCCTAGGGGATCTGATATTTTTGCATTACATTCCCCAGGCACCCACCTGCCCACAGAAACCGTGACAGCATTAACCAAATCAGCAGAACTCCCTCATACCTAATCCTTCCTGTAACCCATAACATAGAAACTTCTGCCTACGTATCCCGATGAGTTATCTGTTATCAAAGAGATGAAGTACTGTATAAGATCAAGTGGGCAGCACCTTCCTTCCAGCAGTTGTGTGGCTACAGCTACAAGACAGGACAGCCCTGAGTGGAAGTCCTGGGTTTGCCTAGAAAGATCTGAACCCCAGCATCTGCACTGCCTTAGCCTGTGGAGACCTCCTGAAGCTGCCCTATTTAAATACTCAGTAGACCAAAGAGAAATGCCAAAGGAGCCTAACTCCATTGTGCACTAGTGACAGTTACCTGACACAAGGCAATCCTGACTTCTTGCTCGTGCTCCAGTAGTTGCTAGTGCTCACCGCTGAGAATGTGGGCAACAGTTCAGGAGCCTGAAGGCTCCTCTTTCCAGGCTTGGAAACGGCCACATCTCAACATTTCATATTGACTGACATAAAGCCATTCACATTCAGACTGCTGGCTGAAGGGTTTCCCACAGAGACACTTGGGAGACCACTGGTGTTGGCGGTTATTCTGTTCATGGCCTGACAGGAGCCATCATGGGTCTCACTGCAGTGTCTAGGAAGGAAACATTCCTCCAGCATCTCCAACATGTGAGTACGACAAGCACAACTCCTATTTCTCCAGTGCCCCAACTGCAGATCCATCTAGCCATGGATTTAATGCTCCAAATGAACCTGAGAAATCCCAGACTGCCTGTGACTCACCTACTGGTTTGAGCAAGGCACACTCACTAATGGTGCACAGTGACTCTCAGCCTGCAAGGGATGCTGAGCAACACCATGCGAGCAAGTGCTCCTTCTCCTTCCCAAGGGGCCAGCTCTACACGTCTCACCCTCCCTTGTCCTCAAGGGAGAACAAAACACAAACCAAGGCAACAGCAGAAGCTTTGATGGCATCCCTCTACCAGGCAGGAGACAGGAAAAGTTGCGGAGAGTAAAGAACTGAACTGGAAAGAGGCAAGAAAGCAACAGGAAAGCAAACGGTGAGAAGAAGAATACCTCTGGAGGTCTGTCCTTGTGCCTTCAGCAGGGCAAATACGTGAGTATGTGTCCTGCAAGGTTCTTGCTGAGGAAGCACTGAAAACAAATGAAAACAAGAATCACTCCACCCCCTGAGACCATCTATCAGGAAACCTTTAATCCGCTCCTTTTCCCCTAAAAGGGGGACCTGCACCACTGTTGCCAGGTTTGCCACCAGATTTAAGTTATTTGGTGGTGTTCTTAACTCTGTAACACTTGAAACCATGTTGTCACAGAAGAGAAACTCAGCTTTGTTTTATATTTTCATTTCTAGCTCGGATGTTTGCAGGAGGAATATCTGAAAACTAGAGGTGGGCAGACTAAAGGTCAAAGAGTCAGTCATGACGTGCTCTTTTTAAGACTTGAAACTACTGATTTTTCAACATTAGCTTACAGATTTGGCAGGCCTGGGTTATGGTTTTGGGAGCATGTGACAACACTGTCACCTTGACCTCCTCGCAGGGACTGAAGGATATCATTCATACGCACCAAACCAGATTTCATCAGCCCATCTCCTGCGTGTTCTGCCCCTCCTGACCATCGCAGCACACACTACAGCATCTCCCAGCGACAAAGAGGAAACCCATGAGCAGCACTAAACTGGGACATGTTGAGTTGTACCAGTGTAGCCAGTACAACCGTCAGTTTGAGGACTCCTCCTTCAGGGTAGCATTTTCTGTTTGTCTTTACTAAATTGCAACTCTTTATTCATCGTGGAGCATTTTGTCATTTTGGACAGGCCAGGTCATGTGGCCAGCCATAAGGTTCCTGGGTAATCAAAAAGGTGGGAGGTTGCCACTATCTGGGCTAAAAAGAGAGGATCATCAGATACAGTCAAGACTGTAACTGAGTGGTGGGATCACTGCATTCTCCCATGACATGATGTGCACCTAATGTCACGGCTCTCCGCGACATTAGGTGCACATCATATGGTTCTCAGTTGCATGAAATCGTTGGCATGTGGCTCTTGGAGACAGGCAGGTTGAGCACCCTTCATACACATCATGAATAGCACAGACAGAAAACTCTACTGGCTGCCGTATCCCTCATCATGGACAGCCTTAAAAAAAAAGGCAGAACTTCCCAACGTGAATTACAGCAATAGGAATACACCTTAATTTGTTTACAGGCTGTCTTCTAACTTCAGCATCAATTGACGTAGAGTGAATTTCACAAAAAGCCTATGATACACCATCCACAACCATGTAAAATCCCAATAAAGTGGGGGGCGGGAATGCTCATTAAGTTTATACTGAAATGCAGGTAACAAATCAAGTAATTCAACCTGCAGAACAAAAACCAAAGCACTGCTGCAAAACGCTATGAGCGTTTGTGCATCTCATTTATTATGGCTTCAGTGAAACCTTAACAAGTATTTACTTTGAAGTACAGCAACAGAACTGCCTGGACTAATTTCTCTGCAGGGCTCCCCGCATAGCCGTATCACCCACGTGAGGGCTGATGAATATAATTGCAGGGTCGAAGGCACAGAACTTCTAAAGTCATTTTTGTAACTGGAAAATTAACTTGTAACTATACCCACGTTTCATGGAGCATGCACTTTTTTTTAAAGCACTCTTTAAATGCAACTATCATAACTTCACCAACTAAAATCTAAGCCTTCATCACACAATAATAGGTATTTTACCTAAATGTGTGGATCCTGAAGTAAATGATAAGGTGAGAATCTCAATAACTTTCTAGTCCTTGAGGCAATGAAAAAGATGCTTTCTTTCCTTTCATCTGGAAAGGAACTTGGAGGATTCCAACTGCTGCAAACAAGAAAGCGGACAAAAACCTCCCACACGTCAAACATTTTGTGAGTGACTTTCATGGTGATTGTGTTATTCTTCAGGGTTGACTCAAAGTTTTTAAGCACAAAGTGTAACCATAGCATGTTATGCAAAACAGGCTTGAAAAAGCAAAGCTTCTGAAGTATTTTCAACAAAAGTTATTAACAGAAAATGTGGTTCCAAAGAGTCACAGGAAATGAGAGAAGAAATACCCGCTCTACAACAGACAGCGTTTCACCCCCTTCTGCCATTGTCTGATAAAAAGTTTTAGGCTTGTTGCATTCAGAATGCCAGAGTACCAAAAAAACTATCAAAACAAACAAACTAACTGATCCTCAGTATAGGAAAACCACTTCTTATCAGACACTCATTGGAAACTCCTGAAATCGAGACACTGACCCACAGTTATGATGCATGCCAAAAATATCCCAACCAGCGCTTGCAGAAAGACAAGCCTCCTTCAAACAGAGGTCCTGCACAAACATCTCCCAAACTGACTCGACCAGAGGCTTTTCCACTGTATGGGTATTTTTGAACTTTTCTGGGACGTTTTGTGATGCCAGGGAATCCCACTCCCCAATTGTAATGCTCGCCCTGTCGCTTGTCCAACACTTGCCTCGGGAATGGGAAGTCTTGTGCCTGTGAGTCCTCTGAAATGATTCTCAGAAACTGGGCCAAGTGAAATTTTTCATTTCTTTACTGCAACTCAAACATTACACAACACAGTTGCTTGTTTTGGAGATGCATGTAAAGATGTTATGGAAAACCACATTTGTAACCACACATATCTTACGCCAGCCTATAGGCAGGACCCTCACCCTCATTTCACTGAAGATCTTTGTTGGCAGAAGCAAGTATCTGTTTTTTCCAAAGGCCTCTGTTCAGCTCAGTGTCTGTCCTCTTTCCTCCAAACACTCCTTCCCATGCTCTTCTCTAATTTATAACCTCAGAACTTGAGAGATCACATTAAAATACTTTCCCAGAGGGGAACACACTCCCCACACTTTGTTTTATTAAAAACTCTGGGTTTGAACATGACTAGACAGAGACTTTTACCAATGACTGTCCTGGGTCTTAGTTACTAATAGTTTGTAAACCAATTGTGAAAAAACCCTTTCCCCTCCACCCATCAGGCCAGCAGCATCAGTGCCTAACCTCTTTCTGCATTGCAAAGCGCACCTCACCTGAAATCACAGAGGTGAAGAGCGAACACTGCAAAATCCCTTTGGATGCTGCCACCTCTTCCAGCCAGCCACATGTGACAGTGCAGAGAAGGGCAGGACACTGTCCCCTCTCTGCTATCCAGGTGAGTCACGCACACCTGGCCAGCGCACATATACCTGAGGCACACATGTGTCTATGATCCAGGGCTGTGTTAAACCACGATGATTAGTTAATGAATAATTCCCTTTAGCAGTTTAAGCAGCACAAACTATTGGAACAGCAAACCAGGTGAACACCGCAGAAAGGGAGTACTCGCCAGGCAGCCCCCAACCTTTGTGCACCAGACCAAGGAGCTGCCACCTCCTCTCAGGTCTGTGTGTTGGCGAGGCTTGTGGTCTCGACTAGCCGCTCCTGGGATTTGCTCTGCTTCATTTCCTTGTCCCTCTCAGAGCAAACTTAAATACTGAAAAAGAGAAAAAAACTACTACAAATTGCTTGCTGCAGACAACAAATGCAAGATCCTGATAATCACCTTTTAAAAGTGGCTCAAATGCTTACCTTCTGACCAAATTCACAATACCAGCAGGAATCAGCAGTGTGCAGATGCCCTTTATCACAGAATCTATACACACACACACACACACACACACACACACACACTTGAAGAGCTCATGCTTAGGAAAACTGAATGTATCACACCAAAGAAAAATAAATTCTTTTAAAAAGCTCTTTTCTTTCAATCACAGTGAGATACCATGAAGGGCTGAGTAGATCTGTGTAAAAACTACCGGGTTTTGGTTCAGTCACCATTTGTGTTTCAACTGCACAAGCATTTGGTTCTTAGGATGATGTGATGGGAGACATTTGGGGGATTTTTTTTTTTTTTTTTACACATTATTATCTGGATATGCTCTATAGATACTTCAGAGATGTAAACCACATTCTGATTTTCCACATTTTCATAAGAAGTGCTTAAGTGTTGCAAAGCTTTTTTTTTTTTTTAGCAAAATAAGTAGCTTTGGTATCTGCAAAATTGTGGGGTTTTAAAATAACAGCCATCTGAAAACATCTGCCGGCTGCAGGGATATGTACTATGTGCAAGTTCCCAGATGCTTTCAAACCCTGTCAAAGCTAATGAAGGCTAACTAAGACTGACCCCTGTCTCATTGGAGGCACTCAGTATCTTGTTCATTTGAGCCACAACAGCTTAATAATAATAATGTAGGTAATAATAATAACTAGCCTATACCTAACACGTTTCATTACAGAGCACTGCAGAAACACCAAAGAGAAACAGGTGAAGGGAAGCACAATGCCATGGTCTCTGAAGAAGTCAGCAGCAGAGCAGTGACTGATGCCCAGCACAAGTCCCAGCCGTGCCTCCTGCACGCGCTTGCGAAATGGAGAGGTCGGAATGGTGAGAGGTACCCTAAGAAAGAACATAAACCCATCCCATTTCATCTCCACTCCTCCCCAGTGCTACTCGAACCCCCTGCACTCTCCTTAGGAGCTTTCACCAGGCAGCATTATACAATTTATTCCAAACCAGAAATCAGGACTGTGTTAATGAAAAGATGCCATCCAGCTGTTCCACACGTGCATGCAATGCAGCTGTGATCCCACAAGCAGAGGAAGGAATAAGTGTAATTTTGTGTTTGCGCATGGAGAGTGGGCTCCATGGTACCTTTCCAATACCCTTTCTTTGGCCACCACTGTCTACGTCCTTCTCAACCTGTCAGTTGCTTCTGATGCAATCATGCACTTTGTTCTTGAACTCATACTCTCTCTTGGCTTATGCAACCCTCCTTTCACACCTCCAACTGTTCCTTTTCATGATCTTCCCACCCTCCTCTAGGCTCTCCCCATCTCCCTGAGCCTCCCGGGATGCCTGTTCTTTTTCTCCGTTCTACCTTACTTCCAGTCTCAGCCTCTACTTTTTGTTCACGACCCACAGCTCTGCCTCTACTCCAGGCCTATCTTTCCATGCACACTAGATCTTGGCAATGCCTTTCCAGTGCTCTTTGCTGTACATCTTGGGAAACAGCTGAAATCTCAACATGGCTAAAAGCACAGTTTCCAATTTTGTTTGGCCCAGAACCAGGACTTCACATCTCAGAGCCTGCTCTGGGGTCTCACGCAGAGGAAGTATCCAAGTTTTGGTACAATGTCTGTATAGACATGCTCTTTGCAAACTACCTATACTCTTTCAACTGCCTTCCTGGTCTTTTCCATTTCGATTGCTGTGAGCTGCTCTTCTCAGGACAAATGGCATCTTGTCTTCATCATACCCACTGAGATGTCTGCCACAAACACCACTTTTCATAGCTTCACCGAGTCCTGCAGCAGGTCACACTCCTGATGGACAACATTGTGTTGGCAATTTTAACCAACTGTTTACCCACTCATTTAACCCTTCAACCCAAAACCAGTCCAACTTACACTTAAAAAGGAAGATATCCAAGAAGTCCATTCCAGATAGCCCAGTTAACGTAGTGTCCGTGGCTGATTAACACATGCTTAATCTGAATTGTTTACAGCCACTGCAATAGGTTGAGGACATCCATATCAGATAAATGGTTGACAAATATAGCCTCCTTTGAGCAGGAATTCATCTCCCAACACTACATGTAGAACAGTCAGCACAAAGTCTCAGTGCCTAAACAGCAACTAACTGCACCAGTCTGTAGAGTTAGTGCCTTCGCAGCCCTGAGACAGATGAGACTCACGCCCTCACTGAATAATAGATCCAACTTTCTCAGTGCACAATCAGAGCAATCAGCAATAGATCATACAAATGGAAAGCGAACACAGGGTCTCCTTAATGAGTATTTAACCCCACCAATCATGATGTCAACCTATCTAAGGCACATAAGAGGCTGCTTTTCAAAATAAAGCCACCTGATGGTTTTAGATAACCTCCCCTGGTAATTATGACTACTCCTATTTACATAAGAGTCATCTCTACAGCTGAGCAGCATCACGGAAGGACATAACCAGCCAGATGGTACACACTTGTTTCCCATGTGCACTGGAACCAAAAGAACACTTCAAGAAAGTAACCCGTAATAAACGTTACAGACTACTGCAGATGGGTCCCTCAGGGAGCACGGGCGTCATTACTCAGAGCAAAGGCAAGCCATGGCGCTTCATTTTACAAACCCTGGCACAGTTGACAGTGCTCTTGCTGCTGCAGTGTTTCCAGCACGGGTCCCAGCACATCCACGGACACACCACCAGACTCACAAGACTTCCTCTGAATTGCCTGTCTGCACTAAATGGGACCCACTTCACGGTGACCTAAGCATACTAATCAGTGCTACAGTCATTAGCAGCAAGGCTCCAGGGCCTGATTTGATTTAAGGTGTCCTACATGCTTGAAAATGTTTGGTTTGGTACCTCACTTGTGTCTTCAAACCTGTAAAAATACTTTTTAAAAGCCCGGCTCTAGGGTCCACAAGCTCTTCAGCTTTTATTTTGTCAAAGAAGGAGCACTGCCTACTGCAACAGTTCTTCAGCTGAAGCACTCCCCATCCTCCCCTCCTAGGCATATAAAGTTGCCTATCTTTGTGAATAATAATGCCCCAAACAAGCTCTCCTCAGAGGCAGCGTCCCTGGAGAATACCTCAGCTTGAATCGAAACAGGAAGGAAACAGATTTAAAGTGTTCTCCAATTTATTTTGCAAGCTATTTTGAAGTCTTGACTGCATTTGAATGTTTTCTCATGGGGACAAGTGCATAAGCACAAATACAAGCTCTTTATAAAAGTAATCGTTTCACGGATTTAGAGAAGAACATACAATTGCAATTAATATTTTGCACAAACCAGGCATTTTTCAAGATTTGCTTTCAACACAGCCAGATGTGGCGCAGGTCTATTATTGGCAAGAATTTAAGCAATGCTACATCAAAGTGATACAAGAGAGGTAACACACAAAAAGATAATAGAAGAATCTAACAGCTCTAATTATTTTCCAATAGCAGCTTTTTCATGCGCACCAGTGTGGCGGTGCTCAAGAAAGTCTTCCTCAGTTATATGCAATTTTGCAGTCAGGCATCAAGCATCCAGGTGCAGAAGGCAATTTCCTAGGGAAACTGGCCCACAGGGGCAGCTGAGACGTGGCCTGAGGAGGGACACCAGCCACCACGACATGTCATCAGAACAACTCTTCCAGGCTCCTTCCTCCCTGAACAACCCCGGACCATATGTTAACGGCAGCAGAGCTCACTGCCATGACGCCCTGAGAAAACACAGTACTGAGGGCTCATCCCTGCAACAAAACAGTTTTACCTGCACCTGAGAGACGCTGAGCTGCAATAGGTATGTATCTTCCCAGACTGTGCTCCAGGCATGCTAGTTCCTACCAGCACCATAAAAATTGAAGACCCATATCTTCATGCCATCCAGACAGACATGGGAAGCTAATCAACAAGATTGTTGTTGGCAGTTTATTCACTTATTTCTTTAAAGAAGCATCTACCAGTCTTGCCTGTATTTTCACATTAACAAGGATCTTAAGAGCCAAGAGAGCAAGAGTATCCCCCTCTGGATTGCTATACCAGACCAGCATCCCCTTCCTCGCACCTTCGTTACAGGGAATAATTCACTCAGGATTCAGTTACTGTGCCTGGGATCTTGTTACTGCACTAGTAAGTATTAGTGCCACATTACGTCACCATGATACCCATGTACATGAAGTGATATAAACAAATATGTATAGATTGTTTACTTAAGAGACTGTTCAAATGATCTTCAGCTGAGTGAAGTTGCCTTTGGGTGCAATACAGCCAGCACGCATCCACGCAATGGACAGGGTTGCTGATGCGAAATGTGGTCAAGCCTCGATGCCACAGACCTGTGGTAGAGAACTTGGGCATCCCAGTAACACTGTTAGTTTCTCCACACATCTTAAGCCAGGAAAAACGAAACCCAGACACAATTACATGAACTTTCAAATGAAAGCAAATATATTTCCAGTATTTAAAAACTGCTCTGAATAGTCACATGTATATCCCCTTTTTAAAATATATTCTCTTGGGAGAATTTTAATATTAAAATATACAGAATGTACTTAATACCATGAAGATATCATAGATTCATAAAACCATTTAGGTTGGAAAAGACCTTTAAGATCATCACGTCCAACAGTTAAACACTGCCGAGTCCATCATTAAACCATGGCCCTGAGCACCACGTCTACATGTCTCACCTCCAGGGATGGTGACTCCATCACCTCCCTGGGCACCCTGTCCCAATGCTTGATAAACCTTTTAATGAAGAATTTTTCCCTAATATCCAATCCAAACCTCCCCTAGCAGAACTTAAGGCCATTTCCTCTTTTCTTATCACTGGTCACATCGGAGAAGAGACCCACCCCCACCTCTCTGCACCCTCCTTTCAGGCAGCTGTAGAGAGCGATAAGGTCTCTCCTGAGCCTCCCCTTCCCCAGGCTGAACCCCCCCAGCTCCCTCAGCTGCTCCTCATAGGAATTGTGCTCCAGACCCTTCCCCAGCTCCATTCCCTTCTCTGGACACGCTCCAGCCCCTCAGTGTCTTTCTCGGAGTGAGGGGCCCAAAACTGAACTCAGGATTCGAGGTGTGGCCTCAGCAGTACAGGGGGCCAATCCATGCCCTGGTCCTACTGGCCACACTGGTCCTGATGCAGGCCAGGATGCCATTGGCCTTCTTGGCCACCTGGGCACACGCTGGCTCATATTCAGCCACTGTCAACCAACACCCCCAGGTCCATTTCTGCCAGGCAGCTTTCCAGCCCCTCATCCTCAAGCCTGTAGCACTGCAGGGGGTTGTTGTGGCCCAAGTGCAGGACCCAGCACTTGGCCTTGGCCCATCGATCCAGCCTGTCCAGATCCCTCTGCAGAGCCTTCCTGCCCTCAGGCAGACCAACGCTCCTGCCCAGCTCGGTGTTGGCTGCAAACCTACTGAGGGTGCACTCGATCCCCTCATCCAGATCACTGATACAGACATTAAACAGAACTGGCTCCAGAACTGGCCCTGGGGAACACCACTTGAGCCCGGCTGCCAACAGGACTT
Organism: Rhynochetos jubatus; assembly: GCA_027574665.1. Taxonomy (NCBI): domain Eukaryota; kingdom Metazoa; phylum Chordata; class Aves; order Eurypygiformes; family Rhynochetidae; genus Rhynochetos; species Rhynochetos jubatus. Next base: position 139,656,478 of record CM050648.1, on the reverse strand, counting down.
AACTCCATTCACCACCACTCTTTGGGCCCAGCCATCCAAGCCATGAGCAGCCAGTTGCTCCAGGAGAATGCTATGAGAAACAGTATCAAAGGCTTTACTAAAGTCCAGGCAGACACCATCCACAGCCTTTCCCTCACCCACTAGGTGGGTCACCTTGTCACAGAAGGAGATCAGGTTAGTCAAGCAGGACCTGTCTTTCATAAACCCATGCCAACTGGGCCTGATCACCCGGTTGTCCTGACAGGCCTTTAATTCCCCAGATCTCCCTTACACCCCTTCTTGTAAATGGTCATCACATTGGCTAACCTCCAGTCAACCTCCCTGGTTAGCCAGGACTGCTGATAAATGATGGAAAGTGTCTTGGTGAGCTCTTTGCCAGCTCCCTCAGCGCCCTTGGGTGGATCCCATCTGGCCCGTGGACTTGTGTGTGTCTAAATGGTGCAGCAGGTCACTAACCATTTCCCCTTGGATTATGGGGGCTTCATTCTGCTCCCCATCACTGTCTTCCAGCTTAGGGGGCTGGGTAGCCCAAGAACTTACTATTAAAGACTGAGGCAAAGAAGGCATAAAGTACCTCATCCTTTTCCTCATTCTTTGTCATGATTTCCCCTGCACCCTGCATCCAATAAAGGATGGAGATTCTCCTTAACCCTAACGTATTTATAAAAGTATTTATAAAAACATTTTCATTGTCTTTTATAGCAGTAGCCAGATTAAGTTCTAGTTCGGCTTTGGTCCTTCTAATTTTCTCCCTGCATAACCTCACGACATCCTTGTGGTCTTCCTGAGTTGCCTACCCCTTCTTCCAAAGGTCATGAACTCTCCTTTTTTCCCTGAGTTCCAGCCAAAGCTCTCTGTTGAGCCAGGCTGGTTGTCTTTCCCACTTGCCCATCCTTCAGCACATGGGGACTGCCTGCTCCTGCGTCTTTACCACCATTAGGCATGTATTCAAATGACCCACAGTTCTCTTCAGCACTGACCTGAACTGTGTCCCGGCTGTACTCCTTTCAAATTGGGTTGAAGCCAAAGTTACTGGATACCAAACCTCCCTCACTTCTGATCCTTCAGCCAGCAGGAACAATGAATTATTTAACAATAAAAATCAGAGTAGACTGCGGTAACACATATTTCTGATCGCCTCAAGTCATCACCCCCACCTCTTCTGTCAGCCCAGAATCACAGAGGAAGACAGACGCTCTGGCTGTTATTCCCTTCTCTGAGGAGCAGCTCTGATACAAGGACAGCAGTTGACACTACCTGAGCTACCAGGATGCCCCTGCTCCTCCCAAAGCTCCCCAGATGAGAAGAACCCCCAGTGCTGCCGATGGTGCTGCTGCTCCATGCAAGCACAGGCAGGGTTGGCATCTGCTGAGGTATCTGTTGGATATAAACTAAACAACCCAGATTTGACCACTTCATAAAAATCATAGTTTGTAGCTGAGTGGAATTTAATACAAGTACACCAAGTCCAAGGAATGTCAGCTTATTAATTTTAATAATAGGTTTCTTTATGATCTTTTTTATTTCAGGTTATTATTCCTCCATCAAAACATCTAGTAATTTTCAAATAGATAAGGAATTAACCGTTAACGTGCTTACCAAGATTAGATATTGCAAGCCACCAAGTAACTTAATGAACGCAAAAGGCACGGGTAGCCTTGAAAGCAGGACACCCTAGAGCAAGTATCTCAGCTCTACAAGACAAGATGACTGAGGCTGAGATGCAGAGCGGGGCGGAAAAAAAGAAGTTGGGCAGATCTGGAGAGGCACACCAAACAGCAAGCCGCGAAGACACTCCAGTGACTCTGGACCAAGTCAGATGAGTTTAGCAGGGTTTATTAGCTTGGGTCTCACTGCGGCACCAGTGAGAGGCAGGAGCAGCCCCAGGACAGCAATGCATGAAGGAACCACAAGGAACAGCAACCAACAAAGCACAAACATTTCCAACTTTCTCAAGCAAGGCTCGGCTAAAAGCAGGTTGGGAAAGGATGATCCACACTAAAGCTTCAGTAGCTGAACCGCAAGACAATACATATGCCTCCAGGCTGCCTTCTTACACGTAAAATCATTGTATCAACACTTCACCATTGCAGTGATCAATGCACTGATCATACTTCATGGTGTATCCCATCCCTCGTATTTGTTAAGCTTATGAGGAGTTAACTTACAGCATCATAAGTAGTTGCTCAATATTCTGTTTGCAGCTCTGAGTTTTCTTTCTTTCTCTCTCTAAGAGAAAAAAGAGCATAATGTGCCTAAGTTAAAATTCTAGTAAACGGTTCACGCATTTCCCTTCACTAGAAAGAACACCGGTGTTCTAGACGCCCAGGTCTGATCTCAGAGCTACAGCCTATGAAATGAAATCTCACTTGGTGCTCTTCTCACCCCTGCTACAATCCCAGGCTGGGAGAGCCTGTCCACACGGCTGATTCAAGTGCCTTGTACACCCCAGACTGACAGCACAGGGCCAGGGTGGTAGGAGCTCAGCTGTTGCTGCGCCTGAATCAGTTGCCCACCGACTACCTCAGCCCAAAGACTGAGTCTCCTGTCAGAAGAGTTATATTAAACAAATGATACCTCTTGTAAGTATTTAGTGGAGACAGTTGTTCTTGTTCAAGGAACAAAGCAATAGCTTCACTGACTTTTCGGGTAGAAGAACGTCCAATTATTGTACAATTAACATCTAAATATTGTGCAGTTATTCACTTCATATTTGTGCAGCAGAAACAGAGGTGAGAAGCCAACCCACAATATTTTTATTAATTTGTAAAATGCTGTAAAATATAAACTAATGATAATTCAACTATGCATTGAGCACTATCGGTGCTTTTGGATCTCTGCGTTGAGCATCCAGCTAACAAAGGGACGGATTCTACTAGGTAGGAGTATACTATTACTCCGAACAAACCAAGACAGTTCCTAGTTCTCCTAAGGCCACCTTGAAGCATGACTCCATGTCACATCAGCCTGGGCCTTGCCTGAGACGACCCTTCCTTAGGGACACAGCCTCAAAAGAAAACGAGGAACAGCAAACACATGTGAACATCACCGTATGACAAAAGGAAGAGAGAAATTAGACTCCCCATTAAGTCCAATCTTTTTTAAAAGCTGAAGCCTAGGATGTTGTCCTGAGATCTTATAAGCTGCTATCTGCCATCACTTCAAGGCTCACGTGATTATATTCCCCCAATGTGGCAAAAAAATATAGCAAAATCAACCTAGCAATCTTCAGGAAGCGTTGATGTTGGTGTTTCACAGTAAACCAGGAGACTGCCAGGACCATGGCTAACAGCAGCAATTCGGGTTTTAACACACCACTGCTGCGATCTGAAATAGGAACAGAAATACCTGCCCTCCACGCAGCAGCACCACTACCATGGCCACTACCTAAGCAAGGGTGGAACGTGTCATCGGGCAACAACCTCATCAAGCAAAAACGGACCGCAACCATCCCTAAATCATTTGTACTATAGCGTGGTCAGAAACCCCAACTCTCTCAGACACAGACAAGGCTCCCATAACCACAAAGGCACCTGTTCTTCATTCACGTCTTAAAAGCAGCCTTTCCTCTGCCTTTATTCTCCCTAAAATTCGCGTGTGTGTGCACCCACCTGCCCGTCTCTTCCTGTGTGGAGGGCACGGGCAACACCCACCACCACCACCACCACGACCACCACCATCCCCCCTCCGAGATCCCGGCGGTGCCCGGGCCCGCATCCCGGCCTCCTCACGGAGGGGGCCGGACACTCCCCAACCCCCCTTGTCCCGCCCATCCGGGCCCCGCGGCCCCGGCCCTCACTGCGGAGGGTCCCCGCTGGCCCCAGGGGCAGGGCCCGGCTTCGCCCCGCCGTGGCGGTCCCCCCGCGGCTCGCCCTCAGCGCCCCGCTCCCTCGGCCCGGGGAGGGAGAACCCCATGCCCCCAGCGCCCGCTGGGGAAGGGCGCGGCCGGCGGCAGGTGCCTGAGACCCTCCCCGGGGAGGCCGCCCCCGCGCCGGGCGCCGCCCGCACTCACCGTCGCTCGCCATGGCCGCGGCCCAGCCTCCCGCGCTCGCCGCCCGATGGCGGTGGAACCCCGCGGCAAGGCGGGGAGGGGGGGGCTGCGCTGACCCGCACGGCGCCTCCCAGCCTCGGCGCGGGGAGGGAGGGCGGGCGGGGGTCCCCCGGGGCTGCGGGAGGGAGCAGCGCTGTCTTCTCCCCGCGGCGGCGGCAGCAGCGGGTGCGGCGAGCGCTGCCCGGGCCGGGCGCGGGGGCTGCGGGACAGGCCGGGGGGAGGGAGGCGTGAAAGGCGGCCCGGCCCGGCGAGAGCCGCATCGCCCCGCGGCCCCGGGCGCTCCGGCCGGGTTCGTGCACAGCACAGGCGGGACCCGCGAATTTCGCCGAACAATCCGATTTGGGAGGGTAAGCAGCTTCACCCCGTCTCCCAAAACGTTGTGCCATCGCCTCTGACGAGTCCCCAGGACTCCCTTGACCCGGTCAGCGGCGGGTGTGAAATAGGACAGCCAACCCCTCCCTCACTCATGCGGGCTCTGCCGACACCCAGCCCTGTCTCAAAAACTCACCTGGACACACAACAGGTTGCACTGGGCCGGTCTCTGAGATTTAAGTGCGACCTCACTTTTAATCACACGTACAAAAGCAAGTTACTCCTGCTCTCTGACAACCCTTAATTGCTGGCCCTCGCATCCATCTTTACCACCCAGGTTTACGTTTCAGTGACTGGAGAGGACGCGGTTTGGTGTGTTACAACCTAACAGCTCCAGCTGTAGCAACATCATTTTGCTTTGCTTATGTTTCTATAGCTGCCAAACCAGCACAGAGAAACTGACCCCAGCCCTGGAGTGCTAGAGCAAGACAGTTTTAGTCCATTCCTCAACCCCTTGCAGCTCCTGAAGTTCTCACAGTCCCATTTCCAAGCACTGGGTTGCATACGGATGGAGGAGGGAAGGATTCCAGTACCAGGATTAATCTGGTCTGAGGATAAAGATGAAAATGGGGTGTGAGAGCCAGGTCCTCACCCCAGGTCCATGCACTAAGCTTTGTAAAACGCGAGCAGGCAACTCCAGAAGCTGAATAAACTTGAAAAATGAAACGTTCCAGAAAAGAAGGGATAAAATATCTGTCATTTGAAGAACTTCATTTCTCTGTGTGATGAGAGAATAGAAGCTCTCTGCATAGGGTCCTGTTATAGAATACATTTAAGTATAGGGTTAGAATAAACTTCAAGTTGTTCTCAATTCCATCTCCTGTCTCCCAAGCAGGATTAGGTCTACCTCAAACACCCATGACGGATGTTTTTCCAACACTGTTTTGAATTCCTGCAGTAAAAGTGACTCTGCTGTTTGTTGTAAGGCCAAACTGTTAACTGCAAAGATCTCTTATTAAGTAAATTCACGTTACTGTAAATTGTATAGCTCTGCCTCAGTGAACATGGAGAATGATTAATCACAATTTGCATAAACACATATTTCAAAGCTGTAAAGACCTTTACTGGGAAGACTGCTGTGCTCATTCCCAAACTCCTTCTTTTCCAGACTAAACTCTCCTGTGGTTGGTTTTCTTGTTGTTGCCCCCCTCCCCCCTTTTTTTTTTTTAGGATTCTCTAATTATGCTAGAGGCGATGTCTACATACTCCCCAAACTATACACAACACGATCACCACTGCCATCCATAGCATTTGGGATTTTTCACATCACCCCATATTGCTGATCCACCTTTGTTTTGAGGGCTGCAAAAGCCTTCAGATTGAGAACAGCTGCTTACACAAGCATTCCCGAGCTGGCATTTGCATTTAATTTGTCTTTCCAAGTGCAGCCTTTTGCACTTAACCTTTACTTAATTAAACCTTGTTGACTTCTCCCATTATTAGAATAAAAATTATATTGGAACATGTCTTCACTTAAAACAGTTTCTAAACTGATGTCACCTCTAAGCGTTTTAAGTGTACTCTGCTCTTCCTCACCCACTTTAAACATTGCACAGCACTAATTCAAACCTCCACGCAGATGTTCCTCTAGCTTTGCCAAAGAAATGGTGATTACTGTTGTACGAATGTGGGTCTTCAGTCAGTTTTATGTCCAACTCAGAAGTTTCAGCCAAATCATATTTCCCTGTTTACAAAAACCGTAACAACATCCAGATATGTATGTCATTTTGCCTCATGCCTATCCATCGGGTCAGCTGGAAGTTAGACTGGCGTTACAGAGCTGAAATTCCCTGGTAGCGTTTGACTACTTGTATTAGCTGAGGCTATAACCAGAAGAGAAGTTAGATAGTAGAAAACAATATTCCTGAAGTCCAGATTTACTGTTGGGGCTGTAGGTTGTTTTATGTTTTTATAATGACAGCTGCTTGCTTCAGTGAAGCACCTTAGGAAGTCCCTCTCCTGTTTTTAAAAGCCTGTAATTGCCCATCAGGCTGCAGCAAGAGATTTTCCTTTTTTAAAAAAAAAAGATTACACCAGCATTATGAAACTTTGCTTACAGCTGCCTCTAAATTCTCAGGATTACTGTTTTGAAAATTTACCACTGTACAGAGGCAGCAGTTCTAAGTCTATCCCCAAGCACAACTTTTATATCTACGTAATTTCATAAACAAATTAAAGAACATTGGTTTTCCTAATTACACTATTAAAATAACCGTTAGTTGAACGCACCCACCTTCGTGCCTAGTCAAGCCTTTGGCCTGCTTCCAATGTTGATGTGCAGAAGACTCATGTCACTGAATATCAGAAATCCTGAAAAATTCTCCTACTCAGCTCTTCGGCTGGTTCAAAGATGCAAGGAGAGGCAAACAAAATGGTCACATTATGAACAAGTGCTACTGCAGCAACAGTATTAAACATACTCCTTAAATGTGTTAAAATAAATGTATTCCATATATATGGAATAATAATAATAATAATTTAACTGAAAACAGTCTGTCAACAAAGTGAAAAATAAGCTTCTGCAGCTGTGTTAAATTTTAGCTTCCTTGAGGAAGACGCCTCCAAGTTGGAGGGAAATAGAAAATCTCTTTCAAGTTTCCCTTTGGGAGAAGAACCCACAAGACCTAGCTTAGCCTCGGTGCCTAGGAACAGCGGAAAAGGATCAGTGCTGTAAAGCTCATCCTTAAGCAACTTCCTAAGTGAAGAAACTCATAAGAAATAATGAATTTGAAGCTGTATTCCCAATATCTGATAGGAAGAACATTCCTCCTTCATCTCTTTCTCTTGGGCAACCCCTGGTTGACTGAGAAGATTCAAGTACTCTACTGCACCTCATCTCCCAACTGCCCCCCTATTACCCCTGTACAGCTACCCATGCTCTGCAGCGCGAGAGCTTCGCCGTTAGCCTGCACACCCACACCCAAAGCAGCAGCTGGACTGACAAATCTAACAAATGCGGTATTACTGAAGCGATCCATGTTCAAATGAGCAGAAAATATTGACCAAAAAAGCCTGGCTAAGTTTTCCTTAAGAGGTCTCTGTGTTTCTTACAGCTGCTCACCAACAACTAGGAGCAGAAATGTGTAGAGTTTCCAAGTTTGTGCTCGTAACAGAAAAGCTCAAGCATCATTATTGGAAAAAAACAAAATGCCAATTAAAACCAAGCTGTTCAGAATCTACAGAAATGAAAGCTCCACAACCTTTGTAACTACAGGTGAGTCTTTTTAAATAGACCACATCTATGGCATGTTCTATCCCCAGGCTAAGCCCAACAGCCTTAGGACCAGAAGCACACTGGAAGTGAACGTTAAACCAGAAAAAAAGGGTAGAAACTAAGGGCGTGTATGAGAAATTTAACTATTACCACCACTACAGAGATTTTTTTTTTCTGTATAGAAGCATTATTTCTGTAATAATTTGATCTGGACTAATAATGACTTTTGGATTAGACTGTAACGATTGCGGTTATTCAACTGAATATTCGATTGTTCTGTTTATTACACAGGAAGGTTTGGGCTTTATTGGTGTTTCCTCTTTTCCCATTAACAAGGTTGAGTGCAATACTGGTGCTTAATTATTAGTTTTTCCAGTGTACAACCTGTTTTTCATTTAGGCCCATTGCTCCTTACCAACCCATGCATTTAATACAGGCTCCTTTTATAGTCACGTCATTTATATTTCCACTTTTTTCTTCTAGGTAAGGGCACTTCAATTCCTTTGGCCTTTGAGAGTCATACTACCAAACTAATTCGCTCAGTTAGGTCCCTTCTATATTTAAAATCTTTTACATTTCTTCTTCTAGGAGAAGACACTTCAACAGCTTTGGCCTTTCTTGATAGTATGGCTATGATCAGCCGGAGAGTGTACCAGGGAGAGTGAGTATCCACATACTTCTTGAATTCCTGTGGTCAGACGGGTATTTATAACCTTTCAGGGCTTTATCTATATAAATATTTAATAATTTATATAAACATTTAAAGAAATATGTGTATTAAATACACTGTAGTAAATACAATTTATTAATAAATACAAATATCTATTCTAGTTTCACAGATTTCAGTGCTTGTTATTGTTTACAGAAAATACTCCAGCTTACCATTCTCAGTCTGTTTGCTTCTGCAGTCCTGTTGCCTAGAAATCATTTCCCCATCCTCTACCTGTTCTCAGTACTGAGTTTCATGTTTATTTCCACACCCACTTCTTCCACTCCTCTCCAATTTACAAAGATCATTGTGAATTCCAGTCCTGCCCTCGTACAGCTCAGGGTTATCTGCAGAATTAACAAACGCACTTTACATTTCTTCATTCGACTCTACGGTGATTCCAGATCTGCTGGAGACAGAGCGCGATAGAGGGCTTACCGCCAGGTTCGTTTCCCACACCTGATGGACACTGCTGAAGTTACACACTAAAAAATGGAGCAAGTAAATGGTGAAAAACAATTTATTGTACTAAATTTCAACAGTCAGTAACCTTATGTTCAGTGATAAAAGATTACAAATGTGCCTCTCACGGGCAAATATTTTGTGAGTTGTTCTTTTAAAGGTCTCAGCTAAAACCACCATTGCAGCCCAACACGAGTTCCAAGCGATAACTGACTTTGTACAAGTTAAATACAACAAGCAACCATCTTCTCTTTCCATCTCAAACAGGGCACAGCAACCTTGTCTCCCCCAAGAAGCACTAACCAGGTGCTGTACCATGAGACAGCTAAGGTATACCAGTCACTACCAGTATTCCAGCATCACCTGTATGTTCAAAGACATCCAAAACATGCATTTTCTGTTACCTCTGACACTGACATTTTGTCATTAAAATTAACATTAGTGCTTCTCCAGCTGGATCCTCTAACGTTGTCTTTTCCTCTTGGGGAGAGATACTTCTGAAAGGAAATAAAGAGACTTTTCTGTCAAGCTTTTCAATGTAACTTCCCTTACAGAATGATTAAAGTAGAATTAATTCTGCCCACCAAAGGAATTTAATTAGATGAGCTCCCGAGATCCCCTCCCAATTCCTCTCTCATAGTCTGAAATATGAAAAAACCACCATTCTAGGTTCTACAGCACATTATCAAAGCATCAGTTAAAATTCCGTTGATGAACAAAATACTGTACTTTAAAACGTATTCAATCTTGAGAGCTTTCTGCTCCTCATGCCTTTAAGAGTTCATTGTTAATTTGACAATGGGAACACTCACAAAACTATGCGCAAAATACCCAAAGAGATTGCTTATGGGAATTCTTAATGCTTCGGAATTTGCTAGCAAATTCTGAGAAATGGAGAATGTTCACGATTTAGAAAGGAACTTTTTGCCCACAACCACTTGAAGGAAAAAGTAAATAAAGTACAGTATTAAACACACCATCGTGCCTTCAACCTGACCATTTAAAACTGAATGAATACACACTGTCTACAATTAAGATGATCAGAGAATGTAACCTCATTTCAGTACTATAAGATGCTCTTTTGCTTTTAAAAAGAGCAAATATAAATGTGCTACCTCACTACAAACGTATTTTAATAGTTATTCTGCTGCCTTGTATTAAATATCCTTCCATCACATATAATTTTGGATAGTAAATTGACTCCAAAAGATATACTCCTCACACTTACTTACGTCATCAACCTTTCCAGAAGTTGTACTTAACCCTTTGCTCCCCCTTTAAGCAGTCTAATTAAATCCTCCACTTTCAGGTTAAGAACCAGTACCTCTGGTCTACCAAGTCTGCCCTCCTACACACGCAAGGCCTATCAGTCTCAGGCTACCTAGAAACTGACAGTGGAAACCATGCCTTTAGCTGGCCAGCTCCTCTCCCGTGTCTGAGACAGCTCCACCTAGAGCACAGCTAAATAAGGTATTCAAGACAGAGAGAATGGAGTTTTCTGTCTAGAGTGTCTGTTCCACAGTGCTTATGTTCTATCCAAGCATTACAGACAACTGACCATGAAGCTTCGGAGTTGCAGGGTAGTTCAAGATCATCTAACATCTCAATTTATACTATATGTATTTGATGCTCCTAGTAGAGCAACTCTACCACCAGCTTTGAGAAAACTGCTTTACCATTGCTTCCATATCAAAATGATGTTATTTCCAGTAACATGTACGATAGCAAAGTCACTGAGTCTCCTGCTGCAGTTCCCAGAATGCTAACTCAGCTACAACAGACAGCTTCTAATAGAGCAGAGGATGCTATCACTGTACATGTATAGTGGAACACAACCCTTCAGCTGGGCAATGCTTCAAACGAAGACTAGAGGGGAAACTCCTATGTCCACTCACTTCCACAAAGGTGAAGGCAGGAAAGGCTGCTCTGACCTCAAGAGCGGGTTACATAGGCTTCCAGACCTACTAGAACTGTTAGTGGGAGAATGATCAAAAAAAAAAAAAAAAAAAAAAAATCACTTTTCCCTATACACTGGAGCTCTTCAAGCCAGATTTGTATCATGGAAGAGTAAGTCTCCTTTTAATTGGACCAGTTTTAATTCTGAACACACCATAATGAAATCTATGTATAAAAACCATGACTCGCAGGATTTTGCCGCCACGTGTGTGCTCATACCAAGTCTCCAAGCAAAGCGCTGATTTTCATGCAACAATTTACAGGCTAAGAACCAACTTAGCTTTTGCAAGGCAGCAACATATGGTCCAAAATACCAGCTCTTGTTTCAGAAAAAACACAGCAGCAGTAGAAAAACAAGTCACCAGTTTTAGAATTTCAATCACTGTACCTTCTTCATCCGAGTTATCTTCTTCTGTGATTATAGGCATCCCAATATGCTGAGTAACAGCTTCCTTTGCCACCTGCATTTCACCTGCAGATAGATATTTTTAATTCTGTTTTTAGAAAAAAATGTCAGATTTCTTTTTCTTCTACATCTCAGGTCGAGCAGTTAAAAGATTGTTCACCTGCTGCTCTCGACTTTCTAGTCAAAAGCTGTGGGGAAACACCTACATTTCACAGTACCTTCATATGGCTCACTAAAGAAACCTTCAATAACAAGTAATTAACACTACAAGCTTAAAGCATACTAATCACCAACTCAGTCCAGAGATAATTCCAAATGCCCTTATTCCTCTTCAATATTTCACCTAATGTTTTAAAGTGAAGCAAAGGCAACACTGCGTAATGTTCACTTCTGAAGAGGGATGAATTTTCTCAGTAACCTTTTTTTTCTAGCAGAGGCTAAGTTAAGTCAGAAAACAGCTTGGAATTTTGAAATGAAATCGCTATCTCAAAATAAAGTTAATTCAAAACTGTTTTGCTGTTCGATTTCATTTAACCTTTAATAAATAACAAGTAAATGAAAAACTAAATGACAGAGCAACTTCTATCGGTTCAAAAGTTGGATATCAGAAATAAGATTTCCTTCAGGAAAGTAATTTCCCATGTTTTCAGAACTGGAAGAAAGATCTAAAGAAAATCTTGGAAGACAAAAAAAAAAAAAGCCTAAGCAGGGATGTGCACATACCTAGAAAGTAAAACCGCACCAACCCAGATGGCACAAATGCTGTGGTAGCAAAATAACTAAATCAATCACTGGTCAGTTCAGATATGCCAAAGATCAGCAACACCAGACAGGATCTCTCCAACAGAGACCTGAAATAGAGAGCTGATCTCCCTCTCTTCCTCTTTTGATCTAGCAAAGCATGCTCACACCCGGTCTCACATCAAAATGAGTCAGCCCTCAACTGGGAGATTTGATCTCTGTCAGAATACATTAACATAAATGTCTACACTATATAACAAAGGATTAGCCATTTATATGGATTCTTAACTTCTTGGTCTCAGCAGCATATTTTCAACAAGCTTCACAAATAAAAGAAAAAGACATGAACTTAGCAGCTTTGGATCAGGTAAGTCAATTTTTTTGAAGACAGTTCTGGTCTGAGGCAGAAGGGAGTTCGCAGTCCAGTTTTCTTACTTCTAAAAACATCCACCATATCCTTGCTTGCTCCGTCACATTCTGTTGGCACTTATTCTCTCCATAGGCAGCCACTCTTACCACTCACAAAATTCTATCCTTCCCACAGGATTCAAGTGGAGATCACAGATATTTGCAGTTAATATTCCATAATACTCCTTGTTAAAAGTTCTAATTCTTTCTCTAACTACATTAAGCAAGGGCCTTCACTAAGCACGTACAGGGACATACCAATGCTTCTTGGAACAGTACAGATAAACCATAACGATATCAAGTATAGGCAGTTAAAAGTATTTCCTTCCAGGGTGCATTTCAAAGGAAGTAAAAAGATCCCAAAAATGGACGTAAGTACTCGGCATCTGTTTCTAAAAAGATTGCTCCTTAAAACTGGTTTTATTCCTAACTAAAATTATAATGCTCAGGAGAAATAAAATAGAATTACACAACAGATCCACAAAAAACCCAAGTCACAGGTGTATAAAAAACCCTCCTGTCGAGAAGGGAAAAGTGAGGTTTAGCTACAAACTAATCTAAAACTGTTATAATGTAATAATTGCAATACTGAGATTAAGGAAATAATTTGAAAGGAGTTTTGAAACTACGTCAGTTGTTGATAAAAGATTTGTATTCACATGGAAGTCCTAAAAATTTCACTAATAAAAGGACAAAATAAATAACAAGCATCAGATAGAAGGCGAACGACTGATGTGGTAGTGCAGGTACTAGTCTTACAAAGCAATCATCGTCACTAAGATATCAACACCATTTTCTCTTCAGAAATACTAGAGGATATTCCTTCAAGAGCTCAGGAACAGGTTAGAAACAGGCAAGGTTTACTTTGGATTTCATGAAGATAGTATGAGCTATCAAAATTATCAGATAGGCTAATTTCCATCAGAAAGATGGCTTCAAAAGTACAAGCTATCTGTCAGAAGAAGAAACAGACACACCTTCATCTCCACAATTTTTGTTAGCAACAGGAAGGACTAAGACAATTCCCCACAGGACATGCTTTTTTTCTAAGGTCATGTCTTTCCAGGGAAAAATTAGCAGGACCATGTATGAGACTTCAAATTAACGATAAACTGCATGTACTCATGCTGTCTTTCTACCTGACCAGACTGTGGAAAACAGACAGAAAGGTTCCGTTATGACAGGTGTAATCACAGAACATTTCTTTAATCCTATATCCATTGATAAACAGCAAAATTTGAACCAGCTGCCTCAGCTAGCTGTAATGGATAAACTTCTGCGGACTCTCCAGGCTCACAAATACAATGGAGAAATACCTTCGCTTTCCAAAGAAGCTCCTCTTCTTCCTGGCTTTGGTCTCCTACTGGTTTTTTTACTTCGGCTTGGTGATTTCCCACAATTTGATCGTGATTCAGAAGATTCTAGTTTTACTTGACGATGTCTCCTGGATTTGGAAGCCTTGAACCCAAACATACACACGAATAATGCAAAAGAGCTAGACTTCTGCAGCCAGATATTACTGTATGATGCCCAGTACTTTACAAGCTGGCAAGGACTAAAGCATCAACTGTGTCAGGGGGAAGGGCAAAGGGAAGATTCCCACTAGCTACTCTTGTTCAGTTTTAACAGGACAACACCCTCCTATGAATGATTTAATGGGCATATAACTTACAATTCAGGTTACATTCACTTATTTTCAAACCATTCTCTGTTGGTATCAACCTACACCATGTTGCACACTGCTACGTGCACGGAAAAGGAACACTTTCAAAAACTACAGCACCATAAAGCCTCCTTACTTTCATATTTTGCTTAGGTGCCTAGAAAACAATATCACTGCATATTCACAAGTCCAGACTGTTTTACACTCCAGAGGGCTGTTTCATTTAATAATGCATTTTTCAATAAGAGATTTTAACAAACAAGGGAAGTTGTGATGTTTCTCATAGGCCTGCTATGAAAAAGACAAATCAACAATATTTTTAAAGTAACACTTATTGAAACAATGTTTCCAAGAACTTCCAACTGACTTTAAATCCCCAAGTTCCATTTCTGCAAGCATCTTCAGAAATTCTGATACCTAAGATTCATTCAATTTGAGCAATTAAACTCGCAAGTATTTTATACCATCTACCTAAAATCCCATCAGCTTAAATGGAGTGTAGGCATTAAAAGATAACCTTGTAAATTAAAATCCCCCAAGCATAGACTGTATCTGCACCGTTTCCATAAATCTAACAAGCACAGTAAGAGCTTCAGGTTTCCCCAATGTGTTACGAAAACTACAACATTCAAAGGTTGAATTAGAGTGCAATTTTAACTCATTCTTTTCTGACCTAGCATTTACATCAAACTGGTACTTAAAACTGTCCTTTAAAAATACATACATCCTGTTAGCATCCAATTTTCTGCCTACCTCAACAACTGCAGAGTAAGATCTGTATTTGATTCTAGCCAATGCATTTGCTCTTTCAGAACCCTGCAAAGAAACAAAGAGATCAGTCAGGAAAAGTTTTCTCATGCTATTTATACCAGTATTGAAATGAAGTATCACATCAGACAATCACTTGAGCAATATCTCACTGCAGCTACAATTCTTGAATGAGAATTAGTTCTATATAATTAGAATGCCACCAAACTGTTACTTAAAGGAAAAAAACCAAAATTCATTAAAAAGACAGACCATAATTTTGGTTGTCTTCTCTGTTACAAAACCCAGGAGGAGAAAATCAAATTAAACTTCACATCTTACTCAAATTCAAAGTTGATATTAGCAGAAAAGTACAACAAGAGATAGTTTTGTAGCATATAAAATGGATATTGCATTTAGCTGAAACTCCAGGAGGAACCATAAAGGAGTCTGTCCAAGCAAATACAGCTCCTTCCCCTCCTTACCTGAAACAGACTTTTTGTTACAACCATTCCAGAGCTATCAAAGCAGCAAATGCTCACAACTTAACAGAAAACAATGTGATTTAAAACCACCACCAAAAAAACTACCAGCCCCACTAGCTGTTTCTGGAATTTACTTTGAGCTATCATGGCTTGTGAAACTGCTTAACCTGTGGTCTGAAGTCAAAACACTAAGAGATTTGGCCTGTGCAATGTAGCAAACTACTTCATTCTTCTTACCTCTGATTCTAGCAGAGTCTCTTCTTCCTTTCTGTTTGATATTTCATCAGCTTCTTTAGCACTGAGGAATAGTTTCTGGAAAAAAAAAACCAAACTGTCGTATACAAGGCAGCTAAACTCCAAGAATAGTGAAAACAAAACCAAAACAAATATTTACATATACACCCATTTTCTTCATCGATCTTACACTATGGCCTTTGCTTGACCCAAGAATAAGTGTTACAGAGGTAATTCATACTGTCATTCTAATAATGCCCTTGAGTCACATCCTCCAGGGCTTAACGCTCAGCAGTCACAGAGGCAGCAACACACACAAGTCCATGTCCTTCCCCCCATACCATAATTCTGCCTAAGGTTTCACTCATTCCATGTCTTCAGTGTTACAGTTCTTTCTACTCGAGTTCGGTAATTACAAAGTACGTTCAGAGGTAATTGCACTCAGACAGGCAGTTCTTACACGCTCACAGAGTCTGCTAAGTTGCCACAGAACAGCGGTTGATATCACCTACCATTCTGTTCTGCTGCCATTCCTGATGTTCCAAAGTTAGGTCTTTAAGAGTAACTACAAATTCATCTTTTATCAAGCTCAACGCCTTGTCTGGCTGGGATTTGTTACCTGAAATGACACACTTCATTTTCTGATAGTGGTCATGAATATTCATCAGTTCCTGAAATATAAAAAGATACTTGTCAGAAAAAAAAAAAAGAGAAGATTCCATCAGTGAAGCAGTATTAGTCCTCAATGAACAAAACCAGCATCAAACCAACCATTCTAAGGACACCATGGAACTAGCAGGAGTGTTGGAAACAATTCTGTTCAGTTTTAGGGAGCCTTGCAATACTGCTAACTAACAACGTCCCATCAGTTCACCAAATAAGCAAAAGCAGAAAAAGTATTTTGCATTGTTCAAGCTAGGAAGGAAGTCTTAGTGATGCTCAGGATCAATGTTCACAGAGGTCTCATTCTGATATGGTGGTTTATTTTCATCTCGTTGGAGAAAGCATTTTACTTCCTCCTTTTGAGGAAGCAAATCTTCTCACCCTGCTGTTTCTGGAATTACTGATTTTTGTATCGCTGTAGTCAGCCTTACTGGTGATGCATATTTGCTAGCAGCAACTGGAAAATCCTCTGAACAAATATCTATTACTGAGTCACAATGAGCAACATAGGAACCTATACCCAGCTTGAATTACTTCATTTTTTACAAAATGTACTATATATTAAACAGAAACAAGTTTTAAAAGGAGAAATAAAGAAGGCTATAAACTTGCAGATAAGTAATTTCATATTATCACAGTTATCTAGCCTCCAGCTGCAACCTGCAGACATATCAAAACAAACACGTTTCCTCTCACCCACCATTTTCCAGTTTTCTCCGACTAAATGACAATTTAGTCCCTTCCCCTTTTACAGCTTACTGAAGCAAATCCACAAAATATTAGAGCATATTTTGTACTGAAAAAGGTACCACAGCTCTTACAAAATACAGGCCATGGTTTCGAGCGTCCAGTAAAACTGCTGGTGCAGGCCATTACCCTGGTTTGCATTCCATAAGAAGACTTACAAAGGACAGGAGTGTGCTGATTAGATAAGTTACAGCTCTCGGACAACAGAAGAAGAAAAACAAACACACCAAAACACAGCAACCAATCTGTAGTTTAGAAGTTACTGTACCTCCAATACATCATTAGTGATGAGGCTGTTTACTCTGTTACTTGGGTCCTTAAATTCTTCTTTAAGTTCATTTTCCTGAATCTTCTTCTTCTTACTTTGGTAGTTCAGCTAAAGTAAGAGACATTGCTTTGTAAGCTAAAAGCAAACATAAAATGGCACCTCCTCTACAAATTCTCACTGCGTATCCAACCACCAGGAGATGCTGAAAGGCATAAAACCATCTCATCAACAAGAGCATGCAGCTTTACTGTCAAGTGCTCAGTCAGCACTTTTCAAAAATCATTCCCTAGTCAAGAATTTAATCCAGCAACCAGATTCAAGAGTATGACATTTCCACAAATTATAAGACATCTCAAACCTAATAAGAACATTAGGTTTAATAAGAACAAAATACTTTCAGGTGAGGAGCACGCTACGTTCCAACATCCTCTAGGCTTTACATCACATACGTAGCTACAAAAAGCACACTACTTTTCAACACAGTCTCAAAGCTAAACTAAATACATGAGTGCTGGTGAACTGTCAGCCATTGAAAACTGAAGATATTTTATTAAAAATGGTAAGTCATTAATGTAGTAACTCACTAGCTTTGGCATTGCTGTGAAATGAAATGCTCGAGCAAGTCGTAGTGTCCTAAAGATGTATGCTGCGTCATAATGCTGAGAGTCTATCAGATCCTGTTGAAATCTCTGGATTTCAGGCCAATCCTTGAGTGCAATTCTGATCTGCAACAAAACAGCTGTATTTTGTCACACTGACCTGCATATTTCAACAAAAAAATTCACCCGATTACTGTGATCATGTTATACTATGCGCAGTACTTGGATGTCTAGGGTATAACATGTCACACGAACACAGAAAGGGTCCTACTATCACATTTGTTACTACTATCAAAATGTTATACAGATCAGCTTGTTTTACTGTTGTGTTAAACAATCTCACTGCAGTTGTTTTCACTAAGTGACATGGAACACAAGCCCTTTAACAATTGAGAAAGTTAACTCTTCACATTCTGAGATGTCTGAGACAATACCCATCTAGGAGACTCCTGATCACTAGATGACGAGGAAACAATACTTATACCATGATTTGCTGCCAGTAAAAAGTATCCCTCTCTTCTTCCTTTCCTTCCTCTCCCATGTACTCTGCTCACTTCATTTTCTACCTAATTTAGCTTCTTTAAATTGGCTTTAAATTGAAAGCAGGTAGATTTAGATTGGACATCTGGAAGAAATTCTTCCTGGAGAGGGTGGTGAAGCACTGGCACAGGTTGCCCAGAGAAGCTGTGGATGCCCCATCCCTGGAAGTGTTCAAGGCCAGGCTGGATGAGGCTTGGAGCAACCTGGTCTAGTGGAGGGTGTCCCTGCCCATGGCAGGGGGGGTGGAACTGGATGGTCTTTAAGGTCCCTTCCAACCCAAACCATTCTGTGATTCTTTATTAATTCCTGGGCTCTCTTAACAGTTGCTGTATAGCAGTGGGTTTAAAATTCCCTAAATTCATCTCCATAAAAGGCATCAACTGCTTTCAAGTTACGGTATGAGATGTAATGGCATCACTGTAGAATACTTAAACTTCAGTTTCTTATTTAAAGAATTTGGACTTGGCTGTGCACATGTATACAACATACATCACAGTCTCCAAGCAATACACTTCTCCTTGCACTGAGCTTCCAACTCCTTCACACTGGTCTCCTGTCCTAAAAGCGTCAAGGAGACATGTCACACAGGCATTCACCCTTTCAACCCATTTACAAATTCCACTTCAGATTAACAGGAACTGGAAATAATTCAGCCAGTCTTCATTCTGTTGAAGTTCTAAGGAATAACTGGGGCTGTAATGGAGTTCTCCCCAGAGCTGACGAGCACTTTCTCTGTTCTCACTTAAAGCTAATCATCTTCAGTTTTGAACAGATAAGAGCTTTCTATCTGGCATACAAGATTTCTGAGACTGCAGCTACGATTTAGGAGGCACAGGCAACACATTAGTTACCAGCACTTAATTTCTCAAACCTAAAGGTGTTTGAAAGGCTGCCTTTTCCAAAGGGACCACCTGGTCCTAAATGTTGTTTATTTTAGGAAAGTGAGAGGAAATGCCCTACTCATTTATGATGGCAAAGTAGACAGAGGTATACCATGTATCTCTCTTGAGAATAAAACCTCAGGAATAATTACCTTTTGTTTTGGCTGGCAGAGCTGCGTGCTATAGAGTCCATACAAAAGGTACAGAGCACCAACTCGAATCTGGAAAGCATACGGGGGCAAGAAGTACTGCTGTGCCAGTTCTAAAGTCTTCTTTGTGAGCTTATTCCTCTCCAAAGCTCTTATTCTACCACTAAACAAAAAGGAAGCATGTTAATGCAAGCAATGATGAAGTGCAAGATTTGGAAAAATAAAAAATGGAGAAATAAGCTTTAGGTATTTTAAAACACATTACCAAGCCTTCAAAGATGGCCAGACCTTAAGCTCTCACACAACACTTCACGCAATTCCTTGTATTAAACTAGACGTTAAGTGAAAAATGAAATACCCTACGATCATTTTTAACCTCCTATCAGGTGCATCAAACCCCCTGAAGCACCAGCGTTCAAGTCACGTACGCACCGTTCAAAAGAAGCTGAACTAATAACTGTTTTCCAGCGTGACACAGGGACCGAGGCTGCCCTGCTGTTCACCTACACGCCAGCCAGGCAAACCTCTCCAAAACTACGCCTGAAGGGCAACTCGCCCTACCGACACCCCCCTTCAGGTCCCCGCGCTACGGCGGGACAAGCTCAGCGGAGGGGAGATGAGGGCTTTGGGAGGGGGAAGCCAACTCCCCGAGGCAAAGCGCAGCCGCCGAACACCGCGCAGAGACGCGAAAGGGCGGCCGGACTCGGTGCCTTCCGAACCGGTGCCGCCAAGGACGGCTCACAGCGGGCGGGCCGCCAGGGAGGCGGCCCGGGGAGCGGCGCGGGCCGGGAGGCGGGCCGGCTGGGGCTCCTCACTCACTAGAAGATGGTGTGGAAGCGGCGCTGCCGCCACAGCTCTACGAAGCGCTCAAAGCGGATGGTGTCAGCCTCCTGGAAAGCGCCGAGCAGCTCCTCGCAGTCCGCCTGCATCCCCGGTACCGCGCTCATCCCGCCGCCGCCGCTCCGCGCCTTCACGCGCATGCGTCAACCGCCCCACAGCGCCCCGCGGCGCAGGCGCACCTCCTCCGCGCATGCGCGCTGCTCGGAGCTGCAGTTTGGCGTGTCAGTGGGGGAGGGACGCGGTGCCCCTCTGCGCTGGGGCGAGGTCCCGGCGGTGGCGGGAGCTCACCCCGTCAGCCCGGGGCCGGCTGTCCCTTCTGCCCCACGCCGCGGCAGGCACAGAGGCCGGCGCATCCCTCGGCCGGCCCTGGGGCGCAGTCTGGGGAGCAGCCCGGGGGCAGGAGGGTGTTTGGGCGGGAGGGCGCGGCCGGCCGGTTCGGCCAGGCAGCCGCCGCCGTCGTAGGGCACGTCCCGGGGAGCCCGGGGACACTGGTGGGTTCCCCGCATCTGTGCACGCAGAAGCACCCTGTATTGAGCTCGGCGGCCTGTCCCCGCCCGGGAACGGCGGGGGTCTCCTGAGGGGAAGGGGGGCTCGGCGGTGCCGCGGCTGCGCCCGCGCCGCCCGGCCGTGTGGACGTGACGCGCCGCCACGCTCCCGGCCGGCCAAGCCCCGCGAAGGGCTTCTGCTTGCCGCTCCGTTCCGCGGCTGCCTCTCGCTGCCGGGGGCCGGTTCGGCGGCTGCCCCCCTCCCAGCGCCGCTCGCCGGCGGCGGGGAGCAGGGCCGGCTGCGGAAAGCCAGGTTTCCGCCTGAGCGAGCGCGGCGGGCAGGGGATCATCCGGCGGCCGCCCCTTTGGGCTCAGGAGCGGCGTGCCGCCCGCATGCACGGCCACACGTAGGCGGCCGGGGCGAGCGGGGCGGGCGGGGAGGGGGCCGCGGCTGCCGAGCCGCACGTACGGTGGGGTGGGCGCGGCCTCGCCGGCGGCGGGGACTCTCCTGCCCCGCGCACGTAGGGGCGAGCAGCTACCGAGGCGGCTGGGGAGAGGAACGCTGGCGTCGGAGAGCCCCCGCTCCCCGAGTGAGTACGGACCGGCGGTACCGGGGAGGGCGGGCGGGCAGCGAGCACCGGCTCGGGGCGATCGCAAGGTGTTTTCTGGAGGGAAGCGTTTTTGGTGCTGTCTTCCCCGGGCGCAGCCCTCCAGCATCTCCTAAAGGGGTTTAGAGCCGGGACTCTGTCTTGACCGGCGCCTGCGGGTGGAAGCGCCTCCGCGGGGCTGGGCAGCGGCGGCAGCACCTGCGCTGGAGAGCGGGTCCCCTACGCTTGGCAGGGGAGCGCCGGGATGCTCCCGCATCCGTGGGGGTAGAGGGGGCTGCGAACTCGGCTCGTGGGAGATTGCCCCGGCGCGGGGGGAACCTCAGCGGATGAAAAACGGGATGGAGAAAAAGTAGGCAATACGCAACGGGATGGTGCGCGTGCTGCCCTTGGGGTATTTGAACCTGCAGGAGTTTCACACTGTGACCAGGTTAAAAATACCCAGTTCGCTTTCTCAGATAACCACGTACTGCAAAATGGGTTTTAAATTCTGCTGACTGGTACCGTGATGTGTTCTCCAATTCACCTTTAGCATCAACTAATTGATCCAAAGGTCGCTCCTTAAACTAGGCGGGCGCGCTTCAAGCTGTCAGCTCCTACAACGGCAGTAGCTTCCACAATGCTCCAGGCACAAAAGCATCTTTCCTTATTCATTATATTTCTGAGAAGGTTGCTGGAATCCAACCCTTAGCCGCCTTTATAGATGAGCGGGAAATGACTGGCCACCAGCTGAACAGCTGTTGGCTTTGAGCACCACTGATTGCCACTGTCATTGATTACAGGAACAGAAGCATTAGCAGAGCCGTTACATATGAACTGGGCAGGTTTTAGCAGCTGCAAGGGGAGAGCTGCACCTGCTGACCTTTGGGCTGGCTTTACATTTTCATCTATCATTTCAATTCACATTTAGAGACATAGGGCAGTGACCTGGTTCCTCCAATGTGTGCACCTGTCTTCAACAGATTGTACTGATTTTGAAACAGAATGCCAACGCTGTTGGGCAAACAGTTATAAGGTACACACACACCCCCCTCAATGGCCTTAAGGGTTCAAAGCATAAGCAAGTTAATAATTGACATGTCATGGAGCGAGTTGGTCATTACTTATAGGTCAAGTCAAGCCCTACTTACTTACAGGAGTCATCCCTTCATTTAAAAGGAATGGAGGAGCTTGGCTCTGGAGTGATATCAAATTTGTAAGGCTGGAGTGTGTTTTCTGTTTATTTTTTTATATTTTGAGTGTTGTCATTTCTCAGAGATGGTGTATCCAGAAACACTAGATGGAAATTTGTTTTTCCTAAGGCAGATGGGGCTGCGTGTCGTGACGCTTTCATTGTGTAAGATGACGTAAGATGTAGTGAGGATGTGACTGTAGGGCCCGTATGTTGGCATGCGCCAAGTCTTTCCTTGCAGAAAGTTTGGCTACAGTGTAAAGAATGAAAATGCAGAATAATAATAAAAAAAAGGGGTCTCTTTGTAGAATTCCCCTTTGTGGTGTATACAGTGAAATACTGTGTTATTTTTAACTGTCTGTAATTTTTAGACTAATTAATACTCTTGATAAATTGAGTTTTCATCTAGTGCTCCTTCAGTTTTCTTTAGTACATTCTGATGGCTAGATTGCCTTGCAAACTAAAAAGAATTTTAAAAAAATCCTATGATCTAAGGAGGAGTGTGCTGGTTACTTTCTTTTTTCGTATTCTTATTTAACTTCTAAAGAAAAGGATGAAGTCCTTGTTTGCCCTATTAATTCACAGCTTGTAAGTTTCAAGTTAAAACCCCATTTATCTGCACAGACATCAATAAGTGGCACATGGGGCAAGATATTTTTTTAAATATACCTTGTATGATTGTATTTAGACATATTTTCAAACTGAAAACAAAAATAAATATTTTAATGGATTCTCATGGATATATTTTATTAAACAGCATATTCAAACCTTCTGTATGTACAAACATATCGCTGACACCAAGTAACAGGATCATACTTGACTGTGACAGCACTTGCACAAGCCTTCTGCTTTCAGACTTCCCAACCAAGCGAAAACGTTGCAAAAGGTTTTTAATCTGTGCAATAGGAAGTGGTATTGATCTAACAAAACAGCAAGTCACCAGTTCTTCTGAAGTTATTTGCATGTACTGAGCAACTGAAATCACCTGGAGACAACGTCCTGGATTCAAACTAGTTTGCTTTGTTACAAAGGGCATTCTTGATGTGATTACTCAGTGGTTTCATGAACTTTCTCTGTCCTTTTGGCTCCCTAGCTGTTGTTCCCTTCTCTCCTGAGCTTCCCGCAGGAAAACCTACACCATCCCTAATGTCTGACTTGTTCAATTGTGTGCTTAATCTCTTTTGTTCACACGTGTAGTCTATGTAATTCAGGTGGGATAACCACTGTGTCTAAGGTGAACAGGATTCACAATTTATAAATGCTTTTGGAAAACAGACCACATGTGTGCTTAGTGTCAAAGCTGCTGACTGCAGTATCAGGTCAGTCAGACCTCAAACATGCACGGAGTTTTAGTTATGCTGCATAGTGTTTATGCAGTTCACTTTTAAAAGGGTTTTTTCCCATTTCGATCTTTTAGAACAGGGGTAATGGATGAACATAAAGATCACAGATACCACAAATTAGAAACAAACCCTCTCTTTTATTGAATTTTATACTGTTACACAATCAAAAAGAAATACAGTCACAAGTATGTCAAAATGTTTCAAGAGATACCAATTGCAATAGGTTGTACTTGGTTCCAAAAAAGAATTCCTTTAAAATATACCACTTCTTCATGAGAGAATACTGCTATTATTCACAAAATCTACCATACTGTATAAATCCAGTAGCAAACTCACTTTTTGGTAACTTGGCAAGCCTTGCTCAAGGTAAACAGGGAAGCAGAAAGAAAATGACAACCCATTTCTAGGATTTGGGTCAAAAATCAGAGTTCTTGAGAATGGAGCTTTCCAGGAAGTCAAGTGCCTACTTAAGGTATTTTTAATTAAAGCTGGATACCCAACTCACAGGAATTCCTATGAAAATTTACTTCCTACCAAGTACTCCTGACCTGTGAAAGGTTTATTTTCATGCTGAACAATTACAGTTTGAATAATGTGCGTAAGTGCAGTGACATCCGAGTGAGATGTGTGTTCTGTTCAGTAGCAGCTAATCAGCAGGGATGGGGAACAGATGGTTGACCTCAGGCAGGTCCAGCCTGGTTGCCCCTGGTAGGGTACTCCCAACTCTCAGCTTCTACAACACACTTCCTCAAAGGAAATGTCATTCAGCAGCGTAACGGAGGAGGAAGCTTGCCAACAGATACTGGTGAAAGAGCCCGAGTTTCTGCCTTTAGCTACCATGGCTTAGCTGTTAAACAAAACAGCTTTTTAAATAATGAAAAAAAATATTATTAAATATGCAGTAGTTTAACCTGTGATCAGACTTTTTTAAGCCTGCAGTTGTTTTAATCTCATTGGAAGAAAAGCTGATCAATTAATCCAAAATAAGCTGTGAAGCCTTTAAATCATCACCAACATTATGTGTAAAGTTTTAATTGTTCTTTCTGGCCTTAATCTGATTTTTTAAATTCAATAATTACTTAGGGTGAGCTTAATGTGTGTACCCCGACACACAGGAAACTTAATGGTTTCACCCAAAGGTTTTCCGGCATCAACACAGTCCAAGCCTATCTCGCCACATGGGGGAAGGTACACGAGAAAGGTGTACTTTGGACTCCAGGCTACCTTAATTTACTCAGTATACTCCATCTGAGATCAAGTTACTGGACAACACTTAACTGCAGCTGTCACTCCCATGAAATCAGTTAATCAGAACTATGTTCAGGTTAAGGAACAAATGTTATCACAAATAGTAGTTTTAAAATTCCTTTACCTTTTAACAAAGCCATCATGGTTGTTGATTAAAACCTGAATTACAATCCACATGTAAATGTAATACTTGTGCCATGCCATGAAGAAGGCATGGCTCACCACTGTTGTAGTCACAAGAACCTTCTGGAAGCTAACTTTGTTATTCCATCAGTTCTTCCTTCCCACATGATCTACCATGTTTCAGGTGCAGAAGGAAACACTGTATCTACCTACAGTTTGCTTCTTTACTACTGTCCAGGAATAAACAGTCTCATTTTAAAAAGTAGCAAGTCAGCAAAGAAATGACTCAGTCACTAACAAAACATTTAGAAGGCAATGTATTCTAGAAGCTCGCCCATCAAAGTAGGTTTAGAATCAGGCTGCGTATTCCTAGAGCCTAATGCAAAAAGAAAAACCCACAAACAGCAGTAAAACAAAAGGATAAAAGTTGTACTTCTAGATTTTGCGAACTCACATCTGCGTTTAGCAAAGTTCCCACAAGGCTAGAGCAATTACTGTTACTTTTCCATGCTTTCTTCAGTGTTCAGGGGTTTCTTCCCCCTAGAGTAAACCCATCCAGCTACTGCAGTCATTCCACTGACTGCTTGTTTCAGTCACTTTTTCCAGGACAGTAAACAAAATGCTAGGCCTTACTGTGTGCAGTAAATAAATGTGAAAGTTGGGAAGATTCTTGGATAAAACATGGCTCCTTTAATTCCGCAGCTGCTTTCATTATGACCAGAAATGTTTCCAGCAATCTCGTAAATCATGGGTCACTTAAGTTTTCCTCCTCCTTTTAACATGGAGTTTTGTCTAGGAAAATTTACTGCCCTTTTAAAGAGGAACTGACAGATCCAAACAGGTCAGTCTCCTCCAAAATAAGGTCAAGACAGTAGCAGATCATCAAGCAGGAAGGTAATGAAGTTTCTCTGGGGAGTTGAAAAGGGATAACCCACCAGGCCAGCTCAAAGCTGGCTGGGGCAGTAAGAAAAGCAGAACCCGCCTGTACCTTCCACGTGTCTACACGACTCTCCTCACCGCCTCACAGAAGCGCCACATCAATCCCTGCAGAGCTAACCATAAGGGATGACCCTACCAGCTGGTGCTTTACCTAAGCCTTTAGCACCTTCACTATTAAACCTTTTAACTGCTGACCAAGGAGATGCCACTGAAAGAATGCCATCCAAGAAATCTCTCACGCAGCAGGCAGGCAGTACCTCTGCTGCTTTTGCCCGGAGAACTCTGTAAGCTTTGTAGGCTTAAAGGCTGCATTAAAAATCTTCACTGTTCAGTAACAGGTGTGTATGTTCAAGTGTTCTCCTCATGAAGCTTCAGCTATAGCTTAGTGCACCTACACGCTTTCTCCTCTTTGTGCGACTTTTACTCAAACTTTAACGGTGAAAATGTTTTCTGGCACCAGTGCCTCATTTGTTTATAGTTGGTAGCTAATAGTCTCCATCTACATACAGTTATATCAGTTTGAAAAGTGCTCATTTCAGTGAAACAGTAACAGTTATCTTAGCAAACAGGTTAAGCTTATATACACCATTATGCTCATTTCAAAAGACTCAAGAGTCCAATGGAACCAAAGTTTCCAAAATAAACCCAAAATTCTTGTGGCACTCCACATTTGATATTCCAACACTGAGCTAAGTTTTCTTAACATAGTTTGAAGAACGCAGAGAGTATCCTGACTACATTTGCACACTACAAGGTTGTATCGGTAGCATCGTGTTTTATGACAGCACAATGAGAAAAGTCACCTAGTCAAAGTTACCAAGTTGACAGCACAAGAGTGTAGAACAAGAACATCAAGTACCAGCTTAATTTTTAATCGTGCAGTTTAGTGATAAAAATCCATCTTTAACTGATCACTTGAATTTCACTTTCCTGCTTTCCAGTGTTACCTTGATAAAGCTTCCAGACACAAGTCTTTAAGCTGTTTTTGAAGAAGAATGTTTCCACTCTAAAGTAACACAAATACACTGTCTCCTCACTTTCAAGTTTGCTAACTGGTGTGATAACAGCTTTAAAAATTGGACATCTTTGGCGAGCGGTCGTACAACACTGTCTAGGAGACTTCAGTACTGAATAGGCTCAATAATTAACGCGGATGTTACAATCAAAATAAGGAAGCAGTGATTTCCAATCAACTCTAAGTTAAAAAGGGAACACGGATGAACAATAACCACTAACAAAAATATAAATTATCTCATTTCTCTCAGATAACACACTCCCCAAGGGGGCCTGGTCCACATATAGTTTATTGATGTAAGAAAACAATACAGTTAGTGTTAGATCCAACCACAAAGAGCAAAAGAATGAGTGAATGAAGGTTTTGTACAGTACATATAGGAAAATAAGATGTTTGTGACAACTATATATTTCTAAATAAAAAGGCTTCTAAATATATTCAAGTTATTGAAATCTACATGAAAACATACGGATGTTAATAGCAACAAGGTGCATAAAACCAAAACATCAAAATATTGAGCAACTCAATGAAGTACTAGATAAAACTTTGCTAACAATGCAAGATGTTTTACAATCTGCTTGAAATATCACCTATACCACACAGGGTAAGCTGAACATTTAGATTTAAGATCATACACAATATTAGCATTAACTTCAACAACTACAGGTAGGGATTTTTTTTTTTTTTAAGCTGGCAAAGTGACTACTTTAAGAACATCAAACTCTCTAAACTGAGAACGTATCCAAATAAAATGCTGCTAGCCCTTTCCAGGTAAAGCCTTTCCTTTGACTAACCCACACTCATTTAAGTCAAAAGCGTAAGACAGCATTTAAGAACAATTTATATTACAACATGACTAAAATAATGACATAATCCAGGTTTTAACATGATTTCATAGGCAAACAAAAGAAGATTCTTCTTAAAAACTAGTTTTTATAAATGCAGAATATATTGCATGAGGAACTGCTGGTATTTTTTAAGAAAATATATTGTGCGATTGTGGCTACAATGCACTGCTGCAAAGCATTGTTGTTTCTTATAAAAACTATTAAAATAAAAAACTTACTTGAACGTAAAGAGTAAGAGAGCACAAGTCTTCCAACTACCTATGAAGAGCAGGATGGAAGTATTGCCAGTTTTTCCTGTGTTGACATTTTACTAAGGATAAGTTTTGGTGACCAACTCCCCAGCCAAAAAATAAATACTTTTTTAAAATCAGGTGCATATTTCAAAGCTGCTATTGCAAGTGTGTTTTAAATGTAATGGACTTAAAAGTGTATGTATGTACCAAAGAATTATAAAAATGCACTATAGTTTGAGTTATTGTTACATAAAGAACATATTAAAAAGACTGTCAAAATAAGTAGAAAGGGGATCAAAACTGAACTAACTGAATTAGTGCAGTACTGTAGCCAGGCTTCTAAAATCAGATATAGAAAATATAAATAGACTGCTTTAGGTGATGATTCACCAGTGTCCAAAAAAGGAACAAGTATTGTGAAAGCTCAGTTAACTTGATCCAGAGCTCTGAGCAGTTCTTCACCCTGCAGCAGGTTTCTGTTGCCTTGTATGGGAGCATTTACTTCACAATCGTAACTCGTGAGTTGGGGTAGTCCACTTTCATCCATCGACTGCCCTAGAAGTTTACTCGCTATGTCTACAGAAGGAGGGGAAGGAAAAAAGTGCACTTTATTCGCCATCCTTAACCTTTCCTCCTAAATGGCTCATACGGGAGGGTAGGTTTGGATGTTTTCATCACGCAGTTCTCTTTCACACAGCCCCCATCCACCCTCCTCTGCACATTAAAAAAGTCAGTACTAACCAGTTGATAACAGAATGATTGTCTTTTGCTCCACTCCATTATGACCATTTGTTTTGCATCCTTTTACACGTTTCCAAGCAAGTGCTGCACTTCCTCCGCGGTCACCAGTCTGCTGAAATAGAGACCCCTAGAAAGAAAAAAAAAATACATCTTCTTATTGAATACTGAACCTTTCTAGGCCTCCACGTCCCTCTTCCAAACTAAGAGTTCCTGTCACCAATTACTAATGTAGGCATTGGTACAATTTAAAAAGGACTTCATTCAGAACTTGGGGGAAATACATTTCCAAGTACACTGGCCTTGAAAATTATTTAGAAGAACACTGAATCAGATCTCAAGACCTCACTTCCCTTACAGAAAACAACTAAATGCTGATTATCATCAGTGACCATGCTCAAGATTAGTGTGTGCATGTACACACACCCCCTCCCATTTAATTACCACTGCTCTTGTGTGAGTAAGCATTGGGTTGTTACTGAAGCCTCTAATGGTTTTCTGCACTGGAATTAACAGTGTAGACGGGAGATTCAGGAACCTCAGTAGTGGATTCTATCTAAACTTAAGATGTAAATTCTGCTTGCACTCCAACTACTACCACCAAACCATCTGACCCAAGTCCTGTGGGGTCATTCTACTGCAGATACAGCTCCTTAGCATACTGTTTTGACAGCAGCATAGAAGATAGGGAGATTAGAAAGCTTTTAAAGGCTCCATATAATTAGGATAAGTAAGAAGAAACTGCCACTGAAACAGACGGGACGGAGGGAAAAAATGCCATCTTGACAGCAAGTTTTGCCTTGTTAGTAGTACTGACTGCTGCCAAAAAGAGGAAGAGGTATTTCAGAATGCTGCCATTATCCTGAACACTTGAAATAGTAAAGACGTGTTTTCAGGTTATAAAACATCCATGCAAGTTAAAAGGACAGTTGTGTAATAGCAGTTATAGTTTAAACAACTCTGACTTAGAAGCTGCAGTAAGGTCAGTCACCTACATTGATGCAGGTTTATTTATTTTTTACTGTGAACGCAATACAGCCCTTCATATTGAGATACAGCTCATAGCTTTTCAATGTAACCTTTCAGATCTTCACTTCATAATCTTACTATGCATCTTGCCCATGTCTCATTCTCCCATTTTCTAGAAAACTGAAGTAGTAGTTCACTTTGGTCTTCACTTATTTTCACTCTTTGCAAAGCAAGTCCCACTTCATTACAGCTAAGCAGTTCGTGCAAGCTTTTGCACAGTCCCAGAATACCATATTTTATAAACCTGGGTTTAACAATGTTTTTCCTTTGTGTGCACAAGGCCTAATTCATCCACTCAGAAATCTACTGTGGAGACAGAAGCCAAACAACAGAAGCACTTGCTTGAAGTAATGTCAGTAAGACCCAGCTACGTGGAAACATCAGCTTTCTGACTACGCATATTTGTAACACTTTTGTCAGATACAGAAAAAATTAAAAGGTTTAGCAAAGAATGAAGTTTGAACCTGTAAGCATTAAAGAGGCACTAAGCACTGAGCTTGAACACTATTACAGCAGTTAATACAGAACTGCTTGTGTTCTGTGTATTTAATAAAACGTCCCACATAGCACCAGATGTCATCAGCAACACTGCATGAGAACGAGGCAAGGAAAGGCAATAAAATTTCTTGCAGAGCTGGGAATGCTTACAGGGCTACTGGAAGCAACAGATCAACATGCATGACAGCGCAAAGCATTTAGCAAATGAAAACAATGGCATAAATATAACTTTTTTCTGAGGCAAGCAGGCTTTATTAAAAAAAAAAATGGACATATAAAAGCTCTCTCAGCTCTCCTAGAGGACAGCAGTGATAAAGGACTATACACTGTTTTTCTTATCTCATGCCTAAACCAGAATGCTAATACAGGAATAATTAATAATTCAGAAGAAAAATAATCCTGCACTGTAAGATGTGATGGGTGATAACACTGTTTCTCTAGTGATCCATCCCCTCAAATAACCTCGAAGGCTACGTGGCAGTAGAGGTACTAAGAGTGAACTGTGCAAAACTTGGTGGGAATTTGCAATGAAGGCAGGGAGAAAGAGCAATATGTAATGGCAAAGCTCGAGATTTCAAAATACTAAGAACTGACAGTAAGAGAAAGATACCGTTGAGAAAATAACAAGCTGGAGAGCACCACTTAAATGACAAGTCTTAAGAAGATCTAAAATGTTTCTTTTGAATAGCTAGAAGAGATGACGATGAGCTACTCACAAGCGCACACACCAGTACTAGAGAGATTGTGCATGAAGTGGAAGTAATACACATTTGCTAGGGTTATATGAATCCTATTCCCTTATGGTTCAGATGTCTTGTTATCTGATCAAATAAAGGAATCTCAGACTCGATGGAAAAATGAAAGCATAGAAAGAAGCATAAGAACATTATCTCCAATACTGACAAATATGAAAATTGTGTTTCGATTCAAAAGTGAAATAAATATGGCAATTATGAATTTAAATTACATCTTACATATGTGCATATTCTACTGAATATATGTTCACAAGAGTATCTTCCACCTAATCAAGAAACGTGCATGCGTATAGGGGGCACTTTTGAAACAGCTGACAGTAAAAGAACTAAAATCGGAGTATCTGCATATACGTGGGAATTTCACTCCTCAACAGTTACAATTATCTCTGATCCCAAGATTCCACTGCACATCAACAGCTAAACTCAGGAGTCTGCACTGATGCCTCATTTCAGAAATTGCAAGGGTAAAAATGAATATTTTAAAATGGTAAAACAAAACTCACAATTCCAACTGCCTGAAAAAGTGAACCATCATGTTCCATTTTTCGTTTTCTCTGAGCATTATGCAAAGCTAGCATCTTTGGATTTAGTTCTTCATCCATTGCAGTAGATCTAAGAAAAATTGATTCAGGCTGTTAAGACGTTTCTACTATCCTCAAGCCATTCGTCTTTTGTGGACACTTATATACAATATCACAGAACTTTTATGTTTATGAACTATGCTACTTTTCTTTGACAATTGACTCATTCCAACAACCATTGTCTATGACCATAGCAAATGTTAGCTTTTAATCTTGCTGTGAAGCTCAATGAGTTATAACAGAAATTTTGAAGTCTTTGCAGGAAAGAAAAAAAAAAAAAGCATAAAAGTTCAGCAATTCACTTTCAACAGAAAAGAGGGAGGGAAGGGTGAGGAAAAGTCTATTCTGACTATTTCTATGTACAGTTAAAGCTTCTATGTATCAAAGGCCTGATGTTTGACTTGGTAGGGTTTTCTATCATGACAAATACCTGCTACAAACGCCACAGTCCATCATGATGAAATACGGCTCACTTTAAAAAGCAATACATGTAGCACACAGACCGCACCCGCCTCTTACCTCCTAACCAAGTGCACAAAAAGCACGAGAAACATTGTGTGGGTATAACTACCCGTAAATCGCCCACCGCACTCTTTTTAAAAGGCTGCACGTCAGATACAAGAGCAGAACAACATTATGAACACCGTTTGCATACAGTAGCTGCCAAAGCTACTGCAAAATTAACTTTAGGGAAGCTCACCATACAAAACCAACCCCAAACAAACCCTAAGCTGTTTGAAATGTGCAGATTTAAATGTATCAATTTCTACTTTCAATCAGAATGCCCAAGGCAACACACAACAAGTGGCAGTACTGAAAAATGTATTACATCTAATTTCTTGCACCGATACTAGGGCTTAAGCTTCAGCTTTTAAAATACCTTTTGTTCAGAGTGACTGTTAGCAAACTGGGCGCTCCCGGACAAGATTTTTCTGTCTGATCCAACGTTCCTTTTCCTGCTCTGATTGGAGACGCAGTTCGACTCCTGTTCCCACCGTAAGGTGATGCTGGAGCACTACTCGTTTCACTGATGATGTGGACAGGAGATGAAGGAACAATTAGCGTCTTCACATCATCTACACGTTCCGTCACCGGTTTTATTTCATCGGTGGTACTTGACGGTGGCTGAGTCTGCTGAAGTATGTTAATGGTGGCTGCATTTTGAGAACTGGAAGAACTGCTTTCCAGCGGAGATAGCTGATCAAAGGAGCGCAACTGGAAGTCATCGTCCATTGGGATGTAAGGAGCCAACATCTCCAAGTCTAAATCCGTTTCCTAGAAAAAGGCAACAGGCAAAAATCATAAATATGTACGAACGTATCAGCTACGCCTTCATGACCTCATTAAGGCTATTCCTTTTACCAAATCCTTACAGTATTTTTTTTTCTCAGCAATTTATTGTCATAAAAATATTACACAAGAGGAAGGAGGTTTCTGAGACATTGTAAGATAAAGAGAAGCAGATTGAGAGTAAGTATTAAGATAGCACAGAACTGTAAGTTATATTACCTGAGTAGAGAATGGATTTTTTGCTTCTGTATCTATTGCAAAGAGCTTCTCCACTAACTCCAGTTTGAATTCGTTAGCCATGTCATTATCCACATCAAAGCAGTAGTCATTGGGACTACTGGGCTGTGAAAACATTTTGAGAGCGGTTTTAAAGTTTTTGTAGATGCAAAATGTTGTAATGACAGAGCCTCTGAAAAATGTTCTAACAAAAACTAATTCCAAGCTACAGTTGCACAGAATTAAACTGGGAAAGGAAAACCTTTATCTGCATACATTCAAATTTACCCCACTTGGTAAGCACACATAGGTGGAACCTGGAAGTAGCCTCCAAGTAATTTATGGCTACCAATTTGCTCTTTACAGAAGTTGTCTCTGAACCATTGTTTCATAGAAAGGCCAATCCTAAGCTGCTCTTTATTTCTACCAGGTGGTGTTGCATGTGTTTGCAATACTCACTTCAATGAAAGGATAATTCTGAGTATGAAAGTTTATCTTTTTCCTCATGGCACGAGCTTAACTAAGTCACAGCTCAGAAGTCCTTTTCAATTCCTGCCTTGGCTGCATCCTGAACCAGATCTGCTCTGCAAGCCCCCAGCAGCACATGCATTTTAATGACAGTGTATCCCAATTACATAACTAACCTCAGGTGAACTCTGGCTGGTACTGGCATCTGAAGGGCTGGTTGGTTGCTCTTGCACCTGAGGCATGGTAAAAGAAAGTTCGAGTGGCTCTGTGTTTGGCTCCAGCTTTGATACAACTTCTCTATTGAGTGCAGGATCAGCATTGCTACGAAGTGGCTTTGTAGTTTCAGAGGCAGGTAGTGGGGACATTGCCATATTTATATTCTGCAATTTCTCACTGGATGAGGGGAGCATTACATCGTTATACAAAGGAACTTCATCACATTGTTGTTCATCAGACTCTATAAAAATTAAAAGAAACCATCAACCTAAGTAACAATACTGAGCGTGTCTACGGACCTCATTAAATTTAAAGAGCAGCTGAAGTACCACTAAGAAGTGATACTGGAGGTTATTTTTCAAAATTTACTGTCAAACACTAACGTTGCTAATTAGCACGCTCGCCAGTTCAAACGCACACCCACCATTACTGCTGAAATCTAGAGAGATAATTGTGTCTCCGGCAGCTGGGGCCAGCACAGTTAAAGCATCTGGTTCTTGTTTAAGTTTTTCAAATAGGTTGTTGGTATCATCCAGGTCATCTTTGCTGAATATTTTGGTCATTTTCATATCTGGAGACTCCACTGGTTTCAGCATACACTCAGTTTGTCCAAGGGAAAAAATCAAGTCCTTCTGAACAATTCCACTGTCAGACAGAGAGGAAGATGACCATTAAAGAACAGCTAAAAGGAATAAATTCAGGCTTAACAGTTTAGTAAGTTGAAAAAACCCCACCCCACCAAAACACAAACCCACCATACACCACACCACAAAATTACCAGGATAGGAGCTTTGAGAATTCTTTTTTTCTTACTCATTCTTTCCTCAAATGCAATAGACAAAGCAAGCACTAATTGTGGTGCATCAAAAAAAAAAAGTAAAAAACCTAACATGCTTTTCTGAAAGCACTAAATAAGAAAAAAAAAAAAAAGAGATAAAAGTTAGATATTTCCTAAAACACTTCTAATTTTTTAAATGAATGTGCAGTGCGTTGGTAGACTGCTCCTGGTACATTCACTGAAGTCTTGAAAAACTAATTTAGGACTATTATACAATTGCAAAAAACAGTCAAGTCTGCCTTCAGTTGAAGCCTTCAATTACAAGAGGAATTCTGAGGAAGGAAAAGATAGATGGGATTAAGAAAGACACCATTACTGCTGCTCTGACTCCACAACTAAAAGTTTAGTGAAATTAACTGCTCCAGATTGCAACAAAGAAAGATTAGAGTTGTCTAGAAGGCATCCAAATTCTCAAATGTTTCCACTGCGATAGTACAGAAGAGGCTGGCCCTACACTTACTTGCCTGCAGAGATCTTCCTACTGACATGGCTAGATAAGAAGTGGTTTATTTTCTAATACAATTCCTAATCCTAGAACTGGCAGCATTCTAAGCAAAATTTCTTTGGTAGGATAAAGTAAACATCATAATATGTTCAACAGAGGATTGCATTCTCAGCAAGTTGAAAATAAGATGTAGTGCACCTGAGTTTGTCTTCAGTAAAAACAATGACAAAGAATAGCGATGTCCACTCAACTTACCTCAGCACATAGTTTACACACACTATGCACTGTGGCTGAGAATTCTTAGTGTTGTATATAACAGTTGCTTGAGTTTCAACCCAGACATAGCCACCTTGTTTAGCCAGCATTCTGTACTGTCCTGTTGTCACCTGCCCTTTTGTGAACACTAAAAGCAGAAAGGACAACAGCTTTAATCACAGGCAGAAAAAAACCACAACCATTTAAGACAAGTATCTTCAATTAGAAGAAAGCTCTCTGCTCCTGCTTCCCCCAAAGCGCTGTACCCCATCTCTTGTAGTTGGAGGCCTTTAGATACATCTTTTCACTTACTGTCGTGGTGTGTTTTGGTCAGATGATCAGAATCCAGCGCATGATAGTACTCATAGATCGAGCGACCCAGGAGTTCCTCTGGCTCGTACCCCATCAACTCTGTAATTCTTTGAAACAAGGGAAAAAATTGCTAAGGAAAAGCAGATGTGGACTAGCACAAATACTAGAGCACTGGGATGCTTGCACATCTAGAAAAATCCTGAGTCACTTCCACACACATTAGCAGCAATGTTGGTTTACTGGGGGTTTGAAATAAACTGCTGGGATTTATGCTTTTTTAAAAAATAAACATCAGCAGGCACAGGATTTCACTTCTCACTGAGTATTTATAAATCATGTCCTGCAGTGGGCAGGATTAAGTAAATCTCTCCTTTCTAGACTTTTTTTTGTTGTTGTTTTGCTTTAAACGTAGAGCAGCTACACTTACACACATGTGCATGGACCAGCACATCCATCTTACACAAATATGAGCATTTAATAAAATACATGTTTCAACCGTTTGAAACCTGCAGTTAAGAAGTTAGGAATGAGATTTGGTCTTCCCACTCAACCACTGCCAGCTTTTAAAGAACACAGTACTTCCTTCAGCCCGCAGAGGGCACTGCTAACCTGGGAAAAGCATTTATTTAGCTGCCTTCTACACCCAGAATGTGACCAAATAAGTACCTTTCATGTGACACCACCAGTCCTAAAAAGGTCGTTACTGCAGAGGACAAAGTACCCTGCTCTAACATCTCTTTGCATCTAACAACAGCGACTAATTAGAAGTTCGTTTTTGTTATAAAGAAAAGGAAATGGGCAGTAACGAGTAATACCTAATAATAATTAAAAAACCCAACCCAAACAAAAAAAAAAACCCAACAAACAAAACACCTCAGGCAAATTATTTCCTTGCCTTCTGTTTTACAAATTTGCCATGCTGAGTTTCCAGAGGATAGTAAGAGCAGTCTTATGTACATCCATGATTAGTACCAGAACACAACATCTCTTTTTGAACAGCAGATGTGTTGCATTTAAAGTACAGCTGAACTTTCGGGGGGTTTTGGACTGGGGAAAGCAAACACTGATCTCCTGAGGAAGTGAGAGGAGGGAAGTGGTAGCAATACAATGCATCTGACAAGTATTGCACAGACACTCTTTTCAGCCACCAAAATGCACCTCCATCTTTGACAAACCTAAAATCTTTCCTGTTCTTTCAATGTCCAGAAGCATCTTCTCATTTCAATGTAATTGCTGCCACTACAGACCAGTTTGAACAGGCAGTTCAGTGCAGGCAGAGGATTTATTCCAAAGTAATAATGCTGCACCCCCCCTTCTTAAGATTTAAAATTCTGTCTTTTAAATAAGAAATCCTGATCAGTTAGTAAAAGCCCAAGTATCCCACTGATGATTCCATCGCACAGATGAGTCAAGATAACGAGTAAGACTGTAAACGTAGAAGGCCAACATGGACCAAATCCTTCAAAACAATTATTTTTTAAAGTACAAAATATATATTACCTTTCATCACAGTAGGAGAATTTCATATCAAGACTGTGACGACTGAGGAACGTTTTACTGTCCAAGGGAACCTCAATGTTTGATGGATGAGGAATAGGTTCACAGATCAACACCAGACACGTCATGGGAGGCTTTTTGTAGCCCCAGTGAGTTTGATTACCGCATGTGTCATATACACGTATGTGTCCAGTGCAGTGGAGTACCTATGGGAAAATTACATTTTAAAAAGAGACTAGACTGTTGTCTCAGACAGCACAACCGTACTCCCATTAGCACCCCACCCCTCGACATGACAGCAACAGAAAGGCAGAGGTGCTTTCAGATGGCTGGCTGGCTGAAGGAAAGCAGTGCTCCTCCCCACGCTACCCACACTGCGGCGAGTACGCAATCTGCCCACCCTTCACTCTCATGCGCTGGCTGAAGCAACACTAGACATTTCTGCAAGCTGTTGTTCTCCGAAAGTTACGTTAATGACGACACTGATAAGCAACTGCCTCAGCAAAAGGTGTCTCACTATTTAATTTTTAAAGTTATGGTGACAGTAGCAACCTCCAGTTTAGATCTGAGGAAGTGATGTTAGAGATAAAACATATTCAAGAGACAAGTAGTTTTGCATTTTGTGGATTTTTTTTTTTTAACCATTCTGAAGTCAAAATTATTCACAGACAGCATCAAAGGAGAAAGAAGTTGTTTGACCCAGAAAAAATTTAAGTTACAAAAGAACTGTGAGCCATAATACCACTCCATATAGTAAAAGGTTACTTTTTGTCCAGAGGAGAAAATGCATTCACTGCAGAAAGTTATCGGGCTGGGCTCTCTTTGTTCCAGCTGGTACAAAAGGGATAGCCAGCAGCTTCAGAAAGAATGGTATTGAAGTCCTTCAGAGAGACCTCAGCTGTCACATTTACAGTGTCAAATCAAAAGAAATCAGGTATCAGCATGTGGTGGCCAGTACTTTTTTTTCCTCTCAGAGCAGAAGGCTTTACACAAATATTTAGTAATTATAATTTCTAGTAAGTAAATAACCTCTAATTTAAAATGGAGAATTCATTAAAAGAGTTTTGAAAAACTAATTTTAAAACATTGCTTCAGTCACCTCTGCGAATAATTCAGCATTAAAATTCAGCATATTGAAGCACAATCATTAAAGCAGTTAAGTACTTAGTGAAACTCCAGCTCGTTGCACGAAGTTAAAATGTTGAAATACAGTGTTATGACATCTGAAGAGGAAGCTGCCAAACTACGCATATATTCCTTCACACTAGTTACCTTCCACGTAGCAGACTTAATATTCACTGTTCTTCCCCTGCTAGTCAGCGTACACTTCATTCTGAGAAAAAAGCTGCGCTCCGTGTTTTGCTCTTTGCCCTTTTTCACAGGACCTAGCAAAAGCAAATAGTAAAACAGCTCTTGGATCATCTTCCAAAGGCATAAAAAAACCCCAACCATGTTATAGAACTCTAAGACTAGGGGAAGACCCAAAAAATAAATTAAAAAGATTAATAAACCTAAAAGCACTTCAGATAATAACACTTTTCAGAATGACTTTTACTGCGAGGTAGGAAAAAAACGGAAGGTTCAGTATTTTAATACCAGTACCTTATTTGTAGCCAACTCCACACTCCCAGCTTTCAGAAAGAAGGGGTGGGGAAAGAGAGAGACCGATTGAAACTTCATAGATTTTAAAATGGTAGAGAACAAGAAAAGCATGTGCAGAATAAGTACTGTTGAGCTGGCTTCCACTGAAACGCATCGGTACAAATCAAACACTGCAATCCAGAAGAGCTATGGGCTCAAAATGTATTTCAAGTTTTTTGATTCAGCATTAACAACCCTGCTGTCTACATGCATCCAAATATTTCCAGTGACTTACACCCTTTAACAGGGGCCAAGTTTTTGAACACATTATTAGCATTCTTGGAGGGGCACGGGGAAGAAATCCTGATACGGATTAATGTTAACAGCACTAATTTTTTAGCCATCCTTGCTAACAGCAGGCTTTAAGTTAAGTTTTTGCCTTTACAGTGGAGAACCTTTCCAAGTTGAATAGTAGCTAGGCTATTCTGGGCAGAGAAAATACAAAGTGATCCTATCAGGAGAGCTGCAAGCAGCTCGCTGCGTGCGGAAGGAGGACATAAAGCACCTAGGATAAGCGGCAGCGGAAGAGCCAGTTTGCTGACACGGGCTAAGGAGTGAGGCCCAAATCACAGCACAGGGTGGAAGTTTGCAACGTGTGAGCATACTTGGGATACAAGTTTATACAATAGCTTGCTCTCATCCTCTACAGACAACAGCAGCTATGAAATTCTTCATGATGGCTTGCACTGCAGCTAATAGGTTGACAAAATTCATTAGAAAAATGTTACAGCCCTGCTGCTCCACTGTCTATTGCTTCAAGCAGAGACAAAGACGGAGCGGGACAAGCCTACTTTATGCCACATCAAAATACCCTCAGTAAAGTGGGGTACAAGTTCAGAGAAGCAACTAAAACTCATTTAGTATGTTTTTAAAAGAGTTAAACCAATCTAGAAATTTATAGTTGAAGATCACACATTACTGTTGCCAACTCCTAATGCTTAAGGCTCGGCTTGGAGAAGCAACTGTAAAAGATGAAGCAACTTTCTCAAGTCTGATTCAGCACTGGACATTATTTTTTTTGAAGTCACCAGCTTTGAAAGTTGAAAAAGCAACTTTGTAAAATCAGAATGCAGCTCAGTTTCTGCTAATCACATTTATACTCATTTGCTCCTGTACAATCCCAAAGGGGAACATTTAATACTCCATTCAAAACCAAAATAATTCCACTGATGTAAGAAGTGCAGGAGAATGCAACCTGGGAATACTAATGAATAGAAAAACGTACTATTATTACTGTAATTTAGACTTTTGTCTGCAACTTCATTTGCAAAACACATTTTGTAATAATGCTTTCCAGACATCCTATTCTTTTCTGATAAATTTAGACACACCAAAGTTCCCCACACCACCCCCAGATTCATTACTGTATTCCAGAAGAGGGGCAGGGGCAAGTCTATTTCAGCCTTAGAAACGTATTTCAATACTAAGGGCAGACAAGTTTAGAAAATGCTTACAGAATCAAAGTCGGGGCCCTTCATGCTATGGTATCTGATCAGGTCTCTTCCACTGAACTACGTAGGGTGGCAACATAAAAGACTCCTGATTTACAGTGCTACACGAAAGCAGAGGTCAGGCTTGGTCATTTATCACTACTTAGATTCAGAGTCCATATAACCCTTGTTTGATGAAACAGGAATTAGAGAGGTCAGATTTTAGACTTCTAATAACTGAGAGAAGCAGATTTGTTTCGAGGCACACAGGCTGCCAAGTCTTTATAGTTAAAAAACCTTTAGAAGGCTTAAAAGCAGTCATTCATGGGCATTTGTTGCATTTAAAAGTGTACAAAATATGTGAACACAGTGTTCTACTTCCTCGGACAGAGAAAACAAGAGTCAGAAATCTCTGAAAAGATACCAATTTCATGCACCAATTAAAAAGTGCAGAAAAGCATCAATCCCAAAGCCCTTTCTGGGGCTGTCCGAGTATTCCCCCATTCGCTTTTCAGCATCCTAAGTATAGTATCTTTTCCGTGTCTTAAGTATACCGCCACAGGTATCTGTAGGAAATCATTTGCTTTTAAGTTGTCCTGTAAAGGCAAGCTCAGATCAGCACAAATGCACCAATTTAACTTCTCCATATCCTTCTACAGCAATTGCTTAAGATCATTCTCATTCATCTTACCTCTAATTTTATTCCTGTAGGCACACTAATTCTTTCAACTCTCAATAACTTTGGTTTAGTCATCAATTTTGTTTTAGATTAAAGAGTACTAATGAAGCCTCATCTCTCCTACAGCTGGGATATTGCCAAAACATTCTGGTCATTTCTGTTGTTAGTATCTTTGAACAAGGTTTATTTTGAGATCTCAGCAAAAATACTAGTTTGTTCTCTCAACCTCTTTTTCTGGCACATATCCAACTGCACTAATGCCAACAGGAACTATCCATATGTAAATTAAATCAATTTTTAATTTCTTCTCACCATTTCTGTGTGTAAGCATTTCTCTCAGCTCTTCGTGGTCACATGGATGAGTGAAATCAAATACACTGTGCCCAGTCAACTCAAACTGAAAAAAGAAGAGGTATATGTGTAACTTTACACATACAAAAATGTAACAGTTTTTACAGATTTGAAACAGTCTTAGGAAACGTCAGTATTTCACCTGAGTGAGTCCCATACACTTGTTCACGTTTTCAGACATGTAAATCATGTCCCCATCTTCAGACAGAACCATGACAAATCCATCAAGAGCTTTCAAGTAGAAACAGTTCAGTTCCTTCTCCATTTTGGCTTCTGTCTCCAGCTCACCTACAAGTAGCCACACATTTTTAAATAAGCATCAGCTATTCTTCACTTACCATCAGGAATGACTTCTGGCACCAGTCTGCACAGAGTCAATCCCGCAGGACTATTCAAAACCAGTATAATTCATTTAGATAAGCCATCAGTTAAATTCTTCAAGCTCTGGTAATGGTATCACAAGTCACAGAAAATGAGAGTGAGGTTAACCCTCTCTGCTTTTGTGCATAAACCAATAAACCTTCCATCTTAAGGAAAAAGTCTACGTGGCCAAAACATTATCATTCATCTCAAAAAGGCATTACAGACTTTTCTCAGAGGTGTCCTAGGAGGGATTTCAGCGTACGCCTATCAAAGTTACTCCTCCATACCGTATTGGTAGGGATGTGTGGGTACAAATAACCCCTGCAGCATCCATGGGATGCTATACAGATACTGGTTCATAAGCTATCTCTGATACTCCTGTAGTTACACGGGTAGCTGTAACCACAGAGAGACATATCCTCCACTAACCTCACCTTCAGCAGAGTATAAATTACAAAAACAATTCCTTGCAGTTTATATTAAGGAGAAGCACCTTCCAGTTTGGTGAGCCAGCCTTGCTCCAGCCACCTACAGTTTAGCACAGCACAGTAGGAACAAACAACTCTAGGGGGAAGAGAGGGTTAAATGAAAGAAAGTAACTTTGGGAGCAGGGTCAAATGAGACTTAAAATGGCACTATGGCTGCGATAAGCCAACTAGGATCATCAGAATAGAAAGGGGAAAACAAAGTCCATTGAACAGTGGCCATATTTTTCCTGTGCTATCACCAATAGTCTATTTCTACTGCAAGGTCTGTCACCTTCCCACAGAGAGGAGGAAACAATGTATTTATTTAACTGCCAACAGGTTTTAGAAACAGCTTCTTCCTCAACACACCTGCATCCCTTTTCCAGATGCTGCTACGCCATTCACTTACCAGCATCTAGCAGCTTTCTCATGCGCAGGTAG
The DNA here is from genome assembly GCA_027574665.1 of Rhynochetos jubatus. Classification (NCBI taxonomy): domain Eukaryota; kingdom Metazoa; phylum Chordata; class Aves; order Eurypygiformes; family Rhynochetidae; genus Rhynochetos; species Rhynochetos jubatus. The sequence continues at coordinate 139,613,823 of CM050648.1, read as the reverse complement.
CTGATGGTCAGTCTCATAATGGATGCTTTGTCCAGGTGTGCGCTCACGGTGTGGGGCAGGGGCAGCTGATGAGCAAGCTCGTAGAACACTTCCGATTCCTTGCTCCTTCGGCACCGGGCTGCATCTCTCGACTTCTCTTTTCTGCGTTCCGAGCTAATCCTATATAGACAAAGTTTGGGGTTAATATAGGAAACAGTTCTTTGTGCAAGTTAACTTTAAAACTAAGCTGCCCAGTGGCCAATTAACCAGTTGAGTTAAACCATTTAAAGCCTCAGCTTAAAAGTGTCAATGTAATTCTGTGTATAGAGTTATGATGCAGTTGGGCTCTGCCAGAACTAAAGTCAAACACAGTCTTCCAGCAAGATCAGTTCTTCAGACATCTACATATTCAGAACCGTCCGCAAAGTGCTTATCTTGTACCTTGACTGCTGCCTCCTTCCTCTTTGCTAACCACTTAAGTCCGTTCAACATACTACAGCGTGTAAGTTATTTCCACCTCAACGCGCCAGCAGTGTTGTACACTCTCCAAGTTCTCCCCTTTTTGCCATCCTCACAAAGCCCACCCAACAGGTCAGACAAGCAAGGACATTGATTTAGCATGAGGCATCCTGCCTTTCCAAAAGTGAAAAAAAAGTCCCTTTCCCAGCTCTCTCTCTCGCCAGTGTGTAGCCCCTTCCATAGTCTCCCCTTTAGTGGAAAACTCCAGCTGAAGAAGTGACTTCATTCTCCTTCCACTGCCCCTGTTGGACTCTCCTCCCCCAGGACTGGTGAAACGAAGGACAGCTCACAAAGAGCAAGCACCGCAACAATGGAGACTCTCCATCAGCCAGTAACGCAGATAATTCTCCTCTGCCCACTACTCACACTGGTCCACATTTTGTCCCATGCATCTGTCACAAGAGCTCTGAACTGAGCATTTTGAGACAGGAGCTGCAATTCTTACATTTGAACAAGACCTTAATGCTGCTGTGGTCCCCGAGGAAATGATGCCACTGCAGTTAAATGTGCTTTTATTTTTAAGCAGATGATACAAAAGCATATCGTATTATTATCCATCTTCCTTTTTACAGGTTTATGCCTTCTGAAGGCACCTATCTTCATTCTGCATACACCCAAGAAGCAAAAGGCAGTTGCATTAATCTGCAGGATCCCTTTTTTTCCACTGACTTTCATGAAAGTTGCAAGATAAACATATGCCTACAAACACTGCTTTTATAATTCAAAGTTGCATGCCTTTTAATGTTATCACACAGAGATTGTGTCCCTAGTTGAAGAAAGACAAAATAAACCACTGCATTGTTTACAACCAACAGTTTAGAACTTTTTCCAAATTTCACTAGACTTAAAGTCACATACTGCCACTGCCAAATTCAGGTTGCTAAGTCTGCAGATCTCTGCAGAAGCACTTTTTAATTAGCACACACCTTGAGAGGTACCACAAATGACAGGAAAGCCATTCACAAGCTGATATTCCCTGGGAAATAATGAACCAGAGCTAATGTAAGCAGTCACATACGTACCCAAAAGAACACGTTTTCAGTCCTTTGCCTGATGTGCTACCTACCCACAACTGCCAAAAACCTGCCTAGGTTGTGCAGAAACACGCAAGCGACAGTAGTATTAAGGCTGACATTGGAACACAAAAGGTTTAGTAAGCTGTGACGGAGACAAAGTAAGCCACCAGAATCTCTTCCATCATTACCTTCAGTTTTTCCAACTTCATAAAACTGTACGACACTCCCATCCATCCCCAGCACCACCACCCTCTCCTCCTACCCCCCCGCCACCGCCAGCAGAAGGGCACGCTAAGAGACTGATTTTCAAAATCGTGACTTTTATATCAGCTAAAAATAGGACTATGTTTTCTTCTTCAGTGGCAGAATCGGGCTACCAGATCACAGAAATACCACTCCTATGTAATGAGAACCATTAAGAAATCACCATAATAGTAATGGAGATCTTTGGAAAACTAACTTGTGGGTATTACAGCAGTCAAAAATTCCAGAGATGCGATAGTTCTATCAGTTTCTGTGAACATAAGGTTGTGTTCCTCAGCAGGGTAGACTAAAATATCTGATATTTCCCATCTTGCAGATTTCTTCACATTCAGTTTTCCCTGTGACAACAGACATTCCTGCTCTAGTCATGGATATCTTGATCTGAGAAGTGTGAAGCTTCAGACAGAGGTCTATCTGGAAAGAGCCATTATGAGAAGTCTGACCTTTAACAATACTGAAACTGTATTTTAGCTATATAACCTGGTTGATTAAACCCCTCTTACTGAACATAGGCCAAAAGTATCTTTTCTCTTAATGGAAAACTAAGGGTGGAGTTGAACCAACATCTGGATTCTCTTTGTCCTCTTTTGAGGACCACAGATTTCACTGACAAAGGTAAAACAAGTAATTATGCTGCCTCAGACAGATTCACCTTCACACCTCTGACTTTTCTTTGTTAGCTATTCATTCAAGATCCCTTCACCTGTGGAAACTTCCTCCTACAATAGAAACTCAAGGGAGAATTACTGGAAGTAATTGGTTTCCATCCACCTAGACGCCTGCAGTTTTGTCACGGCTTCCTTTTCAACTGCAGACACTTTTAAGTTAAAAACCCCATGCTTTGGCAATAACGCTGCACACTTCAAGCCTGCAAGTCTGTCAGGGTTGTGTGAATCACAAAGGGCATAGAGAGAAGGACAACACGAAAGATGAAAACAGACGCTAACCTCACAAGTTGCGATTTCAGCCCTTTCCCTTTTATTTCCTTTCTGAAAGCCTAATGTTCTTGAAAATATTTCAGCCAGTTTCTAGATTTCTGCCTGGTTTTAGAACACTTAGCAGCAGACTTCAGCATAAACAGTCCAAACTTCCCAACCATTGAATTATTAATTACCAACTGAAATGCTGCTCAAATCAAGCTCATAGCGCTGATGTTAAAAATTAATCCCAGTGTAAGGGAATCAAGTGCTGCCTGCTGGAGCACAGCCTGGCTTTGTGATGGGCAAAACTCAAGGAGAAGTGCTGCAGCAGTGCTGTCCCGAGCGGCAGAGTCTCCTCTCCCTCTTACTAGGTATTTCCTTTCTAGAAAGGGTACTCCTATAGATAGACATTTAAACTGTACAGCACGGTTGGCTATTTTTAGCTGCTGTTTAAAATGAAGCTGTAACCAATCTGAGTAAAACCCAGCCATTTAAATAGGAAGATTAACTACCAGCTTCAAAGAGCATTTCTTTAATGGATCAAATTAATAGGGAAGAGGTCTTTCACAAATGAGGTTTAATTACCAAGTGAAGTCAGAACTGCCTCAACATGGGATGCCACCAAACAATAAAAAAAAGCCAAGAAATAAATCCTTTACTGTTGCAACTACTCTAAGCTTTGTTACATCCAGTTGCACAAAGCAAATGAAAAAGCACACTATCACCGCGTGTATCTGCCCACAAATTTCTGTGTAGTCGGTTAGAGAATGTTGAATTCCCATAAAGAAAATGGGTTTCTTAAGTGAGCTCGCTCTCCACTAGGAAATCAACAACAGGGGCTAGCTGAAGGAAGAAGGCTCTAAACTGCAAGATGGCAACTGGCACACAGTCATACACTTTAAGAAAGATTTTCAGGAGTGCCTGTGTGTAAGACCCATGGTCTTCACAACAGAAATACCATTCCGTAGATACAAGAACCCGAGCTCCACTGAAAACAAACCCCAAACTTACGAGCTGTATTACAACCTCCTGCTATCAGTCTTGCACAAAAGAAACACACATAAAGACTCAGAAGAAAATCTCAGCTCAAGAGTGGATTATATGTGCAGCGAAAATGTCAGAAATGCCGGTGCGGGACAGGAAATTGCATGCATTTCCAGGTATGATGTCTCCTGCACAATTTCACTGCCAGACATTCATGTCCATTTTGTATTTCTGCCACCAGAATACAGAAGCAGAGAGAATCCAAAGCAGGTTGTGTACCATAGCTCCCAAAAAGCAGTGTTTCACTTCGTTTTAAACACATTACTTAGTACATTTTTATATCTAAAAGACGTTCACATACAATAGCTGAACAAACATCCGAATTCCAAAAGATATCGAGCTAGAAACCCAGTGCAAAAAGGTATTTCACCACCAGGATTCACCTCAACTGAAGGATAGTACTCAGGCTCCCACTCACTGCCTCAAATTAAAAAAGGCTTTAATGTAGAACCATTGAGGTTGGAAAAGACCTGTAAGATCACCAAGTCCAACTGTTAACCCAGCACTGCCAAGTTCCACTAAACCACGTCCCTAAGTGCTACATCTCCACATCTTTTAGATATAAACAAAGTTTACATCAGGCTTTTGCAACAAACAAGAATGGGCCCAATAGCCTTCAGAACAAAGCACACCAGCAGCAATCCCACGCACACCAGTTACAGATGTTAACAGGCCTCTCTACTCGAGTGTGCAACTCCTGTGGTTACAGCTGTCTGAACCACTGGGCCAGGGCAGGTCTCAGTGTGCTGTGCCCCATACCATCCCAGAGACAGCTCTGCTCATTTCTACAAGCGATTGCCCAGTTTTCTAAATACAGTCCTCAGTTCACATCTCAAGTGTAAAACTCATCAATGGCCACATTTCAAGCTGACTTGTTCCTCCTCATTTGCCACCAGTAACTAAGATCAAAAAGAACCCTGGAAAATGCCATCAGTAACGGATAATTTCAATTCAAATTTGCTAACTAGATTAAAAATGGTCAGTGGATAGATCTTAAAATATTTAACATCACTTTGTCCCCTTCTAGTTTCTTAAATCATCACCCAGTGTCAAGGAAAACTTTACACTGTGTACACAATATCACATTAACACAAGAAATCAGTTGGCTTTTTTAATTCCTGTGTGTTGCTTGAGTGCTGTTACCTATTTTCTATCCTCTCAATCTAACTTACTATGTCTCTAATCAGGTAGATTTTCTTCCTATAGCTGTTTTTAATTCCCATGTAAAATAACTGTTGTGGAGCATATATTAATTAATCCAGACATATTTCTTGATTCAGGTTTTCTGATTTATTCTAAAGAAAAAAAAGCGTCTTCTGATAGAGATTCACATTTCTCTCTCTGGAATTATCTCATACAATCAACTGTCTTTGTCTTTATCACAGTATCTGTTCTTAAACAGTTTCACAGAAGTATACCATGTGGAAGCAATAGAATCCAAATGAATAACGTGCCTCCAATCCGGTAACATCTCATTATTGAGCTTTAACTAGTTTTCAGTTCTGACAGTAATTCCCCTCATTTGCCGGTACAAGGCTGCATACACTATACTTCCACATCACACACAGCCTCTCCTTAGACTGTAAGACTAGTACGAGAAATATCTGGCTTCAAAATGTGGTCACAAAGCCCGTATCACTATGACATAGCTATGAGTTTTCTTCATTACGCAAAAAGAGACAAGATGTAGCTACTGCAGTACAATAATACGTTAACAGTATACGTCATCATTGGTGGTATTGACCTTCGAAAGTAGACCTGTAAGTGGCCTAGTATTGGCTTTTAAGGTTGAATTCATTCCTACAGTTGGTCCAAAGCTTGGTTGCCTTTTCCTGCCTAGCCTAAAGCAGTGCTTCCACCAGCACAGCTGGATGGGACAGCGATGCCATTCCTAGTTAGCAGCTGTAGCCCAGCAGCACACCCCAACATCGTTACAGCAGTGTAACTGGCTCTGTTCACGGGGACCACCTGAAGAGCGCAACCCTGGGCCGACCACTCTCACCTACAGCACAGTAACACGCCTCAGCCAACACAATGCCAACCCCATACAAGCTCTCTTAAATGGTGCTGATGCCAAAGAGTGTATTACAACACTGCTCTACTCTTCTGACTGTGCTAAATACGCAGTTGTTTGATTTTCTCCGCTCTTTGTTAGATCTTTATTTTGTCCAGAGCTGCTAGCCACAATACTTACTAAATTATTCTTTCACAGAAAGAAGTCGCAGGCAAGCCCAGCGCTTACCACAGAGAAACTAAGAGTGTTGCTCAACTTCCCTAAAGAAGGCTTCATATGAAAAATAGCTTTATAATGTAAGAGAAAACCACTCAAATCCAGTTATTTAAATATATGGGGAGCTAATGATGCAAGTATTCTTTAAAGAAAAAGAAAACTACCCACAAAACAAAAAGGCCTCACATCTTCCACCTGGCATAGACAGGGAATACGCCAATTAGCCCCCATACCCTCTTAAAAATACTTTTTAATTGAATTTGGTCAACCTCAACCAGGGGTGACAAAGCCGTAGCGTTAACACGACCAAGTCTTGCGAGGGACCCACACCAACCATTGCCCAGAGTGGCAGACAGCCCCAAAAGCCTCATCCCCTCTCGCCTCCCAGCCCAGTGGCAGCATACCCATCTGGGCTAACCAGCAGCACCGGCTGCTCATCGCTCAGCAGGCAAACAGTAAAACAGGTCATGAGCTGAGGGTAGGGGCAACTACAGTCGGTCTTACAGCCCCAATCTTTGCTGTTTAAATGCAAGAAAAGCCAGGCAACAGGCTGTGGAGGAAAAGGGCCAGAGGACCAGCTTCATGTTGTGTGCTGGCTTAACAAGGTTACCTGATTCTGGCATCCAAACGCTCCTCCCAGTGATGGGGGAAACAACATTTCAGACTGCACTCTCAAACGCTTGTTGCAAAGTCTGAGTTTTCAGTTGGACAGACAGGATTCCCAGGAACTGTAATACATCTATAAATTCTCCACAAATTCTACTTTTTCCAAATTGGTTAGGAGGGGTGCTCCTTCCTTCCACAGCTGCGTAACAGAATCAGTGCAATCTCAGCTACCAGTTCACAAACTTCAGGTTACAGCTTTGGCTCTTCTTGCCTTAACATGATCTTCTTTAAGTAGTATTGCTTTTGCCAATTTTATTTACCAATACTGCTTATTTTATAGTCTGAGTAGAGTTCCTGTGAGGAAAATACATTAAAAAAACCCAACCACAAACACACTCGAATCTCATGTGTAATCACAGGCATGTGATTTTCTAGAAGAAAGTCTTGCTCATTATAAATTAATGAACATTACAGCTCAGTAATCCAACTCAGGAAAAGAAATCAGAAATTCCTTACAGACAGTAAGAAAGATTTAAGAGATTTAATGGCAGAAACTAGCATAATATCCAAGCAGAGACAGTATCTCTGGATGTAAGCTATTAAAATGCATTCCTTTGTATATTACCTTCTAACATAGCAATTTAGACCATTTTCTTCACGAGGGTAGTTACAGGCAGTTGCCATGACTTGACCACCACTAAAAAAACCCCTAACAAACTCAGAGAACAAGCAGGCAGTTCAGACTGAATTAGCTACCGCAGCACAAACTGAGTGAGCACCGAAACCCACCACCGTTTGCAAAATGACAGTGGGGAGAAGAGGCTCCACTGAGCTACATGTTAACTCACAAAGCGAAGTCTGTATAAACAGCCGCTTTACAGACAGGTAAATTATGGCACTCAGAGCCAGCAGCAGAGCCTGAAACTCCTGAAGCCAGCACAGGACCACACTGCCAAGATAATCCATCACCTTAATCTGGCCTTCAACTGACCTGAAACTCCAACCACCTCCCCACTTAGAATGTAAGAAGGTAAAAGCTTCCAAATTAATATTTCTAATTCAGAACACAGTGAAGCGATTCTGCTGTGTCTTACTACACAATGTAACCTACTGGTATTTTACCTCTGCACAGTAATTTACTGTTTAAAATGGCATACAGTGGTTGGTTGTAAGAAAAACCTGACTTTTTTTTTTCAACTAGGTTATTTGGCTTTTTCCTAGAATACTGGTGGTTTTTTTCTTTTAGTCAGCTGTGCTCTGCCCTTCAGGATGAAAGATACATGGTAGTTAAATTGTTTATTACTACAGAAAACCCACCGCTATTCAAGAGAGATATCTGGGGCATGGGCTTGAAAGGACTAGCCACTAAGCACCCCCCTCCCTTCAGCCCTCCTGCTTTTGCTTCTACCAGGCTCACAAAACATATCCCCAAGATATCTGTCAAGCTCAGAGTTAACCATGTTTTAGCTCTGAACTGCTCTATCTTCAGACAGATGGAGACTGTTGATAAAGTAACTAATTTCAGTTTAAATCGTGGCTTTAAAATGTATCATTTAGTTTGTCATTGCATTCAGGTTTTCCAGACTGGGAGTTGGGTATTTTCCCTCCTTGCTTTTCATCCAAATTCTCATCCCTTCACCTCACGTACCCTGTTAACTGAAAGCAGTTGAGGAATTTCATTATCAAAGGTTTCAAGAACTAAAGAAAAACAAAACAGAAGAGATAAAATTTTATTTTTCTGTATGAATAAACAATTCCCTATGCAGACAAGAAAAACGCAGCAATAGCTAGGACAAAAAGCCTGCAGCAATGTCAGCTCAACATCCAGTACATTCAGTAGGGTGCAAGGAAAAAGTCCTTTCTGAAGGACTGAGCACTGGAGACTGCCATCACCAGCGAAATCACATCGAGCTTCTCATTTCAGCTTACCTAGAAGAGGCTGCAGCTTTTACACTTGATGGGAATATGCTCCAAGGAGCAGAGGGCTTGAAATAATACCCATCTCTTCCAATGGGTGTGAGCAGGGGGCAAACGGCAATGAGGTAAGCTTCTAGCAACCCTTTCTAGCCTAACAGCCCATTTACTACTTTCCTTTGCGAGCAGCATTAAAATAACCTCACCAGGAGTCCTAGCTGAAAACTTTTGTTTCTTGAAACGCATGTTTTTTCATAAAGTAACACCTATCTGGTTTTGACAGTGAAATTACTCATTCTGGTAAACAAAACGGGTCATTTTTTCAGATCACACTTCCAGGTTTATTGCAAACTGAGGCGAAAAGATTATAAGTTACTCGGTAAAACCTTCCACTGTTGTAAATATAATAGCACAGTTCAGCGCTGCTGGTTCAGTTTCCTCCCTTCTTCACCTGAAGGTCAAGCTCTATTTTGAGGTATTTAGTTACAAGATCTGTTGTTAACATTTTTCCTCAAAACACTTAACAAGCATTCATTCTCATCAAACTAAACAGAAGCTGCACAGTGTCCCTCCTAACACACAGTTTGTTGCATACTGGGTATTTTTAAGGAACTACTAATGGATCTTTTTAAAGCACCAGTTCAGTGCCAGCAGAGCCATTTCCAATGTCTTGGCACTAAAATATCCCTACGTTTTAAAAGGCTACATTTTTTGTACAAGTCCCAGTATTATTAGGCTTCAACAGAAAGAAATGACACATCATGCATCTGATGAAATTCCTCTTTATCAATGCACTTAACTCGGAGATCTTGGACCAAACCCCCAAGCTGGTATGAACAGGTGCGGCTTCAATGAACCTGTGCTAATGTACATCAACTGGGGCTACGGCTTCACATCAAAGAACCCTAGAGAGATCATCACCTACATAAACTGTATTTGTAAAAATAATATATATATGCTGGCATGTATTCACTTGATTGCACGTTCATGTTTCTAAAAATTTCAGAACTTAATTTTCAGAGACTTTTATTCTAAGCTAAAAAGCAGAGATCTCAGCAGAGGAAAATAACAGTCTTCACATCCAATGTTAATTTGGAAACCTGTGTCTTTCCTGATTCTTCAGTCATTAAAGAGGCTCACCTTCCCTCCTGGATGGTTTTCATACTTCCCAATGTCATAAACCTCCCAAGCATCTCCCATTTCAGAGCAGTACCCAGTGGAAAACCCAGGTTCTCCTGCATGCTCTTGTGCCTGCTCTAACACGAAGGAAGTTTCTCAAGAGAGGCTCAAAATGCTCAAACTTTCTCAAATTCAAAAGAGAAAGGGCTGTTATAACATGAAAAGATAATTGAGGTCCAAGTTCTTTCCATGCATTACCTAGGTGGTTTTTTTGAGGCATGTAAACACCTGCCTGTATAACTGTGTATGTGAAGATAAAAGGCGCATTTGAGCTGATGACTTGTAATCTGGAACATTCCTTCCTTTTGGACACCAGCTTACTAGAAACTGGTTATTGCACCTTCTTGCTAAGGTTCTTGCAAGATTTGTTTTTGTTTTGAAGCTGTTTGGTTTTTAAAGAACATATCTTGTAAACAGATCAGTATTTGCATCTCCTTGAAAGAGCAGCAGCATCAGGAAAATCCAGATGCTCTTGTATCCCACCACTGAACCATGAGGTACTTCCCCCCTGGGTTTACTTAACAATGCATACTCTACAACCATGTAAGAATTATTCTGTTGGTGTATCATAACACCAAGCTCTTCAAGAATAAATTGAGATAGCACTGCCAAATTCTCTTCTGCGATACAAAAACAAAGAAAAAACCAACCAAAACCCAGCGGTTTCTGTCATTCAATGTCCCCTTTAATACAAAATGTGTCATGCAAGCCTACTTGGAATCCAGCCTTTAACATAAATTGGTGCAATATTACCACTGAACACCACGAGCACATAAGAATTTAATCCATTGTGTTATACAGGCTCAACAAGTGTCTTCAAGGCGTTCAGGTCAGAAGCACACCAAAGCAAACATGCGTGCTCTAAGAACCTCAGAGAGGTTTGGGCTTACACCACAACACTGCTGACATTTGCTGGTGTTATTAATATTTATGGACTCCCCTCCACTTCACCATCAGCCATTAGAGTTCTGGAAACAGCCTCACAAACTCCATGCGTTACAGTTCAAGGGTAGGCAGGAACAAAGGTCTGCAGCTGCTTTCACAAGGCTCAGAGGAGGAAGGAAGCACCTCCAAGTAAACACAGGCTGTTACTTTGCTGACTGAAGTCCTACACACAATAGCAGGATGGTCTTCTCTGGCCTCTCCTCTGGTGGCGGTAGAAACACAGCACCCAACTGTGCTTCTCAGCTTCTCCAGGCTTACAATGGATATGCTTTAGCATCATCTTAGCCTGATCTAAACACAACAGACATTTCTCAGGAATACAGGGATGGCAGTTGAAAGAGGGAATACAATGAATTATCCACTTCACACCTTTAAACCAACAGTTGACTTATTTGCCAGACTTAAGTTGCTGATAACAGTATGCAGCTACATCTATTCCCTCCCAAAAATGTCCAGGATGTGCCTCAAGAAACCAGAAAGGAAGAACATTTATACAGAAGGCAGAGTTGTTAAAAAAAGCTTGAAAGTACTTGAAACTAAAACCTCGTCCCAAGCCATCACACTGTTACAGACCATCTGACCACATCTACAGCAGACCTCTGGACTGAGTGTGGACCGGCTGTTGGTATTCCAAGCACGCCAGCCAAGAGACCCTGACTGAAGACACTGTGTTTTAAAAGGGCAAAGCACACATGACTACACAGAAACCAGAAAACCCTCCTGCTGCTTCCATCAACATACTGCCAAATATTCAGACCTTCACTGATAAAAGGAAAGCAAAGCACCAACAGAGCAAAATTATGGAAGATATCTGTAGTAGGCAAAAAAAACCAACCCAGCTGTTTTTCCCAGATTTCCAGTGCCTTGGTAACAAGGAGGAAGGGCAGCAGCACCCCTTTAGTGGGCACTGGAAAGTAATTTCTGATGACTTTTATTGAAGGAATTCAAAAGTGTTTCATGTCTGAGGAAAAGGCAAAGTACAGACAACGCAGGCACTGCCACCAGGTAAACCCTATGGCAAAGCAAGCAAACCAGCAGAATCCAGAAGCAGAAAAAACAGTTCTGTAGGCCAGAAACCCCTCTGCCCTCCCTGTACCTGCAGGGAAACCCTACAGGAGATTTACTGAAAGACTTCTCCTTTTCTTACAACACTAGAGAGGTACAGTTAGAGCATATACAAAAGGGTTTTGTATTCCCTTTCAACTCTAGTAATGGTGGCTCAGTTCCACCACCGCTGAAAGACATTCACAGACAAAAAGCAATGGCCCGTACAATCCTGAAGACCTCACAGAGGTTTAAAAACCAGCCGTAGCCACTGCCGTCCGGAGCAGGCCGCACAGGACCCAGGCTTCTCAAACAGATTCTGAAGCTGGACCTCAGCAGCAGAGATCCAGCAGCAAAACCCTGGTCTTAGACACGTCTAGTGTCTAAGGGGATGATTTAAGTTTGAAGTCTCAACTCTGAGAAGCTGAAGTTTTTCTGCAAGGCACTCCAGTCACAATTCCACTGTTCTATACCATCTTAAGACTCAGACTGAGTGTTCAAGAAATCATTTTTTTTTAATCCTTCCACTTCTGATTTTTATTTAGCATTCATACCGTTTAAATATATATATCTTATGCTAGAAATAAGGACTTAAGGCAATCCAAGATTCATTTTTCTAGGGTATCTACCAGCTGCAAGCCACTACCAAGGTTAACCAGTAACCCTAAACAGCTCATTTACTGAAAACGGTGCAAGAATTACTGTGCTAATAGCAAAGTACCACGCCACAGAGCTGGGGAAAAACTTTTCATAGCATCAGCCATCTGCACACTAGAGTTAGTTAAAAGAATATTGAGAAAAATCAGCGTACTTCTTAACAAAAGCCTTAAATTTGAATCCATAGGCAAACAAAGCTCCCAGCAACACTGTTCTACCCATTCCATGCACTGAGACAAGCTCGTTCCTTGTAGCACATGGGGGAAAACCCAGGAGCACATGAAAACGATACTACTGAAGAACAGCTAAGACCCAAATAACTCAATACCTAATCATATTGCTGATATTTCACTTCTCCCCCTGAATGTGCAGTAGAGGCTCAGGACTACATCAGAGAATGAATTCAACAAATCAGTAACACACTTCCAGTTACTATCATGACTAAATTTCACTTATGTAAGACTGAGGCACTTTGTCAAATTCCAAGCAAACAACAAGCTTCACTTTAACTATTAAGAGCTAAACACTACCCAAATACAAGCACAGGGAGGGACAAGGAATAAAAGTATCTTAACAGACCAAAATTGAGGAGCACTATCCATACAATCAGCCAAAGTTTTATCACTGAAGAACAGGACTGGAAGGTCTTCTCCCTTAAAAGTATTCTGAACATGGACACCATCAAACCTAAACCCTTCTAAAACAACTCAGAACCTTGAGAAACGCTTGAGATTTTCACTAAGTGCTCTGGTGAGCTCATATCCTTCCTTTTTTGCTTAGCCATCTTCGCTCAACTGCACATTCACAGCCCTCAGGATGAATGCACCACAGACAGAGCTTCGTGTTTTCAATTAAAACGTACCCTACAACAGCAGTAATCTGAATATTCCTTACTGTTTTATAAGAAACATTCCCAACTTTGAACTCCATCTACAGGAAACACTAAACAACAAATTGTCTGTCTTAAGCCCTTCCTTTAGGAAGGAAGGATAAGCTTTGCATACTGATTCTTACATTCTGAAGAAAGCAGATTACATCCAGGATAAGGAAATTGCAAAAAAAAAAAAAGTACCCAAGTGGGACAGAATGATAAGTAAAAAATAACAAATGCTCAAGGGCAAAAAATAAAATCACCCCAACCACTCCAACCAGCAACAGAGAAGAACTCGAGTCTCAAAACCCCTTTCTACACCCGCCACTAAACTAGGGCAGCAGAGCAAAGCACAGAATAATCATTTCTGTCGCTACGTTTTCTCCCAACTTCTCAATATCCATTAGCTTGGAGCAGAAAACACAAAGGTTATGGAATGGGTGCCACCCCCAGGTGCCCCACCGTACGGATTTCAGGAGACCAAAAGCAGCTTCTCCCCCCACCCCACCCCCTGGCACCGCCGCAACAACTCCGGATGGTCCCCGAGACGGCACCGCCGGGCGGTGCGGGGCTCCCCGGTGCCAAACCCGGTGCCCTGCGCTCCCAGCCCGGCACAAAGCCCCCCAACCCTTCCAAAAACCAGCCAGTCCCCTTCCCAATACGACTCACACGCTTTCGCACTGACTGCGCTCAACCTACCCGGATGGCCCTTGGAGACAAAAGCAGAGAAAACCCATCTTAAAATGGAAAAGAAAAAGGGGTGTCGGTATCAACATAAACAAACGGCACCTTCTGCAGATGGCGATTACGGACATCGCTCCCTGCGCGCAGCACGCCGCGGAGCACCGGCGCAGGAATCCGGCCACCCCAAGAACCCAACTCCCTAACTTCGCCGTGTAACAAAGGCTTTTAAGGCTTTTATTTCCCTCTCCTAATTTCAGCTAACAAGCCCTGGTGAATTATTCATACTCCTCAACTCACATTGTCCAGCCGCCAACCACCCCCCCCACCCCCCCGCGTGGGTTCTGGATGGGGATTTTCATTAAGTTTAACATTTCCAGGTTCCAAACCGGCCCTTTTCCGCACAAAACCTCGGGGCCCGCCTGGAACACAGCGCAATCGAGTCCTACCCACCCGCGTTCGGCAGCGAGGGCAGCCCCCGCCCGCTCCCCGCGAGCGACCGCGCAACCCCGGCACCGCCGAAGCCAGGGGCTCCCCCACCCCCACCCTCGCGGACACCCCCCGCCCGCCCCTCACCCGGCCCTTTCCCTTTGGGCGCCCAGGCTGAGGGCGCGGAGCGGGGCCCACATGAGGCCCGCGGGGAGAAAACACGCCGGGCCCCCCCCCAAGACACACACACACCCCGCGGGCCCGAGCGCCGGGCCGGGGCCGGCGGGACCAGCTCCCGCGGCGGGAGAGGCGCCGCGCCACACGGAGCCCCCCCGGTGGCGGAGCCCCGGCCCGCTCCCCCCGCCGACAAAATGGCGACGTGGACGGCGGGCAGGAGGAGGAATGAAAGAACGAAGCGCTCCGCGGACTGGGGAAGGATGGAGGACGGGAAGGAGGCGGCGGTAACAAAGCGGGGGGCAGCGGGCTGCCGGGGGGACGGCGCCGGCAGCCCAGGGTTGGGGGACGGGGGGAGGCGGGCAGCTCAGGAGGCCGCGACGGCGGGCAGCGGTACCTCTTCTTGTCGGTGACGCCGCCGGGGCTGTCCATGGCGGCGGGCTGGCTTCTCTTCCCGCCGGCTCCCTCTGGATGCGAGGCCGACGGCTCCAATGGCCGGCGCGGGGAGATGGCGGCGCGGCCGGGAAGGGGCCGGGTCTGGGGCCGCGCGGGCTCAGAGCATCAGGGCAGGCTGCGGGGAGGTGCGGACGGCCAAGGGCGCAGCGGCGGCGGTGGGCGGTGCGGGGCTGTGAGGAGGCGGTGGAGGGGGGGGGCGGGCGCGGCCGGCCCGGGCCCCGCGCTGCGCCAGTGAGGAGCGGCAGCGCGGCCCGGCCCCTGGGCCGGCGGGGTCAGCTGAGCGCTCAGCTGGGAGGGAGGGGGCCGGCGCCTCACGTGCCGCGCTGTGTGCGGGGCGGGGCCGTCGCCTCCCCTGCCCCGCCGGGCTCCGGGCCGAGCATCCTCCGCGCCCCGACAGCGCCGGGGGCCCCTGGTTTCACGCCAAGCAGCGATCGTTAAAAAAAATCTCCCCGAATCAAACCGCCAGCAGAGTAAGGCACAGATAATTAGGCGCATTTAGAGCGTGTTTTACGACTTCAAAAAACCCGCAACACTTAAGGGCAGAGGCGGGGGGGGCTGGATGGGGGCTGCGCGCAGGCACCGCGCCCCCCCCCCCCCCCCCCGCCTTCCTTCCCACCCACGCGAGTCCGAACTCAGCTGCGGCTCAGGCTGGCGGGACGCGGGTTCTCCCGCCGCAGCACTGCATCCTCCGCCGGGACCGGGCGGAGGGGTGTCCCGGTCCTTTACCGTGCGCCGGGGGCGGCGGGCGGGCGGCGCTAGGACCGGCGCGGCCCAGCGGCGGTGTTGCCCCTGCGCCACCCGCGGCCTCTGAGGGGCGCGGGAGAGCAGCCGCCCTGGCGGGGGCGCGCGGCCTGGCCCCCAACACCCCCTGCAAGGGCGGCTTGGGCACTGCTCACCCGCCGGCTCCGGGGTCTCCTGCAGACCGTGGCTGGCCCTGGGGGCACGTCACGAGTGACTGTACATGAAAGCGGGCCTACCGGCAGGCCTGCTGTAGATACACTCGTGCAAACGCGCACGAGAGACCCCCTCGGACCCGGAGCCAGGCCAGAGAGAGGAAAACTGGGGGCTGACCCCACGTGTCTAAAATCAGAGTCTCCACAGCGGCCTCAGCTATGTACAGAATCACAGAACAGTTTGGGTTGGAAGGGACGCTAAAGCCCATCCAGTTCCAACCCCCCTGCCATGGGCAGGGACACCCTCCACTAGACCAGGTTGCTCAAAGCCTCATCCAGCCTGGCCTTGGACACTGCCAGGGATGGGGCCCTTAGTCACAAGTGTCTGAGCGCTGTGGGGAGGCAGGAGACATACGGCTCCAGGTGGAGGGACTCCACAGAGCCTGGAGGATCCGTCACATCTTCCCCCAGCAAGGGCCATAGGTGATCAGATGGAGCTGAACCTTGCGAGGCGAGTCGATTCCCAGCTCAGAGGTAATGATGCCTTTAAAAACAGCTTTGACAGGCACAAGTAACATCCTTGCACTGCTGTTGCATATGTGATGTTGTAAGAAACACCTGCAGGGCAAAGCGTCGTTTTAGTACTGCATCGTCCTAACGCTTCTGCAGTGGGCTCCGAACTTCCAGGTAACGAGCAGTCATTGTCGCAAACGACCATGGGTGTTTTCTGTTGTTTTCTTTTTTTTTAACATCTGTTGAAGAAAAAGCAGTGATGGTGACATTTAATAGAAATCACAGTGAGTTTCTGTATGAAATGAATTGCTTCTGCCCACAGCAGTCTGATACACAGGAGAGACACGGGTGCTACAGACTCCTTTTATTCCTTTAAGGTTTCTCATCCAAATGCTGACAAAGCCCAGCTTTACTTAGCTTATGAGATGTGACAACCTGATAGCCCATGGCAGTGTGGCTGTGGACTACTGATATTTCTGTTGTTCTGTGCTCACTGGAGCCTCCAGAAGAGAAATAATCAAAGCAAAGGCTCAAACTCGGGTCTCCTGTGTAAGTACCAACAAGCCCCACATGAGTTCATGGACAACTTCATCTTTCAAAATGAGACACAGGCACTTTAAACACTGGGACAAATTCACTCATGCACGGCAACCATGCACTGTTGATACAGTCACAGAGCCACCATAACAGCCCCTAAGGAATTTCCCCAGTGAAATGGGGGGAATCTTCTGTTAGGTAGAGAAATAACATAGCCAGCTCTGCCACTTTCCCCATCAGACCCCCTGCCACAGGGAATGCATTGGGGAAGTTTTGGTAGTGAAGTGGTGCTACCAGAGGTACTTCCCATGCCTTGAAGGAGGCTGGTGCAGCTCTGAGCAGCCGTTGGTGTTTCTCTGATCCAAGCATAAGGGTGAAGTGGTTCCTGGTGAGCCAGCCAGGCTCAGAAGTGAAAGCCTCTTCTGTGCTTCTGCTGCAATCTTGGTGCTCACACTCCCTTCAAAGACCAAGTAGCACTGGTGCGGCCCAGACCAGGGACTGCCTAGCTGTACCACTACAGAACCCAGCTTATCCTACCCAGTAGGCTCTTATTTTCGATCCTACAGCTGTCACTCCTTTGAATGACAATTCTGGTCATCGATATGCTCATAGGGGCATAGAGGGTGGTGTGGCACTGGCACAGGTTGCCCAGAGAAGCTGTGGATGCCTCATCCCTGGAAGTGTTCAAGGCCAGGCTGGATGAGGCTCTGAGCAACCTGGTCTAGTGGAGGGTGTCCCTGCCCACGGCAGGGCGGGTCGAACTGCATGGTCTTTAAGGTTCCTTCCAACCCAAATCATTCTGTGATTCTGTATCTTAGGATCCACTTGTGCATCTTTGTTACCATTATCCAAACTCACGTACCGTGCAATACATTGAAACTGTTCCATGCTGAGTGTTCTCTTGCTAGGTTCTGATCGTTTTAAATCATGCAGGCACAAAGGCTCGAGATGCGTTAGCAATACCTGAGTAAAAGACACTGCAGAAAAATCCCAGTAGACCTATTACTAATACTGCTCAAGTTAATCGTTCAAAGATGTCAGACTTCCCAGCATGAACTGGCTGAGGAGCTGTGAGTAAGTGTTGTGGTCTCCTTACTAGACACATTTCTCTCATGCCAAACATGCTTACCCCAAGCTCATAATAAAGAATAATGCATTAAAAACCTACTGTGCTTCAGGAGGATGTTAAGCACAGTAAGTCGTGCTTCAGTGGGAACTTGTTCAGCGATTGAGCATTTCATACTATAGCAGCTCTAGAGAGATGTTAAGCAAATATCCTCCCCCCACACATCCTCCTCCTTATTAAACTTTTGCGTCACTACACTAGAATTCTGAATACACATTTTCTTTCCCGCTTTGCCAGTGGCTGATAACAGAAACTTGTTACAGTATATAACGTCTTAGTAACTTTTCTTGACCTTTATTGCTGTGCTAAGTTCATGCTCCAACTTAACGTAGAGACAACTTCCTGAATAAAATAGTGTTTGCATATGACTAATTAGGGCAAATGCACAAGCTGATGAGTCAGCAAACGGCTTGGTGAGGGCAGTGGCTGGGATTCAGCAGCAGAACAAATCAACATGAAGATGTGAGATACGGTCCTGTCTGTGGCTTCAGATCTGTCTGCTGCTGGGTCAAACCTCACCATGATGGGCTGTGTTTGCATTAACTCTTTGGACCCAAAATCATCCCCATCAACAATGACTGGCTAAACTTCTGCTGACTTCAGTGGGATTAATTTTCTCAGGCATCTTCCTGCCAAAGAACACTTACCATTTCTGAGGATGGCCTCACCAGCTGGAGGGTGTTAAAGAGAAGTAGAGACTCCCTCCATTTATCTGGCTTGAGTTGGCAACTCATGTCACATGGGATGGCACTGTAACAGCCCACCTGCAGCACTGGCTTTCCTGGGCACTTGCTTTGTGGTACAGCCCCTTATATTTAGGGAATTAATATTCATTGATTCGATAAATAGGCACAGTGCTGTAAGGAAGGGCATGCACTAGTCTATGGATACGTGACTGGAAAACCTCCCTTTCCCACAGCTCCCCTCTGCACACATTTACGTGAAGGAGCAGTCTCTCAGGCTGCGCGGACGCGTGGCTCTGCTACAGAGGCTGCCGATGGTCTGATGCTTGTTGCCACGACTTACTGTGCTTAACAGTGCAAGAACCTGAGGGCTCTGGTGATCGACTCATTTCACAATAGAAAAGTGAATTGAAATTTGAATCAAATTCAACCCAAACCATTGGTACTGAAAGCCTGATGCTGCTGTTTCTCAACATGAAATACTGTCTGAAACAAGAGTACGTGGTGAGAGACACAATGTCTCTTTGGCAACTGTTGTTTCCGCTGGTCTTTTCTAACCTTAGTGCTCCTCTTCTCCTTCTTCTGCCAGGATCTTATTTTTCTTTTTGCATTTGCACAATCCACATTTTTCAAACTATGATCACCTCTTAAAGGCTGCTTGACTCAGTGCACACTTAGGCATCTGGAAATACTCTCTTGACTGTGATTTCTGCACAGAGATGTACCAATGTGGGTAAGAAATTCTGCAGCATAATAAAAGCACTCTGTCCAATTCAGTATAATTAGATTTAGGGGAAGGATTTTGTACCCATGAAAGGAATTTACCAGATGAAAGCATAAGGCAAGCAGGCGCTCAGCAGGCTACGCCATACAGTTTCACCAGTCGGCTGCACCCTGGCAACCCCAGGCCACTCTTGAGCAGATACTGCCAATTGTACGGTGGTTTTCCTGATGTGGACAAAAAGCAGGATGGAATTTTAAAATTGTCCGTAGAGAAAAGATGGGTTTGTGGTCAAAGCCCTGAACGAAGACTCAGGGAGCCGAGGTTTTGTTCCAGGCTTCCTGTGGGATATTGCACAAATCACTTAGAGAAAGGCTTTCTGATTTCGGTGCTGCAATCCTTTGCCACAGTGCCGAGCAGCAGAGTTCACTGTGTGCCGAGCACGGAGTCCAGCTCCCCGTGCAGTGAGAGATTTTGGGACCTGAGCAGGAGACTCAGAAACCAGTTGAGAAGGGAGCAACTGGGAAAAACCAGGATGGGCACATGGAAAAAAGGAGTGTTGCTTGGACCCATGACCTTGCCAAGGCCAGGTCCAGTTTTTGGCCTTCTAGATAGTTCTCTATGCTCAGGATCCTCAGCTGGCAACTCTGCCCTGCGGCTAGGCACAGCGATGGGACTAGGAAAGAGGAGCCAACATCTGGGGGTAAAGCACTCTCTTGGAGGTCAGAGATGCTTGTTCAATCTCTGTCCTGTACTGCTCAGACCAGGGTTTGGTACCCACATGGGTGAAGCCTTGTTGCTTGTCTCCTCTTGGAGCTGTTTCACTTTAGCTCCTAAACTGCTGTTTACAGAGATGCACCTGGGAACACGGGGGACCTGGGTTTAAATTCTCTCTCTGAATCAGGCAAAACAGAGGTTTGGGAACAAGTTTGCCCACCTGGCATTTGAAGGGTGCAGGGGTGCTGAAACAGGGGGTGTAGTGCTCCTCAGCTTGGTCCTGTAGAGCACACCAGCGGCAGTTTCTATGGCCATCAGCCTTACACTAAGTCAGAGACACAAACACTTCCTTTTCTCTGCCTTGCCCCTGCTCACACACTCCGAGCACGACTTTCTCATGTGGCTGCAGTGATCAGGGCAGCACGGTCTGTCGTCACACCGGTAAGCAGGGCACCGGCTGGTTTTGCTTGTGACCAACAAAGTGTTTTTAACCTACATCTCTGAAGCCAGCAAGACACTCCCAATATGCCAATCAGCCCGTAACACCTCATACCTACCAGGCTAGTTTTACTTTCTTCTTTGCCCAGCTTCCCTTTTGAAGGTATTATAAACACAAGTGAAATGCTTTGAGGACACGTAAGGGAAACCAGACGAGCAGTCAGCAGATGCAGCGTGGACTGTGCGACAGTCTTTGCATAAGCTATAACCTAGAGCAGAGGGAAAATGCGTTGCTCAGGAGGAGACGTGGTTTCAATTTCATGCAGATTTCTGACTCCTACAGCTAGTTGTGATCTGCAGGAATGTTCTGAAAGATGTTTCTTTTTCCTTTTTTTGATCTTTTTCATCCCTCCTACCAAGCCCTTTCTTATTTTACAGCCTAAACCATAAGTTTCTCACACAGAGCAAGAAGGAGTCCATCGGTTTCACTTGTAATTAAAATATAAAGGGGACCAAAGTATTTTACCTGATCCAAAATTGAGAACTGTTTCAAATTCTGCAGGGGTTTTTTCCTGGTTTGACATTAAAACATACAGTTTCTTAAGAGTTTCTACTTAACATTTCCCCAACTTGGATCTAGCTAAAACACAAAGGGCTTGAGGTTTTATTTGTTTGTTTGTTTGTTTTCTCCCAACACATTAGAAAATGCAGTGCAAGCTTTAATGACTGTGTCTGTTTTAACATGCCATTTGGAGGACTGTAGGCATTTATGGGGGAATGAGGTAATTAATATATTACTTAGGCATGCAAAGACAAGTTGGAAGCAGCTGTCTTTCTTCTCTTGATATGGCAACACAATCATTAAAACAATGGCTTCTTATATCTTCTTTTTTTTCCCTCTCTGTGTTCACAAACCACTCGAATTGTTTAAGTCAAAGCTTTAAGAGCTCACCATATTTTCAGGACCAGTAATTTCTCTCTCAAACACACTGTTCTCTCTTTTTTATTTGAAGTAGCAAAATGAAAATCAACATCACAATCCCCTTAAGGAATTGTTGGTATTCAAATAAACTCAAGAGCTCCCCTGTTCTAATTTCATCCTCTAAAAAATGACTTATATAGTAGATCCGTTGCTCTTCCAGGCTCAGTTTTTCCACCTATTAAGCTAGAACCACAGCCTTCACAAACGCAGTGAGATGATGTGAGTTTAGCTGATCCAGCCAGCTGGGAGAGATGTCAGGTACCCTGGAGCCTGGGATCCACAAGCGGGTGAAGGGGTGAAGGAAGGATCAGGTCGTGTTGCTTTCCGCCTTGCAGAAAGCCAGGTGGGTAGGTGAGGGGGGATGCCTAAGCCAGGGTTTCTAAACTGGAGGGTCAAGGAACCAATCGTTGCTCTAGGCAGAAACAAGCACTCTGCCAGCTTGATAACAACAGAGCTGAGACACAGATTACAGTTCCTTTAATTTTCTTCCAGTTAATTAAATGATCAATTGCAGTATTGGCTTTCAGCCATGGTAATGCCAGCTGAAATGAGCTCTGCAGTTTATGAGAGGCTAATCAATAGGCATCATCTGCAGCAGTGATACAGGCTTTTATTTTAAAGCCAAATATCAAAATGCAGAGGCCAAATACTGCTGTTATTCACAGAAAAATGAGATCTTCTTCTGCCTCCCAAATAGCCCAGTGAAGGGAAGAATGGCACAAGCAGTTACAGCTTTAGCTCTGGTTGTGTTTTCACTTCTTTGCTTACCATAGACTTCCTGCGTGACCACAGACAAAACACTTAGGTCAGGATACGTAAAGATATTCAGGAAACTGAGATAAAAATCAGTTGGACTTAGATACATAAATAGTTTGTGGATCTGGTCCTTTGGAAGGGAAACTGAGTTCTCCACTTATGAACGGGATAATAGGTACTTTCCAGCAGAACTGCAACAGTTCCCATCACGGAAGACGAAGGCCAAGTAAGAACCAGGGAAAGACAACAGCTCAACACCTACAGGGTATCTGACCACAAAGCAGCATCTGAGCACTCTGCCCAGCCTCTTCTCCTCAGTGCTACCCACCTCGGTCAGCATTAACAGAGACCAACATCCCCTTTGATCGCTTTCCAGCTGTTTCTTGGTTCAAACTCTTCATTCCCAAGGACTTTAGCTGGAGACACTGTGGACTGCAGGAAGGGTGAAGTGTAGGGCAGTGAAACAAGGACCACCAGTGCTGGGTTGTCAGGGCACTTTGGTAGGCAGGAAAATTTTAAAAAAACCAGCTAATTGAGGCACAGAATGGGCTGGGGGCATTCCTACATTGTTAATGAAGAAGTCATCAATCCTGGCAGGTTATGGTAAGAGCATTTCAGAGACCAGGAAAACCCCTGGTTCGTATGTCAAAAGATGTCAAGAGAGGGTGGAAGGAGTTTACCAAGGAACTGAGTAAGCAAAATTCAGAACCATAATGACAAAGTTGGGGTGCATCAAACCTCTCTTTGCTATCTGAGATCACATGTTAAGCAATGAAACTGTTTTATCAGTAAGAGGCAACTCATGAGCGTGGGAAACAAAGATCTCATAGGAGCTGGATCTAGATAAGAATGACCACAGACCTCACCATTTTCAGAACCAAATGAAAATTGGTTTATGCTGCCAGCTTTTGCTCAGTGCAAGTACGTATAAGTATTTGTGCACCCAACAGAGAGAGATACACACAACCAATTCAAGTTGCTTTTACCTATTGTCTTGGAAAGGTGGAAAAAAGTTCGTTCATGGAAGTAATTTTCATTTTTAGACAGTTGAGAAGCCCTCAGTTCATCATGAACAAAACATCTCACCAAAACACTGGACAGCAAGGTCAGAAACCAGCTAAATTTAAATTTCATCACTACTTCATCACTGCTGCCTTTATTAAAAAAAATAATGCAAGAAGAGTACAGCAATAGCATCTGTGCTACTCATTTATATTACTAGAACTGTTACGCAAGACAGAGAAGACAGTACTGCCTGCAGTCTCCCCCAGGTAAAAGCAAGCATAGGCCTGAGTACAGCACCTCGTGGATTATTGATAGGACTAGAAGCTGAACATTAAACCATCTTCTCCCAAAGCAGCAGCAAAAGAAGTCTTATTGGCAGAGTCGAGCATGCTTTCTGGAGAAGGAAGAATCCATTCTGGTGTAACAAGAACACTTTTGCAGGGTTTTAAATTGATTTAAGCTTGAAAGCAAACAAGCAAGTCAACCCATTAGGTGCCAAGATCCATAGAAGACATCATCGAGGTGTCCTGGGCCAGGAATTTGCAAGCCAAAGAGTCTCAATAGCTGTTGGAGGCGTCTGTATCACTATAACTGATTTACTGGGCAGGAACACACAGCCTGACCTGTCCAGAGCACCGCACCCTCACCCATCTGCCAAGCATCCCTAAGGCTCAGGCAGACAGAAGGCGGCCAACAAGTGGTAGAGTTAGGGGGAAAGAAAGACCTCAGTGAGACCTCAGGCTCCTCCATAGCCAGCCCTCCTGACCGACTAACACCCCTTATGTTGCACCTTGGTGTGTTCTTGCCCTCCTCCGCAGAGGAGGGGGCAGAGGAGAGCCCCTGCGAGGTGCTCCCCCAGTGCATCAGGCCGCAGGAAAGGCAGGGACAGGCAGGCTGCTCCAACTGCGTGGCTTCTCAGTGGAAAACTGGAAACACAGAAACATAGAAACATAACCACAATAATAAAACCCAACAGAAAACACCCCCTCCTCCCTCAAAATACAGACACACCGGCTTGGCTCAATCCAAAGGTCAGCTCCTTGCCAGTCCATTGACTTCAAGATCACGTAGGCAGCCGGTCAGCTTCCCAGGGATACATCCCAAGTTTCCAGATTCACAGGTCTGTGCAGTAACCACTAACGTTCCTGGCAGGGATTTTTTACAGACAAAAAGTCCCTCACATGTTTTTACCCCATCAAGAAAAGACAAGTAGCTTGCATCATGCAACTATTATTATTTTTCCCTGCAAAGCAAACTCATCTGAAAAAATGTGCTGAAAATGACTTAAACGAGCCGAAAACTACCCAGGAGCAATGTTTATTTTGCAAAACATAGTTATTTCATGTCCAGGAGCCCTCATTAATTCAAAAAGTTTCCGCATGACCTCAGAGTTTCTGAAGCTTGTGTGAAGTCCTGCAGCCCCTGCTGCTTATGATGGTAAAGAAATCGCTACTGCAGCCCTGTGGAAAGAGCAATGAAGTTCTGTCTGTCATGTGTGAGACAGCACGACCAGTTTATTTTTTAAAATAAATAATAAAATGGCCCATCTCAGTGCAAGTAGTTAATTGGTGCGTGTGCATGCTCACCTAAGAAATGCTGCTAAGCAGAGGCAGCTGCTGGTCACAGGGTTATGGCCTGTGTCAGACACAGCAAGCTGCCTGAGAATGGATGTGGCCAGCTTTGAAGTGCTGGGTGCCAGTGAAATCAGACCAAACTCTTGCAGGCTCATAGGAGGGGTATGAGGAAAATATAATTTCCTGGAGTTAGTTAACACATCTGACCAGAGAAAGTCAATCTCATCGATTAGTATCTCTTCTTCTGTTGGCCCTCTCTAATCTCTCCTGCCTGGGCGAGTCCTCCCAAGCGCCTCATTGCTAAATAGCAATTAAAGAGTAAATACATTAGCAACTCTGTATTATAAACTTGCTGGCAAGCCACATGGTGCTGGCAAGCCACATGGTGCTGCCAAGCCTGGCTGTGACAGTGGGACTCTGCCTTATTGCTGGCTGTTTTCCTGTGCCAGGAATATCGATCAGTCACTCCGAAACGACGTCAGAGTTCACATCCCGTTATAACATCACTTTGACCTTTACGAAGTAACTGCAGCCCCTGCGGGGCGTGCAGTGTCCAATGGGGCTGGGTTCAGGTGACCGTCCCTGTGCCCTGCTCCCAGGCAGCTCCTGCCCCAGCATATCTCCAGGAATATGGGGACCAGCTGTGGAAACTTGTGTCTCCATTTACCTCCCTGGGCACGCAGCAGTTTGGAGTTTAGTGCAGCCGAGGCGCAGGGGGTTTGATGGGCACCATCTGCGTGCCCAGGGGACACGCACCGGGCGTGACAACCCCCCCCCAGAACTGGGTCAGGGGGATGCGCATGGAAGAGGGGAGGTGCTGACTTTGCAATCCCTCCCCTACACAC
Organism: Rhynochetos jubatus; assembly: GCA_027574665.1. Classification (NCBI taxonomy): domain Eukaryota; kingdom Metazoa; phylum Chordata; class Aves; order Eurypygiformes; family Rhynochetidae; genus Rhynochetos; species Rhynochetos jubatus. The sequence goes on along the minus strand of CM050648.1, from coordinate 139,588,105 downwards.
ATGATCTCTGCTCTCCCATCACCTCCCTGGCGTTTTGCTGTGACGGGTCGTAAGCAGCAGCAGTTCCCCGGGTACGGAGCGGGACCCTTCTCCAGAGCACGTTGGGTTTGGCTCAGTTTGCTGACGCTGCTGAGTGCACGAGCTGCCAGACGAGCCCGTACCCCTTAGCTACTCAGTTTCTTCTGTGTATCAGCATGGCCAAGTGTGTTTCCCCGAGGAGATAAAGAGTTATTTTAAAGTCCTGGAGACTTGTGTGAGAGCAGGGTGAGGGCCTCCTTGCTTGTTTGCACATCGTTTTGGTGGAAAAGCAAAGAAACGAGCCGGGGAAGAGGGAGGCTTTTCTAGGGCATCCTGCTGAGCTGCCCTTGGATGGCCCTGAGCTCCTAAACCACGCAGGGGACAGGTAAAAGGATGGAGGTGGCCAGAGAGTGCAGGGGTGGTAAACACAGGACTCAGGTATGAAGTGGTTTCAGCACTGGGACAGTAATGCACAAGCAATAATATGAGAGCTGCCAGCACAGTATTTCCTGTTAACCACATACCAGACTCACTCAGCTTTCCAAGGAGAACAGACCAGGGAGAGGAAGGAGGGATCTGTGTCATGGTCCGTACCAAAGTGTTACCCTAGATGTAAAAGAAGAGAAACTCCCATCACAACCCAGCAGGGTCTGGGTGCACACGAGAGCTGCAGCAGGCAATGAGAAATGAACTGGGGCAGAAGCAGGGGTAGCACTGGAGAGAGTCAGGTGAAATCCTGCACCAGCTTGGGCTCGGGGCTGGTGGATCGGCTCCCCGGGAAACACAACATGGGGCTTTCCCGGGTGGGCTCCGCTTGGTTTTCCTCTCTAGGAAAGAGAATTTGCATTAGGGCAGGTATCCGGAGCCGCTCGCTGTGCACTGCTGGTTCGGGAGCAGTGCTGCCAGCGCTGCCGTCAGGGAAGCCAGCGGTGCAGGTTGCTTTAATAAATACTTTCTACAAACAGCCTTTTAATGGGATCTTTTGCCTCTGGAGGATATGACGTGTGGTAACAGTCTGTCTGCAGAAACACTTGCCCATCTGTCTGCAGAAATAGGCCAAATATGGCATTTTCTCCTCATTCACACCAAAAAAAAAGGGTGGGGTTTTTTTTAACTTAAAAACTCATGTGCACTCATGGAGCATGGACACGATGCTGTCAGCCGCTGGCAGAGTTTTCCTCTCCAACACACAAAGCAGGATCTGCTACAGAGTTGCTGCTCCGAGTGTCTGTTCATACACTTGGAATATATTTTATGCTTCCCAATGCATGGATTTACTGAAGTCCAGCGCTTACGGAAAGCCACTGGATATTAAAGAGAAGGCACTGGGATTAAAACCGTAAAAATGTACAATATTAATAGCAGCACTGATTTTTGAAAGAGTTAACACACAGAGAAAATATAGCTGACCACATTCCATAACTGTTTAAAAGATGAATGGTATTTTGTGGCAAAATACTGTACTCTGTGACAGGTGGGGAGGGAGCATCTGGGGCAGAGGGACTCAATGACATAAATTTGTCTTCTTGTGTATTTTGGAACATGATTTATTTGTGTTCATTTAAATGACAGCTCTGCTGGTAATTTCTTCCTTTCCCAGCAAAGAAGCCTTAATCTCCTTACTGGAAATTGTACTATTTATGCATAAAATCCTGCCTCTGAGATTGCTTGAGATCACGAGTTATGTAACCCAAACAGATGGAGTTGGAACTTTTTTTTTTTATGTCAATTCATATTATAATCCCAACAGGCTGCAATCATTTATCAGCTCATTCGTAACATAGAAAAAAAAACCCCACCAGACTGAGGATTTTAAACATGCATTTAATATACTCTTACATAGGAACACTTACGCCGGTGACAAGACTGTCACTAAATACCAATAATAGTAATAACGCTTATTAAAGACTTTCCTCATTCTTACGAACAGAAGGACTCTGCGTGAAACACATAATAATATGTACATGATATTATGACCGTCACCCTGCAGAGACATGTATGTGGTTGTATTTACACGCTGGATAGATGTGGTTATCTGCAGCGCTGCTGGGAAGTTACATCTGAGAGTACCTGGGAGATCAAACCGGTGAATAAGTGGGAAGGAGGAGCGAGAGGAGGGCTGGAGAGAAGCAGGCCAGGGCAGGGCAATCAGTGTGAAGAACATGATTAATGCTGCCCTGTTCAACTTTTAAGCAGTATAAAGTCTAATAATGATGAATCATCTATCCAGCTCCCAGCTGATCACATGCATACCCTGTAGAACCCAATATATAATATACAATACCTAGTTTTAAAATTCATATTAGCTTAATAGTCTGTGTGCTAACACGATCAGACAGGTAAAATCCTAAAAGGCTCAATTACACTTGCAGAGATTTTATCCCTTTTTGTTACTAACGTGGCTGTTTTTATGTGAGTTTAAGCTAAAGTGAATCAAGAGCACAGGAGAAAGAGGATTAAAAGAGATGGAAGGGAAAGGTAGCAAGCAAAGGTTATACCAAAATAAAATGAACATGAATGGAGTATCTAAGTGTTCTTGAAACTGAAGGGGTTTGATCAGATGAATTTGGGAGGAAGAAGAGAAAGAAAGAATAATTTGAACCCCAGTCTAATTTTCTATGAAGCTGAAGTACAACCAGAGCCAAAAAAAAAAGCCACCAGGTTTAAATATGGTCTTAGTCCAACCACATGATACCCTTTTATTCCATTCTGTGGGAATTCCCCATGTCACACACTTGCATATTTGGGCCCAAAGTGCAATGTAAGGCTCAAACCAGGGCAAGGAGCTTTGCTAGAGGAGAGCTTTCAAGAAAACCTCAGGAAGCCAGTTCCTCTGGCGTATGCTTTCAGGGGATGAACCTACAGAACCGAACCAGAGAGCTGCTCGCAGCCAAGTGCTGCACCATCAGCCATTTCAGTTCTCACCACCACCACCACCAGATCTTCCACTAAGAATATTTCTAAGCGGGACAATAAAAATCAAGTTAGCAGGGGTTCAGTGTGTAAATCCAGATGTGGTTATAGCCACTAAATTCCCTCATCCCTTCAAACTTCATTTTTTCCCCTCTCTTATTTAAGAATGCAGAGAGAACAGGAGATTTTAATGAAGCATCAAGCGATAGAAGTTGTTACAAAGATGGTCTTGACAGTAGAAGCAATACGACATTTCAAAACCAGACCTAATTTTAGCCAGGGACTTGCTATTTCTTATATGCAATGCTATGCAACACCTTGACCTCTTTCTTCTGGACTGGGGGCTTTACCTACTTGGTGCTACTAACGTAAGAAAAATTATAATGGGTTTTTAATTCACGCTGGATCTTGGCCAGTGATTAATTTAGTCAGAAGCTTTTTTATTTATCAGCCAAAACTTCAAAGATCCCCTTTTTTCTTTTCCACAAGGAAAGAAATGAGCTTCTGCTCCTGCTTGTAAATATATGTAAATGTTTAACTGAGCAGGATTTTGCTCAGGCTTACAAAGCGTGCTTTCTTTAGAATAGCTTTTCCCTGGATGATGTAATTTACTTGACTGGGTATTTTCTACTCTTGTACCACTGTGTTAGTCGACCTAAGCAGATTAATCTAAGCACCAACCTGGCACTCGCTTTGCCAAACAGTTATTCAGTGCCCTGAAAAAAAGGATTGTTGTTTTAGGGAGGCAAAAAGATCACTTTTCTGTGCCCGAGATGACTTTCAGATGGATGTTAGTCTGTTTGTGTGTAAATAGGTCTAAAAGCCCCAAGGACCGATGGGCTGGATGAGCCAGATACTGTATTAGCAGTTACGTAACAGGAGCAGCACTAAGAGGAGAAAAAAAATGCTGTTTTTTCCCCACTGTTACAATGACAGTCCAGAGTCAGATAATTTAAAGGGTGCAGACATTATTTAAAGCGAGCATCCACTAGCTATGCTTCCTAAATCTTCAGCTCCACAGAGCTCTTGATATTACAGTCTGGGTTTGTAGGGGACAGGGGGGAAAAAACGGGGAGAGGAGAAAGAAGGAGGTTTATTTTTACTGGAAATGACTCCCAGACAGGGGTAAGGTGATAGACTGATAGCTTTCAGGAAACACTTTGTTTAAACCTAAAGCATGGACTGCAGAAAGCAGATTCAAGTCATCTCCGCAACACTGTCCAAAATGCTTCAACATCACTCGGTCAGTCTGCCCTTAAGGGTGAGATAATTATGGCTGTGCTGTCTGAATGAGGGTTTTTTTGGTTCACTGCTCAAAAATCTATTTTAAATCAACTTGAAAGGAAAATTTCACTCCTTGTTTTGGTAGGGTTTGGGGGAAGTTGGCATTTTCCCTCCTTTCATTCAAAATTACTAATGTAATTCAGACAGTATTAAAAAAATTTTTTTTTTTCATTAGGATTAAGGAGATTTTAGGAAAAAAAATCATCGTGAATATTTTTTGCCCTTGTAAAAGTGCTTCCTAAATTCAGCTCCAGTATTTGGTCACTCCGAAACTGCAGGCTCCTGCAGTGAGCTGTCTTCCTGGGCTTCTAGTGAGCTCTGAATTAATATTCAATTCCTCGATATTTTTGACTATTAACGACATAGATTTGGTACAGCCAATCACATCTCCCTCTTGTGGCTACTTCCCAGGACTAAACCAACCTGCTATTTACTCGGCATTACATGGGATTACATAGGTTGCTTCTTTCACTTTCCAGCCTGAAGCCCTGCTGATGACAGTATGTGGGTGTTCAAGAGGCTACACCACCACTCCTTGCCTTGTGCTTCCCAACAAGATGCCACCAACTGCACCTCTGAGACACTGATATCAAACTGGAGGGTCCCGCCAGCCACATGCCAACCAGCTCAACCTTTAGCCAAGCCAAGGGAGATGTTAGCAAAGCACAGGCTTCTCTATCTGCATGATGGACGGCTGAGCAAACCCAGTAAGTAGGCAATCCGGAGGAGATATGGGCTTTATAAGGTGTTTTGCCCTCCGGAGCTCTTGTGGAGGTTTCCCCCTAAATAACAGCATTTTGCCGCTCCCCACTTGGGTTTTACAAATAGCCGCTTTTATAGCTGCATTTATTCTCCTGCTAACGGTTTCAGAGCAAATGATATTTCATTTTGATGAGAAAGCTTTTGAGCCAAAGCCAAATGGCTCCAGGCAAAGCAGATTTTGTTTTCCTACAGCTTAATCGGTAGGAAATTAAGAGGCCAATATTGTGCTGCCACAGTCACGGAGGCGAGCAGCCACCTTTGCTCGAGCGACTTTTTCCTTTCCCTCACTCCCTGGGACATAACCGAGAGTCAGAAGTCACGCTGTCTGACATAAATCCGACCGTCCCAATCCTCAGCCCATGTAAATCAGCGTCGCTCCATCGGGGGCAGATTTACAGCCTTCATCGGCCAGCAGGTACGCAGCATCCATCACAGAATAGTACACGATCAGCCGACCTCTCGTCATTTGTTTAAATTTCAATTTTACCTTTTAAGAGGAAATCAAGGACGTAATTCAAATTCCTGTTTGTGTCCTTGTCTCAAGAGGAAGGCAGCTCCTAAGCAGCTTCTGGCAGCTGGTCAGACAGTATGAAAAGCTGCTGAAATTCTTCTTTTTCATGCTGTCTGAAAGGGTCAAGGCTGGCTGCTCCGAGGGAAGGTGTTTCTAGGCAAACATTAATGTGACACTGTTTGAAGGGGTGGCTCAGCCACAGAAGTATGTGCCTTTTATTGCACATCCCAAACTCCGTAAAAAACAAGTTTAGGGGACCTCAGTCTGCTTATTCCACCATGGAATTCAGCTCAAATTCTCCATCCAAAAGATGTTTGTCTCACTGGGTTTAGCTAATGTCAAACTACGCAGACTAAATGCCTTCTGAGGGGTATGTGCTTTATGTATGAAATACAATACCCGTGTTGCTTTATAAAGGACACAGCATCATTATCTAGGTGATAGTTTTCCAGCACATGCCTGAACAATCATGAGGGACCTTCAAATCCTGCAAGGATTTGGCCCCATAAGGTCTCACTTTACAGCAAAAGACTTAAAATAATCCAGTGCCCTATCCTTGGGAGTTACAGCCCTTCACTGGGACCCCAGGCTCTTTCTGGAGGAGTTTTATGCCGGTCCCTGCAGTCAGCAGAGCTCTAGTGCTTGGCCTCTTCCATGGGGTCATCTGAGGTTAAGAGCAAGGGGGGGTGGGGGGGGTGCGCAGTTGGCTCAGGCTCCTCCTGCCCTCTTCTAATCAGGATTAAACCGAAACTCATTCCAGTGCTGGGCCTGGTTCACCCTACTTCAGCCCAGGGCAGGGGTTTCCCACCTGCTTCACCAGGTTTTTAAGGGGAGTTGTCTGCAAACTCCAGCTCTCACCCTGACTCTCTGTGCAGAACATGTCTGAGCAGCCTGGTGATGCCTGCGCTGGACTGAGGATGCAAATAGGCCCTTCTGGGATGAAGGGACCGGGGTTGTGGCACTGAGCAAACACACCTGAGCTGCCTCTGACCTCCAGCAGGTCACCCCGTGCTGCCAGTGGTCCCCTTGCAGCACCCAGAGCCCATGGCGGGGAGGGTCAGTGCGTTAGTGCGGGAAGGAGCATCTTCCAGCACTGCCTCGGCGTTAAGCGGCTTTCCTGGGAAGGCAGCTGCCAGTAGCCGGTCATAAGGGAGGGAAGGGGAGGGTGGTGGCATGGAAAGCCCTGTCACCTTTCTCCAGGTTTCCTCATCCTGAGAGTCAGCACTTTATCATATCGCTGGCGGAAACTATTTAAAGGCTCCTTAATTAGCCTGTGGTCTCGGGCAGTTCCTGTGCTGACTGCTAGATGGGTCTGGGCGATACCATAGCCTTCATTTTGTCAGATGGAAAACGTTTTCATGCGAACCGCAGCAAAACCCGTGTGTTGCCTGACTACCAGGCGGGCTGGGGGGGCGGTGAGTGGAGGTGAGAGGGGGCAGTCATGTCAGACAGGATTTGTTTGTGCCATGTCCTGATAGGAAGCGGCAGGCTCTCGCTGAGCTGGATTTCAGCAGGTCTCACCTCTGAAGCTCTTCTCGGCTCCTGACTCCTGGTGCCTTGTGCTGTGGCTGGTGAGAGGAGGATGGCAATGGCTTCTCGGAGAAAAGCCACTCAGCTTCTGAAAAAACCATTCTGGCTTTTGCCCGCCACATCCTGCTGCATAGCTCATGCCAGCATAGCTGGGCTTTTCTTCATTTATCTTGACCTGAAGTCTCACAAAAGCCTTTTTTTGGAGCACCCTTCCCCACCATGAGCCATGCCTTGGGTACCATCATTGTGGCAGGTCCACCTCACCCCCTGCCTGCACTGTGTCTCCTGGCCAGGGCGCTGGGGGGCTGACATTCAGAAAAGGACTTTTCATCCATTTCATGCTAATGGTAAAGCCTGAGTTAAAGCTTTTAATCACTTGCTAAACGTATTGTTGAATGAAGTCGTTAACTCAGCTGATTACTCAGCTGAGAAACCTGCTTTTCAGCTGGGAAACCTAGCTGCTTGCCCCCATGTTTGGGCCAAACCCCAAGCAAATCCAAGCTACAGTTCCCGAGTCAGAAGGGAATCCAAAATCAGAAGCTTGGGGACTTTTCCTTGCTGCTCCCCTCCTCAGGGGTGTGCTCCCCATTCCTTGTTCACACCCCCCCCCCCCCCCCCAATCTGTTGCTCACACCTCCTTAAGGCTCCCAGAGCTGGCTGATCCTGCCTGTAGCAGGGGTCCCACCCCCCAGCACACCTCCCTCCCGCTCCCCCAAAATCCTTCAGCTGGCATGAATATGTCTCATGAACCTTGGGGCTCTTCCTTATGCACAGGGGTGCCCCTGAACACACACTGGTATCGGCATCGGCTCTGATGCATAAAGCAGCAGTTGCCCAGAAGTATGTCAATGCATGTGCATGTAGTCACCTCTGACAGGGACACTTGTTTCTCCCACAGGTGTCCAGAAAAGGATGACCAGGGGGACTGCCCGTTGCTGATTTTTCTCATCTTTACTCCCACACATGCAGCGAAGGCTTTCACAGGCAGTAACAACTGGAAATAGATTTCTGAAGAAGTTTAAATTAAGCATTTTTTCCTGTGCTTAGGTAGGCATTTAACAGTGCAGTTCTTAAATATACTTTATTGCTATTAAATTTAATACCCGTGAAGGATTACATATCTGCTTCATTGCAAGTCTGGCAGGATTAGGAGAGTAGTGTCTGCTTAGTGTTTTTAAAACCTCAAACGCTAACAAAGCCCTGAGCAAGAAACCTTTCCTAAGGGCTGCAAAATGCCAAGGGTCCGGGGAATTGCACCATGCCAGGAAAGCTGGTGGCATGCCCTTTGAGGAGCCCCGCGTTCCAGCTGCCCAAGCACGCGGCGACAGAGACGCAGCTGCTGCAGAAATCCTCTGCACCCAAGTACTCCAAATTCTGCTCCCTGGCAGCGAAGAACGGCTGGCTTCAACCCAGGCAGCTGGCTAGGGAAGCAGGAGCTCGCCCCTCTTCTCCACAGGATGAAGAATTTTAGGATTTGGGATCTAGTATTTGCGATATTCAAATAGCAAGTCATTATTCGTGATGATCTCCCTCCTTCTCAGATATACATGTGGAATGAAAGTCAGTTCCCTTAGTCCTGAAACTACGGATTTGTACTGGGGATGTTAAATCCTCATTAGAGCAGGAGGTGCAGCCCAGGATGGGATGAGCCAGGCTGACTCGGACCTTCCTGGGATGGCAAGGAGGTTGGCACAAGATCCTTTAAAGGATCTGCCTCTTTGAAAAGGCTCCTCAGTTTCTCAAAAGAGGCTGAAAGTCAATGCTGTTTGCTCTAATTAATGGCCTCTCCAGCGCATGCACCAGCCTTAGGCAAATCCACCCCAAAAATCCCCTGGAATAAACACCACCACTTTGATGATAGCTATGAGGTGACTTGCCTTGCGTTACAGTAAATTGGCATGTGGGAAGAGCAAACCAGCCTCGCCGCTTCCCCGCTCCCTCCGGAAAGCTCCTGCGCAGGCGTGGGATCCTCTGCCCTCCATCTTCAAGGAAACTGGGACTGTGCCGAGAGTCAGAGCCAGTCATTGCCAGGATCTGAATGGGCCATAAGCACCACGTTTAGGTACAATGCAGGGGCAGTGGAGCTTATTTTTGATTCAACTGCTCTTAAGGTGATTCTGGCAGCTATAGAGATGAATGAGCTCTGGATATGTCCAGGCATAAGGGTTTGGCACTGGAATCCATAGGAAAAAACCCACTTGAGATAGAGTAATGGAGGTGTTTTTTGAAAAAATATTATTATTGTGTTTTCCTTTTACAGCTAATGAGCATTTGCCCCCGGGGAAGGGAGCACACGCGGCAGGAAGGCTGCGAGCGCCGGAGGCAGAGCTGAGCTGCTGAGGGTGAATGGCAGCGAAGCGGCACCTCCCGATAGGTACTGGATGGACACGGTGAGAATTCACCTGTCTCTGGCAAGATGCAATGGCCAGGAATTCCTAGAAAGCTCATTTTCTGCTACAAAAGGGAAAGAAGAGATTAGAAAATGAAAAATACTCTAAGAGTTGCCTTCAAAACTCTGGCAGCAGATTCAAATGTAATCTCCAATTACTACTTCACCTCACAGCTCAGCTCCAATTCCTTGTAACTGTTTCCTTTACATCAAAGATGAAGAAACTTGAAATAAAAATAATAATCAAAGCAGCAAACAAATCATAAAGCAAAAAAGGTTTCATAAAGCAGTGAAGGAGCCAGTTCTCTCTTCATTTGCCTAAGGAGAGCCCAAAGACAGAGCCTTGCAGTTGCTTGCTGAAAGACGGGATCACAAGGGAAGGCTCTTGTCTAAATCCTCCCCAAAACCCGCAGCTCAGCTCAGGTGAGCCCGGTTTAAAGCCGTGCTACCACACCAAGCTGCTTGCACTGAAAGAGCCGGGGGCCGGGGAGGAACGCTGGCCAGCCCCAGGGGCAGGTGGGCAGACCGTTTGCCTGGGGTTGGGAAAGGGATCAGACACCTTGCCAAGGGGCTCCCAGTGACCGAACCGCACCTGCAATTACCCAGCCCTAATTAGCCTGATGGCAAACTTGATTTGTCATGAACAGAGTTCAGGGTGGGGGGGTGTTGCGGTGTCACAGCTTCAGTTTGAATCATTGGCTTGAAATGTAATGGCAGCATCAGCCAAGAATAAACACCTCTATCCTCGGCTCAGACTGTTTGCCATCGGAGGCTGATGCGAGCCCGGGAGGACCCACGGGCACCGGATACAGGGCACACCAGCTTTTTCACAGATGGGCTGGTGGGAAGCAGACCTCCGAGTTACACTCAGAATTTGTGGGCCATTCGCTACCCAGCCCGCAGCAGTAAATGCCGCACAGCGTACATGCACCCAGCACAAGAGTGATTGCTCTGGCAGAGACCGCTGTGCTCCTGGGAAGCTTCCTTTGCATTAAGTGCTTTTGACACTAATGGTGGTGCCTAAGCAAACACGTTAGGATGACTAAAATACCAGGGCTGCTAGGAATCACAGAGCACACACGCTGGAAGCACAGCGGCAGACCCAGAGCAAGAGAAAAGCAACGTGCTTTTGTTTTTAAGGCTGGTCCTTGTTCTCTCCTGCCTTTGCATGGCTGTAAGTTGGGTTTGGTGAGACGTTTATGGGTGAGGCGATACTTCACACTTCAGTGCTACTTACGAAGCAGACCTAAATATTCTGCATTAAAAAGTCGCGTGTGTGGATTATGCTCACGTGAAAAGTAATTGGATTTGATTGTGCTCTTTACAGGTCTGGGAAGTAAACCCACAGCCTGCACTCGGTAGAATTACAGTGTTGTAAGGACAGCCGAAACAAGAAGAAATTCGGGTTCGTTGCCCAGAGTACTTGGCGCTGCCATGCAACACTAAAGGTTTTGTTGCACAGATTTACAGCCCAGATATTCCCATTTGGAAGAACTTGAGATTCGGGGGATTATAAAGGATGCGTGGGAGTATTAGGCAGCTCTCCATGCTGAAGATGAAAAAGACTCTCACAGAAACACTTAATGGCCTTTGAAACAAGAATAAAGCAGGCGGGATATTTTTAGAAGCCCGTCTGCACTTGCCAACACCTGCATCTGCTGATGGTAGAGGCTCCTGAGTGTCGACACCCAGCACTTCTCATTGCCACACCGCGACGGACTTATACAAAATTTTGTGCTGCAGCCATGAGAAAAAAGGGGAGCGTGAAATGCACGTGCTTGGCTGAAGCATGGAGAGTATCTCAATTCAGGCATCCCTGAAAAGTCACCTCTGAAAAATTTCAAAGATCTCTGATCCCCTTCTGCAAACTGAGACCATATTTGTCCTTCAAAGATGTCACTGGATCAGTGGGGGTTCCATGGTGGGAATATCCCACAGTGCACGAGAAGGACTGAGGTGGGACTTGCCTATCTGTCCTTTGCCCATCCCTTTTCTTGGTTAAGGACACGGTATCTCCAGCTAGGTCTTCTTTCTGGAAAGCCAAATGGTGGCTGCTGCCTAGAGACACCGGCACTAGTCAGTTATGGAAATGCTGAAGAGATGCGAGTTAAAATTTCTTTGGAACTCACACTTCAAAGCAGCATAAGAATACAGAGCGGTTCAGTGTTTTGCATGTTTACCTACCACTCCAAAGAATGGTTAGAAGCAGGTTGATAAGTGAGGGGTTGTAATTATCCTGTGTGTTTTCCCTTTCACCCCAGTTGCCATTACTTTCCTTAAAAATAGACTCACACACTGGAAAGAAGCATTTCCCATGAAAGACTACCAATGCCAGATTGTGTTAAGGTCTTAGGAAATTACTTGTTATTACATGTTTGGTTTTTGATATTAAAAAATTGTAGTGTCTGAATTTTCCAGCAAGAGAAACTTAATCTGATTGTATAAGAACTATCCCAGGCCAGTAATAACATTTCTGAAAGAACCAGTCATGGAAAACACATTTCTCAGAACTGTTCTCAGGACAAGAAATTTCCTAGGAAAATCTAAAACTTGGAAAAAAAAGGAAAATTGAAACCAAGAGGCCCAGGATACAGCTGGAACTGCTGTGCAAGGGTGGTATGTGGGAATTTAACATGTTGCTGTTGCTAATAAGAGGGTTTTTCTCCTTCGCCAGGGTGGCTAACTGTTGTGGTTCAGGTTACACGTGGGAATATCAACAGTAAAGCTACAGGGGTTGTGCCAGAGAAATCCACACCCCTCTATCCATCAGCCCTCAGGCTCGCTGTGGAAGTCCAGGATGGCTTCCTCTTTGCATGGTCCCCTCTCCAGTCCTGAACAGGGATTTGGAGGAGATGACACCTCTCCATGCCAGTGCCTTCTCCTCCAGCTGGGTGGGCAGAGGTCTCCCTGCTAGCGGCACTGGCACCTCTCCGGAAAGCTACTAGGACATGTCATCAACTTAACCCTTAGGGATGCTCTGGCTTTTGGGGTACAGTCAGGTACCTCCCTTGACACCCAGCCCCCGTGCAGCTGCTCCCTGCTCCTATCCCCAGGCCCTCCCCTTGCTTGCTAAGCACAGCAACAAGGACGGGCTCTTTTTCTCCCCAGAGCCATACATGGAAAATATATTTTGCTGACAGCGTTGTATCTGTCAATTCTCCTATTAAAAGAAGAGACATGAGTTTTGTCTCTGCTAAGGCTTGTATGTGCAGTAAAAGCCCTTCTATCAACAGAGGCACCAAGGAAACGAGCTGGCTAAACCCCAAACTGTACAAGATCCTATCTATCATCTTGCAGGCTGTTGGATTCTTGCCTGCTTGCTCTAAGGACGTTCAGCTGGAGCAGGGTCTGGGATGAAAGGAGCCTCACCTCCTCTGGGATTGCTTTTGCATCTGCCGTCTTGCTGTGCTTGGTACTCGCTAGGCTCCTCTCCTGGAGGCAAGGCATCCCTCCTTTCCATCAGGGCAACCTCATTCTGCGCCCTGGCTATCCAGAAAGTTTGGAAAAAGGCTAGACAGGGAGGAGAAAAAGAAAAAATTAAAGGGACAGCATTACCAAGGACTGTAAGGAGCAGCATCTACTTGATAAATGCTATTCACTCGCTGTAATGATTTGTTTGGGAAACAGATTCATTTGGAGCCAGTCTGACATAGATCTTTCTTTCCCCCTGTATTTATTGTTACCGCTCGGAGTCTTTTGCTATGATCTAAGGGCATGTTGCCTTTTGAGCACTGCAATAAGCATGGTAGCCTTGGATTATTCACTTACGGAGCCAACAGGGAGGATCTTTGTAACAGGAGGCCAAGGGCAATTCCAATCTCATTCTCAAAAGCCACATTTCATTCAGGCATCCTTTGAGGATCAGAGTTTCTCGTCATCTGTAATCTAAATTGTTGGTTCAATTGCTTTCCATGAATTCACCACTTAAAGGGATTAGGGCAAAAAAGCTCTAATTTTCCTTCTGACCTTTTAACATCATCAAATGAAAGTCGGGACATCAGCGAAGGAATTTTAAGTCAATAATTGTTTTGTAGCGACTGTATGTTTGCGAGCCAAACATTGCCCCTGCCCTAATCCTCACCCCCTGTATGGAGCAGTCATCTGCCATAGTCTTCTGGATTTGGCTTCACAGCGGCCTCGCCAACAGGACGGAACTTGCAAGCAAGGCAAGAGAGCAGTGATCCAAATAAAAACCAGGGAGGCGAAGCTGCTCTGCTTGAGCCCCAGCAAGTTCTCAGAATGGGCTGTTGCTGAAATCCTGACCTTGTTTGCTCTTGGTCTGCCTGAGCTGCTGCCTACCCTGTAGCCAAGATTAATTAGTTCTTGTATTGATGTGTCGAGCAACTGCCATGAAATCATAAAACAAGCAGAAAGCTGCTGGCATCCTGTAAAACTTGAGGAGGAGACAGGGAACCAACATGTAGGGACTTACGGCACGGCGTACAGAGCTAGCGCAGCTGTAATCTCAGGGTGTGTTGCCTAAAAAGAGGCAGATCAGGTACCTCACTCCGCTCTGTGTTACCCTGGGCAGCAGTTAATGGACTTGAAGGGAGAACAACCAAGGAAGCCAGATTCTTATCCCTTTGACATTTCATCTCTTACACGAGGTAAGCAGCTGGACTGCGAAGTCTGTGTTTTGCAGATGGGTTTAGTTGTGGTGTGGAGTTGCAGGTTTAGATTTCCCTTTGGCCCTCAGAGCTCATCTTTATCTCTTCCCTGGCCCTGTGTTGGCTCCCCTCGCTGTCATACAGCTGTGGCAACATTGATGGAGTTAGAAAAACTATTTTGGAGGTGTGGCTCGTGCCTGTGGAGGGGATGGAGGGGAAAGCTAAGAGGTCGTGGGAGCCTTTATTGGCTGCAAGAAACAGCAAGGCTGGAAGGAGGCATGACCCATGGCAGGAGCCTCTCATCACCATCGCCTTGAAGGAGAAGGTGGCTTGGGCAGCACGTGGCAGTGGTGGGGCACGCAGGCTTGGGGTAGATGCCTTGTGCTACTGTGGGTCTGTAGGGCTGGAATGGGGACCCGGATCCACGGCGGCATCGCTTTGCAGCAGGCTGCACGCGAGGCCAGGTCCTGCCTGCTTTGGCAGGTCTTAGGCGCTGCCTCCTTGGGAGGGAACCGTCTCTTGCAACATCTCCGCATTTTCCAGCACAATGGGCCCCTGTCAGCCGCCTTCACTTACTCCAGTACCAAAGTACAGGGGAACCACAAACAAGAACGGTAGTGTTGCAACACCACTGCGCTGTCAAGCCATCTCAGCTAAAAATAAACCGCCGGGATAGACTGGCAGCCGAAACAAGCATCAGACTCTTTCACCAAATGCCGTGAGGAAGGCACCCATCGAGCACTAGCTCAAACAGGGCACAAATAACTTCAAATACTGAGATGAGTTTCATTTCATTCCTCTCTTCTAAGTCGCCCACTAGCCCTCTCCAGCTCCTCTGTCCCAAGCACGTAGCCTGGAACCACTGGGATTTCTCCAAAACCTCTTAGGTTTGAATATTTCCCCCCCTTTCATCACTTCAGGGTATTTTATGTAGCCCCAGGAAGGTAAATCCCCCTGCAGGGAAAGGAACAACCCTCACCTCTGCTTCAAGCTGAGTTCAAGTGACATGTGAGCTCTGGTTCTTAGCTCAGCCCTTCCTGTTTTACCATGATATGCAAGTTTTGCACAGCTTTACAGGGAGAGGGAGAACCAGCCTTGCGGAAAACTGCCTGCAGCCAGACAAAGGCCGGCAACAAAGCCCAGCGAGCCGTTTTGTCTGAGCCCGGACTGCTCCATCTCCGGCTTTTGCTGGGACTGGCAGCAGCCGAAAGCCAGGCTAGTTTTCTCAGCTGATCTTGCTTTAGTCTTACCAGGTTATCTGAAGTTCAAGTCTCCCACCCTGCCCCTGTGTGAGCTAAATGGAGTGTGATACCTGCCCGGAATCGCAGCTGTGCCAGGCTGCCCACAGCACACCGTCCTGTTGCTTGTGAAAAGCTGTGCTGGGAAGGTTCCTATCAGTTCCTCACCTTTTAAGATGAGCTGGAGACAGTAAAGGTGGCTTTGGAGTGGCAGGCAGGATCATTTGCAGCTTTGCCGAAACAATTCATCACCAGAGTCCCTCTCGAGGGGCAGGAGGCAGCACCAGGCCAGGGAATGTGGGGTGCAGGGAATGGGGCCAGACCACCTTCAAACACTGCTCTCACCCAAAGAGCAGTCGGAACAGGCACGGGCACGAGCTGAGCCAGTCTTAACCAAAGAGATTTTTGACTGAGGCCAGTGAACGGTAAGAGATGCACTCCAGCTCCTTGTAACAAACCATTGCAGTTTCAACCCTATGGAAAGGTTTGGTCTTGCAGAAATTGCTGAAAAAAACAAGGCACAGAAAATCACGGACAGGTCCGTCTGTGACCAGTGTGATCTGAACCTCATTTCTTCAAGCTGTTAGCAGATTTAGTGAGAATATTAGAAATACCTCAGTCCTATGGGGGATTTGTGAGTGAAACCATGCCCAGGCTGGATCAGACCCTGAGAAAGGCAGAGGTGGCGAGGGTGCAGGAGCAGGCCCCCATCTCCCTGTGTGTGGCTGCCGAGCTGCAGCCAGCCCGAAAGGCAGAGCAGAAGACTGTAAAGCCACACGCAGCTGAATATGCCTTTCACTCACCCTCGTTTGCTGATTGCAAGGCTGGGAAGGAGGGAGGCAGACAGTACAATTAAAGCAGCTAAAGGTTGTCAGAGATGCAAAGCAGAGGTGCAGTTCCCCAACTTCCCGGATACCTGTTACACCCCGGTCCTCCGAGATCTCTGAAAACCACAGCCTGACAGCGCTGGGCAGCATCGAGTCCTTGGTCCCTACGAGATAATAGGGACCAGGATTTGCCCTTTGCAATGATCCTGGAAGAAAACAAAGCAAGAGCAGGAGCTGGGGCCGGAGCTGCAGCCCCCAGCCATGGGATGTTACGCCTTGCTAGAGAGGGGCCAACGCTCACAGGGTGTTAATTCACACCAACAGGAGTTTGGCCCTGTGTGTTTGAAGCTGCTGCGCCGCATCCCTTGCCGTTGGCCACAGATGCAGTGGCAGTGCATCGCACCGAGGGGTGAAGCAGGATCCTGGGCTGGAGCAAAGCTCCTTCAGCGTCAGAAGAGCAATCGGCTCCGGTCTGAGCAGAGCTCAGCACCTCCCGTATGAAGGTGGGAAACACCTTCAGAATTCATACAGAAACACCGCGGTGCTGCAAACACTCCTGGGGGTTTTGTACTTTCTCAGTCAGCAAACAGCTCAGCCTGACTTCTCCCTGTTTCTGCATAAATGCTTGAAATTCTCCTGAAACGGCCTTTAAAATTTTTCCATTTTAAGTACAATCTGGAGGGTAAAATGAAAAGATAAAAAAAGATGTGTGTAACAATATTGGCTGGCTATAGGATTTATGCTGCATCATTGTTATGTTTGGCTCCTCCTAATGCAATAACTGTTGTGCTTTTAAGGCTGCATTAAAAAGATAAAAAAGGAACCAGACAAGGACAGTTCAGGCCAAACTTTGGTACCGTTGAATTGGTCAAATACACAAAGCATCTGCTTTAAACTCCAAAATCAATATTTTCACATCGGAGTGCTGCACAAAACACAAACCAGAGAAACTGGGGAGGTTTTGACAGGATTTTCTTTGGGAAGCCCTGGCTGGACTCAGGCGGCAATGGAGGCTGGGCTGGCGAGGAGTCAAGGCTGCAGGAAGCCTTTACAGGAGCTCTGGGCAGGGAAACATCCAAGTGTTTTACAGCTCCACAGCTGTACAGGCCAAAGTGGAATTTGCTGGGCTACAACGATTTTCCACTGGATCTACTGGGAGCTGTAGCTGCTACTCCTTGGGATAAGTTTGGTCCTGCGGTGACTTGAATTTCCTCACATGAAGGAAAACATTTCCCTGCTAGTTTATGTGTCCTAAAATATACCGAGAAGAGGAAAGTGAAGCCAGATGGTGCGGAGCAGATAGTAACCCCATCGCTTGCGCCCCCGTTACCCTCCTGGCTGACTGTGCTGCCGAATAAATGGTGCTGCGGGGATGATAAGTCGTTACGCCGCTGCTTGGAGGGTTAATTACTGCTTTGTGAGCGAAAGCAGCAAGGTTGGTTCGTCAGATATAACTTGTTTCTGTTAGGAAGGACAAGCTCAAGCCAAGGAGCTTCTCTCCACAAAAGCAAAATTTGTAACGTAATTCATGCCAGCAAGTTATTATTCTTCTGATCAAAGCAAGCTTACGATTAATAGAGAATCTCCCCGTATACAACATGTATACGCACATGAATACCATGTCTGAACCGCTCTCTAGCTCCAGGAGGTAGGGAGGTGGGGCAGCAGTAAGAAAAGCTGGATTCATCCAGATGGAAGCCAGGACAGCACACAGACAGCTGACTTCTGAGGAGAAGAGGAAAAAAAATCCAAATAAAATCAAGATCAAAAAGATAAAAAGCCGTGAGACATGAGAGGGATGCTCAGTGCCCTGGTGCCGGGCTGAGTCTGCCTTTCCTTATAAGAGAATATCTTTTCCCAGTTTACTATTACAATATAAGAAAAAGTCCTTGAAAATAAAATTGGAGTGAAATATTAACCTTCGAGATCACGGCCTACTTGGCCATGGTTTTCCAGGGTCTGCTTTTGCCTGGACACCTGTACGAGGAGGGCCAGACTCTTCGGAGCCTTCGCTTGCCAGGGAGGGAAGACACTGGTAAGCCAGGGACACAAAAAAAATCCCTCAAGTCCAGTGCTGACCACCATGAACCACCACTGGAAATCACCGTCCCATGAAGGTGACCCAGCGACTCAGGGTGGGTATCAGGTGGTGTAAAACAGGCAGAAGCAAGCCCCAGATACATCCCCAGATACCCTCCAACAAGGTCAAGCATCTTCCCAGCCTGCGACACCCCAGCACCTCCTATTTATACACCCTGCACTCCATAATTACCTGCCTCGGTGCTTTAATCAACTGCAGCATAAATACAGGGGGTCAGTAAACTGGTGCCAGCAGGGAGGCAGACTCACCCTGCTCAGCTCCCTATGGCAGGGGGAGAAAGAGGGGCTGTGTATGGTAGCCAACACTACGGTGTGGGTGGAAGAGTTGCAACCCCCTCGTCAGACCCAAGCTGCTAATGGCAGCTCTTGGGTGCTGAAGGGGTGTGAGCGCGGCTCTCCAAACGTTGGCTTTACATGTCAGCCACCACCAAGGGCGGCTGGAAACTCCCCGTGTAATTTCACCTGGGTTAGGGCCATATCCTGAATTTGGGCACACTCCTGCCGGGCTCGTCCACGAGCTGACTGAGGACCTCCGTCCCAACAAGGACAGCCATGAATCGCGCTCCTGAGCACCCATCCCTCTCACGCTGCGGAGGGGAGTAAAATAAGACACCGGGCATGTCCACGTGCATGATGTTTGGGCCCGTTTCAGGGTGGTTTAAGCCTTTGGGGTACTCTCCCCTCATGCCGCAGGCAGGCACTGCTAGCAGAGCGTGCTGGGGGACATCCAGGATGCTGCGGAGGAAAGAGACGTCCAAGGAGAGATTAAACCAGGGAAAACCTGTACATCCTGCAGCCTCCCATCCGCACCCATCCTTGGCTTCTTGGGCAACCCTAGCTGCCGGATTTGTCCCATTCCTATGCCAAAACGGCGGGGATTGCTTCGCTGGTCCAACTGACGGGCTGTTGAAGAGGCCGGGCTGACTCAGCGGGTGCAGCGGCCAGTGACTCACGCCCAAGGGTGGATTTCACCCGAGCCCTTGCTGCCTCATTGCAATGCCGAAGGTTGCCGGCCTTCCCCTCGGCAAGGGGATGCCATCGGGATCAGCGGCGTTCCACATTAATAACCTCGATCAGCAAGGCAGCGGCAAGAAGGAACCGAGCACCACGGGAGCGGCAATGCCAGCGTGAAAGGGTGGGTGGGCAGGAGCCAGAAACACGCTGGGTGCTGCGGCTAAACCCTCGTCGACGACGAGGCAGAGCGCTTGGTCAGCTCGGAGGCGTGTGCCTCGGGAAGGCAGGGAGATGCCGCGCCGGCACGGCTAACGTGGAAGCCTGGGAGCTTTG
Organism: Rhynochetos jubatus; assembly: GCA_027574665.1. Lineage (NCBI taxonomy): Eukaryota > Metazoa > Chordata > Aves > Eurypygiformes > Rhynochetidae > Rhynochetos > Rhynochetos jubatus. The sequence goes on along the minus strand of CM050648.1, from coordinate 139,568,639 downwards.
CTGGGAAACGCCCCGTGGGTCGGGAGATGAGCCACGGTGTGCCAGGAAGGGAGGAAGTGGAGGGGAGAAGTACTAAAAAGCTCTGATAAGAAGGGCCTTGTAATCAGAACAAATATTAAGTGATTCAGCAGCATCTGATCAAGGAAGGAGTAAAGTGTACTCCTTGCAATGTTTGACTTGCCGTCTGCGATGGCGCAACCTCCTCGGCCGAAGCGAAGGGCAGATGCGGCGAGCAGGACCCCCCCCCATCGCCGCAACGCCTGCTTGTCTCCTGCAGCGGGGACCCCAAAAAGCTGGCCTCTGGGCTTCCTTCAGCTGAGGAGATGCCTCCTCTTGCGGCGAGCGTGGGTCTCTATCCCGCGGGGACGGCAGCGGCGCTCGGCACCAGCCGCCAGGCAGGAGGCCACGACAAACTCCAGAGTTGTTTGCTGTGTGTCCCGGTAGACAAATACTGCTGGCAATCCAAGCTACCTTGCCAGGGGATGCTGCAGGAAATGCGATCCCCGCTTAGCCAAGCCTTATAGCAGGGGTGAAAGGCCAAGCGGCAACGAAATGTCCCGACAGCCCGTGTAATTTGCTCATACGGGGCAGGTCTGCCTTTAGCCCTCATTTCACAGTGCCAGGGTGCGGTACCCATGATGCTCACACCACCTTGGCTCTGGGCTCGGTGCCGGGCACTGCTATGGCCTTTTATGTCCCTGCAGACCCCTGCAGCAGGTAGTTAGGAGAGGGCTCTCACTCTCTTCCCCAAGGAGACACCGGGAAGTGTCACATAATGCTCCACACAGGGCTTTGCTGGGCTCAGGCTTCAAAAAGCTGATGGCAGTTCAGGTCACGGGTGGGCTTTTCCACCGCCGCTGCCAGGAATACAGGCTTGGAGCCCTGGCCGAGCACCCCCCTTCAGAAATACAGGCCTCTTGAATGAGACCTAGAGCTGCAATGGAAGAAAGCAAACAGGAAAAAAACCAACCCAACCTCAGCACCTCCTGAAATCATGACCTGAAGTTTACTTCTGAAAATCCGGGCTCTCACCCCATATATATAAAACACACACGCGCTTCCTGCTGGCTCCACCCTCTCGCTCACGGCACGGCCCTCATTTCACAATACCCAGCTGGCAAAGAAATCTCCATCTCTCCTGGCAGAGACAGTCATGACCTGGGGGTCTCTGATGTGCAGGACCCACACACCTTCTTCTCCTTTGCTCTTGGCTACTGCAGGTTGGCTGTGGCTCAGAGGAAGGCTGGTGGGATACCTCTGGTGCCTATGGAAAACCAGCAAAGTTAAATGAGGGAAAAGAGCCAAAATGGCAAGAAAAATGGTGGTGGATATGGATGCCCACGCCATGACAAGGTGTAGGTTGAGGAGGTCCCTTGGTTGCACAGGTCTTTCCATGCTCCCTGTGGTCCCTTCCCACCCATCGTGACAGTGCGGGTGGCTGGGAGAGCCCAGCGGAGCTGTGGAGGGTCTGGGCTGCGTGTGCAATGGGGCCAAAAGCTGCTCTGCTGGAGCAACCCGGGAAGCAGCGGGAATAATTCCTTGTGCCTGTCTCCTTTCATGGGAAACGGTGAGTGTCTCCAGTCCCATTATGGTGCTGAGCAAGGGGCAGCACCCACCCCCCCGCCCCCGCTGGTGGCAGAGGGGGCTCCCAACCACACCATCACCAAAGCTGGCATTTTCAAAACCATGGCAACACCCTGCTCACACAACATGGCCTCACAGCGAGCACATCGCGGCCAGACGGGCAGAGCCGGGCTCAGTGACGCCAGCCTCAAGTGCTGACCCAGCACAGGAGTAGCTTGGCATCCGGGTAAATGAACAACGAACAACCACCTCAAAACAAAACACAGGCACAAATAGTGGTAAAATCAACTTTTCCGAGACCACATTTACACATTCTCCTTGGTACAACGCTGCTCCTCCCCAAACACCAGAGGTATCACCGATGGACAAAAACACAAGAGGAGGGGGAGGAGGATAAACGAGACAATACAAAGATCATGTAGGCACCGAGCGAGGCGTGTCTACGGGCTGGCATGCCTTAACGTGGATTTGCAAAGACCTGAGCAGTGCCTGACCCACCTGCGGGTGCCGAGATGCAGCTGACCCTGACCTGGTAACCAGAGCAGCGGGAGATGGAAAGTCCCTCCAAGACCTGTGGTCACTGGCCAAGAAGTAGGGGGAAAATAATCAAGCAGAGGATTTCACCCCCCCTGGAGACCACAGCTCATGGGACAAAAGTGCACGACCTCGCTGTTGCCCAACCATTTGAGTTTCCCCGTCAGCAAAAGTCAAACACCATCTGGGTTACAGCAGCCACCACCGGCTGCAGTTCCTGCGGCTGGTGATGCACGGTGCTGCTTAGCAGCCGGGGTTCACCACTGCTGCCCCAGCCCCCCGCTTCCCGCCCCACCGAGCCTCCCAGCCACCTTCAATGGCTTTGCCAGCAAAGAGGAAGAGCGATAAGCGGGACGTGGCGCGGGTCCGGGAACGTGTTACCAACGCGCTGGTCTGCACGTGGGGAAAACGTTTGTCGCGGGCTTCTTGCCACAGGCACCTGCTGCTAAGTTGATGTTGCATTTTGTGCTCCATCTACGGAGTCCATGGGAAAGCAGGTAGCAAAACACCAGGGACCTGCCAAGAAAGCCAATAGCTCTGGCAGCTCCCCCAGAGCCCGGTGAAGACCCGCTCCTGTGCTACACATCACCCCGAGACCACACGGTGCCTGCTCCAGCCACCACGGCCACTTTCCCTGCCCGCACCCCAGCCCCAACCGCCCGCCCAGGCTCCTCAGCGGTGCAAGAGCCAAGGCCCATTGCATCATCCTTACTCCACCTCCCCGGGGCAGGTCTCCATCAGCCCCAAACCTGGCAGCTTCCCCTGGGAGAACTTCACCAGACGGCCCCAGACGGCTGAGAGGAGCTGGGGCAACACTTGCCCCTTGTCCCGGAAAATCCCCGACGTTTCAAATTGTTTCCTGGTCCAGGTCATGCCAAAGCCAAGACCCTTCCCAGTTCCTGGTGAGCAGCACCAGTTCCTGGTGCTCTCCTGAGACACAGAGGGAACACCCTCCTCCAAGACCTCCGTGCCAGCTCCTCCCTGCTTGCAAAGACTCGCCCCAGAGGGATGGGGTTGATGGGTTTTCAAGTGCCTGGAAAGGCTTGTTATGGACACACATTCAGCTTTTCCCACTGCAAGCAAGGCGATTTTAGCCAGATTCCCGGGAAACCAGAAACGAAGGCAGAAGCGGAGCAATTAGCCTCTGAGGAAAGGATGGAGGGGTGAAGGTTTAAGGGCAGGGCGGTTGTTTCTCAGCAAAGTGGGGCCCGGATGCTGCCAGGAGTGCCTCAGTAATACTGCAAGGGAGAACCTGGTCCAAAAAAGTAGCTCCCCATGGGCTGGAGAGCACCCAGAGACGCTGCACCTCCTCTCGACAGCCACCCACTGCCTTTCTCCTGGGTTGGGGGGCATTGTGGCCTGTGGCTCTGCCACCAGCCCGACACAACAGAGCCTTAAAAGCAAACCCAACTCCCCCTTCATATAAAAATAAAATCAAGAGCTTTGGCCTGAGGGAGTCCATGAACTCCTGTGGTGAGCTGGCACCAGAGCCAGCCGAAGACCTCGGGGCACCCAGCTGCGTCGCAGCGGGTGTAGAGGGAGGCAGCGCAGCCATCCCTGGGCACCGGCGGATCGCACCCACAATGTCTTAGGCATTCCTTTGTGGGCTTTTCTATTTTTGACCTTCCGCCTAATCGCATAAGCTGCTTTCCAGAGTAACTACAGCATTTGCAGCTTTCATTCACTTCCCCAGAAAACGAGAGGGAGGACTGTCAGGAGGGGGATGCCAGAGCTGCACTCGCTTTGATGTGGTTTATTCACCTGGATGGTCCACGGGCTTCAAATCATGCCAGGCAGCATGGCAAGCAAAGGGCCAGCAGTGCCCGGCTGGCACCTGACACCGCTTGTTTTGCTGGCATGTAAGCAGCAAAATACCGAGCGGTTTGTTTACAACTGCTTCCACGCAGCAGAAGCTGAAGTAGAAAGCCAAATCGCTCTCCACTCCGCAATAAACAGTGGGTGTTGAGTTTTAAAGAGCATCTCACCGTGACCTTGATGGCCCATTTTATGCGTGGTGGCATGGAAGGGAGCCCAAAGGTGAAAAAGCTTAATTAGTAATACTTCAAGCTGATTACTATGGCCCATATATAGGGTGACCTGCATCTACTATCACTTAGCATGGTAATGACTAAGTACAGCATGTGGTTTAAATATCTCCCTAATGCTAAAGCTAAATGCATCTATAGCCCTAACCCTCTAATTGACTGATTCTAAATATGATAGATTAGCTTTCCATCTCATTATATGTATCTAATCAGGGGATGAGGGCGTGTATACCCTTGGACACATGGTTTTTCATTTCTACTGCCCTACAACAGCAATTAAAAGAAAATTGCTTGTCTACTCGGGCTTGTTGCAGGCTTATCTTGTACCCTATCTCAGAAAACAGCTGGATTTACTTTATGATGATAATAAACATAAGCTGCAGAATTCTGCTTCTATGGGGACACCAGGATTTAGAAACGTAGGTGTTGCCTGTGTGACATTGGCTTGACGACTCTAAATTGGTGCGGGGCTCTTGCTGCCTGTGGTCATCAACCTGTAAACAACCAGCTCGTGGGCAGCAGTGCCCATCGGGAAAGGCTGGGAGCAAGGAGAAGGGGAGGGTCTTGTCACAAACAACAGCTTCAGCTGCTGAATCTCCATGAGGACGCTCATTTAGATACTGTCCAAAAGAAGTTTCCTGATTCCAGCAACCAGCTGTACAGGGTGCCTGTTCCTGTGGTCAGCAAGCCCAGCTGCAAGGTCCTGCACATCAGGCAAGTCCACTTCCCTGGGAGCTGCTCACCGTGACCCCAGCCTAAGGACACATGTGGGTGGAGGACTAAGGCGAAGTCCCTGTGTGACCTCATGTGCATCTTCCAGCCCAGCTGAGCACTAATAGCTTGCTGCATTTAGGCTTTCACTCCAGGTCTGGGTAGCTCCAGGCATCTCCTTGTTCATGCCTTGTCTGTGCCTAGGGACCAGTCCCCAGGGCAGGATGCCATGGCCTGGCTGCCCAGCCTTGAACTCCAGTTGCTGCTGGGGGCTCCCAAGCCACCTGTTAGTGCTCAGGAGGCCCCAGGATACACTCACGCTCCACCAAATCTGGGAGGCACCTACATGAGGTCACCCTCAAGATTTGGCTACCACCGACAGGCTCCCTGGAGATCTCCTCCGGCCTAGGAGGCATGACCCTTCCTGCTTGGAGGCGAGATCATTCGTCCATCCATCCCTCTCCCAGATCCTCTGCTTGGGCCTGGCTAAACGGGAGAGAAGAGGAGGTCATCAGCTTTTAGCCCAAGATGCTTTCAGAGGAAACGAGCATCACCCATGTCTACAAACCCGTGTTGTTGGCATGGCCATGGGTGCTTTGCTTCCTCTATGTTGAACCCAATATAGAGGCTACAGAGCCAAAACAAAGGCCCAGAGTACCTTTATGGTCGCGACAGCCGGTCCAAGGTCTATACGTAAACACAGTGTAACTCACCACGGGGAGATGAGATGGGGTATGGTTTGGCCATTTTCCACTCCAGTGTCCCAGGCACTGATTGTAGTTTGGGGATTTTCCTTCTCAGACGAATTGACAGGCTCTACCAAAACAGCTGAGAGACAGACCCGTTTTGGATTGCATCATCTTCGCCAGACGAGCTGCACAGGGAGGGAAACGCGAGGGAAACGCCTGCCGTGGGCCACGGTGCATGCGCTGCAGCGCAAGGAAAATGAAAGGAGTCAGGGTACCAGACTACAGAAGGCATCCTGAGCTGGCAGGGGACAGTCTCGCTCGCTAGAAGCAAAAACAAAAGACAGCCTTCGATTGCCAGGGTGTCATTTAGACCCAGGCTCTACGTGGCACTTTCCGTGGGTCTCAGGGAGCACTGGTGAAACTCAGGGATGAAGGTTCCCACCGCAGAAGGATTTTGCTGAAGTCCAGGCCTAGATGAGCAGGTTTAAAGGTCACAGTTGCCTTTTTCCCCCCAGTTAAAACGGAGTTTTAGTCTAGCATTTGAAAGGGAACGTTATCCTGTGACAGAGGGCTCACTTGACCATTTTCCTGAGGCAGTTGGAGGCAGGTTTGCTCCAGTGTCCAAGGAAGTGGCAGAAGCACCAACAAAACCACCACCCTGCCTTCCCCCTGGAGAAATGGTTAGCGATGAGCCAGAATCAAGGGCCTGAGAAGCGGCAGACAGAAAGGATTGCCCCAAGGAGAGCAACATGTTCGGATCTGTTTATCAGATAACAATACTTAAGCTCAAGCCCCAGAGTGTGTTCACAGAGCTTAAAAATAATGGTGACTCAGTCCTAGGTGAAACACTTACTCACCTGTAACACTGCCCTCCTGCCTCGAGTCAGAAGGTTTGAGCTACTGATGGTCCGGCCTTCGCTCCAAGTATGGGAGACGCCAACACCCCAGAAGCTAGAGGAGACAGTCGTGTTGGCATCTGCAAACCCAACAGCCCGGTTCTTAAGGTGAACACTATGTCTCAGCTCAGAAGAAATCTGTAGTTAGCCCCAAATGCTAATAAAGGCTCTTAACACCCTGTTTCTTCTAGAGTCTAAGAACGACAGACCCTTGTGCAGAAGGTATCTGTGGGCAGCCTGCAATGATCAGGAGCCCTGGAACAGTTTCCCATCTGAATCTAGAAGCAGAAAAGATGAAGATATATAAAATTGCCTCTCACTCCCAGTCCAACCACAGCACACCTTGGCTAGTCTCCAAAAATGGCTTTATTGACAGCCTCTGCAATGTTCTATCTTGGCGTACACGGTGGCTACGTTGGTGGTGTTGATGTTGTTGCAGTGGTTTGAAGATCCTGAGATCTTGTTCCTGGAATCAAGTGAGATGAAGGTGAAAGAGATTTAATATAAGAAGGAACATTTTTAGCTCTCACTATTGTAGACAGACTGAGGCTCTGACCCCAGTCCACACTAAACTGGAAAGGAGAAACCAGGTGATGAATAAGCCCCTCTTTTGCAGGAGGGGGGAAGGAAGCACCGGAGGAACTGAGTCACCAGGTTTGAGCAATCCTGAACTCGCTGCTAAAATCTCTCAACTCCGCTTTTATAAGACCTGTTGCCAACAACAGCCGTGGGAGCTCAGAGCTGGACCTGACACCACAGGCAAGTTAAAACGGTTTCAGGGCTAAAACCTTCACACTGATATGTTACCTGTGTGAGCCCACGCAGCAAAGCCTCCATCTCTGACCCAAGCTCGCCTCACGCTTCCTTCTTGGGATGAAAGGGTTTGAGGATGGTCCTTGGCAATTCTGCCCAGCAGCATTTTGCCACAACAGCTTCTAACTCCCACTGTCCCCGAGACCTGTGGTGACCAAGTGTCCTCAGTCAATTCGTCCTCATCAAGGCAAAGGCGCCTGCCCTTCCAAGCGTGGATGGGGGCAGAGACAAAAGGGCGACTTTCTCACATGTCTTCACTAGTTGCTTACAAGTGGCCTCAGGAACTTCTAAAATAACCTCCACCCTCTTGGTCACATCCCCGAGTTGTGACCCCATTTCTTAGAGGACATCTTCCTGTCCCCTTTCTCTCTCCTAGCTTCTCCTCCAAGGTGTGATAGCTTCTCCCACAACTTCCAGTCATATATGGGCACGACTGGGACACTGGCTATACCAATCACCACCACCTAGATCAGGACCAGAAGATGCTCAGGTAGCCAACCGCCAACACAACTCATCCTTCTTTTTGACCTCCTGTTCTTCCTACCGGCTCCATGAGCAGGACACTTCCAGCCGATGATGGCGCCAGGGGCGATGCAGGGTGCTGTGCCCAGAGGAAGGCAGGACGGGCAGCGGGGCGGGTGGGGGACGGCAGCACGGGACGCAGAAGGCACAAGGCGACACGCTTGTGCAAGGACTGATGCACAAGTTCAGAAGTGCTGCTGAACAAGCCCTACGCACAGCAACTGTACAGCCGTCCTCTTCGGTCCTGTGCCTCCTCAACGCTGCATGCCCTGTTACACGGCGTTTGAGGCAGGGGACCACACTGGGGACCGTACGTAAACAGGAAGAGGTGGGGAAATACAAAAAACCCTACGCCCTCTGTTCTTACAGTTTTATCACCCTTCTCTTGGTGCTTGGCATTTCCTCCAAGCTCCAACGCCTGGCTTCACATCAATTCACGGACCCCAGCTTTCATCTAAAAGATGTATAATTACGTGACATTCCAGCCACTATTGATGTGGAGAAGAGCTGCAAGTCAGAATCTGAAATATCCGTAATAGACATGTTTAAAAGCAAAATAAAGAAAAAGACTTTGACATTTGTTATTTTGGAAAGCCCTTGATTTCTGAGTGAGCCATGATTTTCGGACAACCTGACTCATCATTTCTGAATGTTTCTGTCTGGCAGCCCCGTATATATTTAGTAATACAAACCCTAACTTGCAGCTTCCAATGAGAATTCTAAGGGCATGATAAGACAGATTTCTGTCTCATCCACGTCATTTCCAAACATCAGGAAATTTACTTAGCAGCAAGAGTTGTAAAAGCTGTGAAATGGTCTCCCTGGGGAGGAGCAGAAACCTCCTGACTACTCGCTGAACAGCTGAACAAACCGACCGAGCAGGCAGCAGCGAACGGCCCTTTACCTTCTGGCCAAGGCACAGAGCAGATGATCCCAGACACGTTTTCCTCTGCATTTCTCCTGGCTCTGGGTATTGCTAGTCAAGCCGCCATACCACAGCCACGGAGCCTCTCTCATAGCCAACTGGAGAAAGAGCAGCTTCTGCAGGAGGAGCACGCAGCTTCGAGGGAAAAACCCTGTCGCGAACCATTCAGGACTTCACCAGGAGTAAGGAGCCTGTGCCAGTCTTTGGGAACGCGTTCAAAGCATCTCCATCCAGCAGTTAGAGTTGCATTTTTAACATTAAAACCCCTTAGGGGCTTGGAGTCTGAGAGATTCATTGCCTACGAGGCAGTGATATTAAAAATGATGTCTTTGGCAGCACCGCCAGCCTGAGTAGATGCGAGATGATTTTCATCTATTCATTCTAGACCATCTGCTTCTTACTCTCAACTTTCAAAGGCCTTGAATGAGATGTAGGCCACCGAATTTTATAGCTAAATTTCAGGACTCTCTTTGAAAATGAAAGGATTGCACTGAACACACATTTAGAGACATCAAAGGGACCTCCCCTCTTCATGCAGGCACCAAAAGTGGTGCAAAGGGAACTAATTATCGTTTGCTCTATTGCCAGTTTCCACACTGGAGCAAATACAGGCATTTTATGCTTTAGACCTTACAAACCCATGGCTGCCAGGTTAATACACCCCTAAAGCCAGGACCAAATGAGCAGACTAAACCCATCTTGCATCCACTGAGGCAAGCAGCGAAGCCAGAAGAGCTGGCAGGCCAGTTCATGGGAAAACTCTTTCTGTTTTTGTATCCCTGCCTTGTTTAAAAAAAAAAAAAAAAAAAAAAATATCAGTATTTCTTTACGTACGCAATAGCAGCATAAACACTAATTCAGCTTTTTCAGAAGCAAAGCTACTGCACTGACACTTTTCACTGAGCCCATCCTCATCCGTGCCGCCGACAGTCTGGAGAGAACGCGATCGAAACGGCAGCTCCTCGTGCGAAGTATGGCAGAGTTCAGGGATCTCGGCCAAACGCGGCTCACTCAGGATCTGCTGACTCGAGTGGCTGAAATCCTTACCCAGACATGTGAGTTCCAGGCAGGCTGTGGAGGGGAAGAGCTGCCCTAAATTATGAAGCAAGATCCAGCTGAAATTATGAAAATTAAGGAAATTATAGCAGAATTAGCTCCTAGTTCAAACACGGATCTGCTCACGCACTTTGTGATGAGGGTCAGGGGAGGGTGGAGTGACCCTGACACTGCTTGAAATCCATGAAAAGAGAAACTGGGGAAAAAATTTCCTTTTGATATTTGACTCCTGCCCCATCATGCCAACAAGCCCTGGGCCAAAGCAGGTACTGGCTGGCCAGGGCAGGAGCTTTTCTTGCTCCCCAGGGTGTCCTTAGACACTGATTTTTATCCTCCAGAGATCTACAAGCTGTCTGATTTATGGTTCACAAAAATCCTAACAGAGCACCTACAGAGATGCCTTAGTTTCCATCCCACAGGTTTTCAGGGCACGGATCAGCAGGTATTGCTACACCCATATAAGTCTCCAAAGGTGAATATTCCACATTCTTCATACTGCCAGTGATGTAAGCAAAGCTGCTCGTATCCTGGGGCCGTGGAGATGGGATCATGTGCTGATGCTGAAAGCAACACTGTGGCATCAGTTTCTCCAGCAGAAATCAGTCTAGAAATTCTCCAAAGTCCCGAGGAGTAACACAAGCAGTGAAACCCTGGGATGATATCAACATGCTGGCAAAAAAAGCATATCCCTTACAGTTCTCCTGCACTGATCTCCAGGGAAGGAGAGGTCGTTCACCATCCCCAACAGCGGGAGAGTCCGAAAGCTGTCAACACAAAATGCACAGGAGGTTCCTTACAGAGTGTCAGTGCTCCCGCTCTCGGTGACCAGGTTAGCTGCGCTCTCCCCTTGCCAAGCAAGCACTGCTGCAGTCGTAGCACTGGGCAACCGTGTGGAAACAGAGCGAGGAGTTGCCTAGGGTCATGTCTGCGCCAGGCAGGTGATCACTACGCTTAGTTCACACGTGAATAATATGCCACAGTGGCCCCCTCATGCAAATGCATTCACCCCTGTACTGTGTCTTCCCGTATGGGAAAGCAATTCAAGCTAGCCTGCACAACTGGCTCTTGGATCATTTCTCTGGGTATCTGCTCTTTCTTCTCACACTTACACTATGCAACCTGTCCTCCCTCCTCTCTTGTCCCACTCTGAAGGAGCTGGGTGTCTACAGACCGGCAAGGAGATGAGAGGCTGGCTGGATGCGACGTGGCCACAAGATACCAAAGGAGGGGGACCAGAGGATGAAGCTGTGCTTACCTGAAAGAGGAGATGCAGGAAAAAAGAGGGAGCGCTGGTATAATACACAAGCACAAAGGCGAGAAGAGTCCAAGGGTAACCGAAGCTGTGCCTCACCGGTCAAAGCGTTCAGCAGATGGTTTAGGGGTAGAAGTAAAAGGGACTCAATCAAGTAGAGACGGCTTGGGTGGGAAGGGCTATCACTTCCACGTAGATTGCCACTTCAATTTCTTATGTCTAACTTGGTCTCACAGCAGGCGAGCACGCACATGCTGGTGGGTCTGCGCTGTAATAGAGGTTGTACCTGTGCAATTTCCTTAACAAAGGTTTGTGCTCCTCTGCGTCACCTCCACGGCTGCAGTGGTGCAAGGTCTGTGCAGAGGTGTCCCTCTCTGCTGCATGTCACCCTTCTCTCAAGTTAAAGCACTACACAAACCCAATCAGTTTTGCAAGAGATTAGAAATCCTTCTCCAGTAATTCATATCTGCCCAAGGAAGAGGCTATAATCCTGACACACAGTTTCAAGCCCAGCCAGGAGTGCAAAGGTGTGTCACGGAGCTACAGAAAAGTCATCCAACTTCCAGAAGAGCAGGGACAGCACAGAACCATCTCCTACAGCGTCTGATTTCTACAGATCACGCTGAAAAATTATCTCAGTCTGCCTGTAGCAGAGGCTTGAGTCTGCGACTGATAAGAAGTGCCCTGTGAGCAGTAAGTCCTTAAATCCAAATCAAACCAAGTCACCCCGTTTCTTAGATAAGGTTTATCGTACTCATGGGAGAAAGTTGTCCTTTCGTGTTAGCTGTTGGTCGATGAATCTGCTCTCGGGCAGTTTGGCAGCTCTGCGGCTCCCGTCGCAATAACGCTACAAATAATTTAAGCGCTACCACTTTGGATCAAAATTTTAATGAGGCACTAAACCCACAAAAGGGGCTCTGTATAGCATAATTAAATAGAATGGGCCTAAACAAACAGTAAGGTTTTACAAGTTACCTTATGGTTGAAAACAGCTGGGAGGCAAAGAAAGGAGCATTGAAGATGCATGATGTAAAAAGGCATTTCACAGAATGCAAACACTAAAACTTCTCATATCGCACAAACAGTAAAACGCTACAAGCACATGACTTCTCTCTGATTTGGAAGAATCTGTGTGGGGCACGGGGCATTTGTTTTTTTTCCTTCTGCCAGTCAGCACAATGAAATATTTCACATGGAAACCCAAACAGTGGCAAAGAGAGCCTTTTGTCCTTTGGAAAGAAATAAATACTGCAGAAACATGTAAAGTCAGTAGGAACATCTGGTTCAGTCAGGCCACGGGATGCTGGATCACAGCTCCAAAACGCCGGACAGTGCTGGGACTCCTCAAAATAGTCTTGCAAACAATCAGAATTGTAACAAGTCCGTTTGGCTCAGAGCTGCAAGACACTTGTTTCATGCTCATGCCGACTCCTTGAATCCACTGCAAGCGGTGACATTCAGGCTGAGCCAACTAGCTCAGCATTCAATTCTCTGTCTGCATCAGCTATCTACAATATCATGCTTGTTCCACCCCTGTCAATATTTGATCCAAGAGCTGCATAAACCCTACAAACACAGGAAGGTTTCAATTTCACATTAAGGTCATGTTGACAGTGGTGCTGCTGTATTGCATAAAGTCAGTGCACTGTTACTCCTTGAGAATGAAATTACTGGTAAACTTGGGTTTCATTTCATTTTCCCCCAGTCCTCTCAGCAGCCCTTCGCCAGAGCCGTAGCTATTGCTGCAGTTCTGGGCTTGTGAATGAAAAGTTTCTGAATTCATCTTGGTTTATCATCGGAAGAATTCCTTCTTCAATGGGAGTCAGAATGGGCTCCTCTTTTATAAAATCTGGATCAAAATTGCTCACGTCATCTTTGGTTTTCTGTCAAACAGAAAAGACAAAGGATAGAGATGTCAAAAACATGCATCATCTGCTTGATACGCACGCTGCATCTTTCTTCTGGTCTTGAGTGCAATGAACCACCACCTCCATCACCCAGGCTGAGCTTGAAAGCTCTGTCCAGGGCTGGACTGGGAGCAGCTGAGTGCCCCCACAGACCCTCCTAAACCCTTTTAGGGCCTCTGCAGGCCTCTGATAGGGAAACCCCTCTCTGATTTAACTGACACCACCTCTGACGGGTTGCCTGCCCGGACACAGCAGGGCAGGGCACCTAAATCAGTTTTTTTTTCTCAAGTGTCAGCACAGACCCACCATCCAAAGCAGTTAGTCATGTTTCCAATTTGCTGACTCCACACAGTCCCTCCGTATCTGCAGAGTGTCTCAGCTGGGTTTTGGGGGGAGGAGGGGGTGTACACTCCTATATGTTCAAGCCATTACACTTGTTCAGTAAGGGTTTACTGGGTCGTGGGAAGACAAATGGCTCGACTGAAGGTAACGTTCCTTGCTGTGAAGAGGCAGGTGGAGTGGGCAGGATGAGGATTACTTACCCTGCCTTATATCTGGGCCAAGGCCAAGGGCAGTGAGGTGCCTGATCTGCTGCAGTTGCTTTTACAAACCTGCATCTTTTGGCTGAGCTGCTTTTAAAAATCCAGCATGGAGGGGAAAAATGAACTGTATAACGTCAGGTGGCCAACTAGCAGCAGAGCCAAGACCAGAGACCTCCCCTCCTGGCTCCTGGGTCAGGCCTTTTTGTGTCAAGGTTGCCCTTCCTCCACCCACCTCCCTTCCTGTCTCACACAAGAAACCTGCTTGAAGAGGCCAGAAGATGTAAAAAAAACCCAAAGGGATCCTCCCCCCGCCCCTCCTTTCCTCCTCCTTCCCACGTACAATTCGGGGCCTGAAGGGTGGCTCCATCTGACGCTGGTTCAGCAGCTCCCAGTCCAGATCCTTGAAGTAGGGGTGCCGCAGAATCGCGCTCTCGCCGCCCAGCCCCGGGCTGCCCAGCCGCATGTTGGGGTTCTTCGTCATGAACTGCAAAACAAAAAGGGCTGTTTGTTTCCTCTCGTGGCAGGGCCACGGGAGAGGGACCGATTAGCAGTTGCACAAAAGCTTGTCCTCAGCTTTCCTGTTGAACCCAGATGCTGGCCAGACTTCTCAGTTTCACTGTACTGGAACCGCATGCAAGGAACTTGACTCACGCTCTAAAGGAAGAAGTCAGCGTGTATTTCTCCTCAGTCCCTTTTCTTTTGGTCAGATCCTGGGTTACCACAATAAGAAAGTTGAACTGCACCGTTTGTAACGTTATAAACGCGGCACAGTGGGTTCGGTGGTTATTTATTCCTGTATTAATTTCTCAGGAATACAAGCTCGCTCTCAAACGCTGCTCACCAGCCAGCCAGGCGTTGGACCGGAGTCAGTCCTGAGCTGTGTCTTTTTCCTAAACCTCAGCCCGCTGAAGCGCAGCCAGAAGCCTACGCTTTCCTTCCCGTCATCTCAGGAAACAGAGGAAAACGAGCAAGGTGCTGGCTTTTAGAGCCCCCCAAGCAGAGGAGAGCAGACAGGTGACCATCTCCTCCCTCGACGGTGAAACTCCAAAGGAGGATTTTTTTTTTCGTTAAGATTTTCACTCTACTACTAGTGAAAATAACTCTCAAACCTCAGCCAAAGTGCCCTGATTTGCCAGGGAGCAATGAGAAAAGCCGTGCATCACGCACGCAGTGCGAGGGCCCTGGCAGGTGCCCTTTCGGTCCCGACAAGAATGATGAAGCGCGAGTGCTGCAGATATTTCTTAAGGGTAAGGGAAATATTGGGGGAGGAAGGGAATCCTTCCCCCAGGCAGGAAGAGCTAGTTGGCTTGTTAATTTAGGATTACAGTTCTTAAGAGGTCAGTAAAAAACAATCTTTCCCCTCCCTCAAGTATTTCTAATTCGTGAGAAGAATCAGGTTATGTTTAAACTGGGAAAACAGCCGCTTTTATTTGCCTATTGAAACAGCAGCATAAAGCGAGCTCCACTCGGGTGGAGGTGTCCAGACGATTTCCTCGAAGATGAAAGAGCATTAGTTTAGCAAATAGCTGAACCAGCCAAACCAGACAATCGGTCACTGTTTCAGAATGACCAAGTCTGCTGCATCTCGGCAATGGGGAAATGAAAAGGGGAGGTGCAGCGAGACCAACTCCATTCTGACTGTAGGAGCTTTTCAGAAGGTACAAATTCTCCTAGGACGAGCGGATAAAGGGTCTAGTCATTCCCTACCTAGAGAGAAGATGGGGAGAAGACAGACAACTGCCAGATTTATTTTAGTTGTGCCCCCAATACTCCATCCTGAGTCAAAGGGGATGGGCCATCTGGAGCTGAGACCCTGCAGGACCCCAGACTCTGCTGACATTAGCAGAAAGACTGCAGCTCCTGAGCCCTTCGAGGACATGTGCTGCCACGGGACTCCCTGTGGCAGAACTGTCTTGCACCGTTCCCCCCAAAACACCAGGAAACAGTGCAGTCACCACGAGGGGAGCAAAGCCAGCAGCTGGGGTCTTCCCATGCTACTCTGGACTCTTCAGCCCTCAGTTATTCAGCATGTCCAGGGTCAGGCTCAAGGACATGCAGAACTTCTCCAACTCCCCAACCCTTTCAACCTGTTCTTCTGCCTTTCTACCAGCAGAACCCCAACACAATTTGTTTCCCAAGAGACTCTGTCCCCAGATGTCTGTGAGATACTGATCCCCAGCAAAAGCTTAGTTTCCAAACAAGAAATGGGTCAAGCCAAAATCTCTCACAGAGTCCTGGTTCAGACAAGCCTTCGCAAGTCTTGAACTAAACTTTCTTGGTTTGCAAAACAGGTCAGAAATCTCCTGGCAGCACCATCTTTCTCTAGAAATTCCCTGCCCGGCTTCTTTGTCCCCACAGATGGGTATCTGCACCTCAGTAGCTCTTATTTGCATTGCTGGAACACCTAGAAAGCTCAAACAAGATCAGAGCTTGCTGGTGTCGGTAGTGGTACAGACCAAAACAGTCCATAAAGACAAGACAAAAAGGAGACAGGAGCTGGGAATAAGTCCCATGTCTCCTGGCTCCTGACCTACCACCGCCTCCATTACACCAGGAAGCTTATGCTAAATGTGGAGAGGAAAAAAAACCAACCCATAATGAAAGCAAACAGTCTCTGAAAAGGGCTGGTAACATGCTTTGCTTGGGTTCCCATTCATGCTCAACCATATAAGACCAAAACCTAAATTGGGCCGCCCATTCCCAGACCAGCTCGGAGCCCTGGGATACAAAAGCGTGTTTACGTTCCTATTTGCTTGCTTTATTCCACGCGATGCCAAAATCACACCAAGTAAAGGCGTCCTGATGCAACAAGCTGAGAGCCAAGGTAAATGCATTCCTGGCTGCTTAAAACACCCTTTTTGTTAGGACAATGAGGATTAGGCAAGGACCACCCCTTGAGGTGGGCGATTTTGAGCTCTGAAAAAGCAAACCGTAACATTCAAAGCCAAACGACTGTTCAAATTCATCCCTGATCAACGTACTCTACGCTGCACGGAGACCTCGACCGCATCTGCGCTTGGGAACCAGCACTGCAAACGTTGCCTTTGAAGGGCATCATTCAGTACGTGAAACACGGCCCCGCGCGCCGGGCAGGCGCAGCACCCCGGCAGGTTACTCAGCCTGCGATGTGGCCATTGCTGCTCTTCCCTTACAGAAAATCGCCTGGTGAATTTTAGAGGCGGCGGGTCCATCGCAGCCTGGTGAAGGTGGTGGCAATTGGGCTGAGAAGCAGACGTGCCAAAGGTGACTCCAGCAGAGACAGGGCTGGCGTTTTTCCACTGGAACAGTGTTACCTGCCTTACTGCAAGAGGTCCCTAAAGTCAAAGGAGGAATTTTTTGAAGCCAGTTTCCACTAAAATGAATAACAAACCCTCTCAAACACTTTTTGAATTCACCAGAAATTATTGCACTGACAGAGTTGAAGTTTTAGTTTGTGTTGCCCAGTAAGCCAGGAAAAAACAAAATGCTATAATGACCTCTCAAAGGCTCAAGAGCCCATGAATCCTTCTCCTCTCTCTCTGCCTTTGGCAGTACTGACGTTTCTCTGCAGCAACAGGGCAGCATCTGACAGCCTGTCTCACGCCACCTCTGCTATCTGATGGCACTTCCAGCAAGGCAAACAAAGAACTTGGGATTTCTGAGGAACTTAATTACAAGCTCAGCCTTCACCTGAAATAAGTAGCTGGAGCCCATACGCATGTCTCTGACCTTACAGGAGGCATTTCTGCACAGACACTACCCTCTGCACACATACAGGCTGCGCAGGGGAAAGGTTTTTGGAAGTGCAGCTAATCTTCCACCCGCTCCCTTCGGCTGCACTCAGAAACAGCTGGAAAATGCCTTACAAAGTGTTGGCTGATCCTGGCATCCACGGAACGACCAGAGCTTGACTCTTGCTTCACAGGTTGGATAGCCCTAAATGTCCTTCCAAGTGCAACCCTCCAATGTTTTTGCAGGTGATGAGAGATGATCAGCAGAAAGTTTTTTGTGGCAAAATGTCATCTCCTAATGTTTATTGAGTATCTCTAATTTTGCATGACAACCCAGAATCCAGCATGAATCTCAGCCTCTGGCACACAGAGCTCAGTGAAGAAACACAGAGGAAAAATAACTCACCAGGAACAACAACAAGGCAAACCAGAGATGTTCCTGAGCAAAAAGAAACATGTAATCACCCAAATCCAAGATGCCTCCCAACAGAACTCATAGTAAGAATATCAATCTTAAACCCGAACCAGGCCATCAAGCCTTGGCTCTGCGATCACATTCGACGATGGGGAATTATCCCATTCCTGGTGTAAAAACCTCCTTGGGAGTATCTTCAGACTGGGTCCCTTTGGGCCACACCAGTTTGCGAGCAGCGCACTCAAGCGAGGCTCTCACTGACCTCAGCTAACCCCTCAGCAGCATCGCGGCCAAAACCAGCAGCTGGAATGAGCCAAAAGCATGACTTCACAAGATCATTTGAAAACATTTACTGAAAGAAAATGAAGCAAGCCACAGCAAGAAATTAAAACCTAGAGATTAGGCCATAGAGAGCCCGTGAAGTTACAAGGAAAAAATGCACACATAGCAGTGCCAAGCATTAGGAAAAATCTGTGTCAGCCCTGGGAGCTCAGCCCAGAGCAGGTGAGGGAGAGCAGGGGACCTGCACCTCTCCTCCCCTTCTCCCACTACATGGCTCGGACCGTGCTGGGAAGGCCTCCAGGTTTCCCAGTCTGCTGGGCAAGGCTGTACTGGACTTCTCTGGTGCTGCTCACAGGCAGCGTTGCAACTTCTGTCTCAAGAGGCTGAGTTTGCGAATCAGTCTGATGGCCTGGAAGTCAGTGAAGGGATGTTTGCACAAAACAGATGTTTCCAAGCATTAATTTCCCTGAATGTACAAGATCCCTTTCTCAGTACTAGAATCCCTGATGGGTTTAGGCAACTCATGGATGTGCCATTTGCATTAGGATAATTAATTTCATGAGTAATATCACAGTGACTAGAGTACGTGAAATTGCGTCACGTTGTAGGAAAGCACTGACAAGCCCAGACTCACAGAAGTAATGCACTTCAGGAAGAGGAATACAACTTTCTGCTCAGCCATTCCCTTCACATTGTCAGCCCTCTGAACAAGGAAGAAATCCTTATTTCTTGTATTAAAGGAAGTCATAGACACATCAGCTCCCATCACAACCCTGTTGCCCTGGCAGAGTGCATTTACCCTGTCAGAGAAAGCCCGTGCCCCTGAGCAGCTCATCTTTCAAATGCAAGCACACAGCAGAGACATCTTACAGGCTGGGAACAGAGACCTGGAGATATTCACCACTTTATTTTGCCAGAAGCCCAAGGGCAACCTGTCACAGACACGATGGCAGACCCTCAGCCTCACCCCCTCTCCATCACACTATGTGCCTCAGAGAACCCTTATTCAGGATTCTGCTCATGAAACAGTCAAGCCCCAACTGCTGAAGGAAAGCAAGATTTCCCTGTTCGTGGTATTAACATTTCCTGCCTGCTGGTGTTTCTCCCATGTTTCCCAAAGTGAAAAGCAGCACAGGAGATTAACACCCCACAGTCTCCCCTCTAGTGATGAGGGAGAGCAGGGAGATCAGGAGATACCCAACATGCTCGTCTTCATTAAGATGCATGAGCTAAACTAACAGGGCAGAAATTAACTCGAAAGGAAATAAGATTTCTCAAAGATCTATTTGATCTCAGACAAAAGGGAATCGTTATATAAATAGAGCAATTACTCTAATTAAGGCTTCCCTCCATGAATTTCTCGACTGCATGTTGCAGTCGCCGAAAACAGTTTGGCTGCCCATTATGTAAGGCAAACAAACCCCCAGTCTGGGGTTTCATTTGCCTTCGTCCAGCCCTAAACAAAGGACAAGAAAGATGGCTCTACGGCTCCATCTGTTAATTTCTGTATTATTTTTCATGGTGGGAAGCCAGTAGGCATTACCATAGTAGAGAGACTTTCCCTTTTTTCCTCCTTTTTTTAAATAAAAAGCTGCTCATTTTGAGCCAATCTTGTCTTTCTCTGGCAAGGCTCCCATCACCCTCCATCCCAGCCCTGCCGGGGCGATGCTCACAAGCGTGCCTCACTTCCCCACACAAGAGCAATCCACACGAGCGGGTTATGGGGAGCCAGGGAATTGGCACAGCCCGACTTCACTAAACGGTGCCTGCTGAAGCTCCGCTGCCCTGGGAGCAGGGTGGGCAGAGAGCTCTTCTGTGGGAATCCTCATCCTTAAGGTAGCTTGGCTGGTGCCTGGTAACTTAAACTGCAGCGACTCGGCTGTGAGTGTGAGCCAGGCGCTTGGGAGCCCGAGTCCTACTGACCTTCAGTGAGGGTCGTGCTGCTGAGACCAGGACCTGGAGTCATTGCGGGGCAGTCAAGCTTTACCTCTGTTTTACACTGGGGATTTGCTCTGATTGCAGCCATTAGAGGCCACGTGGCGTTTCAGCTTCCTACCCAGCACACCGCAGGATCGATTGCTGAACGCTCTGATTCGTACCGGTGCAATTCATTGTGGTGCTGAGCCAGAATGCTGTCCACGTGTGCACAGGATGCTTCTACCCCCGTGCTGGGGTCCTGGCTACAGAGAACTGTGAGCAGGTGAAATCCTTCAGTGCAGAGAGTGAGTGCAGTGCCAGGGCTCAGAAGTACAAGACTGCTCTGAAAGCATTTTAAGGAGTGGGGAGGATGACAGAGAGAGAAATCCCCGTTATCTCCTTTTCCAGATAAAAAATGAATGGGAAGGGAGGTAAAAACTAGTCTTCAGCCCTGCTCCTAAAAGCCAGAAGATGTAACAATAAGCATGACAGCAGTCACATGTCTAATGTGCCAGCCTCAGGCAAGAAGGACAAAATGTCAGTGCAGTGGATATTAAGCAGATAAATTTGATCTCGCTTTCCCCTAGTGCAGAAATGGCTGCTCAATGCTGCCCAGTCAAAGCTCCAGAGAACAAGGATTAACTGTCTTGCAAACAGTGCTGAGCAAGAGAGACTAGCAAAATAAACCAAGGGAGATAAAGCAGCAAACGTGTGGGATAGACCCATCTGGCTCCAAATCTTCTGGTGGTGTAAACCGATGTAACTTTGCTGATTATCACCAGGAGAGAATTTGGCCCAAAACACGAGAATTCAATGTTGTCCGAATAGCTACAAGTTTCCTTGTTGTGCTGAAATCTACCCGTTTCCCCGCCTCTCCCCACCCACCAACAAACAGCTCATGAACGCTAATGCGGAATGAAAAGGCCACAAGTATCAAATGCATATTGGCCCCTGATGATAGCTAGTGATTTCCGACACTTCTGCCTTTGGTACTAATAATAAATAGAAATTAAATTTAGCCATTAGATATATGGACTATTTAACATAGGGTTTTGTCAAGATGTCACTCCAGAAGTCTGTGTTTTCCGAACTGAGGAGTTGACCCCAGCTCCCACGTGGGTCACCAGCTGCATGGGCTGCCCAGACAGTATCAGCCTCTGGCTGCTGTCTATAAATCACCCCAGTTGGACTATAGGTACAACACGGGGATATGCAGGTCAATTACTAAATCAATACATCAATCAGAGTAACACAAACATGGAGGGAGAATGACCATCGCACTTATTAACAGACTGGGGGCATGATCCCACTCTCGTTTTAAGCAGTGGTAAAATCTCCCCAGGGTTGCATGGGAAAACAATTAATCGTCTCCTGATATTCCTGTCAAGAGGAACCAAGAATCCATTACACAGCCCTGGGTGGCCTATTTACATAGGGTCAAGTACAAAGGGGACTAAAGTACCCCAGACAAACCTGTAAAGGCCAATCAAAAAAAAAAAAGAAACCCCACAGGAAAATACTTCAAAGGAGCTTGTTTTGTGGCCTTGGTTGTATTTCAATTCTTTTAATTTTAAAGTTCCTGAAAAAACACAGCAGGTCAGAAAGTTCAAAGTCGGAAGGATGAGTAAGACGTACCGCCCTGAACAGCTCGGACAGTCGGAGATTTGTTACTCCTACAGCGATGCTCAGACCTCCCAGTTAGATGGACTAGCCCCCTTCGCTGAGGGCTGCACAGCAAGAGCTGGGCCCATCCTTCAGTCATCATTCCCATCTCCAGGTCTGACCCACGCTCTCAAGGGAATCCTTGCACCTTCCCCAAGATTAGACTTTAATGGACTTCACCAGAAGCCTTCGAGGATCTATAATCACGCTGCTTATCTGAGGCACAGCTGAGAAGTGAGTCCCGGCCACTAGGTCTTAGGTTTGGCCACGGACATAGCTTCTTCCGTAGCACATAGGAGAAAGCAGAAAACAAACAGGGGAAAGACAAAGTCTGCGGAACGAATGCTCCTTCGCTGTTTTTTTCCATCTCTGGCAGGCAAGAGGAGGATGAGTCACACCTGACACTACAATAGGTAGGGTTAGGAGCTCCCGTGATGAAGCAAATCTGAGCCTGCACGCTGCGGATTTAAACAAGAAGCTAATTTCATCCTATCGGAAAGGGAAAGGTAGAAGACCTAATGACTACTTCAAGATGCACTTGGCCTTGGCAAGCGATACAGAGGTGGTTTTAGTTTTCTTTCACCGTGAATTATTCAGAAGCATGGGACTATTACTGTGGGGAAGAGAAGCACTTCAGAAAGGGGCGTGATCAATTGACAGAGGAGATGAAAATCACCGGGGAAAGCTGTTTGAGAATTCAAAGGCAAAGAATAAGAGGCAACATGTTACAGAAATGGATATGCAAGCTGAGGCAAAAGAGGTAATAAGGCAATCTGTGGTGGAGCACAGCCTTGTCACTTCACCACAGTGTATGCGGATGGCAAAAATGGTCTAGAGATCATTTAAAACTGCAGAACTCCTCCTGGTTGGGAAATGACAGGCTCCAGAGTCCTGCTTTTGCTGTCGCGGTTCCAGAGCCAACAAGAAAATGCAAGATGAAAGCATTTCTAAAACACAAAATAAATAATAAAAAAAAAAAGTTTACACAGACCCAGCATAGAGTTTCACAGAAAGATTCAAACATTGGCCTGACTCTGAAAGCCAAAGCTTAATCAAACTGTGCAAGAGGATTTATGGAGCCTGCCAACTCTGAAGAGATGCCAAGGAGAATAATTTATTGGCATATTTGAAGGCATTTTTAATATCTGTTAGGCTCCTCAGCTCTGAGGATAAAGCAGTGAGCTCATCTAGTTCTCCCTTTGATTTCAGTGGGCCACCATTGTGTTGTTTCTTTTCCTTTTAATCTTTGTCTAAAAAATACTCCCGGCATCTGGTTCATTCAGAAACAAGTTCATTCTGGCTGTTCCAGCACTGCATGTGAAACAGATTATCTGCCTTTTTCTATCTGCTGGAAAGAAAGAACCTGGCCTGGATCCGTAGGATGTAATTGTGAAGGAAGGACACACGCGTAGCACAGAACAATGTCAAGGAATCGTAGGTGACCTTGTGCCATCAGCATCTGGCTGCATTTCACACCCCGTGAGAGTTCAGGAGAGGACTGGAGAGCACAAACACGGGGGTTTGGTCTAGCTCCTAAGTGCCCAGAACTTAGGGAAAAGATGAGGCACCAAGGCATCAGGAAGCAGATACGGATTGCACTTGGCTGTGCCAAGCAAAGCACAGCCCAGGTATTTTGAGTCATGTGTTGCTTGCTGCAGCATGCAGGGAGGATGCAGACACCTACCATGGTATCTGAGGTGATGGCAGTTAGTTCTGACCTCCCGGTATCCAGGGGTGTTGGACCCCGGGCAAGTGCAGTGTTAGAACCTGAGTAAGCACAGTGTATGAAGAGAATAAACTTCTCCTAAGAGCAGTTCAGAACACCTCACCCTCCGTGCTGATGTTCAGGGTGAGCAGCTGCAGAGAGTAGGCAGCTTGGACCATCCACATCTCTCCTGAATTTAGATGTCTGTGCCAACAGTCCAAATCCAACCTCTCCCCTCCACTCTTCTGTCACCACAGACTGTTTTCTTTGATTATGTTAAAAAAATCTGCCTCTAAGTCTTTCTGCTGTGAAAACCCTGGCCTCTGCCTTCTCATTAATGGCATTTTCAAGCTGCTCACAGCAGTGGGGCCAGTCTGGTCCAGCACAGAACACTGACTGTCCAGAAAGCCTTTTTGAAAATAAGCCACAGCCCATGCAAAAGGGGTCCTCACCGAGGGTCTGGGCAATCGTGGTGGCATCCCCATAGGATGGACCATTTACTCCTCCTGCAGCACAGCTCAGTGTTCAGTTCGCTTTCTCTCCTTCAGCCGGGCCTGGGTGGAGTGCCCTAGGGAAATTTCTTTTCTGTATCTCTCCGATCTTGTTTCTTTTCAGCCCGTTAAGTGAAGTACCTGCAGCGCAGCCCTAGCCTCCGAGGGCTCTGCTGGAGCTGTTATCCTTCATCCAGACAGACTGGACTGCTCTGTGCTCTGACCATGTGGGATGAGTTTTTCCTCATCTAGCATGACCTGCAAATTTAGGGAAGAAAACCCTAACATACACACACACAGAGACACACTTTCCCAGCTGCTGCCTAACTTACTTCTGCGTACACGTATCGATACCCAAAGCATTTCTACAATTCACCATCGGTGCCCTCTAACTTAACCTATCGTTTTAAGGTAAAGTTGGGCCACATTTTGAAATAATATCCACAGGCTTCCTCCTCCCATCAACTCAAGAGAAACTGCTGGTGGAGCAATACACTACTCATTATAGTACCTTGTGGGGAGGTCTCTTGTGTCCGACAGTTACCAGAGTGACTGAGGGACTGAAAGCAGCTCCATATTCACTCTTCAGGGCAGCAAAGGAATGACAAACTTCAGAAAAAGGATTTGAGTGGCTTTTTTAATTAACAAGTTGGGAATTGGCTGAACTGTTGTGGAAGGGCTCCCACACCTCTCTCCCACCGAGGAGGAAGTGGCTGGTTACTGTCCGCGCTGCAACATTCCCGAGCCCTCTTCTTGCTCCCCAGAAACACCCCTGCATGCTGCCTACTAGCAAAGGGGGTAAGTTGCACTGCCGGTGAGCCCTCGGTATTGAATACTGGGGTGTGTGCTAGCTGTACAAACAAGCCAAAAAACCTAAGGAACTAACTGAAAAGCCCCAGTTTCTGGGTTTCAGTCTGTGACATGGGCTCACAGGAATGGGAGAAGAGGCTTTTCCTTTCCAGATCAGGACCTTTCTGACTTCTTGATCAGGCTTCAAGGCTGTCTGGAGGCAAAAGGGTTGGATTTAACTATGGCACATTTAACTGTTCCCCCTTCTCACTGCTCCCAAGAGCCATGCAAACTCCCTCTTGGCTGCTGGCAGAAGCTGGGAAGGAAATCTCAGCTCCCTCATCTTGAGCTCTACCAGCCAAAAGTGAGTCCACAAAGCACAAGCTGTCAGAGCAGGACCTGGCTCCGGCTGAGCCACAGAGCATCATTATTGCTGCATCTGAGTTTGAAGCATTAATTCACAGACACAAGAACTCCTTGATGTTAACATGGCAGAGCAAAGGGGATTTTAAGCAAGTCTGCAAGACCAAAGTCTAAAGGAGGATGGGGAGGTGGTGGTTAGTCTTTACTAGCATTGTCAGGTCACAGAGCGTGCCAGGGTATCCAGAGGAAGGAAGGTGAACTCAGTGACAAGAAGCAGCAGAGAGTTCACTAAACGAGACTATTTGTCTTTTCAGTCAGAGTCACTGTTCTCTAGAAAAACAGATCAACTTCAAGCTTTCCTTTTGCATCCTTGCCACTGCGTTGTTGACATCATTTTGCTCTGACATACGGGTCATATTTGCTCTCAGCTGAACTCCTTCACCTTTCAATTCCTCTCACTCTTCACATTAATCCACCCCATCAGCATTTGGATTCCCCTGTGCTGTTCCACCAGCTAAAACCACAGCCAATTTCCTCTGCACCTTCTGCTTTTCTTGCCCGGTGTTTAGTTTTCACACAAAACCCACTTGGAGTGGGACATAACTGGTTTTGCCCAGTCTCTTAACGCTGGTCATATTTCCTTCAATACACATGTTTTTAACCAGTTGGAGGGAGAAAGGGCTTTAGTCTCATTTGTGTCCCCAAAATATCCAGCTACAGGCAAGGCTGCCCAAGTCTTGGAATGAGCATTTCAGCTGGGTATTTCAGAGACCACATCAAGACTGGTGGTTGGCACACGAATGCCAAGACGACCCCTTGGCTTCAGCAGACTCAGCTGTGACAGGAGCTCAGAAATCCAGGGTGCAGAAGGCAGAACAATGCTACCACTTCCCTGGGGAGATGCTGCTTTCTATCCCCTGCTGCTACTTGGCTCAGAGTGAAAACACCTAAATTGCAATTGCTCACCCAAATTTTCAAGCCTTTGAGCCAAACACTGCTACTTCAGATCACCAGCCCGCGCGAAGTGACTCAATAGGCTTAGTCCTTCTCTCCTCATCCGAAACCTGACTTGGAAAGGAAAATACCTGCAGCTTTCCCTGTGAATTTGCTTCCATTACGCCACTGACTTCTGAGACCCGATTTTCACTGTGTCCCTTCCTTCTGCCCTCCCGCCAAGCCTGACTGTGAGGAAAACCGTGTGATTGAATTGCATTTGAGAAAGTCATACGTGAAGCCAGTGAAACGTGCTGCCAAAATACCCCCCCACGCTTATGGGAAACAAGAGGATTGTATTTCATTTTGCAGTTCACTCAGCTGAATCCCAAAGCCTCTGGCTGCCTGGAAAGCCACCCTCTTCGCTCAGGCACTTTCTGCTAGTGACGATTTACAAATTCAGAACATCGACGTGCTGTAACAAAGCAAAGTCCAGCTGCACTCTCATTGTGAAAAATACGGTGTGGCAGTCTCTGCTCACTGCATGCTCACAAAGTTTCCCTTTCACAGCCTCTTCATCATCAGACACTGGTGACTACTCTGTCAGCTGATGGCAAAGAGTATTTGAAAGAATTTCTTTTACAGACACAAACCAAATTGCTCCTCCAGCATAAAATCCTTGTGACTGTATTCAGGCAGGGCTATGGAGAAACCTTCTTTTTTTCAGGAATCAAAATCAAAGCAAAACTTATGTTTAGAATGAGCTGAAGTTGTTTGAATCCATTCAGCAGCAATTCTCCTTTTCCGCACTTTTTTTGACTCCCACAAGCAAATCCATGCCCAGTTCAACTTGCTCACACAAGCAGGGGAGTCCTCAGTTTGAGCCCTCTCTGCCTGACTTGAACCATCATTACCCAAATTCCCCAGTGGCACACTCAGATAAGGCAGGGTACACCAGTGAGATTTCCTGCTTCCCGCCTCTGGGAATATCACCTCCAGCAAAATGCTGCTGATTTACACTGCTTTAGCTCTGCTCTACCTCCCTCTCCAGCGCTTAAGGGAAAGCATCAAGGACAAAAACAACATTAAAAAGAGAAACAGATTAAAAAAAAATCTTTTTCTAGAGCACAAATATTTCTGCTTTCAATTCTAAACAAGGTTGCAGGTCACTAAGGTTAGTTTTGGTTTCCTTGGTACCAGTGCTCAAAAACACTCCAGGAACACCCAATGACCCAAATAAGGTCCTAAGGACGTATTTTGGTTATTATCAGGAAACTGCAAAGATGAACAGGATGCAACCTTCCAAAATGGGCTGGTTTGTGATGGACAGGAAATAGGTGAAGCATAATTATGGTAAACGGAAGCAAAACAAGATAACAGCATCTGTGAAATGGGTCCTAAAACCTATTCTCCTTGTTTACAATGACGCTCTTCATGAAGGCAAGAAGATCAAGTGTGTTCTAAACCTACATATCTGTAGAGCATCTCTAAGCACCTGTACCTACTGCATCTTCCTGGCAGAAGAATTTTATTTTTGTTTCAGAGCTTTGTACCACTCAAGACTAAGCGAATTCTCACTAGTCCTGTTCTAGGTTAGAGGCCAGAACTTTCAGTGAGCGGATAATCCAGTTATTAAGGCTATTCAGCCCTTAGCCTGCAATACAAGAGACCCCAGGTTTAATTCTCTGGTCTTCCATAGGCTTCTCATGCCATGTAATTACGCATCATCATTTATGTCACTGCAATAGTTGAGTGCTCTGATTTTCCAGAACTCTTAATATCATGGCTTGGAAAGCACTGTCACAGCTGTAAATCAGGGAGCTTGAGTTCACTTTTTGTTGGGGATAAACACAATAGTTTATTAGAAGAAGCTCACAGTAATAATGCTGTATCTAACAGAAATAATATTAGCATCAGAAGTCTGTGAGAAAAAAAATCTACATATTTAGCAGCTAGAAAATGTACTTTCTTCATAAAACTGCCATGAGGGAACAAAAAAGCCAGGTTCACCACTCTGTTATACCGACACCTAAAAATACTGACCAAACATTATCAGTACGCTGCAAATATAATACCTCAGCAGCGATGGCATTTGTTATCATTCAAAAGAAATCAAAGTGCGGGGGTTTTTTCCATTTTAATTTAGAGTCCTAGACAATCTCATGGCAGGGTATTTCCTTCCTGTTAAAGCCCACATGCTCTGATGCCTCTAAAAACTCAGCGTAAGAAAGGGAGGAGGAAATGAGAAGCTCTCCTAGTGAACAGCTCTCGATTCCAAAAGCACCTACTGTGAATTTGCAGAAATTCAGGCTGTAGCCATCTATCACCAGTGCTGTAAAATAAGATGCAGAAGTCACTTCCAGGTAGCAACCACCCAGGGCACAGAAACACTAAAGAACTGAAGGTCCAGTAAAAATTTCAGCTGCAACTTCCCACTGGTTAATCACAAGGCTCCTGGTCAGTGCCCTAAATTTCAGCTTTTTTCCCAAAGCAGACATAGCATAGTGCTTCTCTCGAGCAACACACGTGCATTTCAGACAGGCAGTTTTGCTTTCATTTGGGTTTCACCAGCAACACGTGATACAGCAGACGCGCAGAGCAAGCTGGAGAGACCTTTTTCAGGCAAGTAACCAGCAATTGCAAAGTTGACTGTGCGGTTTTGGAAACACTCAGTCAATCTCTATTTGAATTCTCAGCTCCCTCCTTAATTCTGGCCCTCTTTCTGCAGTGCCTCTCCTCATGCTGCTTGCCTGCTAATCACAGAAGGGAGCCGCTGTTAAAAGCTGGGCTCTGAACACGGGCTGGAGCAGGCTGGGGTGACTGGAGCTTGCACTGGCTGCTTCTACGCACTTCCAATCAGAATCCGGAAAATAAGCATTTCATCAAGGGGCTACAACACGAATCATATTTTATTGTACCTTGAAATTCCAATTATTATGAGCATCTATCTGATGACATTTTACCTTCATCTCATATTTAATGCAAGATACCTGCACAACAAATCCACTCTGCAATTACTTGTCACTGCAGATGAGGAACTGGCTCAGGCATTCACGAGTCCAAACCCAACAACACGAACGCTGCTCCAGAAGCTGCAATCAGACTGAACTTCCTTGTTTTTAATTTTAAATAAGTTGCAGGCTATTTCCAAAACCCCAAGAGGGCATTCAGCATGACAAACGATCACTCCTGAGCACAATCTGTGATTTCAAAGCCCACCCCTCTGCCTCCTCAAGAAGTGGATTTTCTACTCAGCTCATTTCTGCGGAATTTATTAGAGGCATTTTCAGCTACAGAAAGTAGTTGCTCAGTTCATATACAACAGAAACCATTCAGCAGAAAACTTAGAGGTGCTCGCTACTAAAGACCTGATGAAAAACTTCCCTTTAAATGGTCCCATCGTTCATTACCCCATTTCTTTGCATCGGTGCTCCACAAGTTACTATGAACTACTATCTTATCCAACTATTTCTTAGATCCTCTATTACCACAATATTTAGTAGTATGCGGTCCTAAACCTTTGTTCACAGTGCTTTTGCATGGAAAAGGAATACTCTGATCCTTCTCTCTCCAAAGGGAGCTTAGAGATATTAAGTGATTTGGTCAGGGGCAGGAAGCAGAACAGCCAAGTTAGGTCTCCTGATTTCCTAGGTTAACACCCCCGTCATTTAATTACCTTTTGATTCATTATAGTAAAGCCAGGCAGTTCCAGTGCACCAGGCACTGTTTGTACACACACAGCCTGAAATCTTAAAAAGCTTCATTCCCATGTCACAGGAGAAGATGTGAGGCACACGGATAATAGAGCTCCTGGGAAAATTCAGGAATACAATGTAGACCAAGGACTAAGTGTAGCAGGAACCAGCTCTCCTCAAACTGTTTGCTGTACAGCCCCATTTTTTTTTTTCTCCCAAAGACAGAAAAAAACCAAAAACCTGTCTTTGTATGCAGGTAGACAGCAATCCCTGGGGGAAGGCTGATATTACCAACAGTCAGGAGGATTGTCATGAAGACTTCACTTCTTCACCGCTCCAGTAGCATGGAAATCATATGGTCACTACCGATAAATACTGTGTCTACCTGCTGCTTCTGCTCTGAAGCTGACCATATGGTGTAAATGATTAAGTCACCAGGGGAATGCCCCAACACACAGACATCCACACAAGTTGCCTGCTGAACCATATAAAGGACATAACTGTGCAAACATACCTAAGTGTGGCAGGACTTGTTTTATTCTGTTTACCCTTCAATCCAAGATAAGAAAAGGGTAAGGGTCAGGGTAACCGCGATTTCTGAGTGCCCATACTCCAGTCTTGTTTTCTTTTCCTAGATTTAGGCTGAAGAAAGCCAGGACAAAGAGCATGCAAACGGTGAAAGGAACTCACCGCTTTGAGGATTGCTACTGCGTCCTGCTGGAGCCACGTTGGGTAGACGACTTCGTCATTCAGAATGGCCTCAAAGAGGTCGTCCTCATTCTCTGCCTCAAAGGGCGCGTGACCGCACAGCATCTCGTACAGCAGCACGCCCATGGCCCACCAGTCTACGTCAGGGCCATACAGCATCTCCTGCAGGATCTGAAAAAGGGATGGGAAAGAAATATCAATGCTGAAGCTTCTTAAACTGAGCAGGTAGAGAAAGAAAGGTTTGGAAACAATGCAGAAGTTCTCACTATGTCCTAACGGTGTCCTCTGCTAGGTTGGCTGTATGTCCAGGAACATATAGGTGATCTAAAGCTGGGAACCCCCAGGTCAGCACAGGAGTAAATCAGACGTGTTAAACAAGGGCTGGACTAGCTTGGCTGCTCACAGGGTCACCTGGGAAACAAGCCCTTAGAAATGATGCTAAGGCATAGCAGGAGGAGAAGGGGCATTTCAGCAAAACTGGCTGAACCTCAGAAGCAGCAAAGCAGCCATCTGTGAGGGTTGACATCGCCTTTTCCTTGCCCCTGGGAAGGAAATGCTTACCCGGCTCCAACGGCAAGGCTTTCAGCTGGAGTGGGGAGGGTGTGAGAAAGCCACAAACACCAACCACAGACAAAAATTCGATTGTGTTGAAAAAGGATCTGAAACCCTGTCAGAACATCTGGCAGCATTTGGAGGGCAGCTGCTCCTTAAAGAGGTGTTTATTAATTTTGTAGTGAGACTGGGGAATGATGGGGAATGACAGGGAATGGGAGGAGGTAGGAACTGGGAAATGAGGGCGAATTTAATCTCCCTTCAAATCAAACTGGGCTAGTATCTGTATGTACCTCCCTCAAGATTTTTTGCAGCTGTGCCTCCGTTTTTCACCTCATGTTTCCTGAAGAAAAACACAGGCTTCTCTCAATGCCTACAGCAGCCTGAAGGTTTACTCATGCTTTGCTTGCACAAGGGACTGATAACACAAGCACACACCTAGGAGAAAACCTTGCACTCGGCAGTTAAATGAGGTGTAGCTAAAGACAGCAGAGAGTACACTTGCTGTTCCAAAGCTAATCTATGCTTTTCATATTGTAACCAATTTTCCTGGCCAAAGAAATGTTTCCTATACCTCCGGAGCGATGTAGTCTGGTGTACCACAGAAGGTGGCTGTAGTAATGCCGTTGTGAATGCCCTCTTTGCACATTCCAAAGTCTGCCAGCTTGCAGTGACCCTCGTAGTCCAGCAGCACGTTATCCAGCTTCAAGTCCCTGTAACGAGAATCGTTCACCGAGTCGCTACGTGCCTGGAGCAGCCCCAGTACAAATCAGCATCTCAGGACTCAGAAGCTTAACCTGTAAACTGGACAAGCCTCATAATCATAAAAAAATAAACAGAAGTCATGCAGGAGGGGTTTTCTTTTGCTTCATCTCTTACAAAAGGGAGGGAGGAACAAACATCATTCTGCCGAACTGCATTTAATATGGGCAGGTGCTATACGAGTTCTCCCACATGGCTTTCCAAACACACCACAGGCTGGCTGGCAGAGCTCCTGCTCATTTAGCTCAGGGACTCACTGGAGCAGAGGTTGCCAGAGCTGTCAAATTGCGTAACGATGTTATGATGCAGCAAAACGCACCACACAGGACGTGCTCTGATTCAGCAAAGCGCCGTGCTGGGAGCACACAGGTGGAGCCGGGGAGGCGTGCGAGGCCCCTTCAGCGGGGACTGGATCCCCTCTTCGCCTGAGGTGCGGGGGGTTAAGTCACAGACGTCCCTGTATCAGGCCAAGCCTGATTAATAAACCCCACCTGGAGTGTTACCCAAGTGGAGAAGAAAAGATATTCCCTGCTGACACCATGTCGCATGGGCAGAGGGAAATTTCAGCCAGCGTGGGATGCCTCCATCATAAGAAAGTCTTAAGTCCTCCCAGATGTATCAATTCCAGCAGGACTGCACTAATGTATAGTGCTCATTGTGGTGGGGGCCTCCTTGTCACTATCACAAGAGACCTGCAGCCAAACAAGCTGCAGAAAGGCACATTTTCCAATGCGTCACCTCTAAGAGCCTGGGAGCTCCTCATCAAAAGCAGTGTTGCCGAAATGACAGAGCCCTAACAAAGCTGATCAGCTTGCCTGACCTTGAGACTGCCTGAGGGAATAGCCTGCAGTCAGAAGCACCGTTGGGAACATGACCAGAAAGCACGGGGTCACCCGCAGACCTAGGCAATGCCTTCCTAAAAATACCTACCAGCTCACAGCACCTCCGCTTCTCGGCTGCCAGACGAGCTCTGGGCACAGTCACAGCGGGGGCAAGGAGCTGTGATGGGAGCTCTGTGCAGTACAAATAAGTCACAGTCCATTTTTTGAACTATCTCACGCACTGGCCCAAGAGTTGCAGGGAAGCGTTGCCATCGCCTTTTCACCAAGACAGAGGACACCTTATAGGCCTAGACAAAGCCACCTTCAAAGTCATTCAGATGCCAAAATAAGGATCAAATAACTAAATACATTTGAGGGTCTCGGGACCCCTTCATGAAATCCATGATGGAACTGAATCCTTTTGCCCTCTGGTTGGACATCTATTTCCACGGGGAGGGTGGTAACACAGGTGATGGCAACTCCATATCAATATGAAAACCTATGGGTGAGCTGAAATCTGAATCCAGCTTGATCCTGTTCATCATCTGTCTATGATCGTAAAGTGAAAATCAGGTGGCTGATTGCTCGGCTGCCATTTCTACAGCCCATCCCACCACCAGAAGCCTCTCTGGAGCTTGAGACAGCTCTCCCTCAACTTCACTGCTGCAGTGGAAAGGATCAATGACACATTGTGCTAGACAATCAGAGCGACAACCTGGCCTAAAGAGATAAGAAAAAGTATTATTAGTCTCTTCTGAACAGATGTAAAAGCGATGGGTAGAGGTTAAGAAATTTGCCCATGTCCCTTAGAGCCAAGACTGAACAGGACTTCCTGAGTTCCAGCTCTGGACCTTAATCACAGGATCATACATCCCTGCTCTTCCGCTTCAACATGTCATGGCAACACAAGCCAGCAGAAAACCTTCTGCAATGATGCTTCCTTTCCCAGCAGGCCCACCAGCTATCCGGTGGCCAGTGAAATTTGGATGCCAAGGACGTTGCAGCGTTTGCTCTGGGTGGGATGCTCAGCAGAAGACACTTATTTTCCCTCTTCTGAGAATCAAAAATGGCTGCTGAGGCATGCGGGCAAAGGCTCGTCCTGGAAAGGCTTTAGGTGAGCACAGTGAGAGGTATTGTACGTGCTCACCCATGACAGTACGCCTTGAGCAGCAGTTTATAGCCAAAGCTCCTGTTGCTCTTCCCTGTGGTTCCTGGCAGAGCCAGGAAGCCCTCTGAGCATGAAGGCAGGCCTTGTTTCCAGCAGCCTACAATGATGTGGTTGAAACGCGCAGTTTATTCTTGGCTCGGTTTTAAATGCAGCAAACGCCTTTTCGGTCCTGAGCAAGCCTGACAGTTGGGGGGTGCCCCCAAAGGTGTGACTGCAAGGGGGACTCTGGCAAACCTGCTTGGAGATGCCTCTTTCAAACCTCCCCTCACTCCCCAAAACATCCGCCAGGCCCTGTGATGCTTTGGGGATATCTCAAAATACACCTTCCTTATACCCAAGCCAGCAGAAACAGCATCATGTCCATTGACTGAGCAAGCAGGTTACAGTCCCTCATGGAGAGCCTGAGGAGCAGAGGCAAGACGCAGCTACCAGCCAGGGCCAGCTCTTCAGACCACATCACCAGCTGCTCTGCCACTTCTCAGCCTCTGCCCCACCGGACACGCTGCAGAAATCCCCAAATCCCTGCTAGCTGTATAATGCACAATGCTCATCATCAAGATGGCAGGAGCTTCTGCATGTGCAAGAGTCCTCTGCGCTGGCTGCGTCCTCCCAGAGAGCCTCTATATATGTAACAACCATTAATTTAAACTGTCTGCCTTTCGCTGAGCGAGTAGAGTCTTAACCATCCAAGGCACACCTCAAGCCCCGTGACTTCTCTACACTGTACGTTAACCCATTAAGAGCACCTGTTGTCTCCTCCTGCAGTTGGGATATTGGCTTCTCCTGACTTCTTTCCAGCAACGTGAAATCCAAAACCTGCATTTTCTATTTTCACATAACCTGTAACGTGACATTAATCTGCTCTCACTTGCTCAGACGCTCTGGCTACATGCGGATCATTTAGAAGAGGACCTCCTGTAACCAAACAAGACTTCTCAATGCTCTTCCCTTGGCAAGGCCACAGAATATGGCCCCACACGCCCCCCCTTGCAGCAGGTCTCGTGGGTCAGCACGGAGGGCAGGCTCAGCCACGTCGCTCCTCTCCGGCAGCCCTGTAAGGATAACTCTCTGGGAAAGTCGCGGTTTGGTCTCGTGTTTGAGCATTTGTCTCGAGCCATCCCAGCAGTCGCAAGCTCTGTACTCGTTGCTCGATGTTGACACGTTGTGCCCTGTGAACCAGCACAGCCACATGAGAGGAAAAACACTGACAGGTTTCTGAGATTTACAAGGAGCTCTTCATTTTCGCAGCAAGGATTCCGGGAAGCTGATGAAACTGGAAGTCATCCAGCTCAGAAAGTCCAAATCTACCTCATTTCCTTAATACTTGCATTTTCCATTCAATATTTTTAGCAGTTCAATGAAGCAATAAAGGAGGAGAGGTTTTCTGAGGGCTGCATTTCTAAGGTCCTGCTGAGGTTCTGCCTTTAACTGGCAAACCTCCACTGGAAAACAGGCTTCATCCTGACTCAGAAAGGCAGCCTTTGTCCTCGCAGGCAGCTACGGCCCATCGGCTCAACGGCCTCCGTTTAAGTCTAGACCCAGAAGAAATGTCAAAATGAGCTGCTTCAGCATCACTTGCTGGAAGAGGCGTTCTTTATACATCTGCCGCTTGAGTTTGACATTCATTAAAAAAAACAAAATTACAATTGCAGATGATCCGGTCTTTTTCGGAAGCATCTGTCAAATGCGATTTCCCTGCACCAGGGAGTTTTGCCAGTGAATAGGTGTTATACACGTTCTGGCCACTCGCTCTGCTCAGATCATCTCACTCATGATGCAGAGACTTTGATAGGATGAGGTTTGGGTTTTTTCCCCTCTTTTGTTTTCACCACCCTGCATGTAATAAAGATCCTCTCTGCAGGAGCAGTGGTGGCAGAAACTAGCTTCCACCTTCAATGCCTTGGTTTGAGGTTCTCCCAGGTTTGGTAATTCCAAAGGTCCGGTTTAAAGCTCATAAAAGCCTGCTGTTCCCACCTTGATGCAAATTATTTAGTCAGGAAACATGTCGGTACAGAGCAGTGGGAGTTAGTCACAAACACAGGTGAGACTAGTGTAATACTCCAGCCAAATGGTTTAAAAATGTATATATATATATATATATGCACAATTAAAAATAAAATCCCCAAACTTGGAATTAGTGAAATTAATAATTTTGGCATTTCTGATAGGGAAAATTTTGCTTTTTCAAATCTTCAGCATTCAAAGCCATTTAGACCCTCATTTGGACACACCTTTGGGGTGAACAAATGATTCAAATCCCCTTTGCACGCAGGGAGTAGATTTTGATTTTTCTCCACCTCCTCTGCTGAAGTCATTTTACTTTGTAGAAGTACTGAAATCTCCATCATGATGGGGAAAAATGTGTTGCTATTGCTTGCTCTGGTAGTCAAAGCAATACACGTTTCCAACTCCTGCTCCAGTGAAATTGTAATTTTTTGCAAAATAAAGCAACTTCATCAGAGAAGAACGAAAGACCTGCGGAGCAGCACAGTTGGTAGGATACTTATGGAAGAGGTAGGATTTTTCAAGTTGGAGACCTTGCTTCAAATACAGTGGACAACAGATTTAAACCAATGTTTTGATTAAATAAGGAGAACGGATGGAGATTTCAGTTGTATGTAAAGCCCTAAACACTCATGTGACGCTAATATAATTTCCCATTTTCCTTAGCATTCACTAGCAACATCCAAACTAATACATTTTATTTTACTTGAAACCAACACTCTTGAGTTACAATAAAAATATTGCTGCTTTAAAGAAGCCCTAATAATTATTTTGAACCCACAACATCTGAAACAATTTTCTATCTTTCTTTTCACACCACATTTTGGAGAATTCAGTTACCAAATCAAGGCAGATAATTATTTTCACAGTTCCATTCCCACTGGCTTTGGACTAGGGTTCTCTATGGTTTGTTCCCAAGATTTCACACCACTTTGGGAATAAAGGCTATTCCCAGTCTTGTGTTACAGAGAACTCACCTAAAAATTCCTTCACAGAAAATGGTTCACATCTCCCACATTTTTCTAATAACAACCAAACATTATTTATTGTTATGGCCACATAAGTTTTTATAACTAGAAACCGATATTGTCACAGCATCAAGGAAGAGTTAAGCAAATGTCCTAAGCAGCCATAAAGCTGAGTGTCAGCAGGCAGCAGTAAATACAGGCTCAAGGCGACACCTGCAATATATTCTACCAGAACTCTGACATAAAAGTCCAGGCTGAGCTGCTGATATTTGCTTAGTTGCTACCACATGGGTAGGGGGAAATACTGAAATCACAAATGAAAACCAACGTGACTGGCCTTTGAATAAAAGAGCCACAAAGCAGAGATCAGAAAATGTTTGAGCGGTACCAGGATGGAGAAAATCAGTTTGAAATCCTAAGTTTTGCTGCCAAATAAAAGGATGAGGTACTGTTCCCTTCCAGCCTTGGAGGCTTCCTCTAATTCAACTCCTGTCATACTTTAAAGGGAAAATCAGGGTAGCTGGAGCTTACAGAGGACACCCTCCTGGGCACAGAACCACATGAGGAACTGGAGGTAAGACTCAGAGCTGTTACACTGCACATAACCAGCGTGTAGCCACTTACTTACAGCATCACTTGGGGCTGACATGCTGAGATAGAAAGTGTTGTTTATGCACCCACTGCTTCACAACACGATCCCTAAACGCCGTGGGATTCAGTCCATGCGCTCTGTCCTTCCAGCCACTGCATGAAGTAACATCGAAACACAGCGCAGGGACTGCAAAACATAGCTTCAACTCCCTGTTTTCCTGAAAAATGTTCTCTTGGGTAAAGAAAACGTTCCTTCTGGTTTCCAATCAACTTCTGAGGTGCAGACCTGTTCAGACCACCAGCACGCTCACAGACAGCCGGGCTACGGCAGGCATACTGCAACCTGCAGTGCAATGTGACCGGACAGAAACGAAGGGAAGATCTCTCCAGATACTTCTAATTACCAGAAAGTAGGAATGAAATATAACAAGGTGCCCTTTGGCACTGCCCTACCAACCAGAAGTTGTTTTCAAAAATTGACCACGCTTAAGCGTTTAGGGACCATAAAGAGAACCACAACAGCTCCAGACTGAACTTCTGCATTTCTCAGAAACAAAGCAAAATCAGACATGTGACATCACGGTACAAGAATCCAACTCAGACCCAGGATAAGCGGTATGAGCGAGGGAAACTCCACTGAATTAACACTCATTGCTAGGCCATACCACAGGAGACAGACACCTGGGAGGCAGAGGAGGTTTGTGGGGAAGGTTGGCCCCATAGGCACCCCAATACCTGAGCAGCCAGGAGCCCAGCACCATTCCTGGGGATCTTACGGCCTCATCCCACCACAGCACATCCTACAGACTCCGCAGAGGGGGGAACATGGCAGAAGATAACAGGCTTTTCTCTGCTTTACCTAACCCACCCACACCGGCGCTCAGAGCACAGACCTTTGAAGCGCTCTGCACTCGCGTGTTAGGATAAAGGAATGATGGCTTACAGCCACGCAGGCTCCACCTCTCTTGCAGACACCAGGTACAGTGTGATGCAATACGGACTCGTGTCCGGGGCCAGATACAACGTCAGAACGCGTGGCTGAACTTCTCTAGAAACTCACACCAGAGCACAGGGCCAAGGACTGCTCTGGAGGGCGGTCACGGGCGTTTGGATTTGTGCAAGACAGAGGGAGATCCTCATCCCCATCTGCATCTGTGCTCTTCCTATGTCCAAAGACACTCTGTATCAGTCTTCTGCACTCACAGGGCTAAGTCTGACTAAGCTTTAAAATACATTCTTGCTCTGTTGCTTGGCCTTCAGACTAAACTCTGATTGGCAAGCGCTTGTATCCAGAAGCACTCTGTTATTACATTTTAATCTTAAAGTCAAGCAGCCCTTCAAGCATAAGGACAAGTTTCTGCAAGCCATCTGCCTGGGTTAAGGCAGCACCATGGGTTTTTTGGTGGAGATGGGCCGCAACCCAGCGCTGCCGGCTCCCCATCTGCCTGACCCTTCCTGCTGGCAGGGTCTCTCTGGAACCCGGTTCCCCAGACCACATCAGAGCATCAGTCCCCTCCCGGCACTCCCCGGGCTGCCGCTCCAGAGACAAAGCAGTGCCCAAGGCGTTGACTTCTTTTATGGCAAAGGAGCTGGCATTACCCAGGATCCAAGACCTCTCTGATGGTTTGAAGTGCCAGCAGTCCCACCTCCCCTCCCTCTGGGCACTCCAGAAAAGCGTCTGTGGAAGCTAACACAATTACCGACATGATTTCATTGCTATTGAGATGAACAAGCATGATTCATCCTCCAGTTAAATTAGAGCGGTAGGCTAAAGTATACAGCCATAGACTAAAAAAACCCTCGGCATACCACAATAGATAATCACAAAGCTTCCACCACGTTAGTGGGTCTGATCCCCAGTGGTACAGACCCTGTGGGACCCTACGGATACCCTGAGTCCCTTCAGGGCCAGGTACACCTACAAGCTTCCCCTTTATTATATGCACGGCAGCTGTACGAGAGCTAATGATAGTTTCCAAAGGCAGCTTTACAAGGGCAAAAAGAGACTCTTATGAAATGGGGCAGCTGAGAGCTGGAGCCATTACTGCTGAAACACAGACGCGCTGGAGATTGCTACATTGGAGTAATCCCAAAGATGGCGCAATCCATATATATTTCTATGTCCACATTTGTGTGCGTACATTTTTTATATATTATTTGCTGCACTTTTATGTGGGACTCTAGTGAGGAAAGGCGAGTTACACTTGAGGTATTTCTCTGAATCCCAGAGCAAATGTCCTCCCATTTACTGCGGGAAGGGGAGAGGCAGACAGAAAAAAAAGACTTCGTGTCCAGCCCTTGGTATGCATGCCACGCGTTCCCTCCGGATGAGCTGCCAGCCTAGTCCTGTGATAGACTCCTCGGTCCCACTGGGCAGCAACACTGGAATTTGCTGGCCCAGAAACATCACCTGCTGCGTTGCTCCCAACAGAGCTTCTATTTTACCCTTGCCAGAGAAAAAAGGAAAAGAGAGAGAAAAAAAAAAAAAAAAAAACAACCAAAACCAAACCACAGCGCTTCTTTCTGTGACTCCCCCTTCCCTGAAGTCTTCAGAGGAGGCTTGCGACAGACTCAGGACCCAAATGCATGAACAAGAGTCAGGTGTGGACTTATGACTGGTGGTGGCAAGAGAGGTGAAAAAGCATAAGCCTATTATGTCACCGTGACAAAAATAGACCAACATTGATTCAAAGTCTGACACAGAAATTAAAATTAAAATCAGGCTTGTGCCCGCAGTACAACACGGTCTCAATGCTTCAATATGGAGTGAAAGAGTTACCCAAGATAAACCACCCCCAACTGCCCACAGCCCACCTCAGAGCTGCTCTAAGGCTCTGTCCCAGCTCCAAGATGTCCCGGTAGGATCAGGGTTTGACTGTGTTGCTGAAAAGGCTCCTCTTTTCCATCAGCGCAGTGACACGTCCCCATTTCACCACTGCCTGCCACTAAAGTCTGCCCTGGGGGAATTAGACAGTAGCTCACTCCAAAGCGACTCTCCTTGTTCTCACTGCTGCCCTGAAATCCATCCTCCCTACACGCGGGAGTCTTAGAAGGAATGTTTCACTCCAGGAAATATCAAAGGAACATAAAAATAAATATAAATATAAAAATAAAAAGGTGGCCCTATCCATCATGATCACATGTGCAGACTGCCTCTGGCAACGGCTTGGGCAGGTAACAAACCTGTGCTAGCACTGGCAACTGAACCTGTATGTCTAGTCAGGCAGACTTCTCCATATGCATCCCATATGGATAAGATCCACTTTACTCTGAGCCTGATCCTGAATTGAGGGAAATCAGCTGAAAAAATCCTGTAAGACCCAGTCAATTTTGGATTAGGCCCTTAGAAACAAAAATTACTTAACCTTATTAAGACTCTGAATTACAGATCCAGATTTATAAAGGTAAAGCTATAGGCTCTAATCTCCTTTCTATAATGGAATGAACAAAGCTGAAGGCAAAAGTCCTGTATTTTTAGATGGGATTTTTAAAAGCACTTTGCTCTGGCCTGTAGATTTCCACTGCCAAATTTACTATTAACTTCTGAAGGAGCAACACTGGGCCATCATGGATGCTTTTGAAAAACCTCACCATCTGCACTGAATTTTTATGCAGACAGCGGAAAAGCAATCTCCATACTAGTAACATGCTGTGGGCACAAAACACAGAGGCATCCCAGTACTGTGCAGGAGGGGGTACTGCCAAGCCCTCCTTGGAACTAAGTTTAAATATATTTCATAGGAGGTGCTGCCTTGAGAGCTGTTTCTTAAGAAACTGAGACCATCATTGATATCGATTCTCTTGTTTACTAAGACTCCAATGAACCTGGGGGCAAACAAAGTGCTTTCCTCACTGCTCTGATTGCTCTGCTTCTCACCACAACAATCACTTAAATAACAGCAGTGAAATCAGATGGAAGAGGTATTTGTAGGAGCCTAGCAAATGGGTCATTATCCCAAGATTCAGTTTCTCATTTCATGTGGATTACTGCTGCTATCTGCTGCAGTATCACTCACTCACTGCTATCACACACCACAGGTGATTCACACAGGGCTGTGTGAAGCCCAGGTATCCTGGATAAACAGGGCAGAGCCAGGTGAAATTCCTGGCTGGGCATGCTGAGCTCTCTGCAATCCCACTCCCACTTCTTGGGACTTCTCCCAAGCTGCCTGTATGCGGGAACCAGCGACACTGAGATTTTTGCCAGGCCAACAGGGGCAGGCCAGATCTCCTGGGCCACCTGCAATGCCGTAGGGCAGCAAACATATCCCAAACGGCCCATGATCAGTGCTGGCTGGTATTGTCCCCATGTCACGTCTCCTTGGTCAGGGCTCCCTCTCCAGCTAGCAGGGGGAGACATGTGCTTTCCCAAGGCAGTTCAGCCCCTCTAAAATTTGACTCACCAGCTGGCAAGGCTATCTATGTTCCCAAATAAGGTGCCTTGGCTAGTAGCCTGATTGCAACCAAAGCAGAAGAAACAGGAGTCAATCAATGCTCAGCTGACAGGGCTACCAAACACAAAAAGCTGCCAGCTCCCTAGTTCCTGTAATACATGAAACAAATCAGAAAATGAAAATAAGCCCTGTCTCAATTGACCTCAAATATAGAAAGGATAGAAATGGGACCTGACTGAGGAAAGTCTGTCTTTACACTGCTCACCTCTTGAGTTTTTAGCTCACAGGTTCCTGCAGGAGATTCACTGCAACCCAACGAGCATCTCCCCAGCCTGCAGGAGGGCACTTTGGCCTCTCCAGTGTGGGACCATGGAGGAGGATACCCGGTGCGTCTCTGTCTCTGGGAATACAACTGAAGTCTCCTGGCATAACTCATCTTTCTGTAGCACTGCAATAAAAGACTGCTTTCCAGCACAAATATTACAGTCCTTCCCCTGATAAACAAGCCAGCCCCTCCACGGGCATCTACAGTCGCATCCTTGCAACAGGAGGAATCAGTGCCCCTTTCATCGCTCAATACGCAGAATATCCACTCCAGGCGGGAGAACTGGGAAGTTTGTGTAGGGGAAGCACAAGGAGTGTTTGCAGGACAGGAATGAGAATTATGACTAACTTTAGCGTGCAGCAAGCTCCAGTTAAGTTGGAAATTTGGGGGTGTTACCCGTGAGCAGCATGTGCCTCTCAGTTGGCTGATTCAGAGTCAATTCATGCTGTGACTCTGTGTGTTCACTCTTCTTTCCAGAACCAGGATGCCTTGCTTACTGAAGGTACCTGTGACAACTGTTCTGACCTCAGCCTTTTTCAGGCCAACACCACAGACTTCAGGACAATCACAATTTACTGTTTTTAACTGGGGAAGATCTGAAGCTGTCAGGTCCCTCTCACTTACGCTGGCCTTGAGTATATTCTTGAGTATAAAACCCTTGATTATAAATCCCTTTCTGCAGGAAGAAGACACCACAAATCCTCACTGAAACTTATTTCTAATCTAGGGAGACAAGAAACAACAGGCAAACCACACAGAAGTCTTTGTTGAGAGGTGTGATGACAGCACAGCAGATCAAACCTCAGAATTAAAGATTTTGTATCTAAACCTCTCATGTTTACACAGGACAGAATTGCACAACAATACATGTTTTCCATCACAATACAAAAGTTAGTCAACCTGAAGGCAAGATGTTTAAAGAAAAAATAAACACAAACAAAACCAACCAAAAAGCAAACTGAAGGTACACCCAGGTGACATCTAAAGTGCATTGGTTTTTAGCTCACATCCTCATCGAAGTTCAGCACACTCCACCTACAAGGCTAAATTTTTATTTTGTGGCAGGAAAGCAGTTATTAATGTTATTGACAATTCCAGTACAGTCACCAAGTATTTCAAACACATCTACAGAGTCAA
Organism: Rhynochetos jubatus; assembly: GCA_027574665.1. Taxonomy (NCBI): domain Eukaryota; kingdom Metazoa; phylum Chordata; class Aves; order Eurypygiformes; family Rhynochetidae; genus Rhynochetos; species Rhynochetos jubatus. The sequence continues at coordinate 139,525,771 of CM050648.1, read as the reverse complement.
GTGCCGCTACTTTCAGACTGGACTGCTGTTTTCAGATACTCTCCCCATGAATAAATAATTGATTGAGGACTAATGGAACACCACAGAGGCTCAGGGGAACCAGAACAACTATTTACTGCCCTGAGAAAAGGGAACAAAAAGTGAATTATTTTAACATGCTGAAATGCATCACTCACAAAAGATACATTAAAGCTAATGAATTCCTGGAACTGTTCTAGACAGGCTGTGCAGACAAGGAGCAACAGATGACCTGCATCCCCTCTGCGCTTTGGGGACACCATACACGTGTGGTTTACCTGTCCCCCGTTTCTGTTCTCAAGCAGACTTCACAGTGCTTTACTTCACAAATGGTTTGCAAACCTCTTCGTGATTTTGCATGAGAAATGATTTCACAGTAGGGTTGAGAGAGCAGCGAACGCTGCGTGTGGGATGGTGGAACGGGTGCCACAGCATACTGCATGCTAGACTGTAACAGGAAAGCAACCACACCATGACACAGCAGCCACTTTCACATCAAGATTATGTCCACATGCGCTGGGAATCAACTTTTAAACATGGGGTTACTTTCACTTCTCACCCCACATTGTCCCTGCGGTGACTTGGGAAGCACCACAGTGATACGAATGCAAAGACCGCTTGCTTCCTCTCCAGCCAATTCCTTGATTTTGTACTACTAGTTTTGAATCTCTGCATTTCCATCACACGCCTGTCTCCACGGTCATCCCTGCTACCTGGAACTCAACCCTTGGGCATCTGGTTCGCTACCCCCAGACCAAGCACTTGCTGTCACTCCTGGCACCACAAACAACCTCCACTATGGTTGGAGTGACTCAAAGCAGAAAACGCCCAACAAGAAGACAACCCTTATCAACAACCTTTCATTCCCCCACAGCAACCATAGCCTGCTCCCAGAGCGGCTCTGCCCAGACACAGGGCGGGTGCAGCTCTGCCCCAGAGCTAATCCAAGCTTCACAGATCAGGCAGAAACGCTTCCCGCTGCACATCCCCAAACGAGCCTGTATGGCAGATTTCTTTGCCAAGCGCTTCTCCACCCCAGTTTTCTAACTCAAGACGAAGCCCTCCACAGCCCGACGGCTTCGGTACCCACACGACACCTTCATACCCCAGACGTCAGAGCTGTGGCACCGGTGACGCATTACCCAAACATGCGGTGAGTGCTGCTCACGCCAGCAGCCGAGCAGGCAGAGCTCCCCTTTGTCCTCGGTTGCCCTGGGCAGCTGGAGCTTTTTCTGGCACTTGACAGCAACCCTGTGGTTTTCACCTCATGTGCAGAAGAGACAGAACACGGATTCTGGCTTAGCTTCTACCTGCATCCATAAAGGAAAGTGTTTGGGTTTCGCACTGGCCAGCCACTAAGGTGTCAGCAGAGCAGCTTTTTATAAAGACTGCAAGGCCCCTCTTTCTGGTGATGTAAGCCTTCTCCTTCGGTGTCACAGCCACATGGCTTTCCTACCTGAACCTGCCCTTCTATGCCCTGTCCCATCCGTTCATGCGGGGTAGGCACGGGGCCTGGCAGGGAGATGCACTGATGGCGGGGGAATCCAGCACTTCCCCACACGCTACAACCAACCGCAGGAACAAGAGGAAGGCCCTGTGCGTGGCACAGCCGCAAGCAGCCTTCGAGGACAGCGCTTCGTGTTGCAGGCAGTTATAGGAACCAAGCGATTTCCCGGGTCGCTCTGGCCAAGCTGTGCCATGGCTCTCTGCGGTGAGACCATGGGACCTCAGCTGGCCCCCATCGTCCCCATCGCACCCCTGCTTTTTGCCAAACTCCAATGCATTTGCTCACATCACGCAGTCCCCTGCTCCACAGCACTGTCTCCTTACGCTAGCTGAGCCATTCCTGGGATCAAGTACCACTCAGATGAGCAAGACTGGAAAAATCCGCCCCCCCCTCCGCCTCCATGCGAGTCCTATATTGGCCTGTCTTTGGTATAAACCGCAGATTACTTCATGACTTTCTGGCACCCACAATCCACATCAGCAGCCAGTGAGTGGGATGGCTCATATACGCATGAGAGCGCATGGGTGAAACCACAGAAGGGTTAACCCTGCGTCGGGCTGAGAGAAATCGTAAGCGGTACAGAGGGCTCCCCCAGCCAGCCTGTGACTCACCAGGAGGGGCTGCACAAAACCAGGGTGTTCAGCGAGGCCCGCAGGGATTTCCTTAGGGAGATTCTTCCCCCAGAGACAGGCAAAGGACCTCACCTTTCCCATCAGAGCAGATCCAGTGACTGCCCTGCCAGGAGGGGAATCGCTATTGTCCGGCCAATTGTTTCCAGTCTGGCTAAAAACTAAAAACGGGATGACAGGGGACTAATTGCTTCAGTGGAGAAAAAAATAAACAGTCTGGAGTGACCGAATTATTTTGTAGACTGTTGTTGTTTGGGTTTGTTTCCATCCTGGCTTAACGAGCATTAATGACTTCAGTTGCAGGAGGATGGGGGGAGGAAAGCCATTAGGGTGAGAACATGATCTGCAGAGACATCTCTCGCCCAGCACATGCTTCTGCCCTAGACAACCTCTGCAGCCCTGCTGACAACGGGGCATGGCGTCTGTCCGTCCGTCCATCCCTCCCTCCCTCCTCTGGCCCATCGGAATGAAGAAGGTGGCTGAGAGCAAAGGGAAACATTAAGATTTCCTTTTTAATCTGTCTGACTGGAAGTGCCAGCCTTCCTGCAGCTCAAATACTTCAGCATGTTAGCTATGCTCCACAGCGTCTCCAGAAAAACTGCTGTCCCTGCTCAGTGGCAGAGAAACAAAGCAAAAATATCCCCAAAGAGCGGATGCTCCAGGAGAAAGCTGTAGAGCCCCAAAGCCTGTAAAATAAAGTTTGTTTGTTTTGTTTGCAGAAGCCACATTGAAACTTCTGAGCCTACTTCAGGTGTCTGGAGAGACAGAATTAGACCTAAAGCCAAGACACGTAATTAACGCTGAAATTCTTCCTTACGTAACAGTGCCTGGGCCGCAGCCACTCACTTGGCCGATGCTGTGAATGGCGCTGCCAACACAGGCCAAGGAAAGCCTGTGAGCGAGCAATGCCTGCATTATACAAAGTGGCTACAGGCATCCTCACATGCTCAGTGCGGGCTTCAGGGAACAAGGGATCAGGAGTCTACAGGAATTCTGTGCTCATATCTATACGACAAGTCTACTGAGGGACAGCCATCTCCTGACTAGATGCATCCCCCAGAGAGCAGGAGAACAGCCTGAACCACCCCAAATCACAGCAAGGTCTAAAGGAAGACACAAGCAGAGCAAAGACTTGGAAAGATGAGGAGCTTCCCTAGAGAAGAGGTGGAGAATTTCAGCATGAGTCTGGTTGTAAGAAAGTGAAGAGAAAGTAGGGATGGTTCTTCAATTGAGCTGTCCCAGACATGACAGAACATGGAGATACCTGATACTCTGTGCCACATTTAACTCATGCAGAGGTAACAGCTATGTCTCCAGAAACCGTCATGTCACATTCCCTCCCTTTCACACATTCCCAGTCCAGTGTCAGCTTACTGGTTCATGGCAATAGCTGGAATTTGCTGTCTTGCTTCCTGGACAGTGGGGATCCAGAGGTGCCACCAGCTGAAGCTGGGAAGCAGCATCCAACAGCTCTGGCAGAAACTTCTCCTGACTGCCCTGTGGCTTGGGGAAAGCCATCAGTCCTGAAGGACCCCAAAGGCAGCTGTGACTGGAGATGATGAGGTGCAGTAAATAGGGCAGGCTGCAAGACAGTTTTCCATTCATTTTATCACAAAATGCCTGTCTTTCCCCCTGGGGCTATCCTTGTCGGGGTAGTCACCAATCTGAGCATCAGTAAGCAGGGCAATTTCACCAGATCAAAAGAGTGTAGGGGGGATGTGCAATACAGAGACTCTCCACTCATGAATCAGACTTCAGCACACTCGAACTGCAGACATCTTGTGGCTTTAGAGGTTCGAAAGCTGATCTCACTTTGCTCTGAATCCTTTCCAAAACATCATGATTTCCAACAGAAGCACAGGTTAGTATTGCCTTTCTGAAAGCAGACAGGAAAGTACGTGTCAAGTGGCTCAATCACAGGTAAAAGCTATCTATTTAACAGATGCGGTGCAATAAAAGCTTATTTGGGCATTTTCTCGTTATGCAGGGGTAGGGAAAAAAATCGTGATTTCAGGCATGACACACCAGTCGCATCTCAAACCTACCACCAGCAGATCGGCTGCCATCGATCAGACATCACAACTTTGAAATTAACTCTGCAGCTCACGGCGTGAGTTGGACTGGCTGACGCTTCGCTGGCTTGCTGCATCCCAAGCAGCACACAGGAGATGGAGAGCTGTAACCCTCCTGCGGGGGTTGGCCCTGCCCCCAAAGAGACCCCAGCGGGAGAAGGACTGGCAGGCCCAGCTCTTGCTCCACGCTGATGCAGGGGTAGAGTGGCTGGGCAGTGCTGCGCTGACCTTCGCAGTGGGTGGGCTGCCTCTTTGGGAGCTTGGCCAGCTGGCAAGAGTCAGAGCAGCTCCTGGGCTTTCTCATTTATCAAGGCTGGGCAGACAAGCAAGAAGCAGAAGTCAGCTGCCAAGATTTTTGCTCCCTTCTGTGCTCAACAGTGGATGAAGGTAGAAATTCTGGCTGAAAAGCTGCTGTTTGGGCACCAGGTTTCAAACAAGTGATATGAGAAGTACTGAAATGGGGAGCTCCAGCTAGGAAGAATGGTTACAAAGGAAAGGGAAAACTTAAAGAGAAAGGTGCAGGCAATGGCAAAAGCTAAATAAGATGATAAAATTGTGTCAAAAATCCCCCAAAACATAGATAAGCATACAATTCCTCAACTTATGGTGAAGACATACCGACAAGCAGAAATACAAAGCACACTAATTCAGCTTTTAGGCACAAGTCAACAAGGACACAGGACCCTGCTACATTTTCATATTCAGGTAAATGTCAAAAGGAACGTAACCAGATCCAGAGAAGGGAGGAGAAAACCCGAAGCCGGCACGCTAAATGTCACACACCAGCTCGGACTCTCACACGGGTGACACAGAGCCTGCACGTTGAAATATGCTACAGCCCTGCTACGACAGCACACACAGGCTTCTTTGAGAGCCCCTAAAGAGTTTGAAGGGATCATTTCCTACCGCCCTTTCTACCGCACATGGAATGATTTCCCCCTCCTACGTTGCACAGCTAACCCTGCTTTCCCCAGTTTCCCCCACCCCCCGTCCTCCAGTCCCCTCCCTTTTCCAAGACAATAAACAAAGCAGCCATGACCCACTTTGGCAATGACACTGCTGCCTACCCTGAAACGGCGCAGCTCGGAAACGGTTCAGATGCAAACATTCACATCCTTATGGGACGGACTTTGCCACAGCAGTATGCCTGGAGCAGAGCTAGTAAATAACATCTCCTAGCTGGAAGTAATTTTCCCCGATTCATGATCGGTTCTCTACTACGCAGCCGAGAGATTTGTGAAAGTGGCTCTAGGTGTTAATAATACATCGCACTTGCGAAACTTTAATTGATTCAGAAGAAATCAGCTCAGAGCACGGAGCATCTCTGCGGTTTTGAATATATCACACCTTGTACACGGTTGAGACTTGAAGGCTTGCTCCCGTTTCCATTGTTGTCAGCTGGAATATTGCCACCTGCTTTAGCGGAATAATAGCCAGGTAATACAGTTCTGAGACTAAATTGTGCCTTTAGGCACGGCCTCATAAAAGGGGAGGATCTCGATCCTATTACCAGCAAAGGTGGTGTGACTAAGAAGCCAAATGATGAGTAATGCTTTCCCCTTGCTCCATGGGAATGGGCTTTGCAATCTGCATCCTGGCCCGCACCAGCGGCTAACTACAAGCCCCAGCACCAGCTCGACTGGCACGCAGAGGGTCCGCCCTCCTGCCCAGGATAACACTGGCAGAAGACGGAATTTTCTTCCATGGAGACTCTGGATTGTAAAGCAGACAACTATTACTACAGTGTTACCACGTAATAGTTGAGATTTTCTACTGCCTTATTATTTTTAGTTCATTTCTGTATCGCTACAGGCAGCTGATGACTCTGAACTAGAATCTAAAGACAAGGTGTTACAATTGCACCGCTGATATTAAAAGTTGCCGGGTGATTTAAAAAAGTTCCTCTGTTTGTGTAAAATCACAGCACCTACACGCTCACTGGCACAGAGAACAAAATCTAAACACTGGGATTACTAATCAAGGAAGCATCAAGCTAATCTTACTAATCTTACTACAGCTAAAAGAATAAGTCAAATTCTCCCTGGACAGCTATGGCAGTTGCTGCAGGCCAAGTATGTCAACAATACTGATTTTCTCATTGTCTCCCTTACATATACAGTAGCTTCACCCACTGCAACATGTCACGTTGCAAGAAATCTTCCATTTCAGCAAGTCAGATGGAGAAGACTCAACAGCATTTTGTTGCCATAATCTTTGTTTCAAAAGAATTGTACAAAACATTTATTAAGGTTGACAAAGACCTTTTCCTCAGCTATATATATACATCAGCCTCCCTAATGCTAACTCAGGGGTCATATTCTCTGACATTAATACGGAAAGCTTCCTCAATTCAAGGTGAGTACAAAGATCAACAAAATGATTGGATTAATGCTGGGGAATTCCGGAGATCTCAGAGCAAAAGTCTTCAGAATTGGGTCGTTAGAATCCTAGGCCTGAATGCCTGTTAAAAGTCAGATGAGCCAAAAGACTGACTAAAAGTTTAGTCAGTCCTGGCTAAAAAGGTAGCAATAATATTTAGGGGAAGTTTTTAAAAATAATTTTTACATAATGTCTTAAAAATGTATTTCAGTTTTTATTTTTTCTTCTTCTCATGACCTTCACACATTTAAAAAGAATGAAGAGGGCAGGAAAAACAGAAAAAAGGTCTTTTTGTAGGAAGGACTATTTCTTAGTTTTAGAAGTTCTAACCTGAATATTCCCAGGTGCTCTGGGACGTAAAGATTAAGCCTAATCCTGGGCTCCTTTAAGAGCTTGGCTGTAATCGTTACACGTACCTATTTCTTAAATTGTATCTGCATGCTTTTTAATTGTGAAATGCCTCCATAAGGATGCATTAGTTACGAAAAGAATGACAGAACACAAGCCTTGCCTAATCACTTATCCCCCCCCAGATGACTAATATTGCGTATTTTTATTGCACCAGTACCAGAATTCCCAGCTAACCCCGAGGTCTTATTTTGAACACTGGGTAAATGAGACTCCATGCCTGTACGAGCACAGCACACAAGTTATTACACGCAAATGGAAAAACTCCACCAAAGGAGAAGAGTGAAAGTACGAGGGACTTGTGTTTAGGTAAAGGTTACCCAGCCTTGGGGCAGGTGGATGAACCGGACAGACTCCTGAGGCCCCTTGGAGCTCTGGTTTTTAATGATTTATACAAGCTCATTATGTGCAAGGTTTGCAGGTTTCAAATCAATCCCTTTAAATAACCATAAAGGAGAAGTAGACACTAGCTGAGCCAATAACTTCTGTAGGCTATTCAGTAGTCCTTAGTCATGTGGAAAGTTGCATTAAAGTTCACAGACTATATACAGTGGAGTCAATGGGGCACAGAGATCTGATATGTGGATCTCAAAACAGGACTGCTCTTCGTAAGCATAACTGTAAATCAGGACTAAACTGTCCCGCACAGTGACTGATTAAACATGACATGGAAACGTGAGAGGCTGGGTTTTTTTCTCTGCACTTTCCATTTGATCAAGTGCAGAGAAACAACACTTTAAACACGGCATGCCAGAGGCTGTAAAAGAGCCCGGCTTGCAAGCACGCAGCAACCACATTTGAGTGGAAAACAATGCGGAAGATGCACTGTCTAGAAGCACAAATCAGTCTACACGAGCTGTTGACTGTCAGATAAGATAGCCACAGACACTGCTACACTCCTGACCCTGAGACATTCCTTTATGTTTTCTAAAGCTGAATGAAGCACTTCCAGAGACTCCCACATGGAAATTTCTCTTCCACACTAAGCAGTTGTAGGGACGGGCTGTCAGTATGCTATTCTGTGCCAATTTGTAGCTTCTAGCTGCTTCACTTGTTCACCGTAAAATCAGCTTATATATCATTCTTTCTGCTGTCCTCATAACCTAGCGCATCCTTCATTTTGTCCTGCTTACATGTGTCTCCTCTCGCCTTCAGGGCCCCAATCCCGGGAAGCGCTGAATCTAGGAGCAATCCTGAATCGATGTCTCGAAGCGATAAGGACCAGATCCCACAGCTGACGTTATGGTGCTCCACGGAGCGGAGATTCACACCCGTTTTAGTGCTGGCTGAGCTGTTTCCCCCCCCTTCCTCTCAGTTGCACTCAACATGCCTCTGCCCGCATGTAGCCAAACCAGGGTGGGGAAGGGGGAGGCATCAAATACAGCAAAGACTACCTACAGAAGCATCTGTGTAGCACATTCAAGCAAGAACTTTCAGAGAAGCTGAAAAACACCTTTCAAACCGAAAAGATTTCTCTTTATTTGCTAAGAAAACAAAGCTATGCACAGCACCTAAGCAAACCACTGATAATCCCTGGATAGCCCCCCAGCCAGCCAGTTTGCCTTGCAGGGCACCGCTGCTATCAGCACACAGATCCAGTTCAACTGCTAATTCACCTCCCTGGGGAAAGCCCCTTGACTTCAGGGGAAACAAGATCTGGGTCCAGATGTGCAAAAGGGCATGGGATGAGCATAAACAAAATCAACAGCTTCCCCCACCCCTCAAAAAAAAAATCCAAACCAAAGAACAAGAGAGAACATGAGGGATCCCATGCCTAAAATGTCTTGACCCATGGAAAAAGCGAACAGCACGCTAGTAAGAGTTGCTGTGTTAACAGTGGCTCTATGTAATTAGGAAAGGCATTCGGCTTCTGTTTTCAGCATGTAGTTTTTAATTGATTTTTCTGAAAGAAACTTTAGTGTTGTTTCACTTAGTAAGAGTCTTTCCAGCAAAACTGGTCTCTCTAAAAGGCTTATATAAACCTTCCTCCAAGTGTCACAGGCTTATTGTTTGAATTGGCAGGGAATTAAGCTGTTGCAAAAAACTCATTCCCTGTAAAAGCCAACAGTCATGAAAGACACAGCTGCAGACCTGAGGGGTCTCCTGTATTAAGGAAAGGTGATGATTTCAAAGACCTGGCCAGTATCCAGCAAGCCTTCCAGATCCCAGGGAAGACGGAGCTTTTCCCTGTCACACAGAGCACCACACACATGAAGGTGACGCTTTCAGATAACAGAAAAGTAAACACTTGCCCACTTGCCCAGCATGGGTGTTCTGTGCACACCATCCCACGTTCAGAGGCGTGCCGGAGCACGAGCAGACCCCACACATCTCTAGAAGGGCCAGCTGCATTAGAAATATCAACACAGACACAAAGGCAGTGGAATAAGCTAACTAGCACGAGCCCTCAGGATACAAACAAGCTTCTTCGGCCAGCCGATGACCAGTCCTTCTCCCAGGCTCTCTAGCCCAGCCTTTCAGCTCTCCTGGCTCTCAATCAGCTATATTACCTACGTTGTACACCATCTATACCCTTAACCATATATCGGCCACTGTGCTGCGCCAAGCAGTAGGCTGGGTCACGTATCCCTCTCTGCCATCCAACTCCATACCTAGGGGTGGCAAAACCAGCACTGAAGTGCAGGGTACAAAGGTGACACTGCCTCTGCTTCCAGATACAGCTAGCCCATGGCTAGGCGAGGTACGTCACCATGTACTGCAAGCTGTATCACCTCTGCAGGTAGCTATGTTCTGGAAAGTGGTCATCTCAGCCCATGCGTCCTACCAGTAAGACACAGTTGCAGAGGGAGGGAAAGCAGGTTTGTCATAAAAATCAAGATCATGCCATTAGGTTGGGTTGATTGCTCCACATTGCCTGTAAAAAGGTTGTTCATGTTCTGAAATATAAAAAGACTGCATGGCAAACCCCTAGGCCCCCTCCCCTGCAAAAAACACCCCTCCACAACCACCAATTTTAAGAAAACATTTGCATTTGCCCTCATTACGCAGGTAGATGCCTCTGTTGAGAGACACCATGTAGGTGACCTTGGTAAGTAGACCCATCCACTAGCAAAGCTGTACATCAACCTATGCAGAGGTTTGAATTTGAGGACAGCAGAGCAGACCAGCCATTCCTACAGTAATACTACACGGAAGGAAATATCCTGCTTTTAAAATAAACCTTTGCAATCATTTACTATTTCTTTCCTTTTTAGACAACTACGAGTGGACTAGCTCACTTGCACTAAGTAAGTCACTGTGCAATCTAACACTGCTCCGATGTGCATGCTGTTTTGTTTTTGGCAGGCACAGAAGCCAAAATATGCTTCCCCTACCCTGGGAACTGCTGAACTGGAAAGTGAAAGTCAGGAAGAGCTGCCTCAAGAAAAATAGCACATACAGTCTCCAGATAAAAATCACAAACGAACCTGCAACAGGACCCAGAACACTATTTTCCTTTAGAAGCTTAAAGCAAGCAGCAGTGCAGGAATACTGCCCTGTGAGCAAAGATTTTATCTACATAGCTTTGAATTATCACCTAGCCTTTTCCTGGCAACGTACAGCAGGAGCTGATTCCAAATATGTCATTGTCCTACTCCTCTGCAGGGTGCATAACATGCTATGACTTGACATGTTGAAAAGCTTGCTTTCACGGCTGGGTTCATTCTAGTCCTACCCCCTGTATGGCGGGATAAGGAACCACACTGTACTTGTCGACATTTTTCGGGAAGCAACTATAAATAGGCACTGCTGAGTTGAAAGTTAAACCCTGGCTTAGGGCAAGACAGGCATGTTTCCTTGATAAGGCCAAAAAGCCATCTCTCCTTTGCAGTGTTGCAAATGAAAAATAAATAAATACCAAAAAAATCTGTGAAACTGAAACCTCTCTAAAAAAAACCCCAAATACACACATATACGTTTATGTGACTTCTGCTCCGGGCAGGGCTTATTAACAGAAAACAGACTTTCCCCAAAGTGAGAAGCAAACTTACTGAAAATTTCAGTTGTATCATGGAAACCATCCTATGAGAACACCAATCCAGCAGTAAGCCTCGTTTTGATGTTAAAAAGTCACATATAACCCAAATACACCATCTGCCTCAAGAACCCCATTCTCAGGGACTAGCAATTGCAATTCTCATGGAGTAGCAACTGCAGACACACCGTGCTATGGCTCTTTCAAATTGCATATGAGTGGGTGGAAAAGGAATAAACAAACACCTGATTTTAGGTGTTACCAGCATTGTCACCTCAGGCCAAAGCGACACATTTCAGCTACCTCTTGACGAACTTTCAGTGCTGGCTTTTAAGCCTCAACGGCATTTCAAAGGAGCGAAGACCCAGCTCTTGGCAGCGCTTGCGGCAAAAGCAACTTGACTTACCAGAAAAACGCTCATTGAGTTGGTAAATGCAGACTCTGTCCTGAAATACTTAATCTTGAAGGGGGCAAGGGAAAATACAGTATTATTATGTTTAAGTTTAGCCCAGAATAAAAACAAATGACCCAGGGTATTCTAGGCCAGCAACTCTTACTCCATTAGCACTGGGAATCCAGAAAGAAGAGGCACATTGAACAGCTTGTGGCAAAACACTTTTTGGTCAGGTTTTTCCTGGTCTCTCTCCTCTCCTGCTCCCAGCTTCCTAAACAAGCACTCCCATTCTGATCATAAAATCTCCAAACTCTCTTACACCAAGTGCAGTGATTCCCTTCCCAGTAACTCTGCCCATCCTGCAGACCCCGCCCTGGACCGCAGTGTGCGCGACCAGACAGAAGCAACCTCAGCTCAGCACAGCCGCAGCCAGAAGCTCTCTCCCCTTACACCTTCCAGAACAGTCACCCCAACTAATTTTAAAAAACCAAGTCATCCCCCCACCAACCTGCCCTGTGCAGCTGAAGCTACCTGACTCCATGTCTCAACCAGTTTTCCAACAAGATCAAAGCCCGCGCAGTTGTTCAAGAAGCTTTTCAATTACTCCTCCAGTTTCTATCATGAATTATGGCAGCACTTGAAGAGTGCCAAAACCCAGAGGGATCGATTACTCCTGCCCTGTGACAGGCAGCAGGCTGGTGGGGGACAGGACAAGCGGTAAGCACGGTGGCATTACAATATGCACAGACACATTTTTGCTACTGAATGATTGACAATAACTACTGGATGTCACTATTTTAAGGATAATATCATTTGCGTAATTATCTGGCAGGGTCTCTCTTCAGCAGCTGGCATTATTCACAAGGGAAGAATTAGACTAAAATCCAGCTGTGGAGTAAGTAGATTTGCTACTCTATGCAGACAATCACAGAGCTTTAGAAGCTCAGTACATATGGTATATATCACTAGTAATTTTCGTACTCTCAGGACACAGAGAATATTAAAATAACACTCCTTCTCTATTTCACTGTGCCACATTTATCATATGATTTCATACTTAAAAATAATTTAATATTCTCTGTCCTCACCTGACCATCTGTTTCTTACTAGAGCTCAAGCTAGGAAGAGAGGGAGAAATTGCTTTTACTTGATGTATCCTGTTCTCTCACCATTAGATAAGAAAGCATCCCCCGCATAGCTCCCAGCCCTTCAGCCACTTTAGCCCTCAGCTATTCTGGGTTTAGTGTCTTCAAACCTGGGTTTATCTGATACGGGATACACACTACTCAACAGAGGACTGCAACGCCTGGGCTAAATAACGCAAAGCCCCAAACCAAATGGCATTTGGCCCAACCCACAGTCTGAAATGGTACCAACAGAGCCTGACTGGGATGGAACTGGTCCCATCCTGGACCCAGCTGTGGGTCCCAGCTGTACAACTGTAACCAAGCAGCAAAAAGAGAGCTGACGTTTTTCTTTGCAGTGCTGGTGTGCCACAAGCGGGACTGATCAGGGCTATGGCAGACCATACCCAAATATGACTGCTTCGCTGCTGGAACCCAGGTAACAGCAATCCAAAGAAAACAACTGACTGTTCCTCCTTTCCAGTGCTCTGGGAAAGAGGATGCCAGAGGTGCTCTGCAAAGCATGTCAGAAAGAAACCCTTCTGTATAACCAGACAGTCTCAGTGCTGACACCTCCCTGCTCTAGCTGTCCTGTTTCACCCCAGAAGAGGTCTTGCTCTGCACCCAGTGCATACGGGAGGATGCTGGTCAAATGGACACTCGGGGCAGTCAGGCCTCTGCAAAGCTGACTGGCTGTCTGAGCCATGCTGGCTGGTCCATGCCTTGATGCTTGAGCTGATGGTGGAGCACTTTGGCAGTATGGAAGGGAAAAAATATAACCAAACTACCCCCCTGAGTACAGAATAATGACAAATAAGAAGAGAGCTGTTTATGGGAAATAGATTCCCGAGAACAGCCTTGAGACCTGGGAGCGGATGCTGACACAGAGGCAATGATGCTTCTATCCTGTTGCAAACACAAAGATGCCAGACCTGGACAGGAAGGAAAAACTGTGGCTGTAGGGTCATGGAAGGAATGAGAAGACTTTTAGTGGCTGAGCTGAGTGGCACTGGATAGTTTTGTCAAATAGATTGGGTTTAAACACAGGCCCATAGCTAATACAGGGAAACAAAGAGGCTTGGGTGTAACCAGCACATAATAACCTTTAAATAATGAGGCACACAGTGGCAAAAGCAACAGCTCCTTGCATTTACCTCCCAGAAAATGTAGTAAGGTTTCACTTAATGCCTGCCCCTTTGTCACCAGTGTGACGTGTGCTCTACAGCGGCAGGACAGGCCTGGAGCAGCGCGGCGGAAGCTTCGGTCAGCAGCTGACGCCCAGCAGCCACACAGGCACCTGAGGTGCAGATAAGGGGCAGTTCTGGGGCTGGTATAAACCAGCTACGTGAATTGACACCAACATAAAATCTAGGAAAAAGGAAAACCTGTTTTTCTGCGTGCTTGCATACACATCATAGGAAGACCCTCCCTGTAGTCAATACTCCAGCCTGAGATTTCACTCCGCCTGGAAGCTGCTGCACCTTGGGCAACTTGCAGGGTGAAAGCAAAGGTACTGTTATCCCAGCTGACAACTCGTTCCTGGTGGGCAGCAAGTGACAGTTATTTATTCAAGCAGAAAACTCAAGCTATCATCTCAGCCATGGGGTTCAGACAAAGAGAATGAATGAATGAATGCAGAGCTCACCGATAAATGATGCCTCTTTCATGGAGAAACATAAGGGCTGAAATAATTTCTGCAGCATAGAACCGGGCCCGATCTTCATCGAAGCGACGTGACTTCTGAATATGGAACATCAAGTCCCCGCCATTTACGAACTCCATCACAAAGAACAGGCGATCCTTCACACACGCAAACAAAACAGATATGAACAGCATTAATCATACCCTCTCTCAGGCTTAGAAAATTCTAAGTAAAACTGTTACCTCCCAACTAAAAACAGATTTAGTACCCATGAGACATTAAGGGGAAAAAATAAATCCTCATTTTTTCAGGAAAGATTAAGTCAATGCCAGGAAGATCTGTTAGTATCTTCCTGCCCTGCACTCCTCCCAGAAATGTTGCCCCCAGTCATAAAATGAATTCCTATTCACATGTGGATTGGGCGTAGCAGTAGGTGTGTGCTCATCATTAACCAGCTCTCACTGAGTTTCCCCGAACTGTCCTTATCCTGAATCAGCCCTTCAACAGCACTCTGAGCTGAGTGGGCACAAAAGAATTCTGTAAAAAGTCACTTGCTCCCTAGTAAACACCTCAAATCTCTGGGGAGATGCTCCATAACATAACGTGCATAACCAGACTCTCACAGACTGCAGCTGCGCGGCGACAGCACATGATGACGTTTCTCGAGCGTATCCCAGCACTATTTCTGGGGAATGTGCGTTGTTTTCCAGAATGGGATTTCCTGCCATACACTTGCATGGCAGCTGCTTTTTAGGTCCTCACATTTCAGCTTAACCTGCAGAGACCTCCAGATGATAAAGGAACCGGTAAGGACAAAGTATAAACCAAAGTTTCTGCTGGGCAGAAAAGCAACCTGTTTGATAAAGTTCAGCCCATAAACCTCAGCTGCTGTCTCTGAGATTTTTTTGGCTTTGTTCTGGCTTTCACAGAAGCCTACAGATAGGGAGGCACTCGCTTAAGCTGCATGCTCAACAGTCTGTGTATGGGTTAAGCGTGTGCAGAAGGGGTGCTCACTTAATCGTGAGAGGAAGGACACACAGTGATTTATCACAAAACTAATCTCTACTATCGCTGCAGTGTGGTTCAAAAAATTTCCCCTGGTAATTGTTTCAGAACATTCAGTATTGATTGTTTCGGTTTTCCTCTGAATATCAGGAACAAGCAGACTGGGAAACAGGCATACAATTCGTTGAGACCAGTCAGCCTTTTAACGGTACTTTTTTCCTCCTAGGTCTGATGTTAATCATCTACAAGCTAGTTTTAAACCCTCTCCAAGTTTAAGAGGATAAGCATTGTTATGCTTCATTTTCTGGCAGCCAGCCAGCTTGAAATGACTACTGGTATTAACATCTTGAGATGCACACAGCAGAAGAAAAGCAACCAGGAATCCTTTCATTCCTCTCTGGACATGAGCGGGAAAGCAAATGGCTCATGACAGATGAGGACAGCCTGCTTCTCATCACCATCCTGGGCTCTGCTCAACAGCTCCTCCTGGGCTGCTTCCAGAAGCTAAGCTAGACATGTTTCCAGCAATCTCACAATACTACTGTGTGTAGCACCGAGGCCACGTGTGAAGTGCTATCTCCAGTCCATTTAACCAACACCACTTCGTTGTTTGGCTCTGCTGAGAGGCACCCAAGCTGCCTCGTCTACTGCAGCAGTCTAAGCCAGAGCAGCACAAACTTCAAACCCACACCAACCTTAGGCTCTTCAGCCCACATCAGATCTCTAATGCCACATCTTTGCTGCAGTTGGTTCAGAGTCTGGCTCTGCCGTGCCTACCTGTTCGGCAGCCTTCCTGCAGCTGCAGCGCAGGTATCGCCTCTGCCTTGCCAGTCGGGCCAGCTTTTACATCTCCTTGTTATCCTTTCCCGCATCCTTCCTCGCCAATCTCTCCACATGACAGGTGCTTATCTAGCCCAGCTTGCCCAGGCATCTCTTCAAGCCCATACTTAAAGAAATCCCTCCTGCCAGATCTCCAAGAGGAAGTAATTTAATTTACCAGCAACCTGACGAGGGATGTGTGTGTGTGTATTTATGTAAGTAATATATATGCTTGTATAAACATGCATACAGTTAGGTGAACATGCATGTATTTTGTACTGTTTCCTTAAAGGTGAGCTTCAGGCAAACAAAATTAACTCTTTCTGTCTTAAAACATACATGTCCTACTTCTTCAGTGCGGGCAAAACTCCACGGCCCATCTCAGACATGTGCACGTACTCATCCGTACTATGATGCTTAAAGAAGATACTACTTCTTTCACAAATGTTCAGGTGAGCACCAGAACAGCTGGTTTTAAAATTCACATTACTGCTCTCATGGAATGAGCAGTTTTTGTACAAACAGCTCTTGCTTCAGACTAACTGAGCCAGTATCATCACACGTGTTACATAATGCTCACAAGTGTAACAGCTAATGCCTCACCTCCACCCACGGTCTCATGTCACAGGTCAAGTGTAAATACAGAACTCTGGACTCCACAATTTTTATTCATTTATCTTTGTAAAAAAGAGGTCCAGTTTTCTAACACTTTGAAACCTCATGAGCTTGCTGAAGAAAAGAGCAGGATGGGTATTACAACTTGTTTATAGCAGAGAGTTTGTGCACTGGTCTGCTCCATGCCTGGCAACAAGTACTACAAACATCACTATTCATGACCACCCCTTGGGGAACAGCATCCAAGAGCCAGGCAAGGTCTTCCATTTTTACTCTTAAGCAAGACCATCAGCTTTCCAAACTGCAAAGGCCAATCACTCTCACAGGCATCACTGAGAAATAAAACAGTGCTATTTTATGGAGGGGGAAAAATAAAGGCAATTTGCAGCAGGCAGAGTACAAGTGAATAAATACCTTACAAAGGGGCCAGGAATAGTAAATCCTAAACCAGCAGATAGTTCAGATACTTGCAGATTTGACCTGACATAAGAGTTATGTGTCTCTTTTCTTGGGAACTCTCAGCGGGAATGAGAAGGAGTTGAAAGCTGGGAGTGTTTTTGACAGGGCTTACTGCTGAAATCCTCGCATTTCTATCTTTCTATTTTGCATTGCTCAGAAGTCTTCCCTGATCTGCTATCTCTGTTTGACGTCAGCAAAAGCAAGAAAAGAGCATTTGAGTCAACAGGAAACGGTGATGCGAAAGCCTTCGCAGCAGCGGCAGCCACACGAGGAAATCACATTGCACCATTTCTGGACTGGGATAGAGGTGAATAAAGCTGCAGAGCAATTGTTACTGTAAATTAGAGAAACACCTGGAGGAAACAAATAAAGTTTGTGGAATCAGGTGGGTTCATTTTGAGGTTGGCCTAAATTCTAGAGATTAGCCCTGCCAATTTCAGTGCAAGAGAACTGTTTGGGATTTGAGGTTTTTCTTATACTTGTTTAAATTTCAGTTTGCCATCTCCATTTGTTTGCTGATTAGCAGGGCAGGGGCCGTTGGAAGCACACACGCTGTCCTAAGGATAGTGTTTGACAGCAGTTACATATACTCGCTTCATTTGTTTGTGGTCTTAGCAGGGTTTTGGTGGGCCTTGAAGAGATCCCCTGATCACAAAAGCCACTGGGTGGGACAATCCACATACTGGTTACTGCCCCTTGGAAACACAAGCACCCACTGAAATCCAACTCGAACATCACTTTAGCCCTTTGTCCTCACCAGATCTAATAGGAAGATGATTTGAACCATCATACCTTTCATCATCACAAGGGGAAAACAACAATTTTATTAAAAGAGCATCCTTTCCCTCCCCCAAAAAAGGTCAGTGTGATGGCTAATTTCCACCACCTTCTAGTTAAGTCACAGTTGATGTCCATGTACAACCACATAAGACCAAAGACCTCTGAAGAGAGCTAAGGTGAGCGCCTCCTCCCCGATTACCGGCTTTCACGCTAAGGAAATGGGGCAGGGCAGCACCATTGCCCCAGTTCAGGCAGCATGGAGGGAGGAGATAGGGAAAAACGAGCGTTTCCTATGTGCACACAAGGAAGAAGATAGTAGCAAAGCTGCCTCCCCTATCTGTCACCCTGCAAGAGCTGCTGTGCCACGGGCAGTGTGAAGGCCAGAGTGGACTTCTCTCAAGAGAGTCATCGGTGGAGACTTAGGAGACCCACTGGAAAACACCAACAGGGCCTCTCTAGCCTCCAGAGCCACCAGGAATGGGCTTTGACAAGTTCTACACATCCCCGTCACAGCACAGCTCTCCCAGACGCTGCTTCTGCCCACACTGTGCAGGACAAGGGGCTGAGCCACCCCACCAAGGACACATCCCGGCAGTAATTATTTCACCCAAGCCTTCTCTGTAGCTGACAGCTGCCATGTAAGGCAGCATCTGGAGGATAAGGAAACCTGGCTAAGTGTGGTTTAGAGCAATGCTCCGTTTCCCATCCCCACCACGCCTCTCGCAAAAAAAAAAAAAAAAAAGAAAAAATCTGCCTGGCTAAGGAATTTTGCTAAATTCACACTGCAACTTTTTGGAAATAATTCACGCACACAGCTACCCAGAAAATCAGCTTTGGGCTCAATCTGAGTTCACTGAAGCCAAAGGTTTTCCCCAAGAAAACAGTCGTTTTTCACTGTTTGGCAGTTTATGCTTTGCAGAGCAGAAGGCAGGCTTTCAAAATTATCTCCATACAGAGACAGCTGTGTCGCTGCTTCCCAGCAAAAGTTTATTGTTTCCAAAAAGAGTAGCAGGGCTTAGGGAGCTCGCAAGCAAATTATTACAAGATAATTACAAGAGCTGGCAGGCTCTCGCAGCGTTCCCAATGTTCCTGTTCTCCCTTCGTGGTCCACAACCCCCACACAAAGCAATCTGCCTCGGGTCTTGCTGGGAGCGCACAAACAAACCGCGCTGTCTCGGGATTTGGAAAGCCACATGTCCAACTCCCCCAGCAGCGCAAGCGGCCATCCGTATCTGGGTCAAGTCATGCCAAAGCACAGGACCCATAGGAGGAATAATAAATGGGTTTGTTCCTCAATATTTACCTTCATAGGAGTAACACAACCAGGGACCATGCTCAGATGCTGCCCTGTGCTGGAATACCTCCCCCTCCATACCCAGCCCTTCGACCAAGGCAGTGCTGCGTGCTCACGAGCTGCCTGCTGTTAACTGGGGAGACATACGCAGCAGTTTTTCAAAACCAGAGAGGATTGTGGGTGTCATAAGAATGGGCTCACCAAGAGGGGACTGCCAAAACAACCTTTGCGCACACATGTAACGCGTGCATAAAAGTGAAGCAGATGTAATGGGCTCAGCCCCAAATTTCCGCACAGCATCAAAGCCACACTCACCTGACCGCGATGGAGCAAGACACTGACTTACGCTAGGGAAGATCTGGTCCTTTGATTTCAAATCAGAATAACTACATCGAGCAGAGGAAAAGAAACACCTCTGCACTACGCTTGCTCAGCTGGAATTACACGCACGCGTTAGTGATGCTTCTTAAACACGGCCACAGCCGTGACTGCCACCGTCGCCTGCCACTGCTCCGCTCGCCCTGGCCGGAGACTCCAAGGCAAACAAGGCAGTGTCAGAAAGGAGGCAGGTTTCACATCCATCTGCCAGCTGGGTTTTGGTGCCCTGGTAGCCCTTTTACCCCGCTGCTTCAGTGACGCCAGCCTCGGGAACCACTTCTGCCTGGAAGCGTGCCACAGACGGCACATAGAGCCCCGAGGCTACGGAGGTGGGAGAGATCACTGCATGCTGCATCCGAAAGGCTGAGAAAGGGAAAGTTTCTTTCTTCCGCTGGTTTTGGGTTGTTTGGGGTTTTTTTTTAGCTAGAAGGAGGTGCACTGAAAATTAAGCAAACTCAGGATGGCGATAAGGTGCACGTGGCATCTCCTCCAGGCTGGGCAGCTGGTGAGCACCTTTCTGAGAAGGTCTCTGTTCCACACCGGGCTCATTTTTAGCTCCTTGAACAATGAGCCACTGGCATCGTCACAGCTATGGGAACTATGGGAACACGGCAGTTATCACCAGTTATCACTTACAACGCACTCTGCTATCTGACACTGCTGATAGTGGGTACAACACAGGCTTTCCTACACTGTGGCAGTGAGGCACACAAACATTGCCTAGAGAACAACAAATTGGCTCTTGCCATTTGCATAAATAAACTCTGTGGGGTCCCTCAGGGTAAAGGCTGCCTCCCGCACGCATGTGTGCACAGACAGCATTAACGCTGAGCTCGTTCCAGAAGAGCTGAACAACGACAACCACGACCCAGGGTGAGCTGATGGGAGTTGTGGGTTCCCACCTGCCCTGGAAAAAACCCCAACAGTCATGAATCTAACTACACCCTCCAAATTCTGTTCCTGTTTTCTTAACTGCATGGTTGAAATTTCAAGCTCATGGGCAAATTCAATCATTTCTCTAGAACAGTGCATCCTTTGGGATAAGCGAGTGAACCATACACGCATCCTTGCTTTTCATCCCTTCCCCTCAAGACAGTCTAATTCACAGCACAATTACATTATTAGCTCATCTTAGGATCAGAAACCTTTACTCAACATATATGCAAAAGGATGATTTTTATCACTCTTTTTCATTTGTATCTGTTTTGTTAGAAACAAAACAAAACAAAAACCACAACCAGGGGGAAAGAAAAAATCTCAGGTACTAGGTCAACCAATTAAACCACATACTACAAACATCTGTGTCATCCCAATTAAAAAAAAAAAAAAGGCAGCTTGGCCACCATTTAAACAAAATACCCAAAAAATCATAAAACAAATTGAAAGAAGAAAAAAATTAAATCTTCCCCTCCAGACCTTTTTAAATGGCATAGAAAACTACATAAACACTCCTTCCCACCTGCAAGATCAAAACCCAAAGGGCTGGCTGAACATAGAGGGGAATAAATGGAGGGATAAGGGACTAGAATGTATCAAGCTGTAGACATCACCCATTAATCAAAGTTTTATAGGAAATCTGCACCCCTCAGCTACCTGCTGGTATCATGGTGTCTCAGAAGATAATAGCTCTGTAAAGGTCATGCTCTTTTTACAGACCTCAGCTCAGAAAAAAGAGCTACTGGAAATGCTATTTCCAGTTTGGAATGACCCACTTGAGACCACTCTGGCCTGTTTTAAAAAATACAGAACTCTGCAATATCTGCTGGCCTCTGACTGTGCTGGGGAAGGCTCGGGACCTCTACGAGCTTGTCCAAAGGTCTTCAGAGAAATTAGTGGTGCTGAAACATCCAAAGGCCATTTGGAAACGGCTTGCTATGAGGGCTTTGCGGATCCATCCTCTCACCTTAAACACCACCTAGAAAGCAATGCAAATTCAAAGAGACTGCAGCCCAAAGCACCGCTGGGTCATACCTCAGCTAGTTACCTCTTCTCTGAGCTCTGATTGCCTTATTTTGATGAGGTTTTTTTTCCCCTCCTCCTCAGTACTGACTGGCATCTGCTCACTCAGGATGTTTGTGACTTATTGCCATTTCAACCCCTTTTTATGCTACAACTTCCTCAATTTTAAGGCCAAAGAAAAATATTAGTTTCATGTGCTGTAGTTAACCATAAGCAAGAGCATCTCCTTGCACCAAACTTACTAATTTTGTCTAACAGTTACAATCTCTCGTAAGCCACTGCAGATGGAGACAGGCATTTTGTCAGCTTCATAAAAATGCAAGTGTATCCAAAGTGCCCCAAAAAACGGGGGTGGGAAAGTTACACTCAGGGGCTACAACACGATGACGGCAGCTAAGCCTTCAGTTCATGTTTTCACTTCAGCTCATATCACCTCAGTGTGCAGCCTAAGTGTGGACACCCAGCAAAGTTCACAGATAAAATCAGAAATGTCAGTCTGATCTTGTTTCCATCTCTTGCAAGCAAAACCACTGTGTCTACAAAAAAACCAAAACTAAACCCCTGACCCCATATGTTCCTGCAACAAAGAGACCACTGCAAGGTGTCACTGTGCTCATCGGAGAAAGCCGAGCCTTTCAGACCAGGCTTTGGAGGCCTCAGATATCTCATCTATCAGCAACTTGGGCCAGCATGCCAGCAAAGACGTCATGGGTTTTTGGTGGATGTGAACACTGTCAAACCACAGAAAGACAAAGTTTTGTCACATCTGCCTTTATCTGGTGCTACACATGACAGGAGCCAGTGAAAGGCAGAAAACTACTGCCCCTCCCATGGTTGCAAAGCCAACGTGAGGGCACACATATCTGCAGAAGCTGAAGGAGAGCAAAGGTGGAGAGAGGAAATTCCCCTGTACCTCCATGTCCAACAGCCCCCAAAAAACCTAACTCAATGCCCCAGGTAAAGCACAACTCAAGTTCCATCAAGCCTGACTTCAGAAGGATGCTGCAGAAAGTCCCCACTGGGGTGACTCCCTTTCTGGCCCATGTTTCTGGCCACAAGGCATGTGAGGCCCTACCAAGCATTTTGGGAAATGCCAGGCCTACGAACAGGATGTCCCTGTCACCATCTTCACTTGATTTTGGCTGGCAGCAACAAAACTGAAGCACACACTGGCCTTCCAGCACAGTGGCTTGGTGCTTGCGACAGCCTCTGTGCTCAAGAACAGGGGGAAAATTCTCAGTGCTCACAGAAAATCATTCAAAGAAGTGCACTTGGCTGTCGGGTGCATGCCCGTATCGAGTCATGTCTCCCTGACATGCCAGAGAGGGAAGAATGGGGGTTTAGAGCCTGGGAGATGATCAAAGCTGTCCTCTCTGCTCCCAGAGGGCTTCCTCTCAGCACCATTCAAAAAGAACAAAGAGGCCTCACCACTTCCTCACCACCCACCAGCGAGCTCCAAGGCCTGTGTCAGGACGTTTGTTCATCTAACCAGAGCCCCAGGATGGCTGCCACTGCCTTTCTAGCCTTCCTCACCTCCACCACACCACGCTTTGCCCAGGGCTGCCCTGTGCTCTACTCACTTGGTGGCTGGTGGGCAGCCAGGCGGATGCTGGAGATCCCCCAGCAGGACCAAGGAACTCCACTGGAAGGACCATGACTGAAGGACTGGAATGGCCAGCTGTCATTGCTCAGTCCCACCACTCCTGCTGGTGGCTGGTGGGCCCCCACTTGAAAATTATGCCCCCATCAAAAACTCCAGGTTAGCTCTAACACTTCCAGGATGTGAAATACAGGCTCATCTCTCCAAACACCCCGGTGATCCATGACATGATGCCCACACTGACACTGGGAGAACCGTTTGAGTACCTCAGGAGTCAGTACATACGTGGAAAAACCTTCCCCCTTCCACATCCAGAGCGTGACATCAGCCCACAGCTCGTAAAGGTGGTGGAAAGCTGCGTGCCGGACAGCAGGCCACCCTCGTAAAATGGGACCAGTGCAATGAGTAGCTGCCTTGGAGTCTCTGGGCCAGTCCCTACCGGCCACAATAGCACCTTGCTAGCTATTATCTCAGAATGATGCTCGTTATAGAAAATCACATCCCTCTGCCAAGTTCTCGTGTCTCACTATTTTTGGAACAACACAAGCAGGGTCTGTGCCTCAGCAACTGTCAGCAGAGCCACACGGAGTGCAAATCCATATAACGATCAGGCTAGCAGGGACAGTGCTGGAAACAGCATCGCCTGGGGGACGGTCCCCTGGAAGCACCCTGTGGTCATGAGGAAAGGGATAAGGGCAATAAACATAAAACCCAAAAGCTATTTGACACTATTTGCATGGGAAGCTGATCTCCCCTAGCCCTTTTCATTCTCATGCATATGAGTGGAGACAAAAGAATTCAAAAGCAAACCACCTGTGCAGGAAGGATGGTTCCTAAACCCCAGTGAAGACAGGACCTACTTACAGCAAACTCATTTTAATTAAAACATTCCAGGATCCACATTCCTCAGGATTAAATTACTGATTTAGCTATTTATACATATAGCCTCTTTCACCCATTCTAGGACAGTATTGTTGAGGTGTTGGATGACACCAGTGTCAGGTAAATGGAAACAAGCATTTTTTGTGGCTTGTGACCCCTAACACAGGATCCATGATTATCCACAGGTCAGACCCAGCACCTGTCAGCAATTCACAGATTACTGCAGCAGGAGCATAATCCCCTCTGACACTAAAGGATGATTTTAAGGCCCTAGAAAAAGCAGAGGTAAATGGCTTAGGCCACGTGGAAAGTTCCAAAAATAAAATAAAAAAAAAATAAATAAACAGAGATGTGGTAGGCAAGGAAGACCTCACACAGATGCAGCTGGAGCAGGACTTACACTACTTCCCCTGCAAGGGAGCAGCAGGACTCCTTCCTTGCCTTTCACAGGAAAGGAATCTGGAGGTGCAAGTCCAAAATTGCCCAGCCCAGCACTGGGCACGCATAGGCCATGTCCGGCCTCTGCCAGCTTGCTGTGCTGCTAATATTTCCTCTTTAGGCTCTGAAAAGTGTAACCCAGAGCAGAGACAACCCTTGCAGATCCTACCACTTCCTGGCTGCAATATTGCTCTGTCCCAGAGCAAGGAGGTCAGGCAGCCCCAGCTCACCCTAGGCAAATAAAGCAGCCCTTGCTAGTGGGTATCACCTGTGCTGCAGCTGAGACTAAATTAAGACCACACTGAGCACAGAAGCAGCACAAGAGACCAGAAACCCTTTCTGAAAACCATCAGCAGCTAACATAAGGACAGAAAACCCCAGCTAGCTCTAAAACAGGTGAGCAGAAGCAGCAGCAATACAGATTCGGGCAATGCAATGCTGTTTCTGTGCCAGCTGAGCTAATGCTAGATTACTAGCAGTACATGGCATCGCACTGTGTGGCACAGACATGCCCCAGGCTGTTTAAGTCAGCCCTAGGCTGCCTAAGTCAGGAGAATAGTTTGGTTTGGGTGGAATATTATACAGGAGTCTGAATTCAAATGGCTGTAGATCCAGCCAAACCCTCAAACCCTTTGAGTGCTCTGTTCTCATACTGCTGCAGCGTTTCAGGTGTTTCCAAGGTCCTTCCTTTCCAGTTTCCACAATTTCCTTTTAAACTGGGAGAAGGGGGGCATAACTGGACACCCCTGTTCTAGATGCAGCCTCACCAGTGCCAAGCAGAGGGGATAATTACTTCCTCTGAGTTCCTGAAAGAGCCCAGTACATAATTTGGGTTACACGCAATGACACTGAACTTGGCACCTACCGTAAGCCCCAGGTACCTTCCAGCTCGGCTGCTACCCTGCCAGTTACTCCCAGCCTGCCTTGATGGGATCAGGCTGTGACTTTGCTTTGGTAAGAGGCCTCAAAATGGATGGTCCTTGAAAAATTCCTAAAGGCAGGCCCAGTAGGTCACAATTTATCCACAATCTCCACTACAGACTGGAGTCATGCTTTGTTTTTATAACATGAACTGTTAATACCATGTTCTCATAGTTGGGGCTGTAAGTGTGATACATGCAGTGTGGTTTCCATGTGATTGCTATACATATATATATATATATACACATATATATTCTTTTCTGCCAGGTTCATGTTAATGGAGGAGTTAACTCAGTGCCATGTAAAGAACAAGCAGAAACCCCAAGCACTGTATCAGCTCATTTAAGCCTTCCTGGAAGGACTCTGTCCAATGAATACCCTGCTGTTGCAATTCCTTCTCTATTACAGCAAAGGGATTTAATTATGCTTTTATAAGCAATTTACATCTGGTTATTCTGGACTGAGGTGGGTGTCACTGAGTACAGAACAGACAAAAGACGTGATGAACCACATGAGTATGAAATTTGCTTTTTTTCTTTTGTAAATGCTTCCGGATTTGGTTTTGTTTATTATTGGAGGGAAGTGGTTTTCTGTTACTGACAATTCAGATAATGAAGAAATGCGGGATTCAAGTAAAAGAGGAACCTGGGAAAGACTGGAAATAGCAGGGTCCTGCTGTGAGAAGCACCACTCCCTTGGCACCCTTTCAGAGACTGACCAGCTCTGCGTTCAGGGCAGCAAGGGCTGAGGGGTTCTTCACTCCTCTGACGAGAAGCCGGTCCAGAAATTCCTGTTCCAGGCTGCTCTAGTGTTTAGCAACCTCCTTTTCATTTCCAGTCTAACTGTATCCATGGCCAGTCTAGACTCATTTAATCTAAGCCAGCATCTTGACAGCTTTGTTTCCCTCCTCAGTGTTCGACATCTGCAGACATCAATCAGATCCTCTTTTTGCTTTCAATTTGCTAGTCTAAACAGGCTGAGTTCTTCCCTTTTCTTCCCCTTTGCAAAAGATACTGCAATTACTTCATCGGCCCGGAAGACCTTGTCTGCACCCACAGCAGATTGCATTCATTTTTTGAACATGACGAGCGGTACAAGCACAGTGACCTTAAATCTTCCCTAAGTTCATGGGAAATACACGGTGTTTTACCAATTCGGTAAGCACAGCCCTAGCACAGAGCATAGCGATGAGTGGCAAAAACCACTGCTAGCCCACATCTGGCCTCAAACAGCACACATCAATGCTGGACTTCTCTGGTATTTCACTTGAGAACTTCAGTAAAGCCGTTCAAATTTGGGCCCTGTGGCTTCATATTATGAAGTAAAAGAGGAGTTTCCTTGGCTACTAGTGACAACAGTGAGCTTTAAGTTTTGTTTCTGCTATACAGCACAGCTGCTCTGTGACCCACGTAAGCTGTATATAAAAAACCCCACCAAACCACCTCATTTCTATTACATGAATCTACCCAAGGGCTCCACCCTAAACAAGCACAACTCTTAAGCTCCATAGCTGGCTGTTGCACCAGCCCAGTGGGAACTGAAATGGGTGGGTGGCAGGATGCATTTGTCTGCTTTTTTTTTTCCCCTTAGTATTTTGGGTTTGTGTAGGAGGAGTGAAGCCACAACTGAAAGGGCAAGTTTCTCCTGCCTCTTCTAAGAGGAAAACAAGCCCTATTACCACTTAGCACTGGGCAAAAAGCAAGAAGAAAGGAGCCTAGGCAGTTTATAAGAGCTACACTGCAGAAAATGCTGTGGTCCTAATACCAGCCTAGCTCAGAGAGTCCCAAACTTACCTCATGGCCACTGCCCACATCACAGCCACTCCTCCCTCCACCACCCACACCTGCAACGAGCTCCCACCCACAGGCACACACCAGAGGAGGCTCTAAGCGGACAGGCAGTGCATGTGCAGTCCCACTGAGGTACACACACCACAAGTGACTGCAGTGCTGTCATTTGTCTTATCTACACAAGTACAGTCATGGTTAAAACTCAGGGAGCAGAGCCTGAGATCCCACAGCAACCGGAGGACACTGCAGGTCTGTAGACATTTGCAAATACGCATTTGGAAACAAATTCAATGGCATAAAGATGTTTCTGGGAAAGACACAAAAAAAGGCTTCCCTGATATTACCATTTTGTTAGGGAGCTTAGAACAAGCCAGTATTTTGTTTGTCAAATACCCAGCAGACGTTACAGGTGGAATAAAGCAGAGTGCTCTGGTCACCCTTCAGTAGAGAAGTTTCTCCTGGGTCTAAGGTGGCCCATTTATAGCAAGCCAGGGACCAAATACACAGGAGAGTGCCTCTGCCCTGAACATGCCAGCCAGTGTCAGAAGGAAGGCTGTCCACTGCCCGAGCTATACTTACAGGAGTCTGGAAGCAACAGTAGAGCTTGGTGAGGAATGGGTGGTTTCTTGCTAAGGAAAGGATGCGTTTCTCAGTCATGGTGCATTCAACATCGTCATCTTGGAGAATGACGTCCTTCTTCAACACCTTCACTGCATAGAGCTGCCCACTCTCTTTCATCTTGGCAAGCATCACCTAAACCAAAGGGGAGGGTGAAGCACCAGGGCTGAGCCCTTAGTCTCTGTGAGCAACACTAGAAATGCTAGTTGTTACCTCATGACCAGGCTTGTGGATGCAAGCGAGTCAGCCTGTCAGCATGGACATCAGTGTACAATTGACGATACACATGCTGACGTCCACAGCACGCTTCTCCAGCTAGAAATGCCCACACACGTTGCTCCAGCCTCTGGCAGGGGGCTAACTGGTCAAGGCTCATCCACTGCGCCACAGCAAACCGCCCGAGCAGAGCCATCCATCCCACTTCCCTTCTCAGTTATGAAATTCAAATACACCCTTTCAGAGTGGCTTTGTGGCAAAGCAGAGAAACGAAGCCCCATCTCACTGCATTTGACACCACTACTTCGTTTCCTTTAAAGGAAAAGTCTTTACATGCTGCAAGAAGTGCTGCCCAAACGAGGGCTAACGCACACACTTGCAATTTCTGGTATGGGCCCTGGCATGCAGCTGTTCCCTTGGTTGCTAACTTTCTCTTTTTTGTGATACCCAATGCGTCACTTTGCTGCCATTTTGCTTTCTCTTCCCTTTTCTCCCCGCTCTCTATAACCAACCTTGTTGCACAAAGCATACTCCACTGGACAGCCTGTGTGCCACATAATGAAATAACTTCATCTGCCTTGGCGCTCCTTCAATAAGGAACGTGGTTTTCCCCAAAAGAGCCAGGAATAACTCACCTTTCCAAAACTGCCCTTTCCCAATACACGGAGGAAGGTTAAGTCTTTGATCCCAAGTTTGCTCGCTGAACTTTCACTAACGCTGTTGCCATCTTTCAGGCTGCCTTTTCCCTGATGTCTCAAAGTAGATCTTGAAACCAGTTTCTGTGGAAGAAAGTAAGTAATTATCAGTCTGCACAGAAATTGTACTTTTGCCTCAGAGGTCTACGCAAGTAGCCAGCCTACCAACCCGGGCATGTAGGACCCGCTCAGATGCACTGTATGGCCACTGGAACAGAAAGCACGTTGGTTCCACCACCCCGCATAGCTGCTACGCGTGACGGCCGACCCCGGCACTGCGCAGAGCTGTGCTGACACATCAGTGCTGGTTCCTGACCTGGGTAGTGTATGTTGTAAACCCGCTGCCCAGCAGATCCAAGAGACAAGCCTCCCTCTCTCCAGCCTCACTCCCAAGAAAAATCAGACCATGAGCGTGGAAATCCAAGTCTCCTATTTAACATCAGAGCGAGGAGCACTGCTGAATTTCAGCAGTATGAGTAGTGCTGGTGAGATCCAGAACCCGAGCAGATTTCGCCTGAATCTCCTAGGTTTCTACCTGATTTTAAGACTCTTACTCAAAGCCCAGTTCAGTGGGACCCAAACTTTAGAATATTTTTCTTTCCCACAGTTGGCTGCTGGCTTCCTCCACTGCTGTAAATTTGACGGAAGGCTGCTCATTCCCATGCCAGCCGTGAGGTGTCTGCATTTTCGGGAGTTGTACCAGAGGTAGCACACATTTCTACAGCTCCTGGTTTTGCAGCATACAAAGGTCAAGTCAACCTCCAGTGCCCCCTGTTCGCAGCTCTCCAGGTATGAGTATGCATATAAACCACGAGTGCTTTTACTCACTTTATTGGCCCGAACAGAATCACACAGACTTCTTGAGCACCACCTTGTGACTACTTTGGTGTAAAGCAAAATCCTTCCTGCACAGAAGCCTTGTCTCACTGCAACCTCAGCCGTGGGGATAGGACCAAGGGCATTCAGGACAGCACCCAGCAAAACTCTCACCAGATTTAAGCTTACAGCACAGTCTGAACACTTACCTGGAGCCTTTAGCTCTCATATAGCGAGAAGAGATTGTTAAACACCAACCACAGATTTGCATTTTCCTGGTTCCATCTCTTTTCTGATGTGCAGATTATGCAAACAACAAATGCTAACAAGTGCTGATTTGTACAGAACTGAGCAGGGAGTGTGGGACTGGCGTTTCCCTGTAATTCCCAGTGTAACTGTCCCCCCCAAACTGCAACAGCATGAAGAGTGAAGATAAGAAAGTCTTGTTTGCTGCAAACTAACTGAAATCAAAAGGGGCAGCACTGCCTAAGGAGCAGGTTAGGCTGACACTGTATGATGTGGTCAACCATGTACCTGACTAACCGTATGACAAGATTTACCCAGTCTAGCAAGTATGTGTTGGGTTTTAATATTTTCTTTCTGGTCCAATCAAAATAAACAGACCAACATTTTGTTACAGATTATTGTGGTTTCAAGCAAACTCACTTTTCAAAACTGCTAGGAAAGGAAATGTGATGAAAACATGTTATCAAATGACAGCTCTGATTTCCATTACCCTTTATGGGCATTTTCACTCAAGCTCTTACAGCGTATTTTGAACTCTCTGAATAGACTCAGATATACAACAGATGAATTTTTAGGATGCCTTAAGCACTGACAAGCAGAAATTGTACATGTGTCCCAAAGCTGGCAACAAGCTCACTCAGACCCTGGCTTGGACAGGGAAGACCAGAGATGATGATGTGTTGACAGGGACCACAGATTCCAGCTGGGGAAACTGTAGTGAGGAGTGAAACTCAGAAAAACAGTGACAAAGCAAGAAGAGAACCTAGGCCTCCTGCTGAGCTCTTATGCTCTATTCCATGCCACGTATGCAGACAGTGCATTTGTGTTCACAGAAAAGGTAAAGCGAAAAAAAGGTATGGCATGAATTATGTTGATCATTAATTAGTTAAGGGTCTTGTTCTCCTCTCATTTCATGCCAAACAGATAGAAGATTCAATGGAGTCACACCTCTGTGGAACATACGCAGACAACAAAGCAGCACCTATAGACTAAAGCCTCTGACAAGCTAAACCTGGATACAAGACATCCATTTTCCCAGTGAAGTCTTCGTCACAAGCCACAGACAGTAACAACCCACTCGTACAGTCCGACACCCAACGCTGTAACTGAAGTCTCCAACTTCTCATGCACCTATATAGAGACTCAGTTGTAAATGTTTTAAACAGAGGAGGGGAAAAAATAAAGAAAAAAAGAAAGAGACCCACCGAATTTGGAGAAATGCTTCCAGGTTGCAGACCCATGCACGCCAAGGTTTTAGCAAGCTCGGCTGAGTTCACCCCACAGTTCGGTGCAACGTTTGCTTGGCAGCGGATGTGGACGTTCATTTTACAGACTGACAGGGGTGATGGTAGCATTGGAAAGTAAAAGCAAAGGAACAATTAAAGTAACTTGGAGGGATTTATTGCTCAGAAATAATTTAGCAATTCTGCTTCAGGACATATACCCATCTGGATCTACCCTGTGTCTTTACAAGGTTTTTTTGCCACTGACCTCAGCAGAAACAAAATTAGGAGTCTCATAAGAGAAACTCCTGAAAATCAGAAACATACCCCAAACTCTCCAAGTAGGATGCCACATTACCTATGTGCTATTCATAAGCACATGCCTATCAGGTGTACAAATAACATTGCAGGCAGCTATACCTGCGGGTAAAATTAGTATTTATAATGTCACAGAATTTGCAACAAACTTCCCCTGCACTTTAAAGAAATCACTGAAATTTTAAAAGATACGCTGTTCAGGGGGAAAGTAAAATCCTTCCCGCTCTCACTTGTGGACACACATACACCCTCTTGTGGGAGATGAAGGCAAGTGGAAATTGTTTGCTACCCATAGCTTTTACAGTCTGGATCACTGAAACAAAACCATAACACCAGGACATGCTTTGTCCTCAATGAACAGTGTGACAGACAAGCTAGATAAAATAAAGCAATGACCTTTTTTCCCCTCTTAGATGGGTTTTTGTTGCATTAGCTGAGGGAAAGCCTTCAGGTAAAGAGAAAAATGAATGTGGGAGGTAGTGATACCCAAGAATATTCTCAATAATGCCAGTTAAACAAAGCTGTGCTGAGCGTACAAAGTACAGTCCTTCTGGAAGCCTGAGATTAAAAAGGCAACCAGCGTTTCTGTTGACTTTTGCAAAGATGAATATTCATTGCTTGGCGTTCTCTTGAAGGTTGAACAAATCAAGCCCACTCAGTGCATCAAGAGCCTAAAAATATAGGCATAAAATGTATGTGTTTTGTGAAAAGGCTGCAGTAAGAAGCTGCTCACTTTTACACTGTAGGCCCTGTCGCATGATCCCCCAGAGCAAGGAACCGCAGTGGTCACAGAAAGTCGGGACTTTGTAATTGTGGACGCTGAACTTGTGAGGAATGTTGATTCCAAACCTCTGTTCAGTCACCTGAGGCACCAAAAGAAAAGCATAGATTTAAAATTCAAAGATACAGATATATACAAGCTGATGTTCATTTGCATACAGGCATTTAAGTGCAAAACTATGGAAGTAATTCCAGCTTAGAAAATGTCGAAATCCATCACCTCACTGAGGTTTACTGGGTGACCAACCCCAGCTGCTGTGAGCCTGCTCTGGTCTCCCTGCCAGTCAGGCTGGACTACCCGACAAAGCAGATTTTAAAAAGGGCTGCCTAGCCGATTTTAAATTCTTAAAATCAAGCTGGAATTAGAAGTGTGGATTACCTCATCGCAAACCTATCACACTGAAGTGCCACATGTAAGTTGTGTTAGTTACTGCATTTTGTAACGAACCAGTTTTCAAATTATTAACTTGCATACTGTGTGCAAACATGTAATTTTCAGTCAAACTGTTGATTGTATTCAATTTAATATAGAATAGTTTTCCCAGCTCCTTCTAAAAGTCTCATTCTTCTTCTCACCCTCGTTGTTATTAAGTCTTTCATTTCAAGCCCACATTTCACTTTATCACTTGCTTTCATCCCAATTTAATCTTGTTCTTTCCAACTCTGAATCACGCAGATCTCAAAGACATCTTAGAAAATGTTAGATCAGCTGAAGAAACCCATCCCTATGAACCTCTACTTTCCATTTTGTGTCTCAACACGCAGCTCCTGGAAGACTGAGAAGCAACGCACAACTTCACAAAGAAAAGTCATGAGTTTAAAGTAAGCCGTGCCTCCTCACCTTTGTTTTCTTTTAAAGTAGCTTAGAGGTGTTAGAAACCCCTCACAGTCCTGAAAGAGGGGTGAAGAGACTCACCATTTCACTTGCACTTTAGCCTTAAGCATTTTAACTTATTTTCGTCTGGTTTGGCAAGGGGTCATTGTAAGAAGTCTGGCTCGGCAGTTCAGAGGCAAGAAATAACGAGCAAAGGCAACTGCTTATCTGCAGTGGAAAGGAGGTTTCTGCACAACACACAACACAGAGCTACCTCTCAGCTGAAAACATTTCAGCTGAGTTTTCCTCAAACGGTTATTAAATAATATCCAGTTAGAGAAGTGAGACACGCAATGTGCAGGGCACTTTTAGGTGGGGATGTTACTCCTGTCAAATACAGCCAAAACTAGCAAGAACAAAAACCTTCACAAACACAAGTTATGCAAGGGTTCTTTATTACAACATAAATAATTTCACAGAGTAAAGATGCGGAACAATGACTAAATGGGCACTTTAAGTTACCAGAAAAGAAAAACGTGGCATAACAAAGATCAGTGGTTGAATTTTAAAGCCAGAGAAACCCACATTAAGAACCAGGCACCAAATTTTGATGACAACACAGTTAATCATGCACACAAATTACCAGGGAAGACAGTGGATTTGCTATTTCTTGTTGTCTTCCAGTGAAGACACCCTGCCTTCCTAAACTATGCGCTAGTCCAACCAGTTATTGGCGTTAACATAAGAACAACCAGATGGTATCGTGTGGCTTTTATGTCTGTCCCTATCACTCTTTCTTACTTTTAAATCCACGAATAAGGATATCACAGAGTAAATTTTGTTGTAAGTCAAGCCCAGCAATCCAGACAACCCTGAAGATTCACCAATTATGACAACCCAAAATAACGAACATGACTTTACCTTGAGATCAGTCTTGTCAGTATTGTTCTGGCACGTGCAAGCTGTAACAATGAGATGATGGCAGCGCTTGTGTACAACACAGGTGCACACTAGGAAATAAAAGAGGCATGCTGAAAAGGGCTGATGAAAGACTGAGAACACATCAACCCACCAGCTGGGTTTTTTAAGGCTCAGCTATATCATCAGTACACAGTAAAGATGTGAAAAATGATTGTTGGCTTGGAATTTCCAAAATCTCGTAACAGATTTGGAGGTGCACCTCCAACCCACTGTGACAGAAATTCTGCACTGGAACATTCCTACAGCCTAGAAGATCCTATATAAATATGACCCTATATAAAATATGGGTGATGCACACAAGAAACCATAGTATAACTTCTCAAATGAACTGGAAAAATGCTGTTGAAATTATCCAGTGGAGAGTATTTCTCAAAACACACAAAAACAACATCACAGAACACAGGCCTGAGATACCAAAAGTCACCCCTACATCTCAGTGGCACTGTGCTTCTTACACTGGATATTCAAACTAGTCCTGCCCAGGTTAGTCATTTGAGGCTCAGTGCACTGCTTGGGTCTGGGAAGCTGGAAAACTGCAGCAGAATGGTGCTGCATCTAGCATAACTAGCCCTCTTGGTGGGGACTACCTAATCAGCCATAAAGCACAGCTGGGGTCTCTCCAGGTCTGAAGGTGTGAGTGGAATTGTATTCCTCCACTCCATGAGCCAATGTGCACTGCAGACACCCCCAAGGACTGCAGCTACTGTCTATGTAAGGAGATCTTTTTAATGGAAATTGGAAGTTACAGATGTGTTGCAAGGTCCCATACTATTTTATTTGTGGACTCAAAGTTTGCACCCATGGGGGTCTATCAGCAACTTCCACCCAGAGATTTTGTGCACTTTGTTTACATGCAGCTTCCTTTCATACGAGGACACCAGCGCCCTGTTATATTGCTCAAGAGACAGGCTGTGTTAGAAGGCTAAACTGAGTGACCATGCACCCGTGAAACAAGTAATTCTGCCATCTTACTATAGAAAAAGGGAAAGGTAGAACAATAATTAAGCCCCACATACATCCATACAGCCATTCAGCCAAAACAAAGGTGCTGTGCCAGCCCACAACGCTATCCTTTGAAGTCACATCCCTAATTTCACTTTGTTGAACTACACAGGTAGAGAAAGGCAGAAGGTGGCCATTCCAGTAAGATGCTCTGTGTCCCAACACCTGCTGAATGATGCCCTGAAGGGACCCTGGATCTCTGAAGCCTAGCTGGGCATTACATGTACTCAGCAACTCAGTGGACCTGCACAGGAGGAAAACTGTGGGTGAAACCCAGCAACCGGACTTGTAGGTGTTTGCATGACCATAGGTGGTTCCCCCTGCATGCATGCAAGCCGTCAGCCTGACAGCTGCTCCAATGCACAGCTTTGGCTGGCTGGGGAGGAAGAGGAGTGGTGACTTCAGAGGAGCGTGTAACCGCAGGACATCCCAGCGGCACAGGAGAGCGCTCCTGAGACAGCACATCCCACACACACACCGTACGGGAGCAGAGCACCTTACCTTGGCACTGGTATCCCTGCTTCCCAAACACGCCCCTGTTCAAAATAAAATATGAACATAATTTAACAGCAGAAAGCCATTCTTCTTGCAGATTGTTTACAGAAGAGAGAGCCAAAATGCAAGAGGATCCCAAAGGACAAGATCCCCGGGGCAAAACTGCTCAGCAACGATCGCACAATTCAGCACAGGGGTGTGAGAGCATAACACAGCACTACGAGGGCTGCAGCTTACAGGACGGGCTGTCAACACGCATGTTATTCCCCACAATCCCCCTCACTCTAGTTTCTGAAATACCTCACTTTATTACAACACACACCACACTTTATTAGCCTGATCCCAGCAGCCCACACCTTGTTATTATCTCTCCCACTCCACACTCTTTTGAGACATATCTAAGTTTTTCTCCCTGCTCTGCCTACTCCCCCACACCTATCACCCCACATCTCTTACGCCTTTTCTGTTCTCAGGCATTTTCTTTAGTTTTTCAAGCAACTTTTTTCTCAGTTTAATCTCAAAACTCCACTCAAGTTAATATCTGGGGTCTTTCTTCAGATTTGCTTGGGTTACTTTTTCCCCTCCCTGAAACAATATCTACGCTCACAAGCGAGGAACACCGTGCCATCCCCACACCCTCTCAGTTTGCTTCCAGCATCCAAGGTGCATGTTGCCTCTGGCCTCTCTGTAGACTCCAGTTTGCAGCATAAAAGTACCCTGCTCAACCTCATGGCCAAGGGCAGTCACAACGACAGCCCCCGGTAGAGTGCTGGGTGACTGATTCAGGATCGGAGGTGGTATGTCGGTCCCCAAAACACGAAGGGATGGGAAGCTCCGCACCACCGCACTCGAGCCGCTCTTACCAGATGAACTCTCTGCAGTGTGAGCAGTACGTAGGTTGTCGCAGGTAGGTAGCCATGAATTTGTGCCCGTTCACCTGATGCACTCGCCTTCGCATTGCCCGCTGGCGTTTCCGAGTGAGGTTCTTAAAAATTCGATCCCTCTGGAGAGTCCCTGTGTAGAGGAAAAAAAAAAAAGTACATGACCACGCACAGTTATTACTCCTGGTTTTGCTCTGGCACAAAACGTTTTCAAAGACCACGATTGCATCCCTGGTTCAGAAGTCAGGGGACCACACTCTAGAACAAGGAAAGCATCTTGGACAGGCAACGGAGGAAGTTAATTGCAAAGGCCCCTTTAGCTCAAAATTACGTTCTTTATCTAGAAATACCTGCCTCTTCCCATCATTCCCTCACTCGTCTCCCATGCTGAGACATGTCACTAACCCACTCACTTAATTCACAAGCTGTAAACAGTCCAGAAGCTCAAGACTAATGAGTTGTTACAACTCACAGCCTTTTGGGCAGTAACTCCCGAAAACATGACTGCGTGCTACCAACTGACCAGCCCCGCTTGCCAAGCCAAAGCGATGCCTGGCTCCGTGGATGGTGTTTATCCGCTTTCTCATGCTACACTTCAGTATTGCTATCTGTATCAATTTTGCTTCCTGTATTGGACAAAAAGGCACAGCCTAGTTTTTCAAGGACTGGTAGTTGTTTGATATGTGCCACTCTCAGCTTTCCTGAAAGGGCTCAGTTCCCAAAGGGTAGGTAATATTTTAAAGTTGTGGGAAGCAGGGACCCAGTAACTGCTGGCATTTCGATCTGAATCTTCTCAAAATTTAATTTAGTATTTTTTTGTACTGCGTTTAGTTCAGCCATATAAAAATTTGCTAGCAGAGCTCAATTTACACAAAACAAGTCACTCTCAAAAGGCAGAGCTGAGCTCTAGATTAAGAAAGCCATTCCCATACAGCAGCATCCATCTGACTTGCAAATCACAGCCAGCTGGTCCCTTGGATCTTTGCGCAGACCGGGTCAGACTCAGCTGAGCTTCCCAGATCAAAGCCTCATCTGGGGCACACTCGCCTCAGAAGAAGAAATTAAAGTTGCAGTTTTCAAGCTAGTTGGTTTCTGAAGGACAGCATCAGGCCCTGATAACACGTGCCTTTCAGGGACACGCAACAGAGTCCGCTAGAGGATTGTGTACCGATGTACGTACTCGGGACTCGTGTTTTGGGCACGGACCGGATGCAAGACAAACGCCAGCTATTGCCAAGCTCTCTGCACGGATGTAATGATGTAGGAAGAGACAGGCAGTCTCTAAACTTCCCACCCATCTGATCCTCCCAGAGCAGTGGCTCGGCAGCAGTCCCCAAACACAGCTGTTCCCCTACCACTTCATTTACTTATACAAAGCGGGCAGCACTTTTCTGCTTTCAAGGAGCTTTGTTGATTAACCGCGGGGAGAAAAAAATAAAAGGAAAAAGCTGACAACCTGATCACGGCCCGAAATGTAAAAGTCCCACATCACAGGCATACTTCCCAGTCCTCTTTGTAGGAGTGGAGATACGGGAAGCCATCCTGTCAGTACTGAACCCAGCCACTTCAAAGGGCCGCAAGCCACACGATGTATTCCTCTCGGTTCTCTTACCACGCAGGTTTAGAAGCAAAGCCAGCCATAAAACTCATGGGACTTTTTTTCAGCGCTGTTCTCCCAGCCATTTGTGCATGCACCCCCTCCACAGGCACTAATGGGAACCTCCTACCTGATCACGTATCTGCAACATGGAGCACGGCTTGGCTTTAGGACAGCTTGCATTTATTTTTAAAATGGGAGCATATGTTATAAATTAGGATTTTTCAATTAGAAAGAAAAAAAACAACAACAAAAGGATGTGGCAGGGCTGATCCAAGCACTTAACAGAACCCTGCCTTCTTCACTGCACAGCTTCAAGCAGCTGGGCAGAGAGACTGGCGCAGAAAAGCCTGCCTTTCTAGGGAAGTGCTTGAATGGTTGTTTAATGCTCGCTGAAGTCAACAGGACTCAGGGAACCACAGGAATTGCCAGACTCAATCAGAACATTGGTCCATCCAGCTCAGCATCCTGCCTCTGTCAGTTGGCAACCAGAAACACATGACAGCAAGATGGAGGAACCCTGCAGCTGGGACATAATTTGCCTCTTTCCCACACACAAGATGTCATCTTGATCTCCAGAAGTGAGAGCTGATGTGCGGAGGTTTAATATCCCTTCCTAACACTCAATCATCATTGCACAGTTTCAATAGGCTCATTATCTGCCGTAGGAAACATGGTTAAGAAGAACTTCAAGAGGTCAGCCAGTTCATCCTTCTTCCCCAAAGGAGGAAGATTAAGAGCCAGTTCCTTCACTGAGCTCAAGCCTCCTGCAGCTTCATGTAAGAATTAAAAAAAAAAAAAAAAGAATTCCTTACAGTATTACTAAACTTGCCCACTTTTAAATTCAAGAGAGCATCTCCTTGATCTAGGTTTAAACATGCGCTTAAGTGTTTTCCTGGATCAAGGCCAAAAACGTCAATTAGCAAAGTATCCTGTCTTGGTGTTCAGCACGTAGAGGAGAACTTCCAGGGTGTGGAAAGGGCAGAGCGGGGTTTGTGAGTGGGCAATGAGCACGTCAGCAAATCACCTAAAGAAGCAATCCAGTTACTGGCTCGCTCCATACCATCTGCTCCAGCAGAAGCCCAACAGCTGATGCACTTTAAGTTCATGCACTCAAGTTTAGCAGAGTTTAAGAGAATATGTTCCCAATTTAGCTCATGTAGTTTCTGGTTTAGTTACGGTTCCCCTCAAGGATCAGCATGGGGTAATTGCCCCACCCCCCCAGTGCTCTCCCATGCAGCGAGAAGCCCACATGCAGCCAAAAGCAAACCAGCCCTTTGCACCAGGAATAGGGGACACTGGAAGGTCCCACAAAGCCATCGAGGGGGACACTGCTGTGTGTCCCTGGGGTTTGCCTGCCTTCAGAGACTGCAATTCTGAAATGGTTCAGGAAGGGCAAATAATGACAGGCATTTCTTTTTCATGGGTGGAAGGGAAGTTTTCATGCTGCCTGCAGAGGTGGATCTCATCCATGGTCAGCCCCGAGCCTTTTCCTCTGCGCTGTACTTGGCCTCCAACTCCTGTTCTCCAACCACTGGTATCTCATATGCAGTGTAACAGCTTCATCTTACAGACCCAGTTTTCATTAAAACACATACCACAAGCTCTTTGTGCCTTTGGGGTTTTTTCAAAGCATCATTCACATTTAAAATGTTCCTCAAATCTCACCTTTTCCCACACTATGCTGCATTACCCTGCCAGTTTCTCCAGATGCTGCTCATCTTCCAGGTGATCCTCACCCATGCTTACATTCACCTCACATTACATGATAACAAATCTAAGCGTTACTAAGCAGGAGACTGACTTCAGCAAGGCCTGGATTACTTTTCATGTACAATCAGCTCTTTTGGGTACTGCTCTTCCCATTTCCTGATGTCATCCTGAGCAAACAGGAAGGAGAGCACAGCGCAACTTCAGCCAGACCTCGTGCCTGGGCGTAGCCGCAGGAGGCCATCTACCACTTGCTCCAGTAGATGTATATATACACCCATATCCCACAGAATAAATCCCTTTTTCAGAGGGCTTGGGCACTCACCCATCCCACACACCACATCACGGAACAGGCAAGCTCAACCCTCCAAGACGCAAGTGATTTTGAAATGGTGGAACAGACCTCTACCAAAAGTACCTTCCTCCAACAACCACCCTACCCAACCACCCTACCCAACCACCGAGACGGCAGTTCCTCACCCACACCCATCACATCTGGCCAATGTAGCAGCCCCTCGTGCCTCTCCCCTCTACTGTCAGGGGATGTAAAGTCATCACAAGACATTTTACTGCTCCTGTTCTGCGTTCTGGCCAGTTCCCTATAGAATACATATTTTCCTTCTGCATGCAGAAAGCATTTTACGAAACAAAGCAGCTCTAGGCCACTTTGGGAGACCCAGACTTTTAAAAGCCTTTAATCTTTAGTACAGCAACAACCACCATGAATGGTTCAAGTGTCAAAATACTGCTATAAAAACGGACAAGTAATTGCACAGTGAAGAGAGTTGTCCACATCCATGGTTGAATTTGGACATCTGTAACTACTGGGTATTTACGGTGTTTGGCTATGTGCAAAAGTAACTACAAAGTTAAATACTGAAAAGCTTCTTCCCCTTTCCCCCTCTCCACTCATGCCTAACACGTGTTTATGGCAGTGGAAATTATGCACGCGGAAGGAGAGGAGAATAAATAACCCACCAGGTCATCTGAGGACATCTGCACACACTAGCATACCACGCACCCACTCAGCACCCTCATTAGGCTGCCCCACCTGCCCTGTGAGCTGACCTGGTCCTGCCCTTCCTGGCCAGAGATCCCCCCTTTCTCTCTCTCTCCTCCATTTTTCATTCTGGGGGGTATTTCAGTTGAGTCCTCCCAGTGGAAGTGTTAAGTCCTCACAGCAGTAAGACACAGGAATTGCTGCGGAATGAAGTGCCGTGTGTGTAACTATTTGCCTCGAGTAGTTACAGCCTGTCAGGTCTCACCTATCGGAAATCAATTTCACTGCTGTGCTATCAAGTGCTGCTGTACGCCGGCATGGAGAAGGTCACAGAATCACACAGGTTGGAAAATACCCTTAGGATCATCAAGTCCAACCATAAACCTCGCCCTGCCAAGTCCACCACTGAACCATGTCCCTAAGCACCACATCTCTTAAATCCCTCCTGGAATGGTGACTCCACCACCTCCCTGGGCAGCCCGTTCCAGTGCCTGACAGCCCTTTGGGTAAAGAAATTTTCCCTAATATCCAATCCAAACCTCCCCTGGTGCAACTTGAGGCAGCTTTCTCTTTTCCTATCACTTGTCACTTGGGAGAAGAGACCCAACCCCACCTCTCTGCACCCTCCTTTCAGGGAGCTGTCAGAGAGCGATCAGGTCTCCCCTCAGCCTCCCCTTCCCCAGGTTGAACCCCCCCAGCTCCCTCAGCCGCTCCTCACAGGACTTGTGCTCCAGACCCTTCCCCAGCTCCGCTCCCTTCTCTGGACACGCTCCAGCACCTCAACGTCTTTCTTGGAGTGAGGGGCCCAAAACTGAACCCAGGATTCGAGGTGTGGCCTCACCAGTGCCCAGTACAGGGGTCATTCGGGTACATCCCAATACGTGACAATTTCTAGTGTTACACTCCCATATATGTCAATGGGATTTTTCTTTATTTCTGTCAAAGATACTAAAAAAAGCAATGTGAAAAGCCTTAAAGCAATAATGCCAATAGTTGAAAACTTAATGAAGCCTTTTTTTTATTAGTAGCAGTAACAGTATACATTTTCCTATGCTCCCCTGGAACACCAGGTGATCCTGTTGCACCTAGTGGGTACGTGAGCGTGGAGCAAAAACCAAACACTAAATTTATGAGACTGTAAAAAGCAAGATAGCAGATTGACAGACCCCTCGCCTCTCACAACCACTGTAGCACTGAACAATGATTTCAGATCAGGCTAAACGCTCGGCTAGCTCATGCTCTTAGGGTGCGTTGTAATGGGTGTTTTAGAAAAATAATATACAAAACAAACCAAGTAAATGAGGGGAAATGAACACACACCCCCACCCCTTCCAGCCATCGGTATGGAGGTGTTCTCTCAATATTTACCTAACAACAGGCTTCCTTGCATCTACTGAATATGAACAGCGGCTGAACCAAGATGTTTATTTTCCAAGCTGGAAAACACAAATCTTATTACAAAAATCCCTTAAAAAAGGCTTGGTATCTTGTAACCAAGAGTTTTATCACCATAATCCCATGGATGGTCAAAACCACAGGAAGCCTAACGAATTAAAACATTATAAACATGACACAGCATTGAAGCAGCTGAGAGCCTGACTGAAAAGCAAAAAGGATTTAAAAGCTACAACCCAAAGTGGTATTTCCATCGCTTACTGTTCTGATTCCCCAGTATTAGTGCTGCGGAGTGAAAGCCTTGCTTTTCCTCATTACTGTGAAGTTTTCTCTTCAGTTCCCCTCAAAAGCCAGCTGGAAAAGAGCCACATCCACAGGGATCGTGTTAACCACATGGGGCTTCTCTTCCACTTCACGTGCATCAAAGTTTCTGTCCTTCTGCTGCTTGTGCCAATCTGTGCACAAAACCAGATCGGTTCAAACCCCAGGAGAGGCTCATTGCAAAGCAAACACGTGCCACATCAATCACAGGCTGGGACTGACATTTGATGTCGCTGCTGTTTTCGCCTCTGAAACTGGATAAAATTTTGT
Organism: Rhynochetos jubatus; assembly: GCA_027574665.1. Lineage (NCBI taxonomy): Eukaryota > Metazoa > Chordata > Aves > Eurypygiformes > Rhynochetidae > Rhynochetos > Rhynochetos jubatus. The sequence goes on along the minus strand of CM050648.1, from coordinate 139,483,304 downwards.
ATGAAGACCAGAGAAAGAGCCAGCTGGTGCTGGCAGTACTAGGTTGTCTTCTAGGACTTCACAGAAAACCCACATTAATGGGCAGCTCATCTTTTAGAATGACAACCCATCAATATTGTCTGAAAGAAAAGAAAGGAACAATGATTCTCTGAATCCAAAAAAATAAAGAGTTTTGCCACTCATGAGTATAAAACAGCATTATCAGCAGCCTTGGAAATGCAAAAACATGTAATCATCCCTGCATCAAATCACACAGAACTTTGCACTCGAGGCAAGGTCTCTGTTGTCCAAGTGCTGAAGTAGGGCAGAAAGGCCATCTTCCTTGTTTTCCTGCCAAGTCTAGGACATAAATTCATCTCGGCTCGCACCCTGAGCTCTCAGTGATTAGCAGCATTTGAGTACTGAGGCTGAATGATGGTGTTTCAGTGCAGCAGCAGGGAGAACAGGATCAGTGAAGTTCACACACCAATATTAGTGAGCATGACAGTGCCCAGCTATTGCCACAAAAGCCTGTCATAGGCTCATTTCTGGAGTTACCCAATGACACCAAAGCTCTGGTGGCACCAGTGAGACAGCAAAGCTGAGAGGACACGTCTCTGTGTTTCCCAGGCTTCCCAGCTGAGCTCTGCTCCATCCATCACTGCTAACTCCACCGCTCACCTCATCAGTGTGGAGCTGGGGTCCTGGACCTTTGAGGGGCATTCAGTTTTCTTTGCTCACAGTCTGTTGCACTTGGCCACAGCAGTGCCAGGGACAGCAGGACAGCTCTGCAGAGCCAGAGCGACCAGCATGTGGCTGCTGGGAGCCATCCACATGCACAGGAGGGGAGAAGGCTGTAAAGCCTAGCGCTGGGGCTGAAGGAGGAATAACTGCTTTTTATGTTTGCATAAGGTCTGTGAGAACATGAGAGAGGAGGAAGGTGGTGGCTTGAGAAACTCTTAAAACAAGTGTTCTGCTGCCGCTTCAAGTCTACCAACCAGTTATGAATGCCATACAGGATATTTTGCATAGAGTTTTAATCACGACTGCCACACAGGTTTCCAGACATGCACAGGCTAACTCAAAAATACTGTTCTCCACATCTACTTTAACAAATTATTTCTGGGAAAATTTTTTTAGAAGCCTGCTTGAGGATGCTGGCAGCTACGAACCGCAGCGCTGCGGCACATTGCGCAAGGCTGAAAAATATGAATGGAAAACCCTTCCCATTCATTTCTGCAGTGAGTAACAATGAATTGAACAAATGGGATACTGAGGATAACAAAAGACTTTAGCGAAGATTGAGCAACCCTGTGCCATAGAGACCAGGTTCTCAAATGAAGAGCATTGTATGCCTGCCCATTTGTGCTTTCCAGGCCACAGGCTGCAGAAAGGCTGCAGAAAGGCTGCCGAGGCGGCTGCGTCTGTGGGAGACAGCCACTTCCCCGCACTTCCCGTTCCCTTCTCTCCACAACCACACCACTGAGAGAAGGAAGGGGACAGCCCCGTTTTTCACCCTGTGCTTGTTTCTCTGCCAAGAGCAAGAAAGGTTTTACCTGTGCTCCATTTTATCATTCCATCTCTGCAAGCTTTTGCATTTGTTTGGAGATTGTAACCTCATGATATTTCTGTTTGCAAGAGAGACCAGGCTGGGCTGGTAACAGCTGAGAAGAACTGTCTCAGCTTGCACAAAGAGGAGATGCCAGGAGAGAAGGATTTCATTTTAAATTAGAGGAGGGACTTGCGGGAGACAGCAGGAACCTGAGCACTGAACCGAGCCCTTTGGAGCCCCAGACAGGCAGTGTAACTGGAAAGCAAGATAAATCAGGTCACATCCAGCAAGATAAGAGATACGTGCTTCCCTCTGGCTGTCCTCAAAGGTGGTCTTCCAGCAGGGCAAAGACACCCATGCCCCAGCACCCCTGCTCCCTCCTCAGACCTGCCAGCACGACTCCATCTGCAACCGCTCCATAACCCAGACCCGTCACATCGACTTGGGGGGGAAAGCAGGCAACGGGGAAAAAAAAAATTCCTATTATTGAAAATTTAAGTTGACCTACACAAACAGTGAGAAACAGGCTGTAATAAGTGCCCTCCTTCTCAGCTGCAGGCAGAAGGGCACATCTGCTTGCATCCTCCATTTTATCCTAAGATGGGGACAATCTTCTTCCTTACTTTAAGATGTGCAAATGATACTAGTACCTCGTACTTCTTACTGCATTGCTCATTAAAGCCTTAACGAACTGATTCTTCTCCCTCCTCCCCATGCCAATTATAATCATCATTACTTCCTTGTGCTTAGGCAAGTGAATTTCCATTGTAAAACCTCCTGTTAGTCCTTCCCACCTACTAAACTCAAGAGAAAAAAGTTGAGATGTGATTTATTAGGGAAGGATACCATTTAAATACATTATTCATTAAAAACAGGAAAATAAAATCAACAAAGCAACTTTGATCTTTTTCATGATTAATTCATGTGCCAGAAGCTTTCAGCACCAGAAGTTTTAGAAGATTTCAAACTATGTTGGCTACAGAGCAGAAGTCCTGATGGAGTGACAGCATCTATAGGTCAAAGCTACCAGCACTTGTGCAAAATCCTTGAGAAAAGCAGAACTGGCAGGCTGGGCAAGCAGCAGGGAGATCCTGAACCTTCCCCTGCTCCCAACGCCTCAGGGATCATGCGTGTCGTAACCATCAGCAACTCACATGCTCGTAGGTGGCTCCGTAGTAGGTATCACAACACGCTATTAGGAGGCCCTACCCACACAGGGAAGCACGAGCTCCAAGTTCAGCCTATTTTTAACCAGATGCAGTTCAGAGCTATTTTTAAGTAGATGCTCTGGGGACATCCTTCTTTTGAGCTACGTGGCCAGCTTCAGAATTAAAATCAGTCACTTTGATATTAAAACAAGAGTGTCCACACAAGATTTTACACTCAACTAAATCTGCTTAAAATTCACACCTTTATGTTTAGAAAGTGCAACTTTCCAGAAACACGGGCTTAACATCTGCCTCAAAGGAGGAGGACCAGGAAAATACTCTTTATGTAACACGAGACAAATCTCACAAATAAGCCAGGATCAACAGAAAGCCAGCTGAAATGGAAATATCAAGCAGCTTGTGTCCAGAGGGACCCAAAGTTTTGCAGCAATTCCACAAACGGCAACCGTGTTCCTCAACACAGCAGCCATCCCTAGGACAAAACCTCAAAGCCTTCCTCACCAGGGGCATTGAGCCTCTCAGTGGGAAAGCAAACTGTAACCCAACTGGTATCTAGACAGGACAAATTATTTGGGAGAGCTAATTAAGTAGGACAAGTTTAACACTCCCCTTTTTCTGCTGTCAGGGCCGCCGACTGCTGTCGTGCAATGTCTCGGCCTTTCCCCAGTCCCAGGAGGTGCACTGGCCTTGTGCTCACCTGGGAGGATGACCAATACCTGAATCACCACCCTGCAACACCTGGATTCTCCTGGTCGACTGGTCACCCAACAGTTGCACAGACACAGCCCAAGTGGTCCAGCCGCATACTCAGCTCTGATTACACAGCTGATCCTGGTACTCTTGAGATTTCCATATGGCAGCTTGCTAATAAGTTCTCTAATTGCAACAGCCTTAAAAAGCAGGTTGTTTACCATGTCGCTCTCCCACGCAGATTCCCACACACCATGGGCTGAGCAAGACACTGCTGCAGCAAAGCATCTGTCAAAAAAAATAAATCCAGCCTCTTGTATTCCAAGCGTATTGCCACCATGAAGGTACCTGCCAAAAGGCAGCACCTCTTCTCATCGAGACAGTCCCCACCTCGGTAATGCAGCAAGGAAATACTCGGTGCTCAAGCGCTCAGGCTGGCAATCACGTTTGGCTTCACTGCACAGCCCATCCTAAAACACTTCCGCAAACGGCACAGACCATTACTGCTCTGCCACGCACCGCACCTCTCCTAGTGCTGGCACGTTACTGTCATTTCCCAGAGGGATTTCCCAAGGGCTGCAGGCCAGGAGGAGCGGCGCCTTCAGAAAAGACAGCTGTCCCTGACAGCTGACACAGCCAGACCTGATCTATCCCTCTTCCCCATCTCCTCCCCAACAGGGGTTTCACCCTGCAATACATATTTTTATATTTCTGAGATCTCAAAAGCAGATGTCCCAAATCCATACAAATACAACTTTCAAAATGCTGGGTGCCACATGGACAGGGTGTTGCCTGCCTTCACTCAGAATCTCTACATACAGAAAGGGAACGACCCTGCCAGTGGCCATCAGCACCACCACCCAATTTCATTCTCACAGATGGGTGGCCCTTCCCACCAGCTGTAAGAGCAGCAGTAAGAAGTAGGTATTGTGCCTCCTCACAGGCTCTCCCATCTTTCTCAATTAACAAACAAGCAGCGATGGGTGAGCGAGAAGAAAGTCACTTTCTCCAGCAACTTGAGAGACACCTAAAGCCTGCATCTCTTGTCATCTTTTTGCCAGTCCCTCAGTGGGGAAGGAACACATGGGAGGGAATTCCTTTAGGCTCAAATGACAGCAGATGAAAGGCAGCCTGCAGTCTGATGCTCACGACAGCCCTTACGCAGATTTAAGCAGTTCTCCCCCCATACAACAGCGTGCCTTCCTTCCAGCACTCCCATAGTTATTTCGAGACAGAGTAGCTCCCAAATCTGGTTTGCCATGCACCCCACAAACAGCTGCGTTGGCACAATGTGGGGTGTGAAACCAATCTGGGGGGGCAGGGGGAAATCAGCCAGACTTCATGGTGTCTTCTGTAGAGTCCATGTCCCTAGCATCCAGGCACTGCACTCCTCCTCACAGCACAGCCCAATTGTGCTGGTTTTGACTGGGACAGAGCTTATTTTCTTCACAGCAGCTAGCATGAGGCTATGCTTTGGATTTGTGCCAAGAAGAATGTTGATAATATAGTAATGTTTTTAAGTTGTTGCCAAGCAATGCTTACACTGACCCAAGGACTTTTTTCAGTTTCAGATACTGCACCTGTGTTCCCAGCTTCTTGTAGACAAGAAGCTGGGAGGACACAGCCAGTACAGCTGACCCAAACTGACCAAATGGATATTTCATTCCATATGACATCGAGTGTTCCAGGCCAGGTTGGATGGGGCTTTGAGCAACCTGACCTAGTGGAAGGTGTCTCTGCTCATGGCGGGGGGGGGGGGGGGGTGGTGGAACTGGATGGTCTTTAAGATCCCTTCCAACCCAAACCATTCTATGATGCTATGATTCTGTGCTTAGTATTTAAGTTGGGGGAGCTGGCTGGAGGCTCTCTCTCTGGCTGTCACTGCTCTGGGACAAGTTGGGTGTCAGTCAGTGGATGGTGACTGTATCACTTCGCCCATCCCCCCCACCATTGCTGTTTTCCTTCTCATTATGTATTACAACCACTATTAGTAATATTTTCATTACATAGTAATTGTAGTATCATTATCTTATTTCATTTATTTCAATTATTAAACTGTTCTTATCTCAACCCATGAGTTTTTTTACCTTTTCCTCTGATTGTCTCCCCCATCCCACCAGGGAAGAAGGGAGGTGAGCAAGCAGCTGGGTGGTGCTTAGTTGCCAAGTGGGGTTAAACCACAATACTGAAGCCGTGGGTGCTGCTGGACTCGGCTCTACGTGCCCATTGCATGGGTCACAGGTGTGCGATGGCCTTCATGCAAGTTATCATCAGCCCTTTTGGATGCAACATTGGAGTCTTTCTCTGAAGGACCTGTTTTTCTCACCTTACCTAACACTCACGAGTGAGTTATTAAATATTAACTCACAAGTGACCAGAGACAGGGTAAAAACATGCACAGGACCAGACTGAACCCCAAATTCCTCACCCACTACTTAAGTCCTCTGAGCTGAGCAGGCTGGAAAAGAAACATCTTCCTGTCTTTGTTCTTGCTGATCCGCAAGCGTGATCTGCAAGTCTGTATTGTGAACATACAGGAAGGACAAGTTTTAAACACAAAAATACAGCATTTCCTGACTTTTGAGAGTTTTGTTTTCTAACATTAGTAATATCCTTCAAATGTAAGAAGGTTTCTGTTTTTAAGACAATTTTCTAAGTTTTCCAAACAATGAAAACTACCATTAGAAATAAATTCATCCACTGGAACTGGAGCAGCCCTTCCCTTCCACGGTCCGGATTCACCAGCACAGCTGTGGTTTCAGACACACAGATCCAGGGAGAGAGGGTAGCACTGACAGGGGAATCATTCCCAGAAAAGGACTATGCTCTGCTGTGCAGATCCAGTACTAGCGACAGACACACACTTGCTCAACAAGTTTGGCAGCTAGACGGCAGAAAAGAGCTGAGATTCTGGGGTTAAAACTTGGTTCCAGATTCTAGCAAGAAATAGGCTTCACTGGCCACAACTCTTCTGCTGCAGCCTTTCCTCATCTTCTGCAGCTCCTCTACCATCCATCTGTCCATATTTTTCCCTTCCCACTTTCTTTAACCCTTTGAGCTTCTTTAAGCTTCTTCCTCCTTACAGCTCCCGTCCACACCCAGCCGTCACCACTCCCCAGCCCAGTCTCCTACTTCCTCCTAACTCTCCTTATATTTTGCCTCTGTCTGTCTCAAGACTCCTACAGCTCTAGTAGTTCGAGTGACTCTTCCCAGTGTTTCCACCATTCACTGTCCTTGCCCTGTGTCCCAGCAGACAGGAATGGAGAGCAGCACACCTGCTCAGCCAGACCTCCCGCCTTCCTCCCTCCTGCCCTGCCACAGCTCCCCAGGCCAGCGCTTAGCTGAACCAGGAGATAGATCTGGCCTCAAACCAACCCACACCCCTGTTCCAGCTTTGCTCAGCTCCCCAGTCCAGCCAGCTGGTGCAGAACCAACCCCACGCTAGGCCAGCCCAAGAGAAACCCGAGAGCATCCTTTTCAGACAGGCAGATTTACCCACAATTATGAAACAATCCCATATCTGCAATGCCCAGCAGTGCCAGGAGGGACAGCCACCGAGGTGGGAACCTGCTCAGTGCAGGTGATGGCCACAGCCCTCAAAGCCACGCTGATCTCATACGTTTTCTCCCTGAAGATCACAACTGGCTAGATTTTCCCGAAGACAGACGAAGTTGGCAGAGGCTCGCATCCCTCCCACCTCTGCTGTGCCAAGCTTGAGGTCGCCCTGGCAAAAAAACATCAGGATCTCTTTGCTCAAAGCTGTATTTTGATTTGGAACCTCATACTGGAAATAACAATGATTTCAGCTGAAGTACTCCAGAAAATAAAACTTTTTCAGCTGGCACTGAAGAGCAGGAAACTTGGAATTTTACACTGGGCACACTCAGGAACAACCCGAAACAAGGGCATAGAAGCAACTGCGAGCATGAGGATTTGCCTTTGAAAAAACCACTGGAAGACAAGCTCTGCTTCCTACAGCTCTGTGCCAGCTTCTCCAAGGCTGAAGACCCCATTCTGCTTGGCTATCGATGAGGTATTGCCCCACTCCAGTGAGGTGCGGGAACTGACTGCCACGGCATCCACAACACGCAGATGACTGGTGCTGCTGATCCTCGCATCTGCAGAGGAACTTTGCCCCTCGCAAGCCCTAATGATGTATGAATACCTTCCAGGTAAAACGAGGTAATTAAGCACTGTGGCACAACCACATTTCGTTACCTCGTGCATCCCCTCATGCCAACAGGTCCAGCAGATCCACTCACGCAGAGTCGAGTGCTGCCCCATACTGCAGCCAGCTCATCGGCACTTCTGGACACCTGACGGAATAGACTGCCAGGCACAAGGAGCACCCTTGCCTGTGGTGATACCACCTAAATTAGGAGTCTCCTCCAGCAGCCAGCATTGGCAGACCAGGGCATTAAACAGGACACAGCCTAATTCAGTTGAGGTGGTTTTGTTGGTATTTTTTTTCCCCTCCAGTTTCTGCTACACATTTACAGGGTGACCCTCGAGGGCTTTTGGACAGCCATTCACCTGTTTCATCAGTCAGGTACCTCAGAAATTGTGGGCTAGGGAAATTCAGGTGCAGCCATGAGGTATGGTGCACAGGGCATCCCCCCTCCATCCCAGTCCAATGGCATCATCCAGGTGCCCTTGACCACAACGGAGGGAGATGGCCATGAAAGGGCATCCCCCAGCACAGGGTGCAGCAGCAGGGGATAGGGTTGCTGCACAATCCCTGCCACAGGATCACCGTCCCCACCTCCAATGGCTTCGTGCTCTTCTCCCTTCAGCCCACATTTGCCATCCTGCTTTGCTGCAGCACAAACACCCGCTCCAGCACAACGCTGTCCTCCAAGGCCGAGCAGACAGATTTAAGCTCCTCTGGGAACCACCATCACTTCTTCCAGGAATCACATTAAAATAAAGCAAAAATCTCTGTTCCTCATTACAGCCAGGAACACTGAAATCCCAGAGCAGATTGCAAGCTTGCATATTTATATCTATGTTTCAGAGCCCAGACAAAACACAGCCCACTGAGGAAGTAAAGTTAACCCTGCTACTGCTGTCTGTTGTGTTTTTACACTGTCTGGGTATCTAAGCAGTTGACAGACCTTGGCAAGTTATGAATTACTGCCTAAAACCTCTCAGCATTAGACATACTGCAATACGTGCGGAGCTCCAATGGATCCTTCTCTAAGGAATAAAGGTGGTCTTGTGGATATGCAGCAGGCTGGGGTGCTGCTCACCTCCTGGCTCTCTATTAAACTCCCTCCATAACACCGAGCAAATCACTTAATTTCCCAGAACCTAGACCTTCCAGCAATCAGGAATAAATAGTCTTTTGTTTGTTTTTTTTTCCTCTGTTGAAACCCATTTTTCCTGTGAAAATTCAAAATTTACCAAACTTGCCTTTTCCTTCTTTTTTTTTTAAATGGTGGAGAGTCATATGTGAGATGCAAGAGCGGCAGGGTGCAAAAATACTTGGGTTCTCTCTACCCTATTTAAACGTGAAATGCAATATGTACATTTTGAAGGCTTCACTTTAAAAAAAAAAAGCTCAAACTATCCTCTCACCATAAACAATAATAATGATTCAAGTTGATCCACTTTGTCTATCTTCCAAGGCTGGACTGTCTCTCATCACAGTGACCCCTTCTCATGCCACTGTCAGCTGGAACAGGGCAAGTGAAAGGCAGCGCTCGGGAAGACGCAGTACAGCCCCTTCTCCTAACGGCAACTCACAGCCGAAGGGCATTTCTTGGAAGACCTAAAGATTCTTTTCTGTGAAAAGAATCTCCAAGAGGTTCCTCATGGTTTCTCTGACTTCGAAGTTCTCTCCTGAGATCCTCAGTGTTGCCCAGAGCTTTAACATCCCTTCATAACAAGGATGGAGCTGCTTTTATTCCCGTTGGCTTGGCTGGCACATCTCCGTTGGAGTGCTGAGTGTGACCCCCAGGACAGCAATACCTGTGCTCAGGACTTCAAGATCAGCCTCTGGAATTGCTTTTTACTTTTTAACTGGACTGACATCTTCCAGCAAGGCTGGAGATCCAGTGGCATTCACCTGCTTCCCACGCAGAGATGCACAGCATCTGTGGATGACATTCCTGGTCTCTGCAAGGACTCAATCTTCTAGGGTGTATCTTCTCCCCCATGGGACTCGACATTGTTCTGACCTATTTCCATCTGGAAATGCAGAGTTGGACCAACATGGAGTACATCTGGAAATCCCTTGCCTGCAGCATGCACATATGTGACTTGTGTAAAGCACTGGAAAAAGCGTAGGCACTGCAAAAAAGTACTGGGCTATAAAATACACGTCTGCTGCTGCTCTCTGCCACATAAGACTTTGGGCTAGACATTAAAGACTTCCATGTCCTCAGATTGTAAACGAAAGAGAGCAAAACTTTATCCTATTCTGCACTGATATCGCCTATTCAGATCAGAAGGTTCTCTGGACAGTGTCTACTACATGCCTTAAAATTCTCCTGCTTGGGCTAGTAACCCAAAACAGAAGAGTGTCCCAACTAGCCAGGGGATGAGAATGGGACATTTTTCATTCCTGGTTCCTAGTTTCCAATAATTATTCCTTTAACTATAAAAAAGGCTGAAAACACTCATTGTTGCAGTTTACAGAGGACTGGTAAACATCTTTTTTTCCACCCTCTTGTGCAAGAGCCTAATAACACATCTGCAACCAGGAGTTCTGTGGGACTGAGGAGCTAGATTACAGTACAGAATAAGGATCTTCTTAGCATAAAACCTATATCATTTGAGACTGAGGCTACAGATCTTTACTGGTGCCTGTCTGAGGAAGTGCTATTTCCTAAGACAAAAACCACATCACAAAAAGGTATTCCAAGAAAAAGAGACAGCAAAAGACTAAAACTTCGTGCTTGAGAGCAAAGCATCCCAAATACATGACGTGACAGTTGCAAAATAAAGAAGCGTTTCCTGCTCTAGAGGCAAGTTCAAGCTTCTTGGCTGCTGCAAAGCCTACCAACATTAAATATTTAGCAATGGGTGCTATATCTGCTCTACCAAGTCACTTGGCTTTTCAGTATTCTCGTTGTTCTATTTCTTGCTCAGAACTCAAATTTGTCTTTGTCTTTCCTGACACTGAAAGAAAAGAAACAACCATTACTTACCTCACAATGATGAAATTAAAATTGAACTTCAAGCCAGAATTATCACTTTGAGTGACAATTAAAAAAAAAAAAATAAAAAGGGCAAATTGTAAAGGTCTGAAGCACTAAAATAGAAGCACTGTATTTTCTGCAGGCCTTGCTTCATTCATTAATTCAGTCAAATAATTTATTTGTGTTAATTTCATTAGTTCTGCTCAAAATCAGAAAGGGCAAATAGCAAGAGAGGTGGCAAACTGAGGGCACAGCAACGCTCCTTGTAGGCAAAGCTGCGAGGGGGCTCCTCTTGCTCTGGAACTCCAGTATTGCAAGGGAGGGAGGTTCATGCCGTCCTTCAGGCACATACCTGGGGCTTCCTGGTGTCCAGTCTGACCTCGCTGTGGTGAAAGACCCTGACCCACGGACGATCACCTGCTCTTGGGTATCTCTCCTAAATTCTCACAGGCATCCAGAAGCACCAACAGCAGGAGTAGTGAACCCACACTCCCTGCAAGACTTTGTGTCAAGTCAATCACCCCCTGCCCAAGAATAAAGTAATTCATGGCTTGCCCTTTGCTACTGAATCCCTGGAACTGGTATTCAGTAGAAAAGAGAGACAAGTAGTGGAGAGCTGGTCTGAATTCATACCACCAACTGTTCAACACCCAACGGGGCACCCCAATAGCATCAGAGTCACTTGCTATCAACAACACAAGCCCCAGAGACAGAGGCACCAGGTCACCTTCAACCAGGGACAGGGGGACCTAGATGACTCCCTGGGAGAGCACAGAGAAGCAGCACTGGAGCACACCACGCTGGAGAACCGCAACAGCCCCCCCTCACTGGTGGGGGGGGTTGTCTCCCTGACAGGGTGCTGCCAGGTACTGTCCAGGACTGGTGACAACCCTACTTGGAAGCTGTTCACCTGGAAATGGTTACGGCAAGAGGAACAACATTAGGGAACTCTATACCCTATGCAACACTACCTGTTTTAGGGAGCAATAAAGGATAAATGTTCCTTTAAAGAAGGCTCAAAACAAAGTTAAGATCTTGTGGTTTATCTCAGACATCCTGGCACACACACGGATCATCACATGGAGGGAAGGAGGACACAAATAGTTCCGGTAAAGCTCAGCTCCTGCAGTCTCCAGAGCTGCCTTCTGACCGCTACAGCTTTGCTGAGCCCCGGTCCCATCCCCAGCTTGCAAAGTGCCTCACATCCATGGATGAGACCTGTCTACGGCAAAGAAGAAAATAGACATTAAAGACCTCCTGGTTTTTTTCTACTTTTAAAAGCCTTTTTTTAAAGTCTTCTTAATAGACTATTTTAATAGACTATTAAAGTCTGTTTTTAATAGACTTTCCTATTTTTAAAAGAAATTGTAATTTTGATGACTTGAAAACATCCTATTATTAGGCATGATAAAATAAAGAAAACCTAGGAAAGAGTAAATAAATTAATATGAGGGAGGGAGGTGTTGGAGGGGGAAATCCAGCCCTAAGCAATGCCTGAAGTGTCAGTCCTCATCTTCCCTATAAAACAGCCTGGAGTGAAGCAGCTCTTGGGTCCACAAGGGAGAGGGCTGGAGGAGAGGGTGCTTCCCTCCACCCCAGCCGGCTGCCAGGGCCACCAGGACCCAGCGTGGCTGGCAGAGACACGGTGATGCTTGGAGAAGTAATCTCCTGAGGTAAGGAGATTTTCATTTTAATTTTGCACTGGTGGCTTTACACAGGAAATGTCAGCTGAATGAGGGGAGTTAATATAATCAGATATAGCTTAGCACAGCAACAAATACATCCAGCAGAGAAAATACAGATAGACAGGGATAATTTCACTAGACCTCCCTCGCTTCCTATTGCTCTGTTCCTTTCTCTTCTTGAAAAATTACACAAATCTTTAATACGTGAAACGGGCATATTTCCCTGCCTCAAAACAGCAGTTTAACACTGATGGACAGAAGAGCCATATGGGAACCTACAAAGCACTAACCCCCCTTCCAGCTGTACGTTTTCTATACTGTCCTTGTCCTGATGGTACGCGAGTGCTTCTGCCAGGCATGCTGCAACCCTTGCAGGAAGGCCACCCTTCTTCCCCATCTCTGCTGTAGGTGAAGCAGAACCAAACTGAACTTTTGGTCAAAAGCACCAAAAAAACCCACCACTCCTGAAGCCAATGCCAGCAGGCCGGTCTATTTTGGGTAAGCCTTCTAGGACAACAAATAGTTCAGTCTCAGGTGGACTTAACATCTCAGGCTTTTTGTTTGCTTGGTTTTGCTATTTCTGCTTCCCTCCCTCCTCTCTCTCTTTAGTCATTTTTTGGGCTTTTAGAATCATAGCATGGTTTGGGTTGGAAGGGACTTTAAAGCCCATCCAGTTCCAACCCCCCTGCCGTGGGCAGGGACATCCTCCACTAGACCAGGTTGCTCCAAGCCTCATCCAGCCTGGCCTTGAACACTTCCAGGGATGGGGCACCCACAATTTCTCTGAGCAACCGTTTCAGTGCCTCACCACCCTCCCTGTGACGAATTTCTTCTGGATATCTAATCTAAATCTCCCTGGTTTTTTTTTTTTTCCCCTGCTTTTACTTTACTGGAGTTAGACAATGATGGCTGAGACCCTGAATTTGGCTATACAAATACAATTCTGAGCCTTCACATTTCCAGGGGGAAAAAAATGAGAGGAAAAAACATAGAATAAAACATAATTTTATGAAAGAGACCTCACCATTTTCCAAAAGGAAACCTCTCCCTGATGGATGCCTCCACTATCCAACAACTGGGAGAAGCCAGTATCTGCACTCAGGCTTGCCCCGGATCACGTCTATTCTTGGACACTCCAAATGTGACCACACATGGGACTAACCGGTCGAGAAAAGCCCCAAGAGCTGCCTTTGATCTTCCTGTTCTGTATGTCCACACATCCTCAATAATGGCAGAGGAAAGAGAAGTAAATTATTTCCAACGTTTCCCATTTTCCTCAGAAAGCAGTAGCAGGACAAACATTTCAGTTCTCCTCTCATCTTTGAGACCTTGTTAGCAACACAACAGCTTAGCCACCAGCATGAGCTTGAACCACACTGGATTTATGCTCAAGCCCCCCATCCCTGCTCAACCCTGCTTTAAATGGCCAAGCATGACACGCTTGTGTGTGGCTACAAACTGGCATGCTGACCAGTAAAAGCCCTCTAGTTTCTTGATCTCATTACAACTCACATCATTGACTGTGGCATAGGCAGTTAAAGCCAATTTCTAATGTCCTTTTCACCCCTATTGCTGCCTAACAGCCATTACCTTGGACCTGCAAAACAGTCCTCCACGCCTCCCTAGCACACCTTTGCACTCTCCCTGTTCTCTGGTTACAAATATAAAGCTTTTTTTTCCAAAATTAACTTGAAAAAGTTCATGTCTCCCTGTCAAAACATAGTTGTAGGGAGCACCTCCCTAGGGAAGAAGGTGTACATAATCTGTTAACATTTTAGGCATGTGAAAGCAGTTCCCAGACCCCAGAGTTAACACCTGGGCAGAGTAAAACATGCATTGCTACTTGACAGGTAAAGAACTGAAAGTTGCAGTGATGCTGTGTGGCCTGCCCAGCTTTACATGGAAAAGGAACTTCACTGGAAAAGTGAATTCTGGTCCCCTGCCCTGCTGCCACCCCAGGGTGTGATATTCTTTGTCTTTCACATCACTCCCAGACCACACATTTTCTTAGGAGTCAAAGTCAGCCAGGCTTTCTGTTCTCCCTCCTAACACACCTCCCACAAGCAGGATTACACCCTGCCCGTGGTCCCTAGGAGTACAACCAGCCCAGCTGCTTGGGAAGGATGCCGGCGAACCCTGCCACCGCTTCCACACCACGGAGCTGGGGAGGTCACTGTCTCCCTGCAACCCTTGCTGGGCCCTCAGGCGCGGCTCAGCTGATTACAGACTGGATTGGGCTCAAACACTTTAGAAGGCCACAGCTGTTCTACCAGGGGCAGAGCACTCCTGGGGCGTGAACCACGCAAAGAAAACCAAAAGCTTCACCAGCTCCTGTGATGCACCAGCTCCCTATCCCCAGCACTCATCTGGCTGCCAGCTCAGCAAGAGCAAGACAGCTCCCCAAAAGCTCCAAGTAAAGCACCAGCTTGTATTCAAACCTGCATCTGAAAAACAAAGGCAGGGGCACTGACAGGCCAGCGCACCCAGCACAAGGGGTGAGCTAGGGGAACTGCTAGGCAGGAGAGCAGAGCTTCACCGTAACCCCTGAAGCAAGCACCCCCCAAACTTGCACCCCTCTTGCATCCAAGACGGAGCATGGCAGGGTGGGCTGCCTGTGCCGCAGCCCCCGGCACGGCCTCCATGCCGAGCAATCAGTTCCTAGAACAACCAGAACAAGAGAAAGCATTGAAAATCCAGCTCTCCCAGGCTGCAGGTATCAGACAGCAGAGCAGACCCTGCCTTGATTCTTGGCTTCTGTATAGAAAACGCCCCCCAACAAAAGCAGTTTGAGGCCACGGTTAAAGCAAGTAAGAACAATAGTGCACGTCAGAAGAAAATAACCTATTTCTGAGCCCCATGCAAGATTTCCTGGGTTCCTGCAGGAGAGCTCAAATCCACACTTGTAGCTGATATCACAGTAAACATCAGGGAAATTAAAAACATCACACTATAAAAGACAGTCACAGAAAACATCCACCCAGACACTTTTTGAGGGCAGCTGTCATGCTAAAAAACTTCTAAGTTTCCCGTGCAAAGTGAACTCAGGAAACAGAAATGCACGTGAAGCAGACAGGAACCATTATGGAATAAGAATCACCCAGATGTTTTAAACATATTTGACATGCTCCTTTAGTTTGCCCCTCAAGAAGTACCTAGGAGAAAAGTATGAGTGACAAAACCGATCCGTTTCCAGGACAACTTCGGATAAATGAACCAGATCAAGCACAAATCGGCTCCCTGGGTCCGAGGTGGGACCAACAGCACAGCAGAGGGCACAAACGTTACACACGGCTCCTTCCAGATTTCCCCCATCACTCAAGAAGCCTCCAGCACACAACAGCCCATGGCTGGCGTGAAAAATGCCATCCCCTCCTATACCGGCTGGTAAGTGATGGCAAGAGTGTACACCAGAGTCCAGCTCTTAATGGAAACAAGCCAAAATAATTCCCTTACCTTCCGTGAAGCTGCCTGTAAGAGTTATGACAACAAACACTTTGCCTTCTGGCTCCAAATCCACCTGAAAAAGTAAAGGAAACGTTAGAGTGTTGTTTTGCAAGGCAAAGGCTCTGCTTGGGATTTTGCATGATAAATCTTGCCAATGTTTGATAATATTTGAAGCTATACATATATTCTCATGCACATCCTTAATTTTAACAACAACATCAAGCCTCTATGGCTCAAATTATTCAACATTCAGGGCTTCATAAAAATAAGGAACTTGATTCCTTCTTTTTCCTAGAAGTGCTGAATAATCTCAACCTTGCCAGAGGAAATAAAGATTAAAGGGGAAAAAATAAGGTTAATAGTGTTCCAATTTGTCATATAAATGAAGCAGGAGCAACATTAAACACAAGCAATTCTCTGAAAAGATCCATGCATATCTGTTTGGTGAATTGTATGGATATTTTCTCCCTATTACATCTTCACCCACTGAAATTGTTTCAGTCTCAAAATACCATCAGTGGTGGGGTAAATGCTGATTTCTTACATAAATCACCTTTTGTCCTGAAACCCACAGAAAATAGGAAACTGCTAGTGGTGTTACCTAAGGACTTCTTGTCGTTTAATCTAAATTAGATAGAGACATAGAACATAATTTTAGGGATCAGAGATTCAATCCCAGTGTCGGTCAACCTGTCCTTGAAAGAAGGTATTTATTTTTTGGTCAGTAGGTTTTTAGTTACATGTATAATTAAGGACTTGCTTTTGGTTTGGGCTTTGGTTTGGTTTAGTTCATCAGCTAGATTTTAGCAAAAATCACTGCTAAGGATCCCTGAAGTTTGAGTCAGGCTGTCACACAGAAGTCTCACTTTGGTTTAGTTCATCAGCTAGATTTTAGCAAAAATCACTGCTAAGGATCCCTGAAGTTTGAGTCAGGCTGTCACACAGAAGTCTCACTTTGGTTTAGTTCATCAGCTAGATTTTAGCAAAAATCACTGCTAAGGATCCCTGAAGTTTGAGTCAGGCTGTCACACAGAAGTCTCACTTTAAAAAAATACAAACAAACAAGGCACCCCCTTCCCCACCCTCCATACACCCCCAAACTGCAAGGTTAAAATTAGGAAAGAAGAGCTTCACACCTTGTGGGTATCAATAATCTGTGCAGAACAGGAATTCTGAAAATAGAGCTCTCTGGAGGAATAACCAAACATGACCGTTCAAACCCTCTCTGCCCTCATACTGCCTTCCCTTGGTCTAGCAGAAATAGAAGCAAGTCACCTGCATCAGCAGCCCCTAGTTTCATCACGGAGGTGCCCAGAATTAACGCACCTTGGTGTGCACACTGTGGGTAGAAAAATATTTCCTGGTCCAGCACAAAAGGACGGTAAGCCCAGGCTCCCTCTTTTCTCCTCAGGTAACACAGCGTATCCTGCCAACACTGACTCCTCTCCAGTGTTAACCCATATCACATCATTCAAGTAAACCTCTAACCATAAGCCTAAGCTCCAGGAGAACAGGATACGGACCACCACTAACCCAGACAACTTTTGTCTGCGGTTTGGAAAACCCAGCCATGCACCAACCAGCCCTTTCAAGGAAGTGACATTAAGAAACAGATAAAAAGGAAAGCTGAACTCTACACATCTAACGGAGGAGCCAAACAGCCATGCTACAAATGGACAGAAACATCTGCACAGCTGTAAGCTGGGGAAGGAGGTGTCCAAGCCAGATGGACTTCACAGGGTTAAGGCAGAGCAGCGGTTTCTACTGGCACCTCCACTCCTAGGATGATAACTAACACAAGCTGTGGGAAAGCAATCTTCCAGGCTAAGTGAGGGGAAAGCAGACAGCACACACCCTCACCGTACATTTCCATAGCCTACAGTTTGTTGCAGAAGTAGATAAATTGTTTTTTAAACTACTGGGAAATTATTTGGATGAGCAGAGCAAGTATTTTCAGAGAAAGGATGAGAGAACATCCTATTCACACAACTCCAGCTACAGTCCAGAAGTGACACATCCCTATCAATGGTATACAAAACAGGGAAAATAGAACTGCTTGGGAATATCCTATCAAAATGTTGATTTTTATGGATATTTTCCACTAAAAAAAAACCAAACCAAAAAAAAACCCAATTCAATCTGAGAGGGAAAATTAAAATTAAATATTTAGCTTTGACTCAGCATTAATTTTTGAGTTTGCTTAGGCTTCTTGCTGCACTGGCTTTAGGAAGTTGTGTTTGAACAGGCCTCTGTCTCCATTAATATGGAAGATGCTCCCCAAATAAACTTCAACTCCAGCGATATCATGCATCATTTTTTTTTCCTAAGTTTCAGTTCACTGGAGAGATACACGGCTTTGTAAAGAAATGGTTCTTTCAAAAATGTATAACATCCATATATAGTCACCCAAATTGTTCTATGGAATATCAAGAATGCAGATTTTATGGGAATATCCTTAATTAGGTTTCAAAAAATAATTCTTCAGTGCTTAACATTTTTGTGCCAGTCTCGATACACAGCACTGCATTATAATGCTGCTTTTACGTTCACAAAGAGGATCCTTCCTCCTTTCTTCTGACATACACAATCTCCAGTGGGATACACTCCTGCACTCCTTGTTTAGTCTTAAAAGCAAAGTTCGTCAAGACACAAGCAGCTGGGTGCTGGTCTGTTCTCCCGAGTAACTGGTGACAGGGCAAGAGGAAATAGCCTCAAGTTGCATCAGGGGAGGTTTAGATCGGATATTAGGGAAAATCTTCTTCACTGAAAGAGTGGTCAGGCACTGGAACAGGCTGCCCTGGGAAGTGGTGGAGTCACCATCCCTGGAGTTCAAGGAACGTGTAGATGTGGCATTAGAGGACATGCTCTAGCGGGCATGGTAGTGTTGGGATGATGGTTGGACTGGATGATCTTACAGGTCTTTTCCAACCTGACAGCGATTCTGTCATTCTGATTCTGCAGAGCCTTCCTGCCCTCAGGCAGACCAACGCTCCTGCCCAACTCGGTGTTGGCTGCAAACCTACTGAGGGTGCACTCGATCCCCTCATCCAGATCACTGATACAGACATTAAACAGAACTGGCTCCAGAACTGGCCCTGGGGAACACCACTTGAGACCAGCTGACAACGGGATTTAATGCCATTCACCCCCACTCTTTGGGCCCACCCATCTGGCCAGTTTTTTACCCAGCAAAGGGTACACCCATCCAAGCCATGAGCAGCCAGTTGCTCCAGGAGAATGCTGTGGGAAACAGTATCAAAGGCTTTACTAAAGTCCAGGCAGACACCATCCACAGCCTTTCCCTCATCCACTAAGCAGGTCACCTTGTCACAGAAGGAGATCAGGTTGGTCAAGCAGGACCTGCCTTTTGTAAGCCCATCTGACTGGGCCTGATCACCTGGTTGTCCTGTATGTGCTGTGTGATGGCACCCAAGATGATCTGCTCCATAACCTTCCCCTGCACCGAGGTCAGGCTGACCGGCCTGTAGTTCCCCGAATCCTCCTTCTGGCCCTTCTTGTAGATGGTTGTCACGCTGGCTGACCTCCAGCCAACTGGGACCTCCCCAGTTAAGCAGAACTGCTGATAGATGATGGGAAGGGGCTCGGTGAGCACTTCCACCAGCTCCCTCAGTGCCCTTGGGTGGATCCCAAGGCCCAGGGACTTGTGTGTGTCTAAGCCGTGCAGCAGGTCACTAACCATTTCCCCTTGGATTATGGGGGCTTCATTCTGATCCTCATCCATGTCTTCCAGCTCAGGGGGCTGGGTACCCAGAGAACAACTAATCTTACTATTAAAGTTGGGCTACTGGGAGGAGAAGTCCTAATTCCTATGTGACCATGAAAAATTACAGTTGAAAGGCTCCAAATTGAGGACTGAAGCTCTAACATGCCAGGAGCTGCTCAAACTTTGGCACACCGGCACCCTGCTGGATGCAGGGCTGTCAGTGAAGTCTTGTCTTATACAAGAGGCTAAACCAGACAGTCTTAAGAGTTTCTCTGGTCTTAAATTGATAGCAACAGCAACAACAAAAGATAAGATACAATGAAATTAGATCATTAAAATTAATAGACCACTGGTAAAAGTCTGGCTTTTGGAACTGCTGTGAACGCCTTTAAAAATAAATTTGACCAGCTTAGTAGCAGCCAACACAATATCCACAATCAACTTCCAGAAACACAGAACATGCCTGAAGCAGAAAACAATTTCTGACTTAGAGAACTGAAAGGAAAAAGTCTGACCACAGACCTGCCCCCTCATTACCCTGCCCAAGGTTGGACAATTGAGCAGCTCCCACCTGACAGGACGTGCTTCCTCTCACCACCACATACACCCCATCCCATGGCCACACAATGTGCAAGGGCCTCGTGCTGGTGGCAGTTAACTCCTGTGAGCTCCTCACACTTGATGGAGCAGAGCCCACAATGCCCGTGCATTCAGACAGAGGGTCACGCGCTGAGCCGGCGTGCACAACAGGCAGCTTGCTGAGCCCAGGCCCCAGGGATAACAGCAGCCATGCTTGCAGCATGGTTCCCCATGTTGCAAGCCCTTGCTTTACACCTTCATTACTGCCTTCACACTTTGTATTGCAGCTACAGAAATAGGACATGCTGCAGGATAGCTTTACTGACCCAGCACGCAACTACAGCCACATTTGGGTATGCAGAAATATGCCCATAACCATCTGAAACCAGCCGCCCACAGATGCGTGTGGTACCCTACTTCTCCCCCAAAAGGAGGAACTCCTAATATAAGCCCTTGTTCAATCTCTTCAGTCACTAAAGAATATCTCTCACCTACTTTCACTGACTGAGAGGACTTCTCACCAGGCTCTATTATTTAATAAGATTTGAGCTCTTCAAAAGAAAGCAGCTGCCAAAGGACTGGCCCTCCAGCCATGGAAGGGATAACTCTATCTAGCGACGGCTGGCTGGCGGCCCGGGCCCCAACTGTGCGCCGGCAAGGCTCCGGCAGTGTCGGTACCTCCCAGCATCAGCAAACACCCTCGGGATCCAACCTCACAACAGCAGTGTGGGTGTAACACAAGTGCCACGCTTGCGCCAAGTTTTTGCTTCTCGTTTCTTTCCTTCCTAGCATTAACTGTGGCTGCTTAAAGGCAAAAAGCAGGGGGCACAGTATTCTTGACAGAATTATTAAAGCCCAAAGCAGACCATGCAATCCGTTTGGGACAGTGATGCAGCTGATGCTGATCTTTCATAAGAAAGGTGGGAGAGGCTGAGAGAAACTCAACAGACTGAAGGCAGCACAGATGATACTAAGGGGAAACTCCTATATCATAACTTAGGAGATAAGGAATACAGGAATGTAACCGTCCATACGTATTTGCCAACAATATTCAAAGAGTAATAAGTGATATTAAAAAAGTGTGCTTCTGCAGAGAAAAGTTTCCTAATGCCAGTATCTATTTGGCACAGGACAACTTCTTTTAGGGAATAGCAGAATACTGCCTGGAAGGTTTAGTATCAGAGCAGGAGGTACACTGCAATGGGAAAGTCCTGCTGCACTGGGAGAAGCAAAGGAGAAGTCTGAATTTTTATGCACGTGTGATATTGCCAATGCTACGATGAATGCTACACTGACCTCTGAATAAATCACACTACACTGGCGGCGTGATGAACAGCCTGCACAGCACAGCATCACACCATTGGCATGCTTAGCTGTAATCGCCCTCCCCTCTCCGCAGTGCTTTCATCCTCAGTCTGGCCCCCCAGAGAACAACTGGGAGGAAAAACATCCACTTTCCTGGCTGTTTTAGAGGTAACTTAGCCAAGTTTTAGCTAACTGGGAGAGGGAAGTGTGCTTATCAGTGTAGTAAGGCCTCTTACCGCTGCTCTCTTCTAGTTCAAGGAAATGGAAGACAGCATGTTCGTCCACAGCACAAAGGGTGGATAAGATCAATGGTTGGAGCTCAGAAACCCCGTTTGTATTTGTAAGGACACCACAGGATTTTGGCCCAGAGCTAAGCATACACTTTAACTTCTGTTGAACTTCACAGCCGTACCTAAGAGAAAACAAGTGCTGGAGGATTTTGGCAAGCAAGCTGCAAGTGAGCAGGTAACAACTGACGAGCTCAGCCGCGGTTTCGTTACGCCTCCATCCAGAAAGGCAACACTTTGGCAGCGAGGCCGAACACAGGACGGAGGACAACTCTGCTCCTAATCCAAACCACTCACAGGGTGCCCCATGCCTGAACTTGCTGAGATCACGCAGCTCCACGTGACTTCAAAGGGAGCTGCCAGGGATCGGTTTCCCACAAGGAGGGGCCCCAGTCAACCACCTCACACACCTTCTCCAGCAAGAGACCATGCTAATGTCGTTCCCAACAACTAGGCAGGTGGTATTAACTCCCCTCCTCTGCCTTACCAAAAAAAAAAAAGCAAGGGAACAGATTCAGGCAGACCGAAACAGGGCTCCTTAGTCATATGCCTTCATATATAATAATGTCTTCACATACAATAAAAACTGGTCGCGCGTGATTCATCAATGGAAGAGGTTTGGAAAACAAATTGAGAAGGAGGGTAATCTCTCAGGCAACGTATCAACACCCAGCTAAAGCATCTACTGAACTCGAAGAGCCGGTAAAGTCAGTTGGCCGCTGAGAGCGCCTGGCATGCCTCTGTGCAAGGCTCGCCAAGGATGGGAAGAGGCAGATCCGAAGGGTGGTTGTCTGCCTGCGAGTCGCTCGCTCTCCAAAATGGAGACAAGGTGGACCTCCAGGATGAAGAGCCATCTCCAACACTGCATCTGGCACAAACATTAGCTCTTGCAAACACAAGATCAGAATATCATCTTCCTCCCCTGCCCACTACAGATAGCCCAGTCTGAGAAGACTGACCTGGAGTACACTGAAATCAGCAGGAATCTTTTTATTGTCTTTGGATCAGTCACAAAAGACGACTGCATTTACCCTGGAGCCCAGGACATCCTTTCTGCCATTGCTGCTCTGTCCTTTCTTCCCCACAGGCACAATTAGTAAGCATCCTAGAAGTACAACCTTTTTCTAAGCCATGTCAGTGCTGACGTGGCTTCAAAAACAGAACAAGCCAGACACTTGCAGTGAATAAAGCAAATATAAAAGCTACCTGGGGACTTAATTAACTTAATTAAACAAGTAGCTATATCTTTTGACTTCCTACACAATTTTGAAATTTAATTAACAGAACTGCATATATAATCAGTCATTTGCAGAGGCAATTCCCAAGGCTCTGTTCAGTCAGAAGAGCTGAAAGTCTGGGTTAGGCTGAAGCTGTTTTTTCACATGCCTCTAGTTATTTCTTTTAATTTTTCTTGTTTAAGCTCCTAACAGATCATGTTTATGGAATGTCAGATCCTTCTGTGTTTCAATAAGGTAGCGCCTCCACCTCAGCATGCCTTTGTCGGACAGGTCAAGTAAGGAGCTTCCTCAGCCAAACACACCGTGTCTGGATTAATCAGTCCCTCTTGTATGTTTTGAGGCTGACAGACACCTGTCTATCAAGTCAAGCACCTTTGGAAAATCCTTAGGGCTCCCTAGTACAAAGGGGATTTTGCATTTCCAGACCAACAAATTAAAGTATTTTTCCTACAAATGCACAATATGCCACTTTCAGGATTCAAAACAGCGTGCCTAAAAAAAAATGGGGTTCCAAGTTATCTCCTCATTCCTGCAAAGGCTGGCAAGCACTGAGGGCAGTAATTTCCTCCGCAGATCCAAGGGCAAACATGAACAGTACTCAACATCCCATGGCAAGCTCTGTGCAGGGAAGGTCCTAGGAGATGCCACTTGGTGAACGGCAGCGATCCCAGCTCTTATGCCACTTGAGCTTTCAATCTGGTGCTGCCAAGCAGCAGCATCTGCCTGCTCCCACCAAGACTTAATTTTGACACCAGGCCTCAAAACAAAGAGCGAGCACCAGGTGACAAAGTGATGCAGAAAGGCTGCCAATCCCACCTCTAATTGGTAGGTCCACGCTCTGTGCCGAATTCACAGAGCATCAAAGCCCTCACAGCTCACAGATTCCAGCTCCAGCAGATGCACGATTAGACCTAGAGATGATCCCTGGTCCCTCGAACATCAGCCCAGCCATCCCCTGGTAGGGGACCAAGGGTCAAAACTTCTGCCGCCTGCAAGCGGTTTAACACTCTGGAGGTAAACCCACAAATGGGTGGAAAGTTAGTCTCGCTTGTAACTCCTACAACCAGTTATTCCAGCTATTACTGTAATATTGCCATTATAATTTTTTGTTCCAGGAGAACTGTTTAAAATATTACTTTTGTTTTTAGTCAAGCGGCATAATTACAAGCTATGCACCAGCCATGAACAATCATACATAACTAATGACTCTTAGCCAATCCTGGGCTCTTTAATCAATTTTAGTTTCGTTTCATCCAAGAGATTATCCACCTCAGCAGGAGATTGGCTCAGGTAGGAAGAGCAAGGGCTGCAAGAAGATTTATCTACCCCGCGAAAATTCCTGCTTGAAGGGCTACAAATAAAGTATAGATAAAAAAGGGATTCTTATATCCCAATCCAGGTTCTCCTTATATTTTTAAGGAAAAACAGCTACTCTCTGGAGGGATTTCTGACCTCTTTTTCCGGAGTTATGTGGCAGGAGGAGAGTCTCCAATTGCCTGGTTATCAGTCCTACAGCACTGAAGTTTCTCAAGGACCAGGCACTGACCCCAGCAGTACCACTGCTGAGCAAGAATGCCTTTCCTTCAGAAATTTCAGTGAAACTCAAAATGAAATGGGGGACAGGGGAGAGCCTAAGAGTCCCGTGCACACACTGGAGTCTGCAACAGAGGAGGGATTCCATCCACAGCCCCCAGAAAAGTGTGGGGCTAGAGATGACATGGGTGGTAAATGGGTGGAGAAGAAAACCATGAAAGATGACCAGACCCCAGCAGCAAGGGTGCCATTTCGGATGGCACAGAACATGCCAGGCATGGGACAGCTCTACAGCTCCCACCTCAGAACCTTCCCCTCTCAATACAGTGGGGTGGTTTGTCATCACCCCTCCCCGCCAGGCCGGTGGGTCAGGGGAAGCTGGTGGTCTCCCACATTGGAGTGTGCAGCCCGAGCTTACCGCAGGCAATGCCCACGCCACAGCCACCGGCGTGGTCTTCCTGCCCTGCATGGCTCCTGCAGCACGCCGCCGCTGCTAGAGAGCTCCAGCACAGAGAGATGGGGCAAGCTGGTGGAGCAGCACTCCTGGGATGCAGAGCCCTGGAAGGCCAAGGTCTCCCCTTCTGGGAGAAGTCCCAGGGAACAGATAAGCGCAGGGCAGCAAAAAGCCTGCTCTGAACCAACCCTCGCACCCAGGAGACACCAAGTTGCAGGCCATTCTGCTCCAATGTGTCAACAAATGGCACCCCATTTGCTCAAGTGACTGCACATGGGGTCCAGGGGAGATGAGAAGCAGAGAGCAAAGGCTGCCCTGTGCCCCCCTGGACAGCCTCTGCAGCCCAGCTGACTGCAAAGAGCAGGGGCAGGACACCATTTCCTGGGACGTTCTCAACACCTTCCTGTTGCCTTCCTTCTCCAGCCTGTACGACCATAGCCCACATGAAACCAAAATCGCGTAGGCAGGACGCACTCTGCCTTTCCCTACCACATGCACGTACAAGCAGAGCGTTAGCTCTGCTGCATGCAAATGATTAAACTTACATCTTGCTTTGTGACACCATGCCAAATGCCACAGTGTCCAGTCCACCACTGGATTTTCCTCCCAACTCCTCTGGCCTTCCCCCTACAGCCTTTTTTTTTTTTTTTTTTGAGGGATGGAGGGGAAATCACAGATTACTTTAATGTCCTAACAGGCAGATACTGCCATCAATGCAGGACCACTAAATGAAAAGATGGCAAATGCAGGGCTTCATTTTCAGCTGTTTGAACACTTGATTACAGCAAATACGCCCACGCACACATTCAGTAGCTGGTATCAGGCTATCATCTTCGCCTATACAATGTGTGAAAACTGCCTGCAAACACCTATATAAGAAATTGCTGGTTAGAAAAGGCTGAAAGTGGGACAGGGTCTCAGCTCCTGACAGGACTTCGGAGCTTTGAGAAATAAAAATATTCTATTTTCATTCAATAAACCTCAACAACTAATTACCAACCAAACAAAAACCTTTCCACAGCTATAGAGCCCTTGGACACTACTTTAGCTATTACACTCTGGACACGTGTTGTGAAGGGATGATGCTGACAGCTCACGTTTTAGGTCTCTCACTGAGTACACAATGCAGGAAATGCTGTTTCCTATCTCCAAGTTCTGGAGATGATCAACAAACCTATTGTCTGTCACAGATTTGGCAGAAAAAGCAGGAAGTTGGGTCAGTTTTGCTGTTTACAGTAATAAAGAAAGAAATCACCAACAGGTGCCAAGCAGGCAAGTTGGTGGCACTTCCCATTTGGTCTCTGAGGGCCGTAGCAACGAGTTGGTGAGTACAGTTCTCTCAAAACAAAACACTGACATACTGAACTTAGCACTGATGCAACGTCCCCTGACAAGGAAAGGGCTAGCGAGGGAGCGAGCCCAGGTAGCCCATGCACCAGTCAGCACAGACCAGAGACCTGGGTTTTGCCCGGAGTGGAACAGGCACCAAGCAGAAATAGAGAAGGAGAAACAAAAAGATTGGACAGAGAAGTAATAACGATACTCTCAGTCTTGAGGAGAAGTCTTCCAAAGCACAGGGTTCACCTGCAGTTTTAATTAACCTTATTAACAGTTCTAGGCAGACTTATGAATCATTCACAGCTTTACATTAAGCAGCAAAGTCTGCATCACAGTCTGAGGTCCTGTGTTTAAGGCACGTGTTGGTCGCCCAAGGACTGTTACTGCAAAGCTACAGCAGGAGCGTGCTGGGGAAATCCTCTGGGCCATACAGTGTCAGGCAGGGCCTGCTCATGGATCCAATGCAAGGAATTGTGGACCCCTAAACCAGCTGCAATACTCTGCAGAGAACCCCTTTGCAGTTGTCTCCACAGCACCCTGCTCATTTATCTATTTGTGTTGTTCTCCAGTATTCAGTGCTGGAAAAGATTTTCTTGTTATTCATAGGTTTGGTTGTGTAATCTTAAACTTCCGTGAAATTCATCTCATTTGAGTCTCCATTAGGTGCGTCACTATTTCTAAAATATCTTCCTACTACATATAATTCATTTGGGGTACTGCCGCTTTTCCATTTTTGTCCAATAGCTCTTTCTTCTTTCCAAAACCCAGCAACAGTAGATGAGATCACGAACCATTAAAATCCATTAGTCCTCCAGAAAAAATCCAACAAATTTCTCAACACCCCAGGTAGAAAGGGGAAAGGTCACGATCACCTTCTCCAACCATTTCTGTCAGACTCACTTTTGAAGACCCAAATCCCATCTTTTTAATAAGAGTTAAAAAGTTAAGTCCTGCTGGTATAACAAAAGGCAATTTGCTGGGAAAATACAGCTATATATGGTGCTTGGTCACTACTAACGGGTGCTGTACAATTAAGAAAAGGATCCTGGAGAGAGATGCGGTAAGCACCTTGATGCCTGCAGCTTGCTGGCAGGAAGCCGGGGTGCTATGATACAGAGATTCAAATGCAAACCAAAAAACTCTGCAGAGGGCTTGATTTGCAGGCACCTACCCTCTTCTCCCCTTCAACATCGAGTACCGCAAAGACCTGCACTTAGGAGAGGGCCTTGTATTACCCAGCAGTTGGCGTTTTGTTCACTGAAGGAGGAGCCAACAGGTACCTGTCCCGATCATCGCTCGTCTACCTCAGCCTCACTTCCAGACTTGCTGTAGCATTACACCAGGGTTAGCCGGAACCCCAAAATGTGGATAGAGGGCTAAGGGCCCCTCCATGCCAGGTAGCTCACAGTGCTTGCTTTCAGTCTAGGAAGCTTCCCACACAGGATGCCATTCCCTTGCTGCCACACTGGTATCCCATTCCTACGGCAGTGGTGCTGTATCTCTCCTAAAGGCAACGTGAGGTATGAAAGGAGCCGCAAATGAGATCATACACATCGCCACCTTTTCAGCCAAAGCCCGCGAAGCCCCTTGGGGTGCCATTAATTTTATAGACAAGGAAAGCCACATATGGGGGTGGCAGGAGCAGAGCTAGAAACAGTGCTGGTGGTCTTCAAAAGCCTGACGTAGCCCAGCGCACGGCAGGCACGCCACCTTGAAACGGTGCCAGGACGACCCCGTGGTACCCGTGGAAACCATGCATGTCCAGACGCCAAGAAGAGTCAATTGCTTCACAGCACCAGAACCACCATTCTTCTCAGTGACTAGAAAGCCTTGCACTTAGTGCATTAGGGAGGAGGCGGGGGAAGGCACACACCACCACCACTCCTGTCAGTATCACAATGAAGTAATTTATGTGCAGAATCAAGCTGTCAGCAATATTTCTGACAAAACGTAAGATTTCAGGTGACATGTCTCAGGGACATGCAGTCTTTAGATCCACAGCTCCCATCATGGATAATCCCATCTAAAGCCTTAACTGCATTACTCATCCTTAGTGAGGCTACAAAAGGAGAGATTGATTTCAGGAACTTTCAAAACCCAGACCCTGGCATTGGCTGTAACACCATGGAGAAGCCTAAGCACCTATGCTCTGACCATCCTTTCCAGATCTTGAATTCATCACAGTGACTTCTTTCTTCCTCCTCTCACTTCCTTACCTGGGGGTTTCTTAACACTGAAACTATTAAGGACTAACATTTATATCCAACCAGTATTAATCCACATCTCCTCTCACACAACATGTTGCAAGATGATCTGTCAGATGATTTGAGGCAAAGGATGAAAAGCAAACTGTCAAATATGGGTGGTGTCTCACAGGAGAGAACCTGCTTGGGACACAGGGAAAGATGGAGAGGAAGGTGAAAAGGACGTTAGTCCACACACTGTCATTCTATCATAACCCTTCTGCCACAGCTTGTGGGATTGTTTAACATCCCTGGTACACACATCCCAGAACACCATGTGAAAGCAGTAGCAGTTTCTGGCCGCATAACCGATTAGATGTTTCTAGAGGTACAAAAAAAGAGGAGTGCCAAGGCATGTACTCCCCCAGCATTCCTGAAGGTATGATGCTTGCTCCTGGTGTCCAGATGTTACCGCTCACGTCTCCGCTCAAATCCCATGAGGTCCAGCGCTGGGAGTCACAGTCAAGACTTGATGTAGCAGAAAGAATGTAGGTTGGGATCCAGTACACAGCTGACAACACCCAGAAAGGACATGTCATTGCCAACATTTGCTTTGCCAAGTTAGATCATATCCTATCTGTATAGTGGGTTTTGTTTGTGGGTTTGTTCTTCTGTTCGGAGGTTTTTTTGTGGGGAGGGGAGAAGGAAGAATACAGTAAAAATATTTCTGTAAAACAGCTGTTAAAAAAGGGTGCAGAGATGAGCTGCTTCATGGTGAAGGACCCTGGATTGCATAATACTACAGAAAGGATTAGGAGAAAAAGAAATTAAGTGACGAAATCCCACAGCCAAACACTGCAATGAGACACAGTCTGTCCAAGACCAAGCAATTTTTGGTCCCATCAAGCCTGTGATTACAGTTTTCCTCACCTACCTCATGAGAGAGATGATCTCACTACCCGCTTGTGACCATAAAGTCATAGTTGTGACTCCAGCAATTGAGTTGAGACAGGAAGGAGCTGACAAGCATCAGCCTTCAGCCTTCTCCAGGCTACAGGATGGGTGACAAGGTGCCATGTCACCAGGATATGCAGTTCAGCAGACCCAGCCATCTGAAGGAGGCAGCACTTCTGGGGTTTGCATGCAACTGCAAACTGACAGGCAGCTTGCCAGCATCTACCAACAGCACGTTGACACGTATTTCCCCTTTGTAATAACTCTTTTTCCCTTTCCACAGTGTGGTTTCAAGATGAGGAAGAATTTCTCAACCAATGTGACCAAGACGTATCTTGGATCAAAAAAAAGGTGGAGAAGGGGGGGTAGAAACAGAACCTAGAAAGGGTCTGTAGAAGAAAAGGTGAGAACGTGGTTGGAGTGGTTTTGCTCAAGTGTCAATTGAGAGCATAACATAATGCTGACCACATTTCCCATCCAATGCTCCACATCACCTGCAAAGCTGCAGATAGATGCTCCTCTCTTCAAACAGCTTTTGCTGGAGATGACTGCAAGTCCAAGCACATGGCAATCCTAGGTCAGCCAAGAGCAGGACAGGCTCCATTACAAGGCCATCATATTTCGGACAACCACTGTCATGCTCCCTCCTTGATAAATATTTAGTTTATTTGTGAATGGAAGGCCCGGCATTTTATCTGTGCCACAACCCGTGTTGCAAATGCTTTATAGTATAAGCACACATGCTTTTAACTCGAGCCCACTAACATGTTTAAAAGTATAAATTCCCTTCTGGAGAAAACTACTTCCCTATCTGGGCGGCATTGCTAATGTGGGTCTTACGCTCCTCTTCCCGCTGACAAACAGACCTTGCCGATGGGACACACATTACTTTATTTCACTCCAGGAAAAGTCACATCAATTTCAGTCCTATAACCTTAACCTGAGAACTTTCACCAGCTGAGGAGAGAAATCCCTTAGCCAGCATTTATCTTCTTTCAAAATAAAATCAAATAACTTCCCTTCTTTAAGGTTTACCGAGCCCTGTAATAAAAAGCCGAGAAGCCAGTCCAACAGTTCCTCTCTTCTGTAGGAGCAGGATGCTCAGTAATGACCTTGGGGAAAAGAAAATGAAAGAGATACAGTCCCACTAATAACTGTCATACATCCAATGAAGTATCCCTAAGGAAGATAATAAAACACCTAACGCTGATCAACTCCTCATACACACGATACTCAGAGAGCCCTAGATAAGATTACGGAAGTGAAGCGCTAGATCCTAAACTTCCTGCCAACGAGATCCTTCCCACCCCTGCACTCTGAGTTTCAGCTTTTTATGAATCTAAGAGATTCCTCTTGCAGCACAGCAGCCCTTGAAAGGCTTCTGGGGCAATACCACACATGGTAACACGAACCACTGGGGTGGTTTCGGATACCGAGCTAGAAAGTCTGAACAAGTAATGACCCACTGGAAAATTCACAGCGAGAGGTGGAAAGATCTGGTACTCTTCAAACACCTACACGTTCTGACTGTGGCTTTGAAGCAAGCCACACCACTGTCTATTGTAAAGAGCGGCGTTCCTGTGGAAACAGTTGCTTAATATTGTTAAAGATGGAGTAAGAATAAATACTAGAGGTGCACAGAATTTTGCAACTACACATTTACTGGCTAAAAGTATATATATATATTTAAAAGAAGAAAAAGAAAGGTCTTGTTCTTATCGTTGACATTAAAAAAAACTACCAGGCGCAGATATAGTTTATTTTTGTGCAGCTGAAGTAATTAAAAAACAACCCCAAAGCCATGTTTTTCTGCAAATAAGATTCCGTATGTCCAGGCCTATTAATATAAGGAGACTGTTTAGTCAACCTAGAAATGAACCACAGGACTTCTACTGTGTTGATGAGCTTTTTTGCGGTCGGGAAGATTCTTTCAGAACAATCTTTCAGGAGCCGAGCACCAGGGCACCGAAGGTTGTTCAAACCAGCAAGCCTCGGTTACTCTTTTCTCACCTAATGTTCCTGTTCAAAACAGGAACAGGCGCTTCCAAAATGTTACTAAAATAAGAAGTGGCATTGCTTAAAAACAAGGAGCACTGCATATCCATTGCTGAGGCAAGTCTCTTTGCAGTAAGCTTGTTTATATATAGACATAAATCCACTGACCTCATATTAATCACAAACGCTCCTTACTCTATGACAAAGGGAAACAACAAACTTGCAAGGACACATCAGAAAACTCCTGAGATTGCATCCACATAAGCCAAAACATGTGACAACTTGAATAATCATCACTTCCCCTTGAAGAAATCCACCCAGACCCTCCAATTTTATTCTTGACAAAAAATCAGAAAAGCACAATTCTAAAATGAACCACCTCATGATTTTAGACATATTCTAAAGTCTTTCTAGTCTAAGGTCCTTCTAAAATTGTGGAGTTCTAAAGTTCTTAATTCTAAGAGTTCTACTCAAGGAGAAGGACTTGGGGTACTGGTGGATGAGAAGCTGAACATGAGCCAGCAGTATGCGCTGGCAGCCCAGAAAGCCAACTGTATCCTGGGCTGTATCAGGAGAAGCGTGGCCAGCAGCGCGAGGGAGGGGATTCTCCCCCTCTTCTCTGCTCTCTTGAGACCCCACCTTCAGTTCTGCATCCAGCTGTGGAGCCCTCAGCATAAGAAAGATGTCGACCAGTTGGAATGAGTCCAGAGGAGGCCACAAAGATGATCAGAGGGCTGGAGCACCTCTCCTACAAAGAAAGGCTGAGAGAATTGGGCTTGTTCAGCCTGGAGAAGAGAAGGCTCCAGGGAGACCTTACAGCACCTTCCAGTGTCTGAAGGGCGCCTACAAGAAACCCGAGGGGGGGCTTTTTATAAGGGCCTGTAGTGACAGGACAAGGGGTAATGGGTTTAAATTGAAAGTGGGGAGATTTAGATTAGATATCCGGAAGAAATTCTTCACAGAGAGGGTGAAGCACTGGAACAGGTTGCCCAGAGAAGCTGTGGATGCCCCATCCCTGGAAGTGTTCAAGGCCAGGCTGGATGAGGCTTTGAGCAACCTGGTCTAGTGGGGGGTGTCCCTGCCCATGGCAGAGGGGTTGGAACTGGAGGGTCTCTAAGATCCCTTCTAATCCAAACCATTCCGTGATTCTATGATTCAAGGAAGGGGTATTCAGAAGGAACACAACCAGCCAAAGGGATTCCTCCTCATCACACGAAGCGAGAGCTGAACCGAGTGGGCACTGCATCCTGCCTGCCCTGCGACACGCATGCGTTCACGGGTGTTTCTGTGCCGCCAGCATCAGCATCCTGTGCTCCTGCAGAGCCGCAGCCGCACTCAGCAACTGCTCGTCCAAGACAAGCTGAAAGTCATGGCTTTCAACACCCCTTCGCTGGAAATCAGGCAGCATCAGAGTAGGGCTTTGCACATGTCCAACAGCGGTTGTGGTTAACTGCTGGGAAAACCAAAGGGTTGATTATGAGCTGATAAATCATTAGCTAAATTCTTCAGCAGATACAAAATAAAGGGAAAAGCCATGTTGGTACCACAAGCTTTAATCAAAAGGAGATTGCTGTCCCCAGCCCCCCCAATGCTTCCCCTCCCCTTTCTTCCGGCCGTCACCACGCCTCTGCAAAGGCAGCAGAATGGACGCTGCTTTCGCACGACTCCTAAACCACAGTTCACAGCCCACCGCGCTAACTCATTCGGCCTTTGACTGGGGTTTATTTAGCAAGCTCAGCTGTGAAACGGGGTAGGCGAGAAGCAGAGACGTGAGCAGGAAGCACCCTACCTCTCCTGCTGCACAGCAACTGCCCGCGGGGCTCGGGAGGACAAAAACTTGTTGGGTGTCCTCCTAGATCTGCCCTGCACAAACGGCCACAGCGCAAAAGCCCGCTGAAAAAGTCCTCCATCACTGTTAAACACAAAACCCATCCACAGTCCGGGTGACTTGGTAAGCGTTCACCCAAATGACAAGGGTTTCAGCCATACTCACACATGAACATACTTTGTCTACAAGGGGCATCTGTGAGGATGTGCAGCATAGCCTGAATTTTTGATGCTTAATCTCACACCCGCCAGACACTCCAGAATTCAAGAATTTGCTCTCCATTTCAACACTTTCACTCCAAGATGATGACAAGCCCTAAGGATTTGGATACAGTGAATCCTAGCCTGCAGAGACAGCACCATAACACAGGGGTCCCACTGTCCTTCAGTGAGAGCTGGACATCATAGCTTCAACCTAGAGAGTTCTGGAACAAGCAAGAGAAACCACCTCTGCTTCTGTAACATTGCTGCTCATTTCTTTTATCTGCATCGTACTCCTTTTGTCCCACAAAGAAAACGATAAGGCTCCACTGCCTGGGCTCACTAGCACAGCTCTAGAACAAGGCCAGGCTGGATGAGGCTTTGAGCAACCTGGTCTAGAGGAGGGTGTCCCTGCCCATGGCAGGAGGGTTGGAACTGGATGATCTTTAAGGTCCCTTCCAACCCAAACCATCCTGTGATTCTGTGAACTTGCTCCTTTCTTGGACATGGCCACAATGAACGTGATGCTCTCCTAGGCTCACACCAAAAGCCATTCAGCAAGGTTTTGTTAAGTTAAACGTGATCTTCCTAGAATCAAGAAGATGAGGAAAACTTTACCATCTTTATTGGCAAGACAGGCTAAATGTTGCTTGAGCTAATTATTTGAAAATGCGGTCAAAGTGAGTTACCATCAGTAAGTACTGATGGGGTTGTTATAACAGAGGCTATTTTTTGAGAGGAAGATGGCTTATCCTAGCACAGCTGGGTTCCTACCCAGTTTTGCTCCACTCCAAACAGTGAGCAGCTTAGTTGCTTGTACAGTAGCTACTAAACCACCATTACCTTCCACTAAGCCGAGGAAGACTCAACAAACCAGCATTTTTTCTCAGCATTGGTCTGTAAGCTGCCACATCATGAGTCCCTTGCAGAAATAACAGGTTGACACTTCTAAGAAAGGAAAATGACTCTTGGAGATTGCTGGGAACGACCCAATAAGCCACCCTCCCCCACAAGCCACTCTTGTCAGCAATTCTTGTGGGAGTACCCAAAGCTCCTACAATGCACTTTTTACTGTTACGAAGTAAACAGGTCATGAAGTGATAGGTGTGGGGCTCCATCCTGCAAACAGATTATCAACAGCAATACTCCCACAAAGCCCTATTAGGAGGATCACCCTATGCATTTGACACCGCTGTAGCTTTTTTCTTAAATAGTGTGTTCCAACTGCACAGCTTTGACAAGAAATCCCTCCATGGATTTGGAGTGCACAAGAACGTTTTCCTCGCATGGATATATTTTCTTCCAGGCTCAGGAGCAAACTGCCTTACGGAATAAATTTTCATTGAATATATTATATGCTAGATGCCTCAGTCTGTGAATGACCTAGATAATAAACCCATTGCACAGAAGCCAATTCCTTCCCCTTTCTCAGAGCTCCATGAGCACTCACTGTGCTTAATAAATAATGTACAAACCAGGCATCATTATAAACCCTTCTTGCGTGCAAGAAGGGGAAATGAAACATGTCCAGTTCTTCTCCCAGTTAGACTGGTGCAAAGCCAGCGTAACTCCATTGATGCTGTTGGGAATCCACCAATTCAAGCAAAAGCAGAGGCAAGCACTGGGTTCCTGTTCTGCTGGAATCTCACAGAAGACACAAGCAAACTTTTTAGAGTGACATTTTACAAGAAAGAAGGAAGACAACTTTGACATTAAAGTTATTAAAAATAGATTCCAGAAAGAAGTGAGATACGGGGAGCATCTTCTCATGGAGCGTGCCATTTACATGGGAGGGAGGGGTAAGAAACGGGCCCCACTGCATGAAAGGTTTTTCCCTCTCTTCTTCAGATTGATCTATTGAATGTTTTCTTCTGTGTCATATCCTTTAATTCTTCTAAAAGGTAGATGCTTTCAATGAGTGTGTGAAAGAAAGCTGGGCTTGTTCAGCCTGGAGAAGAGAAGGCTCCAGGGAGACCTTACAGCACCTTCCAGTACCTGAAGGGGCTGACAAGAAAGCTGGGGGCGGGGGGGGATGACTTTTTACAAAGGCACATAGTGACAGGACAAGGAGTAATAGGTTTAAATTGAAAGAGGGTAGATTTAGATTGGATGTAAGGAAGAAATTCTTCACAGAGAGGGTGGTAAAGCCCTGGAACAGGTTGCCCAGAGCAGCTGTGGATGCCAGGCTGGATGGGGCTTTGAGCAGAGCAACCTGGTCTAGTGGAAGGTGTCCCTGCCCATGGCAGGGGGGTTGAAACTGGATGATGTTTAAGGCCCCTTCCAACCCAAACCATTCTATGAATCCCCAGATTTCATCACTTAGAACAACATATTTTTCCTCTGCTCTTCAACGCTGGGAGAAAAAAACAACGAGCTGTATGGTCTTGTTTACCAAGGAAAATGAATGCAGGACAAAGTAGGCATTCAAACAGGATAGGCTAGTTTTTCATTAGCTGTTCTTCATCTAGACAACCTTCGTTATTCTGAAGGAACTTAGCCCAGAACTGAATACATTTAGCACAGGATGAGCACACTGACCAGTCTAGGTGGAGACAATCCCTCTAGAAACTAACTCACATGTAGACAAGCCAACTCCAGGGCTATCAGACACAGCATTTACTGCTAACTATGTTGTCAGATAAAAGCACTCTAGGAGTACAGGCGTCCCATGCTGATTTTTACTGTCACAGTAAAACTGTCACCCCCCTTTCCTGTCCAGACAATAGAGCCAGCCAGCTCCAGCGAATTGACACAACCCTAAATGATCTTCCTGACAGCGCACGTCTCTCTCTGACTCATACCTACAGCGCTCGGCATAGTTATGACTGGTCCCTGTTTGAACCTACTACAGCATCTATAAAACTGTCAATGACCACAAATACTTTCTATCCAACAATAAAAGGACTCCCAAACTAAGACCCCATTGCTACTGTAGGAGGTTTAAGATACTAAAGCAAGTGGAGATATACATGAAGACTTTAATTTGCAAGTGACATCTTGCTTACATGACAGAGTGAAATTAAATTTAGTCCAAAGGAAAACACAAAATACAATACTGTGCTAAAATGGAGGATAATGACAAGAAACTAAACTAAAAAAAACCAAAAAAAAACCCCCAAAAAAACCAAAAAAACAAACCCTTCAAGTAAAGGCAAAACAGAAACCCCAGAGCAGGCCAGAGAGAGGGTTAGAAACCAGAAGTGCTGTAGGAAGGTATAAGCTGCTTTTTCAGGCCAAATTAGACCAACTGACAAGGCAAAATCCTGCCTCTGAGGGTAGCTGATACTAAACACTGGGGACCAAGGCAAAGAAAAACACCTCAGTGTTCAGATATGGAACTACCATCTCAAACCTCTCCTCAGGCCCTAGCTGCACACTGTCAGACTACCTCTCAGTGCAATTTTACTATTAGGTGTAACGGCCCGGACAGCATAGATGCACAGCCTGTTTCTCACATCCTCTCCCTCACTCGCCTCCATCTGAGGTGTTTCAGGGCTCTGCTGA
Organism: Rhynochetos jubatus; assembly: GCA_027574665.1. NCBI lineage: Eukaryota > Metazoa > Chordata > Aves > Eurypygiformes > Rhynochetidae > Rhynochetos > Rhynochetos jubatus. The sequence goes on along the minus strand of CM050648.1, from coordinate 139,446,521 downwards.
TCTGTCAAGTGATTTCACAGAATGATTTTATCAATTTTTTTTTTTTAAATGCACAGCAGACGTGCAATACTCACACACCAAAATCACACGTTTAGAAATATGCCTTGCATAGACATATTTTCCTCTTCTCCTCCTTTTGACAGAAACATCTGTTAAAAGTAAGAAAAGTCAAAAAATTCCACTAAGGCCTTCACAGCATTGTCACATTGGTTAAAAAAACACAATAATCATCTCTCATTTCACAAACTGAAGTCAGCTACCAAAGCTGCCCAACTTCTGTTTCTGCATTGGTACTTCATCTCCTGTCTGTTCAACAGCAAGGAGACCTCTCCTGGAAGGAGTCTGGAGAGCTGCCACCGTATCACTGATACAATCAACTCATGCATGGAACTCAATACTTATGAAACTTGGCATGGGAACATCAAGAAAAAGTCTTTATGTAATGTCATCTACAGGTTCACACTCCCCTCTCTCCTCCCCTACCAAAGTATTTTTGTATTGGCAAGGCACATGGTTAACTACAGTCAGAGCAGTGTGCTCTTGTTCCCTTGCAAGCTGTCCCAACCCGAAGGGCAGGTCTACATTGTATGATGGAGCACAGGAATTTTCATCTAGTGACAAGAAGGACCAGCAGACAAGCTGAAATCTTAGCCCAGACCTGAAGTCCCAAGTACCCTGAATCTGTGCAGCCTAGGGCTGCCATCCTTCCTGGGCTGGGCTTCATGGTTTGCAAGGTGGCACTCAGAGGAGACATCCCTGGATGTGACATCCATCTGTCACACAGACAGGACACAGGCATCCCCTGCCTGCAACAGATGCACCTCTCTGTCTTGAGGGCTGCATCCCTCCATCAGGACATGGATCACTGGTGGCCTAGAGAGCACAAGGCTTTCTGGAGATGCGGTGGGTCCCACAAGGAAGACAGTGAATGAAAACAAGCTGTTGGCTGCCAGAGTAACTCCTCTGCCTGCAGCCTGCCCCCCATCTGAGGAGCCCCAGGAAACAGCAAAGCAGGGAGCATGGCCATAGGCCGGTAAAACTGCTCTGTCAGCCTGTGGGATAGATCTGGTCATCGATTAGATGCCGCTGGTCTAGCCTAACAAGGGCACGAGGGCACACAAGGCCTCACAGGGGGAGTGAAAAAAACATTTTTTGCATTACCTTGGCCCCAGCGCAGACGCAGAGATCTTAGCACTGAATATCGGCAGTGCCAGAATTGCCAAGGAACGCTTGCTCTCACACCGCATCGCACTAACGCGATGGAGCCTGGCTGATACCTGTTCACGGTGATGGCTTTCAAAATAAAGCAGGATTGTTTCCTTGGCCATTGACTTCCCTGAGCGATGAGAACATCTCATAATATCAAAGAATTAGAAAAAAAAGTCATTGGCATTGCAGAAATTCGAGTTGTTTGTCTGGCTTACCCTAAGTGGCTTAGCAACATTAATTGGGCGCTTCAGGATGCACTTTGTTTCAGACATACATTTGCTATCTTTGATATAATTATAAAGCAAATCTTTTCCTCACAACCAGCCAGAGCTTTTTGTACCAGCACAACCAAGGGCATGGCTCTGGAGAGGAACAACCTCTTGGTGAGCTGCACCAGGACATGACGCCGGGTTAGTTACCCAGGACTCCAGCCTGGTTCACTGTACAGCCCCACAGATAACGCAGGGGTGGACTAAGCCATCAGAACAAAGACTGCTCACTGTCTTCAGTCGAAATTAAGTGTGCAGCATGGTTTGATATATATTAGGCTGAAACTGGGGAGGCAAGAAGGCGCGATGCCTGATGCGAAATCCTTTACGAAAGCTGCCAGCAGCTCATTTCACCCGATAACTCTTCTGTTCGTCTTCTTCTCCATGGTTACAGAATAGGTCCCCGATTTCTTGATTGTATTAGCAAAACACAATAGCTATAATCAAGCCTAAAACATCAAAGGAGCTTTAATAGTTTGCAAAGAAAGGGTGGGAGTCTTATACACTTCAGTAAGGGATATGCTTTCATATCGCATTACACTGTAAATCAGTAGGCTTTCTAATAGCATTTCAATAGCTGAAATGGCACCCTTGACAGTCTTTTCTGTGGGGTTTATTGCCTATAAGCCCAAAATGACCAGAAACCAAATAATTACTCAGAAAATACTCCAAACAGAAAGCCTCAGACAGCCTGGATGAAATGCATTTTTACAGAAAGACCTGTGGTAAAAGCTAAATATAAAATGCGTACAGAGCAAGGCGAGGCCTGCGGGGTGCAGAGAGCAGGGCTGGGCACAGGGCTTCCTGGGGTGCTGGGCTTGCCAGTGCTGCGGTCACCCTGCTGCCCCCCCGCCCCCCACACAGCCTCTCTGGAAAGAGCAACCCCAGGGCTGGGGCATGGGTCTGCAAACACCCTCAGGAGCTGCTTCTGCCATGACGAACGCTGCCGAAGGAGCCACGGGCACCAGCCCTCGGCCTGTCCCCTCTCCGTCTAACCGGGGCTCGCAGGGAATTCAGTGGCCACACCACCAGCAGAGCAATAGGCAGCAGCAGGAATAGAAAGCTAACCCCAGCATCAGTCAGCCCCACACCCCAGCAACTACATTAGTTCGGGCTTCGACAAACAACGCCAGAAAACCTTGTGTGACTACGCGAGCCAAGGGCCTCTCCCAGCCGCCCGCTCCACCCCGCACCAAGAGAGCCAAAGCACCGGTGCGTGGGCTGACAAGCCAATGGTGTAGGGACCGGACCCGTCTCTGGCTGGAAAACTCCATGTCCACCATGCCACGGAGACAGGGAGCCTGGGTACCTTTCATGGGGGTTCGGGTTGAGCTTTTGGCTCGGTGGCTGTTTGCAGCTGGGGAAAGCGACATGGTAATACTCACACAGACTATACCAGCCAAATCACACTGGGTGGGAAACGTGCTCCCCTCCTGCACACCTCTATGGCGTTCCCAGGGTCCTTCCCATCTCCAACAGCATCAAAGCAACAGTTCTCAAGATACAGATGTGGAAAAAAAGACTAAGGAACCGATTACAAAGCCAGTACCACAGCAGGACCAGGCACCCACCTGCATAAAGGACAGCCAATCTCATATCCTCTTGTACCCAGTTTGAAGCCAGCGCATGAACTCCAGTCCCACAGACCCCTAATGGCATCCCACCACTTGGAACCGGCTCTTCTCATCCTCTGACCCAATCTTTCCAGCCTAATACACTCTCAAGCAAAATTCCTATATCCTCCAAGGATGCTCACAGTTGCCAGAGGCCGTTTATTGGGGAGGAGCTCGTGGATGAGCAAGAAATAGGACTCCTAACTAGCTCAACCTCTGATGCTGAAACAGGGCAGTAAACGTGCAGCTCTTCATGACACAGTCACCTCTAGTCATTCCATTTGCCTTGATCAGTAAAACTGTTATTAGCATCACACCCCCAGGATTATTTAATACGTGACAAATAGCAACAATTTTTCCTTTATTTATTACAGCCTTTGTTTTAGGCTGCAGGGCACTCCTTGCTGGTGCACGGGACTCTGCTGGCATTTTGAAGAGTTTGGTCGTAGGGCCAAAGGACAGCGGTATGTGTGTGATGGGTTGACCCTGGCTGGAGGCCAGGGGCCCACCAAGCCGCTCTATCACTCGCCTCCTCAGCGGGATGATGCTGGGAGAAAATAAGATTGGGGGGGGTAACACCACCCACGTGGGTCAAGATAAATGCAGTTTAATACAGCAAAAGCAAAGGCTGCATGCGGAAGCAAAAGAACACAAAGATTTATTCTCTACTTCCCATCAGCAGGCCATGTCCAGCCACTTCCCAGGAAGCAGGGCTCCAGTATGTGTAGCGGCTGCTCCGGAATACAAACATGAATAAAAAACGCTCCCCCACCCCCGCCTTCCTTCTCCTTTCTCCTAGCTTTTTATTGCTGAGCAGATGTCATACGCTATGGAATACCCCTTCAGTCAGTTTGGGTCAGCTGTCCTGGCTTGTGTCCCCTCCCAAGACCTTGCCCACCCCCAGCCTACTGGAGGAAAGAGGGGGGAAATGTTGGAGCGACAGCCTTGATGCTATGGGAACTCTGCTCAGCAGTAGCCAAAACACCAGTGTGTTATCAAGACCTTTCTAGCTAACAAAGCACTGGGCTATGAGGGCTGCTATGGGGAAAAATTAACTCCTTCCCAGCCAGATCCAATACAGGTCTGAATGAAACAGAAGCTGAAATTCTGATAGCTTTCAAAAACCACCTTACTTTCTGCAGTGGTGGTTCTTCCCCACTATTCCCATTCACCATGATAACTGCCCATCAGTTGTAATAATTACAGGAACGACGTAAAACTTACCAAAAAAACTGAAGAATCCTAGTTTACTCAAGCCTAGCTTGCACTTAGCGTGCAGCATGACTTTCACGCAGAGATCTGCACTATGTACCTGGTTGTCATGTGCATGGAAACAGAAATCACATGGACAGATTGCTCTTTATCGCAGCCAGCTACTGACCTAAGGAAGGAGACACAATTTACTCCACTCCACAAGCTGTGGTCCATCTCTACAGTGGGGCACAGGCTGATGCAGACAGAAAACACTGCATCTCAAAATCCCCTGTCAACAGCTATAAAGTTATTTTTGGCTCCCCAATGCAAGTTCTGCCCACCTGGAGAACACTGCAGTGAAGCGGGGGCCAAGGCAAGAAGCAACCGTATGGTACTTGCCTGCAGCACCCTGGCTCTCTGCCAACGTCACAATGCTCTGGGGAAGAAGTTGCATTCTCTTAACTCTTCACTTTAATGTTCAATAGATACAATTGCGTATAAACATGGGTAAAACAATCCTTTTTACTTTAACAAAGAAAAAATCATAGGAAAGGAGTCAGGCGATAAAGAGCTCAAGTTAAGGAATGCATGAGAATTATTTGTCTTAATCTCTTCCTGCACACATGAGCAAACGGTAACAAACTCATCAGGAAGTAGTGATTGGCTCATTAATCTTATATTCCATCTGTTATCTAATTTCCTTCAGTATACTCTGATACTTTGCTCCTTTAAGATCAAGGTTTGATTTTAAGTCCTTGTTAAAGTCCTAGAAATTATGACATATCTACCCAGGGACTAACAATTTTCACAATCGTAATTAAATAATTCCCTAGTAACAATGTAATTCAGTATCTGTGAACAGTGTTTCCCCAAGCTTAAAATTTACTTCAGGTACTACACAAAACTCAAAGGAATAATCCTATGTATTGTAAACATCCCCTCTTTCAGTTGAAACTCAGAATTCCAAAATATTGATGTTGTATCACCGACACATGACGGCTTCTTATACTGCACTCAGAGAGGGGATACTACCTTTCCGAGATGCATAGGCCGAGTAAAAAGATCTTAGCACATGCTAGTGCAAAATTAAATGCTTTAAAAGACAAGTTTCAACCCTGATGTAAATCATAGCAGCTTTCGGACAGCAGCCAGCTTAGGTCCCGTCTGCGTTCCACCTGGCAGGGTCAGGCGCATCCGTGTAAAATGCTACCATTCAGGTTTGCACAATTTCACACCCACACAGGAAAATGCCTACCAGAAAGAACACGGTACCGGAGCGGTCGCTCCCGGTTTTAATTGCATTAAAGCATGCTGAAGGCAAGATGGCACCTACGGGACAAGATTAATAAAAACTACTGCTCTGCAATTTGACAGGTACATCTAAAAATGGGAAACAGAGAAGGGCCTTGAAGTCAGTAAGCTCTTACGGATTCGATCTGTGTAAAGTTAGTCAAATGTGTTTAACAACCAATACACAAATTAAAAAATATCCAGCCCGTGCTAATATGTTTACTGGAAAAACGGCAGAAAACAATCAAAATGGGTAGAAGATAAAGGGTCAGTTCTGAAGAGTCTCTGGGAACACGGAATTTTGATGCAAACCATGAAGAGAGAACTCTGCGCAAGTACCCAGGGAGATGACTCAGGTGCATACACATTACTGATGAGACAGTTCATGTCCATACACTTACTCATCTGCATAAGTGTTTGGGGTCATAATTGTACCTGCAAGTCATCTGCGAAGCACCAGCATTTACACACCAACTGCTCCTACTTGCCTCTTGCTGACACTGCCAACAATTTGCACAACAGGTGGTGACTAATGTTACAACTGATCACCTTTTCTCACCAGGACAAAATCCACATTTATTGACAGAGCAGCACGAGCCTGAGAGCTCACGCCGAAACTTTCAGGCCAGCACGTGAGCCGAGGGACTGTGCCAGGTAATCCCTGGCAGCTCTGCTCTCCGGAGGAGAGCTCGGGGATGGAGGCAGCCAGCTGCCCTGCCCCATTTGGCTGTTACCAATCCAAGGCGCATTTGGAGCTCGCCAATACATTGTTGCCCTTCTCTCTGAAAGGTGAAAGTAAATATTCTATTTCAAATAAAAATGAAAAATTGTGCACAGCCAAGTAAGTGTAAGCCAGGTTACACTCTGAGGATTCACCAATTTTCCCCTCACTCCATTCACTCCTTCCTTGCCTGTATCAGCTTTTGCTTTGAGGATGGATGAAAGGCAGTATGAAGGATTTCAGAGTGGAGGTGTTGCAAAACATCTACAAATCCCCTGTGGTGTCTTGTATCGTGCCAGCAGTTCACAGACCTTGGGTTAGCACAAACCAGCATTTCCTATGCTGATTACACAAAACCCCGTGACAGCCTTGCTGAATTTACCGAGACATATTAAATTATCAGGGCAAGATGCTGTTCCCCATCATCATGTGATCCTGGCTGCACGCTATGCGAGATGCTAACTGTGCTGGTTTGGGCTGGGCTAGAGTTAATTTTTTTCACAGTACCTAGTACGGGCTGTGTTTTGGATCAGTGCAGAAAACAGTGTAGATAATAGAGTGATGTTTTTATTACTGCCGAGCAGTTCTTACACAGTCAAGGCCTTTTCTGCTCCTCACCCCAGCAGCAGGTGGGCTGGGGGTGCACGAGTAGTTGGGAGGGGACACAGCCGGGACAACTGACCCCAACTGACCAAGGGGACAGTCCATATCATATGGCAACATGCTCAGCATCTAAAGCTGTGGGAAGGGAGAACATTTGTAGTGATGGCGTTTCTCTTCCCAAGTAACTGTTAGGTGCGATGGAGCCATGCTTTCCTGGAGGTGGCTGCACACCTGCCTGTGATGGCAAGTGGTGAATGAATTCCGTGTTTTGCTTTGCCTGCGTGCACGCCTTTTGCTTTTCCCATTGAACTGTCTTTATCACAACCCACGAGTTTTCTCACTTTTACCCTTCAGCGTCTCTCCCCCATCCCGCTGTGAGGGAAGCGAGAGAGCAGCTGTGTGGTACTTAGTTACCAGCTGGGATTAAAACACAACACTAACAAAGCAAGTCAAAAGGGAGCAGAGGATGAATGCTTGCTAACCCCTCAGTAGACTCACCCCAGCTGTAGTTTTTAGACAGTAACTGAGAACAGATCAGCAGCTTTTAGTCTGTCTACATGCTCACATACAACATCAGTTTATATCGGTCTAGTCAAAACACTCACCGATTTCCCACCTTTCAACCCACAGGTACTGGAATTCATGAAATATGTGCCTATCCAGCAGGGATAAGGAACTTTTCCCTCACCAAAGACCAAACAAGCATTTCAGGCACCTTGGCACGCCACATACTGTAACCGCCTTAAAAAAATCAGCATTGAGGATTCGTGAAGTGAAAGAAATAGTGGGCCCCTGGACACGCATGCATCCACACCGGAGGCAGTATTATTACAGATATTTTGGTAATGTAAATAAGGCCACCAGCTCTGCAGCAGAGCAGTCCAATCCCACGTGTAGGCAGACCCAGTGCGACCAGGACTCCAGCCTCCTGACAGGATAAGGCCTCTCTCATCACCCCCAGCAAATCAAACATGAAGAAAACCCTCAGAACCACAGCTCTCTCTCCCCTGAGCTCACTCCTTTGCCCTGGCCCATAAGGGTTCACTCTGTTTTTAAAACTGGTTTAGCGCAACTCTCGGTAGCAGTTTCTCTCCAGCAGCACAACCAGCCTGGGAAGCCGGGTAGGCAAGCAAACCCCCAGGAACTCTGCTCTGGCTCTGCTGTCAGGAGCAATAACTGACCTCATTTGAGATCCCTCTGCCCGACACGAAAATCACATCAGTGACTGCCTGGGAGAGATCCCCTGTAATGCATGACCCTCATGCCTACCCACAGGGTACCTAAGTATAGCATAAGAAGGAAAAAAAATAAATAGTACCAATATACCCCTATTAATCAATCCTGTGACTGGTATTTCCCTGTAGCCAACCCAGAGGTGTAGCATCACACCTCAGTCCAACACCGGCTGAGAACAGAAAGCACCAGCGTTCTCCCCAGCGATACGATCAAGATGCTTATCTGTTCTCTTACAGCATCAGCTCCCTTTCCTCCACGTCTGATTTTATTGTGGTGGTTACCTGACCACGCGTGCTGAACTTCCTGGCCTCAAAAAGTTAATAACTATATTAACCTCAGAAATTCTCAGCTCTTCTGCACGTTCTCTACCCAGACAAAGTGCCATGTTTTTGTTTTTGGTTTTTTTTTTTCTTTTAACCTAACACTTAAAAGCAAACTACAGTCTGGATCGTTACATCCACTGCCTCCTCCGTTACAGTACTGGAAGCAAAGGCACAACTTTAGAGCCTGTACTATTCCTTTCCCTTACCATTAGGACTAAGACATAAATGAGGTCCTTTGGGTCAGATACAAGCGACATCTACTTGGAAAATACCCAGAATTAGCTGTAAGTGAAACTGTGTTCACCCAGCACAGCGGTGTACGTAGCAGACACAAGACCAGCCCTGTCATTCCGCTAGAGAAGTCAAAGAAATTTGCACGCACACATCAAACAATCGTGCAAGCATGCGTAGATCTATGCAGAAATACACCCAGCCCCGGGTTTCTAAGTTTCCAAGTACATCTCTGTGTGCTAAGCAACAGAGGGAAGGTACACGATCGCGTGAGTCGGCAGGGGCACTTCCCTGGTCCTTTCTCTGTTACTCTTCCAGGACAGACCCCTCAGCTACGGGATCCTGACCCTCAAGTTGTGACAGCTGTTTGTTCTTAGTCCCAAACCACATCAGCTGAAACAGCAGCCTAAACAGCATTCTAAGCCAAGCCCAGGCACAGGAGCACAGACACATGAAGGTACACTAGTGTAAACGCAGGCACACGGGCCAGGCTGCCCGCATCTGCAGCACAGGCGTGCAAGGACAAGCCCCAGCCCTGCGAGCACCCTTCCAGCTCCTTCATTCATTCCGAGCGGAGCGCGGCCCCAGCTTCTCCCCCCGACGGCCACTCACCCAGCCCTCGAAGCTGTCGCTGGGGCCGGCGGAGCGCAGGAGGTCCTGGAAGTGCAAGGTGCAGTTGGCCACAAAGTCATCGTAGCCGATGGGGGTGTCGTGGAAGACAGACAGCTCGATCTGCTGGCCATCGGTAACCGTGGCCGAGAACTCCTCGTTGTAGGTAGGCTTGTTGGTCTTCTGCTTGGTGCTGGTCTGCCCGACGCGCACCTGGTCCACGCTGACGGTGACATAGGGGTCCAAGAGCTGGTAGCCCTTGCGGAAGAGCGAGTGCCGGAGGGACCAGCGGGTGGGCTGCAGGCCCACCGCCTCCCCAATCCGCACCTTCAGGTACCCGTTGAACTTCATGGCTCCGGACATGGCCGCCCCCCCGGGAGCCCGGAGGAGAGCCAGACCCCTCTCCCGCGGAGCCGGGCCGGCCGCCAGCTCCGCCGCGCCTCTTCAGGGGGCTGGGCGGCGGCGGCGCGCCCGCCCCCGGGCCATGCCGGGGCTCCGGAACCGCCGCGTACCGCCCACCTCCCGCGGCAACGGGCAGCCGCTCCGCCGCCCCGTGCCGCCGCGGCGCCCGGTCCGGGCCTCTCCTGCCGACGGGGAGCGGCGCGGCTCGGCTCGGCGCGGCGGGGGAACACCTGGGGCGTGGGACGGCGGCGGGCGGGGCAGAGCCGCGAACCCGCGCCGCGAGGGCGGGCCCGGGCGGGACGGGCGCTCGCACGGCTCGGCCCGGCCCCGCTGCCGGTCCTGTCCCGGCCGTGCCCTCCGCCGTTAGCACAGGTGCGGCCGGCAGCAGCCGGGAGAGAACAACGCCGGTGCCGGGATGGGGGGCGGGCAGCCGGCGCCGCCCGGGAGGACGGGCCACCGCGCGGCGCCGCCGGGTCTGCCGAACGGCCCCTTCCAGCCCCGTGCCGCACCTCCCGGGCACGGGCTGAGGCTGTACCGGATCACGGCATCGGCGGGGCAGCGCCCGGGGAGCGGGGTGACACGGGGCGGCACTGCTCAGCCACCCTCTGCCTTCTCCTTTGCAGCGCCGTAGGGCCGGAGCAGCGCGTTCCCGAGGGGAACGTGTACCGGGAATAAAGCCACGTTGATTCGGCTGTTGGAAAGTATTGTTAGAACCCTGCCTTTGGGGATTAATTGCGTGTGATTAGCGTTCTTGGCACTCGGTGTGCAGGGTTTGTTTTGGGGTGGATTTCTTTTGGTTTTTCGTTGCCCTTAATAAAGTCAGAATTTAAATACTTTAATTACTTTCCAATGTTCACAGCAGAACGGTGTGGATTGGGATGGGGAGGGGTGACAGCCTCCTTTCCAGGTTGGCTGACGCTGTCTGAATTACGTTGCAGTTCACACAGCGGAAGAAGTGGTCATTTGAAGGTCCCCGCCACCGGACAGTGCCAAGGCTGGCTGAGAGCATCCCTCCTGGGCTTTGTGTGTATGTTTTCATTTCACTTGTTTCTTTTCTTTTACATTTCCAGCCTATTCCTCTCCCCTCAGCCCTTCACCTTTCACATTCTACCCATTCCCTAGTAGACTGCTTCTGGTCACCCACCCTGTTTCCACCTTGTCCTTCTCTCCACACCCCTTTCTCCCTCTAGATGCTCCACATTTCACCAGAGCTGGAGCACAGGAGCACCAAGCCAAGACTCCTTTCAGTCTCAGTCAGAGCAGGGCCCCTCTTCCCTCCTCCGGAGAGAGCAAGTGGAACAGGTTCCTTCATGTGATCATTCCTTACGTGGAAGCAACAGTTCTGCCAGAAAAACTCATAGACCCTTAAATCATACTTTTGACGGGTGTCCCTGCAAGGCTTTTAACTTCCTTCATCTGTCACTATTAGCCGGAGAATAGAAACGTTTAAGAATTTTTTGAGCTTGCCTAGGTCAGGTCATCCCGGGGAGGAAATCTTAAATCTTCAGCTTAATCTCCAAAATTGCCAAACTGCACAAAATCCAGCCACCACAGGGTCCGGGATCTTGTCTCCAGGAGTGACCGGCTCCAGGTCTTAGAAAAGAAGCTATGGCCGAGCAAACACAGGGTAGTCTGTTCCCATAAAAGCCTTCGGGATTTAGGAGTTTTTGAGGGGTTGATGTTCCTTCTGAAATGCATTTTAGCATTAGTGATGATCATTCTGAGTAGTTTTCTTTTCCCTTCTGATAGCTTGGTTTTAATCTTCATCCTTTCTTGGATTCCCCCATCCCACACCAGTGAGCTGGTCAGAAATAAACGTTTCTTTTTATCAGCTGTATATCTGCTATCATTTAAATTTCTTGATTCATCACTGTTCTTCTTTCATGACACCATAAAATAAAAAAGCCCCTCTTTCTCAAGAGCATGATTATTTGTCATTTTACACTTTCATCACTTCTATCCTTCCAAGTCATGAGCTGTCCCTTGGAGTCATGGACATGGAGTCCCTTGGAGTCATGAGTCAGGACAGAATCCATACTGACCCTCATGGGCAACCCACAATCCTTAGAAGACTTCACCAGTACTCTGTGTGACAGCTACAGACGAGATGTAAAGACAGCCTGAACTTTAATGCACGCAGCATGAATGTCCCCAGGATGAGGCTGAAGGCCTTAGAAAGGCTGGAGCGCTCACTCTCTAAACTCCAAATCACCAAACGCAGGTTTTACTTTGCTTAGAGGCCTTCAGAGAGCTCTCAGCACAATAGCAGTGAAGAATGTTGATTAAAAAGGAACAAATTTTGGCTTAGCCCAGCCTGTCTGGTTTGCCTCCGAGTTTCTTGTGTTGGATCTGGGTGCCTTATCCAAACTAAAACCTCCGTAGGCTCCCTCAGCAGTGCAGATAAACCCTTCTTACAAGTCTCATATCAACTTAGATTCACAAAAGCTCTTGGAGGTTGGAAACTGTAATTAATAGATAAACATGAATTACAATCACAGACTGCTGTAGTAGTGTCAAAATTTTTCTCTTGACATTTTCCTCAGTTTTCTGAGGAAGCAGAGATGAAAGCTTTCCCAAGCACCTTCTTAGAAGTAATGACTGGCTCACATATTTACTGACATAAACAGGGAGAAGATCAAAATGTGGTAGTTGAAGGTTCAGGTGGTGCCATTTCCTCTGCCTAATCACGCGAGGTGAGGTGCTTTGCTGCACTGGAGTTTCATATGTAGTGGGAAAGGGGACATAAAGAACTTTTTCTACACATCAGTTCATTGTAGTCTCATGTGAGAACATGATTCTTGTACCTGGGCCTTTAAAAAAAACCAGCAAGTATGGTAAAACTGAGGGAACAAACAGGTGAGCTATAGTGATAAATATCTCCGATGAGCAGCAGTACCTGTCGCTAGCCAGTTTTCCATTGGAGGAAAAAAATCAATCCTGTGGACTCATCTGATGTGAATTTAATTAATTTTGTTTATCCACTTGAACCAGTCTGGAACAGGTCATCTCAAACAGCATCTGAACACACCCCTATTCCAAACTCCCAGCCAAAGCCCAAATGTCCTGTTCTCAAAGAGAACTGACTAGCGACATGAAGTCAGAACATACCCTGCCTACTCTCCAGACATCGAAGCAGCGGAAAAACATCCCCAGTTCATTATTTTCTTCCAAGAACCAAAACACCCCTGCGCACGGTGACCTTGCAAGGCTGCATGCAGCAGCACCATCTGCTGATGGCTGCTGAACCTTCGCGCACAGCTCTCGGTGCCAGGCAGGTCTGCGGGACCACGGCATCTCCTCTCCTCCTCAGCAGCAGCTCAGAGACCAGGTTCCACACGTGGCAAGTTGATTCATCTTGTGCCCTCATGTGTTCATGGCAAGTTGATTCATTTTGTGCCCTCAAGCGTTCGGAAGGCTGAGCCCTTCCTAGCCCTCCCTGCCGAGCTCCGTGCTTTCCCGAGCAGTCGGCCAACGGCACGTCTGCGTTCAAGAAACCGATGGAGAAGGAGGAGCGGAGAAGGATGAGCTGATCTCCTGGTGCTGTGCCTGAGCAGAAGCATGGTGGACGGCGTGCGAGGGCAACAAAGTAAAGCACAAGAGGCAATGCGTTCTGAATTACAGGTAAATTATGGGGTAAAAAAACAGGTAATAGGCAATCTTACAAACCTTCTACCACGCTGGGAGAAGATTTCAGTGTAGCGGTGGAGAACTCCCTGGAAAAAACAGCTTAGTGCTCACAGATTATCCACAAGACCAATAGACTGTTAGTAATTATTAGAAACAGAACTGAGAGGAAAACCAAAACTGCCACTCACGCACTGTACAAACGGTACCCCCGTAACGGGAGTGTCACGGGCAAGTCGGCCTCTCTCTCCATCTCAAAAATGCAGCACAGAACTAGAAAAGACACAGAAAAAGATGACAAAGGTGATCAAAGGCGTGAAACAGGTTTGCAAAGGGAGAGAGGCAGCCTAGCTTAAGATTCCTGGGTCTGGGAAAGAATGACTGAAGGGAAAATGTGAGGGAGATCTGTATAATCATGCACCATGTGAGCTGGATGAATGGGAAAGGATTTTTCATTCTTTCCCAGGCAAGACCTAAGGGGCATTCACTGAAATTATGAGGTAGCAGGTTTAAAACAGACAGAAGCAAACACCTTTTCACAAAATGCATAGTTATAATACAGAATTCATTGCCAAAAATGAAGGCCAGAAATATGAATAGCCTCATAAAGCCCTAGATATTTATGGAGACCTACTAGTGGCTACCGACCATGAGATAAACCATAGGCCAGGAACTTCTTAAACCACAGATTGCCAGCTGAGAGGATTCAACAGAGGAAGGACCACTCTGCAGTTCTTGTATTTCTCACCCTTTTCTGCTTGAGCATCTTACTTCTTACTCCAAAGCCTCAGTTGCTGGCCACTTTTGGAACAGCATGGCTGAGGTGTGGTGAATCCCAGAGGGACCCAGTGTGCCTATTATGTTCCTCTGGATTGCAATTTCCGTATTTAACTAAGATAACTCAGGAGTGACACCTCTTTAGACTGGTTTAGGCACCATTCCCTGCAGGTGGGTGGGTGACCAAAGATGGGAACAACTTTCCAAGTTTACTCTTGCATTCTTCCTTCAGGTGACAGTATCCTTAAGGCTAAGTTTATGCAAGTTCTCTCTTATGCTTTTGGAGTCTATCTGGAAAACTTGTAGTTTGGCTCCACAAACAAAGCTAAGGAGCTTGGCTAAGCCCTGTTGTAGGTTTATGATTTAAGCCTAGCCTCATCTCACACTACAGCTACACATGAATTAGAGTCCATCCATGCACCATGTGAAAACTTCCACTTCTTTTTCCTACCAAAGTGCATTATTCCCTTCACCAGTAACTTGTAATTCTATAATAATTTAGTATCGTTCCCACTTGGCAAGTTAAGGGCAAATGCTTAAATTGCTGCAGTTTAAATTTCTAGCAAACACAGGTTACATTGAGGAGTAAGTCTGTAAAGCAATGGAAAAACTTTGTCTTTCACAACTACCATTGCAGAAACACTACTGACATTTCTTGTAAATGGAACTGCAGTTAAATACACTTTAAAAATAATAATAATAAAAAAAAAATCAAAAGAGCTGTAGAGGCTAGTGAAGCAGGAACTAACTCTATTTGGTTCCTCTATTAATTTTAGTCTATTTATACAACTTCCCTTTTATAGTTCTTTCTATAAGAGTGCTTGTTAAACCTCTAAATAATGACAGCTGCTAAAAGCTGAATATCCCATGTGTGGAATCATTTGTGGTCTGGGGAAAAAAAGAAAAAAGAACAAATTCCTCTCTAATGACAATAATTATGGGATCAATCCAAAACTCACGAGTCAAAAGCAAAGCTGCCACTGATTTAAGCTATACAAGAATCAGCCCTGGTTTGTATGTCTACTGTTGCTCCTGATTTATTCCAGTGCAAACTAGGAAAAGAAATTTAGCCTAATATCAGCTTTTCTTAGTCAGCATTCATATTTATTTTCTTTGAGTAAATCTCAGCTCACCTGATCCTTATTATTTTTTATTTTTTGGGAAAACACCAGGTCATTTTATAAAGTGCCGGTATTATAAACTGCAGAATATAGTTTATAAGAGCACTAACTCCTACAAGCCAACCATTAATGCAACTAATGGCCTGTTTGTTGTACTAAACTGCTCTCATTTGTCTGGGTCCATTAACAAATGCAGTGGTCATTAACTGTTAACAGCAACTCAGTTATTAGATTTTATTACTTGTACAGGAAACACTGGAGAACAAACTGATTGTTTTGGTTTACTGGGATTTATTTCTTTCCCAGCAGTCTTGCCCTATTATTTATAATTTCGCTCCTTGCTTATTCCCAAACATGACTGACACACTCAGAAATGGGTTCAAGCCATCCATGCAGACAGCTGGTTCACACGCCAGCCCCTCCTGCCAGCCCCAGCTAGCCCAGCAAACCTCTCCTTTAATTCCAAGAGGCATCCAGAGTGGCCTTTGCTTTTCTAATTTTTCTGTATCTTTTTGTAGGGCGGCAGCTTCCACCCCCATACATAATGATGGGATTTAAGTAAAAGATACATTAATGTGCAGCTAGGAGGCTGTAAAATCTTCATTCATGGTTCTCTCTCTCTAATTCACTGAAATCCAACAATCAAGGTTAAAAATAACTTTTACTTCCTCTTTGTTGGGACTGATGCATCAAGCAAGGTAGATCTCTTTCTGCCTCGCACAGGCATTTAGTCCAGATAATTGCAGAGGTCGTTTCTAGCCTTGTAGTTTACCAATACCCTTAGAGCCACAATCTTGCAACCACTTGAGGGTGAGGAATATTACCCAGTATTATCAAGATCTGAAAGTCCTTCCACATTCTGAATGCTGAAGGCTCCCTCTTACTTGCTCTGATTCCTCCACCCTGATAAAGTTCAAAGCAATGGAAAAACAACACCAATGTCAAATTGTCATGAAGGACAAAATATGTTTTGTCGCAAAGGTGGCTTTCATCAAGCACTCTGAGCAGTTTTCGTCAGCCTGCAGTGCCATGATACACAAATGAGGGAGGAGACATCCAGAAATGTGTTGTTAGTGCTCTTTGGAAACAGGATCTTCCGGTCTCCCACCAATCAGTGCTAGAACTGACTGGTGTTGCAAGGCATACGTGACGCGATTGTGGTTTACCCACTGTGCGGATGGGTATATTTAATGAGATTGAAATAACCCAATATCTGAGATACTCGTCTTTTCCTACGACACTGAAGTTATTAATGGGATTTACAAGTTCTTCTCTCCTCCTACAAAGGCACAAGGGTACACCTGGTATAAATCACAGAATCATAGAATCGTTTAGGTTGGAAAAGACCTTTAAGATCATCAAGTCCAACCATTAACCCAACACTGCCAAATGCACCACTAAACCATATCCCTAAGCACCACAACTACACATCTCTTAAACACCTCCAGGGATGGTGACTCCACCACATCCCTGGGCAGCCCGTTCCAATGCCTGACAGCCCTTTCCAGGAAGACATGGTTCCTAATATCCAATCTAAACCTCCCCTGGCACAACGTGAGGACATTTCCTCTTTTCCTATCACTTGTCGCTTGGGAGCAGAGAACAACTCCCACCTCTCTGCACCCTCCTTTCAGGGAGTTGTAGAGAGCAATAAGGTCTCCCCTCAGTCTCCTCTTCTCCAGGCTGAACACCCCCAGCTCCCTCAGCCCCTCCTCACAGGAATTGTGCTCCAGACCCTTCTCCAGCTTCATTCCTCTTCCAATCCTACTTGCTCACTAAAGACTTGGCTCAGTCAGAAAGACTGGGCCACAACCAGCACAGCAGCACACGTGGTGCTTACCTCTCCGAAGAAGAAAGGCCACACTCCTCCAAATAAAGTGATGCACAATGTGTCATCTGAACACGTTGCACTGGACATGCCCCACCAATCCTCTTTTCATTTGGCTTGTGAAATAGACTCTTATCATGGTTTGATTACACACAGAGTGGTCAGAGGATGGTCAAGGAGTGCAAATTTGGCCAATTTACATCAGCGCGGGGCTATCTGCAAACCCATTCAGACGCTACGGCAACCAATGGATCCAAGAAACATCAAGAGGAAAAGGGTGAGAGACTTTGCTAAGAACGGGCTCAAGACACTCCTACTTTCTAGTGAGTAAAGTGCTACTGTTATCCCTGTAGCAGAGGTTAAAGCTTCTTCTGGTAAAGCCCATGCTGGTGTCTCATGTGGCATGTGCATGGGAATTTGTTGTGCTTCTGGGGACTCAAAGATATGAGTCAGCTTATCTGCTCTTGCCTATAAACAAGGCACTTCTGATACACCTTCCCTCCTATCAGCTTCTGATAACAACTTCCTTCCTACCCTCTTTCCCAAGCTAGCACGTGCTAACATATTGTGCAACAAAACCAGTTGGACGAGAAATTCAAAAGTATTTAAGAAGCAGAAGGACGTACACACTATGCCATTAAGAAGCAAAGGCTTGCTAGGAATGGCCCCGGATCATCGGGCATGTATGCGTTCTCCTTACCTTGGGGTAACAGGGTAGACTAAAATGAGCATCTCTGCCTCTTTCAGCTCCTGGTACAGCTCAGAACATAGCAAATCCCAGGATTTTCCATGAACAACAGGTTCACAGAGGAGACCCCATGGTCTCTGCTTTACATACAGAAAGTGTTTGCCAGAGCTGTGATCCAGACCCTTGTTACAAAAAGGCTGAGCAACCCATTCCCTGCTCTTGCGTGAGATGCTGTGCTGCCGTACTGACCTCCCTCTCCCGTTTCCTCTCCTTCTCCCTCCAGCTCCTCGTGCAGAAATGGGCCTACTAACAAAGTCACTGTGCACTTCGTGCAGCATGTTATTCCTTCTTTTTGCTCCCGCTGGATCATTTTTCTTTCTGTAAGGATCTGGTTGTCAGCTCAGCAAAGGAAGAAATCCTGCCATGGCAACTGAAGAGCATGTTATGGTTGTGGTACACACATAATCAGGGCACACCTGAGGGTTGGGATGCCATCCAGAGGGACCTGGACAAGCTCAGGAAGTGGGCCCATGTGAACCTCATGAAGTTCAACAAAGTCACATGGGTCAGGGCAGCCCTCAGTACCAGTACGGGCTGGGGGATGAAGGGGTTGAGAGCAGCTCTGCAGAGAAGGGCTTGGGGGTACTGGTGGATGAAAAGCTGGACATGAGCCGGCCGTGTGCGCTGGCAGCGCAGAAAGCCAACCGGATCCTGGACTATACCAGAAGGATGGCCAGCAGGTGGAGAGAGGTGATTCTCCCCCTCTACTCTGCTCTCATGAGACCCCGCCTGCAGTTCTGTGTCCAGCTGTGGAGCCCTCAACATAAGAAAGATATCGAAGGGTTGGAGGGAGTCCAGAGGAGGCCACAAAGATGCTCCGAGGGCTGGAGCCCCTCTGCTATGGGGACAGGCTGGGAGAGTTGGGCTTGTTCAGCCTGGAGAAGAGCAGGCTCAGGGGAGACCTGGTAGCACCTTCCAGTAGCTGAAGGAGGCCTGTGGCTAGTGGTGTCCCCCAGGGGTCAGTGCTGGGTCCAGCCCTGTTCAGTATATTCATCAATGACCTGGAGGGATAGAATGTCCTCTCAGGGAGTTTGTTGATGATACCAAACTGGGAGGAGTGGCTGCCATGTCAGAAGGCTGTGCTGCCTTCCAGCGAGACCTGGACAGGCTGGAGAACTGGGCAGGGAGAAATGTAATGCAATTCAATAGGGGCAAGTGTAAAGTGCTGCGTCTGGGGAAGAACAGCCCCATGGATCAGTACAGGTTGGGGGCTGATCTGTTGGAGGGCAGCTCTGGGGAAAAGGACCTTGGAGTCCTAGTGGACAACAGGATGACCATGAGCCAACAGTGTGCCCTCATGGCCAAGAAGGCCAATGGCATCCTGGGATGCATTAAGAGCGTGGCCAGCAGGTCGAGGGAAGTCATCCTCCCCCTCTACTCTGTGCTGGTGAGGCCTCACCTGGAGTGCTGTGTCCAGTTCTGGGCTCCTCAGCTCAAAAAGGACAAGGAGCTGCTGGAGAGGGTCCAGCCAGGGCCACTGAGATGAAGAAGAGCCTGGAGCACCTTCCATCTGAGGAGAGGCTGAGAGAGCTGGGGCTGTTCAGCTTGGAGAAGAGGAGGCTGAGGGGGGATCTTATCAATGCTTATCAATATCTAAAGGGTGGGTGTCAGGAGGATGGGGCCAGGCTCTTCTCAGTGGTGTCCAGGGACAGGACTGGGGGCAGTGGCCATCAACTGGAAAACAGAAGGTTCAGCCTGAACGTGAGGAAACCCTTCTTCCCTGTGAGGGTGCCAGAGCACTGGGACAGGCTGCCCAGAGAGGTGGGGGAGTCTCCTTCCCTGGAGACTTTCCAAAGCCACCTGGACTTGTTCCTGTGTGATCTGCTCTGGGTGATCCTGCTCTGGCAGGGGGGTGGACTAGATGATCTCTAGAGGTCCCTTCCAACCCCTTCCACTCTGTGAATCTGTGAAGGAGCCTGCAAGAAAGCTTGGGGCGGGGCGGGGGGGGAGGGGACGACACGACAACTTTTTACAAGGGCCTGTAGTGACAGGACAAGGGGTAATGGGTTTAAACTGAAAGAGAGTAGATTTAGACTAGATGTAAGGAATACATTTTTTACAATGAGGATGGTGAAACCCTGGCACAGGTTGCCCAGAGAGATGGTTGATGCTCCATCCCTGGAAACATTCCAGGTCAGGTTGGATGGGGCTCTGAGAAACCTGATCTAGTTGAAGATGTCCCTGTTCATTGCAGGAGGGGTGGGGCCAGATGACCTTTAAGGGTTCCCCAAACTATTCTATGATTTGTCAGTGCACCAGGCACAGCACACCGTCAGGCTGATCCTTCCATTTGTGAGATACCTTTGCTTATGCTCTCCATACTGCTCCAGTCAGGAGCTGCTGCCTAAACCATGTTGATGAGCCCTTGCATGTGGCAACAGCTTTACACTCAGCTCATTTTAAAGAAAGTAAATTAGGAAGTTATGTTAAGATTCAGAGGGGAGAATCAGGCCAGGGCCCATCACTGCCACAGCAGGCAGCTTTATTTCAAGGAGACTTAGCCCTGGTGTTCCCAATTAGAGTAGCAAGATTTTAGTGAGGATGAGCATTCAGCTTTCAAACCTGTGGTTCTTTTGTCTCTACAGCACACACCTGATCAGGCATAGATGCACATCTCTGAGGTAAAAGATGCCAAGATTTTCTGGAGGAAAGATCCTGGAAACAGGTATCAGCCACAGCCAAATAAATCCTCTGTGTGTCTGGATCAACTGGACAGACTCCCGGCTGCACTAGGCCTTGTGCAAGAGCTGACACATCACCAGGAGAGGAACTCTGCTGGCTAGGGAGAGCTGGGGGCTGCTTTGCTGGGGAGATTCAGAGAAGTTTGAACATGCTCCGGTCCTGAAGAGACAAAGCAACACCCCCGTCTGCTGGCATTAAGTGAGGAATAATCTCTGTGAGAAACCAGCATGAACTGTGCCCACCTGCCTGGTCCTCATGGGAGAATCTGAAACTGGAATAGGTGAAACAGCAAATGATGGAGATCTCGGTAAAGAAAACCACTGCAGTGGTGGGCTGAGATCTGTTTACAAACTAGCACTCCAAACGTTTCCAATAAATGTTCATGTAGTACGAATATTATTCCTTAAGAAGCAGGATGTTGTGCTTTTCCTGAGTAGGTTAACTTTGAATTTTATTTGAGTGCACAAAAGACTGAACCACGACCTGCACTGAAACAATAGTAGATACTGTTTAACAGTAAGTAGGCTAAAGTGGAGAGAAAAAGAAATGTATTAACGCTATGGGACTATTATGACTACATGTTGCGGACTCACTGTATTAGCTAATAATATCTGAGTTGACTCTTTCAACATTGGCAAAGGATCAGCAAGCCCTCAAAGTTCTTTTTTCAGTCAAGACTTAGCCTGATCTTTCAGTTTCCTGCCATGTCTCTCACTAAACTCCTTTTTCTCATAAAAAAAACGTCCCATCTGCTGAGAACTGCACATTCTTTTCTTCATCTCAAGTGCTGAACTCCGTTCCACTGAAATATGGAAGTTCACCAATAATCTCTATTTATCTGTACATTTTTCCAGTAACCACAAGAGCGATCATCTTTAATACCTTTAGTTGGTATAGATGGAAGTTGAAAAGGCAGCAGAAAAGACTTAGAATGAATGGAGTTCAAAATATACCAAAGTGAGCGTACTATAGAGAATGTAATGATAAGGAGGAATGGTCAAAGGAAGGGAACAATTAACTGGACTGGGTGACTACAAGAAAAAGAAACACATAGGAGATATTGGGCATTATTAACTTTTAAAGTCTATATAAGGAATATAGATTGTTTTTCTTTGGTCCATTACAAAGAACTCTCCTCTTGGTTCAGAACCAAACCCCCAAACATGCCCCAGCATACAGTTAAAACACTGTGGCAGGGCTGCACTTCTGCAATATACTGAGCATCAGATGTATATATCTATGTTTCTGCTTTAATCATTACTGTTAGGAAGAAAACATGATCTGTGTGCACTTTTACTCAGATCTTTTAACATTTCAATGATTCAGAAGAACTCTGTGATGCCAAGATGCCATTCCAAGTGCTGACTGAGACTGTAAGATTCCTAATTACTTAAAATAACACCTCTCTTAGTGCACATCTACAAGTAAAAGTCACCTGCATCTCCCCATCCCCACTCCATGGTGGTTACCACAGCGATACTCTCCCCTTCTTTTGAATTAAGACTGTAGGCTCAGCCACTAAATACCAGTGTAGGCTCAAGCGCAGCACTCTCTCACAGATCGCGCAGAGAAATTCTGAAATGTCTGTGAAGAAACTGTGAGAAACAATAGTCAGGATCTCCCCATCTATCCCATTTCAGTCGGGAAGCCCCAGACTGTGCACACAGGCAGCAAACTGCACACATATAGATGCTCTTGCTGAGCTGCAACTCACTGAATAATAAGCAGGGGGGAAAGGAATATCTCAGGATTTCTCTAAAACTTCGAGGCTTTGCTCCAAAATCTTTAAACTTATAAGGCATTTAGAAACCAGAAGGTGTAGGTACACTGCACGAGAAAGCACTCCCATGTACGCAATGCTGCATCAGGCAGAAAGTCAAGTGTGGAGCGATGAAAACCGGGTTTTCTTCTCTATCAAAGACCTCTAGATGGAGCTACCCCTTTTGTTTTCAAACCAAGCGCCAGCCAGTCAAGTACTGCCAGCCACAAGGCAAGGCAAGGCAAGAGAGGTACAATGCTGTGTAAGGGAGGGCAGCTTAGGCATCTGCAGCATGAGAGCATCCTTTTGCGTGCTTGTCGTGCTGTCGTTAGATATTCTAAGATTTTTCATAATCCTTCGAGAAACCAAGTGTGTTGCCAATGCCCTTGTATTGCTTTAAAAAGTCAGCCCTTCCAGAAAAGTAACGTTTGGTAGTGAAAAGAGAGGCAAACTGGACAGCAGACAGCTGAGATCTGACTGTAAACAACATGCCAGATCTGCAGCGGGACAAAGATCAGCCAGACTAATTTATCTCAGTGGTGTGGCTCTGATGTACAGAAGCCTGGGTGCTGAGCTCAGTGCTGGGCTAAGTCTCTTTGAAGAGGGAAAGACTGCAAAATTCGGGACACTGAAGAATCCCTTTGCCACCCATGATGGAGGGCTTTATTTCTGGAAGGCCTTCCATGGACAACGGTAGCCTGAAGAGAGCTACCTGACTGTGCAAGTGTCACACTCAGCCTGCATGACCCTGTAAGCCTGGAGAGCAAGCTTTGAGGGTACCACCATGCCAGCACCGTGGGCACACAAGAGGAAATACTAACAATGTTGTGTCCCTCTCCACGCTGCGCTATTCCCACCAGGCCTGAGAACCTCAAATCCCTTCTTGTGGAAGGATTACAGCATCACACCTCTCCCTTTGAACATCAGCTCAAAACTCAACTTGCACAGAGTGAAGAGCACAGACAGGCAAGATCCAGAGTCAGCATTTCATTTCCCGTAATTTCTCATCATCCCTCAAAAAGGCCCTGGGAAGGCAGAGCACCCCTGCCCTCCCCCGGCAGCTGCTGCGTTTCACTGTTGCTGGCACCTGTTTGCTAGAGGGTACCCGCACCCCACAGTGATGCTGCACAAGGAGCTCTGCCTAGCGCTGCTCCTGATGAAACCTGAAGGCCAGGCCCAGGGAAGTACAATTCAAACTTTACAGAAAAGCATGCTGTAATTTTATGATAGGCTTCAATTTGATTCTGTTGCGTTGGAGCAGCCCCCTCGGGCAGGCTGGGACCGCCCCGTGCCGCATATGCCCGTGCTTTCAACTAACAGGTCCGGCCCCTTCCAAGGATGTACATGTTAAAGCCTCCTGTGCAATCAAAGCTGAAAGTGACTCTGGAGTGTAAATTAAAAAAAAAAAACACAGGAGGTTTGCAGGAGCTCACATTTAAAATACGTTTGCTGTTATTAAAGGGGTAAGAGCAAAAATGTTCAGATCTCTAATATTATTTGCATTACAGCAGAGCCTGAGAGGAGTCGGATAAGTGCAGGACTGCCCTATGCTAGGAACTGGATGAACACCTAGTAAGAAGTATGCAGCTTGTCCCGGATAACTTGCAGTCAAAACAGAGAAGGTGTAAGGGAAGAAGGAAAACAGATCAAAGCGGGAAAAAGGGTGGCCTGAGACTACAGATGGGATATGTCCTGCAGATGGGACAGATCCAGAAGTAGGGCCTAGGTCACCCAGTTCCCCTACCAGGGTCCTCCTCCTTGGCTCACATTCTCTCAAATGCTGTTTTTTGGGGTTTTTTTTTCCAGCTAGGACATGGATGCACAGCTCTTCTGAAAGCCAGGTTCCCTGCAGTCCAGTTCCAGCTAGACTGAAACAGGTCACAGGAAAGACCTAGCATGAGTAAACATTAGCCTAAACTGTGACCTAGCGGAAGAACCAAGTATTTGGATGTGCCACCTATTTTCATGTTGATGGAAAATACACCCAGCACTTCAAACTCTGCCTGTTTCAATACCTCCCATGTCCCTGGAGACTGGTGGCTAAGTCTGCACCTGCCATATCCTTAAGGGAAGCTCAGAAGTACTTAGTGAGCAGTTTGGCTCACAGAACTGGTTATGCTCACAGTCACTTTTTCATCCAGATTAGGGATATCATCCTGGAATTCATGCAACTCCATGTTACTTCAGTGGGAAGTGATAACTCTTGGCTACAGCGAGCAAACTCTCTACCCTCATTCTGCCCCATATTGGTGCACGACCTGGTTTGCTTTCTGATACACCAGGATTTTCCATTTACACTCTTACACTGGAAACCTCAGGAAAAAATTCCTCTCGGGTTCGTTCCATTAGCACCCACTTTCCAAGAGCTGCTTCCCTACTCACAGCTCTTTAGACGCCAGTGAAGGTGCACTACGGAAGGTGGACACTGGGTGGGTCAGATA
Source organism: Rhynochetos jubatus (assembly GCA_027574665.1). NCBI lineage: Eukaryota > Metazoa > Chordata > Aves > Eurypygiformes > Rhynochetidae > Rhynochetos > Rhynochetos jubatus. Next base: position 139,421,841 of record CM050648.1, on the reverse strand, counting down.
GGACAGTATATCCCCAGGATAGAATAGATCAGGGGGGAAAAACATCCACATTTTTATATCATAAAAAAACCCCAACAACCAAGAACAAATGAAAATGACAGCTTATGTGAATATTTGGAATTGCCCCAGGGGTGTCAGTGATGATCAAATAATGAAGGAAATGCTAAGATTCAGTCTGGGGGCCTTCACAGCAAATACAGTAGAAGAATCATTAATTGGTAGAGCAGCAGGGAATTGTCCAGCAAAATGGATTGAAACATTCCACCAAAACAAAGGCCTGTATTGGGAAAGGTGCTGGTTTCCACCCAGCTCCCAGAGGGAACGTTGCCTCGGCCCAGGATGGGGTTTTGGTCAGCATTAGAGACAGGTCAGCAGACGAGGCACTCTCATGGGATGTGGCACACCAAGGTGTAAATCCTAGGTTTGCAAAAGGACTTGAACTTGGGTCTTCAGCATCTCTAGGGACTGTCCTAACCACAGGGCTATTTGCTGTTTTGGCACCAGATCTCTTACAGTTTTGTAGCAAAAGGAGAAAAAAACCACCCCTGAGTTAATAACAGAAAAAAAATTTCTTCAGGGGAGTGAAAAATTATTTGCATCCCCATAGTAATTAGGTAGCATCTACCTCACATGCCTGAATTTCTCAAGAGCAAGTTGGATGGAAGGGATTTTTGTGGGCTGGGCACTACTGGAATTGGTTTGAGAGCCAGGAAAACGTGTATGTGGGTGCTTATATCTGTCCTTCCTGAGGAAATTACTGAAACCCCATTATTACGGGGAACTTTCCTGCCTGAAAAAGGGATATAAGGATCAGTCCTGCAACACTAAATGTGACTTATAAAACTTGTCCAGGTAGAGGCTGGTGGTTCATTTTTCATTCAATCCTTTTTTTTTTTTTTTTGGAAGGGGTGGGGGTGAAGTGGGAGTGGGAGTAGAGGGAAGGGGGAATAGTCCATGACAGATTTCTCACATAAAATTATATTATGTGGTTTTGACTATTATGCACATTTCTGATGTTTGTGTATATACAGCTCTGCCTGTAAAACATTAGTGCATGAGGTATGTTCTGATATAGGTGGATTATACACGAACGAGCAGTAAAATGAATGCACACTCACACGCTCCCCAAAACCCCTGTGGGTTGGTAGATATCAGAAACAGAACCTGAAATTCCCTTACAGAAGCCTAACATACGTGCTTGGAGCTTTCTGCCTGCGTGTGATGGACTGATTTACCAAATGAATAGCAGATGAATGGCCGTCATTTCCCTGCTGATTTTGACAGTGGCTGCACCCTTGTGGCAATCAGTGTTTTTTAATAGACAGAGAATTAATTATTACTGAATCCGTAGTGGTCCTTAGCATCAACTTAATTCTAATTACCAAGGCAGCCAGTTATTCTCCATCTACAGGTATTTGTAGGACTATAACCAGAAAGCAAGCCATGAGTGACTAGGCCAGTAAACAGTGCAGTTTGCTGACTAGTGTTTGGTTTATAACCTTTGGCACATCTTGATATGTACATAATAATAGTTCTTAACCCATAAATAATATTTTACAGAGGTCACACTATAGTTATTTAAGTTCAGGGGTTTATTTCCCAGAACACTAAGTAGCTGTGAATGAATTATGTTTAGTCTGATCTGCCACAGAAGGGTCATAAACTTATAAGTTGTAGCAAACTATGGAATATTACTCCTGTATGTCAGGCAAACTGTAAATGTAAAAGAATAATGCTTGATAAGGGGAAAGTCTTTTTATTTTGTTAAAGTAATATATGTTTCTAGGGAAAGACTATAAAATTTTATGTTAACTTAAGTGACAATTTGGGCAATCTCTCCGCATACAGCTTATGAATTCTGTTTGCTACAGGGAAGTCTCTCTGCATGTCTGCGAGGCTACAAACTCCACTCTGAGCAGGCAGCCTTTTTCTTTCTTGGCTCCTTTGGCTTACAGTGTCCCAGAATCCACAGGAGGTGATGAGAGAAACTTTTGTGCCTTTGCATGGGACTAATAAAAAAAGGGGTCATTAAACATTGCCGATACAGCCTGTTCAGCTGCAACAGCCGTGGCTGCTACCTCATTTATTGAGCCCGATAAACACATAAGGGAGAGGGAAGGAAGAGAACTAAGCTGCTGATCACCAGCTAGAAGACTTTGATAACGTCGGAAGCTGCTCATGCTCAGCTGAGGAGGGTGGGCATAGCAGAAAGCAGTGGCGAGGAGACCAAAGGGACTGTACGTTCTGGGAAAGACGCCATGTGCAGGAAACAGGAGGATGGGGGCATGCTTTTATAGCAGAAGGGTAGTTGTTAATTGCAAGACCCACTGAGAGAAAGAAGTCCAGGCGAAGAGGAGCAGAAAAGGCTCCCAAGTCCCGAGGAGAAGGCATAGGCAGTAAGGGTGAGAAAGAGCCAGGCCTGCAAGAACTCTGCCTTGATGCCGAGGAGCACACAAAAACGAGGGCAGCAGGGAAGTGCACCTGAGTCTGTATGGTTTTGGTGCTGAATATGGTAATGACTTCAAAGCAATAACTGAACTTAGAACCTGCTGCAAAACCTGAGGTTCTGTGTGCTTCCAGCATCCCTTGTCCCCAAAGCAGTGAACCCCAAGGTTAGAGCCCTAGGAAAGGGCACTTTTAGGCAAGGAGGAAGAAGAACACCGATCCTGAGGCTGTTCAGCTGCTGTAGCAGTAACTCCTATTTCAGGTTACACCCAGGACAGACCCCCCAGCTGCCAGTTCATCCAACGCAAGGATGGAGGAGCACACACGCTCACGGCGCCAGGGGCAGCAGGCACGACAAGTCCATGCCAAGCGTCCTTTCCCCAGCGCCATCCCAGCAGGCCCAGCACTGTCCTGTCCCCACCTTTTTGTTACCAGATGGACTGAAGACAGTCAAGGGCTCTTAAAAATCTGAAAAGGTTCATGGGGGACCTTTAAAGGATCCCTTACGGAGGTGGTCACAACATCCCAAAACATGAAGTATGAACCAAGAGGATCAATAACGAAGATCAGATCATTCTGGTTCTCCAGAATTTTCTAGCTCCAGCCAACCACTTTGATCCCACTGTTGGCAGGGGGATCTTGCTGTGAAATTCTAGCCAGCCTGGGGACTTTCAGGAAGAGGAGATAAATAAAAATAAAGCAAAAAGTCACCAGCTGCATTTTTCAAGTTTGCACTCCAAGTGCTGGATGTCTAAATCCAGGATTAGCTGTTGGGAGAGTGCCGTGGCATGGCGAGACAGGATCTAGTTCACCACCCAGCTGAGCCCTCTGTTATTTGCAAGTTGGGTTAATGTTCTGGCACTTCCTTCTATACAAAATCAGTCCTGCCTAAGTGAATGCTTGCATACCGGTGGGGGAGATTTTTAAAGTAAAAATATGACAGTGAATTGTTGAGTTCCCACTGAAAGCCAGCGGGAGATGCATGCCTAACTTGTTCGTTTGCCTTGAAAAACTCCAATGAATATTATCTTGAAATTCATTAACTATTACAAAGAAAACAAGATCTGGGTGATTATTCTTGACTTTAAGAAATTTAAGAACAGATTATTTCTTCTGTGTGTAACCTTTGAGGGAACTCCAAGGAACTCATAAAAACAAGTCTTTAAAACAAAATAAAAACACTCTTAAGTGTCCTGACCATAGCGCAAGTATTCCAATTCATAGCCATTTTCTATGATGCTGAATTCAAACTGAATTGCTGTTTCTGGGGGTGAGGGTTTAAAACTAAGGCCTTCCGTGAACTGCATAACTTATGAAACCTGGTTTCCTGTGTCTGTGTCTCATGCTTGGATGTTCCTCTGTCTAATACAACATGAACTCCAGCAGAGGCTTCTTCTGCTCTTGGGGTCTTCACTATGACTGTTTCTCATGTATTTCCCATTTCTACTAATACAGCAGAGATTATGATGCAGCCTCTCTTGGAGGGGAGAAAAGCAGGGAGAGGCATTCATGTGCATCTTTCCCTTTTACACAGACACCTGTTTCCATAAAACCTGTAGGAATCCTCTCTGAGTCTTTACTTTGAATCTTTTTCCTGTTTGTCTGATTTGGTTGAAATGCCCTAAAAAATTCGAAACATTTCTTGGGTGAGGGGAAGCCAAAAATACAGACACAGGGAAAATGTCATGTATTAGGTATGTAGTTTGTTCGTTTCCTTATCCATGACCATAGGGATAATCTTAGCTATATTTCATCACTGAGTTTATTTATTGTGAAATTTCAATTCAAAATAATGGGAAAATAAAATAAATTGAGTAACCATAACATCTCCTATGCCCATAGAAGTTTAAAGAACAGAGACCTTGGGCTCCCTGGTGATCTAAACAAGTGACATGTCACAAAGCTCCTGGCTGTGCTCTATGATCATCCATTTCAGAGATACCAGCATGAGGTCACGTTGTATTTATTATCTGTATTTTAATTCAAGCGTTTGAGATTACAGCAAATAACATCACTGTTATGTAAAGCATAATATTTGCTCAGTCCTTTACTTGCCACCCTCGGCCACCAGACAACAGTGGGATATAAAAAGGTTCATAGATATTTCCTAAGTAGTGAAACCTCACGGAACACCACAGTAGAAAGATTACTGGTTTTCAAGGCCACTTTATACAAACGAGCCATTCCCCTCGACTGGACAGAAAATACGTAGTGACATTCCTGTATTGCTCGGGCTCATACAGCAAACAGGACTGTGATTTTAATGCATGAAGGTCTTGTGCTTGATTTCTGAGTGCAATGCATTTTATTTCATTCTGGTAAAGAGAACATTTATTAAACAAGGCGTTTTAAAACCTGACATAATTGTCTGATCAGAAGGGAACATCAGCTTATTATTTACTCAATACATTGTATTTATTCAATGCTTTGAATAATCAGATGATGCCCTCAAGGATGCATTGTGCCAAGCAATGTACAACTAAAGAATGAAAAATGGTCATCTTCTCCCAAGAGGTCTCATGCCCATGCCTGGTTCTGTTAAACATATGGGCAGTTCAGCATCTGGGCCCATTTGTCACCATCAGGTCCTTGCTGCCTACACCTACCTGTTATAAACACCTCAACTCCGTGTTATTCACAGGAGACATCACTTTAAACAGCAGTTTTCCATGCCTGCTCTTTCTGGTGAACCGAAAACCTCCACTGCTGTCACTGGAACTTCTAAGGAAAGCTTGGCCAAGCAAGCAAAGTCAACAGCTGTTGGTTGCCTAAGTTAAACTGAAAGTGTCCCTTTGAAAATCCTAGCCCTGGCATTTAAGGTGCACCAGAAGTACAAAAAGAGACTGTGCCTGCTGCTATTACTAAATACAATATATTATAATTCATTTAAGACTTTATTTAGCCTTTCTAGACATGAATAATTTTCTAGCACCACAAAACATCACTCAAGTACCATTCTTTGCTCCCTGTAATTTACAATGTAGTCAACCTTGACTAATCATCCTAATAATGTCTGGTACTCAGAACTGCAGCACACCCCTCCTCCCAAATACACATGCACACACTCAAGATTAGCAATACTTTGAGCATATTATGTTTTCTTGCCAGCTTTCCAAAGTAGCATTTCTAAATTAGTATGAGATCATTATTTATTAATTATAATAGAGCCTAAAAAACCCAAATATTGTTTTTCAAACAGAACACAGATGGAGAGTGAGGTAAAAGCCCTGTAGATGAATGGCCAAGAGACACAATCAAGTTACAGCAGTGTAAATTATCACAGGCCAACAACAAAGTAGTTACTGAGCATGTGCATACTCTTAATCTGTTGCAGATAAGGCACAAATACATTAACTCAAACCTCTGTTATTGAGATGTACGCGAACATGTTTTACCTGGTGTTTTTCACAGGTTAAAAGCACGGCCCCAGTGAAGAAGCACTGGTTAGCTCTGGTGTTAACCCAGGGCGACTCATTAGGGCGCTTCCCCGTATCACCCAGGCCAGGGTGCAACCGTCGCTGCGCACCATGGGTATATGGGGCACTGCGAAGCACAAGTCCCAAAACATGTGCTTCCCACTACGTTCTGCAAAAAGGGCAGATTAATGGATAATTAACATGTATTGACTTGTCTTGTGGTGCTTATAAAATGTGGTTTGCATTATGTTTTTGTAACAGTTGGCCAGCAAGCCTTGACCTGCGAGGGTTAGGACGAATACCTGCACAGCTGGAGCCTGCGGTGGCCAGTCACAGCCCCGCTCTCATCATTTCCCTGGTTTATAAATGTAAATATTGGAGGTCTTGTTTAAACCTTCAGAACCTAAACATGTCATCACTATTAATAACATATGTTATAAGACACCACATGCTGGCAAAATAACCTGCAGTAAATGACACAAAAAATATTGAAAAGCTTAGCATAAAATTGAAACTCGTTAATGGTACACTGTGCAGTTTGGCATACAACTAGAGGCAAGAATTCCACACAATGGGACTGTGTGAGTGCTAACAGCAGGCTCCCACAAGATAAAATAAACTTGTTTTATGGACATGAGGAATTGATTTTTAATGAGATTCTGCTCGGCCGTAACATCATCCTGGGAGGGTGGGCTGGTTTTCCCCCTGCCTGTGGTGCAAAATTATGGTTTTCAGAATAAAGACACATTTAAATTAGGCCTATGGATTTGCACCTTCATCATATTAAGTGAAAAGTAGGTGTGATCCCAGGTCTGAGTATAAAATGGTTGTTAAAATGTCTACAAAGAAGATCTCCCCTTCCCTGCATTACCTATCGGTACCTTCTGGGATCGGGAGGTCAGCCTAAAAGCAGAACACACACTCCTTGAGTTCTTTATGAGATAAATTATCTTGCCAGCTTATTTCCTGAGGACAGAAGATCAGTAAAAAAAAGGGATAAATCTCTCTCTTTAGAGAAGCTGAGTACAGGCACTTGAATTTATCTTTTCATGTCCAGGTCTCAACTGCCTGTTAAGAAAACATTAAAATGTAAAGAGGTTATCAAACTTGCAGTTTGATGTCACATCACTGACACTTTCAGTCACAGCAAGGAAGGACTGTCCCTTTGCTGCCTGTTCACATTCCTTATTCATTCCATCAATTAAAACTAATGCTCAACCTCCTCTTTGAACCCCAGAAAGAGAGCCAGAGTCAAGGAGGTGGGAAGTGCCTTGTAACCAGGCAGCACTTGGGGAAAAACAGAATACAAAAGCAAGAACAACTATCAAGCCTCTTCAGCTTTAAACTCTAAACATTTTCCTTACAAAGAAATCAGAGTTTTGCTTCCCAAATCAATGTCACTTGGCCCTGAATGAGCTGAGCAGCACAGTGTTGGTGCTTTTCTTTCCTCTCTGTTGTTATGGTTTGCACTGTTTGTGTGCAATCATTGGCTTTTAATTGCCTTCTATTGCCTATTTCATTTGTCAATAAATAGAAAGTGCAGACCTATCACCAAAGGCCTTACATCTGTTTCTCATACATCTTAGCCACCCATGGTGCCTTAAGCTAAAGCCATCCCCTACCGCTAACCAGGCTACCAGTTTATTAGGGTTTTTTCCCTGCCCTTTTAAAAAGATGAAAGTTCCTAAAAGCTTTTCTTGTGCAAGTGATGGCTGAAGTTAATGAAGTAAGCATCTGTGAGGTGAGAGAAGGTCACCCTGGGGTTGGGCACCTCCCAGTGGTGGAACTGGCATTAACCCAGCGATTAGTATGTGATGACAACACCTTAAAGATAATTAGTTGACAATGAGTTGAGAGCCTGTTAACCCCTTTAACACCTTATAGTTTATGATTATAATGAAACACTTTGGGATAAAACAAAATAGATCTAGTTTTCCTTGAGTGATTTACCATTTTTGTCGGTGTTTCGCTTACCGTTTTTGTGACCTTCTTCCAAAGAAAGAAAGAGTTGCCAGTGGCACAGCACATGTTTCTTTATCTTCACCAACCAAGGCTGAAATGTAGCACCAGCTTTCTGACCATCTTTCTCCACTAGCTACGAGGTTAAAGACTCTTTGGCCTGGGGTAGGAGCCATTGCTGGGGTAGACATGTGAGAATAGATATATGTAAGTTAATGGCATTCCTCATGTGACTGAGGGCTAAAACGTCAAGTTAAATTTTTTTCAGGTGGTTTTCCACACTGGTGTGGGCATACCCCGGCAATTTTAATGGATGTCATTGGATTTGACTCACCTGAGGGTTACAGCAGGGCTCACTTGGGCTTTCCCAAGCAACAAGGGCTACTTAGCAGAACAAGAGAGAGGCCTTTATAGTCTAAGTGGTAAGAAAGGCAGGATCAGGCCCCATCTCCATTTGACTGAAGCAAACAGGAAACAGCATTGATCATGGGTGTGAGGAGAGGAGGAGGAAGCAGCAAATGGAAAACAACGGGCAGTCTGCTGTGATTTATACACACTGGTATTTCCCATCTCCATTCATTCACTCAACGTGTTTAATCACGATATGAGAGCTCAAATTAATTATGACTGGCAGTAGCTCAAGAAATTTGGTAATAACAGAGGGAAACAAATCTGTGCACAGCATTCAAGAAAAGCCTGTCGTAAGATTAACAACAAAATTCTATTTAATTTAAAAAGACTTATTTCTTGCTTCCTTCTTTTTTCACACTTTCCAGTTCAATGCGATAGGGGCAGTCCTGGTGAGAAAACTTCATGAGAACGTGTCCTTGCACCCGTTTTTTGACACAGACCCAGAACAAGGACTGGTCTTGCTTTCATTAGGTTTTGCATAGGAATTCTATTGATTTCAGCAGGAACAGGCTGAAAAGTTTTGGTATGCACCCAAATACACCACTATCTAAGCTATTCTGTAAACTTTCTGATGTGTACCCACCATTAACAGTTACCAGGGTACTAGGATGTACAATAGTTCCACACAGTTCTCATTTCTCCTGTGCCTCCCATTTCAGCCCTTTAAAGTGCTTTAAAAACATCAGTAAATTCAGTTCCATTGTGGCAAACCTTCCCTGGAGAGACTTTTATTCCCAGGTGACAGGCAAGGCAAAGCTTGCAAAGGGTCCCCACAGCAGTTACAACCCAGACCTCCTGGCTCCCAGCCTTGTGCTTTACTGCTAATTAAATACATCTAGGTTAATGCAGAAAATGTACAGAGTTTTGTTATGCTTTTTAGATTTAAAGGCAATTTATGGATTCGGCACTGTATCAAATGTCCATAAATTTAAAAAAATGAAGTATTTCCAGCAATTTCTAAGTCCCTTATTAACTAGCTTGTACTACTGGGTAGTACTGAGCTTAAGTAAAAGTTTCTGTGTTTTATCTTAATAGAATTCTAGGAATAGAAAGACCTTCTATGCCCTTCTCCAAAAGTCAGGACTCTATTATCCAAAACTGATTAAACTCTCTGAAGTTATGACCATCAGTTCTTTTAGTAGTGAAAAGAGATCAGAATAATTTAATCTAAAACACAGTTACTGAACATAATTTTCTATTGTAGGTAGATGGGTCATAAAATCAGAATTCCTGGAACGCATCATTGATTGTTTGAGTCTTGGTTTTTAAATGTGATTCAGGGTTAATTAATCAAACTGCTCCACGATACAGCGGAAAAATATGTTTAAAATGCCTTACAGAATCAGATTCTCTTGCCTCAGTGGTATTGTTCTCATATCGGCCTTTAGATTTACTAGTCCCTCTTCCTGCCACCCTTAAATGCATGATTAGTCACGCTGTTAAGTACAGAATTATTTGTCTATGAATTTCAAAAATACGTCTCATAATTAATGATGGAATTAAAAGGACAACTTTATGAGCTGACTCACCAGCTAGCATAAAAAGGCCTGACTCCATTGTCTTCAGCAGAGCTACAGAAATTTATGCCAGCTGAGGATCTGGCCTCATCTCTACAAAACCTTTTTTTAGCCAGTTATTTCCTTCATCCTTTTTAAACTACTTTAGAACATCGCTCTGGGGCACCCATCTAAAATATCTTGTCTACAATGGGATTCTGTGTCAAGTTGCACTATCCTGTTGAATTCAGCTCTTACCTGCCTTTCTTGTTATCTCATCAAAAATGATGAAGAGTCTTGCTGATTTCAGCACACACGAATCCAGAAAACACACAACTTGGGCAGGGATGTTGGAAATCAGAGCTAGGCAAGAGTCTTAAGAATAGCTGTGTATAGAATAAGTGGAATTATCAAGGATGTCAAGGCACAATGCTATTTTTTTTTTTTTTTTTTTTTTAAATTCACAATTTCTTTCAAAGCTGCCTACAGAACTCTTGCCACCACTCTGCCCAGTTGTGGGCTGCTGCCTCCTCAGTACAGGGGTCAATCCAGTTCACTTTCCAGCTGGATTTGCATTATCCCAGCAAAACGGGAACAGCTGGTTTGGTTTTGTTAATCATAAAGTATTTCCTTAAGAATTTTCAAGCCATATAGTAAGGTGTCCAGGCATTTTCATCTCTCAGTGAGAAAAAACTGTCAGTATACTAGGATTTGCGTATTATACCCCACCATCTAATCTCACAAATAGGGCAAACCAAAGCATATAGGCTGTCTAGGTTAGGTATGTTGATGGAGCAATAGCACGTTACCCATGTCTCACATCCAGGAAGGAGTAGAGTGAGCTAGACATTTTGACAGACATCATTACTACTCAGTTTCACAATGTTGTTCCACAGAAGTGTGACCACAGACCAAACGCAAAGCCATGCAATGGCTAATCTCAGCAGCAGCTTCTGTGACAGCGTTCTTACTAACTCTCCCAGGCTGGAGAGAAGCAGGAACAGGATGGACATGCACGTCCTGTTGTTCAGTCATGAAATCCACTCGATAGCTGCTCAGCAAAATGGTCAACGCTTAAGCAAATGTCTTCAACTGAAGAGGTTACCAGCATTAAGTCGTTTGAAAATTCAAAATCTCTGATGAGCAGCATTGCAGATGGAGAAACTTTCCATTGGTATAGAACTAAATAAATAATTCCTCTCTCAGTGTCAGCAATATGCCTCTGCCAGCACAGCCAAGAAAAAGAAGGAAACCAGCGTGGGAGCCAGCGCACAACCTTGTTTGGGGCTGCTTGAGACAGGAATGGAGTCTGATATGTTGCCATTTTCCATACACTGACCATCATGGAAAAATAAAGTGACAGAAATAAACTATGTAGGACTTCAAAAAGATGAACAAGTTTTTCCAGACCCCCTCATGATTTTACAGTGTTAAGAGCTATTGCTAGATCAACCAACAAATTTGCTCCCAAGCCCTTTTTCCTGAAGTTGACAGAGATCCTATCTATAGAGCATGACCAGACCTAAATCCACTTAAACTTAGGTACATGTTGAGACCATGTGAGGGTCTTTTCATTAACAGAGACTAGGAAAATGCCAGGAAAATTGCCAGTTTGCTTTGTCACTTTTATGTTTAGAGAAGTTTATACAAGTTGCAAACCCGTCTCATTGACTTTTGCTTTCAGATAATGCTAAAGATTTAAGCAAACTTCCTTCTAGAAGGGTAATCACATGCCTCCAAAGGTCACTTGTCCTTACGCTTATTTAATAGCAGCCTGTTTGTCATGTCCTGTACCACATAGTTATCTGTGGCCAGTTTTTCAGGCCAGCAATGTCACTGCAACTCCACCATGTCCTAGTAGTACTGCTGCTGGTCTGCCCATGAATGCCAGATTTGAGAGATTTCCCTATTTATCCAGCAGCTGAGATCTATTCTGATAGATACCTATTCTCACTGGCACACTCAGTAGCAAGTAACACCAATCCTGTCATTTTTTCTGAAGCAAGTTGTCTAAGTTATTCTAAATTATAAAGGTTATAAATTATTTAAAGCCTTAATAAAGATGCATCAAACATTAACAGTCCTCCTTTCACATGAAAGTTCCTGTGGGTAAAAAGTCTGCTTCTGCCCAGCTCAGGCTAACTTTTTATAGTTTGAGTTTAAGGGCAGGAAGGGACTTAGGCAGTATGTTGCCTGATGGGGACCTTGGCCATTTGACAGACCTGTCCAAGGGCCACCCGGCTTGGGAGACTGGCAGTGATAAAAAGAATCTCCTACCAGCCCTTTTAGGGGGGACAGATACTGACTTCTTTTTCCGGAGGAAAAGACAAGGGGGTTTCTCCTAGAATTAGAAGGCTCCGAGCAAAGACCATGTGAGAGGAGTGAGGAAACTTAAAGAAGCATACGTGCAAGAAGGGTTTGTTTTCTTAAAAATCTGTATATTTCTCTCAGAAGCTGCTGCAGATTAGCACCATTATTAGTTAACAAAATTTGAAAACTTCATTGACCAATTGTCTGTGTTTCAGCTATAAAATAGGACCTCTAAGACATAAAAGCTTGGAGCTCTACACAGGATATTTGTGTCTAGAGTGTCTTTGAGGCTTTGTGGAGGTTTCAAGTGGACAATAGGGTCCATTTTTGCAAAAGATAACAGAGAAAAGGCACCTTAGGAAGCATGCCAGACAGAGGAGGACTGAGGGCGTGTTATGCCCAATCCATACCAAGGGCAGATTAAGGATAAGCAGGCCTTGTGTGGTGAAACCCACGCATAGGAGCCAGTTGTGTGTCCAGCTGGAGAAACTCTACCAGAGCCATGTGACACACAATGTTCAGTTTTTGTTAACATCTGTGTGGTCTAATTTTCTATTACTGTCAGCAAGTTATTTCTAGGAGTGCCAGGTTATTTTGTCCATAAACATTGTCCCCATCACACATTTCTAATTTTAACCCTATTTGTCTCCAGTTGATTTACATTTGGCCAGAAGCAAATTACCTATTGGAAGCATTTATTGAAAATTAATTAGGTGGCTAAAATACCTCCAGCAGATTCTGTTAACAGTGTCTGTTCCTTGTGGCTCTCCAGAATTCAGCATTTTCACGTTAAAACACCTAGCAATTAAAAAAAATCCATAAAGTAAATGATATAATTAGTTCCAGAATGGAACTTAGTCTCTTTGAAATCAGATGCTTTCTTCTAAGGCTACAGTGCCATACAATAGCAAGGGGTTTATAGTGCCAGGGGATTTTCGACAGAGGAGAGAGTAAGCATTTACAATAACTAAGTCACTGCATGAACCAGAACTAAGGTGTCCTTGCTAGCTGAAAATCAGCCGGGCACAGAGGATAACTGTGCAAAAACCAAAGCGGGGAACAGGAGAGAAGACAAGATGTATGAGGAGAGTTTAAAAGGAAAAATACAGGATTAAATCAGAGGCAATCACAGCACCCAAGAACATGGAAAAACACACTGCATCTCTCTAAAGAAAAGCCAGGATGTTAACATGATTTACTGCAAATAGTTCCACAACATTAAAATGAGTTTTTATTTTCTGTGTGTGCTGCTTCAAAGAACAACTCTGTGGGCTCATAAAAATGCAGAGAACAAATAGGGGCCTCTAAGACCAATTTATATGCCATGCCCACTGTGCACTGAGACACATATAATCTGTAAAATGTCAGCTTCAAAGTTCCACAGAGATTGGTGTTAACCCTGACCCCTGACCTTGCCGACTCTAGCTGGGCCCTCATGCTCTCTTAACCAGCTGTTTTAGATAAATGTGCTCCATTTTTAAAGAGATTGTCTCAGAGTTTTACGTGAATAGTAGTAATATTATTAACTCTCGCTGAAAAAACCACCTTAACCGAGAGTCTTTACAGATGGGCCAATCAAAGTCTTACCCCATGCAGAGAGTGGTGGGTTAATAAATATGTCATTGGACTGAAAATATTTAAACAACACCGGGAGAAAAGAGCAAGGCATACGACAAAAGGAAAGCATATTAGTACTGTTTCCTGTCAAAATACACAGAGGAAGCACTTTACTCTGACCATTTTCCTCATAAAGAGACACGGTAGGCCAAAACAAACAAAGCTAAGGAATCTGGTTTATCCCACTGTTGGATACCAAGGACTATCAACTTAAATGAAGTAAGGTTGAGTGACCAAACCCAGGTTCTCCTTGACAAGACTGTTAATTGAACATATCAGCAAAGGCAATCACACAAACTGTGGCCTGGTTGATCAATACTTACATTGTATAAAGCCTTGTATATGTTTTTCATACGTTACTCTATGTACCTCTCCACAGGTAGGTGTGGCATTAGCCACTCATGGTCTGTTGGAAGTCCAAAAGTATGATGTAGCCTGCTGGTTTGGGAAACCACGGACAAAGTCTAAATCATCCTCTTGGAAGGAAATGTCGAAGTTCAAGGGCAGACAGTATATTTTAGACAACAAAGAAGCAGCTGGTGTCCACTCATAATAAATAAAAATAAGCTGGGGTCAGAAATACAAGTCAACTGGCTCCCCATTCACTGAACATGAGCCAAAGACAACTGGAGTCAAAGGGAAAGCTCAGAATGATTTCACGAGGTTTTGACTCAGCCCCACTGTGAATCCAGACCGACTTTTCATGTAGATGGGGTGAGAATATATCCACAGACTTCCACAGGACCTGGGTCTGGCCTTGAGCATTACATTCAGAAACCATCCACCCTTCTGTTGCTTGGGGTTTTTCCTCAGCGACCACAGTGCAAACCAATCTTCTCACTGCACTTCTAAACCCTCATTATAGTCCTTTCTGGGTTAGCAGATGACCATGATGTTGAGAAATCAAATACAAAAGTGTAAGAACGTGAAAAGTCAAAACGAAAGGTCAACTTTTGCTCTTCCTTTCAGTACCTCATGACTCAAGAAAGAAAAACTCTGTATCATTACCAGTTGTTTGGTTGGTACTGTAATACAAACACTCACTTTTCACAGTACCATGCCTGCAAAATCGACTCTGTTCTAAGCATCAAAATGAGATTGGCAAGAAAAGTGAATTTGAAGCATAACTTACAATTATCCAAACTTTAGCATATTTAAACATTTACTTTCTCAGATGTTTTTTCCTTAAAGTTTGAAATTTTTCAAACTCTTTGATAATGCCAATAAATTTAGTTTGAAAGTTATTTTCCACCTTATTGGTTTCATGTTTTCTAAACAGAGTATAAACTCCCACTAGAAAATGCAAAACACACACACATGCTCCAGTGTGAGAAGTTCACAGACACAACAAATGAAAAGGGAGAAACAAACAGAGACTTCAATAGATACAAGAAATGCAAACAAAAACTACAAATAAATACAAACAATACATATTACAAATACAAGCCTATAATTATTTCATGTTAATTATTAAATCTATATAATGTAAAATTTAATGTAGTATGAAACCCCAAAATTGTTTCCAACACAGGAAGCATTAGGAAGTCTGAGGACAGGACATACAGAAATCCTTTACATAGGACTGATCTGTGGCTGCTTTGCTTTTGTCAGCCTTCTTTAATACATAAATTGGCTCCCTAGAAAATCTGTTTGGTTTTGAAGTGTAATCCCCTTAAATGGCATGGGAGAAAAAATGAGTTTAAATTACAGGCAAAACAAGTTTGTGAAGGTAAACATTTTGTTTTCTAAATCCCCAAAATACATTAATAGTTTTGAGTTCTGTGGCCTTTAGGAGGCTTGCCCTTCCCCAGTTGAAGTGTTTACTTCCTGTTCTCACTTATGTCAACAGCAATCCTGTTGACTAACAGGGAAGTAAAAAGAACATGCGCACAAGAACCAACCTAAATAAGAAACATGTTTCTCAATGCTTGCTTATGGTAAAAATCCAATTGCGGTTCCTCAGGATGTCTGAACAGTATGACAAAGCCCTTGGGAAGTAGTAGATTGTCTTGATTTCAATAACAGCTCTTTCGAGGAATACCAAGCTGTTCATCCTCAAAGTTGATCCATTTTTTTAAAAAACAAATATTGTTTTTACTAGAACTATGAACCCATCTTTGCCTCTCATTAGGATGCTATGAACCCTATGTGGACATTTAACAGGAAGCACATCATGGAGCAGCAGCAACCTTCTTTGTTTGTAAAACCCCATGGATTTGTAAACCTAACCTTGCATTTCTTGCTGCACCACCTCTGTATTTTGCACATCCAACCCAGGGCTTTGTTGTCTCCCTCTTCCTCCTTGGCACAGCTTGCTTGTTGGTAACACCCCCATGTTACTGGTTCCCTTTTAAAGCTCTCTGCAGGGAAAAAAAAAATAACTTCTCTTAAAGAGTAGCTTTAAGAACAGCTTCTCTTGCTTACTCAATCTGGTCACTGCCTCTCTTGTGCTAATAGAAACATCACAGCCCTGTGGTTAACGTACTGGGCTCATATTTGGTAAACTGGGGCTCACATCCTTTCTCTACCAAAGACCTCTTCTGTGTCCTTGGGTGAATCACGAAAGCCTTCATTATAAAGCATCTTTTGGTGCCCAGCTCACAAACACAGGTCCTCAGCACCCTAGATGCAGTGCTACTTGAGCCTATGTATCTAGACTACCACCCTCGAAGTCTCTTGTTGCTGGGTGTGCGTACAGCCACTCCAATGCCAAGCACATGTAAAACGACTCCAACTGTTTGGCCACAAAGAAACATTTACCAGATCTCACACAGCACAAAACAGCAAGAAGAGAGATGTGTGAAAAGGTGTTGTTTTTATATATCCAGTATAGAGAAGGTGGCACCTTTCCTCACAGATGTGCTAAGCTTCACATTGTTTTCCTGCCCAATTCAAGTCTCTCACCTTCTTAGATATTTTCCTAATTACTGCACTGTAGGATATTCTGAGGTAGGTCTTTTTCAGTCTCATTTGTACAAAATAATTAAATACTTATTGGAGCAACTGCTGTTGCCTGCATGATTGTGCTAACCACCAAGCTAGAATAATTCACCCTCTGACCCTTCACGCATCTAAGCTTTCAGAAAAATGATTCCATGTAACATTACAGAGCTGCAGTTTTCAACAGTTTTTAATTTACTAGTCCCCTATTTTTTTTTCCAAAAGAGGTATGGCTCCTTGTATAGAGAATTTAAAGGAACTGACAATCAGCTTGCTTCTGTTAGTTGTTTTTCATGAACCTCTTGGAAATACTCTACCGACTCCCAGAGGTACACAGGCCACAGACTGAAAAACACTGCTGCAAAGGAAAGAAAGCACAGGTTTAATAACAGTGGCTCATTCTCCTGAGGGCTTGACTGCTGCCTGCATAATGCATGTTCTGCAGACCTTGGCTCTGAGAAGGTAGAATATGAGACATAATCTAGATATTCACCTGGCAAGTGAGGAAAATCCTTTCCCTTCCCAGTGAGACATAAGTATTGGCACAGGAGGTCAGTAAAACCAAGTGTTTGCTGTTGTGGTGATGTGGGTTTGAAAAAGACAGATGTGTGTGAAACAAGATCCTCTGTTCCGTAAGATCCCACTGTACTCTATGAAAGTCATACGGGAACTCTGACACAAACGGAAACTGTTAAATTTTGAATTGCAGAAGACATGGCTCGCTCCCCTTCCCCCTCCCTGCAAACAAAAAGGGAGGGAAAGAGATATGTCCCTACCTGATTCTGATGGAAAGCACGTTTCAGCTAATCCGGAGGTGTTTCAGAGCTACAGATTATGACAATAGTATCACAGCTGCGATACCTGGTTGTTAGAATCAACGTAAGACACTCATGATGAATATGTGCTCAGCTTAAACAGGGTGAGAAAACCACAATAACCAACAAATTTGCAGACATTCTGACATCTAATTTCTCTAAGGAGCTAGAGCGGATTTTGCATTTAAAGGACTGTTTTGTCATCACTTTATGCTCCCTTTAATCACTGGAGAGAATGAAGATGAACTAGACCCCTTGCATGTCTGGTTCATCTGAATTGCTTCAGGCATCTTCAATAAGATAAATCACACACTCCATGTGCCTCTGTCTCCGCGGACTATAAAGAAATGCTATATCATAGGCACTTCCATTTGGACAAATGAAACCCACCCCTCAAATTTATCTGGTTAAAACTGGTAGAATAGGAAAAATGCAATGCCTTCAGCAAAGAAAACATCACTTTCTGTGATCAATTTTGCAGACACATTTTTATTTTCCTATTGGGAGCCTGGGATATTTACCTTTGGTCAATATTCATTTCTGCACACGTGAGTCACCAACACAGGGGCTGCAGGTCAAGTACCTCAAGGCCCTGTAGGATGCCATTCATAGCTGGACTATGTTTCCTGTGATAGACTGGGGCAGTTTTGGCAACGGGGAGTGAAAAATCCAACTACTTACCTGGAGCTGGAACAAACTCCTGTAATCTGGGCTTGCATATGAAGGGGATTGGGATGAAAACACTGAAGAGCTGGAAGCCAGATGGCTGAGGAGCAAAGCCTGATCTTATTCAAGAAGAAAGCCTTGTGGAAGCAAGCAGGGAACTGAAGTAGCTCAAGAGCCCAGTGACTGTGGTAGAATCGAAATGAAATCCTGCTTCAAATCAATTACTTCAGTACTTTGCCTTGGGCAAAAAATATAGGCATTTTAATCAATTCCAGTGTGTTTCTGCAGCACATAGACTGCAGAAGAGTAATTAAGACCATAATTAAATTTTCAGTAAATTCTGAAGCAGAAATACGAGGAATCATGTAGGTATTGGTGGGCACTGCATTGCTGTGTTTTTCCATTGCATTGGTTATGGTAGGTGTTTGCCAGTTGGCACTAAGCAGAACAGCGGTCCGCCCTCAGATGATTACCAACCATTACAGGGTTTCCTGATTTCTAGCTCAAGAACAGCTTGCCCAACACAATTATACTGTCTATGGGAGGGGAAATCCATGTGCTCACAGTCTGTAATTTGTTCTACCTGAAGTAACACTTCTTCCCAAAATAGCATTTTGAGAGTAAGTTCTGCCTTAGCTACATCCCATAGCATAGTGCAGAGTTGGGAGAATGAAAGCAGCGTAACATTAACAGAACATAAAGTGGAAACAACCAGTCCTTTTGGAGAGAGAGCTTGTCTTCCCCTTCTGGGTTTGTGCAGCTTCAGCAATGGCAGGAATAAGGACAATGACAGAGCGTAGCAGGGTTGTGAACAATAAATAATAGCAAGGACATAAGATCTTCATGGGCATTCAAGATGCAAGTCCGGAAACTCCGCAGAGATCCAGAAACTTGACATCCAAACCAGAATCAGTGTGTTGTTACCAGCTGTGGCTCCGAAAAACAATCAGTGGGAACAGAACTGAAGATTACCAGCCCATTGCAACAGAAGCACGAATCAAGGCTGTTTCTCAGTGCCAAAAACAAAGAACCGCATACAAAATACATCTGAAAACCAAGAACTTTCTGGAACTTAGAAACCAGACCTCAAAAGCTCCATTTCAACAATAACCTGGTTTTGTTCAGTAGTCAAAGCCCAGGCAGTGATACATTAACAGATTTTTAGGTTATAAGGAATCACTGTGATAACCAGATTAGATCTCCTGCATAATGCAAGCACAGACCTTTTCCCTGACAATCCCATATCCAGAACAACAGCATGTAATTCACCTATATCTCAGGTGTCATTTCAGTAATGCCATTTTGCGATTTTTAAAAGTGAGAGGTGCGCAAGAATCTAATGAGAAGCAAGCTAGACATATAGTAAAGATGTTAACTGTTCATAGAAACACAACCTCTTCCATGGAACAGTATCCAGCACCAACTTTAAGAGCCCAAGTGATGGAGGTTTAAGCATCCTTAGGCAATGCTTTTGGTGTGATTATCTCCTCAGGACTATTGTATTCTTCGACATGACTTCCCTGCTGTTATTTTTTATGTGGTAGTTTGAACTCGTTAAAATTCTCATGCCGGGCTCTACATTGGAGAGCTTGATGTAGTTGCAAAACCACTTTGCTCTGTCTGCCCCCTTCATTGTTCTTGCAAGCAGAAATCTCTCTTTGTGTAAGTTAGGGTTGCTGGAAAAACAAATCATATTTTGACCATTGCTTCTCTATTTATTCTTCCTTTGCTAGGTATCAACCCCACCACTTTTTTTAACAGATACTTTTAGCTTTATTTCCTTAAGAAAGAAGGGTTGTGCTCTCGTGGCGGCTTTAGTCCAGTGTGCGTTTAAAGCCGGTGCTGCCAGTGTAAAGAAGAAATACTTGCACCCCCTCACCTCACTCCTGGCCACCCACTTCTACCTCTGCAGAAAGTGTTTGTGCGGCCTTGCAGCGAATCAGATGAGGGAAAGGTGCTGGCTGAAAGATAAATCATGCAGTGTTATTAACCCAGCCCTAATACCCAAACCCAATCATTCACACATTTTAAAGTGTGATCAGTTCACCACCCAGCTGTGTAAATGGCTGTGCCAAGAGCACTCAGAGAGGAGCAATGGGCAGCCTGCAGTGAGCACAGAGGGAGAGGGGTGCTGCATTTTTCAGCGGCCAGCTTAAAGGATCATCAAACTACTCCATGTGTGGGTGGGTGTGAGTGCACGTGTGTTCATCAGTTTTTGCTATTCCCTCCCTCTCCTTCTAAAGCTCTTAAAGCTGTCTGGAAATCTCAGCCAAACCTTGCAGCAGGGCTGAGGACTCAAATCCATCAAGTTCCTACTTCTTACATTGACACTGGAAAAGGCGAGAGGTTGAAGTCACAAACTCCTCACAGGAGAAAAACCACAGTGTGAGCTCACCTCTTATCAGCCATCAGAGAATCCACATGTGCAACCACTTCAGAGACACTGATGTTATTAGACACCAAAGCATCCACACTGGAGAGCCACAGGAAGCCTGGCTTCACAAATTCCACTGCTCACTGAGCAACTTGTGAGATTTACTAGCTTTTATTCAATTGTTTTGGGGTCTCCAAAGAATCTGCAGTGCTGACTGTACAAGAACAACTCGCTCTGGCACTGGCAAGTAATTAGAAGGAAAAGAACCAGAACAGCCATTAAAACAGTCAGGGCAGCTAGCTTTCTGATCCAGCACCCTTAAAAACAAATAAAGAAAAAAGACTTAGTTTAAGTTTCAGCATGTGGATAGAGAAACTCTCCCCAGCCTGCCACGCACACCCACCTTGTCCCCTGTCTCAGGTTTAGTCCTAGGGGGCTTGGAATAATGTTAATACCCTTTTCAGTTTTAGTCTGAGTTTCACCATTATGTTACCTCTCAAATTCATAGCAAAGCGTGGCCTGTCCTAGGGCCTGACAACCGCTTTGCAAGGAGCTTTTCACCCTGAATAAACGTAGTAGCGAGAATTTATTACCCTTCACAACTGTTCTGTGCATCAGTGGGAGCAAATGAAACCCTCTGAGGACGACCGGAGCTCACACAAAAATGTCACCTGCCCCTTTCTATAAACATACACTATGGGTTTGACTCAAGAATATAGGGAAAGAGGAAAGACTTCCTACAGAAAATGGGAGAACACTTAATTTTTATTCCTACTATGGCAAGCCACAGCTCCATTCGGTCTAGTTTTCCTTAGACTTAATTCACTTTGTCCTGCAGAGGTCGGTCTTGCCTGCGTCACTCTGCAAGGCAGCGAGCTCTCTGCCAACAGCAGGTCAGTTCCACTCTCCTGAAACACTGCAGGGATCAGGAGAATTAGAATTTGGGAAGGGTTCATCCCCTCAAAAAAAAAAGCTTAGTTGGAGTTTATACAACAGAGATGCACTGTTTTTAAAAGAATTTATGTGTGTGTCCCGAAAAAGAAAAGGCAATGATGACCCTTCTGTCATCTATCCCAAGAAAAGCAAAGAGCAAAGGATAAATCTTATTTTCCCCCATAACTCTGGCAACTGGAGAATAAACAAGTCACAGTTGATGAGTTTTGATATAAATATGCTGAATCAAGCCTTTTTATTGCCTTTTTCAGCCCAGCATTTGCACTTGCACTAAGCAAGGTCTCTGGACATAAGGCAGCAAGAAGAGCAAGCCCCTAACGCAATCAGCTTTTCTTCCCTTGCCATGCACACAAGTTCTCCACGTCGGGATGCAGCCTTTCTCCTGAAGCCGTACCAGAACACAATCGCAGAGACAACAGCAAGCTTTAAATCCCGCACTAACTCCTCAATTCTCAAATGTAAGACTGTAGACACCTTTTGCTGACACCGCACCCCCTGGGTATAGCACACAAAACTGACCGTCATCCTTCAGGAGGAGGAAAAAAAACCACCCCAGTTCCAAGCACTGCAATTTTACTTATTTACTCTGAACAAGATTTGATGTGTCAAGTGCCAAATGCTCTGTGAGGGGGGGTTCTTACCTCCCCTATGCCCCTGAAACATGAGCTGAGTGGCAGCTCTCTGCTAAGCTAGTTTTGAAGGCGATTTCACTAACATTTTCCAAACCAGTTCAACTTTCCCACCATCGCAGGACCAATCCCCAGCTAGAAGTATTTAGTGTGGCAGCTGCTTCCTGAGACATTTGGCCTCCTGAATGCATTCCTTTGGGACTAGGAACAGGATTTGAAGGAAGCCGGAGGTAGTTCACTTTTCAGCATTTTGTGGTCAGCCTCCTCTCCTCATCTGCAGCCCTGTCAGTAGGGATCCTCAGCTTAGAAGGAAAGAGAAATCCCTGTCAGTTTAAGTAACCTGGAAAGAAGCAGGGGCTCAGAACAGAGACAGATCTTAATTTGCCCTCACACAAACGCAAGCTGAATCATGTTTAAGACCCAATTGTTGTCAGAAAGAGGACAACATCTTTGATTTTTAGTAGGAAGATTAAGAATTCGTGAGTGGGAATGAAGGCAAAAGTTCACCTGAGGAAACAAGGGGTTTGTCCGGAAGGCGACAGGGTCCTTTATTTAGACATTATCCTGCCGTGTGCATTTCTCTCTATTGCTTCATATTGTCATGTGCTGGTTTGGATGAGCAGCTAATAACAGCTGGCCTGATTTAACTGACTGCTGGAGATTACCTTCAGACCAAGCAGCAGCAATGCATGCTACTGTAGATGTGGATGTAGACGACCTGACTCCTACCTATGCCTTGTATTAGCAGGCAGGATTTCCTTATAACCTCTCAATACTTTCCAGGTGAAATCACTGAATCCCTGCTGGGGATTACATATAGGATGGATCACAGAGAAGTAGATTTTTTGTCCATAGTTATTAGGTCTCCTTATTCTTGTCTGGCAAATGTATTCTCTCGCCTTTATTTGTCACCTTTCCTGCTCTTACACTTGTAAACGCTCCCCACAAGTTAAAAAATATTTCTGAGGTGACTAGTCAAATATATAAAACAGATGCACAATTGCATCTTGGGATGAATTAATTCTGTCTGTGTGTGAGCAAGAGAATAAATGTGTGGGTAGATCAGGGAATACATTGGACTAAGCACAGCAGCTGATATTTAAATCTCTACAAGCTTCAGCACCGTTTCTTTGTGTCTGTTTTTCTCCTTTCTTGTTTAGAGGGGGAATCAAACATGGACATTTTAAGAGGTAATCCCATGTCAAGTACCACATTTTAATTTAAATCTAATTACCTTAAGATAAGGCCAAAATGTCTCCAACACTTTTAATTTCTGGTTTTCAGTCACTTGAAGTATAACTTAAAAACAGCCCAATTGGCAGGATTTTTCCTCCAAAATAGCAAGGCAAGAAGCCAGCTCTGTAGGCCTTTCAGATCAGTTCCTGTAACCTTCACTATCACCAGGCAGTACAAATACTTACTGGGATTTATAGGTGTAAATTAGGCTACCACATACCCTGTGGCAGACATTCGCATGCAGAGATGCAGGTTCCCTCAGTGTATTTTGAACAACTGTTCTTTGTCTGAGAGTTTGACAACCTGGCCCTATGTCTCAAGTGTCAGGGCTACAGCGAGTTTTATGGCTAGGCTCAGAACTTCTCAATTACATATATCATCCTGTATCGAGAGAGACAGTTGGACATTGCTCTTTTGAGAAGGAAAGCAACACTTGTGTAATTAAATCCTCACCTCTGAAAATCTGCATTATATATTCACATCCTCCATAGACAGTACTTCATGGTAGAAATATTAACATAGCAACCAACTAAGCTATAGTTAATGGCAAACTTACGGCTAGTGAAGGAGGTTCTGCATAACTATATGACCATGTAAGAACTTAGATGAGGCGTTGGGATCACTGAATCTAACTTGAGGTACCATAAGCAAACCTGTCATCAGCTTTTCCAAAAATTAAAAGCCACTTGCCCATGGCAACAGCCACTAGCCATTTCCATTAACTATGGAGCATGGCTTGCTTTCACATCATCTGCTTTATTACCTTCAGCAGGAACAGGGTTAAAATAAATGATGTGCATGGTATTGCTTTGGCTCTCAAGAGAACTCGATTCATGACCTGATACCTTCTCACACAGCCTTGGGTGTGGGAAGCCCAGATCCATCGGATACAGTTAGGTAGTCCATTTATATCAACAGAAATCCTTCACTGAACCATTTTTAGGTGATTCAGGCTTTCAGGTTTTGGTGATTCAGTTTTCAACCAACAAAATTCCCTGTTTATTAGCCGTGATCTGTTTTCGTGGGAAGACTGTGAGGCTGAATGCATGTTTTGACATTATTTCATGTACATATGTTTTGCTCACATATTACACTGACGAGGTCAGGGCAAACATCTAGAAGAGTAACAATAGCCATACTGAACAGGGAAGATTTGGTCCTCTCTGCTTATACTGTTTCTCCTGCATTCTGTGCTAAAAAGGAAACGTGAAGGGGCCAAAACCACTTTATTTTCTCACATGCTTATTACATGGTTGTGTGTAAATATCCAGACTCACACAGTCTAAAATAATGCATTAATGCCCTTGTAAAAAATCAGCCCTTCTACTTTTCTAAGGAGCCTGCAAAAAGAAACAGCTACAAGGGCAATCTCAGGTATAATAGATTTTTCTTTTAGGCTTCGACAATAAAATAGTTGGTGGTCTCTAATGCTACTGCCTTTAAAACATTCCTGGGTTTTATTAGGATAACCCATAAGTCTGGAAAGTCCCACCCTAAGAGCAGCAGCAGCTTTTGTTCAGAGAACACAAGTTTTTTCTTGTACAATGTTGGACTCAAGGGTGTCTGAACTATGAATGGGTGGCTAAGGGCATAATAGGCAACAGGTTTCAGACTTCTGGGGGGGTGGGGGACAGGGATGGGGGGAAGGGGGAAAAAGGCAGCCCTGCAAGCCCTGCATTATGGTGCTGATGTATAACACTACCTGAAACATGAAAGGACTTCAACCAGCTCCTGTTATACATGGTCACATCCTCAATGGGTATCCACCGATCTCCAGGGAGCTGTGCTGATTTACACTCCCAGGTCGTGCCACATAGCTACACACCATATGTCATCCTTAAGCAATCAGAGAATGCACAGATTCCTTCAGCAAACTTTTCTGTGAAACCATATGAAAATGACTGTGGTTTCTGAAGTGCCTGAAACACACCTGTGTTATAAGGAATAAAGACAATTTCTGAGATACACAGTTATTTGTTCCACTGCAAATGACCAAGTTGTTCCTTTTCTTTCTAAAATGCCTGGAAAATAATGCCATGCCTCACTGTTTTTATGAAACTGCATTTCTTCTTGGTTTATTATTGCTGACTGACCTCATGAGCTAACTTTTCAGAGGAGCACATGTGAATTTATTTACATACGTGCCAATTATATTAATAGAAGTTGCAATGACTCATCACTGCACATTGCTAAAAATCCTCCCTCATCTCATCTTCACAGTGAGCTTTCTGTTCCATGTGAATTTCCTCAGCTTACCTTGCTAGAAGTTCAGACATCCTTGCTTTCTTGGGAAGAAAAATTCCCTTTTCTTCCTGAGATGACAGGCACTCAGCCTGCCGTCCCAGTGAACAGACCTGCAGCACCTTGGCTTTGTTGCAAGGGCCACTGTAAACTACAATGCTATTAGGGATTCAAATCCCAGATATCTTCCTGGCAGTGGGATAATCCCACTTGATTTTTCTCCCTGTTCTTTCTTCTCATGGCCGACCTTTACAAAATACAAATCCAGCCACAACCAGACTGAATCTGCAAACCTTACAAGATGAAGCAAAATGCTCAACACACTTGCAGATAAGCGTTATTTTAAACTCCTGGACTAAAATATAAACTCCTGAATAATTAAGCTCTGAACTAATACTTTAAGATCCTGAACGGAAGTTCACATTTGATTCCTAGAGAATATTGTCTTCCCTTGAAACACATAACTGCAGGTGGTTTATAGGCCAGTGTCCAGGTAGGGGGTTCTTCTTCACGAGAACTATGAACATGTTCACGGTTTAGACCGTCAGTCTGTGTGAGTGAAAGACAGAACTGGAATAGCAGAGTCATTTTGCCTAAAACTGTCATGACAGTCATATTTTACATATGCACCCATGTGGGCAGGTATTTTGGTGCCCTCCTTTTAGTTAGGTATTTGCAGGTAGAGGGTAAGAGCACTATTTCTCAAGTGAGTTTTGGCAAGGGTTCCTCCATTAGAGCTAATAGATGTTAACTGTACAATGCATCAATAATCAGATTTGATGATGGCACTGCTGTTGACAGAATATTTCAGACAATTTTACTTTTTTGTAGAAAGGAATCAAAGGAAAAAGTGGTCTCTGCCCCAAATAACTGGCATTCATGCCAGACCAAAATAACACTCATTTCCCCTTCTGTATTGATGCAAAGGGGCAGATGAGGGTGTGACTTTTTAGCACAAAACCAGAGGAGTGAGAGAGCTGAAGTGTTGCAATCCAAGACCATCATGGAGCACAGCCAGGGAGCCTGAGAGAGTGTAAGCAACTTCCCCCAAGAGCTCACAGGTCACATCACATCACAGAGCTGAGCTGAACTGAACCCAAGGCTGTCAAGTCCCAAACCAGTGCTTTCACCCTCCTTCCACTTAGGCAGCTTTACCCAGGTAGCCTCAAAGGTCCAAATTCTGCCCTGGGGTATATGTTGGCCTCATTAACTTACTCTAAATAAGAGCTGTGAGCAGAACTTAGCACACAGCAAGCAAGATTTATGGACTGAAAATGCCACATACTTTGCTTTTTATTCAGTGAGGAAAAAAAAAAAAAAGCTTGAAACAAGTCGAGCAAAGTAAATGAATCAAGACTGCATATTTTTCATTCTGCAAACAAGAAAATGTATACATGTGAACATAAAAAACACAGGTGCCCAAATACTGCAGTCCTCTCTTAAATCTGCTATAAAGCACCAATGGCTATACCTGTCTCCAAACAGATACGTAACTTACTTTTTCAGTTTTTTCTGAGGGAGAAAACCATCTTAAATAAGCTTTTCTTTTTTTTTTTTTTTTTTTTTTTTTTTTTTTGCATCTTTTCCCCTAAGGCCTGCCTCCCTTTTTACTTAAGTGTGTATAGGTGCCATGGTGTTTGAACATAAACTACACAACAGTTTATTCTCAACAGGAAAAGGCAAAGCTTTGGTTATGCTGCATTCCTAATATTTTTTGCAGTTTATGGAAAACTCCCATAAACAGTACAACACAGTAAGCTTTCTCTGCTAATATGCTGTCTAGACTGCTTAAAATATGAGTTCTCCTTGCCTACCATGTAACATGGCTTAAACTTTTGACCTTGTTTCTTTTCCCTTTGACCACTTCATAGGCTTTGACCCTTTTCAAGTATTTAATACCCAAATGGCATGTGACCCAAGCTGCTGGAGATATAAGAACAAGAACTCTTAAAACCTTTCCTTTATTGTGAAGTTGAGAAAACTGACTGCCATCTAACATTAAAAAGTTTAAAAAATGTCTTCCACCTTCCTACAGACTTCAACATACAGCCCCTTCCCAGTCTGTGCAACATCAATACATTATAGAAGTGACAGCAGACTAGTCTGTAACACCATCACATACCTGCTAGAAGGGGCAAAGGGTTCGTCGTGGAACCACACAAACACTAGGGCATTGCTAATGCATGCCTTTGATTTCTGTTTATGGCCCCCAAGTTGAGTGATCTGTCTTGTTGGCACCAACCTGACTATTTTTAAATGATGTAGCAGCTGGCTCAACACATACTTCAAAGATTTATGTTCATGTTGCAAAGACCTCTTACTGAAAGGGAAACTCTGGAGCAGCTTCTACTAGCTTAGCCCATACACAGATACAGTCGATGTACTTTATCCCAGGCCATCCTAGCAGACATCTGAACTAAAAGAAGTGAAATATATAAGGTAAGGCAACTACAGAACAACAAAGGCAACAATGAAACATGTGAGGGTTTACAAACCTTGATGTTCCTAAATTAACAAGGCATAATTCCAGAGTTATCACGACGCAGAGTGAGGCAAACTCTTGACGGGCATTAAGCACAGGGAATTGGGCCTTCCTACGAAATGGAGAAATGGAGTTAATTCCTGCACTTGCGGAAGTGCATGGATAGACACACACCCACGTGAACCTAGATGTGCTCGTATTTCAGTAACAGAGTAAAACAGCCGCAGCGGAGATCACTGCGCTGATTATCACAATCAGGTATCAGTTCATGGAGGATATCTAGCAACACCCATGTCTGATGCAGAACCACAGAGTATTTCATCTAAGCTTTTCACATGCTAGCACTAACAATTACTAGAGACACACTTGCATGGGGGCACTTAATACCAGATTTGGCCTACAACACCTCTCCATTACAAATAGTCTGAGTGGAATCCTGTGGTTAAGAGTCGTTCCAGAAGTGGCCGATCAGCCCTGCCTTCGTAGAAGTCTAGAAATCCAAGGGTCCATAAGGGAATATTTTTCACTACTGACTAGAAAAATGTACGTAATTCCTGGCACTGTTTTCCTAGCTAACTCAAGGTAGATATTTGCATGAACTGGAGATCTGCAAAAGTGTTAACAGTGTCCCTACTCGAACACAGGAAACCACCCCAGTACAATCTGTATATTTAGGCCTGTTGTGATGGGACAGGCACTTACCAAAACAGCTTGAGATGTGAAACCCATCATGAGACCTATGTTGATGCTGCAAGGGGGCGGATGTGGAGGGGTACATCTACTGCTGTTAACTGTCAAATCCTGTTGGTGGTTGATCACAAGTGGTGTTCCCTGGGCCTCAGTACCGGAGCCAGTTCTGTTTAATGTCTTTATCTGTGACCTGGACGATGGGATTGAGTGCACCCTCAGTAAATTTGCAGCGGACACCGAGTTGGGCAGGAATGTTGGTCTGCCTGAGGGCAGGAAGGCTTTTCAGTGGGTTCTTGACAGGCTGGATTGACGAGCCAAGACCAATTGCATGAGGTTCAACAAGGCCAAGTGCCGGGTCCTGCAATTGGGACACAACAACCCCCTGCAGTGCTACAGGCTTGGGGACAATTGGCTGGAGAGCTGCCCGCCAGAAAGGGCCTGGGGGAGTTGGTCGACAGTGGCTGAATATGAGCCAGCGTGTGCCCAGGTGGCCAAGAAGGCCAACGGCATCCTGGCCTGCATCAGGAACAGTGTGGCCAGTAGGACCAGGTCAGGGATCGTCCCCCTGTGCTGGGCACTGGTGAGGCCACACCTCAAATCCTGGGTTCAGTTTTGGGCCCCTCACTCTAAGAAAGACACTGAGGTGCTGGAGCGTGTCCAGAGAAGGGAGCGGAGCTGGGGAAGGGTCTGGAGCACAAGTCCTGTGAGGAGCGGCTGAGGGAGCTGGGGGGGTTCAGCCTGGAGAAGAGGAGGCTGAGGGGAGACCTGATCGCTCCCTACAGCTCCCTGAAAGGAGGGTGCAGAGAGGTGGGGTTGGGTCTCTTCTCCCAAGTGACAAGTGATAGGGCAAGAGGAAACAGCCTCAAGTTGCACCAGGGGAGTTTTGGATTGGATATTAGGGAAAATTTCTTTACCCAAAGGGCTGTCAGACATTGGAACGGGCTGCCCAGGGAGGTGGTGGAGTCACCATCCTGGGAGGTGTTTAAAAGATATGTAGATGTGGCAACTGGGGACACAGTTGAGTGGTGGTATTAGCAGGTTAATGGTTGGACTTGATGATCTTTAAGGTCTTTTCCAACCTAAATGATGTGGTGAAACTGCTCTGAGCTTGTTGCAGCTCTGATGCTACAAGGAACTCCCTGCCCTACAACTTGAGGGAAGAGAAACAACTATACCATCTGACTTGTGTTTGGGTTAACTTCAATTCATCTGTAAGCCTCAATTCACTCAGTTTTAACAGAAGGTAACAAAACGTGGCTACCTTTATTTGGAGAGCAAAAACTACCTGCTTGAATGCAACCATGACAACTCAACCCCTTCCCCACATGACCATGCAACTGAACTTGCATCACTGACTTCAGGAGAGCTGCACAGGCCACGAGGCAAATTTCTGAGCCTGAGAGAGTTTAAGCAAGACTGAGGCGTGATGTACAGTCACTCATCTCATTTCTGAATCCCCCCATCAGTTCTACACAAGGCCATAAGCTCTATCTAGTTTCAGCCCTTTGGAGCCTGGCATCGCCCTGCCTCCTACCCCATCCCATCTTTCACACCCCCACACCCCAGTCCCTATCAGCTTTGCCCCTGAGCCCACCTGGGCAGCACAGGGCAGCAGGCAACGCCGCAGGTCAGGTGCTGTGCTAGAGGCAGCTGGGAACCCACCTCTGCCTCTCACCAGCTTGGATTGGCTGCTCTCACCCCCTGGAGGCGGGCTTGTGGGTCAGGCAGCCAACCAGGGAGGCTGTTCCTTGCATTTCCTCCCCGCCTCAGCATAGGCAGGCTCCCCTCATGGCAGGCATCGTGCTTTGAGGCACCAGGAAGGGGTGGACAAGGTGGCGGTGGGAGGTCAGGACTCTGCACATCCCATTCAATCACAGAAGAAATTTTTGGAAGAACTGGGAAGAGCTGCATACCCAGAGAAAAAGGGATAAATCTCCAGGAGTCTCCTCAGGGGAGTCTCCGCTTGGCCCCTGAAGCCCATCCTCTCCCAACCCCCAGGTTAGGCAAGCAGTAGGAGTCCATATAGCCCTTTTATTCCCTTAGCTTCTCCATGGCAGCAGGGCTTAATCCCTTTTCTACCATTAAGAACTGAGAGGAGCTGAAAGTGGAGAGGGCATCCCAGATTCAGAAATTCCTTCTTTGCTGAGCCCCACTGTAGTGGAAGCACTATAACTGTGTCTAATTTTGCTCTTTCAGCTGCTCTCTAGCTGTTTCCTGTGCTGTCTGGTTCACCGTCCTAAAATAAATCACTTTTAAAAGAGATATTTCATAAAAATGTCCAAAATCAACTGGTGTTCAAACACTTGGATTCTGGAAACATTTTAACAGTATAAAAATTGAAACCACAGGGAACACATGCTAGGAGATTTTTCCTCCCCCTCTCCCAGTCGTATTATAAGGTTGGTATTGGACCCATTTGGACCTTGTGGTGAATTCCTCACCCAACCGATCTCCAGGATTTCTCAGGTACTGATGTCAGTGATGGCAGCTCAGCATTACTGGGTGGTGATTACCTGAAGGGTAACCAGGCCCAGCTGTATTCTCTTCCAGGCTCTTCCTTTGCTCCAAAAGCAATTCAGTTTACTCACAGGAGGTTTCTGTTAGCAGGACTAACACTGAGAGATGCCTACATACATTAGCCGAGCCCTCAGTCTGCCAGTCAGCCATAACTTTCTCTCCTTCATCAGTGCCTAATTAAACTTTCTTCTCCACAACTGTTCAAATCTCACTGTCCTAATGACTAAGCTTTAGTTCTAATCTTTGATGATATGAGCAAATAAGTCTTTAATGTCTGTTCTTCCCTGGCCACAGTTTGTGCCAGGCTTTTCCTGCAGTAAAAAGGGAAATCCAGCTCCTCTCTTTTCTCATGAACCATTTTTCAGGAGTTTTATACCTTATACAGGGACCTTTTTTTCTTTTACAGTTCAGGATGTCCCACAGCTGAAAAGGCCAACAAGCCACAGTTCCTCATTGTAGTGCCACCAGTTCAGGCAGCTTTCCTCCCCCTCTGCCTAAATGGGCATTTAGCTCCTGCTCAACAGCCCTGGGACCAGAAGCACTCCTAGCCCATCACCCTTACTCAGGGCTGGCTGTTTGGGGGGCTGGAGAACCCTTTTCCCAGGCTTCATTTCTGCAATAGAGGCTCTGGTCACATAAAATTAGACCTAAAAAATTAAGCAGTGGCAATACATTGGAAGGGATGGTGGGGTGATTGACAGAATATGAACTTCATCCAAACTGGAAAAGCCAGAGAGTAAGTCTGTAAAACCTACACTAAACAGATAGACAGACAGATAGATAATGTGCATGCACTTATGCAAGCACGTATTTTTCGTCCATCTGTCTGTCTCTCAGCTTCATTCAGGCCTAAGCCAAAATCCTTCTAATCCATATCAGGCACTGTGGCTGTCATCCCTATGATATTTTAGGGCCTCTATTTTTTTTTTTTTTTAGCTAATATTAGGAAATATTAGCCAAAATCCTTTGAGAACAATAGGAATCTTTCCATCCCCCCTCTTGGGCTTCAGAGCAGGACCTGAATTCCTGTTTTAAGCCAAAATCTGTACACTGTTCTCTCTTTTCACTCTAATTTTCCCATGTCTGCCACAATTCCCTGTCTTTCTTACAACATCTGGTAGAATTTTTTCCTATATCTGAAGGCTGAATTAAACACAAGACTTTTAAATTGCTTAAAATATTTTGACATCTTCCAACCTACCCCTAAACCCTACAGATGTGTCAAATTATATACTAAGATCCACTCAGTGGGTCTCACTAGTGTTTTGTTGTCCCTAAAGGTGCAAAACAATTGTGTGAAAAGGAGTTCCTCCTACCTTAGCTTAAATGTATGGTGCTGAGCTGAGTAGGTAAGTTCAGCTAAATATTTTGTCAGCAACCAAACATGAATAAGGAGATTCTCCATACATCTTCTTGGTGTTCTTGTCTGCATTTACACTTGTACATCTCGAGCTAACATTGTAGTGATGCAGACTTCAGGCATGTATTGAATATTCGCACACCATAATATTGATATATTTATAATGGTCTTCATATGGAAAATGCTAGCAAGTTCAGATGATTCACTAAGATTTTGTTCAGGTATTCATGTCTGAACCAGAAACTCTCCAGAGGGTCATTTGCTTGTTTGATAAATCAGAAAAGAACATATTTTTATACAAGTATTTTAATACAGGAAATACGAGTCTAGTCAGTATCTTTCCAAATATATGTCTGAGTGTTTTTTGATGTGAAATGCTGCTTAATGGCTTTTAAAGTAGTATTTAAACAACTTCACATGAGCAACTACCAATCAGTATGTCACCCGTTTTCTAACACTAAAAGACCAATGCTAAATAAATGCTTTTTAGAATCACATATAATGAATAAAACAGAAAGAAAGTAGAAGAGAAGGAAACGAAAACAGCAACAAGGCATTATTTAGAATATGTATTACCCAAAAAATGTAAATGGTTATCCCTAGTTTGGCTCTCTAATAGAAAAGAAATAACATGAAATTGGGCAATTACAGACCTTTTGCTGAGGTATGACTCAGCCTGCTGCATTTTGTGAGGGCTGTCAGGAATGGCACTGGGAGTACCGAGCAGTGTCCAGGCAGGCCAGCAGCGACTGATTTATGACATAAAAAAGGGTGTAGCCAGAGAATAACTTCTAACAAATGCATCGGAAAATGAGCTGCAAAGAAATGATGGATTGATAGCAAAGAGCAGGCCCCCAGGAAATGCTGGGGTTTGAAAGCTCCCATTTAACTCTGGTTTAATTCTGTTTTGAGTGGAACCAGCAGAGAGAGGAGGCTTTTCCCAGAAACAGTATTTTCATATTGTAAAGTGTGGAGCAATTCAGACAGAGTCCCAAGCATCTCTACAGAGGAAATGGAAGACGAAGCTGCTTGCCAAACATACATACACTAGCTATGTCTGCAGAGGCTTCCTTTCAGAAAAATAAAATCT
This sequence comes from Rhynochetos jubatus, assembly GCA_027574665.1. Classification (NCBI taxonomy): domain Eukaryota; kingdom Metazoa; phylum Chordata; class Aves; order Eurypygiformes; family Rhynochetidae; genus Rhynochetos; species Rhynochetos jubatus. Next base: position 139,388,193 of record CM050648.1, on the reverse strand, counting down.
AAGCCTTTGGGTAGTATGGCTTATCAGAAGGATTTCTGAACAAGGGCCCAGTGCTCTCTTATGTAGGGTGAAAGTGTGACCTGCAATACAGTAAGCCACATGAACGGGAGTGGTCACTTAATTGACCACTTTGAGCTTTTGTGCACTAAAAATGCTGATCAAGGGCTGGAGAAAATGATGGATAGACACTTAAACGGCTCGGGCTGCTTCACTCCTCAAAATAACAAATGGCAGACTGAGAAGCAACTTAATGCCAAGAACTGAAGCCTCTCTAACCCAAGAAAAGAAGTGTCATCACAAAACCCCCTAGGTGAAAGAAAGTTTTAACTCTTGGGAGGAAATACTGAACAGGTAGAGTAGCTAGTTGCAGGGACTCATCACCAAGGAAAGCGAGAGACTTTCTGCCTCCTTATGCGTTCAGATCAGGACATGATGCCTTTCTGCAAAGGTTTCAGCCAAACCCAGTTTAGTCTTGTGCCAAATTCAAATTACTGGTCTCAAAAGTTAGCCTTAATAAGTGGATTACTCCATGCTAAACTAGGCTAGATAATCTGATGGTACACTCTGGCCCTAAATTATCTCAGTCTTTAAGTCTTTATCTACCCACTTCAATGAGTGTGGATACAAACGGTAATATTAAATTAACATGCCTATTGAGATTTGTATTAGCGTGTGATTTCTGGGTTGGAAAAGCCTCAATCCAGTTTAAGGGCATATATTAAAGTTCCACTGAATCCACCAGGACCCAATCTCATGCCCTGATGTGCGTTCCTGAAGCAAATTGTAGAAAATAAAGATATTCGTAAGGTGCAATACATAGTGCTTGGTAACATAGAGTCCATGTTTTCCGCTTTTCCAGTGTTCTTAGTGCATACACTTGTTACTTTAAAACTTTTCTCTTCCCAGATACAGGTAGTTGCAAAATAAGAAAAAAAATGGCATAATGATGATTTTAATTGTGGTACATGTGGGCCCAATTGCAGTGCCTTTTATTATAATTGCCATTGCAATGTCCTGGTTTTGATTGCTTATAATTATGAAAATGTGATTACATGCACTGGGATTTCTCATACAGAGCAGAAGCCTCAGGTTGAATATTTGGGACTTTTTAAAAGATGCATTGATTCAAAGCAAAGGAATTTTCTCTTGCAGAAAAACAGGGAAGAAAGATACTGTTTTATCTATGTCAAAACAGTTCCAGTGGCTTTTCTGTGAAGTGCTGCTGTGCGTCTTACCTTCTGAGTGAAGAACTCAAGAGCTGGTAAGTTGCTGGAAAGTACTTTTGCTGTACCTATGAAAACATACCCAAGCAAGAAGCCACCGAAAAACTCACAATTCCCACATGCTCTAAAAACACTTTTTAGATGTCTGCTAAAAAAAAAAAACCAAAACCAAAACCAAACGAAAAACAACAAACACCACTTTTACTGAGCATGTTCAACTACCTTACAGCTCCTAGTGCTGCTCTGACTGAGTGGGACCTCCCCCTGGGCAGTTCTAGATGCCTGTGGGGACTCAGAAGGGCTGTCTCTGTAATTCCTGCTCTCTCATTTGGGTATGAGGACATGGCCACTGGGAAGAGGTCCTGTGCTCTTCTGTGGCTTCTCCCCCGGTGTTCAACCAGTACAAAGTAGAGAGCAGCCTTATTCAAATGTAAAGGGGATGAAAGCTGCTCTGGGCAAGGGCAGAGGAAACAAGATGTGTGGGTTAATTTTATGAAAAGGATATATTTGAGGCATTAGATTGTAAAGAACAATAGGCCCAAATTAAGATTGCACAGGCAGCCTTGGTTAGGGTAGTTTGAGTTTTGTGGACCCCATTTTGCATCTATGATGTTGTTCCTCCACTTTATTTTCATATGGGGTGTGTCATGCCTCAGCACAACCAGTATGCAGTAAGAAACTGTCCCGAAGCAGTATCATTCTGCTATCCTCAGCACATCGCTCTCTCCTTGGCAGACAAACACCAGACCTTGCTTCCCTGAGTATTTCTCCCTTCTCATTTTACTTTACATTTTTTCTCTCCAGCCGTTTCCAGTCCTGATGCCCCTCATTCCCACTCTATGTACCTTTGTGGCTTTCTCCCCTCTTTCTTCACATCTTCTTTGGTCTGTATCCCTGTACCTGCCACGTGTATTTTACAACCATTCTTACACAGCTTACAAGTGTGTGTAGTCCCTTTCTAGATCAGTTCTTCTGTCTCCACAGTGACTTCTCTCATTTCACTTGTCCTTTCCTTTTGCTCTTCTCTTCCCCTCTACATTTTTTTTATTTTTTTATATTTTTTTTCCCCTGACAGTATTTTCTCTAGTTCCTATCTCTTGATGCCCTAACCTATCGATCTCTTCTAAGTTCTCATCCATTCTCCCCTTGAAAACACTGAACTTCTTGCTTGCATACCATCCTCTGGTAGGGATTTTCACAGCTGTTATCACCATGCGAAGAAACACTTCTTGTTTTGAGCCCAGCTCCATGTCATACCCAGTAGTTCTAGTATTGGAAAAGACAGTGAATGGTTGATCCCTGCTCAGCCTCTCCTTACCATTTGTGCTGCTGCAGACCCCTGTCATATCTTGGCTCTCATCTGTCTCTTTTCCAGATTCAATCATTTCTTATATGGAGCCATTCCAAACCTTTGATCATCCTTTTTGCCCATTTTTGAACCTTTCCCAGTTTACTGTGTCCTCTTTTTCAGAGGAGGGGACAGAACAACACACATTATTTGATGTGTGGATGAACCATGGCTGTAGAAAGCAAACAAAAAATCACTTCATCACTTTTGGTTCCTTTCCTAATCATTCCTAGCATTTGATTTGCCTTTTTTCTGGTGGTTTCTGAGCCCTGAGCTGATGTTTCCATTCAACATTCACTTCTTAGTGGTAACAGTCAGCTCAGATCCCATCATTTTGCAATGAATCTAGGACTGGGGTTGGTTGTGGAATCAACCCCACATGCATTGCTTTATGTTTATATAGACTGAATTTCATCTGTCATTTTATTGCCCAGTCACTCAGCCTCATAAGGACCTTCTGCAATTCTTCACCCTTCACAATCCCCACTGTTAAAAACCAACAGGAAGCCTGTGGCTCCTTTTTCTCAGGAAAGGTTAGCAGGGTCTGAGCAAGGCAGAGAGACTCATCCTTGTGTAAAGTCATGCGGATGAGCTGCGGTTCCACTTTTCTCGGGACAAACTGGGCACTCTCAGGGAAGCTGGGCAAAAGCCTGCAGGCAAACAAGACTACCTAGCACGCCTCCGTGAACGCACTGCAGTCTTTGCCCAAACAGGGCCTGAAAGCACGGGTATATGAGCACAGGGAGGCACAAGGCAGGCTTACCCTGTACAGCTGCACATGTTGCTTGGGAGTTAGACTGGCTATGGTACAGCCACACGTCTGCTAATGTCAGCTCATAAAAGAAAAAAAAAAGAAATCGCCTTTGGTTTAAAGTTTGCCCCCTCTGTGCCCCCCTTTTTTTTTTTCCCCTCACTGCTTCAAAAGAAAGACAGGTTTGAGTCTGACTCTGAAGCACCCTCTGCTACAGTATGTGCCATTTACTTTAGTAAGGCTGATTAAGTCATGCATTTACAAGTAGACCTTCCATCAGAGCTAATTTAAAGCAGATGTTCTGGGTTCCACAGCCAGGGAGGCATCAATCTGAGAATTGCAAGGGTCTCTGTAAGAGCACTGTTTTTACTGCACTTTATAGCGCTCTGGGAGGAGGTTAATTGGTGTAAAAGTTTAATTTCAAATAAGGATCCCCTTTTAAAGTTGCATATATGCATATACTTTTTATGGAGCGTTATATTACAAAATCAAAGTGGGGGAGAAAAATCATCCAAAAACATTTCAGGATCAAAGACACCCAACCTGTCAAATGCTAAGATATTTTTATGAGGAAATAGGACTCACATTTTCTCCAGAAGACGCAGAGAGAAGTAAGGAGTGGAAAAATATTTAACTAGATTCCATGGTATATTAGGAGGAGGAGAAAAAAAACACTCATGCCAATATGTTGGTTTCAGAACCTTCTGGCTTGGCTTCTGCTGCTGAAAATATTGGCAAGAAAATGCTCTGCGCTGGGATTATTTATTAGAAAAGCAATAGATTTGTACAGTTTAACAATAGAGGGAGGATTCAGAATCATCCATTTGCTCCATGTTCTAACTTTCAACTACTTTTGTGTTTTATTGGAAAGCCAGAATAACTATACTTTTCCCTTGAAATGATCATCAGCGCTGGCTTAGTGTAATTTTATGATTTGATTAATTGTATTGCCTATGAGGGTTTATGGCCTCCTTCTTACACTGAAAGTCGCACAGGCTACTCCCAGATGGGAGACCAGTTTTCTTATGAATCTCAAGTAATTTAGGTTTATATTCTATATTCATTAGAAGTTACGGGATTTTTGCCTTTAGAAAAGACAGCAACAAAAGGAACTGTATTTACCTTGAACTTCAGTCTAGTTTTGCAGGCAGTGTTCAGCTCTTAGAAAGGCTTTCCCTCATGAGGGAGAATCTCATTAAATTTTGCGGCTCTTGCTGCCTGGTATTACAGAAGCAACATTGGGCCTCAGCCAAACTTGCTTAGCACTTTCCAAGCCATGGTCTTGACAAAGCACCTTTGAGTCTACCAGGGTAAGACAGAGAAAGACAGGCCTACAAGCCCTTTCTGTGAATGAGAAATGAGTGATTTACTCAAGGCTGTAAGAAAACTATGCTTGGAGACTTCATACCCGCTTCCTACATCCCAGCCTAGAGCCCCAGTCGCAGCAGGTTCAGTTGCTGTTCCTGGTGAAGACTTCTCATCAAGCAGCAGCGAAACATGACAGCAAAGCTCTCAGCTGTTCCTTCTCCTTTCCCACCTGTTCAAGGCACAGAGTCATTTCAGACTTGCACGACTGAGGGCGATTTTTGTAAAATTCCGTGCAGAGGGTCATTTCAGACTTTCTGACCTCAGTCAAGTCTTGTGCACGGAACATAAGAACCCTGGCCCTATCTCGTGCTTCTCTTCTCCCCCTTGGCAAGGACTATATTTCAGGCATCTGTAGTGTTGTGCTGCAGCAAGGCCTCCATGGTGATGTTCAGATTCACATTTGAATCTGCTGCCTGGGATGCACAACACATTAGCCGAAGTACCCACTGAGTTCCTCACCTCCGCCTGTAAGTGGCTCTGTTGGCTGCTACGGGGAGGGCATGTCTGAGCTCTAAACAGCTCAGGAACATGGAATGTGCGGCACTTGGGAAGGGAGAAGTTTACTTCAGAGAACTCCCAACAGGAGCTGAACACTGGGCAGGGTGGAGGTGCGGACATGCAGCACATTTCCCAGGCAGCAGAACAGCACAGGTGGTGTAACCACACTGGCTGCATGGGCACTTTTATCATGGGCAATGTGGTGAAGGGGTTGGCAGGATTTGACCGGTTTAGAAAAATTCTTTTTCCCAAAACTAAGGGTAGCTGTGTAGGAGTCAGTCCTGAGAGCTTTCATGACTGGGCAGGGCACACCAAGCCCATCACTAAATAGTGCCCTTCTTTCAAAGGGCAACTCAAAAGTGAAATTCCTGTGCAGGGCTTGCACCTACTCTTTATAGTCTAGTTTAGTGGTACACAGACACCTGAGTGGGCTTTGTGCCCAAGGAAGAATATTATACTTCAAGGGATATGGAACTAACAATCTCATCGTGTACTGGAGCCAAAACACACAGAGCACACCGGGCCAAATTTATGCTGACTGGAAATCCCATGATTTCAGAAGGCTACAACAGAGATGAATTCAACCCAATGCACTTTGAATTTAGAATGGATGGCAAGTAGTAACCATTCCCATGTGAAAACAGCTAACATATGTCTTGGAGACCAGCATGTTCCAATGGAGTGCATGAACTTAAGGATTTATTTTTTTCTTTCCAGGTGAATAATGCAAGAATAAATTAAAGGCAGGATATCCTGATAAGTGCTACAGGGATGTCCATACTACAAAAAACATCAAACCCCATCTTCTCTGGCTCCCTTTTTCAACACCTTCTTCCTCATTAATCTCACTTTCAAAGTTCTGAAACAAGTTGCTGCCAAGCCTAGTATCTGAGGCCAGGCAAAGTTTTTTATACTACAGCCATTTGGAATATGCATTTGCATCTGTTAAAGGAAGACTGCCCAAAAAGCCATTACTAGGCAGTTTATACAAGACAACAGTGGGCTTCGGTGGGCTTTACCTTTCTGTTGTCTTTGAAAAAATCACCTCTGAAAAAATTGCTTCCAAACTCCATGCAGTTATTTTCAGCCCCCCAAACACAAACTGTGAGGTCTTCCAGTTAGCAAATACCGAAAGCTGGAGTCAGCTTTTCCAAAAGGTCTTCTGGAGTACCTCAGAGTCCTTCTGACTTTAACAGGGCCTTTTGTTTTAGCTTATGTTGACACCAGTAGGTCCCTAGGTAACTTGGGACCTTTTCACCTTTTACAGCCCAGATTTGCAGTTCTCCAAATATCTTTTTCCCAGATAAAATATCAATACTTACAAAGACCTTTGAGAGATTTGGCAGCTGCATCTAAATCCAAACTTGAGATCTGCAAACTACGGTTCATAAACTTCACATGCTGCAAGTGTCTTGGATCCCTAGTGCCCACCAGCAAAGTCCCCTGGACACCTCAATTCATGCCTCAGATTAGGTGCCACCTCCTCCTTCCAGATGGACTTAGACATGAGTAGCATCTCCGGAGGAACAGAGTCTGAACTGGGAATGGTAGGCAGGGAAGGTACTTCCCTGAAACCAGGTTTAAGGGCCTAATTATCAAATCAGAGGAAAGATTACTGCTGCAACCTCATCTCAGGTTCTCCTATTGACTCATCTATGCAACTTCCAGCTTGATAAACTACTTGCTTTGCCTGTGCATATGTTTCCTCATAAACTGTCGAGGAAAAATCATAACTAACTTTGCTTTGTGGCTTTTTCCTTGTACTTGTATAGTATTGTCAACCTAAGCTTCATTGCCTTCTTGAAACGGGGGAGAAAAACTGACAAATGTTGATCCATCTTCCCATCCAGTCATAGGACACACGGAGAAGGTTCAAAGCTGCACCAGGGGAGGTTTAGACTGGACGTGAGGAGACATTTCTTTACAGAGAAGGTGGTCAGACACTGAACAGGCTTCCTCAAGAGCTGGTCAATGCCCCGAGCCTGTCAGTGTTTAAGCAGCTTTTGGACATCCTTAACAACATGCTTTAACCTTTGGTCAGCCCTGATTTGGCCAGGCAGTAAGACTAGATGATCACTGTAGGTCCCTTCTAACTGAAAGAGTCTATTCCATCTTTCAGATATTAATACCTTGTTCATAAAGACCAAAGCAAATAACTCCTGCATTAGATACCTTTGATATGGAATTATCCTGCAGAGGGTATAGATGAGGGGGAGCTAGTACTATGACTTTCCTAAAAGCTTGAAAAACTAAAGATGGGTGTAAGCCAGATGTTCTCTTCTTTATGCTGCCGTGAAGGCTCCAAGTTGCCAAGAGTTGGTCAAATTGGCCCAGCTGGAAGATTTCTTCATCAGGGGTAAAAGATGATGTCCTGAGACAGCTTTCAGTCATGACATTCACTGCTCATCAGGGACATCTTGTGTTTTATCCTCACTTTCAGCTGCTCAAGTGCCCAAGGGGGAAGGCAAACATCTGAACTGCTTGTGTCTAAGCCCTAAGCCAAAACTTTAAGATCTGAATGAAAGAATGGGGCTGACCCTGGAGGCCTAACATTATCATTTCCATGAGCTACATCTATTTCCGCTCCTCATGTACCTGTTACTTGTCTCTAATACCAGTAGGGAGCTGCTTGCCTAGAAATACCAGCATGGGTAGGACTTCAGAGAGATAAATCTTAAAATCACTCAACTTTTATGGTGAAACCTGCTAAATAATGAGAAATTCCACCAGGTTACAGGTGTGTGTTTCCATCATTATCTTTCCTTCCTCCATTTCTAAATACACTGCTCTGTTTGACGTTCATAAAAACAGGAGACAAAATGCAAGACTGTGTCCTTGGATGCAGCGCCGTGAATCCTGGAGTCTGGCTGCTGGTGCCAAATGGACTCTGTGCACAGCACCCCATTCAGCTCTGCCAACACATTTCATGCTCCCCACTAACTTATGATGTCACTTGGAAGAAAACTCATCTCAATATCTTATTTTTATTACGGTAACTGTGTTGCGAAGCTGAAAATAAAAGCAGCGGTACCCTGGCTCCTCAGCTGGTATGAAAAGGAGGACTGCATCAGTCTATGCCAGCTGAGGATGTGGTTCAAGCTGTTTGGGGAGTTTGGGTTTATTTTTTTTTTTCCCTGCAAGCTGTTTGCCGTAATCTCAAGGACATTAGAAAAATGTTAACATTAGCCAGTTGGGGGTTTGAAGTGAAAAAACCCTGAAAATTTAATATAGTTGCAGAGCACTTTTTGGTTTTTCCATTAGCTGATACTCTCAGGTTACCAGAAAGGAATTCATTGTAGTTGTCCACATTCACTGCTAGTGAAACAAGAGATTGAAAGATTTTAGAATAAATGGCCAGGCCAAAAACTAGCAGCACTTGTGCTGAGGTTTGGGTTAGGCCCTTTACGGATTCAGGGCTGACTAGGTGCCTATTTCCTGGTCCTCGGCAATCAGACTAGGAAGTGCAGGGAAGCCATCGTCCTCAGCTTGCCACTGCTGCCTTGCTCCAATAGCCATACATCACAGGAAGGACTGACAAGCTCAAAATGTCCATGCCAATCTGCAGCTGCCTTTAATCATCCACAGATTTATGAGACATTCCCCATGCCCCCTGCGGAGATCTAGAAACTGTGCTTTGTTTTGACTTGACATACATTTTTCCATTTAAGATTAATAAGTATGAGCCCTATTAGGCTGCACTGCATAGGAAGCAGAAGGGGTAAAGCTCTGTCTGAAATGGAGGAAATGATGATGTAATTCTGAACCGTTAAGGACTGAAGGGATTAAAAGATTTGGAAAGTCTCTGGTGTTGCATACAGTAGGGCTATATTGCCTGCCTCACCATCTGGACAGAGAAGGCCTTTTTCCTATTTACCGGTTCGGGGGTTGTTGTTATAGCTGTGCAGCTCACCAGCACTGCTGCACTTCATACTCCAACATCATTTCCATCATAAACCCCCTTTTTTTCCCCTTGAGGGACTTCAGCATCACAGTAAATATTTGCTGAAGGGTAAAGCTTGCCACTAAGGTCTGGTCTCAGGCCTAAGACCAGCACGGACACGAGACAGGATCAGGTTTGAAAACTTTCCACCTTATAATAACGTTACACTTACCTCATTTTCTAAAATGAAAATTTCTAGCCACTATCAACAACCATGGACCAAGGGCTGATGCTCCTTTTCCATGGGATTGGACTGCTTGTTGTCCGGTCCGTGCAAGGATTTATAGCCTGACCAGTTTGATGGCAGGGTATGTGCCCTGGGAGATCCTGGCCCACTACATCTCACATGAGGGGGTATGTAAAACCTCAGCAGCACGCTGGCTCAGCTGCGCACCGGTGACTCCGGGCAGCTGGCCTCTCGGCTCAGTTTTGTGCTTTCTGATGCACCAAGCAGGAGCCGTACGAAGAGGGAAGTGGCTGGTTTTCCTCAGCCTCCCCTCAGCCATTCTGCTCTTATAAAAGAGGTCCAAGAGAACAGGGATGAAGTCACTGCATGCTATAGAAATTATTATAGTCTTCTGTGCTGCTAAAGGCCTAGAGCTGGTCCTTGCAGTGCTCTCTTCCAGCAGATCAATAGTATTTGGCACCTCACTAGCTGTTTCCATTCAGAGAAGAAATTCACTTTATTTTTTTCTTTTTAACTTCATAATCAAAACTTCTTTATGAGCTGAAATCCTCTTTATTAACCAAATCTCATTTCTCTCAGCAGAGCAGGAATCAAATAACATGTGGGGCAACACCTGGTCCTATTGCAAGCAACTGCTCCCCCATATTCCCTCTGCCTTTCTGTGTTATTTTCTCAAGGTTGGGCTCTAAGCACACCTCTGGCTGCAGCTCAGGTCCTTTGCTACCTTTGCCGTTTGCTCCCTTGCTCACTCTGCTACTCCTCTCCTGCACAAACACACGATCACAATCAGAGCTGTACAGGGTCCTGCTTGTATGGTCAGAAACGCTTTTGTTAGGTTTTTCATGGCAATCTGAATTTTCCAGTTACACATATGCCCATATCAAGTACACGACATGGATATCAAGCTAAGAGTAAGTTAAGAAATGGTATGGCAATAAAATTATTTCTTAGTCTCCAAGAGAAGTGATATTTTGCCAAGAGTTCTTGCCAGGGTTTAAGGGATGAACATGTCCCATCAACACTCTGAACACATGGAAAGTAAGTATACGTGCAGTGAAGTAGGCATATCGCCTAGTAAAAAAATCTGATTGAGAAACTGTATTGCAAATATATTTCAAAGCCTGTTCTGTAATTACCCTGCATATGAAAACACAGCATGAATTTGTGGTCTGCTCCTATTAGTTTTAATCACAAAGCAGCAAATAAAATCAGCCATTTAGACATGCTGAAATAACTTTAAGGGTCTGATAAATTTCCGATTTGCAGCTGTGACTGCTTTTGCAAGTTACTTAAAAATCAAAGTGCATCCATCTAATTCAAGAGACAGACCTGCTTTCTTATCTACCTCCAAAGTAAAAAGAGAAAATAATTGAGCATAATCTGTTCTGATAAGAACTTTCACAAGTTCCTTATTTGAACAGAAGTAGCACAGGGACTCTCTCACTAAGGTGACTGTAAATCAAAAATGAAACAACAGTTTTAGTGGAGCCTCTGGGATTTATATCAGCTGAAGACCAGGCCATAACATTATAGCATACAAGCTGGCCATGAAGACAGTTAAATTAATCTTAAATAACTTTAAGAGATCCAACTTACTTTCAGAAATGGTCAGCAATTTACAGGATTCATATTCCTGTATTATGCTTGTTATTTTATTACGTGGTTCATCCAGGGCCAGTTGAGACTCCAGAGCTCTCCAAACCCAAGCTGTGACTGTTGCCATGGCTAATGCAAGACCCATTACTGAGGAAGGGAAGTAATTTCTGTCTGTCCCATACCTGGGCATACATTCACGGTGGGGAGTGGGGTGCTGCTTCGTAGGGAAGAGGATATAGCACTGTGTTGCAGGCAGACAGGTCTGAGGACTTCTCTAGAGCATGGCAAACTTTGTGGATCCCAACAGGACCACTGAGATTGCCCAGAAAGAACTGTTTTGAGCCGCATAAAACACTCTTAGCAGGTACATCCTGCTTGGTTCTTGAGGTAGTACACTGTGCTAACAGAAAGTAAACCCATGTAAGCTAGAGAACAGCTTGTAGACATCATCCCACATTTTTCTTAATTAAAAAAAGGACTGGGTGACACAAGTACGCACATGGATGTAGTATTCTCATTTAGAAAGGCCACAAAACTATCATTCCCCAGAAGAAAAATATTGGGCTAAATCCAAAAGTCCTCTTTGCTCAAAACAATTCCACAAAGTGTCTATCGAGGGATCAGAAGCCGTATCCCTTAGCAAAGCTGAAATAATATGGCAAAGTAGTTTTGTAGGCTTCCCCACTGTATGCAGTTAGAAAATAAATGCACACAACTGAAACCAATATTGCTTGCCAGCGGCCGAGAACCAGAGAAGATAGGGCTTTGACTCATTTTTTCCTCTTCCTCTCTCTGTGCCACCAGCAGAAGATTACAATGCTCAGACTGAGTCCTGCAGCCTTTTTGTGGACCTGTTGCACTGATTACAGGTACCAGAAATAATGGTGGAGAACCATCTCAAGATACGATACTTTGAAAAGTGTCTCAAGATACCTTGTAATAAATGATACTTTCATGATTTAATTAAGTGATCTTTTCACGACTATGAGCAGCAGTTCACTGATAGGCTGAAAACAACAACCCGTTTTACCCAAACTATATTTTCAACACAGTATCACCTGGATAGATACACTTCACTATCAGTCCTTATGCCTGGAAAGAGTTTAGTCCCTCCTTCCCTGAGCCCTGATGGACCGGTGGACTTTTGCCATCAACCTGGGGGGAAGCTCCCCTTCAATTCCAGAGGCATGAAATTAAATCTGTAAGTTCTGGTCAGTATTGCCATTGCTAGCTTTCACAGGGTTGTTTAAAAGGGCTTTTTCCCATTGTTTTTCCAAGGACCTGCCCTAAAGTGTTTCCATCCAAACCGCCATCACGCAAGACTCCAGCAGAGGAGCTAAGAACAATAGCACACAAGGTTCCAAGTTCAATAGCAATTTCAAGGATTTCAGCTGTCACAGTTAATTAGTGGCAGCTTCTCCCAAGCCTCCTTTGCTTAACCCCTAAAGGACAAGGCTTGTAAAACTGCTGGTTGAGAGGGCAGGAGAGGTCAAAAGGAGAGTTTTGTAGCAGACAGAAATTATTAAGAAAGCAAAACTAAAGGAAAAAAAAATTGAATGTATTGTGAAGTGAAGATTTCAGGCAAAATGAGATTCAACTTCTATTTCCACTTTTGCTAGAGAAAGAGGCATGAGCCTGGAGGGTGGGGTCCAGAGTCTGGATTTTGGGCAGTGTTATTTTAGAAAGCTGAACACAGTCCAACTGTTGTTCTAGGGCAAGCACTTCCCCACTTTAGGGTACTTAAAAAAAATTTGGATCCTGATCTGAAATCTGTGGCTTGGGCTTGTTTCTAAACATTTCTTTTTCTTGCAAGAAAAGAAAAGGCATCATATGGTAAGCCACTGCAGAAAAACACTGGAGCTCTGCTTCCTTACAGGAAACAACCTTGGCCTGCTGCCCCTTCCAAAAGGTGTGGTGGCTAGTCTGCTGGTAGTCTGCTGTTCCCTGCCACTGATGTACAAATCACTTCCAAGTGGTACACCAGAGCAGTTCCTGATGCCTGTGTGAGGACCCCTGACAACCTGAGCAAGCACCTCCAAACAGATCATGTCAGAGAAGGCTGACTAGGTTCAGCATCTTCCCTTGCAGCTCAAAGAAGCTATTCTTCCCCAGCAGCTTCCAGTCCACACCATGAGCACTGGTGACCCAGGACACAATACCCTTGCCCCAGGCCTTAGCAGGGGCATCTCCACCAGGTGAGCTGACACAGGACAAGCATACCTGAGCCAGCCCAGGTCTCATGAGGGCCACATCCCCTTGGTTGCATCAGCTGGCCATGGAAATGCCCCTTATTTCAGGGTTTATCACACAAGTGAACGTGTCAGGATTAAAACTTGTCCTCTGACACAGCCAGGGGACTGCAAGAGCACCCCAGGCCAGAGGCTGAGAGAGGGGTCAATGGAAGAAGGCATGGCACCTTGCTGCAGTATGGGAAGGCCTGTGTTTTACAGGAGGCTACAGCCCTGGCAGGCATTGCCTGCTATGCACAACCCTCTGAGCTACTTTGTTAGTCCTGCAGCAGAGAGGTGGCTTGAACCTGTGGGACAGAGGGAGTATCTGAGCAAGTGGGACACAGCAAGACTTGGTGCTTCTGCCTCTCCCAACACTGAACTCAGCCTCTTAGTCTGAGTTCATCATTTAGTCTCCAAACATGCTGCTACCCCTGCCATGAGCTTGTCCAGCCTCTGCAGCTACTGGCAGGTCCTGTCCTGCTGGAGCCTGTTCCACAGCTGCCTCCTTTTCCCCCACACTCACGCGCAACTTCAGCTCTGCACGGGGCATCAGTGCAATTCCCTGGCATGGGGAGATTGGAGGTCTGAGTCCTAGCTTGTCACTAGTCCCCTGCCAGGATTAGGTCAGTCCCTTTGCCTGACCAGGGAAACAGGCACCCTGCTCTGGTAGGGGACTCATTGCAGGGCAAGAATCCATCAGTCCACAGACAGCACTGTCTCTCCAAGAGGCAGCCTCAGCTGGCTCTTATCCTGAACACAAGTGAGGGCAGGGGCTGCCCTTTATAACATATTTCTGCCACTCTTTCTTGCACCTTACCGGGGTCTCAGGGCCAGCAGTGCTCAGTCTTTGCTGACCCCATACAACACAATACTTTGCTTCCTCTACTTCCATTTAAATTTCCCCTGAGCTGGAATGGGGTCACAGATGGGATCAGACCAAAATTAGAGGTTGTCCTGCAGGATACAGCAAAAGTAGCTCAATAGAAATCAAGGGCCTATTCAGAATATCTGCAATTTGGTGTTACCTGAGATACATCACTTGTAGTTACTGGTGGTGTTCCTAAGCCTTCTGTCCATCTTGCAAACAGCAAGCGCTGAACCGTGGGTAAATCCTCCAGCACACCTCCAGACAAAACAAGAGGCCCTTACATCCAAGGAGAATGCTTGACAGAGCTCAGGATTTTATATGAATGAGGAGGGAACCTGACAGCAGATGAAGATCTTCAGGCTAATTACCTTGAATTATTTGCCTGCAGGTGCTGTGCAGGTGGTCTGAGCCCTTAGGCGTTGACCTAGGAAAAGTGATGGGAATCCTGCATCTACCATCATTCCAGTCAGCTGCAGGCCTGGGACACTGGAAAAAAAAAGATCCAGATTCCACATTTTAATCCACGGTTAACAGTTTAGGCTTGTTTCCCTGAACGTTTTGAAAGAGGAGAAAAAAAGTTTGATCCCCTAGAAAAGTTTAACTCTGTTCACTTTAGCAGCTTGCTACATGTCAGCTTTAAAGTAACCCCCAAATGGAGAACTTTTTTACAGATTAGAAGAGCGTTCAGAAGCTAAACCCAGCAGGCGTTTAAGAAACAAACCAAAACAGGCATTCTTTCCTGAGGCTGGCAAGGCAGCCAGTAGGAGTCACACCCTCCTGAACAGCCGCCCTCTGATCTTCTAAGATATTCTGGGGTTTCAGTTAGTGACAAACACTCCGCTTCTTCATGAAATGTGTTCAAATTCTGCTTCTCCAGACCACTGACCTGAGGGCTGCTGTGGCTGCACTGCAGCTATTTAACAGCTCTTTGTTTTAAACTGGATTCTCAGGACATATGAACCTTGAGAGTCACGGTGATTTCTAAGGTGAAGTAATAATTCACACCAGTGAGAGGTAGACTCAGATTATCAGAAAATCTCATTTTGGGAAACAAAACAGCTACACCAGTATTCTCTGCTTTGACATACATTATGAAATAAGGTTACTACTTTGTACTGCACACTCTACTGGTGTCTAAAATCAGATACAAGTCTGTGATCAAGTAGGAGTTTTATCGTGCATTTTTTTTAATGTTGCATGTGCAATGCTTGGGGTTTATCCCACGAAACAATTACAAGCCTTTCCACACCCAGGGAACACATCGGTCAAGGCTCAGTCTAGGCTGATCCCAAATTTACCAAGAAACTGAAAGCTTTGCTCACACGCTCAGGGCCAAATTTCTGCGCAGGGGTAGACAAGTACCTCCTAGGGAGTCCTCTTCAGATTGCAGAAGATTCCCCTAAACCCAGCATGGGCTGAGGATGTGAATGTTCCCCCATGAATTTTAAAGAAATTCGAAGGATTCAGCGTCTACTTCAAAATTCACTTGTTTCGCAAAAGTTGTCCTCTGGTATCGAAAGCTGAAATGCAACAAGTTTGTACAAAAAAGGATCAAAAGAAATGACTGTTCAAAGAAGGAGAAAGTGAGAGAATTGAAACCAAAGGAATTCCAGGCTGTTTGGTGCATCTGAAATTCCTGTTCCTCCTTTACACCTGGGAACCTGCCTTACCATAAAAGAAACCATTACTTCAGCGCCCTTTTTGTGAGATCAGGAGCACCCTGTGCACAGCGCAGGCTGGATCAGACCCCAGAGGAGGTGGATTTTTAAGTTCTTTAGAAGGGAGATGAAAGCAAATGGGTTTTGCTTTCGGTGCAGTTATGGGGCAATTTTGTAGCATTTTTTAATAAGAAGAAGAATTATTCTTACCATTCCTCATGCTGTAGCTTTTTAAATAATAAATATGTGGAGACCTGTAACTGCTAGTGTACGTACATGGGGGTGTCTGGTCACCTCCCTCGACCCGGATGGTCTCGGAGAGTTTCCACTGGGGGAATACACATGCTGAGTTGTAGCCAGATGCCACTTCACTGCCCTTCTGTTTATTTTTAGGACATGCAAACTGATCCCCGTTTGCCAGGACACGGTGGGATCAAACAGCAGGAGGCTGCTTCTTTGCTCACCCTTTATGTCTTGTGCTTTTTACTACTCTGCCCCAAAGCTTTTGTTCTTTGTTCTTTTTCAGGATGTGCCTTATGTTTGCTTTATCCCTCGCTGTTCTTGCCCACTCTGCTCTATCAAATAGCATCAGCCCCTTTATTATAGGAAATAGAAATGTCCTGGGAATGTCTTGATACTCCTCTAGCCTCATAACTTGTTTTTTAACCATTTGCCCTATGTTCTGCTCTTTTTTCTTTTCAGCTGCCACTAAATAAAGAGCAGTTTCACAGGAGAAGGGAAGACGGCAGTTACACCACCACCACCACTAACCCAAGACCAAACACACCCTTTGGAAGCCTGTTTTCCAGGGGAACAGCATGCTCTGCCCATCTTCTCCTGCCTTTTGCTGGGTCCACACCGAGGAGGGAAGAAGGCCATGGACAGATTACAAATGGAGCCAGCATAATCAGGCAGCCGCTATTTTTTGTCATGATGCTTTCATACCACGAGTTCAGTCTGAGCTCTCTCCTGTACAAACCTCCTGGGGGATTTTTAATCTTCCTGCTTGTTTTTGTTCCATCTGTCTTTTCAGAGAGTCCCCGAGGAATATTTATTCTTTCTTTGGAATCTGCTGTCTCTTTCATAAACTCTCTCTCGCTTCTATAAAAACATATCCAGGACAAAACTCCTTCCAGTTTCCAATTTAATTTTATTCCTGAGCAGTTTATACCCAGTTGTTTCCATGCTGTGCTTGTGCCTTAACTTGAGTAGCTCTTTTCCATCCCTGGTGTTCTCCCCACAGTGTGTGAAAGGTAAATTATCTTTTTTCGGGGCTCCTCCATTGTTTTTTGTTTCAGATGGGCTGCCGTGAGCTTATCACAGACCACTTGCAAACAGTTTAGGAGCTCCCCTTCAAAGACTTGGGCATGCGTCAGGATATCGGCTAGATACAACGCATTGGACAACAGACACGTACCGCACAGCAGCCTCTTTATTAGTGCATGGTGCATTTTCAAGCTGAAAGCCATCTCTTTGAATGAGTACAAGCCTTGTCTTGCACTAAGGGCAGGGCTTTTTTCCTCCTGTCTTTTGTATCCACCACTATTTTTTGAGATCTAATAAGGAAAGCCTGGCTGAATCCGCTACAGCATTCTCCATGCCATTTTTTCACGCAAACAACAGCCATCTTTTAAAATGATTGAATTTAACTTTCCAGCATTCACTCAGAAACTGGTGCTGTCATCTTATTTCATAGTAAGAACCGGATGAAGGCCAGGTCTTGACTGCAGGTTTAATTATGTTTAGTTAATCCATTTTCTCAGTAGAGCATGAAGCCTCTTCTGCTTATGGTACTAGTAAGTGGTAGAGTGAGTGCTTAATGAACCTGTTTCTGCCAGTACTCAGACCAGTTTTAACACCTATACCTCTATGAGATCCTGGAAAATAAATCCTGATTCCTTTTCAGAAAGTGTCTTAAACTGTTATTTCCCCCCATTTAGAGGTACTGCCCTGTGCTGGCAGTAGTCCAAGGACAATTCTGAGAACTTACTTGCACCCCACTGTTGTCTGCAGCCCTTTGCCCCTCCACACACACCCCTGTGATAGCCATATTTTGCAGTCATTCCTCATTTTATAGTATTCTGTTATTTATCAGAAATGCTCAGTCGGTGAGCGGGAATCCATACTTGTTCCACAAAAGCTCAGGTTCCCTGAACCTCTGTGCAGGGCTCGACCGTGCTGCACTTTTCCTCTCTTGGAAGCCTTTCACAGGAAGAAGTTGTATGGTTGTTTCTGTCCCTGGAGGCAAAAGGAGTCATGCACGGACAACGAGGTGCGTGTATCTGCTCTCCCAACCGTGAACCGCATGTTTAAAAGGGAATTTCCACCTAATTGTTGTGAACACCTTTCCTCACTCCAGCCTAGTGACATTCAGAGTGGTCAGTAATTCCTTGGCTAATCAGTCCTTGGGGCTCAAACCCCACAAAAACAGTTTTTAACTGGTTTTAAAGCCCTTTTTGGACCAATTCTCCCATCACTGACACCAACCAAAGGCTCAGATTTGGACCCCTTGTTTTCACATGCCTAGGTCCACTGCCTGTGCATGCTCCCGGTGTTCAGCTGCCAGCGTACCTCCTCTCCTGTGGTTTGACCGCCACGACCTAACCTAACCTAACGAGCTGACTGCCCCTTTGTGTCACCTCCTTCTCTAGGCCGCGTTGGGGAAGAAGCTTGTATTTCATATATCTGAAATTCTGTTCTGGATTATGTTCTATGGTTAAAGGCTTTTTCTGCAGCCAGGATTTTATTTTATTTTCTTTAACTGCAAAGTGAATGACTGTAACAGAACTATTTTTCTTCCTTTTTATGCCAGTGCAATTTTTCTTGTTTTACGGGATTGGAGAGTGTTTCAAGTCACAAGCCACCAAGCATCCCCTCTCAGCAGCGCTACATTCAGAATGATCTCCTTGCATTTCCTTCTGTAAGAGCTGCTCCTGCTTCTAAGGAATAGCTGCAAAGACCAAGTCATGTTCTGTAAACCGTTTCCACAACCTCTTGGAGTGGCTTTTTTCTTTTGCTGATACTGAAACGTCAAAGCCCACTTGTTAATTGATAAATAGATCCATTGCCAATTCATCCTGGAAGACCTCATGTGGCAGGGACACTCATTTCCTCTGCTTCTCTACCCTTTCAAGTAGGGCATCTCCCTCCTTTCCCTCCACTTCAAGCTTTTGACTCTACCCAGGCCAGCTCAGATCAGTGGCTGGTGCCAAACTGTATACCAAGGACTTGTACAAAATTTCGACAATTTAGCTTTTTTTTACCCCCCAATCTGACAGTAAATCTTGCAGCAGTATCAAAGCTGGGCTACTCAGGTTCATGCTTACAAACCCATCTGTGTTCATCCTTCCCAGTCCGTAATGTTGACCTAAGCTGAAAAACTTTTGAGGAGTCTTCCTTTCCCAGTGCAATTTTGCATTTTTTGAGAAGATGATAAACCCTCCTGTATTCACACTTCTCACAGTTACTGATGGGTACAGAGAAGTGCTATGAATGTCTTGTTTTATCCAAATTCTCTAGCTGGCCCAGCTCCCACACCAAGAAGGCTGAATTTCACTGTCCTCTGTGACCCTTCTGTCACCTCAGTCAGGCATTTTTTCAGCTCCAGAAAAGCAACTACAGGGTCAGGAATTAACTTGCTGCATCATCATCTTCTGCATCATCAAGCACTATATAACTGGAGGACTATAAGAAACAACATCAGTCTCTTTTTAAACTATATTTTTAGGCTTTTTCAGGTTACATCAATCTATTTTTAGTCTAAGCAACTAACCTCTTCACTCATCTTCTGCTGGTTAGTCCTGACAGCAGGAGGATTGTTGAAAGAGGTGTATGTATTCTGTGTCGAGAAGTGAGCGTACAAGACAACCTCATCCTCCATTCCAGCTCCAGTACTCTTTGTGCCAAAGTTGTGCATGAGGAAAGGGCATAATGGAAAAAGTGTATCTGGCTGTAGCGAAGGGAGGAGAGGACCAGCAACCACCACATTTCCTTTCATGTAAAGTCAGAAACATGGCAAATATAGGTGATTTTTAATGTGTGCTGCCATTCACTTGTCCAGAAGGTCCACAGTGCTCCATAAGAAACGGAAGAATTGTAGAATCATAGAATCTTTTAGGTTGGAAGAGACCTGTAAGATCATCAGGTCCAACCGACAGTTCCTATAATGCAGCATGGTCTGAGGCTGAGTTTTAGTTCAAAGTCTGAATTTGTTTTTTGAAGATGAACACACACACACACACCCCACTCTAAAGAAGTCAGTGGTACAGCTTTGTTACCTGGTGTAAAATGTCTGAGCAGATGAAGTGATGGCATATTAAACGGTACTTTAACGTAGAAAAACATCATGAGATGCAGGGACTAGACATAAAAGCCAGACAAACCCACATGAGCAGCTCTGCATACATGTTTAAGTGGAGGCTCTTAATCATTGGAGCAATCCCCAGAGGGCAGAAGTGGATTGGTTTGTATCCTCATCTCTTCAGATGAAGGCATGGAGCTTGGGTTAGGGGACAGTTATGTGTTAGGCAGACACATCATAAGCTTTAATCGAATGTAAGCTCTTTAACTCAGAAAGGAGGTAAAAGTGGATGAAATTCAATATCCAGGACATTAGAGTCAATGTTAAAGTCCCCCTGGACTTCAGCCTCTCTGTTCATGCATAGTCAAGGATTTTCTGGGTTAGAGTCAGTTTTCCCAGTGGAGCACCTTGCTTGAAAATCTCTTGGGTCTTTTATTCCCTTGGGACATAACCCAAACACTTCATCTGAATGTGTCCACGTCACTCTTTTCTTTTTGAGAACCTGGCAGGGAATGTGTCACGCCGTGAAAACATCGCGGGGTGTTGGGCCTGTCCCCATTACTGTCACAGGTAGCTTATTAAACACCACCCCAAAAAAAATCGCTGCTAAGGGAGAGGAGCGTTTTATAATTAAGACCCCTTAAATAGTTTTCCTGGCTCCATTTTACAAAATCTGAGTCACCCTGGCTCAAGTTGGGAGGAATGAGTGTTCAAACCTGCAGAGATATTATCTGCCTTTGAAACACTGGGGAAAACTCTCAGTCGTATTTGGAAATCTGCCGTGATAACCAAGGCCTTGATTTTCTCAGAGGAGAGAGGGGTCCTAAACACCTTTGCCCTCCAAATTAACTCCTGCTCTGTCTGTCTGGCACCCTGTGGGGCTGCTGGCACCTCAGACATCTCATACTCGCTTCCAGAGCACCCCACACCATCCCAGGCAACCTCCCCAAGGGCTAAAGCCCTCTTTACCCCATTAATGCAAGACCAGTTAGCACATGGTCCCCCCCCCAGTGATAGGGGTGTGGATGCACAGCCTCCTCCTGTGCCTCCTCTCCGGAACCAGGGTCACAGTGCTGGCTTCAGGCTGAGGGGAGGGAGACAGGGAACACAGATACTCCCCTTACTAACCATGGGGTATCGCTACCCTGTGGCCAGCATTCTCCAGTGTCTCCATCTCCAGTGCTCGGGACAGGGTGAGAACTGGACCAGCAGGTCACACACGGGGATAAGGACACTTTGGGTCTTCTAGTAGGGACAGGGCAGGACTGGGGGGAGCACGACTTCTCCTGGGACACCTTTGACCATAGAACTTTAGTCAATGGCAAGACCTCATCCTCCCTGGCAGCACTGCCACCACTCTGCTCTTTGCTGGGGACCCCAAACACCGGTGGTGCCCCAGCAGCATGAGATGCCAGCAGGATTATGGCGCTGGGGTCGTGGGGTGGAACAGTCCCCATGGTGCTGTGTTGTGGACAGCAGCAAAGCCACCCTGGGCAGTTGGGGCTGGGAGATGGGAGCTGGCCGTGCTCACCAGAGCTGGCGGGGTGCACGTAGTGGTTCTGCATCCAGAAGACCAGCAGCGTATCGCTTACGGTTACACAGGCACCAGTAACACAAGACCTGGCAGCTCCTCGGAGATGAGCAGAGGTTTGGAAACCAAAGACATTTTTCGTTCCCCAGAATTTCCATCATACCCACTGGATGTCTTTGTATTCTGCAAGGAAAATAAGGCAACCAGAAGTGTGTAAAAATGGTGGAAAAACCACGCTCCTCAATTTGACACAAATTGTTAGAGGATGGCAACACCCCCCCTTAAAATGTGACTTTCCTTCATTATACTCTTTTTTATTTTTTCCCTTTAAAAGCCAATGGAATGTGGACAATGAACAATTTCACATTTAGAAGCCAACTTTTCACCAGGGTTTATCCTTTTGATTTGGAAACTGGCTCATTTAAGCTGGAAAATTCTGTGAAATGTTGCAATAAAAGAGGCTCTATTTTTGCATTAGCTAAAATATGCACACACAGAGGTCCAAGCGATACAAAAGCAAGCAAACAAAGAAGTGCCCAGCCCATAAGCTCCATGTTGCTTAAAATTTCTTATTTCAAGTACAAATGCCACACAGATCCTTGCCATCTCTAATAATAATGCAAGCTGCCACCCACCAACAGCATAACATTTCCACTAGGCAGTGTATTTTTCCCTGCAAAACGTAACTTAGCGAGCGCGGCTTCGGCTGCCTAAATGTCATCGAAGTCTGTTGCAATCTGCTGTAAACTTTCAAGATACTAGTCGTATGTCATAAAATCACAACAGTCTCTGGATTTGCTTTAGGACTAAAATATTCCTGGGCAAAACCAATTCACTAAGGAAGAAATCCTGTCCTCTGGGGTTTTTCCTGATTCCCTAGAAGTAGCTTCTCACTGACTTTTTTCTCCTTTGTTGCCTACTTCTGTGCATGCCATTTTACTTTATAAATCAGATCCATCCCAGTTCCAGAGATCAGAAACTGTATCTTGCTTTTCTGTATTGCAAAGGAGAGCAGTAATTGCACATACTGTTGGAGGAAAAAGGAGGATCCAAATCCAGGATAGGCTTCTGGCCAAAGCAGCTCAGATTTTCCATCTCATCTGCAACTGAGGCATGAAAAGAGCAGGTTAGGACTGGGCGGCAGCCTCCAACAGCAGAAGGCCTGGTTCTGGCAGCCTCCTTCCCAGATTTTGTGCGTGTGACTGAAGTTGCGGCGTTCAGACCAAATACTGTAAAACTGGGGACGAGGATACATTCAGACACTGCATCAAAGTCTGGGGGAATGGTGGTTTGTCTGTGTTCATAAGAAGCTCCCATACACTCGCTGCAGATATTTATAGAGCGTGACGGCATGGACCCTGATCTACAGTCAAGAAGTGGGATAAGTTACATGAATTCAGTGCTGCCAGTTCAACATAATTTCCTTTCAACACCATGACCAAATAGCTCTGAATTTCACACCTGTAAAATGGGGATAACACTTATCCCTTTTACAGGGGATAATGTTATAAACATTAGTTAATTTATTTGTGAAAATGCTTTGGAGAAGCACCAACGCCTTACTGTAAAATAATTCTATCCGTATTGGCTGGTATTAGACAGGAGGAGCTGAAATCTAAACCGGGCAAGTGCAGGCGAAAGGAAGCATAATTTCCTGTCGGTGTGACTACTCTGCAAGTGCAACTAGGAATAAAAAACCAAGGGACCTTGTGAGAAAAGGGTTTTTCAGCCTGCTTCCCCCTTTCACCAGCTTGTGCTCACACAATGCCACAGGCCTCAGTGAAAGCATCCCTAATTTAGCCAGTGTGCGAGGAGAAACCGGTCCTTTCGCCTAAAACCAATTCTCCGTAGATTCCAGGGCAGCTATGGTGCCATGTGCCAGCGTCTCCCTCCTCTCTCTCATGCCCGTGCTGCGTGCTGTTGTCCCCTCCAGTTTCATAATAAATTAGAGGAGCCACCACAGTACAGCTGAGAAAGCGATGGAAAATCCAGCCAGGAAGCATTTTCTTCTTGATTTCTGTGAAGTTCTCCACGTTTGGCAAGCTTCGTAGACTCAGTCGCGGGAACTGAGAAGGAAAAACCATCACGTACAATTTTTCTGTGGCTTGCAGAAGTGAAATAAATCAGAAGATAAAACAGCAAGGCAGCTGCGATACAAGGTTTGTTTTGTGGATGTCTAAAGCATTTAATCTCTGTCCCTCTGGCTTCCAATTCTGGTTGCTGGGGCTTTTTTATTTTACCTATTTTGTAAGGTATCATCACTTATATCTCAAGAGGTTTCTGGCTGGGTTGCGTATTCCCCTCTGTTGGTGTTAGTATATTTCCCCTCCGCATGATTTGGACAAATCTCCATGACGCTGTCCATCTGTCCTTCTCTTCTGCCTTCTGATTTGTCACCTGGAAATATTCCATGTGACACCAGTGAAGTCCCCATGGTCCCCAGTGGGGCCAGCCATGCCTCCCCATGATTCCCACCCCTCCACTCCCTGGTCAGAGCTCAGCCGGGTGTCCCTATCCATGCCACGCGCACTCTGCTCAGGCAGACGGGACCCCCACATCCCCTGCCCAAGGGGCAAGGACAAGGTGAGTTTACCATGTGTATTGGGTTGGCACTGATGGTAGCAGGGGTGGCTACAGGGGTGGCTTCTGTGAGAAGCTGCTGGAAGCTTCCCCTGTGTCCAACAGAGCCAATGCCAGCCGGCTCCAAGACAGACCCATCGCTGGCCAAGGCCAAGCCCATCCAAGATGGTGATAGTACCTCTGGGATAACATGTTTAAGGGAGGAGGGGGAAGCTGAAGAGAACTTGCAGCAGAGAGAGAGAGAGAAATAGCAAGATGTGAGAGGAACAGCCCTGCAGACCCCCAGGTCAGTGGAGAAGGAGGGGAGGAGGTGCTCCAGGTGCCGGAGCAGAGGTTCCTGGCAGCCCGTGGTGCAGCCCATGGTGAGGCTGGCTGTGCCTTTCAGCCATGGAGGGTAACAGCGAGGGGAAGGTGGTACAGACCCACCTGCAGCCCGGGGAGGACCCCGCACCAGAGCAGGGGGATGCCTGAAGGACCCCGTGAGCAGCCTGGGCTGGAGCAGGCTCCTGGCAGGAGTTGTGGGCCCGTGGAAAGAGAAGCCCATGCTGGGGCAGGTTTGCTGGCAGGACTTGTGACCCCGGGGGGACCCAGGCTGGAGCGGGCTGCTCCTAAGGGACGGGACCCCGTGGCGGGGGATCCATGCTTGAGCAGTTCATGAAGAACTGCAGCCCGTGGGATGGACTCACATGGGAGAAGTTGGTGGAGGACTGTCTCCCATGGGAGAGACCCCACGCTGGAGCAGGGAAGAGTGTGAGGATCCTCCCCTGAGGAGGAAGGAGTGACAGAGACAGCATGTGATGGACTGACCACAACCCCCATCCCCTGTCCCCCTGTGCTGCTCAGGGGAAAGAGGTAGAGAAAAGCAGGAGTGAAGCTGACCGTGGGAAAGAAGGGAAAGATGGGGGAAGGTGTTTTAAGATTTGGGTTTAATTCTGTTTTACTCTGATTTGATTGGTGATAAATTAAACTTATTTTCCCCAAGTCGAGGCTGTTTGGCCTGTGACAGTAACTGCTGAATGACCTCCCCGTCCTTATCTCAACCTACACGCTTTCCATTATGCTGTCTCCTCCTGCCCATCTGAGGAGGGGAGTGGCAGAGCATCTTTGGTGGGCACTTGCCCTCCAGCCAGGGTCAGCCCACCATTCTGTTGCCACCACAGTCCTGTCCATCCATCCACTGTGCCACAGTACCCCCTCTTTTCCATCTCTTCACCCGAAATGATGACAAGTAGTGTAGCTTAGGTTAGCGCGGGAGACCTGGGCAGCCACCACAACCCCAGCATGAAGCTGAGACTTTACCAACAGCCCCTGGCCCTGGCAGACCACACAGACGAGACAAGTGAAGGGTGACAGAAAAGCTGGCAAACAGCCCGGCGTGTATTTGCAAATTGGTGGAAGATCTGAAAATAGGCCCCGCAGCCTCACCTCATTCAGTCCCACAGGGACTCCTCTCTGTCTCCAAATTCCAGTTACCCCAGGGGTCGTGCAGGAACCCTGCAGCAAGTAGGTCTCTGTCCTGCCTGCTGTTAGATCTTAGCTATGGCTGCTTAATTCTCATTAAATAGCCGAGTTTCCTTTAATCTTCTTCCAAAACAAGGCGCTTAAGCCTTACAACAACATCTCCCAGGAATTTTCAGCTCTCCTTTGGGGATATATTTCTTTCTATTGAAGGGAGAATTTCCCAATGACTCTCTTCGGCTGCCAGGCACTGAGACCAGAGGCAGCACAGTGCTGATCTCTCATCGTTTCCTAAGGGACTCGCACATCCCAGGCTATGCCCTCTACCTTTAGTTTCCTGTTCTCATTCCAGCCTGTCTGCTCGAATTCATTCAAAGGTGTAAGACCAAAAAAAACCTCTCAGGACAGTTTGTCCCACGCTGCACCCACCACCGTAAAACCTCGGCTGCCGTACTACTGGTTCTTATCAGCCATCACACCTTAAAGTATAGAAGGTGTGTCTAATATTAGCCAGGAAACGTCACGGCGAAGACCTGGACTTTTTCAGCTAATCGGTATTAATAACTTCCTATGTTTGAAGACAGCTCATAGGAAATGCAGCCTGACTCATCTACCCTGTAATTAGATGAACTCCTCGAAAAAACGCAGGTGGCTGCACCACAAAGGCACATTAGTCAAGGTGCAGAATACGCTCCTGACCAAAGGGCGGATAATAGCAGCAATAATTTCCTCCACTGATATAAGAAAGCGGTATTTCTGACAGATTTGGCATCTGGCTGAGGCTGGAAACTCAAGCAGTCATTTTCTTTCCCTCTCTTATCTCAAGGGAAATCTGTAACATGAACAAAGCCTCGATTCATTTCTTACACTCTCGCACATTACTGGAAAATAATTACACAGTGAAGTTTCATGAAAGACAGAAGATATTCAGGCCTATTTGCAATGGAGGTTATACCCAGTCTGTGATTCTTACCAAAGATATTTGCTTCCTGCGTTCTTTTCTCCTGCCAAGTTCAGCCATATATCACTTTTATGTAGCTGAAGGCCACGCTGTAATGCAATATGAAGCCATGAATGGGATAAAGTTACATATTCTCCATTGATTTTTCCATTGTATCCATTATCTTTAATGCTGGAATGCAGGTTAGCGCGAGGGCCGGAAGCCTCCGCACCTCCATGCCGACTGCTGCCTTACGAGAACCATCCCCTGGGGACAGATAAAATCAGCTGCAGGTTGCGGAGAGGAGACAGGAGTCCCCCGAGGTGTCCGGCTTAATGGGGGAAGCGGGTGGCTCTGACCCGTCTGTAGGAAAGAGAGGGAGAAGGTAGGAGAAGGAGGGGGGACATGGGGAGGGCATGAGAGGGGCAGGGGGAAACCAGAGAAGGGCTGGAAGTGAAGGCAGGGGAAGGAGAAGAGAGAGGGAGAGGAAGGGCGCACAATAGATCTGCCTCAAGGCTTCTTGGCAGTGGAGAAATGCTTTTTGCACGGATCTGTGGTCCGTGATGCTGCTGTGATGCTGCTGTTCCCTGCTGCCAACTTCCCCAGGCACCACCAGCATCGCTGCCAGGAGAGCAGCAGGGTGGCAGCCGAGGGTGCTCGAAAGCCATCGCCCCCCCATCCCCCGTCTTGTGGGAAGCAAGCTGAGGGCTCACTGCCACCGCTGCTCAGCCCCATGGGGCAGGATGAGCAGGGAGGCTGTTTTCAGGCAGCACCGGAGCTCACCGGAACGGCAGCTCAAGCCAAAGGCTGAGCATCGGCGCACAGGAGCGAGGAAGATGAGCGGGATGGGAGGATGCAGCTGCGTGGGGAAAGCAGGATGCTCAAGAGGCTTGCCACCCAGATGGGCCCAATTGCGCTGGGACTAGATGTTAACACCAGCTCTCTAACAAGCTTCTCAAATCGCATTTTTTAAGGCCTTGTGTTAACAGAAAACAACTGTTTGAATTTAGCAAGTTCCAGCACCACTTTCACCCTCGTTACGTCTGGGCTGCAGGAGTGAGAAACACCACTGCCACTTCATTTTTCACTCCTCTTGCAAAGGGTTAGCGCGGTTAGTCATGCGAGTGGTCGCCTTGGACGATCCCACACAAGAAATCCCAGCAGGATTTCTCTGTGTGTGACTAACCGCTCCTCCTGGGAGGCCGCAGCTTCCCATCGGGAAAGCAAAGGACTCCCCATTTCAGGGGCAGTGCTGTCTGTAATCTTAACTCTGCAGTCACCACTGCTGCCCCTGTAACCTGTCCTTAAGATGAAAATTCTCCCGCAGGACAAGTGACCTGTTCATCTTCATCCGGCCTTTACTGCTCTGGCTACTCCTGTTGACACCCGTGACTAATTCGTGATGTATGAAACCGAGCTGTGACCAGCACAAAGAATCGTCACTAAAACCCCGCAGGTTGATCCGCAGCCGTTTCTCGGGAAAGCCGACCAAGAAGAGCCAGCTCTGAGCAACCCCACGGGACGACGTTTCTGGAACGAGCATCTCGCTCCAGCTTACCTCGAAGCACATCAGCGCGCAGCCACGGACAAGCCGCTTTGCTTCACCTACAGCCCTGGGGACAGAGCTTAGGGACCTTCACAAAACTTTTCCTTCTGGCACTTGGCCTGGCAGAGAAGAGGCTCAAGCCGACTCAGCAAAACCTTTCCGGCTAGCGCAAGAAAAATCCGGTACCTCATTTTGCTGTGTTAGCAGGGGGAGAGTGTGAGCCAGGCTCCTTCCCCCCTCGCTACATGTGTGTGTACGTGCATGTGCTGCGCAGCAGGACCCCTTTTCTCATTTAAACAGCCAATTAAAGCCTACTTTGGCACTTAGCACATGACATCAACTTGCAGTACTTAAGCTGCCTAGCACAGTGTGAATTTAATTTGATAAAGGGGCAACTAATAAAGATCTTGGAAGGCTGGTTAAAGTTCATTAAGCCTTTCCTTTCAAGGTACACTTCCCTCCAGTGCAAAAGCTTGCGTCTATTTTTTTTTTTAAAGCTGTGTTATATCCTGCCACCAGAAAAAGGTGCCTGTGTCACATCCTGACAGGGTATATTTAAAGTCTCACTGTCAAAGTCATGTCAGGCCTTGGTTCCTTGCCCAGAAATGTGCAGAAGGAAAAATAAAAGCCCCTTTCCCTGAGTGCGGGGCGAGGAGTGCAACGCGGGTTGGTGCAGGCAGGCTCCTGAGAGGGGAACTGGGCTTCTGTCACACTGAGCTGCATTCATCCTCCTTCTCTGAGCCATCCGTAATTCCAGATGGCTTTCATAAACAGATGAGGAGGCTCCTCCGAGTTCACTGGTTTAATGAAGCCCGTATGGCTGACTCATGTAATAAGTATTTAATCATGCTGATGAAAATCATTTTAAAAACTTCCACCACACACAGTGCTGTTCCCTGCGCAGCCACGGAGCTGATAACACAACATTGCAGCCAAGGAACCTCCGTTTCCCAGAGCACCTCCAGTGCCTGCCTTGACCTCATCACGGGGTTATAACGTGTGTGCGGGTTTGTGCATTGCCACCCTCTAACAAGGGCCCGTTCGTCCTTGAAAACGGACATCAAATCACCTACAGGAGTGCCACAAAAGGAACTTTTTTGAAGCTCCACGTTCCCCGTGCAGCTGTTTCAGAGGTCACTGAAGGGTTAACACTTCAGTGTTTACATCTTCTCCTTCGTTTCTGTTTGTGCTCTAGAAATGCCCATGCCTTGAAAAGCTGCAGGGCCGAAGCGGTCTCCATTTGTAATCGGAGGAATGCCACAATATCTTGCGAGTACTGAATCACCTGAGGCGGAAATTGTTCCTCTTGTCAGCACCAATGCCATGAAGGACTTGGGCCTTCCTCATTTCCAGAGCATGGACCTAAATGAACACATGTAAGTCCATCATAGGGCAACCGGCAGTCCACACAATTTCAGTACGTTGTAAGCTAGCTCCGAAAAGTCCTCCTCCTCCTCTCCTGCAGAGAAAATCCAGAGCTGATGGTCCTTCCGAGCAGGCTGCGTGTGGAGGGTGTGGATGACCCTCCCTGGGGCAAGGCTGGGGCCTTGAACCTGTTCTCATGTGCTGTTGTCACTCAAAGAGTCCCGTGCGGGCTGGAAGACTCAATGTCAAGGTTTGAGCTTACTCCTTGGGGGAAAAGGTCCATAAATCACTATCTTGGAGGGTCAGGAAGGGCTGGAAAAGTCAGTGAGGTCTGAGAACAAGAGGGGCCACCTTGCATGGGCTGTGGCACAGAGAATGTTCAAGGCTGTCTCCCAGGTACTGACCTTGTTTCCATGAAAGGAAGAGACATCAGCGCTAGGGCAGGGTTTGTGTTGTCATGTTTGTCCTTACCTTTACAACTGGCTCATCATCGTTCAGCAGGTCCAGTCACTTCTTCCGAGCGCTCAGGGAAAAGGAAGACGATGAATCCCGTGCTGCTCTGCACAGCCTCCCAGCCACAGGTACCCCTGGTTTTTATCCACGTGGAATTCTGTGGATCAGGCTAAATTGGATCAGAGAGATATTTTTTTATCATCAGTTGAATTAGATTTCATTTCAAGGGTTGGGGGCAGGGCCACTTGAAGAGCTTTGGTTTGCAGGATTATCTTTTCCAAATTATAACAATGTTGAAAGCTGAAGGTGTCTTTGCACTATGTTATCAGTTACGAGATTGCCTACATCCTGATGAGGAAAAGGCTTATTTTCTGACATGAGACCGAACAAAATCTCCACTTTGTGTCATTAGCAGTTTGTTTCCTTTTGTAAGCAATTTCTTGTTCAAATCACTGAAACGTAGCACGGCGCTCGTGGCTTTAGAAACCAGGGTTATTTTGACTTCCCCCACTTGAATTTACAAGAGACGTTTTTGCACTTCTAAACATGGACATTTGTTGAAGAGATACCAGTACAGGCTGAACAGAGAGATGACTGTGACACTGCAGCATCCACTTATACACAGAATTACCCCATGTTCTCTGACTGACCCTTCGTGCACAGTAGGTGCTGCTACGAACAGTTGTTCCTTGGTGGTCAGTGTTTAAGTCTTCAAGACTGGGAAGTCTTTTGGTTATCTTTGAATCATGCTGCTGCAGCACCGAGGTATACACCGCTCCAAAGAACTGGAGCACTGGGGTCTTTAGAGGCCTGATAACAAAATCCAGAATTCACTTTATACAAGTGCTTCATCCTTCCATTCATGATCTTATCAATTTTGGAGCTGCAGGATCAAACTCTGCAAGCGCAGGAATTCTGCACCCCTTCTTGTGTCTCACTTCAGAGCACTTAACTACGATGTCATTGACACTTTTCAGAAGAGCACCTCAAATAGAAAAACACAGCAACAGTGGAGAGGTCTCAGTTTCCTTGGTTATGATTTCAAACTCCGGAGCTGAACGACACCAAAAAGAGTGCTTAATGCCTATAGATCCTGCAGCATGAACCGACTCGTGACTCAGACAAAGCGCCCAAGCCCCTGACAGTCAGGAGAACAACACTTTAAAATACAGTTCACTACCATTGCTGGAAACCTCAACCCCCTGACTTCACACTCAGAAGGTTTAAGCTGCAAATGGCAGGAGAGGATTTATGTGTTCCTCTGAACAAAATACGTCAGGGTAGGAAAACTTGACCCGACGGTTTTGAGACATGCCTGCCGTAAATAACCAATTGATTGGCTGACTCACAAAGCCATTAGCGGGCGTGAGGTGCCTGCTGAGATTCGGGCACCGCATAAAATGCTGGAGATGCCGGTAAAATGGACACGGCCATTGTCTATGCAGTCCTCTTCCAGCAGCCAGCTCAGGCTCGGTTGACACTGTAGCTCTGGAAGGGGATTGTGCATGGGATCCAGTCTGTCGTGGGCAAAGGGGGAAGAAAAAAGAGATTAAATGACCACCTCGTGCTTGAGCAGTAAATCATCTGGAGGAGAAAACGTGTTTCAAATGAAGTTGGAGATCCTGCCTTGACAGTTGCGGATGATGAGTCTTTGCTGCTGTAAATCACCACCGCTGCCAAGTGGCACTGGTAGGTCTGAGCTAATGGGGTTTTCCACCCCCTGAAAAGTGGCAGCAGCAGTTATAAGAGGGAATTTGATGACTCTGATCACAGGCTGTCAGGTGGGAGGAGCAGAGGTTATGTTTTATTGCCTGAGAATGGACCATTTTCACCTTTTCCCTCCCAAAGAATATACGTGGCACTTCCACCTTCGCTCTCACTGCTGCAGCCACAGTTTCTGGACTTGGGTTGATTTCTTTGCACCATCCCACCCTGAGGGCAAGGGAAAAGGTAAGAGCAGTGGAAAGCCCCTGGGGCCCTGCCTACCAAGTCTTTCATTCTGGAGAAGAGCAGGCAGCAGGGACGCAGAGCAGGCAGTATGACGCAGAGCAGACATGATGCTGGTCTGCTCCAGTCACTCATTTATAGACTCATAGACTCATGCAATGATTTGGGTTGGAAGGGACCTTAAAGATCATCCAGTTCCAACCCCCTGCCATGGGCAGGGACACCGTCCTCTAGACCAGGTTGCTCAGAGCCTCATCCAGCCTGGCCTTGAAGACAGCCAGGGATGGGGCATCCACAGCTTCTCTGGGCAACCTGTCCCAGGGCCTCACCACCCTCTCCGGGAAGAATTTTTTCCTGATATCCAATCTAAATCTACCCTCTTGCAGTTTAAACCCGTTACCCCTTGTCCTGTCACTACAGGCCCTTGTAAAAAGTCCCCCCCAGCTTCCTTGTCAGCCCCTTCATGTACTGGAAGGTCCTATAAGGTCTCCCCGGAGCCTTCTCTTCTCCAGGCTGAACAAGCCCAACTCTCCCAGCCTGTCCCCATAGCAGAGGTGCTCCAGCCCTCGGAGCATCTTCGTGGCCTCCTCTGGACTCGCTCCAACCAGTCGATATCCTTCTGATGCTGGGGGCCCCAGTGCTGGATGCAGAAGTGCAGGTGGGGTCTCAGCAGAGCAGAGGGGGAAAATCCCCTCCCTCGATCTGCTGGCCACACTTCTCCACCTTATACCCATCTGCAAGCCAACACCATCTCTGACATACGGACCGTGCAATTGAGTAGGGATCTGGGTGTAAATGGCTACACAAACAGCGGCGTGATGAGGAGCCAGAGCCAGCTCCTCCGGGAGCATCAGCTGTGAACAAGCAAGGGTGGGGCATCGTTCCAGCATCAAAGGAGATGAGAAATGACGGCTGGGAGATAAAAGGCAGGTAGGAAGAATGAGGGTATGTGAAATTGTATTCAATCTGATCCTCCTCGGAGCCTCAAGTTCTTTCCAAGGTGTTCCTTCAAGGGAACAGTGGGCCAGCTCCCAAGGAGCAGCTCCCTGGGTGGGTATCGCCTCCTGTTGCCAGGTTGCCTCTCGCAACCTGGAGAAGTGAGAAAGTCCTCAGGCCTGGCACTGCCACCACTCAAACCCATTTGCTCTTCCAGAACCAGAGGATTCCTCCACTGTGTAGGACTTGGTTCCCCCAGATAGTTTTTTATTTTATGGATTAGAGTCAACAGCTTTTTTTTTTTTTTTCTCCAGGGAGCGAAGCCCTCAGGGGAGGAATCGGTTCCAAATAATTGCGTTTACACAGGATGCAAATATGTGCTGGCCGAGTATTGACATGCAGCTGCTCAGGTGGTTTCCTGGTGGCTCCTGAAACATCAGAAATGGTGAGCACCAGCAGAGGATTCATCTGCTTACAGGAACCTGGCCCTACCCCCATAAACTACAAGACTGTACCAGCGTGACTGTGCCTAAAGCCTCACTAGCTAATCTTGGGTTTCATTACAGTGTCCTGCTATCCCAGCAACGTCTTTCAAAGAGGCAAAAAGATCTTAATCTCCCCAACCAGCTCTAGTCCCATCATTTTGATGCCACCACAACACATACTTGCACGCAGCGCTGGCAGAAGCAGCATCTGCTTGAACAAACCTTCCAACCGAGCAATCTGCAGGACGACGAGCATCGCTGGAGCAGAGACCTCACCATGCTCAAAGCACCGTCCCCAGAACTCGCGGCATCGCTTCCGCCAACACATTCAAAACACTGCGGGTCGGCCTTGCCGGAGACTGGTATTCAGGACTCCTCTTGACAGCGGTTTGGCCTGTGGTCTCTAAAACTGGAAGCTGAGGTAACAGGCACAGGAAAAAGAAAACAGTTAAATATTTCCCATTTTGGGAATATGAAAAGATAGGGTGTTCCCAGGTTGGATGGGGATTGTCTGCTATTGGGAAGAAAAGGGAAGAGCAGGTCAAGGGAAAGGGAGTTTAAGTCTGGAAATCAGAGTAAACTGCTGCCAATTACTTTAAATTTATTCTCTCTTTTCTTTGTTGGTTTGTTGGTTTTTTTTAATTAAATTTTTTTTTAAGTTAAATCAGTCTTAGGCAAGGAATTGGAGGCAAGAAGCTTCTGGGATCTTGCTTCTGTTTTGCAAGCCGTAGTTCCTTTGAATTCATGGGCTTTTCATATAAATTAGGTAGATAAGAATGATCAGATTTAATAAGACCAGAAGCTCAGCACCTCATCTCTGACAGTACTTTGGAAACAAGCATCAGAAGGGGAAGAGGGAAAGGGAAGACCCGTTGTCCCTCACCCAGCCAGCTTCTAGCCTGCAGTGGTTTAGGGTCTTCTGTATAGCCGTGTTGTCTGTTGTATCCACAGAGCTCCTGCAGTGAAGAGTGCTGCTTTCCATGGGTTTGTCCAATCCTACCCTTTTGGAAGTTTTAGCTACCACAACACCACTAGCGAGGCGTTCCGCAGTGCCATCAAGCCTGTTAGAAAAGTGGTTCCTTTGCTTCCTTTAACCTTGCTGTTGGGCAATTTGTTTAGGCACCATCTAGTCCTGGTTTTATGGGATAAAGTGAATCACGGCTCCACGTCCACTTCAAAACTACGGAGGGCTCAATCCTTGTCCCCTCCTTGCTAGCTTCTTTCCAGAAAGTGCCTTACTTTCTTTGAAATGCCCGTGTTTTGGAAACCTAACACTACATTTTGTACAAATATTTTGCCACAGGAGAGAAAGCACTGGATTTTGGAAGCGTCATTTTAATACACACAGTGCAAATGTTTATAAATACATACCTGCACACAGACACTTGTCAAAACACATTCAAAGGATACCTAGGTTCTTTCGTGTATTACACACTCGGAGTGAAAATAACCAGCTATATTTAACCCAGATCCAAGCCCAGACTAAATTATTTTAAAGGTCAATTAAAGAACAGAAAATCTCACTAGCTAAGAGACAAAAAGCTCCTGTTCATCTGCGATTCCAAGAGCTTTAACAGAATTAAAGCACAGAAGGAGAAATCGTAATTAAGCTCGATTTCATCTAAAAATCACTGACAACTCCAAGTTTCTATACCTGCCAAGACCTGAATTCAGATGACTGCATTTGGCCTACAGCAGTTGATGGAAACTCCATCGCTCACCGCGCTGATGTAGTTGTTTGGAAAGCAACGGCTCTTGGCAGAGAAGGTACATTTCAGCTTCTGTTGAATGACTGCACATATGATGCGCAGAAGATGAGACAGACCAATAGCCAGTGCTCGAGTCTGGATTATGTTTTGGCTGGTGCTTAAAGTTCAGGTCTGAGGCCAAGGGAAGGCTAGAATTTAGCCTGCAATGTAATCCTGCGATCACATGGACTCTTCTCCTCAGGTATGGGACTCGGTGGCAGAGGCCTGGGGGTATTTTCTCCCTTGCGATGGCGAGTCCGTCCGTTTGGCAGGCACCGTTGTGCTTGCTGCGTTCCTGTTCTTTGGCCCTCTGTGAGTCAGTTCTGGAAAACTCTTATTTGACCACAACTGGAAAAGAGAGAGAAAAAAAACCACAAGCCAAAACCCACAGATCAAATTCGTACGACGGGTTTGAACCACAGAGTCCAGTCGTTTCCCCGGACAGCCTGCATGATCTCAGCTCAGAGATCCGGGTGCAGCCCCCGCGACAGCCACGAACGGCCGAGCTCAGACCCCGCGGTGATCACCCGTCCCGAGCCAGGCAGGCGATAGCAGCCCAACCGGGACAGCAATGAACACAGCGAGCCAAATCCCTGAAGAAACACCGGGATTTGTTCTCTCTGGCTGCTTGGAAAAGCTATTTCCAGAACTTAACACCTTCCTTCAACCCCAGAACACCTCCTTGGGTAAACATAATCACCTTCCAGGTTTGGGCCTTACACAGAAAGAGATCGCTCCGCGTAGGAATGATATTTAGCACAGGGCACAGTTTAAAATGCCATCAGAAATATCTGGAAGGGCTTTCGTGTTTCAGCTCCGCCGTCAGCCCTAAGGTGAGGCCACCTCGGCGCGTCTGCTCAAGGCGTGGATTTGCGGCGTGCCCCGGGACATTTGTGCCATAAGCAGAAGCGACGGCCCAGCTCCATTTCTCGTGTGGTCTGCAATTCCTTAACGCGTCCGACACACTGGGAACCCGTTTGAAAAGCAGCGATGGAAAACTTGGAAAGCAAATGGAAGCGAAGAAAAGCCTTGGGTGTAATTTTACAGCGTGTGAAAGACTTAAAGCAAGAAACGCAACCAGATGCCACGAGGAAAGTACTTTCAATTAGTCCTGCTTTGTGTTATACCTACTGATGAAAAATAAAAACAAATTCACTCTGTCAACAGCTCTATCTATAGCATAATCCTTAAATGAACTCATCCGTCAAACTGGTCTCCTCTGGCAAAACATATTACAATCCCTGTTCCTCAGCTGTGTGAATCAATCATCTGTTTCCCAAACCCATTGGTCAACCTCTTAGGAACCCAATATATTTTTATTGCTCTAAACAAGCCAGTTGCAGGGCGCCGACTTCGCCACACCACCTACCTGCGAAGCGCTCACCTACGCGCAAACGCCGCGACTTCCGGGGAGTTATTGCCCCGTCGAGGTTACACGGTAAACGCGCCTGACCTGGAACGAAAGCAAACCTCAGCCTTCTTGCCCCAGGGGCGCACGTGGGATGTGCTGCAGCTCGCGGCTGGACAAAGCGAGAGCACCAAAGGACAAACCAGGGGGTTTCTGCGTGGTCATCTTGGAAAGCAGTGATTGAGCTAGAAGACACAGAGATATATGTGCATTTTTAAGGCGAAGCTAATGGTTCCCACTGAAGTTGCGGCAGCAGAACCCCACCGAGGGCACAGACATCGCTGGCAGCACTCGGTCACATTTGTGGTATTTCTCAGTGGTGTATGTTCCCCACCCGCGATGCAGGAGGACCTTGAAGAGGGGGGTCCCTTCCCAGGGCTCTGAAGGCTGCGGCAGCCCAAGCACACCCTCCTTCAATCCTGTGAGAGGCAGACCTGTTCTCATTCCCACGTTATTGCTGGGAATATGGGGGTTTCCAAGGGTTTTGGTGCCTAACGTCCCATGCCAGGCCAAGAGGCAGAATCGGCCAGGCTGAGATGATAGGTGCTGTGCTCTGCAAGAGCCGCATCAGGATGGAGTGGTCAAAGAACAACATTAGTCACGGTCACCGAGAGCTGAAACGTGCCTCAAAACCGTCTTTGAAATCCTGTTTCCCACCAAGGCGCTCTCGTGCCGTGGGCAGAGAGTCGTGCGGTCGGTGCTTCTGGCCTTGTTATGTTGACCGATAGAAAATCGACTGAAAGTGTAATAATAAGGTCTCCCCGGAGCCTTCTCTTCTCCAGGCTGAACAAGCCCAACTCGCTCAGCCTGTCTTCATAGGAGCAATCCTATGAGGAGAAATCTCCCATGGATTTCAGTTACCTGGGAGAGTTGAGAAATTTTGCTTCTGGGGTTGAAATTTTTTGATGTAACCCTTCACGAAAAGCCAAACCTTTCAGAAAGATCCAGGCAACATTTCCTTGAACCCTGGGGTACAAGCAGAGCCGCAGAGGACTCTCCCCACCAACAAGCCCCCCTTACAGAGGTCTTATTGATCAGCTTGGGTCAATATGGAAAGTGCCCACAGAAGCATCTTTGAATTCACTGCGGGACGCTAAGCAAGTTACGAGGCTTTAAGAAAAAAAAACAGAACATGAACCTTTCAGCCACATTTTTAGCAGTATCAGAGTTTATTGAAAGGCTGGGTAGACCGGAGAAAAGCAAGATACATCCACAGTGGGGCAACCTACCTCTTTCCGGATGGAGAACAACCACGGCCAAACCCAAGGGACCTGCGTGCCCACCTCCGTAGGTACGAAGTCCCCGCTGCAGCGGAACACTGAAGTGGCCCATCGGTGCTCACAGATACTAATAAATTTCACTGCAGAAGGCAGCAGAGGCAGCGGGATTCCTAGTTTGACGTGGGTTTTGACAGCTCAGCCATATTTGCCCAGGGCTTCCAGAGCCGGCTGCTCTCGGCGCTGGGCCTCAGGAGGAAGGGAGGAATTCGTCTGAGCTGAAATCAAAGTCAGACTTTCCCGAGGAACAAAGCCACGGCTCCCGGACATGCGTACGCCGGGGGAATCTCGGGGCAGGCAGGTGCCTGGCCCGCATCTGCGCGCGGGGATGGATGGGGAATTTTGTCAGTTAAATGTCTCGGCACCAATACCCTTGGGAGGAATGAAGAGTCGCCGGCGGAGCTGGCTGAAAAACAAAGCACCCGAGGCATGTATCACTGGAGAGTCAAATAATCCCTGTGTGGCGAACAAAGCCAGGTTCGAGGAACAGAACCTCGCTGCTCGCAGGCAGTGGCTGCCGAGGGTATGTGTACTGTGGAACCAGCCCCTGGAAAGTCACCTGGTGTTTGTCTTCCCTAAACCCCAAAATAACCATCCCAAATTCCCCGGCATCACTGTGGAGAAGCAGCCTCGGCCAGAGAAGCCACACACAGACCCCACAGCAGTGCCAGCAGCAGAAGGGATGCACTCGGCTCTGCTCGGGAGCTCGCTCCCTTCTTTACCAAAGGAGCTGCTGTGATCACCCCCACCCTGCCCCACGGGGCGAGGCCATCCACCCCTCCTGGCCTCACTGGCTCGTCATGCAAGAGCTCATCGGTAAATGAAGCTGAAAGACCCACTAAGGGCATTCCCAAATCCAAGCATCCAAGGCCCTGAGCCAGCCCCGCACCCCGCCCATGACCTGGCGTTGAACACCACGAGGTTTTGGACAACGACGCCTTGAGCGTGCGCTCGCTGTGCTTTCCACGTCCCAGATCTGCTCTACAGTCACGGGAAGCAAACGGATTTTACTTTTCAAAGATGAAATTCTGGCTACTGGCACAACCTCCGAGCCTAAAGCCTGCGCACGAGTATCGGGCATTGCTAATTCATACCAAAGTGGTGAAAACTGGCGACGTGGCACAGTTCTACTGCTCACCCCGGGACTCAGGAGTCAGATTTCGGAGCAGATACGGGATCACTTCACACAAAGAAAATCCACGTCGGTTCCATTAACGAAGTATCAAGCAGATACTTGAACTCTGATGGAGATAAGCATAATCTATTCAAGGAAAGGTGAAAAATACCCTTAATGTCCATAGCGTTTTCAGAAAGAACAAAAATAATCATTTAGGTAAGACAGACACAAGAACTAACACCAAGTCCAGTCCCTGTTGGTCACTTCCCAAAATCTCCAGGGGAAGACAGTGGGTGTCCAGGGGCAGCCGTGGGCCTGGCTCTGGTGCTGAGGCTGCTTTGGGCTTTTTCCACCGCGAGGATGCTGGGGGCAAGGGCGACGTGTTCCTACCTCAAAGCAACCTTTGTTTTGCTGAGGGTTTTTGGCATAATCAAAGCAGCACGATCCGAGGCAAACTGTGCAATCCCCAAAACCAGGTTAAACAAGGGCAGCTGCTCAGCACAGAACCGTGCTCCCTGCCAGGAGCAGAGCTCCACGGCGATGGCTTCAGGGTGGGCTGGGGTCTCCCACCGGGGCACCCCTGGGCATGAGCTGTGCCCCCGGCCCAGCCCCAAGCGTTTCCTCCTGCTCTGCTCAAAACACACGGATGGATGGGCTGGGGGTTTTGCCCCAGCAAGATGCGTGGGGCCCGTGCTGCAGACCCCTTGCCCGTACCATCGGGGCACTTGCGCTCTCGGTCACTGCAACCCGCTGTCCTCGGGGAGCTGCCCTGAACATTTGGTGCCCTTCACGTTCCCGGGGATGGCCATCGCCCCCGGCCCGGCGCTGAGACAAGCTATAAATATTCCTCCCAGCCTTCCCTCATCACTCAAGACCCTGGCAGCCCTGCGGTGGCGACCGCTGCCCACAGAGCAGCCGCGGGCCAGTGTGGGGGCACCACCTGCTTCCCCCTCCCAGCGGGATGCCCGGGGATGCTCGAAGCCCCGCGGGGGACGGGACATCCCGGCAGGCTCTCCCAGAGGCACCAGCAGATTAGCGGCTCTATTTTTCAAGCTGATCCTCTCCCACCCCCTCCAACTTTCATTCAACTTACAAGAATTGAAGGCAACTTGGCCGGACAGGCAGGGTCTATATATAAACCCCCGTGGCCATTTCGTCAAACCCCGATGAGCAAATGGCCTCTGTACCTGGAATGCGGGTTTATGCAAGTGACAGGTCAGCAAAGCAGCTGCCCTCTTTCCGCGCAGCACAATGGGGATTGCAGAGATGCCATCAGCACTATTTTTTTTTCCTACCCTGCTGCGCACTAAAAAAATTATTCTAGGAACATTATGGAGCAGGGGAGTAAAAATAGATATGCAGGTTCAGCAAATGCTTCTCCCCCGTCCTTGTGTTTCAACCTTTTTTTGCAGGGAATTGAAGCAAAAAGAGTTGCACTACCCCATTAAACCCTTGTTTGCTCAGCAGCTCGCGATAACGACGCGCTCTGCTTTCCGGGCTCATTTTAAAAATGTTTCCAGCAACCTGGACATTTCTGCGGTTCTGTTGAAACCAGAGAAGAGGGGATCTTGAGAAGACCAGCCCAGGTGGGAAGTGTCAGAACGTTTGCTGCAACAGCCCCAGTCGACGCTAGGTTTTGCTTATCACTATCCGCAGCAGCTAACATTAACCACATGGTAAAGAAAGTCAGAAATAAGGTTTACTCTGCTCCAAAACTGGGGTTAGCAGCCTGCAGAGCTGTCCTGGGCACCAGCCCCAGGCCCTTGTGCTCTCACCACCCTGGCCCTGAGCCCCACGTGCATCCCAAGGCCAAGGCTGGGCAGGAGGCAGCTCCCACAGCCCCTCGCTGAATTTTTCATAGCATCACGGAATGGTTTGGGTTGGAAGGGACCTTAAAGACCATCCAGTTCCAACCCCCCTGCCATGGGCAGGGACACCCTCCACTAGACCAGGTTGCTCCGAGCCTCATCCAGCCTGGCCTTGAACACTCCCAGGGATGAGGCATCCACAGCTTCTCTGGGCCACCTGTCCCAGTGCCTCACCACCAGGAAAAACTTCCTTAGATCTAAGGAAGTTTTGGCTCACTGAAGCTCTGCAGAGACCAAACCATCTGGAGCTGCTGCAGGCCAGTGACAAAGCCTGCGGCTGCCAGGCCTGTGCAACGCGCCCACCGCAGGGGGCTGCGATGGCCAGGCTTGCCTGGTCCCCGGGGAAGTGGCAGCGCATAAACAATCCCAGCGCTAATGCCGGGGGAGTCGTCCTGGTGAAGCAGCCCGGGAGGTGCCACACTGGTGCTGGGAGCTCCCACCCGCTGAGCCAAACCCTGTGGCTTTTTTAGAGCCTCGGGGACAGGTGAGCGTGTCCATGGCCAGCTCAGAAGAGGCAGTGACAGGCTCTGACCTCTGGCGCTCTCTGGTTTCCTTGGAGGCAGAGGATGAGGGTGCACAATGGGTGGGGCTGATGTCCCCATCCCAGCCCCACAGACCCCCTGCACAGCAGGGGCGGTGTCACACTCTGCTCCAGGTCAGCAAAAGAAGAGTTTCAAGGGACAACTCAACAAATCCTTCCTCTCCCCTTGCTCCCTCCTCCCCTCCACTCTCGGCCACCTTCCTCCTGCCCCAGGATGGCAGGGCCAGGGAATCCCTTTGCCTTGGTGGGTTTTAGCCTTGGCCTCTGCAGCCAGAGCAAGCCCCAGCAGTCCTGTGGCCGCTCCAGGACCAGCCCGCTTGAGCCCAGGCAAAGGCAGCCCCGGTTCAGGGGCTGGATCCTGTAGATCCAGGCTTCACTGAAAGCCTCCAGCATTTAGGCTCCTGAACACTTCCCCAGCAGCAGGAGAACACCAGGAAAGGGGACTGACCCTCGGGCACCCATGCCACTCGCTCATGCCTTTTCTCATCACTCAAAGCCCCGACGCTGGCAGGGGACAACAATGAACTTCTACATTCGCCAAGTTACCGGCACAACCTCACCTGTTTTTACAGGCAACGTCCACCGGATTCTGCTTTTAGACCTTCCCAGTAAAGCACGTTCCTTGTGCAGCGCAGAAAGGGACTTCCCTCCCCAGCTTCCCAAGAGCTCATTTAACAGCGAGCTGTAAGGACTGGAGGGACAACAAGGAATTTTAATAGAAGGCAAGTTAAGCACTTTATAAGCCACTTCCAAACTGATTTATACGGCCAAGGCTGCTCCGTTACCCTCTCACAGAGGAGAGAGCCCTAAAGCAAACACCTTCAAATGACTGATCCAACTCTCCCTGAGAGGCAAACCCTGCAAGTCAAAGCTGGGTCTGAAACGTGCACAAAACCTCACCCCCCTCAGAACCGCTATTGGATAGGTCGCTTCAGCAGTCCCCTGGATCCCAGATGCTGGAGCCTAACGGATAGCGCTATCAAAACACGAACGTACACGGAGTTTCTTTACGCCTGGCGATGCTGCGCTGAGCATTGCATTTCTGAAAGATGCCGTTTCTCCATGTTAATGTCCAGTTCAAAGCAAGGAATTTCACTCAGTCCCTCCCGGGACCACTAAAGCCCTCGTGTGTGTATTCCACCCCCACAGAGGGAGCAAGGGGTGGCGGGGAAGTGCTCGAGCCAACTATTTCCCCCATGGCAGGACGCTGGAGAACACTCCGCTCAAAGGGAAGGGCCTTACTTGGACAAGCCGTGGCAAACACGAGGCCCCTGCCCTGGTGGAACGGCGTCAGTGGCTGGAATAAGGTCGAATATAGACTTTCACAATCTGTGGGGGGAAAAAAGATCTGTCCACAGTTTCCATGTAGTTCCAGCCTGAGGCTTCGTGTCCCCTGGGGAAACGTCATTCCTTGGCTTCCAACCCACCAAATTGAACTGTCAGATTAAGGAATGGCAAGACAGACGTCTTCGACTAACATTTGGCAGCCAGGCTGAGGCAATGTCTCTCCACCACCATTCGAGTAATCTCCCCTTGGAAAAGGACCAGACGAATGTTCCCCGTGCTCAGATGGTTCCAGAAGAAACGACTTGTGAACAGCAGCGGAAAGCGTGCCAGCAAATACCAAAAGGAAAACCATGCCATTTCAACAACAGTTTCGGAGCTGGCTCTAGCAGGAATGCCCAATGAGAACTAAAAATGACCACATCCACGCAGCTCCCCATCCCGCCGCGGCTGCCAGGGAGCATCACAGACCTCACGGGGCACACCTCGTACAACGCCGTCCCCCGAGACGGGGCCCTTGCTCCCTAATCCCATCTGGCAACCACGCTGGGCAAGAGGCCTGGTTGCCCTTGACGGTATCGTTGCTGGCGTAACAGCTGAGGCTGTTCTTACTCGCCCCCACCTTGACCCCTCTCAGACCCTTGGGAAGGGGTGTCCTGCAGTAACAGTCGGCAACCCCAAAGCACCACGGCAATGGCTCAGTTTGCACTTCACTGGTCTCCGTGCTCTGCACATCCAAAGCAGCTCACTTTCACGGGACAGAGCTTATGGGTAAATATCTACTGATAGAATGAAAGGACTTTTAGCGCTTCACTCCACCTTTCCTTACTACTAGTGCCTGGCGAGTCGCAGTCTGCAAGTAGGATCTTGCTGTGCTGCATCGCTCCCCAGACAAGCACGTATCCAAAGAGGTAAAAGGATCGATGTCCTGAGGAGGCAGCAATGTTTGGGGCACAAATTCCACGTATCTTTGTTGAGAGAGATGTGCACGGTGACGCTGTACTCAAACACGTAGGGAACATCGCTCGGGCGGTGAAGGCTATAACCCCGCTTTGGAGCCCAGGCGGAGGAATGGACTGCAGAAGCGCTGAGTCTCAGACACTTCCTAGCGCCCTCAGCTCTCCCTCTTTGAGCAAAGTCTCTTCTCCCAAGTGACAAGCAATAGGACAAGAGGAAATGGCCTCGAGTTGCGCCAGTGGGAGGTTTAGATTGGATATTAGGGACGGCGTCTTCCCAGAAAGGGTTGTCAGACACTGGAACGGGCTGCCCAGGGAGATGGGGAGTCACCACAAGACACGTAGATGTGGTGCTCAGGGACACAGCTTAGTGGCGGGCTTGGCACTGCTGGGTTCATGTTGCACTTGATGATCTTAAAGGTCTATTCCAACCTAAATGTTTCTATTCTATGAAAGTGCCCTCCAGACAGACCTTCCACCTGCACCCCTTACCAGCCACATGTGGTTTCACCTAACTCTCCACGCCTCCGAAGTCCACGACTTGCTCAGGACCCAGTCAGTGAGCAGCAGTGGCAATTCCCTGGCACCCCTACCCCATGCTCAGGGGTGAGGGAGCCTCCAGACAGGCTCCGGTGGCGGCGCAACAACTGGCGATCGAAACGGGCCAAGAGGAGAAGGCGGGAGCTCTTTCAGTTCACCCCGGTGCCGTGCAGACTCGGGGTAACAGGTACCCCCTCGGCACAGCTTCTGCCCAGACCGACTCTGCGCCCACATTTGGTACCCGCCAACATGAAGCTGCTTCTGTCTCACTGCTCGGGCTCTTCAAAGCTTAGTCCGGAAGGATCACACATCGATTTATGTATTTGGAGACAGAGAACTGTAGACGATAGAAAGCACGAAATCAGCCGCTTCTCCCTTTAACTGGGATGGAAGCTATTCATCCAAATCCCGAAGCAAACACCTGAACACGCATCCCACAGGCTACACCCAGTGCCAGGACTGTAGGCAGCCATAAAATACACAGACCCTTCCAACAGGAGATTCACAGCCATGAGCTGCACAAACCCAGCTGGGGAAACGCTACGCTACAGCCCCGCTTCCGGAGCAGCGCACGAAACGGAACAGCAGAGCATGAGCGGAGAAGGGGAGAACAGGGCCGGAGATTTTCAC
Organism: Rhynochetos jubatus; assembly: GCA_027574665.1. Lineage (NCBI taxonomy): Eukaryota > Metazoa > Chordata > Aves > Eurypygiformes > Rhynochetidae > Rhynochetos > Rhynochetos jubatus. Next base: position 139,343,615 of record CM050648.1, on the reverse strand, counting down.
GGCTCTGGACTCCAGCCCTATGGGTTCTGTGCCGTCACAACCACATCCCAAATCTTTTCTCCAGCCCTGCGTGTAAATCCCATTATCAAGCGGAGCTACCTGGGAGGGTGGAGAGACGGGGCTCCCGGGAACATCGTCCCACTCCAGTCGATGGAGCAGCGAGACTGAGCTCCTGAAAGGCAACAGCCTGTAACGCCCCCCCACCCCGAGCTCCCAGGGCTCGTTAACTCTCCTCTGGCCAGATCCCCGATTTGCTACATGATGCGCGGAGCAGTAATTCCCACCCTCGGTCTCCAGAAGTAGTTCTGCGACGTGGGCTGATTAGCCACCGCACCAGCCTCCCCGCTCGCCGTGTAAACCCAGTGCCTTCGATTACATCACGCCAGCAAACTGAGCTGTAGGTCAGACGGCGGAGGCATTAATGGCAGCGCTGTAAAGGCTCAACGATGCAAACCTTCCCAAAACGAACTGTCTTGACCTTCGCCGGGCTGACAATAAAAGCGTGACATCACGTGCAAACGAGCTTTAAATTTAAACCAGGTGCAGAGAGCTGCCTGGCGTCGCGCGGCTGCTGTATAAACCGCCGACATGCGAGCAGCGATGCTGGAGGCAAGAGAAACACCAAGCACGGGCAGGACCCACTCAGCAGCAAAACCAGGTACGAGCGGCCGGCGCCGCGCAAGAGCAAGTTCTGCCTCGCGCTTGGAAAAGCCGGGCTTTGGGCTACTTGGTACCAGTTCTAGCTGGGACAAATGTCGTTAAGTCAACAGGAATTTGCCGATACCCATTTTCATGTGTCTGAGTGGAATCGAGTCAGCGGCACAGTAATGAGGGTATTTTTCCCGTTTTTTGCTTCTATTCAGGACTCCCTTAGACCCTGCAGAGCGCTTGGAGCTGTGCTCACAGGTTGTCAGTCAGTGCTGTTAGACACCTCCGTGGTTTCCAACCAAAAGCACATCCCTGCTCTGGAGCCTGTCCAGGGCAGCCCTCTTCCCGCTTGCTGCTACCCCGTAACGAGGTGTTCCGCCTGCCCTGGCCGCCCCTCACCTTGCTGCACAAGGCCTTTCCCAAAGGCCTTTCCGCGAGCAGTTTTTCATGGCGCTTTGTACTGCCGGGCCAGGCGGGCACCCACCGCCTCCAGGATCGCTTCCCCGGCCTCTTGTTCTAGAGGGGGGAAGAGGCAGGTCTGCTGTCCATGAAACCAGCACCTCCAAGGATGTCCAACGCAGTTCTGAAGGGCCAAGCTATTTATTTCCTGCACCCTTTACGTTTTGGAGAGTGCGGTTCGAAGAGCACAATCAAACACGGTGCTGAGAGCAGGCAGGTCCGGGAGGAGCAGTCAGCAGCAGCTTCCCGGACCGTGTCTCACATCCATTTCACGCTGGATGCTGCAAGACATCGCCTGCAGAACGGCGCAGGGATCACACACAGCGAGGCAGGCGGCGGAGAACACACGTCAGCGCACAAATACGCTGCCGCCACCAACCTGGGAATGGTTTTGAAGAACCCTAACCCTTCCCTGGTGAGAGGAAGGCTACAGACCGAGCCGGGGCCAGCTGCGACACCCCCCGCCCGTCAGGAACCGACGGCAGAGCCGCCGACACTCGGTGCTTTCAGCAAACAGGCGCGTTACACAGCCATCGCCCGAGTAACGCAAGCGCTGTTCTTCATTTCCCACGTCGTTTGGAACATGCCCTGGCTGTTCCACAGGGAATCTGAGGGACAACTCAAAGTAGCAAATGTGTTGTACGACATACAAGTATGAAATGAAATCTATTATTTGGGAAAGGAGTTCTATAACCTCCCTTTGGCTCAGGAAGGGCCAGGAACTGCCCTGCCAGATGTCCCGGGGACATCTCGCTGGTACTTCTACCCAGGACAGGCACGCGTCTGCCCTCGCGTGTCGCACGCAATGCTGCGCGCGCATCGGCTAGCGCTAATGAAAGCGCTTCGTGGACTTACTTCACAAATAATCCTCAAAATTCATTTTGAGGATTTACTGAGTCCATGTTGAGTCCGCGTTGAGTAAGGCAAAATACCCACATAGGTCCCTAACCCTGCTCTACTGTCCAAAGGAGATGCCTACGGAGCCTGAGGACAGGGAAGCGTGGACGGGGGGCTCCCCTGTGTCCCCGCAGCCCCCGTGGACTACAGCTGCTGGAGCGCTGACCTCCAGATCCATACCCTAATGACACTTCGTCCCGCAGGAGAAACGCAGTAGCCAAGCACAAGCCCACATTCTCTCTCACGCAAACAATGCGCTTCCGGGCTGCCCAAGGATTTAACGTTGGCCCTAGCAGCTCGGTCAGGGCGGTCCCAGTGCACCATCCCGTTCGCACCCTCATTAGGGGGGTTGTAAGGGTCGGGAATACGGCACCGCCCGCTCATTACAGGCGACACACATGACGGAAGAGCGCCAAATCAGCACCGCCTTCCCACGCTGCAAACGTACGATGACTGCACGCTTCTAAAAGTCAAATTCTTACAAGAACAGACACGATGGGCACACCACAACAGTCTGCCTACATGTGACACTGACCTCCAGGGATGACCGGTGGTGGACACAGGCCCGCAGGCTGCACCCTCCCCAGTGAGCATCCGGACAGTGCAACTCATGGCACCTTCCTGCCCAGCGCCCTGTAACCGGTACGGATGCAGAAGGGGAAGGTGAAAGGAGGGACAGAGTTTCAGTGTCTCGATTTTCACCACACGGGGACACAACAGAGAATTTCAAACCATCACCTTTCACCACACAGGGACACAACAGAGAATTTCGAACAAACTTTTTGCTGTGAAAATCAATATATTAAGACACAAACTGCTTAGAAACATGGGAATAAAACAGGAGTATTTGCCACAATAGAAAGGCAGGTTAAGAGGGCTTTTGTTTTGGGGTTCTCGTTCCTGCAGAGACACTCTCCATACCCAGCTTTACCCCAGGCCATCTGAAATCTGAGCAGCCCTCAGACGGACAAGGAATGGAAATAGGAGAAGGAGAGAAAACAAATCAAAGGCTTCCAATTCATATTCATCTCCTGCACTGTTCTTCTTGTTCAGCGGGGAGAGGCAAGCTTCCCAAGCGAGTTCAGAAAGGCTGCAGGCCCCTTCATCCGTGCCTGTCAAGTCTTCGGAAAAAAAGGTTGGAAAACGCGAACGACAGGTAATAAAGCAGAACCACTGAAATTCGTAAATCTGGGAATTCAGGAAAAGAAGTCTGTACACAAGAGTAAAGAAAAATACCTTTATCAGCATGTGAGTGAGCAGTTCCAGATTGGAAGCCCGTTTAACTCAAAACATTCAATAGTGCACAGCTGTAGTGAAACCCTCACACACACACAAGCACAGCAGCCCGCGGGAGATGCGAAGGGTAAGAACAGTGTCCTTACTCTGCTTTTTCACTGTGGAAAACACATTTTTTTCCAAATTTGGGAATAGAAGTTCTTTCTCTTTCTGCCCCTCTCTCTATTTTAAGTTATGTATCACAGAAACTTAAAAGCAGCGCTATTTCTGGTTTTCAGACAAAAGATAACACAGGCTCTGTAACCCTCTGTGCTGCCAGCCTTTCCGCACCCCAGCCAGACTGTAATGACAGAGCTCCTCCAGCAGAGGCATGAATCGCTTCCATCCATCCTCGCCGAGCGTTAACGTCATCCCCTGCTATCCAGCATTCCAAAGTCTCCCTATTAGCACAGTTAGCTAGCAGCCAGGCCGGTTAGGATAATACTGAGGGATGAAAAACAATAATGTAGTGATTCCCGTAGCATTACAGGAATCAACTGTAAAATTAACACTGCATTTCAGGCATTTTCTCAGTCACATTTTTAAGATGATGCACACAAACCCAACCGCCTTTGTACAACAGGTTATTGCAGTGCGTGGCCAGACTCAGCTTTTCATGGGGAGCAGGAAAGAGCAAAAGCTTAGTGAAACTTGGCCAGCTTTCTGCACCTCCACAGACAATCTAAGCCTTCACTGTCAGGTCTTGCTGCTTAGAGTCCAAAATAAAGCGACTGCAGTGATTACGAGTATTACTCAATGGTCTACTACAAGCACGTATGATAAACGAGGAACAATTTCCATAAAATTCGTAATAAATATTCCTCCTAAATTCTAGCGTCTGGGAAAAAACAAACAAACAAAAACAAACAAACAAAAAAAATCCCACCGACAGTTCATTCCCATGAATGTAAGGTCTCCTGTTTTCCTAAAAAGTTTTGGTTCAGCAGAAAATCGCTTCCTGATGCGCAGCTGTCATCGCTTTCTCAAGGTGCACTTTATAAGGTACATATTTAGCATTTCACACTGCTGACGGAGATACCCCGAGCGGCCGAATCCCTACAGCGCAACGAAGCCTGTGAAACGCAGCTATTGAGGGTAGCCACAGGCAGGGAATGGCTACCTCTGGTCAGTCAGAGTTCAACAAGCTGGAGAACTGCAAGAATGAGAGGCAAGATGGGGAGCCTCAACCATTAATGCGCGCACAGTGCTGAGAAAGCCCGACCGAGCCCTTGGCCAAAGGAGGCCAGAGACCTCTCAAGTTAGAGGCAACCCCTATGCGCACACACCCTTTAACCTGACAGGCAAAACTGCTTTTATGAGAAGAATGAGCTGATCTAACTGCTGCCCCTGCTCCAAAAGGCGGTCCCACTCCTAACACCCCCCCCTCACTTTTCCTGACCCCTGAGCGAGCGAGCTCAGTTCAGGTTTTTTGGCAGGTAACGTGTCCCATCTTGCGGTCACGTTGGTTTTCTGCTAGTTCAACGCGCTGACCAGGAGCCACTGCCAGTGCCACAGAAGTAGCTGTGAGCTTCTGGCCAAGAGTGGACGTGCTGTTCCTGGCACTGACAACGTGACAGATGGCTCACCTTGTGTCATGAAACCTCTGCTAGGAACCGCACAGTAAAAATCACCGCAGTCTTTGCCAAAAGATAACGTACCAATCCCTGCAGAGTGGGGATCCTACCCAAACTTCACAGCTCCCAGGCCTCACCACACACATCTATTTCTATACTAAACTCAAAAATAGAAGAATATTCCCCAGGCAAAAAGGATTCCTGAAGCAGTACCAAGCTGCCCCACCCTGGGTGCCTTCAGGCCATCTATCTATACGGAAAAGTATCTTATGGATCCTCATAAAGCATAGTGATCTGCTGGCACTGAAGCCAGAGAAATCCTAGTTTCTCATCTCAGGAATAGAAGTGCAGATTCCAACTCTTCTGTTTGCTGTTTCTATTAGGCAGGCGAGAGTGAAGCACATTCAACCAGGGTTGTGCTAAAGCCGGCACATCCATCAGCGTCTTCCAAAACCAATGTGACGTCATTAAAAAGGTCAATCGCTCAGACCCGTTGCTACAAAGTTAGAAGTGCCAGGCTCTGGGGCACCTCCCCTAGCTCAAGAGAAAAAAAATGTAAGTCAACGTATTAGCAGAACTGTCTCAGCAGGACTTTCTAGCAACACTCACCTAACTTCCTAACTGTGCGCCTTTCCGACAGAAAAACGTATTTACGTGTCACTTACTGGCTGCTTTCATATTACATGGATGTCTTATTCTGCTGTGACTCACTCGTGTCTCGTTCCACTTCTCAGATGTAAAAGTGCTAAGCCAAATTAAAAGAAGTACAGCATCTGGAAACAATGAAGAACTTTCCCACTCTCTGAATCTTGCTATTTGAGCCTGAGGTCTAATTCCTTAACTTTACACAGTCCGTTTCTGTGGAGGCTTAGCTTCCTTAGGGCATGAAGTCTCGGAAGAGATTAAGCTATTTTAAAGACATCAGATGCCATCTCATAGAAACTAATTTTAAAACCTTACCACGGTATCAGCCACTGCTTTCATTCTACTGATATGAGGAACTTTTATGGTGGGCACTCAATACCATTTTTAACAGAGCCCAGTTGGTGCTGAAAGTGGCAGTCACATGTCATCCAGGCAATAAAAAAGTACATGGAAGTTGAGAGAGATCCGAGGTAAAATTAGGGTTCCATAAACGTCAAATTTCCTTTATCTTCAACAGAGGCAGAATTTTACCTTTCAAGCCCAAAACCTTCTTTGACACACAACAGTACATAACGTATAGAAACACTCTATTTCAAATATGAAACACTTGTAAAAATGGGAATAAGAGAGAAAAAGAAAAAAAAACTCTCACTGGGAGTAATACTAAGGAACATTGAACAACATTCAAACCCAGATTTTAACTGAAAAGAGTCTATATTAATTGCAAAATGGCAATGCTTCCTAATGCTACTAAAAGCTATTGTGCTCGATGGGCAAAGCCTTCTAATTTAAAAATTACTTCAGTATGATTCAAGCACACCGAGGTATAAAAACTGTATGTAACAAAACCAGTTAGCCAATACTATCACAATGTGCCCATTAAACCGGGCTAAGGCAGTTTGCTTCTGGATTCATGGCAGGATAATTAGGGTAAACATTTGGAATCAGGAAGTTCTTAATGTAAACTGGCTGAAACTTTGGAAATTATTCGAGCAACAGAAGTCTTTCACGCTTCAGGATAATGTGTGCATCATCCTAAATGCACACACCATGACACGAACATCGTGCCTGATGTAACACCTATCCATCTCATTGCCTTTAGAAGTTGTTTCATGGTTCTGGTTTTGTCCTCCTTGTGCACTAAACCATTTTTGCACTGCAGAAATTCTCAAGAGACCTTTTTACCCGTCAAGTTACATCATTAAAAACTTGTATTTTAGAACAGCAAAGACAAATTGTCCAATAACTGACGACAGCGACTCCAGATTAAAGAGCGAAAATCACGAGCGCAGTGAAAAAGAGCGTTACTTCTTCCACAGGCAGCTTTGGTCGGCGTTCCCTTTAGGATGTCCAGCATTCATTCTGGCAGTTTTGGCAGGTCCCTGGTTCCTGCAGTCCTTCTGAAGCTCAGTTCAGGCAGTGACAATAGGATGTTACTGACCAATCCAGTTGAAAATTATTAGAACTAAACTGAGAAGGCCAACACAAATGCCAAAAATAACCAGTGCACAGGCCTGTGAAGAAAGAAAAGCAAAAATCTGTGTTTTACTGAAGGAAGCACTTCACGTTTCTGAGGCTCATAACTAATGATGAAAAAAAACTGCAAGAACAGGTTTAAATAGTGTTGTTGAAATAATCTTTAATGTTTCAAATCACCCATACTTAAAACACATGGTATCTGCTAGGGGGAAACTAAACTAAGCCTGCCCTGGGAACTCTCAGACCAGCCTGCTTTGCACGCTCCTGAGAAAAAGGAAAAACGAAGAATTTGCCCTTTACAACTCTGAACGAATTAAGAAACTCAATTTGTATTTTACTGAAAATATAATTCAAGTTACAATGGATTCTTTACGTTTTTTGAATAGCCAGATGATAATAAAACTACAGTTGAAGCCACAGTAGCCTGATGGTTTATAGCAAAGCCCCAAGCCGTTGGAACTAGTCAAGCCTTTAAGTGGTCAGAGAACATCATTATTAGATTTTCTTTCGGATTCCCTATTTTGCCAACACGAGAGCAGCCCTATGAATTGTAAGAACGGCAGAAGGAATACGCATAAACAGTTTGTCAGCATTTTAGCCGCCGTCACAAAGCTGCTCTGCTGAGCATGGTTAAAATAAACAGTTACAGTGCAAAAAGCAGGCTGCTGCACAAATCCCAACCAAACTTAACCTACTACACCGCAAAAGAAACCATCAAGAGGAGGGGAAAAATAGGGGGGGAGGGGGGGAGAGATGTTTTTGGGAAGGGTTACATAGAAAACAAGCATAAACACCGTTTCACTTAAATGCAGTTTGGCTTTGTCCCAGCTGCCCAGCCAACATCAGAGCAATGTGTAAGAAGTAGGGAGAAATTGGATTAAAAGCCAACATCTGAAAACTATAGGGAAAAGGGCGCGTTCAGATCAGCGGCCCGGCACACGGACGTACTGCTAGGCAAAAACGGCTGGTGCAGAAGGGTTTCAGGAAAACTAAGGCTATCACGAAGGATAACAGAAAATGCTCACAGGTTTTGTGAACTGCCATGAAAACAAGAACTTTGCCCCTCGGATTCCGTGCTCTACGGTGCATTAAGATGCATCCCAAATGAGCCTGTTTAAATATAATTAGCGGATACGGAAAAAAAAAAAAGCATACCCCAAGTTTCTGTGGAGATAAAAAGTCCTCTCTGCTAAGTTTAAGATAAAACAGTCCAGGGTATACAAACAGCAAACACGTTGATGTCGTTGAACCTTTAAAAAACAGAAAGTAAGATTTTACTTAGAGCCAGGTTGAATTACATTACTTATCATAACACCAAATTCTTTGAATAACGGTTTAATTAACAAACAAACAAACAACTTACCAACGACTCCAAATACATTTTTAATGTCTGGCACATACATTGCAAACAAGACAACAATTGTATTCAGTGTTAATGTGACAAGGATGTGGCAAATCCACGACACAGGAAGATGAGAGTAAAACACCATCAATACAGCTTTCCTTGCCTACATAATATGAAGAGAAACATTGCATGGGTAAACACCTACATATACACACAGTTTTATCTTATCTCACTTTCATAGACTTAAGAATTACATCATTCCAGAGGTGAAAGAACATTTTAAAAATCAAAATGCAAATAAATCAGTAACAACTGAGTGGTTTGTCTTTCTGCAGTGCAGAGTTCACTTTAGTATTAAACCAGTATTTATCACGTGGCCATTAGTCTTAAGGAATTACTCCTTTTTTGCAGGGACACAAGAAGGCCAAAGGGACAAAGCATGGTCCCCCAGAGCACGCTCGGTAGCAATGTCAGCATGTTGCCAGCTGATACGTATCCTATACACCGCTTCTATGTACACAGTTTTGCATGCACGATTGTTTTTTGGTCCCAACGGAATGAATTTTCAGTTCTGTCATGGCACTGATAAACCGCAGTAGGGTGTTTTTTGTGAAATCGGTCAATATGTGTTTTTAATTTACAGTTAAATTGAGTTTTCAAGCATAAGTGTGTTTGTGTGGGGGTGCGTGCATGTAGAAAGGAAAAACCAAGTCAGCAAAACTCAATTAAAGAGGGGGGGAAAAAATGAAACTAAATAAACTTTAGAAGTTCTGAACTCTCTAAATTAAAAACAATGCTGTGGGCTAGTTTTAATCTGAAATCTGTCTCTAGAGCGCAAATTAGCTTAGCGGTTAGTTGTTATTTTGGAGCTCTCATGGAACATATGCAAATATGTGTTCTTTGATCAATCACTTGACAAGTGAATAAGATACACAAGACTAGATGTGACTCAAATATTGGAGTCTGCAAAGCATTAGCGTTACCATTGCTTATGCCAGCTTCAAACTGTTGAGGAGCACTTACTGGGAAATGGATTAGAGGGACTGTCAAAAGCACAGCAAACAGAATGGCTACTTTAACAGTCAGGATGACAGTATCGTGTGGCAGGTACCTGCTGTAACCTTGCAGCAGTTCAGAGTCCACTTTGTCTGAAAACAAGAAAAATTATTGCTTTGTTAGTCTGTTGAGAACTAAGATAATTAGCAACACTTAGGAACCTTACATTCAAATGCATCGCTTTGCTTGGGATAATACAGGGTAGAGGGGGTTGCAGATACGCGTCACTTGGGCACTGCCAATAGATATTTAACCCCGAGAAAACTGGAAAAACCTCAGGAGGTAAGTCCCTGTAGAGACTCTGCTGAAGCCGACGCTGCATAAAGGGAAGGTACAAATATGAAGGGGAAAGCATTAAAAAGAAAGATGGTGTGACATGAAGCCAAGTATACAGTAGAACTTGTTCCATGTGCCTGAAAGAGTCAACATCAGGTTCCCTGGGTTGAACTAGAAGACAGAAACAAATTGATTTTGGTTAATTAGCCGGATTGCATTTCCTTTTCCCCTCTCTTCCTCCCGGAAATATTAAGTGATATGCAGGGTAAAATCTCGTGATTTGAAAGAAAAGCTGAAATTCTAATTTAAAGGAAGAAAGAAGTGTTCAAAACTATGCTAGCGTGTGTGTTTTTACTGGCTGTAGTTAGCAGCTTATTGCTGGATGACACGGAGAAGGATAACTAGCACCAGTTAGACTTCTAATAGGTATTTCTTATTAAAACTAAACAAAAGCAGGAACGAAACTACCGACACTGATTTTTTCCCCATGCCAAAGGAGTAGACAAATCCAACCCAAGGACACCTGATGGCTGCCGGTTTGGATTCTTACAGCACCCAGACAGTAACAGAGGACTGCACTGGCCACGCACCCAACCAGGCCAAACACTCAAACGACGCCTCCGTTTCCTCCAGCAGCAAGAATGTCAAGTGCTTCCGCCACAGGCATAGCTAGCCATGCAAAACTGGCTCTCTTGTGGAATTACTACAGTACTGAATGCCACAGAGACACCATCACTAGAGTTCCTTTGGTACTATGCAAGGCAGAAGTGGGGCAAACAGCGATGAATCAGTGAAGAACCCTTTGCTCTTGACTTATGTTCTTTTAAAGTGAAAAGTTTCACTAAGTTAACAGCGAAAGTCAGAGCCCTGAAAGTGGCACGCTACCCTGATCCCTTTTCTCGGCATACCCTGACTCTAGGCCTTTTTGGACTTCAGAATGGACCAAAATTTCCAAAGTCCAGCTGTTGTATGAGGTTTCCAATTCACAGAAAACAGTATAAACCATCTGCCACAGGAAGATGAGGCATGTCTTTCAACGAGGGAACTCTTTTTTTTTTTTGTTTCAATTTCAAATAAAACGTTGTACATTTTCTCAGACTGGTGTTTTAGGAATAGAGAACGGATTCTCTTCAATTAGAGAAATAAGTTCATTAAACAAGACAACCAGAAAGTGAAAAAGAGAAGATGCTGTCAAGGGCAGGAGGGGGAACCCTACTCTTACAGATATCCACTGTTGGTTCCAGTGGTTTAGGCCCTTGAGTCTATGAGTTACTAACAGAGATCAGGCTTGCACAAAACCAGAAGTGTTTCCAGTGAAAGAAAGTAAAAGACTACGGTCAAGACCGTCTCTTGTCCCAAAGAAATCATGACAGTGACAGCAACGGGAATTGGGCTGGTTTCTAGCACTACCATTCTGCCTTTTTTTTTTTCCACCCCTTTTTTCTTTTTAACCTCTTGTTGAATTCTCATCTGGAGACAGATGGTTATGCTGCACTGCCTGCTGAATCTCTCAGACTCTGAGTGGCACTCAAAATCATATTTTCCTATAAACCACATGGAGACAGTTAGGAAACAGTAATAACAGCCTATGTGCCATTAGGGGTTTCATGACTCCCCATTTAATTTTTCAAAGGATGCTGAGCGTCAAGAGAACACTTTCAGACAGTTTTGGTCAGACATACACTTGTATTTGGAGAAAAAAAGGTGCAAGATCCCCTAGAAATCTGGAATTGTTATACACTGAAAGCCAACACTCTTGGTGCTTTGTCAGACACTATTTCAACCCCACAATCCAGAAAACCCTCTGGAAGGAGAGGAAATCATCATCAGTACACTGTCATCTTACTTCCTTACTGTCCATTATAAGAATTTTTATTCATTCCAATCGACGCAGGTTAGCATGCGGTCATCCCATAAAAAGGGGTGAGTTTGCCCGCAGACATTAGAAGAATCCTCATAGATGACTGGGATGCATTTATGCGGTGGCACTTCTGTGAAACTGCTCCAGAAGGCACATCACCAATTCAACTTCACAACGTGTGCTACGTGAGCAAAAGGTGCCGTAACAAATTTAGAGCAGGACACACAGAGCCAAATGACATTTCTTCGAAAAGGCATCGCACTGTGACATTACATGACAGGACACTAAAATTGCTGTTTGAAATAGACACTCGCCTACCCCTGTCGAGGTGAGGATGGACCTTTAAAAAAAAAAAAAGCCACTATTTATATAAGGGTTCTGAAATCTTCTGAGTATTTGGGAAATGCAAGAATACCAGAGTCATCTACACCTAAACTCTGTATAAAAAAAAAAATGGGAGTACAGTGAAAAAACTGTACTCCAAAGCGTTCAAGAGTCCAAATGCAGAGTTATTAAACTGAGTGTACTGAAGCACACTGCCATGTAAGCTCTGCAGCACAGGGAACTGAAAGATGTCTGTAGACTTTGACAGGGCCACTTTCATACCCTGCTCTTTGTTTGGCAAACAAAAAGGTGTATTTACTACCTCAAGCACTATGTCAACATTATCCTAAGAAACACGCATTTCTTGGTTCAGTTCATGTATCCAACATACCACCTCTGGCTTGGGACCTGTGTGCAACACAGATTATTGAAGATCAGAAACACGTGCTAGGGAGCCCAACTCAAAACACACCCTTTCCAATTTTTTAATCCTTCCCTAGTCCTCCATCACTGCCCTCCACTGAAGTCAAGTCACCAAACTAGATGGGCACTTTCTCTGATTCAGACTTTCTAATTTTCTTATGTCCCTTGCCATTTTTCCCCCCCGGAGTCCTCTAGTTAGTCTTTACATGACACATAAACAAAGGTATCCTGAAGAAGTCGCTTTGTGCAATCCTTTACAATAAAGCTTTCCTTAATTGAATGATTCACAGGAGGGGTTTTTTCCCACTTCCAGCAGATTCCTAGTGAAATAGCTAGTGTTAGTTCCAAATAATTTGTTAAAATACAAAAACAAAACAAAGAAGCCGTACATGCTTTGTGCCCAACCTGTACTGGAGAGGGAGAAGATGCTGCAAACCTTCACGCCTCCCTCGCACGAGGGCCAGCTTGCTGTGGGTCAAATCCCCCTCATAAATGCAACAGCCTCAGTGCTACTTAGAGACTAGAAATGTGCTGGGATATCACAGGCTTAGTACGTGATAAATGTTGCCAGAAGATACAGCCTTAGAACAGGCCTTTCAAACTTGTTGGACAAGCAGAATATTGTCAGATCTCACAATTTCTCACAGACCATGATAAATCCGGTCCCAGCTTTTAAATGAAAATATTACACAGTCCAACATATAGTGGCAATCGGTAGTCTAATTACATAGCATTAGCGAGCATCAACAGACCATCAGCTACAGTTTAGGGACCAATAGTTTGTACGTATAGTATTTTAGGGCATAAACCCTGCAAAGTTCAACTACATTACACATTGAGAAGTCACTGAGATTGTAATACTGCGCAGTAACCCTTCAGAGAACAGGATTTGTGAGGATTCAAGTGTACCAATACACCAACAAGCCTGAAGTACTCCAGACAGAATGAAGGCTAATAAGAAGTGATAACTGCATTATAAAGAATACTCGAAGAATATACTTACCATAAAATGTCAGGTACCCAAACAGAGCAGAAATAAAGTAAATGAGGAAACTCAGACTGATTCCTGTGACAGTTACATTCTGCATTCTGCTTTTGGATGGACTAGAACGCAAAAAAATAACAGAAAATCAGTGTCGCTTAATCTGTATTGTGGGCTACAAAGCACAGTGCAATCTACATTAAAATCAGCAGCTTGCCTTTCATAAGAAAGCATCCTCTTAATTTATGGCCACAGAGTAGTTGCTGAGGTCTGTGCTGTCAGTAACATTTAGAGTTTCTAAAAGTATTTTTATTCTGGTCATTAAAGGGCACTTTCCATGCAGACAACTAACACTATTCCCATCTTGTAGGGAACTTAGAGTATTTTTTAAATTAGAATTTTAATTTATACTAGATGATATAGATTCAGAGCCAAGAACAGAACCTGGGTCAAAAAAAAAAAAACAAAACTAAAAACCACACTGAATCAGATGTGGCTAAACACAGATTCAGTTACAGCAATAAAGATTAACCAGTAAGTACCTTAGCAAATGACCTTTTTTCTCCAGATTGTCCAGGCCAGGACAATGTACTGACACTGATGATGGAACCATATTTGCTACTTTTCTCTCCTGTAACAGAGGAAAAGCCAGTACAGACTAAAACTGTACATTTCTCAAAAACACAAAGCTACTTAGTTGGCATTGTTTGATGGCACTGACTTGAAAATTAAAATTATTCAAGATTAATGTAGGGAAAAATAGTACAGAAATACTGTAATTAAATTTTAATCCCACATGGGTTTTCATACATTACCTTTGGAGCTCACAATAGATGGGTAAAACTGAGGTATGGCAGAGAAAAGAGAAGGCCATAGTCGGTATTGCATAAGCACTCTAAAATAGAAGAAAAACATCTTGTAGGTTGTTTGTTACTGCAAACGGTTGGAAAATTATCTTGGTGAATTCAGTTCAAGCGTTGGAAGTCAGTGGAAATCTTTCCACAGTAATGCTCTGAGATAGATCTCCACAACACAGAATGGCATCTCTGAATCATTCCACAAAATATGGACCTTTTCAACAAGTGTCTCTTCACGTGGTGGTCCCAGCTCACTATTTCATGATCGGGAGAGGCCATGCTGTCTGCAAGCCAACAGCTGAAAGATCTCTTTTTAGCTACACCGAGGCCAAGTACTTACGTAAAAGGGTTAGGGTTTGTCCCAGTCAGTGGAACGTTTGTGGCATTTTCTAAGAAGATTCCTAAACTCTGATGTCCATTTCTACCTGCCAAATTACCGATTCCCTCAGCCTGACTTCACTATTGTCTTACTAGTTCTTCACAAGAATTTGGATACAGCACCCAGAACATACAGCACGCTTTGGCTTATGAAGCTTTAAGATAGTTATAAAATTAAAGTTGCAACCACACAACCAGTGGAATATGTGCTGGTTTCAGGCAGGGACGAGCTGCTCTCTTGGTGGGTGATGACCGGCCCACAGGATCTTGTTTCATTCCATCACACATCAAGCTCGGTGCGAGGTTTAAGGCGTGGAGTTTTGCAAGGCGTGGAAGGGGACTGCGAAAAAGTGACTGGGAAGGGGTGGGGGGTGGGGGGTGTTGAGGCTTTTGGGGGCTAGCTGAGAGCTCTTGGTTTACTTGGTGGCGGGCTATTAGCAGAGAAGTCTTTTGTCAGGGAATTGATCTGGGAGGGGGGGTTGGAAGTTTCTTTCTCTCTGCTCTCCACTCACGGGCTTGGGGAGAGCCGTTTTCTCTACGCTTTCGGGCTCAGGGGTTTTGGATCCTTTTTTTCCTCTCCATTTGGATTTTTGCCTTGTCGGTTCGGAATCTGGCTGTCGGTCCACAGGTGCTGAGATCCTGTATCTTATGTTCTAATTTTCTGTTCTTTCAATTACTTATTAGCAGTAGTATTGTTAGTATTACTATAAGTTTCATTTCTGTAACTAAATAGTTCTTATTTCAACTTTTACGAGCCTCCTTTATTGGATTTTTTTCCTCTGTCCCTTTTCCACTAGGAGAGTGGGGGAGGTGAGCGGGCGATTGGTGGTACTTAATTGCCAGATAAGGCGAAACCACGACAGTATGTTATTCCAAAAGCTTGTACCAGAAGAGATGAATCCTCTAGCGTAGCTTACTGCAGTTGCCAAGTGGAATAAGCTGAACTACAACAAACACTTTTATGCTGACATAATCAGGCCCATACTGCTACAAATATGCCACTTTCTATTGATAACATTAAACTGAAAAAAACAGTAGAGATGAATCCCAAGATTCTTCAAAGCACAAAGGCCACACAAAAGGCCAGAATCTCACAGTAGATGTTTCTGGTCAAAGCAAAATTTCTACTTTGATCTACAGATAACATTTGTGTCACGTTTGATTGTCCAAGCTTTTCTTTTTCTCTTTTTCTTGGAAGGGTGGGGATGGATTTTGTGTTTTCAGACAAGTGCAATCAACTGTGTCCCTCTCTTAAATTCCACTACGCTACAGGCCCAGCCCTGATTTATTCTTCCCTTTTTCCCTTCCTCTCCACCCCAGAGAGACTGGAGCTCTACACGACACTTCCTCTCCTGCAAGCCTTGATGGGTGGTGACATGATTTAAATGCCACATTAATTAACAAATACCAGAGCTGGCATCCAGTGAAATGCACAAGGTTGCATTAGGACCGAAGAATTAGCTGCAGGTAAGAAAAACCTAAGGTTAGGTGTAGGCAGTTTCAGGAAACCTGTTCTGCCTCGCAAGGAACTAAAAGTGTGCGTACATCCAAGCAGCACTGACTTCCAGCTGAGGGCACGTTAAGTTGGCTTGATCCAACTGCATCATGAGGCTGACCACCGCTGCATCTGTTACCCTTTATACTTTGGTCATATTGCAAAATGTTTTCATAAATGCTAACTTGGACAGCCAGCCGTCATATAAAAAAGAAAGAGTGAGACTGGATAACACTTGGCAGCAGGTATAGGAAATATTTCAGCAGCCTATAACTAGTTTTACAGAAGAATAGCTTACCCTGGATAGAGTTTAAACCTCAATTCTTTAAAAACCACCACCCCCCTTTAAGTTCACATATTGTTAATAGAGATTACCTCTTTTGAAAGATGAAAGAGCTTTCCTTTACAATCCCCAGTAGAATTTGAAACCTGTAAGACATACATGCAAAAAAACGGCATAATGAAAGAATAAACCCAAACCGCAGACATGAAACTTTTTCGTTTCTGTGATTAAGAAAAGAAGGAATTTAAGTTACATGTAATTCTGAAAGTGTTAATGTAAAAAAACCATTACAGTTACTAATAAAATTAGAAGAACTTCAAAACAGCATGCACTTTACCTGTAAAGTCTCTATGGCACTATTTAGAGGTAGAGGACAAGGGATCGACCACTTTTTTATCATAACCTGCAAAGACAGCATATTTAATGAATGACCCCCTAAAAACAAATTTAAAATTAGATACACAGAGCTAAAACAGCAGACTGTTGGTACACAAAGCAGGGGAGCTACACCCCTAGTAAATTAACAGGCTTGACTGGCCAGCAGTTGGGCCACAAGAAGGAGAAGTGACAGAAAAATGTGTCGGTGCCATTGCATCGAGCTGCTTACCAGGCACAGCTGGCAGCCTTATGGCGTGCCTATCTGGAGGTGGTGCACTGAAATGAGCTCTGACATTAACTCAAATACAACCGGCACGCCGCATTCACTCTCTCCGCGCTCCACACTGACTGCCTCCCGTACAGAATAGCTGCTGTGTTAGCTACCCTAGGCTCTTTCCCTAAGCAGACAAACCCTTAACAGAGACAGAGCAGAGCCTAGGGCTAATCTTAAAAGGCAGAAACATATGGTTTGGACTAGAAAGCAAAGGAAAAACAATAAATGCAATTATTGTCCCAGAATGTCATTGGGGCTTTAGCTACACCCTGCTGGTTTAGGGACTGTCAAGTAACAGGGCTGAAAATCAAAGGGAAATTAAAATACGAAATGTTACCTCCTTTTTCAGGAGCCTAGTTTAAAATGATAGTTGCATTGCTCTCCTCACCCTAATTAATTTCCTATTGTAGTTGCCTGGCTTCAGAGGTTATAATTCTTTTGAAGCCTAGAGCAAATAATTAAAAACTTAATTAAAGACTCAGATTCACGCGAAGAATAACATGGAAGAGAGTGCTTCTCCTGGCTCAGAGAACTACTTTTTGCTTGCAGCCAAGTGGTGTTTCCCAGAGGATAATGATTAGATGCTCCCTCTTGTCACCGGTGCCAGGAGAAGCAAACAAACCCTAACCTCCAGACAGAATGTGGGTAAAGGAAACTGCAGGCACACAGCACACTGAGTCCATTGTGGCAATAACGCAGGTCTTAAACTGCACGGCTGAGAACAACTCACAGCAACTCAAGGTGTAGGTAGCAGCTTGCTCAACAGCAGTGTGCAAACGTTGTGAAAAGGGATTGTCAATGTGAATCCTCCAACCATGTTTCTGACACTGAACTGGCACTGCTTTATACCAAGAGATCGGTTCTCACCGGCTTATCGACTGGCTAAAGTGCCTCCTCGGTGCAAAGTGAACTGCAACCTCAGCTGAGCAAGGGCATAAGAAGGGCAAGAACCTGCTGGTAGTACCTCAAGAAGTCCAGCCAAAGAACGAGCAAGGGAGAAGGAGGAAAGGACCAAACATTAAATATAACTTGGGCCTGTATCACATATATGCATAGCTGTCACATGGGTCAGCCCTGCTTCAGCTCTGTCTTGGACACCAAGCAGCAAGAAGTGACTTTGGGGAAAGCAAAGCGTGCCCAGCCGTGGTGTGGGCAGGGTTTCCTGCGAGCTGAGGAGCAAAGATACAAATGAACACTGCAGAGGGAGGACAAGACAAGCCAAACCTAAAATGCTGAAGAACATTTTTCTAAAATGCAGTTAATACGGATTAAGAACAGATTGAAATGGAAATAAAAGAAGAAAAAATAAAACGCACAATAAAAGGTGCATTTAAAATCTGTAACTGTATTTATTTGCCCACCTGCTTAATTATCCAAATCTGTTTTGGTTTCCAACTGTAGGCTACTCTGTATTTCTAATGAGGTCTCCCCCACCAAGAAGAGATTTTTAAGCTGGCAGCACAGCCCAGTCAGCTGAGCAGTCACGCAGGCAGCACCATCTTCCTCTGGAACTTTACGCCCGTTTCATACAAATGTTGTCTTTCGAGTGTAACAAACTTTTCGGTTTTAAGTGAAAAAAAAAAAACCCTAAAACATAAAGAGAAGTCCTAGTGGAAACAGGGTACTTTAAACCCACACCAAAGTCACTGCTAAGAAAGTCAGAGCCTCAAAATGGTCTCATATTCTCAGTGATTTCTGGCTTTTTGTATCCTGCAGAGGGAAAAGAGGAATCCCTTTCTTCCAGCAGTACTGACAGCACTCAAAGAGGGGCACTTTCTGCATAACATCCTTCATTACATATGGCAGGTTCCCAATCTGCATCACATTCTGGGAACACAAACAAGAGATCTAGAAAAATACCATGAGGAATCGTTAACACCTTTGTTGAACGAGCTACCAATAGGGCTGTCTCCACAAAAACCCCAAAAATCTGTCTTGACTCTTCACCAATATTCAATATAGCAAGCGGGAGGCAATAAAAAAAAAGGTTTAATGATCACATTTAATTTCTTTTCACTTAGGATTCAAGTCAGGAAAGCATTCAACAACCAGAAAGAAATGCACTCAGGACCCCACAGAATCTGGCTTTGAATTAATAGTTATGTATGTTTGTTTTTTCTCCCAGACCAGCTCATCTCAGCGTTTTCACTTCTTTTTTTCCCCAAGTGAGGACTATAGCCAGTATATTAACTTTAAAGGAAAAGATGCTGAAGCACAGCGAGGAGATACATGACCTGCCAAAGCCCCACAGCAGAGCACAGAGAACAAAGAGGAGTCTCTAGACCTTCCGTGCACTCACTAGTCCGTACTGACCAAGGCAAACGCTGCCTCTTGCACCTATCTTGTCCGCAGGCTGTACTGAAACTGTGGCTTGCTGGCAAAAAGCTGAACAGATGGTATGCACTTGAAAACGCACAGAATTATTGTATATGCAAAATATAAGTGTATTACTTCCATATGACTAACACGGTTTTCTTCTGGAACAAATTAAAACATATCTGCCATACAGAAATTAACATTGTGCAAACTAAAACACCATTTCAACAGCACGTATCACGCGCTTCAAAGCGATCAGATATGAAAACTAAACCACAGTTAATGCCTCTGAGTTTCAGTGCCTATAGAAGTCAGAGAAAATATTCTGTGAAGGAGTATTGGTTTTCTTGAAATACCCATAACGGCTTTTAAAAATTTAGAACTCAGATTTACTGTGGCTGCTTCTTTGTTACTTAACAATAAAGAGTAAGCATACGAATTTAACCATTTCCTAAGAAATCCAGTAGTCCGTGTACTCCTTCATTAGCAGTTTCTACGTCCATTTTCTGACTCAGGGAATCAAAACTAAACCTCAGGTTAAATCATCCCAGCCTGACGGGTGCCCATGCAAGTCTTCCTTACACGCTTGCCTCTTCTGAGCCCAAACTGTTTTCAAATGCATCCACCCGTTACAACAGCTTTCTTCAAAGACGCATACACATTCCTACTGAAACCCAGTAGCTGAACGTGTTTTAAAACTCTTGCCAAAGGCCTATTTCAGCATTATAGTTATCGCCTTTTTTTTTTTTTTTTTTAAGGTAAATTTTAGGAGAGAGGTCAAAAGTTAAGGTAATTTATAAATATTACAAACGAATTTCCATTAGCTCTGGAGAGGTTGTAGCTGCTCCTCGATGCTCAGCTTAGGAAGAATACATCCCAAGGTCCTACAAACACTGCAATTCTCCAGGGATACCCTAGGGAGATGTTTTGACAGCTTTGAAGTTTGGTTTTATCACATGGTTTAGTTCCTAATGGATTGCCTTGGTCTCCTGGATGGCATGTTTGTTCAACTTGCCTTCAACTCTGTTTATCCCTTTCTAAACCAGGTATTAAACGCAAGTCAGTGCAAGCCAGAGTGACAGGGGAGAGGGGGAACGTTTTTCCAGGCTCCCAAATAAGATTCTTGTTTCCATCCCTAGATGACAGAGTGCAAGTTGCTTGGTTGTACTACATATTACACATGTGCATTAACATACTTTTTCCTTGTAAAAAGAAAAAGAATGCAGCTAAAAGGCACATTTTCCCCTCTCAGATCTGCCTAGCAGGTCTCACTTTTGATATCTGGAAACATCTACCTCACAGGGGCCTTGAGAGGGTGAACATCAGGGTCAAAAACCCCCATATGGCTCAGAGAAAAGAACTTTTCCTTTCAGCGGGAAAGAAGAATAAGGTCATTGACGTATTAATGAATCTTGTAAACTGCCTTAATGAAGTTCTAGTTTTCTTTGCCTTTTTTTGAACTCTGTCACGCCATTATACATGTAAATTTAATTTATTTGGAGTATATTAAATTTTCTCTCGCACTAGTTGCAGTAAGTAATAGTTAGAAGCTAAGAAAACAGAATTCCATTCCATTACTAGTAGGGAAGCAAAACTGTATGTGCCAGCTCCCTCCACTGCACCGTCAGCAAAACAAAAATATTGTTACATTTACCAGTCCAAAATATAATGATTTTAAATCTTTTCACATGCTTCCAAGTTCATATACATTTCCACGCCTCAGCAAAACAAATGTCATCTGTGCAAGCAAGCACACACTGAACTTGGGGAAAACGTTAAGGGGGGGCGGGGAAGACAATTAATTTCAAAACAGTCTTATGAAAACACTGAAACAATAAGTAAAAAAAAAGATAAGCTGTGCACAGATTTTTAACTTACCACAAGAGCAAAGTACGCCATAAAGAAAAATGATAAACTACTTGTGTAGCCAAGAAAGCCTGTAAAATAACAGTAAAAATAAAAGAGAATTTATAAGGAAAGTGATCCTAATGTACAGCTAAAGCTTTACATCTTAGGCATGTTTCCTATTACAGTGCTTGGTATCTGGGGCTTAGGACTCAGAATAACAACATTCCAACTGCCTGTCACAGATCATTTATGTAGTTTTGTAGGGCAGAATTAGAACTGGCTTACCACTAATGGCATGCTGTAAGTAAATGCAGCTCTTTAATGTTCTGCTGTAAAGATTTTATTTTAGTATTGCAGACAAAATACTACTGCAACCCAAGTAATAGGTTAACTAGGCAGGGCTGGAAGGCAGAACACACTACAACAACTTAAGTAATCCCCACCATCACCAGCCCCCTGCCAGTTAAAATAAATAAATAACCCATTAAGGTTTTAAAGTCTTCAATTGTAATTGCTACTAAAGTAGAATAATATTTGCTTCTCTCCTTTAATTACTCACCAATTTTAGGAAGAAGTGCAAGGGGAAAAACAATGCAGACTGAAGTAATCAGTAGCAGCAGTCTCCCATCAAGGTACCAAGACCTGTTGGAAAATCTATTTATGAGCAAGACAAAGATCAAAAGTCCTAAAAAATGTCCTACTTTAAAACTGTGATCTTCGACAAAATAACCACTAGGACAAGAAAAATAAGTAATTTCCACCCTCACATGCTATCTACATGAATTCATATTCCTTGTTTCTACAGTGTGATATAAAATAGAGTTCTCAGATAACGGGGAAGCAGAGCAGCATCCCATAACGAACCAGCGTCACAGACAATGATCCACAGGCAAAGGTCTGCATGGATCAGGAGTCTGATGTGTGTAAAGTTATTGCTCAGCAGCACAGCATGCAAATCCCTGCCTGCATTCAAAGCAATGATCGGAGGGCAAGGGTATTTCATACCCAACAGAAGTGTTACACAGTACGCTACGTATATCTGGAATTGGATTACACTGAGTTGCATATTTACACAACTGGAAGGAAGAGCAGCATTAATTCCCAGTTCCCGCTGAACTTCCCTTCCAGTTTCTCACTCCTCCGTGACCTTAGTTCCTTACCATTTCCAAGAGTTGTGAAACAGAAAGCTACGCTACCCAACCTATCTGTCTGGTAATTCAGTTATGGTTTCTGAACATACCAACTTTCTCTTCTGCCCAGGTTTCATTACCCCTATCATGACAGGATTCAAATACGACAAGAAAACAACAAGTAAATCAAGTTTCAGTTAATTTGAAATGATGTTTTCTGTCCAGAGGTGATACAAGAAGAGCAGCAAGGGAGAGGAATAACTTTTCATAGTGATCACTCATTCTCTGCGTACATCCACACAAAAATTAAAGGACAAAAGGGATGGAAATGATGATGAGATCTGCTATAACTGTTTACACATAAAGCATATTTAAGAAAGCATCGTAGAGGCATATAAAATCTTCATGCATTTAAAATCTAATCAAAGTATCAAAATCTCAGCTCCAAACTGAGGAAAGCACAGATGGGCGAGTTGTTAAGAACCAGAAAAATCTTGAGGGTGGCTCCTCCTAACTTCGTAATAACCATATCCTGTACTGATAAACATCTTGCACATCAGCCTCCGACTTTACTACCTATAAACACCTTGGCCTTTGACCTTCGAGTTTATTTAGTCCAGGATATGGTTAGCACCTAATAAACAGGCAGCACCTCAAGTTATCATAAGGAAAGTAGCACAACACCTGTGTTAAAGGAAAATTACCATCTACATATATTAACTGCTGTCGTACATCGTGGACAACCACTTGGGTCACATTTGAAAAAGCAGGTAATACGAATGAACAGAGAAATTTCAAGGTTGAGGGCATCTTCACCATATCAGAATCAAAGTAACAAGTTCTATACTGAATATTACTCAAAATACATTCTTCTTCAAAAAAATAGTATTACTGGCCTAGATCTGCTACTGCTACAGTGAAAAAGCAACGCTGCCAAGATCAGCTCCCTGCTGTAGTATTCATCACGTTGGTAACACCTAGCATTCACGTATTTTTAAACTTTTTCTTTCGTTCTAGTATGCTGGAAGTTCAGATTAGGAGGAACATAAGCAAAAGTATAATGAACGCTGCACTATGTGTACACGTGGGACCTCTGTCCCTAAGACTCCCGCTTACAAGCCGGCGGTAAATCCACAGCTGCCATCCAAGCTCAGCAGGAGAGAGGAAAAATTATTTTGGTTGCTTTATGGTAAATGAAAAAAAGTCTGTGTGGGAGGGGGGAATAAGACAGAAAAACTGCCATGGTGTCCTGGGAAGGAGAAAACAAAAATTCTGTAAACTAATTTTGGAATCTCCACTTTTTTATTTAAAAAGATCTGAAAAAACCTGAATAGTGGACCATCTACTGTTTTATCAAAAGACATGTCCATTCTTTCCCAAGACACTCTTGTAGAAATACACTTATTTTCCAAAGGCAGAATAAATGTTTTGATATTGCCTGTAGAATCAGTTTGATCTGCAAATTTAATCCTGTATGATAAAAGCGTTCCAAGTATGAAATATGGAATATAAATCCTTGACTCTACTGAAAACGCTTTGGCATGCAGATGTTCCCCCTCCCTCCCCCATATTTTAACTAAAAGCAGACATTTATAAATCGCTTTAATTTCATTCCTGAATGCAACAGGACAAGAGATTCATATGTTCTAAATTAGGATCTTACTCTCAGTCCATATCAATTATATAACACACAAGCAAGACAACTTAATTGCATCAATCATATTCTCCTGACAGGGTCATTAAATGTTAACAGAGGGCTCACAAATTACAACTTTTTAACACAATCCTCATTTGAAACTATGTTCATGTCATCAGAACTATGCGGAATTCTCGTTACGCAGACTGATACATCTCAACTCGCCATTCGCAAGTGTTCCTGTTGGATGGTTCTGGCTTTTAATAAAGACATGGAGATATATTACACGCTGGCTCTGAGCCTTCTGAGCACATGCACACCTGCTAACCTTTACCTATAAAAATAATTCCATGTGCAAAACATGCTTTAAAAGGCTTTCCCAAAAGTATGCTTGGGGATGGCATATGCATATAAAATATTTTTCACGGATAGTTTAACTGACACTTTTGATACACGCTAACTACCGTTAAACTCAGCACACAAATGGAAGCGTATCAGATGCTAGAATGACTTAACCAAACCAGAACAGTTGTGCAACCACATCTGGAAATAACTGGTCCGCTTAGTTTAATCAAACTAGTCCATATTTATGCCCTTTGCATAACTAAGTCGCTACACAGGCTTGATATTTGATTACTTATTTTTGTTGAACGATTTCCTGCAATTTAAAACCTCTGCTGGTAAAAAAACTGCTCTTAGCACCTGCGAAAAAATATGGGGAAACAAAAGATTTTGATTTATCACGGCAATTACGACAGAAAAACATTATGAAATATACATGTGGGCTTACAGAGGTCAGCTATATGCATGCACCTGCAATACTGCTCCATCACTGCATTTGAAACATTTGCTTGGGCAAAGAATAGAAGAGCCAAGTTGTGTCAAATAAACATTTATAGAGAGAGGAACTCCCCATAACAGAGCCAGAAACAGGACGAGACCCAGGCTGACGATCAGCTTACCCACTTGAGCTGTGGTCAGTATTCCTATGGACAATTTCAGCTCTCTCTAAATGCAGAACTGAACTTCATTCGCAGGTCAAGCTGTAATTTCAACGAAGGAAGCCGTGGGGATGGTGGCAGCTCAGATTTGTAATGACCAGTTCAGCGCTGTAACCTGTCTGCGTGTCCACCAGCGATCGCATTCAGACCTGCACTGGGACCCTGACAGATGGCTGAAGCTGGTGGGAGCGTTACCAAGTAGGCAGCTTAATAAAGAAGTTGTTTATACTGCCTTTTTTTTTTTTAGACAGAACAATCCTCTGAGCAGTATGCATGCATGCAGGAACTCCAGATTCTACCCATTACGAGTTTTTATAAGCTGCTTGTTTAAAAGTGGATCTTTGTTGGGAAAAGTCACTTTGCATAAACAGAGCTGACACAAAACCAGCAGTAAGGGATGTTACATGCTAAATTTGGGGACGGACAGCGTGGAACACACATGCAGCAGATAGAGTAGCAGGCTCGACACCACTGTGTATGAGGAGTGGAGTTAGAAGTATGATCCTGCAGAAGGTGATAGCACCCAAATGAAAAGTTGATGACTACCGCAGCTGGAAGAGATGCATTAGCAGACTAAAAATGACGTATACACATAAAACATTAGAGTTTTTTTAAAAGTCCCTTACTAAAACCATACTATTGCAAGGGCCAGGAGGGCAGGAAGACAGAAAGCAAGATCACCACCACACTTCATTTCTCAAAACATTTGTCATACAATAGAAAAGTTATAAATGACAAAATATAAAATGAACTAAAGTATCTTTTAAAACACTAATTTGAAACCTGAAATTCACCCACAGCATTCAGGAATAGCACAAGCCTCACACAGCCTTGAGAGGATTTCACCACGTTTCAATCGAGAAATGGTTTTGAGCTTGAAACATTTGAAAATAGCACTTTGGAAAAACAGCCTTAGCACCACCTAAGATACACTGTTACGAACGACCGCGGCACTGGAACAACTCTAACAAGCTATTTCAGTGCTGAAGCTGCAGTGTTTGTTTTAGCACAGGCACAGATTCCTTGCGACAGTTCTGACAGAAATCTGAGGGACGCGCTCGTTACCTACAGCTTTATAGCTCAATTGCAAAGAATGATTTCTTTACTGGGGAGCCAAGTTAAGGAATTATAAACCAAGTCTGGAAACCTGGCATTTTTCCCAAGACAAGTCCAATTACTGGAGCAAGACAACAAAATATTTAATGTCTGCTGGTTTTTGTACTGTGGTTTGGAAATATGTGAAGTGATAACATGACAGCAGTTTAAATGTTTCTCCTCCTCTCCCCTTTTACATTTCTACAGAAGGGATATTTCAGTATTGCTGTAAATGACTTTAAGGTTGTCTGATGGGAAATTGCTATGAGGAAAGAATCATGCTCTGTGTGTGTGTGCGCTGCAGAAGGCTCGCACATGCCAAATACACTTCATATTCTAAGAACTCCTGTATAGAACTGATTTTTTTAGCATGCGAGATCAGAGGTTAGTGTCAGTACCCATCTCCTTCGGCAGTCCTGGAGCACTTTCTTCTTCAAGACAAATACAGAATGTACGAAGAGGTTTTCCTTACCCGCTCTCGTCTCCGCTTAAGAACCCCGCAACAGCACCAGGAAGTTCGGATTTAACAATTAAAAGGTAAGAAGACATAGCTGCAAACAGAAGCAAAACAGATTTAGTAGAGGAACACCGGTATCCCAGGTTGTAACAATCAGCGTGGCTTAAGCAGGGTGGTTATGATCGGAACATCTCAGCTATTAGACACCACGGCACCAGAATCCGAATTTATTGTCTCATACACTTCCTTTAAAAATCGCTGCAAATCCCTGAGTATTGTACTGATGTTAGCTAACGCCTCCAAAGTCACTGTTACGATGCGAGTCTTGGAACGAGGAAAACGTGATCCAAAGGACTAAAAGGTGAACCAACATAAAATATAGGCCTGACCTTTACCTGGGAAAACGGACCCACAGGCTAGAGGGAGACTGCAAGGCTGCAGCACTTCTCCTTCCTCTTTACTAAGACATTGTTAATGATGAGAGTAAATAATGAGATTTGTTTCTATCAATAAAATAAGGGTTTTTTTAAAGCTTCAGTTTTTATTGTTGTTCTGTTGTGGTTTTACTAAATAAATAGATGACAGAAACTGAAAGCCAAACCCATCACCAAAAACATTCCAACAACAACATAAAGTGCAAAACAACGCAGGAACTGCGAATCGGATGAGAAATTGTTAGTTACTCTTACAGGAGCATCGACTTGAAATTAAGCATTTATAATTCTGTTCAGAAGAAAGCAACTGTGCACTCACATAAATCCAAAAGCCACGTCACTGTATCACTTTTCTCCTTTACTATATAAACCCATCAAAGGCATAAATGAGGAGGTTTTTAAATTACAACGTACACTAACCTGATACCTTCACATACTTTTCACGCCACTTTTTTCTTACATAAGTGCAAGTATTCATATGATTCAGAAACCAGCAGAGAACTACTCAGAAAAATCAAGCTTTGCACACAGCCTCAATGAATATCAAGCCTGCGTGCAAAGCATTTCCACCCTTCAGCAGCAATTTTAGTAACGCCTCAACAAAAGTTTAGTTACACTTACAGCGTGACAGAAATTAATCTGTTGTACTCGAATTTTACTGTTCTGTATTTAGTCATTCTTTAGACTTTTACCGTGGGGCATTTATTAACGTTTTAAAATTAAAACATAAATTTTAAAAAAGGTAAACCAGCAAACTTGCATAAACTGATTTTTTAATAAGTTTGTAGAGGTTGTTTTTTTTTTTAAAGGAATGTTTTGAATCTTAAAAACCGTGTGGACTCAGCACTGCTGCACTACAGCAGTTAATGTTAAATTTTTTTAAGAAAGGTGATGTGGTCTCTATAAAGAAAGCGAATTGTATTAATACAAAGTGACATCTACCTACCACAAGGTTAAATTAAAACCATTTGGTAGGTAACTAAATAAGGAAATATTCATTTCTGCATAATTAAAAGCTCTGGTTTTTCCAGTATCCAAGTATATTTCCCTGTTGACATGTAGCTGTTGATTGTGTCTGCTGAGGTATTTATGTGTTGCCCTGGTTTTACTCTCCTATTTGCACACAACAGACTGTAGACTCAACCACCGAGAACCTTACAGCATGCATATTTCGAACTCACGGGACTTTTAAGTCAATTAATGCAATTTCTCCCGCTAAGCTAGAGGCAGATGCATATTTCACCCTAATCAAGGACAGATTTTTTTAAAAGATTAAGTGGAGGGACGGGGAAGAAGGAAAAATCCTCTAAATTATAATTCAACTTTATTTATCTGTTAGCCTTCTTTCTTGTATTGTACAATAATTCATACACAAGCAAGTCAGAATTTTCATATATTTGTCCTTCAGAAAGATTCCAAATTTAGTTCTTTTGCAGCCTGAGCTGCAGAAAGCTTCAAATTAATTTCCAGATCAGATTTCCTGCTAATATGCAATCTGTCACTCTTCCCCTGCATTCCTATTAGCCTCTGGCTAATCATTTGATCACTTATCCTTTGTTGTGCGCTTACTCTTTGTTTTTAAAAGAGGAGTCCTGTTTCACCGAATTCCACTCCTACGTAGGGAACCAATCACACACCAAGAAACTTGCACATGCTAAACATTTGTATGCATCTTTCTTCCTTTCTCTGGGCATATGGGAAACAATCTTGCAGAGTAGGATTCTCCCCCCCCCCCAGTTTATATTCTCTTGTTTGTTTTAGAAGATGAAGAAATTAAATAATAAATAATTTTATTTATATCCCGGTGCTTAAATAAGGCACGAATCTTGTACATAAACCTGAGCAGAACGTCCATGCTAGAAAGTCAAATCCTGCTTTTCCTTCACTTACACACAGTTGTAATTTTCCCCACGAGCAGCAGCTCCTTGTGGCTTTACTCAGCATGAAAGAAGGGATACTAACCACTATATAACCCTGAAACACACTACAAAGTGAGCCAAGAACATTGTTTGTTTGTTATTTAAAGTTGAAACAGCAAAGCATCTTCAAAAAGGGCATAGCAACTTGAAAAAAGTCTCTCAATGAGGAATAAAGGGCATACAGTATGACAAAGAGTCACGTAGCCTTTGCTCCACATAAGAATTTTATTTAACTTCCCTGACGCCCACCACGACCGAAGTCATGCCAAGTTATATTGTAAAAATGAAACGTCAGCTATCCTTGGCAGCCTTAACGTGTAACGGAAGGAAGAGATTACGCAGTCACGAGGCTGAACTGCGACACAAGTGAGCACAGCAAAACGCGTACCTTGTGCTTTGATCCATTCCCCTTCGAAACACTGACGTTCCCCGTCAGTTTGAAAATCTTGTCGTGCCTAACTCTTAAGGCACCTTTTACGGCATACAAAAATTGCAATAAACATACATTCACCTTTAGAAGTCAAGCGTCCACAACGTATTAGCAAATGTCAGAAACAACATTCGCTTCGGAGTTCCCCCCCCCGCCTTGCACGCACATAGTATGACAGAGCAGAACTTACTGCTCTTGCCACCCAGCCTCATCCCCTAAATTGAAAAAGTACGTTATGATTTCTCGGTGCCACCTTCTCTTTGCAACAGGAGCCATCTGTCTTTAGCACTGAACGAGGCTTCCTGCAGAACAAACGGTGTACAATGACGTCGTTCGAGGCTTTAGCTACACGCACGCGCAACAAGCGCTGAACTACAACCGCGTGAGCAACATTCGTTTACCCATTTCCTAATATTCAGGTCCTGAATTTGCAAATATTGTGCTATTTTTAAATAATTTTCAGTATGCATCAAGAGCTACCTGATGAAGAACTAAGCAGGTCTGAACTTCTCAATAGGCCTTCACATAGCAGTGCCATAAAACAGTATTCAGCAGAAATCCAGATTATATTACTACTTTATTATTCAATAGGCTTACCGCTGCCTTGAAAGCAGCAAGAAATTACATTCTTAAAACATATATCACTTTGCCATGTTCTGAAAACTTGGTATTAGCTCTTTGACAGAAAAAAAAGTTTGTTAAAATACAAAACAGGGTACTTGCTTTACGCTTCCGTTATTATAACCTGTAGTACCACCATGAGAAAGGATTCTCTACAAATGTGCAAAACCCGCATACCATGCGTACGTTACTCAGAATGTCCCTATCGTGCTACCACGTTGATTAACACTGAGCACGTGTGCCACGCCTGAAAAAAACATTAGTTGCTGGAGAAAAGGGAAAACAAGGTTATATTTTTTTAATAGTGCCCAAAACACCTCTTCTGAGGTAGCCCCATCTTAAAATCAAATATGTGAGTGGTTTTTTGGTTATAAAAGAGAAGTGTAGCTTTTCCTTATTATCCTACTCCCCCAAAAACCACTTGCTGAAGTCCACAGCAATGATGCAAGAAAATATGTATATTATACTGAGGTGCAAACATGTAATTTATTCCATCCTTAGAAAACGGTTGATGATAAATCCCTTCAAATCACTTAACTGAAGGGACTGAATCTAGCTCTTCTGGTTAGTTTTTCCTAATCTACCACTGTAGCTGATCATATTAGAGCACTATAAAGATGTCTCACGTTATTAACCACCCTTCAAAAACGTAACCAATCTACCCTCCAAACTTCACAGAGAAGACAGGGGGCTGGGGAAAAAATAGACTGTATCAATACACCCACACTGGCCCTTCAGCTCCAACGTTAAACAACAAAGTGCTCAGATTTGGGAGTCAGGACAAGCAGCGATCTTGATTCTCGCCTGGGGGAATACCAGGTAAGACAGAGATTCCTCAGGAATGACTACAGATAATTAAGATAAATGGAAATGCTTGTACTGCTCATCCTCTACACAGTTCAGTCAGTAAGATCCCTATTTTTCCCAAAATACTGAAAAGAGGCCCAAAGACAGAAAAAGCAGAATGAACACTACTGGTCGCTGCACACACTTCAGCCCAACCAAGCTGGATCCTGCATAATAACTGCATGTGACAAGCCCCTTTGGGTATGGAGGTTGTTTAAAACTGAATCTGTCCTAATCCAAACAATGTGATGAAGTTAAAAAGGAAAACAGGGAAGGATTTCAAGAAAGTGAAACTAGAGAGGATTTTGTGCAAGCTCCCTTTTTCCTGTCAAAGAATTAGAAGGGAATAGGAAGCTAGGAAGTACTTCAGTATTGCACTGAGCTCCTAGCAAGCAATGCAGGTTGTGGAAACGTCAGGAATAATGCACAGATGCTACTGAAAACCATCAACTATTTTAGCTCTCACATCACATGGCCTTAAGGCATACTCTGTTGTGTGCATTTTGCAACGAATCTCCCACATATTCCATTTTGAGACTCCTTCCAATTACCTGATATATTTTTTTTTAATACTTCCTCTTAGTAGAAGCTTAAAAAAAGAAAAAAAATGTTGGGGTCATTTGATTGTTTTTAAATACAGATGTAGAATGTAGTATGTGAAAGGAGATGCAATGCTTGTTCACACGGAGAAGTTCTGAGAACAGAAATAGCTTGTCAACTCTACTCTCTACATTATGAACGCTCCTCCTGATGAATTTCCACTCCCCTGCTTCTCATCCCTTCCAACTTTAGCTTTTACCTAAATTACTCTGGAACTTACCTATAGCAAGCTTAAAATAAAAAGGAAAAAGTCCTTCTTATTCCAAAGGGAACACATGGGCAGCAGATTTTTTTTTTTAACTTCATTAGTTTAAACTGTATTTGTACAGTTATGCTAATAAAAGTAAAATGTTTTCCACATAGCTCATCGTATATTTCTGAAGTGTAGCTGCAGGTTGGGATTTTTGTTGGGGTTTTTTTTCTTTAAATCAAGCCTAATATTCTGTATAGTATCAAACCTTCCCATAACTATTCACTGCAATATGGAAACACAAGAGCACGGGCCATCAATTGTTAAATTCGTGCAAGAGCTGACAAACCTGCCCTTTATTAAGGCAGCTCTGCACTGGGAATCCTCACTTTGAGTGAGTAAGGATAATTAGGCTTCCAGGTCAAAAGCAAACCGCGCTGTGAAAACAAACATTCAAGTTGGTTTGAAAACAGAATTAGATTTCCCACACTTAAAGGAAGCTCAGCAATTCCTTAAGGTATTAACGATGCAGGTCTCGGCACATCACAAGCTGTATTTTATTCTTCCATGATTTGCGCCATTCGTTTATTCTCAGTTTGTATACTCTGATTACAGTACGGTTATTCCCCCTCTCCCCCCCCCAAAAAAAATTTGCTCCATTTAAATTTGGAACAAATTTCCTAAGTGCTTTTAAAACAAATTTTCAGAATGGATGAAACCTTGGGGAAAAAAAATGTAACTTGCAAAACCAAACCAGCCAACTCACTCGGTAACTTTAACCCCTGCAGAGCGTGCGGAAGCACCCCTCGCAGAAAGCGTGCACACGCCCCCCCCCCAGCAGCCTGCTCCGTTACATGTTTCATTGTTTACCTCACGCACACAAAAAAAGCACTGGGGCGAGGGGGGAGGAATCCAGCGGGACCGGGCTGGAGGCCCCCGGCGGCTCTCCCGGGAGCGCGGCCCAGGCCAGGCCAGGCCAGCAGATGGTGGTGCTCGCCCGCCGCCCGGGCCTAGGCCCGGCCCCGCCGTCGCGGCCTACCCCGCGGCCCGCCTACTCGCCCCCGCCCTCTGGCTGGTGTTCGCCTGTATGCTTTTTCCAGGGGTTACGCCTCTCGACTTACTCCGGGAAGCTCGGAAAATAGGAACTTTGCAAAGTTAGACACGTACTAAGCACGCATTACATTCATAGCGGGGTTTCTGTGCGTTGTCCGTCACATTAACTGGATTAACGGGCCGTAAAACCCAGCTAAAGAACTGAATCTCCCATCACGGCTAATCCCACAACTTCCATTTACTGCCTACAGCATTCAGGCACACCCGAGGATGAAACAGCGCTCCAGGGATACGGAACAATCTCTTTCCCTCGTTATTTATTCTTACGAAGAGGACACGTTAACTGCAGAACACCGAAACAAAACCCGCAAGCACCAGTTACAGAAATTACACTTAATTAAGCTGTATTTATACTAGAAAGCAAATAATTCTTTGCAAAACTTCATCTGCAAAGCTTAGTTCCAGAGACTGACTGCAACATCGCTTGGGTAGAAGCCAAGACAGGCTGGTTGCTCGTACTGACCCTCAGCCCCATGAGAACGCCCCCCCTCCCCGTGCATCTCACCCTACCGAAATCAAAAATAATAAAGGTCTGTTGCTAAAAAAACCTCGCACAGACCACCTATGCTACGTGGCAGGTTCCACTGTTGCACTTAACCCCCACTGCTAATAAAATTTTAAACAGCTGGACTCAGGTTCTCAGCAGTCTGAAGGTCCGATTCTGTGTGTCACAGCTACCAGGCCCCCTGTGCCCCCCCCCCCAGCTGTGACCTTCAGCTGATACCAGCCCGCAGCCCCGAGAAACCTGCTGTAAAACTCCCCACACGCTTCCTGCTCGACCTCAACGCTGCAGATTTGTTAGTGTTGGCAACAGAGAGCTGCTCTTGTGCAATACTTTATTGTGTTCATCTCCGTTTTTCCACCAGCCTTGCTAAAATAATTCCCTCTCGAACTTCATTACATGTGCTTTGAGATTCCTACCGATTTTCTCCCAGGCTGTGGACTGTCCTTTTCAGTCACATCTGCAGCGGGGACAATTCCAGGAGGAGAAATTCCCGTCTTCCTGTCCCCCCTTAGGAAAGCATCTAGGAAGCTCACACCAGTTCCCTGGCAGGAGGGGGAAGGGCTGCGTGATGCTCAGTCACAGCTTTGGCCCACTGTGCCTCATCCATCACTTCCTAGAAGCACAACACTGTTAAAACAATAGCAGGGACTCGGTCCAACTCCAGTCGCTCCTGGGCAGGGATTACACAAAGAGCCCTGTAATTCAGAGTTTTCCACAGCAGCCTCCCTCGCTCCTTCTACACCTCCAGGCGCAGAACTTCCCCAAGGGCGCACACTGATCTTAGAGGGCTCGTTCAAGGTCTGAAATCCTTCAGGATCTTCTGCATGACAGGCAGGAAATGGGTATTTGGATGATCATCCCACTTAGAGGAGTAGGGTGAAAGGGACCAGGGGAATGGACAGAGTACCAGCCTGGTAGCAGGCAAGCTGACAGCTTCCTTTCTGGTGTCCACTTTGCAACCCCACAGACACACCAACTAGCTCTTTCGAGAACAAGGCAGTTCACATGTGACTAATCGCTGGTTATTTAAAGGGCTGCTGGATTGGGCCAAAATACTGACAAATAGAACAATATAAAAATGAGTAGCTTTGGCCACCCCACTCAAACGTTTGGTTTCACTTTATTAAATACCTACATTGCGGAGAACAAGTACATACCGACAGAGGGAAAGGTAGGCAAACACTCTCAAAGTTTAACCGCTCCAAGCTAAGAATTCGCATTTCTGTAAAGTCTTCAAGTCACTGTATTTGAAATTACATTTGGATATTGCAAAGTTAATGCATTATCCTGATGCATCCTTAGTTAACCCTTGGTACTTCAAATGGATTTTGGCATTTGATTGGTGTTACTTGGATTAACATAAAGTGTTCCACGAGACGATTAAAAATCCGCAGGGAAGGTGAGCACTCAGGTTGGAGATACACGTTAAAATTCCAAGCAATGTAGTTGAAATCAATTTTTTTTAGACCTTTTAAATTCCAGATTTGACCAACCAGTGCTTTCCTGTAGCTGTACAACAATCTTTCATTTTTTCATTTGGGTATCCTGTTAGTAGAAAAATCAACTCCCCTATCTACATAAATCCCTAACTCTATGCAATTAGGATGTCAAATTCAAATCTGCACTTTAAGCTTTCTGTTTAAAAAAGCACAGGTGGCAAATTGGAAAGCATCACTATATTAAATGATTACTAAAGAGCTCTCTCCACCACAAATGAATGTAAATCACTTCCACGCTTAAAATTATTTTTAGAAATGATCGGACCAGACTTTAAAAAAGCCCAGACTAGATGCTGATAGCAACAATAGCCCTAGTACAGTTGCTTATTTTAATCACAAACCATCATTCGTTATCTCATGCTCTCCAATCACTTTTGAAACAAGATACCGTATGATGCAATGTACCCAGGTCTGATGATGGAGGGGGTAACAGAAAACAATTTTATTTTTAGCCTTACTCTGAAATTAAAGATGTCGACAGACTCTGGATGTCTGGCCAACAGGCACAGTGCTGCAAATTGCTTCAAACGGGAAAAAAAACCAACCCAAAAAGAGAGGAATACCTACCAAAGTGCACTAAGAGGAGAGGGCACATTTTACGCTTAATTCCAGCACGGCTTCTGTTCTGGACAAACCAGTTTCACCACTCCCATTTAAAATTTGCAGGTGGACCAGAAAGACAAGACGATTTCCTTTCTTCCTACGCATATCTTCAAGAGTCACGGCTCAGTGAGAGGCGAAGAGAGCTCTTCACCCCTCCTATTTCTAAGAGCCTGTTAGCCGGCAGCACAGTCATCTCCAAAGCGGTTCCTGACACAGTGCTGCTCTGCTGACTTGGACTGCAGCATCACAGGACTCTGCCAAAGGCAGAAATAATGCAGCTGGGAGCCCTGTTCCCCAACAGAAACCTAAATACTAGACAGAAGCTGTGATAGCTCCTTGCAATGACAGCACAATACACCTTCTGGATGGGAGAAGGTGCCAAGGAGGTCCAACTTGCAACCCGTGTTTCCACGGATCGCACCCTGCGGCACGTGTTGGCGTTAGCAATGCTAACTGACTCGGAGAAGGGAAGTCGGCTTTCCCTTTCCAGCGCATTTGAAACTACGTGATCTTTGCAAGCGACCGTACCAGATGCATGAACCGCTATTCTCTTGCGGGAAAGATACTGCCTTTGGAACCAGAAGAACCGAAAGAGAGTTTTGAAAATTTCCATCAAAATGAGGTCACTAAAAATATTTGAAAGAGGAGTTTCAACTTCCAAAAACCTATTTTTTAACTACTTAGATGGAAAACCACTGGTTGGCAAACCAGGCCCAACTTGTTGGCAGAGAAGTCCGCTGCAGAAGACGGAATAAGTAGTTTGATAATATCCAGCATACACTAGTGTGGGGCTCTAGAGTTACTGCGCTGAATTTTATTAAAAATGACACAGAGAAGGTTATGAACTGCTGTGAGGAAGAAATGAGAGTCAGATTTCCTTTGACCACACAGTCTTCTACACGATCCCACAGTCT
Organism: Rhynochetos jubatus; assembly: GCA_027574665.1. NCBI lineage: Eukaryota > Metazoa > Chordata > Aves > Eurypygiformes > Rhynochetidae > Rhynochetos > Rhynochetos jubatus. The sequence continues at coordinate 139,307,549 of CM050648.1, read as the reverse complement.
CCACAACCTGTACTGTGTATCCCTCCTTCTCTAGTACTGTTTACTTAGAGGTCCACTCAAACGGGAAAGGAAATTAAAAAAAATTGTTCTCTGCTACAGAACATCCTCTAAAACCTCTATGAATAAATAATCCTTAATCTTGGAATTAATACGTTCGCTCCTAATTAATGCTTGGGGTTTTATAGCCTTTTCAATTAGGCAGTTTTTATTGTTGGAGCTTTTAATGTAACAGAAGATTCCAGTTTTTTCAAAGGAAAGAAGAACGGTGCTGGAATGCTGTTTCCTTCTGCCAGGGTATATGAACATGTGTATCTCTTGGGGGTACGGGACGGACAGGAGGGAGCTTTCACACAATTCCCTCATCCCTCAAAGTATCCAAAACATTTATGGCCAAAGAAATTGAAAGTTGTTCCGTTAAATACTGTCTACTTTCAGATAATTAATTTCTAAGGGCACTGCTACTTAGTGATTATCAAGTATGTGAACATACCTGAGTAAGAGTTTAAATGCTTCGGCAATTACTTTAATACAAATGACAGCTAGTGTCATTTCATTGTGTCATGCGCCAAGGAAGACAAAGTAAGAATAATGGAACTGGACAGCCCAGCATACAACAACACAGGTTATGAGCCCACATGATGAAAGTCAGCAAAGTAAACAACCCCCCAAAACCCAAAGTATTGAACTAACAAAACAAAAAAACCCACAACCTACCATTAATAAAGAACATATGAAACTTCACGGCTAAGTAAACACTCAGCTGTTACACAAATCACTAAAACGCACAAGTTCCAAGAGCAAAAACCAAAACACATGATATGATAAAATGTAGCTGCCGGGTGCAAATGTACAGAACGGCAGAGCGGAGATTACGCTTCCTCAGCCCCTTCTCATCAGCAAGGCCAGCTACGCTAGATGTGCTCCGCGTCCTGCGATGCGGTACGAGGCACACACTCCAACCGCCTAAATCCCCCCATGTACCCCACGACTACAGCACTTCCGCTTAGCGAGATCACATAAAGCTTTTCTGTAAGTTTTCTGTCCTTTTAATCAGTCTCTTAAGAACACTTTCATTTACTGCCTTCGGTGTTTGTGGAGCTTTGTAGACTGTAGAGGTTATACTCAGTTAATATTGAGCATATGAAGTTTCTTACCTCCAATATTCTGGATAATTATTGTAGTTGCAACAAGGACCTATAAGAAAAATTGATTGCTTCAGAAAGGGTAGGGATAAGTAAAATCGTATGTCCATAGCACTCATAAAACACGTATGTATTATCTTAAACAGACCAGATGTAGAAGCGATAACCAGTACTGCAAGGCAGGGCACCTTCTCCTTAGTGAAGAGCTTAATACGTGGAAACCAACGCAAGCTAAAATGAATACAAAAGCAAAAAATCTCCCTGAAAATACCACATTTTCATTCAGAGATGCCGAATCAAGAGAAGTTAGAGAGTGAAGCCTCTTCTGCAGACGATGAGGATTTTAAATCACTGAAAACACGTAAGTGCGTTCAAACTGACATCAAGGGAGTGCAAATGAAAGCAAACATTCACCTCCGAAAAGACCATCATAGAGCAGAGATTTGTACAAGCCACTTCCTCACTCCAAAAACCTGAATATTTATAACTGTCATGAATGTCCCTATTCTCTTTAACTAGATAGACTTTTTCTTTAGCATTTGTGATTATTGACACTGGACTGATACAGAAGGAGAAATGATCACAGGCTATTAAAATATTTATCCGAACCAAAAAATTAACTTCCAATTGAAAAAAACCCTAAAAGTGTCTAGAGTTTTCCCACTGTTTTAAGTTCAGTTCTAAAACAGTACGACCATCTAGTACAGTTCTTTTTACCCACGGCTCTTCTTGATGTAGCAGGACCTTCCCACAGGAGTGCTAGCATTAAGTCACCTTGGAAAAAAAATAAGCCACAGTCCTGAGAATAAAAACAAATTTGTCCTTCTGAATAAAATCTGAAAGCAGAGCTGCCACATTTGTAATTGATCAGCTAGAAAATCATATCAGATTTTAAACGAATTCAAAGTCAGTTATAAAGTCACCAGGGGAAGGAAAAAAAATGAAGAAAAAATAATTATGCTACCTTGGAATTTGCCAGATGGAAACAAATACTTCATGCCCTTGGAAAGGGAGAATCAGCAGTCTTCCAACAGAGAAAAAAATCCCCATTCTCACAAATCTCAGAAGTATTTTCGACAGGAAATCATCATAAGGTTGAATAACTGCTCTGCTTCAGGAGCAGTTAACCAGCAGTTTACTGACAACCTAAGCTGCCAGCTGAAGCCAGCAGCCTCTCTGTATCATTTAGCAAATGACTCGGGTGAGGGAAGAGTAAATGCTACTTCGAAATAAAAAGAAAATTAAAAAGCTACCTGTGCCTGAAGAGAGTAGAGTTCAGGGACAGGATCACAATTCAGAAGAGTTATGGCAAATGAGAAAAGTCTACAAATCGACAAGATCCGTTCAAAGCGATGTGCTCAGGAAGCAGACCTCAAATACATGACACAATTACTAGATTGTGTTATTTCAGACTGTTTTCTCTATTTGCAAACAGTAGCATGAAGCACCCACAGAAACAGAAAATCTTGGTTTGGGATGTAGTACTGGCCTACTACTGGATGTAGTATTTCACGTTCTATATGAAATATGGGTAACAATTACATTTCTTGCCACTGTCAAGTTCTCAGCCAGCTCACTGTGTTCTGTTTTGCAGGCTGGTTTTAAGAAAGGTGTATAAATATCAAAGATACTTCAAGAGAGAAAGATAAGTGTTCCAGAAAACATCAGTTCATCGGGAAAGCTTGGTGAACTCTGGTTAATTATTTAAAGAAAACAACAGCTTCCCAACCCAGAAACAGTCCCGTGCTGTACGTGCACACTGAAAATAAAAGACCAGGTGATTTTTAGCACGAATTATTTAAACTGAAGGTTATGAAAAAGTGTATTAGGGAGAATTAAAAAAAATACTGATGTTGACTACACAGTGAGGCTGTGAAATCCCCTTCATTTAAGCTTTTAAATAACAGATAAGACAAACACCTGCCAAGAACAGTTTATGTATGTTTAGTCCTACTTCAGAGCAAAGGCAGACTAAGTCGTATTTTAATATCTCCTTAAGTTGTACATTTCTCACTTCTGCTTCTAATGGCTTGTGGCTAATGTGTACAGAACAGACCCTATAAAAAGTAATTTTATTTCATACCTTGCTAATAACAAGGTTTATTATCTCTTGAGGTTGATCACATCCTAACTTTGATCAATAAATATTGATCCTCACAGACTACATGCTTATCTGCTTATTAGTGTTAATGGAAGTCTCACAAACACCTAATAGCTCAGATTCAATTCTCAGTTCTATTAAAACAGAAGAAATCAGACTCTATTCTGTTAAGCAGAACTCATTTTAAAAAAATGTACATTGTGTCAGTAAACACTAAAATCACATTTCTGCGTGGTAAAATCTGGTTTTAGTATCATTTAACCGAAACACAGCATAGAAGTCGTTATATTAAGTGTGCAGTATTACAAGCAGTATTTCCTGTGCACCCAGTATTACTGGGCAACACGGTCCATTAAGAAAAACAGATTAGTATACACTGCTAAAAAGGCATGGCTTATACAGATTAGTCTTATACCAAAACCGGTTAGTTTGCTGGGGTTGGTTTTGGTTTCTGTTTTGGTTTGGGGTTTGGGTGTCTTTGGAGGGGTTTGTTTGTTTGTTGTTGGTTTTTTTTAATTATGAGATAAAATAACAGGTAAGAGTACCTTCATCTGAAGAGTTTATTAAACAAAAGAAAAGTTAACATGCATTAAAGATACTCTTATTTGTTCCTGTTGTGGAAACTACCTGGAAAGGAAACAAATTGGATGTCTATTAAATGCCAGAACACCAACAGTAAACCACTTACCTGTGCCAACAGTTTACAGCAGTGGGACAGTAACAAACCTGAAAGGGATTGCTGATCCCACTTGACAACACAGGCAGCGAGCAACTACTGACTGTAGTTTTTGTAACTACAGCGAAATGTTGAACGCGCTAACAGGAAAGTAGCACAAACCCTTGTATCTGAGGAACCTGTTTTAACTGCAGTTTGGGCTTCCACAGGCCAGACACAGTAACTGAGACGTAGCAAAAAGCTTCAGGATGTAACAGATTTTTCAGTACACTAGGGTGTCAGTACTGACACTATTTCATTTGTATTTCTTCATGCTGCAAAGAACAGTTGTTTATCAAAAGCACAAGACAGGGAAGAAAAATACACAGGTAAAAATAAATACTCGCCTTTCCAGTTGATCCGAATGCAAACAGGCCAAGGTCTTCATAAGAAGTGACAGCTGTTAGTAAGGAGAAAAAAAAAAAGAGCTAAAACATTCCTCACTTCAAAATCACTTGAAAGCCCTCGCTTTGCCTCATCCCCCTTTTTTAAATGAATATAATTCAGGACAGAATTAAGAGAGTATTTTATAGTATTTTTTATTCATAGATTAGCTTTTACATGCACCTATACTCAGCTGTATTTTGCAGCAGATGTGCTCAACCATCCACAGAGGCTCCAGAAACTCAATTTAATATTAGAAGCAGTAACATAAAAACATAATAATAATACATTAATGCCAAACTGCCTTCTGCCAAAGATTTTTGCAAGTGATACTGTAGGTGAAGAATTCTGAAATTAGCCTTAACAATTAGATACGGGCTATTCCCGTATTTTATTTGTTAAAAAGGGTACAATTTTTTTTTCCAATGAAGACAACAACAGAGGATCCATTTTCATCTTCCTACAAACATAAGCATTAATCACCATCTTGCCAGCTTCTAAAAAATCAGCACTATTTATTTTCAAGAGAGCTGAAGGTAAACACTTTCCTTGGTTGAAATCTGTGATTAAAAAAAACCAACCCAAAACAAAACACACCAAAGCAAAACCCAAAGCAACCCAGAACTCCTGCCCTTACCTGCACCCGACTGACATAATCACATTCAAGCAGCCTGTGGTTTCCTGTGTGCTTTAGCTGAAGCTCACTTCCAATATTGCTGGTAACTCAAACCAGTCCCTCCTCAGAAAGAAGGAGGACATATTAAAGTCTTTCATTGTTTCTCTGTATTTTGTTACGAGAAACTCAAGCCATATCAAGAAGATGAAAGTCTTCTGAGAACCACCACTCACTTTCTCGGTATATAATAAAATGCTCCACAGTTGTAAATGCCTCAAAGGGTAAAATTAATCTCAAAACCACATAATTTTATTGTCCTAACGCTTGCTTTCCCTTCCTTGGTTCTACTTGGTACGCTACTGCTCTACTCCTGTCCCATCTCACTGCAGGGCCCTGCAGCGTGAGCTGCTGGGGGCAGACCTTCGCGCCTGAGTGAAGCCCCAACCTGGCAAATGGAGTAAGGCATGGGGGGCACGGCCCGCTGGCAGGGACCAGATGGCAGGACCGCAGCCTCAGCCTCCCAGCTGCCCACCCCTACGCGGTCGTGTTTCACTGACGCTCTGCCACAATCGGATCAATGCTCCACAGCAGAGGAGAAAAGATAGAAATCACACACCAGAAAACCCACCCCCACTGCATTAATTTTCTCGTACAATTTCCTCAAGGGGGGGTGTTTCACGGTCTCCTCTCCTACTGACAGCAGTGTGCTATGACAAAATAAACGAAATCACAAAATAAAATGATGCAGAGTCAGCTCTCGGCTAAACCTGGACTAACCCTTACGTCTGCCGTTACGCCGATACAAGTTACGTACAGATATAAGTAAACAAAAAGTATATCTAACTAGATTTTACTCTGCATTTTTCTCAGATTTATCTCACAAGAAAAAAAAAAGGCATTTTAGAAGGCCATCTCCAATGGCATAAAAAAAAAATCAGCAAAATATTAAACACATTTAGGAGAGAGTTGTTTTCACCACGTGGGAACAAATACACAGCGCACACGCACGAGGAGTTACCAACAAAAAGAAGAATATTTTCCATGCAGTTCCAAAAAAGCAACATGAAACCTTGGATTATTTTCTATAGTAACTCTGTTTCTGCAATCAATTTAGTTCTGTGGACGCTGAGAAGCCTGAACAATCACATTACTTTGCTAATTTCAAGAATATATGGAACAAAATATTAAGCACAACTGATACAAAGCTGAACAAGTTCTGCCTGATTGGCTTGATTTCTGTTATTAACACTAAACGGAAATTATCCATTTAAATGCAAAGCGAAAGTGGCAAGTGAAGTAGGAGGAACACTCATGGCTCACTCATAAAATGGAAAGGAAAAAAAGCCATGAAACTTCAAAGCGCATCCCCCTTAAATTCCCAACCGCTCGGCTTTGCAGAGTGAGCTCAGCCTTTGTCAGCCCAAACCCCAGCGCGACGCGGGTTGGACTGAATCAGCGCTGGGAGAGAACATCGACCAAACTAAGCCAAGTCGAAGACGACGCTTCGCAGTAATTTTTTTTTTTGCTAAGCCTTTTGGTCTACACAAATCGTTTGAGCTTGTCAGAGTCTAAGCCAATGTAACTTAAAAATCGAAGACGTTGCTGTTTTAAAACTACAACTAAAATGTAACTTAATAAATCATGGCCTCGGTTCAAAACGGAATTAGTATTAGAGCTTCCTTTTCAGGAGGTATTTTATAGGGCAGCTCTGCCCTGGGATTACTTTTATGATTCAAACACCTGAATGAGTAATTTACAAACTCCTTCAAAGGTTTTTCTTCTTCACCCTTTAAATTTTTCTATCTCATTTTTTAATCTAAAACTACTAAAATTTCACTCCAATTCCTTGCCATTGGATTAAGCTTTATACTATAACGTTGTTCAGTATTTTTCTTTATAAAACCTACATGCATTTGTGAAGTATCTACTTTGGATGCAAACACGTACACAGAATTTACTGTCACGGTTTCCCATGGAACGAGGTCGTACTTCTTACTTTTTAAGGGACAACGTTGCAAGGAGAAACTCGGCATGCTATCTAACGTGATGTTACTTCACTATTTTACAGGAATTATAGTAAATATAATTGGAGATAAGACTTATTTTTAAAAAAAACCCAAAACATAGAAGGCCATAAATGCAGCACGCATAGCTAGACATAGTTCTGGTGCTACCTGTCAGTGTCAGGTGATAACTAATTAATGAGTGCTCGTTCCAGACAAGAGAAATACTTCATCCCGTCATTTCAGCAGTATTCCTTGCTTTCAGTTGTATGCATTTGAAAAAACGCTTCCTTGAAGCGGAATGTTGCCTTTGGACAGTAACTGAGGAGTTAACTTAGGGACCTAATATACAAGAATGGTTTCACAACATCAAAACTTTTCTTACTTCAGAAAGGTTAAATCCCTCGTTCTCCCCTCTCCCGGGTAGTTCTTTGGCAAGGATCTCTTTAATTACTATTTTACCCGACAACACCACAATGCCACGCAGTGCCTATATGATACAGAACATTTCAGCCTCAAGTAAGAGGTAAACAAAGATCATAAAAAATGATCTCAAGTTCCCCCTTTTTTTGCTTCCAACGTATCTTTCTCGATACTTATGTCAGGTTCTGATTCCTTTCTCCTAAGCAGAGCTCCAAGAGGAGGACAAAACAACCAAAGACTTCGTCCCAAATCATCCAGCAGCCAACAGCATCAACCACGAAAGCAACCCTACCGCTGAAGCATTTATTTTAAGAATGTATGAAGAAGATCCCTCGACAGATGAGGACAGGAACAGCAGATCTAAGAAGAACCGGGAAGCAGTCATCCAAGAGACCGAAGCTAGCTATAGAAAACATTAAGGAAAGAAACAGAAGTTTTCTTGCGCCTCATTTGAAAAGAGAGGAAAACAGATGAGAGGGAAACAATAACCAGGTGACCGAAAGAGATGGAGAGTTCCTGCTCTAACACCATTTCGGTGCACAAGAACCCCAGGAGACAGTCAGTTGTTTCAGCAAGGATTGAAAGGAGCGAGAATTAGAACCTTGGCAGATCGAGTGCGGACAGTAGAATCTACCGCTTGAATGTTCGAGTCAGCCGCCGTTCCCAAGGACCGCAATGTCACTCCTCATTCAGCACCAAACGTGCCGTAAAAACCCGCACCTGAAGTGCCGTGAGAATTATGACAATCCGACATCCCTACACAACCTGAAAGGTATCCATTGCAAGTCACAAACGAAACAGAGTACAAGCGGAAGAATTAAAGTCTGCTATTTTATTGCTCTTCAGCCTCCGCCAAAAGCAACGGGGCACACGGACGTAGCGTGCTCTGGCCAGCACCAGAACAATTTTGCTACAGAAATACAGGATCTCTCCTTCTGCAAAGACGAGAGGGGCATTTTGAAAAACGATTAAAACTGAAAATCTAGAAACCAGTCAGTTTGGCATTTAACTCTCCTAAGAAGTTTCAAAATTGTATTTTCAAATGGCAAAGAGCAATCATTAAAAACGTGAAATATTTTCACATTTTCATGTCAGTGCACCAGCCACACCTATCTGTCAACATGCCGTTAGTTACAATAATTAGACTCGGTCACGTCTTTGCGATATAGGTGAGGGAGCCCTTCAGAGACCACTGTTAGATCAACCCTTTTCACTTACCAGTCTGCGTGCACATACTGAGCAGAAGAAACACAGAGTAAGCAGCAAGGCTGGCAACAATCAGCAGCAAGATACTAAAAAAAACCCACAAAAGATTCACAGTTAAAGCACTTTTACAGCACAAGGCACTTTCTGTCTTTAAGAACGCTACCTCTGCAAGAAGTAAGCTGCCACAAGACAAGATTTCCTCATTTTATGGCTTATATCTGCTGACTGTGGTACATATGGTCTCTGACCTTCCCAATACTCGCTAAGTTCCACTGCTTCGTATGTTGTCCACCAAAACACATCACAGGGCAAAGGCCTGACGCATGCACTACCAAGAGGACATACACAGGAGTTTGTGCGTACACATAAACTACATGTATCTCCTAATGAAGTGAATCTAATGCTTAGAAAATGGTAAAAGTGACGATTCTGGCAACTTTGGCCCCATTACCCGTCGGTCAGTAGGCACAACAAGCAGAAGTGCAAACAAAACCACAAGCTGATTCACATTTTTCACATACACAGCCGTCCTTCAGGAGGCCCATTTCTGAAACTAAAGGAGACAGCAGCTTTGAAACCTAAAAAATCAATCTATTAGAAGTAATGGCCAAGAAATTGCCACCATGTGGCAATTTAATGCAACATCTGGGCAGTGCTTGTGTTAGGCCAGATTTGAGTGACTAAACCTAAGGGGGAAGATCTTATTCAACAATGCTGAGGAGCACAAGCTATTTATTTCTTCCTCGGGTTTTGCACAGGGGTCTTAGTAATCCAGTTTTGTTCCATTTAACACTAGAAGCTGAGTTTAAAGATAAGCGTACATAAAAACCGTCAACTTACCTAAACCCCATGATCCCCGTGTTGGCCATAGCATAGGATAAGCCAAGTATCCCGCTTCCCATGATTGCGTTGATTAAATTAAACACCGAGAAACCGAAGGAAGAACCACGATACGAAGGATTCTGTGAAAAGGGCAAAACAAAGTACAATCACTGCGAAAGGTGTTTTGGTCTTTCGTAGGAGGAAATTTAAAGAAGGGGAAGAGCCAACGTAGTCGAACTCAGAAAAACTAGTTTTTCAGACCAGGCAAACCCTCGTGCCTACAAAATGACACGATGCTGTCCCGTGGCATCTCAAGCCGACTGCAGCCTTTGGGTGCGGTGACAGCGGAGCTTTGCAGAAGGGCGCAGCGAGGTGGGTGCTGAAGAGCCGGCTGCCCCCGCGTGCCGGCCGGTGGGGGCGAGGGACAGGGCGACCGGCAGCACTTCAGAAGTCCGGCTGCACCGGCCCGGCCCTTCCCGCTGCCCTCGCCAGGTGTCACCCCCCAGGAGCCGCCCGCCGCGCCGAGCGGCATCGATCGGCCCAACCTTTGAGCCCGAGGTCCCGCTCCCTCCCCCCGCCCGGACCGCGCTCCCCGACCCTCTCCCTCCTCAGAGCCAAGCGCGGCCGGGGGCAGCCGCGCCGGGCAAGGCCGGTAAGGCCAGGCCAGTAAGGCCAGACCGGCGCCCGCCGCCCCCCCGGCGGAGCCGGCCCAGGCCGCCCCGCAGCCCCCTCAGGGCGCTCCACTCCGCACCGCCGAGCTCACACGCACGCTGCCCGGCGGCGGCAGCAGCGGGGCGGACTCCCCATCCTCCTCCTCATCCTCCTCCTGCTCCTCTTCCTCGCGGGCGGCCAGGTACCAGCCCCGCTCGGCCAGGAGCCGCCCGGCCCCCCGCGGCGGCGCCTCCATGGCACCCCGCGCCGCGCCTCCGCGCCTCTGAGGGCAGCGCCGCCGGGGGGGCGGGGCCGGAGGGGGGCGGGGTCGAGGGGGGCGGGGCCTCTGCTCCAGTCCCGCCCCCCCTTCCGCTCTGCCAGACGGAGCGGCGCGGCGTCACGGCGGCGGTGATGACGTGCGGTGATGACGTGCGGGGGTGCCGGCGCGCGCGGCGGCGCTCGGCATGAGGTGAGGGCGGGCGGTGGTGTGGCGGCAGCCGCGGGGCGGGCCCGGCCGCGGCCTGCGTGACGGGGGGGCCCGCGGCGGCCCCCGGCCGGGCCTGCTCCCCTCCAGCCGGGGCAAGCGGCCTGGGCCGCGGTGGGCCTGAGGCGGCGGCTGCCAGCGGGGAGGGGCGGGGAGCGCAGAGAGGCACCCCCCGCCCCGGTGAGGGTCCCCCTTCCCAGGGCGAGGCCCGGCCGTCGCCTCACCCACCCTTCCGGAGCACTCTGTGTGCGGTGCCCGGTGCCGCGCGTGGAGCCCGGGCCGGGCAGCGCCCCCCCCCCCCCCCCCCCCCCCAGCAGCGCCCCCCCAGCAGCGCCCCCAGCCCCGAGTGACCTCAGGCTGCTGAGGGCAGAACGGGGCACCGGGCATCTTGGCGGGGCCGTGGGTGCGGGGCGGGGACCGGGCTTTGAGAGACAACGCTGGGAATGTGGTAGTGCTCTTGGTCAGGATGGCTGCTGCGGCAGCCTCCACCCAGGCCCAGCGCCGGGCCGTTGCCTTGCGGGCCTGATCTCGGGCCAAGAAGCCCACGCAAGCTCGGCCGGCAGTTTCCAGCTAGGGAGAAGGGGAATGCCTAAGAAAACGCACTGGGAGGCTCCGGCCATGGATGAAGTGTCTCTGTAGCAGGCGTGAAGAATGCCGTGTTTGGTTTTGAGTCAACAGGGGAAGGAGGTGTGTTTTGCCAAAACCTTGGCGTTGGGAAATGGGCTGGCTTGGAGATGTCGGGAGTCTCAGCGAGGAGCTGGGATCTGTGGAGAAGAGGGGATGGGAGCAGGGCCAGCTTGGCTAGGGCCTGGGCACAGCTCCTCTTCTGAAGAAGCGGCCGCATGGCTGGTTACCCTGATGGCGGGCAGCGGCCTGCATGTCAGGGTGTAGAAATCTGAGGCAGGCAAGAGAACCAGTTTCCTTTCAGAGCTAGCTTGCACCTCTCCTATCAACCCCCAGTCTTACAACAAACATCCCAAGAAGTCAGGAGAAACATCAGCCTCAAACACTACCTAAATCACTGGTTCCTGCCCAGGAGCAGCGGGCGCAGAGTCAGAAAAGTTGGGCCCCTTTGGACTGTTTCTAGCGGAGGAAACCATTTAGAGAAGCGTAAAGCTACTTTTCAAGTCCCCGTCCTATGACTGAACTGTGGAGGGGGGTTCAGGCGCTTGAACAGACGTTACTAATGCTTCCCTGCACCGTTGGGGGAATTCTGCATTTAATTCTGGGACTTTCTGGCATGCAGCATGTGGAGAAAAGGCACTACGGAGTGTGGAACTCCCTGCCACTGGGGCACAGGAGGCAGAAATGGCTGAAGAGTGATTACAACCACCAGTGCTAATAACTGTTTTCTAGCAACCACTGCTTGGTAATGAGTTTTATCAGAGACAGACGGGATCCGACAGTAAGATCGAGACAGTAGAACCTTTTCCATTCGCTTGCTGGGATTAATAGCACGTTTATTAGAACAAGGAGAGGTCGTTGCGTTTTGGTGGGGGGGAGATTATCTCATTGCTTAAAGCTAGTTAATGTTTAAGTCTAAAAATACCTTTGCAAAAGGACAGAAATTTATAGTATATAATTAATAATAAAGAGCTTTACTGAACTATTGTGGATTGTTTGGTACGGGTGGAAATTCTAGTTTAAGAGAACAGCAAATCCGTGTGATTTGCAGCCATGTGAATGGCATGATTACATAATGTCTATAAAATGAATAATTTCTCTTCTAGGACTTTATGGAGATTTGGATACTCTGCCAGACTACTGAAAACTAATCATTTTAGGACAGCTGCATCGAATACATCATTTCCAGCGGTTTGGATGCTGTTGGAGCAATATTCTGGCAGCATACCTGGGCTCTTTGTAGCAGTGAAAAGAAATAGGTTTTTTACAATGCCTGAAAGTGTGGAGGATAAAGCTAATCTAGAACTCTATTCGCCGCATCCTGACGTGCGTGGGATGACACGACTCAACAGAGACGCTTTTAAAAGGACGGTTGTCGTGCCAGCTCTTAGAGTCAAGAAAGAAACCGTAAATGCTCTGCTGAAGTCCCTAAAACATACGGTACTACAGCGTCCTGGTCTAAAGCGAGTGGTTGAGGATCCAGGAGATCAGGACAGTAGGCTTGTTATTTTGGATCCTCAGAAAATACCAGAATTCTCTTTGGGAGAATCGGAGCAAGAGGTATTAAAACAGCTTGATGTTCATCCGGAGGTGTCCAGGTATAACTTGGAGCTGACTTACGAGAATTTCAAGTCTGAGGAGATCCTACGAGCAGTCCTTCCTGAAGGTCAAGAAATCACCTCTGGATTTAGCCGTGTTGGTCACATAGCTCATTTGAATCTTAGAGATCATCAGCTACCATACAGACATTTGATTGGTAGGTTAAATAACTCTGAAAAAAAGCAACTTGTATACTTTGTATATTGTTAAAAAGATATTTTAACAATTATTTTACCTAGAAATTATGTGTACAAAGAAAACTCGATTGTTTTTCTTTCCTTTCATTCTATTTTGACTTCAAACGGCCTTGTGCTGCTGCTGTAGCTGCGCACAGGAGGCACGGTTCCCTCTTACAGTCATGGTGGTCTCCCTTCACGCAGCGTTGGGTCAGGGTAAGGTATGTGCCTCAGGAAAATGTCCCATCTGCAACCCTGAATCGTTAGGGTAGTTCTAATACATGCTTAACTTTGGTTAATTTAACTGTAAGGAGCAGTGGTTGTATCTCTTGCACAACATGAAGAGACTGTAGTCCCTTAACCGGCATATCTTTTGCCCTCTCTTTCAGGGCAGGTTATAATTGACAAGAATCCCGGAATCACCTGTGTAGTGAACAAAACCAGTATTATTGACAGCACGTACAGAAATTTTGAGATGGAAGTGCTCGCTGGAGAGAGCAACCTGGTAACCAAGGTACAGGTTATTGTAAATGTAATATGCCCAGAGGCACCTACTGGAAATGTGTGATGAAGAGACGCTGTTAAGTGCCCTTCCTGACCCCTGCTTTAGAGTGTAAGAGCTGGCAGTTACGTGTACGTTCGTTTCTCCTGGTCTGCCAAGAGAAACTCGCAGCCATAGGTGTTCTTTCGAGCTCACAGCCTGGATCTTAACGACACGTAAAAGCAGCTGAAGTCAAGGTTTCTTACAGAGGTACTAATCACAAACTTTTACTGGGGGGAATTTCTCACTCTAAAGCCAAACTATTTAGTGGGTTTGATGTAAGCAAATGCTGTTTCCTAATTTCACCAAGCCTCGTACGGTGGCTGGTGTAGAACGTGAGACCGCGTGTTTAGATCTCACTGGCTTTGCCACCTGGGCAGGCTGTTGCCTCTGCCTGTTCCCTTCTCTGCCAGCAGCAAGACAAAGCTCGTCCCTCCTCTGTTTTAACGTTTTTCAGGTGCAAAGCATGTGTGCTGCCAAGCATTCTTCACGTAGGGTTTCTTGTCTTGAGCTGGAAACTTGGCCACTGGTTTGACCAAAAAGTACTTTTCCTAACTGTTTTCTACTTCTCGAAGAGAAAACAGCAGATCACCAAATCAAAGAGTTGAACCGCTTGGTAGAACATCCCGTACGTGCTCAGAGAAGGCGTTTGAATTGTCAAGGCAGAAGGGACAATCAAGTATTTCGCAGATGGTATTAGCCCATCTAGCACACCGCTGCGCTGCGCACCGAGGAGTGCAGATACGCTTCACTGTGCCGTGCTGGCACGGCGAATGAGGCAGGGATTTGGATCCAAAGCTGCTTTGCTGCGGTGTCATGCAGTTCCAGCGTGGTGGTGCAAAGTGGGTATTTGCATCCCGCTCTCGTTTGAATAAATAATGGGGGTTTTTAGGTCTGCTCTTAAGATAGTGGTCATCCCGAAGTTTGGGTTTGGATCAGTTTCCAGACTGTCACCTTGAGAGAGAAAATACGGTGTTCTTTCCAACTGCAGAATTGGCTCCCCATGGCTTTGAGTTTGGCTGTCTGGTGCCGTTCTTGTGCTGTATCATTCTCAGACGCTTATTTACTGCGTGGACTCCGCTGAGGAGGGCTTGAGGCATCTTCCCAAGGTCTGCTTTCAATAAAGGAGCTGTCAGCCAGCCACAAAGCTCTTGAAAAGCCGCAGATACGGTGTTTTTTTCTTTTTTATGGTCATTTTAAGTTGCTGCTTTATTTCCACCTGGTGACCGAGACAGCATAAACCAGCCATCTGGATTGACAGTTGGAACAGCCCTTATGGCTATTTCTGATGAGTAGATCTGTTTACACGAGATTCGTGTGGACTGCTAACGGGACGGACGTCAACGTGCACATCACCTTTTGATGGAGCACCTTTGTTTTTAACCGTCTTAATTAACAGTAATGCCTAAACATGCCTGAAATTTGAACACAGAGGCTTAAGCAAATGTTTTGGACTTTCAGGTCAAAGAAAATAACATTGCGTACGAGTTGGACTTCTCCAAAGTCTACTGGAACCCACGTCTTTCCACGGAACACGGCCGTATCGTTGAGCTTTTGAAGCCCGGTGATGTCCTTTTCGATGTCTTTGCTGGGATTGGACCTTTTGCTATTCCAGCAGCGAAGAAAAAGTGCCACGTGTTTGCAAATGATCTCAATCCTGAATCCTACAGCTGGCTTCTGCACAACTGCAGACTGAACAAAGTAGCCGACAAAATAAAAGCGTTCAACATGGACGGCAGGGACTTCCTGCGGGGGCCAGTACGAGAAGAACTAAGTAAAGAGCTCCCGCTTCTGCGAGAAGAGCAGAAAACCTCTTTTCACGTAGTCATGAATCTGCCAGCTCTGGCTATTGAGTTTCTAGATGTTTTCAGGCACCTCTTGGTGGGAGAGCCCTGCCGCGCCGCCGGCCTCCCCACCGTGCACTGCTACGGTTTCTCCAAACGTGACGACCCAGCCAAAGATATTCAAGAGCGAGCCGAAGCTTCGCTGGGAACCTCCCTGGACGGACGCTGTTCTACGTACCTGGTTAGAAACGTGGCACCGAACAAGGAGATGCTGTGCATCAGTTTCCAGATTCCGGCGGACGTGCTGTACAAGAGGCCCTGCCCCGAGGAAGGTAAGGAACGAGCCTCCGACGTGGCTCTTGGATTTCAGGCTACGCCTTTTGCTGTCTCGGCCTGGTCCCACCTTCTCAGCCCCGCTTCAGCCGCCTGACAGCGAGCTGTGAGTACGGAGCTAGTCGGCGAGACTGGGCGCCGGCACGTGTGCGGCAGCTGCAGGGCTTCGTGGGCTCTTGGGAACGGCGATCCGCTAGCGATCCGCTCCTCTGATCTCCGCATGAGCCTGCGCGGGAAAAGCGGTGGAGTGGACAGGATCATCCCGCAGGCCTTTGCGCCCTAGGCGGCGTTCTGGGGGAGGGTGGGGTATCTGACGCCAAGCGCAGCATTCTGTTACCTAAATGCCTATCAACGGGAGCTTCGTTTTCACGCGGGGGAGAACGGTGCGCTTCCAGGGACTGGTCCAGTTCTCCCTTTCCGTTTAGGTCTGGAGTCGCTACCTGAGCAGGATCCGGTTCTGTACAGTTTAACTGAGAAACAGATACCTTCCGAGATCTTTAATGATTTTTTTTTAAATTTTTTAATAGTTTTTAATAACTGGTCATTTGTTCCTTGAAGAACTTGTAGTAGCCAGTTGGTTTCGGTGATCCTGGGCTTTGCACTGCGTGACGGGTGAAGAGCGGGGAGGCTTTCAGTCTGCCCTTACGTGAACTGGAAAGGGGTTTTGTTAAACTTCCATGCCACGAAACTAATTTTGACACTGGTTTTGGGCAGCACGGAGAGGCAGGTCAAAATGTAGAGCTTTTCCGACAGTCCTTTTTGGTGTTTAGTAAAGACGCCCCGTTATTGCTGTAAGAGTTTTCATTTGTGACTGTTAATCCTGATTTGAACTCTCACCTCTTCCTGTTAAATCCCTCAGGTGCCACCTGGCTTGTGGTTTAGCTCCGTCTCTTCACTGTACCTCAAGCAACTTACTTTTTCTAACCCTCTTCCAGCAAAACCAGCCTCGAAACGCCTGTGTGCCGGCAGAGGACGACCTGAAGAAAAGGCACCGAGCTGAGGACGGGCGTTACGGTAACTGCCTTAGCATCTGCGTAAGGCCTATGTAGCTTCCCTCTGCTTTACCCCTTGGGTTGCTTGAAGCGTACCTGCTACCCGTCTGAGGCGCTGCGATGCTAACGCGCGTGGCGGCTTTCCTTCGTGAGCCTCGCTTCCTCCTGCCTTTGCCTTTGTTTTCAGTTGTGGGATCAAGATGCCGATTGAAACTGTTCTTACAAAAAAACCCAATAAACCCGCTCTTTTGGTAATAAATGTGTTTGGGTACTTTTCCGCTCCCTGTTGTTTCGCGGCCCCGGATAATTCACTGGCGGAGACGGGGCCGGTGTTCCGCTCCGTTATTTTGATAACGTGCGGTCTGCGGCGAAAACAGTTCTGCGCTTGGTCGGGCCGAGCAAGACGGCTGGTGTAACCCTCGCCCTGGGTTCCCTTTGCGGAGGGTTTTGGTGTTCCTGAGGTTTGGTCGGGGATTAGTTGACTCCTGATGCAGCGTCTGCCCGCCCTTAAAGCGGGAAGGACTCCAGTGCCGTTTGCCCATCCTCCGATGGAGGACGCGCTTGCGTTGAAGTGCCGGGCTGAAAACCAGTACCTGGCCGAGCAGCGCTCTCGCCCTGGAACCGCATCCTCCTGTGCCTCTGCCCTCTCCCGGCTCTCCGACCGCTCTCCGCTGCAGTCCTTGGATGATCCCTCTGGCTGGCTGCAGGGATTCCAAACCCCTCTGCCTTTGATTTCCTTATCTCACCCGCCCAGGCTGTTGTTGGGCAGCATCAACACAACGGGTTTCTTTGCAGAGAGAACTGGGATCACCCTCTGGGTTTCAGCTCTTCCTGCAGTCCTAGCTCGGTGCTCAGCCCCAGCGACTCGGTTACCCGGTGCCCGCCCTGGCTCTGCTGCTGTGGCTCCATCACTGGGGCCTGGAACCTGTTGTCCGGCTTCTCCCCACACGACCGCCAAGGCCCGCGGATTTGCTTTGCCCAGTGGCTCTGTTACAGCCTTTCCCTCGGCTACGCAGCTGGTGCTCGAGAAGCCGGCACCGCCTGGGCACCGCTCACTGCGTTTATCAAACCGGGGGGAACCACCGTGGTGCACTTGTGCCGTCCTGAGAGCTGCTGTGCAACCGCTGCCCTGGCCTGAATCAACGGATTCAACGTGGCTGCGTTGCGAACTGAACATGGAGCAGGTCACGGGCGAGGTGGGTCCTGCCTGGTCCGGGTGAGCCCACAACGTTATGGACTCCCCCCCGGCGTCCCCGGCTGAATCCCAGGAGGACTGCCACTGTCTCGCATCTGGGAATGCTGTGGAGACAGGCTGTCGGGCATCTGGGACCGAGGGAGCGAGCTCCCGCAGCTTCTGGCCGCTAGGAAAAGAGCTAGGCCCAGCGGTGGTGGCAGCCGCCTCCCGTGAGCGAGGGAGCGGATAAATAAAGGGCACGTCCACGTTCAGGCCTCAGGTGAGAGGGCAGGAGGAAGGGCCGCAGGCGAAAAGCCACGCTCACCTCGGAGCTAGGCCGCCACAAGCCAAGCCCAACGCCGGCTGCACGGCTACATCCTACAGCAGCCCAGCCGCAGGCTGTGCGTCCGGGGCCGCGGCCCACCCGCAGCAGCGCTCCCCAGGCTCTTCTACGCCGCCGCCTCGGCGTAACGTCACCCGTCGGCAACTATCCTGGGCACAAACGCCAGGGTTTCGGGGAAAGGGCAGTGGAAATTCTGGCACCTCCCTCCGCTTCCCTCAGTAAAGGGAGCAGAGTCTGGAATAGAGCTTATTCTTCTCTTTATTACAACATAGAAAAAACACGTCATTCGTACACTCCCCCGCGCCTGCCGCCGGATGTCCCGTACGACGCGGTCCAGGCTTTAGAGGCGCGGCTGTCCTGAGCAGTTCCCGGTCTCCTCCAGCTTATACAGGCTCACGCCAAGACCAACCCTGCCACAGCTCCCCGTCTCTGCTGCAGCCCACGACGAGGAGAGGGGACGGAGCACGTTAAAAGCAGCGGGCGCAGGGGCCAGGGACATCCCCAAAGCCAGACAAAGGGATGTTCCCGCCACAAGAAGCCGCTGAGCACGCGACAGGAAAGTCGCGGAGCCGCACGGGAACAAAACGAACCCCATTCTGAGGAGCGAGCTAGCCTCGGATCAAGGCTTCCCGGGTTGCTGCTTCTGGAGGGACTCGGCTAAAGATCTGGTGTGGGCAGAGGTAAGAACCGAGGGACGTCCGGAAGTTCCTGCACGGGAGTTGTGTCAGCACAGTTCCGGGGTTTCTCATCTCGCCCAGCTGGCAGGAGGAGGAAAAACCCACTTGTCTGAAGCGGGGAAACCAGTTTTATGGGAAGAAAACGTAGGCTTGAATACTGACACTGAATGGTATAATCAAAACGGCATTTAAACGCTTGTGCAAATAAAACCCTGCAATAAGAGTAAAACCACAGACTTTATTAAAGTCTGGCTTGGTTTGGGTTTTTTTTAGAAAAGAAGTTTGCAAGTGTATTTCTTTAAACCTCAGCCCTACACAGCGGAGTTACTCACACCTTCCATCAGATGTGGGTTATTGCCTCAGCCTCCCTCAGCAATGGCTCACGAGTTGCCCCCTCCACAAAAATGTATGTACCATTTTACAAAGCTCTCGTGCAGAGGGGGAGTTTTCCCCCTCCAACACTTACACGCAGCCGGTTTTCCACCGAGCAGCCGCTCCAGCTTAGCCGTCACGCAGATGGCAGCAGTTTCACCCAACCCTGGTTGGCTTCTCGCTCCGCTCGGCGTCCCCCGATCCGGGGCGGATGCGCTCCGGCTAGCTGGGGTGCCAGAAAAGGCAGCTGAACGCGTCCTGTAAGGCTCGGTGACAAGCAAGAGAAGAAGTGTAGCCCCCGGCAAGATCCTGCGGAGAGGCGGCTCGTACGTGGTTGAGGTACCTGAAACAAAGAGAAGCAGCGTTTTAGGACTGACCAACACAGCAAAGACCCGCGCGGTGCCCAGTACGGTGAGGTCCAGGCTGCTTTTTGGGAGAAAGCAAGGAGTCAGAGCTGCCTACTGCCACCCCCCGATGAACGCACCCGTGTAGAGCTTCCAGTAGTTAAAGCGGCAGCGCTGACGCACCTTCAGACGAGCGGCGCACCGAGAAACCTCGGCTCTTTGCACCCGCGGTCAAGTACCCTCGCTGGTTTGTCTTGTCTGTGCTCGCTCTGGGGGGAGCGTTGCGTTTTCCCCCCCTTTGGTAGTTCCTTCTAAGACAGCGACGATGACACAAGCTTTCCTTCGCTGCCCCAGGGGTCAGGGTCTCAGCTCTGTCCGGCTAGCGCTGGGCGCTCCCAAGAGCCGACTGTGCCGGCTGCTCTGGTGACAGCAGGGCTGAACTTCCTGCCCTCAGGCCTATCCGCACCTGGAGTACATCCACTGACTCCAGGGAGCTGGGTCTGCAGGGAGCTGTCACCAACATTTGGGCTAACGAAGCCTCTCAACCCCGCCGCGATTAAGCATCGTCACCCATCTGCGGCGCCAGCTAACGTTACGCTAAAGCAGTTGAGTTGGCATGGACACACGGTACCCACGCCGGCACCGCCGCAACCTCCTGGCTCCCCTTAGCTCCTTCCGAGGGCTCGAGCCCAGCGAAGACAGACACAAGAGCAGATTCTCCACTGGTGTCACACCAAAAGCCCGGACAGAGACACGGGCTGTAGCCTCACGCGCACAGCACGACGACGGTCTCCCATTCGGAGCACCACGTGGAATAGCAACGACGGCAACGGCTGCTCACTGTTGCCCTGCAAGCCCTGAGCGTCAGCTAGCCGGTCTGATTCATCGCTTGGTACGTGCTGCTCCCGGGAAGGTTGAGTCATTCCACCTCTGGCTTGGCACTTCAAGCATAAACTTGCAAAACGCATACGGCCTTTTGTAACGGTATCCCGAGAAACCTAAACCAGCTGCACTTTTGGCAGGAAAATACAGGACCACCAGTAAAATATCCAAAACAGTTGCATCTTTTAATTTATGACTGTACGCTGTTTCCATAAAGAGTATATAAAACAGGTCAGATTTTATGGGTAAGACACAATAAACAGTCATACCCGCCGATGCCATAAACGTGTAGAAAAAGAGGTTGCTTAGAAATTATTAATTACAGGTTTGAAACTGTATTTCTTACACCTAATAACCGCAGCGCGCGGACACGAGCGACGTTGCGGAGCGATTGTTGGCGAGACGCTAAATTAAGAGCCTGAATTTGCCCCCCTCCGTGGCCGGGCTGAGGTGAGCTCTGCTGCTCCGTACCAGCTCGTCACGAGCCCGGTCCCCGCTGCTGGGCACCGGTTCCCATCAGCACGGGCACGGACCTCGGGGCACAGAGCCTTTTAACAGCGTTTAGTCCAGAGGGAACCTACAGAGACAGCAGGGAAGCTGGTGCCGTCTCTCAGCCTGCGAGGAAGATGCTCTGCAGGGAGCCCCGGGATTGCGGGAGAATGCATTTAACAGATTTCACTTTTTTAAAATGTTCTTGTTACCTGTCCCTTAATATTTTAGCAGGAAAATCTCATCCTTCCCAAAGGCCTTTTACAACTGCTGTGGGAAACAGGAGCTCCTTCCCCCAGCCAGGAATGACGAAGGGATACCGACAACAACAAAGAATTTCCTTCGAAACGCTGGTGTGAAACTACCTCCGCCCTCCAAACCAGAGTCTTATAAAAATCAATTCCCACCCCGGATTTTGCTTCCATCCTGTTGATTTCATTGCACAAACTTCAGTTTCCACTCGCGTCCAGAGAACGCGGGGGCGTGTTTTACGCTCCTACGTTAACGGAGGTTGGTCGTGTGTTTTTCACTGCTTTTCTTCCCTTCCGTTACCCAGCGTATCGCTGGCAGGAGAGCGGCGGAGCCTACAGTTTCCCTTTTGTTAGGTCATCTGAAAGGGGGGCACCAGTTTCGTAAGAGGGCCTGACTGACAGCTATCGCAGCGTTAGAGTCAAGTGGCGTGCCGCGTCCGAAGCAATACAAAACCATCACCAAAAAAGGCTCAAATCAACTTCTTACCACAGCAACCCGCGCTCGTTCTCCCCGCTCCTGCGAAACCCACGCCACACGCTGCCGGCTGGCACGCGGGGTCTTCATTTGCTCGTTAAGTATCGAAACCTACCGCCCCCGACCCGTTTCGTTGCCGTGGCGCACCAGGCAGTCGCAAGGAATCTGCCGCGCTGAAGCCGCGCGAGGAGAAGCGAACGTTTCGCCGGCTTTTCCGCACCGATCCCGGTCTGTGCTGCTTCAATCCTTCAATCCGGCCGTGCCCTCCGCAGGAGAATCCCTCGGAACGGGATGCCTGGCAGAGGTCAGCACGTCTTTTCACGTGCGCGCCCTTACAACAGCGGCAGGAAGAAGCGCTTGCCAAGTTTTGTTTCCAAGAAGTTGAGCTCCGTTAGGTCTCAGGACCTGGAGGTAATTGCTCTCGCTCGTTAGCAGATTCCAGCACACTAGGTCTGGTTTTCATAGGTTTATTTTAAGTACCTGTAAATCTTATAAGCAGAAACCAGGAAAGAGAGGTTTGCTTTTTCTGGTGCAGAGGTTTTTTTCATGTAACTTGTTTTTGCTGAGGGCAGACGAAACGCTGACGTTAAGAAAAGCCCGCACTATGATTTCTGAGCAGGGCTGCAGGGCTGCGTGTTCTCTGCCCCACGGGTTTACACTTCCCAGTCACCGTAATGCCTACGCTCCGCTCCGGGCTCTGCCCAAACAAGCCCCCTTCCCTTCGCTCCAGCCATTGGATGTTGATCTTCCCCGTTAACCTTTCACGTCAGTTAAAACACGTCGTATTTTGTTCTTCACGAGCCTTCAGGGGGCTCATTCCTGACCTTCAGTTCCTCATCATCGTGGGGGAAAAAAAAAAAGCACCTCCTGTTTTCAAGGAAAGAGGCTTAATTCACACTTGGGCAGAGGTTGAGAATCAAGCTGGCCATTCCTGAGGGTGGGTTTCCTTCACGGTTTTTTCCGAAGGCCGTGTCACCATCACTTCATCAGGACTGACCGGGATGGCTGGAGAAGCACGCGTCGGCGCTCAGCAAGGCAGCGACCCCCCCGCGCCACTCGGCACTGCCGTTTCTGAAAGCCAGGGGACCCAACACCAGCGCGTCAGACGGTAACGCCCGGGACCACCGGCGAACGTCCCCTTCGCTGCTAGACAGGGCGGTCTTGTGTCCGAGAAACTCCGCAGAGGCTTCAGAAATAATCAGGATGGAGAAAGCACAAGCAACCCAGGCTAGAACAACACCCCAACCAACAAGCCGGACACGCCCCACGGTACTTTTCACACAACCTTCCCCCGGTAAATTCAGCCCCACCGGAGTTCCTGCACACGCACTGCCGGAGGTGCACGTGGAGCACTACGCATTTGGCGTACAGATCATACTCCTGCTGATCTATCAGCTATTTTATGGGGGTGAAGAAAAGAAAAATCATTCACAGGTTGTTTGACAGAAGAAAAAATAAAAAAGATAATGTAACTCTATTCCCCGGAATAGATTTACTGCTCATCTGATTATCCGCAGTATCCAAGACGGCAAGTAATGGGGCAGACATTAGATCTGGGAAATTTTCCAGATTCATCATTTAAATAATAAATAGCGGTTGTATGAAAGCAAGCAAAATACTCCAGCCTGGAAAGGTGCGTAAAGCATTAGGAACGCGGTAGCACACTGCGCTCCGGAGCCTTTCTGGAGACGGTATCTTCGTGAGGTTTACCGAGTCTCCAAGATGAGCTGTCGGCGCGTTATTCCGGGCACCCCTGCAGAGACTGGGTCCCAGCAGATGAGAAAGGCGCGTAGAAACCAGGCTTCCTGGGCTCAGGCAGAGGAATGCGTGGCCTGGCTTACTCTGTAGCCCCTGAGCAGGTAAAAACTGGGCTCCCCCAAGTCACTCTTGGCTTGAACCAGCTCTACCAGTCTACCACAAGGCAGAATTTGCATATAAGTGGAATTCATTGCAGTTCTTCAGGAAATCACCCCGGGAAGTTCATTTGGGAACAGGTCTTTGCTAGGTGTTGGCTACGCGGAGTGGCTCTCGTGTCCAGGAGGCTGAAGTGCCTAAGGCAGGACAAAAGCACAACAGGCAGGAAGCTGGTACTCAGAGTAGTAGTCCAGCACAGCAACTCATCCCTCCGCAGACTAGCTACAAGCTTGATCCCAAGCCCTCAAAAGTGAAAAAGCAGCCTTTCACTTATTTTAACAGATGCTCTTCGGGTATTACCATCCCTTTCAGATCTCAAAAACCGAACAGCTATGGCTGGTGTCAGAAATCCCTGCTGAACGCCGCCAGCACAGCCTGTTCCAACGTACGATGCCCCTTCGACAGGGCCACGAACTCGGCAAGGGCACCCCCCGAGCCCCGCTCAGCTCCTCCCGCAGCCCTTGCGCTCCCAGCCCCGACGGCAGCCAGGCACCTACCGCCGGCCGCTCTCCTCCGCCCTCCGGGACAGCAAGGACTGGACGGGAGAAATCCATTTCCTAGCGGAATAGGGAAAATGGTTCCCTGGAAAGGAGTAGGTCCATGGCTGCATCAATGAACTGAGATATCATTCGGTTGATAAATACAGCGTAACAGTTTTAATTACTTTAATTTGAATGTGTCCAGGAAGTCAATAAAATGGACAAATTATCACAGCGCAGGGTTGGCTGCCAGCACCAGCAAACGGGCAGGCAGCTATAGCTGGGAGGAAGGGGGGGCTTGTTTGGGGGCTTGGGAGGGTTTTTAATGCCTCTGGATACTACACCTCCGTGTACCCAACTGCAGTAATCAGTGTGAATGTCATGAAACTGCTGAGTATAATGAGGCCCAAATACAACAGATAACAAGGCAGGCCAAAAAATAATACATATTTTTAACCAGATTACATCACCCGTTAGTCCTGCAGCAGGACCAAATGCAGCCCACAGTGCAGGGCTACAAGGAAAAGTCACTCTAAATACCACCATACGGCTTCGGCTACCAAAAAAACTTGCCGAAGACAACAAAGGAACTACCGTAACCCCCACCTGCAGACAGCACATCCACCAGTTCAGATTCAGCTTGGTAAGTCACTTTGATGTTTTATTATTAACACTGTTTAGCCATGCTAGTTTTCTGAGGCCTCTGTGGGCCAAAACTGCTCACCAAGGCATCAGGTGAGTGCCAGACCCAGTCTTTTCCCTGCCACAACCTGCTCGCCTCCAGCACCTGAAGGGGCCGGACAAGATAGCCGGGGGAGACTTTTTACAAGGGCCTGCAGTGACAGGACAAGGGGTAATGGGTTTAAATTGAAACTGGGGAGATTTAGATTAGATATCAGGAAGAAGTTCTTCCCGGAGAGGGTGGGGGGCACTGGGACAGGTTGCCCAGAGAAGCTGTGGATGCCCCATCCCTGGAAGTGTTCAAGGCCAGGCTGGATGAGGCTTGGAGCAACCTGGTCTAGTGGAGGGTGTCCCTGCCCATGGCAGGGGGGTTGGAACTGGATGGGCTTTAAGGTCCCTTCCAACCCAAACCATCCTGTGATTCTGTGATTTCACACGCCCATGCCCCGTGAGAATGCGCAGAACTGTCACTTACTTGTGACGACCCACAGAGCAATGCCCGGGGTTCCCCTCGTTCAAACCATCACGTGACCCAGCGCAGAAGCTCCACAGCCTCTTGTAAAGCCACCGCACGTGCCTCCAGCGCAGGGCACGCGGCAGCGATTCCCTTACCGAGGGGCGGGAGCTGCCAGAATTGACTGCCGAACGCGCGGGTGGCGTCGGGAGCAAACCCTCCGCTTCCAACTGACTTTACCTTTGATGACGTTTCCAGGGGCTCGCTTGAGTTGCTTGGAAGTAAACAGATCTATACTGAGATCATGTCTGAGTATTCCCCTCCCCCGGCCCGTACTTCAGAGGGAAACTTCATCCCACCTTCCAATAAGAAAAAGCCTTCATCTTGCAATAAATTCTTCAAAATCAGACGCCTACTGACACTAATGGGTCTCTACTTTGTACAGTGAAGATTTAAGAGGAAAAAAAACCTTAACTGGGAGTTTGAGCTCATGGCTCCCAGAACTTCTGCTTCGCAGTTTTAGGTCTTCTAGTGGAAGAACTCTGTTCTACCAAGAGTAGCTTTCCCCAGCAGAAAAGCCAAGAAAACCTCAACCCACCAAATCAACCCAAATCAACCCAGGACTTCTGGCGATTCGGTTTAGGCTCTTCCATCTGCTTTTTCTGAACAGAAATCCGTTTCAAACGCTGTCGGAGCCTCTCCGGGCAGGAGTTCACAACTGCGTGTGGTGAAAGGAAGTTCTTTAAGATGAAAATAAACCAGGATTGCCACAGCACGGCTCGGCGAACCTGGAGCAGCACGGAAGGGAAAACGAAGCCTAGACAAGTCGTATCAGCTGTCTCTGCTACAGCCGGTTCTGACTCCACAAGCAGAATCGGTGATGAGTTATTCCTCCCTCTTTTTCCCCTTTCCTCTTGCCCTTCTGTCAAAGGGCGAACATTCCAGACCCTGGCAGCCCAAAGCCGCCCGTGCCCCGCTGTAAGAGCAGCCCGGCTGCACCCCGCGGCTCCTGCTCCGAAAGCAGCAGCTTCGCTCCTTGCCATTCCGCTACCACGGTGACCAATAAAAGCATCTCCGGAGCATTTAACGTCAAAACGTTTCGCATAAACCGTTTCCTCTCCTAATGGTGAAACAGAAAGGTGAACTGCAAGAGAGAACTGACGCCTCTTCCAGAGGTTCCATTGCACGCGACCGATGACATCGGTGAGTGGAGCTCTGAACCCTGCAGCAGAACCATCCTGAAGTGCAGAAACGCTCCTTGTGGGGTTAGAGAACAGAATCACATTTTCCCATATTACTTTTCCTGAAGAGTTCCTCTTTCTGTGATGAAATCCAGGCTCCAGAGACCAGACATTTCCACTGAACAGCTATGACACTGGGGGACGGCACAGAGGGAGATGTTCTTGTGACATCCATCTCGGGGTACATCTGCGGCGCTCCTAAGTGAGCGCATCGTGACAAACCCAAACAACACTCTCTTACTGGTAAAAAAAAAAAGCTTAAAAGAAGAAAAGTTTGGGAGAGCATCTGGCTTCCATCATTTCCCTGGCACCGCAATTCTACGGCTGCTCTAGTTTTTAAATAGACAGGAGAGCAGAATCAGGTACTCGCATCCATTTAACACCTAGATAAACATTTGCTCTGGGAGTAGCTGAGAAGCCGGAGCTATCGCCTCATGGTAGGATGAAACAGCGTGGAGAAAGGAAGATCAAAGAACAAGGAGAAAGGCTTCAGCCCCACAGAAACTATCTGACACAATTTTAAAAGTGGATGTTTTAAAGTGTAAAGACAGGAAACTAATGATGAAAAAGGTTTTATAGAATAAAGGAAGCTTTGTATTACCCTGACCTCATTATGCACTTTCTACGCCGCAGGCTGAACGACAGGCCTGGGATACCACTTGCAGGCTGCGCATACAGGTTTCTGCAGGTACTGCCAGCAACAGCTTTCAGACAACTGAAACACAACAGCTTTCAGACAACTCCAGTCCCACTGCAGGGTCCTGCCCAGGAAGGCACCAGCCTTGATGCAATTATTCCATGTGGAGAGGGACTACAGCCTCAAAGCACTAGGGACTACAGACCTAAAGACTGTCTTCGAGGCCAGGCTGGATGAGGCTTGGAGCAACCTGGTCTAGTGGAGGGTGTCCCTGCCCATGGCAGGGGGGTGGAACTGGATGATCTTTAAGGTCCCTTCCAACCCAAACCACTCTATGATTCTGTGACTTAGAGCACTGGAATGGGATATAAACCCCTTAACCCATCTTCAAAGGAACTGCAAATCCAATGACACCTGCAGACAATATGTTTAAAACGTTAAGTTAAATAACCCTCCTCCTTCCACTGAGGAGCTACACAAGCTGGAGATTTACATTCAGCAAGAACTGAGGTGTGTAAATCCAAGGCATGTTTGATAAACACATTTTGCACCTCATGTGAGCCCAGAATTCACCACGGGGGTCTGTATTTTTCCTTTGGTAATATTCAAACGCTACATTTAACCAGGTTCTCTTCATATCTGACCGGGCAGCGTCACTTGAGGTGAGGTGCAACGGTTCCACCCTTAACAAACGGCAACGCCGGCGCAAGGCAGCAGCCATTCCCGTCTTTGCAGCAGACTCAGCGATCGGAGCTAGCGCAGGAAACAAGTGACAACAGGGGTCATGTTGTCTTGTGCGAGGTTTTTTAAGTTTAAAAATAAAAGAAAACCCCTAAGCTGGTGGAGCGCACCATCACCCCCGGCGGTCACGCTTCCGAGAAAGGAGGCATCTTCTCAGCTGGTCCAAGTCAACACAGTCTATAGATTTCCGCGCTGTTACGGGGCAGATTCAAGACAACGATTATCTGAAAGTTCTCCTCGCTTTAGTGAGCGACTGCCTGTTTTAAAATAAAAATGGGAAATGGAAAGCAGAACCTGCAAATACATTAATCCTTCGCAAGCAAAGGAAAACTAAAGGCTAAACCCCAATTTCTTTTGGTTTGCGTGTTTCAGCACTATAAAGGATATTTCATCCAAGTGCTGTGCTGACCTTTCAGCTGTTGGGGGGCTTCCTCACAGGGCTTGGGGCTTCCTTTTAATGGCTCTGTGTGCGCCAGTCGAGAACCGTCACCTGTTAAGCTGCGTGAAGAGTTTGCTCCTCGTTGCTCACCGCACATCTTGGCGCCGCGCGTCCCGCCGGCGTTCCAGCTGCCATCTCTAAAACACGCGCAACCGCTCGGATGAGTTTCCCCACACACACACTTTAAACTGAAGGAATTTCTGCTTAAACCGTTTCCCAGATAGCTGCTTGAATTCATTGCCCCGTGCAGCAGCTGGCAGTGAAGGGTTAATGTTTATTTCTAGAAGCCTTGCTCAGAGGAAGCCTTCCTTCAGCCCAAGCGACTTCCGTAACTCGCGCCTCCGCGAGCGGAGGGGTTGGGAAGGCTCCGGGATGAGCGGGGGCACCTGGTCCCCCATTTGTCATCTTCCTGAGGTCACCCGCCAGCTGTCCGTCCTCTCAACACCCGGCCTCGCCGCGGCGGCGAAAGCATTCTCCCTCGCTCAGGTTTCCAGGTCTGAACTTCCAGATACAGTAAATCAATCAGCCATCGCAGAAACGGCTCAAACAACTGCAAGTAAAGCACTTTAACACCCTTGAGCGGCCTTCGCTGCGTAACAAGGACACTGCAGTCCTCGCCGGAATCCGGCAGCGCGCTCACTCCGCATGACTAGTGTGGATTACACTCCGGAGCGCTGCAGAGCTGCGGCTACATTTAGTCTATGACTAAATCAGGCTCCACTCGTACTTGACCCCGAGAAGAATGTCATTGATCACAAGGGCATTTTCTCAGCTATGATCTCCCTGTCTTTTTTTCCTTTTTAATGCCTAAAAAGGCCATTAAGCCATCATTTCTGTAACTGCAAAGTAGCTCTCTTTAACCTGTTGTGGACATGTTTTGGCATGGCTCGATCTTCAACTTCTTCGTCTCTCGCCCTGCCCGCCAACTCCGCTCGTCCTCCTGCGCTCAACGTTTAGGATAAAGGTCACCAGAAGATTGTGGAGATGTTTAAACAATTATTATTGCTCTGAGGAAGTTAACCATTGTTTTGCAACTGACTGCCTGAGTCAGGACTGTTTTCTAGGCTTATGTCTTTTCATTTTCAAGGATAACGCAAGTTCAGCCGTAAAGGCAGGACTGCATCCTTCCCCATAGCCAGGGAAACGTATTCCAGGATTCATCCTGGGAAACAGCATCTCTTCTGCAGGCAGGCAGAGAAAACACAACTTCTATTCTGAAAGACAGTTCTTTTGGACACACAAATTCCTCTTTTAGCATAAAAGCTCCCTACAGTCCCTCACTCCCTGCCTTTTCCTCTGACTTCTGCGCACCCCACCACGTACCATAAACCCCCTGGTGCATGGCAAGCAATCCATATTGATGAACTGGGGCTTTCAGCGAGCTACATGAAAAAGATTCCTCCTGGACCAGCTTCCATGTAAATTATACAGCTGAGAAGCAAACGCAGCCCTCTCCGAACAGAGCGCTCAGTCAGGAACACCTACAGAAAGACGATGGAGATGGTTTTCCCCCTTCTCGGTACATTTTGTTTGATGCGCAGTGCTGTGGCAACAGCCCACGAGTGGTGCAGCCGTGACTATCCAAGCGTGGGTCACAGGACAGCCTGCTGCAAGCAGACAGAGAGATTTTTGTCCCAGAGCTCTTGTAAGGACCTTGACTTCCAGCCCAAGGCTGGAAAATGGAGCGGCTGACAACATTTTACATTTTTTTACCACGCTGAAGGACTGTTTTAGTAACAGCAGAGGAGGACAGAGCCCCCGGGTATCAGGCATGGACACAGCCAGGCTGCAGACTGATGGAGATCAACAGCCTCCTTCACCCCTAGGCCCTCCCCCAGTTTCCGTCCTGCTCCTCATCCACCTGCCCTCTTGCACGGCTCCGAAATGCCACTGCAGGGCACTGACCTCAGTGGGAATGATGAGGCGGGAACTCAAATCACAAAATCACAGGATGGTTTGGGTTGGAAGGGACCTTAAAGATCATCCAGTTCCAACCCCCCTGCCATGGGCAGGGACACCCTCCACTAGACCAGGTTGCTCCAAGCTTCATCCAGCCTGGCCTTGGACACTTCCAGGGATGGGGCATCCACAGCTTCTCTGGGCAACCTGTCCCAGGGCCTCCCCACCCTCTCTGGGAAGAACTCCTTCCTGATATCTAATCTAAATCTCCCCACTTTCAATGTAAACCCATTACTCCTCGTCCTTCACTACAGGTCCTTGTAAAAAGTCCCCCCCAGCTTCCTTATCAGCCCCTTCAGCTACTGGAAGGTGCTGTAAGGTCTCCCCGGAGCCTTCTCTTCTCCAGGCTGAACAAGCCCAACTCTCTCAGCCTGTCCCCACAGCAGAGCTGCTCCAGCCCTCAGAGCATCTTTGTGGCCTCCTCTGGACTCGCTCCAACCGGTCGATAGCCTTCTGATGTTACGTTAAACATCACCTTCTGCCCCACCAGCATAAAGGGCTGAGAGCAGGAAAGCAGCAGCAGAAATGCATTTAACCCAGTCACTGTCTTTGCCCCCAAACCACTTCTGATGGAAAAAATACCATCTGAACCAAGCCCAAACTGCGTATAACCTCAGCCTTGAAGGTACTGTCTCCGCAGGTGAGCGGGTCAGTTCTGTTCTCACTGTGACGCAGCAGCCTCCGCTATGACAAAGCGGCAACGAACTCATGTCATGTGGTAATTCCAGCTTAATATGACTCAGAAACAAAATAGCACAAGAATTTCTAGAGGGTTTTTAACCTCTGATACCGATCAGATAAGTAAGCCGCCAAACCTAATAATTATCTCAGATGAATAACTACGAGCACAGAGCAAGTTAACAACTTGCTCTGTGCTCGTAGTTATTCATCTGAGATAATAAGAACCCAAAGTTATTTTCTTTAGGCAGTATTTGAGAAGCGTAATTATCGAAAGCAAAAAGATTGCAGTTTGAATGACACTATCTGAAGAAGATGAGACTGTTGAGGTCAAAACAAGGTGAAAAGAACAGCCTGCCTGGTATCGCAGCTGACTAACGCTCTAGTGCATCAGACCCTTCGCTTCTTCAGGTCTGGCTGCTGCTGATCAGGTCAGCATTTCAGCCTGACGTTGAGGATCAAGTTCACAGCTCTCAGCCATGCTGGCACTTGCTGCTCAGGAAGGCCTGGAAGAGGTGGGAGGGAGAAAAGAGCGGAGGGCAGGAGCTAGGAGCGAGGGCTTCTCAAAACCACGGCTGGGCTAAGGGTTAGAAGCATCTGCGCGAGTCCAGCGCAGCCTTTTGGCTGAGCTCCCAAACACTGACCTGCAAAGGCACCGTTGAGCCCCACTCTGCGTCGCAGAGCGGTCAGAGACAGCTCAGACGTGGAGGGGAGAAGGGAAAGAGTTCCTCTGCTCTCCTGAAAACACTTTCATGGGAGAATGGAGGGGAGAAAACCCCACCAAACACTCCTTCAATCCTAGGAAGTTTTTTCCTCTCTGTCAACATATGGTAGGAGCTATTATTATTATAAAGTATCATTAAGCCTATTTTTCTATTTTAACAGTTTGACATTGCGAAATCTGGGCGTAATTCTCCGCATTTTATTGTCCTTCTCTATTGTGCCCTGGTGGAATTTCTAGAGGGAAGAAAAAGCAGTGATGATGAGAGATCTTCATTGTACCCTTCTAAAAAGACAATGAGTTACGTGCCTAAATGGAATCGTTCTTCATTTTGTATCGTTTCTGTTGAATTAATTTGTATTCTCCGCTGCTTTCAGTCTAACACAATTTCCCAAAGCAGCAGGAGCAGACACCGAGCTGTGGTGTGCCGAGAATCCCCTCGCTTCGCCTGGGGGAGAACAGTGCTAACAGAGCCCTCAGAGAGGACTGGAATTCACAAATACTGACACTCCCCACGGGCTGCGTGTGTAACAGCTTGACCCACCTTGCAAACTGCGTCCTCAGCAGACGCACCCAAAGAAGTTGTGCCTACGACTGAATCGATTCTGAAACTGCGATTTTAAACGTTTATGGAGAGGGCCTAGCAACTGGAGGGAGCGGGGGGGACACCGTTAATAAATAATGACATTTAATAAATTATCTGTTGCTGCCCTGCTGAGAAGAGGACTCACATTAACACTAGGTGGCAGAAGGCTCTGTCACATTGAAGACACCTGCCAACAGATAACTGGGTCTATCTGGGAGTGGAAGCTTGACAGCCAATTTTAGAAAAGCCAAGGGAAAAACAGTTGAAAGCAAAATAGCTATAAAATACTGGTTTTCCATCCACTCTTCCAGTTCTAGTTCTGGCTCTGACATCTTCAGGACACATCATTTCGCTGTTGGCTATCCCTGAACCTGAATGCACCCTCTAAACTTGAGCCTTAAATCACCTCTTACTCAATTCAGGTGAAATTCTGGATGTGACAGGCGATTCTGTTAAGCTTCTAAATAAAAAAAAGGAATTCACAATTTAACGAAATAAATGGCCATTATGGCAGGTACATAATAAAAACATCCACTGCTTGACAGTTAACTTGAAACCGAGCTTTGGCTGCTCTAGGCAAGCACACTGCTGCAGCTGAAAGAAAACCAACAGCCTACAAACAAAATACTCATTCCAAACTCCGAGACTCACTGTGGAAGGAGCCTCCTAAAAATGGCAGCTGCTCCTTCATGGCAATATATATTCAGAGATACTTTCGTAATTGCATATAAAATTCCGTGGTGTCAACTGGTTTCTTCGAGTTTTACACAGTTAATTATTTGAAAAATGCTTACACTTGATTTTCTTCTAGTCTGGCCACTCCGTTTTCAACTAAGTTTCTCTCTCATCTAGTCAACACCAAATTGAAATAAGGACACAAAGTGTTTAACTTTCCAAAAAATTAAAGGGAAGCGAAGAAACATCAGCAATCACAACTCAAAGACAACATTTGAAGAAGAATTTCTACCAGCCCGGATAGAAAAGCCGGCCAACAGCAACGGCAGATGTAAGGAAGAAGCCCTAAACAGAGAGGAGAGGCAGAAGACAAGCAATGTCTAGATGTCGAGAGACAAAAGGGGGTGGGGGGAGGACAGGCTATTATTAACAAAGAAGTTAGGGCTGACAGCTTGCTTCTAGATCGCTGTGGCTCCGCTGCTTCTGCACTTGCCAACCCGCGATGTCGCAGACGCACGGTGCGCGAGGGTTGGGTTCTACCAGCGTCGCCGGCGCCATCGAAGAGCTCGGTAGCACGGCGGTGGGTTGGTTTGCACCCCTAGACGCGGAGGCGCTGTGTTTAAATAGAGCGTATTTTATCATTCGCAGTTGTCAGCAGTGGAAATTGTCACCTAAGCAGGAAAAGATGCCGTCGAAGAAACGGGAGGGATTGGTTAGAAAGCAAGAATGACTTTGGCCGTGAGAACTCATCTCACTGCCCATTTTCAGGGTAAGGGATCAAGCCACCCATTGCAAATCACTGCCTGGGAGTCAAAAATCAATAGTAGGTAGGAGAGCCTACTTGCCAAGGCTGCAGCCGCTGCCAGCAGATCATTAATGCCTCTGTCTGCATTCTTTAATGTTTCCTACGAAGCAACTATGTTAACTGAAAAGGTGCGACGTGTCACCAGCCCTTCTCTTCTCTCCTCTTCATTTTCTCTCTATATTAAAACCTTGGCTACCAAAGAAAACAATCATGTTTCACCTCATCTTTTCCCAGCTTTTCTGAAGTTCAGTTCCTGCTCTATGGCAATATATACAGTCTAAGTACTATCCCTGACAAGCTGTTTGACAACCCTAAGTTGCACATCTATTTTACTCCCGGAGCTTTGGAGTTGGTAGGGCTTAGATGGGAAATGGAGGCCAATTAAAATAAACACAGACAATATCAATGAATTCTTCAGAAACACGAGACAAGCAAAATGAAACACTACTGCCTTTTGCGCACAGCTAGAATTCAGCCCATCTCGCTGGCTGAACGCGCTGGCTGAGGTCCAGAAAGACACTTAAGCACATGTCTTATTTTAAGCATGTGAGTATTCTCATTGATTTTTCACTCATGCCAGTAAGAATATTCAATGCGCTTAAAGTTAAGCGCATTGTTAAGTGCCTTCCTGGATCAAGGCCAAGCTATTTAGCCCTTGCAAGAGTTAGTCTACGGAATATTTACCATTATTTTAACTTCTCAGGACTTTCTTTGAGATAAAGTTTTATGGTGTATGGAAATGTTTCATTCATCGAGTATCGTATGAGCAATAACCGGTTTACGGCAACCTTCAGGGAACAAGTATTCTTCCCCTTCCCACATCTTCTAAAGCAGTAACTGGAAGGATTATCAAGGCACATAAGCAAACACACCGATAAAGAAAATTAGGTTTGAAAGGGAAGCCAGCAGCCTTACTGATCTGGAAAGCAAAAGCAGCCCCACAGTGAAAAGCTGACAGATATATTAATTTTCAGTTAAAACTAATAAAGTCATTTGCCAATATCCCGTTCCAATACCAAGTCCTGTACAGCAACTTTGAAAAACAAGCTGGCTGAAATGAATTATCACAATAAGCACATATTCAATTCCATTTTTCCTTTCTCCTTTGACATCGAGTTGAGTACAAAATGCAAGGAAAGACCTGTTAGTGCTTCGCCAAGGTGATCTCACCACATCAGAGCACTTCACAGAGATCAAAGGCACAACAAACAGCACTGCTTTTCCTTACAAAGCAGCAAATGCCATTCTCTTTGCCACAGACAACTGCATTACTATCTGGTTGGCATTATCCAAGTATCGTACCTGGAGTAAGGCCTAGACAAAGGCATTTCACGTAAGGAAAGCTGCACTGAGTCAGAGCAACGCTCCCGGCACCTCTACCATCCCTATCCAGGAGAGGAAAAGGGAGCCTGACTCCAGCGGGACCAGCAGGACGATTGGCTCCTATTTTATGAGCAGATGTAGCTTTTTATTTCAGTACTTGTTTCTCCCTGGAAAGTTTAAATTCAGTAGTGAAAGTACATAACTGACAGGGCAATGTGTGAACAGAAAGCCAATTTAACCAGATCACCTCTTTGAAATCTCGAGTTGACTCACAGCTGTGTTACTCCTCACGCCTTACACCAATGCAGCTTCACTGATTTCACGTTACCAAGCCCACACCTGACGGCGACTCCAGCCTCAGCATCCAACACTTCCGAAACTGGTGGACTACCCCCACGGACCACCGCTGAAACCTCTGCGGGAGTTAACGAAGAACATAAAGGTAGCCTGCTGACAGACACTCACTACTGCATTCTGGCCTAGAAGTCCTCAATTTGAAAGAAATAATCTCCTCTCTTTAATCTAGAGTTGGTTTACATACCTTGATGCCGAAATTATTTTGGCGAAGTTTCATCATCTTGCCATGTGGAGTCAGGGCAGCCGGACATAAGGGGCCATAAAGCAGAGCAGCGCTGAGGCTGGAAGGCCGATCTGGAGACCATCCCTCTGCTCAAAGCAGGCTCAGCTCAAGCAGGATGCTCAGGGCCATGTCCAGTCAAGTTTTGAGTATCTCCAAGGAGGAAGACTTCACAAACTCTGGACAACCTGTTCCAGCATTTTATCTCCCTCACAGTAAACACGTTTTAATGGCATTCTCATATTTCAGTTCGTGCCCACTGCCTCTTGTCCTCTCACTGGGCACCACTGAGAAGGGTCTGGCTCTGTCCCCTTCACTCCCTACCCTCCATCTGGTATTTAGACACTCTGACAGGATCCTTCTGAGCCCTCCCCCAGACTCACCAGTTCCAGCTCTCTCAGTCTCACCTCGTAACAGACACCCCAAGTCCTTACTCACTCCAGTGTGTCCGTGTCTCTTGCACTGGGGAGCCCAGGGCTAGATGCACCACTCAGGATTTCTCTCTCACCAGTGCTGAGCAGCAGGGAGGGATCACCTCCCTTGACCTACTGGCAATGCTCTGCCTAACGCAGCATCGGAGGTTTTTGGCCTCCTTTCCCACAAGGACTCATTGCTGGCTCTTGGTTAACTTGCTCCAAGGTCATCGCTGCAAAGCCACTTTCCAGCTGGTCGGTCCCCAGGCTGTACTGGTGCATGGGGTTACTCCTCCCCAGGTGCAGGACTCCGCATTTCTCTTGGCTGAACTTCATGGGATCGGTGTCAGACCATTTCTCCAGCCCGCCGAGGTCCCTCTGAAGGGCAGCACAAGCATCTGGTGCACAAGCTGCTCCTCTGAGCTTTGTGCCACCTGCAGACTTGCTGAGGGTGCACTCTTTCCCATCAGGCGGGCTGTAATGAAGAGGCTAAGCAGTACTGGTCCCAGTACTGACCTCTGGGTGCACCACTAGGTCCCGCTTTGCTTTGACATCCACTGCACGTAACAGGTACAGTAACGTCACCAGATTGGTTTAACTAGCTCCATTTTTAAATTAAGGTGGTTAAGGAAAGCAGATTTTAACATATGCAAGAATCAAATGCGGTTTTGGAAAGGATCTGCTGGCTGAACTCATTCTTCAGAGTGAATTTCCTTGAAGAAAAGCTCAAAAATCATTTATGACTTCAGAGCGAGAGACTTCTGTACGAACGGCTTTGGTATGGAACTAACCCAAACGATGGACGTAATTAAGAAATCATTTCTGTGGACAAAACTGCACCTTCACTTGAAGAAGCAAGAGCACCAAGAAAGCTGTATTCCAGAACTGGGATTACAGCCAGTTTACAATGGATAAACACTGAATGCTTATGGCATAATTATGACATTACAGCATTTGCTGCCAGAATCACAAAAATTATTCTTAAAATTATGCCTTAAATAAAACGTTGTTTAGCTAAACTGAAAGCACATTCCAAGAAATGTGAAAAAACAAACTTGCCAGGATTCCGAATCTCACTTACACACGTACAAAGAGTTTGTTTTAATAAGAGTACGTTTAGTGGCTGAATAAAGTTACTCAAAAAAAATATTTTAAGGATAATGAATGCCTGATGTCCAGAAGAGTGTCACATGGAATTTCAGCACTGACTCATGTAAACTAACCTCAAATTTAACCAAATGCAACTGTGATCAATATTGTGTCAATCTGAAAATATCTGGGTTTTAAGGCAACAAAACCAGATGCAAGGATGAGTAGAAAGTTGGAATCCACAAACTGAATGGAGTTCTTTGCCACTGAAAAGTCTGGAACAGTGACACTGACAGGGAGAAGCCAAAAGAATGAAAAGTTTTGATAGTATTGCCACATTTAGCAAGAAAAGTCAAGTGCAGGAGTAATAAAAGGGAGCACGTTTGTTATTGTTGCATATTAGTTAACCTTTTTCTCTCAAAGATGGCATCCTTCACTTTCAGCCAGTTTGGGGCAGGGGCTGTTCTTCCACCAAGTCACTGTACAGTGCCTAGTGTGATGGACTTGCTCTATATGGTCCTAAGCACTTTTGTAAAGCAAGCAGCAGCCCTAACTAACAAAACCCCCAACCACATAAAACAGTCAGATTTACTAACTGAAAAAAAGCCATAATAATAACTGACAGTAAGACACAAAAAGGCCTGCTATATATATTAGAGCTGTGCTACAAAAGAAAAGGACATTGGAAACAGGTCCTGCCTTTACTGGGACAAACACAAAGACACGGTTGTGATTTCTTTCTTGTCCTTTTTTTCTCCCCAAAATCACTGATCAACTTGCAGGCTTTGTTAATGGAACCACACGCAGCCTTGATGACTTGAAGGGCTCATCCAGGGAGAAACAAACCCATCCAGTGGATAGAAACCTCACGTTTGCCAGCCAGGCAGCTCTGCCTAGCCTGTAAAAACTAATTCCTGCAATGGTTTTATCCTCATCCTGCTGCAACATGTGACAGGTACTCACCGGAGAGGGGGAGTGAGACTGGGGAACTTCCCTGCGTCACAGGGAGACCCTTTAAACTGTACTACAGACACCCTGTTGGGCACAGTGTTTGTATAAATGTGAGCATGCACAAACGTGCATGCGCCTGTGCTGCCCAGCGCTGTCTGTGCTCTGTCACATCTGTCGGGCCAACAAGGAAGCTGGGGGGGACTTTTTACAAGGGCCTGTAGTGACAGGACAAGGGGCAATGGGCTTAAATTGAAAGTGGGGAGATTTAGATTAGATATCAGGAAGAAATTCTTCCCAGAGAGGGTGGGGAGGCACTGGGACAGGTTGCCCAGAGAAGCTGTGGATGCCCCATCCCTGGCAGTGTCCAAGGCCAGGCTGGATGAGGCTTGGAGCAACCTGGTCTAGTGGAGGGTGTCCCTGCCCATGGCAGGGGGGTTGGAACTGGATGATCTTTAAGGTCCCTTCCAACCCAAACCGTCCTGTGATTCCATATCACAATCTTAGAATAAGGTGATAAGAAAACAGAAAGTTGCTTGAATCAATCCCTTTTTATTTTGTTTATCATTTCTTGGCAATGCTACTTGTCATCAGTTGCAGTGGAAAAACCCACAAACGAAAAAAAACCAAAACCCTGAGCTGAGGGAGAAGAAGGTATCAGAGTGGAGAAAACGGAGTTGGATCCCTCCAAACAATAACTCCTACAGCACAACAGCCTTGCTGGCTCCTTCTCCACTGACAGGAAATTTCTGTAAAAGAATCATGTGGTGCTGGAACACAACACTGCAGAGCTTCCTACATGAGACAGGCCACAGCCCTGAGCAGGGATTAACGAACAACTAAGAAGCCCAGCCCTCTCTCCTTTGCCTTCCAAATACTAAAAACTTAGAATGTGACAGAAACCTGCTGACTTTGACAGGGTTTAAATTATACCAACATGAAGTCAAAACAGCAGAACAGCTAAAACTGGCAGAAAAACAGAGAGTCCAGGACTTCAACGCCTCAGAGTCTCCCCAAAGTCTGTATCTTCACAAACCCAGGGAGAAACTGTTCAGAGGACCACAGAAGGGCAGTGGATTTATGAGGTCTGAGAATCCCAAAACAAAGATGCAATTGAGCCGGTTGGTTTTATTATTTTATCCCTAAAAAGCTTAAATTAAGAAAAGTAGTAAAAATAAAGCATAGAAAACACCTTCTAGAAAAGCACTGGGTCAGTATTGCTGTTTAGGCATGTTTCCCTCCCCACCTCTAAAAAGTTGTCTGTCATTTGACATAATTAGGAGCAAGAATTTTCTCCCCTGGCAAAGTCAGTTACCTTCACTGTACTTGCATCACCGGTCAGAGCCGAATCTGCTATCTTCTTCGTGTCTGACACGAGCTTCTACACCTACTTGACAGATCAAACGGGTTTTAAAGACATTACTGTGCTTTAAAGGTTCCGTCAAGCCAAAAAAGCTGGGAGACAAGAGGTGAGTGATTGTTACATTAGTACATGTCGCACTCCCCTAGAATATTAAAATACACTGTATCTTTGCACTGAAGTTTAACTCCTTTCATGCAATTTGCTGTTTCATTATGGAGCTCCTTTAGCCTTCAATCATCACGAACATCTGTAGAAAATGAAAGAAGGTGATTTTCCTGCTCTGTGCTCTTGAACTGTTTAATTTCTCATATTATTAAGGTATAGAAACTCCCTGCTGTAACAAGAAATGCAAGAATCCATGTGGGCCATCGACATCCAGCCGTAAACAGGTATGCGCGCGTTTGTCCACACAGATGCACTGAATGTTATAACCAAGCTTTTTTGCCTTTTTTTTTTAAGACTACATAAAATATTAGTGCTTTATGCCACACCATACAATAGGGTGTCATTTGAGTACATGTCGTGCCAGATCTCATCACGTTTCATGGTCACTATAACTCAAGTCCAAACTCATTTCCCATTAGCCCCAATTTAATGTTTGTTGTACATCAGTGTATAAACCTCCTAATTAAAGGCAGCAGAGGAGAGAGAGATAAGGCATACAATGTGCTTAATGCAGTTCTTCAGTTAAAACGTAAATTAATACATAGCAGCATGGTGGGTAATGCAGGTGTTGAAAAAACTTCTCTATCGAAATGCATTTCCTCATAATTGACCATTAAAAGCAACCGGACCAGGTCTCCCAGACGGCAGGCAAGAACTGGGAGCACTCACTGGAAGCGTAATTGGGAAACAACGTCAGGGTCTCTGTGGACCTATACCGCTCGGATTTCCAGTCGCAGAGCAGCACAGAAGAGTATCACAGAAGAAGGGGTGTCGCTTTTACTTCTTGGTTCTATTCCGGAGTGAAAAACTGCATTCCACTCACCAAAGGCTCTCTGACATGCTGGTGAGAAAAATGGTTTGGCCAGAGAGAACTTCTTTACTAACTAAAATAAAGCTCAATTTCTAGCGGTCTGGGGAAGCAGAGAGCAGGGCACCTGACAGGCTGCTGATGTGATTTAAGGGAAGAGAGCAAAGGACCGTATTGATTTCTCCCATCAGCAGGACAAGCACTCAATAAGCCAACTTTCAAGTAGCTACACCAAAGTACTGCGCTATCTGCTAAGGAGGTTTCAAAGACTGCAATAGTGTTTTGGCACGTAGAGCTGTTACGGGCTAATGAGATGCCCTTTGGGCCCCAGAACTCCTTGTACTACAGAGGTTCTATCAGGAGAAGAAAGGAGCTGGGGAAGAGCAAACAGGAGTGGTGAAGCACAGCTGGCTCTTCCCGGAGCTATCCCAACACACCCTGGAGCACACACAAGTCCAAGCTGCCCTAGAAGCCGTCTCAAAAGCAGCCTCTACACACACTTTACCACGAGTGCAGCTTTACACCATTTCCCTACAACTCTTTACAGAGGTTAAAGGTGTATCCATGCAAATTCCTCACTTCCTCTACAAGAAGCGCATTGCATTTTTATCAAGGAAGAAAACATCTGGTAAGATTTCCACAGCAATGCTTCTTCCTGAGTTAGTTATCTTTCTGCATCAGTTATCATCCTTTAACCCCCGCAGAGTGCAAAAGCTCCCGCTATATGTTCTGCCCAGTTATAATGCACTGCTGCTGAACATATTCCACGCTGACCTATGGATTTGTTTAACCAACACTGGTCTCAAACTTCTTCACCCCTAGAACTAACACAACCCTCGGAGACTCCCCCCAGTGCAACAGAAAGATCAAGCTCACCTTTAGGTTTATAACAAAACCAGGCAGTACTTCTTCTAGTTAAAGTGCCAGTCAAATCAGTTTCAAAGGAGTTACACCAAAAAATATTTAAGCACAATTTACACTGGTAAATCTCAAGAAATAAGTGTCAAGAAATCATTCAGTGAGGTATTTTCCCTGCAGGGATCTCATTTTAACCCAGTGATACTCAAAAAAAACTTTCATCTACGATTTAAAAGCAAATATAAAAGTCCCTCCTTGTAAAATGCGCAGCTATCAAAAAAATCTGAGGGAGGCTGGGAAAATAGATAAATTATTCAGGCTAATCTGTAGCACTTACTCATTCAGACTTCTTCCAACTGGAGACAGCTTAATAGCAAAGGTCACGCAGCCAGGAGCAAAGAACACAGGTCGCACAAGACACAGCACTGCATAAATTAATTAATACTGGAAATAATACCGAGATAATGGTGGCCAACTGACAAAACGTGAGGCCTGGTTACTTCTGTCGCTAGGGAGGCGGGTACACACCTCCTTATATAATATCAAGCAGGGGAACAGGATGGAAAACAAAAAGAAGGATCTAAGTACGGACTGAAGCCAAACTCCAAAGGTATTTTGGGGCTTAACTGCCTTCGAGGATTTTAGTCTATCTGATTTAACAAAGGCTACAGAGGAATCCATGACAGGATCAGATCTGATCCACCTCTCTGCCTGGTCGGTCTCTGCGGCTCTGCAAGCACCTTTCCGAATGGCACACGCTGCCCCGTGCGTCGGTACATCCTCTTAACTAACACCGTGTTTCCGACACCTTTCCTTCTCTAGCTGATTATCCTAAGCTAGTATGTGTTTTCTATCAATTCAGAGCCCCCGGTTCATTAAAACTAGCAAGACAGACCCTTCATTCAATTAGTTGCTCTAGAAAATGTTACCTTTGTCTATTCAGTATTCAACCTGCTTTGCTGCAGGAAGTTCTCCGAGCATGAGCTTCTCTCTTCTGGGGCTAAACACCTATCTTCGGCTGCAGTTGCTAAAACAATCACTGCATTGACATGCCCACAGAAACACCTAATAACGCCACAGCAGTAACACCAGGAGTTATTAAGCTGTAAATGTAAAATGATCTAGAATGATGTAGGCAAATGCACACACACATTTATCAGTAAAATCATTCCAGTAGAAATTACGGCTTTTCGGGGTGCACAGAGCATGCCCTCAAAGAGTTATCCTCGATGGCCCAAGTCCTACCCTCTTCTTGGAAGATTTAATGGTCCCACTGCAGTTTCTTCACCACTTTGCAAGGACATAGAGAGTTTTTAGGAGCTCTCACTCTTCCCTCCCCCCTTTCCATTTACCCCCACCGTGTGGCAGCTATTCTTCCAGGAGCATCAAACCTTTTACCAAACGAAAAGCAAATGTTTGGGAAACAGCTCATTAAAAGAAAATGTAATCAGTGAGTTTGTGTGTGGGTTGCGGAAAAGGAGGGAGGAAAGAAGGTGAAGGGACTCAAGAAGCACACACGCTTATTTCAGCGTCTCTTCCCTAGAAGCTTTGCTAAATTTAGCATGTCTTCTGAACCCTTTCTGTTTAGTTTGATTATTTTTGTTTTACATCAGAGTCTTTTAAAGACTCTCCTTTATTTGTATTTCTTGCTTTTCATATTGTTTTTGCTTTCTCAAGGAAACTGGCAGCTGAAATGCCGTTCTAAAAACAAGTCACAAACATTTAGCAGTGTTGCCACTTCAAACACCAGACTCAGCTAAAACTGCCGTGTGGCAAGACGATGCTGTTTCAGCTGTTGGAGCCCTCAGAAAGGGCAAAAAATGCTGATAAACCCAAAATATAAGTCATGAGTCAACAAAAACTCTGGGATTTGTTGCAAATAACCATCCTTCAAAGTAACCCAAAATAGAGGATGCACTATTCTTTGACAACTCCAGGAGCCTGTATTACCACCTCCACCCAATCATTCCAGCTTACGTGGTCCTCTCTAGGTAGGAAGTACTTCCCAGTGCCTAGCACTGATATTTCAAAACGGATAATCCCATCTTGCAGATAATGAAGCAAAAAAAAAAAAAAAGGAAGAATTAAAAATTGCAGGACAGGCCCATAAGGAGATACGTAACTAGCACAGATTTCAGAACTCTGACCTTACTGGTGTTCCCAAGCTCACCCCAAGACAGCTCCCTCTCCAGAGGTCTGGCCTAGAGCCCTGCTGTGCCCACCTGCCAGCCCCCAGCAGCGCTGCCGGGCAGATGCCGACACGTTCAACTCCATTACTGCTCCACTACTCCCAGGGAAACAAGAGGTGCGTGCGTGCACGAGGAAGGCATGAGGTACATCCACGTACGATTACTGAAACCTCACGTATTTGCTGTCCCCATTCACAAAGTTGTTTTCTAACAGGATAAAAATAGCATTAGAAGGAAAGACATTGATTTTCTTTTCTGATCTTAAATTCTCAGGGCAGACAGCCTGTAAAACCTGCTACCATCGCACCCATGGGCAGTTGATCTTAGCAGATGCTCCAGACAGCTTTTCAGCATTTCGGTTACAAAATGCAGGAAATTCAACTCACAGCCAGTAGCTCCCAGTAAAGCCAAATACCTCCTAACTCAGCCAAGCTACTACCCCGA
Organism: Rhynochetos jubatus; assembly: GCA_027574665.1. NCBI lineage: Eukaryota > Metazoa > Chordata > Aves > Eurypygiformes > Rhynochetidae > Rhynochetos > Rhynochetos jubatus. Next base: position 139,263,759 of record CM050648.1, on the reverse strand, counting down.
CAAACAGCCTGCAGCACTAGCAGGCTGCTTCACTGCCATGGCTCTGTCACACAGGTAACCGCATTCCTTTGCTCCGTTTGCAAACATCCCTGAGCCATGTCGAGCGCACCCCTCAATTATATGAAAGTGCCTGGGAGCGCACACAGTTCCTCCACCGTGCTGCAGAAGAAATACTCACACGCGCTGCCCAAGGGCAGGAACGGTAAAGGCACTTCCGTAGGCCTAATTCTGTTCCCACCAAAGCCACTACAAATGCTCAGTGCCAGGGCCCCAAGCAGAACTGGACCCATGTAGAGCTTCTATTTGTTTTGAAACTGGCCACCCTCAGCACCCAAGCAAGTTCAATGGGAATTTTTCAGAATGTTTTGACACTAGAGCCTAAACCAAGTCAGGGAACACGCGAACTTCCTACAGCTCTTAGGAGAAGGAGGGCAGGAGTCTGGCAGCATCAGCTGCAAACACTGGCTGCGAGACCTCATGAGAATGGTGAGGAGGGTAACTTCCCAGAATCGTCACTGCTGTCATCTCCAGGGGCAGTACTAGCAGTTACACCACCACTGATTGCTCAGGTGCTCGTAGAACTGAACGCCAGCTTCCTACATTCTTCTGCTGGCCCACGAATTCAGTAGGCCTAAGAAGTCTACAGGTCACTTCTGGGTGAGCAAGAATGAGAGAGCAGTCCCACAAAAACAGTTACTTCAGTGGCTGCTCTTAAACAAAAGCCAAAAGATCAAGAAGGAGGAGCCTATGGCCTAGACTTCTCAAGGCAGAGTTCCACTCTTCCACAGCAGGATCTTAAAAGCCAAATCCTTTATTGTACTCACACCTTTCCAACAATACTTGCTTCTCTGCTGGTGAGGAAAAAAGCAGAATGCACCTACATCATGGAATAAGAAAAAAAAAATCCAGTCAAGATTTTCTTTCCATATTTCAGATTGTTTGCAGACTCTGTATCTGTGGGATTTTTCATTCCAAAATTAACTGTGTGCTGAATAGAATCTGGAACAGCAGAGCCTTTATGCTTCCAAGTTTTGCGATGGCCTCATAGTGCAGACCTCCTCTTCTCCCTCATTTCTGGAATACTTTTTGAGAATTAACAGAATCAGTGACCACAGAGCAAGAAGTCTGCCCAATCCATCAGGGCCTAAATGTGAAAAGAAGAGGAGGAGAAAGGGAACCTTCTAACAGCAGGAAGGGGAGAGGAGGTGTAGATTTTTTTTGGCTTTATTCATAAGCATTTCCTCATGACTTCTGGAGGAGAGTCAGGAAATAAAGATAGCAGCCAGCACACACCTTCTGCATCTTTTTAAGGGAGAGCCAGACAAATACAGCAGTAGCAAATAAAGGAAATAGATAACCTTCTCTATGCAAGGCAGATGCTACCCCAGCACACACAGTGGGCATAAACACATGGCATAGAAATTGTTTGGGAAATTCTCAATAAATATTAAAAAACAAGAGTATGCTGATATTTGTGTGGTTGGCTATTGGGTTTTCTTCCCCCCCCCCCCCCCCCCAAAGTTGATGGAAAAATTAAAGTATGGGTTGAGAACAAAGGAGTCAGTAAGATTTCCAGGTTTATGGGGGAAAAACAAAGATGTGGAGAAACTACCTGACATCCTGAATCTCTATTAATGTCAACAGACTCCAGAGAAAAGAAGAGTACCTGCATCCAAGCCAGGACCATCGCACCTTTTCTATCCTTCCAAAGGCTCACCCAATTTTCTGTCATGACAGAGCAGAGGTGCCTGGACAGATCCCCTTGGAGTCCTAGTGGACAACAGGATGACCATGAGCCAACAGTGTGCCCTCATGGCCAAGAAGGCCAATGGCATCCTGAGATGCATTAAGAGCGTGGCCAGCAGGCCGAGGGAAGTCATCCTCCCCTTCTACTCTGTGCTGGTGAGGCCTCACCTGGAGTGCTGTGTCCAGTTCTGGGCTCCTCAGCTCAAAAAGGACAAGGAGCCGCTGGAGAGGGTCCAGCCAGGGCCACTGAGATGAAGAAGAGCCTGGAGCACCTTCCATCTGAGGAGAGGCTGAGAGAGCTGGGGCTGTTCAGCTGGAGAAGAGGAGGCTGAGGGGGGATCTTATCAGTGCTTATCAATATCTAAAGGGTGGGTGTCAGGAGGATGGGGCCAGGCTCTTCTCAGTGGTGTCCAGGGACAGGACTGGGGGCAGTGGCCATCAACTGGAAAACAGAAGGTTCAACCTGAACATGAGGAAACCCTTCTTCAGTGTGAGGGTGCCAGAGCACTGGGACATGCTGCCCAGAGAGGTGGGGGAGTCTCCTTCCCTGGAGACTTTCCAAAGCCACCTGGACTTCTTCCTGTGTGACCTGCTCTAGGTGATCCTGCTCTGGCATGGGGGTTGGACTAGATGATCTCTAGAGGTCCCTTCCAACTCCTACCACTCTGTGACTCCTCAGTGAACTAATGCCAGCAACAGCCAAGACACAGGGCCTCCTCTTTCTACAGGGCTTGCCCTCCCTTACTCACAGGTATATGGCTACCATCCAGCCTACAAGGCCAAAGGGTGCACTGCAGTTACACAGAGGAGTAGCTGAGAGCAAGTGAGCAACCACCCTGACATCAGCAGGACATTAAGAGCATAGAGAATGCGCTCACCTTCAGCAGCATCTTAGAAGAAACACCACCTCCCCATCGGGACAGCAGCTGGATTCCTAAGCAAAAAAACTAAACCCTGAAACAAATCTGGACTGATGAGTCATTAAAAAGTGACTAGAAGAGGTGCCTTTTTTTTGGCAGAAATATTTAAAAATATAGAAAAACACAAGCAATTCCAGTAAGAAAAGTAACCAAGCATGTAGCAAGTGAATTACATCAACTTCAATAATAAATCTAACCTGCTAATGTTTTCAACACCATACTTTGTTCTCGCACACTTTTGCATTACCCTAACACTATTTTTAAACAAATCCTTTCACTGAAGATAACATCAATATATCAAAACTATTTTTTGAACCAATGAGTTTCCTCTTTTGCTAAGCAATTATGTTAAGTACTGAAAAGGTTTCCATGGCACCCTCCACTTCCAAATGACAAATATCGGCAATAGCTGGATTTAAAACAAACAAACTAAAACACCCAAATCAGCAGCGTTTGGCTCAAGGAAAAACATTAAAGATTTTCAAGCAGAAGAATTTTAAAACTTCAAGAAAAAAGTACATACACACACCTGCTGTTCTATCAATCTAAGCAGGAAACCATTTCACTGCTGCATCATAAGTAGAAGAAAAGTGCTTATTAAAACATTAATCACAGTCCATTATATTCTGACTCCATGCCAGAAGTTCCCATTACATCACTGAAAATATCTATTAACCAAGACCTGATTCTGACAAGTTACAGAAGTGTAGTGTTTAGGATTTAGTAATGTAAAAGTCAGTTTTAGAAGAACAGTTACACAATTGATTTTGCAGTGGCAAGCAAGTATAATTAATTGTTTTTTGTGACATTTATTACTGCAATGGGGTTGATTTAACTGGTGTTTCTACTGTAAAATTATTCAAAAATTATTTCAAACTTCATCTACTTTTATTAAACACATTTATTGTGAGGGTATTTAATACCCAGGGCTGGCTAAACAATTTTAAAATGTGCTGGATATACTAGTACACGTAAAACCGTGTTGTCTTGTGTAAATACGGGCCTTGTTTAGAACCACGTCTCACAGGAAATTATGCCAAATGAAAACCATCTCCCCTTCTCCTCTCCCACTGAAAAGGATTTATGTTTTTACATTTAATACCAGTCAGGTAGAGAAACAAAAATATGGTGGTGTTGCCTTCAAGCCTGAGCAATAGCTCATCTGTGAAGTTAGATTATGTTCAAACCCCTATTCTGTTATTACAATGTGGCCTAACTCAAATGCCCCAGATTGGAAGAGAGAACTGAACAACTCAATGCTTTCTGGAAGCTGGACACTAGACACTTTTTACCTAGAACAGTTTTCAACGAACTATTAGTAAGGCTTTAAAACCAGAGCCATGAAAATCAGTTCCTAAATGCGTATATATAATCTCCAGCCAACCAACTTAATTGCAGGTACTTTCCTCCACCTGCTGTAAGCAGCCCCACTCAAAAAAGAGAAGTCAAAGCCATAGAGCATGATACAAAACATATTACATCGCTAACGCGAGGCAGGAAAAAGAGAGCACGTTTAAAAGATGCTGAATTAATCACCACCGCTGTAGCTGCACATGTAGCGCCACCCATGTTCACGAGAGCGCTGCCGGTTAGGGGCCAGTCCTCCCTGGGTACGTGGCTGGGTTTACTGGCCCTGCTGTGGAGTGTACTGGCTGAGGCAAAGCACCACACAGACAGCACCCGAGCCAGCTCCGGCATTGCCAGCGACCCTGTGGGCGTCAAGCAACAGGGTAACATCTCACTCGTTTGATAGGGAGGCTGCTGTGAAACGAAAGCATTAGATGCTTGTAAATGACTGGTATGTAGAGAAGTCATTGCTTATTCCTGGCATTTAAGAGACTGAATTAAAAGCACCTCACGTCACTAGTGTTCATGATGAATAAAAGGTGTCTGCAACACACAAACTGAGGAACAGCTGTACTGCCAGGGGGTTGGTTTGTTTTTAAAAGGCTTGGGTTCCTAATCTGCCCCCTTGACCCAACATACACAAGTCTCTAACTACAAAACACACCTGAGCTAATAACCTTTTACCTGTCCTTGGACATCTTCCAACTTCCAGCATCAAAAGAGTTCAGCATTCCTCCCCTTCCGGTTCAAGCAGTGCCATAGCACCAGCACCGTAATGCAGCCGGGCTTCCCACGGCTGGGTCTTGCGGGTGCCCGCAAGCGCCGACTGAAGCTTTTCCCAGGCACTTCGGACACGTATGAGGTGTCTCACCCCCACGCAGCTTCTCTGGCGGCTAATAACTTACGAGCTTACCAGGCAGCCTTTTTTGTCCAACAAGGTACTTTTGGGGTCCCCCTCCATATCCACTCACTCTTCTCCGTGCAGCAGCTAGGGTCTCAGTTATCCCTGAAATCTCTGCCACTCCACAAAGTGGGACTGCAGTCAGCGAACAGACACACAAACAAGCGGGATGGAAGGAACTAAACTCCAGTTCTTGTGAGTAAGACTCAGATTATTTATTTTTTAAAAAAAGAAACCAGAAAAAATAGTGAACGTGCGACCAGATACCATTAACTCTAAGGAAAGTTCTCCAGTTCCACTGTTCCAAACAGTTCCTCCAGAGTGATCTAATGTGGGGGACATCAGGGTCATTATCAAAATAAGAAAGCAGAGACTACCAGCCCAACCCTTAAAAATTTTGCCATCCATGATATCAGGTGTAAAATCAGTTACATACATAGGATCAAATGTATGAATGGAATTACTGACTTTGGCAAATGGCGCGCTCCTCCGGAAAGAGATCCCTCACTCGACCACTCAGCACCCTTCAGAGAAGCCTTAAACGTTGTTGACTCCTGATCGCTGTGAGAAATACTCCTCACCAAGAATAAAGCTGCAACAAAGCTATCTGAAAGGGGGTTAAAGAATCGTGAGAAACAGCTTGGTAAGCTGCACAAAGCCAACACTGTCCCCTGCTTCCCTCTGCCGTTTCAGGAAACTTGTAATTCACCTTCTCAGTTATTTGATACCTGTATAATTTTAATTTAGAAAGCTGCTTTATGACTGTTTGTCAGTGTCAAGGGTCAAAAAGATGCACCATTTTTGGCTTTATTTTCCTCTTTAAGGGTCTATTTTGCTGGCTGTCCCACTAAGTCCAAGCATTTTCATTATACATAACTCCCCCTTTAATTAAAAATACTCAATAACCTGTGCAGTATTACGGACATTTTGGAAGCCATGCGTGTCTAAGGCTCCTCCTCAAACAGCAAATAGATTTGACTGACAAGACTGGAAACTGTCACAGAACTGCAAAGAAATGGTATGCTTCAAAAAAGTCACCAGTTCCTCAACCCCTTTCAATAGCCTCAAAGGGTCTAGGGAGCCACTCTCCCCTTCCTCTTTTCAGACTTCCTTCTTGCATCTCTATTACAATGGATTTTTACATTCACATTTGCCCTTAGATGGCAAATTCAAACCAGCATGCTCCTCACCTTTCTACTTCAACTACATCTGAGAGTAAATAAATAATTTAAAAGATCAGCCCATCCAAACAGACCCTTCAAAAAAGCGTGACAGTGTTTTCCTAGAATGCCCAGAGCAACTCCTTGTCATGACCTACCTCTGCCATTCCTTAGTCAAGTACAAAGCATGAGTGATGCTCAGATGCAGATTAAGAGGAGGAGCTCTTCCTCTCAGCCCTGGTCCTCACTGAGCTCCCATATTCTCCATGACCATCAGTGCACAGACTTTGTTCCTCCTTGCTAAGGTGTTCAGCCTGGGTGGGCTTAAACAAAGCATCCTGGGGCTCTGTCCCAGGAAGAACTACAGAAGGTGAGGACGGAGAGGCCCTTCTGTTGCTGAAGTGAGAGATAAGCAGGAAAGATCACTCCGGCGCGTGCAAAACATATCATTTTTCTTGTGGCTGCTACACAATTCCCAGTGCATGGTACATCTGGCTGAGGAGTCAGAGAAAGACTCCAAAGGGGCAGTACAACAGAGTGGAGGAGAAGCAAGGAAGGAAGATAAAAAAAAAAAAAAAAAGGAGAAAACACTGAGCACAAAAACTACTGATCTCAAACTTAGCACATCATTTCAGAGAAGCAGCAGAAGATCTAAAGCAAAAATACATTTTTCTAAGCCAATGGAGAACAACGAAGGAGCAAAATCTGTGGGCATATCAAGTTGCAGGAGAACCATACATCAATAGTTGTATCAGTGCAGGGGATGAAGGGAAGGATGAAAGCTGAGAAACACTTTCAGTAATAGATACGAACTACCACAGACCATCAGATATTTGTAAGTGGCTGGGAGTCACAAGGCTTTGATTTGGTGAGACAAAAAAGAGCAGAAAATAGGGCATTTGGCCCACACTGGATGCCTCCTGCCACATTATAATCCACCAGCAGCCAGTTTTGCCTGGCACCATTCAGCTGCCTCCTTAGCAGCATTGCCTCTACACCTGCAGAGACAGTGTGGGATTCACCTCCTACCAATTTTCAATCATAAAGCCAATAAATTACTATCCTCATTTTTTGAAGCAACTTCAAATATTTCCTAGTTAATCCTGTAGCACAGTTAGCCAGACAATTCTCCATTCCTTAAAACCAATTTTTTTTTCTTCGTATTATATGTATTTTAATAAATGCATGATTTAGTATTCTGCAAGCCCACACTACAAAAAGCCTATTCTGGAATAAACGGTATAATTACATTTCCTACAGCGACCTTGTAATCTCTCGAGTATTTATTCTAGACTAAACAGCCTTACTCAGCTGCCCTGTGTCTGATTGTCGATGAAAGAAGCTTGTTTGACAACTGCTTCGAGCAGAAACATATTTTTTCCATGATTGCATGAAAAAGTAAAAAAACATTACCAGACCAGTGTTCTGAGTAGAGACTCATGTTAGATCGATGAGTTAATTTTGAAGCCAAACGCCAACAAAAACAATTACTATGGACATTCTGCTGTCATGGCCAGCTTTTGAGGTTAATTTAGTGGTATATATACAACTACAGCCAACTTTACATATAAGAAACTACATGGTGTATGCAGGCTTCCTTCTTTGTTTCTTTATATATTTTCCATATTCTCTGCTTTTATAACCCTCCCGAGACCTTTTACAGTTACAGAACCCACACTATACCCACAGGTGGGCGGGCAGGAAGCAAAACTCCCCATTTCATAAGCAGTCCACTTTTAATATATTCAATCGCTAATGACCTTGACAGAAGAGCTCCACACAAAACACCATATACTACAGGGTGTCGTTGGAAATGTTCAGAGAGGTTTTTGCCAGAAAGCTGATTTCTTAAACAGTAAGATTTCAGACTTACTAAAGGCTGCACTCCTTTCCTCGATTTCCATTCAGCTGGAAAAACCAGTGCTAATCTACCCCCGCTATATTAAATTTGCATCCTTTCAAAATCCTCCAACGAAGCCTGTAGGATTTCTGTAGTACACTAATGCAAGACAGTTTCTACATCAAACCAAAATGAGATGGTTTACACATAGTTCTGTTTTCTTGTTCCACCCTCTCTTGAAAAAGACAGCACACTTGGCCATATTCACTGTTCCAAAGAGATGTACCCATCCGGCACTTCTACTGTCATTCATAGGTTTGTATTTAATTATTTGTGATAAAATTTAAATAAAAAAAAAACGGGTGGCTTTAAAAGGCTGTATGCAAATGTAGCTGTGCCTTTAAAGTGATAATCACTTCTCACCTGCCAATTCTCATTCATTAGGTGCCTGAATCAAAGCGCATTGCAGCCAGCAGAAATCCTTCTACTGAGGATCAGGGCCCTGCAACAGGAGACACTGGGAAATTCAGACCATATGCTTTGGTAGCCAAAGGAATTCTTGCAAGGAGCGTAGCCCTCTATGTGCTCTCCAATGGAAGACAAGCTTTCCTTGCTCTTACTCAATCTTTTGACTGACTACTGAGCTTACTGAGAAACTATATTCTATTCAAAGGAGCAGAATGAATTCAGTGTTCAAAATCAATGGGCCAAAGCAGATCAACTAAGCCCTTCATTTGTGGCTTTTCTGCTTTTCCAAGATTCAAGAAATATCTGCATACCCTGAAGACAAAGAGAACAGATGTGAAAAATCACCTGCTACAACTTTTAAAGGCCAGCGGTCCTGTCACCCATTCAAAATCAATTCCCAGTTATTTTGTTGCCTTGAACCCAACAGACACTGACAGGGTTTTAGTAAAAACTAATCCGGCCAAAGACCAGATCAACTGTGATTTAAGAGTAGTTCAGAGAGCATCCTTACTATTGCCTCACTTAAAAAAAAAAAAAAACCAACCAACCACGCTAGATTGACAGCAAAGAAGTTACACGAGTCATTTCTAGATTAAGTGCCAGAACTCTACATGTGTTTCAAATTACACTACAACACTGTACAACAAAGAAATATGCAGAAATTTTCCACTTGAAATGAAAGTTAAAAATTAAATGCTAACAAAGCTCAAACATATGAAATCCAACCTCCTCATCTTGATTCGAGATTTAAAATGACTGAGGAAGGACACTGGGAAAAAAAAAAAATCAATCCTGCTGTTCTTTATGGAAATCAGTGGGCTAAAACACGTTCGCTGTATGTACAGACTTGCCCAGCCCTCTGACTTTGCTTCAGTACTTACCCTTGACCCTTAAAATGACATTTTGCTTAGATTTAACTTTCAAATTATCAAAGTATATTACCTATCCTCATTAGCGTTCACCGCTGAACTTCATTTTTGCACCATATTTAACCAAAACACTAACCAGAGTGCTCCTAACAACGTGGTTACACATGAAAACAAGTTGATAGATTAAAGAGAAGTCACATTTTTCCCCTAATGAAAAGCAAAGATTTCTGGAGCGAACTGGAGTTTTTCTATACACAGGTCATATTCAGGAGGTATCTCTCCAGACAAAGTGAAACAGGCAAACACAATTTTATTTTAAGCCACACAGGCTTGACTTGATTACAGGGTCTGCACAGAAGTTCTCTGTTAAAGGCAGAGAATTTTTAAGTGGAGTGCAAACAGAAATTTTTAATCTTACTTGTAAATTAGCTCTATTTTCTGAGAATGGCGAGAATCAGACTGGCACTGTGTTAAGAGTACGATCCACTTTGGAATACAAGGGACTGTTTCTAAGCTTTGAGACATGAAGTTCACACATCTTTGCTCAAAACGTTAATCACATAAGCAGATTTGTGATTTATAGCTAGTTTTTAAGTAGGTTGTGTATGGCTCTTCCACAGCTGTAAATACTCGGTGGGAGAACACTGTGTGGCCGCTCCTGCTAGCCCTACATACTTCAATGCCAAGAATGTCTTTACATTTTTTCAGGACCTCAAACAAACATAATTTTGATCCTTAGGGGTTTTTTTTTTTGTTTGTTTTTGTTTTTTTAATCAAAACTACATAACAAACATACATTTTTAAAAACAACAAACTAATTTCAATCCCCATCCTGTTTTGGTCTTTCACTACTTGGCATGTCAGAGTTTGTTATATTCTTCATTTCTTTTGTTTTGCAGTAAGAAAAATCCAGACCTCCAACCACACAAATTCAGTGTGCTCAGCTAAAACATTAGAAGAAAAAACAAAAATAAGAAGACAGACAGGCCTCCTTTACCCCTCTCAGAAAACCTCAAAGCCAAGTAACGGCAGCGAGCGCCCGAGCATCCCGGCGCTCGTGCCCGCCCTCTCAACCACACACCCCCTCTCCCCAAAAGCCATGGTAGGTCGCACAGCCTTGCAAGGCGACCGCTCAGCAGATTTGGGCTGATGTGAAGCAAAAGACACTGCCCACTTTACTCAAACTACACCAGCCTAATCGTTCCTGGTGGCCACAGGAGTGCTCGTAGGGCCTTTGATAAGACAGGGCTCTCCAAACGCAACTCCCATCAGCCGGTTGCCTTCAACTCCACCCAGCAACCCACCATTTCCCAACGGACATCACTGAACACTCGAGTGACAAGGAGAAGCGACCAAGTCACACAGACCCAGGACGATTCGTCATCACGGAGGGACAGGCAGCTACAGCGCCCGCCTCCAGGATGGGTACGGTAGTGATCCAACACCCCGCTTTTCTCCACAGGTTTGGGAAACACTCACACACGTCTTCTCCGCATATTCCTTCCAAGTCACATTTCCACGTGAAAGTCGGACAGACATGAGCTGGCCTGGCAGGCTGACCACCAGAGTGACCTCGGCCACCCACGTCAGCCCAGCACCAGCCCAGCACCTTCAGCGTGTGTTCGTGGGGGCATCGGCTACTGAGACTTCCCTGCGGGAACCCCCTAGATGGGCAGTGAAGGGAACCTCTGCCAGGGGCTGCCTCTGAGAAAGCTTCATTCCCTCTGCCAGAAGGTTAAATACTGTCTCGAGTTAGTGTAACACATACTGCTCCCAGGAAGCCATGGAATTCAGGATTATTCCCCATATTTCATTACTTCCAGAAATTTTTCCTCCAGTAAAAAAAACTGGGGGGGGGGTGGGAAGCCAGAAGGACACACACCCCTACACATTATAGCAATCATTTGTGCTGGGGAAAAAAAAATAAATCCATTCCGTCATTATTCTCAGACTTCCAACACAATAGCAAAAAAGCATCGTAAGGATGTTAATACTTTTCTGCAGCACAAAAAGCCCCAGAATTTACAGCCCCAAGAGAAACTGTAAACAAGTTTCTAAAAAAGTTTGAACATAAATTTCCTTTTTTTTTTTTTTGCAAAACATGCAAAATCCATACAGAAGAACAGTGGGAGGATGCAGAATCAAGTTTACTGGACTGCATGTAAAGTTGTTTGTAAAGCCTAATGAGCAAATAATATGTCATCTCAAAAAACAATTTTAATTATAAAAGATCCCTAACGAATGTTCTAAACGATCCCTAAAGGATTCGTCCTTTTTCTCGCTCTTTGCTAGAAGCCTTCTGGCCAGCCATCTCCGCTACAGCAGCTTAGTAAGAAAGAAAAGCAACACGGATGCTAAAGCGTGAAGTGAGCCTTGTGTAAGGTAAGAGGTTAAGATGTGAATATTCAGAAAGCCCATTCTGCTGAGTGTTTTGAAGGAGAAAGTATATAAACTATATCTTTAAAAAAAGTGGCAATAAATTTTGCTACCAGAAGTAAATTCGAAGTCTCCACGTTGGCAGCGTCTCTGCAGTAATTCCGGCTCCAGAAACTGAGATAACAGCCTGCATATTTGAGGGAACTATTTATCAACAATACATAGCCAGGCTGCAAAAATTATTAACAAGAACATGAGAGGGAGAACCAAGAAAAAAATTAAATAAATTTAGATTTAACCTGTCTTTATTCAAAATGAAGAGGAAACTAAAAGCCTTCAGCAGGAGCGTGTAACTGTGCCCAGCGTTCCTGCCTCAGCCGGCAGCTGTACGCAGCTGCCCGAGGAGACCCAGTGGCCGGAGGCACACTGGTTAAGGGTTCAGCAGCAGCAGGAAACGCACGTGAGTTCGTATAAACACAGAAACACAAATACGTAAACGGATAGCCACGCGTGGTTTAAGGTATTTCAGACACCCCATGGAATAGGGTTAGAGTTGTACCGGCTGGGAACCCACAGCACCGATGTATTTGGTTTGGAATTGCAAACAGCCTCAGGACTCAGAAGAACTCTTCTGGTAGGCACCACCACACACCCCCACACACCCGCTTTGCTACCACAGCCCCCCGGCATCCTGCTCCTCTTAACTCCTTCATCACCTCCAGAGCCAAGCCGAACAACCCTGGCTGTTCATACTTGGAGGAGCAAAAGGACACGTGTGTCCAAACGTCTCCAAGAGACGTCCGCGAGCGCCGTTCGCAAGCCCTGCTCCAAACTCGCTCGCACCCAGACGCTGCAACGCACCGGCAGTATGGGAAGGGCTTTGTTTTGCAAGGTGTTGGGTTGCCTTCGAGCTGGTGTGACAGGCAATTAGGCAGGATGGACACAGATCACACCAGGTTCCTGCCGGATCCGGACACCAGCACTCACCATACGGGGCGCAGGCAAAGGGCAGCGACTAGGAATCCGCCCTGCACAAGCCATTTCCCACCCCGCCAACATTTTCACTTGCGATGAGGCTTAGGGCTGGGGGCCTCAAAGCTCCCCTCGCACTGGAGGTCCCTCACAGCTGTGCTCCATCCAAGCAGGTGCTGAAGGCTCAATCTGGCTCTGCCCACATTTAAACTGCTAATTAATATTTGGTCTCAGAAGCTTGGTATCAGATGATAAAAATTACAGGCATCAGGAGGACAGAGAAACAATAAAAATGGAGACAGCCATGAATTTCCTGAGGCACCATTAGGTTGCTTATTTACTTTTAAAAGTCTATTTACCTCTGCCATTTTTTGGATGAGACACAATTTCTCCTGTGCCAGTGAACTGGATGGGATGCCTGCTTGGATTTCAGTGGTCTCTGAAACTGCATACTAAATTGTCTCAACTCTGCTCAGTACTTCGAAGCTTCAGTTTCCCCACACTGCACGGTCAAACGTAAACTGTTATTTTCTAAACTCTTTCTTGCCTTGCCAGTCTGCACATTCATTCTGCCACCTAGTTTTCCAGGCACTACCCTTGAAATTAGGGCATGATGAGCTGAGTGACACTCACTATCCCAGCAGCTACATGTTTTCAGGTGGCATTTCACACGAACACTTCTCTAGAGAGCAGACATGTCACCTTGGGACTTCCCAGCCTCCATTACCCCGGCACAGCAGGCTCCCCAACTCCCTTCCAAACGTGGCTGCACACCACGATGCCGTCAAGCTGCTGGACCAGCCCCTGCATTATATTTTCTGACAAAGTTAAGCTCTGTGCTTCATTTCTCACAAATGCAGTTTGACTGTAGACAGCAGTCGACAAGTAAATCTACCCTTTTCCATGGCAAACAGCCCAACTTTAATATTTTTACTGGCTTACAGCTGGGTAAATTAAGCCCCAGATTTTTATTTATTTATTTTTTAATACCGTGCAACTGAAAATGAACAGCTACTTCACTACGACTGCCAAGGACAACCTTAAAAACACTAATGCAATCCAGTCCAGCTCTCAATAGATCTATAAAGGCTAGAGAACCAAAAATTTCAGCTTATCCACCCCAACAAAATGTTGGTTGGGCAGGAAGTCTAGTGTTTCGTTAAGATCCTAAAAAAAAAAAAAAAAGGAAAAAACACTACACGCTGGCAAAGTGAAGATGGTAACAGTCCCAGCTATAATGCCATGAAATGGGAATTACAACTTGCTGTGTTACTTACCCCAGCCTTCCCAGCATTTCAAGCTCTGGAACTTGTGGTCCATATGTCTCCACTTGCAGAGGCTGGTACTCATACAAAGTTTCCTCCAGCTTCTGAATGGGAGCTAGTGAAATATGCTGACCCTGTTAAAAAAAAAAAAAAGTAAAGAATTTCTACACACTGGGTCAAGGTTTTGTTTTGACTTTTTTTTTTTTTTAAATGCAATGCAAGAACAAGCTTGTACCTCTAATATGATCCAGACAAAGACCATCCCATTAAGAACATACTATCTACTCTATCACTCATTTCTTCACGATTTCAATATTTTACTGGGATCTACAGTTTGGAAGTACCATTTCATTAGCTGTAGCTGTTTGGACAAGGTAGGAGGGAAAGGGGAAATTTTATTGAAGGCAAGCTTAATGTTAAAGCGTGCAGCTGCTTCCAGTGTCAGCAGTAAAATTATTATTAGGTAAAAACTTCGTTTATCAGAAGTAATAGCAAACAAATGTCTCCGAGCAACCCTATTTGATTCTGTAATCAATGATTTCCTGGAAGCCCTAATTAGAAAGGGAAGCCACTTTCACTTCTCTCTGCAGGCTTTGTAAGCTCCCACACGGAATGGCTCTGAAGACAGACTTTTACAGCACAATACAATTAATTCAGTCAGCAAATTCCCATTTGTTTCATAACTAGAAATATAGAAACACACAAACATAAAACTTTCATTCCAGATGGTACTTTTGCGAGCCCTTCAGACCACTGAGAAACAGCTAGCCTTTTCTTCCTCCTGCTCCTCCAAGTCCCTATCACTCTGAGCTCTCACAAAACAGGAGACTTGTGGCTGGAAAGGAGGGGTCGGGAGGACATGAGATAGAGCCAAAGTTAACAGATGTTGCTGCGTGACATTCTACACTGATTTGTTGATCTTTCACACAGTTTCAATTTTCTACTGTATTCTATGGTGCTCACAAAAATTAGCAGCAGCAGCAAAAAGACAGAGCGCTATGAGCTCCCCCAGAACAGCCTGGCTTCCCCTGCAGAAATTGAGCTTCACATCTGCAAAGCACAGGAATTCAGGAAAGTAGCAGTATTGTTTTTGTAGACATTTTGTCTGCAACACGAGATCGGAAGCTTTCCACGGTGTAATGCCGTGTATAACCCCGGCTTCTCACTGGTGATCACTTACTGAGCTTCACTTCCCTGGGGCCACTCGTGTGAGCAGCTACTCCCTCGAGCAGAAACTGAAGGCTCCTGACGTGGGACGCTGGGTTAAAATTAACTAAAGAGGGGGGAAAAATGTCAGCGGAAGGGGTAAGCTGTTCATTAAATTTATGGTTGAGGACAGCGACCTTTCTGAATATGGAGCATGGATATTTTTGTTTCGAGAATTGCAGAAAATAGCTAAGAAAATTGAAGATGTAAGTCCTTGAGAAGTACTATCACGGATCTAGGCCGATCTCTATGGAAATATCAGCAGCGCAGGTTTTCCATTCAAACGGTTGTGAGATGAGAACAGACGGTTCCAGCCGTTTTCTGCACTGCTCAGGAGCGTGGAGGGGCTGCTGCTAACGCTGGTACGGTGACAGCCTCCCCAAGGCAAAGCGTGGTGAAGAAAGTCTGTGAGTCAGCCATGAGCGACTCCAACTTTCATAGTCAGCATATTGGTATTTCTGCACCACAAACTATTGCTGCAACATTAAAAGCAGGCACGCATTAAACAAAAAATTTAAAAGTAGGAAGAGAAAAATGAAAAATTCAGCTTTAATCCCACTTCATGATATTTAAGATACACAAACGCAGGGTCTTTTTACATTGCTAGAAGTTGTCAGTTTCTAATACATTCAAGTTCATGAAAATATACTTTGAAACTACATTCATGTGGGCACCTTACACCCTCTGTAAGAGAGGGCTGTTTCAGTAAGACTTTCAGATTTCAATTTTTAACAGTATCTTTGTCTCAAACCAAAGGGAAAGACGTAGCAACAATTTACATGTGTACACCCTCATCTGGTGAGTGAGAAAAAAAAAAATCAGTATTTCCAAATCCAGAGCAATTTTGTTCCAACCATAGAAAAGAAAATTCAGTTTCGGGCAAAGATCAAAACCATGATAAATATTTTGGGAAATTACTTATGTGTGGAAAAAGGGAGCAGCTCAGATTGCTGGAGCCACATCTCTGGAGGGCATCACCAGAACAGCTGCTCGCTGTTAGCAGAGTTGCCACTGGTGCATTCCTAACACTCTTATAACGAGAGCGACTTCTGCCAACGTTGGCCAAGCGGCATGGGAAGGCTCCCGACAAACGGACCGGGCCCATCACGAGCCTTTTTCCCGGCCAAGCGGCATGGGAAGGCTCCCGACAAACGGACCGGGCCCATCACGAGCCTTTTTCCCGGCCAAGTGGCATGGGAAGGCTCCCGACAAACGGACCAGGCCCATCACGAGCCTTTTTCCCGGCCAAGCGGCATGGGAAGGCTCCCGACAAACGGACCAGGCCCATCACGAGCCTTTTTCCCGGCCAAGCGGCACGAGAAGGCTCCCGACAAACGGACCGGGCCCATCACGAACCTTTTTCCCCACCACCACTTAGGGAGGACAGGATTACAAATTTCATTTGTCTTCCTCTCTTTGTAGGGTTCCCAAAGTGCCAAAGGTCAGAAGGTATCACGATGGTCATTTAGTCTCAGCTGGTCAACCAGTAACTACAAGGGAGCTGCCCACGAATGCGGGGAGGCTGACTGGTCAGCACACCAGCTCTACGCTGGGCACTGGTGTGGAACACCTTATCGCTCTCCCTGAAAGGAGGATGCAGAGAGGTGGGGGTTGGTCTCTTCTCCCAAGTAAGAAGTGATAGGACAAGAGGAAAAGGCCCAAGTTGTGCCAGACAAGGTTTAGAATGGATATTAGGGAAAATTTCCTCATGGAAAGTGCTGTCAGGCATTGGAACTGACTTGCCCAGGGAGCTGGTTCAGTCACCGTACCTGGAGGGACTTAAGAAACATGTGGACGAGGTGCTGAAGGACATGGTTCGTGGTGGTATGACCAGTGTCAGGTTAATGGTTGGGCCTGATGATCCCAAAGGTCTTCTCCAACCTGAGAATTCTATGAGTCAGGGAGAAGTCACCGAGCCATGCCAGGACCCTTCTGTGAGGCGTGAGATTGCAAAACCAACACAACGTGGTGGCGCAGAGAGCCGAAGTCGAACATCCGAAGAGGAGCAGCATATAGGAACTGTCCAGCCTTGAGCTGGTCTGACCTCACAGCCAGCACAGGCCAGGACATTCTGTGTTCCTGTGCGAAGCCCAAGGACTGGCAGTTCAGCCAAAGCACCTTCTTTTGAAAAGCATTCAATCTAGACTCAAAGATTTCGGATCGCAAGGGTTCAGTCACATCCCCTAGGTAACGTGTTCCAATAGTTAATTATCCTTACCACGACACACTGGCAGCTCATTTCTGGTTCATCAAGATCAGTTTCACAGCACTGGCTCTCTCCTGCGTCTCTCTCACCTACATACCGGGCCAAGGCGCCAGTGTTAGGAACCGGTACGTCGCTTCGCATGGCAGAAGGACTGCGTTGGTCTGCGTCCAGGCAGCAGACCCGCACCTCAAGGAGACTGTGCAGCTGTATGACACAGCTCATTTCTTTTCCTTTCCCAAAAATCACAACTTTAGCAACACGGATTACATTCCACCTGGCAACAGGGGAGCGGGGGAACAAAAACACACACTGTTGTTCCTGCTCTAGAGCTGTCTGGCCTTTGGGTATATGAACTGTATTTTGGTCTACCTCAATTTGGGAAAAGGTTAGATGGAAGCATAAGAGTTACCATACACATTCCCACAGGAAGGGGGCTGAAAACTGGTCAAGCTCTGGAATCACCTCAGCTCTGCAGATGTTGTGGATACGAACAGGCTGTACCTACACTGCCGACTCCCTGCAACCAAGTAGGGTGGCATGGCCATATGGGCTCCTGAGCTCACAGGCTTCTGGCTTGCTCAGCCCTGTGCAGGTTACAGTGTGGTCACACACTGGGTACGGCACAGATAGGTTCCTGCTCCAAGGTTTTTGCACCCATGAAAAAACTTAGAGCAAAAAGCGTTGCCTTTCCTATTTCCACAGATGCTGGGATGAGGTGCATTTACAAAAAAAATCTTGCAGTTAATACTGGTCAAATCAAACCTTTTATCTCAGTTAAAAGCCATCTGACCAGTAGCACCCTAGTTCTCTCTCTCCGTCCTGAGCGGCCCCCAGCCATTTCATAAAAGACTGGTATAAAAGGGAAGCTGTTGTGTAACTTCAGAGACATCACAAGAGACAATAACTGTTCCTTAGGACTTACACAGCACTTTTACAGATCCAAAAAACATTTCACGTCTATGAGGTAAGATTTTTAAATTTCCTGTATTCCACCTAGACATCCAGCCTTACTTCTTTGCAGCATTAGGAGGCATTTATCAGCATACTAAAACCAAAATGAAAGCAGCGGGTCCAAGATCTTGCTTTTGCGTTGCTTTCTCCTGACAAACCTAAGATCTGATGTTGTGGTCATGGGTAAGTATTTCTAATTCCCCTCGGATGCTGTAATGTTTGTGTAAAAGAAGCTGACAGTATCCAAATGGAGATGGAAAAGGCTTCCAAGAACACAGACAACAGATTTTCCTGCCTCCTCTCCCTCCCACTCCTATCTTCGTGGCATACGAGTTTCTCTGGGATTATTTTAGGCACTGTAGCTGTCTATTACATTTTGGAATGTATGGAACCACAAAACACACTGCTAATTAGAAGGAAGGCATTTGCTTATCCTTATGACTTTGTTTATGTAGAAAACTGCACAGCAATGGATTTGTGAGCAACTGCCTTTCCATTCATGTACTGTATGGTTTTAGATGAGATAAATATGAGATTAAATTGGGAGGGGGTTCAACCCGTCTTTGCATTACAAATAAAACTGACTGGCTGATTTACTTTTCAATATCCTAGATACACTGTTTGAGACATCTCTCAGTTTAAATAACGAGAAACAAAAGCAGTAGCCAATTTTCATTTCAGACTGTGATACAACATGGCATTAAGAAAAAAAAAGAGCCAGGGATTATACACAGGAGAGCTGCCCCGGCAGACACAAGGAGCTTATTTTCAACAAAAAGCAATGTCCTTTTAGGAAAAGTCACAGTTGTTAGAGCACCAAAATTCTAGTTTATCAGTGCACCTTTCACACAGAGGGTTGGGAGGGACTCTTGGCAAATGTCAGGTATATCAGTATTTGCCTGCTCGCAGAAAGAGGTTATTTTAACACAGAGTCCAGAAATAACAACTCAAGGTGCAGCATTCACACTTCTTCCCATCCTGTCGTCTCTCCCTTTCCCTGTCTCCAAAATGACATTGCCTTCCTTCACCTCCTTCCCTCGGCAGCAAAAAGAAATAACAACTGACAGCCTTCTCAGAAATCTCCTAAGTGCCAAGGAGGAGGAGAAAGGAGACTGACACCAAAAATGCACTAGTAGGGGAAAGAGGAGGAACAGCTATGCCACAAAAACATCCCCAGGCAAGAGACAGAAGCCAGAAACTGGGGTCATTAAAACTTGTCCAGACAAAGCATGTTTCTGTACTAGATGATGTAGCCAATCTTTTTGCTATTTTAATTTCTTTCTGCTTAGGAACTCAGGTCTGCTACCACCACACTACCAGAAAACAGCACACATCAGGTAATAGAAACAGCAATATTTAGCTGCTAAGCCTCATCAGGTCAGATTGGAGCAACGTTATTTTCATTTAACCCTTTCCACAGCTGGGTTAACCTCCCCAGCCTGCTGTAAGGAGCACGGGGCTAGTCGAAAAGAAACTGAGTGCTGTGGGATGCCAGGGCACGACACTGCTAAAGCACACCCTGAGCATCGCTTCTCAACCCCATGCGGCACGACAGAAACATTAACAAAGACCCATTTTGATACACTGTCACTCAAGTGTGTAATTACCTAAATGCTTTCAGGTGAATGTTAAAACAATACCATAAATTCCTTGGATTTTTCAGTATAAGAAGTCTTATAAAACTATTTTACTGTTAACCACGCAACAAAATTCAGGTTTTGGAAAGATTTCACATTAATAGAATTTCTCACAGAACAATATTAATAGAAATATCTTAGGCGATGGGGTCAGAGTCAAAAGCTGGGGTAAGTTAGGGTTTGGTTTTTTAAGTTTCCACCCTCCCAATTCACTACTGACAAATCCATGTCAGCAATATTAATATGGCTTTCTGATTCTGATGAACTACTTTCTTTGACTACAGTAATACTCAGGAAAAGGAGAATGAAACTGATAGATTCGGAGGGCTTAGTTAATATTATTTTAACCTTTACCCTCCCTGTCTTCCACAGCTTTTTTAAATAAACACAAAAAATGTCAAACTAAAAAGCATAATTCCATTCCTTAGCCTAAAATTCCTGTGTAGTGAGGCTTTTCCAAAGACTTAAATATCTGAAACCAACTGCTTTTCTTCTGCTCCTGAAAACCAACAATAAATCTAATTTGTTTACTCAATTATGAAAAGGGCTATGGGGATATCCCAGTTGCAAAACAAGAGAACACATGATCTGACAGAAACCAACAAAATCAACTAATGTTTCCTATTGATCCCAGAAACAGAATCTGCCCAAAAGTGTCAGGACAAGAGAGGTAAGATTCACACACCCCCTTCTTTCTGGGGTAGATGATTCCAGATGACTTGTAACAATCTGACTAAATTTAGACTTTTTGTTTTCTCCTCTCCACAGTAACTTGATTTCAGTTTTGAATGCCAAAACAGATTTCAAAGATGTGCTTTTGGAATGTCAGAAATAAAATAAGAGCTCAACAGCACCAAAGAAGCATTAACAAAGACAGCCACATATACGTGATTTGTTACACACAAACAGGTACCTCGGAAATTAACCACAGAGTGACACGGGTTAAATCACACCATCAGTTCTATTTTGCCTCCAAAATTTTCTTTCGCAGTTTTCTGACATACATATTTACCTGACCAGACTCATCGTTAAGCTCCTGCCACAAAGCCCTATTTTCTCTAACCTCTCAGAAGAAAGCTTGTGTCCATCTAACGCTGAAATAGAATCACGATGGTTTGGGTTGGAAGGGACCTTAAAGATCATCCAGTTCCAGCCCCCTGCCATGGGCAGGGACACCCTCCACTAGACCAGGTTGCTCCAAGCCTCATCCAGCCTGGCCTTGGAGACAGCCAGGGATGGGGCATCCACAGCTTCTCTGGGCAACCTGTCCCAGTGCCTCACCACTCTCTCCAGGAAAAATTTTTTCCTGATATCCAATCTAAATCTACCCGCTTGCAGTTTAAACCCGTTACCCCTTGTCCTGTCACTACAGGCCCTTGTAAAAAGTCCCCCCCCAGCTTCCTTGTCAGCCCCTTCAGGTACTGGAAGGTCCTATAAGGTCTCCCCGGAGCCTTCTCTTCTCCAGGATGAACAAACCCAACTCTCCCAGCCTTTCCCCGTAGCAGAGGTGCTCCAGCCCTCGGAGCATCTTCGTGGCCTCCTCTGGACTCGCTCCAACCGGTCGATAGCCTTCTGATGTTGGGGGCCTCAGTGCTGGACGCGGAACTGCAGGTGGGGTCTCAGCAGAGCAGAGAAGAGGGGGAGAATCCCCTCCCTTGACCTGCTGGTCACAGTGCTTTTGATGCAGCCCAGGATACAGTCATTATTTTAAATACAATTCTTCTGGGTCAGTGCCAGTACCAGGATTTAGTGGCTACTCTCTTCACAGAACAGCCTGATGCCCTTTCCTCATATCAATGGATCGCAGTGCCTGTTTGGTACAGTCCTCTCCAACGCTGGCGGCCAGAGCCCTGTTAGGATTCAGGGGATAGTCTAGATGTTTGCTGCACCAAGTCACTCACTTGTTTCAGCAGAGACTCCAGAGTTCAGGCAGGAACTGCCAAGCTTTCCTCAAGATCTCTGCCACTTCTTCAAAAGACTGCCCTGTACACAAGACTGCATCACTTATGTCAACAAAGAATTAAAATGCAGCATCATTTTCATGTAACTAAAGCCCACAAGTCACCCTCCTGCTTTTCAGTGCTCATTTCTCAATCTTGCTTCCAACTTGGTCTGAGCTCTGAAGCGTTTACTTGCTTCTGTGCAACCCATCATGCTGTGTGCAGACGTTCAGCTGCTTCTGCACCTTTGGCTCTGGTTCCCACTTTCAGCCAGCCTGAAGAGCCATGAACTGGCTCTGCTGTGTGGTATTTGGACACTCTGGGAGCACCAATTGCATTTGCAAACCTATCAGCTCGCACCTTCACCCTTTGTGGCTTTCACAGGGCTCAGCATGGCCCTTCTCAGGGTACAAACGCAGGTCCTGCCTATTTTTCAGAGACACAGTTTCCCTACAAGTGACGCAATGTTCTGTTCAGTTCGTTACACCAATTGCCAATATGCTGTGTTAGTAATACAGCATAAAGCACAATTAAGCAAACTTTGGTTGTATCTCCACCATCAGACTTCTGGAGCCTTGGTCCTTTTGGTCTGGCTCTCAACAAAGCACAAGCTCGGCAGTAGCCAGTCTAATTACAGGATTAAAGGCTTTAATATAATATTGTTCTAAATACCCACATTAAAGGCCTAATTTTTGAAGGGATATGAAACAGAAATCAATTTGACAAATGCCACTCTGCGTATCACGACACACAGCATTAAGAGAGGGACAGACACCAGCGGAGATCAGAGCTGCATACTGACCAGCGAGTGTTGCTGGAGTCTTGGTACAGCTGAATTTATCTGTGTGCCTGTTCTGTTGCAGTAAAGCAGAGGGTTACGTTGGTAAGATCCCTCCATTATGCAAGAATATTATTTAGGATTTCCTGGAGAGCAGTGGAACCTGCAAAAATTAGCTGCTTTCTTAGCAGAACAGAAGCTGATAAATAGCCATACATACACCACTGTACTCCACTATCTGCTCTTTCCTGGGATCCTATAAAGCAGGTCCCCCCATCCAAAGCGCTATACCGTATTGTTTTTAAGGAATGTGGAGTCTGATGGATGATTTAAGAAGAAAGACTGCTTAAAATAACAAAACCAAACAGAAAGCTGACCTCAGTCTGTAGAAGACGAGAAACTCCGTTTGTGTGAATGTCAGAGACATGTTCCCTGTTTCACTGAGCCTACAGCCTAGACTCAGATAAATGCTGATAAAGACGCAGAACACCACACTGAGCATGGCTTATGTCTGCCTGATAAAGGGAAGAAATAAAGTGAGATTCCTTGAATAGCTAGATTGTAAGGAGGGACTGCTAAAGGTTGATAACTGTCTCGCAAAAGAAAGCAGGGAAGTTTTTATGGGGGGGGGCGGGGAGAGTAAAGTAGAAAAGGACAATGACAGCAGATGAAAGCAAGAATATGAACAGAATAGGAAAAACAGGAAGAAAGGACAGAGTGAATTATTAGAAACAGATAAAAAGATAAAAAGGAAGAATTCAGAAAAACTGAATTTTAAAGCAGAAAGATGAAGAAAGTGTCGTCAGGCATTAGCAGTGCGTGATACGCCTTCGCAGTACTTGTGGACTACATTTATATTTGTGGACAAATTTTAAATGAAATCTGAAACCTGTTAGCAATATATTTAGAAATTACTGTTTTTAACAAAGTGGAAAGTAGGTTATTGCTAGGCTTTCGACCTCACTTGCACGCCAAGCACACAAGTAGACGTTCACCGATCATTCTGGGGGCAGGAAGAGACACACCGCAAACGTAACAGACGGTTGCCGGCACTGCCTTGAAAACGCACATTCATTTTGTCCAACTAAACAAAACACTACCCGGGGCAGAAGCAACTGTATTTTTAACCTGCACAAAACATTCTTTTGTCCTTCCAGAGAGGTTTAGTTTCTTTCCATGCAAGTTTCCATGTTTAAAGTGGTTGTATCAAAATGATGTTTAAATCTGAACCACATCCACAAGAGCTTTCAAAGCAGAATACCCTTCCAACGGCACCCGAATTTTAGCAGCACTTTGGACAGGATTCACAGAACTTAACAGGATCAGAAACACTATTTGTAAGCCCTGTCTGATCCCGAGAGCATTGCAGAAAGGGTCTCTCCACATAACCAAGAACCACCATGGCCTACTGTATTACTCTGCTTTCAGAGGCTACAGCGTTGTAGCTCCTTGAAGCAGAATAACCAGAAACATCTATGGCATCCTCAGAACAAGGAAAAAGCAATGGTTCCTACCATGAAAAATCCACAATGTCACTTGGAGAAATAGAAGCTGGCAGCAAAACAGTGATACAGCCACATGGTAATTTCATTTAGTCACAGAAAAAACCTATTTCTCTATAAAATAAGGAGATGCCTCATCTGTTTTATCTTGTTCACTGGCTCTTTTGTGAACCCTTTTGCTAAAGGACTTGTATCCAAATAAAAAAAAGGCGCAAGTGTCACCAGAGATTCTGCAAGCAGAGACTGCTGTGAAAGCAACTGCGGGCCAAACATCAGATTTCGAGCAAGTTAGAGGCTGCCTGAGTATTTTCTGCTATAGGCTTATAACAAGACAGCTTTGCCTTAAAAACAACACTTCCATTGTAGAAAGGAAGATTACTATATGCTCTGACATAAGCACTGGATAAAGCCACATCAGCAGAATGCCCTGAAATTTAATAATACACAACAGAAGGAAAGACATCACCCACATGCAGCCTGCTGAAGACCAGGGCTTATACTGACATGGCATGCCATAGCTGCTTACTGCTTCTTGGGGCGCAACACAAACGAGCTGCAACCCAAGAAAAAGGAAACCCCGAGAACCAAGTATTAAGAACATTTGTTAATCAAAGAACTAAACATATAGCAAGGTTTTCAATGCTTTGACTGTCCTATATTATTTCCGTACAGTAAAATATGTCCTAAGCTCTCCACAGATGATGCAAATGCCTTACCCTGGCTCAGGGCAGCTGCTGTTCTGAGAAACAAACCCAAATGAGCTGATCATTTGAATTCTTTTAAAACTCATAATATTGGGCCAAATAAAGCTTACCATATAGTATAACAAGCCATGCCTAACATCTTTGTGCACTTAGAAGCTTACATTTAATTAACTTTACCTGTAAGCTTGGGTGGAGCGTGAGGAATAAAATAAAATACAAACTCATTTTGCCCTCAACTCTGAGAAACAGTTCAGGGTCCAAATCCCTACACAAATAGTAATAAAAATAGTTTAGTTTCTGGTAGCAGTAACAAAAACAAGGGCAAAATTAATTCTTACACTTTTATGGCAAACAATCCAAAGCAGATGTTTGAGAATAAAAGCGAGATGTCAAAGTAGTTAACAAGAGCTTTTCAAAACCAAACGCAACAAGACAACTTGCAGCTTTATGCACTTATATAAAACTAAATCATCTCAGTCAGCTTCCACCCCTAGCCCTTCCCTATTCTATGAGCTTCACAATTACCAAAAATGTTATATTCAAGTCTGAACCACCACAGATCCGTGTCTCCTAAAGAAAGCACATGGAAGTGAGTTTTGCTCAGAGATCAGCTGCTGAATCAGGGCCCTTGTGAACAGAAACACGTTTCCATGGTTTGAATACCAGGGTCTCTGGAACAAAGCGCCTGTCTTTCAGGGACCGAGCATATTTTACAGGTGTTCTGACTGTATTTACATTTCTGCTAGGACACTGCAGTTTTGAGACAGAGATCAAACTTCACATTGCAAGGTCAAAACCAACATAAGCATTCCTTCGAGTAAGACTTCAAATAGATATTTGAAGTTATCCACACTTTCTTGTTTGTGAGTTCAAAGAATTGCTGATCATAATACAAACGAAGATATTAAATCTTCTGAGTACAAATTTCACAAAAGATGATGCGTGCATGCAGGAGAATTGAGTCCTTCCACGTTCAATACGGTGTAAAGTTTGTATAAGGTAAGCATCAGCACACCCCTTTCAAATGAAACGGCTTTTATTGTGAACACGAAAGACACTCTGTTAACTTAGAACATCGCTCACTTAGACGTGCTTTCCAAAAGGCCTTAAGCAGGATTATATTGATTTAAATAAAGTAAATTAGGCAAGTTTTTGCACTCAAGCTTCCCACACAAATTGGATTTGCCAAGCCTTTTGAGTCTAATCAGTGGTACAATCATACAGGTACACAAGAGACTGACCAAGCGCGTGCGCACACACACTTCTAGACTCACCAGCAAGAGCTGATCTTTGGCTGACCACGAAGAATTGCCATCTGAGCCGGTCAGCCCAAGCCTCCATCTACCTGGAAGCCATCCACCCAGCAACACTGGGCTACTGTGCATCTGCACCGCCGTTCCCCTTCGTTACATGAAACGCAAACCCGTCACTACAGGCACTGGGGTAACTGATACCGTACCACTGAAGTCAATGGGAGCAAATCAGAAACTCTAGAGTACGTATGAATAATAATAGGGATTTGTGTTTCCTTTCCCAAGTGCTGACATTTTGGAGGGGTATTCCCACCCTTCCCCCTCATCGCTGGACTACGGTCACATTAATTTCATCGCACCAAGGGAAGCTGTTTCAGAAGCTTTGACAGCACGCTTGGTTTATTAATCCAGGGTGGGGATTTTGGGTTTTGTTTTGTACTGTCCAAGTTTTGACAAGAAAAAGAAAATTAAGGTAAGATGTGTAACTCCTGAGAAAATCATGTTTTCATCGAAAGACAGCAAGGCCATACCTAAAAGCTTTAACAATCGACCCAACACTTTAAATCATCAACAGCCTCGATAGCTTTGTCCTAGTTCTGAGCATAAACTTTTATCAACCAGTAATATACTGAGAAAAACATGCTTCCCCCCTTGGTTTCACACTAACCTTGGGTCACAGCTAAAACACAACACTGTGCCAACTTCTCCCCTCACATCTCCTTTTCGCAGCCATTGCTAGCTCTGAGCATTGTAAGCCAGCGTGTCTGAGAGTCCTACAAGGAGAAAAAAAAAAAAAAAACAACTCTGCCAGAGCCTAAAAGCAGCTCCCCTTATGAAATCACCTAACGCCCAGCCTCAGCAACCTCAGCAGCTATGCCAGTGGGCTACGGAGCATTAGCAAAAGCAGGGAGTTGCAGTGCCTGTTTGCTGCTACCAGACTTCGTTGAATCTTTCATATCTGAGCTTCAGACCAATACCAAAAGGCAACCCTCAAGTGCCACAAGGAGTGCTCTGTAATTCCTACAAGTAGTCGAGTCAGAGCAAACCAGCAGCTCGGCCAGGATAGTGCACCCCTGAACGCACCTACGTTTGTTTCTGCCAAGGGCTACGGTTTGCTTCTAATTATGCACAATGCTTTGCAAGGTACTTGGATGCGTATACTGTACATACACACAGCAAATTCAGCTTTAAAACCAAATAACCAAGTGTCAGTAATTAGGGAGCTGATTGCAGTGCCCAGATACTGTATATTTAAGGGAGATCCCTTCTGTGTGCATGGGTGTCTCGGTTATATGCGTACGCACAGACACACAAATAATCGAAGGGCGTGATTTAAACAGCTTTTAACAAATACTATCATTGAACATTTTGCAGGACCCTGTAATGACCCAATCCTGTGTAGATTTACAGACAGGATTCATTTAAAGGCACGCCAAGCTAACAAGTCTATTGGCTATCAGGAAATTTTATCATACACTTACCTGGGGCTTAGACCCAGATTCAGCAACTCTGATTCAGCCTAGAAAACCACCCAGCTGTAAGCACACAGAGCCTCGCAAAGGTGATGGAGCAGTCGCACACCGACTACTTTGCCTGGATTGTGGCCCACAAGTCCAGTCCAACACCAAGCAAGCCTAAACCTGACTGCGTAAACTGAGCCCATCCGCTCCGTAGCAATCACTTACGGCAATAAACACAACGGTCTAGGAAGCAGAGGCTTGCAGAAACAGGTCTCCAGAGAAACAACCAGCACCCTGATGACTCCGGTCTCTGCTCCTTGGCCTTCTGTAGGACATTCCAACAGCTCAGAAGTCGAGCAGCTCACAACCAGGTATTAGACACCAGCACCTGCGACAGCCTGGTCCACAGACCCGCCACAATACATCGATGGGCCCTCGGGACTGAAACACAATGAGGACAGGTAACCGAGCTGAGAGTCAAGCCAAGAGGTGTACCTGCCTGCCTGATTTCAGAGCACGTGCTTAAGGGTTTTCTGGGTCAAAGCCAAGATGATCCATACCTTAGGATATCAAGCACCACTGCCAGTTTTACCTACAAAATTTTAATGACTCTTTCAGTGACACCATTAACTAGTCCACAAAGGCAGACTCCTGCTCAGTACACATATAGTAAGATGAATTCTACTGGGCTAGTCAAGCTGGACAGGCCGTTTCTGGAGCAAAGACCCATTGGTACTGGTGTGAGTTTTCTTACTGGTTTAAATAAATGCTTGACCATGCCACTCTAGCTGAAGGGGTGCATCAAGAGATTAACACAGTAATATGAAGAGAGAGTTTAAGAAGTGTATAGGGCTTCCAAGTACTCTCTCACAAGTAGTTATTTATTGCATAAATCATTTAATTTTATTATCTGGGCCCCAAACACAAATTGAGAAAAGAGTCCCACTAGGGACTACATGTAACAGGGTCCATTACTCATACCAAGGATCAAGCATCCTTAGAAAGCTAATTTAAAGTTTCCAAATTTCTCTAACCATGTAATTAAAACCTTAAAAGACAGTAATCAATTATAAATCATGCAAACACACATACTCTAATCTGCATTGTTTTTAAAAGTAGACTAGAATTCTAAGAAATGGCTTACTGCAACAGCCATCGAGTGAATCATATTTACCTCAGTCTTTTTCGAATAATTCATACCTCAGCATTCAACAGCACACTTGACATTTGTCTTCCTAGCTAAAACAACTGCAAAACGCAACCCAGACTAACCACAATCCTCTGTAAACTGATGTTCAAGGGTGTCACTGTTTATTGATGAGGTGCACCTAATCTCATCGAAACAATAAAAGAAAACTTGCTTCCTTTCCAAATGCACATCAGATTTCTTTAATCTGTGCATTTACTAAACCGCATAAATAGAAAACAGGCGGTTTGATGCAACCAGCGCAGCGCCATTTAAAGCGTAGCACATCACAGCACTCTCAAGTCTTTTTGGAAATACCTCTGCTGCTCGGCAGCACCAGCTTTCCACCAGTTGCTGCTCCACATGCTATTGCCAATCAGCTGCATTTGCTGTAGCACATTCCAAAGTTTACTAATTAATCTCTGCACTAAACCCCACCGATGGCCGGTTGCCATTTGAAATGATCATCATCTTTTATTTAAAGACACAGTGACCCCATGGTCAAACGCAGACCTTATTTGTTAAGGAAAAGGTGTTCCACATTTCAGGTAATTCAATCCACTTCAGTGTCTATGACGGGTTTTAAACTGGACAGAGAGGCAATGGTTAATGGTTTGAGAGTGTATACGTTAGACATACTGAATTATTTCGGTGTTAATTGTCAGAAATTGAGCAAACTTGCATTTTGACCTCGGAGCTGCGTTCAGCAGAGGGTACGAGATGCAAACTTCTGGAAAAGAGACCATTCATTTCTTGCAAAACAGCATACATGCTTTGAAGTCATGTGTTTTAACGATTCCAGCTTATTGCTACATTGCATATGAGGTTTTAAATATTGATTTCACCCACTCCAACCTCTCACACCATTGTTAGAGGCTGCTCTCATTCAGCGGTGCATGCTGGCTCCGTGACCTTCACAATGACCTCTACAAAAGCAGTTGTGCATTTTACTGTGGTGTAAATCCTCACAGACAAGTCGAACCTGTTCTTTCTGGCATCCAGCCCTTTAGATGAATATTCTGCCGAGATTTATTATGAAAGGGGAATGAAGGGGCATTATTGCACAACATTCATCCTTCTCATACGGCTAAGTTCCATCTTTTACAACTTCTGAAGGCTTTTAAATAAACACATCTTCTTAATTACACAAATCATTCTTGCTTCTCAAATTTTCTGTAATTAAAATTCACTGTTGCTTACAAAAAGGTAGACATGCCCAGAAAAGAGCATGTGTGCGAAGGTGTTTTATATTATTATTATTAATAAGTAATATTCATATTTCCTGTTACTATACATGAGGGATTAGTGTTTCCTAGCACACCATTCACTTACAACACTGAAGTATTATTCCACATTGTAGCAACACACACTGCCCTAAAAGGGTCCATTAATTATTTCTGTAATGCCATGAAGTTGCAGCAGGATATTAGACTGTCTCTGTAAGAAACACACTCCTACGGTAAAATGATGAATGATGAAGGTTGCAGGTTTTTAATTAGATTTCAGAACAGTAAGAAAGTATTTACAAAGTTATTTCCTGTGGCCTTACCTTAACACTTTGCGTGACCTTATGCAAATATTTTTTTTTAAATTCATGATTAATTAAATCAAAAAATAGAAAAGTATAAAAGAATTGCGAAAGGGGCGGATTTTAGAAATTCAGTGAATCTGGCAAAGCGGGCAGAGTACTAACCCTATCATTCACATTATCTACATTCCTTCCAGTTTCCTAATTGATCCTTCAGAAAACATGCCCTGCAAGGGAAGGTGGGGAAACCAGAACAAAAACCACCCGATGCTGCATTGATACTCCAGTCCAAAACTCACGTTCAAACCTGCTTTATCTGATAGTCACTTGGTATTAACCGGAAACAAAGCATTTTGACTGAAGCAAGTATTCCCTGATCTAAATCTCCAAATTCCCCTAAAAAGCTCCCTCCCCCCAACGCCAGCTGTCACAGAAAAGGCACACACTCCCCCCTCTCACTGTAAAAATAAAGACAGACCTGCTCTGTGTGTTTTCCTGTCACCCACGGGCCATGGCAGGTACAGGTTCGCTCTCCCCTTCCTAACAGTCTCAGCTGGCCATTCTTTAGCTTTCCTGCTCCTCCTTTTCTGCCAGCAAAATCAAAGACAACAATGCACAATAGCAAAAATTTCCCCATACAAAAATATAAGGAAACACACTCTTCTCCCACCTTTCCCAGGTCCGTACTGCACTGTCACAGCTCCAGAGCTGCAGACAGAGGGTTCCCCAAACAGAACATGCAGCAGTGGTTTTTACCATTTAAACTCACTTCCCTCTTGCAGATCCAACTCTGCACAGCCCGCTCCTTTATTTCCGATGCTACCAGTGAGATGGAGCAGAGATGGGCTGAAGACACCAGAAGGTAAACCAGCATGGTCAGGTAGCGTTAAATGCAACGGCAAAGTATCCCGAGTTCTAAAGGAGGGTTCTTCCCTACAGAAGAAATTTCACATTTTGAAAAGCTGCAGTTGCCAGGTACTTTGCTTCTTCATAAATAAAAAGAAACTAAATTTAAGTTAAAGAGCAGCCACATTTATACGTTGTTCTTCATGGCAATCAAAACCCAGATACCACCAGGACTTTATTCAGGGTCCTTTAAAAAACAAAAATCTAAGGGGTTTCAATTAGGGGATAAACAGACTTAATGCCAAAATTATACCTGGCACCCCAGCTGCAGCTGAAGTTAGAGCTTAAAAGCAACCAACAGTTAAATGGGTACAGCACTCCAAGCATGCTTTTGTTACTTTAAAAGGGACATACTTGTTTAATTTTGTAGTTAAATTCACTTAACTAACCAGACACAAAACAGTTTAAAAATTAGAATAAAGCAGATGCTGGGCACAACACCATCAATGAAATGAAACTGATACAACATTAAGAGCTTTACTTTAAATTGCTCCTTAAGCATTTGAGGGTTTTTTTACCCCTTATTCCAAATAGGTTTTAGAATTGACTGATTCAAGATAAATTCTTGGCCTAATCCTGTATAGGCTTCAGATCCTACACAAGTTAAAATGGGAATTCAAGCTCACGGCATCATCCCACAAAGAGGCAGTTTAAGGTGAATAAGTGAAAACTGAATGGGTGAAGAAGGAGGAAGCATGAAGTTCCCACTGCAGTCCCCCCTACATCCTCCCACCAGCTCTCAAGCCAAGCCCTCTTCCTCTCCCCCCACAACAAAAGATGAGCCTAATCATGTTTTACTGGGAACAACCACAAAGGGGAATCCTTGGTGTGCAGGCACGGTCAAGAGAGTGACCACCTGCCCATCTTTACGTACAGTCATGGGTCCACGTGGCTTTTGGTTTTTACGCCAGTCACGTGCACTGGCCCACAAGTACAGACGGGCAGCCCTAGGCCGCAGCGCCAGAGAGTGCCTAACAATGGCGAGGACCAGACGCCGACATCGATCCCTTTTGGATCTGTCAGCACGTCTAGGCAGCACAGACCAGCAGGTCTTGTTTACTCGAGCACTGCCTCTGACAGCCCTGCAGACGATCGCGTTTCTGTGATTCTCTTTCTATGCTCTGGAGAAGAGCGCGGAGCTCTATTTATTTCTCTCTTTCAAGAGATGAAACAGGAGAATGGACCTCAGACCTAAAAATATCCTCTGCTTTCCTCCTGTGCACAGCCCTCAATTTCAAATTGTTCTTCCCTCCAACCTACTTACCTTTCCACTGTCTTCCAGTTCCACAAGCACCACCTCTAAACGTGTCTCCTGCAGAATCTACCTCACTGTCCCAGAATAGTACAAGAATAATTTCTTACACAAACCCATCATTTCATTTTCTACTAATCACTGCAAATGCTGCAAGTTCCAGTCCCCTGGCCCCCCTCCAGCTAATTTAGATAGATGGTTCCACATGTGCTCCCTGTCCCTCCGTTTCCTGCCCGTACCACTACACACATTTGTCTAAGTGAGCCAAAGCAGGTTTCTCTGTAGTCATAATACTTATGTATTTTATATTCTTTAAAAAAGAACCTGCATAAAATATAACAGATTACCACACTATTATCGGCTTTGTAAGAGGCAGAGGATTTTACTTCTCTGCCACGTTTTCTACTGCACTGTAATGCACATCAAACTACACCTGAGCCTTGTATTTCCCCAAAATGCAATGGGTTACCTGTGTAGCAACTAAGTTCAAGCAAAGCACAACAATAAACTAAAATAGTCAAATTCTCTACTCTGATATACTCCATTACCCATGTATTTCTTCATTTCTTCTTAAAACAAAAAAAAGGAAAACAGATAAGCCAAATTTCCAGAGACCAAGACACTCCATGAGGATAACTTCTCTTTCAGTAGTAGCCAATACTGTCAACACTCCTTTCCATCAACACCCTGACTGACACACTGAGTGCAGACTAGGTATATATGGGGAAATTCACCTTCTGATGTCCAACACCAATTGGCCAAACCAAAATTCCCTTCTCCCACCCCCTGCAACTGAACAAACAATTCTTCAGCAAAATCACTTTTGAAGTCTCCTTGGTACAGAACATTGTTTCTTTGACCCAGAGTATCTGCTGCTGCAAGTACCCTAGCACCATCTGAGTACATCTTGGATGAGCACTAAGGCCCCCAACAGCTCCTTTGAAATACATCTTTATTTTTAAATGGGATGGCATTTTTCAGGGAGGCACAAGTTAAGGTGCAGAAAGCTGGTACACCACACACTCAGCATGGCCTCAATTAACACTCAGAAGAATTTTTTCCTTGTAGGGAATTAATATATTAGCGAGGCTGGTGTACCCTGTAACAGAGATTAACGCAGAACAGAAGATGCTGTGGGAAACAGCCCTGCATGTACACCCCTGCCCACAGCCAGAACCTTGCTAACGAGGGGGGTCATGTTTGAAACCACCCAAGCATGCACTCACCATCCCCTGCTGCCCTCAGACACCAGACTTCTTACACAGGACCTCATCAAGACAGATGAGTACCAGAATTCCCCAATTCCCCATATGCTTCTCTCCCAGGGCTCTCCTGTAATTCCCAGTCCCATGCAGGAGCCCCTCAGCCCTTCACCCTATAAAGTCCCCTGTCCCACTCCCACCTTTCTACCAAACTCTGCCTCAAACCTTCCCCCTCAGAGGGATCTCCCCAAAGCACCTTACAGCCAAGTCCTCACCACTTCCCCATCCACCTCACCAGCTGTCCCACGCTTCCCCAGACCTACAAGCCCTGACCACGCTCCACCATGACACCACCGCTGCTGCCAGCACCTGATACCGACTTCCCTGCCATATTTATTCCAGAGATTACTTCCCACTATGGCCATCCCTCTTGTCCTCCTCTTGGCTCCCCTTTCATGGCTTTTCAAGTCTGGCAAGAAGTTCAGAAAAGCCAGATGTAGGATGTACTTACCCAAAATTTGTCTGAAAGTGGCCCAGCGAACAGGCAAGGAAGAAAATCACAGAATCACAGGATGGTTTGGGTTGGAAGGGACCTTAAAGATCATCCAGTTCCAACCACCCTGCCATGGGCAGGGACACCCTCCACTAGACCAGGTTGCTCCAAGCCTCATCCAGCCTGGCCTTGGAGACAGCCAGGGATGGGGCACCCACAGCTTCTCTGGGCAGCCTGTCCCAGTGCCTCACCACCCTCTCTGGGAAGAAAATGGCATAAGGGAAATCATTTAACCGTGCTGCGATGTGAATCGACTCGACAACATCAGCAAATAGACACTAGCTCATTGAGAAATGGAATAAAACCAGTCTGCGAGACAAGTCTGCACACACGTGCCTAAGAGGCAAGTCTCTCAAAACCAGACACAACCCGACTGACCACGGACTTGGAGGAATCTGTGAAGCCATTACCCAGCTCTGCTATTGCAGGTCACCAGCCCTCCTCCAGGTACACAACAGAGAGGATGAAGGATTGACACAAGAAGAAAGGATTAGAAGAAAACATGTAGTGTTCTCACAAACACACACAAGTGCCAAGAAAAAGGAATCATGGCAGAAAGATCACACATTCTTCTATGCACATACACAAATGTACTAATTTAGGCTTGCCTAAATGGCCTCAAATCCTTCATTTCATTGCTCTTAGTACTGTTATTTAAATATTCTTACTGCTCTCTTTAGAAGAAATTTTCCTCTAAAGACTCCTCAGTTGAAAAAGATCATTTCACATCTAGTCTGCAGAGTGGAGGCAGTCTACCAATGATTTGCAGAAGATATCGGTGCTTTTATTTTTAAGTAACAATTAAGGCATCTGAACGATTATTTTTAAGTCTAAATTCTAACATATTTAGTTCTGTGAAGTCCTCTTTACACAGCAAGTATGTAAAAAGTTCTTACAATGAGGAAGAGAAAAACCTGATTTCAGCATCCACATAGTCAGAAAATGAACTTGCATCAGGTCAAGGAAACACGGATACTGGGTTTCCCCTAAAATGTAAAAGCAAGGGCAGTAAGTGCTACCAGAGGCTGCAGTTCTCCACCTCCGGAGGCTTTCAGAACGGGTTAGACAGGTACCTGCCATGAAGTGCCCCTGACTGTCTCACCGTGGGGGGAGAAGAACCCTGTGACCTCAAGACCCCCACCCAACACTATAATTATACAGTTCCCCAAATACCCACTGCAATTTTGGCCAAGCTTCTCATTTTATTCATTTTTCTTCCCAGACTTGAAATTCCACCCTTATAGTGGGACTTTGTCCGCCCTCATTTGTTTATATCCTCTCTACCAAGACATGACACCGCTTATACTCACACTTTTAGACAAGCTATTTATTTCTGTTTCACCCTAGCACTACTTTCTGGTATGTTTACTTTTAAACAGCACATCAAGCAGCACTATTTAACAACTTTTTGCCTTAGAAATGTGGTTCGGTAACTTCGCACCGCCCATTTAGCACAATCTCTAATATTAAACATTTATGATGTTTGCAACTCTTGGCCAAAGCATAGCATCAAAAGAGCATATATGCACTAAATTCTATCTTGTTAAAAAGAACAGCAGCACAGAAAAAAGTTATATTGGAACAATCTATAAATGTGTTTACATTATATGAATGATTTGCTGTTCCCTCACAAGGCATGTAGGAAGTCAGCACTTCTCAAACGTGTAAAGTATTTCCATGTGCTTAAAGCATGATCTTTCCAAAACAAACAATGATTGAGAAATTTTTTATTATTCTTTATTTCCCTGCCAGCTGTTTTTTTGGACTCTCCTCTCAGCCACCTTCTTTCTTTCAGTCAGATCCCTCCTTATTGCTCACAGTAACACCTACTCAAGCAATAGCATATTCAGAGCTCTAAGACCCAGAAATAGGAAGATCTCAGGCTGATTTAAATGGCATTTTCCTTAGATCACTTTACAATGTCTCTTTGTGCTATTGTAGCTGGTGGCAGGTCTGGCTGTTGCTGAGGATGGAATCTGGGCACCCCATCTTAGGACCTAAAGGCCAGTTCCTGCTGCTCTGTCCCAGTGCCCCCTCCTGTACGGGCTGGGGAGCAGACAACAGCCTGGCTGAACCCTTCCAGCAGCCTTCTCCTAACGAGCCTCATCCCATGCAGCATCTTTTCATGAGATCCAAACAACATGCTGTGACACAGATGTACTTCTGAAATTTGAAGGTGAAGAGTCAGGCAAGCAAGCTCTTGGGCAACTCCATAAATCAAACAGGAGATTAAAAAGAAAAAAAAAAAAATCCACAAACCAAAAACAACCTAAAAAAATAAACAAAGAAAAGCCCAAACACATAACCCTAGGAACAGTTCCATTCCAAAAAGTTACAGCTAAAGGGTAGATCTGCTTCACTGCTGGCTAGACACTTCACTAATAAGTACGTTTGTCTTTCTGTTCACTCCTGTATAATTAACAGTGTTGGCACTATTTCGTTTACTAAATTCCAGTCATTACAGCTGTGCAAACTTATGGGCCTAATTTGTATTTCTACTAATATGTATATATAAACATGTGCTTCTTTAGCCATGTAAGGGAGCCTTAAAGCAAATGAACAAATATTTACTCTAACAAAGCAGTATAAGAGATTCCAACCATAAAACAATCAGGTCAATTGGTTCTGATTCTGCCTGTCCAAACAGTTTAATTTCAACTACAGCATCTTTCCAAAGGTATTGCAAAGAGATACACGGAGGTGTATTTTCAAAATCCGGTTTCCTTTCCCAAAGCCAGCATCCTGTAAGTAAGGGGAGGAGAAACAACAAATACGGTCATTTACTTTGGGGTTTTTTCCCCAAAACATTTCCTACCTTCATTAGGACAAAAATGCCTTAAGTCAACATGATGTGCTTAATGTTCACGCACTCTGACACGAAAGTAGTTACATGGTAAGGCCAGAACCCAATTAAATGGTTTTTTAGACTTCAGCCTGTGGGTTGGAGTGCACAGGAAGCGTTCCGATGATAGATCACTTAAATAAAGTTTATCTGGCATACACTTCAAAACCAGAGTTCAAACACTTTAAGAACAGTTCTGCGTGTATGTGCTTGACTCTTAACAAAACATCCTTATTTAAGGAGAGGGTTAGAGATTTAGTATGACAAATATATTTACTACTGCTAATCATTCCTGCATCATGGTACTCGGAAGCTGCTGGCATACTGTATACATAATCCTATGAGATTTCCATAAGCAGTATGTGGATCACAGGACTATCACTTAAAATCCAGCACGTTAACCCTAACCTCTATCATTCAGTATTTTTGGTGACCCTTAGCTCAAATATTTGAATTCCATATCCATGTATTGTCAGAGATGATAGAAATCCAGCAGCCTCAATTTCTTTTCCCTCTTTGCTTTTCAAAACAGGTATCCTTCTCAGCAGACCAATGCAATGCTCATTGTTCAAAGCAAGATACTGTTATTGATAGCAAAAATGCAAAGCTAAAGCAAAATGCAATATATATTCTCACTAGGAAACACGAGGGAGAGCTTAGCAACTGCAGAATCGCACTAGCAGAGTTGGTGTTGCAGGGCTACGCGCACCTGCTCTCCAAACACGCAACCCAAGAATCTCCACTCGCTCCACGAAAGCTGCTTCCATGGACTGGTGCTGGTTGCCCAAGCATCTTCATGCAGAGACCTGCTGGAAAGTGCTGCATCTTCCCTCTCACTGGCACATCTGGGTTTCTATTCTGAGAGAATCTGTACACCTAAACACACTATGTCCTCTGGAAAATAAGTGTTGTGATTTTCTTGTGATTCTAAACTACCAAGTGTTTTGAAAAGTTTTTTCCACCCAGCTGCAAAAAAGAAGTGTGTGTAGTATAAGCCAAATGAAGCTTAAAAACAAAACACCAATTCAAATCAGACTGGCACACATCTCAAAGAAATCAATTCCATCTGAAGTGTTTCAGCCTGAAGATAGACCAGCTGAGCTAACACTGAAGGAAGGAAATAGGCAATTTTTTTTCTTTTTTTTTTTTTTAATAAACTTTAGGCAAATAGTAAAAGCACTTGAAAAAACCCCAAAACACCACACCAAAACTAACAAACAAACCAACCATACTAGAGCAGTAAGAATTGGCAGAGCAAGGCTGGAAGGCAGAAACGGTTCCTGGTCACACAGAAGGGATGGCAAAGCACCGGCGGGAGCTGCGGCGTAGTTGTAGTCTAAACTGTAGTGTGACATGCCCTTCGCTTACCTCAGAGTACCTGGCATATGTCTAAGCAACTCTGAAGGAGCACAATTGATTAAAAAGGTATTTCGACAGACTTTTTTGCATTTGGAACAGGATTTTGGATAATTGCTCCACAAGCTATAAAAGAAACAGACTGAAAAACAGGAGCAGCCGCTGAGCAGTTGTTTGCACAGGAAGCAATATTGTAGGAAAAAGGCAATAACGAAGAACAGTTAATTTGACCTGAGCTGATGAGGCCAACGTTTTAAAAGAAATAGCTCCACGTAAGAACTTTATTTCCCATTAGAATAATACTGCAAGTGGAACTCCGCAAGAAATGTATTCCCTAACACTTGTTATGCTCAGCTGAGTAGAAACGTGCATTCCTGAGGTGTCCTAGACATCCTGTGTCTGACACAGATCCAGTCCTCTAAATACCGATTCGACTGCTCCCTCCTGCACGCTCCGGCTGATTCAGACTGCACGTTGCTCTCCCAGCGTTCAGCTGCTAACAGCCTGAAACTACAAGAACTGGAATAAAACCCTGGTGATACTCGGACACACACAAAGTTAAACGTAACGTCACTGCTGTGATCTGGACAGGGAAGCAGAAGCTGATATTTCACTCTTAATTCGCTGCCATTTAGGGGTGCTGTTGACAGGAGACGGAGCCCAGCTCAGGAGAAGAGACAGGAGGTTAGGAATTCAGTAGGGCAGGATCCTATTCCATCTTCCGCTGCTGCTCTGCTGTCTAATCCTGGGTGAGTACATCCCCTCCGGGCGTCTGGTTCCCCTCCCTCCCTGACCCATCTAGTTAAACTGCAGATTCAGAGGGTTAGTGACCATCTTGGTAACGACAAAGCATGTACAACACTCCGCACTAATATTCCTATTAGTACGTATTCCCACTGCTATGAAGTCATGAAACAAAAACCACGATAGAAACTGAACAGTCCACGATGCATTATATGAGTTTCGAGGTATTAGGGTACAAAAGGTAAAAGGCAAACTCTCCCGAGTGGTACCGGACCAGAGGACACCTATGTTCTTTTCCCTCATATGTGGGCAATCCAATTAGAAGTAATTGAGTTTTTAACTATATTAAATTACTTGAAGAGTACCATCACTAGAGGCTAAGCCTCCTGGGAGGTGGGGAGAGGAAGTAAAGAAACATAAAACTGGAAGGAAGAGCAAAGGGACAGGGCACACAGCCTGGAAGGTGCTGAAGCAAGCAGGCAGCTGAGCCAGTCTAAGGCACTGGTATTTTTGCAAACATGTAAACAGCTGACCCACAGACTCAAACGTTTGCGTGATCCCAGTTCCCAATGAATTAAAGAGGAGCTAACTACATCCACAGTTCTACACATTTAACTGCAACGGTAACGTAAAGCACAGGTCTACAAGCACCAAAAGGCTCCTACAGTCCTGTAAACAGTAGAGACATAAAAAGAAAACCCAATGACTGTAATAAAACGAATTCCCCCTGCATTTGCAAACTGCCACTCGTGTGCAATACCTACGAGCACCTCTTTGACATGTTCAAATTAGCTTCTCGTTATCTCCCAACCAGAAATGGTCACTGTATTCACCAAGAAACAGAAGAACAGCTCTATCGCCAGACCTTAGATGGTTTGCACACCCTGGTAAGCTCTACAAATGCTAAAAATGTCATTCAATTCTGTAAATCTTTGCTCTTTTCGATAGCTGCTAAAATCTAAACTACAAGCATTGACAGGAAATAGCAATTTTAGCACCACTGCAACGATTCAGATTGCTGAATTCTTTTGTAGCTTTACACTGATTTGAGATTAAATTTAGTGAGATTGTTTTAAATATTCAGATATGCTGAAAGCCTATTTCTTAATATGATGAACATGATAAGCAGAAAACTCTGAAGCACCTTCTCCCCCCATTTACAGCAGTGAACCAAACTGATTCATCCAGAAGGTATGCTTCATGCACAGAAGATATGATTTACTGAAATAAATTGTAAAAGTTAATGAGCAGACTGCAAATCAAAACCAGCTTCCACTTGAAAGGAACAAAAAACCAGTAACTTAACAACAGGAGAAGTGAAGGGAGACCCTATCCCCACGAGCTAATTGTCTGACGTGCTATAGGGGATGCTCTTGCTTAGCTTACAAGTGACAGACGCTCCCTCCTGCCCCTGCAAGCACAGAACTCCAGAGCACTAATATGACACCTTAAATAAGCCAACTTCCTTGAGCATTGCCCAGGGGACTAGAACGGGCATGCCTCTATTCAGAAACCGAGAAACATACCCAATTATCAGTCAGGCTGAAGAACATCTCTGACCAAGACCTTCCCAGGAAAAACACTCATGTTCAAGCTCAAACAAAAAGAAAAAAAAAAGGGGGGAGGGGGGCAGGGGGGGGATTGCCGCAACTGGCATCTTTTCACAGCCTTTGTGTAAACACAAGCTCTGGGTTAGCTGGCAGCTCAGTAGCTCTATCTGGATTCCCTTCTTTTGAAACAAAATTAAGGAAAACAGCCACCAGAAAAAGGTCAGCGACTAAACTATTAGGAAAAAATAAAAGCACAGTGATTCATTAAATTTGTGCTGCCGAAACTCCAGCAGCGAGCACCAGCCAGGCTTTTCACAGAAACCACACTCGGTTTCTGTAAGGTGAGTTCCCAGCTGGGAAGTGCCCTTACACTGCCAGCAGAACACACCGTCACAGATATCAACCCCACCAAGTCACATACGACCAGCCGTGTTGCTTTTCACAAAACTAGCTCCGTTCTGAGACGAACGGCTTGCGTTTGACTACAGGAACTTTCCAAAGACGCACGGCAGCCTTGATCTGAAAACATCAAGAATTAGAGATTTCATCGCATTCCTGAGTCAATTTTAACAGTGAGGCCAATTAAGGAGTGGAACACTGTGAACTTTAGGTCTAATTTGTTCCGTCAGATACTATGTAGCTCCTATGTGTGTAACTAAGGTTACTGGTGCTTGCTGGCTGCACGGTGCCGTTTGGCACCTTCTGGGTTGAGGAGGCACTGGAACTGAGCCGTATCCCAACCTTCTCTTAAACTAAAGGCAGAATATGGTACAAAGCGTAACTTTCTGCCTTTGAATGGACGTTTGTGGATCCTCTTTGTGTTCTGACTTCTGCAGTCAACTCTTCGGTCCATGTGTCGTCCCCACACTGCATTCGGAAGGAAGAGCCCCTTCCAAGTTACCGCTGTACGTACCAAAGGCACACACAGGCTGCGGCCAAGGGTCAAATTGGTTCAGCTGATTAGCTAAACTCCCCAATCCTCTCCACAGAGCCTGTTATTTACTCTTCTATTTATAATTTTGCATTTAGGCCATATTAAAACACATTTCATTCAAATGAGGCCAGCTTGTCAAAGCAGCCCTGTAAATTGCTAATTTGCATGTCATCCATAGAAATTCAACATCTGTTTCCAAACACCGAACTGTGTCCTAGCAGAACTCCCACAGAAATATTCCCGTGCTGTGGTGACAAATAACTACTTCAGAAATTACAAGTTAGCCAGTTAATTCATTTATTGTGCAGAATCTCAGTATTGTTATTATTGTGTAATTGTAATTTCTATACAATTCTAAAAATTGTCATGTAATAACTAAATCAAGCACCCTATAAAGAAAATATGGAAACATTCATTTCTTGAACAAAACCTGTAATTTTATCAGTATAAATCTGTTTAGCTTGACATAATACATTTTCCATAAAGAGTAGTCACCAACTTCAGATATTCCTATCCATAGCTTTCCTAACTGTACTTATTCCTCATCATATTTTTAAGCCATTCTTTTTTAATCTCAGGCTAAGGTCAGTCAGGGTGAGGTTTTTTTGTTTGCCTGGGAGCGAGCAAATTAAATAAGTCACCTAATCACACTTTCTGAACACCGATAAAGTAACAATCAGTTATCTGGAGTCTCCCCTATTATTCCAAACGTTAATATTTAAATGTCGAGACACTAGAAATCGTCTCAACCAAGTCATTCACCATTCCTGGATGAAGTCTACTTAGGGCTCCAAATCTGAAGTGCCCACTACCACATACTGCATTCAGTATCCCTTTATGAGTGCATTAGAAAGTGCTTCACTGTCTTCATCGTGTAGCATAAGCCGATTTTCACCCTTTTCCCAGAAGAAAGGCCAACAGCTTTTCTGACAACAGATTTTAACAGCAAGTAAAAGTACAGGCATTCAGGATATTTTTTTTAAATAGAACTTCTTCTGTCCACCAGCTTTTCTACCAAAAGAAAATGTCTCACGAAGCGTATCAATCTCCCCCAGACTCTTAGATTTTAAAAGAAAAAGAAGGTACAGTTTATACTCCAGGAAAACAAAAAAACAATCTGCACAACCTTGCAAAAGTTGACACTGCTTTTGGAAAAATAAGCTACAAATGCTTCTGGATTGTGAGTTCTTTGGGGGATAATTAACACAGCACAGATATCCCTGACAAAATAAATAAATGGGAGACTAGTTTGATGCAAAGGTTTTTGCTTTGCTGACTTCTCAGTCTGTTGAGGAGGGTAGAATTGTTTACCATTGTCAATTCTAAATACAAAGTCTAAAAAAGTGCGGAGATTTAAACCAGGAAACCAGTAAGGTATAAAAAAGATCAGTAACTCATACTTCCACCCCTAACACCCACCCCCTCACCCCCCAAAACTTCACATTTCCACACACAGGCTGAGGCGTACTTGTACCATGTAGTTAAAGAACAGGAATGCTGACAGATCTTCAGCTGTCACCACAGCAGTAACACATTTGCAAAAATACTTATTGCTTCCTAGAATCCAACAACAATGAAAATAGCCTCCTTAACCACTCAGCACCATTTTCTAAATTGTTCGTCTCATACTCAGATTGTCCCAGTGTTTAAAGTAAAACTGAGGAAAGTGCAGTCTATTCCTGAACCTCCAAATTTCAACTTTCAGAATTAGTGTATGTGCTGGCTTTAGTGAGACAATGAGACAAAAATAATTCAAGGACACCACAACTTTCAGGGAAAGAAGGATAGGTTGGTTTTTCTGACAACTATGCAATGAAAATATTTCATATACTCCAATTAGCAGAATGATGAAATCCTTAGATTAATTTCTAATTATTTATTTAATTGTAAGAAAACCGTCTGTTTTATATAATACACAACTCAGGTTTAAATAACCTCTAAATTTCACATGAGGAAATAAATGGTCTCTTTGAAAGGCATTAAAAACAACAAACAAGCAAGTCTTACCATTTTGATGCCAGTGGAAAACGTGACTGGTTTGACAGGTTTGGGTTTTTCCATTTGCACTTCTAGCTGAGTAGATCTGTCCTTATGCTGAGCTAAAAGCAGCGAAGCAGGAAGACTGGAGCTCTCCTGTAAATATGAGGAACAAATTTAAATGCTAAACCAAAACAAACATTCATTAACGCTGCATATTCTTCAAAACTGCAAGCTGTGTCTGGAAGGCCATCACCAGCAAAGCAGCGCAATGCTAAGTATTCTCTCTGAGAAACAGTTTACAGAAAACGATCATTTTCAGTAATAAGAAAAAGCTGCAGCAACCTCATAAATCAGAGTAACCTGCAAACAACCATTTTTATAGAATCCACATTAAAGACAACATAACAGGCTCCTTATTCCAACTTAGTCAGTGCAACTATAGTTATTAGAATAAAAAAAAAATTAGAACTTAATCAGAGAAGGAATAATACCAAGTAGTATAACTTGGATCAGATGTTTATCTAAGACACATACTTTCTACCAGTGAACTCAGACCAGTTTGAAATTGTTTCCCATTAGATTTCACCTGAGGCCGTTTGGAAATGATCCTTGCTCTGCTTTGCACAATGGCACTATTGTAAGTGCAACCAACAGCATATTTATTTTCT
Source organism: Rhynochetos jubatus (assembly GCA_027574665.1). Taxonomy (NCBI): domain Eukaryota; kingdom Metazoa; phylum Chordata; class Aves; order Eurypygiformes; family Rhynochetidae; genus Rhynochetos; species Rhynochetos jubatus. The sequence goes on along the minus strand of CM050648.1, from coordinate 139,219,557 downwards.
CCTTCACCAACTTATTTTTAGGGAAGCCAGCCAATTTTTTAAAAAAATATATATAAAAAGTAATAAAATGAATAGTTAAGCAAATGAACTACTTAAATGCTCTGAACAGAACAATTCTACAATATAATTATTATTAACATACGTATACACACTACATTCTTCAGAGAGTCAGAAAATTACAGGCCAAGAAATTTCCTAATAAACTGATGTGACTATCCACACGCGCTCAGAAATCCTTGAGGCTTCCTAGTTAGAAGGACTGCAAAGCTGAGAGCGGGGAAGTTCAGACAGACTCTTCCTGGATGGCTCCAGCGCAGTATTTCATTCCTAAGGCCCTCAAACGTCACACGCCCTTCTGTTTCACAGAACCAAGCAGATACTGAACTACAAACTGTATTTGTTACTCACGAAACCAAACAAACTGGACATTGATTCTTAGAGCAGTTCAGGGTAAGAAATTAGAAGTTTTTAACGCCGCAAGATGCCCTGCTGCTCATGGTACCCTAGGCAAATCTCCTGAAGAACGGTCATGGTGCACACTGACTTTTCACAACACTCTCCAGTCCTCTTTCCTCTCTGTTTTTTCTTACACTAACTAGGCTGCGCAAGTGCTAAAAGCAGAAAAATCTCACATGAGGAGGTCTGGTCCAGAGTCACACATATAACTACTAAGGCACAGGATCCTACTCACATTTCTGTGATTAACTAGGAAGGAGGGAGGGAAGAGGTTAAAAAACTAAATTATAATAATAGAAGGTGTCTAAATTCCATACACCTGGGAGAAAATTTGGACTGCTAATGCACTAGTTCACAGGCTGCATCTTCACAGTGCTGTACATGTCTAACCACCACGCAGCAGCATGTGCTGCTAGCTGTCTGCAGAGTTTAAGGATGCTGGATTCTCTTAATCAGATTTAACATTCTGGGGGAGAAGGAAACAGTGTGAAGCATTCTCTGGTTCATTTTTTGCCCCCTCATATTCCTTAAACCTCTAGTACAGTAACTAAAGGAGACCAATCTTTGTACCAGCTTCTCAAGAGCTCGCACAATGACCAGTAACCAGATTACACAACTGTGGGAAACCCACGCCGTGCCAGCAAGCCACCACGTCCCTGATTGTTTGGCCATTCTAATACACACATAGTCCTTCTGTTAACTATTAACACACGTAAAAGACTCAATCCTGTAAGCATTTACCCATACTAGCAATTTTCTGTATGAGAAAATGTATGTATTTCTTGTATGAACAAGGCTAGTTATATGCAAAAATCTCTGAAAGCTTTGTCTCCCAAAACCCTGAAGTTCTGGTAAAAGTAGGAACACAATGTCTTTGAGGCACCTTGCCCTTTGCTTGACTCCAAGCTATGCCCCAGCCCAGGGAAAACCAGTATCTGTGCCATGTGCTGCAGTGCCATTCTGCTCCCACCTGGGAAATCTGGGCTCTTGGAGAGTAAGGCAAAGTCCCACAACACAGAAGGCACTGAAGAGCAGATTTGTAATCCTCTGCGTATAGGTGAGAGAGTTTATACAGTAAATAAAGGAAGTGCTTTAATATTTTACTCAGCCCCAATTATCCAAGTCTAGAAGGTTAAAAATAATTTAAAACCCACACACAAAACTCTTCCAATAATATATAAAATGCATTTGAGACTACACGTCTAAATTACAATAAGGTGTTTTATTGTGAGAGGTCACTGACAGTGAAGGGAATATAAGATCTGCCTCATTTAGTACTGGGAAGCACAACAGGCAACAGCCTAGGCAAAGCACCTGATTGCCTGCGGAGCCTCAGCCACCCCTGATGCCTTGTTCCCCTTTCCAGCAAGCGATACTGGCCTTCCCCCTGCAACCCCGGCACGCAGCCGAGCCCGGGATCCTGGAGCCTTGGCCCCAGGGCCAGTCCCTTCTGCAGGAGCCACTGGGCTCCTCAGGCAGAGCAGGAACTAAGCCTACTGCAGGACAAAATACCACACATTTCCATGCCTTTTTCCCTGCCTCTGGACTGCCTAAATTATCAGGTCTTTGAAGATGGGATAGTATTCTCACACATGTTTGTAAGCAACTGAGACCTTTATTTATTACAATAATAGCCTAAATAATACATATCAAATGGTGAATCTCCTCAGTCATTAGGATTTAAGCACCAAAGGTAAATTATCTCCTTGGAAGAAGAGAGGCCCAACATCTCTACCTGCACCACACAATAAATTTAAGACAAATCTTGAAAAAAATGACCAAGACCCAGGTCAAGGGGGCTGTCAGTTCCCCGCACAAGGTGATGCATCCAAAACAGACGATACAAAACCAACAGGTGAAAAGTCGCCCTCCCGCCCTCCTCTACACTCACACTCTTGCAGAGTCAGTAGTTTTGCCACTGATACCACTGCAGCCAAACTCAATCCTTGCTGTTTTAGCACAGTCCCAGCAACCACAGGGACAAGATTATTTCTCATTTACCATACTTCTTTACACTGCTACTGCTTATGCTTGGCTTTTGCTGCATTTCTCAGTTAAGTTATGATCAGCTTCATTTTCAGATTTGCAGCACAGCATTAGAGGGATTTCAGAGACTATAGGAAATGTTTATTTGGTTAACAACTGCTGGTTTTCCAGAGACTTTGTAAGTCATTATACAAACACTTCAGTGCTGGTTTTATAAACCTTTAGTATTACAAAACAACTTTTGGCTCAAATTTAAGTTGACAGTGCCCCTTCATAAACAGAGACACGATTTAAAACTGTCCAGTTTCCTTCCTTGGCCTTTAAAAATCACCTTTCTGTTATTTTAAGAATATTAAGATATGTTTTAATAGCAATACATATGCAATCACAGTGAAAACTACCTATTTTGGTCATGTTTTAAGGATTATTTAGAACCATTCTTTCCACAAGCCATCTGTTGAAGTAGGTTTCCAGTAAATCCAACTGCTGTGTGGAAAAAGAAAAAACATACACCACCACTGGTCTCTAATAAGCTAAGAGTGTGTTTTAGAACAGGAATTAGGTCAGGCAGAAACCAGTTCAAAATCCTTATTCTGAGCTGCTGAAATCAAGTTCATAGTGGAGTTTTTATTAACTGATCCACTACTCAAACTATTCCTAATTGCAGGGACTGTAAGCACTTTTACCTTTAAAGTGAAAAGAGACTGCTGGATGCAAAGTAACAGACCTGAGGATTTTCAGAGAACCTTTCTGCTCATCTCTGCTTTTATCTACAAAAATATGAAACACCAGCTCCTTTCAGCAAAACCAGTGACAGGTTGCCAGAACGGGCTTAAGAAAAGGCAACTCTTCAGAAGGCCCCAGAACTGCACATCAATGCTCTCTTCATGCCAGTGCCTTCGGCACTGGTTCAAAGGGGAACTCTGCTTTTCCAGGAAAAGCATCTGTATCTTGATTAAGAACTGAGAACACAAAGCAGGAATTAATGCTGTATTAATGTGAAATAAACTGAACTGAGAGAAATTCTGATTTAAATCTGCCAGGCAGCTTTACACCCCACTGACATAGCTGCAGACATGTATGCAGGCATGCATACTTCTTTTTTCTGGTTTCCTTCAAGGTTACCCACAGACTGTTCTCATGGGTGTCAGAGCATGTGAACGTGTGTGTATGCATGACAGTTTCTACACACATCTGTATAAACACACTTGAGGTATGAATCTTGTTTAAACAACAAAGCATTTTTTGAGCTTCCTGTGCCCACATTGCACTTCAGATGCAGAATCAGTAATAAATTCAAAGACAAGATTAACACAATGCCCAGAAGTAGCCTGAATTTTTCTTCATTTGTCTGCACACCCTCCAATGAACCCAAGCTTCGATCACTTCGAAGGTAGTAACTCATACACAAGGGTTGGCTAATGCTCGAGTAACTCGTGAGGCTACTGTTCCCTGTTCTCCACCATCTCTCCACTGCAGAGAGGGCTGAGTTCACGAAGAGGCTCCTGATGAACACCAAGCTCCAGATTGTCAGCCCCTCTTCAGGACTGCTTAAACAAGCCAGCAGTGGCAGGATTTCACATTATGGCCAAACCAACTCAGCTGCTCCTCTCTAACCGCTCACAAACGGCACAATCAGACAGGCACCAAAGCAGATGCAGCCCTCATCAGCTGAAGGCAATACAAGCAGGCAGTTACGTGGCCTCAGACACGACAGACCCTCACCCATTGTACATCAGGTTCAAGGTGGTGTAGTCACCACCTTGTAGTCATTGTTAGCACCAGTGACGATGCTAACACAAGCCATCCTGGATCACAGTCTAAGCCAGTGGCTTTCATACTGACAGTAAGTAGAAATCTAGACTTTCATACTAGCTCTTCTTCAGCTATACAGTCAAATGTCAACTAGCAACTAAACCGGTAGAGTGGCTGGACTCACTAAATCAGTTTCTGAAATACACCTCCACATGTCAAATAGCAACAAGAATGGAACTTTTGATGGGAGTTCACTAGGAAAAGAACAAAAAGAATCAAAACAGGTAGAACCAGGCAAATAGCCTTCTTCAAATACCAAAAAAAGGTTCTACATTTTCCTTTGTTAAAATCTTAACCAGGATTAATTTTGTGTTGAAACAGCCAAGAATGCTTTCCTAGAATTCATTTCTAACCAGCACAGGACATTCTGGACAGTGAGTCCAATTAAGTCGATGAATCCCAGAATCACTCTTCCTCCAGTTCTTGGCTTGCCAAAACCAGAATTGTTTGTAACACTGAAATGAAGGAAAGGCGAGCGAGCAGTAACACACTACACGCAAGACAGGGAAACAGAAAGGGACAGATGTGTTAATTCCACACAGTAAACTGTGGTAGATTAATGTCAATGTACTTGCCGTTTGCTCTTCTACTGAGCATTCAAAGCCTCTGGTTTTGTTACTCACCAGGTCATCCAAGAGTGCCTGCTTGTTCTTCCTCTTCATCATCTGCTGTAGCTGTTCTTCCTTCTGTATGAGCAGTCGCCTTTCTTCATTCTCCTGTCGCTCTACCTCTAAAGCTTCCTCCAGCTCTTCCTGCTCCCGTGTCTGAAATGGAAGTTAGACATCAACTCATGGCAATCTTCCTCCTTGGGTGAACGCAGCTCACCTACAGCTCTGCTGCCTATCAAAGGAACTAGGAGAGACCAAGCAATAGGAACGCAGCCAAATTCTACTTTTTCAGGCAGAATTTTGCAGTGATTACAATGATTCTACCTCCTCTTATTGTCCAGTGCAAAATTAGATTTTTTTCTTTGCCGCTCTCTGATAGGAAGTAACAATTTCAATCTTGGCTTTTTAGATACTAGAGAATGACAATGGGATTTCCCTTACACCTTCACCCCCAAATGAAGGCACCCCTCTCTGATCCCACACATCCTCCTTCTCAAGCGTTGTCAGTGGGTGACAAAAAATACAATCTCACAAGACTGTTTCTGATCACACCCCAATCAGCCACACCTCACGTGCTTCTTAACAGTGGGGTAGCAGAAAAATAAGAAGTTACAAGCCCATGAATATTAACAGAGAAGCTAATAAGCTAAAAGATATTTAAGCATGAACCGTAAAGAACATCACCTCCCAGAAAATGGGGAATTTTTCCTGTAACTTGAAGTCATATGCCACAACAGAAGAAAAGAAAGAAATAACTAGTACATAGTGACTAGCTTTTGTTTCAGAATTTACTTCTTGAGAAGTGTTTTTTAACCTGTAAACTATTAAGTCATCTCTATTGAAAATCATAGTGAAGAAAAGAGAAGAGAGCTCAAAAACCTGGGGTGGGGGGAAGGATTACAGCTGAACAACTTTATACAGAAGAGGGATCAAAAGAACATTAGTTTGGTGGCAAGACGTTATAGGACAACAACGTGGAGAAAACGTTTTCCAAATCTTCCCCACCAAAAATACTAAAACAAAGGAAGGCTCAGTAAAAACAGTGATAATTAAAATTAATAAAACTTAAATGGATTATTAATCCATGGAATCAGATTCAGCAAAACATTATGCAGTCAAGAGCTTAGTAAAATCTGCTCTTACAACAAAAAGACCTGAAGTTATACTGTAAAGCATAGCCACCTGATACATGCCAGAATATGCTGAAAAACATCCCTTTGCCAGGCAGATCAAGCCAATGGGTCCCAGTGAGACCCAGTTACTCCTGGATACAAGAGCTGACAGATCTCATCACCTGCCATGGAGCAAGCAGAAACTGCTTTCATTCTGTCACCACCAGCGACACTGCTAAAAAGCCGCTCACCAACCAGTGACCACCCAACACCAGATTCTCTTTGCATTTAATGAAGGGAATTTTTGTTTGTTTGTTTCCTAAGTTGCTAATTGAAGTTATTTCTGAGAATTAAGGGATCTAGTTAGTTCAGTCAACAGAACCGAAGAGCTCAGGGTCTTTACGACATTCCAAGCCCCTTCCATGTTAATGTCTAAAGACTGTCTGGAATTTGCACTGAAACAGAAGAAAACTTGTAGGGAAGTGCTGACAGACCTAGTCTAAAGAACGAGACCAGAAAAATTATAGTCAAAAGTAAGTAAACCAATACACAAACCTAACCCAGATCAGACTACAGCAAAACGGAAGAATTATCACAAGTCAGATCAATTTCTTTTTCTGAAAGGAAGACCAAACAAAACAGTAAATCAAAAGAGAGACATACTCAATAGGCAGCAAGGGTTGTCTCAAGCTTAAACATAACCTGGACAGTCCCAGCATCTAAAGGAATAAAGATGATCATGGTGAAACCTGGAGTGAAGTCAAGATGGCAAATGGTGAGAATTAGAAAGCATAATTTGCCACATTCAAGAAAGGACAATCAAGAATGTTTAAACACATTCACATCATTGAGTCCAGACAACACTACTTCAAGACTGAACAAAGCAATAAGTGAAATTAAACATCTAGTGACACAATAGGAAGTAACAAGTTACCCTATGACTGGAGAATAGCAGATACTTAAGGAAGAAGGCATGTTTGGGACAACTGTAGCCTGCTTAGAGTGCAAGTATATAAAAAGATATATATATAAATCAACTGATGACAAGAACCCCTCCTCCAAGAGTTCATCACCTTTTTATGCAAACCTGTCTACTCAAACTTTTTCTCTGCGTCATCCTGCACTGAACCTACACACCTAACAGACGGGTTAGTACACAAGTAGCAAGGACACTAGAACTGGCTGCAAAGACGAAGAATACAGCTTGTATTGACAGAAGAATATTCAAATCCTAAGGTGGCTGCTTCAGCAACTTAATATTTTGATTTGTAAAAAAGAATGACATACTTATAAGGACAGAAGTAGCAGAAGTGAGATGAAAATAACTTACAAGTCCTCGGATTTGAAGATATTAATTCACCAGTTAGAAACCCAAGAGGAGAAAATATGATGCACTATTTGACCACTACTGCTTTTGAACCTCCCATGTAACAGAGCTACAAGAGAAGAACAGCTTCAGAATTATGTATGTCAACGTATTTCCAGCAGAGATGGGAAAACAGCATTCTTCTATAAGAGGCTGTTAAGATCTCAGCTACAATACTGCATTCAATTCTGGTCCCTTCTGCTTGCCAAACACAAATTCAAACTGGAACAGGGTAATAAAAACACCAAGAAGGACAGAGACTATCTATACCCCTCAGAAGCAAACTATTGCAGTGGACGGAAAGATTTGTCAGTCAGACAATAACTATTCATTAGAACTTTAGGCTAGAAATTAGGATACCTTTTACCATTTGAGGAGTAAAGACATTCCAAAACGTGACAAAAAGAGCTAGAGAGAAAAGCACCATTTCAGCCTTCGGGAGAAGGGTAAATTCATGGCCACGATCACACAGGTTTTGTAATAGCACCTGCATCAAGTCCATTATGGACTTGGTATTTTCATGGTATTTTGCTGGCCAGAGTTAAACCATGACAACGTTTCAATTGTTGAAAAAGGAATACCGAAGGTTTCAGATGTTAAAACTAAAAAAAAGTCTCCAGATCTCCAGTAAGTCTGGATTCACACAGGCTTGTCCAGCTTCCCACCGGACAGCCCCTAGCACAGCAAGGCCATACAGTACAGAAAACAGAAGGCCCAGGGGGCTTGGGTGGGCGCAGAGCAATTACTGCGCTGCTCGATACGACCACACAGCTCGTGCGCAGGTCCCCCGCGAGTCACGGACGTGAAGGGAAGGTGGGCTGCAGGCAAAGCACGCTATTCGCGTGGTGACCCCAGAGGCTGCACCTCCATTGTAAAGACAGACATGCAGCCAAAGATTTGGCAGGTCTCTTCAAGCTCCGAGGCATAGGATATTGCACAGTGTCAGAGATGGGATAACACATCAGAGATGGACCCCTAGGGATGTTTCCCTGCCTTTAAAAGGAAGAGGTTCAAACAAACATTTTTCAGATTCCAATCTCCTCCTGTGAAATCCTAGAGCTAAAGAAATCACTGGGAGTTTTGCCACAGACTTCAGGGGTGTGAGGATTTCACCCCTACTGATTTGAAAGCAAGTCCTTGGTGCAACTGGAATACAAACACAAAACCTTGTTATGTCACGCTCCGGGCAGACATCTTCCTTCAAGAACCGATAGCAATGTGTATTTTCATACTGAAAAAATATTTAACAGATTAAACTTTTCTTACAGAAATAAGTGCCTGCAAGTTTATTTTTAAAGAAGGAAACGATATCTGAGCCATATTTTAATGAATGAATCTTCAAAGAACCCTGTGTTTCGCACACAGATCATGTATACAATACTCTTGATGTTATCATTATCAGCGCTGGAACAGAAGTTTTAATGTCTGTTTCAACATCTTTCATTTTAAATTTTGTATAAACCAGACCTATGCTTTCCCTCAATTTTACAAGTCTCTCCTGGGAGCTTCACAATGTCTGCGGCTGGATTCCTTTTTTCCTTTGGATGAGAAAGGAATGATTGTCCTGGTAGAGGAATGAACGTGGTCTCTCCTGGACATCGTCCAATGTCACTGCCAGCACACATGCAGTGGTGATGTATTAGATGCAGACTTTACTGCCTATCCCCCTTTTCAAGTCCTTCCCAAAATAAAGCATAACTACATTTCAATTACCAACTTAATGTCTTGATACAGCACTAAAAATGAGTATCACAGAACATTAGCCGCTTACTGGTTTTGAATACAAAGTGAAATCTGCATGGTGCCATCAGCTTTGACTTGTTTTTAAGACATTACAGAAAGTACTCCACTTTGAAAATCCCTTAATTCTTTAACTAATGAATAAAAATTGTAGGGGAGAGAAGCTAACTAACCAGTTTTATCTTGTTTTTCTGAATGACTTCTTTGTTTTCCTTCTGGTACAGCTCCATTTTCTTTTTGGTGTTCTCCAAATCCACATTGTTGGTCAAGTTAAATACTGCACAAATATCAGAAAGAAAGAAAGTGAAAGTATTAGGTTGGCATGCATGACAAAGAAATACTATTCATATTCTCTACCCCTTCTAGCACCAGACAAACATCACATTAACAGAATTTAAATACCCTGTAAAAAAGACACAATCTGCTACATCACTGCAAACTTCAACAGAAGCCAGTTGAGTTCCTTTAGGTTCATACATCCATCTCTAGGAGATGAAAAATTGAGTTGTGTGTCCTATTTTGCAATACTAATAATTATACACATGAATAATCACATAATTTGTAAAACATTAACCTTTTCAAGTAGCAGTTACAGGTAAGAACAGTGATTCCTATAAAATTAGACAAAACACAAATATTAAGATAAGGTTAAAAAGCAAGTATTTCCATTTCATAACATAATCTAATGCCCAAAGACTGCAGAGACATTTTGAATTCTCAGGTACACAAAAAATTTTCATGTCATTTGATAATGTAAAAAGGCACCCAATGTACCATTATCTGCATTATGAGGAACCCATAGATGGATCCAAATTAATAGGTTAAGTAACATTCTTTTGACGTCTCTCAACAGTGACAGACTATCTTATGTGCAAGCAGGGTCAGCCAGCAAGCTCCACAGTTTAGCACATTCCCAATTATCTACACATGGCATGGAAGATAACTCACAAAATCGAACAGTTTCTATTATCAACAGCTTGAAAGATGTAGATGGTTTGGATTATTAGTAATCTGATACAACGACTGAGTCTTTCACCTCTAGGTCACTGGTTCAGTTGTGGGTCAAGCGAATTCCAATGAAAAGCCATGATCACTGAGAAGTCACTTGGTGATCACCATTCGAAGCAGATGCTGGGCTCATGCCCATGGCCTTAAAGCCATGGCAATGCACAGTACGCAAGGCCTTGAAGAGCTTTGTCATATGGCTGCAGTAAATTTACACAAGCAGCAGAGAAATGGTGAGGCACTGAGACAGGTTGCCCAGAGAAGCTGTGGATGCCCCATCCCTGGAAGTGTCCAAGGCCAGGCTGGATGAGGCTTGGAGCAACCTGGTCTAGTGGAGGGTGTCCCTGTCCATGGCAGGGGGGTTGGAACTGGGTGATCTTTAAGGTCCCTTCCAACCCTAACCATTCTGTGAGTCTTTGAACTCTGCAGCGTCACCGGTAAGAAAATTTTCCTTCACAAGAAAAGAGCAGCACAGCGATTGTGCCAAGTCAAATCCCAAGGAAGGGAAGGAGGCTCTGTTCTCGCTTCCTGGGTTCTCAAGCACCTTGGGCCAAATGAACGCTGGACACGTGCCACTGCCCAGCCATTAGTACAAGGCTGCTAGAGAGAAACAGAAGGAAGCAGCATGGAGTCTGCCGCTACTCATCAGGATAGCACACATCTCCGTTTAAGATTATATGCTTTCTTTCATCCTCTCCATAGGCAACGTGGCAGAAATGAGCTTTTAGCAGGGTTCTAGGTAAACCAAACCATGAATAGCCTAAACTGGCAAACCAGTTGAAAGCAGCAAAGGAAACAGCAAGAAATTAAATCAAGGAGCAAATTGGGGTAGGGGAAGGACACAGGGAAGGTCCAAAATGCTAGAGTTGAGATACAGTTTGGTTCTACAAATCCAGCTGTACAGCAGCTCACTACTGCCAAAAAGGGGCAGTCCTGCTCTAACATGCCCCTTCCCAAGCAAAGGCCTCACCCTTTCCTCTGCGGTGACTCCAGGACCCCCTGGATGCCTTGCAGTGTCAACAGACACCCTCCAGTAACCTGAACTGGCCCAACAAAGCGGCCAGACAAGTGCCAGAGACGGTACAAGGAAGTAATACAAACGTGCAGATGGGAACAGGAATACCGTCTTCCAGGAGTACTGAATCACCACGTCATCTTACTCTTATCAAAAGTACTCAGTCCTTCCCTGAACTGCAAGCAAAAGGGCTAGGCAAGGTACAGCTGAAGAAATTCCTAACCTTGAGCAACGAAACAAAATGCTGCGTTTATTGCATTCTCCCCTTTTTGAGGTAAGGAGCAACATCAAGAGGGCTGACACTTTAATCCAGCCTGGCTCCTAAATCAGCTCAACCCTTCTGTCCCCATGCCATCCTCCTCACTCCAGAAGGAAGATCTGAGGTGGGGGCTGGTTTTGTGGTTTAAGCATTCGATCAGGAATTAACACCCAGGTTCAATTTCCAACTCTCCTATGCAGATCACCAGGCCTCTGTACTAGAGGTCTCTTACCAGTAAGAGCCAGGAGTAACGGAATAAAGCTCTCTGTCTCCTGTACACCATCTGTTGTATCTCTGTACTACAGCTATATGCAACACCTACCCCCACAGTCTTGATCTCACCTAAGATGGAACCTCCAGGCACTACTATAACCCAAACAAGCCATTCAAAGTTCATGTCTTCAGTTTTTGGAAGCCCATTTCAAATGTTTGTGGTTTAGGGGTTTTTTTTCCTCTCCAGAAGGCATAACAATATTTTCCAGTTTCATATTGTGACAAACATTCACTTTCTGTTTGTAGCAACATTTTTTTAATAAAACACATTAGTCTAAATTTTTAGTATTTAAATGGATATTTGACCTCCAAATTTCCAGCCTACAGTTCCCAGCTGACATCAGCTTAATATCTGAGTACTATGGCAGAGAAGAATTGTCATGTGAAAATTCTGGCATACAATCAGACCAGGACTCTGCAATGACAGCAGCTGCATGGGAATGTCAGCACTTCCTACAACTTAAATCCACACACCAGCTCTCTAAAATCTTCAGTGACGACACAAGAAAGAAATAGCATATGAGACATGCTGTGCTAGCAGGATGCCCAGATGCCACCTTCAGGTGCAAGAGGAGGAGCAAGATGAGATACCAAAAGCCTTTAGGCTCCTGAATATTCTGGGTATTACTCTGAAAATAATCCAGCAATAAGCTGATATCTAGGTTTTGCAACTATTGCTGCTTGAAATGTTCAGGGTTTTGGTTTTAGTCCTAGCCAGCAACTGAGCAGCACACAGCCACTCGCTCCCTCTCCCCACCCTTAGTGGGATGGGGGAGAGAATCGGAAGAGTAAACAGGAAAAAACTCATGGGTTGAAATAAGAACAGTTTAATAACTGAAATAAAATAGTAGTAATGAAAAAAAATACACAAAACAAGTGATGTACAATGCAATCGCTCACTGCCCACTGACTAATGCCCTGCCAGCCCCCAAGCAGCAGCCCCGGGCCAGCATTCCCCTAGTCTATATACTGAGCGAACATCATATGGTATGGACTATCCCTTTGGCCAGTTTGGATCAGCTGTCCTGGCTGCGCCCCCTCCCAGCTTCTTGCGCATCTCCAGCTTTCTCAGTCGGCAGAGCATGGGAAGATGGAAAGCCCTTGACTCAGCATAAGCACTACTAAAGAACAACTAAAACATCAGTGTGTCATCAACATTATTCTCATACTAAATCCAAAACACAGCACTATGCCAGCTACTAGGATGAAGATTAACTCTATTCCAGCCGAAACTAGGACACCTCCTTTCTCAGTTATCTTTAACAGGTTCAGTTGGCAACAACCTAGGTTTGTAAAACAAAAACTGTAAGATTTAAAACTCATACTGGGGAAAGTAGACAAATTTAGACATATGCAGGTGCTGGCCTTTAATTAGAAGTACTTACAAAAGTGGGTTTGTTTTGCTACTTCATATGCAGTAACATTTCCACGCAAGAGATGTTTCTGCATCAGTGTTTAAGAAACCTTCAGTATCCACCTGCACTGCCACCTTGAACGCCCACCGCTCTGCTCACAGCAAGGTGAAAGATGGTTTATTTCCCCTTCTGTGGCTGGAACCAAACCAGCAGTAAAAGCCTCTCAACAGTCAGATTTGCTCATACCACGCTGACTGCGCCCTGTCAGTCTTGCTCTACTCTGTCACTTGAGGGTAAGGTTCATACTTCCATCACCCTCAAAGGCCAGAGCAGATTTTTTCCACTCAATATTGATTCATAGTCATTGAAGAACAACGTTATCTTGGTCCTAAGCATCTGCTCCTCAACACTAAGTTCTCCACATCTCAAGACTTAAAATACTGAAGAGCTACATTTTGTTGGAACAGTGTTAAGACCTGGATGTCTCTGTATTAACATCAATGTCAATAGTTGTCCTTTAATGAAGGAAAATAATATCTTCCCTCCTACAATAACCACCCTAGCAGCAAAACAAACTATGCTCTCTGGCATTGCATCCGTTATCAGTGGCCACCCAGCCAGCCAAAACACCTTTAGCATATTTTCTAACATAATTTTCCATGAGCTTCAAACATCTTTTCATCAATATTCAGAGAATACAAATTCTTGCCATTGTATCCCCACAATTACAGCTGACAAGTCCCTTTTGTAAGGGGCACTAGGCCACGAAACATAATTAAGAGATTATTTCTTTCTTCTCCCTTGTTCCCTCCACAAGTTACTTGGTATTTAAAAATCAACAAGTATCAAATCAAACACAGTCACTAATACTCAATATCTTACCCTTTACATAGCTAGGACTATGAATTATTTTTTATTTGGTCTGCTGTGAGTTTTGGCAGACATTTATTTTAAATATAATTTTTCCAAATGTTCCTTTTTTTATATATAGATGTAACACAACAAAACAAATCATAAACTAGAAGAATTAGAAAGAGTTAAAAGAAAAACTAACTCATATGCTATACCTACCCTGAAAAAATATTGGTATAGACCTGAATGACTGGCAAAGCAGATGGCTAGTTTGAAAAGGTTTCAAAGAGAAGCCAGACTTATTTTTGTCCATGTTGAAATATAGCATAAGCCGATATAAGAGGCCTGAAAGCCTTCAGGGAAAAGAAACAGAAGCTGTTTTGTATGCAACAATTATTTATCTACTTATCCATCTCACATTGGTTGGTTTATAAAATGACTTGCCTTGAGACATCTGTTGAAGTACAACAGGAAGACTATTGTGTTTTTCTGAAACATTTCATTCTATTTAGGTACAACTCCCTACTTCTGAAATTCAGCCTCTACAGGGAGACTTTCGCTGCTTGTCAAAACAACAACGTCCATTGTGCAATCCTACAACAAATGGAAAAATATTTTCTTGGTTACAAAAGAAAATGAGAAAAATTTTAATTATACAGCACAATAATGTGTCCAGAGACACAGCAGTATGAATGAATGTCCCTCCACTGCAGCGCTTGAGGTCCATCAAAATCTCTCTGGTTTAGTCTGATATTGCAAGTTTTCTGAGACTTCTCCTTGTTCTTTATTACTTAAGAGACAGTAATGTTACCGTGTCAAGTATTTGCTATACAGCTATTAGGAACATTTCCTCCCTGTTAAGACAGTAGATGATTACTCTCGTGACAGTGTTTGATCTGCATTGCTGGTACGAGCCCACTGACAAATTTTAAATTATTAAATGTTAGTTTATTATAAAAAATATTCCTCCCACCCTGCTACAAACAACTCCTTGATCATCATCCTAAATCACCAGAAGAGCGACTGTGTCGGGCAGAGCAACAACCACATCTTCAGTCTGGCCAGGGAGTCCTAAGCTAATGCTGCACCTTCTGCTGCTGCTTTCAATGCCTGGGCCAACCTCTGCCCTTGTACTTTTAAGAGGGCTAAGAGGGGGGAAAAAAGATTAAATGGATCTTAATAGGCCCCTTCCAACCAACATTTCTGCGACTGTAACTAAATAATTATCATAAGCAAAAGAAAACCCACAACTAAGGCAGAAAAATCTGGTTAGGTATTAATAATTATTTGCTTATCCTCAGTTGCCTTTTATTGGGACAATAATATTCCAGAAAAATACCTTAGCATAGTAACAAATGATTTAAATAACTCCATCCCATCAGTCTAAGAAAGATCATTTTGGCTGGAACAGCGTGGTACCGAAATCTTTGTTCAGATGAGACAACTGACACGAAGCTTTGATAAAGCTGCCCAACTTCCAGTTGGGTTATTCCCATTGTCAGGACGAGCAATACCACCCTCGTGCACACCCACAGAGGAAAAAACCACAAAACCATAAACTACACAACCCACAAGTGATCAGAGATACCAAAATCATTTCTATTGAAAGATCACATTTGAGATAAATGTTCTGAGCAAGACAAGTCACCAGGCAGCTAGTATTGCATAAAGAGGAGTAAGGAGATACAGGGAACTGAAGGGCACAAATACAGGAGTCTCCTTCCAAGATGAATGTACTGAATGTTTTCAAAAAGCAGTAATTACTATTAACAATTGTGTTGCGGTAATGCCTAGAGGCCTCATTCAGGTATCAGGAGAATGGTGCCAGGCAGTGTGTATACACGCGCTAGGAGGCGGGCCGTGCTCTGGAGAGCTTACACGCCGGGTTCTGAAAAACCAGCTACGGAGATACTCTGGGGAAGAAGAAAACCTGTAGAAAGAGTGAGCAAAACGTGCATGATGTTCGGAGACTGTAACTTATAGCAACACTCTAACCTCTAACCTTGCCCCTCTCATGATACAGGCATAGACCTGACTTATTCCAAAAGATGTTGTCCACGTTTTTCCCAAAGGCAGGTTTTAACCCTTTCGCTTTATTTTTTTTCCTAGTGTTAATGACAACATACTGTGTTTACAATGTTCTCAAATTGTCCAACAGATTTTTCTTCTGGGGAAAATTTGCTTTAAAATGTGGTTTCCATTTAAAGCCTTGTATAACACATTTCAGCCCAAAGCATTATTTGGTGACAGCATTCTAACCCACGTCAAAAATGTGGTTTTTATAAAAGATATCTTAAGAGGTGACTACCCTAATGTTTGTCTGACCTGCCCCTCTCACACTGTTGCTGTACCACCCAACTCTCTTCTTTAAATAGAAAAAGTCTGTAGCTACAACGATCTTGATATGAAGGGGGAAAATGTGTTTCAAGTAAGGTCGGATCTCACATCAACAGACTAAGACAGTGCAGTTGTTGCAAATGTTGGAGATGACCTACCCGAAACATTTGGAAAAGCTATCAGAATTGTGCTGGTGTCACATGAAGTATACTTACGCAGGATGTTTACATTTTTATCTCTGCCAAGCAACTACTTCATTTAATCCCCCACAACAACTTAGAAAACAAAATTTACCAGCAAAAAGAAAATGGAGTAAAGCTGCACTTCCCCTCACAGGAAAACTGAAAATTTGGGGCAGGGGGAGAAAGGGGAAATCCAGTTCTCTGGCTGTCTATCTTCCTAACCTGACAGCTTGAACAACCACCACCAGCTACTGCCAGGCTGCTGTACATAGGCCCCACAAGGCTAAACTTCGCTCTGCATGACTACACCCTTTCTTTCCCTTCTTTCAGCCCAGTTTTTCCACATGCACAAGCAAACAGGGAATTCTCACACAAAAAATGAAATAAATACTCTCAGCAGTAAAACTTGAAGTAACCATACAGAGTCACAGACACCTTTAACACACTGTTCGGTCATGTCACATGTGCACCAGACAACTGTCAGGTGGAAAACTCTGCCCAGGAGCTCAAGCAGGGAAGGGCTCAGGGAGAGTGAGATGTCTGCAATGAGCTTTGCCACTAGGGAAAGGACACCAGGGCCTGAATTCTTACCCAAGGTGGTGTTCTTGAATCTACCCTGTCCTCCAGCTTCTAACTCTGCCTGAAGCCAGTAGATCCTAAGTGAGCCCTCTGACGGTTAAAATTCAGAGCCTTCTGACTGCACCCCTTCCTTCCTCCCACCGTCCTGGCTGCTACAGGAAGAAACCAGGAGGTAGTTGGACTTCCTATTCCTTTTAGTATTTTAAGTGTCCCCAACTAACTCCAATTCTTAACAACTATCATTATGCATCCTTCATTATGCATTTGCAGGGCCAGCACAATTATTGGCAAATTCACTCTTCTTAAGGTTATGAAGATCAGCCACGAACTCTGCTGCTTCTAAACCAAGTTACCAGCGCAGGCTCTGGAACCGTTTGAAATTTAACAACCTAGTCCCAAGAGCTGGAGAATCATAACATTCTGCACAAACTGATGAGATTCAGGCAATTTCTGGCAAAACTTCAACCCCCTTGTTGCAGATGCCGAAAACCCCCGTAGCAGCAGTAAGTAGGAAACCTGTATTTAATGCTATATAAATAAAAAGCAGTTTTCCTTTCCATGAGCACACAGATTCTTCCAGGATTCTCTGCCTAAGATGCAACCATTCTTTCTATTCACTCCCTCCTTCCCCCGCACCATCCAAAAAAATACACAAACAGAACTACACCCACATCATCTCCAGATATTTGGACCTGTATGAGTGTGCCTGGTGTTTCCCAGCCACACCATTTAGCTCTCCAGCCTCAGCCTTCTAATGCCAACAAAAACACGATACACTGCTCACAGCAGTGAGTGTACTGGATACATTTCTACACCACAGTGCAAAGAGGAGAAAGGGCTCCTTTAGGAAACTGAAGAGGAGTAGCATGTCCATGTTTTCCTTCAAATCGCACTCACTGCCCCTCCTACATGTTCTAAGCCACCTCTTCTTCCTCCAGGACAAAAAAAACCCAAAAGCCTCGAAAGCTCATAAAACCCAAGAAACAAGCCATTTAGGAGTCACTCCTTTGAACACATCCTTGTTTTTCTAAGCAAAATCCATCAATCCACCATAAATCACAAGTCACCCTAAGTAAGAAGAAAATAAACTCTGTTGATAACGTAGTCCCTTCCCAAAGGGCAAAGTTCTGCTTCAACTAATCCAAAGAAATCAACGTCTGTTCCTAAACCTTCTCTTTTTGCACAGCAACATAAAATGCTACCACAGTGGTATGTAAGGTCAGCAGCTTCAAAGCAGCTTCTACTACTGTACTTGCAGAAGCAAAAATGATGAAAGACACCATATGGCTTCTGTCATGGTAGATAAAGCTAATGGAGGCATATAATGAAAATTTCAATTTCTCTTCTCTTTGTTTAATCTTCCCTAATGCAGTACCAACAGTCCCCTGCAAGCCTTCCTTTTCCATCTAGAAAGCACTGCTTCTCCTCTTTGAAATATGCTTTTTCTCTCGGAGATAAAATGTTTTACTTAACAACATCCTCAGTCCAGCAAATATGATTTAAAATGTACAGAAAAAGTAATTAGATAAACATCTGATACTATGATAAATCCCATTATAGAAATTCAACATAGACATTCTCATAGGCAGCTGAGTCAGAAGATAAAAGTCTATGGTCTCCTGAGCACAGCACACGAAAAATGCAAGCATTAAGACTTACCAATTTCTTCTATTTCTTCCAGGAAATCATTATATTCTCTCAGACTGGGAAAGTCCTCCTCTCTTTTATTGTATCTTTGAGAGAAGAGAAAGAAGTACTTACATAAAGACAAAACTTCAATTCAACAAGGCTCTCGCTGCAAGCGTATGAAGTATTGACCTAATTTTATCAACAACGTGCTGTGTGGCTCCCACCCACGTACAGAATCTTTCAAAGGAGACAGAAGCGCTTATTTCAAAAGAAAGGAGCCGGTCTGGTATAAATCAGTGTTATCTTTGCCTACTGTTTGCTGATTCCTTTTCCAGGGTTACAGGTAAATAGGAGCACAGAGGCTAGTATATACTAATTCCAAGCCAGCCCTTCACCAATAGAAACCTGTTAACAAAGGCAGAGACAACAGTAACACCCACCAGAAAAGCTTTTCCAGAAGTATCAGAAAAGGGAGTTTGGCTTTGTGCCAACAACAGAAAGCATATGTCAGCAGTAAACTGGAAATGCTACACAATTGTCTTATTTCATATCAACAGACCATTCCAGAACTCATTTATCCAACTCTTAATAGCTGAAAAAAGTAAAAAGATGAAGGGACAACTGTCTTGAACATGGACAGCCTCTGAAAGTCAAGATGTACGAGCTTTCTTCCCAACAAAAAGCAAAGCTGAGATTCTGCCTGCTCTGCAGACCAAGATACATGACACCCAGGAGTACAAAAAAAAAAAAATCTAATCCCAGGAACTCTGGCCAAATTCCAATTTGGAGACATTTCTTCTGCCTACTAAAAACTAATTTGGCAAATCCAAGTGGGCCAAGCATTTTGTGTTTTCTACCTATACTTCATTCTGTGTTTAGTCAACGAAGTTGACTTCATTCCAGTTTGACTTTTGTTGATAGCATGAGACTTTACAATCAAACATGAAAATTATTACTTCTTTCCACATCAGCATCTTGGTATTCCACAACACAATTCCCCACATCTCAGCAATATCATATGATCCTTTTAGCACTGTAGTAAGCCTTAGATAAAGGCTGCCAAGCTTACAATTTACCTGTACGTTCATTTTTGCACACACAACTCTCTCCAGGTTTGCTACATTCCATCAGACACTCTTCCACCAACACATTAACAGGCTCACTTATTTTCCTTATAAAATGTTCTTTCTTGGCTACGGGAAGTGAGATGCAATTTCAGACCTCATTTATCTCAATTCCAAGAGCTCCGAAATCTGCATGACAGACTAGTAACACAAGGCTTTTAAGGAAGCATGTCCACTGTGTGAAACAGAAAACAATGCGAACACAGCTTCTCTTTTGTCCATTTTCATTTTGAAGGGAATGGCCTTCAACTCCCAGAACAGGTCCCCAGGGAACAAAACAATTAAGGTCCTGTTTCTTGCCCCACTCCCATGTTCACCCCCTCAAAGAGAAAGCAGCTGTAGCCCTCAATATCTAATCATCTCCATTTAGGAGGCAAGCCGTTGCCAAAGGAGGCCACATAGAAACACCCAACAGTTTCTAATGCTAAGCAGGAACCCCTCAAGGCTAAGTTGGGGCTTCAGTCCTCAGCTGTTGCATAAAATCAGTTTTTCTGAAATCCCTCCGTACTAAATGGAGTCAAGTTTTACGGGTTGTCACTTCTTTAAAAAAGAAAATCTCCTCTGTACTACTGGAGGAGTAAGTTAATTTTTTTAACGGTGATACATGAAATACATCCCCCTTCTGTTTTACCTGGTGACACTCACATTTTTAGCACTTTCTTCCGAATTTCCACTTCCTTGTCGACAGCCGGATCCTCAAAGAGCTGTACCCTGAAGTTACTCTTCCGCAGGGGGGTATCGCACTCATGGCAATTCCCAGCCCCTCTCACAAACAGCAGTTCCACACAGCTCTCACATCTGTCAGAGGAAGGAAGGGGTAGAAAGGCAGATACACGTTAAACAGTTACTGAAATACAGGATTGTCCCCTTCTTTTGTTGTACCCCACACACACTATAAATACGCCGTGCATCTCTCCTCGATTTCACCATCTCCTCAGCACCCAACAGTGGCAAGGAGGCCAGGGCCCTCCCCCGTGGCTAAAGGAAACAATCTCAGCAGCACAAACACATTTACTCTCCCTGCCCCAACAACTCGACCCCTCTGCTGAGGCTGAAAGTTAATCCAAACACAATGATAGGGGTTTGTGTCAAGGGGAAGCTTGTTTATCGACACCATCAAACCCATTTCGCACGGCCCAGACTGCAGGATCCTTATGTACTCTGAGCACTGCCTTGCTGCATAAAAAGCCCCGTTGATGTTCTTGAGGCCGTTCACAGCGCCAGGCACCATCCAGCACGAGCAGGGATGCACATCTTGCCCACAGCCTTCCACGGATCTACCATGGAGGAACCGCTATAACCAACCTGAGCTAAACTACAGATCAACACAGCTAAAAGAATCGAAATAACATTTTTAACCAGTGACCAGAGTTATGCAGCTCTCCTGTACCTCCTGTTAATACTTTATAAATTGCACATAAAACACACTTCACAGAAATAAACCAAAAATATCTTTGTAGGTTTATTTCTTCTGTCTTAATGAAGATTTCAGATTTTAACAAGACACTTGCTGACCGGTCACCTGGCATTTCGTAAAGGAACAACACACAACAAGAAAGCCAATTTTAAAATAAGGATTGGGTACTAATAACGTGCAAATTTCTAGCAGAGGACAACACCTGCTGCAGTCATTTCCTACTGCTGGGAAGGCAAGGGGGTGTCTATTTATAGCTTTGGTATATTGAAGCCAAAACAGTTGTACATGAAGAGCTAAGCTGTATTGTACCTTCACAAACCCAGCACAAAGGCTAAACAAGTTAAGAGAAACAATACTGACGTGGTTCTGAAGGATCTTAAACAAAACTTTCACCCTGCTGACCCGCCTCCAACTAAACTGGTTCCAGTACGCACAGAGGCAGAGTTAGCTAGAGCCAACCAGTTTTACCCAGCTTCTGTTTGCAAGATTAGAAAGTGTAAAACAAATGCAATTGTATCTTACAATTAAAAAAAAAACCCTCACAATATTTTGTTAACACAAGTGGAACTACAGCTTCAAAATGCATCTTACACAGCAGCTGCCAACACTAAGGAGCAAACCTGGAATTTAGGTGGACATTTTCCTACTCCAGAATCCCTGTAGTTAGAAAAGCAAGCACATTTAAATACCATTTAGATAGGAAGGGAAAGATCA
The DNA here is from genome assembly GCA_027574665.1 of Rhynochetos jubatus. Lineage (NCBI taxonomy): Eukaryota > Metazoa > Chordata > Aves > Eurypygiformes > Rhynochetidae > Rhynochetos > Rhynochetos jubatus. The sequence continues at coordinate 139,197,733 of CM050648.1, read as the reverse complement.
AACCTTTTAGCACACTAGGCCTGACATTCAGAAGTTACCGGGATGCCAGCTCAAGAAGTATACTTCTTTATGAAGGTATTTTAATGGGAGAAAGAACACAAAACGCACGATAGAAGGCAAGGCAGGGAAAGGGTTTTCTCCTTCCTCCCTGGACCTGTCTGTGCATGCCACAGCCCATAAGGACAGTTTCGCCGTCTCCTTCCACTTGGCAGCTTGTGCTGTTTGTACGTCTCTCTCAACACAGCAACCAAAGCGCAGCAGAAAACCTGCCTCCTCTTTCCTATCTTGAAGTTATAGAAAAGGGAGTGTTAAGCTACAGAACTTGGCAGGTGGATCCAAGCGCAGGTGTTTGTATTGTGGTTTGGGGTTTTTTTATCTGGTATTGCCTAAGGACCAACAGAACAGGGTCTCCATGTGCAAGGTATTACGCACAGACAGTAGCACCTGGAACTACTTCACATCCCCCCCCGCCCTTCCCTAAATCAAAGGCATTTCAAGTTTACACAGGACTTGACTATGGCAAAAATCCCTCCTTGGAAAAGCACTATGTGCAAGTGCTTCAACACCTTCCCAAACCGGAATCAGCGTTTAAGGTTTGAAAACAGCTTTCCATGCACAAAAGAGGAGTCAACACCCCACTATGTGAATGCCACATCAGGTGATCAAGGTCCTTCTTACTCTCACATGTACATCCAGCTATTCATAGATAATTCCTTCTGAACTCAAAACGGATTATATAGGAAACGTCAAGGGCAGACCTGGACTCAGTCCAAATCCTGCCTCCTCTCCATCTCTGGATGGATTTAATATACACAGTTAGATCCCAAGCTTACTTCCTAGCAGGTCTGTCATTCCTGCCCCCACAAACCACAGCTGCTTTCCCAGTGATGGCAAGCATGCTTGGTCACACACCTCCATCTCATTCGTGAGGCAGGAGAAGAGCCATCTCCCAAATCCCTCACAAACAAGTTCCTTCTGGTTTCACTGCAGATCGCTGAAGTCAAGAGCGGACACAAACACTGGGAAGGCAGACTTCAGTAAAGGTGGATTTAATAAATATAGTGAATTATTTCATGTCTTGAAATAAAGATTTCAGAACCTAACTTTTAAAAGGCATTCATGCTGTATTTTTAAATTTCATAGTGCAAGATAAAAGTTTGGGGGGATGTTTTGTTGGTTTGTGGTTGGTTGGTTTTGGTTGGTGGTGTTGGGTTTTTTTGTTTGTTTTTTTCAGCAGATGCAGCAATTCATGTGACTTCACTGAAGGTCCCCAACCCATGCAACAGCCAGACATCCCAGGCAGCACATGGGGACAACCAACACCACACCTGGCATTACAAAGCTCCCTCATGGCAGACAGACCACAAGTCCAGGTGATCCTTCCATTTCTTTGCAAGCCCAGCTCTTCTCCATTTACCTTAGTGTAAGGACAGTCTGGCGACAGGAACAGGACATCCTTTGGTTCATCTTTAGTTAGCCAACACATCGTACCTGACTTTCCCCAAATGAGCAAAGCATGGAAACATCTGCTCAATTCCCCTTCAAATCATGGCCAAGACAGGTGGCCACATGATTTCTTAAATTAGGCAGCCTAAATCAGTGATTTAGTATTCATATATGTATTATGTATGCATGTATGCTATATAAACTAACGATGGCAAGTGTTCACACTTAAAATCAGGTCTACACATTTGTTCAAAACTGAGTACGTATGAAGACCAGAGCTTCACGTGAGGTCTAAACAAACGCTCAGGGTGTGATATTGCCAATTCCCCTCTTCACACTGAGTTGTATGGCCTCTGTGATCTGCATTCTAGTTCACACATTCACTAAAATCTTTTATTACCTTTTGGATTTAAGTCTGTATCCTGAGAACAGGTAATCTGGAATAAGGCATCAGCAGAAAATGTCCAGGGAGCTAGATATGCACTGATGATGGGGAAGGCAATAATTTCACCCAAAAAAAAATCCAATCACAGTACCTCCAGGAATCATAGTCTCCTGGTCTTCCACGCCAGGATAATAACCAGCAGTACACTCATTTTCATTGCCATGGACACCGGTTTCATCCGTCTTGTTCTTCCTTTTCATCCCCATGAAATATTAAACAAACAGCTCAGTCTCTGTGCAGTCTAGAACGACGCCACAGATTTGAGACAAGCAAATAATAAAGCATCTAGACGGTTTGGCACCGCTGATGCGCAAACAGCACTACATGCCTTCATGTCAGTGCTCAAGGACTTCAGCATCAGGATCGTACTAAAAATGCTTTTGGTACACTGCAGAAAACAAGCAGAGGTTCCTCTCCAGAAAACTGTTAGATATTTATCCACTAGATTACACTCACTGGAATTATTTGTTTTGGACAAAGCATCTTCAAAGGGTAAAATATTTGTGCCCAATCCTGCATTCCCCACACACGATTCATGGTGGGTGATAAGGAATTGAGCCTCTTGGACACCGAATGGGTGAAAACGTCTCACACAACATTAGCATAGCTCAATGGTGCTGCTTACTCTCCTAGCTTGGCTGGCAAGAGAGCAAACAAAACAGAATAAAGGAAGAGCTATTTTCACAAGCGAGAGTACAAGATATTCTGAGCATAGCAAAAATTTGCAGGACTTCAGATATGCAGCCATTAATCACTACAGAATAAAAAAATCTTTATGGCTTTTGCTGTTGACTAGGAATATTACAAAATGAGTTACTACCCTTCCTTACAAAGTTTATTTTTAGTAGGTATACTTATTAAACAGTATCAAATATTTAAAATGTCTAAGCCCCTCTTCCTCAGCTTTTCTAACCAAGATGTTTCTGTTATTTAAAGTAACACACAAAACAAACAGTCCTCTCCACTACAGAAAAAAACAGTTTCAATTAAAAAAATAATACAGCCTTCAACATACAGCCAAGGCCTGAACCACAAACAAACAGAACAGAAAGAATCAGCAAAAAGATGTGTTTTTACTTGTTCCTCAAATCAGAGGAACTTACAGAAATGGAATGACTCTTGATTTATGGAGAGAGAACACTGAAAACCAATGGGAAAACACGGAGCACACAGCTGTCAAACCTGTTTATTTCACAACCTTCAGTACCTTTAGCAAGCCCTCCTAACCCACCGCAGTTTGTGCTACACAGCCAAGAGTTCATCTGCTATTTGCAGTTGGCCACTGCAGCTTTATTTTCTAGGCTGGTGGACGAGCAGGCACAGCCCAGAAGGCAGGTTCTCCCCAGAGCCTGCCGCAATGATGGTCTCTGCGATCCAAAAACCCAGGGGATCTGAGCAAAAGCCTTTTTCTTTTTTCCCCATGATATAGGTCAGGGATCAGAAAGAGAGGGAAGAGGAAGAAGCACGACTGCAATGACACCAAATGCTTCCAAGAGCCTCGGAATAAAGCTTGAGATCAGTGGCTCCCAGATGAGTTGGGGACAAAAACATCTTTTCCTTTTCACACCTCAGCGTGAGGAATTCAGAAACCCTTATTCAAACACTCGCAGCAGCAGCCGGCTACATGTGTTGTGCCGTCTCTTCCCTGTCCGCCACACACGTGGGGTTGGGAGGCAGAGGTACCAGTTACTCTTTCCCTTTTCGTCTGTTCAGATTCTGCGGAGTCCTACCAACGGGGGTTTTGCTGTTCTCACCTTGTAAGGGGCCAACTTCAAAATGCCCTCAAAACCTTATTTGGCCGAAAAATCCACAACAAGTCTGTCTTCAACTAGTAAATAAACAGGTCTCACAAGCAGCCCACGCGCCACACAGAGATTACAGCTCATTATGGCAATAAAACACATGCCGGGTTTCAGGCAGAAATCACAACTTTCTCAATCAACAGATGAGAAATTTTGGGTTTTTAAACACTGCTGATAAGCTATCTTCAGTTTTCTGCAGCTGCCCTCTGTTCAGTCCACAGTAACACGTGCTGCTGACAAAATCTCAGAGATGACTTTGCTAACACTGAATTTTTTTCAAAAGCCTCAAGACACCAGAAAGCTGATCTTAACCCCTCCTTTAAACAACAAAGCAAAACAAAAAAACCCAAAAGACTCCTGTACTCTGTCTATATCTGTATTATGTCAATTCTCAGCATCATCTGCCAAAACTGCTGAGCATACAATCCTTCTTTTAGACTATTTATATCTTTTGGGAAAGGATGCACAGACACTTTTCCTTCACAGTTGTTCTGTCAGACGAGTTCTGCTCTGTACTGCAGGAAGAATGAGGTTAAATGAGACCAGACATCTCAAAAGTTTAGAAGACACTCAGCCACAGCTAACCCTATTTTCCAAACACCCATACTCTGACATACACACCAGCTCGTCTCAACTGCACTCACCAGAAAGAAAGCAGACCAGGTAGTGGTTGAACTACAGCCACCACCAGCTGGCATTTTAAGGAGAAAAAAAAGACATACTGAGTCAATTAGTAACAAACAGAAACATTTCCACCACCCATTGTGTTTCAACATCTCCATTACAAAACCATTTCAAGTGGCTTGGACCTGACAAAGAGTTTGCAGCAAGCTGAAACTTTACTCATATTTACACACTACATGAGCCTTTTCTTTTTCCCTAGGAAAAAAAATAAAGAACCACCTTTTATGGTATTAACTCTGGGTAGTATAGAACAAATATTTCTATAAGTATTTAAATAAAAGTGGTTCTTTATGAGATACTGCTGCCTAGTCAATTAAGCACACAATCATAAAAACATGTCTTACAGCACAATTATGTCAATTTGGTCAAGTAACAGGCCAATACTTGACAGGCCAATTGTTAACACTTCAAGAGCAGCAGTGTGGCATTGAGAAATAAGTGTTTTCACAATGACCAGGCATACCAAAATCAACTGAGAATTTACCCAATGTACCAGAACAACTACTTCATATCCATTACAGTTTACTGGGCAAACACATGCACTAAAATAATAATTCAATTATGTCAATAACCCTTTCATTATGCTTTATTCTCTTTGAATAAGAACCTCTGCAAGTTTTCAGGGTTCTCAAACATCAGATTTGCTAGCTATCAGGATTAGCAGCTACCCACAGCACACCTGAGCTTAAGACACAATTACAAATTTTTCCATGTCTGCACAAAATACAGAAACGGCACTTTTTTTAGACACGTTCCAGGTCAACACCGCCCACAGTCTCACAAGGCAAACATACTTAGGTGAACAAGTTTAAGATCTCACAGTGAGCTCCAGACAAGACACATTGCTCCCCTCTCTTTCCCTATCCACCTCTTACCTTGTGAGAAAGTCCTACACCACGGTGTGGCTTGAACTGCCCCCAGAGCTGACAGGGCTTACTAACTCTTAAACACCTGCATACACCAGAAATCACACTGCAAAACACTAAAACACAGACAGCAGAAAATAAACACTTTGGGGACACAAAATAGTCACAGCAAATCTTGTACTTCATCTGAAACAAGGCTTCTACCTTCTGTCCTGTACTTTCAATGCATTTTACAGTGCAACAACAGCATGTGGGAGCAAGCCAAGGAAACACGGCTACATGGTAAAAGGGAGAAAAAATAAAAGGTATTTGTGGCATGAGGGGATATCCTGACCACATTACTGAGGGCTTGTCACAAGACACTCCCACGTTTCATGTCTAACCTCAACAAGAAAGAAGACAAGACACACATCTAAAACCTGGCATAGGAGCAAGGTTTTCCATACACAGGTTTGGGGTCTCAACAGGAAACATGCAAGTGTAAAACTCAAAAATCAAAACCTTGACCCATCTATTGCAGCCATACCTGTTGAATGATCTGCTCATCTCTCCCAGGTTTGGGGAGGAAATAGGCCAGATTTCTGCCCAGAGCACAGGTCTGTATTTCACTCAAAGCACACAAAAGCTGGATGAGGCTTTGAGCAACCTGGTCTAGTGGAGGGTGTCCCTGCCCATGGCAGGGGGGTTGGAACTGGATGATCTTTAAGGTCCCTTCCAACCCAAACCATCCTGTGATTCTATGACAGTAGGCAGTCCAGTTTCCTCAAGCTATTCAAATACAGAGAAACAGAGCCTGTTGCAGCCATAACTGCATTGTCCATGTCCTGGAGAGCTCTGAAAACACCATTGGTGTTTAAAAAGCAGTGTGTAATGAAGAACTGTCCTCTGCAATGAAATCTGCCATGAAAAAGTGCTGTGTGGGCATTCCTGCCTAATTCTTGGTTTATGATACAATAAAATAACTGCTTCTTTTCATGTAATTTGTCAGAAAAGAGTGACCAAACTCAAAGGTGAAGACGCTAACTCCCATCATTCTCCTGAGTAGCAAAAGTCCTAACAACCTTGAGTTTATATATGCAGCCTAGGAACACCAAAATAGTATTTCTACATGTTAAGTCAGCACCAATGCCAAAGAAGCGTCTGTCATCTGCCTTCAGGCTGCTGTACACTGTCCTTCCCCTCTGTCCTCTCCTGCAGGCCAGAATAACATTTGTGCAGCCACATGGTTATTTTCTTGGTTATTTTTCAGCCAGATGAATTCTCCCATTTGGTTCACCATACACTTCACAAATCCTTGTACCAGCACATAGCAATGGGCAAAGTGAATGAACAACCAGGGTGAGAAAGCTGAAGCGGGATGTTGCCAAATACAAAATCCTGGGCTAAGCAAGCATATCACACCACTGTTACGAAAGCCTTGAAAGCCAGATGTGTAAGACATCCATTCGGGAAGTTGAAGCATGAACAGGGAACAGGGACTGTGTTTTTTTTACCAGACAACGCAGTTAGGTGGCCAGCAGCACGGGTAAACACCACCACGTACCTACACAGCTTTGCAGACCTGCTCTCAATGCGGAACCTGGAGAACCCTCAAGTGAACTCCAGGTTCCAGCAGGCTGAGCAGCCAAAACTTCCTGCAGCCTTCAGACAGGTTAGGGCACCCCACAAACAATGCTTCATTCAGGCAGCTTCCACTCCTGCACTGACACTGCCGGAGCTCTGACAGTGGGAGAGTCGCCAGCTGCTGACGTGCCCGCGAGGGAAGAGGACCGCAGCACAGCAGACGGCCTCTGAACAGCTCAGGTTGATGTAGGATCACATCCTCAAAAGCTCTGCCAATAAAAGCCCCTCCTCGGCATTCAGTATGCTCTTTACAAACTCTGAAAGAACCTCTGAGGTAAGACAACCCAGCTTTAGGAGAAACACTCCCTGAGAAAAGTGCTTCTCACCAGTGCCAATGGAAGTAACCACAGTAAATCAAACCTGTGGAGATGCCCAGCGTAGCCGGGGACCCCAGAAAGGTCCCTTCAGTCCGAACAGGACCCCAGGGATAGCAGTGGGAGAGCATAAGAAGTTGTTCCTCTCTTCCCAAGCTCCGAATTCAACGGCACCCAATGCTGTTCAATAAAATTTGTCCTTCCCTCCTACAAAGCTTTTACGGCATACCCAGCCATTTTAGCTTGATCTGAATGTGTAAGGAGAGAGAACATGCCCCAGAAAGGGTCTGTCATTGTTTCAGGGTACTCTAAAAAGCTGCTTGACCAACACACCTCTAGAAAGGTGAGTCGAAGCTCAGTTACACCACCAGCAATACAAGAATGGGTGGGGGAGCAGGCAGAGAAGTATTTTTCAGAATTGCTAAAAATAAAAGGACCAAAAAAGCATGCCACATTACTTCAGAATATTTTAGACAAAGCATACAAGATTATACTTTACAGGCAAGTTCTTCCACAACAGAAACAGAAGGCAACACAGCCAAAACGGAACAAATTCATGCACTTGGAACAAGTCACAAAGTCACCGGGAACTCATCATTTAAAGGGCACCAAGGAGAGGAAGAGACAACCCTGTACCAATTAAATAGCAGCTCATGCCCTCTGCAACGTGACAGAGTCATGAAAAGGCATAGAGGCAAGCCCAGGAGGTATCGGAAGGGCTGCTGCTGTCAGAAAGACAGACTCACCAGCAGGATGTGAGGAGACTTCACCTGAGATGACATGTGCCATTCTGGTCACTCATGCTCAAAACAGGTGAGCTCACCCTATGCATGCAGAAAAGGGCAACTAGGATGATCACAAAATTGGGAAGATGGTCTTATGAGAGGAGAAATAGCAGAAAAACCTACCTAAATTAAACCAAATAGGTCCAAATCGTAGTTTTCACCATCCACAATAGTGAGTCTGGAAACACAACCAATAGAAGTAACAGGGCAAAAATTAGTTTCAAAATGAAGTTTCATAAGCTCATGAGAAGGATTTGATGACCTGATTGTCTTCAGCAAGTAACTAGATTTTATAACCAAGAAGTTGCCTCCAGTCCTAACTACGTGCTCTAAATTCTGAAACCCTGAGACAACTCAGGAAGAAAAATAAAAAGGGAGAGAGAAAAGCTACTTTTGGTGAAGAACCTGAAATATTACATGTATCTTTGAATACTGAATTTATTGTTTTTAAAGGATGACACGCACGGCATAGATGTTCTAGTATCTGCTCCTTCTGCTCACAACAGAAATAACCCCCATCAGTCTAAAGCAGTCTTTCATAAATTACAGATTCACATTCTTCTATCAATAACCCATTAATTTCTCTTAACTGGCATAAACTGTAATATGTATATGTCTCAGAGACCCAAGTTTTATTCACTTGGATCAATTTTTTCACCTTGTGGAAAGACAGAAGGTAAGATCATACCATTCTGCTTGTCTTTAATAGCTGATACAACAGCCCAGAAGAAAACTAGAGTAAGCAATCTCAGCTTGTCTTATTTCAGAGAGTACATGTAGTTTAATATGGATATATATTCTAGTAACATGTAGAAATCTTCTGGTAGCAAGTACATATTAGCTGTTTCATACTTCTGTACACCTTGTACTATGACATGCCTGAGCTCACAAGTAAAACAAGTTTGGATGAACGACTCCTGTGCAGCAAGAGGTGGTGGTCATAACTCAACAAATCACATTCTCGCCTCTTCATCAGTCCGGTAGGACCTCAGGGAACAAACTGCTTCACAAGACCACTGCCTGTTCAGTGAGACTGACCAAAAGCAGCAGTAGCCTTTGAATACTAACGACTCGGTAGTAGTTTTGTAGTTGAGAGCGCTCATGTCCCAGAATAGTGCAGGTGATTTTACATATCCCAATTCCTTGCTGGAATTTCAATTGATTAGGGCATTTTTTATTTCTTGCCCTAAATCATAAAGTGACTTGTTAAATCTCCGTTGCATTTCCTATTACAATTTGAATAGCTGGGTGTCAGAGACAGCAGAATGATCTCTACACAGTCCTTAAATACCTTACAGAGCAGAGTCAAAATTATTAACAGTAAGTTGCAGAAAATCTCATCAGAAGACAGACAAAATCCAACTCGATAATATTTTATTGCCATCTTTCACTGAAATACAGACCTAACCCTTAAAGAAATACACCTGGGCAAGTAACTTCCAAAAATATTAGCATTTTGAAAAAAAGAGAAAGCCACTTGCAAAGAGTGAAAGGTTTGTGCATTCCTATGTTTGAAAGAGTAGAAAAAAATACATGTATCTTTGACATGCAAGATACATACAATTACTTTTATAATGTCAAAAAAAAGCGCCATTCACTGCATTTGTACAGAGCCATGCATTGGCTTGGCCAAAGAAACCCAGAGAACACTGGCCCCTGAACATGCCATACAGAGCTCTGCAACCTTGCACTAAAGCTTTGACAAACCTACTCGTTTTGCAGCCTGGAAAAGTTAAAGGAGAGGTGAAGAATGAACCCAAAACCAAGTAAGGTATCTCTTGCTGCAATGGATCGGCCTTGTGCCTAAAGCTCATTTGCATCATATCGCTTCCCATGGCTGGCACTTCTGACCCACTGATGCTCTTCAGCATCATAAGCAGCGTACCGTGCTCAGTGGCTGCAGTCTCTGACACTGCAGCTCTAATCCAGGCAAGTTACTGGAGTTGCAGGCTTAGTTTTAGTTTCTGTAACCCAACAGATTTTATTGCATTTTCTTGAACAAGCTTCTTTATCTCACCAGTTTTCATTTTCACCAGGGTAAGTGCAATGGAGACATTCATTAGAAAAACCCAACAGTAGCAATTCAAACAGCTTCGCTACCTCCCTGGCCTCATTTGGGAATCTCCTACTTCCTACCAATTTTTAAGGGTCATTCCTCACTCCATTTTCACATAATCCCTGAACAACCATTATCACATCTTTTCTCAGCATGAGATAAAATATAGACTGTGCTTTATAAACAGTGGAGACCTTAAGATTACATTCTTGGTGGGACACAGCATGATAAATACTTCAGGGATGTCTTGAAACACCCTACAATATACAACATGTGGCCAGTGAAACAAATCTCAAAAACAAATATGTTTTGACTTAATAAAAAAAGAAAGGAAGAAACCCACACCAAAACCTCCTCCCCCCATCCCACGCTGGCCATTGAGCAGATCGGATTGCAATTTCCTTTTTAAGGGTAGCAGAGATCCTGACCTACTTAAAGCCTGGTAGGGAACGATTTTTTGCATTGTAAATTTAATCATTAAAAAAAACTAAACACCTTTTAGTCAAGCTTAAAAATAAACAGCAATTGCTATTTTAGTGCATTAAACCAGGTGGTGAACACCACGCAAACTTCTCGGAAGTAGAAGGTCACATTCAATGCAGCAACTTTTAGAGGAAGATACTAAACAAAAATAAGGAGGATGTGTCAGACCTGCATTGGCTATGCTGGCATCTCCAACATTTTCTACAGATTGTAGAGCATAAACCCAGCCCTATTTCAGTGAAGGTAGCTTCACAGGTTATCCAACAGGACTGTTAAGTAAGCAAATGCATTACTCACCATACCAAAGAGGTAACACAAACTGTTCTCCCAAAGTTGCAGCACATTTCAAACACTTTTATCACGATGAAGATTTGTGATGCGTATTTATTCTTTTAATATTTGTTAGTAGGAGAGACAACGAGGAGAATCAGTTGTACAATGTGGGAGCAAGAAGCAAGACAACAATTATTAATGGAAAATCAAAAAGACAAAAGCAAAAAAATAATTCTATTTTAGCATAATAAATTACATTCTAGTTTGTATTTATACCAGTACTTGTTCTGCCACAGAACAGCCGGGTGCCGTTACTCAGCAGTGGATGCAGACACCGGGACGAGAGACTGCAGAGGGTATGGGGAGGGTGACACAGCTGTCTCCCCACATTGGCACGCTGGTCACGACAGAACGGTTGTCAAACGATCTGAAGTCTGATAAACACCCACAAATCTGTTCTTCATTACGTGGAGTTCCTCCTATGCATAAACACCAAACTCTGAGCATAGATTTGTTTGGTGTTTGTGCGTGGCTCGTTATCTGTGTGTGGAAATAGCTTGGAAGAAGTATTTTTTAACGTCCGTTTTAGCATAAAGCCCACCTGCCACCCTCGGTAGAACTGGTTTCACTTACTCATTTTGCAGAATATTTTTGTTCATTCCTATCTCTGAATAATAACAACTGAAAAAAGTTATCAGAATTTCCTTACATCAGCTGTAAACGTCACGCAGACAACCAAAACCCACCACTATCCATGGCTACACCTATACCCTGTGTGGCACCACAGCCCGCTAGCCCCACTGGTTAAGTAAAGAACCACTGAAAACAAGCGAGGAAAGGGAAACCTGGCCCAAGATTCAGGTGAGCAGTTCCAAACAATATTTGAGCTTATCTGTTTTATCCAAACATCAGCTGAGAAGCATTCAACAATGCTGCAGGTTCTCTCATAAACACCACACTGCTCCATAATTACACGGAATCTGTGCACGTATCCCAGAGCAGCATTTATTTAGGCTCACAACAGCTGTACGAAAGCCACGTGCAAAGAACGTTGTTCCTGGCCTGAGAAACAGCGAACAGTGTTTTCCTTATCCATATTAATCACACATAATAAACACTTGATTATCTAGTTCCAGTAAAGCAGCCAAATTAAACCGCATCAGGAGAGTATATCCTTGAGTGCCTATCTCTAGCAAGACTGAAAGGGTTTGAACACAGAAGTTTATCCTTTTTGTATGCTCCTAGCCTCATTCAAATAATAAGCTTATACACAACAATCACAAGACTTCAACCTCCCTCAGCTCCCGAATGAAAATACCCATTTTAAAAATGAATGGATTCTGCAGTGCTTCCAAGAAAGCAACAGCCACTGGCAAATTCCTGGGTGACCAACAGATTGGGGGCCACAGTAAAGAAACCCAAAAAAAGCAAAGGATCAGTTTTTCAGAAAACAGAGACCCCTCTGCTGACATTTTGGAGGTGCTCCCTTAACACTGACTTAACTTTAACCTTCTTGGCCAAAGCAAACTGCATACATGCAAAAGATTAACATTTTCTCTACTAGAAAAATGAATCTTTAAGGAGGTCCCAGACTGTGCATTATCTACTCTCATCACTTTATGAAATTATGTATTATTACAAATTATTGGGCTCAATCCTGCGAGCTTTATTCCCAAACTGTCCTTGATACCCAACAGGGATAACCTGGGCAAACAAGGCCCCGTTCCACCAGGGCTTAGGGACCAGATTTCAGAACAGGTGGGTGACATTTGAATATTTCAGATATAAAGCACAAGCTTAGCGCTGTGGCACACATTTGGGTTGGTGGCTACTTGTGTGCCAAGGACCATGACTGTTCTGTAACATACTTACACAACTTTTCTCACCTAAGGGTTTGCTGCTCCCTCCTTTATAGATAAAGCTAACATCAAAGAAAACAAAAAGGATCCTTCTCTGATCCTGTTTAACTGCTGTTACTCACAAGTGCAAGAAAGACCTTTTGGCACAGCCTGTCCTCGCAAGATGAAAGTCCTTCAACTCATCACCAATACCTATGATTAGCTGTCTACTTAATTTAAATCCACACTGCTGCTATTTATACACAATTTTACTAAGTTCTGTAAAGCTCTCAGATCCCTGTGAACTTAAGCCACTTTCTTAACATTGCAACTTCCATCTGAAGGGCAATCCAAACTGCGTCCAAGCCCTAAACTAACGTGCAATGTTTTGGATAGAGGTCTATAAGGTGTTCTACTTCGCGTTTACCAGCGTTCTCTTCAAGAAACATTACGATGCTACAGAAAAGCGATCCTCTTTCTTACTTTCACAAAGGACAATAAGCCAAGTTTACTAGTCAAAAATAAAAAAGGGATTCAAAGAGAGGAAGAGAGGGGGTTTTTTTGTAGATATGAAGATTGCACCCTGCCTATTGCAGCTACCATGCATTAAACAATCAAACCCTGAAGAGAACCCGGTTCCCAGCACAGGCTGCGGTTGACCGATTGTGCCATTGTGCAACAGAAGCATTCCGAAAGCAACTGCAGCCTTCTGTAGTTACAGCCTGCCAGCCTACCCCAGGCAGAAAACACCGTACTGGGTGTTTTCCTTGGAAAACCCTGTAAAACAAGTTTGGTGACACCCACTGCAGCATGACCTGAATCTAATGTACAAAGTTAACCACTCGGACAAAATTCCCCAGCAAAAAACATCCTACAGTTGGTCATGAAAAATCAATCAGGCCACATTCCCAAAAAGACCAAACCCACCACAGAAAGAAACACACCCCTGTCTGCATGGCAAAGCTTAACCATTACCTGCTGCCCTACCATTCCCATCCTCCCTCAGCAATCCAGTCACCTGGGGCAGGGGGATGTCAGCCCCAAAGCTGGAACCATCACCCTACCCTATTTAGCTTGCCAACAGGGGCTGATGAGGTCATTAAAAATAAATTAATTCAGTGATCCTAGGGATGTACACAAGATTCTCCCTTCTTTTCTCTCCTTTTAGGACACCTTTACATGTCACCTTATGCTTTCTGCCGTATCACCACCAGGACATGCTGAGTCTTCAAAACCATTTCATATTAAAAAATAGAATAAGTGACTCAGACAGTTTAAAGATATATATGCTTACTCAAAAAAAAAATCCACCCCAAAATATCACCCCCAATACCAATTTATATTATAGTTTCCAGAACTGCTAAGTACTTGGCTGCAAAACTTTCAAGTGAGGGAACAGGCATCTGTGAAATACAGGGTTTTCTTTAAGAACTGCAGAAATCAGCAGTATTAACACCCCGAGGGAACTTCCTTGCTGATGGGCGCTTATGTAAATTTAATGCAACCCAATACAAGATGATCAATTTTCACCTTCTTTCTGAAAGTGTTCCCACAGAAGAAAGACTCTCTCCCCTACAAAGGGGTATTTCCTGCTGGTCATTCCCTCTATCTGGTTTCTGAAGACCTCGACAATACTGATTTGCACGCTCCTCAGGGCAGCCACCCTCAACCACACCTATGCAGTGCAACCCTGACTGTTTACATGGAATCAAATCTCAGCCAAATTCTCATTGGCTTTAAAGGATAAAGTGTAAAAACTGTGGGAACTTGCATAGTAGAGGTAGCTTAAATATAACATGGTTGAATTGCATAAAGATGTGAATGCACTAATAAGATAATAGTATGTTTTGGTTCTGCTAGCTAGGCAGCAATTCTGACCCTGGGCACAAAGTCAAACAGCTCTAACTGTCACCAGCACCTGCATCATACACCCACCTACACAGCAAACAGTCCACAGTGAAAGACAAGCCCATGTGATTTCTGCTCAGCAGCTTTTAGCAAAACCAGATTCAAGTGAAGCTAAATGGTCCATTAAATGGCCATGCCAAAAGAAGTTCTTTGGTTTTGACAATATACAATTAAGTCACTTTTTCCATCCCCGAGATACACACATTTTTTAACTTACCTGTGATGAAGTATTGAGTTTTAACATGCCTATTATATGGGTATAAGCTGTAAACTGTTGCTCAGCCATTCTCAGACATAACATGTCAAACTGTGAATATGTTCAGGTGTTTTTTTCACAACGAAAAAAAAAATCTGGCCTAATCCTTCAGGCAGCAACTACTGGAGACGTGAGCTGGCTTCAGGGCCCTCTGGGAACAGAGGTCTCAAAGAAGGAGGGGAAACAAAACCTTAATATTTGGTGGGCTTCAAGGAGGTCTTGGATTCAGCTCCACATACATATTTGAACAGTCCCACAGGCATCACCAGTACACAAAAACTCTGTTCATCACTGTTTGCAAGATCAGGCCCCTCATGACAATGGACACTACACAGAAAAAAAAAAATCAGAAGACAGATCCAGACACCTGAGAATATGCTTATTACATGCACTGGGTAATTCCCATATAACTGGAGCTTTTGCTTTCCCTAGCACCACAGTGTGGCTCTAGGATTGCCACACATCCCCCTCGGCAAGCAGCCCCAGCAGTGATGCCATACTTGCACCAAATATGGTGGAAAACTCCTCAGAAAGTACTCTTCCCTCGTTCTTTGCTACAAATATTCTTGAGTCTTTGTTCAAAAACAAAGCCTATAAAGGAATCACAAAGGGAAACAGGGAAACTTGAATGCTCTTTCAGAAGAGCAACAGCCTAAACTTGACATAAAATATCACAGCAGGCTACAACTCTGGTCTGTTCCACCCAGTAATGCCAGCAAGGATCCTTCCACCACTAAAAAAAGTTATCTTTCTTCCTGATCTGCAGGAATGACTTGTCAACCACCAGATTCACACACAGCAGAAAAATGAGGACAGGAACTGCATTTCCCAAAGGATTGGTCCATGACATGGAGCCTTTCATTCCCGGTTCTGGAGAGACAAAAGTGTACGTATTTGGGCAAAGTACCAAAAATACGGACACTCTTGGTTGTTCTTCCTGAAGATCACCCTGCTTAAAGGTCACACAGCAGAAATGCTTCCTCTGTATGTCACAGGCTGCTGATGCCACCAGGGAAAAATGCATCCAGGCAGTCACTCCCAGAGCACTGAGGAAAACCGGTTACAAGACAAAAGCCTTCCTCAGCTTTGAGGAGTGTTTACAAACGAGATGAATGCCAGTGTGTCCTAGCATGCCAGCTTGAAAATAAGTCAAGCACCTGGCCCTCAACACAAAAGGCTGACTCACCTGTACAGCATCTATTACAAGTTTAGCAAGAGGCGAATGGGAGCATGACTTTTCCTCGTCCTTCTCTCCACCTGCACACGCAGCAGATCAAAGTTGTGGGATGGCTTCCCAAGCCAGAGGACAAAGACTACTTGCATACATGGGATCACTGATACTGCACCAACATCCCCTGGCATCAGCCCACCTGGTCTACTCCAAGGGGGGAGGGAAAATCAGCACAGATTGAGAGCTACAAACACAATCACCAGTGGCTTAAACCTACACTCCACAAAGCTCTGATACCAGTTAGTCCCCATCCCACCCTGCAGCTCCGCTGAAAAAAAAAAAAAATGCATACAACTGAGCAAGCAACACTATCAACTGTCAGGAAGAAACTCTGCTTTTCTTGTTCCCACTGTATCTTCACCACCCCTGTTCAAATTTGTTTTTTAGCCTACTGCTGATTTTAGGATTTTTCCTTTCCCTGCACAGAACTGAGTTGGGACACCGGAAAGGTCTTCTGGCTACTACCAATATAACACTGCTAAAAAAAATAAAAGGGAGAGAGAGGAAAATCAGCTTAGTGATGACAGCTGTGATGCATCAAATGCAAAATCTGTTTGGATGGTAGTAGGAATGACAATGAAGCAAGTTTGGTTTTGTATTATCTTCACTTTCACTCATGTAGAGGAGAAAAATAAGTAAAATGAAAGCGGTCATTCTTACCAAGTACCATATTGTGCAGCAATCATCCTCCTGATTAGGATCTTGTACCAGCTTTCCACTGACACTGGTGACAATGCTAGAAGGCCACTGTAAACCAAATCCCCCTGCCCAGGCTTTGAAAGGGGGCACGAAAAGATTTGAACAAGAAGAGACCTGAAAACTCTCCCCACTTCAAGGAGAAAGCAGTATCCTCTCCAGCATAGCCCTTTTCAAACTGCAACACTTCCAGTAATCCACAAGTGATCCTTCTATTCTCAGGAACATAAACTTTACATAACATGAAGAGACCGTTCCCTGTAATTTGTTTAAGCTAATCCAAATCCAAGCTATATGATGTTTGAGCAAAAGAAAAACGGAGCCCCGGCATGCTCAGGCTGTCAACTAAAACAAACATCTTAACTCCCACAGTATGTATTGGGGAAATCGTGTGGGATCATCTGAGATCAAAGGGGGGTTTTTCTGCATGGCTGCCACACACTTCCATGGCCATTTTAATGCTGTAGGAATGCTGCAAGACAGCGCTCTCCTGGCACAGCAGCGAAGCTATCAGCAAAGACACAAACAAGCAACTAATAGAGATTTATGTATTAATTTTTACTGGCATCAGAGATGGATACAAGTGCAAAGTAAAGTCTAGTCCTACAGTAGCTTATTGTACTTTTAAATCCAGGCTGCCATAGTTTCCCACCCCATATTCAAGTCCTAGTACCTGTACTATGCTTAATAATGTCCGGAAAATAATTATTCTCTGAATATGGTACTAAATAAGTCCTGCAGGAATTAAAAATAGCATTCTACATCAATAACAGTATGATACCACCTATACAGAGGAACCAAGCTAAAACTGAACAAGGAATGCTTCCCCCCCCCCCCAACATCTAGGTGTTAAACTCAAAAACAAAGCTTGGAATGTAGCTTTTGTGTGCAATTTATACATACCTCAAGAGACTCCAGGTAAAAACAGTTGAATTATCTTTTAAAGAATCTGAAAAAAAAAACCCTGCATAAATTGGGAAAGGAAAATAGACAGTTTTATTAAAGTAGTCTCTCCAAACTTGCACAAAAAACACTCTCCGGTCATGAAATGAAGTTGGACTGGTGTACTTACTACAATCCCTAGTCGAAATCTGACCTAGTCAAAAGAGGTCGATGCTTACGACTGGCAAGTAAATGATCTGATGTCACTCAGGAGAAGATGAGGGACAGCCATTTGAGACCTTTGAGCTGGTAAAATTTAAAGGAAAAAAACAAACCACCACACCTTTCCCTCATTTCAACCACCTTCAGTTTATACTGTAAACAGTCCAAGCCAAATATGAAGAGTGACTACATTAGGACAAACTCCAAAACTACTCCTATCAACTTATCTTAAATAAACCGTTTGTCTGTGTTAAGTAAACCATTTGACAGAGAAACGGCTGTCAGAAAAACTGATGTACATTTTTTAGAAGTGCAAATAAATAGTATGGTTTTGATCCTAAAAATAATCGTCACATGAGGAGTCTCAGTGTTTCTGTGGGCTACTTGCATGAGTGAGGCTACGCTGGCAATTCAAGCACCTGATGAACTGAGCTAGTCTTTTGAAACAAGTGTCTGGTTAACACGGTTCCTTCTGTTCCACTGCTGTGGCTAGGAAACAAGAATTTTAATTAGAAATTTGCATTTTTTTACTTAGTCATCGTAAATGCAGTAAATATAGACACCTCCACTGTGTACTGATGTCTGTCACTGACAGGGATCTCCCACTGCACAGCACGAAATACCTAGAACAGACTGGTCCAGCAACCGAATTCACTTTCCTACATGAGGATATGTCAGATTTACTTGCCCACACAAGATCTTTTCTAGTAAGAAAAAGAGTCTTTGAAAGACTTAAAAATTAGGTAGGGAAGAATTCAGAAGGTAAAAAAGTGGTGTCCTTACAGAGACATGCAGTAGGGACTGGGGAACCATCAGGACCAGGGATTACAACCCAGCCTGCCACCGGGACTGCAGGCTGCACTGCAATTGCTACAGCTTCCCTGGGCAAGGACTCAAATCACAGCAGGACTGACTGAGACGACAAAAGGCAGATTGCTCCTGCCCCATCCTAGCTGGCTGCCTGCAACCGCTCTCAGAGACTCCCCGCTCGGAGGGCTGGACGCTGGCAGCTCCGAGGACACCGACTCCAGAGCTGTGCCTCCCAAGAGATGCTAGTCCGACAACCTCTCTTGGTCTGCGCCGAGAGGAAACCGTGAAGGTCATATGTTAAGTCTTGCTAAAGATTGAATAAAATTCTGGGCTTGCTTACACATACCTGAAACCGTAAGAATATCCATATAATATGCTGAGCATATAGTGTCCTGTTCCA
The DNA here is from genome assembly GCA_027574665.1 of Rhynochetos jubatus. NCBI lineage: Eukaryota > Metazoa > Chordata > Aves > Eurypygiformes > Rhynochetidae > Rhynochetos > Rhynochetos jubatus. The sequence goes on along the minus strand of CM050648.1, from coordinate 139,178,713 downwards.
TCTGTGAGGCTGCCAAAATGGGCATAAAAAATTGGCTTAAAAAAAAGTATGTGGGAAAGCATCCTAGCCCTGCTAGTGTAATGCTCCAAGGCCTTAACTCAAGAAAATAAGAATGGTTGAAAGCAACCAGGACTCTAACATGTGCCATGCAAGGGTAGCTTTCTCCAGGTACTAAGATTTCTTTTTTTTTTTTAAAAGAAAACTTATTAGATGAAACAGAAAATTGCATGCTGCTAAGAAAGGGGGTGGGGTGAACACCATTCGAAACAGTGCCTTTTGTATCAGTACAAAGGTGATACAATGCGTAGTAGAGAATGTTTCTGGTTATTACAGTTTATGTTTCTATATTCAATGGCATTACATTATCTGCAATTAACCTCCAAAACACAAATTAAATATTAATGGGTAAATGTCAGTTATGATTATAAGAAACAATAAAAGAGCCATAAATTAAATTATGCAAATAGAGCAATAAAGTATTTTCACATGATCAGAACAAAGTTTTGGTGTTAATGTTTGCTTATTCTAATTGAAAATGTACTTAGAGGTGGTGTTAGTGCACAAAGTTTGGTGAACAATACCATCTTCTCAGCATCACAATTCACTCCCAACAAGGAGCAACACAAGCCTTGCTGCTCCTTCCAGCCAAGCCCAGCAGTGCAACATTATTTGATTTGGTGCTTCACAGGAATCTCCAGTTTGAGACTGTCCAGAGTGCAATAGGATATTTTCACAGTTATTCCTAGACAATTTCCATGTTCTGTAATTAATTATACACAATTCTATATTTTGTTCAGTATTACCAGCTCTCCCACACACCCAAAATATTTTCCCACTATTGTACTATTTAACTAAGGAACTAACCTTAGGCTTGCTAAGAATCAAAAAGAACAAACCATGAAGAAATACTCAAACACAACACTCAGACAACCTCGTTGCTTTAAGGTCATTGCTTCTGTTTCTGAGGCTGATTTTTATGGACAAAATAAAGAAAGAAAAACCCGATGTCTCAGACAAAACATTTTTAACCAACTACCAAATGCAGTCAAAGGCCATCAGCAATGACTACTTTATGAATTGTAAATGACATGGGACATGCTGTTCACAAACAAATCAGATTCATGGTTATATTCAGTTGTTCCTGTTACCTGAAATTAGAATTAGAAGCTCATTAAATATGAATATGTCAGAGAATGTAGAGGCACAGCATTATATTGATGAAAGCTTCATTAAATTTTCAATGATATAGCTGCTTCTATATTTGTGAAGGAAGGACACAGAGCAGAAAGAAGTTGGAGCAATTCTCCTTCAAGCAACTTTGCATCTTTCTACTATCCCTAAGAAACATATGGATTTTAAAATAAAATGTTGGACTAGTTACGTGTAAAAGAAAGTGATTGTGGCCCATTATATTCAATGAATGATTACTTTAAGGTCAGCAGTTGTCTTGTATACGTTTGCCAGTTAGACAACTGACATTCGAGAAGAGGGGAATCGGTAGAAAGCTAGGAATGAGGTTCAAATTATCTAGTTCATATAAAATACAGACTCTGTACCGGTTCTGAACTCATTTAATGGCACAGTCATCTTTTTCAAATATTCACTTAAATGGCATAACAAGGGTATTGGAAATGAAGTCTTGCCTAGTAAACAGTAAGACAATTTCTTCTGGAGGTACAAATGTAGAAGTACCTATCCAAGCCATGCAGTAACAGCCTTATTTTTACTGCAGACTGAAACCAAGAAAAACATGTAATTGAAAACAAACAAACTAGACACATGTCCACTATTCAATTAGATCTCTAGTACTATCACTGCCAAGTCAGACGATTAAAATCTCCATATGTAAAACACCCTTAACCAAGCCACATGTAAGAAAGCAGAATCAAAAACGCAAAAGTGACAATTCAAGTGGTCTGATCGCTCTCATGGTCACACTACAATATGAATTAATTATATCTCCACATGACGTTAGCCCCGTTTCCTCTGGAAAAAAGGCTTATGCAATCAGGCTGTTACTCGGCTCCTCCCCATCCACTCCCCTCAGCACCTTATGCCAACTAAGGCAGCGGGGTAGAGTCCTCAACATCATCACCTTACTGCTCCAACAAGCCCGCACACCATATGGCCCGGGCATTACTTGTTTTCCTTACAGTTAATGTGCGTGGCCTGCCAGGAACCGACACGTAGGGTTGGCTCTTTCCAACTTGCTAGGATCTCCACCTCCTTCAACCCTCTGGATAGGCCACGGTCAACTAACGTGCGTGCAGACAATGCTGGTTTATCCTCAGACTTTTTTTATTCTGCTCTGGTCAAATCCTGCTTCAACATGTTTACTTTTTTCCCCCTCCCGTTTTCTTTGGCATGAATGCTCAGCATTAAATAACTGACCTTCTCAAAACCACCATGGGGTTGTATTATCCCCACATTACCAGATAAGGAAATTAAGCCACTATAATTAATGCCTGAAGCATGCCCAAATTTCACATTCCTGATTTGAGTGTGATTAGCATTAGCGCTATATGGGATTTCCTCTGCTCAAAGCACAGCTCCTGGGAGCACGGAAGGCACTGCACAGCCTGCGTTTCTGCAGGGAAGTCCAGTGGGTGCACCCCGGAGCCTCTGTGACAGGCTGGGCTCCAGGAACTTGGCCCAGTCCACCCCAGGGCTCTGTAAGGTAACTCACCCCAGGTGCTGGTCTAGCCCAGCGAGGGAAAGCAAGATAGCAGAGTGCTTATCCCTTCTACAGCCTTCCTTTTTCCCTGCCCAAGCCTTTCTGATCAGGCACAGACTCCTTGCTCAGCCGATTCCCATTCGGACATCTGCAGCCCTTTTACCACACACGTGTGCACAGATGCTCAGTCCTCACCTCTGGTCTTCCCACAGCCACTGGCTTCCCATGCCTTCATATCCCCAGCACCTCCCATTTTACTCCACAGTTCTTTAGCTCCAGCTTTTCCTCAGTCTTCCCAGACAGCCCCAAACCCTTCTCTATCCCCAGTCATTACTCTTCCCCTCCTCTCATGTCCTCACATGGTTCACAGATTCACAGAGTGAATTGGAAGTGACCTCTGGAGATCATCTAGTCCAACCCCCTGCCAGAGCAGGATCACCTAGAGCAGATCACACAGGAACAAGTCCAGGTGGCTTTGGAAAGTCTCCAGGGAAGGAGACTCCCCCACCTCTCTGGGCAGCCTGTCCCAGTGCTCTGGCACCCTCACAGGGAAGAAGGGTTTCCTCATGGTCAGGCTGAACCTTCTGTTTTCCAGTTTATGGCCATTGCCCCTAGTCCTGTCCCTGGACACCACTGAGAAGAGCCTGGCCCCATCCTCCTGACACCCACCCTTTAGATGTTGATAAGCATTGGTAAGATCCCCCCTCAGCCTCCTCTTCTCCAAGCTGAACAGCACCAGCTCTCTCAGCCTCTCCTCAGATGGAAGGTGCTCCAGGCCCTTCATCATCTCAGTGGCCCTGGCTGGACCCTCTCCAGTGGCTCCTTGTCCTTCTTGAGCTGAGGACCCCAGAGCTGGACACAGCACTCCAGGGGAGGCCTCACGAGCGCAGAGTAGAGGGGGAGGATGACTTCCCTCGACCTGCTGGTCATGCTCTTCTTAATGCATCCCAGGATGTCACTGGCCTTCCTGGCTGCGAGGGCACACTGTTGGCTCATGGTCATACTGTTGTCCACCAGGACTCCAAGGTCCTAGTTGTAACCCTTTCTCCGAGCAAGATCCCCACATGATCCCCCTTTGCTGCATTGTGCACTGTCACACAGTAAGACTGGGAGTCCCCCTCCCGTTTTGACTCCATGACACCTCAGCTTCCTCAGAGCCACAATACACTTCTCAGTCACACATTCCTTTCAAAAGAGAAGGCTCCCTTCCAAAAATCTGTCTGTTGGTCCAAGTTCCCACATGGACCCCATGCAATCCGAGTTCTCTAACCACACCCCAAGGAGCAGATGTCCAAGGGGGCTGTTCTACTCACACCACTGAGACACTGCCCACATCTGCTGTTCCATCCTACCTTTCCCCAAAACCAAGCAGATGGAATAGAAATCACAGATTGGTTTAGCGGAATTTTAGGCCAGGTTTTACTGCAAGACTGGAAACTAAAAGATTCAAACAAGTACAGTAATTGTCGACTAAGCTCAACAGACAAGTATTTCTCCAGCTCCTAAATTCCCCGAACCCTGCCCAGCTGACAGTGTACACAGCAACATCACATCATTCTGGCATTGCCCTCAATCCCGTTAACCTCCCTCTCTCCCTTTACAAAATACAATCATACCCCAAGACAAGATAACTTCTCATTTTTCTCCTGGAACAAGGGAATCTTGGGGATTTAAACACAGTCCCATCTCTAGTTCACAGCACATCAGTCACAGACTTATCAAACTACACAACTGCCACCAAAACTCCTTCCTGACACTGTCCAGGGTGTGCAAGGACTGTTTTTCTGGTCTTTTTAAGCCTGCAGACAGCTACTCCCAAAAGAATCTGAATTTTGCTATTTACACAAGGCTATTCGTATACTCACACTAAAGATTATTATTAGTCATTAATTGCACTACAGATTGTTCAGCTCCTAATCCCCACAAAGATACTAACTGTGTTTTACAGAAAACACAACACACTGCAAGAAAGGATGACAAAGAGGTTAAACATTCGTCTGCCTGCACTTGTCTGGGACCAGAGGTCTTCCTTCTTCACCCCGGCTTTGCCAGCAGCTCTTGCGATACACCTAACCCCAGTGCCAAACTTTCCTGCCCAATTAGACCTAACACTTCCCATTCTGGCTTAGCAGTCTGGAGGTGTCAACATCAGCTGAACCACTCCTCTGTCTTCTGCTGTCTAGGAAGATCAGCCCTTCTTTGTCACCCTGTCAGAAAGGCTGACAGCCTGGCCACATTGTCTGGCATTAATAAAGACTGGGGAGCAGAACATTCGCAGGGCTTGGGAACTTTCACCTCAACATTTCACGTGAGCCAGCAATGTGCACTTGCAGCCCTGAAAGCCAACCGTATTCTGGGCTGTATCCAGAGAAGCGTGATCAGCAGGTCAAGGGAGGTGATTCTCCCCCTCTGCTCTGCTGAGACCCCCCCTGCAGTTCTGCATCCAGCTCTGGGGCCCCCAGCATCAGAAGGACATGGACATGTTGGAGTGAATGCAGAGGAGGCCACAAAGATGCTCCGAGGGCTGGAGCAGCTCTGATATGGGGACAGGCTGGGACAGTTGGGGTTGTTCAGCCTGGAGAAGGCTCCAGGAAGACCTTATAGCACTTTCCAGTACCTGAAGAGGGCCTACAAGGAAGCTGGGGGGGGACTTTTTACAAGGAAGGGTCTGTAGCGACAGGACAAGGGGTAATGGGTTTACATTGAAAGCAGTGAGATTTAGGTTGCATATAAGGAAGAAGTTCTTCATGCAGAGTGTGGTGAGGCACTGGGGCAGGTTGCCCAGAGAAGCTGTGGATGCCCCATCCCTATAAGTGTTCCAGGCAGGGGGGTGGAACTGGATGATCTTTAAGGTTCCTTCCAACGCAAACTATTCTATGGTTTCTTTTTTAAAAAAATGTTCCTTACTCTGTCCCTTCCCACTAATTCCTCTCAGCAGAACCCCTTATCTTCCTCTATGATGGTAGAGGTGGCCATGCTCACATTAAGCCCAAGATTCTTGCTTACATTAAGTCCAGGATTCTGCAAATGCTTAAATACATGTTTAACGTTAGTTCCCATCAGTGAGGTAGGACCTCAGGAACAGCAAAAATCATTGTCTACATGCTTCCTAATTTGGCACCAAAATATTTATCAGACCAGATGACTTGCTCATCATTCATTTGTGAGAACAGGCAGAGGCATCCTGTTCTCACTTCTTTGCACTTACCTGCATTCCACATGAAAAAAACTGCAAGAATTTCCTAATATATTCACTCCCCACATGTTACATTCAAAGGAAGAAAAACTTAAAATATAATTTTCAGACCTTCAAAAATGTTCTTCACTACAACTGTTAAAGTCTAATTTTGTCATATATAGCAGCAGTTCCTGCTAAGTTCTCTTCTCAGATCTGGCCTTGTCAAATATAATTCTTGTAAAACATTAAAAAAACACCAAGTAGATATCATAACGAAAGTCAGTTCACTCTTAGGACTAATACTTACAGCTTTCATTACAGCCAGAGTGGCCTTTCTGTGAAGAAACATCCACTGTTCCCTGCGTATCACTAAACCAAAGAGGGAACCGGCAACGTGAAACTCAAATGTCACAATACAAGCTCAGCACCCTGCCTGTCCCGTACCCTGTTAATATCAGGGAAGATTATTTTTTAATTGCTTAATTCCCTAACCAGATCTGAAGACCAGAGTACCCAGTGCAGTTTCCAAAATGCTGACCTAGCTTTTCTTCAAACTACACCTTCAGTTGTCCTGGGGAAAAACACAACCAACCCCACACAGGGATGCAAGACGCGAGTACTCCAGGAAGGCACTTTCAGATCTGCTCTGCAGAGAATTTACAATTACCAAGACACACTTTTTAAAATGACTCAGGAGTATGTTTGCTTAATTTCATAAATGCTAAATCTATGCATATCACTTATCAGCATTTGGGAGCCAATGCAACCACACAGAACTAAGGCAAATGTCCTTCTTCCTCACAAACCCACAGAATTAGCTTGACTTATAATGCAGTAGAAGCAATTAAAAAAAAAAAAAAGCCTAGTATCAAATTGTTTAAAATGCCATTGTGCTTGCCTTCTTTTTGAGAAGCCCTCATTTCAACCACAGATTTACTACACCTGTGTTGGTCCGTTACCATACCAGGCATCTACCCAACAAGAAGAGTCAAGCTTATTTGAAGACTCCTCAAGCTGGGCATCCAAACCCATTAGCCATTTTTAGGATCCCAGTCTGCAGATTGAGCCAGACAATTTTCAGAACTAAGGAAAAAGAGTTTACTTTTCAATGAGTGGAGATGCAGGATATAAACAATAGCTTCCCTTCTGCCAAGGCTCTCCCAGCTGAACCACAACTTAGATTTCCGCAGAGCACTTAAGAGGAGTGAAGAGCAGAGCCCTGCGAGCTTTGCTAAGCAGTCAGCATTACTAAGCAGACATGCCAACTGAGAGCTCAGAGAAAAGAGATTTTCTAAATATGCTGGTTTTAAAACAGAAGAATAATATAACTGAAGTTTTAACACCACTGCATCAGAAGTATCAAGACTGTGATCCAGAGACAAATTTAAAAGCAAATATTCATTGGCAAAGCTGGACGGCAGAAGGAAACAACCTCTTGGGTATTTCAGCAGTGATTTAAACACCTCCCATGACTAACTCGGAGACTTTGGAAGAGTAATGGGATGGAAGAGTCCAGAAGAGCATCTAATCCCAATTAATAAACCCAGGAATAACTCCAAGAAGACAGAGAAGAAAGATGATCTAGACTTTTATTCCCAGAGAAGTCAGGAAAAAAGTTTTCTTTCTGAAGGAATACATTCCACACGGGAAAATAAAAGAGAAAAGGTATTTTGTATCTTCTTTTGAAGATGCAGACAGGCTATGACTGTGCAACTATTTCAAACAAGCACCAGTTAACCTAAGTTCCCAGGGTACACCTGACAAACGTGAGTAAAAACCTCCCTTATGTGTATCCTAACTTACCCAGGAAAAAAATAAGGAAATTCTCTCTGAGATGTAAATTGTTGGGAATTAAATACATTACCCGGTTTTCATTACTTATCTCCCCCAAGCAGAGCAGGCATATTTAGGACCACACAAAGTTCCTGTTCTGGTTGAGATTTTTAGCTATATGTAGTCCTAATCTGTTTTAGTCCACCAAGGCTACTTACACTTTTCATACAAGCAAGGATCTACCACTGAGGAATCTAATTTGAAATGGAACATGGCAGAAGTAGCAAGAAAACAAGCCTAAGAGACAAAATAGAGCGCTTTCTCTCCCTGATAAGCCAGCTTTTTAAGCATGCAGCTTCACAAAAAGGCGCAAGCTAAATGGAGGCTGCCAGAAAAAGGACCTTCCTTCATCTGTATTCCTAATTTCCTTGTGGACACACGTTCCTACAGACTGCCTTGCACCACCTCCGCTGCCTGTCCAACCACTCACAAGCCACGTCAACTCACTAATCCTGTACAAACACTACGTTAAGCTATGAAAAAAAGCTTCTCATTTCCTGCCGGGAAACTGGATCAACTCCCACAAGTGTCCACTAAGTACCAGAGTCTGGTGGCTCTTTTCCTTGCGCCTGCTCCCTGTTCACGAGTCCTGCCTCCACGTTTCGATGGTTCAACCAGCACTGCTCACATCATTTGCACTCACTAGCCTGCACCTCAGCTTCTGAATGAATGGAAATCTGGTGGCCTAAAAATCACATCCATCACAGCCAACCTTCATGTTAGGAATGACAGCCCTGACCCTATGTATCTTGCATTTAAGGTGCTTTCTTTATGAAGAAAAAGCTTGCTCAATAAAAATCAAATGTGAATTTAAGCACCTAATTCCCACACGGTAAAGTTAAACGTTACAGCTCTGACAGGTCCTCACTGCCTACCTCTAGTTAGACTTCACTCCAACTCACTTGGCAGAAATACAGTTTTATGTTATTTTCCACAATCTCCAGGGCTTCCCCCCATCTTAGAAGAAAGGCATTTTCTTGAACCACACTGCAGAGAAGAATGCAGCAGGAAGCCAAGCGATCCTTTCACTTGGAAGGAGTTTAAACAAGAAGATTCCAAACTTTTTTCCAACGACTCCAGCCCCACGCGCTGGCATGAGATCCCACTCCCCCGAATTCACCAGGGATGTTCCTACTTCCAACTCCTAGGGAATTTGACAGCCGCAAAACTCCAGATGCTTCTAACATTAAAATAAATAAGTAAATAATGAAACCTCTGTTTCTTCATTTCAGCAGCCGCAATTGGCATTCTCGGAGGATGCACTTACCCCCTAATGAATCCCTGGAACAGCCATAGCAGGGTGCAGGGCAGATTACAGAATCCCCAGCACACAACTCTGTGAATTGATGTCTCCCCTGAGCAACACAGAGCTGGGCCTAGAGATAGTAAACGCTGTTATGCTGTCTTCACTTTGAAGTCTTATTAACAAATTAAATGAAAAATAAACACATCTCCCCCTGGGAATAGGGGGAAAAAAAGAGAAATTTAATAAGGAGCCTAGACACCTTGCCATAAGTCTCTTGAGGACAAGAAGATGACACCAGAAAAGCTTCTATTAGAGCAAGTTCATTAACTACCATCAAAGAGTGCAGCAATACACAAACCAACCCAAAACCACTACACTGGCAGCACCTGAAATCAAGCTTACCCGTTTTCTGTGGAGGCTGCTCTGGTATATGTGCCCCCTCTCCCAGAGATGTCAAGCACGGGAAAAACGCTTTGCAGAGACAGCACAACAGCTGGCACCATGCCAGGGAGGAAAGGGGGTTTCTTTGCTTTTATCTGCTTGCAGACATCCTCTCTCTGCATGTCGGGATGGGTCACAGGTAGCTGGAGCAGCAGGACTGACTCCTCAGAGCTTTACATACCAATTTCCCTTCTCCCTACAGCAGGCAGTGGGACATCAAAGCTGAAGCAGCAGCCTCAATTCACTACCTTTTTTACCTAAGACACTTGCATCTGATTGTTAGAGACCATATGGTCCAAGTTTACAGCCAACAGTAAATTTCTCTACCCAGTCCTGTTTGCAGTAACAACCTTAACATTCTTTTAACGCAGTTTTCGGTGGATGCATTTCCTTTCCTCTTCATGTAAGTAAATCAGTGGAATACGCTTAACCTGCCTCCCAAAACTCAACACAGGCAATGAAATCCAAGCAGGCAGAGTAAAAGATAACTCATGCTCTCGAACGGAGCCAGGTGGATTACAATTCCACTGGCAAGCATGCACCCAGCCTCTGTACGCTCAGAAAAGACATTAGGAATCGTCTGAATAATCAAAAATTGTCATGCATGCACAAAGGCTTTTGAATATAATTCTTGACAGTGAACTTTCAAAAGAAGGCAAAGCCATCGGTGCACCTCAAACTAATGCGTTGCAGAACTGTAATCAAGCACTGCTCCACAATTAGACATACTTTGCCCAAAAGCCTCTTTAAAGCCAAGTATCTGATGCCTTGAACCTCTGTTATACTTAAGAAAATAAACTTTAAAATACATTCATTATTCTTTAACCGAGCATTTCCATGCTAAATCCCATCCTAGAACAACTTTTAACTGCTAATTTATCATCCTCCCTCCCGGTGACAAGGAAGATTTATAGTGGAAAAGGCTTATTTAACATTAATGCCAAAAACACATGGTATTACACTTTCAGCGATACTGGTCAAGCAGCAATAACCAAGGAAAACAAAATACTAAGAAATAATCCCCCCCACAAAAAACCATTTCCATAATTGTAAGGCTTGGCATGGTTCCATCAGAATAAACTTCAGTGAGAGCCCAACTTGAAGGATGTTTACAGCCAAGACCCAATGTCCAATTTTATCCCTTCACGCTCATCTGCCTACCTCTTATCTCCACCGCAGCACTGCTGCGCTTATCAGCACGCTGACCCCTGCTCTGCCACAAGCAGACAGGCACACATTCCACAGCCCCACTGACACAGGGGGACTGAACGCAGCAAACACGCAGCGTTAGGAGAAAGCCACTGAGAGCTCTTCTAACGTACGGTCAAGCACACTGACATGAGAAGATATCCAAAGGACAGAGGGTGAGAAATGCAATCTGCGTAGCTTGGTGCTAAGATCCAGAATGTATTTGTTGGTGGGATCAAGGTCACAGTAAGAAGGGAGATGGGAGACCAACACATGTACTCTACCACATAATATCAACCCCAGACAAGAGATTTAAATTAATGAAGTGGGGAAGAGAAGAATGAACAGCAAAGCACAGGACTTCATTGAAAGAAGAACCTTTACGGCAGACATCAGCCAAAAAAGAAGGAACAAACAGGACACACATTGCCCAATCAGATCTCGAATACATTGAGATTAACTTTGTTTATATAGGAGGGAAAAAACAAAAAAAAACACCACACCAAACCACAATAAAAGGAAGGTTCTTCAAGTTTCACTCTACCCAAAGGGAAGGAACTGGCTCAGAATGTGAAAGTGAAAAACTTGGCTGACAGAAGGCATAAGAAGGCAACTCTCACAATCCCTCAGAAGGACAAAACAGCACCACAAAATAACGAAAAGAACCAATGGTAAAACCACAGGCAATCTGAAACCTGGGGTTAAAGATGCGATGCTTACTGACAAATCATCTAAGTAGAGGCTCTTTAATGATTTGAAATTCAAGAGATTTTGTACAAGTGCAAAACGAACCGTGGAAGGTCACTTAAAGTGAGCAGCACAAACAGTTAACAAAATAGGAAAGGTCAAAGCATTAGGAAAGAACTACTGAGACACAACACTGGAAGTAGTGTGAAAATACTCCTTTCGAACACCTGCAGGGAAAGAGTGAGCAGTTAAAGTCAGAGGGCATTATCCCACTACTCAGTGGGAACGAAAATCTCTGACAGATGATGCCAAATCACTGAGGGCATTTTCTGCATCCACCTTCATTCACTAAGACAGATTAAACAGCTAACGTAACTCATATCACAGCAAAAGGAGAACACAAGCCGGGAAACACATCACAGCGATTGCTCCAAACCTCCCGAGCCAAAATGACACTAAGTTTCTGTGCATACTTATCAGCAAACTTGAAGCAGAAAGCATGAAAAAGTCAGTGCGCTTCTGCAGACAGCTTAATAAGCTACCACACACCTGGGGACTATATTCAGGGGTTACAGCATTAGAAGAGTACTTCAAGGTTTTCAGATCTGGTAGACATATTCACCCTCTGAAAACTGACAATGGCAGTTATTGGGGATCACCTCCGCTCTAGTTCCAGCAGCCTGAGGGAGGGCAAAGCACCTGCCTCTGAAGAGCAGGAAGCTGAATACCCAGGGAAACCTGGACCAGCCGGGGTTACTGCCAGTCCTTGGGAAGATGCTGAATCGAGTCATCGCACACAAGACCTACCTCCTGCATATTTCAGATAACAAAGTAGGTAACTTCCAACACAATTTGTTAAGAACGAAGCATATCAAAGGAATATAATTCCTCCCATGACAGTGTGACAATGTAGGTAGCCAAACAGCAACTAGAGGCAATATAGGTTTAACTTAACCAGACTTTTGACGCTCTTAAATTGACAGTCACATAATCTAAACAAATACAGTGCATACTGAAGTACTGAGAGATGATTAGAAACCTATACCCAGAGATAAGTTATTATTTCAGTCAGAGAGAAAACAGGTAGCAAGCCCACTCAGGTGGCTCTAATCTTGTAGCATTCTCCACTGTTACAAAAAGTAACTTGGGGCAGCGGGGTAAGATACTTAGCAAGGAACTCACTGCAGGTATTTTGCTCTACCTGTTTGATTTCTTATGGTCACAAGCAACAACTCTGAAGATCTCCCAGATTCTGATATGTAAATCACACTAAATAATATTGACTCTGCCTGTTGTAGTGACTCATATGGAACACCATGTCCACTTCCAGCGTTCCAGAAAAATGCACATGTGGAAAAACCACAAGAAAAGCAGTGAGAATAGCCCACAGATGTATAAAAAAAAAAAAGTTAAAAATCACTATAGAGAGGAGACTGAAGGAATGGGATTTCCTGAGTGTAGAAAACACGAAAGAGAAAGGCACCAAAACATGTGACACATTGCACCTCTTCTGCAGGAATAACGAGTTTGCAAGGTGTATAAAATGCATATTAGAATTCTTAAATGTTTAAGTTATAACAAATAAATTTAGATTAGAAATTAGGAGAGGTATCCTCAATGGTAAGAACAGCAAACTACTGGAATAGATGGCCTAAGAAGGATAAATCTCCATCACAAACTTCCGTTACCGCATTTGCTTTGAGAACTAGTTAAACATGCCTTCCTTGTGCCTGAAACAGTGAATTTATGAAAGAACAAGTGTAATTACCTCCCCTTTTTCCTTCCTGCTTCATTCACAGGTGCCTCATCTGAGCTTCCAGCTTCTAGATCAGTTATGACAAGAATTTATTAACCATTACCAAGAAACAACTTCCAGCACCAAGGCTTTATGACATCATATGGAAACAATAATAAAAAACCAACCTTAAAGGAGTTATTGGAAGGATATTGCATAGGAAAAGTGACCTACTTGAACCACATCAAGATGGAGAGTACTTAATTACAACAAAAATAAAGAAATCCGGAGATCCTACTTACACAATGACTCAACTTTACCCTCACACACGTGTTTTAAAGCAGTGGTGCCCAGCTGCAGAGAAACCCTTTGCTGGGAAGGTAAAAGAGTCACTAGCAGACCTTGCTGGGCCCAGGTGAGGTCAATCTGGGTGGGTCTGCATAACCCTCTGCTGGCAAGCACCCTGCAGAGATCACCCTGGGCTCAACGCAGGGTCATGCAGATTCAGACTACTGTTCTGGTCTTGGAAAAAGCACTCGCCAAACACAGAAGTGAGACAACAAGAGCTGGGGGAAGAAGAGGCAGTCCTTGCACGGCCAGGGAGAAACAAGGAAAGCAAGACAGCGACATCAACCCCAAATAAGGTGTCAGCAGCTGGACCCCATAAAGCACAAAACATGACTAATCTTCTCAAGCAAAGCTACCAAAAAAAAAATACAGAGAACAAAAGCAGGAGAGCAAACTGAAACATGCTGTCCTCTGCTGGAAGTGGCTCTGGAGGAGCTTGAAAGCAGATCAAGACCACTAGTCCTTTGATCTTCACTGGAACAGAAGATAGAAACATCATTTTAAAGCTGCACAGCCTTGCCTAAATGTGGCTGTTGCCTTTTGAACTCCAGCTAATGCTGCACTACACAGCCAGCATCACTGTCACCAAAGGAGCACTCCTGCTGTCACTCCCTCCTACACCACCACCACCAGGAGATCCCTCTGCTGCTGTCCCACATGCCTTCCCTCACTGCAACTGAAGTGCCTGCGTGGCCACAGAGAACAGGATTGAGGAAACAGGTGAAAGGTTATGCTTTTTTCTAAAATAATAACAAAAATCCTTCTTTGCAATCCAGTTCCTTCATCCTGTTCACTTACAATGCTGCATCAGGTTAAGTAAAGCTTCCAGGCTGCGTCTTTGAATGTAACTCACTTGTAGTTCAAAAATACAAACATCTCAATATACACATCATAGGAAAGATGAAAAGACACACAAAGAAAAGGGCTACTTCTGTAGTACGAGGCTTCTATTGTGTATCTAGAAAGAATTTAGAGTACAGCTTTTACAGCTTCCACGCTAAGAAAGATTCAGATCCTGAAAGTGAATGGAGTTCAGCCTGTGCATGACTTAAACCAGCTAGAGCCAGCGATGGGAATTGTCTAAGTAGTCAACTTTGGGGAAAAAGAAAAAAAAGTCACATTCCCTGTTGCAAAAAAAACACCAGATGAGTAAACCACACCATCAGCACAGGTTCGCAAGAGGCTTTTCCAGCGTTTAAACCAACATCAAACCTTCCGGCAAAGTATTCCTCATTCAGAATTAACACCAAAAAATCAACCTTTTTTTCTTAATTACCCAAACACAGCTTTAAATACAAACGAGAAGTGTTTAAGTTGATGAGAAATGTGTTTTTCTCCACGTTCTCCGGTCCATACCCCGCAGCCTCACCCCTCTCGGGGCAGGAGCCGGTACCGAACACGCCAAGTCCCGTGTCCCCCCCGAGCTCTTGGCTGCAGAGAGGCCGCCGAAAGCAGCGGTGCAGACCCGCACCGCGATCCAGCCCTGGCCTGAACCGGAACCGCCAGCAGGGGCAAACGGGGGGACGAGGGGGCCTGCAGCCGCCTGGCCGGGCCCCACCGGGGTCGCCCCCACCCCCGGGGAAGCGACCGTTCCCCTCAGACCCCGCCACCCGGTGCCCCCGCATCCCGGGGCCGGGGACGCCTTTCCCCACACCGAGCCCGTCCCCCGGGGGAGGGACGGCGGCCGCACTCACAGCGTGTGTCCGCAGACGTTGACCATCAGCTTCAAGGACGGGTTGCGGTACTTGGTGGTCTTGCACCGCGGGCAGCCCTGGTCATCCATGGCTGCGGCTGCTGCTTCTGCTGCCGCCGCCGCCTCCCCCTCCCTCTTCCCTCCCTCCCTCCGCGCCTTCCGCCTTCCGCCCTGCGGTGCCTCCGTCAAAGGCTCCGGCCGGCGCCGCCCGCCGCCCCGCACGTTCCGCCCGTCCGGGCTGGCTCCGCACCCCCCGGCCACGGGCACCACCAGGCAGAGCCGTCGGGGAGGGCTGGGGGCCCGGGCCGAGCAGGCACGAGCCGCCCCAGGCAGATGCCTTGAGGAACCGGGAGGGCGGCTGAGGGGACCGGCTGTCCCGGCCCGAGGGCTCCGGTTGTAACGCGGGGGCGGGGGGGGGCCCAACGGATAATCAACAGGAGACCGCTGCGGGGCGGTAGCTCCCTCGCGGGGTTCCCTGCTCCCGGCCCAGCAGAGGTGCCCTCCCTCACCGCGGGCAGCTACCGCGGCGCCGCCTTACACCCTGGGAATTCGAATCCCGCCCTCCCTTCCCGGGAAAAGGCGCTTCCTGGCGGCGCAGGTGACGGGAGCTACCGCCGGCCCCGGGAGCGTCCCGGCGGCGGGGCGCCGCGCTCCAGGTAGCGGGGGGGGGGAGGAGGAGAGGAGCGGGGCCGCTTGATTGACGGTTGCCCCGGAGACGCGGGAGCCTCCGCCCCCCCGGCGCGGAGCAGCCAATGGGCGGGCGCGGCCGGGCCAGCAGGCTGCGGTGCCATATAGTATTGCAGCGGGGCTGGGAGTCACGTTGGGGGGAGCTGCGGAGAGGAGCCCGTTTACACTACTTTGCTATAGCAGCTATCTTTAATGGTTATTGCGTGGCCGGGAGGAAACCTGATCGGCTAGAGCCGGCCGAGAGCAGGAGGAGGAGGAGGAGTGGACTTTGCAGAGAGATAGGAAGGGGGGAGAGGAGGAGAAGGGGCCGGGGGGAAGGAAAAAAAAAAAAAAAGGAAAACAAACCGAAACATGTCTTCTGCCTCCCCCACGGACGAGATCACGAGCGCGGTGGAGATCAAGCAGGAAAATGTGATGGAAATCCTCTCTGAAGCCAGCAAGGTGCCCCCCGACGGGGCCGCGGCGGGAGCCCTCAACCCCGCGCCGCCGCCCCCTCCCGCCGCGGCCCCGTTCCCCATGGAGCACGCAGGCTCCACCGCCGCCGGGGAGGAGGGAGCCGCGGACCAGGTACTGCTCCACACGGAACTCCTGGCCAGGAACCACCACGCTGCCTCCTCTCCCTCCTCGTCGTCTTCTTCTTCCTCCTCCTCCTCCTCCTCGCAGACCCCCCTGGCTTTCTCCCCGGACCACGTCGCCTGCGTGTGCGAGGCGCTGCAGCAAGGTGGGAACCTGGACCGCCTGGCCAGGTTCCTGTGGTCTTTGCCCCCGAGCGATCTGCTACGTGGCAACGAGAGCCTGATGAAAGCCCGGGCGCTGGTGGCTTTCCACCAGGGCATCTACGCCGAGCTCTACAGCATCCTGGAGAGCCACAACTTCGACTCCTCCAACCACCCGCTCCTGCAGGAGCTCTGGTACAAGGCTCGCTACACCGAGGCGGAGCGAGCCCGGGGCAGACCCCTGGGGGCGGTGGACAAGTACAGGCTGCGGAGGAAATACCCTCTGCCCAGGACGATTTGGGACGGCGAGGAGACCGTGTACTGCTTCAAGGAGAAGTCCCGCAACGCGCTGAAGGAGCTCTACAAGCAGAACCGGTACCCCTCGCCGGCCGAGAAGCGCAACCTGGCCAAGATCACTGGGCTGTCCCTCACCCAGGTCAGCAACTGGTTCAAGAACCGCAGGCAGCGGGACCGCAACCCTTCCGAGACCCAGTCCAAAAGGTGAGGGCAAACTTTCCCTCCCCGCCCCCTCTCCCGCCTGCCTGCCTGCCTTCCCTCTCCCGGCTCTTTCTTCCCTTGCAAACATGGCGCTTACCTTCGCTGCGCCTCGTCCTCCCCTCCTTCCCCCCTCCCCGCTCCCAGCACACACCCCCCCACCCGGCCCGGGCACGCAGGCATGCGAGCCGCAGCGAGGCAGCGCGGGGGAACCTCCCGGCCCCCGCCGCCCCCTTCCACCGCCCCGCGCCCGGCCTGCGCCGCCACCCCTTCCCCCCGGCCCGGGGGGGGACCGCCCCGCGGACACCGGCGGCGTGGCGGGCTCCGGGGACGGGACGGGACGGGAGGGGGGTTGTGCGTGTGTCCCCCTCCCGCCTTGTTTTTGTTTCATTGTCGCGCCTGACAGAGTTAATCATTGACGGCGGCCGGAGGGGGTGCGGGGTCCCGCCGCTCGCTCTGTTTTGAAACCTGACTCGGGAGCGGGCCGGGCTCGGGTTTCAGCGGGGGAGCGGGGCCGGCACCGCCGGGTTCCAGCGGCGGCACCGCCGGGCTCGGCCGGCCGCAGGCCTCCGCCTCCAGCTCCGCGGCCGTTCGCTCCCCGCGGGAAGGGAGAGCCTCCCCCCCGGGCCGGCCCCGCGAACGCCCACCCCTCCCGGAGGGGCCGCGGCGGGGGCTCGGCGCCGCGAGGCGGGCAGGTGGAGGTGACCTCCCCGCCTCCCTCCTTCCTCCCGGGGAAGAAAGAGCGGGGAGAGGGGGAGGAAGGGAGGGGATAAAAAAAAAAAAAAAGTGGCGGCCGGCGGAGGGCCCCAAGGCATTTCTCAACCAAGGGCGCGATTGTGCCGCCGCGGCCCCCTCTCCGCGGGACACATCAAAGGGCGAGCGGCCGAGGGGGGAGGGAGGGAGCGGACCGAAAAATGCGGTCGAGGGCGGACCAGTCAGCAGAAAAACCCGGCGGAGGGGCTCGGCCGGCTCGGGGCGGCCCCGCGGGGCGCGGCACAAAGGCCGCCCCCCCCGCCCTTCCCTCCCCGAGGTGCCTCCGCCGGCACCTGGGGGCTGCGCGGGCCCGGCCCCCGGCGGGGCCTACCCCCTTCCCCCGGGCCGCCCTTCGCGGGGCCGGCAGGGTCGGGCGGCGCTTCCCGGCCTGCTCTCCCCTCCCTCAGCTGCCGCCCAGCGATTTCCCAAATGGCTGCGGCCGGTCTCACGCGTGTGAGTACCCTGGGCCGGCGAGGGGGGGCCCAGGCAGCCCGGGTCGGCTGGCCGGGGAGAGGGGACTCACTTCCCAGAAGCCGTAACCCAGATAGTAAAGTTTCCGCTTAGTGAGCGGCCGGTTCGATGTGTGATTTTTCCGAGAAACCTCCCCCCTTGTCTCGAAGTTCGTTTAAAGTGTCCTGTAAAGGCAAAACACATAAAAACCCCAGTGATTCGGGAGAACTCCGGCAGACTGTCTCGGAGCAAGGAGCCCTCCTTGGTGCAGAGCTCGCCGGCACGCCCCGGTAATGCACTGTCATCTCTCCATCTTTCCCCACAGCGAGTCCGACGGCAACCCTAGCACAGAAGATGAGTCAAGTAAGGGCCAGGAGGATTTATCTCCCCATCCGCTCTCCAGCTCATCTGACGGCGTTACCAGCCTCAGCCTTCCCGGCCACATGGAACCCGTCTACATGCAGCAGCTCGGGAACACTAAAATAGCCTTGAGCTCATCTGGCGTCTTGTTGAACGGAAACCTCGTGCCTGCCAGTACCTCTCCCGTCTTTCTCAATGGTAGCTCTTTCCTTCAGGGACCCAATGGTGTCATTCTCAATGGACTCAGCGTGGGGGCTTCGCAGACGGTTACCTTAAATTCGCCCAAAACGACATCGAGCGTTGTGAGCAACGGGGTGTCCATTACTGACATACTGTCGTCTTCGTCAGAAGATGTTAAGGACTTCAAACTCCTTCAGGCTTCGGTCCCCAACGCCGCAGCAGCCACCTTCAGCCCCAGCAACATCCCGGTCTCGTTCCCGGGATTGATACCAAGCTCAGAGGTGAAAAGGGAAGACGTACAAACTGCTGCTTCTGAAGATGGAGGCTCCATAGTTACTTTTACTGCTCCTGTCCAAATAAACCAGTATGGCATTGTCCAGATCCCCAATTCAGGAACAA
Organism: Rhynochetos jubatus; assembly: GCA_027574665.1. Lineage (NCBI taxonomy): Eukaryota > Metazoa > Chordata > Aves > Eurypygiformes > Rhynochetidae > Rhynochetos > Rhynochetos jubatus. The sequence goes on along the minus strand of CM050648.1, from coordinate 139,159,650 downwards.
ATGGCCAGCTGCTGAACGGAAGCATTGGTTTTTCTTCTCTGCAGCTGCCTCCTGTTTCTGTGGCAGCTTCACAAGGTAAAAGTTTTGTCTGTTATGGTAAAAGGTACAAAAAAAAAAAGTTGGGATCAGGCACGCTTAGCATTTTAGAAGCTGTGGTCTTTTTCCTCCAAGGTACCAGGCTTTTATCTCAGCCACGGCCACACGCTGTATATCAAATGATACCTTTTGCCTGCCTTTATAGTGGATTGTGCTCGTGGGGACACTGTTAGGTGAGGCTGAGCTCCAGCACCAAGAACAGAGAGGAGGTCTGGTGTTTTACACCCCTTTCGTCTCATGCTGTTCTCAGAAGTCTGTGATACCCGTCTTCACAAATATCTGTAAATTTTACACGTTTCAGTAATTCAAAATATTCCCCATTTGCCATTGAATTATTTTAATGAGAAGGTTCATAAAAATGAAAATTGCAGCAGCTGGAAATTGTTACTATTGTTGTTCTTGTGGTGATTGTTTTGGGTTGTTTTTCTTTTTTTTTTTAATGAAAACATTTCATGAAAATAAATTTTAAATTACTATAGACACAACATGACCAAGCAGTCACGCTCATACATTCTCTGTCCTGTAATTAAGAAAGATTAAACTGCAGGGAAACAATAGAAATATGCAATATCTCGTAGATACAAAACACGAGGGTATTTGGAGAAAACTGCCCTCAGTCCAAGGGAAATATGTCATCGCAGGTTCACGTGCCAAGTGCGCAGGCTCCTCCCCAAGTTTTGTCTTAACATACCATAGGCTGAAACTTGCGGCCAGCCAGGAAGAATCCCAGGGAGCACCAGCCTAGTTCTAGATCCTTGTTTTGAAGCAGGTCAGTTATAAAGCACAACTGAACAGCTTTGTTACTTGTTAGCCACAGTATCCTTGGTTCTGCAAATGCTGAAACGTGAATGAATCTCCCTAGTTTCAGGAACCTCGAGTACTGTAATGAAAATCAAACTGTGCTCCTGTTAGCTTACTGGAATTAAACGTGTACAGGGAGTGAATTATTCTTGCTGTTAAAGTAATAGGGGGAGAAACACCGAAGCTGTACCAACACATTTGAAATGGATGCAAAACTATAAGATCCTAAAATGTGGCAGTCACTGGAAGCTACCAGTGCATGGTTTAACCAAGGTGAAAAGATATTTGAATACCACTTGTACTGAGAAAAGCCATTTAATCCACATGTTCCAAGGTATAAACTGGCAGCCAGCAAAGGTGAGAAAGTTCTGTCCCTTAAGTAGTGTGGGACTATCGCACTTCAAAGTCTTAAGATGCCTAGTAAGCCACTCTAGGGAATGTTTTTCCTATTATTAAAAATAAGTTTCCAGTGGAGTGATCCACCCTACGTCTAGTCTGGTGCAGAAAGAAGTCAAGATCCATATTTGCTGCTTTGGTTTCTTCTTCTTTCTGTTTTTCTTAACACTAAGAAGGATGGATAGCTGGCTGCCTATTCCAAGTGAAGTGTGCTGCAGGCTATTTTAAATAAGCTGCAGTAAACGATATCTTATTGCCAGGTAACTTCAAGTTGCCTTGCCTTATTCTTCTAGTTTATGCATATGAGTAACTTCTTCCAAAAGATCGTCATTGATTAGTGGAAATGAATAGGAAGCTAAAGTATTCCTTAGGTAAGGAATGCATCTTCAGTCGTGTTGTAAAAACTTCAGGTGTCTCCAACTGTAGCCTCTTAAAATTATAATTACACTGCTTTTGAGAAAGGTATTTGAAGTGGGACCCCGTCCCGAGCCCCAGTGTACCTTATTTCAAGAACGATTATAATGACAACTTACATAGCGTGTCCAGTAAAACCAGCGCTCTCTGGGCACCACTTCTCGCTCTGGCTAGCTACCACATCGCTTGAGCAGTGCCATGGCTTTCAGTGAGGGTAGACAGTGGCTGGGAGGCTTTACACAGCGTGGTAGGGTTAGGCTTTTAGAGCTATGTGATGAAGCGAGGTGAAAGGCAATACGTGTGAATGCCTGACGGACTACCTGGTTAACCTGATAGAAGTCACTGATTTTTGACGTTTTTTCTCTGCAGGGGTTGACTCAGGTGGGTTCTGCCCAGCAGTAGTGGATTTCATGTGACGTGTCTCCAGTTTCCCACACACAAGCTGTAGTCTGTCACTGAACTATCTTTAATAGCTTTTCATGCTTCTATTCTTAGATAGAAACCAAGTGGTGGCGACTAGTGAAGGCCAAAGCACGTTCATTTTAATCACATGGCCAGGGACTGTTTGCCCCTTAAAGAGTCTTAAAGATACCTAATATACCAGAACCCTTTTTTTTTTTTTCTAGAAGCGGTTCCTATGAAAGGCTTTTGTTTCTTCATACCAAATTTTCTCTCACCTATTACAAACAACGCAGCTCTGTGTTACATGAAGTACAGTGTACTGCAAACGTAAAAAAGACCAACAGAACTTAAGGAAATGCCTGCACACCTCTGCCGACTATAATCAGTGTTTTCCTTTCTTTTGCTTCCCTTTCTCTAGGTAACGTTTCAGTAAATCCCAGCACATCTGATGGAGGAACTTTTACGACCGAGTCTTCAACGGTGCAGCAGGGGAAGGTTTTCTTCAGCCCCCTCACTCCGAGTGCGGTCGTTTATACGGTTCCCAATTCAGGCCAGGCGGTAGGCTCCGTCAAACAAGAAGGACTGGAAAGAAGCCTTGTGTTTTCTCAGTTGATGCCCGTCGGTCAGAACACACAACTGAATGTAAACATGTCTTCTGAAAACATAGCCAGCGGAGGACTCCAGTCCCTGGCCTCCTCGCTAGTGAATGTAACGCCCTCACATAATTTTTCCCTCACACCACCAACTCTTTTAAATGCTGCAGAACTGAACTCTGGTATCTCGGAGAGCCAGTCCCTGTCATCGCCCATGACCAGTACCTCTACCGTGATATCAATCAGCAACACTAACTATGCAACCCTTCAGAACTGTTCCCTCATTACCAGTCAAGATCTGTTGTCCATTTCTACAGCCCAGCCCGCGCTTGGAGAAATAGTTTCTGCAAGCGGAGACCGTGTCAGCCACCCCTCTGCACAAGTACATCAAGATTTTGCCAGAGAGCACAGGTTAGTTCTGCAAGCCGTACCTGAGGTCAAAGAGAATTTCTTACCGAATTCTGAGAGTAAGTCAACTGGCAATTTAATGATACTGGATTCAAAATCCAAGTACGTCATGAGTAACATGGTTGACACGGTTTGTGAAGAACTGGAAACAGACAAAAAAGAACTTGCCAAACTGCAGACAGTTCAGATGGATGAAGATATGCAAGACTTGTAAGTTTTTTTTCCTTGCTTTCTGTTTGAATAGACAAGTCTCCTGTTGAGGCCCTAACAAGCACCAAGTGGCTTTTTTTATTTTGTTTGTTTGGTGGATTTTTCTTGCATTTAAAGAAAACAGAAGAACATCAAATGGTCTCAGTCGATGTACAGAGGAATCTCCAGCAATGGAATGAAGTTGCCACACTTGGTTTGCATGCAGTGTTCTCTTTTAAGCAGATTAAAGGAGAAAGGAAACACCAGGGCAAGTACAGGTTTGGCTAAGAGATACTACCCTGATAATTTAACTAGACTCTTCATAGTACGACATACTCTGAACAGTAAGTACACACTCCCTAACTTTAGATAGAAAACAAAAATCTCGCTCCGAAAAGGTAGAAACAATGCAGTCATTTTTGCTGTTTACTTCTAGTCCATGGGCATTGAGAAATTTTTAAGGAACTCTAGACGATACCTCACCGGCTACTTTTATGTTGTTTGAGGTTAAGAAATGAAACAAAATCATAAATAATACTGTTACTGGTGTGTTTGCTTTTTTTCCAGCAGGCTTGCATTCAAACCAAAAACTTTGCATCGAACACTTACAGGTTTCTAAATGCTACAGCTAGCGTTTTGTCAGTGCACCAGAAAAGGCATCATTTGAAACTCTAATTATGCAACTCAGAAGCTTTCTCTCCAGTATGAATGTAAATATTGTTTCAGTTCTTATAAAGGAGACTTTTTTTTTAAGTTAGTACAATGGATTTTATTTATGGTTTATGTTCCCTTTCACTTTAGACACAATGCATTGAAAAGTAAAACGTTTTCTGGCTGTTTTAATTTATTTTTATTGTTTGAGCAGGAAGTAAACTTAGTTATTTCTGACAAGGTTTTACTTTTTTTTTTTGTAGTTTTTCAAGCAATAGACTGTAAAAGTAAAATGTTAATCACACTGAAACTAGAAATTGAACTCCCAGTCTCACAAACCCAGGAGGTCCCTGTCTCTACCCCCTTTGTCTTTGTGTTCAGGGGTTTTTTGTTTGTTTTGTTAGTAATTTGCAAATTAGTTGAACCTTTTTTTTTTGTGTGTATTTTTTACAGAATTCCACGTGCCTTTCTTCCTAGTGGCCTTATCTTTGTTACTAAAGCACAGTGGTGGGAGGAATAAAAACACTGATTTGCAAATATCCGTCCTCAGGGCCAGTCCTGATGCCTTACTTCTGCAAGTAGACCTGCTGACTTCGGTACCCCTACTTGCATGAGTAAGAAGAGTTTTAAGTCTTTCGGTCATCATGGGTGACATTTACTAGCGGTGCAGAGAGCCAAAGATAGGTCCTTCCGCACCACGTCAGCAGGGCAGGAGGAGTCCAGAGAGGGACCACGGGCAGAGCCGTCGTCCCGAGGGAAAGGTCTTGGCCTCAGCCTCGGGCAGATGAGCAGGAAAGGTTGGATGGGCAGGCCAGGGAAGGGAGCCCCATGTTTACACAGACCCATTGGCCAAATAGCCCGTGTGGGAGGGCTTCAGCTGCTGTTCAAGCAAGCAGGCCCCCATCCAGGAGTGCACTTACGCATGTATTTATATATCCTTCCAGAATAAGCAGCGTGGGGGCTGACGGTGGGAACTGCAGCTGCCCGAAGGGCTCGTGGGAGCAGCCGTGGTCTCTGCCTGGCTGGGGATGGGTCACCTCTCCCTTCGCCCCTTTGTGCTGCGTTGGGGACAGCAGAAGCAGGCGGGCTCTGGGCAGGTGGAACAGATCTTGCCGTTCCTCCAGAGCAGTTTTTGTAGCATGGAAAAGCACATCCTTAAGCTTTAAAATAATAAGAAGAATGCATTGTATAAAAATGACATGCTGTTAATCTTTGTGGTTTGGTTTTGTTATTTTTTATTCTAATGTGAATATACACAGTAAGGAAAGCATGTATTATTCATCCTCATCAGGAGCCTGGTCCGAAGCCTTTGGAAGGCAATGAGAAATATTTTCATTAGCTTCTGTGGGCTTCGAATCAGGCTCAGAACAAAACAAGATTGCTTGTAAAGGACAAAAATAAGGAAAGGAAAGAGAATAGAGGTAGCACATCCCAGTCTTTCTATCTATCTCGGCTGTTAACTGGTTCTGTGGAAAGCCTTTGAGGAGTGAAGGTTCTTTTCTGTGCGCTGTGAGCATGGCATAGGCATCCTCACTATTGTTTTTGCACTATATTGAATACAGCATGTTTTGCAAGGTATTCTGTGGAACCTTGAAGCTGAGCTCTGTCGGTAAGCGCTGGAGTCCACGCTGCGAGCCGGAGTCTCTAGGGCTGCAGGGAAAGGGAAGGGCAAGTGTGCAAGGCGTGCATTTTGCAGCTGTACCGAGTCGCTGATGCTCTGCAGACAGAAGCAGCCCGTCAGCAGTTGGCTGTCCCCACGTGCTCCCAAGCCAAAAGGGTGTTTAAGGCAAGCGCTTTAAAGTGGAGATTATCACAAGCAGAACACAGAGCTATATGTTCCCCTGGCACAACTTCCCTTGACATTCAGGGGATCTCCGCGTGAGCAGGGAATCGGATAGTCCAGAGGTCTCTCTGCTCTGCTTGTTTATCTGTTTGCTGGGCTCCCGCATGAGCAATCTGCTTCCCACTTCTTCGCCCATAAAACCAGGATGACGACGATAACAGTAGCTGTATCTGCTTTGCATGAATTTGGAAAATTGGTAGGGTTGTGGATCTTTGCCGTATTACCAGAGAAGGTGTGTGTGGTTCTGAGGGACTTGTTTAGGCCTTAACATCTTGTCTGTGAAGCTCAGACTATATTTGGAGGCGTGCTAGAGAGTATTTCAGAGCGCTCTCCGTGGTTGGCGCGATCAGGTCTCACAACTGAGAAGACTCTGGTGTTACGCCAGTACCTGTTACTTTTGGGGTTTAACTTTGCCTCCTTTGCATTTGTTGTGTTACTGAAGCTCTGAATTCCGTGGCTTTGCAGCACAGTTGATGTGAAAACTGTGTATGCTGTTACAGTGGCGTGTATCTCCAAGCGTCTGGTACTTCTGATAGGAGACTTCCCACTCTCCAGTGGGAGCGGAGGATGTATATAAAAGCAGTGGTTTGGGACAAAGTAAGATTAATCTATTCTAGTCTTCCAGATACCAAGTAACTTATTTTTATTATTATGTTTTACTCTTTCTTTCTCCCATTGAAAATAAGTGTCATTCCCTCCAGACAACGTAGTTATAACCTCATGTTTTCTGCAGGTACATATGCACAATATAAAGACTCGTTGCACGGTACAGTGTTTTTAAAATAGGTATTTAAATAGTAGTTTTACTCCTACTGTAAAATAAGGGTCAGTTTTTATTGCGTGGCCCTCAAGCAAGCAGGCTAACTGCTCTAAATACACAGTACGCAAAGTCCCGAGAAGCACGTGGGGCCGGATCTTCGGCTGCTGTACATAAGGCATTGCTCCACCGATTCCCAAACTGAGGGGTTTACGCAGTGTTTAGGGGATATGGGTGCTCATGTCCCACACAGGTGAATGGCAGCGAGTGTCCAAGCCCCACAGACAGTCCTCATTATCACATTCTGTTGTTTGAATGGAAGGTATGTCTGTCTGGCATACGTGTTCCTTCTCCTCCCTCCCTCTCTGTTGCGGATGAGACAAAAGGATCGTTTCAATTTCACATATGTTTGTAACTTGTAAGTCCACTGGAAATCTTACAGGAAACATTGCCAAATTCTACTGCTTTTCTGATCCCAGACTCGGCTTTGAAAAATACGCTTAAAGTTTAAGCAAATTCCTACAAAGCGTGATGTTAAAAACCCCCTTTGTTCTTTACTACTTTTAATTAAAGCTGCCTCTGTTTCACCCAGAATTTTGCAGACAACCAGAAATATATTGAATGCTCTGTCTGGACTATTTGCAGCATTATTCCTGTGGTCTTACCTACAAGAACATTTCAGCCACATACATCACGGACATCTATCGGCCAGCTCCTCGGCTGGGCACACTAGCACAGTTCTGTTGACTTTAATGTCCTTTCACACCAGCCAAGAATATGGTCCATTCATTTCACTGGAGTTGGATCAGGGACGGGTTTGGCCCAGTACGCGGTGGCAGCACGAACCAGTGCACAAGGCTGACAGAGAATTGTAACCGAATGGTCCCAGTCTATCAAAGCATATACCTCTTCCCGTTTACTGCTTTACCCTGCCTGTGGATTCAGGAAGACGCGTTCAGAAAGCTACTTTACCCAGAAGTAAGGCCGGAGCCATCTTTATTGCTATAACAATCAGTCTGAAATTAATGACAATAATGGTCAGACTCTGAGTTCACATCCTGCAAAATCACCTCAGTAACTGTCCTCAGTTAAATTAAGCAGGACCGAATTTGGCCCTGTGTGCACAGGAGCTTTTCCCGTAGGTAGGTTTCCAGTGCCTGTGCGCTTTTCTTAGCAAGGGCAGATGAACAACCAGGAGGGTGCCTCCCTTCAGTTACGTCTGAAATACGTGTGCAGGACTCCCGGGGGCATGAGTCGCCTAGTGCTTGTGGTCGAGAAGCATCTCGTCCTAAACAGAGTAGTGGGGTTTTTTTAACCCTGGAAACAAAAGTGATGACGTTTTACAAGCAAGGAGACCTGAAGTCTTCCTGTATCTCCTAGCAGTTATTATCTTGAAGGATATTTTATACCTTACTTGTATGTTTCATATAACTTAAAACTAGCTTCTTGAATTTCTGAACTCAATTCTGACTTTCAGGATTCACATTCAGAGGATGTTTGTTCTTTTGCTGCATGTACTGTTTGTCCAGAACTAACCAGTTTTTTCTGCGATATGGGTTTATTGTGCCTTACAACAAATATGAAATTTAAGCGGAATGTATGCGTTAGAGGAGGGAATAATCAGAAGATTTTACTGCACTGTTAGATGATGCCGCCCCAGAGTGTATCATCAAACATATCTGTGCTTAATTACCCAACCAAAGAGATCTAAAGTATGTATGTTTGTTGTACTGTAATAGGGGTTTGTGCCTGGACAATTAAGTGTTTTATTTGTATTCTGAGATGATGTGAACTTATTTTTCTAAACACTATACTGAATAAACTTTATATTTATACACATCTTGTGTAAATATTTCTATTTGGATATAATGTGAGGGCTTTGAAATTCATGTTAGATAAACAATCTAAAGTAGAAACTCGGCTTTTAATGACTCATCGTGAAGGTGATGGCAACTAGGAATGCCTGTGCTCCCCAGGGAACTGATCTAAAGCCTACTCGGGCTGGAATGAGACTTTCTGTTGGCTTGAGTGGCTTTTGTCAGACCCTAACTTTGCTCCTAAAATACTAAATTAAAAACCATAAATCTTCTATTTCATATCGAACCTAGCTATTAAATCTGTGTCTCAACCCAAATTTATACCATAATTAGATAGATACTACCGAAATATATGTCTACCTACTGGTTAGGACTAGTCAGGGTTTACTCACGGCTCCTGTGGCACTGGGATGCGTTCTGTGTCAGGGGTTCTTTTTGGGTAAGTAAATTCCTATTTGCTAAATTTGTGTGTGTTGAAATTTTTCTTTCAAATGTTGCAGTTGGTATGAGACCTGGTTTTGGCAGACTTCTGAGAACAGCCTGAAATGTACGTTCCCTTGCTATTCAAGGATTTAAATGCATTACCCTATTACCTAAAATCTGTGCTCCTAAACCATGTTAGGGTTTTGATGGGAAAATGAATGACAGTCAAGCAGGCCAACTGTACAGGTGAAACAGTTACCCTCACTGAAGCTATATATCCATTAAAGATACTATATAGCCTGCACACGCCAGCAGGAAAACACCCCTTCACCCCTTAGGTCGTATTTAGACCATAGGACGCAAGAAGAGGTCCGTGAGATCAAGGTTTTTATAGTCAGATCCGGTTGTATACACCTACTGTATTTTTTGTCACTAAGACGTTACCTTTCCTTACCGTTATTCACCATTCCTCCCTCTTTCCCGTTCATCGCAGCCACGTCCCGCTCGCTCCACGCAGCCCTGCTGACAGCGGTCCTGGGGGCAGAGCCCACCCAGCCCAGGGGGCATCTCTCCCCTCTGCCTGGGGTTGAGCCGCCTCGAACTCTGCAGCTGCCGGAGTAAATCCAGTTACCTGGGAGAGCCCGAAGGTAGAGACAGACAATGCTTTGTTGCCCAACTCCTTTTCCTTTCCAGAAGCAGCGCGGTGACTCAGTCCTCCTGTTCGTAGCCGTGCTTTGGTTTTGCCTGAGCGGTAGGACTCTGATAATATTTTCCTGCCCTGCAGTTACAAATTCCCGATCGAGATCTCTCCCATCTTTGCTTGGAGCAGGGGCTGAGGGTCTAAAGCCATCCTTCAACCTGGCTGTGAGCTGCTGCTTCTCTCATTTCTTCCCCGTGATGCAGCAAGGGGAGAACCACCGCTGCGGGAGTGGTCCCGGCTGGGCAGATCCCCTCCGGGGAGGGGTTCTGGCTGCGCAGCCCCGTGCGCTCAGCCAGACAAAGCGCGGGGTTTCGAGGGGCAATCACGAAGCGGAAAGGCTCAGCGTATGCAAATGTCAAAATTCTCCCTGAGCAGCCACCCATGCGGTATGCAGGATGAATCATGTCCTAACGGAGCGCATTCCTGCTACTTTGGAGGGCTCTGCAGATGTGTTCCAGGTCACCCTGGGTGAGAAAACCACACACAGCCACGGTTACTTCTTCCCTGGCAGCTTGTGTGCAGATGGAGAATGGGGGGCAGCACCTTTGGAAGGGTGGGCAGCCGGCTCCCTGAGCCCCCCGCCTTTCACACGGGGCCTGGGGATGCTGGAGGGAGGACCGGGAGCTGCCAAGGCAGTAGCTGGGATAAAGCTGATAGCAGGGAGGCTCGGCGAGACGGGTGGTTGGTCTTGATGTATCAGGGAGACGAGGAAGGGAAGGCAGTGTTGGAAGAGAGCACTTTTTATCCTCCCTTTCTGGGTGGATTTTCCCCAGTGCCAGACCAGAAGGGAATTTTCCTGCTCCAAGAAGCAGAGGTTGGGTCAGTAAAACAAGATCTTAATATAAATGCTCACAGCTTGGAAAGCGGAGGTCTCCTTACAGGGCTTCATCCCTTGTAGTGGTGATCTCTGGCTGCAGAAATCTTTGGCCTCAAGCCTTAGGACAGTATATCTCGGTTATGGATACAGATCACATTTTTAATATAAAATTACATTTTAGAAGGAAAATGATTCCCAGAAATAGGAATTCATCTGCCAAACAATGTGCACGTAAGTGACTTTACACTTAGAGGTGCCAGAAAGTTCAGGAATGAGACCAACAATAAGAACCAACACACGTGTGAAAACTCTACTGCATTAAAGCCAGATTCAATAAAAATAGCACCTAGTTTATATGCTGCAGAAGCTGGCACACGCCTGCGAAAGCCGAAGGAGAAAGACAAAACGTTCAGAAGTTGCACGCGGTCCAGAGCAGCGCTGGAGCTGATGGTTACTCAATAACTCATGCACGATATTCTCTTGTGTAAGTACTTTAATTCTACATCCTGCTACTTCTCAGGCAGAAAGACCCGATTTGGAATACTTCAGGCTAATCAATAAGCTTTGTTGTTGCAGCCAAAGGGCTTTGCACTAGATCTTACGTTACCCAAAAGGGCTCCAGAATGTTACACAGCACCGTTTTCTTCTCTACTCTGCAAACTGGTGGCCAATTTTAATTGTTAGTGGTGTCCCTTATGCTGCTTGCAGCTGTAAAATGCCACCTCTCCTCTCAGAGTTTGCGGACTACAGAGATAAAAGCAATCCCAGGTGGGAGGGGAGAGGAGAGACGAGGTGATTCGCCTGGGGCGATGCTGGCAGTGGTGGCAGAGGCAGGTTAAAGCCGGGTCTCTAACTCCCCCTGTTGCTTTGCCCACTAGACTGGCCCTGGACTGGGATCACTGAGCCTGCAAAACACTCAGGCTCCAGAGAAACCGCTCCTGCCTGAACCACCCCGTCCGGACGCCAAAGCTACTTCCAGATCAAGGCAATTTGAGAAAGGTTTGACTCATCTCCCACCGAGTCCACGGAGCAGAGGGAGATGCTTACGGGAGGTGAGCGTGAGTTAGTCCAGAGCCTGAGCTGTGCATGCTCCTGCCTGTCCTAAGCCAGCGGTTTCTTAAAGTAGTAAGAACGAATGACAACTGGGAGCCTATCTGTGTCCTAGGAAGATGCCGGGGATTTTGCTATTTACTGCTGCCGAAGCAAACAAGGGCAGGCAGGGAGTCAGAAGGTGGTTCTGGAAGTAACGCTTTCTATACCAACCCAAGCACGTTTGTAACGGACATATGAATAGATGGTTTGTGTTAAAAAATAATAGCTGTTGTGTTGTATGTGTGCAGGTGGAGGCGGGCTCTGACCAGATTAAGACTTTAAAAATAAAAAAACCCACTTTATTTTGATGTTCACTGTGAAGTTGCAGAAAAGACCGCCTCTGCTGCCTTTTCCAGGCAGCATATAACAGCCCGGTCCCAAAACTCGGCGAGGCTGATGCTCAAGATCCCCAGAGGGATGCAGATTCCTGGCCTGCTTGCTCAAGCAATATCAGTAAGAGAGCTGCAGACTCAAAGGGCATGATACCATGCACATGTGGAGGGATTTACGCACGTAACACCCCTGTGTAGGGAATTACAGCAGCTTCCTGAAGGCTACTATAGCCCTTCTCCTCCCCTTGCCTATACATGTAACGGTATTCCCCCCGCGAGCTTCAAAACATTGTTTGCAGTATTTCTGCTTCTGACGCTGCCTGCAGGGCTCGGTCTCCCCCAGATTTGCCAAGAAGGTAGCCAGCACCAGGCTGGAGCAGTAAGGTGCCCTGCTACCCATGTGCCCAAGAGGACGAGGGCTGGGTGAAGGACAGCACAGGTCAGTGAACACCGAGGTGCTTCAGCTGAGACCCCCAGCATCTTCCCCATGGCTCCTTTTGCTTGGGACCCCTCAGGACCCCACAGATAAATTCCCAGGGGGCTGTTTAGGGGCTGTTCTCCTTTGTCACCTTCCCCACAGCCCCTCAGCCCTGCAGATGTCTGCGATATGAGGGAGGTGGAACTCCCCAAAAGACTGATACGTGGAAGCAGACTGCTGATAGCAGCCTATTTCCAGGTATTGCTTTATCAAGAATTATCCAGCTCGCCTGGAAGCGCTCCCGGGAGCGTGGGGCATGCTGCGCATACCGGGCACAGTCCCCTTGCTCTGGCCGGCAGCGCTGCAGGACGCTTGGGCCCAGGATGGAGATGAGGCCGTGCCAGCCAGCTCTCCCCAGGCTCGGCTGGGGCTATGCTGACAATTTACTGGCCTGGTAGAGAGGTGCCAGGCAGACATTGGGCACGTCCTGCTACGCATGGCATCGTGGCTGGTGGTCTCGGTAAACCCCTCCTGGCCTTAGCTTCTAGGAATAGCTTCTTATAGCTACTGGGGTTTTTTGTGCAAGCCAAAGGCAGGGCTATCTCAGAGCGCTTCATCCCGTTCCTTTGGAAATATCTTGTTTATGCTTGTTACCCAGTAATGGCAGCAAGTATTGCTGACATATACACGGCTCAGAAGTGCTCCTGTTCCTTCCAAATTCCCCCTCAAAGATCTGAATCTTTACCGGTTAGGTTACAAAAGCAAGACTGGTTCAGGTGAACGATGCTCACACAAACAAGGAATAGTCATTTGCCAATGGACTGGAGGACTGGGCCTACAGGGAAGCTGGGGGTGGGGGACAGCTTTTTACAAGGGCCTGTAGTGACAGGACAAGGGGTAATGGGTTTAAATTGAAAGCAGGGAGGTTTAGATCGGATAGCAGGAAGAAGTTCTTCCTGGAGAGGGTGGGGAGGCACTGGAACAGGTTGCCCAGAGAAGCTGTGGATGCCCCATCCCTGGAAGTGTTCAAGGCCAGGCTGGATGAGGCTTGGAGCAACCTGGTCTAGTGGAGGGTGTCCCTGCCCATGGGCAGGGTTGGAACTGGATAATCTTTAAGGTTCCTTCCAACCCAAACCATTCTGTGATTCTATGATTAACCCCTCAGATTTAAGTACAGTTTAGAGCATATTTCTTATCATTTCTTAACTATTGTCTATTCTTAGGATCTTTTTACAAGCCACAACAAATTAAATAACCCTGTGAAACAAGCAGCCGCTATTAACACAGACTTACAAGACTGGGAGGCAGTAGGAGCGCCATACCAGTCCTCCTGCTTAGGTTTTACCCGAGTCACGTCCAGTAGAAGTGCCACCCGCCCAGCAAGCTCTACTTCCATTACAGACACCGCATCCCCTGTTTCAGGACCCAGGTCTCCACCCTGTGTAACTCGTGCAGAATCACCCGCTTGTCCTCCGCTTTTCCTCATCTTGGTGTATTTTCCGTATTTAATAAGCACACCTTCTTCCAGCATCCAAGATGTTCCTGAAAATACTGCCCAGTACCGTGCTGTGTAGAAACCCTTGCTCAAGAGATCGTGGTATTTTGACCTGGAACCACAAGATAATCACGGTTTCAGAACAATTTCCCACCCATCCTACGGGGGCTTTGCCCAGATCGCGTTTCAGTTCATCAGGGCATGGAACAGCATCAAAAGGCTGAGCGATGCCAAGCTGTGTCACATCTAACGGCGCTTCCCGTTCCAAATGGCATATCATGTCATCAAAGGCGACTAGGCTGGCATGACATAATTTGAGAATCCCGCTTTATAGCTGGTAGAAACCGAATCCCAGCGAGTCTGTCAGTAATGACATATTCCAGGTAATACAGGATTGAAATCTCCTGGCCTCAAGTCTCAGTCTTAAACTTAAGCAATGTTCTGATTTGCCAGCTTTCACGATTTATGAGCTTCGCAATATTTAGTAGCTGGTGAGAGAGGGGAAGTAGGCAGGGGGTTATGGCCACAGCTTCCTGCTCAACTTCATTCACAAGTTCCTGGTTTTAAAAAAATACAAATAAACTCGGAGGTGCTGAAGGTCTCCAAATCACATTACACATAAATACAGGTATGTGGTAAATATAAAATTCATTCTACCTGCCTGTACAACTCAGGCAGGATTTCCAGAGCGTCCTGTGCCTGCCAGCTCCCACCGAGTCCCATGCCAGGTTACTTAAGGCCCCGATTCAACGTCACACCTAAATACACCCCTGCATACAAACCTGGTGTCAGTGTAGCCACAATTATCATAAGCAAATGGCTCCCAGTTGGAACAAATGGTCGTCAGCTGAGTTATCACCGATAGTGAAGATAAGACAAACCTCAAGGGCTGTGAGAAAGAAGACAGGGTAATAGGGCGAGAAATCTTTAGCACGTGCCTTGTATTAGCTACCACCTTCGACCCTGCTCCAGGAAAACTCTGAAGCGTTTGTTCTCCCAGACAAATCAAATCGACTCTGGGATTTTTTATTTGCTGCAACATAACAAGGTGCTGCAAGTGAGCAGCATCTGTGTGAGCGAGCTTTGGCTGGGCTAGTATTTTGAAAGGGTAGCGATGTTTTTCCTCCAGTCCTCACTATAATGGGGCTTGGAATGTTCCGAATGCTTATATTTTTGCAAAATAAGAGGGAGCACGAAGAGAAAAATGGGTTATCCTTTATTTTTCAGCCTTCACTCAGAGGCAACCTGAACTGTAACTGTCTCCCAAGATTAGCAGATGTTAACCACTGGGGACCAAAACTCCAGTTCCTAAACATCTGGATTTCCATCTCCTCATCAGCACGACTGAAGTAATAACCCTTCCCCCCGCCCCGTCACGGAGAGAGGTACAGCCGGGCTGAGATTCATACAGATAGAGCGGCACAGTTGAAACACTGAGACTAGACTCTACTGATGGAACAGATTATACATAAAATATGTATTTAAATATATAATATATATATATAATGCGTCGTTAGGTTGCTGTTAAACTTACCCCTTACACAGGTGAGTTCTCAGAATTAGCCTGGTTGCTCAGTCCCTCCATAAGCTGTGCTAATGCCTCCCACCTCCCCATTCCTGCCCCCATCCCGCCTCCAGTACGCTGGCACTGGGAGGAGCGTGAGCAGGGCACAGCAATCACACTCTGCCCTTCCCCTTTGAAGAGCCTTTTCCTTCCCACTTCAATAACACTCGCCCAATTCTGCTCCTCTCCAGGCCACATACTGAGAAGGGAAAGTTACTTATGAGTCTTGCTTCCTCACATCTCCCTACCCTCCTCATTTTAGCGGAGTCAGGAGGATGGCTCCACAGTGGTGATGGAGCCAAGCCTGGACACTGCTTTACTGCCTGGTGGTGCATGTGAAGAGCCATTGCTTCAACAGGCTGCGGTGCTGCTCCCTTTGCCATCTGCCTCCCGAATCCGCCAGCACAGCCCTGCACCCTACAGCACGCTCTCCCCTCCTGGGTTTACGGCGGGTGTCACTCACCCACCCGATGGAGCTGCCACTTCTATCAGCAAATAGATCACACTTGCAAATCACTGCCTGGAAAGTCTGCATGGTATGTGGCTTAATTTTCTTTTCCATAATATGAAATCCAATCTGAAATGCACAGATTAGTTTACTAATCTGTGTAAATCCTATTAATAGCACTTACGCTGCTGCGCTCCCATTCACGTTCTAACAAATCAGTTTAGACCAGCCTGGTTTTCCCTCATCTCCTGCGAAATCTTCGCACCTGGTTGCGGTCACGTCGTCACAAAATAGCTGGCTGCGGGTGGAAACCTGTGCTTCACAGTCACCTCTCACATTTTAATTCATGTGCCATGGTCCAACATGTTCTGGATCAAAGCATTAGTGCTGTAAATCACCACGGTGCCATCGAAGCTAAAGGGATTATACAAAGGGTCTGCTTCAGTGGGGATGGGCAGAGCCTGTACCCCTCCTCTCCCCCCGCCCCGCCGGCTTCTGTGCCAACTTCTGTGCCTGCTCCTGCTGCAACGTGTCCCACAGAGCTCCCGTTGACCGCAGTGACTCCATCCTGCCCCTGGCACCTCACTTTTAAAACGGAGCCCAAACACTAGCAAAGGAGCTGTTTGTGGGAAGGAGGTGATGGAGAGACTCTGGAGCCACCGGACATGTTCACACCAGCCCCGCACACATCCCACTTGTCACCTGTGGGATTAAGGTGGCGTGCCTGGCATCAGGGCTTGCGACTGTCAGAAAGAGCATCCTCGTTGGCAGCTGTGTGGGCTACGGTCTCCGCTCCGAGCTCAGCGTGACCTCTCAAAGAAGACACCCTCTGTTCTGCTATGGAAGAAACCATTCTCTGTTTGAAATTACAATATTTACTTTTCCTATAGTGGACTCCAGCAGCTTCCCACATCGCAGTCACAGCAAGAGGGGTCAGCACCAGGAATGGGAGAGAACAGTGGGGCTCGCACACCTGGCTCCGACTTCCTAATCAAGCTGTGCATTAGTTAGCTAATCTCACTCCATGCTGCTGTCCCCCATGTGTCATTTCACTGCTCCCCTGGAGCCCTTGTAACTGAGCATCTTTTGGCACAGTACGGTGCAGCCCAAGACATCTTCCTGCAGCCAGGACCATGCTGTTTCCTCAGGGTAAGGAGTCCCCCGTGCCCTTGGGCCAGGCCAACATTTGCCAAAAACAGCCCTTGGGAAGGTCTCCGTGCTGCGGTCGCTCCCGACCTCCCCTGGCAGGCTTCCAGCACCTGCTAACGCATCCCACCCACGTGCCAGGCCGAGAGGATGGATGCAGGACGAAAACAACCCCATCCTGCCAGGTGAGCAGCTCTCCAGACTTAGCAGCGGGAAAGTTTTCATGGGAGAACAAGGGAAGTGTACCCTCCCCCCAAAAAAGTCCTCTCAGTTAAGGAAGGGAAAAAAACCTACTCTAAATCACCAAAAGGAAGGGGTTTGAGTTAAAACTCCATTTACACAAGTCCACAGAAGGATAAACCCACTCCTGACCTCCCTGCCAAGGGGTCCCTGCTCCTTGCACGAGTCTGTTGGCTGCACAGATCTGACCATCCCACCCTCCCCTCGTCCCAGGGCCAAGCCAGGCGCTGAAGTGCTCTCACTAAGCTCAGTAAAAAGGCTGGGCCTGCCCCAACTACATTTCCAATGGTTTTTCTAACAGGGGGTTAAACAAATTAATAGCATAAAGGATCTGTGGTCTTCTCTTTCCTCCCCCGTAGCTGAACTGCGTATGGGTTTTCTCTCGTCACTGCAGAAAATGTTCAAGGTCAATACAGCTTCGCTCTCTCCTGGTTTCTCCTAAAATGGTTTTAAGTCTTTAATTACCTGAATAATTCCTGATGGTCGCATGAATGTTAGCTCAGGAATTGTTTGTAGCTCCTCAAACTCCTGTGGAAGAAATGTTTTAAAAGCATTACCTGCACTCAAGAAATTCTCCTCGAATTCTCTTTTACAAGGGATTCTGACTTGTTGCCTGTGCTAAAGCTTGCCTATGAAGCAGCTGTTTGGTTTTAGACCTTCAATCTCTTTGTAAAGGTGCCTGTTGTGAGATATTAAATGCCACAGAGGAAAAAATAAAAGAATAAAAGGGAAAGCAAAAAAAAAAAGAGGAATTTTTAGAGAGCGCCAACCAGCCAAATACAATATGTGGCCAGACAGAATCAGAAGCGCTGGCTGCAGTACAAACCCAAGAGGCATCAGACAAACCGCCCCAGCCACAATGGTAACGGTTCACCAGCAAAAGGAATGTAGAAAATAAAACGGGGGGCAAGACACCCACCTTCCTCCTCTGCCTTCCCCCCAAAAGACTATCTGACGTGGCTGATGCCTCTGGGGCATCCAAATGTGAGGGACTCACTGGCCGGGAAGTTCTGCCCTCAGTGTCATGCCTGCCTGTCCCTCACAAAGAGTGATGCTTAAATGCTAAGGGTTAGAGCAGGGCAACACCCCAGCCCAGCCCTTCTGTGAGCCCATTTGTAAAATGAGTGCGATTCCTATCGCTCCTGCTGCAGAGCATCACGTACCGATGGCTGGAGACCTTGTTTCAACACCCAGCTCGTGCGTGCTCACAGCCAGCCCGTGCTCGTCTGTCCTGCGCCTGTTTTGCCCTTCCCCTGAAATAGCTCTTTCCTCTGGATGTGCTTATAGGGGACAGTAGTCCCATTCCGCTCTCTCACCTTTGTCTTTACTGGGCTGTCTAACCAGAGCTAAGCTTGCAGAGAGTCCCGTGTTCTGGCATCAAAACCTGTATCACATCCCACCTCCAGCTCAGGTGTAGCATAACCTGCAAGAGCGACGACGGTTTGGTACACCCTGCTACCCAAGGAGCTCATAAACCACCTCCTTCTCCCTGTTGCTCACACACAGATCTCAGCTCACCGTCTGCCAGGAGGGTACATCCGAAAGGGGAACCTAACCCACAGCTGCTCTTCAAACCCTGCCCGAGGATGGACTCCTGGCTCTGGCTGTTCGTGCTTGGGTGGCGTCAGGGCTTACTGCCCCTGCCTGTCCCCACGCTGGAGGTCGCTGCCTCGCTGTGGTCGTGGCAGAAGTAGCGGTGTGTCCCCTGCGTGGTCATCCCAGAGTACATCTGAGTGTACTGGCTTACTCTGCAGGAGCTGGTGCCTTCAGGTAGCACATCAGGTTACAAATGCAGATGATGGATCTTGTTCTCATGCCTTTGCTATGGGGGACAAAGACCTTACGGAAGAATAAGATGCACAGGGAAGAGATGTCACCTCTTAAACCTCATGAAGGTTAATAAGGGCATTAAAAGCCTAGATCACAAAGAGTTTTCCAGCTTGGCTCATCCCAGCATTTGGCTTCAGAAATTCAGGGCTCAATTTCCACTACAAAGTTTGGGGTTGATGCCTGCAGCTCACCGTAGCGTCCCGTGCTTCCACCTGGCACTCGCTGAGGAGGTGTAGTGGTGCTTCCCCGTCCAGTGGCACAGCTCCTGGGAGGTGGTGGTGTCACAGGGAATATCGGCATCGCCTGGCGTTAGGTGTGCTCTGGGGCTTGTGACAGAGTTTCCTCCACACCAGCCCTGCAAAACTTTTTCACCAACCCGGAGCGTAAGCTTTCCATCGGGAACAGCCTCTCCTGCGTCTCCAGTGCCGAGCTGCACAGGACCCCATCTTTAGGGGAACCCCCGTGTGTCACAGTGATAAAACTTGCTTTCAAACAGATTTTACTAGAAGATTTTTAAATGGGCTCCTGTGTAAAGGATCGCAAGCCCTGGCCCTTGGCAACTCCCGTCCTCCATGCGTAAACAGAACGCTGGCAACGCGGTCCTCAAAGGCAGCCTGCAGCTCCAGGCGTCCTGCTGAGGTCTGCACACTTGGAGAGAAGTTATAGGGGTGCCAGCAGTGGCCGTGGCCGCCGTGTCTTTAAAGCACAGGGATGCTTTGGAAAGTGACTGCGTACAAAAATCATAATTAAAAAAACCCAAATCTTTCGTGCCGTCCTCTTGCTCAGCCCAACAGCTTCTCCAGGCACTCATCTATTGCATCCAGTAATAAAGAGAAGTTTCTACTATCATGACCTTGCCTGAAGAAGTGTAACCCCAGGTGAGCTCACAATTGCGCTTTGGGAGTAACTGGAACGGCCGAAAAGCTCCCATCATTGAAGGGACTTCGCTTGGTATGAGAAGAGCTGAAGAAAAGGGATGGGGAGAAAAATAGAGCCGGTACGTTAGACACCGTGATCTGACCCTCTGGAGGCACAAAGGACATCAAACAGAACTGAAACTCAAATGAAACCGAGCGACAGCAAACCTATGTGTAATTAGCCCGCAGGGTTCACCCCCACGGAGCATCACGGAGGCCGAGAGCTTGTCACAGGAAGTTTGGAAATACACACACAGACACGCACACAGATGTACGTACACACGCACGTGTATATGCATCTACCTGTGGTCTCTCGGGGCTGGAAAGGACTCGACAACACCGTTCAGTCTTTTCGCCAGCTCCAAGACAGGATCAAATACACGCTGGTGTTTTCTGACAGATGTTTGCCTAGACCTGTTTTTAACAGAGAATCTCCCACCTCCCCAGGCAATTTATTCCAACGTTTCCTTTTCTTCTTCAGCTTTATACACACGTGCACACGTATATTTATCTCAGAAGGCGAGCGGAGCAGCCTCTGATGACTTGCACATCAAAAGGCCTGTTAACTCATTTCTCATGGCAAGATCTTTATTGCCAACGATGTATGAGCCTGTAAGATCCCAACCTGACCTGAGATGACAGGCTGAGCTTGGGGGACCTGCAGATGGGGTAAGGGGGGCAAATTGGAGAGGATGGGGAAATTCATTCCTTTCCTTATTAACCCGTCTGATTTGGTCTGCTGACAGAAGAGAGACCAACTATTGTACCCTCCATTTTTAGACTCAAGCATTAAGTTCCTCTGGTTTCGGTAAAATAAATACACTTTTGGCCTCCTCAGCAGCCACCTCAGAAGAGATGCTGTCCTGTCAAACTTAAAGAAAAGGAGGGGATGAGGAATGAAGCTGCGCAGCTGGAATATGCAAATGGCAGGATGGAGAGTAGCATTTTTCCAGCCCGCCCTGGCTATCTATTACCTCCACTTTGGGGCTGACAATGCACCAAATGTTTCCTTGCCTGGGGCCTTACAAAGCCAACCGGCTTTTTTAGCTGAAAGCACTAATGTAGAAAGGCAATTGGGAATTAATTATTAAATGTGGTTCTCATTGGTAGAAAGCTTCTGCCCCTCCTGCACCTCAGCTACCATTATACATATGTTGCTTTCTTCAGACTCCAGTGATTAGACAGCAGCGGAAAATTATGGCTAAATCCCGCTCCCACTTGCAGTGAACTCCATTTAAATCGACAGATTTGCACTCAATAACTAACAGCGCGGTTTAGCTCTGTGCTCTGAAAACGTCATTTGTGACAAAAAACGCCGAGAGAGCTCAGCACCTCCAGGTCTGAAAATAAGCCGCCTCATGCCTCCGCTCCCAACCCCGCTCTCTTTGACAGGCAGCAGAAGACGAGTCCTATTTAAAAATTAAAATCCACGCAAGTAGCCCTATCAGTAGGAAATCGGAACGAGCTCCCTTTAATGTGGCTGTTCGGATGCCTCACTGGGGCAGGCAGGAAGGTGTATCCTGGATCCGCACAGCTTGTTGGTGCAGCTCCAACTTCTCAGGGATTCTCAAGATAAGCATCGATTGCATTTAAAGCCTTTTTAGTGATGGCCTGCGTGGAAGCAAACGTCCTTTTGAAGATCTCTCTGCAACAGCTGCGTGCCAGAAACTCCCATCCAAGGTCCTCGAAGAGCTCAAGAATCAGGCCCCATGTATTTAAAAAGGACAGTTTGCAAAATAAGATTCCTCAGAGGGGCTGAGAAGGGGCAGGAACTGACGCTGTCAGCCGTCATACGTGGGAAAAAGGTAACTTCTTCCCGCAGTCAGCACCTCCGAATCGTTCCGGGTGAAGCCCCAACAGGATCCTACTGAAATTCAACGTGGTTAATTACACCAGGAATTAATTTCACGTAAAGGGCTATTTCCAAACGCAAAATAGATTGGGTTTGCCTTTTTTTGGAGGGGGCTCTTCAGATAAAAGAAATACGGCTGTACAGATGCGTTTTTCTGGGATCCAGTGGCATGAAACCTGAAATACGCCAGCAAGGTTCAGGAGCGAGAAGTTTTAATCACCATGGAAGCACGACACTTTTGAAGGTCTATGAAATTGTATACCCAGGTCTGAGAAGGGTAAACTTACCCATCTGGGCAGATCTGCTGATAAAGAGAGACAACTCATTTTCTCCTGGAAAGCTGCGGTATATGTTTGAAAAAATAATCAGTCGTTAGAGGCAGATTTATGCTGGGGAGAGAAAGGAGGGAAAAAACCCACCCAGTGCTGGGAGAGGTGTTCTGTAAGGGAGAAGCAAAGGCAGCGTGGAAGCAGTCCCTTCAGCGAAGTGATTCCCTGGAAATTCAGGAGGCAGAAGGGGAGCGGCGCTGAGCATCTCTCAGGGCCAGGCAGAGCGAGGCTGGCGACGACGGAGGCATATGGAGACCCACCCAGGGCGCAGGCAGAGCGGAGGACCCCAGACCTCGGCTTGCGCAAGGTGACCTTTCCCCTCTCTAAAATTTCAAAGCTGGCGTTGCCGGCGCTGAACAGACTGTGTGCCATATGTAACATGACCTCAGCTCCGCTCTGCCAAGCCACTGATGGCATCACTAATGAGAGGTGAAAAGTCCCTTTCTTGCAGTTCGCTCAGAAACCCACGGCCGGGCCCCCCGACCCCGCAGGCAGGCACCCACTGCCCCGCCGCAGGGCCCGGCCACCCTCCCAAAATCCCACGCGTCCCCATCCCAGGGCTCGGCAGCTCCTCTTCCCTTGGCCCAACGGGAACAGGCACAGTCCCTCGGCGATGAAAACATTTGTTCAGCGCCCAATGCAAAGCGCGTAGGCGGACAGAGCCCAGTACGTATGTAAATCCTGTCCCCGCTGCCGCCCCACCAGCCCCCGGCACCCCCCCGGGCAGAGAGCGGAGGGGCCCTTCGCAGCCGCCCCCTGCGAAATATTTCCCCAAAATTTTCATCTTTAATTTTTTTGTTTGTACAAAACCCATTGCAATGTCTTGCAGGAAAAAATCTACCACTACACTCCCCCGCCCCCCTTTCATTTTGCCCTGAAAATTGAGGGGTTGGGGGTTTTTTCTAGTATTCCCAGCGCCTGGCACCCCCCTGCCCCAGCCATCCCCTAAGGAAGGGATGGACCGGGAGGTTCCTGAGCCACCTGGGTTCCCCTGCGTGGGGGAGGCCCGCGCGCACGTGGGTGGGTGTCAGCGATACGTGCGGTTGGTGCGCGTGGAGGGGGTATCTGCACCCAGGGCGTTCACGTGGCTGGGGCTGCGCGCACATGGGGTACGCCTGCGCGCGTGGGTGCGCAGACAGGGATGTGCACGCACACGAGTGTCCCGGCGCACGCAGGGGCGGGGGCGTAGGGTCGCGGGTGCGCACGCCCTGGGGGGGTGGATGTTGGGGTGTCAGCACGCGGCGGGGGGGTGGCCGCGCACACGGGTGGGTGTTGCAGCGTGCACGCGGTCGGGGGGTGACAGCGCCGCTGCCCCGAGGTCCCCCTCCGCCTCCTCCCGCTCCGCGGAGCCCCGTCCTCCCCCCTCCCGGCCCCGCGGCCCCCAGTCGCGAGCAGCGCGCAGGCTTCCGCGGGCGGCCTCTCCGCGCCCGCTCTTTGTCCCACGCGGGACCGCGCGGTGCCCCGCGGCCGGCTGCCACCGGGACCATCGCCCCCCGCCACGGGGGAGGGGACAGAGGGTTTGTTTCTGTTTGGCCCGTGTCTCGCCGGTGGCGTATGCGGCACCGCGGGGCTGCAGCGGGGACCCACGCGCAGGATTTTATCCCACCCGCGGCCGTGCTCCTGCCCGACCCCCCACGCGGGGAGAAGGGGCTGTCTAACCCTGGCTGCTTGTCCTCCAGGGATCAGTTTTTACACCACATCCCGGCGCGGAGGAATTAAATATTCGTTTCAAATAGTTATCCCGCACCCCCACCCCCCCGGACCACCCTCGTTTCATAGGAGCGCGGACGAAGCTGCCCACGCGAGTTGGGTTGCGCTGGGGCGTATGCCGCGGCCAGCCGCGGAGTGGCCGCTGAAGGGGGGCGGCAGCCGGGGCGTGTTTTTCTCCCACGGGAGGAGCCGGCACCTCGGGGGAAGCTCCCGCGGGTGCGGGGAAGCAGCGATCGATGCCGCGGCCGCGCAGCGCCCGATTTATCCGCAGCCTCGTTCGAGCCGCGTTATCTTATTATCGGGGTTTTTTATAAAACAAAAAAACCCAAAAGGCCAGAAATCGCAATTTTCGTCGTCTCGGGTTACGGCAAATGCCATTACGCTGAGAAAAGGGAAGGAGAACAATGTCGCGAAAATACGAATCGCCTTGCTAAGAACGCGCTGCTGCGCGGTCCCTGCGCGCCCGCGTGGGGCTCCTACCGCGAGGCGTGGCGGGGGGAAGCGGATCCTCCCGGTGGCACTGCGGGGTCTGGGGAGGTGTGAGGGGGTGGGGGGTGTCCCCCTTTGCGTGGTGGGGGACCGCCAGTGATGGGGATGGGGGGGAGCTGCACGCTCCGGTGGTGCGTGGGTACCCGGGGCTGGCGTCACGCACACGGAGGCGAACACGCGGGGGAGATGCAGCCTAGGCGGTGCCGGCTGTAGGCTTCCGTGCAGAAAAGGAGTTAAACCCAGCCGTTGTCCTTTGATTTAGGAAACGGCTCATCCAATTCAGTTCCAGATTATTCAGGGGCAGGCTGCCTCGCTCGCTCCCTCTCTCCCCACACCAGCCCAAACATCTTGAAGTAATCAGCAGCTGGGAAGGGAGACGTCCCCCTGGCATCTCAGGTTAAAGAAGGAGGTCCAGGAAAATGTGGTAGAGCCATTACAAGAAACCTGAGATGCATTCATCAGAGACTCCAATTGCCATCGCATTAGGATTGATTAGAGACCAGCAGTACCGTAATGACCCGGAAAGAGGGGCATACGGGGATTATTAATATCAGACTTCTTAAAAAAAAAAAGGAGAAAAAGCAGGAAGGAGGAGGGAAAATTAAAAAGAAAAAGCGCATCTCGGGCTGCTGCTCGCATGCTGACTTACCTGAGGAGCACAGGCACCGGCACAGACGGTCGTTTGTCTAACTTCTGGGGAAGAAAAACCAAACAAACATGGGGACAAAAAACCCAAAAACAAACAAAAAACCACACACACACACTTCTGGACCCTCTGAAATCGCCCGCTCCCCGGGCTCACACCGACCCCCCCGGCGCCGCGGCCCCGGGACTGCGCGGGCGGCAGCTCGGAGGGTTGGGGGGACACAACCCAGGCCCCCGGCCCGCTGCCGGGCTCACCACCCCCCTCCTCCCCGGCCCAAAGGAAGCTGCTCCCCGGGCCGGCGACAGCAAGGACAAGTTAAGGAGCCTCCAAAGAGGAGCAAAGAGACCTCGGTGGCTCGTCTCCTTCTCAGTTCCCTGCGCCAAAACAAATCAGCCCCTCCTGGTCTCGGTTTAAATGTAGCTCACTGGATAATTAACTCCATCTTTCCAGCCCTGCTTTAACTGTTTATTTAGTGTCACCCCGTATTACCATCACTGGCACTTTCCTCTGAACAGGAGGAGCTGGAGGGTTTCACCTCCCAAAAGGAAATTCTTCGTAGCTTAAAAGAATCAGCATCCAGGAGGTACATTAGCGAGCAGGAAAGGGGGGGTCGGGGGGGTCCCAAGGCAAAAGCGGGAGAAAATAAGGGTGGGGGGGGGGGACAGGGACAGAAAGACGTATCTGCCCTCGGAGAGAAAAAAATCCCACGCGTGATCACCTCTAATCCTTTGAAAAATGTCCCGGTAAGTGTGCGAAGAAAGAGCCCTTTGTGCCCTGGGGATCGCCCCGCCACCCCGCCGGGGCCACGCCGGGAAGGCCTTATCCTGCCCCCCGGCCCGGCCCGGCCCGGCCCGGCCCGGCCCGCCTCGGCAGCCCCGGCCAGGCCTGAGCCCGCTCGGTGCGGGGGGACCCCGGCCGCCGGGCACCCCCGGGGAGCGGGGTGCGGGGCCCTCGCCGACACCGGTTTTGTTTTTACAGGTGTCTGGAGGGCAATTTACTAACAATAATTAAAGGTCGCAGCGGTTTGCAGGCGCGTCGGGCCAAAGGCTCCTGCAAGACAAGAGGGATGCATATGGAGAGGGGTTTGTCCTTCCTCATTAAAAAATAGAATAATAAAGAGGGGGAAGAGAGGGAGAGAAAGAAAATACAAATCCTTTATTGTTCAGGAATAAGCCGGGGGAGCTGGCTGTCTCCCCCGCGCCTCGCATTCGGCAGGGAAGGCAGCGCGGATCCGGTATCACGTTGCAGATCCTCACTGGAGATAACGAAACGCGATCTATTTTTCAGAACAGCAAGTGGATGGGAAAGGAGCCTTCTACAACACAAACCTCATTGACTTAATGGGTCGGTTTTGGATTTCGCCATCGAAAGGTTCGGCGAGCTGCAGCGTTGTGTTACCGCCCGCCGGCTCCCAGCCTCCAGCCCCGCTTGTCAGCGCGCCGGGACGGGGCTCCGAGATAAAACCGCCGCCGGTTTTATTCGGTCGCGTTATTTGTTTCCTCCAGACCCACACGCATAAAGAAAAAAAAAAATTAAATTTATTTTCGGTTGGGGAGTCGTGTGCGGGTTATTTTTTCCGCTTTGTTTTGGTTTTCCGGCGAAATCGAGGAAAACCCGCGGAGCGTTGCGTGGGATCCGCCGCATCCCCCGCTCCCCGCTCTATAACGCCGCATCGAATAAATAAGCGAATAAATGAATTTTCCCCCACAAACGGAGCCGATCGGTGTCCCGGCAAACGGGGCGAGGCGCGGAGGGCCCCGCGACCGCGCACCGGACGCCTCCTCTCCGCGGGTGCGGAGGTGCCAGGCCCCGGCGGCGGAGGAGACCCCGCGGGAGGATGAAGGGGTGCGAAGCCAAGCGCTTTGCCCGGGCTGGAAGCGGGGTGAGCCCGCCGGGCTGCCCCTTTTCTGTCGAAAATAACCGAGCGAGGAGCGGCCGGCGGCAGCTCCGCGCCGGCGTGTTGTTATTCAGTTATTTAGTTATTCGCATCTGTCTCGTTTCATATTTTTTTTTTAATTGAACCAGCTCGAACCCTTTTTTTTTTTTTTCTTTTCTGGGTAACTTTCAAGGACTACGTGGGATGGGGTGCTTTGGGAATTCATTTATCCCTTTCCGTGGTTTAAAATGAAAGGTTTCCAATATTTAGGAAAACCAACCCCGGGCAATAATTAACGTTGATGCTGACCGGTTCTCGTCTGCAGTGGGGAACTCCCAGGTAGAGCCCGGCAAGTCTGTCCCCTCCTTGGGTGAACTGTGGTGACACTGAAGGGTAAATTCCCGCTCGGAGGTGGCGGGGAAGCCTCGGCTCAGCCCTCGCCCGTCTCTGTCAGCTCCGCCGCCGGCCGCGCCGGGATAATTTGCTTATTCCCAGCAAGAACGGTGTTTGTTTTGGTCGGCCTTTTAAAGGAGAGGAAAAGAAAAAGAAAGGAAAAAAAAAAAAAAAAAAAGAAAGAGGAGAAACGTGAGGGCAAGGGAAAAGCGCTCTCGTTAAAATGGTGAGGAGCTTCCTCACCCCCGCTTTGCATTTCTCTCCTCCTCATCCTGAAGGTATAAGCCCTCAGGTCCGTGCTTTTCCCGAACTGAGCACCTTATTAGAAAGAAATAAAGAAAAAAATTAAAAATGAATAGCGAAGAGGGGATGGAGCCCACCTCCCGGGCTGGGCAGGGCGCTGCTCCTCCAGGACGCGGCCGCGGGCGGCTGCGAGCCCACGCGTTATAATTCTGCGCACTTGCTCCAGACTTTAGGGTATTAGTTGATTTTAGAGCCGGGTTTAAGGCTCCGTTCCGGTCCCCACACAGCTGCCTTGTCAATAAGGATCTGTTCCAAGCAGACATTCCTTCTGGGAGGACATTGCAGCTCTTTAAGACTTCATCTGCAACATCATAAGTACTAAAATAAAATGGCAAGGGAAAATTACCAGACACGCGGTCACGGGATATAGCAGCGCCCCGACTCCAGCGGGCACAGTAAAGTCACTGTACAGACTGGGTGGCAGGGGCTTATTTTAAACAGCCCCGAGACGCGAAGTACGTGGGAAAAACAACAATCCGGATTTAGGAAAATATCGGGACCGGCCTTTCCCATATCGTATCGCGGGCAGAAGCGGCGGGCAGGGAGCGGGCAGCGGGAGCGCCACCGGCCCCGCCCGGGAGCCTCGGCCCCAGCCGCGCTGCTCTGAACCCCGAGCGTTTAAACACAAAGAAATCCCAATCTCTTCGGTGGAGACGAACAGGTTTTAAAGAGCCCCGCGATGGTTATTGGCACCCGCGGAGCGAACTCGTTCTGGAATCAAAAGCGTTCTGGAGTGTGCTTAAAATACCGCTTTCGACTTATCTAATCAAAGATAAACACAGTCATAAAGACACCCTCTTCCCACCGCTCCCTGCCCTTATCTCACCGCATTGTCCCCATCTCCCAGCCCGCCCCGGCTACTGACAATAGATTATCTTTGCTTAGAGACTAATTGTTTTCTAATTTATTTTTTTTTAATAATTGCTTTTGAGCGAGGTGTGCAAATGAGGATTAAGCTAATTGAAGCGCCGCCGGTGGGTGAGGGTTTCTGCCCGCCGCCCCGCACGGCTTCCTCGGGGGCTCGGCGGGGCCGCCCCCACCGGGGAATGCCCCCCCCCGGTGGCCAAGAGAGCAGAGCGGGGGGCATGGGGGGGGGGGGGGAGGGGGGAGGAAGGGGCGCACGGGCCCCGCGTGTTATTTAGCTATTCACGAAAGCATTATTTATTCATCCCCGGCATTAAGGTAATTAAATAGGGGATGGCTTGGCAGGGGATGGCGGGGGAGGCAGGAGGTTTTTGGGGAAAAAACCCCAGAAGAGTGGAAGAAAGACAACGTCCGCCGGGAGCGGCTTCCCCAGGGATGCGCCCCGGGGGGTGCGGGGCGGCGGGTCTCCCCCCGCAGCCGCCGGCGGGGCCGCACCCGCGCAGAGGCGGCGGCGGGAAGCGCAGCCGCGGCGGCCGAGGCCGGGGCCGGGTCCCCGCCGCCAGGCCCCGCCCGCCCGTGCCGAGGCTCTGCCCGCCGGGCCGGGCTGGGCTGGGCTGGGCCGGGCTGGGCCGGGCCGGGCCGGGCCCGCCGCGGCGGGGGCCGAGCCGCGGGCGCCCAATCAGCGCGGCGCGGGGGCTCGGGCGCTTTAAGCGCGGCGGCGGCGGAGCGGGGACAAAGTCCCCCCGGCGCCGCGACGAGCATCCCCGCTCGCTCGCCGGACCGACCGCCCGCCCGCCCCCCCGGCTGCCCGCCGCGCCTCCCCGCTCTGGGGCCGGGACCGGGCCCCGGCTCGGCGGGCGGCTCCCCCCCGCCCCTCCGCCGCCGCGCTCCCGCGGGGTGCCCGCCGCCGCCTCCTCCTGCCTCCGCCGCCGCGCCCGGCCATGTCGATGCTGCCGTCGTTTGGCTTCACGCAGGAGCAGGTCGCCTGCGTCTGCGAGGTGCTGCAGCAAGGGGGGAACCTGGAGAGGTTGGGCCGGTTCCTCTGGTCGCTGCCGGCCTGCGACCACCTGCACAAGAACGAGAGCGTCCTGAAGGCCAAGGCGGTGGTGGCTTTCCACCGCGGCAACTTCCGCGAGCTCTACAAGATCCTGGAGAGCCACCAGTTCTCCCCCCACAACCACCCCAAGCTGCAGCAGCTCTGGCTCAAGGCTCACTACGTGGAAGCCGAGAAACTGCGGGGCAGACCCTTGGGCGCCGTCGGCAAATACCGCGTCCGCCGAAAATTCCCTTTGCCCCGCACCATCTGGGACGGCGAGGAAACCAGTTACTGCTTCAAGGAGAAATCCCGGGGAGTGCTGCGGGAATGGTACGCCCACAATCCCTACCCGTCCCCCCGGGAGAAGCGGGAACTGGCCGAAGCCACCGGCCTCACCACCACCCAGGTCAGCAACTGGTTCAAGAACCGGAGGCAGCGGGACCGAGCGGCGGAGGCGAAGGAAAGGTACTTGCCACCACCCTCCCCATCCTTCCCGTACTCCCTTTTCTCCCAGTTCCCCCTTGCCGGGAGCGAGCGAGAGGGCGACGAGCAACGGGATGGGAGCGGCGAAAATACCTCGCTCCCTCCAAAACCCCCCCGGTTTCCCCCCTCCTTAAACCCCGGAAACCCAAGTGGGTTTTCCACTCGAGATCCACCGTATTCCTCCCAACCCCACCTGCCCGCAGTGTGTGTGCGGAGCAGCCGGCCCCTCACCGGCCTCCCCAGCCTTTGTTTGCTGCCTGCCGCCCCGAGTAAACCGGGAACGACGCGGTCCCGGAGCCCCCGGGGAGGCGGTGGGGATGCCGGGTTGGGTATGGCCGGGGACCGGGCAGCGTAGCTGCGAAGCCCGGAGAAGGAGAGAGATGCCGTCCCGGGATGGAGAGGGGAAGAACCGGAGGGAGACCGGGATGGGGACGCGCTGGCCGGGTCCCGGGACGGGCCGGCGGCTCGGGCCGGCGCAGCATACAGCCGCGGAGGGTATCACCCCACTCTTTATCACCTCCCCACGGAGCCTCCTAGAGAAAATCCCGCACCCTGCTCATCCCCGGGCCGCGCTTTCTTTTTTAATTAAAAAGAGAAAAATCGCTCCCCCCCCCAAATCCCTTCTTCCTCCAACTTTCCCTCCGGTGAATTATCGGGCTGTGCGGTGTACACCTATCAACAGAAGGGTAAAAAGGGCTATCAAAATATTAGGTCTTTTTTTTCTTTTTTCCGTGGGGAGAGGCGTCTGCTCCCACGATGAAATAAAACCACGAAGGATTTCCTGGGGGCATCAGCGCGGCGCCCACCCCCGGCGCCTCCCGCCCGCCGTAACGTCCCCGTTGTGTTTGCTTGCCTTTCCGCAGGGAGAACACGGAAAACAACAACGCGGCCACCAACAAACCCAACCAACTCTCGCCTCTGGATGGGAGCAAACCCCTCATGTCCAGCTCGGAGGAGGAATTTTCTCCCCCCCAAAGCCCGGATCAGAACTCGGTCCTGCTCTTGCAGGGGAACCTCAGCCACGCCAGGAGCTCCGGCTACTCCCTGAGCGGCTTAGCCGCATCCCAGACCCCTCACAGCCTCCAAGGCCACCAGCTCCAGGACTCGCTGCTGGGACCCCTCACGTCCAGCCTGGTGGATCTGGGATCCTAAAGGCCCGCGGCGGGCGGAGGATCGGGAGAGGAGGTTTCGCTCGGGGACAGAGGCTCTGGGTTGTACATAGAGGACAGCACCCGGTTTTACAGCTCACCCGCTGATTCTTGACGGGACTTCTCGGCTCTTTCACACAACCCCACATCGGCTCCTGGTCCAGTTCCCTCCCAGCGTCTCCCACTCTCACCATCATTTTTATTTTATTTTATTTTCCGTGTAGCCAAAAGCTCCAAAGCGGCAGAAACCCTCAGGCCTTTGAGTTCAAATGAGCTGATCCCAGCGGGAATACAAAAGGAGAGGAAAAAAAAAAAAAGAAGAAAAAAAACCCCAAACCCAAAAAGTCCCAACCAAACCGAGTTGGATCCGATTCCACCCAAATAAATGCCAGCCCCGCAGCGGCGGCGGCACATCCCTGCTGCCGCCCGGCCGAGTCCCCGCGGGGCCGGCGAGGAGCTGGGACGGAGGCAGAGGGAGTGAACCGCTGTACCGAGCCCTGTGCTGGGGCGGGCGGAGGGAGGGGAAGTTACGTTTACATTTTTCATATTTAGCCTTACCAGAAAGATTTCGATGTAGTTTAAATTAAAAAAAAAAAGAAAAAAAAAAAGAAAAAGGTAAGAAAAAAAACCCCAAATAAGGCAGAAGCTGCAGTATTAGAGTTTCAACAAGTGCCTGTGTCTTATGGCGGCTGTGTGGGGCGAGCTCCCGTGGGCCCGCGCCCCTTGGCTTCCTTCTCCTCGGTGGTGAAACGCATCCATGTGGCTAAAAATTAAGAGAATAAGAATGAAAGTCGACGGCTGTTTCTTCCTGAACAAGAGTATTCCTCAGGCTGCCCCGCCAGCCCCGCGCCGCCTTCTCCCCTCTCTCCCCGCTCGCCGCCTTCCTCCCTCGGCTTGCAGAGAGCCCCCGGCCGACGCCGTCTGTCTCGAGTATTTGTTACCAAAAATCGCATGTGCTTTCAGGTTTATTTTCTATTGTACCTAAACAGTCTAAATTAAACAACGCTAATGGCAGAACACCCAGGCTACGCTTTTCTTTACAGGGGTGAGCCCGTGCCCCTCTGCCCACCCTTAAACCCTCTCCCCCCACCGATGGGCTGCACCGGAGGCGCTGCGGGGGGAGCGGCCGGTGCCTTCGTAACCGAGGAAGGAAAAGGAGAGGGGACCCAAGGGAGCGGCTTCCGTGGGGTCGCCCCGTGGGAGCCGAGCGCCCGGCCCGGAGGGAGCGGTTCGCCCCCGCCGACCGCCCCGTCGGGGCCTCGCTGCGGCCGGGCTGGTGGTGCCGCTCCCCCCTGCCGCTCCCCCCTCCTCCCCCCCCGCCCCCAGGCCGCCCCCGTTAGCGTTTTGCATCATTAAGTGCGTGTTTATTTAAGTCGCTGCCGTGTTTGCGCTCGGGGTCTTGGGCCATGGAGAAATGTCACCCTCTGCAGGAGGGTCCTGCCCGGCCGCGGCGCTCCGCGTCCCGCCGTTCGCTCCCCGAACGGGCCCGCTGCCCCCGGCACCCCGACACGCTCCAGACACCCCCCAACGCCGACCCCCACCCCCTTCGCCCTCCTCGGCTCCGGCTGCGGGGGACCCGTGGGGTCGGGCTGCGGAGACGGTGTCCCACCGCCCCTGCCGGGGGGGGCTGGGGGGGGTCCCCCAACTCTCCCGGCCTGGCCCCCTCGGAGCGCCCAGCCCGGATCCCCGCGCCCACCACCCTTTGGGGAGGCATGGCCGGGGGAGTTGGGGGACCCCCCAGCCCCCCCACGGCAGGACCCAACACGGCTCCGTGGGAGCAGGGCCCAAATCCCGCGCTTGGGTGCGCAAGCCGCGCGGGTGGGCGCGCAGCTGCGTGTCTGAGCGCATCCACGACCGCGGGTGGAGCCGGGGCAAAACCCGGTGTCGGAGAGCCCCCTCCCTGCACGGCGACCCCGGCTCCCAGAGCGGCCTGGAGCCGGGCCCCGCTGCGCGCCCCGCGGGGACGGTTCGGGGACGGGACGGTCCGTGCCGCCCCCCCGGCCAGCCTCGTCCTCTGCCCCACCCGGGGACCCTCATCGCCCTTCCCGGGGGTCTCATCCAGCACCGCCGGGATCCGCCAGGGAGCAGGGCGGCCCCCCACCCCAGCCCCTCGGGCAGAAAGGGGGGGAACCCCCGGGAAAGGAGGGAGGTTTTTCGGGTGAGCAGCCACGGGCTCTGCGCCCCGAGGATGGATAAGCTCCAGCTCCGTATTTTTTTCCAAGCCACGGACTCGGTGAAGAGGAAGGATAAATATTGCCGGGGGCTCCGGCCCCGCGCGGCAGGAAAGCCAAGCAGGGACTCGCAACCCGGGGGTTATTTTCAAAGCAAACGGCGCAGAGGCGCTTCGTGCGCGCAGGCGGCAACAGGGTTGACTTTCGGGGGAGGTGGGAGCTGCCGGGGGGGTCTTCCCGTCGCCCAACTCCACACCTACACCCCCGCCCCCAGCGCAGACCTGCGGGCCGGGGCTGCTGTAAGGCCCAATGGCTGGGGGGCGGGACCGCGCAGCACCGCGCAAGGATGCGCGCCGCCGCCCCCTCGGGCGCAGAGCCCTGCCCACGCCCCGACTCTCCGTTTCCCTAACGGCGAGAAGGTTGCCAACAGGCGGATGGTGGCAAGGGTGGGATGGAGGATGCTGAGGGACCCCCTCTGGAAATAAACCCGCAGCTGAGGAGGGCAGGTAGGACCAGGGAGGCCCTGGAGCTGAGCCAGGAGCAGGTTGCTGAGCTCTCCTCCGTTAGGCTTGACCTCGCGGCAAGCTTTTCACAGCAAAGTCAGCCCGGGGGTGTTCCTCACCTCGCTCTGCTTTGTATTTCCACCAGCAGGAAGGAGTTAATTCCCCCCCACACCCACACCCACTGCTCCCGCTCACCCCCCAGGACAGATTTCACACTGTGTCCAGGTCAGCCAAAAAAAGGGGGAGGAAATGGAGAACAGCGGAATGATTAATTCTACCTGCTTTTCCCATGAGTGATCACCTGCTTTCGGGGTCATGAATAGCAGGTAGCTCTCCCCGTCTCCAGCTCTGAGAGGCTCATTTGTTTGGTGACAGCTGAGTGACAAGACCTGAAATCCGAGCCCTCAACTTTGCCTGATGTGTGGATAAAACCCTGGATGTTCCCTCAAACATTTCAGGAAATGAAAGTTGTAACGCGATCCCTTGCGCGCCCACATCTCCCCCAGCAACACACAAAAGCTCAAAGGAACCTTCTCGGATTAAATTCAGCCTGGAGAGGATGGAAGGAAAATGGAGAGCAGGCTGAGAAAGCTGGAACTGGCAGGCTTTTCTTCAGCACTTATTGGAAATGTCTGTCCAAAGCAGGGATTTAGAAAGGTCACCTCTACCGTAAGAGTCTTTTCCGCCGTCGCAGGGGCAGCCCGCTTCTCCCCAGCCTACCTCCACGTTGGGGGCAGCCCGGAGGGGCATAGGGGGGGTTTACACTTAGATTTCCCGAGCAGGAAATTCAGTGTATAAAAACAAACGCCCAAAGAGAAAGCCAGCGCCCCCTCGTCTCTCCTCATTTCATTTCCAGGGTCACGTTGAGCCAGCCTTGTCCCACGCATGAGCCGCACGCCTGCTCTGCCCCTGCCCGGCTCCTCTTCACCGCTGGCCTCCGGCCCCGCAGAGGGGCAGGTATGGCCCTGCTCTTGGCCCCCACCACCCAGGGCCACGTGCTGGCAAATCCTCCGCAGAGGCTGGCGGTGAAGAGCGAATGCTCGCTCAGCCAATGGATTTAAATGCGACGTTTCCAGGCCCGGCTCCCTAAAGCATCCCCAGCTGCAAACACCCGGAGCGGCGAAGGGGTTAGGAGAGCTTTGTGCACTGTGTCTTTGCAAACCAGGCATGCTCAGCCGGACGTCGGAGCTTCGTTCTGAGCGGACAGGTTTGGGAACGTCAGCAGAAGGATCAAGGCAGGGTGTGTGGGACAGGCAGGATAGGGCCAAGCATCTGCACTGCCTCGCTCCCGGGTAGATGGTTTTCTCGAGCCTCCTGTCACTGTGCAGCCAGCGGCTGCTCGCGCTGTTACCTGGCCTGAAGATAAAGCACCATCTAACAACTGTTTAACTATTACTGAAGCACTTCGGATTCTGCAGGCCCATAGAGAAAACAGCACACGCCCTGGGACTGCACTTCTCCCTTACTCCTGCTTTTCTCCAGTGAGCGGAGAGCAGCTCACGGCATGGCACAGGTGGAAAATCTCCCTGCCCACCTACCCGGTACGCTTTGCCGTTGGTAATTTTGCATCCAAGGAAGGGCTCGCCGTGGGGTGATGCCATGGGGGGCTGCACCTCCAGAGGCAGGTGTTTTAACCTGCTCGATTCACACGGATATCGTTAACAGCAGGAGCGGTAAAGGTACCGTCCATACAGTGCCGCCTAGAGCAATCCATCTTCAAGTGTGGATTTTGCTATTCCTGCTGGGGCTGAAACCACCAGATTTTCTGAGGACACCAGGTGCTGTGTGGGGAGAGCAGGGGTGGCAGAGGCCGGATCTACAGGAGCTTTGGTTCAGCTCAAGCGTGCAAGGTAACCTGAGACACTGTCATCTTTCCCAACTGGACGTGGACACAATTTTAAATATGGAAATGGAGGAAAATTTGCTTTAATCTTCAGGCAGGGAGAAGAAATTACCAGGCTTCCCAGAGATTAGCAGCGCTCGCCCCAACAGCAGCCTGATGCAGGCTGGAAGGAGGGTGCCAGGCTGAACCCCCAGCTGTGCCTGTGCCACCCCTTCCAGCTGGACTTGTCACCAAGTGCAGGAACATTTCCTCTCTTCCTGGGGTCTCTAGCATTTGCTCCCACCTCCCCGAATTTTAAATTGATGTTGAACTTTCTCTGAAGCATATAATCCCAATCCTAATAATGAGGTTAAAGAGGCAGGTTTAGTTCAATTACAATTTCCTGTTTTCACGTGTCCAATGCCCCCGGAAAATGCCTCCACAGGCAGCGTGGCTCCTTCCCATCTCTGCCTCGGCTTCTCATCCGCAGCCTAGTCCTGCAGGGATCAGGGCTGCATTGGTACGGCGCCGTACCTGCTCAGAATCCGATGGCTTTCAGCCATGATAGGAAAGCAACACAAAATCCTCACGCCCGCTTCTCAGGATGCAATAAAGGGGGAAAACTCCTCTTTTTCTGACTCAAGGCTGGAAAAGCTTTTAAGCTGGTAGCTGGAGCGCCTGTCCGCCCTGTTTTACAGGAGGGGGAACTGAGAGCCAGGGAGACGACAGACCTGCTGAAGGTCAGAGCAAGGGCAGATGACGAAGCCGGGAGGGCGGCTGCCCTGCGCCGGCGGCTGGTGCTCCATGCGCCCACGCTGCCTCCCTTTATAGTCCCCATAATAAGTCGCTGCCGCTTATCATTATGTAATGTAATATTCCTAATAATACAAGACAAAACCAATTGACTAAAAAACAATGCCAAATGAGGCCTGTGGCTAACACTCCCTGAAGGAATTGTCTCTTTTCTAGAATTGAAAAAAAAAAAAGAACCCAAGCAAATTAGAAACAATTGAAAAATGAAATCACATCTGCAAACCATCAGGGCGCTTCTCCTGAGCCCCCTAGGATGCCTGTAGTCCCCCTCTTGCTCTCGCTGCCTGGTCCGGGGTGGTGGGTGTCCCAGGGACCTGCAGCACCGCTCGTGCAGGCACGGGAGGGATTTTGCGGCAGTGCCAGGGCTGCGGATGGGCATGGCTTCGGCGTGTGCTTCATTCAACGGAAGGACCATAGAGCAAGTCAAAGATGTATTTAGGGAATTAAGGTCTTCGTATGCCTAATCTCTCCGAGCCAGCAAGGAAGCAGGAAGAGAAAGAGCACAAGAGGGAGGGAGCACCAGTTTAAAAAGTGCTGTTCCCTTCCTGGGAGCCCTCTGGGGTTGGGCAGAGGTGCTGGCATGAAGAAGCCACAGAACTTGCCCAAGTGCTCGCCCACGGGCTGCTTGGTTCCCCATAGCCAGAGGCTGCCTCTGCCCACCCCAGCAGGGCTTCGCCTGCATGGCTCTTCAGCAAGGGCAGAACCGAAGGGAGCAGGAGCTGGGAAAGGTGCAGGCTCAGCTGCGCTCAGCTGCTGGGGACACTTCTGTCCCCTGGCGTGGTGGCTTCCAACCCTGTTGGCACACCAGGCCGTTGGTGGTTTGTGCCATGTGCTCTTTGTGGCGGAGCTGAGGTGGGGATGCCCTGCTCCTCGGAGTGTTTGGCGGCTGTCGAGCGCACGACGGGGAGCAAGCACATGGTGGTTTTATGCTGCTGGGAGGGCTCCGGCGGGGATGCACACCCCTGCTGGGAGGGCACTGTGGGAGGGAGGGATGCCGAAGCTTGAGCCAGGAGGAATCTCTGTGGGCAGAAGTGCCCCTCAAGTTAAAGTCTCCAGGGGACTAGGAGGTGCTTGGTAGGGAGGTGGGATTATTTATTGGAGGGAAGAGCAGGCAAAGGACGTAGGGATGCTGGAGTATGTTGTCTCCAGGATGCACTGTGCCTAATGAAGTGAACAGACGTACTCAGTGCAACATGTTGGCCAGGAAGCTGATGCCACCCTGGGCTGTACCAGCCCCTCCTATTACCCTTGTGTGTGGGATCTGCTTCTGAGGCTTCCAGGTCCAAAGGGCAACTTGGATGAGGTTCAAAGACCCTCCAGAAGGGCAAAGGCAAAGGAGGGCATAGGGAGGGGGGGGGAGCCTCTCGCCCTGAGACTCCCACCTCTACTCTGCCTCTGAGCTCCCTACCTAAGGCAGGGCCGGGGATGAAGGAAACCTTTCAGCAAAGGGGCTTTGGGGCTCTGTCGCTGGCCCACTTGGCTGTCACAAGCCCATGGGAACTTGGTAGTGGGGTGGTGGGGGACAGCGGTGCAGCCAAAGCCCGCGACAGCAGACGTGATGGTCATGGTGAGGATGGTCAGCAGCTGGTCACTCCCACTGCCCCACTCTGGCCTGCACCCACCCATCACCTAACTTAAGCCTAAAAGGGAGGAGTATCAACCCTCTGCAAAGTCTGTGATGACTTTCTGGGAGGTATTTAGTAGGCTTGACCTGGGCCCATGGCACACCAGGTGTCCAACCATCCCATCACGGTAGTCCCTTGTGTTTCATGGATGTGTCAGATTTGGTAATTTATCCTGGAGAAGGGAAGAAGTGATGTTACATGATCTGAAGGCATTAGTACAAGGGAGTTTTCTTAAAATTCTCTAAACCAGGAGAAGACAAAAGGAAAGCTGGCACCTGAAAGCTGGAAATAGGACTGAAACACAAGGTTTTCCCACAGTGAAGGTAATTCAACATCTAGGCAGTTCAATGTGCACGCAGTGGCTCCCTCGCCACCGCAGGGTTAACTTCAAACCCAAAATGCTTTCCAAAAGACACACTCTGACTTGCACGGTGACTTTTTGTGCCAGGTCCCAGTGACGTCCCTGAGCCCCAGCATGGAGGTCGTATGGGCACCTTTAGTCGCTGTTGCCACGTCCCCTTGGGTGGCACACGAAGGGATCACCCTGGGAGAGGAATGTTGTACGTCACGGGGTGGGACCCCCAGTGTCAGTGCCAGCTGCAGCACATGCTGTCCTCGAATGTCCGAATCTCTGAGTCTGCACTCACTGGTGTTTCTCTGGGTGATGTTTTGGGGGCTTTGCTTTGCTCAGGATGCCTCTCTGTCCTCACCCCCCTCTTCTGCCAGGGTTACGTAGCCACAGCTATTTGCTGATGGCCTCCGCGGAAACCGTATATCCTGCCTTTGCAATCGGAGACCAGGTGCCCACGCAGTTGCCAGATTTGAAAGAGGAGCTGGCAGAAGGGGAAGAAGCCAAAACGGGTGCACGGAGAGAAGGGGAATCACATCCACCCCAAATTGGGACCCATTTCATCCTCTCACAGAGAAGAATTATAATGGGATGGGGGAAAAAAGCCCTATTTACAAGAAATCTCTCAAGGCAACAGGCAAGTGGCCGAGGGCCGGGGGCAGATTTACGTTGAACCTCCTGCCCAGTGATCCATGAGGCAGGCTTGGCTGCTCAAACAATGAGCCGGGAAAGAAAGCTGAAATGATGGTCACCAGGAGAACCTGAAACCCGCTGTGGGGAAAACAAATAAATACAGCGAGAGGAGCCTTCCCCATCCCAGCTGAGGCAATCTGTGCTTATGCA
Organism: Rhynochetos jubatus; assembly: GCA_027574665.1. Lineage (NCBI taxonomy): Eukaryota > Metazoa > Chordata > Aves > Eurypygiformes > Rhynochetidae > Rhynochetos > Rhynochetos jubatus. The sequence continues at coordinate 139,120,606 of CM050648.1, read as the reverse complement.
ACCCTACCCGAAGGCTCCCTATCTCTGTGTACAATCTGGGCTGATAAGATTGTTCTCCGCTGAAAATCAAAACCACAGGGATTCCAGGCGGCTCAGCCGGAGTCAGATTGTCCACCTGAACACCGGGGCACTTTCATGTGGAAAAATAATAGAAGGGTTATTTTGCTGAAATAAGGAAAGACGGAGAGAGATGGAGGGCCCTTGGCTGGTTTGGAGGAGAGAGCTGCTCCGGTGCTGGATGCGTGCAGCATGGCAGGGATGCGTGCAGCATGGCAGGGATGCCAGCGAAGGGCACCATCCCAAGGGCGAGATGTCTCCATAGGGTGACAATTGCTGCCTGAAGCTTTGGAGTAGAAAAGCAATGGGCTCTTGCCCAAAGCTGACTGTTTTTTAGCGAAAATTCCTTCCTTGAGGGCCCAGGGACTTGCAATTGGCAGCTCTGGTACAATAAGCCCGCAAAACAGAGTCAAGCGAGTGATGGTGGAAGCAATCGCAGCCAGCGAGACGTAGGCCACTTTTAACATTGTTTGGGTGGAACAGCATATGTTTAATATCTACACTGAATGGGAGTCAGAATACATAAACATATCATATACATATACGTGTACATATAGAGATAAATGCACTGGATAGAGCCACTCTGTAGAACAACTCGCCTGAGAAGCCATTTCCATGGACGAGATGTGCAGGATTAGATCAGCGTTTGCAGTTATAAAGTAGACATTGGGGGTTTTGTGTCTATTGTAGTTGAAAAATCCGTGGTTTTGGGCATGTGCCACAGCGCCTGGCTGATCAGATCCCTTCTGCTCTGAATGACAGATCAGTCTTTCTCTCAAGAAAAAACTTGTTATCAAATCCTGTCCAGGAAAAGTTGTTATTTGGGAAAAATGTCAGCAAGGGATTGCTTGGTGATGCTGGAGGTGGAACCTCCTTCCACTGAGATGGGAATGGGATGATTGGATCCTGAACCCTGCGGCAGAAACAGGAGCTTAAATGCCCACCTAAACCAGTATTTGCATGTATTTGTGCATTTAGCGCCCAGTACCAACCGTTCATGAGTTTTAAACGCTGCTGAGCGAATATGGATAGTGGAAATGTCCGTTGGGGTATTGGATGAGACAAGGCTGGGGAGCTGGTATCCCAGCCCCTGCCAGATCCCTACACCAGGGACGAATAGGCACCCTAGTGAAAAGCAGTTTGGAGCGCTGTGTCTCCTCCTACAGCCCTTGCTCACTTGTTGCAGCTCCATAATGTGTCTGATTTTGTGTCTCTCTCTGCTGCAGGAAAAACCGTGTGAGCAAGAAGGGGATTAGCTCAAGTGGGGTCCAACAGCCAGGGTGGCCTGGCCTGGACACGCGGAGTTGTCACCTCAACTTCCCCTGCTCTAACGTCCCTCCAGTTGCAGCAATCCTGCTGTAAAAAAGAAATCTCCGTAAGACCGTGTTTGCAGATGGAATATATCCCTTTAGTCTTGCAGAGGTACCGTGTTCCCACAGCCGCTGCTGGCCCATGGCTGGCTGGGCAGGCAGCGCTGGAATAGTGCGCTCACACGCAGACCCACACGGAGTTATTTGGGTGACTGTGACAAGAAACACAGCCCTTTATCCTGCCCACGGGCAGCGCATGCTGCAGCAGCCATCCTTCTCCAGGGCTTGGTGTTCCTGGCAAAGCTTATGTGAAATGAAAATGCCTATAATTTTCTAAAATTCCTTAATCCTGCTTATTTTCTCCCTTTCCCCGAGAGATCGGAAGCCGCAGTGGTCTCCTCAAGCCCACCCACTAATTACAAGACATGAGCTCAACCAACTGCCAGCCAGAAACAACATCATGAGACCAAACACCACTAACCAGCACTGAACGCTCACAGCAAACTGCTGGAAAGCCAGTCATGAAGAGCTGTGCAATCATACACCAGCCAAAGAAAGAAAGAAAGAAGGAAAAATATGCTTTTATCCATTCTCCTGCGGCCATCCTGACTTCTCCTGGGCCACCAACCAGCTACTGCAATGTCTGAGTCCCGCTTGTCTGTCTCACCCCGGGATGCTTTCTTAGGTCTCTCTTCTTTACCTAGCCACCAGTTTTCTTCCAATTTTGACCCGATTATCTTTCAAATTTGCTTGAAAAGGTCAACCCCTTCAGCAGTGCCAGGGAGAATGGGAGTTTCTAGCAGGAGGGTGGCATTTAGCAGAAAGAATCTTCTCTCTGGAGAAATCAGGGCAGGCAGAGCCCTGAGGAAGTCAAGCTGAGCTCACAGAGCGGTGTAGGATGGGACGAGGCTATGGTGCATCCATGGTTATATTCTTAGCAGGCACAACTGGAGAGGCTGGTATGAATTCGAATCGTGAATCAGTATCATTCACGGAAAGAGGTTGTTTTTGTAAAATGCTGTGTTCACATTCATGCTTCTGCAGCACCTTGGGTTCCTTCCCTAAATCCCCCTGCTCTGCAGCGGCTGGTGGTTGCACCTTGTCCGGGATACCTTGATTTCTTGGACTGTTTGCCTCCTCCTGCTTTCCCTCTTTGCCAGCAACAGGCATCTTCAGCCTCTCGCCCCCCACAAAGCGAGTCCCATCGCCCCAGGAGTGAGGAGGGGGCTTCTCTCCTCCAGGTTTTGCCCCTGTGCTCACCGAGCACACGGTTTCCCTGACCATCCTGCTCTGGGGGATGATATCCCAAGCTCTTCTGCTCCGCGACACGTGGAATCATGAGGGTTGGCGGGGTCCCACGCGGGGGGATGCGCCCGGGAGTGTAGGGGGGCTGCTGTGCCTTGTCCTTGGTCTGGGAGTGGGAGTGAGTGGGAATGGGAATGTGGGAGCTGGAGAGGGAACGAGCAGGCCGGCATCTCCCGTGGCGGCTGCGGCGCGTTCCCGGGGCTGCAGTGCCACCTGCTGTCACCGCCGCCCTGCGCCGGGGACCCCACCGGCTCCGCGGGCACATGCGTGGGGTGGGGGGGGTGGGGGACGCGCCGGTCACCGGTCTCCCCCCGCCCTAAGGATCAGCGCAGGGTTGTTTGGGGAACAAAGATAAGATACCGGGTTAAGGAAGAAAAAGGCAGGGGGAGAAAGGCGGTGTTGGGTCATGGGGATGGAGGGAGAAGCACCCACGGGGCTGGGCGTGGGGATGTCCCCACGCTGTCACAGTGTGGGGGACAGGAGGACCCAGGCACCCTGCAGGCATGGCTTCTTATCTCTTTCTGGACAGTCGGACGTGGTCTCTTCCTTCCTTCTGTGCTTAGGGACTTTAGCCAGTGTTACCCCAAATTATCACTGCTCCTCGCTGGCTGTGTGAAGAACCTGGATTTCCCCCCATGTGTGGGTGCTGATGTGGCCCAGAGCAAGTTGCCCAGTCCCACCGCTCTGACTCTAGCGCTTCTCAGCCTAGAAAGACAAACATCCCCTCCTGGGTCACCCACCGTTGTGATTAACCTCTCAGTAAGGAGGAGTTTGTGGCCTGAAGAAAAGCCCAAAGGAGATGCCATTGCTTCCATTTATGTTGAAAAAAAGGATGGAAACCTAAAGAAGAACTAAAAAATAAAAGAGCAGGGAGATCCTAGCTGCTGAAAATGAAGCCTTAGGGGAGAAAAAAATGCTCTGGAAAGCCAGATCCAGACCGGCTGGGCAGCTTTCAGAAACAACAACAACAAAGTTTGGAGGAAACCAGATACTCGCCATGAAAATTTGCAATCCTTTGTTGAACAAATGTTTCCATGGAAAAGCTCTGTTTACCAGTCACTCATCCCATGGCTGGAAGGGATGCTGTGCAGCTGGGCAGGCAATGCCCGGAGGAAAGGAGGGGAGCAGACGCAGCCCCACAAAACCTGGGCCCAGCCAGGAGAAAGCAGCGAGCTCCTGTTTGCCTTTTAATCCTCTGCCCGTGTGGGTTAGTGTAGGAAATGCATTGATTTCTCACAGGCAACCCGCTTTTGGGAAAGGAGAGCTGCCAAGGGCCTGATCCTGAGCAGGTTGCAGGGTGAAGGGTACAGCTACGGCAGTGTATGACCAGAGGATTGGGGTACGCAGGGGCCAGTGGAGGAGCCTGCTGGGATTTTTAGGAGAAACCTGTTGGAAAAGCTCAGCAGGGCCAGCCTTGGTGTGGTCACACACTCAGAAATGCATGATCAGGAGCAGGGGAGGAAACACCCCATCTTTGAAAGCTCCCACTCACACGTTGAACAACCCAATTTACTTTTTCCCCGGTGGAGATGAGAAGCGGTGGTGCGTTTCCATCAGTCCTCCATGAGCCCGTTGCCACATCTGGCTGGGATCCAGATGGGCACAGCCTTCCGAGCCAGGGAGGTGCAGGCTGCCTCCGCCTTCACGTTTTCTTACAGTGCCGCTGGGACCAGCAGGGGAGAGCTGTGAAAGGGAACGGCTGGATTTGAATCCCACTGCTTGGACCCAGACAAAATGAGACGGGGAAAGTAAAAACAGGGGAAATTTGGCGGCGGCTGCTCCTTTTGCAGGCTCCTTGCATTGGGTCGTAACAAACCAGCCCACGGAGAGGTGGGCACGTTACCGTCTGCTGTGCCGTGTCCTGGGGAGACGGGGAAAGGGGCCAAGGAGAGACCGGATCCTGGAAAGCAGCCCGTGCTGCCTGCCAGCGTGTGCTGCCAGAGGTGGGAAGTGGGGAAAGTCATGCACAGCCTCCCCACCTCCACTGCTGCCATCACAGGGTGTGCGCAGGGAGCACCTGGGCATCTGCCTGCCCTGCACCCCCGTTTTGGCACATGACGCCGAATTAGGTGTCTCGTTCCCACACAGGGCAAAGGGGTTTGGGGCTTTCACTGTGCTTTGAGTCTTTTAGGGCTTAGCCTCTTAGGGTTGCTACACTTCATCCTGCTCTTGGCTGCACCCCTCTCTCTTCCTTGCCCTGTTGCTCCCTGGCTCGCTGGGAACCCTTTCTGGCTGCTCCACAGCCCAGCACCCTCGACGAGGGCTGTCCCTTGCTCTGTGTATCTCCAGCTCTGTTTTTGGTGGGAGCCTGTCTGCTGTGTTGTCGTTTAGGAGGCTGTGCTGACAAACGCCAGCCAAGTCCCCAGCGGGGACTTGTCTTGGTCCTCCCCTGACGCCCATCTTCAAGCTCGAGTGCGTGTTTGGGTTTCAGCAGTCGTTAAGGCCCTGTCTGGTCCTCATCCTGGCCCCTTCCCCACTTCTCCTTCCCCCCCAAAGACGGTAAGTGCCTCTTCAGCATGCCCTGCTCCAGCGTCTCATCTCAACAGGCCAAGTATTCATTCCATGCCAAACTGGCAAGCAGCTCGCTTTCCTGGCACGTGGCCTCCTTGGCTCCCCCTCCAGACTGATTTCTTTTATTTTTATTGTTTTATTTTTCCCTGTCTTTAAAATTCACCATTGCTTTTAATTAGGTGGCCGTGGACTTGCAGCTCTGGTGAGACCAGAGGGCTTCCAAGAGCAGGAAAGGGGAGGTCTGGTGTGGTGGGTCTGGTGGCAGCAATGCCAGGGCCCCGCTCAGGGCGATCCAGCTCATCTGGCTTTCAAGAAATTGAGAGGGGAACTGCTCTGAGTCAAGGGCCAAGAGGTAGCCGAAGTGTTTTCTTGTATTCCACATCACTCCTGGCCTCCCTGCGGCTCCTGGCATTCCACCATGGAAATACCACCTTGAGGAGCCAGTGCCAGGGTGAGGTGCATGTTAATGCCAGAGAAAGCAAGGGGGGCAGGTTCCCAGCCCTGTGGAATGGGTAAAAGATGGGGGAAACAACAGAGAAAAAGTGAATGTCCAAATGTCTCATGTAGAGCCTCGGTCCTGGAGGGGCTTGGATCCTCCTTGCAGAGAAGGTGCTTGTGCAGAGGAGCCCTGTGGTCAGCTTGGAGAACATGGAGGCAGGTCCCAGCCCTGCTGTGGCTTCCTGGGGGAATGTTTAAAGCCATCTCTGAATGACCCCATGCCCATCTCTGAAATGGATTCCCCATGGAGGCTTTGTGTACCCCACGCTCCCTGCCGATACGGGCCAGCCGGGTGCAGAGTCTGTCCTGTACAGCCTTCCCGCTGCAAGCCGAGCTATTTGAAGCGCTAGCTAATTCCTCGAGGCAAAAATGGAAAAAGAAACTACTTTTCTACCATTGATTGCATATGATGTAGGTGTGAGGGGCTGAAGTGCTGCGAGGAATCTGAACCAGCAAAGGATGGATCAGGGAGTTGATTTTCAATGGTTTCGTCTCTGGATATAAGTTTTGCAGCAAGCAAACAGCTCTGGATTGACACGGTTTGCAGGGCCATCCTGAGACAGTTCCCAGCTAACCAAGGTTTGGCTCCCACCAGGACAACACTGATTTGGGATGTACAGGAGACATGTCTTCTCCCCCCAGATCTGGGTTGATGTGGTTCCTGCCTCGCTGAGCACCCTGGGTCAGCATGGAAGCAGGTCAGAGGGGTGAGCAACCTCTGTCAGGAGCTGAGAAGGGTTTGGGATGGGGCATCTGCTCCCGGGACAGCATCTGCATCCAGCTCCTATGGGACTGAGCCCTGAAAACCCTACACGCCTTGCCAATCCCCCAAAATATCTCACTCCCTCCACCCTGCTGCTGTTCTTTCATTTTATTTTTAGATCTTCTGCTCCTGTTAGCTCCTTTCTATTTGTTTTTGGTTCTTATTATTCCTGGCTTCTCCCAGTGTTTTGGTTTCCCTCCTCAGCCCTCATCCGGATGTTTATTCTCGCTGCTTGTTTTTATACTTTCCCAAGGTGCCTCCTGGGTGTAGCTGGGCAGAGCTCTGTGTTTGGACTGGGCAGGCACTCTCACATAGCTGGGAGAAACAGGGGGAAACCAAGCTGCTCTGGGAGAGGAGAAGACCTGGGCACTGTAGCCTGCTTTTCTGCCTGCTCTCCTTCTCACCTGTGCATCTCAGCTGCTTGCCAAGGGTGAGCAGAGTGCTCGCCCCGTTTAGGAGCGCAGCTGGTATATGCGTGTGGCAGCTTCTTTAATAGAAGTACTAGCAGCAGGGTGAAGAGGGTAGTGAGTGGAAAGGAGTTAGCCCACTTCCGAGGAATTCAAAGGGACAGGGTGATGTACCCAAGGTCACATGGAGGATCTCTAGCAGCCCCGGGAGCTGCTTTTCCCGTGACTCCGTTTGACCTCATTGCCAACGTGGTTGTGCCTTGGGGTATCTTGAAAATGAGATGTTCAGGCCGTTCAGTGCCTCCACCTACTAAAACATAAAAGGTTTTCTTTTTGCCTCATTTTAGGATAAATACACCCAAGGCTGGCTCTGTCCCTTCCATGCTCATCACTTTCCCACACAAGTTGTGCCTGGATGTCTCAGTGCATCTCCTCATGCATATTCATCCTGCTCGTCCAGAAATGTTTCTCAAGCTTTTTTGGGGCTTCAGCTAAGACAGATCCTCATAGAGACACAAAAAGCCACTACATTGCCACATGGACCTACTGGCTAAGAGTGCTTATGTGAATGAGGTCTGCCTTTGCCCCTGGTTTTGGAGGCAGGGACTGCAGGGTGCATTTGGGCAGAGTGGTGGGCGCTAACTGTGCACTCACTTGTGGGAATGAGGCTTTCCTCTCACCTACTGCCATCAGGGTTACAATAATTCCACACCCCATCGGCTTCTCTCCATTTTCATATTTGTTAGCCTGTTAGAAAGTTTTTCCATTTTCATTTTTGTTAGCCTGTTAGCAGCTAGAAAAAACTGTGTGAAAAAAACAGTGTGAAAAAGGCACTGTAATTTCTCATGTGAGGAGCCGTGGTGACTCTGGGTATTTTATCATACGCATCTCACATCCCCCACCGTGTTTGCTGAATTTCAGATAAACACAAGCACACGCCTGCATTTGCTGCAAGAACTGTCTTGGCTTCCCTTGTTAAATTATTTATCCCAGTGCAAGGGCATAGATTTTTATTGATTTTATTCTTTTGTCATTCATTTGTGTTCCTCTTCCCATCCTACAGCCTTCTGCTGGTGAGGTGCCCGGCGCTGCGTGGCCATGGGTGTAGTGCAGCCCTGTGCCTTCACTGGGGACCAGGGAGCCCCCAGCAAGGAGATGCTTGTACCCTGCGGATAGGACAAAGCCGTTCTCTGGTGCCTAGATATTTATTTGAAGAACCACTCAGTCATGAGAGCGATTCAACAGTCTGGAGCGGCCTTCCACATTTTCCGTATGGTTACAGTGAAATTTGCATTTGAGACTTTAAAGGGCTGGCAGGGAGCTCTGCGCCTGGATATATATATATATACAGCTTTTTATTGCTCGACTTCAAAGAGGTTCAATAACGGGAGCGAGCGTTCAGGTAGGGAAAAGGTCTTTCTTCTTTCCATGTGCAAAACCGTGCCAGAGGACACAAAGGCATCCCCGCGCACACAGAGTTACGGGGCTCTGGGGACACACAAACCAGAGCAGGCTGAGGATTTTGCATCAAAAATATTATTATTTTTGGATGGAAATGTCAGCTGACACAACAGCCCAAGCTGTCAGGATCCTTTAGGACTGGGGGGGAATCAAAATGAAAAGCACTTCAGTTTGCTGAAAGGAACCAAGACATTGCAATTTTTGGTCCGTCTGAGGCCAAAGTCCAGCTGCCTGCAGGGTTTCACGAGAGCTGGGGTCCGGTTGCTGTGGACATCAACTCCTTGCGTGAGTCGGACCCATCATCAGGTCACATCCCTAAGCACAGGGACGGGGAGTCCAATCTGAGGGGCTGACCGAGGGCAGGGTGCTCCCCAGTGGGTCTGTCCCCAGGGACTGGGCCTCCCCAGTGTCACACTCCAGTCTGAATTCAAATCAGTAGAAGAAATGTAAACGTCTCACTTCACAGGCAGAAAGTCACATCCCTCACGCTTAAAACTTGGCAATAAATTGGAGTTTTCTGCATGCGTCCATGTTTTTTCTGTATTTTTTATTCCACGGGCAGAGCTGATATTTTGTTGTGTGCTCCCTCCTTGGGATGAAAGCGAGTGTTGGAAAATCATGGGAAAAAATATCATTCATGTTTTAATATGGAGAAATTTGGGTCATTTGCATTCCAAAATATCGCTCAGCCTCCTCCAGGAAATTACACCCAATGCAGGGCCTCTCCTGTGACATGCTTGCAGGCATCCTTCCCTGTCTTTCCTTGTGACAAAAAAGGCCCATTTGTCTGATTCCCCGGTTTCTCTGTCATCCCTTTTGACCCCCTTGTATACAGGCGCACAGGCATACGCATATATGCATACCAGGGGTATCACTTTGCCCTTATCCCCGGGTAGGAGCATATCGATTGCCATTGGTTGGAGCAGCTGAGAGCTGCATATATATGGCCATATGTGCACAGGGCCATGTCTCAGAGGTCTTCCTATGTTTTTGGGCCTAACCTTTTCCTCCTCTGGTTTCCACCCCACCGCTGCAGAGGGCAGCTGCCAAAAGGGCATCGCTGCACGCCAGCTCCATGGACACAGCTCATGCCTCTCCAAAGCTCACGTTGCTTCCTGTTGAAAGCTGATGGCCTATTGAGTGGTCCGTGAGCTGACACACAAGCTGAGGTGAGGTGCATCCCTGGGTGCCGATGTGCTCCTAGAGCCAGCGCCTGTCTGTGCCCTGGCGCCTCCATGCACCCTCAGACCTAGCAGCATCTCTGCTCCTGAGCAGAGCAAGGAGGCCAGGCCCCCTCCAGTGCCTTTTATTGCTTCTGCTGGGTTTAGGCAGGAAAGAGTTAACTTTCTTCACAGGGGATGGTATGAAGCTGTGTTTCTGGATTTACCCTGAGAAAAGTACTGATAAGGTGTCTTTTTAGCTGGCGTTGGGGAATGCCTGCACCAGATTCGAGGTCTTTCTCAGCTTCTGATACTGCAGCTGCATTCCCAACTCTCTCACTGCAAGCAGTGTGGGGGACACAGTCCAGACAACCAACCCAAACTGACCGAGGGAGTACTTCATTCCATAGCACCTCATGCTCGGTACTTAAGCGGGTAGTGGACTCGGGGACTATAACTCTTTGACTCTCTCCTTAACTCTTTTGTTGGCTCCTTAATTCTTCTGTTAGCTCCTTAACTCCTCTGCTAACTCTTCGTTAACTGCTTTGCTGGCTCGTTCGTGTGTTCGTTTGTTAGTGGGTCAGTTAACTTTTCCAGTCGTGCCGTCACTTGTGAGGCTCACTTGGACTCTGCTGTGATCTCCTTCGGGCTCGGGCTCTCAGGCTCTGACTCTCACTGCTCGGGATCTGGCTGTGCATCAGTCAGCGGGTGGTTGTAGCATACATTTTATTTTCTACTATTTTAATTACTTATTATTAGTAGTATATATATATATAATTCATTTAGATTCAATTATTAAATAGTTCTTATCTCAATTTTACAAGCTTACTTGTCTTTTTCCTCCGATTCTCCCCCTCCGCTGGAGGAGGGGTGGGAGGGAGGTGTGAGAGCGGCTTTGTGGTATTTTGCTAACTGAGGTTAAACCACAACACTGCACATGTTAAACTATTTTAAAGAAAATTTTCCAGAAGAAGCTGGTACTGGCGGGGGAGGCAGCAGCCCTCCGTCTCTCCGCACTGCTCTGTCCTCCACCGCAGACCCCTGTGTATCTGTTTCCCATCCATGAGCGAGACCCACACGTGCCTGCGGATGCTTCATGGCTGTTTCACGTCTGCCTGGTCCTTCCTGCACCTGGGAGAGTGAATCAGGACAGGGCTGAGGGCAGGATTTCCACTGCTCCACAGAGCCAATCCACCTCCTCCCAGGCTGTTTCACTAAATGAAAATAAGACAAATGCAGCAACTCCCAGAGCCCCTTGCCAGCCATGTTTGCGGGGGCTGGGAGAGCAGCGGGGCAGGGACCATCTCCTCCCAGACTGCTCTGGCATTGCAGCAATGCCAGCATCCTCCTAAAAAAAAGGCAAACAATGGTGATAGTGCTCAAAGGAGCCTCAGAGCCATCTTGTTTGCACTAGGGGAGTGGGATGGCGTTACACCCAGGCTTGACTCCACGTTTCCCTTTGGACCATTCTTAATGGTAAAGAGAAAGGTGGTTGATTTATTACTCCTTATTGGCCCCTTCTATCCCACAACTAGTGCTTTCCCTGTGCCTTTTAACATTTGCCCAGTTCTTCTTCCATTGGTAGCTGTTTCCTGAGATCCTGGGCTCAGGCTCACTCACACCCCATCACCAGTTTTCCCAGATAACCCTCCCTGGAAAGCTGGGATGGGAACAGATTGCTTCACTGCTGCCAAGGTCAGAGAATCGTAGAACGGTTTGAGTTGGAAGGGACCTTAAAGATCATCTAGTTCTCACCCCCTGCCACTCTGCAGTAAACTGGGACCAAACCACCGACTCAGGGTCTACTCTGGGTCCAGCTCAGTGTTAACCCCCCACCACCCTGCCTGAGCTCAGCCCAGGGATGCAAAGCTGGGTGACCTTTATCTTGGGAGCGCCCTTGTGGGGACAACGCCGGCTTTCCCAGAAGGGGACGAAGGTTAGCTCTTCCCCGCCTGGGTGTTTTCAGAGGGGAAGCAGCTGCCAGCCAGCGTGGTCACTTCTGCGGGTGTCCGGGATGTTTCACTGCCACATTTCATAAGCAGCCCCCCTCCCTGTCCTGGGGGGCTCAGCCCAATGCACTCACCTACCCCTGAGTCAGCTCCTGGCCGCCAGCGCTGGGAACCGCAGCGTCCTTTGCTGACTGCAGGGAAATGATTTTAATTACGGGGGGGGGTTGGCAGGCCTGGGAGACAACAGTGTCCCTGCTGTGCTACCACAGGGCTGGATCGTGTGCTTCGGTATTTTCTTAGGCTGGGAGGTGTCTGCAGGGTTTCTGGGACCTGTTCCCAGCACGGGGCACTGGTACAAATGGAAACTGCCTGGGGTGGGCAAGGTAGTTGGGCTGAGGCATCCCAGGGCAGCCTGAAATGCTCCCGCTGCAGCTTTGTGGGCAGGAGAGTCCATGCTGAAGCCAAGGGCTGCGCCTCGCAGAGAAGGGGGCTCTGCTGACAGCACGAGGAAGGGCATGTGCTAGCAGGTCTTGATGTCGCCCGGCTGATGGCACAGCACTGACTGGCTGCCAGGGACCACACTGATGAGCTGCAGAGGTTACACCCAGACCTGGGGGTTTTCCTGGCCAGAGCAGGCGCTCAGGGAGCCTTCCCAGTAGATGTTGTTTTAAGAAACGGTTCCCCTGTCATTTTCTGTAGTTACAATCTTTTTTGGAAAGCCTTTTTTCCTGGGCTGTAATGATGCTCAGATTAAAGAGAGGGGAGCCCCACAGCTGGCCAGCACAGAGTTGGCCATGGTCATACCTAATGGCACCTAATGAGCCTACAAGGAAGCTGGGGGAGGTGCTTTCTATGAGGGCCTGTAGTGAAGGACAAGGGGTAACGGGTTTAAATTGAAAGCGGGGAGATTTAGATTAGATATCAGGAAGAAATTCTTCCCGGAGAGGGTGGGGAGGCACTGGGACAGGTTGCCCAGAGAAGCTGTGGATGCCCCGTCCCTGGAAGTGTCCAAGGCCAGGCTGGATGAGGCTTGGAGCAACCTGGTCTAGTGGAGGGTGTCCCTGCCCATGACATGGGGGTTGGAATGGGATGGTCTTTAAGGTCCCTTCCAACCCAAACCATTCCGTGATTTGATGATTCTAAACCATGGGATATAGCTTTGCCCCCAGGTCATAGCAGCCACAGATATGCAGACTTGCTCCCATGTTGTCCCCTTCCCTTTGGCGTGCCAAAGCTTAGGGCAGCAGGTTTGTGTGCTGGGTTGCACTGGTGTGAACTGGTGTGGTATCAGGATACACCAGCAAGGGAGCAGTCACACTTTAATTACACTGCAGGGGAATATTTGCACCCTCAGAGGACAGTCACCATCTCCCAGCACCTACGGAGGGAACAACTAGTTTTATTTTGCAGCCACACAAATGAGACAGGAGGGAGAAAATACAATTCCCAGTATCTCTGACAAATCCTTCTTTGACAGATGAGCTCTGACCTACTTTGCGATGGAGCCAGATGTTTAATTTTATGAATGCAGATGCATTTCCGTCAGGGCCTGGAAGGAAGGTTACATTACTGCCCACCTATGCAGTCGCTTGGACAGAGGAGCCAGATTTCATGTGAAAATACAGTTTGTGGTTCAATCCAAAAAGTTTCTAAAGGAAGGGGAAAACGTGAGAGCATGCCGCGCCTTTCCAAATGTGATCCTAAAGGTACAGAACAAGGGGCGTTCAAGTGATAATATTTATGACAAGCTGCATTGTTACTAAAAATGCAATTCTCACCTGGCTTTTCAGAGGGTCACGTTTTCACAGGTTTTGGCTTGGCGTTGGTTATGTCTTCTTTCGTGGGATTTCACACTTGCTGATATCCAGCATGTGGCAGTTTCATGGTACAGGACAGAATTTAGCAGATATTTCCTCATTCTCTCAATAAATCTCTTTTTGAATCATGCAAATGGCAGCTTAGCGTCCCTGGGAAGCAGCAATCTTGCTGATGGGTTTCTAGTTCAGCATCTGGAAAACAAGGAATAATTTGCTCCTGCACTCATACATGGGTTGTACTCCTCTGAAGTACCCCAGGTAGTAATAAGAGTTTGCAAGAGTACCTTGAAAGAGCCAGTGTCCTGGAATGCAACTGGGATGTAAATCAGCTGGGTCCCATTGGCTGTAATTTATACGGGCACCTGGTTTACGGTGATTTGATTTGCAGGTTTTGCTGTTCTTGGTGTTACTGTGGTTTCTAAATTGTAAGTCAAACCATGTCAACAAAAGGGGAAGAGGAAGTTAAATACATGCAAACACACAAAAATAAATCATCTTCCTATTTATTTTCAGATCTGACAGACAGTTGTTCATTGCCCATACTTTCCAAATTACAAATAGCATAAAGATGCTTGTATGGAGTATCAAAAGAGAAGATACCGGTATGAGCCGAAAAAAAGGGGAGCTTCATGTCATCAGGATATACAGGCTTAAAGCAAGATATTCAGAAAGACTTAAGGCACAGATTGTACAAATTTTGTAATCTGAGGGATGGCTGATGCTGTGTGATGGCTGGGAAAAGCTCTGCCTGGCTTTCAGAGAAGTGCCACTCAGGCACTAACTTATCTGGCAGGTTAGCCAAAATATCTATATACTGGACACAGCAAGATAGGAGCCTGGTGAACAACAGTAGAGTCCATCCATGACACATTATTCATCCAAAGGCAATTTAGATGGAAAACCTCTGTTTGGCCCCGGTATAAGGACCAGCATATGGGATACTCCGTTCCTAGGCGAATGCCTATAGCTACAGTCATGCTTTTTCTTGTTTCTGGCCTGATGATCCTGGACTTCGCTGTTGTCCAGGTTCAGCAAGAGGAAAAATGTTCCCCTCCTATCCTCCAATATATCCAGTATCGTCCAGCTTGTGCCTGCTGGCAAGGATGCTCTCCTTGGAGGAATGCATTTGAAGTTCTTAGGGCTGCGGTGGATGGGGGTACACACAGCTCCTCCTCCTTCTCCTCAGGCTGGCTTTTACAAAAAGAAAGAGTCTGTGATTACATTGAATGAGGACCCTGTTCATGTCCATATATTAAAATGCCAAGGGGACTCCTGGTGCCATGGATCCAAAGTTGAATCACTTGCTAATCTTTCTCCCTGGGGGAGCCTTCGGCCAGCAGTTTGTAACTCACCCAGTCCAGAGCAGGCTTGTGCAACACTGTCAATGATGTAGAGCATTTGCTCTTCCAAGGAGCAGGGGGGAGGAATTTGGACCTCACTGGCTGGCTACTGAGCTTACAAGGGTTTGCCCTGCAGTTTCCGATTTACATATTTAAAGCCTGTTCAAGGCTGACTCCATGTCCCTCCATTTTTTTGGGAACAGCTGTTTTTCTTGCCAGAGCACTTGCCACAAGAGGATTGAGGAATACAAGGAACACAAGCCGGAGCTCTTACATGTCTGACAGCCAATCTGTTTTTTCCTGACTGTATCACTTGATCTAACATGAGGCTCGCAACCCTCATGTCGCCTCTCGCCACCACTCTGATGACAACACAACTGATGACAACACAGCTGATGCCAACACCAAATGCCAACTGATGCTTATCCCTCCAGAGCAGCTTTTCTGTGCATGCCTAAGCCTAACTGGGCTCAGCTGCACCAAATCCCATCCCAAAATGTTCCCCAGCTACCAGCACTCCAACCTGATGCCCACAGCCCTGTCCTCCAAGGTGACACTGGTACTGGCGATGGCAGGATAACGAGATTTCCACGAGGTGGCATCAAAAGACCTGGGCTTCCCCTCCCAGAGCTCAGACCCCACAGGAATTAAGGCTTTCCTGGGATGGTTTCAGCATCAGCTGTAGCCAGAGACATCTCTGGGAAGAGGGAAGAGTAGAGCCTGTGTGATGTGATTTTTGTCAGGGGTTTGGCCTGGAAGGTCAGGGTCAACCCTGACACCCACCACTGCCTTCCCGGGGGCTGCAGGGATGTCTGACCACAAGACCTCATCGGAGAATGGAAGCCACAGACAGCAAACACCTTCATAGCTCACTAGGGAAAGAGTTGTGCCCCCCTCCCTGCCAACAACTGCAGCAAGGGAAGAGGGAGAGACGCAGCAGTCACCAAAAACACTATGAAGGACTAACCCTATAGCTTGACCCAGAACTGATGCATCCAGGTGAGGCAGGTTTGCTTTTAACAGGACAGGAAAGCCAGAGGGAAACCCTAGGGCATGGGGAACAACAGACACAAGACATTTGGCCCCAGAGGTCCTTCTTCTTACATAGCCCTAGCATGGCCCCATGTTTTTATTTGACAGGCTGAGCTTTGCCAGCCCTTACCCCACAAACATCATCCCTGGGGTGTGCCTGGAGCTGGTCCCATCCCAGCAGGAGCAGCGCCCTCAAATGTTGCCCCATCACAGCTGTAAGCAGATGTGATACACTGGCATCACACAGACACGGCTGTGTGTGCTCCAGCTGCAGCATTCACTCGCCGACAGCAGCGTTTGCCCCAGCTCCTGATAAGCTTTATGGCTGTGAGACCCAGTCCTACAGTGCCCTGAGACTGACCTGGCCGTGCTTGGCACTGGGCTGGGAAGTATATCAAAAGGATGGGATCGGACACTGAATAAGTGTGTTTGAGTGAGCACAAAATACAGCTTTGTGGTTTGTTGTGCTTGGACTGTTTTGGCAAGAGGCCAACCTCAGCGGGACTGTTGAACGATTGCAGCCCTTGGAGAAACTGCAAGTCCAGCCACAAAAAAATGACAAATCTGTGACCTTGTCCTTTCAGAAGAAGCGGAAAACAGTAAGCAGTGAGAGAGTGTGTCCCTGGGCAAACGTTCAAACATGGGGTAAAAGCAAATAACCGAGCCCACGCAGAATTACTGCAGGCTCTAAGGAGATGCTGTGCATCAGGCTGTAGTTCTGGGTTGTCCAGTCCTGAAATGACGAATGTTTCATTCCTTGAGAATGGGGTAAGAAGATGCCCTTCGAAACAGCGGGGTTTTCTTGTTTTGCTTTTGAATTAAAAAAAACCCAAACAACCCAAACAAACCCAGCTGTAACAAAAATAACAGTTCCTGCAGGCGGAGGGCCGGTGCGCGCCCGTCTCTGCACACGGGGGAGCTGTTGCTCCGCGCCAGGGCCGGGCCGCGGGGCTGCGCCGGCAGCACCGTCCGCTCCGCTCCGCTCCGCCCGGGCGGGGCTGGGCTGGACCCCCACCCCGACCCTCACCCGGCCCCCCACCCGGCCCCCAGCGGCCCCCGGCATGCCAGAATTGGCTTTTCTTTCAAAGACTTGGATGTTGGCTGAGCGGCGGCCGGAGCGGTCCGGGCAGCTGTGCGCGGAGTGCGGGTGCCCCCGAATCCCACCCAAAGCGAAGCTGGTTTGCTCCTGCGTGGGGCCAGGAGTCACGGAGAGTGGCAGAGGCAGGTTGAAGTGGAAACTGGAGCCCAACTGCTTCCCAGCTTTGCGTGTGGTGTACATACCCAGGAGAAAATCAAATTTAAAAAGCCCCGACAGCTCCAGCTCCTCCTCCTGCCCTCGCCCTGGCCGTGGGCTGCCCTGCAGAGATCCCCGCTGCAGCTTGTCCCTGCCGCCACCTCGTCTGGCCCAGTCGGGTAAGGAGGGCATTTGTGTGGCTGACCGCTGTGTCGTAAGAGGTGACGCTGGGTGCCAGCTAGGTGAGCCCTGACTCGACACCGAGACAGCTCCGGAGCGTGACACTGTGCGTGGGGATTGCCAGACATAGCTCTGCTCATCCGTGTCTCCTTC
This sequence comes from Rhynochetos jubatus, assembly GCA_027574665.1. NCBI lineage: Eukaryota > Metazoa > Chordata > Aves > Eurypygiformes > Rhynochetidae > Rhynochetos > Rhynochetos jubatus. The sequence goes on along the minus strand of CM050648.1, from coordinate 139,103,429 downwards.
CCGTGGCCAACGCCATCAGGTACATCTTCAGTCCTGGCTCACACGTTCCTGCTTTCCTGGAGTCGGGGTGGTCTGGACCCTGTTTCTCCCTGCCACACTCAGCAGGTCTGAGGTCTCACTCCTTGGCAGCCGAGGAGACTCGTAGGTGCAGAGAGTGGGCTGGGGATCAATGGCACCTTTAAATAGCCCGACCCAAAGCCTCTCTAAGCAGCTGGCTTTGTCAAGCAGAGACAAAACTGCCCGGCTGTAAGCTTTTCTATCCAAACCTTCAGTGTTAACGTTACCAGGTAAACTTTTCACGTCTTTCCAAGATAAGGAGGAAGGCAATGTTCCACCCATGCCCAGAGGAAGGCATCACTGCCATCCACCTGTGCAGCAGGTTTCACACGAGAAGGTCATTGCAGCCCTGACACCACGGTCCCAGCTCCTGCCCACCCTGGGCTGGTGCCGAGTGTTGGTACACGCTGAAGTTTCCCGGGCATTCATGGAGAGGCTGCTCTGGGAAGCCAATGGGGCACAAGATTGTGCTTAAGTCCTTTCCTAGTTTGGGGCTTGTTAATTATTACTAATCAAATTTAATCCTTGCTTCATACTGCAGTGACAGGACAAGGGGTTAACGGGTTTGAATTGAAAGTGGCGAGATTTAGATTAGATATCAGGAAGAAATTCTTCCCGGAGAGGGTGGGGAGGCACTGGCACAGGTTGCCCAGAGAAGCTGTGGATGCCCCATCCCTGGCAGTGTCCAAGGCCAGGCTGGATGAGGCTTGGAGCAACCTGGTGTAGTGGAGGGTGTCCCTGCCCATGTCAGGGGGGTTGGAACTGGATGGGCTTTAAGGTCCCTTCCAACCCAAACCATTCTATGATTCTGTGATTCACACAAGTCTGTCTGTACACCACATCTTGTTTAAGCTGTTTAAGATATGCTTCTGTTTACTGCAACAATCTCTGGGCCATCATATTATCACAAATGGCCTGTGAATTATCAGTTACATGTTTTTAATCCTGTATGGCAATGCTCAGTGACAAAGAAGCAACACAAATCTACTGGTCTTCAAAGGAAAACCTCAGACAACCCCATGCCAAAACCATGTTTTCAGCCCAGGATATGAATCTTGTAGATATTACATGTCTTTGTATAGTATTTGTTAAATATATTTTAAAAAAGCTAAGCTGCAGGATGGTGCAAAGCCAAGACCAGGCCTGTGTATAACAGGTTATCATAGAATGGTTTGGGTTGGAAGGGACCTTTAAAGGACCTCTAGTCCAATGCCCTGCTATAAGCAGGGACATCTTCAACTAGATCAGGTTGCTCAGAGTCCCTCCAACCTGACCTTGAATGTTTCCAAGGATGGGGCACCTACCACCTCTCTGGGCAACCTGTGCCAGGGTTTCACCACTCTCATCACAAAAAATGTCTTCCTTCTTTCTCATCTGAATCTACCCTCCTTTAGTTCAAAACCATTACCCCTTGTCCTATCACAACAGGCCCCGCTAAATTGTCTGTGCAGATCGATACTCGACGTTACATTCCGCAGCGGTGGGAGCATCATCCTTTGGTGCGTTATACAGAGGGATCTTATCGCAGGACCCACCGAGCAGCTGGCTGGGGGGAGCGTTCGCAGCCTGGCGTTGGGGTTTCAGGTGTGAGGGTTCCTGCCAACACCCAGGGTGTTTTCACACGTGCTGGGGAGCAGGCAGGAAAAATAAATTCTCTCTGGCAATACCGTATGGTTTTGTCTTTCTCATCATCTGCCTCACGGGGAATGGGCTCCATCCCCCTGCGCCTGCGGGCTGCTGGGAGGGCAACGACAACTTTGAGTCACCCCACATCCTGGTGCAGGACCAAAACCCAGCTCAGGCCGATCCCCGCTGCTGCTGCAGCCCCTTTGAGCACCAGGGAAGGGGAGAAGCCCCTGGAACTGGTGACACCCCTAGTCTGAAAACGGGCTGTTTCTTCCTGCAGTCACCTTTGGGCCTGGCAGTAATCTTGAAGCATCTGCTCCAAATCATCCAGGATTACAGGAATTAAAAAAAAACCCAATTAGAAGCCCAGGGTCCTGCAAGCGCAAATCCGTTTAACCCTAATCCAGGCTGCTGCCCCTTCCCAAAAGGCAAAGGGACAGTCCCCGCTGGCTTTTTTTGTGTGTTCTCCAGTACCACCTCCTCTCCTCAGCCTGAATTTACACGTTTTTGCCCCAGAGGTAGTGCCAGGGGACCCGTTGACGCTGCTGGAGAAATGGCATGCTCGGCCTTGGCGTCCAAAATCAGCTGCACAGACACAGGGGTCGGTGCCAACCTCTGCCCCCACACACTCAGACGGGCTCCCAGAGGACTGAGGATGCAAACAGGGTGCAAATAAATCTGAACGCGATACAGTGCCCATCAGGGTCTGTATGCCAGGCGCTACTTCCTCTACTTGCTCACAACCATGGCTGGCCCTCTGTCCCACTAAGACCACCTTAAGGGCTTCAGTGGGCTTTGCACCCTACATGGACCAAGGGGTCTGCAGGCCCATGCTCGCTTGCCTGTCACTTTGCTGGCAGGTCAGTGTGGAAATGCTTCTCTGGGCTACAGCACAGAAATCCAAATATTTCTTTAGTGAGGGTAAAGACTGAAAATTCATGAGGAGAATCTCTTTTCCTTTGAAATTCCCCATTTCTTTCAACGCTGCTCCTTCTTTCAGTGCTCTTAGGCTCTTCTCCAGGTAGCTAAATTTTTCACCTGCAGCCCTAAACCCCATAAAATTAAAATGCATTATCCAAGGAGTGTAGCCCGTGTGAGTTACAAACTCTGTGCACAATGCGTTTTAATCGCCGCTGGATCCCTCCCATGCGTGGTGGCCTTTGTATTTGCTGGTACATCTTGCATCAGGAAGACATCCATATTGAAAATAATCAGTGCTTTAGTTGTCAGTAATTGAGGAGAGCAAATATTGAATTAACATTTAAGCATTCATGGTCTTATATGACTCTAAAAGATGGGTGATTATTGTAGCAGGAGATAAACAACACTTTGTTTGTTTTTCTTCTTACAAGTGATGCAAAAATAAAAAGGCGATCACAGCAGAGCTTCCAGACCAGTGATGCTGCAACAATTAACACAGCTTGACCCGTTAGGATATAATCGTGTGTGTGACTGGAGTGTCTATGAGCTAGACAAGAACTCATTGTGCTGAACGTAATGAGCACCATGTTCAGGTATGCTGAGACACGAGATGCTGCCGTTGGTAAAAGTTTCCACTATTCAGAGGGAAACTTTGAAATTTCCAAAGCCAAAAGGGGAGTCTGTGGGACAGAAATCCTCTCCTGGCTTGGAAAGTCCCCGAATGAAGGGGAGCCTTGCAGTATCGAGGTGATTTCTGCGCTTTCCTGGCATCTCCGTTGGCTGCTCTCAGGTGATGCTGACCTCCAGGCTCGGTCTAGTGAGGGCAGGGTGTGAGATGAAGGTGCACAGGGTTAGCAGAGGGGTCTGTGTGGCAGCAGCATGTTGGTGAGCCTGGCGGGGAATAGATGATCTTCAGAGAGATACAGGGAGAGGGGCTCTCAGTGAGTGGTGAGAGGGGACTGGGAAAAAGGAATAGCAGAAAGGAGGGGGCCACAGGGGCTGAAATGATGCTAAAGCAAAGAGCACATGGACAAGGGATGGTTTGTCATGAGCAAACAGACAGTCACTGCAGGGCAGAGCATCCGCCATGAAAACACCAAAGCACTTCCCTCAAGTGCCTCAGACTTACTCCAGTTCCCTTTGGCTTTGGGGTCTGGCACCTCTAATGTCTCAATGCCGCAGGGATCCCAGTGCCCTGGGGTGGGTGGCAGAGGCCACTGGGACGCAGTTTGAGCCCAGGAAGCTGTCAGCTGGGGCTGTGGCAGGGACAAAGCCATTCTGTGAGTGTGTGTAATGCTAGGTCCCCTGTGTGCTTCATCCTTGGTGGGCATAAAAGCCACGTTGAGCCCATCATGTCAACACAGCCCCCAGTTTACAAACTTCTGCATTTGCAGACTTTTACCAAGACCTTTGTTAATCTGGTGTATCCCTGACTTAAAGGTCCATCAACTTCCTTGAAACCTGGAGGTTTCATCCCAGGGTATTAGGAGACACCAGCTACATATGACCGGTCCTGGCTTGTGTGAACAGCACCCACTGAAGGACCCTCCTTGGGAACAAACATCTGTAGGATAAAAAATTCAGTTATCTTGTTTTTCTAAGACCAGTCTCTGATGCGTAAATGAGAGATGGGAATATGACCACACAACACCTATAGCTGTGTACTTCCATCGTTCAAGAAGTTGCTGACATTTGAAAATGTTCCCAACCTCTGTTTGACAGTTGACTTCCATTTGACTTATATATCACTCTGACTGAGAAATCTGGGTCAACATATTTTCTTTCTGACATGACTAAAGACTGATCCATTTTGAAAGCCACCATGACACAGTTTTCTTCTACCACCAGTAGGAAAGCTGTGTAGCCCATTTCACCGAGAGCCAAGCAAGTCCGGTGAGGTACTCTCTGGATTTCCATAATGCCTGCCAGCACAGCCTCTTCTGGAGTTATGAAGCAGAATGGCAAGAGTGGAAAGAGATTTCTGTTAGGCTCTGTTGTGTATTTTGTTACAAGGTTTTTATTGTCCAGCTAATTAAACCCCTGAAAACTGCAATTTCATGTTGTATCAGGACCTGATCTAACAGACACTGAAGTCAACAGGATCCTTTCTGCTAATCTTAAGAGTGTTTGGATCTGGGATGAATCGACAGTGAGGTGCAATGTAAAGTTTAAGCAGTTAATGCTGAAGGTGAGTGTTTAATTATGTAACAAACCCAAATATTTAGTACCTTTTTATTAAAGAAATGAAAGCAGCTTTTCGTTAATTACACCTACTTTGCAGTGTAATGAAGGAGTTGGTCTGCTCCATTGCTCTTTGTGTCTTCTGATACTTGGCTGATGCTCCCAGGCATTTCATGTCTTCCCTGAGCCTTGCCCCCATCGCTTAAATAAATATGTGCAATAAATGCAAACAGGATTGGCGATGCCAGTGTGGCTGTCTGGGCCAAGGCACCCGGGGCTCACTCTGCTCTCACGGGTGAATATGTGGAAGGTGAAACATAGAAACCTTGTCATGGCTGAGTCAGTCTAGTAGCACTAAACCAAACATCCAAAATATATGCCTACATCCATATGTATGTACAGTGACATAAAGAGGTGACACGTGAACAGCAAGTTCTAATGCCTGGAAGGCCATGAGAGCCTCGGCAAGGTGGCTTATTCCTAACAAAGCACGGGAAATTGTTAAAAGTTATAAAGAGAACAAATGGAAATCATGCTGCAGCACCATGAAGAACAGACTTTCCACTGTCACCCTGTTTCACACAACACAGATGTAATCCCGCAGCTCCTTGATGCTTCCTGGCACAAGCGGCCCCACCGACTTCAGTGGGACCAGGGGAGAGGCCGAGGACTGCTACTCAGGGAGGTAACAGTTTGCAGGATCAGGATAGCCCACGGTGACAGCTCAGTCCTGCTTCCGCAGTGCAGGAGAGCAGAAAAAAAAGGGCATTTTTGATGAAATAGTTGAAGCAGTGGGGATTTACTGAACGAGTGTTACACTGTCTATGCAGCTTGCTCAGTTTGCTGTTGCTAGCAATTCAGATATTGTCCAAGCTGTCCTGCTCATCAGTGCATGAACTCTGAAAACACTTAGCTGCTACCAGCTCTGTGCATTATTTCAGCTGGAAGAACCATGGTAGGTAAAGTAACGATGATGGATCTAAACGATAATAAAGTCTCCCTGTTGAAAATTTAAAGTGCTATACAACTATTTTTAGTGACCTCTCCAGCTGAGATAATGCCGAAAACTAACTAGATGTGAACATCCATCTTAGGTGAATTGATTCTTACAGTTTGCAAACCAAGGTGAATTGTAGAAGGTTAATGTTCATGCTCCAATACAAGAGATATCAGCTATATAAAAAGATGTATACTGTACATGTAAAGAAATAATCTATTAAATGTCTAACGTGGATGCAATGTTTTTGGTTTTTTTTTTTCTTTGAGCACATTTATTTCCATAATGGACATTTAGCTGAGACAGAACACAAAGAGCTCCCTCCCTCTCACCCTCCTCCCTCCTTGTGTGATGTGTGGGCATGAGAGGGAGGGAGAAGATGTTTCTGTTCTGATGGGGTGTTCTGATACCACATTGAGACAAAGTATTTAAATCTGATTTTCCTAAATAAAAGACATTACAAAAATGTTGTAAAATTGATTTTTTTTCTCCTTAGAGCATGCCCCAAGCCGGAGTTCTTGGGTGAGCTTTTTCAAATTAGGGACTTTAAAATGAAGCAACAATTTTTTGTGGCTTCCTGAATGAAGGTGCTGAGCACTGGCAGCTCGCTCTCTGCAAAGAGATGCAGCACACTGGATGCCTTTGCAAAAGGCAGCACATATTCTGCAACTGCTGTCACAATTTCTTTACTCCTCAGATCTCATTTGTCTCAGAAGGGCTCCATGCCCAGCAACTCAGCCTGCTCCCCTCTTCCATCCAAACCCTCAGATGGCAATTAGTAGCATCAATAAGTAATAGGACAAATACTTGTCTCAAAAAAACCCAAGCCACAGGCAGAGAAGCTCATTCACTTTACTCTGAGGCTGCATTACAAACCTTAATTTTTTATGTTTCATCTGTTTAAAGCCCCAGTCCTACAAACACTTAGTTTTGAGATGACACTTGAAAGTCAACGGGTGATGAAGGATGGGTGAAAGGCAAGACCTAAAGCTGCAGGGACTCGGGGTGAAGAACCACATCCATCTAGTCTCGTGCACACCAAGGGTCTCATTGTAAAGAAGATTTTTAACTGAGTTCCTGCAGCTTACTCTTCAGCAAGGAGCTTTTGGAATGGAGAGATGAGTCTGTTGACTTCTCAGCTCCTGGAGACAGTGAGTTTCCAGCAGAAGCACAGCCAAAAGTAAATGGCAGAGACCAGCTAAAATACAGTAATAGGAATGCTTATTAGCATTGCATGGTAATAAATTCATATGTTACCGGGAAAAGCAGCTTTAAGAAGTAGGAGATGGGTGAGTGGATCCGCCAAGGGGCCATGAACGACGTGCTCAGGTTTTTACCAATGTGACTCTAGTATTGCTTCAAGAGCCATTCCCTGCAGGAGATATCCCACCACTGAAGCCCTGAAAGTATGTCTGACCCACAAGTGACCCACCAAACAAGTCTGCTGGGAAATACTCTAGCAGTTTAAGCTTAAGAGCAAAATTGGTTAGTATTGCTCCGTCCGCGCTTGGAGATGGCAAGGGATGAAAGGGATCACCGTCTAAGTGGGAACAATGCTCATAGAAACTCTGGCCTTGGGAGTCTCGTCTGCCTCTGCGGTCAATAGGCAGAGGCAAGCTTTGGCAGACGGTGAACTTGATTAGAGAGCTGATCTTAGTTAAAACTGCCTAGATCTTCTTGCTGCTAAGGATGGAGGGGGAGGAGGGTGGAACCGTCTCTCCGGGCCACAGAGCCAGATTGACGGTGCTGGATTACTGCACTAGCATAAGTAGAGTGGGATTAGGTGCTCTGAGTCACCTACCTGAGAACTTCTGTCTCCCGCTGACTGTGCTGGCAACCTGTGGAGATCAACCTCCTCCATGTCAGCTTTGGGGACATCTGTCCGCATGGCAGCTCCAGGGACCGGCTGCTGACCTGCGCAGGAGCAGGCACACGAGAAAGTGACTGCAGGCCAAGGTAATTTTGAAGATCAACCCACAAAGCTTTCAAGTTGACCTAAGAAACAACCTGGCCTGAAGAGCGGTTTCCAATATGTATGTGCTGATAGAGATGTTTACGAGATGGCTTTTTTCCCAGCTTACAGACACAGCAATTTGCTCCCTGAAGAACAGGTGCATGTCCTTCTGCTTCTTCCAAGTGCCTGAAAAAACAGTGGACCTGTGTGTCTCTATGTGTGGCTGGTTCCATTGTACATTTAATCGGGAATTATCCCACAATATGGTGTTCCGGAAAAAGAGCTGTCATTCTGTCCTCGGCTACCTTGGTATTACAACTATGTGGTATGAAAACATTCCAAGAATTGCTTTTGAAGAAGGTGCAGTTGAAATTGGGAGGAATGGAGTGTCTTTGTTCTGAATGGAGCCACTGGTGTTCATTGAAAGAAGATTCAACACAGCAAAAGTTTTCCATCTGGAAAAAGTCATGTCTTGCTCTCCTGTTGTAGAGCTCTCCATTGAAGTCTAGGCGTCTTGAGAAAGGGAAGGTAGCACTAAAAAAACCTCCCAACTTGTCCTTGCGGAGCCCCAAAGAGTGTGTCATTGCGGGTTACTATGGAGTTATTGAATAAAGCTGAGAAGCTTGTTCTGCTGATCAATACCCGTGTGTGTGGATGCAGATCTCAGCAGTGGTTGTGTATCTCCTGAGGGCTCCTCTCTGAAACCTGCATTCAGTTCATGTCAAGTTTTCTAAGGGATTGAACTTGTGAGACTAGTACAAATAAGGCATGGATGCTCAGGATGAATGGATGCTCCAGTTCTGCTCCTACCACTAGGTTACTATAACTTCTCACATCTTTGCTTCCTAAGAGGCTGCTAACAAATAACAGGGGAAAAAAAAGTACGGAGAGGAACAGCTTTAAATGGAAATAAAGAGATGTGTCTAAATCCTTTAGGCTGTTTGGGATGTCTCAAGTGATTTAGCCCGGCTGTATCTGTACATTAAAACGTATGAGGGCACCGAGGTTCATCACTTATCCTATTAAAACATTAGAAGAGTCCCTGACATGGGGTCGCCTCAGACCAGAGCTGTCCCACATGGTCCCTGGGGCCCCTCAATAGCTAGCACAGGGTGCGGAGCCTTTCCCATCGGCAGTATGGACACAGCCACCCTATTTGGAAGGTGAGCGAACTGAAAAGCATGGAACAGGGCCACCCACCGGTGGGAAGCAGTGCCAGAACATGTTATTTAATAGCACAGGCATGGCAAAGTGGCTGCCTGCTCCATGACAGGTCTCCACTGTGACATTAACGACCTAAAACCCTGGCAGATGTTTCCCAGGCAGGAGTCTCTGCTGGATGAAGGCATACTGGGGGAGAGAGACCACCCCATGAGTCTGGTCTCCATGTGGACACCATCCAACAAGGTTGTCCTGGCTGTCTGAGGGTGAGCTGCAAATTCAGATTTGGAGGCTAGCAAGCTATTGGCCCTGTCTGACACCATCTCCATCTTTATTTAGCTTGGGATAGGTACGGTGGGGAGGGAGTCCTGGAGGTTCCACTAAACCCTTCCTCGGCCATCGCTGGAGAGGAGACACTTTTCCCTCAGCCGTAAGTGGGGAGAGTGCAAGTCCCATTCCGCCCATGGTCTGTGTGGGTCACAGTGGGGAAGGCCACAGAGGTGGATTCAGCTCAGCACTATGGGACAATCCCAGAAGCAAGAAAAACCCCTTGGGTTTTACCATATACAGCATGAGAAGAGGCTGCGAGTGACTGGCAGCATTTTGGGGCTTTCTGGGACAGAAACCATGGAAACGGTGTTGAAGGACAATGCCCTGAGTCTGACTCCAGCAGGATGGAGTGGCACCAGGTACTGCAACTGCTCTGAGTTGTCTCTGTAAGGAGACAACTAACAAAGCGTGGAGAGTTTTGGGGCTATGGTCCCTCTCCCCCAACTCTGGGAAGAGGCACAGGTGACAAATGTGTGAACTCACTTTGGTTTTCCACCATATTTCTTGTGGGGAAGGTGTGTGCCAGAGAGGTCTGTGTCACAGATCAGACGGCAGCGGTGTTAAAGTCGGCTCTCCAGAGAATTTCTGCATTTCTGGGGGGCTTAGACTGAACGAAGCAAGTGATGAAGGGAGGGGACCCATTTCCTGGCCTTTTTCTGGGAGTTTTGCAGCCTATCCTGAAACACAACAGAAATCCAAGGGCTTTATCTGTCACACAGGTGCACAAGAATAAATGATGATAGAGTGCAAAGTGCTGTATCCCTCGGGGGATCTAAGATGACATGTTCCCTCCCTTGATTCCTTGCTAGGTCTTGCCCTCTAGACTCTTCTCCCGGCGAGGCACCCCAAGGTCAACCCAGGATCCAGGTTTCACTGTGGGTGCTGGAGCTGCAGGGTGACCTTGGGGAGGGGACAGCTTCTGCACCCCACAGTGCCCTTTCCTTTCGGCCTCCCATGTCTCCCCTCCAGCAAATACATTCGTACCTTCTTCTGGAAAAGAAAGAAAGAAATAACAAAAACATGAAAAAGCCAGTGCCCAGCACTGCTGAGAGGCAGGTACAGACATCACTGGGGAGTATTACACTCTCTCACGGTATTACCCCTGCGTCGGCCAGGGGTAACTGGATCTGCGACAGAGTCTGATCCTCCCAAGCCTTTAATTGGATGCAAGAAAGGTCCAAAATGCAGCTCTTGCGCAAGGGCGCTTCGCAATGAAGCCAGCCTCCTTTCTAACCTCTGATACCACCCAGCTCCCAGGCCAGCAAGCCAAAGCAGACCCTTTGTAAAGCAGCCCTCCCAGCCGAGCGGGGTGCCAGTGGTGGCAAAATATTCAATAGCTTTCCAGACACCCACCCTTTTTCTGTTCTGTAAAGAAAATGCTGTGGTTAGACGAGGGGCAAAAGGTGACGGCAGAACAATTAGGGAACAGGGCAGAACAATTAGGGAACAGTCGCTCCCTTCTGTGGGATCGGACGGCGGGATGGGGCCAGGACGAGCTCTCCGCAAGGCTCGAGCGAACTGGGGCGTGAAGATGGGCGTGCAGGGAGCAACGCGTGGGCCAGGCAGCAGCTGGGGCAGCGCTCCCGGCCTGCAAGGGCTGGTGTGGCTTTTCCAAGGCTCCTGCATCCCCCAGCCCTCCCTTCACGCCGGTTTCTACTGCAAACAGGAGCAGCCCTCCTCTGCAGCGCCAGGGCTGGGACAATGCGCCCTGGATAAGTGGGCCTTCTGTCCCCAGCTGCACCGGGGCCAGCCTCTCCCCAACCTGCAAGCCTTTTGCTTTCCTTTTTTTTTTTTTTTTTGTTGGTTGTGGGGGTTTTTTGGTTGGTGGGGGTTTTTTTTGGTTTGGTTTTGTTTTGGTTTTGGTTTTTTTTTGCTCTTGCAAAATCAATTTGCGGACAGCTCACTCATTTTTCCCCCTTGCAAACTTATTAGCTATTCAGCCCCTGCGAGCACTCGTAAGCACCCTTTGTCCCAGGGAGGGCTGGAGACCCCTTCATTAGCAGTGATTACTCTGAGCAGTTTGACAGCCTCCCAGCCCGCTTACAAGACTTTCCCATTCAGCCCTGCCCGGGGCTGCCCCGCTTCTCAAAAGAAACGGAAATATTCAAACATTTCTCTCCCCCTCCCCAGCTGAATAGAGGAAAAGCTGTTTCTCTTCTCCGCCCTCCCCATTCACTTCACTTTTGATACAATATTTTCCTTCTTTGTTAAACCAGAGAGAGAGAGGTCAAGGCAGAGTTTTTAGCGACCCTTTTCTGAGGGTTTTGTTTAATGTAAATACAAGCTCTCCCCCGATTATTATTATTATTTTTTAAAATAGCGAAGGCTCAGGAGAACAACTTCTTGGATTGATCTTTAGGGAAAAAAAATGCTGAAAATGCCAGGGGAAGGGCATTCCCTTTCAATGCGGGAAGGGAAAGGGCAGAAGGAAAAGTAAAATGAGGAGGGAGAAGTATTTTCCTTCCGTTGGGTCTTACCAGCACAGCAAACGCGGCGGGCGCAGCCCTGCGGCGCCGGCCCCCGCGGAGCTCCGGCGGTGAAGAAGCGGGGCTGGGAGACGCTCGGCTGCCCCGATCCCCCCGCACCAAGCCCGGGGAACGGGGATGCTCTTCTCAGGGCGGCTCCGTGCTGCGCCCCCATCCCCGGCCGCCGCTGGGGAAGAGGTGGATTCGTGCCCTCGCTGCGGCTGGGTGCACGGAGAGCGGGCGGGAGCGTCCCTCCACAGCCCATTCGGGAGATCCAGCATCCTTTATCCTAAACGCTTGGTCGAGACACATAATATTCACTGCCTGTTGTCCAAATTCCAGCTGGGTTTTCTTTTAGTTAGAAAGAAATTCCACGTTATCAGAGCCTGAGCGGGAATATTCACATAAATCTCCACCTCTCTCTCTGTCTTTTCAAAAGGTTTAATTCCCCACCGTAAGACCGAGCTATTCTGCCCGCAGAAGCCAACGGAGAAATTGCAATCCGCTTCACCGATTCCCGGGGATGGAAAGAAAGAACGCGATGGGTTTCAACCGATTCCGTTATGAGAGCGAAAACCGCTTTCGCTCCCCGCAAAAGCCCTCGTGGGTGGGAAGCGCTGCCCACCAGCGAACCCCCAAACTCCAAGCCCAACTCCTTTGAGCAGCAAAGCCAGGCTCCTCTTGCACGGCTCTGTCGGGGACAAACCCGGTGGGGTTTAAGAGGCAGCACACCTGCTTCAGGGTTGGGGTGCAAGGTGGGTTCCTGCCCCTCCCCAAGGTGGGTGCCCCCAAAAGGGAGTTGGATGCCCCCGCGCTGCCCCCGCTTCCCGCCCCAGCTACCCGCTGCTCCCGCGCTCGCAAAAATACACCTTATTCACTCGCTCCCGCCACCCTGAATTGCACCCCGCCAGGGAAATAGTTGGTTGTAACAGGACTTTTAAAAAGGCTAATAAATACCGTCTACCTGCCCCGTCCCCGTGACGGTCTGTGAGGAAAACCGACGCACATGCATTGGGGATGAACAGCAATTTTAGACATTGGCGGTGCCAACGTCCTTCAGGCTTTAAACACAAATATAGGCAGAGGGGGAAAAGCCGCTGCCGAGACGGGAATCTGCCTCCCGATAAAAGGCAGCACGGTTGAATGAATCTATCACGGAGCTGAAATGGCCCCGAGCCCCGGCGGCCACCTCCGTGCCTTCGCGGGGGTGCTGGAGCCGGGCCGGGCTGGGGCATTTCTCGCAGCCGCTGCGGGTGAGCTCTGCCCGGCTTCCCCCGATGCCAGCCTCCTGCTAAATAAAACGAGCCGAGCAATCAGCTTATTACCGGGGAGGCATCTCTCTGAGGACAGGGAAGTAAACGCGATGAGACCGAGCAGACAAAAAAAGCACAGCTCAGGCGATTTAAAGATCAATGTCAAATTGTATAATATAAAATCCTTCTGCTGGGGGAAAAAGCTTAGCACGCTCCTTAGACCTGGCGTTTGGTCTCTTCCAGCAAAACCGCCGCAAAACAAAGCGAGGGAGGCGGATGGTGGGGACAGCCCCCGGGCACATCTCAGGGACCGGGATTTGGGGTTATTTCGTCCCCGATCCAGCCCTTCCCTGGCGTGGAGGGATGTTAATTCCCCATCTTCTCCTTGCATTTGCTAGGTGAGGGAGGCAGCTTGCTTTCTCCGGCTGGGCTGTCCCCAGCCATGTCGCCCACCTCATTCCTTCCCCCCCCCCCCTTGATTTTCCTCGTCCCTATGCGAAAATTCACCGCCGATAATCTCAAAATCTCCGCCCTTAGGAGAGGAGAAGTTTCGGCGATGCCTTCTCCTTCCCTTCCCCGGGCATTCGCATCCTGCGGCGGCCCCGCTCCTCTCTCCTCATCCCGGCTCCCCCCAGCTCCCCGTCTTGCAAAGACATCACCCCCGGTCCCGGGGACCCGGCTATTTCGGTTCTTGCCGAGCTGATGCTGAAACACCCGTGGCCTCGGAGATCTGCTCTGCGTAAACTGGCGGGCTTGAGACCGACACCGTCATTTCAAAGCAGATGCGAGGGTCGTTCACCAAATATTTTATTATGGTTTTAGGCTGCTTCATACAGTTTCGTCCTGCACATGCTCTACAAGTCACCTGTGCACATAGAGAACAAGCCAAAAATAATAATAATTAATAATAATAATAATAATAGAAAAAATCTACCATAGCAATCCCTTAAATAAGTAAATAAACATTATATATATTTATATATAAAAAACCCCTTTGAAAGTAAAGCAAAACCCAACCAAAAGAACAGCGTCTTTTCCACATGAAACACCCCCGAGGGATAAGGGCAGGCGCTCAGACATTTTGCAACTTGGCATTCGCTTTGTTTTCTTGTTTAAAGGTTTTTGTGGGCTTTATTTTATTTTTTTTTTTTAGGCATCAATTCTGCAAATCCTTCGAAATAAAGGCGACAACGATTTTCATCAGGTTTTTTAATGCAGTCTGCTGCGGGGCCGGGAGGGAGGCGCGGGCGGGCGGTGTGCGGCTGGGGAGCGCCCCGTACCCCGGCTTCAGCCACCGCGGCCGGGCGGTTGCAAGTCCCGCTGCCCCGGCCGTGCGGGCAGGCAGGCAGGCACCGGTTAGCTGGACCTCCCGCTCCCCCCGGTTTGTCATGGCGGTGGTGTCAGATGTCACATTCACTGTCGCTGGATGTGATGGAGATGGCGGAGGTGGCCGCTTTGCTGGAGAGGCTGGCTGCGGGGCTGGAGGCGGCCCCCACCGCCTCCCCGCCGCTCTCCTCCTCCGCTTGCAGCGAGCGCACCGAGCCCTGCGTTAGGACCTGCTGCTGTAGCCTGCAAGGAACCGGCACACACAGCATCACCGCCCGGACCTCCGAGCCCCGGGGACCCGCCGGCAGCCCCCCGCTTCCCCCCACAGCGGATCCCCAAACCGGCACCCCCACGTCGCTGCCCCCACCTCCAGCTCACACCAGTTAACCCAGTCCGGCGGCTCTGTCTGAGAGGCTGGGTGCCCACCCCACGGCCCTCGGCCGGCGCACCCGGCGGGAGGCTGTCGTGTCCCCCCTTCACAGCCAGTCCTCGAACCGGGCCTCATCCGAGGGGTCGGCCGTTCCCCGCAGCATCTCCCGGGCGGCGGCTGCCATCCAGCAGGCCTTGCACCTTCCCTCTCAACCGGAGAAGAGGGGCCTGTGGTTGGCTGCACCCATTTCCCCGACGTGCCCGGATAACGCTTAGAACATCCCCCGGCCGCCGGGACAGGAGATAACGGGAGGACTCTGCTCCCTTGCCCTCATCTCGGAGCATAAGGGAAACAAGAAGAATATCTTAAAAACCGCTCCCGGGTGGCTCCGGCGGGGTTTAGGGCAAGGCGGCTCTGTGCCACCGAGCAGGGCCCGCAGAGGGGCATTGACGGCTCTGCTCCAGGCGGGCATATACCAAATAGGTTTCTCTATGTCCGGGCGAAAACTTTGAAGCGTGGAGGGGGTGTCTCCCCGCTTACCCGCCGAATACGGCCCTTTCTGCCGCCAGGTCCTGCCGGGGTCACGGCAGCTTCGCCAGCCTCAGTTCCCGGGCGGTCTCCCTCCCTGTCCCCCGCCCCGCTCCCGAAGAACGGCCAAAGGGGAGCCCGGGCGGGCAGCCCCCCATTAGAGGTAAATAAATAAAAAGGGTTTTCCCACTGCTCCTACTTTATCTCGCTCCAATTCCAGGGGAGAAACTTCCCCGTCTCCTTTCCCCGTTCCCGGGGCGGGACTCTCCACAGCTCCGGGACCGCGCTGCCTCCACCGGCAGCCTCGCACCGACCCCCGCAGCCCCCCGGCCTCGGCGGGCGGGGGCGAAGCCTCCCAAGGTGGTGTGTGTCTGTGCCCCGACGGGACGGGCAGCACCTTACCTGTTCTTAGCGGCTGCCGCCCTGTCCCTTTGCCTGCGGTTTTTGAACCAGTTGCCCACTTGCGTGGGGGTAAGTCCCGTGGCCTGAGCCAGTTCCCGCTTTTTGCTGGGGTTGGGGTAAGGGTCCTGGAGGTACCACTCCCGCAGCAAATGCCTCGTCCGCTCCTTGAAGCAATGTGTCTTCTGCTCGCCGTCCCAGATGGTGCGGGGCAGCGGGAACTTCTTCCTCACCCGGTACTTGTCCACCGGCCCCAGGGGTCGGCCCCGCAGCTTCTCCGCCTCCTGGTAATGCGCTTCCAGCCAGAGGGCTTGCAGTTTGGCGTGGGACTCCTTGGTGAACTTGTGGTTCTCCAGGATGTGGTAGAGCTCCCGGTAGTTCCCCGTGTGGAAGGCCACGATGGCCCGGGCTCTGAGCACCGACTCGTTCTTGTTGAGGGCCTCGCAGGCCGCGGGAGCCACGGGCAGGGACCAGAGGAAGCGCCCCAGGCGCTCAATGTCCCCGCTCTCCTCCAGGGTCTCGCATACCCCGGCCACCTGCTGCGGGCTGAAATTGAGGATGGGCAGCTGGAACATGGAGGCGGCGCCGGGCTCCGCTCCGCGCTCCGCGCACCCCCGGCGATGCCTGCCGCCGCCGCGCACACCCCCGCGGCGGGGAAGCGGGCAGCAGCTCCGGCGGCCGCTCCTCGCTCCTCTTCTGCCTCCGCCGGTGCCGGCGGAGTTGCCGCGGGAGGGACGGTGGAGGGCGGAGAGGTGATGGGGAGCGCTCGGCGGCTCCGGCGACTGGGGGCGGTGGGCAGGGGCGAGGCGCAGGAGGATGGAGCAGGGGGGAGGGCGGGCGTGGGGGAGGGAGGGAAGGGAGGGGGGGGGAGAGGGGAAAAAAAAAAGAAAAAGAGAAAAGGCACAAGCCCAGCTCCGCGCCGCCGCCGCGCTGCTGCGGGAGCGGCTGATTTGCTGCCGGGCTCGGCAGATTGGCTCCCGGGTTTCCATGGCGGGGCTGCCACTCACTGTCAGCCGCTGCCAATCACGGCGGAAGGCCCCGCGCCGCCGGCCGCCAGCACCTCCCCGCCCCGGCTCCCCGCCCCGCTCCCCGGGGCGCCCCGGCCCGTTCCCCGGGGTCCGCGGCCCCGCCGCCCTGCCCCGCCGCAGCTCACCTGCCCGGGAACGGCAGGCTGCAGGGCAGGGGGGCACCCGCTGCCGTCTGCTGCCGGGACGTTGGAGGGAGCGGCTACCCGCGACGGGATGGCTGGGACCCCCCTACATCCTCCCCGGTAAAAAGCTGTGGGGTCCGGCCCGCTGCTGCACGCAGGGAGCTCGGCGCACCCGGGGCCGGGTAGAGGGGGAACAAGGCAGGGCTGACAAATCAGATAAAAACCGGCTGCGTAACAGTGACAGCGATGCTGGGAGCATCACTGCCAATGGAGGCAGCTGGAGGACCCCGAGAGGAGCCGAGATTTAGGGAAAAACTCTCCCCCTTGCCCCTATAGGTGACTTCCCATCTCCGTTAAGAGGAGGCAAAGAGCCCAGAGCCCTTCTCCGTTCAACTAAAGCTTTATAATTTTTTTTTTTTTTTAACATTTAAAACCTTATTGTTTTCGGCTGAGTGGCCCTGAATAGACGGCGAGAATAGTCGCGGGGAGTGAGAAGTCATTTGTAGGTCAAAACAGCGACTTAAAGCAGATTTCAGGAATCTTTTGAAATATTGATCACCTAATAGTAATCGTTCCCCGCGGGTTTTTTACACACCCTTCCCCCGCGCCCCAAGCTGAGCGGCCGCGGGGCCGGGGGCGAGGTGAGCGCCCGGTCGCCCCTTCGGAGAAGCGTCCAGCCGTCTCGGGGCAGGGATGAAATCACTTTCTGAGGTGTGAGGACACGATTTGTTTTCTGGAGAGAAAGGGAAAAATACATCAAGAAGCCGCTCTTTATTCTACATATAGCTGCTCAGTGGCAATTTCTTCCCGGGAACTGTAGGGACCATGCTCGGAGAGGCAGCATATATTTTGAATTAAGCTCAATATGTTCTCTCCTCTGCTCGTTGCAATGCATTTTTTCTAGGACGCTTGTCAAAGAAATGCCTTCTTAATTTGATAGCTTGTTATTGTCTCTTCCCCTTTCCTCTTTTTTTTTTTGTTTTGTTTGTTTGTTTTCCTTTCCTTCTTTAAGAAAGCTCCTTTGCTAGTTGCCCGTAGAACTGAAATTAAACAGATTTACATTTTCTCCAATCATTTCTCTGCAGAAATGGAGCTGGACTGGGGCTCGCCGTCTTTTCTTTAGTATCAAGTACAATTTGTCTTTTGCTTGTGAAGATTTGGTAAATCAGAAGGCAGATAGATAGCGCAGATGGTCGGAGGTGTCGGGTCAGATTATGGTACGCCTCAGTACAGTGCTAAGCTCATTCTGACGGAAAACCCTGATATTATTTTCACAGATCTACACAGTTCACTTGAAAAAAAACCCTTCGAGCCATTTACATCATTTATGTGAGGCTCACAGCTAGCGGGATGGAAAAGCTTTCAATACTGCTCATTTTCATAAAACCCGACAGAGCTGGGGAGACATAAAAGCGCTGACAAAACTCACGAGTTCAGAGACACTCCACAGAAACTTAAAAAATTAGAAAGGGAGACTTTTCGACTTCACAGACCCAGGTTTGATATACCGATACGCTTAGGGGAAAAAAAAAAAAAGAAAAAAAATCAGAGAAGCGGAAAGTATCATCTATAAATATTGCTGAGGGAGAGTCCCCTTCCACCCCATCCCTGTCCTCTCCGCCAGACAAAACCAGTGATTTGAGCAGCTCACTGAAAGATCCTAAATAACCACGTCGGATGGGGATTAAAAAAACCCCAAACCTCTTCGGTGTGAGCATCGGGCTTCCCCAGCGAGCGGGTGAGAAGGCGGCGACCTCCGCGGGCAGGGGAGCCGCAGCCCGCCCCGCCGGGGCCCCCGGCAGCATCCCGGGATAGGGGCTGATGGGGAGCAACCTCTGCTTCGCGGGGTGGAAAGCCTGGGTGAATGGGTAGCTAATTTAGATGGGCCAGGTGATGATGATGACGGTTACTAATATAGGTCTTTCTTTTTATTTTTTATTTTTTTTAAGCATGCACATGATCTGGCGAGGGAGTTACTGGGTTGCAGCCTAATGACCATGAACACAGCGAGACAGGCTCCGTAATGAAAGCCAGGACTGTAGGCTAAAGAAATGAATCCTCATTAAGAGCAGCTCGCAGGGGCGAGGGGCTGTCCCCCCCAGGTCCCCAGCCTTTGTTCCCCAGAAACCGGCCCGGATGGGGAGATGCTGGCATCTCTGCTGGGAGGGAAGAGGAAAAGAAAGAAAAGGCAACACCGAAAGGAACCCAGGAACCCTGTGTTAACCATTTAAAGGATGACCCGAGGGGGAAAACCAGCGCAGCAGTTCTGTGCCCTCTCCAACTGTGAACGCTGGGCTCTGGATTTGGGAAGTGACACGATCCGAAGGCAGCCGGCTGGGGAACGACCTGGGGGCTCCTTGCTCCCTGCTACCAGCGCCGAGAGAGAGATATCCACTCCGAGGGGGCCCTTCCGACCCTCTCCCTCTCCCGCGGGCGTTTTATCCGGGCTGATACCTCGGCAGGTTTCCCGTCGCTCCGGAGGACCTTTGCCGCCGGGCCCGGCTTTGCCTCCGCAGCGTGGCCGGGAGCGACCCCCACCCCGTGCCGTGTCCAGGAGAGGGTCCCCGTGAAAGCCCAGGCTCCGGGGGTGCCCGGGCTCCGAGCTCAGCCCCCGTGTCTCATTGCAGCTGCCTGCGAGCCTGGGTGTGCGTTTGGGCGTGCCCGCTGCGTTTCTGCCTTCTCCCCCACCTCCTTTTCTTCATTTTTTCACCCCAAATGTGACATTAGTAGCTGGCAATGGCAACTACCCTAATTTAGGTCACGGCTCTGACCTTTGCTGCAGGTAGAGCGAGGAGTTATCCCTGCAGAGATGAACCCCCTGGGCAACGAGGAATAAAAGAACACATTAAAACAGATTTATCGAAAATACTGCCAGCAATCCATGCCGGCCCGACGGACTGCACCGACAGGGTGTGCCCTGGGGCCTAGGGACAGGGCACCCCCCCCTCCATCTCCGACCCCTAAAGCAAACATGTGCCGAGCAATGTATCTGCACACCTTCCTATCAGCGCTTTTCAGCTATCCTGGCTCCCAGAAGCGCAGTCCCTGGGGGTTATTTATCTAGACAGAGTTTCCAAACGCAGCCGAGGTGCGAATAAATATTCTTAAAACCTTTGGTTGTCGTTAAGTATTGCATTAAAAAAATACCCCCGGGAACGAGAAGCCCCACTTTAAAGGTGCCGGTAGGATTGCCGGAGATGTGGGATGCTAACCGAGTCTGCAGCGCTGGCTGGGAGCCGGAGTGCAGCAGTCCCTGGGGTGGGAACCAAGGGAATCAGCTGGGAGTTTCTGCCCTTGGGTGGGTACCAGCAGGAGCCGGCCTGGTGCCGGGGAGAGCTCCGGGTCGGGCAGGACTGGAGCGGACAGCAGGCGGCTGCCTGCCCTCCACCAGGCTGGCTTTTAGCCTGCTCTCCCAGCGGGGTAGGAGGGATGCTCAGCCGGAGGACAGTGCTCGCTGTCGCCTGTAGAAAAGGTTCCTGAAAATGTCAGGCCCTCCAGGGACCGAGTCCGGGGATTTCAGGAGCATTTCCCACCGAGTCACCCGGGAGCTTTGGTGGAGGGAGGACCTCAAACTCGGGATGATGTGGTGGGGGATGCTTCCTAGGGAAAAGACTCGTGTTTCGATGCGTTTCGTGTGCTTGCCTTTTTTTTTTTTTAAATTATTTTCAAGAGTGCTATAGTTGTTTAAATAGCAGCTATCAATCACTCCATATCTTCCTAAAAAGAGTTATAGTTAAAGCTGTAGTCTGCTTAGGAAGGGTGTGCAGGCTGGATCCTCACTTAAATTACTGGTAACCGTGGAGAGCAACAAAGAGTTCCTAAAGTGCTGTCGGGCCGACAGATGTTCACCCACCCTCTACTCTCAGATCACATATTTATTAAAACTTTCCCCTTCTGCATATTATTTAGGCTACCTGTAATACGTATTATCAGACCATGAATGGCATACTTGATGTTAGAATAAAGAAGTGCTGAAAACTCAAAAAAAAAAAAAAAAAAAAAAGGAATTATTTGGAGACTGGTAAGGAAAGATCTTCCATGTAGAGGGCTCTGGTCAAGGCCAAGGCTGCAGGCAGAAAGGATCTACTGCCCAGGATTTATCTTTAATTTTCTTTAGGGTGTAGGTATGAGCCTGGTTTTAAAGTCCCTTATACGTTGGGCCTTGTTTGGCTGCTGCCTTTACCTGCAGGTAAATATGCAGAGCACCAAATCTCCTTCTTTACTGAGCTGTGCTCACATAAAATCTTCACGTTGCTTAAAATCCCCCGTTTCTGTCAGGATTTTCACTGAAAATTCCAACTAAAGCGATCAAACAAAGACCCAAAGTATTCAAATAGATATGGAAGTTGTTTTGTTCATTCAGGTGGGTTGGTGTCCCCCCCTCCATAAGTCCTTTTTTTTTTTTTTTAATTAAAAAAGAAACCCAAACCTTCTTTTTTCCTCATGGGAAGTGGTCCTTTGGGAAAAGGAGTTCTTGCGGCTCCCTTCCTGTTGGAGGCAGCGAACCCAGAGCAGGAGTCGTATGGAAAAGTATTTCCTGTCTATGGAGATAGAATTAAAAAAAAATCCCGCATGAGGACGGGAATCGTCCATCCCTTACCCGGAGAAATTGCTCTGCCTCCCTTTTTGTTTTTAATTCCTACAGGTAACGGGTAGGGGATCCCTGAACCTTGCCGAGTTTTAAGGGCCAGCACTTTAGTCCCTCCGCGTTACAGGCAGGTGCTCGTCACCTTTCTGAGCTAGTTAGGCTGAGAAGAAAGGCACTTGTTTGGGACGCATTTACCCTGTCCCTGTCGCTCTCCAGTCATGATCGCTCCCCTCCCATGCCTCCCAAACACTGTAGGGACCCCTGTCGTTACAATCCCTGTGCTAGTTTAGGCACCGGCCACTCTGCCCCTGCGGGAGGGGACAGCCGGGGGAGGCTCCAGGAGCACAACGCAACGCCGCCTCCCCGCTTTCTCCGGGAGGGATTGGCGGGGGTGTCCCTAGGGATCTTTCCATAGTCGATCATAGCTGCTTCTGGGGGCACGGGGTGTCCTGTGCTCTCTGCGGGGATGTCCTGGGTTTCCTCGCCCTCTCCATCAACTGGAGGAGGGCTGAGGGGAGCCTGGCGAAAGCGGGGGAGAGGGGCATGGAGAAAGGGGAGCCCACCAAGGGCTCCTCCGCTAAGAGATGAAGGGGCTGGGGGTCTGCCAGCGTGGGGGGAGTGGGTTTGGGAGCTTCTTCTGAGACCTGAAGTGACCATATCTCTTCTCAGAGGGATGCAAGCCATTCATCATTGATGAGTCCTCCCTGCTTGCCGGCCGGTACCGAGAGTAGTTGTTTCTGGCTTTGGGGTTGGATATTTTTTTTTTTCAGGGATGCTATTGGGAAGCAAGGCAAAACACAGGCGCAACCAGCGGGACTCAAAGCCCTCCTTTCTGCACCTTGGTGGGTGCAGAGCGACACCCTCGGTTCGGGGGTCCTTGTAATAAATAGATGGGCTGAAAGAGCTCCCGGGCCCTGAAAAGCCCCAGTGGGGACCAGGTCTTGACAGTCCTTAGAAGGAATTAACCGGGAAGTCCTCATTGGCTTTACCCAAAGCCTGTTGAAATGACTGACAATCTTCCGGGTGAGCTCGGGTCCCTGGATCTGTGGGAACCTCAGCTTCCCCTTGACACCGCTGCTTGAATTACCGGCACACCGGGAGGTGTTAATGAGCATCGTTGAACTTATCTGCTATTAAATTCCCATTTCTAAAAGTTTGTGGGGTCTTCAAGAGAGTTACTTAAGGCAGGGCAGGGCTTTGAAGTGGTTCCTCCTTGGGTTTTATTTAATGGTTTGGGAAGAGGGATTGTAAACCAGCAATTGTGGGGGCTCTAGGGGCATCTAGGAATTAAAGCGTCCCTGGGGAGCCGGGCAGGGAGAGCAGGTGATGGGAGCAGCACGGAGATGCTGTAGGCAAGGATGGACCCTCGCCACCAGCGGGGTGCACAGCGCAGAGGCCGCAGACATGTGCCTTCCAAAAGAGCATGCCGTTCTCCGCTTTCTCTCTTTTCTTTCCCCTCCTTCAGCTCTGACCTGAAGCCAGGTAGGTCAGCTATTCTCTTTGAAGCTGCATTTCTTGTTGGTTGAATTGACTCTTCTGAAAGCAGCATCGCATCTGACCGACACCCGTGCTGCGGGTGGCTGAAACAGTTGTCTGCTCGTCTCTCCCATCCTGTTTCTATTTTTTCTGTCCTTCTTTCATCAGCCCTGCAGATGTCTTCATGCACCCCCACCTCATTTATTTTCCTTTGCTTATTGCTAGTCTTAAATCCATCCTTTGCCTCAATAATCTGAACAGGGAGGAAGATAACCTCCTAATGCAGTTTGGAGGGAAATGCCATGTTCTAGTTTCTTCCGTGCCCGGGCTACGCATCTTTGCCGTCTATCGCTGCGCATCAATAAATAAACACACAGGATGGGTGTGCAGCTTGTGCTGAGGCAAGGTCCCATCCTCAGCATCTTCCGCGCAAAGCACCGCTCTAGGATGCGAAGTGTGATCCTTCAATGCGGGTTTAAACCGTCAGAGGCTGGGCCTCACCTTCAGGCCTGAGGTATGGAGGGAAAGAAGACTATGCAATGGCTACACCTGCGTCCCCCCAGCCGTGTCAGCAACAAGGGTGGGACGCGGGGGGTGGATAAAGCAAGCGACACGTTGCAGCCTCTTCTTTCTGTGTTATGCTCAGGAGCGTGTGTATGGGTTTAACCCCCCAACACTTTTCCAGGGATGCCCCGTTTCAGCGCCGCTGGTCCTTGCCCCCGCGGCCGCCCGCCTGCGCGCTCTCCCCGGTAGATGGAGCATCCTCATCGCTTTTCACCCACGGCCGGCGCCGCTGGCTCGGCCCTTCTCCCTCTCCTTCCCGTTTGACGGGACCGAGCTGTCCGTTCCGCCACGCAGGAGGCTGCGGCTCCAGGCCGGCTCCGCACCCTCCCGCCGGCTCCCCGGGAGGGGCTGCCCGGCCATTTTGCCGCCTCAGTGCGGCGGGGGGCGCGGTGAGGGAGCGGGACGAGGCGGTGCTCAGCCCCCGCGGGGCCTGAAGCGGGCCCTTCGCCGGGGTGTGAGGCTGCCCCCGGGGTAGGTTGGCGACGGCTCTGGGCCGCCCCTGTCCCCCTCCGAGGCGGCGGGGGTGAAGCTGAGGGAGCGGGGCTGTGGCCGTGCTCCGGCCGCCTCCGCCTGACGACCCTGGGTGAGGCCATGGACGGCTGTCAGGGCTTTCCTCGCCCTTCTTCTGGCAGCGCCTCAGAAGGTGCAGTGCCAGCACGTCCTGGTCCCTTTCCAAGTGTTCATGGTCCCCCCAGATGTAGAGGGGTCACCCGGTCCCGTCACCCTCCCCGCCGGGAGGGATTCGCGCCTCTTTTCTCGCGCCGCCATTTTGTGGCGCTCAGCCGCAGCCCCTGTGGTACCCCACGGGATAGGTTTTTTCCATCTACCCTTTTGACAAAAAATCGGTTTAATTTTTAAATTCCAGGAATTTAAGGTACAATCTGCAGCAATATTCTTTTGTTTGGTATGTGCCCGACTATGTAAAATGTGGACTTGACACACACGTCGGTAGCTGGTAGTGAAGGCACGGTACACAATGCACGGTGGGACTTCTAGATGAAGAGCCGTACAATTATGTTCACTCAGATGTAATTGTCACCAGCCGGGAAAGGACGTGGGTGATGTCAGAAACGGTGAAAACAGCGGGTTTCAAAGAAGGTGGCACGTCCTTGCCTTGAATGCAGGGTTCGAGTCTCCTCACGGCCCCGACAACGGTGTGGCGGGAGAGGGGCGAAGGGAGATAAACAGCGCGGTGAGAGCCGTAGGGGGTTTTAACGGAGATAAAAAGTTATTCTACAAGTGTGTATTGCACTAAATTTCAGGAAGAATCAAATAAACATTCACTTAAGAGAGTCTTAAACAGTGATGAATAGGAAAACCACGGCTCGCTCTCAAGAGCCCTGCCGGGATTAAACTCATTTTCATAAGGACGACAGAAACGAATATTTGTTTGCACGTCTGAGGATGGGTAGAATCGAGCGTTTGATTTTAAGGAAGAGACTTGCTTCCTAGATTGTGGGTACTTTTCACCCTTTGATGAACAACCTCGCAATGGCCGCTGGCAGGTGAGACCCGCAGCCGCTGCGGTAAGTGCGGCGAGAAGGTGCAGTGTTAACACCGTTAGCGCTGGTGTTCTGGGAACGGCTGGTGACTCAGCCAGGCAGTTCGGTCGGGGTTCCTGCACTCAGTCTTGTAACACACCAAACTTCATTGTCCCAGATGAATGCCGTATAATTACATGTATTAATGCGGTACAGAAATGTAAGGTGCATAATAGTATTTTTCTTCTGGCAGCGTTCTGAATAGCACCATTAGATATAAAATATACTGTCTGAAGCTCTTTTACACATTGCTGTGTATTACATATTCAACACTAAAATACAGAAAAATGACGAATGCATCATTACCCAAACTGTCGATTGAAATACAACAAGCCGTTACATCTGATACAGGCTTTGGTTTACGGTTTCTTTGAGAAATAAACATCACATATCCTAAAAAACGCTTGATTTTTGTTGCAGCACAAGCTGATGGGGCCACCTTCCTGCTCTGTAGTGCTTCTTTTGTACTTCCCGAAATAACAGCCCCGAATGAGAACACCGTCGGTATTTGTCATCCCAAGCTGGTTCGATGCTGCTTTCCTCCAGCAGGACCAAGACTCGGTCTTTACTACAGTCACATCCTGGAAGCCATCAGGTCTCCAAAATTTAGGTGTCTTTTGTTTCAGGCTGGTGTTAACTACTCTTTCTAAGATCTACATTCTCTTGATTACCAGTGCAATTGAATCTCTCAGCCCTTTCCACCAATAGCCTCTTAATTTACATGTAGTAATTGAGTCTCCTTGTAGTAATACATGTATCCTCTTAATTTACAACACAGAATAGCATTTGTCATTTGCCGTTATGTTACTTCATGTGAACAATATCCGGAGCAGGAGGTATTTTACATACTTTGAAAGCATTTTCTGCAACTTTACCCTTTACATAAACTGTTAGTTCTGTTCACTTTAGTTCTGCTTTCCTCTTTTGCAGAAGCATTCCGAAGATGCAATTAATCATGTCAATCTTAGTGATTAGATGATGGAATAGTATGTATGTTGATAACACACAGCTGTACAGGCTGCTGTCTTGGTGAACCTTGCGCTGTAGTTTATAAACCAATCCATAGAAGTTCTTCGCTGTTTAACGTTTGTGCTGTTATTTTTTTGGCATTCATCTGTGTACATCCCGATGTCTTGCAGTTTTTATGGGATCTGTCAGGGAAACAGCTAAAAAAACCCATTGTTAAACTGTTTCTAGAGGAGCAGCTTTTTAAAATCTGCTCTGAACTAATTTTTGCATCCGAAGGAATGGCTTAGTCTTTTCTTTCACACCGTCTAAAAGCAAAAATAGTCTGCATTGACCCGTGGCTTGAGGTAGTATTTCTTAGTATTTTTCTCAGTATTTTCAGCAGATGTTCTGTTTGCCGTCTCAAGCGTTTTCAGGCAGCAGGAACCAGGGTTTCAAGCTTTTAAATACATCTTTATCGCAGCCTATACTAATCCAGTCACTTGGATTAGGTGCTCTGATCCTCACTTAACTATTAGGCAAATTCATTTCTGTCAAACATCCCGCATTTTCAATGCTCCCCCCACCCCCTCCCGTTTCCGCAGTCTCAGTGCTGCAGTAGGAAGCCTTAATGTCACTTTAGTTACATTCTGCAGTTGTTTCCTATTCCCCTTTATCCTGGATTAGGATAAATCACCAATTATTGTGGCTTTACTTTTTACACAGTACTGAGGGTATGGGGAAACCATCGTGGGGCTGTTAAGGATCAGATAACTTTGCTTAACGTTAAGTATATCTGAGCTAACCTGCCGGATTCAATACGTTTGGATAAAACGGAGATCGCATCCTTTTTAGAAGACTGCATGACTCCCAAACTGTTCAAAACCCCGTAACTGAGTTTCTGCACATAACAGCACTATACAAGCAGAAGAATGGATTTGTAATAATCTGCTTTCCATTGTCTGTGAGCTCTGTCTTTAATCGCACATACCCGCATAGAATAATAGAATCATTTGTGTTGGAAAAGACCTTTAAGATCATCGAATCCAACCGTAAAACACACTTGCTGATTTAAATGTGCTTTGCAATTACTATGGGAGGAGTGTGAAGAATGGCTAAGTAGCTTTTCCATTACCAGCGTTGCAGTCGATAGGCTTAGTAAACCAGCTGGAGTAGAGGCTACACATTCGGTACACAAGCATCTTTTCTTGCATTCCTCCTGCCTTCTAAGAACACTAAGCCTCTCAAAGATAGAACTGCTGCAGTAACAAAGCTTTACCTAAATGGTACACCTCCTTCTTTTCCTTACTGTGGTTTAGACTTTCAATGACTCCATTACCGCTATCAGTGAGAAATGAGGTTCTCCTAAAGTGGTTTAGATACCAATTCAAATGCAGTTAAAACTTTTTCTCTCCCTTTTGTCTTAAAATGTATCGCATTGTCTTGCAATTTCGACTTGTTTATTGTATCAGTAAAGCTTTTGACTGTGCAAATCCTTGAACTGCGTTTTTCTTTTGTAGTTTACACAATGAGTGACAGGCTTTTGAGCAACTTAGACAAACTTCTGCTCGAGTTTGGTAGGTCATTATATCTTTTAAAATAAATAATTACTAATGCAGTACATGTAGTGTCGTTTTCTGCTTTAAAGAGTTAAATTAACTTCAAATAAATTTATAATATTAACGTTTTGATGTTTGCCTACACGATGTTTTGTAAGCTGTGATGTTATGGAGAGGGATGCTAACCGCTATTTAATAGTAAAATTGCCATTTAGTTATTTTGTTAAAATCATTGTTAATAAGTGCTTGTTAATTAGTGCTGTACAACACACATTTGTTTCACAGCTCAATATATATAGATGAAAAAGTTATTTCTTTTCTTATCAGTTTTCCAGATAGAACAAACTTCGCATGCTAAGGAACATGTGAATCAACAGATAAATTGTGAGTAGAGATGAATTATCATTTTATTAGACACTGAACACACTGCTTTTGTTTCATTAGTCCTGGTGCATGTTCTGTGTTGCAGGGGCGGAAGCAAGCCTAATAATGAAAGCTGTCCCGTGTCCTGCTCTCACCCTACCGCGTCTTTCGCCATCAATACTTGCTCATTCTCCCTAGCAGACTTTGCTTTTGCCTTCGACGTTTAGCTAATGCTGTTCAGCTGTCTCATGGACAGCCAGTTTCATGCTGCGCCATTTCCTGCTCTTACTCTGTAGCTCCTCACAGTCACTGGCAGTTCTTTGATTCAGCTGTGCTTGCTCAATGCATCTGCCACTTGCCTCCCTTTCTTTCTTCATGTTTTTTGTTCTTTCCAGATTTGGACCTCTGCCTCACTGCTTCTTCTCTCTTTCTGTTCTCCTATAATAATGAAAGTTCTCTCAGTGGCTGCTACCTACTCAAGCCCGGTTCTTCTTTTCTGCAGTCAAGCGGCTGGTAATTTTATTTGAAATTATAAACAGTAAACCCAAGGAGAAAGCCTTGCTCCACATCAAATCCTTTTCCCCCGGGACTAACAGACAGCATAATATTATGGACTTAGGTCTGAACTGAATTTTTTTTACCATGTTACTATGTGGTATCACTCACTGATGAGAATGGTTGAGGTGGAGAAACTGTTCTTTAGACAAGCTGAGGACATCTGTGCTCATCACTGGTACTTCCTAGGTAGATACTGAATCTCGTAACCTTCAGGTAAAAGAACAAGAGAGAGTTCTGGCCTGATTGGTGTCCTTTTCTTAACATTTATGGAAGCTTACAGTAAATGAGCATGCTTTTAGGGAAAATCCAAAGGCTGTTGAGTAACGTGGCATAGCTGTTTACATCTTCAGAGATATCTAAATATGGGTTAACCACAAGCAACACTCAGACTTTTAAAAGTTTGGGTTAAATCCTCCAAAACTTACCCAGAGAGTTTCACTGATTTAATTTCGTCACTGTGTGAGTATTACTTGGCAGAGGGACAGCTGTAGCATTCAGCTTCAGAATTCCAGCGTGAGATTCATCAGGCTTTGGCTAGAGCCCCTTTATAACCAGTGGAGGGAAGTAGGCACTTTTAGGGTGTGATTTGTTTCACCCTGAAGAAAGAGCTTAAAGTAGGTTAGATAAAGTAAGCTTTAAAAATCATAGAATGGTTTGGGTTGGAAGGGACCTTAAAGATCATCCCGTTCCAACCCCCTGCCATGGGCAGGGACACCCTCCACTAGACCAGGTTGCTCCAAGCCTCATCCAGCCTGGCCTTGGACACTTCCAGGGATGGGGCATCCACAGCTTCTCTGGGCAAACTGTCCCAGTGCCTCACTGCCCTCCCTAGGAAGAACTTCTTCCTGATATCTAATCTAAATCTCCCTGCTTTCAATTTAAACCCATTATCCCTTGTCCTGTCACTACAGGCCCTTGTACAAAGCCCCCCCCCCCAGCTTTCTTGTAGGTCTCCTTCAGGCACTGGAAGGTGCTCTAAGGTCTCCCTGGAGCCTTCTCTTCTCCAGGCTGAACAAGCCCGATTCTCTCAGCCTTTCTTCACAGGAGAGGTGCTCCAGCTCTCGGTTGTCTCTGCTGAGTGTGGCTGTAGCCGTGGGTGTCTCGTTTTGAGTCAGAGGCTTGCACTGTAATGTTGGGTGAGGTGGATCTCATCCACAAGGTTCTTGTGAAAACAAAGGGTGGGTAGAACAACTCCCACTTGTCACAAAAGTGCTCATTGATAGAAAATATTAAATGAAATGTTCAGTGTATAGAGTTATTCATGTAATAGATACTTTATGTTATATCCTGATATATCTCAAAATGTCAACTGCAGGATACTCCCAAATACACCTGTTTTTAAAAAACAATGAAGCATACGTCAGTTGTCCAATAGTTATACTTACGCTAAGTAAAGGCAAGTTACTGACTTTAGATATTGAAAATATTAAGATACTGAAGAAATTCAGGATAACTCAAGATATTAATATACACAGAGAATCTTTTGCTTTTCACTGACTGATATTTCCCTCTGAGAAGCGTTTTTTTCTGGCATAAATGCAGCTGATGTTGAAAGTGAATGTATAGAAGTACTGCAAAACCAGACTCAGACTTCAGCATGACCTGAAGTTCTAGTTAAGTAGGTGAGACGGGCAGGGTATCTGTGATGGACTTCCGTTGGGAGCCACCAGCTTTGGCATACAGCGCATCAGGGCAGCAGGGATGGCAACAGATGATCTGGACTAGTAGGTCTGCAACCTTGTATGAGAAAGTAAGAAGTAACCAGCACAGAATAAAAAAACTGTGCACCTGGTTGTGCTCATTGCATCGCAACGTGAGCATGCACGGTAGCTCTCGCAACTGGTGAAGGAACACTGATTACGCCCAGTGATATGGGTTCTCTACCAACCACTCATTCAGAAAACAGTCAGCTCTCTGCTGTTAGAAAAGGCAGAATTTGCCTTAAGAATCTCACAAAGTATCATAGTGCTTGAGGATTTGTTGTTATAATGTGTATTTTTCTGAATTAACCTCTGTCTCCTATATTATGTCACACATTCATTACACATTCCCACCTTGAGTAAACTCCCTTTTTATTGTGATTTCTCTATTTCTGTTTCTAGTAATAATTTGTTTATATGCCCTTGGTGATGTTTTCATTTTTCCCTTCCCCTAGTCACAGCTTTCCCATTCAAAACATTTGTGTTTCTGGACCTCTGTAAAAGCAAACAAAGGTTTGAAAGAGACCTTTTATCTCAAGAAACTTTTTGTTGCTTAATCAGCCTCCCCAGTTGCAAGCATTACTGTGGGCTTACACTCTGGTTTCCCTGTACACTACTTCTAGAGTCTGCAGACGCTGTGGACTGCAACAAAAAAAGAAGGGTCACCTCTAACCGTTAAGAATGCTTTGATTTCTGCCACTAAGAGTTACTTCAGTTTCATGTTGACTGGGATGCATAAAGAGCACAAATAATTTTTTCTTCTGAAGTCAATCTCACAATATTAGATGACAAGGTACTCGCCACGCAGCTGATACTCCCTAAGTTTTTTACTCACTTTGTTCTTGCTTTGCTTAATTACAGGCTGTCCACTCATCTGGCACTATCGAGATTAATTATTTTGGAAGAAATTTCAAATCATTCTGAATATAGACCTTTTATTTCATGGATATGTTGAAAATACCTATGCTTACTTTTTAATTAATTTTTTTTTTTAATTTCAGTGTATACTGTAAAAATCACAGAAAAAAAGAATGAAATTGCTAGGCTGCAGGAAAATATAAATAACTGCAGTGATGTAATTGCTGATTTGTGCAAGCAAAATGAGAGTAGTAAGGAGAGCTGTAATGCGTAAGTATAATATAGCCCGAACCTTGAGTTATGGATGGTCTTAGGAAAGTCAGCGAGGAAGTGGTGTAAAAATATGTATGCGTGTGTTCACACAGGAGTGATGTTAAACTAAAATTCAGTATTCTCCTATTTTTATAAGCTGAAAATTACCAGGTAAAAAATTGCAGTTATCCATCCCTTGAAAAAATAAATTGTTGAAAACCAACTGTTTCAGTTTGTTTTAGTTTTTTATTAGAATCAACAGGTTTCAGAGATCACAGGTACTGCCTTTGCAGCATGCTGAACTATTCATCTCAGTAAGGTAATAGAAACATATTTCTATATTTGGATGCATCTGAGTTCTGTCAAGTTTGAACATTATTAAGAATACTGTTCAAAAAAGTTTTTTCTTTTTAAACCAAAAAAAGCTAATGACTAGCAGAAACAATAAAGCTCCATTAGGATGTTCTTTGTATAATTCTGAATTTGGCTTCCTGAAATGGAAGTATCTTTCTATTCTTTGTTCACAACACGTTTCGCATTACTTTTTGTTCTATACATATTTTCTCCTAAGATGCCTCACAATTGTCTCGACATACACATACATGTGTACATCTACTAGCAGATTTTGGTATCACTTTTACTGCAGACTGCAAAATTGTTCTTCTAGGCACACTGTTTTGATGACTGCAATGGGTTGCAGTTCAGTTTTCTTCATATAAATGTTTCTATCTGATTATTAGTGCAAGTTGTAATGGCAGATCACTTTTGAGTCTTAGTAATTACACATTTTTCAAGCAAGAATTTGGCTACAAGGATTTTTTTCCTAGTGACATGCAATGTCTAATTTTTCAAAATGAAAATCTGAGGGATTTGTAAGGATACCTAAAAGGGCAAATCTGTGTTTGACTATACAGAGGGTTTGGCCCAGATGTCTTTTCATTGCAGTGTTCATCTCCCCATAATCCGCCTAGTTCCTTGCCAGCCAAACTGATGATTTGATAGCAAATTCTATTAATTTTGTTTTCTTGCAATTCTGTACCTAAAGATAAGTACTTGAATAAAGATGTCTGTTACATATATTTGAAATTTTTTTTGGGATGTGAATGGGTGATGTGGGTGTTTCTAAGAACAAAAAGAGAAGTGAAGATAACATCAGGGTCCTTTCAAGGTTTATTTTGAACTCTGAAAACAGAAGAAAGAATGGAATCATTAGTGAATGAAGGGGGTATAGTGGCCAGCTGTTTGAAACAATTGCCTTATCATACTGATTTGTAGCTTTATCATAAAAAGAGTTAGGAAAAGATTTGACCTTGACAAGAAAATTCCACTTTACGTTAAGTTCTTACCTCCGATGTACTATAAAATAAGCACTTTTGGAAGTTTCTGAAACCATTCACACTACTTCATTAGATATTTTTTGTAGTTGCAAATCTGTTTGCAAATCCAAACTGTTAAGTGATGTAAATAAAGAAATAAAATATTAAGGCTAGAACTAAGGATCTGATCTAAATTTTAATCATTGAATTCAATGGGGTTTGGCTCAGGTCCTACAAAGAATAATTAATGGCATTAGTGTAAAGAGACTGAAAATGAGAACTGACTCATTAATGAATACATGTATTCATAGAAGGACAATGCTTGCAGAAGAGTAGAGACTTTGTGTCTTAAATTATTGAAAATGTCATTTAACGACATACTGAACGCTGCAATAAACAACCCCTAGCTATAAGATCAGACAATTAGAGCACTTACGTAGTAGAATCATCTTAAACTTCTCAAATTTATTCTAGCTGATACTCCATACATACTGGGCATGACTCTAACGTTGATTTTGTAAATTCAAATATTGTTTTGGAGTCCCAATCACCCTCAGAGCTGACTAATTGCAAGTAATGCTCAGTGGCGCTCTCAAAGAAACAACAGTTTTGTCTGCATTACTAGGCATTTGAAGTATATTGAAGCATGTTTGAAGACTTTGAACAAAATATGGGTATCTTATATTCAACAAGTCTACAAAAATATGATATATGAGACAGGTGTATCAGGATGCTACTCTGTGCTATAACATAAAACAAAGAAGTGAAGGTACAAAATGGCCAAAATATATATTTTTAGACAAATGATGAAATTTTTCTATTATTTAGTTTCTTGAATGATTCAAACTAGAAATGTTGATCCCAGAACAGTAATAAGTGGTGAAATACTGCTGGTGGAACCTGTGCTGATTTTATTGTTTCTCTTCTATTTTCTAAATTTTGGTTCAAGGATGGTGAGATTTCCTGGAAATAAGAATAATAATAAAAAAGTAGATGAACTCAGAAAGTTGCTCATTTGGAAAATAAATGATTGTCTTCTCCCACTAGCTAAATTAGAATATTTTTATTGTTTTCTGATTACTGTGGATAAAGATTTTTTTTGTACCCTATCCGATGAAACAAGGGCAAATAAACATGATAGCTACCAAGAACTGCTGTGAAACAGTGAAGCATGTTATGAACTAGTAGATGAGCGACTTGAATCCTGTATACCTTGTTCTGTTGCAAATAGCATTCTTGTACAAGGTCTGCAGTGTAGACATGAATACAAAATGTAATGCCCAACACGGTCTGTTGGGTTCATGAAAGCTCTATGACTTTTTCACTGCTTGCTTTTTTCCCTCCAATGAAAGGCATGCAGTTTTCTGAGTAGGAGATCACAGTGCTAGTGTGCCAGTACATTTTTATACAAGTACTGTTGGTTCCTACTTTTTTAAAAAATGAATCCTTTAAAGATTTAGCTTTCTGCTGAATTTGCAGTAGATATGGAGTAGCATTTTGTAATTATATTTTTAATCACCAGTGGTGTCAGTTTGTGCCAGTAGTGCTAAATTTCCCAAATGGATGCTGCAATTGCCCATTCAGCTTTTTGGTTGACAAACTTTATGCTGTTATAAATGTTAATTGTATGTTGTGTTGTCTCACCACCTGGAGTACGTTATTTTTTGTTCAAGGTTATTGGACTTCAGTTCAGCAAATTAATTGTAAGGTCTTTGTTCTTTATTTATTTCCTTGATGGAAATTCCATTAAGTTAGCTGTTACAGAAGCCTCTATTTTTTTCCACCTTTGAAGCAATTGTCCAAATGCACGTTCATGCTTTGTGTGATTGCATGCTGTAAACCCTCCGGTTTTGAACCATAAGTCATACTCGCATCCAAAAAATTGTCCCTTACTTACCTTTACTTACATTCCCTTCATGAGTATGCAGTGATCCCTACGTCCTCAGTTGCTCTCATCTGAGCAGTAAAGAATTATTTGATTTGTTCAATTGCAACCTTGTTCTGTATTGCCTTTTCTCCCCTCCTCTTTGTTGATAGAACTCTTTAAACGTAACTGTATCTCTGCTGTTCCAGATTCGCTTGCTCTCTTCAGTCCTCATAGATTTTTCCTTCTTCCATTTTGTCAAAGTTTAACTTTGATAGAATCTACGTATATGTCCCTGAAGTTGGTTTTTATTGCAATTTTATTGTAAGGGTGTAGACGTGGCACTGGAGGACATGGTCTAGTGGGTATGGTAGTGTTGGCTTGATGGTTGCACTGGCTGATTTTATAGGTCTTTTCCAACCTTAGTGATTCTGTGATTTGTGTGTACATCTCCTAGGACAGACAGTTTCACTCAGACAAACTTCATCATAGGTGTTTGCGTTGCCTTAGGGTAGCTTGTATGCAAGACAGAAGCTGAAATTATAGATCACTAAGCCCTGACTAGAGGAGGGTGTACTATTTTTTTCTGTAGAAGGTTCCCTAGGAGAGAGAATGTGATTTCTTTTTCATCAGAAATAGGATCTCTGTCCTACTCTAGCCCAGTCTGTTCCAATGATTCAGCCATCATCTGAATCTCAGCTCCCAGCATCTCAGAAGATGCCTGTTGACAGCCTGTCGTTGCAGAGATTACTCTCCCAATGGGTGTGGTGTTTGTCAGTAGCACATATACCTATGTATAAGTAGACTTAAGTCATTCTTCTGTTATTTCCCTTACCTCACAGCACTTTGGTATGTGTTAAATCTTACCAAGGTGTTACTCACTGTTTGGAGGCTCCATGCACCAGAGCTTTCTGAATTGGTTTCTCACCATCCCTAACTGAGCAAGATCCTGGCCATTTGTTCAGTTGCAACCTTGAAAATGTCTTTTCTGACAGCTGTTACCTCAGCTGGAGGGTAGGAGCCATCCAGGCTCCTTACACCATCTTCCTTCAGGCACGATGCTTTCTTTTTAAAGAATCATTATATGCCTCTCCTAAAGACCACATCTGAATTTCACTTGAATCAGAAAGTTTATCTGCCTGTCTTTCTAAAGTTCCCCTATTTGAGGAAGAGGCTTCTCTAATACCTGGATATTGAGAAAGTACTATTAGTTTACTAGTCGTAAGTCCCTTATGTATTCCCTGAAGTTGCAGTGATTTCAGTACAACCTACAGTATCCTGCTGTAAGAAAACTACGTCGGTGGGCTGCAGCATAGCCCTTACATTATAGGTGGCTCCTGAAATGATTTCAAGGCCGTACATGAGAGGAGGTCCAGGCTAAGCATTACAGAATGCGGACCCATCAGTTTGCTCTAGAGGAATCTAGTAACGAGACGTGTATGAGCCGCTCGGCACCTCTTGTCTGGAGAGAGGTTTCTGAAATGGGTGCATTTAACAGTGTAGACATGCCATATAGGCACCAACCGCATGAAATATGGAAATATATGCGGATGGTGACTTGGGGGTAGAACAGAATGTTACTTGGCAGCAGCCAAAGTTTAGTTCTCATCTGCCATTAACTGTTAGCTGGTGTGTTTTCCTGGAAGAGCAGAGGTTGGGTTCAGGAAGAGGTGGTATGTGGACCTGTGACTCCAAGCTGCCAGGTCAGTGCTCCCAGTATCTGTGGTTTTGTGCTGAAAGATGGCATCTCTTTGTGCCTGTTTTCTGAGCAGGACCTTCTGAGCAAATGGAGGAAATTCTGAGTTCCTGATTGCTACTTGCATTTTAGGTATGAGATAGGTGCTGGTGATACTGGTGAGAACGAAGCTGTGTGCATTTGCAACAAGGAGATTGTACATATCTAATGGATTTACTGATGGCGCTGTTCTCAGTACCTCATATGTGCATTTAGTTGCCTAACTGGTCAGCATTAGTCTCCAAAAATTTGTGAAGCTCACTTTATTTATTCCTTAAAAAGTGCTTTATAATCTTTGCTAATTCAATGTCTATATTCTTGAATTTGCATCTTTGAAATCTTAAGAAAACAAATGCACGTATGTGAATGCTTTCTGTTCTAAACCCGTTTATGTTTGACTTTGAAAACATTAAGTAGATTATTTGTTCTAGTAAGCTAGCTAAAGTAACTTGATGTCTTCATTTCCTTTTCTTAGGAAACACCACTTATATGCTTTCTTTTTTTGTACTCTCTCCACAGCTGGAAGCCCACCTATATAATTCTCAGCAAGCATGAAGAATATTTAAAAAATGAACTTGAAGCTTTACAAGAAGCTACAGAAAATGAGAGGTAACTCATGTGAGATGAGGTTACTAGCAGTAGTGCTCATTAACCTGCCTAAACCGATGAGCAAAGGTAGTGCAGTCTGTGTCAAAAAGTTGCTCTAAACTTGCCAGAGTAATAATAGAGATTGAGTAATGAAAAGAATTTTCAGTTTACATTATTATGAGACCATATGTTATTTTGTAGTTACCAATGGAATGGTATAAAATATGGCTTCTTCACATTCAATTGCTTCCCAAATGCAATTGGGAAATATTTTTTCAGAACATTGTTCAATTGCCTACAATTTCAAGAACAGCCCTGTGAAACAAAGGTAATGAATGTTTCAGCTTTGGCAGAAATATGAAACAGCAGAGCATATTTGCAAATGCATACACAAGTTTTATCTACAAATGATTTTTTTGGCCATCATTATGACAGTGTTCAGGTATACTATAATTCCAGTAGCTTCAGATACTCAAGTTTAGGAAGACTTTTGGGAAAACACTCAGATTTCTTTATTTTTTTTTTTTCAGAAGCATCATTTAATTGAACCTAAGCCTATAAGTTCCTATATGGACTAAGTAAGCTAAAGATTAGGGGTATTCAGACAATTCTGTGGGACTTTTTATTTGTGAATATGAATTGCATATGGTTATTAGAATATAGAAATCAGGACTTAGTATACTGCTGTGTATTTTAGAAAATAAGCACAAAGCATGCATATTCAGCATTAGATCCTGAAAAAATAGGGTGAGTGCCTCAGAAAAACCTGCTCTAAAACCATTTCAAGACCAGCTGTAGGTAAGATTCTAGTCAGTATTAATTGCAAATTCAATTTCGTTCAGGAAGTGGCATTTCGGTTGTTTCAGCTTCATTAACTAGATTCTGCATTTTAAAGAAATGCTTAGTTGTGGAATGTAGCTGCCTACATTCAGTGGAATAAAGAACAGTCCCTGAAGATCTTCCCTGAAATGTTCAAAATGCGGCATGCCAGGTTAACCCTCTGAAGTTTTATTTAACGCTCAGATAAAACTAATCTTCATTTTAGAGAAGTTACTCACCTTTACTCATCTGCTTGTGAAGGGAAGAGGTTGGTTAGCCCTATGGTGAAAAAATCAAGGCAGATCCATTTGGATATCTAAATACCAATTTAGGGGTGTAACTTCAGGTAATTGAAAATGTTGGCTTTGGTTCTTTTGTACGTGTTCTTTTTGCCAGTTGTCCAAGACAGCAGGAATAGCATGCCTGATAGCCTTTAATTAACTCAGTTAGTAGCTTATCTGTCTTCTTCCTGTTCAGGGCTCTATATTTGGTGAAAAATAAGGCTAAATTGGCTTTCTATGAGTATATGATTAAGCCATTTTACTTTCACTAATTTGAGCTGACAAGCCAAAGAAGCATTACTTTTAAATTGCTTCTTTAGATAACAAGTTTCAATTCCAACATGAAAGTGTTTGATCTGTTTTCCTGAGCTTAATTATAAGACATCATGACTATAAATCATAAAATAAATTTAATTAATGGATTTTAAGAAAGTGGTCTTCTCAAATATAGTACCGAAACATTTGATGATATATTAAAATCAGCAAGATGTGCATTCAATAATTTCGAAGTATTTAAATTAAGAAGAAAAATAAGTACATTTAGAACTTTATGTGCTGGATGTGCTTTTCAGGCTGGCATTTGGGGACACTGAGGACATACTCCTTTAAGTGGGAAGATGTTTTAAAAGATGGGCAGGTCAGTTTGCATTTCATTAGACACTTACTGTGGAGGTTTTAAGAACAGTCCACATTTTGTTGCTGTTATTGGTTTTAAGAACATATAAGAAGGCTTAGTACTAGAGATTCATCCTGAAAATAAGTGATATGAAGAAAGAAAGAGGAATAAATAGCTACCCACATAATGTTCAGGGATTTTGTGGGTGCTCTCCTTTCCGCATTATCACGAGATTAAAACCTTTTCTAATCACTTTAATGTGGACAGTGCTGATTTCTAAATAGCCTGTGTCTGACTGTGTGAACTGGAGGTTATGAATTACTTATTAAAAATAGTGACAATTTCTCAAGACTACTATACTAAATATGCCCATACGTATTAATCTGTGGAAAATATATTTTGGGATAACAATATGAAGTTCAAGGATTGTTTTCAGAAGCTTGAAATGTACCTGCTACAACAAAATATTTTACTGATTTATAGTTTTTACATTTATCTGTAATGCATTCTTAACAGTGTATCAGCAGTTTTCTTTGTTGCTCAGTTATTGTTTCTAGCATCTACTAAATTAAATAGAACCGAGAATTTTCCATCTTTCATACCTGGGAAATCTTGTATAATATACATAAATATTCAGTAGATCAAGAAACTTTGATCCCTGAGACCATCTGTGTAGAAAACCAAGCAGATTGATGTAATTTTCTACATGAAGTTGGGGAAGTGTCAATTCCTTGATTTCACATTGTGCATCTACAACTTCTTTCCCCTAAACAGGTGTACGTCACTTCAGTCAATTTAACAGGAACTACCATCTGGAGTGTAGTTTTTAAAAAAAATTAAGTTATTACTTCCCCCCCGCCTCCCCACCCCATGACTTTTGGTTTCCTTTTGTAAGAGCAAAAGCTTCTACTATTGAATTTGGACACAAATTTTTCTCTCTTCCATTGCCTCCGCTAGCCAGCGGTCAGTCAGGAGTGTCTGCCTTTCAGTCATGCTTCATTTAAGTGATTAATAGCAGCTGGAGATGAAATGTGCTCTTTAAAGAGGAATACTGTATGCTTTGCAAGCAGTGAGAGCTGTTCCTTAACACAGGCTTTATTCATGGTGCAGGTGAACAAGTGGGTCTCTGGCTTTAGTTGCTATTGTGCACCATAATTTGTTTCATAAAGGAATTTCCAGCCAATCCACAGGTATACAAATACCCAAATATTTTAAACTGTGCCTCTCTCTGTTGTACACGTAACCTTTGCCTGGAGGATGACATTTCCTTTACCTTCTGTGATTTTATATTGGCATATTTTAATACCACTCAACTTTGTGTCGCAGTTCTTTCTCAGTTAATTGACTCGTCTGCATTAATGATACATGCTGGACGTCTGTCGCTGTGATATCTCTTTATTAACATGTCCATCTGCATAAATGCTCACCATCAAACTCTTCTAATGTATTTTGCATTTGCCTAAGTTTATCTTTTGTCAGGAATAGGAGGCATAGCCTATCAACATTTGAAAAAAAAAGACATTTTAATTTCATTTCAAGCATTTAATGCAGAAAGAAATACAGTTACTGGGCACTGGTAGTTGTTATTCATCATTTAAGAAACTATTTATAGTTAAGTCTTGTCTGTGTGGGAAACACAGACTTCCTGCAGGTGTATCCTTAGATTACCTGTGTGTGACATTAAGAACCAGAACCAGTTCCTTGATGACACTTTTAATTATTCAGCTTTCCTAAAATGATTCTACTTTTGTACTGGAAATTACCTGTAATAAAAGTTATGCTTAGCACCATTACTGGTGTAATAAGAGACTCATCCCAATTAGACAGTTGAATATTTGATCTGTCATTAGACTCTATCCTGTAAATTCCTTGCCTGAGAAAACCTGGAAGAAGTCTTTCCTAATGTAGTCACTGTCATTGATTTAACACAAGATGATGGTTGTTTTATGCAACAGCGTTTTTCTTTCTCCTCTTTCCAAACATAATACTGATCAGTTTTCAGCTTTACGTGATGAGTTACATCCTATTACTGGTTCTGGTATCTGGTTTTATAGTACATTTTTTTTCAAAAGCCTATTAAGTCTTTTAAAATGCCATGAACATTAATTGATGCTACCTACTTTAATAATTTGTAGCTATGTACTCACACGATGTCAGTGAAATTATAGTACTGTAACATTAATTTGGAGGGCAGCCCTACAAGAGGCCGAACACTCTGCCTCTTTGCCAATTAAACATTTAAGTGTTTGCTTAACCTTAAGCATGAATAGTCCTATTGTTTTAGTGTGACTGATGTGTGTGTTTAAGGCTTCCCTGAGACACACATGGATTACTCAGCATCTCCTTGGAGGCATCTCTTGGTCCAGTGATGCATCAGGCTGTTCTAAATATGGGATGCTAGGCCAAATTTTTGTTTACTGTAAGTTTGATACAGCTCCACTGGAAGCGGTGGAGTTGTGCCAATACGCACAAACAGAATTTGGCTTGCAGTGGGATTCACTGTAATTACACAGGGAAAAAAAAACATTTGTCATCTGTCAGGATGCCTTTGAATACAGTATGGTCTACACTCCTTTCTGAACAACGAGGTTTGACTGTTCTGTACATCATGAGTGTACTTTTTGTTACATACTGCATAGTCTTCCTTCAAAATAGCTGGAAGATAAAAACCAGACACATATAGTGGTATATCGAATATAATCTGTTTTTTTTCCAGGACTAATTGAACTGATACCATAAATTAATTTTTTTTTTTTCTTATAAACAATGGCTTCATGTGAAAAAAAATTGATTACATGTATTTTTATAGGAAAATGTATCAGGATTACATAACCCAGTATAAAGAGGTTTTGAAGCAACACCGTGAAAAATATGCAGAAACTGCTCTTGCACAGGAGTATTACAAAAAAAAGAAAGAGCTTGAAGAAATCAAAACCAGAGTTTTGAAGCGGTCTGAAAAATATAAATTCAAAGAAGATGCTTGCTTGGATATTTTGGGTACTACTATTATCAATGCTTTTACAGTAGAGCCTATTGGTAGTGAACTGCACATTTAAAGTACTGTACAGGAATCCTCTCACTGATGTTCCACAACTTCTCTTAAGCTAATAAAAAATCTTTTTGTTACACCATTTTTGGGAAAAAAACTGTATCAAAATGACGCTGAACAAGAATTTAGAGTATGCATACTAATATTCATTCCCCCAACCCATGAATGTAATGGGGAGAGGTGTGTCATTGGGCTTCTTGCGGTAAAAATGTCCTAAAATCACTTTCAAACTAGCCTTTCAAAATTTTAAATCTATTTTTCATATATTTTTATTGCTGTTTTTAACGGCATTAGTCTCTGTTTCACTGCTGTTTCTGTTATGTATACTAAGTAAAGAAAAATGCTTCTGATCTATTTATTTATCTTGTATTTGTAAAGAAAATTAGATTTGTGAATTAATGATCTGAAATGAAATTTTATTTCTGCAGAGTCTGTTCCTTTTAAATCCCTAAATGACTGGGCTTTACGGATGTATCCTTAATTTATGGTGGCTATGCAGCTTACAAGGAAGAAAGTTTGTATTTACCTTCCACATCTTTCTATTAAAAAGTATGGTCATTATTTATATATTTATGTTTAGAGTGGCAACACTGGCTTTTCTCTGTGGGAAAACTGAAGGTCAAATAATACTCTTCAGTTGAAATTTATGGGAGCATTTTGAGGAAAGCAAATCAAATGTCACTTAATGACATATCATTCAAAATGCTTCGTTAAGGAGGAAAAGCCTAAATGAAATCAGATTGGAAGGCTTGTCTAAGGTAATGCAGGTTTGTCAGAATTTTCTGCTCCCCTAGCATTTGTGCTCACAGCATAGAGGGATCCAGGGTCTGATAGTATCCCTGGCTTGAGAACAGTAGTGTTGCAATATATATTCCGTAACATGAAAGTGC
This sequence comes from Rhynochetos jubatus, assembly GCA_027574665.1. Taxonomy (NCBI): domain Eukaryota; kingdom Metazoa; phylum Chordata; class Aves; order Eurypygiformes; family Rhynochetidae; genus Rhynochetos; species Rhynochetos jubatus. Next base: position 139,061,149 of record CM050648.1, on the reverse strand, counting down.
TTCTTCGAGGCAAAAGACAGAGGAAATGTTAAAGCTTGCTGCAGTTGCTACACAAGAATCCATTGAACTAGAAAAAGAAGCAGAGGAATTAGAAATGAAAATAAATTATTTAAAAAAGGTAACTATTTTATTTTATAGAAATGCTTTATATATCTCTATATAGTTATGCATACCACTGTTGTATTTTCAAGCACACGGACTGACAGGATGATTGCAGTATTAGTAATCACATGTCATGATGTTTCTATAGCATCAAATACGTTTTCTTAGAGAAGAGGTGTCCATGAATGTAACCGCTCTTAAGGCTTGCTTTCTATTGACCTCAGTTCACACCACTATTTCTGTCTAGGCACAGGGTCACAGCAACTGCCGTGCTAGCTCAAGAGGGCCAGAGAATACACTTCAACGTACAGCAGGGCCATTCCTTGCTGAGCCCTAGGGCTTGAGTGTACAGCTTTAACAGGTCCTACTGGTTTGTAAGGTTTTGTTAATATGAATGAGTTTAACTAAATATGCTTTACAATAGGAATCGTGTAAATTCATCCTTCCTCCGCAATAAATGTGTGGGTAAATAGCACTCAGAGGTAAAACTGTCTGATTTTAGACAGGAGATAGGTACAGTTCCAGCGAATAGAAGAAGCACTGATATCAAAAAGATAGTCTTCCAAAAAAAGGACTTCGTCAGGACAGCATTTTGACCCACTTCGCTGCTAGGAGGTAAAAGGTCTCTCTTAAGCCTGAGTAGGCCAATCTTGTAAAGACTTTGGTAAATTTTTATAGTATTGCATCTGGACAATTTTACCTCTCTGGACCAGATGATCCAGGGCTCCCTTTACTGCTGTGTCAATCCTGTCCACTTCAGCCAAACTTATGCTGATGGAAGGATATTGTGCACAGGTGGTGTTTTCTATTTATATTTTGTGATACTGTTTGACACACATAGTCACAGACTAAAGTTCCTAATGTGGCATGTGCTGTATAAACATACAGTAGGAAGGGATGTGGTGAATTTATTTAGAACTGTGAAGCAGACCATGTAAGGAGCTCCTTGTTCTGAACAGGTATGCAGAGCGTGTGCTCAAAACCTTCTGTGTTTATTACAGTTGTTCCAACAAAAAATATTGTCTCTCTTTAACCTTGTTCTGTTTATTTTTTTCAGACCGTCTTGGCTACAAAACCTCTACTACTGTGCACTGATTCATCAGGTTTGGAAAGCATTTGCAGCACGTAGCTATAATTTTTCAAGATTTTTGATTTTTATTTGTTCTTTATCTTTCAAGACATTTGAAGAGACTACAGAAGATCAAAATAACTCTGAAATGATGGAAGGAAAAAATCAGAAAAGTCTAGAGAAGCCGAAGGAGTTTAAAGGAAGGTACACTTAAAAATAATTTCTTTGCCTTGCTTTCATCCAGAGTGCTATCTCAGCTTTTACACAAAGACTGCCTCAAAACACAAATTGTTGCTGAATAATAACTGTCAAGCTTCTCTAAGCCTGATCATGTGATTTAATGATGTAATTTAAAAAGTTTTATATTTCTTGGGGTTAAGACTGTGGCATATTTTGGTTCTTGGAAGTTAAACGTACCTGCAAACATACTACTCAAAAGTATTTTGTAGAAACCTTTGCTACCCAGAGCTACTGCCGGTAGATCTATGTGAATAGTTGTACAACTTTAGAAAATAACTACAGTGACTATGCAGTCAGAGATAAAATACATTAACTCTACTAAACGCATATTTGGGGAAAAAGAGTCAGGTTTCCACATATCATTTGTCTTCAGTTCTGAACTACTTAAGAAATTTAACTCTTAATTTAGTTCTTAAAAACAAGCATGAGTGAAAGTTTCATAGAAAGGATTAATGGCTTAGTAAATTAGTCAGTGGTCATTTACAACTGGGACTCATTTTAATTTGAGCTCAATTACAGTGACTGAACATCACCATCAGGACCATCTTGTGCCTACCTGGAGTCATTGTGACTGTTGAAACATCACCCTTAGAGCTGGCGATTTTAGACCAAAATGCATTTTAAACTGGAAATACGACCAGAAGACTTTGTTCAAGTGATTTTAAATTATGTTGTGCTTGAAAAAGAAGATTTTTAGGGCTTTAAATAGGAATTTAGTGGACCATATCTATAGAAATGTATCATTTTAAACATCCCTAAGATCCTTTCCACAGGAAAGGATAGGTCTTTAATATCATTTAGGTCTTTAACATCTTCTTACAGATCCATGAATTATTCAGATGACTTCTTTTGTCTTGGTGGTGGTTTAAGTTCTTACACCTGTTCTACCTTCTTATATAAGATTTTTAAAATTGGCAAAACCTCAGAAACATAGGGAAGCAAGAAATCCACTTAATTTTAAGACTAGGTAAAAAACCAAGATGGGAAGCCCTCCCTTTGAATTTTCAAAGAAACCCATGTATGTTCAGTCTGCAGAAAGCAAAATGACAGTTAAAGACCTATTATAAAAGGCAGAGACTTGTGCTCCGTGCACGGAGGCATAAGAAACCGTCAGTCAGGCTCCTCATGGAAAGGAATTCAGAGGGCGTGTTGCTAGACCTGTCACGTGTACGTTTACCTCTGTGTCACGGAGTCTTCAGATGCTTGTACCTTCACTGAAGTAATTTCTTGACTGCATACAAGTAAATATTTCTGGTGCTCTTACTGAAAGCAATAATTCCATGGCTTTCATCACAGCTATAAGATGTAAACTTTTTCCAGTATCCTAACTCACATTGCCTTTTAACCTCCATGTATGCATTTATGCGATCTAGCGTATGGTATCAGACCATAACCTAATTATTAATTAATATGTTCTTCCTAAAGTAAATGTTAGAGCTCATTTATGTCAAAGATATACATAACATAGAGGCTTGTAGAAAATGGCATTAAAATTGCTTTCAAAAATCCCTATTTGGCATTAGTATATTAAAATAAAGTCTTCACTAGAAAGTGTAAGTATCTGATTAAGCAACTGCTGATGTTGAAAACGTGTTATGAATCTGTGATTATAAACACTGTGAAAAAACACAAGCACAATATGTAGTAAGGCAATGAGTCATATGAATTGACACCTTTGCAGACTCAAGGCAATGTACAAAAATGTAACAGCAGAATATGGGCACCACATGCAGTAGTCTCTCGTGAGCTGTTCTACACTCACTATAGGCTTACTACCAAGCAAAGAGACCTTTGTGAAGAAAAAGGAGCTAACTGCATGCTCTGCCACTAAAAAAGAAGAAGAAGGAGTTGTACTGTGACTCTCCATGAACTGATGCAGGCCAGCGTGAAGAGAATCCAGCAGCATCTAGGGAAAGTACAGAGCAATGTGAGCTCTGAGCAGAGCAATGTACAAATCAATACCCATGAGATGCTTTAGAGGGCTACAAGACAAGAAACCATCTTGCAAGTTAATAAATAGGTGCTGATACATTTGTTTTCCTTTGGGCAGGAGGATGGAAGTGGTAACTGTTCTTTTGAAAGGCTTGGAACATTTTAGTTTGAATCACTTATTGCTGGCCAGCTGGTCTTTGATAAGACTGACTGCAGAACACAGATTCCTCCTCTCATACTAGGTATTTTCTCTGATTCGTGGGCTTTCATAGTTTACCAGTTACACAGACAGGTATCACAATTAAAATTTCCAATTCAAGAGCTCTCATCAGTCACAAAATAGGATTCTTATTTTGACTTGAGAATATCTATTTTTTTCTTTGCACTTTAGTAAAAAAACCCACCCCAGTTATCTATTTCACAGTATGGATCAAGATAGAGATTTTTTGTCTGCTCGGATGTCTACAAACAGTGAAATAGAGAAAGAAGACAAATGATCTTGTTTCTGCAATTTAGAGTATTTTGAGCTTCAGTGTGCAGTTTGATTTTTCTTTCAATGGTTATTAATTATATCAGAGAAGTTGTCACAGAATCATATTGTAGAGTAACAGAACTGTTTGGGTTTGAAGGAACCTTAAAGATCACCCAGTTCCAACTCCCCTGCCATGGGCAGGGACACCCTCCACTAGACCAGGTTGCTCAAAGCCTCATCCAACCTGGCCTTGAACACTTCCAGGGATGGGGCATCCACAGCTTCTCTGGGTGACCTGTTCCAGTGCCTCACCACCCTCTCCAGGAAGAATTTCTCCCTTATATCTAATATAAATCTACCCTCTTTCAGTTTAAATCCATTACCTTTTGTCCTATCACTCCCTGCCCTTGTAAGAAGTCCCCCTCCAGATTTCTCATAGGCCCCTTCAGGCACTGGAAGGTGCTGTAAGGTCTCCCTGAAGCCTTCTCTTCTCCAGGCTGAACAAGCCCAATTCTCTCAGCCTTTCCTCACAGGAGAGGTGCTCCAGCCCTCTGATCATCTTCATGGCCTCCTCTGGACTCACTCCAACAGGTCCATGTCCTTCTGATGTTGGGGGCCCCAGAGCTGGATGCAGAACTGCAGGTGAGGTCTAATGAGAGTGCAGTAGAGGGGGAGAATTGCCTCCCTTGACCTGCTGGCCACAACTGGCTTTCTGGGCTACAAACACACATTGGTGGGTCATGTGCTTCTCATCAACCAAACCCCAAGTCTTTCTCCTCAGGGCTGCTCTCCATCCACCCTCTTCCCAGCCTGTACTTGTGTCTGGGATTGCTCCAACCCATGTGCAGGACCTTGCACTTGACCTTTTTAAACTTCATGCGGTTGGCACAGGCCCACCTCTCCAGCCTGTCCAGGTCCCTCTGGATGGCATCCCTTCCCTCCAGCGTGTCGACTGCACCACACAGCTTGGTGTCCTCGGCAAACGTGCTTGGGGTGCACTCGATCCCATCATCCATGTCACTGACAAGGATATTAAACAGCACTGGTCCCAGTACTGATCCCAGTGAATGCCACTTGTCACTGGTCTCCACTTGGACATGGAGCCATTGACTGCAACTCTTTGAGTGCAATGTTCCAGCCAATTCCTTATTCACCAAGTGGTCCATCTGTTAAATCCGTGTCTCTCCAGTTTAGAGACAGGGATGTCATGCGGGACAGTGTCAAATGCTTTGCACAAGTCCAGGTAGATGACATCAGTTGCTTTTCTCTTATCTGTCAACACTGTAACCCCGTCACAGAAGGCCACCAAATTTGTCAGGCACGATTCGCCCTTGGTGAAGCCATGTTGGTTGTCACCAATCACCTTCTTGTTTTCCATGTGCCTTAGCATGGTTTCCAGGATCTGCCTCAAGATCTTGCCAGGCACAGAGGTAAAAAGCATATGGGTTTTGTTTTAACAGTGGTTTTGGAGAGCGAAGGGAGCAGGTGAATTGCATACACATAAAGTTTAACTGCAGGCTCTTTTGGAAGGTTTTGTTACTTAAAAAATACATATCTTAAGAGCTCCTGAGTCTTTTTTGTAACTCTGCCATCGACACGTTCTTCTGAGTAGATATGCATTGTAAAAGAATGTTTTATTTTGTGGAGAGTGAATTTTTAGAAATACAGAGTTGTCTGCTAGATTCTACAGAAGCACACAGAAACTGACTCCAGGAACTATTAAAACCACAATGTGGCATCCTAAGTTCTGTTAAAACCCCACGGTTTATGCAATCGAACTCATGACCTCAGCGGCAGCAGCCTTGTTCAATTTGTTTTTCAGTGATGATTGTCGTAAAGAGGCCAAATAAGCCATTCTGAACAAAGTGAAGCAGTTTTAGCCAGGGTTTTGTGCTCAGCTCTGGTTTTATTTCTTCTTGGTTTTGTGCTCCCTGCATCTGACTTTAAAGATAGATCATCCATATACACATCTTATTTCCTGCAGCACTCATTCGTGACACAAGTAACATCTATAATTACTGTAACTGAAAGAAATGCAGATTGAAAAAAATGTTTTATTATCCCTGGTTTTTTGTTTTGATGGATGTATTAGATGATATATGGTTTGTATTTTGTTAGGTCTCAGTCCAGCACAGCACTAGGTGTGTATGTAACTTTGCAGGTGAAGACAGCCCTTTTCATCAGTTATTTGACTGAGGTGCATTCATGGGTTTATGTGATCACAGTTGTGCATGTATACTAGTTCAATGCATCGTTAGGTCCACATATCTCAATGAGTGCTTCTACTTCGGTGTTTTTTTAGCAGTGTTGCTAATTTTACTCCACACTACCTTATAAAGTGCATCCTACACTGTATCTTATTTTTATTTATGGAAAATTTGAAGAAGAACAAAAAGACTGACTCAATTTTTTGTTTGTTCTGAATAGCATTGTTTAGTCAGCTATAAACCAGATGTTGTAGCTAGAAGCACAGAGGCACTAAGCAGGAATGCCAGAGAGAAAATAAAATAGAAGTCATTATTTTAAAAAATGGTAAATGTTCCTGTGCCAAATAGCCACTTTACTCTGCATTGTTCTGCTAACCTTTGTCTTTCTACACTGTAAAAGGCTATTTGCCCTACACAGATAATTACCCTACAAGTGAAAACACTTGCTGCAGTTTTCTCTTTTGTGTGTGTATGGTGTGACTATTCCAGACAATCTCAGAGAGAGAAAGTGTTTTTAAATGTGAAAATGTGATTTCAGAACTACAATAATGAAGTACTTCGATAAAAGTGTACAACCTCAAACTACTATTACTTGTCTTTGATACTGACAAAATTTAAGTCAGCAATGTTCTAATGATTGCCTTGTTACTACTTTATGTTTCGCTTTCAGCGATATTCTCTGTCTGGTATTATTTAAAGAAAACTTCAATTTTTGTCAGCTGATGGAGCTGAAAGAGGTAGAACCTCCCTGGCAGCATGCATCTTCTTTGAAAACTTCACTTATTTGAAGCAGTTTTATTTTATGTTTTCCTTTCTTTTGCAATTGTTAACTTATTTTTTATAACTTACTTTGTTTTTAGGATATTTGAAGAGAACGAACATCCATCTTTGCTAAAGGAGAAACATCAACAGTATAAACCACTGTATGTCCCATGCATTCCTCGGAAACTAGTCCAGTCTGTACAGAGCATTAGATTCTCAATGCAACCAACAGAAACAGGTGCAGTGTGTTTGATGATCTTTCTGTGGGATTATTTTTGTGTAAATGAATGGAAAAAATGATAACAAATCTAGTGAACTGCTCCTACTGTGATAGCTGAAGCCAGGCTTTCAATGGAAGTTAGGTACTACCTGTCTTTATGCTCTGAAAATCTTCTGATTCCTCTCTCATCTGTGCAATGAGTAAAGTAACATGACAATTATACCTAATGCATAGTGTCAGAAAAATCTGAAACTTACCTTTAGCACCTTTTGCATAAATACAGTAAGTATTAACAGACTATGATTTGCAGTAAATTGACACTTTCATATCTGGTGATAATTTTCTTTTAGCTCTCTATTACCAGGAAAATTTATAAGCCATGTTCCCAAGTTCAGTTTAAAAATGTCACACTTTGGATTAATGACAATAAGTAATTAATTAATTCTATTGACAATATTAAGTAATATTTGTTAATTTAGGTAGAGAAGAAAAAGAAAAACCTATGGAAGTTTCAGTGGCCACTAGCACTTCCTCCAGCCTTGCAGAAAATTTGTCACAGGTATGCAGCTCTCCCACTGGTGAAAACATGACATTATATGATCTGCTTTATGTGCCAGTTTAAATTGAAAACACTTTAAATATACTTAGAGCTATTATATCTTACATAAAACTTGTTAACACTGTAACCAGGATACCAATCTTGGTAATTTCCTGTTACTTGGTGATCATGATAAAAACCTTTCTTCGGTGCCATTTCTAATTCATCTGAAAATATGCATGTTCTTATGAAGTGCACCAGGTACCCAAACTTGAGGCGGACCATCTATCCAAATAATTTTGGATAATAAATTTTAAAATTTAGAATAGCCTTTGTAGATTCACTTGGTTGTATGTAGCAAATAGTTGGAATTCTAAAGGAGGAACATAATCTTCTATTACTGATTAATTCCCAGTCATCTACTCCATAACGACGGATTTTATGAAGGACTAAATGTGCAGGAGGCTATATGGGACTGCCTACAGTTAACTGCTCAGTGCTGAAGTTTAACCAGAAATAAACATCTGGGCTGAGAGAAATAAGCCCATGAGCAGCATGGCTTTGTACACTTGAGCATTCCACAGCTTTTTTTTCCATCTCTCACCCCATAAACATATAGTTCCTATGGCACCTTTTTGAAAAGGTGAAATGTGTTGCAGCTTAGTATCTTAATAATACAAACACAATAAAACAATCCAGAAACAAGCTGAAAGAACGATTTACAGTTACGAAAACCACTAATAAAATCTCATTAAGTGCAGGAACATTCATAGGACCAACAGATCGTTAAAGTAGAAACGGAGTAGACAGATTAGTGTAAGAAAGAGCATAAAAGATAAAGTAGTTTGTAACCGTGTTCGCTGTGCAGAAGTTTGGGGAAGTTTCTGTACCAAAACCTTTCTTTATAAGGGCTATCTCACTGGATCTTTTACAACCAAATTTTAATGAACAGCAAAAATTTTCAAGTAAAATTTAATTGTGATTTTCTTACGAATTTCAAGAGAACTGAAGGATGAAGTGAGTGAATCTCTAAGTGGTTTAGGATGGAGCCTGTGGTAGAAGAGGAAGCCTTCATAAGATAAGAAACACAAAGGGCAATGGCTAGACTGAGTGGAACAAGACCAGAAGAAATTTCAAGCAATTCTGATTTGTGCCTGGCTGAGGGAGTTGAACAGGATGAGGATGATGGAAGGGCTGTTGCCAGGGTAATCTAGAGCTGAGGATGGGAATCTGGGACCTAGAATTGCACGTAGAGAATAGTGGGAAGCAGTAAGTCAAGGTTAAGGGAACTTCAAGAAAGGGTGATGGCAGCAAGGAAAACAAGGCGGAGTCTGAGGAAAAATAAAAAAGACTGGAAGAAATGAGGTTGCTGTGCTTCAGAAAAGGAGTGCTGTAAACTACAGGAGTTGAGTGGCAGACAGATTCTGCATAACCAGCCCTTTTGTTCCTGAATTCAGTTTGATACATTTTGCAAATTAAAACCAAACCAGAACCAGCAGCTCCCTGTGAAATAATGTGTTATCTGATGCTGACGCGTAGATTCTTAGTGGCGCTCAGCCCTTAGGGCACACATACATGCTACATACATACAAGAGTTCGGCTTCTGATCTGATGAAAATCTGCGAGGCAGAAGTATTTCCATGCTTTCTGCAGCTTTTCAACCTACACAGGAAACATTCACTGATGTCATATGCACTCACTTTGGCCTTCAGAGGTGGAGACAGGCCTGGCTTCAGCCCCTTCTGTCTTGTCAAGCAGGAGCAACCTGGCTTCAGTAGTAGAAAACCTGGATAAAGTTTGTAAATTATGTAATGTTATTTGTGCAACAGAAAAGTTTACTTGCCTCCAGTTATCAATGCTGTGAATGAGACCATAAATTATTATAGGAATTGGTTTTGGTATCATGCTGTTAAAATGTAGGTAGGCAAAAAAACATTTTTATGTTGCTTGACCCTTAAAAAGAGGTTAAAAGAAGGGATTTCCACAGTCTAAGAAGAAATCAGAGTGATATTGTTGAAATGACAATTTCATATGCTGCCTCATTTGAATTTTTTGCTATGTTTTAGATACTCATTGACACTGCAGGGACTAATAGCTCACAAAGTGCCCAAGTTCCATCAGTAGCAGGCTTACCAAGCCAAATGCAATTCAGGTAACTTTCCTTTAATAAAGTAGTTTTCATTCTTGGTATGGAAATAATCCATATTCAGACAAACAGTAATTTTTGTCTTTTAGACTGGTAATTCCTCCAAAGCAGACGACTTCGAATCAACAGTTTGAGAGTGAAAATACAGGAATAGGTAAAGTACCACTGTCATTTTTTTGATAGGATATGAAGTTACTGTATGCTGCATCACATAATTATAAAAGAGAAAATTCTAGGGCCAAATTTTCATTCTGGTATTAAGCAGGCCACCAGTGACGATTTAGTTCAAACTTTGAGTATAGCAGACAGGAAGAGTCCTAATTTAAACAGAGACTGAACTGCCTAGTAATGTGGGATTCATTCTGCATTGACCATTGCTAATGAAAGGAACCTTCCAGCACCTCATGTAAATCCATGCTCTAGTCTCAAGATACTTGGGTAAAATGAAATCCAGACTGACAATCTGCCCAGCAGGCATGAGAAAATGCAAAGAAAAGGGATATAATAAACTCAGCAATTTAGGAATCTTGAAGCATCAGATTATTAAAAATGAAAAGTAACTTGAGAAATAGATACAGAATGCTTACAGAAACAAAACAGGGTAGTTACAAATACATCTGTATTTTTGGAAATCAACAAGGCACTGAGCTTCAGTTTTTTCGAATTATACTACCAATTTAGATGGATGTCAAGGATTATAGTCTGTTTGTTTTATAAATAGGGTCCTAATTAAGTGTCCTGAAACACAAGTTCTTAACCCGCAGTGTATGGTCTGAAGCTTAGAGCACGAAGTGTGATAACATTCTTCTCATTCCTTATCCTGGCTTTTGCTCAGTTTTTTCAGACGCACTTCATCAGTGTCATACGGATGTGTTTTTCATATTGTTTCCCCCCTGGATTGTATTGACTGGTATTAGCACTCTCAGAGGGCAATAGCTGGATTAGACAAACATAGCGCTCTCAGGGAACAATAGCTAGGCTTGAAGAACATGCCAAACTGTATGAAGCAGTCTAAGCATTGCTGTAACGATAGCGAGTAAGTGGCAGAATGAGAGGTAACTATTATGGACATAGCCACAAAGCAGGTTATTATGAAAAGTACAGAAAGAACACTTCCTTACCAATAGCAATAGCAAGTTAGTAAACCTTTTTCAAGGATTCTTTCCCACAATGTAGTTTTTATTTATCCATTTAAAATGCTGTTACAATACAAGCCGTGCTGTCTTTTTTGTACAGCAAACCAAGAGACCAAATGTGGTAATAAAAAAGCAGAAGATGAACCAAAGGATTCTTCGTATATACCTCAAGTAAGCAAAGCATTTCTTATGTGATAACTAATTATTTTATTTAGAATAGTCAAAGTATCTTGACATATTTGAATCTACTGGCAATAGCTAAGTCTCAGGAATTGGCAAAATGACTCACTATAAGGCGCCCAATGTGTGAGAAGACAATCATTGCCTTCTGTTTGCTAACACAGTGATCATTCCTCTTGATCATGTCAGTGTTCTGTGGGTTTCCACGCCACCTTAACAACAGGCTACTGAGGATGACTACCCTAAGCACATCGTAGTTTTTGTATAAATTGTTGCATACAATTTTCATCAGTGTGAGCTGATGAAACATTTTAAAAAGATGGTTGTATTTGAAACTCATTTCTCCAACAAAACTACGATAGATAAGTTCTGGTCTGGCCCCAGAGTCTGTATGACCCTGTTGGCACTTCTTTCCCTAGCTGTGCCTGAATGTGAGGTCGAGCTCACCATGCCGTAACGTTCAATGTGTGTACAGTTTGCACATATAGGTGACATCAATTGTGGATTAACACCAGCCAGCAGCTAACCAACACACAGCTGCTCTCTCGCTGCCCTCACAGTGGCATGGGGAAGAGAACCAGAAGGGTGAAAGTGCAAAAACTTGTGGGTTGAGGTAAAGACAGTTCAACAGGTATAGCAAAAACTGTGCACGCTAGAAAAACAGAATAAGGAATTCACTTATTACGTCCCATCTACAGGCTGTTGTTTTCCATTTCCAGGAACGTAGGGCTTCATCACACGTAACATTTACTTGGGAAGACAGATGCCATGACTCCAAACATCCCACCTTTCCTCCTCCTTCCCTACCACTTTAGAGCTGAGCACAACATCATGTAGTGTGGAATATCCCTTTGGTCAGTTGGGGTCAGCTGTCCCAGCTGGGTCCCCTCTCAGCTTCTTGCACACCTCCAATCTACTCACTGGTGGCTTAGCATGAGAAGCAGAAAAGGCCTTGACACCGTGTGAGCACTACTGAGCAATAACTAAAACATCCCTGTATTATCAACACCGCTTTTATCACAGATCCAAAGTGAACTCTCAGCCAAAACCAGTACACAAGGTCAGGTTTGAGATACTCCTCACCTGCTGGTTGGCTCACTACAGGCTGATGCCTGCAGGCAGCTGATGAAGAAGAATGTTGTTAAGACAATATTGAGTCTGGTGGAAATTGCTCCACAGAATCCAAGTGTACATTCTCATTTGACATCCTCTGAGGAAGAGGAAATAGCTCAGTCAACTGAAATATATTCTGATGGGGATGTTCCTTTATTTCACTAGGGAGTATGAAGAGGATTCCAGTGTGACTTTAAGCATTAAGCTAAGTCATAGTTTAGAGTGAAATAGTTCTTTTATTTAAAATCGGTGTTTTCAGTCAGTTTAGGAGTTTAACAAAAAATCCATTTTAAATTAGATAAATTAAGGTTACAGTTTTAAGTATGGTGAATATGTCACTGTGAGCATTTTATTAAAAGTTTTATTTTTCACAAGAATAAAAATAGCTAACTAACCCTAAAACATATAATGAATATACTTACAGGTAAATGGACTAATGATATTTTGGGAAATTTTATATGCCATGAACATTATTGTATATTTCTTTTTAATAGGACATACACACACATTTTAAGTCAAATGAAGATAATCCTGAGACAGCAGAAGAAAGGGCAGAACATTTATTAAGAGCACCTGAAACACCGGAGTTTGTAGCAATGCCTGACTCAAAGGGGAAGAAAACCCAGTTCTCTAAAACACCTCCATTTGACTTGTATGATTTCAGCTTTTATTTTGGTTTTGTGAGCAAAGTTGCATCGATGTTTATCGTAAAAGCATTTCTGCTGGTTTTGAAAGATACTATTGAAAGGCATCTCTAGAAAGCTCTTCTGAAAACAGGGGTTTTTTGTGAGTTATGCTAGGTAATTTATTAGATTTTCTTCTTACAGTATAATTTCCCCTTGAAGCTGTTTGACTCTGGTTAGAAATACATGAGACAAATGCTCTTCATACCTCCTTTGCTAAAATTATCTTTACTTGCAGTAATATTTGCTACACTAACACCTATCTTTAAACAGCTTTTTTTTGGCAAAAGGGTAGGGAATTGGTAAGAACAGCACTTCACCTTGCTTTAAAGAGTTGTGTTACCCATTCTGTGTCACAAGAAGCAACTATTGATGGAAACCATAGGAATCTAAAAAAGTGACAAAACAGAAAGAAAAAATAGAACAATAAAGCCATCTGTGCTACTTTAAAAAACTATTACTGTAGTTTCTTCCTTTCTATCTTTACAGCATTCACAATTTAGGTTGTGAAGAAGGAACATCAAAATCTCCTGCTTTCTTTTCTCTTGTGAACTTCTCCCAGAAGTCACCTGGCTTTAATTTATTTGATTCTTCTGTGTTTGGGGCAGAAAATTCATCTGATGAGGTAAAAACGAGTACTTGAAAATATTAAATTTCCAAAAAAGAAAAACATGCTAAGAAAACAGCATAGACAATGACTGAGGTTCTTTCAGACCGGTTATCTTTGTAGCAAATAATTATTTTACTATCTTGCTTAATTTTACATTTGATATCCCTTGAAAATGCTTATTTCCTTTCCTGGTGATCCCCCTACGATGATTTCTGAACATTATTCACAAAATGTACAGCAGAGAAAAGGAAGAGAGGACTATATGTTAGGAATATTAGAGAGCAAGTATGGATTAGCTATATTTAAATGGAGGAGACAGGTAGGCAGCTAATTGGACCAGGGAGTGAAGTCCAGGGCTTCCTTCTTTGCATGTTCCCTAACTGCAGTGCTCTAGAGTAATTTTTACTCTCCTGGGCTAATAGGTAATTGAGTATCCAGGATGGATGGGTGCCAGGGCATATTGTAATCATTAGGCATCACTCTCTGGCAATATAGATTCAAACACCATTATGCAAATAAGGGATTTGAACCCAGGTATCTCCCATTTCAGCAGGTGTGCTCAGTCTTGAGGTCACTAGGTAAAAGCTGAAGGAGGGAAAACTCTTTTATTTTGTGTTTGGTAAAGAAACATGTTGATCTCTGAGCATCAGCTGTGTGTAGGAGAGTACACGCTGGTGAGTAGTTTGTGAGTTGTTTAGGAATGAGTTAGGTATTGTCACCTCGTGCTGTCAGAACCCACATTATTTTGTACCTGCTCAGCAGCAGAAACCAATTTTGCCAACCTATAGCAGTCAAGTGGGATCCTCTGAAGTTAGATGGGAGTTCTGGAGGACCTTACTATCTGTTACAAATCTAGCCTAGGAACTCTTCCCAAGAGTAACAAGTGCTCATTCTGCTACTCTTCCTGGCAATACCAGGTCCTACCCAGTAGGCAGTAATTATGTTGTTGCTTAGAGCTTTTCTAAAATGTCACAGAATTAAATAATTTTGAATATTTTCAGTTTAAAAAATGAATAGTAAGCTAGATCACACTTTGAGAACATCTCAATCTGATGTTTTTTCCAGAAGAATGGAGGGAGTGTGTTTTGAGACGCAAGCAAAGATCATGAAACCTATCTCATCAAGGAGTTTACTGTGCAACTTTAGGGACTAATATATTTAAAAGCATTTAAATGCAGATTTTGTGAAGGCTGCTAACATACCGTGGGACAGTGTCTTTCTCACCAAAAGCGAATGAACTTATTGCGTATCAGCATTAGAGCTTACCTTTTGTCTTCCGCATTTGTTAAGTAAAATATCTCTTTACATTTCAGACAGAGGAAAGTTATTCTGTGGGAAACTTGAACCCTCTGTCCCCCCCCAAAGATATTGGTAAGTCTGAAACTGACATGTGCTTGTGTACACCAGCTGTCTTCTACTTGTGCTTATGTGACCTTCGAGCTCATGATCCTGCTTAACAAGGCAGCTTTGGATGTCTAAAAGGCTGTTCAGTTGCGATATTGTAGTTTGGTGGTTTATTGTGTTCATTTGTGTTTTGAGTAGTTTAAATCTGTCCCTGCATGTTTAACTCCAAATGCATGAGATGGCATGAAAAAAGAGGTGAGAAAGAAAGAAATCAGGATACTATTATGTGGGTTTGAAGCAAACTAAGAGGGGCAGCAAGGAAGAAGAAAAGATTAAGTGTCAAAGCTTTTTCACTGATAAAAAGAACAGTTCTTTTAATCTAAAAGCTATAATACTTGGTAAATGTTACTTTTTAAATTAAGGCTACCAGCTTAGTGTTGGAAAGGTACATCTGTTGGTTTTTTCCTCTCCCAACTAAAATGAAAATGTTTTCATTCCATTCTTTAGTAAATGAGCTTCTCTCAGTTTAAACTGTTGGAGGTACACAGTGTAGAAACAGCACAAGTGTGTGAGAGGAGAATCAGTGTCTTCCACACACGTTTACATGTTCTGTGTGAAATCCTGGCTTTAGTGAAATGAAAAGCCAGTTTTTCGTGATATCGATAGGCTTAATAGTTACTCTCGATCAAACACTTTTCTGAAGGGAACTGTAATCTATGCTTTTTTTTTTTGAGGTGGTGCAAATGCAAAGCTCCTTTTTTGAAATGGATGAATATAAGGTTGTAAGCACGTGTAACCATCGTAGAGAAAAGTGTGTGAATTTTGAGTTACTACATATAAAACTTGTGTTTTTCTGTCTGTAGCTTTGTTTCTCCAGGTATTTTGGTGGTTGATTGCATTGTTCTTTAGAGAAGAAAGGATGTGCAAAAATATATCTGTTTACAGATACCTCCGTTGCTTAGTATTTGAAGTATATAATGCAGAAGTATTTTGTTGTTCTAATTCGTTCAAGCACTTCACACTTCATTCTACGCAGTTTCTGATAAAGCTCCCTTGAAGTACCATTTCTAGTGCAGAAATAAACACACAACTGCAGGCTGAGACTCGGTGGGATGCTGAGAGTCCAATATTATTAAAGAAACAGGTTATGCTGAATGCAGTATCTGTTCAGTAGGATTTAATATAATAATAGATATAATATGTATTCCATATAGGAAGCTTGTTTGGGAAATCGGACAGTGAGGATGCATTTACCTTTCCCTTCCCCTCGGAATCGACTTCTCATGCATTTGGAGATGGAAAAGATGACTTCAGTTTTCCATTTGCATTCGGACAGGATCAGAGATCATCACAGTCTCCTGCTGTGAAAGGTTTTCATTCTTCCTTGCAGAATACAAAGCCATTTACATTCTTTTGAATACCTTTGACTTCCTTTCAAATTCTTCTCCTACTTAGCCTTGACAAATGTTTTCAGTTTCTGAAGTTAAGGTACAAAGCATTTAATTTTCTCCTTTCCTTTCATATAAGAATACATTATTGCAAGTGCTGCAAGGGCATGTGTATGTTCATGAAGCGCACATGCTTTGAGGTGCAGCTTTTATTTTTCTTATTTTTTCTAAATGTGGTGTTTTCATTAAATGTTATGGTATAGTCTCGCTAAATTGGCACTTAAAAGCAGTTGAAATTTGATTTTACAGTAGTGTGTTGAGTTTGTTCAGTATCCGTGCGAGAGCCTCTAAACTTCTAGAGGAGTACTTTCAGCCTCTGGTATAAACCCAATAACTCATATAGAAAGTGTTAGTAAGAGTTACTGTTTATTGTAGCAGTAAAAGCTGAATTTGGGTTAAAGACAATGTTCTAAAATTTGCTGTTGTACACAAAATATTTATAAGACTTTTGAAATAAACACTTCTGGTTAATTTTATGTCAAGTTTTGTAGGTCTTTCTTAATATCTGAGGTGAAATAATGTTGCCCTTATAATATTTACAGCAACTTCTGTCTTTCTGATTTGAAACACTGAAAGCAAATTCCTTCCTCTTTATCTAGTATCTTTAAAAAAAAACAAACCAAAACAGATGCAGACAGTTCCCAAAGTCTACCTGTGGTCGGTATAAGTATATCCCCCAGCTCTCCACAAGTGGCTTTCCTAATGGAATGGCTGTCTGTGAAGACAGTATCAGGGTTACTCAGCATGGAATGCTGACTGTTCTGAGCCACCATGGCACTGTGCCATGTGCACCCCTCAGAACCATTGTCTCTAGATTACTAATTTTTGAAACTCTGACTTTGAGGGAACTTGGGTTTCTCAGTCACTTACTGTGAAGTAAACAGCCTACCTGACTGCAGGCAAGAGTAATGCTGACATGGAAGCAAGGCAAATAAAGGGGAGACCACGTAGGTCAGCAGACTTCACGGAAGGTATTGCAAATGCACAAACTAGTCAAAAGGGCACATGAACTGCGTGGAACAAGTTGACAAAAAGCAGCCTACCAGTACAGTCTGCACAGTGTGCCAATGAAGTCCAAAAGGGAGTAAAGTCCCCTTCCCTCTGCTGACCTGCAAGGCCCTAAATGACCAAAAGCTCGGTTATCTATGCCACTACTTCTCTGCCAAACTCCTAAGTGACTAGCACTGTTTTTGTGCAGCTCAGCTTCTCCTTAAATCCTTGTGCCTAGAGACTGGGGGAAGTTGGGCATTTTTTTTACTGAAGAGGGATTCAGGAAGTTTAAGTGAAGTGCTGCTGAGTTCCAGCTAATAAGAAGTGGGACACATGGATTTGGTGGACTTCATGCTCTCCAAATATGGGTTTCCAGGTTAATCTATTTTAAAAGGTTTTTCTAATCTACTCCATACCTCGCAATCTGAAAAACATAAGCTAGAGGGAAGTTTGAGAGCCTATGTTGTTTGGGGTAGTGTTTTAAGGTATGCTACTGGCAGATATTCTGGGATCATTTAGAAAGCAGAAAGGACAATTTTGTGCGCTCAGTTATTCCATAATTGAAGTTTGTTTTCCTGTCTTCTGCTGAATTCTGTCATCCGTGCCAGAGGACACTACAGTCCGGTAGTCAAGGCTGCTGGCTGAAGTGGGAGAAACCATAGGTCCAGTCGTGTTGGACATTTACTTAGTCAAACTGGATAAGCTGATTCATAATATAAAAGAGAATGCTACTTCAGAAAAGGCAGACACCCAGCATTTGGGATACTTTTCTGAGATCTAAGAGCATGAACTGCTTACAAACAGGCACTGAGATTTTTCATTAGTATCTGTCCAATTCTGCCTAAAAATGATCCCTTGTTATGCTGATGAAATCCATAGCAGTCACGGTGCTGGATTGCTGAGACTAGCATGTGTCTTGCTGACCAATGTCACTTTGTTTTGTCCTTCACATACACACCTCACTACATTCCTCTCTCTTCTAAAAGTGTAGATGGAGATCCTCTTGTCAGCGTAGCAGGGGCTCTTTGAGAGCAAGTGCTATTTGCTCATTCCCGCTTGTTATTTGCAGTTATTGCCCCCATGGTGCAGACACAGCGAACGGCCTGTGCACAAGTTCCTCGATGCCGTCAATAAGTTTAATTTCTATCACTGTTGAAAGTGTGGAAAGCTAGCTTAGCTGACTCTGTACTCCACCACATGAGGAACAGGTATTACACACGTGACTACAACTTCACTAGAGACCAGTAACCTTCAGCAGCGGGATAGCAACGGCAGCTGGGAGCTGTAATCTCTTAAAAGCAGTGCAGCTGTCTGCAAAGTGGCAATATGGTTATACTGTGTACTACCACTGTGAAGCCTTGGCGGGGTGTGTGTGTGTTGCCTTTTTGTTCTGCCCTTGTATTGCACCTAGTAAAATAGAGTTCAGGCTCACAACTGAGCCCTGAGGTAATAAGAAAACTCCATTAAATAAACTGAGCTTGGAGTTGGCTTTGAATCTTATATGAGTATCCTAACCAGAAGACACATGTTTATTTAGGGCCCTGAGAGCTTCACTGTTCCATTTCAGTTTTTAATGATATTTTGTGACAGGAAACTACTTAACTTGAAAATTCTTTGTAAAAGCTAATAGGGCCCAGTATTAGATTGGTGCTGGTTTAAATAAGTTATGGTATTTCCTACCTTTTTGGTGACGTGACATTTGAACAAATCAGTTTTGGAATTTGCCAAGTATAATTTTTGAACAGTGAAGAATGAAATTTCCACTCTTACCTGCTACTGCCTGGAGGAAGACACTGAACCCTCAGTTTTCTTTCTCTCAGAGAAATAATACCTATATGGAGATGTCATTGTTCTGATCAGATATAACACAAAGAGCACTTACCCACATTTACCCTGTTGTACAAAGTGTTCTTCCAGTAAGAAAAAGCCATTATAATTTGTAAGGTGATGTAACACTGACTGGAGACTCATCTACTCTTTTACTGTTAATTTTACTGATGCATAAATGTAAAGCACGCATATAAACAGTCCAGGATATGTGGCTAGCAAATAAGTAACAGCTGGACAAGTGCTAAAAAACTGATTCAGAATCTAGGAGATAAAGACTAATGGAATGACTTCCGGCACTTGTGGGATATAGCATTTATTTTAAGGTAATGCTGGTTTATGGTTTAACACACCACCTTTGGTAGGAAATTAGACATTCCTCAAACTGCTCCCACCCAAACATCACATTTCCAGTTAAGAGAAATCTGTTCCTTTTCAGTAACTTCAGCCTAAGTTTCTTGATATAAAGCATATATGCACAGTGTAATATTCTTAGGGGCAAATTTCATTTTGCTGTTAGACAGACTGCTTAAGGTGATAATAACGTAAGAGTTCCTTAATTTGACATCAGAAAATACTGTTCAGTGTTAAAGTGGGAATGGGGCATGTGATGATAGTGTTAAAATTAGTTCTTCACCGTATTAAATTTTCAATTGTAATATTGTGTGAATACTTTGAGGAAAAAAAATACATATGTTGCATTACACTGTAGATTAATCTCATATAACTGGTCACTCATTTTATGTATAGTATATCAAAAGCAACCAGAATTCTGCATTGGAAAGACCGCAATGATACAAGTGGTACAAAACTGAGTAATAACCCACAGTTCTGATTAGAGAACATTAAATGTAAGTAGTGGCTCTATTTCTAGCTACGTGTTAAGATTAATAGTAGGGTGCATAAAATATCACCTGGATCTTTAAACGTCAGACAATTAAGACCCTGGTTTCAGTTACAGCTGTTTACAGTCTGAGATGCAGTCCTTCCACACAGCTCAAGAAAATTACTGCACTGAAGCCCGTTGAAATTTTGTACGTGGTTGCCTGCCCAGTTTGGGCCCTGTATAAAAAAAAATCTATTTAATTTTTCATTTCAAGACTATGAACATAATTAAAATGTAATGTTGGAAGTAAAGGGGCATCACTACCTGTATGTGGGTAAATGCAAACTCTGGGGTTGGGGTAGAAGAGTCATTGCAACCTTAAAAAACAGTCTTACACTATAGCATTAATACGCTTAAGCATTTCAAGGAAATAAGCTTTAAGTGCTACTTATTGTAACAGATTGGAGTGTGTAGACTTACAGTATTAGATAGTAGTAATCTCCCCAGTGCAGGGCTGATTGCATGGGTAGCAAGAGTTGGCTAATCCTTTTCGGCCAATGGCATAAAACAAGGATTAGTTTTTCATTTACTGCAACTGAGTGGGTCATTAGGATCCAAAGACACTAATGAGCCTGAGCAGGCAATTGGATTCTGGTTTCAAAGTTATGGGCTAGTTTAAAAGGAGATGATTGTGTCTTTTAATGAATTAAAATGGGATGTTTCAGCGACCTTTTTCTTGAAAAAAAAATGAATGAAGGATATAACCATGGAACACAAACCTGGAATGTTGACTTTTTCTCTTGGAACTTGAGTTTTTGCCAGATATGTTGCCTTAGAGGGTGAATGGCTCATTTGGAAATATCTCTGTTGCCTTGGTTTTATGTTCTGCTCTTGACGTCTCCGGAGTTGACACAAGTCACATGCAATCAAGTCTACATTCCTGGTGGACAGGCACTGTCCTAATATTCTCTGACTCACACCCAGGTTGTTTGCAGCTCAGCAGTTCTGCTTCCAGACACATCACGTTGTGTTCTGATGCTAACATCTTGCTGAGAAATTGCCTCTTGGCACGTTGTTTCTTGAATCTTGTACCTTGCTTGATTTGATGTGAAGATGATGCTCTTTTTAGCACTTGCAACATGTTACCTTTGGAAAGGTAAATTTCTCCCGCTGCCTTGCTGCATCCCAGATCTTCTTCCTTGTAGTAATCACTTGAGTTCAGCAATAATAGGTAGATTGTACTTGGTTTCATTGACAAATTAAAAGATCTTGCTGAAAGGGTATAAAAGAAAATATCAAAAGATGGACATTTCCATGTTAATAGAAAGTTTAAACATATACAAAAGATGAATACTTTGACTGTTATGATTCCCTGGGAGAAATAACGTAAAATGTTTTAATAAAATTAATTTTCTGGACTGTACCACAATCCACAAAGCAGCTGCAAAATCATTTCACACAGCGCAGGTCTTACTCCATAGTCCTTGGAGGCTTGGGCTAGGGAAAATCAGGGAAAGAAGTATAGGGTTAAGTAAAAAACCGTTCTCTGGCGGGGAACCAGCTGTTGTGACTGGTGGGAAGCTTGGTAGTTGACAGTCCATGAAGCCTGGCAGTTGACAGTCCATACTGAAACTCAGTTTGGAGCTTGCAGGTCTTATCGGCTCCCTTCTGCTGGAGCAGGACTGCCTTGAGCTAAGTGTGGTCTCTTCCTGCTTTTTTCTTTTTCTTGAGGCACATGTTCGGCTAGTTTTACTATTTCCACAAAACGCATGGTGCTGTGATCAGTGGTGCTGCTCCCTGCCAGAGCCGCACAGGGCTCATGTCCAGAAGCTACGGGTATCAGAAGTGATTAAAAGCGTTTCTTAACAATTATCCCCAAAATCCTTTGTAAGCAATGTTTCCCTTAGGTTTCGGGGTGGTGCCAAGCCTCTGAAGCACTCTAGCTGTTACCCAAGCAGGACTGGTGCGCATCACAATCTCAGATCATGCCACGTGGGTTGGCAAATGTCACTGGATACAATACGTACTTCAAGGGTGATTTTTGCCTTGGGAATCTTGCCCCAAACACCTGATCAGTCATGTTTCTCACCGCTACACATACTGAAGGAGTTATCATATGCAGCTGCCTATTTCTTTTCCTCCCTCACAGTTGGAAGAGGCTCTCAGAGATCTGCCAGTTATTACCAATGCGATCTCAGGGGTGAGATGTTAAACTAAGGCCCTGACAACTTGTGCTCGTTGCAGACCCGTTGCTTGCCGCTGCTGCTGTTGTTTTGTTGTAAGAAGAGTGACACAGAACATGGCTTCTTAGTTTTGTTGGGTTTTTTTTCCCCGTCTTGAACTAATACTTGTGACTCATCATCGGAGGCCAAAGAGCGTAGAGTTCTGATAAAAAAGATGTAAATCACAGACTGTGTGGAAAACCAACACTGAACTTCAGAGATGCTTTTATACCCCCGCTGGGCATCCATTCAGAGCACTTCAAAGAAGCTGATTCGTTCAAGTAGGTCATGACTTCATGTAAACTTCCACTTTACCTTGGATTGTGCTCTTACCAGGTTTCAAAAAAATACAGGTTGTTTGCTAGCACAGGAGACGCGTTCTGATTGCAAAACCAGCGCGATAGCTGTTGCTTAGGTTTTTCTGTTTTAGGCTGACTTCACAGACCTGGGAGCTGTGAGAGCGGCTCTGCGCTGCGGGGGCTGGGGGGGGTTGATGTTATTGTAATTCTCATTTGCCGGTTCCAAAGTAATATAGCATAGTAGCGACTAAAACTGGTAATCTGCTGAGAGACTGCTGCCACATGTGGTAAGAAGGTAGTGTTGCTGTCACTTGCAGACAGTTACATCAAAATTGCCAATTGTAGTGACAATTTTCTTCAAGAATTGTTTAAAAAAGTCAATAATCTGTTGGATGTAAGAGATATTGTCCAGATTGCTCTTTTAAATAGTCCTGAGATACTCCTGGTGCTTATCAATAGGACACTGGAATTACCAGCCCTGTGTTGCACCGAGAGTACGGATCCGCCCTCGGTGGTTATATTGCCACATTAGCGCAGCCATTGAGCATCTCACGATCCCTGGTGTCGCGATGAGGAACTGAGTTTGGCGTTGGGTTGTTGAGGGACACGGGATTGTTGCAAACGTCCTACAGGTGGGATGACAAGCCAGAATATTAGCTCTGATCTTCTGAACTTGAACCGCTGGACCATCTATGTGTATGTGAAGGACCTTTATCTCCAAGGCTGTCAGTTGTAATATTCTCAACAGCTACACGTTCACAGAAAAGTATTAAAAACCTTAATGGAAGGCAAGAGATTTTTGTGCCTTTTTTTCCCCTGAAGCATCAGAAACCTTGCATCAGAATAATAAAAATTAACGCATTTTGTAGGTAAGGCACTTGTGGATTTGGCCTGAATTCTATATGCTGCATAGCCCCACGATAGCCAGGGCTTGCTGGGGTACAGTAGATCCATGCATAGCATTTGCTCATGTCCCGTGGCTGATTTTGTGGAAGAAGGAAGGTGCAGATGATCCAAAACAGAACTCCTGTCTTGCCAAAATTGCTTTAGTGTTACCTTGGGCATCTCTGTGATGCACAGCAAAAGCAAAGGGCTGAGGCAGAAGTCTTTTTCAGTATGGAAATTACCCATCCACAGCAGTGCAAGGCTGCCAGCAGCATACGCCGCTTGGCATGTTTATTGCAGCTAGCTCACATATTGCAGTGTCAATATTTTAACGCAGAACATTTTACATCACAGAAAGGAAAAAAGAAAGATGCCTCAGTGGATACTGTATGTATTTCAGCTCCCTTTGTTGAGTTTTATCGGAGCTGACACTACTGGAATAAAGTAGATGATTGTCAAAGGCTGGGCAGAGTGCTTTTATCATTTGCAAGTATTGGCATAAAGTAAAATAATGATTCGAATTTCTGTTTTCTGTCTTTTGTGGCTTACATTGTCAGCTATGGTGATGTTTTTGACAAGGGAGTGCTGCTGGGTTAGTGATTTCTTCCAGAACTTCAGAAACAGTTAGGTTATCTGTTCTTATCCTCGCATCAGGACTGACAGTTGATGGTCAGTGCTTATATATTGTCTTTGTAAATTACAAAATTATGTTAGGAGCAACAAATGCATCTAAATTAAAGCAGAGGCTTTTATAAGGTTAATTTCATGGGAATTTAATAGCAGTAGAACCTGCTATTAAAACAAACGTGTGCTCCTATTAGCTGGTTTTGTTCTGCATTTCAGTACAGCGATGCTAGCCCTATCGTAGTTTTCTAACGTAATGATCTGCACAGGTCACACTTCACCCTCCGTTCAATTTCTCTAGTCCTTATAATAAGAAAGTTCTGTCATTGAGGGTTGTGATATGAATCCAGTTTAATTAATGTACCAGGACATTAAAAAACCCCAACGCCCAACACTGGAGAACAGCAAAGTTTAGATACTGAATTCATAATTAACTCTTCACTCAATACTAAATGATATTTACCTATCAAGACACGTAACTGCATTGTACTGTAATTGCAATGCAGACATGTGGAGTTACACAGTATAACCGGTGTGATGATGGTATTGGCAAAATTTAACAGTAGTCACCGCTAAAATCATTTTGACAGTATGGCTGACCCGTCAGGAACTGGGTGGTATGGAACCAAAACTTACTTTTATGCAATCAGCTGCTCCTAAATAAAAAATAGGTTGACTTTCTTATTCACTGGATGTGAGAACTGGATAAACCTTGTGTAAATGTTCCTAGCTGGGAAAACATCGCTGCTGTTACAACTCGAAAGATTGATTTGGGAGCAATCCTTCTGTTCTTCCTTCATCAGTGAAGGCAAGCATGTGTCTGAATTACTTTGCAGTAACAGCCGGGAAACCTACGTAGCGATTATTCGTATTACAGGAGTGCCCACAGGGCTCAGCTTCATTTAGGGCTCCATTGTGTTATGTGGAACAGAGTCCAAGCCTTACACGTTTTACGGTTTAAAGACTGGACAGACAACGATGGGCTGGATCATGAAACGCTGGGTGCTTCCCCTAAGTGCCGGGCACGTTTGGTTTCCAGCGAAGCCAGTGGGAGTTAAGGCTGCTTAGGACCTCTCAGTCCCAGTCAGCCTACTCCATCAAGCCTGTAAGACTCATTAAAAAGAAAATATCAGCTGAAATAATAAAGAATAAACAATTCTCACTAGTTTTATAGTCATTCCCGAGGGGGAAAAAGCCTTAAAAAAAATACTAGGCATTTGGAAAATGTGACAGTTAGAAATAAAACAGAATTCCTCTCCTTGGCCAGGTTTTGTTAGGATGTCTCAGGAAGGCATTGTGCACCAAATTCCAACCGGGCTGTTTCCACTAGATCAATGTTACTGACAAGCTGTGCTCTGAGCGGAGTTGTCATCAAGAACTTAAGCTGGGAGAAATTTATAAAATCTGAAAAACAGCAGCTTTCGAAGTGTTGGATGTCCTTTCAAGCGCATGTCAGTCTAGCAAGATGGTGAAAGAGCAAATGTGATGAGGAAAAGAGAGGCAACTAGCAAGAAGGAAAAAGTCACGGAAAAGATCGTCGGTATCAAGGACAGACTGACAGTGACGGAGACACAACACACCCATTCCTTCTTACCCCTTGATTATATGTGAGACTATTGGTAGCATTAACCAATGTCTGCGTGCTCCAGTGCTTATGGAGCTGGCTTCCAGCAGAGTACGGTAGATCTGCGGCACAGGTACACATAGCTCCGCATTTAGCGTGTATCCTCGTGTCACACCGGTGCACAGCACTCCAGGTGCAGGCCAGTGTCAGTCAGCGGAAAGAGACGGCGGCCAACGTCACTGTGTCGGCTAAGCGGCCTGGGAAGCTGGCCTGATTTTTCCTATAGTTAATACCATCTCCGTTGGGGTTATTTTTATTGTCATTACTACAGTCAGCATTACAGCTTCTGGCAGCTGGTGTGGGAGGCGAAAAGAAGGCCATCCACATGGTGCTGCGTACCGTATCAGAATCGCCCGGCGATTGGGAAGATTCTTACAAATGTCAATGGTGGGTCATTTAAGGCCTGATTTTATTTCAGCAAAGTCAGCGGGGATTTTGGTGTTTATTAGTAGGAGCAGAAACAAAACCTTAATCCCTGGCAATTCTGTTTGTATTACATTATGCACAGAGTGACACAGATGTGCACAGTGGACTGGGAAAAACACAGGGTCATAAGCTGCCGTCACCCGCTCTCCTGCAACAGTGGGACTGAAACGAGGGTGGACCTGCAGTCAGGTAGTCTTGGGCCGCTATTTTAGGCCACCAATTTCATTTTTTACGTCCCCCGTGAGAGAAAATAAGTTTTGGGGAAAGAGAGGTGGTGCACTAAACTTATTTATGCCGCCCCCAGTCTCTCTGCTGGGGAACTCTCCATAGAGTATCACTTGGCCGGATGCGATGGTAGTTACCGCACGTGTCATGAGCTCTGGAGCAGAACCATGGGCACTTCCGCTGAAGCAAGGGAGAACTAGCAGGAAAATAGACAGAAATAAGCGAGAAGCAGGATATCTGAAGAACAGGATCTCGAAGCGTGAAGAAGGAATACTGGATGGGAAAATAGATCCCAAAATGGGTTCTGTTAATTCCAGCTGAGTCACTTCTCTTTGACCCAAACACTTTACCTCCTCAGCATCTCCTCCCTGCTCTGCTTTGGGTCCAGCGAGCGCTGGGCACTATCAGGACGTGGCTAACTGCTGCTAGGCGGGGACCTCAGCTTTTTACCGCGTTTATAGCTTTTATTAGGACTTCAGTGGCTGATTACGTCAACTGAGATGGGCAGGGGGCTGAGGAGACGCTGAAGTAAAGACTTTGCTAGTAAAACCACTGCCGAGATGGACCGTAGCGAGGAAATTCGGAAATCCTGATGCAGAAATGCCTGTGTGTGCTTCCACGTACGTTGTACGAAGAGCCAGCCCTGACATCTGACGCTGCCGCAACGGCCTGGTTTCACCTCAGCATAAAGTATCTTTTCATTTGGGGTTTGCTTACAACCTGCCTTGTCCTGCTGTGCCAGGGCTCTGCCCTCTGCAGCGCTGACCTGAACACCCCAAAGTGGTCACTTCGCTTGAGAAGTGGGCCGCACTTAATCTAGGTGCTTCTCCAGCCCAACAGGCTCTGCTGGAGTTGATTTCTGTGTCTGACCGGCTTGCATGCTGCTAGAACAGGACTTGCCAGGCCAGCCTCTTGGATGTACCGTCAGGAATGCAAGGACACGCTGAGCATCACGGATGGAGGATGCCTGCAGCGCTGGGATGCGGTTCGTGTGACGGATGGAGCCAATCCCCTGAGCTCAGAGCTCACTTCCTTCTCTGTCTCCTTGTGACAGCTGGAGGTATCAGATGATTTCAGCAAATGAGCCGGTTGGCAGAGTCATCCAAAAGTCGCAATATTTATCATATGATAAAGTTGTTTCATGTGATGAGTTTGTTTAATAAGAAGCCAAGTGTTAACTGAGTCGGGTTAGAGTCCTGATACTTTCTCAGAGCCTTGGGAAGTGGAGCAAGGACAAAGTGCGTGTTGCTTTCCAGCTTTGTTCCTCTTGCCAACGCTTACTGTGTGGTGTGAGTACCACTCACACGCTCCTATGGCTGGCAGACCTGGCTGTTCACGCAGTCATGATCAGCAAGGACATCATCTCCACAAACCACGTAGGTGCAGGCACGGGCGCATGCACACAAGCGAACAGCAGCACGGTCCCTGTTCCACACACCCGTCAGCTGTCAGCCTCTTACTTCCCAAAGCACACGTGGATCCAGGGAGGTGTGGCACCAGCGCGGAGTCTAAATAAACGGCTGAATGAATGGAAAGCCACCAACATCCTTGCATATTAGTGCCATTAAATAAACTGCTAATTAGAACAACTATAAATGCAGTGTCACCATTTCTGGGGTCAGTCTTATTTTATTAAGAACAAGGCCAAGCTCCAAATTTACTTGTGTCATTAAGCCTCTGGAGAGCTGGGCCTGTCCCTGGGTGAGTCACTAGGGTTCCTGTATCTCTCTTCTCCAGGGGTAACAATTAGCATGTTAGCAACAGCATTGACATCACCATTATTTTTATGTGCTACAAGGTCTGTAAGAAGAGAAAATGTCTTTTATTGGGCTGAACAAGTGGGGAGAAAAGCTAACTGACTTCACTTGGCTTAGCGTCAGTTGTGGTGGTGGATCTTTTTGTGGTTGAGACTGCAAACAGAACAGGGCATGATTACTCTCTTACTGGGAGTGAGCAAAATGGTTTATGGATGCTAAGAGTCAGATTAAACATTTTTGCTTCGGGTATGTAAAAGCTACATTTCTTTACAGTTTAGAACATACAAAAGCTGAAACGGCAATCTGAAAACTAAGGTCCAAGACTCTGGCCAGAGCCGGTCAACCTTCCAGTGCTAATGGAAAACAAAAGATTCCAGCTGAGCTGGGCTCTCTTTCATACCTTGCTGATCAGCTTTTCTTGCAGAGGTTTGTAAGAAATACTAAAGTTCCTCCCCAGAATCCAGATTTGTCAGAACACTTCCCTGGAAGTGTCCAAGGCCAGGCTGGATGAGGCTTGGAGCAACCTGGTCTAGTGGAGGGTGTCCCTGCCCATGGCAGGGGGGTTGGGACTGGATGATCTTGAAGGTCCCTTCCAACCCAAACCATCCTGTGATTCTATGTGCATGCTTGGGCTAGCATGAAGCTTGCTCCTAGCACTGTGCTCCGGGTGCTGCTGCTGTTTGCTCTCCAGGAGAGGAACAGTGTCCTGTGACCGTGGCTGAGTATTTGCTGCAGAGGTAGCAGAGGAACTGGCATTCTTGGCTGGGGAAATGCGGGTCCCCGTTAGCGTAGGACATTTTAAACTTATTCATGACAACAAATGCTTCTTCTTGCCAGTACTGGGTTGCTGTGCCTAGGGTGTGTAACGGCTGTGTTACAGTACTGAAAAGATCCATTTCCCTTACCTGAAACATTCCAAACATTGATAGGACATTTATTGGGAATAAATACAGTAAAGCTGTGCTGAGCTTTTAGCTCCAAGAACTTCAGGTGGAAACCTGGTGAAAGCAATTCTAAGCTTTGGTTGAGAAAATGTTCTGGGGTTTATTTCAAATTACTGGGCAGGAAAGACTTGCTCTTTCTAAAGTTATGGGCAGGAAAAGCCAACCCTGTTCAGCTGGGTGTTTAACCCAAGGTGTTTATTCATGCTGGAGCCCTAATCTTTCTAACCTGTGCCGCAGCTCCACCTTCCTGAGCACAACTGTTACCTCTCCCCTGCATTTGGAAATGCTGTGGGTTTGGTGGGCGTGATCCTGGTCACATCAGCTTTTCTTACTAGGACCAGGCCGAAGGAAAGCATCCCCTCTCTCCCTAGCAAGATTAAACACGCTCATATATAGAATATTTTAGAGATGATAATGTACTGTTAGATCATACCCCTGTGTCTATATTTACAGCATTATTTGATCAGTGAAGGTACTCCACTAGCGCTGCGGGTGTGTCCGACTGACTCACCTTTCTACGCTGCAGTGGCAGGGCTGGTCACCCAGCATTCAAACCATAACTGGGGGAAGCAGAAGAAAAAAAAAAAACCAGTTGCTAGCACTTCCACCAATTAAGATACAAGATTTATTGACTATTTCCTCCTACATCCCAACAATCTTCCCTTCTGCCAGAACATCTCTGAGGCTGGCCTTTTCTTAGCCTGCATACATCGACCCACTGACATCGTTTCCAAGATCGGCTCACTTCACACGGGTGCAAAACAAACCAGAAAACAGATTGCTTTCATTATGTTTTGTGAGTGTGCACATGACAGAATTTAAATAAGCTTATCCTACTCAGAAAGAAAAAACCATTCCTACCACAGTTTAGGTAAACCAAGCAATTATTCTGTTACTAAGTGTAATTAATGCCTAATGATTTGCTTTGATTAATAGAACAATCAGCATCTGCTCCTAGAAATAAGGATTAGTAACCCAAGCTGACTCTAACATTAGAAGGTAGGGGGTTCTTTTGTACTAAAATCTGTTTTCCACATTCATCGCAAAGCAGAAGACAGCCCTGTGCTCTGTTCTGAGGGCAGAATCAAGGGAAGGTAGTATATTTTTGAAATAATATAGAGAAAACTTTATAATGTCTTCATGAATTAGTGTTTTTGAGTGAAATCCATGCATCTCCATCCTTTAAGAAAGAAGTGACATTGATCTAATTCTCTGACAATTTTAACAGGCAAAGTAACAGCCAAAGCATTTAACATTTTGCATCCTCTAGGCCGTACAGGCATCTCCTGGAACAGCAAGTTGAACTAAATAAGAATCTACATTTGATATTTCTGTGTTGCCGATTGCTGCTAAATATTCCCTCGGTGTAGGAAACAATGGGATAACATTTTTTTAGAGACAATGGTAATTTTTCTAAATCTCCCGATTAGTTTCTCAATTTTTTTTTTTTTTGCTGTATGGCTGAAGAATTACAACATACAATGAAGCTGCAAGGCTAATCATTCTTTATCATCTTCTATTGATCCTAAAGATAGAGATGGAGTGCAGTTAGATGCAAACCCTAATCCAATCGTATAACAGACATCCCCATATGGTTAGGCACCGGCTTTGCCTTAAGCCAATCAATAATCACTTTGGCGAAGAAAAATAAATTTGGATTTTTTTGTTGAAAGGTTGGTTGTCAGACGTTTGGGCTCTGAATGCTGCAGCTACCAAGTGATACCCAGCTGTTACGGTATCTCGGTGTTCTCGGTCACTTCAGCGTACACTCACAAACAGTGCTTGCCATGGCTGGTAGATAACCAAGGAAATGGTTCTCCTTACCGGGATTACTACGGAGCCAAGGACAGAATTAACTTGAGCCACACATCTTGCTGCTTAAAAGCCTTTAAAAGAGACTAAACACCTCGTAAATGAGTTGGGCTTTCATTGTAAGATAAACAAAAAACGTCCCTGAAGAAACAACATCAATAGGAGCCACTGAACACAGGAGGTGTTGGTGTAGGCTCACCTGGAGCCTTTTATTCTCCAGCCTGTGGTTGAATGTGACCAGGCTGGAGAGCGAGGCCCTCGTAGGCACCTGGTAACCACTTGGTCTGTTCTGTTCATGGATGCTTTCACAGAAACGTCCATCAGCTGTGGCATGTGCAGCGCTGAATGCAGCGAAGAGACACCGTAAATGTTGACGTTTTACGTAGCTCTACTTTAGCCCCTCTCTGAATTCGTTTGGTCGAGAGCTGACTCTAGGGTTCGGTCTCAGGCCACGCACACATCCTCTGTACCAGTTGCTCTGTGTCCAGAATCTGTATTTCAAATTCTTTTGCATAGGAATTCATGCTGCAATTGCAGATGGACTCCGGCAGGTCAGGACTGGTGGTGAAGGATGATGACTGATGATGAAACATTCACTGTACGTGCAGTTTAATCCAGTGAATAGTTCTCTAATCCCAAATACTCAATACTCACAATGAACTGACTTTGTTCAGGGGGAAATGAATCAAAGACATTGTAATTAGCTTAAATATAATTTCATGTACCCCAACACATAAAGGAAGTAAAACATGCTGTGAGGTGCCACACTTACCATGTATTAATTAAATACATTATATACTGAAAATCATCTTTTCCCTTGGCTTGATTTCCTCTTGGCTTGTATCTTTAGTCAGATGAACTTTTTCATAGACCTGCGCCAGTTACAAGCTTAAGATCTTTCTATTACCTTCATACCCTTTCCCCCCTGTCTAATGTGGCTTTACCATGCCTTTCAGCTGTACCTCTCCTCCTCTGTCTTATCATGGTGCTGAGATTCAGGGGTTTATTTTGCCATCTGGGATCGAAGCTCCCTTGTCACCTCCTTTTGTCCTTATGGGGGCTCAGAGACACGATGACATTTACTCTTGTATCCTCCACTGAAACTAAGTTCTGTCTTCATGGTGTGTGTAATATTGTAAAGGTAGTGGGTGAGCAGCCAGAGCCTCCTTGCTGTTGTGCAAATCCCGGCACGAGGTGTTACTTACAGGAATGTACGTTGTGGACACGTGTGGGAACCTCCGGCAGGATGAAGCAGGAGCTGTGCAAGCACAGCCCCTGCACTAAGGAGCGTGGCCAGGTCTGCTCACTGTTAACCTACTGCACATGGCTCGCACTGTGATAGGCAGTCGGCTCTGACCTGGGTGTGGGAAGATACTCGAGCAGACTCAGAAGGGGTAGAGCGGCATTTTTGTGACTCTGCGCTAGACCCTCCCCGTGTATCTTGCTTGCACAGCACCCAGAGGCAGGAGTGATCGATCTGCAGGCTGAATAATCTGCCAGGGGATAATGACAGGGAAACAAAGAGCACTCAGAGTACCTAACGGCTGACATTTATAGGTACTTTCCACCTCCAGGTCTTTTAAACAGGGAATCTAAACACTAGCAGGTACCAAGCTCTCCAGATGCCAGAATTTATCGGTGGACGTTATTTGTAAGCCAGTACACGTACTGCATGCAAAATAGGAACCCAGCAAAAATAACCTGCCTAAAAGATGCTCAAAATCCAGCTCCCAGGCAGTGTCTTTCGCCGTATGTATTCTCTAGCTGGCGGGTGAGGACAGTTTCTGTTTATGATCTCCAGTAGGCCCCTGCATTCCTCACTGCGCTGTGGCGCATCGTTTTACCTTTGCTTGCAATTAGAGCTGCTTTTTGATTGGTCTTGACAGCAGTTTGAAGTGGGTTTTTTGTCCAGAGATGTCACCAGGAAGTATATTAATGGAGAGCTGCCAAAGGTATTAAAAGCTACAGCATCCCATGTTACAATGGAGGTATATTCTTGTGTATGTTCCAGTGCAATCTTTGCAATATAAAAGCAGAGACAAAACATCTCCCGTGCTTCTTTCCTCCCTTGAATTCCATCTTTCACCGCCCTATTCCCTTTGCAGATTGGTGAGCGGTCGTTGCTAAATATATGCATAATAGTGAAAACCACTACATAATACACTGCATTGAAAAAGAGTCCTGCCAGGCTTCTAGGTCAAGGGAAGGAATATCTCTTTCTTTCCTAGTTAGCTTATCTTCCCATTTGTCTCCTTTCTCTTTATGAAAGAGCTGATGGGGAAGGTCTCCAGTTGAAGGAGCTATTCAGAGAAAGACCTGACATTTTGAATCAAAATCCAGGCTGCCTCCAAACAGCGTGTCCCCAGTGCTATTGAACAATAATCCAAGTATAATGAAATTCATATTTACTCTGAAAACAAAATGCATATAGGCATTTGATTTAAGAAAACTCAGATAATTGCCTTAGAAAAGAAATCTGTGGCAAATGGGTGCGAAATGAAACCGGTGGGGAAGACAACCAGCCTGGCTGAAGAGAGAGCTTTGGATGGGACTCAGGAAACAAAGGAGAGTTGCCTGCCCCTTCTTCCGAAGTTGCTTGCCCTTTGAAAGAAGGGGCAGGCAACTCAGGAGGACCAAGGATATTGGGAGTTTATGCAGGGAGAGAAAATTAGAAGGGTCAAAGCCCAACTAGAACTTAATCTGGCCTCTGTCATTAAAGGCAGTTAAAAAAGTTTCTATAAACACATTAGCAACAAAAGGTGGGCTAGAGGAGAATCTCCATCCTGTATTGGATGTGGGGGGAAACACAGTGACAGAGGATGGGGAAAGGGCTGAGGTACTGAATGCCTCCTGCCGCGGCCTTTAATAGTATGACCAGTTGTTCTCGGGGTACCCAGCCCCCTGAGCTGGAGGACAGGGAGCAGAATGAAGCCCCCATAATCCAAGGGGAAATGGTTAGTGACCTGCTGCACGGCTTAGACACACACAAGTCCCTGGGCCTTGGGATCCACCCAAGGGCACTGAGGGAGCTGGTGGAAGTGCTCACCGAGCCCCTTCCCATCATCTGTCAGCAGTTCTGCTTAACTGGGGAGGTCCCAGTTGGCTGGAGGTCAGCCAGCGTGACAACCATCTACAAGAAGGGCCAGAAGGAGGATTCGGGGAACTACAGGCCGGTCAGCCTGACCTCGGTGCAGGGGAAGGTTATGGAGCAGATCATCTTGGGTGCCATCACACAGCACGTACAGGACAACCAGGTGATCGGGCCCAGTCAGATGGGCTTACGAAAGGCAGGTCTTGCTTGACCAACCTGATCTCCTTCTGTGACAAGGTGACCTGCTTAGTGGATGAGGGAAAGGCTGTGGATGGTGTCTGCCTGGACTTTAGTAAAGCCTTTGATACTGTTTCCCACAGCATTCTCCTGGAGCAACTGGCTGCTCATGGCTTGGATGGGTGTACCCTTTGCTGGGTAAAAAACTGGCCAGATGGGTGGGCCCAAAGAGTGGAGGTGAATGGCATTAAATCCTGTTGTCAGCTGGTCTCAAGTGGTGTTCCCCAGGGCCAGTTCTGGAGCCAGTTCTGTTTAATGTCTGTATCAGTGATCTGGATGAGGGGATCGAGTGCACCCTCAGTAGGTTTGCAGCCGACACCGAGTTGGGCAGGAGCGTTAATCTGTCTGAGGGCAGGAAGGCTCTGCAGAGGGATCTGGACAGGCTGGATCGATGGGCCAAGGCCAACTGCTTGAGTTCCAACAAGGCCAAGAGCCGGGTCCTGCACTGGGGCCACAACAACCCCCTGCAGTGCTACAGGCTTGAGGATGAGGGGCTGGAAAGCTGCCTGGCAGAAACGGACCTGGGGGTGTTGGTTGACAGTGGCTGAATATGAGCCAGCGTGTGCCCAGGTGGCCAAGAAGGCCAACGGCATCCTGGCCTGCATCAGGACCAGTGTGGCCAGTAGGACCAGGGCAGGGATTGTCCCCCTGTACTGGGCACTGGTGAGGCTGCACCTCAAATCCTGGGTTCAGTTTTGGGCCCCTCACTCCGAGAAAGACACTGAGGGGCTGGAGTGTGTCCAGAGAAGGGAGAGGAGCTGGGGAAGGGTCTGGAGCACAAGTCCTGTGAGGAGGGGCTGAGGGAGCTGGGGGGGTTCAGCCTGGGGAAGAGGAGGCTGAGGGGAGACCTGATCGCTCCCTACAGCTCCCTGAAAGGAGGGTGCAGAGAGGTGGGGGTTGGTCTCTTCTCCCAAGTGACAAGCAATAGGGCAAGAGGAAACAGCCTCAAGTTGCACCAGGGGAGGTTTGGATTGGATATTACGGAAAATTTCTTTACCCAAAGGGCTGTCAGCCATTGGAACGGGCTGCCCAGGGAGGTGGTGGAGTCACCATCCCTAGAGGGATTTAAAAGACGTGTAGATGTGGTGCTTAGGGATAGGATTTAGTGGTGCACTTGGCAGTGTTGGCTTAACAGTTGGACGCAATGATCTTAAAGGTCTTTTCCAACCTAAACAATTCTAAGATTCTATGAAATGGATAATTGAAGTCCAGCATGAAAGAAAGTAATGCATGAATCTATGGGAGGAAGAGACAAGACCCAACAGCAGGCAGAAGCAGTTTGCATTCTTATTCTATAGACGGATGCATAGATCCGTGGGGACGAAGGCTTGGAAAGAGACCCCCATTTCCCTGAAGTCCACCCCTGGGATCACAAGCAGTTTGGTGTTACACAACAGGCTCAGAGAGACTGACAGCACAGCACATGTGTCAGTCTCCATGTACCATCGTGATATCCCCCTGCGTGCCTCTCTGACATCGATAGCAAATTTAACACCTCCAGTGTGTTAAATTAACACCTCCAGTGTGTTTGACACCTTTACTGTGTGTCAGTGAGAACTTCGGTGACACTGGGGAGAAGATTTTACCCCATGCTATGGGTGAAAGCAAAAAAATGGTAGCCCTAAACCAATGGCACATATCCATCAGATCTATGGCACAAATTCCTTCTTGACCTCAAACCTGTCATCAGTTTAACCCCAACTTTGTGATAAATCACCTGCTACTCGAGAGGTTTCTTGGGATCAGCAGAACTTGACTCACGTGGAAATCCATCCACATGTGGGTGTTTCAGAAGAGGATGAAGAGGATGTTGCGGGGGCACCCTTGCCTATCGCAGGGACACCCTTGCCTATCGCAGGGAGGTGTACAAGGCAGATCAAGAAGAGGGAGGACTTGGGTGCTCACGTTAAAAGTCTGTGGCTTTTGGGCCGGCAGGTGAAGTGGTTTTGCCTGACTCGCTGATCTCATCGCCTCCTTCAGATGTCACACAGTTCTGGTGTGGACTCTGCTGCTGTGGAAATGGTCACAGAGCAAGCTCTGTCCCACTGCCCTGATACTGTGGATAGAGCATCTGAGTGATGTCTCTTTCTGGGTGATGTCTCTTTCTGGGTGACAGACTATTTCTTAAAGCTGCTCTTTGTAAGATGATTGCTGAGCTGTAAACTGATCCCGTTGCAGTGGCCAGGTAGGAATCACTGGTGTGCGCTGAGGGTTCCCAGGCAACTGTGTCAGGATGTGGTGTTGCTTATCCTGTCAGTTACGGGAATGTAAGCACAGAGGATAATTGAAATAACAGAGCATAAAACCAAGCAGGTACTAACTGCTTGTTGCCCTTTAATCCGTCAGTAAGGAGACAGCCACACTGTGGTTATTAGCTCTGAAACACCGATGAGGACTGGGAGAGAAGCATTTAGGAGTTTGCTAATCTCACTTGACAATCCAGAGTTCACAAAGTCCCATACACATCCCACATAAGTTCATATGGTTTGCCACAACCAGTGGCCTCATGTCTTATGGGTATAATAATTCAAAATAATTCAGCAATAGGGACAGCGAAGAAGCCAACCGGATCCTGGGCTGTATCCAGAGAAGTGTGGCCAGCAGGTCGAGGGAAGGGATACTCCCCCTCTGCTCTGCTCTCCCGAGACCCCACCTGGAGTTCTGTGTCCAGCTCTGGAACCCTCAACATAAGAAGGATATGGATCTGTTGGAGCAAGTCGGGAGGAGGCCACAGAGATGAGGCTGGAGCACCTCTGCTATGAAGAAAGGCTGAGAGAGTTGGGCTTGTTCAGCCTGGAGAAGAGAAGGCTCCAGGGAGACCATAGAGCACCTTCCAGTGCCTGAAGTGGGCTAAAAGGAAGCTGGGGGGTGTGTGTGCATGTGGGGTGTGTGTGTGTGTGTGTGTGTGTGTGTGTGTGTGTGTGTTTTTTACAAGGACCTGTAGTGACAGGACAAGGGGTAATGGGTTTAAGTTGAAAGCAGGGAGATTTAGATTGGATATCAGGAAAAAGTTCTTCCTGGAGAGGCTGGTGAAGCACTGGCACAGGTTGCCCAGAGAAGCTGTGGGTGCCTCATCCCTGACTGTCTCCAAGGCCAGGCTGGATGAGGCTTGGAGCAACCTGGTCTAGTGGAGGGTGCCCCTGCCCATGGCAGGGGATTGGAACTGGATGGGCTTTAAGATCTTCCAGCCCAGACCATTCTATGATCCTAGAATAGTGTCACTGTACGATGCCTCCTGGCCCACCACCCAACAACATCCCCAGGACTTGTGAGCACTGCCGCAGGGTGAGCAGGACTCAAAAGGGAATTACGGCCACGTACAGAAGATCCCCAGACTTGCCGAGACAGGCAAGTCCCAGATCAGCAGCAGCCTGTGTGTGACCAGAGCGGATTCTGCAGGCTGATGCTCAAAAGCGATGGCCTACCAGATTTCTTGTGTAAGAGTTCTGCAAAGCTGCCCAACGCAAAGGCCGTACTCTGCTCTCAGGGTTGTGTGCGCACAGCCCCCACCAATACCCACTCCAGCTGAACGCTTCTATCTGTTGCCTGGCATCAGGACATCCCAAGGTGGTAGAGCACTGCAGGAAGGTTCCCGTTCTTCAGAGGCTGGATAAGAAATGTTATTGAGCTAAAGAAAACACCACATTGTTCGAACTACCTGTTGTGCTTCACAGCTGAGCTGACTCCATCAGTTCTTGCCCCTGCTCTGCCTTCCCTGCTAAAGGTTTAAAAAACCCCAGCAACACACGCATCTTCAAAGTCTCCAGGGGCAAAACTTTCCTCTGCAGCCTTCATCACATCTCTCGGTCTCATATTCACAAGCACACAATTCATTGTATAATCCACACCCACTCAGCACAAAGGTCATTCTTGACACCAGAGGAAAAGTTAATGTATGAAGAAATAAAAGCATATGTAATTGAGATTTCCCCGGAGCAGAAAGGAGTGGAGAAATCTGCCACTGCGTATCATGCATCCCACTAACAGATACATATTCATTCTGCTTAAATGTATTCTGGTAGTTCTTACGTATTCCTTGTAGTTCCTAACAATTACATCTGATCTCTTTGTTAGGCACAGAAAATGTAGACTTAATAAGATGTCAACAGACAAGGAGTATAAAGTAATTGCCCATTACCCTATAAATGTGTTATAATCATTTGCCAGAGGGAAGAAAAGTCTAATTGAATGAAAACTCTTGATGGTTTCATTATGCTTCTATTAAGAGACAGTCAGCCCTCCTGATCCAAATACAAGGCTTGACGCTTCTTGCATTTACATCCGCAACTGCCACCTTACCAATGGATTTGCAGTGATGAAGAGCTGGAGTAAGAGAGATCAGAGTGGGTCCTGAGCATTTCTGAGCCAGGATGAAATGAAAACATTTACCATGAGTGTGGCTGAGGAAGAAAAATCCAATACAAATGAAAGCAAAGCTGAATAAAATGCCAGAGCTCTTTCCAGCAATGGCAGGAATCAAACAAAGTCTGTGTGCGGGGAGAAAGCAAAGGGCTAAATTCTGCCTGTCAAATTGCACCGCTATAACCCAGGCTAATTATTTGCTTATTAGTTATTAATTAAAACTTCCTTTTCTCTGTCCTCCCTGCTACCCAGGCAGAACGCAGCTGCTGAAATCCCTTTCTGTTCTTGCCAAGATCAGACCAGCCTGCTTCAATCACTCACTAACTCCCCCTTTCTCTCCTGCATCTTGTTCAAGCTCCTTGTCCTTGCCTTTGTGCCCTGCATAATTCCAGCTCTTCCCTGCTTCGCGTGCTACCCCCCGCGCATCCCCCGTGCCCTACGTACCAACTTCAGCATCCTGCACATCTGCTGCTCTGTGAATCTCTTGGCACTTCCCCTCCTGCCACTATTCACAGCCTTCCCGAGGTGCTTCGCAAAGTCATCCCTCTCACCTACTTTCAATACTTTCTGAAGAACCTTTTCTTCCATGACCTTAAACACAACCCTTGGTGGCTTCATCCACTTACCACACGACAACAGGGACTGTCGCTCCTCCTCTGCATTACCCTCACCGCGTATGTAGCTTCAGCACCGGCGTGCTTGCTGGTGCTTCCCCAGCCCATCCACCTTGGTGTTTGCTGTCAAGCAGTTTGCGAGCTCCGTGGATCGGGAACGGCGAGACGCTGTGGGGTCCCCCTGCGCCATGAGAAACAGCACATAGCTTTGGATGCCTTCACGACAGCAGCAGGAGGGTGGCTCTGAGCCTTCAGCTGTGGCTCCTGCAGCAGGGAGTGTGAGAGGATGGGGCTGGGGGAGGCAGAGAGGTAGCTGGGGTCTTGGGTCAGCTGGAGCCAGTTGCCTTCAGTGGCAAGCCCTTGATGTCCCAGCAGCTCCACCTGCCCACAGACCTCCACTCGTCAGGGTCTGTGCCTGCTGAGTCCTGTCCACGCTAGGATTTGGGGATGTGGCTCGGATCAGCCAGAACGGACACTCCTAAGCAATGCTGTCTTAGCAAAATAGATTTTCGGCTTCTTTTGACTGATAAATGCCTTTTTCCAGCCTTATCATGCCTTTGAAAGGCTGACTTTTCTTAACTGCCCTCTGTGGGTCTCTGAAGCATCACACACACCTCCCCGAGGATCTGCAGCCCACCGACTGGGAAGTGTTTATCACTCACTCGTTGGCTTCCTCTGATCAGACAGATCATTAAAGCTGCCTGAGCGGGGGTAGTTGTGCTGGCTGAGGGCCTCTCTCAGCAGCGAGGATGCGCTCTGGAGGTAGCGAAGAGTGGTGAGCTCTTCTGCACTGGGAGTTTAAAGTGGTTAGAATGCCGGACAGCTGCTTCCTGTGCTCACTTGCACGTGTGCAAGGTACTCTGTAAGGTATAAAACAACGAAAAGTCGCACCAGCCATTATATCTGTTGTGCAGATGATGCTCTAACTAGGATCACCACCCAAAACAGAGGGAGACTCGATGACTGCTTAGCAGTCCATCCTTCCGTCCGCAAGCCCTCCGGCTCCCCTGTCTGTGTACTTACCTACCCAGGCAGTCTGTTGCATACCGAGTCTTGCAGACTGGGGATGTTACAGAGTCTGCTTTCACTCCTCCCCGCTATCAACCCGCTTTTCTTTTTAGCAGATTTGCATGGCACTGGTGTGAGTTCGTGCCATTATCAGCATCTTTTTCAAAGCTCATACTCGAGGCTCAGCAGTAAAAACCTGAGTTATTTATGTTAAAAAGTACTGGGCAGATAGATTCAGCAGTGAAGCTGCTGTTGAGGCCTGTCTGACCCCTCACTATCATTTTAAGGAAAGTATCCCACCTTTTCATTGGGTTTGTTTTTGAGGGAATCACACTCTGTTTCAACTTCTGATCTCACCGGCATTTTTCAATCCCGTTTCACAGCCTGTTTCCTTACAGATTTGCCAAGCAGGACCAGCAGGGAGAGGCAGGTTAGTCCCCAGCTGAAGGAAGGACTGTGACCCCATGTCTGGACATGAGTGTTTGGCCAGGCACCATCATGCCGAGCCAAGGGGATGTTGTCCTGCCGGAGACAGGGAAACAGCCAGGGACACTGTGGTGGGGAGAACTTTGGGGCACAAAGAGCACATACCCACTGCACGAGGCATGATGACTTCACGTTGCAGTATCACTTCGTTACTCTGCATTGTTTTTATCTTCATTTAACTGGCTTGTGCATTCGGACGAACAAGCCGTTGCATAATTCTCAAACTGACCATTTCAGCTAGTTTTTCTGTCTCTTTTTGGCTGGGCCAGACACCTATTTTTCACCTGCCTCCTTGGAGAGGGCTATTACTGTGTCTTCTCAGATAGGCTCAATGATTCCTTTGTTTGGAAAGATCTTGTTTGTCCTTGCTGGTGTAAAGGTGTCTTGTACCTGTAGTAGTGATTTACTCGCATTGGCACCAACCTCCTGAGCTCATAAGGTGGTATTTTGAAATATATGCTTTCAAAGTATTTACTGAGGAACAACCCTCTCAGATCGTGGTTGAGAGTCGTACTTCCGTGTGCACGGTTTTGCCGTGCATCAGATTCAGATCCTGAAAGGAAAAGGTTCAGACCCTGAAAGGAAAACTGCTGGTGGAGGTGTACCCACAAGTGAAAATGGTTCCCTTCAGAAAGGGCCTGGTCCAAAGCTACCTGGAATTAATGGCATTTTTTTTTCCCCTAAGGCTTCCAAACACTGTGGATCAACCCTCACTGCAATGAGCTAGTTTATAGATAGAGGAATCTTCTCTGTTTATAGACAGCCTTTCCCTGAGCAGGGGAGTCGTGTTGGTATAAACGCACAGTTTCTCGTACATAGCGGTGGGGTTATTTGTATCTCTGCTGTTTTATACAGATCGAGACACTCTCTGTTCAGAAAAACCCAATGGAAGAGACGTAGCTAAAATGCTGAGCTGTGTGCAGCCCAGTGTGCTAATAGGCACCGAGTGGCTTTATTTATATTATTTGGGGTAAAAATCAAATAGGATGAGATGATAAACAAAAACTGGTAAAAAGATAAATGAGGATTACTAAACCCACATTGTTTACAATTAAATATCACTGTTGGTTTTAACATTACAAAGTCAAGTCAGTTCCAAAATACCAGAATTATTTTATCACTTTTGGCCTGTAACTGAAACTTGGTAGTTTTAAACATTTTATTTTGCTGTAACACAGTCAAGGCAAAAGATATGAAGGTGTTTTAGTTTAAATCAGGAGTTATTCTGCTGAAATCTTTAGCCAAAATTTCCATCTTGGACATGGAAAAATAGGAGAAAAAATTGGAGAAAATTTGACTGCTGGTGAGAAGTGAACCCTTTTCCTTCCTGCTCTTGCAAATCCCCTCTAAATGCATAGTTATGCTCTGGCCTCAAAAGCATCCTGTATTTTAAATACGTTACTCGACAGCCTTTGAACTGCAGTTGTTCTGAGAGGAGAAAATCCGACCATATTTTGGAGTGATATCAAAGTATAGATGTAGGAGACTAATTTTAGATACCCAGGCTTGAAGTTTCCCATTATGCCAATGGGATTACATTGGTATAAACAACAGTAAAGCCCCAAATCTGGGAGTAATAACAAAGCAGAAAGATCTTCTCAAAGAAGGACAATCCAACTCTTGCAAGAGCTGCCAAGGATTACTGTAAGGCAATAATTAATGACCATTGCTGCTGGGTCTCTAAATGATGCAGGGGGAATATTGATATAATCCTATTAGTGTGTTGCTCTCATTAATGTACTTATGTCAATTAGCTGAGCATTTTAGCAGAAAGGTGAATTTATGAAATGGTTCTTTTTCCTTCCAACATGGATTTCCAGTGCAAAAATCAATTTTGAACAACCACCAAAGATCAAGGTCCATTAATGAATCTTATCTGACACTAATGTTGTCTAATTACATTAAAATGTCACAACTAATTTAATGGCATCAGAGCTCCCTGCTCCATAAACAAACACAACTTTGGTTAGGTTTCTAAAGAATTTCATTTTTGAACAGAAGGAGGAGATTGGAAGTTCCAGTTTTGATAATTTTCTACATTTTTGTCATTCTTAAGTGTTTTGAAATAAAGTGGAAGAAAAACCTGGACTCAACAGAACATTCACCAACATCTCTGCGGCCAAAACAACAGAGCTTTTTGGACATCATTTAGAAGAACTGAATTATCTTTGTTCCTTTCCTTCATTAAACACTAAGAACGCTCCAGAAAATTGGTCAAAGCAGCCTGAGCTGCTCTTTGTGTCTTGGGGCAGGCACTTGGGTGCAAATCCAAAGCCAGCCGATGCTGCCCGAAGCACTGGACATCCTCGTGCATGGCTGGTGCTCACTACATGGCTCACCCTCACTGATGGTCCTGCGTGGCTGGTGCTCACTACACGGCTCACCCTCACTGATGGTCCTGCGTGGCTGGTGCTCACTACGAGGCTCACCCTCACTGATGGTCCTGCGTGGCTGGTGCTCACTACAAGGCTCACCCTCACTGATGGTCCTGCGTGGCTGGTGCTCACTACACGGCTCACCCTCACTGATGGTCCTGCGTGGCTGGTGCTCACTACGAGGCTCACCCTCACTGATGGTCCTGCGTGGCTGGTGCTCACTACAAGGCTCACCCTCACTGATGGTCCTGCGTGGCTGGTGCTCACTACGAGGCTCACCCTCACTGATGGTCCTGCGTGGCTGGTGCTCACTACGAGGCTCATCCTCACTGATGGTCCTGCGTGGCTGGTGCTCACTACAAGGCTCACCCTCACTGATGGTCCTGCGTGGCTGGTGCTCACTACAAGGCTCACCCTCACTGATGGTCCTGCGTGGCTGGTGCTCACTACGAGGCTCACCCTCACTGAGGGCCCTGCTGTTCCGCCAGCACCCACGCGCCACAGGCAGGGCAGTGTGGGGAAGAGGGTGCAGAAGTGGGTAAACCTGGGTGCTGCCCAGTCCCTGGCCTGTGAGTCTGGTTGTAAGTGGGTGGAAGAGAAAAAGGACTGGAGATTGCAGTGCAGATGCAGCGGGAGTTTTCATCTCTCCGACACACTCGAGCCTTGAAAATGAGTTAAAATAAGACACTGAACCAACAATTCTTCAAATGACTGATAACTGGGGCGAAGAGAGGAGATCTTAACCTAATTCCCACTGGCTTTTTTCCTTCAACAACATCAAACAGCAGACTCTTTCACAGTTGCCAGAGCTGGAGCCTCAGTAAGAGATTATGAGAGATGCAGCCAGTGACGAAGTTCGGACACAAAAGCATTTCTGATTGGTTTCCTGCAAGATGAAATTCTGTTAGAAAACCTGCTACTCATTTTCCATTGAAAGAGTAATTTGGGAAACTGTCTCTCTTTGTGCTCTAAGTAGGCAGCAGATGGCTCCCGATAAGTTTTACTTGGTCCTATTGATTTCACTGAAGGGATTTAATTTTATTTCTCAGCAGAGCAGATTAAAATATGGGAGATGCTTTATAGGTTTCTGAAATTGCAGAAACCTGCCCCAAGGAAGCTACGGCATCAGACCATCACCGAGGGTGCCTCTTTCCTTTGCGTCAGCTCAGAGACATCTGCTTTCCTCCCCACGGTCTCCCGTAGCATCATTTGGGTCCAGGGAATAGCGTTGGCAGACTCAGTGCAAAACACAGACAACAAGCAGACGAAGGAGAAACGGATGACTCTGAGGAAAAGACGTGTGATGTGATTTTTTTTTTTTAAAGCCCATCCCCAGTGTGTGCTTAATAAATAATGAATTGCTGTTATTTCCAAGCTCAGATCCATTTTCACACAAATGCACTTTCAACTCCAGCGATAAAAAAAAAAGGATGCTTTTTTGTTGGTTCTTCTTCAGTGCAGCCCTGAAGCAATAAAC
Source organism: Rhynochetos jubatus (assembly GCA_027574665.1). Classification (NCBI taxonomy): domain Eukaryota; kingdom Metazoa; phylum Chordata; class Aves; order Eurypygiformes; family Rhynochetidae; genus Rhynochetos; species Rhynochetos jubatus. The sequence continues at coordinate 139,016,836 of CM050648.1, read as the reverse complement.
CAAATTGAGTGCTAATTTTAGACAAGGATACAGTCTGGCCGAGTCATCTCGGAGTCCATAAATTTATTAATAAGTGAGATCAAGACGAGTCAGTAAAGAATCCCCGAGATGCAGAGCTGCTTCTCCTCTTAGTGGGTCAAGGATAGTTTGGGATATGGAACACATACTGTATTCTCCAACTTACATGTCTAAGTCTAGGTTTATTCTCAGCTATGACAAAACCTGCACGGAGGAAGGACAACTGGCTGAACAGCCCCAAGCAGGACTTCCCCATGCTGAAGGGCTGCTTGTTCCAGCCCAGCACCTCCACAGTTCCTACTTCTTCCTCTCCCTTTGGAGACTGAAATCCCACGGGATTCCTGCCTTTCAGCAGTGGGTGGGTAACACACTCTTTTATAAGTAGGATTTCCTATGTGTTACCTAGCAAAGGCATGCCTGGGAACATATTTGAAGCTCCAGACGGTGCCTGCATGTTTTTTGCACAGCCTGTGTGATGACTGAGGCTCAGCAGTCTTCCTCACACCGTACCTAACCTTCTAGCTCTGACTTTTTATGGAGGGGTGCAGGCATTTCACAATTTTCTCTGGGTAAGAAAACAAAGCCATACCAACAATAAGTGATCTGTCCCCAGTGCTGCACAGATGAGGATACAGTCATGTAGAAGAACCACAGCATGGCAAGGTAGGAAAAGAGTTGGGGTATGAATCAGGAGTTGGTTCTTTTCACTGTAGGAAGGGACTGAATCTTGTATTTTCTGGGGAAGACAGCAGGCAAGCAGGTGTCACCTCAGAGTAGTTAAAGGCATAGTGTGTCTTACTGCCCTTCTTATTCTTGTACTTCACAGGTATGGCATGGCCAGAACTTCTCTCCTGAAGAAGCCCGGAAGATTCTTCAGGCACTAAATACTAGTCTCGGTACTGGAGTGGCAGATTTTGGCATCAGCTGCATCTGGAACAAGCATATTAAAAACTGAAAAGGCTAAGAGGGAGCCTGGAAGCCAAGGATGTGGGGAAGGAAAGGTGTCAGATGAGAATGGAAGTGGTCTGTACTATTTTTTCTTGCTGAAGAGCCTGTTTTCCTGCAGGAGTTGGTGAAGGCAAACACGAATGGTCTGTGTGATGCTGCAGTTGCTTTCTCTGCAATTAGAGCTTGCACTCTGGAAAATTACAGCCTTTTAGTTTCTTAGTAAGAAGCTCCCACTTTTGTCTACTTCACCATAACACTTGTGTGTCCAGCACCCTTGCAAGTCAGGGAGAGAAAGACAAGAAGCTGCTTCTGTGCTTAGAGCATGAGCCTGAGGCTGAGACTGTCGTGAACTTGACCCTGTCACTCACAGCACTTAATTTAATCATAATTTTTCAATATCAATCAATGATTATGATTACAACTCAGACTAACTAATGCAACTGCTTGAATTCATAGCCAACTCCCCCAAGTAGTACCACAAACCCAACTCACCCTCTCCAGTGGCTTCAAAGAGACTATTTACCTGAGTAAAGAGAGCAGAATGTGACCCACAGCATCACACAAAAGAATTGGTGCTTGCTCTACTTGGCCAAAATTCACTGCAAAACGTGTCAGCACAAATGTGGGTGACACACCACTGTGAAGAAATTAGGGCACGCTGAACATCACCCTGAGAAAACCGTGCTACCATGCGCACTGTACGTGACAGCCTACCCTTTAGACCATGCAGCCCACCCCAGCCTGCCCCAGATTTTTATGCCTGTCCCAGCACACTTGAAACTTGTTCATAAGGCTGAGGCGCACACTCTGGTCTCAGAGCAGCCAGAAGAGCATAAGGCAAAACTGCTTTATCCAAAGCCGGTGCTGGCTTCCTAGAGCACAAAAATGGATGAAATTGCTGCAGTTCAGTTCCAGATTTCTGCCTTATGGGATGAAGTCTTTGCCTGTTTCTCTGGCTCCCAAGAAGAGTGAGACTATGTTTGTGCCTTGTTTGGGTTGGAAAGCCCCAGCTGAACAGGTCGATCATTTACAGGGGCTTGGTTCTTCTTGGTCAGCCCCTGTGGGTTTCCTGACACCCCGTATATCAAGGCTTGGATGGCAACACATCGCCACGCCAGTGTCTGCTCACTGCTTGCCCTTTCCTGGCCCTCCTTATTGCTGTGTGTGCTGCTCCTCTGTACACTGGAGCTTGCACATTTTCCCTCTCCTCCAGCCTGAGGCTGGGTTTCCCCAGGCAGGATTTTGCCCTCGGCTAAGGGGCAGGAGAAACACCACCGTGGTTATGGGTGAAAGTCTCTCCCCTCACATTCCCGGGCTACAGACTTGAAGTTGGAGATCAAGGACATGAATAAGATGTGCTTATTTTGCTACCTGCTCCCGGTGACGGAATCTGCCCGCAGCGGACCTGTTTCAGAGAAGCAGATGGAAAGCGATAGAGTTTACAGCCCCTGGTGTCAGGAAAGCCTTTTGCACTGGTGGGGAAAGAGTTCCTGCTTAGAAACAGCTACTTCACAGTCGCTGGGATTTTCATTTCTTTCAAATATCCCAAGTTCAGCGCTCACTCTACCAGGCAAACAGGGGACAGTCCCCTAGAAGCAAAGACTGCCACCTCATTTCACCAGCAGCACTTCTCACATCTACTTGGCTATTCTTCTTAAACTGCCGCCTTATCTTCAGTATAAAGGGTGCCTAAGGTACGTGTTTCCCACAACTGCAGCTTTATTACAAACCTGCAAGAAAAAATAAGAGCTTGCTTGGTTGTTTTAATTCCTTTGAACTTCTGAATTCAGCTTCCCCCCAACACATGCAGGAATAAAGAGTGCTATTTTAAAGAGCACCCAGAACAGAGGTTGACTTCTATTTGTGTCATTTTGTAATAAAGAAACAAGCAAATGATCACATTTCTGCAGTTAGGGCATTCCGTAAATACCATGTATTTTGGATCAGCTGTTGGAATAAGACCTGAGACTAAAATAAATACATTTCCAGAGCGAGCGATGGTTATCAACCAGGGATGTAATTCTCGAATATAGATCCCTCCTCAGAACAACACAGGGCTTCACAAACACGACTAACGGTTGATGTGCGCAGGAAAAATACGAGTAAAAATAAGCAGGGTAAACACTGTTGTTTAATTGACTTCTGCCACTACAAATCTAGGCCAGATGCAGCCCTGGATTTCCAGTCATTGAAGAAAGAGCCTCATACAAAGAAAATCTATTTTGCAAAATACACAAGTGAAAGAGCTTGGAAGGTCACCAAACCTAAACAGTTAAAAGCAATCGCGTTTCAATTAAGTTGAACTGAAACAAACAGGCTTTAGAAAGAACGGTAAACACAGAAATGTTTCACTGAGCATTAAGATGAACAAAGAGCATATTTCTTCAGAAATGCCTTTTAAGAGCCATCTCATTGCCGCGCAGACATGAGACATTGCGCTGCATAAAACTCCCAACTTCTCCCCGCCAAGCCAAGCACAAAAATTAAATAGTTTTTCCTCTCCGTTCGAGATGAAATAATGGCCAGACAGCCATCTGAAGCAAAAGGGAAAGAAATGGCTGCACGGTATTAAGAGAGTTAATTATAGATGCAGATTAAAAGGCAAGACTGAGTGGTGGAAGAAAAGGGAAGAGTAACCTCCGGCGCAGAGATACTGACATGCAGCAGTTGTCAGTCACCTAGCAACAAGTTTCCTATCCCTGCTGTGCTCTTTAATTCAGCAAATCTGCTCAGGATGTTGGGCTGTTCTCCTGACAAAACGCATTATGTAGTAGACTAAAGGATACAAAAATCCACTGTACACAACACTCTGCTCCCTATTGACCACTGATCCTTTCTCTCAACCCACAAAAGAGGCTTGCATAATGCTCTGAAAAGAGAAAAGTCTCAACAGAGAAAACATTTGCTTGTAATTGAGATTGACTACATAATGAAAATGATGTTCTTTTTTAAATTCAGCTTGTTGAGGCCATGCTTTTTGTCTCCTGGCTCTCAAAACCCATCCCTGCTGGGAAAAGGGGCAAACATTGTACAAACTCAAACCTGTGGGTTTTTTCCCTTCTTTTCACTGGAAGCACACACACGCACGCATGCACGCACATGCATTTTGTGGCTAAATGGGCAAGACCGGCTCCTAAAGACTTAAACAAGTTCGAAAAAAAGAGAAGACAAATAAGAAAATTGTGGCGTGTTTTGGCGTTGGAGGGAAGCTGCCTTCCTTCTCAAGGGAGGCTGGGCTGCGGAGGGCACTATGTATTTTATAATTGTTTGACTAAGAAGTACTGCTGCCTGAGAAGAGCCGTTTTATTACCCAACCCACGCAATAAGTTATAAGCAAACCCACATCTGACCTGTGCACCCACAGCCCTACGTCTGCATTGAAATCAGGACTGTGCTTTAGGATCGTGATTATCTAAAAATGAAGAGTAAACAGGGGAGGGTGAGTTTAAAAGACCCAACTCTAGACACACTAAACTCACCCAGGGTCTATGGGAGAAGTTTGGGTGAGTGCTCCTCAGAGCAGTGTCACTGCTGCCACCACCAGAACAGCTGAGGGTGCTGGCCCAGGAGTGCTGGCTGTCTTCCTAAGACTTGTTAGTAGGTCTCGTCTTGAGTCCAGAGGCTAGTAGTAGGAAAGGAGGTGGTAAAGGGAAGGAACCCCATAAAGCTTACCTGGATGCCCACAGCAAACTTGGCAGAAGACAACAGGCCCTCTGAGGCAGGATTTGAGCCCAATTGACACACTCAGCCCTTTGGGATAGAAGCAGTTAGTTTGTCCTGTTTGTAGAGCACCTAACGCGGTGGAGGATCAGCATCCTGGGAGCTTCACAAGTGCAGATAAAGGCAAAAACACATGACAAGCTTTTCTGTTGACATCAACGAGTTGACTCTGCAACTCCAGATAAGCCAGTAGTAACACCCCAAATTACCTGGAGTTCCTTGTGGAATAAGACTAATGGGGCACATCAGTGTGGGGCACACTGTTGCATCCAAAACCGAAACTGCAGAGGAGACGGGATGGATCCCAGTGAGTCCCAGAGCACAGCACAAACAGGGAACATGGTGAAAACCCAGCTTCCTCGGATAACAGAACAGGCTCCCGCTGGCAGAAGACCCATCACTTCATTGTCTAAAGCACTGATGGTGCAGGTAGAACAGCACTTTCCTCCCTGGACATCAGAACCACCTTCTCTTCACGATCCACAGTATAAAAAGAAAGTCATGTGCCTGTGCACAAAGAAATGCAGCAGTGAGATCGCTCCCCTGAAAGCTACACAAAAAAAACCTGAAAAAAACACCCTGGTGCCCCAAGTAAGAGGAGGAGATGGGGAAAGGACAGTGTAATTTATAAACTTACACCCACAGAACAGCATCACTTGGAAGACTGAGAGGTCAGGATAAGGCTGATGGGTACAATACTTCATCCCATCAAAACAGCCCCACCTGGATTTCACTCCAGCTCAGCTGTTTCCAATCTGCTCTCCCGTAAGGGAAGGGACAGAAAGGTAAGGACCACACTTTACCCAGCAGGCATTTCTAGCAGTGACAGAACACATTCCCTGCTTGTACCTATAACCCCAGATGCCCATTCCTGGCCAAATGCCCCCTTCCCTTCACGGGGCTGAGCACCATCAGGCACCCATAGGGCGTGTTGCCATCACTGTTGCCTGTGAAAGGGGAGAGATCTGGCCACAGGTTGCCTGGTCCTCGACTTTGCTCTGCCCAGCTGACAAGCCATTCCCCTGCTGACCTCAGCCATAGAGCCCAGCTTGTCATACGGGCTGCTTGAGCTGCAGCAAGCTGGGGGAAAAACTGCCGATAGACCTGCCTCAGATGACAACTTACACCCAGATCTTGGGTTTTTGTGCTCGGCACGGCAGAGCCGGGGACGATTGGTGTGGGCTTTCCTTAGGGATCATCTCACAGAATAAGGATAATAGTGCTTTGCTAATACGAGATGGGTAATGCTGAGTTTATTCTGTGGCTTACCGAAACATGTTTAACAATTTCTCTTCTACACCAATGCTTTTGCCAGTCTTTTGCATTGTTTTGTGTATTAAATAACAAGTTGGGTTCTTCATTTCCTTTGTTTTAATAGCCATGGCTCTGAAGTTAAGGAGGGTTAATGCAAGCAGTATTCCCTCCAACGTGAACGTAACACAGGCTGTTCAAAAACAAAGGCTTGGGAAGGGCTGCCATGAAGGAGTGGTGCACCCACCACCAAGAGAAGGTAGACTTCTATTTTTAAAGGTTTTTCTCTCAAAAAGGAGTGTTCCTTTGAAAACTATTCATTTTCAGAAATTTTCTTCCCCTTTTTAAACAAAGCCATAAATTATTTTCAATCAGAAAATAAAAATAATGCTGAATTTGTGAAGATGGCATCAACTGATAAATACGAACTTAAGGGAGAGCTGCACGAAGCCGGGAATGATCCGAAGGTAATGATGTGCAACAGTAGAAGAGTGGGTTACAAGGATCCACCAAAGAGATGCTAAACACCTGAATAGCACAAGGTTTAGAGGAATGCACTGGGGAAAAAAAAGCAGAATGTCATGGTTTGAACCAGCACACAGACGATGTGTGTGATTGTGGTGCTGGTGAAATGCATCCTTCTATCTCCAGAAACAGTGCAGTGTTGTTAGCCATGGAATTTAAGGCTCTCTGTCACTCAGAGAGCACTGACAGGTTTCATAAGAATTACAAAGTTAATCCTTGGCGAGGGAGTTGGATCAATCATAAAATATGCAAGAGTCCAAATTGCTGAAAAAAGAAAAAATAAGACCAGATATTTAGGCTAAGTAGAAATTCCAAGTACTACAAACACAAGAGAACTCATAAAGGTATTTACACCCGTTTCTGGAGCATTGTAAATATGATCAATGGGGATATTTGTTTGAAATTTACCTACAATAACAACCTGTGTAAACCCTCCCCCAGCTGTGCAGCTCCTCTCCTGCTGAGCCAGTGCACACCAGCTGCGGAAGGGACCTTGTCTTCTAAAAGCAGAATTTCTGCTAAGCAGGATATTTGATTTTCAGGTAGGGTTTTTTGAAAAAATTTAGCTCAGAAAAGATAAAATTAAAGTGGACACTGGGGTCAACGTGGAATAGTTGGATCACGTCCCACCAAAAATAGGAATCGCAAGGGATTCGCCTGTTGATATTTTAAACTTTTGTTCATGCAAGTTTTAATCAATTAAAATGCATTATCTACCCTCTTAACTTTCTCAGAGAGGATTATCTGACATTTACTATTCACCAGTTTTGCTGAAAAGGTTAATAGTTCACAGGCTGAAGTTAGAAGTAAACAGAATTGATCATTCCTAATGCTTTGGCTGAAACGGAGGGGCTTTGTGTTGACAGGCTAGGAGATGTAATGAGCCTCTAGTACATTCTTAAGGCTTGTTTCATTTGCTCTGTGAATGGGGAAAGTAAAATTATAGTCTATAGGTGTTTTCCATGGTTCTTTCATAAGCAGGCCTCCTGACACCAATTAAAGAGATTATGTCATCAACTGAAAAGAAAGCTATAACCTTGTATGTTAATGCCGTGATTACTTAAGACAGGGTCACTGGACCCAATAGAACAGTGAATGACCTTGGTGAAATTAACTTCGGAGCTCAATTCCTAATTAACTGTTTTCAATGAAAGAATGTGTGATTTCAGGCTATTGGTCAAAATATTCACTTTTTTCTGTACAAGGACTTTGCCACCAGAAGTTAGTCTCCGGCAGCATAAAAACTCAGGAATAAGATTAGGAAATGGCAAACAGCATGTCCAGAGCTTTATGAAAGCAGATATTGTGCCCCGGATATTTTGCATGAAAAACCTTATTCTTTTGAGGCTTCTTTGCCCACGGTGCAAAAATTACAATCCGCAGGAGGAAACGACACATTTGAACACACACAAATGAAGTTGAAAAGAATGGCACCAAAATACTAAAAAGTAGCTATGTTTAAAACACAAGCATATATTTTTGTATTACACGTTTACCGTTTTTTAATGGAATTGCAGTGTAAACAAATATCTGGTCACAGAAGCTGTGTTTTGTAACACTGGAAGAATGTGAAAAGAAGCCAGGGAAGCACTTTTAAGCAGCTCCCTCCATTCTCTCTCAGGTGAGGGCAGTGATGCTCCAAAAGCCTCCAAAAGCTTGCCAGAGTACCCTTTGACTTGGTCTGCCTTGTGCCACGGGCTGGTGTCTGTCTAGCGTCATAATGTTGGCAGGGGCTCTCTAGTCCTCTTGAAGCCATTGCTCGGCACGGAACCTATCTTGGATCTCTGATCAGCGACGCTAAGGTCACATCTGTACGTGCTTCGCTTTACCAGGAAGAAATACACATGTGAAAACATTTTCAACACTAGTAACGGTCTGATCTGGCTGTAAAAGAAACCAGTTTAACCTGTCAGTATTTTCCCACTTTCTTAAATAACTCTCTTTAGGTGTGATCCAAGTCATGTTCAAACTGGGAGTGCAAGTCCTGGGATGCTGCTAATCCAATATTCCAGCAAATAAACAGCAAATTCCACTTCAAAATGGTTACAAAGCCAATGGCAACTCGCTTCACGTGTGAAAAGACCTCAGCCCTGAGCTACCTGTATGAACACGTTCTACTTCCATGGGGCTGAATTTGCAGGGTCAACCGTTACGCCTGTGCCAGCTCTGACTATGGCAGAGGTTTCTTCCCCTGAAGGCTACAAGCAAGGCAAGCATGGTGGGGTGGCTATCCACACTGTCCCCAACCCAGGATCTGGGGCTCAGGATCTGCTTCTGCTACTGAATTGTAAGATGGAACCGATTCCTCCCTGTAGCTGCTGTGGTGGGATGAACATCGAAGTAGGTCAAGAAGGGGAAGCAGGAACCTGTCCTGTCTGCCCACATCTAATTCTGCAAGAAGTGATTAGACAGAATGTCCCAGAGAAAGCCCAGAGTACCTGGTGCTCAGAGACAGTGGAAGTATCTATGTGCCAGGAGCAAAACCCCAAAGGGAGCCTGTAGCAAAGCCAAGGAGTGAGCCAGCTTCCTGAAACTCCACCTCTGTTTGCAAGCCACATCCGTGCCAACCATACAGCATCACTGGTTGACCACTGGGCCAGCTGCTTCTCTGGTCACGTAGAGGGAAAATCTGCCTGGGCTTGGACACAGACATTCACTGTTCCTGGGAACACTCTGAAATATCAGAGTGCAAAAAAGTCTTTTCCCACGGTCATTGGGTTATACAGCAGCGTGCTTAAATGGGGATGCAGCTCCAGGGACAGCTAAAGAGACTGTACTGGAAATTAAACTGGTGTGATTTGGGTAACGTCGCTGACACCCTCCTGAAGATATGGCTTAATTACTTAAACGTGAAGTTTAAGGATCTGTGAAACCTGTGACCATGTAATACAGGTGACACAAAACAAGCAATTCACTTCAGACCTGACCAAATGTGGACAGCTGCATCTCCAAGAAAAGAACCCAGAAAACTAAATCTCATAGTGCTTTCTAGCTTTATTTTTACCCTAGGCCAAAAATAGACATCTTCAACAGGACACAAATGTAATCAAACAAGGCCTGGGGTTGGATATCACCCACCCCACAGCCCATTCAGCCTCCCAGAGCACGCTTCAGATAACCACCTTTCACACTCTGGCCACTGGCTAATATATGGCAAAGGAGCTGCTAGTAAATTTGCTGAAAGGTGCAATTAAAAGCCATAGGGACATTCTGCCCGCTGAAAGCAACGTATTCTTTACTGCTTGTTTGTGGAGGAGGGAAAAGGAAAGGAAAAGATTTCTCCCTTCGCTGTGGACCACCCATGAAACTTTTTGTCTCCTAATTCTGACACCAGAAAGAGAAGGGATACTTGTGGCTTACAATGATGCCTCGAGCTCTCGTGTGCGTTTCTCCCCACACAGCGCAGCTTTGGGAAGCTAATCGCGCTAACGTGTTGTCCACGTAACAACAGGTGTTGCAACACCTGCATTTCCTAAAGCTGACTTTCATCAGTAATCTCTGGTTTTGGAGGGTCAGAGCACGTAGTTCGTACAGAGGGGATATTAAAGGGACTGGGGCTGCACAGAACCACTAAACTGCAAAGGTTAATAACGTGTGCCATGAAACCCTGCACATTGTCGACTGTCAGAGCTAAACCCTGGACAGTGCTGAACTCTCTGCAGGGATTCGGCATGGGAGTGATTTTTCAGAGAGTGGCAGTGGAGTCAGTTTGTGTGATTAACCTTTTGGCCCGTGATTTAGCCTCTGCCTGGACCTGATGACAGCACTCAGCGCTTTACTGGATGCAGCTCCCTAGATAAGGCCTCTGAGCCTGCAGAACCGAAGCCAGCAGGCTCTTTGCCACCGTCTTCATTCAAAAGCCAGGTCAGAGGGAATGAGGTAGCTTTTAGTGAATAAATAGTATGGTTGCAAAGAACACAACAGCAACAACACTAAGGCTGGAAAGCCTCCCAGCACTGAGGATTTTCTAGGACCAGGGAGCAGCTTACGGACTACAAGGGCTGAAGTGGAAGATCTGCTTACTCACCTGAGTAAGGGCTACTAGCAGAAGAAGGGAATGCAAGATTAAGCTCTCAAGGTATGAAGTGCTAACGGTTCTGAAGCTGAAGTGGCTCTGCAGTTGCTTACACAGTTGGGGATATGGCCTGTGACACAACACACACAGCCATGCAAGCTTCATGTGCACATGTCCATGCCATAATGCCAGCAACTTGCTAAGTGCACATAACCCCTCCCATCAGAGACACGAGAGTTACCTCCTTGTAAAAATCATGTTAAAATCCTGAGAATATACACTGCCTTGTGCCAACACTCATTCCTGCATTGATTCATACAAGGGGGGATACATCCTGGGTGAGATACCCTTCAGCAAGAGCCCTCTCCACCACTTGTCCGTGTCTGTGAGTGTTATTAAAGGGCCAGAACAGCTGGGAGAAGTTTGAAAAGCTCTGTTGAGTGCAGAAAGATGATTCCTGCAGTGGAGACAGCAGAAGGTGGCACAGCGTGCACCTTCCAGAGACAAGCTCTGGTGCTGAGGGTGTGCAGAATAGAGACCTTAATGAGGCAAACCACTGAAGAGCTGGGTGACAACTGAGATAACTTAGAGAACTCATTCAAGCAGAAATGGAAGTGGGGCTTTCCTCCTCCCTCTACCTGTCCAGGGTTGGGAACATTCAGCAAGTCTTTAACATCAGTTGTGCTACGAATGCACTGTGAGCTTTGGCGAGGTCTCCCCGTGAGCCCTTTCATGTACCATGGTCACATTTCATGCAGTCCTTCAAATGAAGAATTAGTACTTAATTATATCAGGTATTATTAGTCTCATTATTATTAGTCTCATTATTAATACTAGCCTCATTACTCACATCCAGCCTGACCACCCTCCCATGGTCTGGACATGAAGGCTGCGTGGTTTCATTCCGGCTCACTACAGCTTTCAGCCCAATCAAACCTTTCTCTAAAACTTGCCAGCTGCCAGTGGCTGTGGAGGGAAATGCTTTTTCTTTCCCCTCCCGTCCCCTCCTGGGTGCACTGAATTGCCCATCTGGAATGCAGTACTTCCCTGGGATGCCTCTTGCCCTGGACACACAGGCTAGAAACGCTTCATAAGGGAAATAAATTCATTACTAGTATCAATCAAGATATTTTGGAATAAAATTTTCCAAGGGGAAATGAGAGATGAGCAGCAGAAATGACCAACGTCCGCTTCCTTCCTCCCGTTGTGGGCTATTTTCAGATATGACTGACAATGTTTTTCCTATTTCCTTCCTCTGAAGCCCACTGGTTTTCTAACAAATATGCAGTTCCTTCCTCCTTCATCACTACTAACAAGTGCACAGACGCTGGAGACACCCTGGAGAGCAGCTACTCCGTGCGTGTGAAGACGGCAGTGCGTTTGCACAGCTGTTTTTCACCGGAGCAGCTTTCCCAAAGCAGCCTGAGGAAAAGGCCCGTTGTGCACAGCCCCAGAGGCTGCTGGGGCAGAGCAGGCTCCAGCACGGTCAGCTCTTCCCAGATGATGCTCCGGCAGCAATTTCCACATGTGCCAACAACAGTGAAATGCTGCTCTTATGCAGGACTTTTCTCACCAGCAGATCTCAAAGCACTTTACAGTGACAGCACCACTACGTCCTTTTCACAGGCAGAAATGCTCAGTCCCCTGGCCATTTAGAAGCTCATCATACAACCAAGAGCCAAAGAAAGGCCCTTGAGCTACCAACTGTGGCTCCAGCCCCCAGCCCATGCTACTCCTACTCCTCAACAAGAACTAGGGGAGGTGCTAAAGCTGCTTTTATACTGTTCAGTGATGGAAACTCAAGCCTGTATCACAGCAACCTTGACATTCACATTTAGGATGCTTCTGACTTGAGTTCTTGTTTGACAGGTCTCCTTCACACACCCTACGAGGGCAGGGCTTGTGAAACACGGGAGGCTGTGGGTATGCAGCTGCAGGACTGTGTGGAAAACACGGGCAGCACAAGTGGTGAGACCACCTTCCCTCAGGTCAGGCGGGACACTGCCTGCCTGAGCCGAGCAACTGGTGCCAGGGTGCCCCAAAGGCACCCGCTCCGCTGCCCACGCATGCCGGACGGGCTGACGGCAGCGCCCGGTTCAGGGCTGGGGTGTGAGGAGGAGAGGAAGGCTGAGGAAGGCTGCGGGGTGCAGGAGCTGGAGCAGTCAGGGTGAACTTCCCTTGTACTTTCCCACATCTATTGGTGTTTCAGCACAAAACCTCAGGCTTTCATACGTCTTCATTCACTTTTACAGCTACATTCACGCTACGAGTGTTCCAGGTTTTTCTGTTTCCATCCCCTGGGGAATGGCGAGCCAGGCACAGACAAGACACCTCCTGCCAGCAGTTGGGTGCTGCTCTTTGTCACCGAGCTCCAGCACCATACCAGGAGGGACCTGCTCCTCTCAGCCTTGCCGTGCTCTTGCCATCAGCTGGAATTTTTTCCTGACAAAAGGAACTGGAGCCCTCTTGTGTTGAGTTTGGAAGCTTGCAACAGTCCGTTTCGAAATCCCTTTAGGTTAAGCCACCCCAGTTTCACTGGGAAGCTGCGGACGAGCTGCTATTAATAGGAACCTGCCTGCACTGCTTGTCTTTGCTTTAGGAACCACATCACATTGATACTCCAAAATAGATTTCAGCTTCAAAAGCCACTGACGTCATTAGAAAAAGATAAATAAAAAAATATTATTATATAAGCCCAGACCATCCTAAAATCAGCTACTGAAAAAAGTGGCTAGAATAGAATAGAATAGAGTAGAATAGAATAGAATAGAATAGAATAGAATAGAATAGAATAGAATAGAATAGAATAGAATAGAATAGAATAGAATAGAATAGAATAGGAGTAGAATAGAATATTTTAGGTTAGAAAAGACCTTTAAGATCATCAAGTCCAACTGTTAAACAAACACTGCCAAGTCCACCACAGAACAATGTCCCTAAGCACCACATCTACATATCCCTTAAATACTTCCAGGGATGGTGACTCCACCACCTCCCTGGGCAGCCCGTTCCAGTGCCTGACAACCCTTTGGTTAAAGAAATTTTCCCTAATATCGAATCCAAACCTCCCCTGGTGCAACTTGAGGCCGTTTCCTCTTGTCCTGTCACTTGTCACTTGGGAGAAGAGACCAATTCCTCCTTTCTGCACCCTCCTTTCAGGGAGCTGCAGAGAGCGATCAGGCCTCCCCTCAGCCTCCTTTTCTTCAGGCTAAACCACCCCAGATCCCTCAGCTGCTTCTCATAAGACTTGTGCTCTAGACCCTATCAATTAAAATCCAGTTTAATTAACAGGGTACTATATATGCCAACTACGTAGGAAGCCTCTATTAGAAAGAGCAGTGATGACTACAGGATTTGCAATTTCACTTGCATTTCAAAGCTGCATGAAATAAATCATCTGTTCAAACTTGCTACAGAGCTGTGCAAAACGACTGATTTCCACCCAGAAGAAACTTTGAGCGAATTTCCCTAAACCGGAGATCTTTCAGTATGTGGCTATGGTAGAACAGCACACACTTTGGAAGAGGCAGCATCTTAATTGCTTAGAGTTCCCAGGTTTATTTGAAGATGATGTAAATTTGGTGTTATTTTTCATATATTATACTTTTCTGCCTCTTAGTGATATCAGCTTGACAGTGAAAGCTGATGTTGAAACCACTTTAAATTCAAAATCAATATTGTATTTTGAGAAAGTATTATTTATGCAACCACAATCATGTCACTTTTTGAAAGTTGGGGAAAGCAAGGATTATATTTGCCTTAGATTTTTACATGGGGAGATATTTTTATTTGTGGCAATACTGTTCTGATAAAAGTTGCTATAAAACAATCTATTTAAAGACATTTGAAAATGTTTTTATTGCAGGTTCATTTAAGACATCCTAAAAAATTGTCATCTGCACTCTTAAGCCATATATACAGGCTTCCAACAGTCTCTAGACAGGGATATTAATTCTATATTGTGCTTTGAAGCCATTTTATTAGAGGTTACTGATAGTACTATAATATTGTTGTTGTTTGCTGCAAATTGCAATGGTATTTTACAGACTTGTGAGAGCAGTGAAGCACTGGGACAGGTTGCCCAGAGAAGCTGTGGATGCCCCATCCCTGGAAGTGTTCAAGGCCAGGCTGGATGAGGCTTGGAGCAACCTGGTCTAGTGGAGGGTGTCCCTGCCCATGGCAGGGGGGTTGGAACTGGATGATCTTTAAGGTCCCTTCCAACCCAAACCATCCTGTGATTCTGTGACAAGGTCCTTGCCCTGTAACGCTCACGGTCTAGTTCACAGACACGTGATCACTGGAATAACATCGCACAGTATGTGTATCGTGGAGTACATGGCCTTGTAGAGACATGCTCCCTACGAAAGCCTCAAAACAACCCACAAAGAAAGCAGTTTCTAAAGAGGGTTTTGAAGGTGGGGAAAAAGAGAGGTCATGTTGTGAGCATGAGTTGAGCCCCCCCCATCCCCAGTGCAACACTTTTGGAATACTGTGACTCAAGACCTTCCCAGGCAATGTACTCACCAGCAAAGTAGATGCAAACATTGTGCCTTCCCCTGCTGCCACTGCACGCTGCCATCTCCCTGGCTCTGAGTCCAATCCAACACCACGTTTCCTGTGTGAAAGAGAGAACCTAAGCTGGGGCCCAAGATTCCCCGCAGCGACTAGAGCTTTCCAAGCTCCAAGTCTGTAAGACAATACAGAGACACGGCTTTTTATGGACTGCTGAGACACCCTCTCAAAATTCAAAAATTCAGGCCTTTTTAAAGATGCTTCCATTTGTTCTCTTGAAAAGAAAAATTAATTAAAATGCTCAAAAGCATCAGCCAACTAAAAAATCTGTCTACATTTGGTTGGCAATGTAGATCTGTTCAGTACAGGTGATGGTTGTGTTTGATCTTTCTCCACTTTGCTTCCTGGATCTCACCGTATGTCAAAGATCGTGATTATAATCTCCCACAAAAGCGTCTTCGGCAAGCGATGCATTTCCTCTGCTTGCGGTTTAATACAACACCTACAGACAAAATGGCATTTTATGGCTCCAGACTGCAGTAACAACAACTTACAGGTATTTCAGCATTTACTGTCTGGATCGCAGAGCGCATCGGAGGTGGAACAGCGTGCGGTGGCGGACTTTCACCCCAGCACAGCTGAAATGGAAATAATTGATGCCGATAGTACCTTTCACTGAGAGAGAGCTCCTAATACCTCATGCAAGCAGCAGCTGCGGTGTCGGAGAGACACGGCGGTCCGACGAAGCAAGGAAGGAAGGTTCTGACAGAAGACATTACGGTAATGTGCTGTAATGGGACTTGCTGATTTGAATAAAGTAGCATGTTAAACACTCCGCAGTCTCTTTACTGTGTGCCGTGGCCCTATTTACAACTCTATACTTAAGATATTTGCACTCAATGCAACTTGAGACAAGCCAACACACCCAGATTACAGTATTTTCCCATTTATTTTATTTTTAAAAATTTAAAAAGGATACATAGAAACTTTGTCCCTGGTGGGAATCTGACAGCTATGAGCAAGCTGTGCGGCAGCATCCCCATCGCTTACCTCCTGGATGAGTCTTTTGGAATGAAATGTTTGTCCCGAGCCCAAGGTCAGCACAAAGTCACCTGTCACTTGTAGAAACGCCACTGGTCTCAGAAAATAGCTAACACTTGTCTTTGCAGTCATTAGAGCAATAAACATGCTTTGTAACCCATTCATAATGAAAAAAAGCAGACGTTTTTAAACTTACCTATTAATAGCCAGGGAGCTGGATCACCTGTGTCATATCCGTGGTGGTGTGCCTCAGCCCAGGCCCTGGTTGAGCACACGTGCTCCTCCCCGGTGAGTCAAGCATACACCATAATAAAAAGGAGAATGGATGCGATGATAATGTATACCATTAAACCATTATAGCCTACTATTCCCTTGACCTCTGCAGCACTTTGTTCTTCAGCCATCTTTCGCAATCCAGCCTCTCCTTCTACACCCACATTAGAGCATCCATTCTTCCTGCTGCTGCTGCACACCCTCCCCCAGAATATCTTCCTCTGCCACCGTCACCTCAAACATAGTTGACTTCACCATCCAACGGAGCCACTCGTGGGCCAGGTGCTACCTGGATGGGCTGGGTGCCGCAGGCAGCTGCCCCTTGGGAAGCGGGTGGAGATACTCCTGCTCAGCTTCCCCGAGCCGCTGGTCTTGGCCAAGGGAAGAATTAGACCATAACGGCCCGATCCTCTTGCCATCCCCTCTGTCCATGGAGATGGCAGTTTGCATTTATAAAACGAGTCTTGGCTTCTTAAAGCTACACGTTGTTTGCAGTTTTAATTAAATCTTACTTTTAAGTCGAAATGCAAACCTTTGTTTTCTTTAAAGTTCCGTGACATTAATTTTTCTTAAAATTAAGGAAATCTAAATGAAAAATTCTCACAGAAACGGAAATGTTTACTTTTGTTAATGGCAAAATGGCTTTTTGTGGAGAGCTTAATTAAATCTACGTAATTCACAACTTTCTGAAATAGCTGAACCAGTGATTACTTGTTTATTTATTTGATACTTGTCTTGGCTGGGAGATCTTGCAGCTAAATCTTTCTCCCCATTTTACCTCGGGACCCTGCTGAGCTCTGGGGGTCAGAGCTATGTGTCCTGTGTGTTGCTCTGAAAGCATCTCATTTCCTCTCCCTGATGCTCAGACACTAATTTGCCTATGAAGGTGGCATCTGCTCGTTCATGGTTTGACTTTGTTTTGCCTGATTCTCTCCATTTGACACATCAAGACTGTCGTTGCTGGTGGGGCGTTTCTGCATACATATTTAGCATCTTCCCTATGGGTCCAGAGATTTCCTAAAATCCTCCAGTGGCATTGTGGCTTTGGTTGGTCCACCAGAATTTGATGGCTGAGGGTTGTCTATGGTGACTAAACTGGGAACTCTTGGCTTGAGAAGGTGGTGCTGAAGAGGATGGTGCAGAAACCTACTGGCCACGGCAAACCAAGAGGAGCTGTCTGTGCGGTGTTGCTGCCCCTTTTGAAGGGTGAAGATAACCACGAGTTGACACCTTCCATCACAGGATACCATCTCATGTGAAACTGAGGAGGAGGGCTAACGGCTTGGCAAGCCCCATGCAGCCAAGAGTTGGCAGGAGCACGCAGGAGCCCGTGGTGTGGCAGTCCCCGGCTGCTCATACCTTTTCCGCTGCACGAGGAGCCTTCTGCAAGGTGCCCTGTGGAATGGGATGGCCAACAGCATCTGGCAGGGGGGCAGGGGGCAGCCTTGTAGTCGGAGCGAGCTGTGACATTGCACTGCAATGTCATGAGCTGCTACTGCTTGTAGGGCCGTGGAGAATCCATGAGAATTGACAGTGAGGTCAGGGAGATAATATGAAGGAGCTGAAGCAGCTGGAAACCTGGAGAGAAAATGACATGTTCTTTTGCACTTTTTGAAGCTGAACCTTATTTACTTCTGGGGACAGATGATCTGAAGAACTGATATAAAATAGTGGGTAAGTTAGAAATTCTGGGAAACTAAGAAAAAATAGCTGGGTAATGAGTAGCAGAGGTAAAAGAGGCAAGGATAATTCTGGATCTAAAATCAACCCTACTAGAAATTTTCATTTTATTTAAGAAAATATGGCAAAAATCCCCAACAACAATACAACCAAATACATTCATGCGTGACTAGATCTGAAGTGCAATTCTCCCAATGACATGGTGGTCACCCTGGGTTTTTTTTAGCATCTATCGGGGAGGAGGGAGACAGCAGTCAGCCAGAAGCTCCAGTGACAAGGTAAATATTTCATCTTGCATAAACCTAACGTAATTCCCTTCTTGCCAGAGGAGCCGCACTGCAGACACTGAATTCCTGGTTTGTAGCACTCTGCGGGCGGGTGTTAGGGGGCAGGAAGGGCTCAGCACGGGTTAGGTTCAACGGCGAGACAATTTGCCGAGTGTCCCAAGTTTAAGGGTATCATGTTTTAAGTTCTACAAACGCAAGAATGAAAACTGACCGACAAATTGTGAATTGGACCACGAGTCATGATTAATTTATCAAGCTGTTCTAAATACATCAACTAAAATAATGGAAATGTGAACAAAAGTTATGTAATTCCTCCTTGCCTGTGCTTGGGCCTGGCTTGTGACTGAGGAAATATAAACTGAACTAGAGCGTATAAAAAGATTTCCAAGAAAAAACCCTTCGTTTAATGTGTCCTATGCATCAGATATTCCACTTGCCTCCCAGACACATATATTCCCAATCATGCTTTTGTTGTCCACAGAAAATTCCTCCATATTTATACTTTCAAACGTACGAACATATGCATTAATAAATAGTAATGAAGTCCTGAAGTAAATACCAATGTTGCGGTTCCACTGGAGGTCTTGCTGACATTTATAAATATCTGCAGCTTTCATGGTTCAGGAGACTGGCAGAACTCACAGATTCTGTTAAACTTTATCATATAATTGTACATATGGTCTCTCTTTTAAAAGTATAATTTGTGTGGTTTATGGAACATTTCTGTCAGGCAGCACTGCATGTGTTGGTTTGCTTTATCAAAAGCCATGTTTCTGTGTGGGTGTATCTTAGCTGACCTACTAAACCCAACATTCTTCATCTCGGCTGACACCAAACAGCACACATAGTCTGGACGTTCCCAGGCTATGGAAATATTGCTATCTTGTGATTACTCACTACTCTGAATTAGTCATCCATTTATATGTCTGTCCATTTATACGCTAGGAGATAATCCAACAAGAGCTATTTCACTTCTCCTGTATGCCTTTGTCTATCAACAGGATTACAGGACTTGGTTCCCCATGGTGGAAAGTTTAGCTCAGTGACCCAAGAAATACTCTCCAATTGAATGCTGTCATTGCCCTGCTCCAAAAGGTATGAGGAATTCCACAATACAGCCCAGAACTGCACCTGGCATGGGGCACTCCTGGGCCAGGGATTTTACTGCCGGGATAAGGACAAGTTGAAGAGCTGAAGAGCATCAGTAGCAATTGGTTTGAGTCTGGCTTCTCCCAGAGATGTTTAAGTCATGAAGAGCACAGGACTTGGGGTGGAAACTCATTTCAGCATCAGACTCAGGGACGGTACAGTCACCTCTGAGCCAGTTTCTTGCCAAAAGCTCCTAATCATGCAATACTGCCTAACTCTGCAAGAAGACCAATGCCATAACATACACTCCTTCAGTAGCGTGCTGTTTGTAGTTGGGGTAGCGTTCATTTTCTTCACAGTAGCTAGTACGACCCCGGTTTGGGTTTGTGCTGAGAAGAATATTGATAACACACTGACATTTTTAGTTGTTGCCAAGGAATGTTTATACCAAGTCAAGGACTTCTCCAGTTTCTGGTACCGCCCCTGTGTTCCCAGCTGCTTCTCTACAGGAAGCTGGGAGGGGACAGCCCGGACAGCTTTTCCAACCTGACTAAAGGGACATTTCATGACATCAAATGTCGTGCTCAGTATGTAAGTTGGGATAAGAGGCCGGGAGGGGAAATCAGTGCTCAGGAACTGGTTGAGTGTTGGTTGGCCAGTGGTGAGCAGCTGTATCATCTTGTTTTCCTTCCTTTTTCCTTTTTTTTTTTTTACATATTATCATCACCAGTAGTAGTATTATTACCACTGCATATTAGTATTATTAGTATAATAATTTTATTTCACTTACTTTCAATTATTGAACTGTTCTTATCTCAACCCACAAGTTCTCTTTTCCCCCCAGTTTTCTTCCCCATCCTACTGGGGGAGGGGAGGGAGGGGAGCGAGGGGCTGTGTGGTACTTGGTTGCTTACGGGGGCTAAACCATGACCAATAGACAGAGTCCTAAGTATCCAGTATCTTGCATTTATACCAAAAGAAGGGGAAGTAGGAGGAAATTCTCCACTCCAGAGAATGCTGTCAAAGTATGGCTTTGCTCCTTGTACAACAGGGAAGATCCCCACTGTCTTTGGTCTTCCAAAGGTCTCAAAGGAGGAATCCAATAACTGCAGTCATTGTTCTCTGCTAGACTTGGTAGGAAATCAGTAACTTCCAGGAAAAACAATGGTTAAAGCTCCCTTTTTACATGGTTAAACGTTCACACTCCAAGGGAGCCCCGTGCTCAGTCATCCCCCATCTAACATGAGGTTTGAGGGAGGGCTCGGGGCAGTCAGAATGAGAGGAACTGTTCAGACAAAACTTCCTTGGTTTGTACGCAGAAGATGTCATACAGATACAGATGCTCCCAGTATCTCTCCCCTGCCTACCTGGGATGAGGAAAGGAACTTCTGTCACTTGCTAAATGGATCCTGCCAGGACTTTGGAAGCCCTAACATTCCTCACATTTAAAGGAAGTTAAAAGTATTGTGTGTCACCTCTTTGGGAAGTTATGTAGATGAACCTCTGGAAACAGTCCCCTTAATCCCCTGTCCGGTCACGAGAGACACGAGACCTGTGATTGCCACCGCTGCTGCTGAGGATGAGACCTTGAGGAGAACGGCCAAGGCAAGCCGGATGGACTACTACTGAGGTAGCTACTACATCTCGGAAACAGGTGGGATTTTACTTGCAGGCTACAGCACGGCAGTTCTGAGCACACCATGTAAAACCAGCTTTATAAGAGAATGCACAAAGGTCCTTTAGACTCTTTTCCCCCTAGATTTCCAGAGATGTATTTATACTGGCCTAAAATAAACACAGAGGAAGGGAGAACGGCTTGCTGCATATGCCACAATACAGATCAAGTCAAGCGAAAAAGCCAGTGTTGGTGGCACATGAAAAATTAGCTCCCTGAAGCAAAGTAGGCAGAGACTTATTTATGCTGGCTGGAAAAACTGCTTGTTCCATACACTTGCTCTTCCCATACCTATAGCTATTCCCAAGTAAGGCTAACCAGCCTATTCCCAAGTAAGGCTAACCAGCCTGGTGATTTTACACACCAGATCATTTTATTAGACACAACACTACCTGTCGGTGTAGCATCCATGAGTTAAAGCACTTGGCAGTGAATCATTGGTTAAGACACGTAACTCCATCCCCAATTATCCTCATTCTGATAAAGGGAGGGAAAGCAGTGATGAAATAATTGTGTACCTAAAGAGAGGTTGTAAGGTCATGTTCTGATCCATGTTTAGGAGTGTTAAATTGCAAAATAGCACAATGAAATCTGTTTACATTCAAAAGAAAAGTGTTTGCCCTAATGTCCAACCACAGGGACCTGAGAAAGGCTGTGCAGAAGAAGGTAAAGGACTGGGTTCTTGTGCCTGTACCAATACCGGGAGCTGGCCCAGCAGTGAGCCGAGACTGAGATTAAAACAGCTTCCAGCACACCCAGTGAGGCTGGTAGGACGCCTGCCACTGCCTCAGCTTTGCTTTCTCCTTGGCTGAATACTTTGTACCACACGCAGACCCGTATGCGACCCCAACCGAACGCTTGATGGCACCACGATGTGCAAAGACCCCACTCCAGACCCAAGGGCTGTGCGGAGGCAGGCGCAGTCCTTGCCGTGAAGACCAACCGGTTGGTTTGAAAGCTGCAGAAAAGAAGTGTAGGGTAACGGGAGCGGGAGGGAAGGGCGAGTGCCATTGGATGTGCAATCTCTGCGTGCCACTGAAGGAAAGCTAGCTGGATATTGCTGAAAAGCCTAGCCGGAGAAATGGATTTTAAACATCTTTACGTGACCTCACCGAATTAGTGCACTGTTTGACTTATTGGTTGGAACATTTTGCCTCTAACCAAATAATTTCTTGAGCTATTTTCTTGCTAACGTGTATAATTACTCCCAGTTCAGATAAGCCCAAAGGTAAGAAAATAACATCCTTTCCACATTTTAAAAAAAATTTTGATTCTCCAAAGACGAGGTCTTTTAAAGGTCATATCTTGACAGGATTCCTTTTTTACCCCCCTGTTGTGCTAAAATAGATCAGTATTATTGACCTTGACAACAATGCCTGAAAGGTTTAGTGACAATCCATTCTGTATCAATGAGCACACAAAACTGCTCTTATGGGCCGGGGCGCTCTCCGTGCGTTTGATAGCAGGCAGATCGGCTTTTCTTGACAAGGCACGGAGTAAAAAGATTTAATGTATCCATCTCAATGCGAATTGGATCGTACCCTCCTGACATGAGATCCCCAGCCCCAGGGAGAGCCGAGCTCAGCGCTGTGTTGCTGCATTAGTCACTCGTAATGGGTACGCGAAGAAACAGAGCATGACAAGAGCTAAATAACATTGAGAGTGTGGAAATGTCCAGGTTTCACCAGCCTCTCTGCTTTCCCAGACTTCTTAACCATGGAAAGCAATAAAAAACCTTTAAAAGGGCCTTATTTTTCTTCTGAAAATGCTCTTTTTTTTCAGCAGGCTTTGTCAAGGTAAATGTTGCACGACGAATAAGGCAACCACGGGTCCCGTTAAGGATCAGACCAGAACTCTATGCTGGCTCTTCCAAGTGGCTTCAGTTTTGGGGTGGTAAAGCAGCTGAACCCCTAACATTTAACTGATCTCGTGTTGCTGACTGGTTTCAAAGGGGCCAGTCCTCAGCCTGTGTGTGCTCTTACCCAGCGGCAACTGGTCCCTCTTAACTGAATTTTTCTTTTCCTCCAAATACTTTCCTTCACTGATGTCCATCCCAAAACAATCAACAACAATGGAATTTAAACTCTGCGTTTGGTGAAACTCTGGCCCAAATGAAGGGTGGTGCCGGTGGTGTCAGTGGGGGCAGGATTTCACTTGTTTAGTTAGAAACAGGTTTTGCCAGAATCCTGACTCTTTCCCCTTGAGTTACGGTGATTACTGGGGGAGAGGGGAAGGGGGGAGGGAGGGGGGAGCACTATAATAGATAAAGAGATGAATAACAAAAATCAGACAGTAGGAAAATGTACAGTGACTATTGTTATTCTGGTGTTCTGTATTAAAATTAAAAATCAAGGCACATGTAGAGAAGAAGACAAGATGGAAATTAAGAGCTTTGTTTCAGAATTTACATTTCTCTGGTTTAAGGGGTTATAAATAATCCTTGCTAATGGGCTGAGTTGCCTCCCATCATTAGTCTTATCTCCACAATGCTTGTTCTATCATGTTGTTCATTTCAGGGTCAAAAAATTTGTCTGGAAAAGCACCAACACGCAGCTGATTACCTCGAACCCAAGCAGAGAGACGTTAACCAGCCCTTCCACTACTCCACCACCTGGAAGTCAACCAAAGCTTTGTGTATTTGTCTCAGAATGTCCTTCCCTGTATTACCATGTCTAGAATCAGCATGGAAGCATCATGGCAACCCTTCGTGATCTCTTCTGGAGATGCAGTACTGTTGTCCAAGGATCAACAGCTTCTGTATCAGTCCAAAGGCAACTGGTATAACTGAAAACAATATTTGGAGAGGAAAGGTGTAGCTCACTGTGGCACAACCCCCCAGGACCAGAGAAACAGTCAGTATAGGTACACCGTTCTTCCCACCTGAGTGGGGACAAGGGACGAATGTTTGCCTGTGTGCACACACATTACTGAGCACCAGGGTTTATGCAGAGACCCCTACAAATCCCACTCCTCTTTCCTTCTCAAAAGAAAGAGCGCTACCCTCCCAGGAAAGGATGTTTCTGTATTTCATATTTCACCCATATGAGCTTGTTGCATTCCTGCACTGGCAGAAGGCACGGAGAATTACCAATACACAGCTTTGATCGTGGTAAGCTCAGCTGCGTGACACGTCTCAGTGTGAGGCGAGGACCACCGCCATCGTTCACAACATCAGCTGAGCACAGCATAGTTGGTGCAGGTCTAAGAAATCCAACTCAGATGGCTGGTAGAGCAAACTTGCTGGCGTTCAGATTCCTGCTTCAGTCATTTAAAGGGTAGTTTGCAGATCAAAGAGGTCCTGGAAAAAAAGAAGACCCATGTTATTTGAAATACAATCTTGGTAGGAATAAGCCACCCTGGGGTTCCTTTCCTAAGGCAGCCCCTACCTCCAGGTGCTGCTCTGCGAATGAGAACAAAAGGGGGAGGTAGTGGAGGATGAACAAAACCCCCCAAAAGTCAAGGAAAGAATGAGGAGGAAAAGAGAAAAGATTAATCGTTCCATCACCAGCAGACTCCTGAGCAGGGCATTTGTTCTTCCCGCATGAAAAGTCCTTCCTTTGCCATCCGAAACAATCACCTGGCATTTAGCTTGCCTTCAGCCCCTTTCCCCCATTTCAAGCATGCAATTATTTACACCAGGTGCATTGCTTCAACCCATCTCATCCGACGTCCCCATTCACAAGTAAAGGATTGTAATTTGCCAGCCTGTGCTCCAGTGGCTTTGTACCAGTCTCCTACCCCGGGCGCAACGTTACATTGACAAGCGGCACGGCACAATGGAAAGGGAAATAGAATTTACCCGGTGAACAAAGGGTATTAGTGCTCCCTGCCTCTAACCCCAGGTGACTGTACAGAGCTGACTGCAGGGTCTCCGGTGACAGAAAGCTTGGGTCACATAAAAACCGTGAGCGCGGCAGCAGTGCCGGCAGACAGCTACACCTGCAGCAGCCCACGGCTGCTTTGTGCCCTCGCTTCGGGTAAACGCTGCCGGTCCCATTTAAAGTTTAAATTAACGAAAGATTTTAGCTGGCAGGGTCCTCGGTGCTGATGGAGGGTATTCAGCTCGAGCAGTGTTTGCCCCCTCCCTTCCCAGCCGCTCACAGATTGCCCCGTCGCTGCTTGATTCAGAGCGCGTGGTCCGGCCTTTTGTGCGCGGAGTTGTCCTCCACTTTGCTGATGGCTGCGTTCGGGATCAGGTGAGGGAATAGAAATGCTGTGAAAACTCAGGTCTTGCGGCCCCCGTGATGCTGCCTCTTTGTTTCACTGAAGCTCCTGGAATTCGCCTGTTGCACCCACACAGGGCAGGACCTGTCCCTTTGTGTGTGGCCAGGAGTTCTCCCCGGCCAGGGCTGATCCATGACAGATGCCCCCGGGGCTCTGCTGTAAAACAAATAAAGAGCGACAACAGTAATGAGGGGAAAGTGAGAAGTGGGATTATTTCGGTTTGCAGCTCCTGTCCTTTGATTTGGTTTGATGTAGCAAGTCCAGGCATGGATGAATGGGGGGATGAAGCACTCTGTGTGCTCCCCCCTTAGCCCTGGCTATGTACACACATGCTGCATGCGAGGCTGCTTGCAAGCACAATCCCTTTTCACCTATTTACATCAAAGGTGTCTCCTGTCTTTCCCTCCCAGGAAAATCCCAAGGTCACGGACCACACAGAGATGCAAATAAAAATACTGAAACAATGATGCCAGATAAACACTGTCTTTCCCATCACTTCTCATTGCTTCTCTTCCCTGAAAAGCATGTGCAATAGGCTAAACGAGTCCTGGATGCTAGAGGGGAGAAATTCCTGCTTGTTCAACTTCAGCCCACATCCCCCAGCCTCTGTTGTCTCATCCAGACTCACAGAGTGGAGGCAGCGACAGCTCCGGTTGCTTCTTTTCAGAAGCAGTTCTGGTTCCCAATGAATATGCAGTATATCCTGGCCGTGCCTTCTTGCAATCCTGCCCCAAATTTGCCCTTTCAAAAACACCAGTCCCCTGCTCCTAGTCTGGTCTCCAACCAGGAGGCCAGAGGCCAAAGAAGGTTGCACCAGGGAAGGGTCACCACACCATGGCTCACGTCACGCCGGGAAAAGTGGGGTTCCCTGGGGGGCTGATATGGGGGCCGACACTTTAACCTGAGCAACCCGGTCTAGCAGAGGGTGTCCCTGCCCATGGCAGGGGGGTTGGAACTAGGTGATCTTTGAGGTCCCTTCCAACCCAAACCATTCCGTGATTCTATGAACCTCTTCATTACTGACCTGGGTGATGGGTGCACCCTCAATGGATTAAAATTTGGAGGAGTGGTTGATACACCAGAGGGTTGTTCTGCCCTCCAGAGAGTCCTCAACAGGCTGGAGAAGCAGGCCAACAGCAATCTCATGAAGTTCAACAAAGGGAAACGCAAAGTTCTATGCAGGGGAGAAACCACCTCCTACACTAGCAGAGGCTAGGGGCTGACTGGCTGGAAAGCAGCTTTGCACAGAAGTACTCGTGGGTCTTCTTGGACACCGAGTTGACCACAGGGCAGGTCATGGCACGGTCAGAAGGCCAACAGCCTCCTGGGCTGCCTTAGGCGGAGCACTGCCAGCAGGTCAAGGGAGGTGCCACCCACGAAAGCCCTGTCGGAGCGCTGGGAAACGTCCCCGGGACAGGCAGGCTGGCTGGGAGTTTTGCGGTGGCGGCCCTGCCTCAGCAGAGCACGCTCGGCTCTGCTGCCAGACACGTTGCGCAGACGCTTGAGGATTTCCAGTCCCCCCACGAAACCTCAGCCCTGCTGACAGCTGCGTGGCCATTAACCCAGAGGCTACGGGCAGCGCTGTAGGAGAGATCCCCCGCAGGGAAAGGCAGGGTCGGGTGTGCACATAAAAAAATTCATTTTTTATAATGTTTCCTTTTTTTTTTTGCTTTCCAATCCATTACCAAAAGCACAAAGAAAACGCAAGGGAGCAGTACAGAAGTCGCTTCCTTTGCACATCCCTAAAGCAGCAGCTTACAACAGGCTTGGAGGACAGCATGCTGCTGGCTGCATGGGCAAGCAGCTTTGCTAAACTCAGCCCAAACACCTGCTAAAGCCCCTTCTGCCATCTGACCCACCCTGCCAGGGCACTGCTCCTTCCGACACGAGCGTGCCCGCTGCCTGCTCTGAAGTACGCTACCGAGGCACCTTCCTGCTCTTCCTGCAGATGCTTCTGACTCATGCTGACCTAAAAAGATTAGGGAATCCAGCTTTTGGAGTGCTCTGAGACATGTGCTTTAAAAGAAAATAAATTAATTGAAGCAAAGTTGGTCCGAGCCCTATCAAGGCATCAATCTGAGGTTGGAGGAATGTCCTTGAGCCTTTTTTCATGGCTTCCTCTGACCCGCAGGCTGGAGGAGGAAGTGGGCAGATGTTTCAAATGGAGACATTACATCACTGGGCTTTTATATCCTCCATCTGTATGAACTGTGCAACGTAAGTGGGGCCAAGCATAATTATTCCTAAAGAAATTAGGGTACGAGCAAGGCACGTGCACAGCCCCAAGGCGTAGCTTGCCAATGCGGGAAATTTGGCTTCCCTCTGGGGCAAATGAAGATCTGTCCCTCCTTCCTATCACCTCCACCTTCTCCCTATAAACCTGCAGTTACCTATAGAGCTCCCAGGACACCTGGCCATGCCCAGGACCATCTGTGCACCCACTGATGCTGGTGTTAGTGAGTTCAAACCAGAAGCGCTGGAAATATTTTTCTGGAGGGACAATTCTCCCCCAGGGCATTTGAAATGACCAGTCTCAGCCTTGCTGTTGGATACAGGAGATATTTCTCCCATGGACAAGTTATTTTAAATTGGAAAGGAATAGCACAAAAAAGTGACAAAACTCACCCATCTCCAAATTGGACTTGATCCCAAGCACTGTAGGAAACGTGTCCACCAGTGGGATGAAGATCCTATCCAGTATGCAAGCCCTCACAAGGCTTTTGCTTGCCCATTTTTCCATGGCTTCCCCAGGCCACCCCACAACTACCCTTAGAGGTTTTCCTAGGCTGCTGAAAAGAAGAGCACAGAAATGGGTCAGAGGCTGCTCTGCAGCATTCCTGGAGTTTTCATGTCCACTTGGGTCCCAGACATGACAACCGCATGTCTCTTTGTCCCACTCCACCGCTTCTCAGTGTCTGACTCGCCCAGGAGAGGAAGCGTTGTTTTACAGCCAAAGACCAGAATTAGAGACACCCTCCCCTTGGAAAGGTTTTGACAGCGCTAGGTGAAGGCTTTTGCTCAGCACGCAGCATTGCAGACTGCAGGTGTAGGTTTGACATATTGCAATATCCTGATTTTTGGAGCACACTGCAAACGCAAGTCTTTTATCAGAAACTACAGATTTAGCCGGTAGATAAATAGGAGACCACCAGCTTTTGAATTTATGCTAATTTTCTATTAATTCTATTTGATTTCCTATTAACTTTTTATTAATTCTATTTGATTTTCTATAAACCTTCTATTATTTTTGCTGGTTTGATTTTCTATTCCATTTCCTCTGCTATTTTTTCATCATCATTCTGCATTATAATCAGTTGAGATGAATAGACAGTTCTGGCCTCTTCCCATTCGTTACATGGGATTGTTTTGTTTTTCATTAACTTGTTAACTTGTTTCTCTCTGCTTTTTGTTCTGGAAAGCATACCCTGTCTGCAAAAAGAAAGAGAAGGCAAGTGCAGCATTTTGACCCTCAAATTTGTGTCCAGATTTCTACTGATGAGATGCCTGGACCTTTTCTTCATACCAGCTGCATTTCCTACTGCTCAGTTCTGCAGCAGACAGACTTAGCGGCAACAGCCCAGCTCCAGCATTCACCACTACCCAGGAGAAAGAGGCCATTCCATTCTAGGACGTCTTCCTGAGAACAGGCAGACAATTATTTGAAGCACAGGAGGGAAAAGGGTGAGAAAACTTCAGCAGCAACAGCCTATTTTACAAGCTTTTACAAGTCTCATTTATAAAAAGGAGCCTACTGCTGAAAAATTGTGAGTTCACAGCTGGCTGGGAAAAATGTCTCAAATACAGTTTCCTTTAACTCTCTCTTCTGCAACAGTTGGGACTCAGTCTGAAATTCAAATTAACTTTCATACCCAGCCTACAATTCCATTTTGTGCCCCAAAGCAAAATTTCCTGCATAATTGTGTGTATTTAGGTCAGTTCCCCATTGTTCGCTTCTGCAAAGAAAACAGCTGATTTGCTAGTGGAGAAAATTCCTAATACAGTTTTCAAAAGCACTTTTGCAATTAGAGAGGGTGCTCCTAAATGAGATTGGAACGTAGGCATGTGTTTGCTTGGGTACTGTCTTGAGACTTTTTCTGTTTTCGACAGCAGCGTGACTCCGTCTGAACGCAGAGCACAGTTTTACAGGAATAAGCTGGTTTGCCAAACTATGTTTCAAAAAGCAGTTAGCCTATTCTCATACTTCTATCAAATATTAACCATAAGTATGCAATATGTGCAAATATTAATCTAATTAACATGTAATCTAGAGAAATAACACCATCTTTTCCTGTTCTAAGGTTCTTTTCACTGCAAATATTCCCTACACTTCATTCATATGAATTTCTTTTGTTTCTAAATTTCTGCTGAGAAGTACCCTGTTAGCATCCCCTGTTTATGTTTGGCGGTGAAGCACCAGCCGCACGCATGGCCAGATCTGTATAAACACTCATGCAGGTATCAAATTAAACCAAAATATTCTGAGCTGACTGTAACCAGTAAGAAAGCTCTCTGGAATGCTCACTTAATTGGCTTAGGCCAGGGATCTGCGCAAAGCAATGCCTTCGCCTCTGTATCTGGCCACGAAGAGAGGAGCACGACCCAAAACATCTATTTTCCCTACATCTTGGAGACCCACGGTCTGGTCTTGTGGCTTTACAAACACTTCTGTGAATGTGCTGCCAGAACGGGTCCAAACAGTTTGAACACGTCATGCAAGGACCCTGCCAGGGCTGTAACTCAGGGCAATGACACCAAAGGTTGGGTGGTGGAAAGCCAAAAGCTGATGCTACATGTAGATTTCTAGGCATCAATTAAAAAATCAAATCAAATCTCTACCACCCCACCCCCTCCCAGCTGCTTGCAAGGGACAACAAAGATCTACCTCAGGATGCTGGGAGAGAGGGGGAAAAAAGATTCAGGTCAAAGCACACAATATACAAATCCTTGGGATGCCGTAGGGCACAGTATGCAACGACCTCAGACTGTTTTGAAAATCGATTACAGAAGGCCTTCAGCTGAATGGAGTCAATGACCCTGTCCACGCACGGCACAAGGGGAACAGCTACGTCTCCTCTGAGCTAATACGCACGAGGGTTCCCGGCCCAAGATCCTCACGGTGGCTAGCAAAAGGGGTCCTAGGGAAACAGCCCTTCCCAGCTATTCTTCTTCAGACCAGGAGAAGAAAACGTTGGCTTTCTTTTGATGATGATTTGATTTTCATGAGATCAAAATAGAAGAACCCCAGTTTTCCTCCTCCCCTTCACAAAAACATCACCAGCTGTGCTAGGGGTCACGATGTCATAGACAAAGAACGTGTGTAATTCAGGAACTACAACTGCCTAATGAAATATATGTCAAAAGAGACAGCTGGCCTGAAGGCTCGGGCTGCCCAGCGTCTTTGTCTTAAGGTTTTCTCTAGCTAGAAGTACAGGAGATTTAGGACTGGTGAAATGGGGTGAGTTTGATCTGGCATATCCAGTGTCCTCTTCTTTGCACTTAAGCTTGCACCCTTCAGGATCTGCAGCTACTGCCCAGTTCCAGCTGTTCTGCTTAGGCAGCACAAGCCATAAGCAACGCATGAGAACGCAGGGTTTGCTGCCAGGGAGCAGAGCATTCAAACACGGGAGAGAAGCATCGAGCGCGATTTGGGGAGCATAGAAGTGGCAACCTTAAGACGCATGATGCTCCATCAGACATAGAAAAATGACTTTTATTGAGTTACTACTTGGGATAGACCCTCCTTCAGATAGCTGTTTCCACCATCCTCGTTAGAGCAGGAGATCTAGTGAAGTCCTTCGTTCAGTGACAGGCGTCGAGTCTGCTCTCTCCATCAGTGCTTAAAGCACAGAAGATATTTATGCTAATCATATAAAAACATTAAACCAATCAAGATGAAGGAATTGGGAATAAGGATGCAGACCACCGCTGCTAAAACACTTGTAAATTGGAGCACAGGGATTACAGTGTTTAAAAGCACACACTCTTAAAACGTGGAGAACTTGATACACCAGCACCAGTTCACTCGACTAAACACGTTTTCCAGACAACGGTGCAAAACTTTCTGAAGTCAAGCGATAGCAAAGTCAAAAAAATAAAGAAGGGTCAAAAGAAGCTCCATTAATTTTGCCTTAGCTAATGTAGACCGGACAATCGTGTCTTCCTTTCTTTCTTCTTTCAGAAAAACCCATAGCAACGGTAGAGGAAATGAATTGTGGGTTCAGTGCCACGAAAACATATGAACGGGCTTACTTTTAAGCACGCAAGGAGCTCACTGGCTTCAGCTGGGGCCGAATGTTCAGCATATGCTGCAGGGCTCTGCCAACGCGGGACCTCCCCGGTGGAAACGGACAAAGCGCCTACGCGGGGTCAGATGAACCGAGACGGGTCATTCACACCACGGCGCGAATTAGCTGCCTGTAGCGACGGCAGAGAGGGTTTAGCTTTTTAGCAGTGCCCCTAAGAGCCTCAAGCCCAGTTAGACCAGGTGGTGTAGAAAGCAGGCGCGCACCGTCCCCAGTACGAGAAAACGCAGAAAATTACATAAGATGCAAGAGGGAATATAACACCTTGAGGATCTGCAGACTTTTACAGAATACTCTGGCAGCTTCAGGCCAAAAAGAGATGGTTAAGGAAAAGAAAAAATCAAAGGGATTGGGTGTATTGGAGAGGTGGCAGCAGGAATGCGCTTCACTGCACGCAAAGCAAGACCCAACCACAGGACAAGACCTGACTGATTTGTGTACGTAGGCAATACAAAAATCAGGCTAAAGGTTACAGTCTACCTAGAAATAAGGTGATAATGTGAGCACAGCCCATTGTCAAATCTTAATATGAAAGCTTTCTATTAGCTATGAGATAATGAAAGCTGGGCTGCGCCCTGCAGTTTTCTTGTGGCACTGAACTGAGGCCCAGGCCAAGGTTTTCAGATGCGGGTAAATTGAGACCCTCACCCTCACCTTACCATCTCAAATTGGGGCAAGAGCCAGCCCTATTAGGCTGGTCACCTATTAATGCTTCCTAACAGAACAAGAAAGTTTTGCTATTGAAAGTCCTGTAAGTTCTAAGAGTGTAAAAGCATTACGCTAACATACTTCTGCAATTAAATATTTACATTACATAATCTCAATCCATTATGTAAATTTCATTGCTATTATTACTTCATACCCGCTCCACTGCACGAATAAGCTCTCTGATTTAAATGCCTGTTCAGTAAACTTCTAATTCAAGGCAAGTCTAAGTGGTAGGTCACAGCAAAGTTTTCAGTCCTGTTCAGTAGGACTGAAATCCTGGCTAGCAAATATTTTGTTAAAAGTAGAGGATGAACAGAAAAAGTTGCTAACGGGGAAAACTTTCTCACAGTGGTGGTTGCCAAGTCAGAATTTCGAAAGGTTGTGGATAACTATAAATTCTCCCACTTTCAGTAAAAATAATGGAAAATATACAATAAAACTGACAAGTTAAAATTAATATATGAATTCTAATTATATTGATGAACTTCCAGTCCCGCATGCTCACAAATGAGAGCTATACACAAGTCCACTCAACTCCCAGAGCCTCTCCTGGGTGTGCCTATTTGCAGGGATACTTGTCCTAATTATTCCTATCAGTTACAATTATTACTACTCTCTGCCAAATTCACCTTCATTCCCTCAGAACATAGCCTTAGAACAAACTCTTATATTCTTCAAAATTGCTGAAATCTAAAATTGAAATCACTGTTACATGATTTAATTGGGGTTCAGATGTTCTATGGGTTAAATTTTGGAAAACCAAGTCACACCGGAAGAAAACATATTTATATCTTCTGTCCCAATCCAGTGCTGTAAAATCCAGGATGGCCTTTTGTGATGTAATTTGTGAGAATTTCAGGATGCTAAAGGAGAAAATGAATCCCTGTAAGGGCAGTCTGAATAAATTCAGCCACAATGAACATAAGTTAGCTTAGCATTTCTATCTAAACCGCTTGGATGACATTCAAATTTATTGGTACGTGTCAAGACTAAAAAAACCCCAAACATTTAATTTAACCAACAATGCTATTCAGAGGTGTATTATTCTTTGGCTTTGAGGAAAAATACACTAAAATGTAAATTTCCAGTTAAATGGGATAAAACGTTCTTTATAAAAAGTTCAAGCTAGCAAACAGAGATACACTGTCTCCCATGTTTGCTCCATTAACGTGAACCAAGGCTGTCAATCACATCGTGACAGCCGAATGCCCTCCCATCCTCTCCCCTGGTTTAATTCGCAGAGTCCACATCAGAATCCTACCGGGTCTCTATGAAGATCTATAGGGAAGACAAAATGTGAACCAACAACATACAGGCTCCTTTTCCTCCAAATCACACAGACTAAAACCATTGTGAAGATTCATCTTCTCCTTTAGCATCCTGAAACTCTCACAAATTACATCAGAAAAGGCCATCCTGTGTTTTACAGCACTGGACTGGGACAGAAGATATAAATACATTTTCTTCCTGTGTGACTTGGTTTTCCAAAAGCTGGGCATCCTAACTGATCCCTCGCTCACCTGAAAATCCCAGACCAGATGGCCCCTGGGGAACACCGTGGCTGCAGCCAAGCACATGCTGCTTTATCCTGGAATTTCAATTTGTAGGGGGGAAAAAAGGACTGAAAAGGGGGATTCTTACTACCATGAGTAACAAATGATCAAACTAAGCAGTCAGTGTTCCATTTTAATAAAACTAGCCTGAATCAGAAAACTGACGGAGGCCTGGTCAGTTTGTAAATTAGTGTCAACAGATCAGACGTGAAAACGGTTGATAGCACACCACTCAAATACACACACACGATGTAATTGCCTGTTTTATTTAGTGGAATCACTTTTGTAGATTAGAAATACTTCCAATTCCCATTTCCTCCAGTGCAAGCCTCCACCACAGACAGGCATTAACGCGGTGCGTTCGACTGATTCCCAACCGGAAAAAAAGTACAATCTCAAAAGTTAAGTTAGAAACTGAGTTCACACATTTTCTTTGGGACCAGGAATCTGTACATAGTACAAAATATACATTTATTGAACTTTCTGTAAACACACAGTTTGAATTGTGTAAAACTGTAAATAGGGGGTGAACTACGTGGAGAATAATTTATTATATACTGTTATACATTCTACTTAAGGAAAATAGTTATGCTCTTGTATATTACTCTGTTAAATTTATAAATTCCATAATGAAGCTGTGTAATCGGCAAACATGCTTATCAAGCTTAAAACTCTCCATTCGTAACACACATTTATACAGGTCATCAATGAAAAAAGTTACACTTTTCACAAAACAGATATAAAGAGGTCATGGATTTTCTAAAAAGACAGGCACAGCATGTCACTACAAACGAGACTCTTTTATGATACGATGCGGAGTCAATTCCGTGAGAAGACAGGTGAAAACTCTCTAATTCAGCATGTTTGTACACGGTCTTAGGAACAAGACAGATGTTAGAAACCAGAATCTCTGCTCTGAAAGATTTATAAAGCAGCCAGTTCCAGAAATGAAACCTCACGCTTCTCAAATACCCAGTTTTCTTTCCCTGGCTAGGAGAATCCCGGCTTTTATCTCTTACTAACCCTTTGTCGCTAGTTAGTTTTCTGAGTAGTGAACTACCCAGAATGATTTGCCACAAACATTTGCAT
Source organism: Rhynochetos jubatus (assembly GCA_027574665.1). Taxonomy (NCBI): domain Eukaryota; kingdom Metazoa; phylum Chordata; class Aves; order Eurypygiformes; family Rhynochetidae; genus Rhynochetos; species Rhynochetos jubatus. The sequence continues at coordinate 138,981,926 of CM050648.1, read as the reverse complement.
AATTCAGCGCTTACTCAAAAAACTAGATTCCTGGCACCAAAGAGTTAGATCCGGTAAAAAAAATACAACTTAACTCTTGGTACTCAAGGTCATTGCGAATCACACCACCAGCAACAAAAGGCATGCTAGGAAATCTCAACTTCCAGCATCAAGCAGCGGCACGGCATTAACCCACAGGATGCGTGGTAACGGGTACTGCAGCATCTTGCGTACTGGGGACGCCCCGTTTCCAATTTAAGAGCCTGGAAATCTCAAATTGCGGCAGACTCACCAGTCTGGCATCAAACACTCGCCAAGAATAAAAAGTTCCCCTAAAAACACCAGCCAAGATCCCTTCAGTAGGTCCACCGCTGGATGTGGAAACAACGCTATCTAAAATCGGCACATTTATTTCTAGAGTTTTAGGGTCTCATTGTTTTTCCATCCTGGGTAACTCATTTTGGTTTTCATCCTTTTATTTATTCTTTACAGCTAAAAGCACTACATCAAAGACTGAACCTCCTCAGCTGTGCCCTTCTGATGTTTTAAAAGCAAGAAATGATGACTTAAATGTTTAAAGAATTATTATTATCGCAGATTAAGCTAACATTTTGCTTTAACATTACCACCTTCTTCCCTCTGGTTTTGAAAACCCTTTTCAAAACCAAAACTGAATGAAGATTACATTTCTTTTTCACGCCAAGAAAAGCGGGACAGTTAAGGCTCCAACACCGCATGTGCAAACTCTATGTTTTGAGTGAAGCTGCATCAGCGTCAGCAAGGTGGAAAGTTAAGTACGCGCCTGATTTTCCCAAGATTACCTTAGGGTGATTTCCCCCTGTAGCTTGATCAAAAATGTTGTGCTTCAGCCTGAAATCCCAACAGCTGCTCAGTATCTCCACTGCTCAGCCTGGGTTGAATTCAGTAACACAAGTGAGATTAAACTCTAAAGACCCGAGCCTGTAGGCATTGACAGGAGTACGTAACGCTTTCTGACCCACCAGCCTCACTTCTCTCATTTTTCTTCTCAAAGATATTTCTCAAAAGTAACAACAATGGCACCTCCTTCAACTCTGGAGGTTTACTCACAATGTGGATTGAGAGTCCTGTCTACTTCAGCTGTAAAAAACCCCACGCTCCCACCAGCTCTTCAGAGCCGTACAGTTAATGGAAGCAAAAATGAACTTCAGTTTTGGCTCCGTGCCAGAGAGCGAGCCCAGAAGTGCAGATGTAGTGCTCTTAAAGGAGAATCTTCCTGACACAGCACTCACCCTTGCAAATTAATGGCTGGTTACACAGTAGTAAGGACAATTGCTTTGCTGGGTTTTTTTGGGGAAAAAAAAAGTAGATGTCTAGCGATATTTTAAAAAGCATTTGGACAGGAATGAGTACAAGTGTAAAAATGTGGCTAGGCATAAAGCAATATATACCCTGAAATCTGACCTGTCATCCCACCTCTACCAAAGTTTTGACGCTTTCAGAATAGAACTATTTCATTAATCCTATAAAAGGCATTTTTAAAGTTAAGCCCACTTTCAAAGTTGCAAAGGTTAGGGGTTTTATCGTCGCCGTCCCATTTAAAGCGAGCCTCCCCCAGCCGCTCTCCCAACACACCGTTTATTACTCCTGTTCCCTTGGCCTGGAAGCAGACTTTAGACACGTCTACACCAGGTGAGAAAGATCTGTTTTACTGCCACTCCAGAAGAACATCAAATAAGAACAGAGATAAAGCAAGGAACATGCAGAGGGCCTGTCACTGTAGGTCAGTGACTGACACAATCAGGAGATCAAAGCTCCACACAGTTTTTCACAAATTAAGTAAACAGCACAAATATCTGTAGATTTTTCTGGAAACACGTTTTCAGTGGGAGATGATGTCAACTCAACTTCTAGCATGCCATGTATTTTGTTTTGTACTTGAAAGCATTTAGTGATCCATGAGAATAAACAGCTTTAACTGTTCCTACAGCCTCTTGAACTTCTGGGGAACAAATGCCACAGCCCAGGTGACTGCTACCTCATTTACAAAGCAAAACAAGGCTACGGAGAGGTTCAGAAGGTGCACGCCTGGGTCTGCAAGCGTCTCTGGACCATGCAAGCACTCCAGAGAGCTCAGAGCTCACCAAAAGGCCGGATTCTCTGATCAACGTTTCACCGACAGGTCAGTCCAAAGTACATAGCCCCAGATTCTTCTACATTTTGCTCCGTTTGTACAGCTTGTAGCAGGAATCACTCATTTTATGCACTACAGCATCCTAGAAATCACACATGGAGCCTCTTTTTACCACTCCAGAGTTTAAAAAAATCTATCAAGTAGAGACCTTACACCCCGTATTGGTACACCGAGGCTCGGGTTATGACAGTCTCAAACACTCGTAGCTGTAGGAACAAGGAGCTGTACTAGTTGTCTAGGAGACGTTGTTTTCACACCTCATGAAGCTCAGCAGAGCAACAATTCCATTTTCCACAGAAAAACGTCAGGTACAGCTCCATAGCTTTATAGTTTTGCTGTTTCTGAATCTACATCAGGTTAGTATTAAAATACTGAATTTGCCAAATGATGAGGAACAGGGTAACGTTTTACTAAAGGTTAACCCGTTACAGACGTGGCCAAGTTTAAAGGAAATTTAAACATACAAAGTCATTTGCGCATAAAAACAACTCAAGAAGGCGCAGGTAGAGTTGAAGGTGAACATCTCAGCATGATGAAATCCCGACGTACATTGAAATAAGGTAAAGTTTAACAACCATATCATTAACCTAATTGCGGCAGCCGAGCTGCCTACCCCACAGGACTGAGCAACTCAAGAAAGCGAACAGAAAATGTGTTTGTCAGCATGGAACTTGTACACAAGACACTAAAACCAAAGCCTCACAATTCTAGTTTTAAGAAGGATGTTTACTAAAGCAAAACGTTCATCTTAAGTATAGAGTGGAGAAAGATCTGCAAAGGCTTCGATACTCCCTACGCAGGTCAATCATTTATCTGTGTTTAGGGTGTGGCTTCCCCAATTGTGGAAGGAGGGGTGGTGCAACCCATTCATTTGCTCTCAGACCTGGCTCCCCAATCTGCATTTTGCCCTAAATCCAGCTATGGGATGCTGGTATATCAACTTACCCAGCTGAAGAGTGCAGATTTTCACCTAACTGCGGGGCCACACAAGCGTGACTGCTGGCACAAAAAAGGCAGTGGGGGCAAGCTTCTAGCAGTAGTTTAGTCTTGATATAATAAGTTGATCGTGAAACCATATCCTCAGTTCATAGATGACTAAAAAACCAGAAATGCAATAGGAAGTCTATCTGAAGCCAGTGTAACAAATTAAGATGAGATTCTTAATGGGTAACGAACTGCAGTGAAAACAATTCCCTATTTTTGTTAAATCACCTTTTGAGGTTTCCAATTTTTGAACTGAGCAATGAGGTTAAAAACTGAGCCGCTTAGTCGAGACAGTACCTGCTCGGCAATAAACCATTGAATGGGGTCTGGCTTATGATAAACACACGTTACGACAATGAGCTTTGGCCCCTGCGTGAACTATCCAGGTAAGTGCTACCATTCCCCACCTGCTGCTTAATACTCATCAGCATCTAGCTAGTATGACACAACCTTCGAGTACAGCAATTCCACACAGGTCAGTGACAAGCAGATGACACTTCTCTCTCCGAAGGTCAGAATGACTGACGGCCACGCACCAGGGGGTCCGTGGTACCGCTTCCTGGCTAGGTAGGAACAAGCCGGCTAAAAGGCCCGAGCTTCGTAATGTGCGTGGGGCCTGCAGGTTTCCGACCCACCATGTGTACCGAGGACTCTACTGATACAACAGATTTACAAAGCCTTGCAGATCTAGGACCCTACTTGGTGTCACTGCGTTTAGTTAATCCAACCCTGGTTTTTGAAGCACATTTTAGAAGCCTCTGTCTTGAACGTATTTCAATGCTGAATTAGTGAGAAATACTGGAAACAGTAGTCCATAAAGCAGTACAGGTAATCTTCCAGAACGATCAGTGAAACATTTAATCTGACTACAACACAACTCACAGAAACTGAAGCCAGTGAAGCTGTCAAATGTAGAAGGAAAACAAAGTTGCATGGCATACGAAGCAAAGTAGCTTTACAAATGTCATTTCCTTTTAAAAACAAGCAAATTGGGACCATCCTATTTGAACATGTATTTAAAAATACATCTTTTAATATCACACAATTTTCATTTTTGTCACACAGGAATTTTTTTTCCAAGAGGGAAATAAATAGCACACAATACTTCAAAAAAAAAAAAAAAAATTGCTGCCTTGCCCCTGAGGTGCTAATGTTTTTAGCATTTAAAAAAAAGTTTCTGGTGCAAGAAGGAGATGCACAAAGGTGCAAAAGTGCCTTTTTCTTTTCAGAGCCGTGAAAAGTACAGCTTGCCTCTTTTCTAGGATGCTTTATATACTTAATTCATGTATTTCATAATCAAAACCTGTATCTAAAATGGCAGTGTTTATGCATACATAATAGATTCAGTGCTCTGACCTCATCAAAACGCTGAACATAGGCGGGAGAGAGAAAGGCCTGAAACGGGCTTTCTTCCACTACCCTCAAACCTAGTTACATCACCTGCAGCAATAGCAGAATTATTTTTTCTCTAGCCTTTAGGAGACCTCATCAGAAGAGGCTTCAAATCCATCATTTGTCACTGAGACAGTTTAAGTGATTATGGTTTGAAGTATGGCTTTTCACACCACAGTTTTGCTTCCGATTTTTAAAGTTTAAAACTCAAAGGTTCCACAGTCCAGTTCAAGGTTTTGCAGTTTCCAAAACTCAACTTTAGTCTATACGAAAAAGGACAGAATTTTTATCTGCCTCGTCCTAACTCAGGTTTAGCTTTTTGCACTAATACGCCATGTTTTATTACATATGCTTGTTAATTAGGTGCCTGTGAAGCTATAACTTAACATTATTATAGTTTTGCACTCTACAACAAAATTAGACATTTTAAGCATTTATTCATAGGTAAGGAACTGGTTCTTTAAGCAAAAATTGCTATAAATTTATAAATACAAATAGTGCTTATGTTTTCTTCATTCATGCTTGAACAGATTACAAACTGAATACAATGAAGTTACGTTTAAGCACCCCACATAGACAAGAGGGATAAAAGAAAAGTTTGCTGGTATATACTATACTTAGTTCCAAGACACTATAAGTTACTTTTTCACTGTTCAGTGTTCCCTAACTCTGCATTAGTTTTAAGGCTATATATACAAATATGTATATTTCAAAGTTAGGGAAAGACAAATATAGCAAAATGCATTGTACTACATTTTCCTATCAAAAAGTAATTATACACCAAGTTCTGATTCTGTTTAACTGCAGTAAATGTTACAATCTACTTGCTTTACTGATTTTCCTTTTGGGGAATCTGCCTACTAAATGAGTAAACTACATATTAAATACAATATTCTCAACCAAAAAGACAATACAAGGTGCACAAAACAGCAGTTTTGCAAACACGACTGACTTGAAAACTGAATTTTTGTATGCTCAATGGGAGAAATCTAAGCTTAAATCAAATTAGTTTATTATCTTATAAAATTTTAAATTAGAATTTTAAACAACGAACAGTTAAATATTGTCAACATGCTATATCTCAAATCACAAGTACTGTTTAACCACTAGTCTCTCATTCTAAGTAAGTGGGTCAATTAAAAACACACACCATAAAACGTTAAAGATTGTCAGGCTTTAACAAATGTATTTTTATCAAACAGTAGGCAAATTCAAACCAATGCACATCTTCAGAGGGGAGAAATAAAAAGCCAAAAAGCCTGAAAAAACCCACACTTGTAAAAAATAGCATAACAGATTAATCCCACATCATCCTCTAGCATATGGCTATGTCTTGGGCAATAATCAAAATCCTTCCCATTTTAAAAATGGGCTACCAATTAATAAAAATATTCTTCCACAAGTAAAATATCATTTACAATGGCACTGACATTTTAAAAGGCAGGAAAAAAGGAATTACACATTTATGGATAAATTTCTTGTTTGTTAAATCAAGCTTTATTGATAAAATGGAATTCAAAGTATTTACTTGGAACAGCAGCAGACCCAGCCAATCAGGATTGTAAAAATGCCGCAGACTCCTACCGTAGGCAGAAAGCCGCCTGTTCGTGGTCAGTGATTAGTAGTATCAGGTAAGGGTTAATGAAAAAAGAGGTGCAAAGAATCGAGGCATTCTAATCCCAAGATTCATATTATGAACACGGTACTATTAACAGGGCATGATTTAACTCCCACTGAAGTCAAAATCAGAACTCCCTTTAACTCAGTGTGAGAGGAGGGCGTCCAAGAAAACGAGATACGTTTGTTGAAGAATGTGCACTACTCTTAAGTTATTTTTCCATTGCCAAGCAAATTCATACACTGTAATTTCTGGTAAGTTGCCCACAAGTTCAGCTTTCATATAAAACAAAGTTATCTTTACAGTTTTGTGCACCTCTTGAGCACCTAGCTGGCTAGGCTGCTGCTCCTTGCAATCCAAAACCACAACATGAATTTAAAGGGATATATATTGTTGCATCACACAAGCCAAACATTTCTTCTAACCTTTATAGTGATTTAAAGCAGTTCATAATTAAATATGAGCATTTTGTACAAAGACAATTGCACTTTACAAAAACAAAATCATACAACATAAATTGCTGGAGTCTGATTTACAACATGAATTATGGTTTGAAATCACGTTTACAGAAGTCTGTTTTACAAAAAAGATCAGTTCCTGGGCTAGATGTCGTACTGCTGTAGTCACTCCCACCAACACGTCACATTCCCTTCTTTAATTAAGGTTGAGGATGGATGTTAAGAAGGGTCCACTGAGGTTGGGCTGCACTTTCATTTGAAGGATGAAACGTGAACTCCACAGCTAGATGAGCAGTTTTACCACATATCATCAGTTGAGGCAGAATCCTTAAAGAAAAAAGAAGGAACCCTTTAAAGTCTGGAGTGCCCATAGGTACAGCATTTTCTGGATAATCCAGACTGAAAAGGGTAAAGACTTAAATCATTTTAGGAGTCTGTTTTCTCTCCCATTTCAGAAACACCATTAAAGTAGCATCTAAAACCCACATATACATAATTAATGAAGCATTAATTACCAATACATTTCAAAATCTGACCATGTCTTTCATAATAGCCTTATCAATCCTCAAATAATATCCTAGGAACGTTATTCAAAAGCATTCCCAGAGTAGTTAGAAGCAATACAAAATGGACACACCGACTACACCGGTGTGTTAAAAGAGCAGGATGTGCCTTGTGCCATTTGTTACCATCATTACCATTCTGGGTTCCCAGCCCTCCCTCACTGCATAGGAAGATAGAGAAATCAACCGACTCCAATCCATTTTAACACTTATAATTTAAGATTAGAGAAGTGTGGCTGGGGCAACTGCAGGAAACCCTAATTTTGGATGGTAATAAAACCACAAGGTAAAAAAATGTATAGAAAAGAACTAGGAAACAGAGACATGTGCTCTAAATCATAACTGTATGGCCACACTACATGGCATTACAACCACGCATCCAATACCGGAGTATCCCCAAAATTTGGCCCATTTAGGCCCACAGGCAACACTGGATTTTGTTTAACTACCACACCCTTGAAAAATGTTTAACTGACTCCTGCTATCAGTTCAAAAAAAATCCTAGTTCAAACTGAGTAACTCTAGTGTGTGTTTTTTAATCCATTTGCCTTTGTGTCATCTGTTTCCTTTTCTCTTGCTAGACTGTTCTTTATTCAGCTTTCTCTGCTGCCTCATCAGCTGGGTACATCGGTTAACACCACGACTAAGAAGTGGGACCACAGCTCGGTTGCTGACGCAACAGCTAAGCCTGTAGCAGAGGCACCAGAGCAAACTGCTTCTGTACAGCAATCTCCAGTTGTCTCAGCACTACCTGCTACCTTTCCCCAAGTAATTAAGGGCCATGACAGGCTTTAACAGCAGCGTATGCTGGTGCTCCCACAGCTACGCTTCCCTATCATTACTAAGACTGCAGGAAGTAGAAATATTACTCCTCTTCAGAAGCACTGCCTTACTGCTTCCTTTGAGAGAAAAGACGCTAATTAAGTCTTTAGCAATGCCACACAGGACAATTTCTTAGCACTGAAGTTCTGCACCCTTCATTCAAACTTGCGCACAGAACTCATTACAAACCATAAAGAAGAACAGTTGGCACGGAGGTGTAGTAAAAAACACCACTAAAATCACTAAAATTACCCTCTGCCAAAGTACCGCCTCCAGTTTTTTCTTGGAGACCAGAAGTAGCAAAGGAGAGCAGTTATATGAAAGACCAAAATGGTTGTGTCTGTTTCAAGTGCAGGGATGAAGTATAAAGCAGTAGTGAGTACAAACGCAGGAGCTGCTCGCCAACTACTCAGTATGCAAATGTCTGTATCCAAGCTGCCAACATCATCACAGAAAGAAGTTTGTGTACTCTACATTTGTAGAACAGTAACATACTACAGAATGTATTTGGAAGGTAAAACATCCTCTTTCAGGCAGTATTTAGGAATTTTTATGCTAAAGATATGAGAACTGCCAAATAAACTAGCACCTCGCTGTAAAGCCAACACACAATTCTTTATGTCTGGATGCATTTCACTTACGGCACATCTAAGTCTGTAAGTAGTTTTTGCTGACAGGTAACGGATCAATTTAACTACTTGAAGTAACACTGCACTTTGGTGACAGAACGTTGTTTCCAGTGATGTAAATGCAATTGGGATCACTGTTCATATTTTAGCGTTTTGGGGGTTTTTCCCCCACTGACAGCGTATTCATGTCACTCTGATCGTTGACATTAGAACCTAAACTGTACATCTGCTGTAAGATGCTCTGTGCTTAAGAATGAAAGTGCTTACACAATCCATTTGGAAATTTAATATACCCTTAAAGCTTACATGGCTTTCTTTTTCTTATTATTTGGGGAAACATATCTCCCATAAAAGGGGGGTGGGGGTGTGTTGTGGAAAACCATACATGCTTTCCTGCACCATTAGGCAGGAAGGTATTTGGAAACCCAGGCAGGATTCAAATAATGAAATTCCAGAGGACAAATGAATCCACCATACAGGAGTTCTGAGACTATGATCAGCAGAAGGCAGCAGAAAACAGGTACAAACATTGTCCAAAGAGCACAGCATTGCTATTGCTTCTCTGGGGGTAGGGGTCTTCACAAGAACCAGCAATATATTTCTTACAAAACAGCTAAAATAATTGGGGTGGGGGAAAGATAACGTAAGAGAAAAGATACTTACAGTATCATCATTCCTGTAGGGGTTCAGTCTGTTATAAACGGCTTCGATCACACTCCGTCTAGAGAAAAAAAAAAACCAAACAAGATTTTAAAGCTCAAATTTCCTAAGTACAATTTTAATTTAAAATGCAAACTTTAAAAGGTTTTAAATTCACAGAACCAAGTTTACTTCAAGTGAGCACGAAGCGTCATTAAACATCGAACACAGCTGTCACATCCTTTAAAACCTTTGGGTTCAAGAAAACAAGGCTGATTACGACTCAGCATTCAGCAGGAAAGCACAGTCTGACATTCACACGTGGCTGCGATGCTGTCTGGCGATATGCCTCTTGGCTTTGAAACAGGGCATCAGAAAACTTGATGGACGTGGAACGCCCTGGCCATTTGTGTGCCTGACGAGCACTGCAGCAGTACTTCATGTATTTCCACAGGGGAACAGTAATTTTTTTTATTTGCTGGGTGCACAAAAATTGCATTCTGAAGGACATACTTGTTTGTGTTACATTCTGAAATGTACTTTCCATGTGCAAACCTGGACAAATTATTTCTGAAGCAATGCTCTTTTACAATAATAAGTCCAATACCCTCCTGCAACTTTTCTCAAAAAAAATTAAACTGCAAATAGCAGTTCTACATATTGCATCTCCAGACTGACAGGAATTCTGTCTGGTAAAAAAAATATTAAAGAAATTAATTTAAGCATCTTAACAGTTTCCTCTTTTTAAAACAATGTGCTTAGCATATTTAAGATAGTTTGCTATTGACTTGTGACTCTCTGATTCTCAGCTTTTCCAATATTGATAGGAAATACACTGATAAAATATTAATAGAAAAATTGCAAGCAACATGTAAACAAGTACTTTTTTCTTTTTTAAGCATGGGTTGAAAAAGTTTTCTGGAAAACCGATACTCAAAAAAAATTGAGGCTGAGGGAAAAGGAAGCCTTTGCCTTACCCAGCAGATAAGGAAACAACTTTAGAGCGGGAGCAGGAAGGAAAGAGGGTAGTAAAAGACAGGAATTCTAGACTGGACTTTAAAAGCAACTTTCTTCCAGAACCCCTTTCTGCAGTACCAAGTATGACGAAGCGAGAGACTACAACTGCGATACAAAACCAACTTTAAAGAACAACCTTTTATCTGCTCATGAATGCATGCAGAGCAATCACAAAGGAGTGAATGAGAAGAAAAAAAAGCAGGAGATAGGCTTTATAATCCTCCCGTAACACTGAAAAATCAGGAACTACCATGCAGCGGTATAAACACCACAGTGAATCTAGTGAATGATTGTAGGGCACAAAAAAGGCTGAATTTAAAGCAATAAAACCAAGCGATTACACACAACGTACATTGCATGTATGAACTGGAAAGTTTCCCTTATCTTTCAAGAAATAGGTATCTGGTTCTAAATAAAGGCAGGTTTCTTGAAACAAATTATTTTTCTTCCAAAGTGGCAGTAGGGCTTTGAGTTACGCTAACATCTAACTAAATCCATACTTCCGTCAATCCCTGTTCCAACTAGCATCACTAAAACACAAAATCCCATGGAAGTCAGTCACTTCAGCACTTCCTCAACCATGATGCTACTGCTAGGCAAAGGAGATTGAGAAAAATCAATTTGTATGCCCTATTTCATGAGCAACTGACTCGTCGATACTTCAAGACTACAGGAACACATCCGAAATAGATGCCATTACGTATAAAATTTCCATCTCTTCTTTTCCTAGTCAAACAGTTTATATTGTAGAAGTCAACTTTACAGTTCAGTTGTTCAATTACATACCTAGAGTCTTCATGTTTGGGTGTAACAATACAAAAACCATACTGTGAATGGTTAAAGATCTAGTCCGTACCATACGTGCCCAATCCATTTTAAGACAGCACAGGTTCACAAACCATCTTTTGAACCAAAAAGCACTTGGTTTGGGGTGCCAACCAGCTAAGTGCACCGCTTCCTTAGAGACCGAACATCAGTTCGAGAAGCCACAGGGCATCAACGCTGAACTCTTCGAGGACAAAGCCAGCATATAAAGCTGTAAATTTAACTTCCCATTTTACTTTTTTGATAGACTTCTATCTAGCTTTCAGATTTGTCACAAGCAGAGAGATACAAAAGCAAACTTTGAAGCAATTCCAACACTGCTTTAGCTACAGACAAGAAAAGCTGCCAAGCAAAACATCATAACCCTATGCTTCTTGAAGTGTGCAACTACATATCCAAGTAACTACTAAAGTCAGTGCATCATTTTTGCATCTTCAGATGTAACCTCCCACCCAGAAAACCCAGTTAATTACAGAAAACAGACACATTCAGGCCACCCTTAAAAAACCCCCTCAGTCCTTCTCAAGACTAGAGTTTGACATTTAATTTTAGTAGTGATTCACAGTTAACTTCGCCTTTAACATTCAGAACAACTGAGTAATAAAAATCGGAGAACAGATCATCACCGTTTGTCCTGCGCCCTTCTTCCCTCCCCCCTGCTTTTAAGAGTGGCCTTACAGTTAAGTTCCGATTAAAATCAAAAACCACATTTACACTGATATGAACTCACTTGCTTGCCAATTCACCCCCCGGCGGGAGGTTTGGGATGCTCTCAGTTGCTAACGTACGCATCACGTGGACTAAGTCTGGGACTCCTTCACCCTGCTTCTTTATGATCTCTGGGAATCAGAAGTACTTTTTTTGTAAGTGCAGTCCAAATTTAACTTCAAAAGATTGAAACACTCAGTTTTATAAAAAAAGGCAGCTTAACTTCTGTTAATATTTATATTAAAAAAAATGACAGACCATATTCAACATGGTTATTGTTAACTTTGGTTCCATAAGAAAAAGAACCTGTAACAGATTTGACAGAGATACACTAACTGTTAACATGCAAGCTGGTTTTAGAAATACACAGCTACCTATTGGAAGTGGGAAGAAACTCTGCAACAGCTTTCCTGCTATACATTAGATATACTAGAAGGTGTAATATCTTCCCAACAAAATGCCCTGGGCATGAGGCAGGTATTACCATCAGCTTTAGCGCTGCAACAGAAGATAAAAGATTACCACCACCATAGAAAGCACAGTATTTTCGAGAAACAACAGGTTAGACACATTAAAAACAACTCCCACGGCTGCATGTACATTAGCCAGTACTTGTACCTCACTGCATTACAGCAACGTGCAAATCTTAAGAACAATTACATACAAATTAAAAGCCCGGGACATCATATCTAAGAGACAGTTCCATCCTCAAGTCACTTAGGGGATATGTGAATACGGGATAGTTATTTAAAGCTGATCCACTCCAACTTCTGGCTGAAGGGAATCTGTGCTGTAGCCACACTCACATTTGCTAAGCAATTCATTCTTTAACTTTACCCGTAAGCCTGGTTTGGTTTTCCCCCCTCCCTCAAGTCATAAACCCACAATTCTATTTGAACTCAAGGGACTTCAGACCATGCCACCCCTGAAGAGTCACTCTTTACACAGGGAGTTTATGAAATTTAAGGAACAGGCACATTTTAAAAAATGCACCTCGTTTTTTCTGTAAACACGAGCTCTTAGAAATTATACAAGATATGAATTATTAAGACTTGGCGCTGTTGATCAAGTGAATACTGCAGCACACATACAATAATGTGTACAGACATCCACACATATATGTGTGTACACACATATATATGCACATATGTGCACACACTATTCTTCATGTAATAAAGCATTTACACAGCTTGAAGAGCAGTTGGAATTAACCGGTATCACTTTTGAAATATACTCTAGCATTCAGTTTTTGTTCTAAAAGAGGATTGCAGATGCCCACACCAAGTTTCCATTTTATAATTTGATCAGTGAGAGAAGACACATTAAAAGCTTTTAAAACCAACATGTATCTATTCCTTTTTAGTTAAGAAATTAAACCCAACAATTGTGAATTACTTTTTGTGCATGCAATTGTTTTTCAGGGCTGTGTGTGTTTACAAAAAGCATCAGCTCCATTTTGCAGTTAGGCTGTGTAAATTATTTGCAAGGTACAGTGGAAAAACTGTCTAGCCCTCAACCAGGGTCAATGTCTGCAACACAACGCTTTAAGCTGTTCACTTCAAAACCTACATTTTAAATCCATGACACCACACACCACAGGCACCTCAAAAACTTGCCATTTCCTCAAAATCTATAGCCAAAATCCATTTTACCATCTGGTATTTAGTAAATAATCTAACACTCTTAAATCTGAATAAGAAGCAAAGATCTCGGATTTGGTTTGCCAAGTTCCTTTATTGTGCAATTTTGAACATCTAGTATATTCTACATTGTGCTAGTGCTAAAGTTCTGCTGTACAAAAATAAGGACTTTATAGTTTACCTATACTACACAGTTTCACAACCTGTAACTGCAGTACATTTAACATACAGTCTCTGCTAAATGAGTACATTTATATTTTGATAAAACTATAGATACAGACTGAATGAACACTGAAGACAACAAATAGAGTCGGTCTGCTAGCTGCGTTTGATTTATTGGAACTGTCTTCTTTCAATACACCTTACTGCCCTCCCCCCAACCTTTCATTTATTTTTAAACCTTCTACACATTTTCATGGCATCAAGTAGTGGAAAAAATGTGCTTACAACCCTAAAATGAAGGATTCAAAGCATATCTGTGTTTTCATATTCTGAATGAGAATTCCACACAAAGTTTAAGAAAAAGCTAGAGCGTTGATGTTGTGAAAACATGGCAAGGAACATATAACAGCTAACTTAAAATTATTTATCTCTATATAGGTATAAATATTGCAAGAATTATCTATTATGGAATGTTTTTATGTAAAAAACTGAGAAGAGAAAAAAGCTTAGACAAGTTTCTTTTTAGAGTCGATACATCAGTAACACGTATTAGTGCAAATAGCAGCAACACATTCTGGAGTGAATGATTACTTCTACCGTGAAGTTCACATGATATTTTAGGAGTAATACTGATTTATTGCAAGCAATGGCACAAAGATGCTTCTCCACACTTGCTGCTTCTTCCATTACTGTTTATTGTAGCTACAAATCTGGACCACAAACACATCAAAATGAGTAAAAGGGAGGGTCCTATGTGGCAGTGCAAGTAGAAAACTTTCTATACTTTTTAAAATCTGAATTGCCTCTCCTTATTCAAAAGGACCATCAGTGCTAAGCCTTAGTCAGCTGTAAGATGTGCACTACTTCTTAACAGTATAAATATATATTCTGGGCTGAGGGAATAAAAGTACAACCAGGCGAAAATGCACATGAAAAAAGCATCAAATCTCATTATTTGTGGGACTATACTGAGTACTGAAGGGCACAAAAATATGTAACATGCCCTTTCACCAAGTTTCTATTTAAATTAATTCTAACTTTAAATTGGTTTCACAGATTAGTAAGATCATTCTAGAAGTACTCTTTACATTTTCTAGTTCCTTCAGCAGAAGATGAGGCTTTTAAAGTGAAGCACTGCCATTCTTCAAGTATCCTAGGATAAGGGCAAATTATTCACTGTAGTGTTTCAAAGTTTCAGATGCTGCAGCAGTCCTACCTTACTGGCCAAGGCTACATTATCCATTTACACCAGAAACAATTTAACTGCACAAGAATTAAGTTAAAGGTAACAAAGTGAATCGACTCTTGTCCTTGAAGTTCTGCTTTAGTTCAGCCTCTCAACTTCCCTCATGAGTCCGACCTAAAAGGCCAAATTCTGCACACAGCTGATACAAGTCACTGCTGGGCTGAACAGTGTTTATGACGTACTCATTAATTTAAATAATATATTTGTGCAACAACAGACAAAAGATTGAGGATAACTAAAAAAAGAAGACCCTTGAGTGGACGTACAATGTATTTCCTCAAGTTGTTCAGATATCATCCCATTATATTAGTGTTAAAGTGCTCTGTAACTACATACAGAATCCTCCTGCCTCTATACAAGTATCACACTTTCCTCATTCCTGAAATTTTGCATTTGTCTAAGTGCAAAGTACTGACAGCCAAAATTCACTGTATGTATGTACCATAATCACATGCAGTTCCAGTGTCTGGGTTCTTCATTTGCAAAATGAAGCGGCTGTACAAAACGGTCAGCTTTCCTCACCATAACATTCCTGGGGTACGAGGCCAGCTGAAGACGCAGCCTTAACTTGAATGTATTTTCATGTTCTAGGCCATGGGTTTGTCTGAACTCAGACACAATATCTAAGATGCAAAGGTAATACTTGCCCAAATTAGGAGAGTTCGCATGCTGTAAATTAAGTGTGAATTTACAGCATACTTGTTCTTCACCAATTCTGTGAGCAGGCATACATAGTAAGCTCTTCAAATGACTGGTGCAAAACTGTTCGCTGATTTGAAATGGAGAAAGCCATCCGACACTTAACTCATGCAGTGTTACCATGCGCCTGGATATTCCTGCTACGCTGTCAAAAAGATTCACACTATTGCTTACTGTGCACCAACTTCTATTAGGCAAGTGAAAGATTTAAACACAGAAATGTCTGTCTGGACATTTGTTCAGGACAGAACAGATGTAGTTTGCCAAGACCTTGCGAATGAGGCCTCGGAAAAAAGCAATCCTTTCTGAAGGTGCACCTAAAAAGGTAGAATGTGCTTTAAAATTGCATATTAATTTGCCTGAACCCAGAATTCCCATGTAGGCAAGTTCTCTGTGAAATTTCTGAAGCTGCACTGTTTTATCTTCTTCCTGCAAGTTAAGGAGGAAAAGCGCACAATATATTCCTCTAACTTACTAATCACTGATACCATAGTTACGAAGAACTGTGTATCGTGCCCTGTGTGCTGTTCAGGTTTCTTGGGAGTATGTACACATAACTAGACTCATAACATATAGGTCTATACTTCAAAAATAGACTTCACCTATGCAAATAATGCATACAGCGTGTCTTATGTTTCAGAGCAAAGTCCAAGCTGTGGCTGTTTTGTAAATACCAGAAGGCACTATAAATCCAGTTTTAATGAGAAATCTTTTAAATCGTTTCGATTTCAAATACCATTTTTAGTTAGGTGACTCAAAATGCCCAAGACTTGCAGTTTCAGTTTGAAGTTTAAGAACTCCCGAAATACAAATTTAAAGCAAAATTTTGAAGTTATCAGAGTAACATGAGCTCCTAGCTTCTTTTCACCATGAATGCTTAGAGATTAGGCTTTGACAAATTTCTGACAAACTTTCAAATAAGTCAATATGTTAGCAGGTGCCTTAAAGATGACAGTAATCAAGCTGTAGCCCTACCATAATTGGATAATAAAATATTATGGCTAAGTTGTATGTAACTATGTGGAAAAATGGCACTCAAATTACCATCTTCACAGACACTTCACAACATATTCTGATTATTTCACTTAACTGCATTTAACAGGAACCAGGATTTACTGGTCAGAAGTTAATGCTGTCAACAGACTCATGAAGAACACTGAGCACAAATAAATGATTTCTCTGCCATCCTGAATCATTTTCGGTGCTACAGGCTGCTGCACTTCCATAATAGACTTTTTTTTCAGGGCATACAGCAGCATTATATGAGTGCCTTTTTCAGAGACGTACACTAGATGGCCAATGGCACTTGAAGGTCTATTAGAAAGCCTGTATGTGTTAAGAGTTTAGTTGTTGGAAGGGAAAAGGGGCCAGGGGGTCTGTTTAGAAACAAAGTTACTTATTTTTTTTTAAATGATCCACCTTCTACTCTGCTTTCCAGGTACTTGTCCAACTCTGCCTCTCTTTTCACCGCCTCTGGCGATACCTTTGGTGCATTCGGAAAACAGATCAATATCACACTCATGTTGTCTCGACTTCCCTGGTGGAAAAGAAAAAACGATTTGAGAATGTGTACACACCAGGCTAAACACACATCAAAGCATTTCACACACGAAACTTCACAAATCATATGGTATTAGAACACAACTTTTACTACGATGGATCAATATTATCATTAGCCTTAATTTCTCCCCAGCCTCTTACAGAATTCCTGAAGTCTGCTTTCATTCAGTCCAACTTTGTTCTTTCCTCTTTTATGGTCTGAAGACTACATGAAGCCAATTGCAGACAGCCCATCGTCTTTTAAAAACTGACATTACTAATGAGTGACGTGTAATTAAAGTTGTGTTCCATCTTCTTTTAAGTACTATCCAATCATTTTGGGAAAACAGCTGAATATTAGATGGGTACACAAAACCATTACTGCTTAAAATCACGAAGTTGGGAGGTGTTGAATTCAGACAGTGCTTTCCCTGAAATCACAGCTATCGGGTCGTTTGGGGTTTTTTTCCCCTTTTCTTTTAAAACAAGAAAAGTTACAAGTGAGCGAAGCTGTTAGAAGACCAGCTGGAAGGGGCCCAGGCCTTTACAAAAGCATTCTTTGAAATGGAAACATTTGAAACTTCAACTAAACAGCCTTCTAATACTTGAATACATTAAAACACAAACACATTCTGCTTATGAAAAGTAACTGTTTAGTTTACTTTCAATACCCCTGTGCTCTGCTCTACAAACATGCATCCATACGCTCAACTTTTAACACCAATTAAACCCACTGAAGTCGGCAAGATCAAGAACAAGCCAGTGTTTAAAACAAGAGTATATGGGCGTGTGGGGAGGTGCTGACAGTTGGCTACTGCAAAGCTCACAGCATCCACAAGCTGCTGTTCCTTCCCTGGTATTTGTTTTCAGGATTACCAGACAAAAATTGCAAACAAAAATATACACGTTATCAATCTGCTAAAGTGTCAGAAAGCAATTACTGTTTTCCAAAAGGGAACCAATGACCTTGTTAGCCATGTGGCAAGAGCAGAGATGCTGTCTTGTCTCTTTAGTATCAAAAATGTTGGCTTTTTGACATTATGACTTATATCTTGCCTTTGGAAAATTAAGGGTCAAGCTATGAAACTCAATACTTCAAATCTCTTCTGTAACTGCACCATCCTGTAACTTATTAAGACAAAGTAGAAGTTATTGTAGACAAAATTACACAGATTTGTTAAACAAAACAGTCCCATCTTCTACCTAAACTAGTTTCAGAGCTGTATCACACAACACTAAGAAATACAGTAATTGAACCAGAATAGAAGCTAATTTAGGAAGTCAGATCTTTAAGCAGACAAGAAGAAATTTTAAACTGCAAATTATGAAGTCAGGCTTCATTCATTCTGCATCCTGATGTAATTATGACAGCAATGTTACTACTATATGTCCAAGAAAGGAGGGGTAGATTAGGAAGGGAAAGAATATTCTCTAGCCTGATTAAGTCTTAAGAGTCAATGTTTTGTAAAGTATTTTGTGAAACAGAAAAGGGCAGTTACTGTCCTTAGCTTGCCCATAAATTCTCATCAGCTTCTAGTTTCCCAGTGATCACAACATATCTGTATGTGATTTTAAACTCTTCATTAACCAAACCCACCCAGAAAGCCATGTTGTTTCTGTTGCATGTTCATTCCCCCTCTATCACTGTTTCTGTGGGAATCATGGTAATTACTGCCAAAGTTATGTTAACATAAACCACTGGATGCTTATAGACTGGAAGCAAAAAAACTTATTAACTTGTTCATGAACTTCTAATAGTGAAAACACAGTAAACTTCTTCTCTCAAGTCTGGCTACCTTGTACAAGCAGGTGTCAACTATCTCATTGCAAACTTTCTCAAGGTCATCAGTGACTTCAAGTCTGGATCTTACAAAGTCACACAGCTCTTCATTTCCCATAACATCCCAGATACCATCGCAAGCTAGTATGATGAACTGATCGTCTTCTTCTGATCTCTCAATTTCATAGACTTCAGGCTCAGGTGAGACCAGCTGTTCTGTAGGACCTTTCCCATGGACGCATTTGTAATCGAAGTCCCCAAGTGCCCTTGAAACAGCAAGGGAGCCATTCACACGCTGAATCATTACAGAGCCACCTGCATTCTGTATGCGCTCTTTCTCCAGTGGATTACTTGGTTTGTGATCCTGTGTGAAGAAGTGAACCTTCCTGTTTCTACAAAGTAAACCTCTCGAGTCTCCACAGTTGATGAAGTATGTATGTTGGGGAGAAATCATGACTCCCACAGCTGTTGACCCACTTCTGTCTGCACCATGTTTCTTCTCAGAGATGACTCTCATGTGTTCATCAATTTGCAGAAAACCTGTTCTGATGCCACTCTTTACACTTTCCACAGATGGTGGCCCATCTGGCCCTTTAAAATCCTGGTTGCTCGTGATGTGATCTAATAAATGCTCACAGCAGTACTTGGCAACCTGCGATCCAGCGTGCCCATCATATACAGCAAAAAACGACCATCCATCAAGTCCATTTGGCAAACCAATCACAGCCGTATGCGCATCCTCCATTTCAACTCGCCAACCTTGCATACTACTCAGACCATAGCGAAGCCCATTCCCTTGCCCCTGGGCGTTATGCTTCTCCATCTTTGGCTTGTCTAAAAATGCTCCCATGATGACTTTCCTTCAGTTCTAAAAAAAGAAAAAAGTATTATGATATTTCTTAAACATCTCATTTAATAGTTTCTAATATGATGTTCAAACAATAGCCCAAATGTTAAGATGACAAAAATACACAGATAGAAAGCTGACTTTTCTGTGTCTCCCTCAAGTCAAATTTGCATTGCTTTCATCTAATTCAAATAAGGACACTGCTACTAGCTGAAATGCACTTTTCCTATTCTTGTAACCATTTTCAGGGGCTTTACCTGAAGAACTCCTATTACACTATCACTCATGGTTCTGACAAAAGCCTCTAGTGTAAGTACCTTTGAAATTAGTTTGAAAGCAGACTTGTTAAGTGGCACACATCTGAATAACAATGTTCGCTGGGATTACTGAGCCAATGAAAGAGTTCAGTGTTTCCAGGACAGTGGCATTCCCTAGATCCCTACCTGCTGGCCAGAAAGTCCTGCTCACACTCTGATGGTGATGGGGAAACAAAAGCAAATTGATTAGGTTTCCTTTTGGGGGAGGAGTTATGGGGTTTATTGTTTGTTTGGTGGCGTTTTGTTTTGTTCTTTAAACAGATAAAGTGATCTGATCAAAGTGATGCCAGAGTCCGCATAAAGGAGGAGGCAACAGTGGATAACCAGGAGCAGGACTCAGAAGGAACAGAGCAGCTGTCCCTTTAGGCAGCAGCAAGCCATTAGTTTGACTCAGCCATCTTGTGAAAGCTCATCCTTAGATTTTCAGTTAAATTACGCAGCAAGCTTCTCAGATGTCTGTGCTGCAGATTCACTTAAAACCTTAATGTATTCATGCTTCGCTGAAAGACAACTGCCCCTGACAAGTCTAAGGAAATCTGTCTGGAAATAAAATCACAACTACTGTAAACGCATGCTGCCAGACCCTACCCTCACCCACCTCCCATCACTGGATGCGATGCAGCAAGTATTCATGCTTAACAGAGTAAGAATTATATTTGCAGGCAGTGTAAACTGACTGGTTTATCTTCATGGCTTTCACACCCTAACCATCCAACCCACCCTTCTAATCCACATAAGTTTATTCGTGCATTCATTATTTAAAAAAAAAAATTAAATAAATAGGTCACATTTTACATACTTGCAAATTCTTCCCTGGGAAGCATCAAAGAGTGTGCAAATCACTATTATAAAAGGCAATGGAACGAGACTATGAGCTTTTCTACTTGAAGACAGCGGACAAAAATTAACTGTGAGAAGGGTCCCTGAAACAAATTTTACGCGAGGACCCAGCTAAGCAGTTACACTAGCCCAAGAGGCAGTACACTAGGGGTTTTAGAAGGTTTTAACTTGTATGTGGAATACATTTGATCAGTTTTCTAAGTGGTAACATCACTTTTTGATAACATGCTTTTACTGCAATACAGCCCCAGCTATAAGCGACACTATATATCCAGCACAGCTTTTTACATTGTTTCTTCCAGCCACTATCAACCTTTCTAAAACATCTCTATGTGTTAAAATAAACAGTCAAGAAATGTTTATATTTCATCTCATCACAACAGTGATTCAAATGTGAGGCACAGGCACTGGATATACATCTTTGGCTCACACACTTTGTTAACAAAACCAAAAGCCACACATACTTCAGCTGTATGGAGAGAGATGTCAGCGGCAGTACACCTCTGCTTCCTCTCACCCCAGCCCCTGCTCTGAAGTTCTGTCTCTCCTCAAGCAAACACTATCTATGCCCACGCAACCCGTAGCTAGCCAACAAAATACAGTGTACTCTGGTCTTGTATCCTAAGCACATGCATGAGGTTCACATTACTGCAGTTGCTAGGAAAAAAATACGACTTAGACTTTTTTATCTTCACATGCAACTCCAGTGAAGTCAGAGTGATCAAAATAATTACAGAATGCTGCCATAAATCAAATGGAGAATTATTTTGCAGAATAATAGTTTTTATTCATTCCATGATAGCAGCAGAGTTTAAACTACTGCCTAACGCTTGTCTATTGTTGAAGAGACCATAAAATAGAATGCAGATACTCAAATTATTTCACCTTCATCTAGAGATCACAAAGCAGAAACTGCACTGGCAAATACCATGTTTTTGTAAAGTATTTTACATTACTGTGTTTAAAACAAAACAATACAGAAAAGCATGAAGAACAGCATACAGTTAAACTGACCACAAGCACTGTCAGACTAAAAAAAGGCAGTTTTCCTCCTAATCTCTCACATTACTAGGCACACAACATTCAGAGTTGTGTGCTGTGAGCTGTTCTTCCCTCTCACTAGTTTGTCATGTAAACCACGATTAAAAATACACACAGACAGGTCATATGGAGCTACAGCAACTCATACAGAACTGCTAGCACACTTCAAAAGTGAACAAATCCACTCTCCGTTTAAAATCAAATTGCCTTATCCCTCCCCAGAAGGTAAACAGAAAGCTGTTGCCATTCT
The DNA here is from genome assembly GCA_027574665.1 of Rhynochetos jubatus. Lineage (NCBI taxonomy): Eukaryota > Metazoa > Chordata > Aves > Eurypygiformes > Rhynochetidae > Rhynochetos > Rhynochetos jubatus. The sequence goes on along the minus strand of CM050648.1, from coordinate 138,959,758 downwards.
AAATTAAGCCTTGTAGGTGAGATGTTGACACGACTCTTCAAAGGTGCAAGCTAGCCACCGTAGATGCGAATCCAACCAGACAGAAGGATAACCACAGCGTGGTCACATAACTTCTACTTAGGAAATTATTCACAGCCCATAGCATAAAGTAGTCACCTTCTGAAAACTGCAGTAACAGACTGCAGTTGCCTTCCTTGCAACACCCTAGCGAATCATACTTCCACCAGAACGCCTGAGTAAACCTGTGGCAGAGCATGCCAGGTTTTCAAAATGCTCACTGAAGGGAAAGTATAGTTTACTTGTGGATAGGATAAATTTCCCATGCCTTTAGTTTTTCCAGAATTTCAATTCCTCTTCGGAAAAAAATTTAGTTTAATATGACAAGTCTGCGAATTCTTATTAATCAGAGGCTACCTGCTACTTCTCCCCCCACACCATTATGTGTGGCTAAAACCTGAAGAGTTTAAAGAGTCGTAGTTATCTAAAAAAATTTAAATCTTAGTTTTAAAAGAAGGGAGACACACACACAAAGGCTAACATAAGAAAACTGTGCCACCTTCCTACTAAAAACACCTTTTAGACCTGTTTTTGAGTCCATATTTACAGAAACATCTTTCACACATCAGCATCTAGCTAAATCACTAGTATGTTCTTCTTTCTTTCATAAGGTGCTTTGGGCACTACACCGATTAAGCTGGAATGACACCTTTAGTTAGGCACATAACTCTGTATGCAAATCAGATTAACCTATAGCAGTGCAAGCACCCAAGTTACAGAATGACTTGGTTATGCAATATCCCTAAAGACAGAAGTCAGACCCAGAAGAGACGACATGTATGACGTGCCATAAGGCAACAGATTCTGAACATGGTTTAACTTAGCCCTCTCAGATTTCTGTAGTCATCTTCCTAAACAGGAATCCTCATCTTATCACCCTTGCCCACCAAATAATTTCACTACCTTTCCCCTTGCCCTTCTTAACCCAGGCACACACCTCTGCAATCACTTTAGAAAACTGCAGTCTCAGAACCCGAGACAGAACCAGCCCTCTACTCTATAAGCCTCAACTTTCAGGATGCTTGAACGATGCACGTGCGTACTAAAGGAGGCAGACGTTCTTTCTATTCCATTAAGTAAGGGAAAATGCACTTTAATCATCAGGTTTAGTGGCAAAAGAATACCACCCATTGTTTTTTCCTTAGAGGACCATTCCAAAAAGAACTGTAACAGCGGTGCCCTGTAAAACAATCAGGGGTGCAACATTTTCTTCAGAAATATCAACTCTAAAACATCATCTGGCACTGCAACTGCCACGACACACTGTCAGGCAAAATTCAGTTTAACCTAAGACAATGCTTGGTTCACCATCTTTGTATCCAGGACTTCCATTAGTTTCTCCTAAAAGAGAAGGTTTTTTTGCAGTCCAAGTTCCTGGGTTTTGCCTCTGAAGAACAGAGGGGCTTCTGAACAAAATACAAGTGAAAATGGACCCCTCTGCATAAAAACGAAGATGCAGGGGACACATTTATGCATTAATGAGTACACCTAAGCCCTGACTTCTGAAATGCTGCTTTTGTGGAGGTCAAACTGAAGGACAGCCTCTACAGCAAGTGTAAGAAGAACGCAAGTTGCGGTTTGCAGACAGAAACGCAAAAAAAAAATACTGTACAGGGCCTAGGAAAATCAACACAAGGAACAAGATCTTGGATAAAGCACAAGAGTGCCAAAATTCAAAGGACTGCAGCATTAGCAACAAAACTAAAATAATGAATGGAGCATGCCAAAGAGTCAGTAGCTAAACTCCTTGAAAATGGATGCAATGGGAGAACAGAGCGTCAAAGAAAAGGAGGGTAATTAGTATACCAGACCATGGACAACCATGGACAACCACAGCTACATCACTGGAATGCATGAAATCTCTTTGCCCCTTCATTTGTCCCTCAAATTGTGCTATCCGGACAGCACAACTACACTGCCTCCTGATACACGCAAAAATAGATTTTGCTGTTCTTCTATTTGCTTGAAGGTTCAAATGAAAGGAAGCCTTAAATTGTTCACAAGGGGCAGTTAATATAACACCATGTACCCCTGTAAAAAAAGACAATTTAGTTTTTCCAAGGAACTCAGACAAGGATTTGATCAGCTTGCCCAAGAAAACCAACCACCCCCATCTGAATCTTGTACTTAACAATATGTAATTTAACAATCCTTTCTAAACAATGTTCGAGTTGTACTCCTTCCACTAGGATAAGCTGCTTATATGAACCACACGAAAGTCACAGGCACTTGTTCAAAGTAAGCTGAGAAACGTCCCCATACTCCGATTTCCTGGAACAATTCTCCAAGTGACATTATGCCCGCGTGTTGTAATGAGCACCTGTGTTGGGTTTGTGTGACAAGGCTTTGGTAGCAGAAAGGAGCTACGGGGGTGGCTCCCGTGAGAAGCTGCTAGAAGCTTCCCCGGCTCCAAGCTGGATGCACCTCAGGCCACAGCCGAGCCAGTCAGTGATGGTGGCAGCACCTCTGGGATAACAGCTTTCAGAGGGGAAAAAGCTGATGGGGAACCTGCAACGGAGAGAGGAGTGGGATGCGAGACTGACACCAAGGAGGTGCGTTGGAGCAGAGGCTCCCCGGCAGCCCGTGGTGAGAGGGCAGGCTATGCCCCTGCAGCCATGGAGGCCCACGGTGGAGCAGAGACCCATCTGCAGCCCGGGAAGGATCTCACGCCAGAGCAGGCGGCTGCGCCCAAAGCAGCCCCTGACTCCATGGGAAGCCCAGGCTGCAGCAGTTGGCTTCTGAAGGACTTCACCCTGTGGAAGGTGGAGAAATAGGGAACCAAGCTGAGCCCTGTAAGAAGGGAGGGGTGGGGGGAAGGTGTTTTAAGATTTAGTTTTTATTTCTCATTACCCTACTCTGATTTGATTGGTAACTAATAAAATTAAACTTTTTTCCCCAAGCTGAGTCTGTTTTGCCCATGACCATAACTGGTGAGTGATCCCTCCCTGGCCTTGCCTTGACCCACCAGCCTTTCCTTGTAGTTCTCCTCCCCATACCACCATGGGAGGAGTGAGCGAGCGGCTGTGTGGTGCTAAGCTGCCGGCTGGGCCTAAACCACAACAGCTTCATAAACACAGATTACAACCTTTCCTTGAACTACAGGACACAGAGCAAGTCACCAAATTACACAGCCGGCTACTGAATAGAAAAAGGTTATTTGATCACTTCAGCTCCAATCTGTTCCGTGGTACTTTTCCCCAAGCCTTAAGCAGGCTGGATGCAGTAACCCATGTAATTGTGCAAACACGGAAACACTTTCAGAATTGAGCGCCTGTTGAATAAAAAACTGACAGTACATGCCGGATTCCCCAGATCAATTAATGTTAACAAGCAACATGTCAGAGATCATCCCAGGGATCAGAAGAATGACTAAAATAAAACGGAACACGCACATGAGGAGACATAATTACACCACAGTCATGGGCTGAATGAAGTCATAAAAAAGCTTCTTGCCAATGAAACTATTTAAAAACTATTGCAGGCTATATGATTGAGTTCTGGCACTCACTGCTCAACAACATCAATAAAGCACTGAAAATTACAGTTGATGTTTCTGAATGTGGACTTTCAGACACAGGAATACACGGCCAAGTAGGAGATATGAATTGTCCATGAAAAAGCAGTACAAAAATGGGGCTATTTTAATAAAAATGGACTAACACACAATTTCCACACCAGAAAATTGCTTCTCGGAGATGCAACTGTAGTCTGCGTTGTAGTTCAGGAAGACAATTGCAAATAGAAGAACGTAAGACATACCTATAGGGGTAAGAAAGTTTGTAATCACATTAACAATTTTTTTTGTTTTAGGACAGATGTAGGAGCTATGACACGTGGCAGATAAATGGAACAGGAAAAGGTAGACAGCTGGAAACGTCAGTTTAAAGAAGATAAAGAGAATATCAAAGCTCTCAGAAACAGGCCTTCAAAAAGGGAAGAACATCTATACATGGACACAAGTCAGAGGGAAAAAAATGCAAAGGTAAGCAAGTCAATGACTTTGTACAAGGGAGAGTATGGATTGTTTCAACCTTTCCCCACACACCCTCCCTCTCTCCCTGTAATTAATATGCGATTACAATTACAACTTCATACCACAGCAGAAAACACCTCTGATACAGACTCTTGTGAGCTCTGACCTCTTGATAGCTGGTCCACAGGCACTGCCATTTCACCAAGCTAGGTTGTTTATTTAGTTTTTTTACATGTAACTTCCCTTCTGCTTAAAACCCTTGATAGGAGCTGACAGCCTTTCCGAATGCCTCCCCACACTAAGCAGCGAGGTATTTTACCCCACTTGTTTTCTTACTTCGATTTATTTTTCATGTATGTGTATGGCAGGGTAGGCAGGAATTCGTGAAGTATTGCTAAAGCCTCCAAAAGTCCTCTGAAACACAGAAGGTAACCATTTCAAAGTTAACACCCACCCTCCAACAATGTGTCAGCTTTTTCTGCTCCTACCTACTTTCCTGCAGACAACTAAACCTGTTCCAAGGTTAAACTAGGAGCTGCTATATTCTCCATATGAATGTATGTTGGCTGAAGTTCAAACCCTCTCCAAAGGGGACGTATGTAATCTGATTTTTGAAAAATAAAGCCCTGGACATTGAAAAAAAGATAATTCATCTCTCTAACAAATTGTTCCTGCACAGATTTGAAAGATGGTGATATAGTTTCAAGATTTCTTTATGGACTTGTTTTCATTTTGCTCTAGGGCCAGTTACTGAGTAACTTCTTTCCAGAATCACTGGGACCACTGCTGGAAACAGAAAAATCACTACACTGATTTTGAGCGGAGATACAACTTGCACCCACAAGTAACAGTCACTCATCAGGATACCAACATGACCCACACCCTCAGAACACAATTAAGACAGTATTTCTTGGCACAGACAGAATTCTTACTTATTGCTAAATATTTGAACTACAAATGCGAGGTGGGAAAGCATCAGAAAAACATACTAGACAGCAGTACAAGCAGCCCAGTCACTACAAAAAAACCTGTGTAGACAACCAAAAAGCCATTAACAAATACTATGAAAATCAATGAGGTAGCTCTGCATAAATTCATATGCTGCTGTCTGAACAGTAGAACAGAAAAGCCCAGGTCCTTGCTGAAAAGCATTAATAAGCAGAAGACATGCCCATGCTGGTGTGTAGTTCAGCACCTTTCTGGTTGTGCTTCATTTTCCAAAGATTTCTTACTTAAAAGTGTTGGAAGATAAACAGAAGACACCCATTTTAGACACAGAGATCAGAGACAACTGCTTTGTTAGTAGTACACAAACCCCCTCAGACTCCAGCCAAAATTCAAAGCCCATTGAAGCAAGCACTGTAAAAAGGAACTGGAAGATCTAAGGAAGCTGCAGTCTATGTAAGAAATCAGGATAGAGAAAGGCTTTGCTTCCTTTTATCAATGAGATGTAGTAAGATTCAGTTTTTTTGAAACAGCAAGGCAAACAAGTGAAAATAAGAAACCCAACCAAACTGCTCATCTCAGAGCACAGTGCTATGCAGCTATTCCAACAGAACTGCACACAGCAATAGTTTCACCAGAGAGATGGCAAAAAGGAAACAGAAAGACAACACAGAGTTATAGTAAGTCATAAAAGTTGAATTATATTTTTTTCCAGTATTTGTAATACCAAGAGTGCCCTGCCACTGTCATCTACCATCATAACAGATTATTACCCCACTCCTAGACATTGTGGGCCTAATCAACAATTTTGCCTTGATTACAAGCCACTGGAGGTCTAAGAATTTAACAGATTTGAACATACCAAATGCTTCAAGTAATAGCTAAAAATATTGTTCTTTAAATTTCATTTTTTTATATCTTATTTACAGCTTGAAACCTCAGCAACTTTGTTCACTGCTAGCATTATCAATCAGACAATACCTGACATTAAAAAAATAGTTGCAGATTCATAGAGGAATGTTTTCTTTAGTGGAAGAACCACACTCTTCTGCTATTTCTGTGCCAGAAAGAAATATCAACCAACCAAAACTTGCTTTTTTATCAAGTCCAGCTAAATCTATTCAGAAAAAATCAAGACAGAATTGGAATCCTAACCTGTCTTGCCACGACCCAAAAGAGGAAAGTGAAGTTATTGGGTGGAAAGACCAGAATGACTTATTAGAATGATCAGAACCGTTCAGCTTGTTCAAAACCCACAGAAGTCAAGCTACTGCCAATTTGTCTTTGCCAGTGTTTTAGCTGAAGAGTTAAAACAAACTAGGAAAAAGATGCTACATGGAAAATAGACCTAATGGGATTATTCCCTGAGACTCTAAAAACAAAGGGATGCTTGAACAACAATAACTTAAAAAACAATAGAACACCAAGTGCATTAATTGAGCCATTCCTGAAATACAGCAGAAAAATTACTCACACTCTCATCTGTGGTGATGACGTTCAGGACACTGTCACTTTTTTTACAGTTAACATAATTCGGTAGTGTGGCCTGTGGTAATGGGTACGAAATCTTATAGAATCCCACCATCCTTCTGTCATACTGTTTCACTGATGATCTCACCACAAACATCTTAAAATCTAAGACAGTCTTATATACATTCAAGAAGATCAAACACTTGGAATCTCCTCTTCAATTTTCAGTCTTTGTACAAAATAATTCAAATAATTATATGAAGCTTTCAAACTTAAATCTTCCCATCTTCAGCAATAAGCATCAGCCACCTATTTCTGATCTGTCTCACGTTTGGCTTGTCTTATGTCTGTTTGTCTTTATTTATCAATAGGGAAGAATAAAACCCTAGTGAAAATAAAGTTTATGCAGACGCTACTTCAGAGCAAAATAAAAATAAAGTATTTAGAGAACACTCAACCACTGTGCATATGCTCAGCTCAATGATTAGAAGATATTTGTATGAAGGCCCAAAGATTTCCTGTTCAGCCATGTACTCTATACTATGAAATAATTCAGAGATACATAAGGAATCTCTCAGATGCTTCATTTTACATGACACTACTTGCGAAGTTCTAATCTCAGCAACCTTACCACTATTCTGGTGAGGACATAGAAAAAGCAGTATACAAGAGACCTAAAATGTGATGACTACACATGGGAAGAAAATGGGAATAAAATAGGAAGTGTTCTGAAATGTACAGCTGTAACCTGGCTTTGCTTGCAAGGAAATGACATCAAGACGATGCCAGAAGCACATTAAGACCTGGAAGTCAAATCCTCAAAGCTTAGGAAAAGGCAGAGTTTGTTCATTTGTATACACACAGAGCTTTTATTTACAAAACTATTTTGCCCTCACATCCACAGCATTCCTGTCTCATTAAAAGAACAAGGATAGAGGATGACTGCTACAAGAGTTTTCCCCCCCACCAAGACTACATAAAAACCAAGGGAAACCCCCTATTCTTTTAGCCTTTTATGCAGACAATAACTTCCAGGACAGAAAGGTTTCCTCTGAGGGTGACGCCGATTACCAAGTTCACTCCTACCACTGCCAGTGCAGAGTTGACAGATTTGCCTGTGATGAACAAGGCAGTAAGGTGCTCTGACTCCAAATCTGAGTTCATTGCAGCTCTATTCTGGCCACTGAATGAGGACATTGACAAATTCACCTGTTCTTCAAAATATAAGCACTGCTAATGTCAGCATTTCCTACGCTTACGAGGCCTCATTCTGCAGCCTCCAAACAGTTCTTTACAGGGAGAAGCAGTACTAGAATTTTAAGTGTCTGTCCAAACGCTTACTATAATTGGTTGGGGGAACCAGAAATTTATTTACTGATAGAAGTTGATTCTTTCTTCATAAACGTTCCTACAGTTCAGAACTAACCACTTGCCTGCCCACATATTTCCGCATTCTGCGCCCTTTTCCAAAGATAGGGTTTTATTTAACTCGGAGAAGCCAGAAAATTCCTTAAACTCATCTTCAAACACAAAAACTTATGCACAGTTTACACAGTTCTCGTGGCTATTGCATTTTAGGGTATTTCAGAAGTAAAAATACAACAGAATTTTATGCACAAATGATATATGGTCAAGAAGAATACAGACTCCCAATTCCAGATCAAACGTACAGTTGGCAGTTAAAATGAATTGTATGCACAGATACAGAAAATCCTCCAAGTTACAGCTGAGACCCAGAGATGAAAGCACATTTCACCCTCTAGGTCACAATCCAGCAAGGCATTTAAGCATGAGAGCAGCATCGTACAATTGAGTAGTCCCACATAATTCAGTTGCACGTGGCGTATCAGCGTAAGTACATTTAAGTGCTTTGCTTTATTTAAACTGCAGCTATCAGAATACAAGTCATGTTACGCTCGACTTTGTTTCTTGGGTTTGTAAACTATTATCTTAGAGACTTCAGAGACCTTTTTATCTTTTAAAATATTCTGACCTGAACTGAGAACCAAGATGTTTGCAGTAAAGAGGCTAATGTACTTTCTCCTCTACGCATAGACTGCTAGCATTTCTCTACATTTCAATATTGAAACCTGATTAGCCAGTTTTGGTTTTTCCTTTGTATGACTCTTAGATGCTCTTTTTCTAGCATACAGCTATAAAGTTTACATGCTAAACAAAAGAAGTGTACTTCATTGGAACTATCTGTAGATGAAGGAAGTTTTTACGCTGTTGTTTTAGTCACATATAAACACCTTTTTAGAAGAGCTGTTAAAAAAATCCAAGCAACTGTTTCGCATATTTGTAAACACACTCTGTTTTGTAGATTTCAGTAGCAAGCTGCAACATCCATTAATTAATTTTACTGGTACGTGACAACAAAAAAATAAAGATGAACACCCAGTAAAACAAAGGCTTGTTTGGTTTAAACACAAACTGAAATTAAAAAAAAAAACACAAGAGACTTGACAGACATCTGTAACAGCATGTGGTTTACATAGAGCTGAGTTTAGCATAGAAATATAGAAGAGATAGCGTTATCTCCTTGTAGCTTCTTTATGTTACTCCTGTTGCTGTCTGACTGTGAGGGAACAATTTAGGATTTATTAAGTTTTAGTATTGCTAGAGTAAATCATTATGACTAGGAAGAATGTTTATACCAAGGAAATTGTAAGAGGGGCAGGAGAAGAAAGCAACTGTGATGCCATGGGAGTGAGTAGGCTGGTTTTTGTTCCTGGACAGAGGTAGTATCCCACTGAGTGTTACTGGTGTTAAACCAATGCTGTAAGGTCTGCTCTTCTATATTTCTATGCTAAACTATCTGTAGATGAAGGAAGTTTTTACGCTGTTGTTTTAGTCACACCACAGAACAGCTGAAATACGCGAATACTTCTGAAAACAACGTTTTTATGCACTGGCTAATGGAGTATATATAAAATGCTACAACCCCCTCACATTTTATACACATTCCCTGGATCTTCTAAACATCCTAACACCACCTCTGTTTTTTCAGGGATTTCATATTGTTTACATGGGACTTTAAACTTTGCAATTTGCCATTCTTTCAATGAAGAGCACCGTAATTAACCATATTCAAATTTTACAGAAGTTTATTTATCCTAGTATTAACTGAAATGTGGATCATGTGACTAGAACTACAGAGATCAGTAACAAGCCAGTAACAAAGTAGTATCCAGAAAGAGCTTAATTTTCAAAAGAACAAATGAGACTACAGGTGGCATCATTTAAAAGCAGTTACGGATGAAACACCAATGTTTTAATAAAATGTCAAAGGGAGGTACAATTTATGAGAAAAGAGGAGCAAAAATTACAAAGAGCCGCATGCAATAGTAAGAATAAATGTTTGGCTCGGGTGTCGCCATGCTAAGCCACTACTGTCTTGATTTCAAACACTGTTATTCAAGTCTTTAAAATGAGTTGCAGATTTGCAAACACAAAATGCATACCATTATTTTACAGTACTTCCCATTCCAAAACTTGCTCGTTTAATAACACAACCCACATTATCCAATCACTTAATTGCAATGCAGTTCCGCTTAGCCAATTACGTTAAAAAAAGAGTATTTTTACATCAGAACAGACCTGAATATGCAAAAATTAAAGGCACGGGTAATGTCATTATTTTAGTAAGAAATCCATTATTGTTGAATGAGTTATATTTAGGTCATCTTGTGAGATCATCTGCTTTATATTCCCTATTTCTACTAAAAAGGAAAAGTGCAATAAGATCTCTTATTGACAGCTGCATTCAAAAACATACCAGTTACATAAGTTTGCAAATTACACTGTGCCAGAGTTAAATATCTAAGCATTTTAACGACAGTTCTTAAAATGCTATCTCAGCAAGAATGACTCAACTTCACTGCATAAGCTGCTCTCCAGATAAGAAGCAACTAGCTTGATTTTATAGAAAAAAAAAAAATCCTTTTTTGTATTCTTCTTTAATTCAAATTGCACCAAGTTAGTTCTGCTTGTTTAGACCTGTAAGCTTCACCAGTCATTTGGCATTTCCATCCCTCCTCCTCGGTTTCAACAAAAGTATCTCAAGCTTACTTATAGACAGTTAAGTAAATACTTGGGAAACAGGTATAGTCTTCTACTGTACCTCAAGGGGAGAGATTTACCAGACAACCACCAACCAAAGGACTAAACCTATAAACCAGAGCTAGGCCCTGTCTGTATACAAGAAAAACATGGCTATGCCAGAACAGCGTGAGAGTACAGACCAGCTCTCTCCAGTACAAGCTACATTTATCATGGGGTTTTATCAGGTATCTGTGTCTGTGAGGAAAACACTAACAACTGGCACAATGCATCAGCAGGTCTTTTACTCTTAGCCCAGTCTCGTATACAAAAGGTAGACCCAGAAACACCGGGAAGAGAAAAACTTTAGGAGCAGCTGTCCCTGCCTCAGGAAAAAATGCTGGTACACCTATCAAAGCTGCTCTCCTTCAATACCTTTCCTTTGATTGCTACTTTGATTGATTGGATAAGTAAAACATAAAACTTCCCCGAGCCGTGTTTTTTCCTCCCATCCCCTGTCTCTGATGTTATTCATAGAAAAACTATGAATAGTAACAGAAGGGAAGTTATCAGAGAAAAGATGTGGGTAAAACTTGCACAATTCTCGGTCATTTAGCAATTCACACAAGGTCCTGAGTTAACAGCAGCCGTCTTGCTTTAATTTCACTACTGCTTCAGCCACCTAACCACTCAAACAGTGCATGAGCAGGCTCAGGAAAGTGCTGCACAGGCTCACATATGGAAAGTAATTTCCTAGAATCACAAGAGTTAGAACTTCTATTTTATAAAGTGACTGTACTTACTCTGATGTTAAAGATCACTATCCAAGGAAAACATATCACCTACCTCCAAAACCTACTGCTCTCAGGATCTAAAACTGCTTTCTGCTTAAAAAAAAAAAATTCCTTTGTATGACAGAGGACCTTCAACCTCAATGTTACCACACAGGCCATCCGAATGACAGCACTTTCTCGGCTGACAAAAGGTACAACTCAAAAATACATTAGTTCCTCACATGAATTACTGCAAACCTCAACATTAGTTTTGCAACAACGAAATTTTGCCATACACACGGCAACACTGAAACATTTTAACCTTGCTAAATAAACACACATACCCAGGGAAGAGCTGTCTACAAAAAGCAATTCTTCTGAAACTATTAACCTGCAGCCTGTCTTAAAACTGTATTTCATCTACTGTAATACAAGCTAATGTAATAAAAAAGTTAGACTTATGCTCAGAACCTCTGGCATTTAAGATGCAAGCCCAATTTTCCAGTACATCACCAGACAACTTTTTAAAAGTAGAGAGAAGAAAACGCTCTCCCCAGTTAACAGGCACACTATGACAGATCACAGATCGTCGGCGTAACCTTTGCTCACATTGTTTTCAAAGGCAGCGAAATCTCTCTCAAACTTTAAACGCCAGAAAGGCATTGGCAAGGGAAAACGGCCCGCTGCATAATAATGTCACTATTTGGGGAGTGCTTGATGCTCCGACCCTCGCTAGGGTGGGGTGCTATATAAATAGATGCGTAGTTGTTTTTTTTTTTTCCCAGTGCCGTGCCCCAAGCGTTTGGGTGGCGATGGGAGAGGAGGCTGTTTATAGCCATTATTAAATGAACTCTGAATCGGCCAAGCAAAGGCAAGAGAACTGGGGGGAGGGAAGAAAAGGAAAGCTGCTGCTACCTGAGCCAGGCCCAAATCCCTCTGCTCTCCCTCCTCTTCCTTTTCTTTTCCCATACCCAGCCCCAAGGGGCTGCCGTGGCACCCCCCACCCTTTTGCCAAGGCGCCTGCAATGCAGGGGCTGCGCGGCCAGGCCACCTTCAGCCCCGGGGCGGGGGGGGGGAAGGTGTGCTCCCGGCAGCAGCATCCCAAGCAGGCTCGCACCCGCGCCGCCCACCCCCCCCTTCTGATTTCCCTCCTCGCCGCCCCGACCTGGTACCAGCTGCTCCCGCCGGGGATGGCGCCTCGCTCCTCACCCGGGCTACCGGAGGGACGGGGCCCCCCCTCCACCGCCACCCCCTCTCCCGCGGAGCTGGGAGGGAGCGCAGCCCCCGCGCAGGCCACCCCCGCTTGTTTACAGGCCGCGCGCGGCCGCGGCCCTCCAGCGCCCCGGCGCAGCCCAGCCCCGCCGCCGCCCCCTCAGCCCGGCCCGCCGGAGGCCCCGCACTGCGCAGCGCCACTTACCCGCCCCGGCCGCGGCGGACGGCGCCGGCTGTGGCGGGCAGGGCCCCGCTCCCAAAGGTGCGTGGGGGGCAGGGAGGCCGGGGGCAGGCGGGGACGTCCGCGGTGGGGCCGGCGGCGGGCGGGCCGGCCGGGGCAGAAGGGGAAGGAGGGGGAGCACCCGGCTGGCGGCCTCGCCTCAGTTCATTCACAGGCAGCGGCTGTCGAGGGCGGCTCTCTGCCCAGGGGGAGCCCAGCGCTCATCTCGCCTCCGCTCCTCTCCCCCCTCCTCGCTCGCCGCCGGCCCCCCCGGCCCCCTCCCGCCCGCCCGAGCTCCGCGCCCACTCGTGCCGCGCCGCGGAGCGCCGCCCGCTACCCCCCCTTCCCCGCCCGCCTCTCGCGCAGACACACGCACTGCGCCGCCGCTACCGTCTCCTCCTCTATTGCGCAGGCGCGCCGCCGCGCGCACCTCCCAGCCTGCCGCCCTTCCCCTCCCCCGCCACGGCCAACGCGCGCGTGCCTCAGGGGAGGGGAGGCGGCAGCGAGTGCGCGCGCGCGCGCTTCCCCTTCCCCCTCCCCCCCCCCCCCAGCTTCGCCCTTTTCCTCCGCGCGCCGGCGGCGCGTGCGCACGCGGCGGCCGCCCCTCCCGTTGTTATAAAAACCCCAGAACCCAACACGGCTCCACCGGAACGCGACAAACGCCGCTTTTCGGGGCAAGAACCCGCCCATGGCGGAAAGGGCGGGATCCCCGGATGTCGGGGCCGCAAAGGGGGGCGGGGGGGGGGGGGCGGCGGCGGCGACGGCGACGGCTGGGGGCGGAGCCCAGGCCGAGCAGGGGTATTACATCACCATTCCCCCAGCTGGGCTGTACTGGGCGTGCGCGGAGCGCGTGGGCGAGGCACGCGCCTCAGGTGCGGGGGGGTGGTGGGGGTGGGTGAAGGCGTCGCGGCGCCGCCCCGTTCCTGAGGGGAGAGGCGGCAGCGGCCGCACGGCTCCCGCTCGGGCAGCCGAGCGGAGGGAGTGGGTAGGGGGCCGGGGCTCCGGCCCGAGCAGCCGTAGCGACGTGTCTCGTCTCCTTGAGAGGGTGATGGAGGCGGAGAGCTGCTCCTCGTCTTGCTGCTCGGCGGGGGCAGGCGGAGGGAAAGCCCCGCACCCCGTCCCTAAAGCCGCGGGCAGGCGCGCGGCCGCAGCGGCGCGCTGGGACATCCCCCACAGCCCCCCCACCCCGGTAGCCCCGCCGGCTTCCCTGCCAGGCACAGCGGCTGGCAGAAGCAGCGGATTACCAGTAATGAACGCATAATGGGCTTAATAATCGCATGATTTTCAACTACCCTTTGATGCAGGCTGGCTTGTTGACAGAAGGGGCGAGAGCGTGCTGAGGGAGCGACCCCCCCCCCCGGCAAACGCAGAGGACAGGCCGTCGGACAAGCCCCGTTTGTCTGACGGGGGGAGGATGCTCGAGGGAGGCTGTGGTGGGAGAGAGGGGACCGGGGGGGAGGGTTGGGAGTGCGGCTGATTTCAGTAAACCGGGGTTAAATCACAGGGCTGGGGATTTCTGAAGGCGCAGTGGATGCGAGAAGGAATGCTTTTAACGGGAGGATTAGGGGTGCGTGGTAGTTGTGAGGCTGTGAAGAAGGAATTGTCCGCAGAGACACTGGAGAGGGCTCGGGAGGGGTGAAGTGGGTACTTAGCTAAAGAACCGGGAAGGTTGTCTGCTTTGCATGGTTTCCGTCGTTAACAGCAATCGGGGCAAACTGCCGTGCGTGAAGGTTTCCCTAAGCCGAATGTCTGGAAAGCCCTCAAACGGCTGGTTCTGCTCCCCGAGCCGCTGGAGGCAGCGATCAGCGTGTGCCGGCGGCTGAAGGCGGCCGCTGAGGGCTCTCGCGCGGATCAGACCTACAAAACCAGCAAAGCCTTACCCGGGGAGAGCTAAAAAAGCTGTAACAAATACAACAGGGCCTCCCCGTCACAGATAAACTGATGGTGTTTCTGTCTGATTACAAAATCTCCGGTTTCCATTGCTGACTGGTATGTTTGGAGCCCATCTCCCAGTGTTCACCCTAATCCCAATGTTAGCGTGATACTGAAGGTGGTGCTCAGCGGGGTGTTAACTATTTCTAGGCCTTTGAACTGTAGTGAAATGCGGCAAAATTTGTTGGTGGAAACAAACCTTTAGGGAGATTTAAATGAAAAATGTTCTTACAATATGTCACGGGGGGCAGGGGGGGAGCAGAGTATGTGTAGCGTGTTCCACAATGCCAGGGAGATTTTGGAAGGTCATGGAGTACTTCCTGCAATCTTCATCAACGCTATTTTGAATTTCCTCTTGGTATCCCAAGATAATTAGTACAATTTTGATGCAGCTCAGATTTAAAAACTTAATCCCTTCTCCCCCCCAAAACAACAAAACCCCTTCTGCAGTATACAGACGAGGTAGAGATTATGCAGACTTGTTCCTGCAGGCAAGTGCCATGCTACTTAACCTCTGCACTTGAACATAAATTTAATTTTTCACCTTCTCCTCTGTAGTAACTCTCTCCGAACACTTTGCATTACATACGACTGTGGATTTCGTTTAGACGCTGTTACCTACAGCTGTGTTTTTGTGTGGGTGGTTGTTGTTGGTTTTTCTTTTTTGAATGAAAGTGAACAAAAACATGGCCCAGCTTTTTTTTTTTTTTTGTGATGCCCTAGTTTTAAGCTGCAGGAATGTAGTGACAGCAGAGAGTTTGCTGCTGTCATTTTCTATTTATATGTTTTTCTTGGGAAATTGGATGGAGTCAAATTACCACAGTATTTTCTTAAAGTGTAATTTCTATTTGGTTTGCTAGTTTTGCCTGGCCTGTTGTACTGACAATGGTAATAAATATTTACAAGAAATTCAAACATCACGTTTAATTAGGATAAAACAGCTGTGTGTAAGGGATGCCTCGACTATGCGTATTTGTAGCTGATGAGACTACATCTCCCAGCATACAACTCCCTTTTCTTTTTAGCTGTAGCTCAAGATGGGATACAGCTGATTGGGACCTGTAGTCACTACAGTCATTAGCACCACAGTCGAGGAGGCACTAATAAGGACCTTTGTGAAACTCTTTCAACATTGCATCATAAACTGTAACTGAATTATTGAGAAGACTCGTATTTAATTGTTTGGAACAATAGATTTTTATTAGCATACTTTAAATGATGTGCTGGTCCACGGGATATTTTTAGATAATATTTTTAGAAGATTTTCTCTGCTTCCTGTTACAGCTTTAAGAAGGTATTTATATAGATGTTATTTGCCAAGAGTATTTCTTAAAAAAGGCTACGTATCTAAATAAAGAGATATTTACCACCTGGGCACACTTGGTTATTGCAGGCAGGAGGATGATTTTGTCCAATGTATTCATTGAAACCGTCAATTTAGAAAATTCCACGCTTTGTCCAATGTTCCAAGTGACATCATTTCCCATAAAAAGAGACTCTGGGACTGCAGTTGCTGCTGGGATCACATGGCAATTTAACTGCATTTCGGAAGTGGTTTCCGTCATAATAGCCTTACTCTGTAAGGGCCTGCTGTAATCTCTGCGTGTTGGTATTGCCCAATGCTCCTTTTGAGTCTTTCAGTTTGAATACCAGTAGGGTTAAACTACTGTTATTATAAGGTATATCATAAGGTATCCGAATTTTGTCGGTATGCTCTTTAAAGAGGGAACATTTAGTACAAATATTAACTGTTGTGTTGCATGATTTAGATTTCTTCATTCCCCAGTGAAAAGCTGCCTTTCAGTGCCTGGCATGTAGGTTATTCAAAAGG
Organism: Rhynochetos jubatus; assembly: GCA_027574665.1. Lineage (NCBI taxonomy): Eukaryota > Metazoa > Chordata > Aves > Eurypygiformes > Rhynochetidae > Rhynochetos > Rhynochetos jubatus. The sequence continues at coordinate 138,943,304 of CM050648.1, read as the reverse complement.
TCTGGAAAGGCAGAGCCTTTTGGTTTCAGCTTCCCTTACTTGCTGTCCCTGTTTTGTTCGCTGTCTACCACATGTATTTGATGCAGACGAGAAACAGTGTATTTGAAGTTACTCTGAAGTCTAAAAAGCTGGTAGACTGTGGGGTTTTGTTTGTTTGGACTAAGATTTGTATCACCTAATGACACTCATCTAAATATTAGGCGTATAATCAGGCTGTTGTCCAGGCTGTCTTGGTTCAGCGGCGGGAGACAGGCAGTTCCAAATGATCATTACTCCTATGCTTACGCTGGTGTCTAAAGCAGGTTGGGCGAGTTGCTGCTCGAAGGTGACTTTTTCTGTCTGATGGTTTCTGTGACTATGGAAGAAGCTGAGATGACCACATAGATTAGACCCTTAATTTTTAGATGGCTAAAATTAATTACCTGTGGTGATTAAATGTTATCTAATAGAAATCTTAATGTGAATGACACCTGTGGCCTGCAATATTGTGATCTTGAACTTGACAGAACTTTATAGTTGACTTATGAAGTACTGATGCCCAGCTCCTCTCCAGTGAGCTGTACCTATTTTTGGAACCTACAAGCTGGATGACTGTGCTGCAGGCTTTACATCGTCTTGGTACTATTCCTGCAACACCCTGGTGTGATGACATCTGTAGGTATCTGCTCGGGCAGCTGTGCCATTGGGAACTCCATAAAATGCCAGTACTGTAGCTGTGGTTAATAATCACATGATGTTTAGATCGTCGAAAGTGCACACCTAGGGTGTATCCTGCATCCAAACTGAATTTATCCAAAAGATGTCACAAAGACTTCAGCCTTTTGAATAACAGGAGATGCAGCCGTCCCACACTCTTAAACTGCAGCAGTTCTGATTTAATTCGGTTTCTGCTAGAGTTTTGAGAAGTGCTACACAAACTGCCCCACTTTGGCCCCTCTGAGCTGAGATTTATGCTTCCCTGGCAGCTTTTTAAAACAACATTCAAACAGTTAGGATATTCTCAATCAAGCTAGTAATTTTCAATCTACAAAATTAGGTATAAAATTATTAGGCATTCCAATGTGGTTTTCTTATTCTAGCTGTAAGAGAAAGGAAGTAATGCTCTGTCCTGAGTTTTATTTTTCTGTTGAGAATTTCCTGATGGAAGTAACCTGCAATTCAGGAAAATCAGCAAAAGCAAAATATCAATAGAGGTAAAATCCTTTTATGCTGAAAATTAATATAGAATATTGTTATTATTTTTGTCCCTCCACTTTTCTCCTACTTTCTTGTATGTGAAATATGGGGAAAGCACAGCACCTCCCAATATCTTCAAAAGTCTGAAGTAAGATGGCAAAAATCCAGGCAGCTCAGGAAGATGAATGCAGTTTACTAAGGTTTTCAGAGCTCGTCTTTGAGTCACCCACATTCCACATGATTCCTGAGCAAATCTCCTATCTGCAGCAAAATGTCACTGGAGACCTGGTGGCCAGGAGTATTTGCTTTTCATGTGAAATGGGAAAATTAAAAGGAATGTCAATATAGTCTACAAGCATTTTAAAGAAAATTAAAAATGTGGGGAAAAAACCCCATTTAAATATTGATTCCATCCTCCCCCCCACTTTAGAATCTTAGCTGCCTCAGTGGTTGAAATGGAGAAGTCTTGCTTGAAAGCCTGTGTGTGTCCTGACTTGTTACATAAAAAGGGTCAAAACACACATGTTTGAAGAAGTGCTGGCATGGCATGCCAGGGTGTGCCGATTGCGCTGTCTACTGGCTTCACGATGGTATGGTGGAAACGGGCTCATTGGGACCACCTGTGTTACTCTTTGGCATAGAAACCTCGAAACAGCTTAAAGCACCCTTCGTAGAAAACCTAGGTTGAAGTAGTCTGAAGGCTGGGTCGAATTCACACAGAACAGGACTCCAGCCCAGATACCTCTCTACAGTTCTTTCCAACCTGAAGGGGATACGCTACTGAACGTTCATCTGTCAGTGGTGAACGCTTGCCATGTCTTTGTGTTCAGTTGCTGGAAGTTTAATTTTCTTGATGAGACCTTCTTTTGCTGTAAGACAAGCTGCGGAGTAGAGAACCACCAGAATATTTTCTCAGCTAGGCTTTAGCCTATTCCGTTCGTTAGATGGTTCTTCTGTTCTAAAAATGTGAGGGTATATGTAAGTTGCCCTTTTCATTCGCCATTAGTAGTCCGTGCATGAAGGCCTGTATCCTCACTGAAGTCAGTGACAAAGCTTCCATTGACCTCAGCATTGCAGGATCAAACCCTTAGTCATTAGCATGTTGTAAAAACGGCTGTTATCCCAGCCAATGTTAATGGGCCTGCCCACAATTGTCAGTTGTTTAACCTAAAATTTAGCTTAGCAATCACAGCTAAAATTACATGTCAGACTGCTGATGCATAAGAATACTTCATACCAAGTCATCGAGAGTCTATGATGCTCTTAGAGTTTTATAATTATTAACATTCAAGCAAGAGATTCTGAAATTAGATAGAGACCGGAATTTCCAGATGTGAAGGAGATTAGTTCTGATGAGAGGATAAGATTTATAATCTATAAACTCCATTTTTTTGTATTACTAGTCCTTTTCTTCTTTCAGTAGCTGTATCTCGTTGCCTTCTTCATACAACCAAACACAACGTACTTTTTGATACGTTCACTCATATAAACCTCTTCAATCAGTTGTCTCTTTTAACAAGCCTGGTAGCTGGGAGAAGCTGAGGATATAATTTTTTTCATGTCAGTTAAACTAAAAGCAACATGTCAGATTCAAATAGCCAAGGTGTGGAGATATTTGGAATCTGGACGTTGCTAAGTATTTTGCAAAATAGGTTTTACACAGTACCAAGGATTCTGGAGAGTCCAGGAGTCACAGGATAATCCTGTTCTGGAGCTGGAATTTGTTGCTTATGCCTTTTTCAGTTGACAACATAACTGAAGTTTAGATTTAGTTTCCTTACACAGGTGGTGAGGTGGTACGACTGTAAGGAGTGAAGACATTTAAGAGACACGATAAAAATGGATGTGAGATCACAAGCTGTGTGTGAGGGTTTTCTTAGGAAAGCAAAACAAGTAGTAATTTGGATTTTTAGCATTTTTATGACAACCCTCGCCCCTCTTCCTGATGGTGATGTTTTCTTTGGGTATGGAGCAGAACAAAATATTAGCAAAGCAATAAGGGCCATTATGAAAGGAAACTGCTTGTTGTGCAGTTCAAGCTCAGTTTCAGGAGGAGGAACCTATCAGGGAAGAAAAAATCTCATATTCCAGATCCCATTAGATCTTTTGTAGGATATTTATGTGCAAGCAATATGGTGCAGCCTCATATCAGAGTATTACTAAAAACATGGATGTTACCTGGAGATAATCCAAGTCTCCACCCTAAACACAAAGGTGTCCTTCCTTCTCAGGAAATTTCAGTTAATCCACTGTATTAGGTGTCCAACTATTTGAGAGATTTGGGAATGTGATTTCTTCTATGGATTTGAAAGATGTTTGTTTTCTTGCTTGTTTGCATTCATATCACTCATGAATTTATTAAGATAAATCCTAATATTTTCATTATATTTGTGTGTGTAAAGGCATACATTATCTCTTTACAAACATACTTTCTTTTTTTACATCTTTTTAACCTTTACAGGAATAATCAAAATAATTGGGTAGTACTTGACATTTATCCTGTCGTATTCTAATTAGTCTTTTGTTTTACTCTGTTTTATGTTCAAAATATGTAACGTTTGTAACCTTGTAAGAGATAAGAAGAAAAAAGCTTATTTTACAAAGATGAGAAAAATGATGAGGTTAAAAAGAGAAAGCATCGGCAATGTTAATTCACAGCAGTCTGCTGAAAATGGGATTGGAATCATTAGCTCACTCTACAGAGGTCACAAGATTGCCATTCTATGACATAAATTTCAATTAATATAGGCAGTGTCTCAACATGAAAGTAGCAGTTGACCTGAGCTGAACCCAAGCTAGATGAGAGGCTCATTACCAATAACAGTTAGCAAATAGAAATTTTCCTGCAAGTGCAAATGGAAAAGCAGAGTTACAGAGCGTCCGAACACTTTGTTCTGCTGCTAACTCTCTTAGTAGAATTTGTGAATACTTGAAGATAGCTGTTGTGGAGTGCTTCATTCTCATCTCGCTGCAAAAGCAACCTACTGAGAAACCCACAGGAAAAAACACCACTGCCCTGATGCGATTTCCAATGCTGTCTTCAAAAAACGAAGGTTTAGGATCGTTTCTGAACACGAATCCTAAAAGTGTTGAAGTTGATCCAATGCCTTTCAAGTTAAACTCAAGGTTCCTGCTGACCTCAGTGAGCCTGGATTGGGTTTAAATTTCTTTTTTGCTCGGGGAAGCATTAACACTGTCAAAATGACTTTCATCAGCTTAAGCTGGATTAATGATACAGTAGTCATTTATCATAAAATCATAGAATAATTTTGGTTTGAAGGGACTTCTGGAGGTCATCTAATTCAACCCCTGGCTCAAAGCAGGTCCAGCGACATGGGGTTGCTCAGGCCTTTGTCCAGCTGAGTTTTGAGTATCTTTGAGGGTGAAAATTCCATCTCTCTGGGATCCTGTTCCTGTGTTTCCAATCAGAACTTCTTGAGTTGTGATTTGTGTCTGCTGTCTCTTGTCTTGTCCCTACATACAGACATAAAGAATCTGCGGTTGAAGAGAGCAATAAAATCTTCCCTTATCCTTCTCTTTTACAGCTGAACAAAGATGGTTCTCTAAGCCTCTTCATCTAGGTGGCCCTCCACCGCACTTTCCCCAATATGCTGAAGAATTTACTTGTCCAGGAAAGGTAAGAGGAGGCTGCTTAGGTAGCTTTGATTTAAATACTTCTGGCTAGTACCTTGCCTGTTGCTTTGACATATAAATTGCTTTTTAACATAATTAAAAAACTCAGTTATGCAAAATAAAACATTACTGTCTTTGGCCACTCTCCTGAACCTCTCTGGGTTGACACCTGTGCTGCCATACATGGAAAGCTGATGGATCCTCAGCAAAGCACCTGGTCGCTAATGCCAAGTAAAAGTTGGCTTCAGGTAGTGCAATGGGTGAAATGCTCGTCAGATCACGTACACATCTTGGATTTGTGTTCCTGCAGACTCTAAACATCACTTCTTGCAGCATGCCATCCTGTACCCTTCAGAAGAACAGGGACAGCTTCCTGAGAGACCCACATCTGCCTAATCCTGGGCAGTGCAGGAAACATTTTCAGATGTTGGTAGTAGTTAAAGCAGTCTTAGAGCTACTTCTCCTTGGGTTTGGTTACCGGAAAGGGACTGTTGGAGTACCAGGTGCACTAAACATACCCTCTCCCAACACCATCACGTCCTATCTGTCAGTTGATTAAGAAAGCACTACAGTCTGATTTTTCTGTCTGACATCCAGGGATTTTCCCAGATGAATAATTAGATCAGCTCTCTGTTTTATTGTGTTGCTGGAATGGAAGCTAAGAGCTGATGTATCTCCTTTACCTCTCTACCTCATTAAAATATGTACTGTCTCAGCAGGACTACTGCCTATGACTTTTGCTAACCGAGATGCACAGGAAACCCCCCATCCCCGGTAGTGTATGCTTCTAGAGCTCCTTACATAATATCTTCATTAAAATGCCAGTCACAGGGTTCTGCTAAGAGCCAGGTCAGGCTGCGATCAGCTTTTTAGGCCATGTTCACTTTTGGACTTTTTGCCTGAGAAATTCCACAGGTTCACATGCTTGATTATGCAATTATTTTCTTGAATTCATTAAAAATCTCCTCCCATGCTCAGTTTAAAGCTCCAAAAGTGATCTTCCTAATAATTTATATTCTGATAGTAAAACATTTAGCAACAGAAATTCTGATTTTTCTCTTAAAAAATAGTGGTTGGTAATGAAAATTCCGTGATATTTTGTGTTTTGCATGGGGAAGACCAGCAGAGGGTGCGAGAGAGAGAGAGAGGGAGGGAGGGAGGGAGCAAACCTCGTCCCAGATTTGTGCTGGAATGCTTAACAATACGTCTGTAAAAAAAGGAGTAAACTTTAATTTACTTATCTGATAAAACCAAAGAGGAATACATTAATGAAAATGAAGGGAAACTAACTGCCTTAGGAAAACTGCGCTATTAAGAGGCTGTCAAAGAAGTAGTGCTATTAATTAAGGAAAAGAAAAAAATTGGGGGATTAGGAAAGGGATTTTACTTATCTGATTCTGTCATTGGCTAACAGCTACTAGAGGACTGGCTCCCTGAAGTATCTTTTCATGGGGTTTGGGAGATATTCCCTCCACAAGCTATCTCTGTGTAAGGAGACGGAGGAAGAGAAAATCTTTGAGTGCGGGATGCCGAGAAGGTTCCTAATTTATGTTCCCCCATGATGGAGTTTGTTTCTGCTGACTAGAGCGGATGCTCAGGGAGACAAAGCTCTGCAGAATCAGCCTTTTGGACATCACCTCTTTTCTTCCTGCTATCCCTCACTTAATGTTAAATGATGTAAGAGAGAAAGTTTTCACTAGGTCCCTGTATGCATAGTCTTCAGTACCAGTGCAATGAGTGAGCCCACACAGAAAGAATCTTTCCTAGGTTAATTTAAAAAGATTTAAATTGAATAAATATTGGTTTATATATCTGTGTATATATTTGGAAAATTCCAAATGTGGAAAAGGTGGCACAAGTCTTTCCGTTGACTTTGGTGACCTTGTAACCCAGCCCAGGGTAACAGATGCAGAACGAGAATCTAAGAATCAAAACGTAAATATCAATGGCAATGTCTTCCTCTTCTTCACCATCAGGAGAGGCTTGTTCCATATGCAGAAAGCGAGAAAGCTTTTTTAAAGAAAACCATGAAATACTTGCTTTCCCTTACATAACCAGGTATGAGGTGAGCATATGATACCATATGATATGGCATGTTCAGGTATGTTTTAGCCTTTACCTAAAGCTATTCCTCTGAGGAAAAGTCCTACAGATATTTGTATCTTGACTTCTTCTAGTATTTCATTTGAATAATTATGAAGAATTACATAGTAGTAATGTCACACAAATGAAATAGCATTGTCATCAAATGGAGTTTTGTTCACTGCACCCGAACATGTTCTGTATTTCTGTTATTTATATAAACACAGGTGACTTAGGCATATGCCTTAACATAGCCTAAAGAAAGTGTGTTATGAAAAGGAAATGGATAATACAACTTAAGGACTCTGGGTTCCATCACTGTCCCATCATACTAAGCAAATCTTCGTATAAGTGGCCCATCTCCTGCAGAAAAGATTAGGGATTTTCTGGATTTCACTTTTTATTATTTCTGAATAAAAGTACTTTTAATGTCAATAAACAAGCAGAGAAGTCAAAGTAGTGTGGTCTAGAGGAATGAGCAGAGCTCAGGCAGTCCTGAATAAAATTCACCCTTACGTGAAGGACATATCTGGAACACTTAAGTCACATTCAAGTATCCAATGGGGCACTGAAGGAGACTTGATGTGCAGGAGCTCTTTGTCTGGAGACAAACGTTGTCCTTTGAAAAGTAACATGCCTCTTTTAAACAGATAAGAGTTAGTGCAGGTGTCAGTAAAAGCACTTTGCAAACAAAAAGCAAAGCCAAGCAGTTTATAATCTAATGGAAAAGTCATGATGTGAAATGTAGAAGAAGGGCAGGGCCCAGGCTGGCTGCAAGTGGCTGGGATCCCTGGAGTTTTATAGCTTAAAACAGGTGTGACACAGTGTGCTGGTTTGGGTTGGGACAGAGTTCATTTTCCTCACAGTGGCTAGTATGTGGCTATGTTTTGGTTGTGCTGAGAATAATATTGGTACCATACTGATGTTTGTAGTTGTTGCTAAGGAAGGTTTATGTCAAGTCAAGGACTTTTTCAGTTTCTGATACTGCACCTGCGTTCCTAGCTGCTTCTCTACAAGACGAGTAAGAAACTTCTCTGGGAAAAGAAGCTTGGAGGGGGACACAGGCAAGACAGCTGACCCAAACTGGCCAAAAGGGGTTTTCATGCCTTTAAACATCACGTTCAATATATAAGTTGGGGGGAGTGGGTCTGGCTTGTGCTCTCTATCCCTCTGGCTCTTGGAGGTCTGCATCTGTGGCCTCGCTGGCTCTCGGGCTCTGGCTTGGGCTCTCTCTGGTTGCTCAGGGACTGGCTGGGCATCAGTCAGCAGGTGGTGAGTGCCTGTATCATTTGACTTATTTTCCATTATTTTCATTACATATTACTATTAGTAGTAGTGGTAGTATTGCTAGTATTATTGGTATTGTTAGTATTACTAGTATACTTTACTAGTATAATTATTTTATCTCATTTATTTTGAATTATTAAACTGTTCTTATCTCAACCCATGAGTTCCCTTGTCTTTTCCTCTGATTCTCCTCCCCATCCCACTGAGGGACGTGGGAGGTGAGTGAGCGGCTGTGTGGTGCTTGGTTGCTGGCTGGGGTTAAACCACAGCACACTGGGTAGAGCGCAGAACATGGCTTTACTTCTTATATTGAGGAAATCCTCCCAGGGGACACCTCCAACAACCGGGAGTCATCTCCTTCTGTGTCTGAAGATGCTTCCTGTATTTGTCCTGTCTGTCTGAGTAAGAATTGTCTTGTCACTGTGTCTTTTTATATTACTACTCTGTATTTTTCTGTGGTGCTGTGTTGTTTTCAGGTGTTTTTCTACATAACTTCTTCTGAGGGAGGAAACAGTGAGATGTGAGGAGGAGAGAGGAGGAAAGAATGTTTTACTTACTAGCAAAGATACTTACGCAAGTCATTGTAACTGTTTAGTTAAGCAAACTCTAAGTTCAAATGGTGTAACTGTGAGTAAATCAATTTGTGGGCTTTCTAGTTCTGAGCCCAACTGGCCTGACCTGGTTTGTGTCTGTAGCTGGTGCCCCTCAGACATACCCCACATTCCTTGGGACGGTGTTTGTGAGCAAAGCCATACCACGGACCACGATAACAGTGTAAAGGTATGGATGATCCTGTGCCAGTGTACGACTCGTGTGGAGTGGCGCTGTTTGACTTACTGGTACACATGTAGTTACTCCGGCAAAAAAGCGATTCTCTGGTTTACCGTCTGTTGCTTGGGCACAGGTTGTAGTAAGCTGCAACGCAGTGGCCAGGAAGGCAGCACAAACTGTTTTAGTTGCTCTTTTCAAAATGGATAGAAGACACGGTAGTTCAATTTGCCCTAATTAGAACCAGACCCCAAGTTTTAAACTGATAGGAGCTCACATACAAAACCTTAACTAAAGAGACTGAAGTGAAATGGGTGCAAGGAGTAGGTAAAATTAAGGAGCGATTTGAAGAAAGAAAAGGTGAAAGTTCTTCCTTCAAGTCTGTCTAAGTGGCCTGAGTAAGAAGGCAGGCAGAAGGGGCTGTGTGGGAAAACCTGAGATTGAACAACGTGCTAAAAGCTGAAATGAGAGGAGATTAGAGTAGCTAGGAGTGCAGTGCACAAAAAATCAGAGACTTGAACTCCAGAAGGTAATTCTGATGCAGAAAGCAGACAGCTTCTGCCCTTGGTAAGCAATAGGAGAAATGTCACTGACACAGCCACAGCAGAATTGTACCTCAGATCAGCTTTGGATCAAAACGATTCCTGCATTTAAAGGCTTGAACAGATGTCCCTTACCTAGGATAAATATTTAAGTTTTCAGTAAATTTAGTTACAAAAGAGACAACATTTTCTTCAATAACAATTTGCAGTTAAAACAGATATACATTATTTCTTCATATTTTAAATTTCATATATCCACTGCCTGATCAGGCAGATCTATGCAAGCAGTATTTTTGTCACTCTGTTATGTTTACGTAGGACTGTCTTTGTCTGGATGTGGGTATGTTTGTCTCCTCTTCCAGCATCACTAAACCATATGGCATAGATAACACCCCGAAGCAGGTAGCACAGAGTCAAAACTGGCCTTACTTCACTTGCACTCATTTTGCGATGGATTCTCCATGAAATTTTGTTTTCCTAAACAAAGCAAAGAGCTTTTCTCCTTAGAAGCCGTTCTAATTTGCTCACAGTGGAAGAGGAAATACAGGAAAAGACAATATAGTGCTGCTCTACTTACTGCTATTAATTTTAATGTTATTGTACCTGCATAAATAATTTAATGAAGTAAGAGCATTATCCAAATCTGTGTTTTACACAGACACTGAACTAATCTCGGATAATTGCACTGGAGCGTTATTTGCTCTAACATGGGTCAAAGAAATTGCATCACAGTACTGTGGAAAATATTCACACCTGTGCTCTCACGGTATTACTACCAGGGCTGCCACCAAGTCACCTGAGGCCCACTTGTGAACATTCAAAGAGGAAGCACTTCACCCATAAATCTGTGAAAATTTACTCATTTTATAAAATCATTGAATCGCAGAATGATTTGGGTTGGAGGGGACCTCAAAGTTCAGCTAGTCCAACCCCCTGCCATGGGCAGGGACACCCTGCACTAGATTGGGGTGCTCAAAACCCCATTTTGAAAGATGGGGCACCTGCAACTTTACTGGGCAACTTGTGCCAGTGTCTCACCACCCTCACTGTAAAAGAAGTATTCCTTACGCCCAAACTAAATCTACCCACTTTCAGTTTAAGACTCTTGCCTCTTGTCCTGTCACCACAGGCCCTTGTTTGTTCTCATCTTTCCTGTAAGTGCCCTTCAGGTCCTGGAAGGGGCTATAAGGTCTCTGCAGAGTCTTCTCCAGGCTGAACAAGCCCAGTTCTCTCAGCCTTTCTTCATAGGAGAGGTGCTCCAGCCCTCGGAGCATCTTCGTGGCCTCCTCTAGATTTGCTCCAACCCTTCGATATCCTTCTGATGTTGGGGGCCCCAGAGCTGGACACAGCCCTCCAGGTGGGGTCTCAGGAGAGCAGAATAGAGGGGGAGAATCCCCTCCCTCGCCCTGCTGGCCACGCTGCTCTGGACACAGCCCAGGATGCGGTTGGCTTTCTGGGCTGCCAGTGCACACGGCTGGCTCATGTCCAGCTTCTCATCCCCCAGTACCCCCAAGTCCTTCTCTGTAGGGCTTCTCCCAATCCATTCATCCCCCAGTCCCATTGTACTTTTGCACAAGGTCTTCTCAGCGCTGCACAACTGCGGAATAGAAATCAATATATAGAAACAGTGACCTAATAATGTATGTCAGCCGTGTTGCTTTGGAGACAGAAGGCAGCTTATCTTGCTTTTATTTACATTAAGTGTATCGATATAGTTTGTGTAACTCTTAAGAATAAGGCATGTTATCGTGTTATGTGCTGAGTTTAATTGACCTGTTATCTGCTGCCAGAGTCAGCGCGGGGAGCCGCAGCGAGGTTCACAGCAGGGTATGGAGCAACACGCTGACCTCTCACTCTGGTAACTATTTCTCATTTTGTTTCAGAGCCCATACTTTGCTTTACGTGGTTGTACTTCCCAACCACTGTTCAGTACTTCGTATCGAGATCAGAACATCCTTACCGAGCTCCATAGTGCTGTCTGCATCAATCACAGCCCAACGTGCAACAGAACTGTCATTCCTTCTGTTGATGTTCAGGTGGACTTTTAAAACCTGTTAGCTGTAACGGCCTCTTCACAAAGCGAAAATTAGCTTCTCAGGTGGAAACCAAATTCAAGCATTAGAGGGAGAAATATTTTTTGTTTTCCTTGGGAATTCAGGTGTTGGTCAAATTCAAGGGCTTCATTATGATGTGATCCTTGAGGAGATGTTTCACTTTGATTTGGTGCTCTGTCAAACAGCTCTTCGCTAAGTGGTTAGTGGCTCTGAAGCAACAATAGAGTGAATGCTGCTGTCAGCACTCCAAGCTGAACTTCCAGCAAGGAAAGCGGGAGCACTGCTGGTGCACTGCCATCAAGGTGAGACTGGAAGCTGGCAACCCTGAATGCCCATCGGTCTTTGCCAGTTGCTTTGTGGTTGAGAAGTCTCAGTCTGGCATGATTCAGATGGTTCACAGCAGCCATGTGTTAAAGCTGCAGCCTGTGGTAGCTTTTCACTGCTACTGGTGGAGATCTCAAGAGAAATATTTTTAATAGACTTGGGTGTGTATAGTTAAGATAATTCCTGAAGTATATTTACCTATCGTTAAGATAATAATAATGAGATGAGCGCATTTACTTTTTGTAAGTTGAAAACCAGCAAGAATGGACATTACCTTGTAAGGACCTTGTAATTTTTTCTGATGCTCTCCTTCCCATGCTCAGTCTGACACTGAGCGTGCCTTCGCGCACTGAGCAGGCACTCCATGCCTGTCTTTGTAATCTTGGGGGTAGGCAATAAAGCCCCCACTGATGGTGATATATACACAAGACAGGCATAGTTGAACTTTTTTTTTTTTTTTTTTTTAACAGGAAAACTCTACTTTGTTGTGTTGTGAAAGAAGGGCTGAAGCACAGAGTCACAGGATAAATCCTCACCGATCGCAGGATGCTGAGACCTTGTGAGCTTCCCCTCCGCATCCTTTCTGCGCTCGGTCCGAGCTGCTGTATACCTGTCTCTTGGGGGATAGCTGGGAAAATCCCCCTCTGCGCAGCTGCAGTGCACGTCCTCGTCCAACTTCACGTTGCCTCTTCTGGTGTGTTGTGGTGCAAAGCCTCACAGTCCTGTGTGTACCACCTGCGCTTAGCACAAGGAGCAAATAAGACCCTGATTTTTTTTTTTTCCACCAGGGCTTATGAAGACCTGACAGGGATGGACAGCTGAACTTTGCAATGAGAAAATTTGTTCATCGTGTCCTAACTTTCCACTGAAAAGTAAGGAAAACACTTTAAATTACTTGCTATTTATTTATATTGTTTATGTTTTGTGTGGCATTAAGGTTTCATTATGCTATACATTGCACTAACAAAATAGTTCTCAACCCAGTAAAACAGGAGAAAACGGGAAAATACAAGGAATATCTGTAACCATGATGTATTACTGCGGGCAGTCCTAGCTCCTGTGACAGTCTGCCTTTAGAACCTCCAAAGGCCTGTTTGTATTCTGAAACACAACCCCCATTTAATTAGCGATTCGTTTAGACGCAGTTGCGGATGGGTGCTATTTACAGAAACAAAGTATTCTGATGGTGTATTTTTATTTTTCTGTGACCTTTCCCTTGTTGTATGGATTAGTTTTAAGGTCTTTTGCTCAGAACGCTGCAAATCAGATTTCTGGGCAATTGCGGTGTTGATTCGTGAATCCTTCAGTCATCGGTGGAGTTGGCAGAGGGTGGGTGAGGTGAACACGGCCACCCTGTGCTGAGTCTTCTGTCAGATGAGGGGCCTTGGCCCGTGGGATTTTGGGAACAGGGTTTGTGTACCTCCCTGAACAAATGCAAGCTCTGCATCATGCTTCTGCATCATGTAGATGCAGAGCTTAATTCTGCTCAGGAGCTTAATTCTGCTCAAGTATCTGAACTGGTACAGGTTCTTTGAGACCTGTGCCTCCTGCTGCGACACGTTTTGAAACATCAGGGTAGTGAGAACAGAGTTTCATGCCTCTGCACACCGGCGCTAACCACCTACGGTGACGAGCTGTAGGTGAGGGTGGTGGGAGGCCCAGAGGTGCCGCAGGCCCTGGGTTTTCAGCAGTTTTGGGTATTCAGCACCAGTTTTACAGACAGAGGTTTCTGGAACGTTGGCCAGAAGCGGGTGCGTGCGAGGCCTGGGTTGGCCTCGGCAGCGGAAGGCACGGCCACGGGTGGCATTCCTGCAGAGATCTGGGTGGGGAAGGGCTCCCACAGGAGGGATGCAGCACGGGCTGGAAGGAGAGCCGCGGGGGCACTGCCGCGGGGCTGGGGGCCGCCGGGCAGCTCGAGGGGGGCGAGGCGTCGCTGGTGTCCCCAGGGGACAGCCATGAGGGTCTCCTTAGGAGGACAGGGACCGGTGTTTTGATCTCTGAACACCAAAGCCGAACCGCCCTGGCCACCCGCCCGAGGGCCTGCGTTGTTTGCGCGCAGGGAACGGCCGGGCAGCCCGCCCCTCCCCGCGGGGGCCCCCCGCTCCCAGAAACCGACCTTCACCCCGTCACACGCGCGGCCTCTCCCCTACAAACCCAGCGCTTATCGCCGCAGCCTTGACCGCGCCAGCCCCGGCCACCCCGGGGCTCCCGCCGGGGCCACCTGAAGGGCCGGGGAGCGGGGTGGGGGCGGGGGGGAAGCGGTGCCGGAGCCGCCCGCCCCTGCCCGGCGGGGAAAGGGGTGGCCGGGGAGGCGGGGAGGAGGCCGGCGCTGCGCTGCCCCGGGGCAGGCGCTGGCTCCGGGCAGCGGGGGCGGCTCCCGCCTCGTCGCGGCCCTGATAAAGGGGCGGCCGGAGCCGCGGGCGGTGGCGGCCATGGCGTGGGGCTGCGCGCTGTGCCTGGCGCTGGCGGGCGGCGCCCTCCTGGCCCTGCTGCTGCAGCTGTTCCGCTGGCTGCGGGCCGACGGCGACCTCACGCTGCTGTGGGCAGAGTGGCGGGGCAAGAAGCCAGGTACAGCCGCTCGCCACCGGCCACCCACCGCCGGGAGCGGGGTGGTGGTGGCGGAGGAGGGGGTCCCGGGCGGGTTTGGGGTGCTCCGTGAGGGAAAGGGCGATGGCGGCGCGTAGGGAGGAGAGGGCTCCCCGGGGACGGGGCTGAAGCCGCCTCAGCTCGGTGGAGCCTTGGCAGCTGCCCAGCGCGCTTGTCTGAAGATCAGTAAAAACAACCCCAAAAGCGTATTTTCCCCTGCCCTTAAGCAGCAAGGCGTTTGGTAGCTCTCTCGCTGTCTAAAAACAACTTCGCAGGGACAGGGAGCTCCGGCGGCTCTGTGGCGAGCGCTGACACGTTTTGCCCCAAAGCCGGTTGTTTTGCCCCGTTTCCGGGCAGTTGTGCGGCCTTGGCAGCCGCGTGCGGGGTCTCCGGGGCTGCCCGGTGGGAGGGTCGCAGGAGGTGGCGGAGAGAAGAGGACGCTCGGTGCATGTGGCCGGGTTGCCTCGGACCTTAGTCTGTTTAGCTTGACATCGTCAATAGAGGTCGGTTTCGCTGTAGTGCTGAAAGCTTTCACAACTAGTAAACGTGTATGTTAATACTTGGATTAAAGGGGTTTTCTCTTCCGAGGATTGTGCCCTGAAAGGCATAAGGGGCCAGCGCCTGCCGATTGCTGTCTCTGGCTTTACACCACTTTTCACTAAGGTGTGGCTTTTGACACCTGTGGGTGCAGTGGCTCAATAAAACACCGTTGGATGGGGATTTTCAACTCTTGCACGTGTTGATCTTTCCAATTTGAGTGTATTTCTGCCTACTTCTGGAGAAAGATTTTAAAAATCATAGTTTTTATTTGCTTAAGAGAGAGTTTTGGTCAGAAAAGCCACAAATTTCTCAGTAGCCCACACTGAGCCAGCAGTGGTGACTGGGGGCTGCCGCGAGCTGTGCTGGGTGCGGGTGGTTGGGGTGGAAGTAGGGAGCTCTTGCATCTGACCGGTCTGGGGAAGAAGCTCATCTAAAACAAAATGGGGCGAGGGACACTATAAGCCTGTCCCATGTGGGAAATGAAACTGGCTGTTGGGTTGAGATAGGGAGATAAAACTGCATCGAATGAAGGTGGATCCTGAATGTGTGACCGGGTGAAGTGGTGGAGGCAGAGTTTGGGCTTGAGACCATGATTTGGTAGGGGATGGTGGCACGGGTGGAGGTTGGCATTAGGAAGGGCTTGAAGAAAAGAGCAGGACAAACTTGTTGGGACAACTCCGCCTTCTGCTTTCAGTAGAAGCTTACTGCAAAAGTGTTAGTCCCTATAATGGAGAACAGCATGCACAAGTAACAAAGGCCTAGGAAATGCTAAACTTAAATCTGTGTGAGTAATCTTCTGTAACTCTTTGGGTATGCAGCACAGGGTTTTATAGTACCTCCATCAGGTAGTGTCCTTGCTATAAGAAAACTACAAAACAGGCTTCATGTGTGGACTTTGCAAAGATCACGGAGAGACTCAGGGCAGAGGAACAAGATAAACCTTGACTGATACAAGAAGAACTGAGGCTTTGTCCTGAGGGGGCTATGTGCAATGTACATCAAGATGTAGGAGCTCTCAGGTAGACACAGTGTTATTTGAATGTAGCCTTCAGTCTTATTGGAAGCCTGGAAACCTTTTAACATCTCTCAGAGTTCCCATATAAAGAGCAATGTAGTAATTTTCTGATGTAATTGTTTCAACATGTAAGAAGAACCAGGCAGAATTTTGTTAACATAAGCTCCTTTGCAGAGAGCTGTGTTTTGCTCTTCCCCCCACCCCTGCTCCCCAGCCTCAGTGCTTGTGATTAACTAAAATACGGAGCTGAAATGGGAGCATTTAAGTGGCATTTTGCTGGTACTTCAGTCATACATACGTGTGGGGTGGGGTGCCACAGTCCTGATCCTAACGGTTCAGGTTGGAAAACGGAAGGGGCAAACACTAGAAAAGGTGTTTCTCTAAATAAGTTCCCCCTTTGTTCTTCCTCCTCCCCATATTGTGCACTTACTGCAGCGTGCCTAGGTAAGTAATGTGTGGATCCCGTGGAAAATACCGTTGATTTTGATTTAAAGCTGTTATTAGAGCTGTCACTCTTGCAGTCATTATATTGTGTTATTGCTTTTACAACATTATTACAGATGTCGAAGTTTTTGGAGGTAAAAATACCTACAAGAAAGCAGAGTGATCTCATATGTTCTTCCTCTTGTGCTGTAAACTATAATTACGAAGGTAACTATAGAGGTGAGATCAGTTCCATTTCAATGATCCAATTCTATAGGGAGAAATCACTTGTGGATTTTGTCATTGGCAGGTGTTGGATTGTTTTGCATCTTCTAAATATGTGTGGTTGGGAGACAAAGGTTACTGGGTGCTGGATGCCTTTCCTTACGTGTTGTGTTTCATTGGCTGAACAGCAGCCGCGCCAAACGGTGTGTTTTACACGGGCAGCGTGATATTATCAGCCTAAGGAGGATCCTGTTATGTATGAAAGCCTGCGTATCTGAAAGCCCAGTCTTAAAACTGGGAATACTGGTGTGATTCTGTAGGGGTGTGGGGAGGATGTTCTGCTTTAAACCTCCTCACCCCATTTTTTTTTTGTCATGAATAAAATGACAGGGCAACGTTGTGCCATAGGAGCTATAAAATGTTGGGGATAAAACCTAAATAGAGCGACAAAACCAGTCCTTGGATTCCTTGCAGTACTGCTGTGTTCAACCGCTCGTTTGTTACGCCTTGTAACACAGCAGGTAATGGTTAGTAAGAGTATAATCTGCCCTTATTCTTTTAATTTGGTATGGTTAATTTTTAACCTTATTTCCAGTAACAACAGGACATGTATTCTAGGACAAGCTGGTGGTTTGATACTTGTTCTACAACAGCATTTGAGCTGGGTTTTCCATTATGTTAACTCCCAGTAGCTCAGTGCTTGGTAACTATCAGCACTGAGGAATCAGTGGAAAACTTGCCTTATCTCAACTCATTATTCTGTCCACAGAACAAGATCCTGAATAACTGCAGTGAAGCTGCCCAAGACAGGTTGGGATCAGGGAAACTAAGTGGTAGGAGGAAGCGGAATTGTTTTCAGTAGCAAGAGGAGATGCATGTGGTAAGCAGGGTTGAAAGTGTGTCCATGTGTTCTTTTGTTCGTGTAGTGTTTGTCTGCACAGGTTTTCCACCCCACCCCCCCAAAATGTTATAGGAAAGAAGAACTCCCATATTTCTTGTGGTTAATTCAGTGAATTGGTAACCTTGGAATAACACTGCAGGAAAAGAGTCTGAATGGCTTTACAGTCAGCAGACATTTGGTATAGTGGTCAATACAGTGGTTATTCTTACAACTTCAGCAACACCCCTTTCTACCTCCCAAGTTTATAACCTTAGAATACATCTCTGCTTTGGAAATTGCCTGATGTTTCTGTCGTTGTTATTGTTTTTAAGAGAAATCAAAATACCCAAACAACCCAAACCCACCAAAGCTTGGGTTTAGGAGGGGTTTTTCTTCGACTGAAATACATTTGTCTTAAAAAAAAGACAAAGAATACTCACTGCCAGTCCCAGAGACTCAGGCTGGGCTCTCTGGTAGTCAGTTTTGAGCGCTCTGAGCTCTTATTAGGAGGGTGGAAGAGTTTGGTGCTGATCTCCTTGTGGGATTTATATCATTAAGACTCGAAGTAGAAACTGGAAATGCAGCGTGGTGTAGAGAGAACCAGGAACTGATACTGAAGTAAGCAGGAAGTAAAAGCAGTCCCAACCACTGGCTGCGGTGAAAAAGAAGTACCATTGCTAAATTAAATGAGTGGGTAAGTTTCAGTGAGCTGAAAAATGCTATCCTGGCCTTTTTCAGAATAGAACTGGCTTTAAGTCTCAGGAACTGCATTTGGCTCTGCAGTTTCAATTACACCACGGAGGCTTTCTTGGTTGGCTAGAAATTGTATTGTTGGAATACTCCTCTCTACAAACTTAGTAGAAGGAAAGCTGCCCTCAGCAGTGCTCCGAGTACTTGAGTCAGATTTTCACTGAGACTAATACTAAGGCTAATCTCGAAGAATACGTACAAGTGTTAGGCAATGATACGTTCTGGAAAGTGCTCTGATACTGGTGATCAATCATCCTTAGATCATGTTCTAGAATTAAATGGGTGACTTTCATCCATCTGTTGTATTTGATGATTCTGCATATGTCTGGAAAGCTAAGCCTTTCCCCAGCACACAGGTGTATGATGGAGCGCGGATGGGGATGACTGCAAACAAGGGGGAACAGATGTAAGTAGAGGAGTAAAAGGAGTAAGACGCTATTATTTTCACTACAGGTTAAAAAAGCGTGCCTGGGCAGGAACTATGAGTACACGGGAAATCACACATGAGCTTACACCTCGGGAACTCTGTGTACTGTACTCTGTCCAGTGCAGGAATCAACCTGCATCAGACACAAAACAAAGGGGATGAACACCCATTTGGTTTCTTACGATTCGCTGTCTTTGTTCAGAGAATTTTCTTCTGTCGGCAATTAGGAATATTTTTGAGCTAGAACGTTATTGGGAAAGGTTTGCTTAGGCTTTTGTTTGTGTTTGTGTGAAATAAAATGTTTGTGTAACTTTTTCCTATAATTTCCAAGAATTCTCTTCTCCCTTTTCCTCTGAAGCACTTTTTGATGAGGTGAGTGGGAATGCTACGTGTGGATGGCTTGCAGAAACGCAATCAAATTTCTTCCATCAGGTAGATAATCAGTGTTTATTCAGATTAGCCTTGGAACAAAGTTCAAGTGTCAACAGAACAGCTATGAACGATTTCACAACTGCACGTGACCAAAACCCAAAGAAGTCAGGATTTTGTAATAGCCCCCCAAAACGAGCATATTTCTTAAAAACATCAGATTATACCCCTGCGGTGACTCTTTATCTAGCATTGGCAATGTGTGAACTGCTGTCTTGATTCTTTTGATAGAAAATGAACTGCGTGGCAAGGTTGTCTGGGTGACAGGAGCTTCCAGTGGAATCGGAGAAGAATTGGCTTACCAGCTATCAAAGATAGGAGCCTTGCTTGCCATCTCAGCAAGAAGAGAGGATGAGCTGGAAAGAGTGAAAAAGAAATGCCTTCGTAAGTAGAACTTACTGCTTCATGTCAGCAGTTCCACTGTTGCTGTGATGGAGTTGCCGCAGAAATACTAACCCACAGATCACAGGAATAAATTTTGTGATGAAAGTAAACTTTGCACGTAGCTTCACTGTTTGTTCGAAGCTGGCGTTTTCTGTTTGTGAATGAGAAGCCTTTGTGTTAGACCTGCATTATGAGCTCCTTCATAAGCCAGTGTTACCTCAAAATCTCGTTATCAATTGTAAGATATGAGATTAAGAAAAGGAGTAAACACTGTGGGCCACAGAGGAAACAATCGGAGGGGTATGTGTCATCCTGTTAAGAACCAAACCATGTCGCTGCATGCTACTGAGAAGTCCTCTTCCTTCAGCTCTGTGCGTGTTACAGTCAGACTCACAACTGACTTTCCTCTTTGGAAAAGGAACGAATAGAAATGTTCAGAAAAAGTTGTTCTGAGCTAGTGCAGGAAAGGATCTCCTGTAGATCAAGAAGAACAGATGTGAAGCAGCATGTTGAACTATATTTTAGTTGTCTTTTGTATGCCTGCTGAGCAGTAGTCTGGCCATGTTCCTCCTGTTTCTCTTTTCCCTCCTGTTCTCTGGCTTGGCAGCCAGAGGGGTAGACAGTTAATTCACGACGATAAACAGCAGTTTTGAACATGATTAATGTTACGCCTCTTTCAGACTATTTATCCTCCGTGGCTCAGTACGCAGTATTTCATACTGAGTATATTATCACACTGACAGTTCACTCCTAGTAGTGTGGATAGAATGTCCACAGTCTACTTGGAATGAGTGCCCGTGAACGGTGAAATGTTTGTCTTGGGTTAGCACCTCAGCATTTAGAAATCTAAACGTAGCGGTGTGCTACTCTGAAAATCTGTCGAGGAGCTTTCAAAAACACGCCACTCTTTATTTTCTGATGCTTCAAAAAAGCAGCCACGTAAATAGATGTCTTCAAAAAGAAGCGAGGGACATAAAATGACAGCGTGGCTAAGTGGTAATCATGGCAAGATCCCAGTGTTGTATGACGCAACGTTTCGCAGTCAGTAAAAGTATTCAACTACGCTTGCGTCTGTCGCTGTTTGTTGCCGTTGCAAAACTGGTAACACTAGATAGGCTGGCAGGAGCCATAATCCTGGATATCCATTTTCAGGCAAGTGTGAGTGTGGGATGTGCTAAGGAATAATCAGAAATATTATTTCAGTTGATGTGAACTGAAAGTACAGATTTATCTAAGACAATTTTTGCCTCTGACAGCTTGAAGTGACCCTGTGAATGTCTTAGCTGTGGTATATACCAGCTTTAAAGTCTCAGGTAGCCATGTGCTTTGTGAGTGTACGCTACTGAACTTCATTTTAACCACAGGCCAGATTAGTGGGAATATTGGAAACCTTCAGTAACATACTTGCTCCATGTTTTCTATAGCCAGCCTTTAAGTAGTGGAAGAGAGTAATTGGGCCCTCTTACCCTTCTTCTCTCAAGGCCATGTAAACCCAGCTTACTTAGGAAGCTGATACCTAGCCTTGAGGACGTTGGCCTGCAGGACTGCACAGCACTGTTCTGTCCCAGGTGTGAAATTTTGCATGTGGCTGTGTTGAGCTTAATGAGTTTTGTCAGACTGTTCTTCCAGCTTGTTAAAATGCCTCTGAATGGCAGTCCTTCCCTCCGGCATGGCAACTGCTCCTTTGAACTTTATGTTAACGCAGAATTTGCTGAAAACCTGTGTTTTGTCCTATCATCTGGGTCATTAATGAAGATATTAAAAGATCTTGCTTCTGGGAGGATACCGCTTTCAACTGGCCACCAGTTAGACTTTGAACGGCTGGTTGTTATTCTTCGGGTCCAGTGACCCAGCCTGTTTTGCACTTGCATTGTAATCCACTCAGATGGACCCCTCATTTTCCCCAGTGCAGCTTCAAGGACGCTATGGGAGACAGCGAAGCAAGCTACATAGTCAAGGTAAACAACACCCACTGCTCTCTCCTTGTCCACAGAGCCAGTCATCTCAGCAAAAAGCAACTAAGATGGTCAGGCAACATATGCCCATGCTAGATCTAAGCTGGCTTTTCCTAGTCACCTCCTTGTCCTTTGTGTACTTGGAAATTGCTTTCAGGAGGAATTGCCACATTATTTTCCCAAGGATCGAGGTTAGGCTGTGTGACATTTGTGTTTCTCCAGTCACTGGGTCCACTTACCAAGTGCCTTCCAGACTGTGAGACACTGGCCAGCTCTTGTAAACCTTGGATGTACATATTGCCCCACTTGTAGGTGCTGTTCGTCCCTAACTCGGTCTTCCTCTGACACGGGTAGTGTTTCTTTCCGCCAGAGTCTAACCTCAGGAGCGTGGGAGACCCAAGAGGAGATCTTGCCAATGAAGACTGAGGCAAAGGCGGCAATGAGTAACTTGTGTTTTTCTGTGCCCTCCGTCACGTCATCGCCATCCCTATTTAGCAGTGAG
Organism: Rhynochetos jubatus; assembly: GCA_027574665.1. Lineage (NCBI taxonomy): Eukaryota > Metazoa > Chordata > Aves > Eurypygiformes > Rhynochetidae > Rhynochetos > Rhynochetos jubatus. Next base: position 138,921,322 of record CM050648.1, on the reverse strand, counting down.
CTCGCGCTCTCTTTGGTCTCCCTTTTGTTGGTGCTGTACCTGTGAAGCCCTTATTGCCTTTCACATTCCCCACCAGTTTCAACTCCGTCTGAGCGTTGATCTTCCCGATTCCATCCCTGCGTGCTTGGGCAGTGGGTCCATGTGCTTCCACCTCCATGTTTTCTCTGTGCAGTTGAGTTCAGGAGTATTCTGTAGGGCTTTGAGTAGCGTGGGATGGATTAAGATTGAGCTGCAACATGCAACATCAACTTGAATTCGGCTGGATTATATGGCATAATTGGAGCTAATTGGCTTTAACATGCCTGCTTGCAGATGCTATACGCAGCAGCGACTTCGCTAGGTAATTTGCATATTAATGTCAGAAACAAGCACAGGTATCATGTTCAGAATTTAGAGGCACCACCCTGTGATACACGTTTATGCATTCTACACTGCTTAAAAGCTGAAGGAGAGAGAGGAGGAAAGTACTGTCAGAGCTGTGGCAATACCTGTTGAGTCATGCACATGCCAGCTCAACGCTTCATTGCACTCCGCAGGAGGGAGAGAAAACAACTTGTATAACTACACAGTTCTTGTAAGTGGCTTCTCGATTCCCCAACCACTCTGCAACGAGGTGAATTCACCAGTGATGTTGGAGGCTGTTTGCTCTCCAAAGCCCTAAAAAACAAAAAAAGTAAACTGGGGCATGGGGCGGTGTTTCTTGGTTTGGTACAGCTCAAATATGTTGTCCAGCCTCTGCTGAAAGCCCACGTTCTGTTAAAGGGCATCAGAGGAGATAGAAATAAAAGGTAGAAGAGGAAATGGTGAAGAGCTGGAAAACAAAGGATTTATGCTGAGTAATAGTGTTTATCAGGTTATGAGAAACTGCTGTCTTGGAGGAACATGTGCTGAAGGGAGTTGATCTGAAAGCCTCTGGGATTCTAGGGGAAGGAGGTATGTACTGGATGTTCTAACAGAGTATTGTTCTACTACTTACACGGCGGTCTTTCAAAAAAGTTGGCTTTGGGTGATTGCACCACGTTTTTAGTTAAAAAGTATCTAGAACTTAATGAAACATCACAAGGGAAGAGGCAGCCCGTGATCAGTTGGAAAGAAAAACGTCAGTCAGCAGACCTGCGCCATGAGAAGCCATGCGCTGTAAAGCTGCGGTGGGAGGAGACTTGAAAAGACCTCCGGAAAATACACACGGCTGCGTGAAAGCGGCCTTTGTTCTGGGTAGACTCTGGGTAGACAGGGCTTTGAGCACTCCGTTTCAGATACGCTGCATCCGAATGCTGGTGGCCACGTGCCATTCGCTTTGCAGCTGGAGACGCTTCACTACAGGATGTTAACTAATGTACGTTAGCAGTTGTGTCAAACGATGGACTCTGAACGAAGGTTCACTTGGGAGCAAGCGTTTTTCTGGGTCATCATAATTGTTCCCTTGAAAACATCACTTTGGTAGTGGCCAAAAAGGAAGTATTTTAGGGGTTGTTAGTAAAAGGAATGGAGAACATCGTTCTGACAGTGTACAAACTGGGACATGTACCTGCCTTCAGCACTGGGCACAGTTCCGGTCATCTGCAACAGCAAGGGGATGGGTGAACGGTAGAAGAAGTTTGGGAAAAGGGTAACAAGAATGTCTGGAGTTTCATAAAAGCTGTTTGAGGATTGACTCAGGATTCCTCACCCTAGAGAAGAAGTGAGGAGGCTGACAGAGATGTACGGTCTGAGTGCTTTGAGGGGTGGAAAGAACACTTTCGTCCTTATCGGCACTCTGTGTCTCTTCCTCTGCTTTTGTCTTTCCTCCCCATGTAGCTGTCTTGGCTGGGGTGGCCATGGGGTGTTGTTAATCCACAGCAGAAACGCTCCACTTCTCAGCAGGCTTCAGCTGTGCAGATCTGCTTGAAGGAGCATGAGGTAGAGGTGTGTCTCAGAGAGGGTAGTTCATACCACAGGGATCTTACTGCTGTCCTGGATGACATGGAGAGGTTGGAGGGAGCGATACATGGAAATAACTGCTAGCTCTAAACCAGAGAGATGGGTTTATTTAACCAGCAGCCTAAATACTAGTGACCTTTGAACAGAGGCAACTTATGGATTTAAGTAACATTTATTTGGACATCACTGTGAAGACAAAGTTCAACCTCAGCTGTGTATGCAAGAAGCAGTAATTAGAACATCGGAGCCGTAGGCTGTCTAAAGAGTACAGCTGGTTAAAGGGGAGCAGGTACACTTAGCTGTGGCTAGGAATCAGTTTAGAAGCAAAAAGTAGCACTATCAAACTCATATAAATAAAGTAAAATATGTAGTTAAAAAACCCTGAAAAGATGAAGACTGAATATTTTATTTTTGCGAGTCATCTGCCCCAGAACCCCAGGGTAACAAAAGGCTGCTCAAGGAATACTTTCTATGGAAAAGGTCAGTTGTTCCGAAGAGACAGTGGTGGAGACAGTCGGCATGAAGGCTTGACCCGGGTGACAGCTGACTTTTATTTCAGGAGATGGATATATTAAAAGCTGTCAGTTAAACAAACCCCTTCTCCCTCTCCCGCCTCCAATAATCTCGCTTCTCTAGGCTTCGCCTCCTAGCTACTCCTGTACGTACGCGGTGGGTTTGGGCCTAAATCGTACTGGTCCTGTTGTCGGGAATACACGTACTGGCCCGGTTGGCGTACGAGCCAAGCGTTACGGCTGCCAACACGCTGTGCTCCTGAGTGGCTCAGTGACAAATCTCAGTATCAAACAAGCCTGTTGCATGTTACTCCCAACGACGGCAATTTATTTGGAGAACTGAATTGTCTACGTTGTGCTACACAAGTCTGTTTAGTAAGTTAGGCAAGGCTTTCACAAGCAAGACCATAATGATCAGAAAAGAAAGACCTGGTAGGAACTGGTTAAAAATGGAGATCAAAATGATAACAAAGCAAGCTTTTTAATTCCAGCTTAATGTTATGGTTCCTTGGTGTCTTCCAGTGAAAATGTGGTGTTTAAATGCACATTACGTTTCCCCCAGGTGTTATCTCAGCATCTTACTTGTTCCCATTGACTTTATGGTATTTTTCTAGAGATTAGCAACTTGAGTGAAAAAGATATCCTTGTTCTGCGCCTCGACCTGACTGACAGAAGCTCTCACGAAGCTGCAACCAACAGCGTTCTTAGGCATTTTGGCAAGGTAAGGTGTGCTTCCGGGGTTGAACTTCTGTCTTCTCTATCTCCTACCCCTGCGTTTATCTTCATATTTCACATTTGTTCTATCAGATGGTAAATTCACCAGTGTCTACATCTTGCTTAAACTGCGGTATCGGACGTGCCAAAGAGTACCTGAATTCTCATCCCTTCTGCTGCTTGCTTCTGGGTTTCAGCAGGCTTGGCAGAGCTGCATCGATGAACAAATAATCACTAAAAATTCATTTCTTTGATGTCACTGTCTTTTGGGATCAGCTGGAGGAATCCTCAGCTGTACATCTGGGGCTTAAAATTGTGTGTGAAAGTCAGAACCTTTACTTTGTAACTCGGGCTCAGGGCCATATGGGACAAAACTGGACAGCAGGCACAATTGCTTTCCTTGCTCTGTGCGTGGTTTTCTAATTGCCGGTCCAGAGTACGGATCTACAGCACGAGCAGGGAGATCTAACTGCAGCGTGCGCAGCTTCGAGCGAGGCCTTTAGTCCTTTGATGTTTTGGTTTCACAGTGACATTACTGGTACCGGATTTGTTTCTTCTGCTCCTCGCCCTGGTTGGTGTCTGGTTTTGCACAAAACCTATTTTCCGGAGGTCACCTTGCAGGACCTAAGCAATAGGTGTTACTTGCTACAGTGCAGTAGGGTTAAAAAAATGACGTGTGGAAAACAACTTCCCAGCTGCCAGCGCGCCTGTACTAGGAGCTAACCTTGTTTGGCACCAAACACTGTGTTCCTGCTGTGTTGACTCAGCTCAGAATTAGCCAGCCCTCAGTTCAAAGGGGAAGTCTAGCGGGGGAGAGCGACTGCTGAAACTGCTTCAGCAGCCGATACACCTTGTTTGCGGCAGAGACGGCACCAGAGGGAAGGGAACAGTCAGTTAACAGCTGCCCGAGGAAGTGCCAGTACTAAAGGAAATGTGATATATTCATTTATCATTGCATCTTTTCCCGAGATTGATGTTTTGGTCAACAACGGTGGACGTTCCCAACGCTCTCTGTTTGTGGATACAAACCTGGATGTCTACAGTGCCATAATCGAACTCAACTACCTAGGTACAATCTCTTTAACGAAACATGTCCTGAATCATATGATCCAAAGGAAGAAAGGAAAGATTGTTACTGTGAGCAGCGTGATGGGCATCATGGGAGCTCCTCTTGCCTCTGGATACTGTGCCAGCAAGCATGCTCTCCAGGTAAGTTACATTTCGGAGGTTAATTAAGTCTTCACAGATTCAGAGTGGTGGGGGTTGGAAGGGACCTCTAGAGATCATCTAGTCCAACCCCTCTGCCAGAGCAGGATCACCCAGAGCAGATCACACAGGAACAAGCACAGGCGGCTTTGGAAAGTCTCCAGGGAAGGAGACTCCCCCACCTCTCTGGGCAGCCTGTCCCAGTGCTCTGGCACCCTCACAGGGAAGAAGGGTTTCCTCATGGTCAGGCTGAACCTTCTGTTTTCCAGTTGATGGCCACTGCCCCCAGTCCTGTCCCTGGACGCCACTGAGAAGAGCCTGGCCCCATCCTCCTGACACCCACCCTTTAGATATTGATAAGCATTGATAAGATCCCCCCTCAGCCTCCTCTTCTCCAGCTGAACAGCCCCAGCTCTCTCAGCCTCTCCTCAGATGGAAGGTGCTCCAGGCCCTTCATCATCGCAGTGGCCCTGGCTGGACCCTCTCCAGCGGCTCCTTGTCCTGCTTGTGTAGCAGACCGGCATCAGTTAGTGCTGTAGCAGAGGATCTCACTCTGTGCCGAAAAGACAAAGTCACACCTGAAATTCACACAGCACGTGTAACTTCCTCAGGTTTTGGAAGTCATTTAAAATTGATTCGCTCTGAGATGTGGAATATCTCAGTTCCCAGTGTTGGTTAATTTTCCTCAGTAAAATTCACACATCACGTTAGTTGGGCCTAACCACTACGTAGTTAAATTCCAGTGTGAAACACAAGACCTTGGCCTCTGGCCTTCAGATGAAGGAGTACCTACATCGGGGGATTATTCTGCTGCATAGAGAAGCCCTCATGTTCTCATCTTAATTCAGTTAGGGAGGAAAAGTCACTGGCGAGGGTTTCAAGACCACAGGAAATCTTGAGGACAGGAAAGCGAGAACAGTGAACGGTAAGGCAGACTACTCAGAAACGAGAATTCCTGACCTGGCTGGGAACATCTGCACGGATCTTCCCAACAGGTCTGAGTTGTGCTGTGCTGGCACTGGCAGCTCTTCGTGTCTTCCGAAGTTCTCTTCTGCGTAAGACTTGGATTGCAATATTGCTTGGAAAGGGTTCTTGAAAGTCGTCTCACTTGTGTAGAAAAGCATAAAAAAAGAGCTCAGAAAAGTTTCTGGGGAAAAAAGAATGGCCATATCATTGAGGAATCTTTGATTCAGACACAGCCGTCTTTCACCACCGTACGACTTCTGCTAATGCACGGTTTGATCTCAGTAAAATAAACTTCAGCGGTGCGCAGTGACGGTTCAGCCAGCCGTTGCTCAGGTCAGCAAGCTTACTCCCTGCTGCGTTTAAGCACATTCACAGAATAACTAACTTCGTTTAAGCTGTGGGGTCAATCTCTTTGTGACAATTTGACCACCACCACCAAAAATGTAACGAGTGACTGATGCTGCAAAGCCACTGGACACTTGAAAGAGCAAAGATGTAGTAGACAGTGACAGGTCCCTGCTAATAAAAAGGTTTCCGTTTTCTGCTGCTCTTCATTCGAGTGACAGCGATGAAATTGCCCATCAGAGGCCAGTTTTTGGCTGAAGTCTAGTAGATTTAAATTAGAAGAACGCAATGAGCAGAAGCATGAGAGAAGTTGCCCAGAGAAGCTGTGGATGCCCCATCCCTGGGAGTGTCCAAGGCCAGGCTGGATGAGGCTTGGAGCAACCTGGTCTAGTGGAGGGTGTCCCTGCCCATGGCAGGGGGGTTGGAACTGGATGGGCTTTAAGGTCCCTTCCAACCCAAACAATCCTGTGATTCATGAACTCCCTTTATGCTCCTTTATTTGTTAAGCGTCCATTCCGTTGAATTATCTTTTGGGTGTGGCGTAGCTGGTCTGAGCATGGCTCATTAGTTGCAGAGCACAAGGAATTCACGTGTTGTTTTGAAAATTCTCAGAACTCTGAATCTTGTGATAAGAAGGAGAACATGGAAAAAGCTTTAAAGGCATCGTTTAATAAAATTTTTGGATTAATTAAATATTAGCTAACAGAACTGCTTATGTCTTTGTTAGCTTCTGCCTCTGCTCGATAACCAGGCCGGACTCCAAACGCCCTCTCGTTTCGTTCACAGTAGCTGTGCAGAGGCTAACTGCGGGTGTTAAAGCATGGGGTTTGCAAGGCAGATTTCAAAAAAACCCCGTCAGGGAGTCTCCTGTCAGCCTGAGTTAGGGCTGGATGAGGGCGTGAAACCCCCAAGCATAGCAAAGCTTTTTTGAAATCTCAGACTTCACCAGTGAAGGGCGCCTGTCGGAACGGCAGCCCTCTTCAGGTAGCCCAGTAGCCCAGCTCTGACGATGACCAAGATGAAATGGCTAGAGATAGGGCAGGTAAAATGTGAGACTAAGCCTAAAGTGATGCTTTTCCTGTTGTGTTTGCCCAGCATGTATCAACCTGTGTTCCAAGATCTTCCTGGAATGAGGCTTGCCCAGAGGAGGACAGCTGCATAGGCTGCTCTCCCTCGGAGAGCCTGGGCTTCCCGTCATTGCTGAGTGATTGGGGTACAAAGCACTCGTGTACACGGAGCACTCCCACCTCACCCAGGCAGCCACGCTCATGACGTGCTGCCACCTTCTCCCCTCTGGGGTCTGGTGTCTTTTTACGGGTTACTTTTTCCTCAGCTGGACTGCCGGCATGACTCTGTGACAGGACTGCAGAGCTTGGGGGTGAAGGGGCTCTTCTGAGGGGGCTCAGGGCCCCTCGGGGAAAGGAGGAGATGCGGGAAGTGTGGGTCTGGGCTGTGGCATGGGCCTGGGGTAGTGGATAAACACAGCCCTGTTGGTGCCACGTGGGAAGGTGTGCACTGGGGCGGAGGAGGCTCTTCTCAGGGCAGGCGGTGATCCAGGGGAGGGCCCGGGATTTTAATCCAAACCAGCCGGATGGTTGGTAGATCTGAGATGTGTCCAGGAACAGGCTTCTGGCCATGTATTGTCCTTAGTGGTAGAACTTACTCCTCCAGAAGTTACGCATCTCCGGGCTTTGATAACATGCTGTGGAGATCTGGTACTAGATACGGGGCCTGCAGGTATTTATAACTTTACATACCTGGTCAGTGTTTTTACAGAACCGAACTGCAAAGCGTGTATGCGGTCTGTAAGCTGGGATGAGTCACCAGCAACTGGGAAACGAGAGCCCGTGTTCTCGGCCCCAGGTGTGCGCTGGCGTGCGTGGCATTGCCCGGCTTTAGTGGGTTGCCCCGGCGGACTCCGGCGTCATCCCAGGAGCATAGCTGGGTGGTGAGCCCCGTGCTGCGGTTCAGCTCAGAGCTCCGGCTCAGCCAGCCCTCTCCCCAAGCTGGTGGGAGTACAAATTACAAGTTTTTACTACAGTGGGAGAAGTTTATCAGCCTGTGCTCCCTGTTGTGACACACAATTACGTGTTGGAATAACTACCGGGGACTGTTAGTAACCAGGTCAAAGATAAGACTTGATATGGTGTTGGCTAAATCACAGCTCTGTAGTGCAGCAGCTTGAGCAGCGATTTTGGTTGGAAGCACCTTCTGGAATCCGTCGTGTTCCCCCGTAATAGTCGCTGTCTAAATGTGAATTGCTACAAAGACTAAGAAAACTTGTAGCCTGTCAGCTTAAAGAAAAGAAATCCTTGCAGCTTTTGTAATGATAGTTTAACTCAGACACACTGGCAGCATATTCCTGAGCTGAAAGCAGATTTATGTCTCCGTGGATGCCCATTTCAAACGCTGCAGTGAATTCAGTGGTGCAGAATTACCCCCTAAAATATCAGGGGGTAATAAAATCAAGGTTTCCTCCTCTTATATAAAACCAGAGCCACTTACTCCAGGGAAGCAATTTACAATCTTCAGTCTCGCCACCAAGAGCAATTCACCCGGATAGTCTCCACGGTACTCAGTTCCTACAGCTGGTGGCACTTCCACTGCCAGAACCGTGAGGCTCGTCCCCAGTACCGAGACAGCGGAACGGGCGCGTAGTTCGGAGAAATCAGTGTGCGTTTGAGAAGTCAAGGACAGGTTCCTCGGGGATTTATGTATCGATGCAGATACATTTTTAAATTAGCCATTGGATGTAAAAAATCAAAGGAATTTGCAGGAATCGCCTTTAGTGGAATACCTTTACAGCGCAGAATGAGTACAGAAGTAGGTGGTCAGTTAGACCTTGCTGCACGCGGAAAGGTGGCCGAGGAAGATGACCGTCGTCTTTTCTTCTAGGGGTTTTTTAATTCTCTGCGGACTGAGCTGACCGACTACCCTGAGATAAGCATTATCAACATCTGCCCGGGGCCGGTACAGTCTAAGATCATACAAAACGTCTTCACGGAGAATCTTGCAAAGGTAAGGGCTCGGTTCTCGTGTTAAACCCAACTTCTGCTGCGGGCCTGGTGATCCTCTCGTGGTTCTCTGTTCTTTTCCTCCTCGTAGCAAACAGTAACCTCGCCTCCTCACCAGAATTGCTTTGACTGGTGCAGAACTATGTCCAGCCTTGCAGCGCTTTGTTGTAGCAAGCCCCTAGCAGATGAGACTGAAGCTGGAGAATTGTTACGCCTTCTCTCTTCCAACACATACAGTCCAAGTCTAGTAAAATTTACTGCACAGCCGCCCTGCTGCGCTTTTAGGGGAAAGACCGGGGTTTTCTGGACGCAGTTCTGCGTGCGGAATGCTGTCCGTTCTGCGCAGGTAGCGTTTTGCCTGCCCTGGTCACGCTGTCCCGTTCGGTTGACGCTGCTGTTGGCACAGGCTGGGGAGGCAGCTGACGCCAGGCGCGCATTCTTTCCCTGTTAGCGATTGTTCAAGGAGAAAAAGCAAAACCTCCCAACTGCACAATTGCTTTCAATAAAGGCCGTCTCACAGAGCAGCTGGCCACGCTTGCTGCTGTGACACAGCAAAATGTAATCTGTCCTAAATTCAATCCATGTAAGGCTCAGGATAACCCACCGGTGGGGTGGGCGGGTGGAAAATCGAGTTCTGAAAGGATTTTTGGCTTGCAAAACTTTATGCTTCCGTGAAAAAAATGTACTTTTGGAGCAATCTGGAAAGCTTGCAAAACAAAATTCCTCAGATTTCTGCACGGCAAAAGACCGAGGAGAAAGTCTGAATCTAGACCAGGAGTGCTTTTGCTGTGGGAAGTCGGAGAGCCTGGTAGAGCGCTGTTACCGCTGGAGTGGAACCCTGTAAGCCCACGGGGCTGTGGCTCACGTTCACGAAGCGAGACACAGGGCCGCGATGTCAAGACCGACATCCCGGCCACCGGAGCAGCCTGTTGCTGTTCTCTGGCTTGAGACTGCTGCCCACAGAGCAGGAATATTTGAGTTAATGGGGAACACGGCCTCCTCTACTACTCTGGCGACTGAGTAACTTGTAGCACACGGTGGAGTAGGCAGCTGGGAGCAGGAAAGTTGCCTTGTGTCAGAGCCCTCAGCAGCAGAACAGGCAGCTCGCTCTGGTGGATCCGTTTCACAATGAAGTAGAAGCCATGCTGAAGCAGGACAGGTTCTGGAGTTCCTTTTTTTTTTAACCTGCCTTGCCCCATCAATCAAGGCATTAATTAATAGGGTGCGTTAAGCCTGTGTGCTCGAGGAGGGTGGCAGGTGTTCCCACACTGAGAACTAGAGGATTAGCAGAGCAGGGGGGGGGCTGCCCGGCCCCAGTCTCTGCAGCACTGGCTGGGTTATTCTGTTGCGCAGAGCCTGGCTCTGCTCCCGCAAGCCCAGGTCCGGTTCTAATCCCTCCTGGCTCACTCTCTCCCCTCCAGTCCATAGAGAACAGCGGCGATCAGTCCCACAAGATGCCAACCGACCGCTGTGTCCGGCTCACCCTGGTGAGCGCAGCCAACGACCTGCAGGAGGCTTGGATCAGTGACCACCCCTACCTGGCCGTCTGCTACCTCTGGCAGTACGCGCCCACCTGGGCCTGGTGGCTGATGAACAGGATGGGCAAGAGGAGAATACAGAACTTCAAGAGTGGCGTGGTAAGTTTACTCCTCTTTCTTTGCTTGCTTTTTTTACTCTGCTGACAGACTCTTTAGCCACGGGAACGCTGGGATTGCATTTTGGATCCTTTTTTCCTCCTCACTTCTCTAGCAACTGATGCCAGGCCAGACTCCATCGCTGCATGCCTGGTAGTCTGGAATTCTGCAGTGTGGTCACGTCACAGAACAGTGAAATCAATACATCTTCTAGCCAAAGGTCTTGTTCTGACCTTCATGGAATCATTTAGGCTGGAAAAGACTCTTAAGATCATCAAGTCCAACTGTTAACCCAGCGCTGCCACTCAACCACGTCCCTAAGCACCGCATCTGCACACCCCTTAAATCCCTGCAGGGATGGTGACTCCACCACCTCCCTAGGCAGCCCGTTCCAGTGCCTGACAGCCCTTTCTGTGAAGAAATTTTCCCTAATATCCAATCCAAACCTCCCCTGGTGCAACTTGCCCTATCACTTGTCACACCAAACCCCCCTCTCTGCACCCTCCTTTCAGGGAGCTGTAGGGAGCGATCAGGTCTCCCCTCAGTCTCTTCTTCTCCAGGCTGAACCCCCCCAGCTCCCTCAGCCCCTCCTCACAGGACTTGTGCTCCAGACCCTTCCCCAGCTCCTCTCCCTTCTCTGGACACACTCCAGCCCCTCAGTGTCTTTCGTGGAGTGACGGGCCCAAAACTGAACCCAGGATTTGAGGTGCGGCCTCACCAGTGCCCAGTACAGGGGGACAATCCCTGACCTGGTCCTACTGGCCACACTGGTCCTGATGCAGGCCAGGATGCCATTGGCCTTCTTGGCCACCTGGGCACATGCTGGCTCATATTCAGCCACTGTCAACCAACACCCCCAGGTCCGTTTCTGCCAGGCAGCTTTCCAGCCCCTCATCCTCAAGCCTGTAGCACTGCAGGGGGTTGTTGTGGCCCCAGTGCAGGACCCAGCACTTGGCCTTGTTGGAACTCAAGCAGTTGGCCTTGCCCCATCGATCCAGCCTGTCCAGATCCCTCTGCAGAGCCTTCCTGCCCTCAGACAGATTAACGCTCCTGCCCAACTCGGTGTTGGCTGCAAACCTACTGAGGGTGCACTCGATCCCCTCATCCAGATCACTATATTCCTCGCAGGGGCTGCAGGTTCAGCACCTGGTGTTCACGCAGGGCTGAGCTGTAAGTCGCTACTGTGAACTGTTCATTGCAACTTGGAACTAAGAGGGTTGAAAACCTTTCCCTGGGCTGAGATGAGTTTTTAGATCAGGCACATAGCGCGAGCCCCCCGGCAGGACGTTACGCAGTGCTGCTGTCCGCCTGGGCTCTCCCCCTCCCTGCAGACAGACGTGCAGCGCGTTCCGTTCTCACAACGCTGGGGGGTAGGTGGTACGTTTCTTCCTGTGTTTTTGTTGAAGTTGGTACAAAAAAAACGTGTCGGCGTACTCCCGAAGCAGGAAACGCAAAAAGGGTGGCACGTGCAACCCAACAGCTGCCCGCTGTCAGGAGCGGTGCCAAGCACGGCACCGCCGTGGGCGGGGGACGCGCTGATTTAATGTACTCTTCCTCCAGGACGCTGATGCCTCTTACTCAAGAAAGAAGAAGTAAGGACAAGCGCGTACAAAATCCAGCTGTTGCCGTGCTCAGGCTGAGAAGCTTTTTTCATATTATGTGCCTGCAACCAGCAGCTTTTTCCTTTTTTATCTGTCGTACCTTTGTCATCATGTAACGTGACAAATCTATCGAGCCGTACACGCACGACTAAATAAAAATCTCTTTCTAAACACACCCGTTTCCTGTCCGACTCCCGTAGGCTGAATGTTTAAGCTTGTAGGAGCCGAGACCGAGGAGGCCGGGCAGTATTTGGTTTCCTGCTGCGCTGACGTTGGCAGAGACTTGGTGAGCAGGTGAAACGTTACACACCCACAGGATCCTGCTTCCCTCACCTTGAGCAAAAAACCCCCCCGAGCAGCAGCTTGTGATCTAAAGGGTCAGGACACAGAGTCTGCATTTGCGAAGGGTTCCTTTGGGAAAGGAGATTCTATCTCCTCGGTGCCTGTACAGGTGCTCCGAGAGCAAACCCTGGATCACCGTGATGCGTTCTTCGAGCTCAACCCCTGACCTTCTGGCGGGGATTGCTCGCAGCCACGACAGCAGCGCCCGTGGCGGAGCCCAGGTGGGGCGGATGGCGCGTTACAGGCAACTTACGGACGAGTAGGTGCCGAGTTCCCAGCCCGGTCAAAACAGGCCCTGCCCTGCGGAACCCCTCCCAGCGGCACAGGGAGTTCTTGGTGCTGGACAGCAACAGCCCCGTGTTGGACTTTTTACTACGCTTCCCGTCCCACGACACCCAGCTCAACCGTCAGCTACAAGGACCTCTGTCGTGGTAACTCCGCGGTGCTTACAAACACGCTGACCTTTGTGCTGTTGCCAAAGCCCTCGCTACCAGCTGGCTGTACCTCAGGCCACGCGCTGTCAGGCAAGAAAAACTTAATTAAAGAATAGCAACTCTTTTCAAGTTACTGAAACTTTCCAGCCGCGGCGAAGAGCAAGCCAAGAGTCACGTTCGTAACATCCCACTTAAGTGCCCAGGGAGAAAACCCCCGTGATGGGGTGAGAAGTGCCTGGTGTCGCGCTGCTCTGAGAAGGGCAGGTTCGTTTCACCCGCTCGCGCCCCCGCCCCGCGGCCCGTGGAAGGCGCTACGGAGGCAGCACCAAGCCTGCGGGGCAGCACGCCGCAACTCCTAACACGACACACGCGCGGCCGACGTTCCCAGGGTGCTTCGGCTTCACCCTCTAATCCACAGACCTGGCAGCGCTGTACGCGCAGGAGGCTCGCTCTCGATTTACGTGCCCGTTTCTCTGCTGCTTCGCTACAAAAACCGAGAGAAAGGTAAAGCTTTGTGCCCAGAGGCCCCTTCTCTTGCTCGAGCAAAGGCCAGTTGCTGCTGGACACGTAAACACGGACCCACCTCCGCGGACCGTGCCCTTGCCACCAGCAGCTTGAGACGGAACAACACGGAAGGCGCGACCGGAGACGCGGGGGACCAGGCGGCGAGGAAGTTCCCCCTTTCAGGGAGGGAGCTGGTGTTCAGGGAAAACGCGGGAAGCGGAAACTTTCCAGAAAGGACAGAGCACTTGCCATTTGAAAGCTTCACTCCCCTAACGCCTGGCTCCATTCAAGGGATCCCCGCGGCTTTACGGTGCACGAGCGGGACGGAGGCAGTCTGCGGGCCGTGATGGTTGTTGTAAAGGCTCAAAGAAAGGGGGTGAAATTGTGCTGGTCAGCGCTGAACATTCCTTAGAGAAGTACTTCCAAACTGATGTTGTTTAACAAAGTTCTCCAAAGCCACGACGGAGGCGTCTCACGCTGACCTGCGCGCGGGGAACGTGGCGGTCGTGACGCAAGTAGGTGCGGATGAGGGGTTCGGTAAAGCTGACGCGCTCACCTGGTGAGAAATCACGGAGCGGTTCTCGGCGGCCGCACGGGAAAGCGGCGCGGTGGGCTGTCACAAGCTCAGTCCTAGGCGTTCAGTATTCCATCGGTAATCCGGAGCAGCGTTGAGAGCTGCCGGCAAGACCAGGCTCGACGGGGCTCTAAATCCCCGACAAACTAAAGAAACGCTCCAAACAAACAGCGCAACACACGGAAGAGGCACTCAGCGGCCCAAACCGGCGATAGAGAACCTGAGGCTGTAACTCGTCCTGCCTAAGAATCCAAAGGGGGTGACAGACAACCCTAACGCGCAGCGGGTCGCGCTGTCGCAGCACGCGCTGGAGCGCGCAAACCGGCTCGGCGCTGCGGAGCGAGGGGCCGCAGGACACGCAGCCCACGGGAGCGGGGACAGGATGTTACGCTGGAGCCCGACTCCACGTTCCTGTGCGCAAAGGGGAACTCCGCACGCCGCTAATTCCGATCCTCCGTCTGGTACCGCCCGGGATCGCTGCAGGAATACCTGCGCCAGTTACCAGCCACGCTTTTAGGATGGCTGGGTACCAGACGGAGGGAGCCAGAGGAAAGCAAGAGGGAAGCATCGCAGCTCTCGTCCGTGTTTTTCCTCCGCTAGTTTATTCAGTTTACAGACGACGAGGGCAGAAATTACAGCCATCTTCGAGTAAAGGCGGCTGCTGCTGCAAAACAAGGCAATTATTACATTTTCTGTGACCGTACAGAAGACGAGTAGCGAGAGGCTTGCAGGGAGGTGTAATTAGATTTAGGAAAAACCACCTAAACTTTACAAAAAACCCCAACTTCCCAACTGCTGCAAGAACAGCGAAGAACAGGAGCAAACTACTGGAGTTCGAAACGCTCCTGGTACCGGAAGTTTTAAATCGGATCAAACGTTTGCCAGGAATAGTTTCTTTTGAGAGGAAACCGCAATAGGTGCCCTCCAAAAGCCCCTTCCAGATGAGTTTCCATGACTCCGTGTTTCCAGATACTGTTCACGGCCAGGCGAGGCAAGTTTAGGTTATCAGCGCTTTGTTACCGACGCGCCTGCACAACAACCGCCTCCTGAAAGCTGCTTCCGTCAGCACTCTGCGAACTTCATCCTGGAAGTTTGGCAGGTGTTTCCTTGCCGCTTCCCAAGTCCACTACACGGTTTGCTGTTTAAAATTGTTTATGGTCACTGATCCAAAGAAAGGGCTAATAGCCAAGTACAGGGTCTGGGACAAATTCTACCTGGTACAAAAAGGTCTTACAGGTGAGGAATAAAGGTAATAAACAGCGTGGTTTGGGTTGGCAGGGACCTTAAAGATCATCCAGTTCCAACCCCGCTGCCATGGGCAGGGACACCCTCCACTAGACCAGGTTGCTCCAAGCCTCATCCAGCCTGGCCTTGAACACTTCCAGGGATGGGGCATCCACAGCTTCTCTGGGCAACCTGTCCCAGTGCCCCCCACCCTCTCCGGGAAGAACTCCTTCCTGATACCCAATCTAAATCACCCCACTTTCAAATTAAACCTGTTATCCCTTGTCCTGTCACTACAGGCCCTTGTAAAAAGTTCCCTCCAGCTTCCTTGTAGTGCACTTCAGGTACTGGAAGGTGCTATAAGGTCTCCCCGGAGCCTTCTCTTCTCCAGGCTGAACAAACCCAACTCTCCCAGCCTGTCCCCATGGCAGAGGGGCTCCAGCCCTCGAAGCATCTTCGTGGCCTCCTCTGGACTCTCTCCAACCAGTCGATATCCTTCTGATGTTGGGGGCTCCACAGCTGGACGCAGCCCTCCAGGTGGGGTCTCAGGAGAGCAGAGCAGAGAGGGACAATCCCCTCCCTCGCCCTGCTGGCCACATTTCTTTGGATACAGCCCAGGATCCGGTTGGCTTTCTGGGCTGCCAGCGCACACTGCTGGCTCATGTCCAGCCTTTCATCCCCCAGTACCCCCAGGTCCTTCTCCTCAGGGCTGCCCTCAATCCATTCTCCATCCAGCCTGTCCTTGTGTTTGGGATTGCCCCGACCCAGGTGCAGGACCTCGCACCTGGCCTTGTTGAACTCCATGAGGTTGGCAGAGGCCCACCTCTCCAACCTGTCCAGGTCCCTCTGGATGCCATCCCTTCCTTCCACTGTGTTGACCACAGCACACAGCTCGATGTCACTGGCAAACTTGCTGAGGGCACACTTGATGCCATCGTCTGTGTCACTGATGAAGATGTTAAACAGCACCGGTCCCAACACCAACCCCCAAGGAACACCGCTCGTCACTGGTGTACACTCAGACCACAACTCTGGATACAGAACTGGCGGGCTGGTCACGCTCATCCAGCAGTCCATCCGTCAGTCCATGCCTCTCCAGTTCAGAGACAAGGATGTCGCGTGGGACGGTATCGAAGTCTTTGCACAAGTCCAGGTGGTGTAAACATGCTCCCAGTTACAAAACGCTGTCTGTTCTAAACCACAGCTACCCAAGTCGCAGAGTGGATGCGAATTAAACTGCTTCTACGGGCTGAAGAGAGACGATTACCGACACCCTGCTCCGACAGGCCAGCAGCAACTCCTGATCTACAGAGTAACACACCCACGTGCTGATGAGCAGTGGTGACGAACAGGATAAACGAGCCAGCGGAGAGGTGACCTGCTCTCCAGGAGACCTGTAATATTACAGACCAATTGCCAAATTCTCTTCTACCCTCTGGTAAAGTTAAAAAAAGAAAGTTAACTCTGGCACAGGAAGCTGGATTTGCCCCCCACCCCCGGCCCCATCATCGAGCTCTCGCTGTGTTTATGGAAGACTCGTTAGCAGCGTGGACACAGGTTGCAAAACGCAGCATATATATTTGTAAAATACACGGATATTGGAAGAAGGAAAAATTAGAATGAATCCATTTAGACGCGCGTTCCTCTTCTCCCCACATTACTTACACGTCTCCTTTCACCAGTAGGTCGCACAGGGTGTTAACGTGGCAGACTGCGCCGTTTTCTATATATTCTCCTTGCCCCTAAAGCAACTACGTTGGTAAAAATTGTCCCTCACAACTGACTTTGTTAAAGCGTAACTCAGAACTTACTAATGCTAAGGAAGATCAGCTGAAGCCACGTACTATAACAAAGGCTCCAACTGAACTCGGTCCAGTAGAAAATGGTCAGAATGGGAAAAAAAAATAATCATATAAATAGTTGTATGTACACGCTGGTCACTGACCCTGCGGTCGACGGTACTACAGCGAGCTGTAACCTGTCCGTGCAAGTCACCTGTCCGGCTCTTAAAGAGAAAAATACTAATAAAACCAAAATGCACCAAAAATAGTTCATGATCAGAATTATGCTGCTCTTCTCTAACCTGGAGAAGGGGATTTCAGCATCTCCTGGCTCGTCGGTCACGCAGGCAGCGGCGGCTCACATGCTCCAGCAGCAAGAAAACAGTTCAGAACTCCCTGCTGCGGAAGGTCGTGGCCAGCGCCGGTTCTGCGCATGTTACGTGCGCTGGCTTGGCGCCGCCACCCAACACCATCTTGAGAGTAAAGTCTTACTTTTAGTGTATGAATGTAGCATGAGCATTCGATTCCTCACGTGCAGATGGAAAATACAACATCACAGTTACCCAAAAAAAGGACTACCGCCGTTCTAGAACACAGGCAGGTGCAGCAGTTCAGAGGAGTAAACAGGGTAGCCCAGGGGCGGGTCGGCCGCCTGCACAGTGAGGTTTCGCAGAAGAACCGGGTGTGCCTGGATGCTGTAGCGTTCCTCATCGTCGTTCGTAGCATAGAGCAGCTCCCAGGAGAGATTCGCCCACTGGCCTCGGACAGCTTCCTCGTTCAGTTTTCCCACTTGCACTAACAGTTCCTGAAGAGTGAGGACTCGCCCAGTGTAAATTCCCTTCAAGAACAAACAGATCAAAAGGCTCAGTACATTGTGACCAGAACAGTGGAGAAGGCAAAGCACTAGATCAAGCTTTGGGACTACATCCTATGAATATCATCCCTTTCAAAATGGCAAAGTGTATCAACTAGTCTCCTGGGTTCAATTCTTCCACCTAGGAAGACAGCCAGCATTGCTGCACCTGGAGAACAACGCGGGCCCATTTTCAGCCACAGCGATGTCAGCTCCTGCCTAGGACAGCCAAGCTTTGCTTGCGCAGCCTTCACGTTCTGGAACGCAATTAAAAAGAAAAAGGCAGCAGTGGAAAAGAAAACTGAAGTTTGATCTTGTTACTAGTAATTTTTCTTCTTACCATGTTTGGGTCATGCCCCAGTGAGAAAAGGTATGGCTTTTCCTGAAGAACTGCCTGCTGCCACTCCAGATCCGACACCAGCCCGATGTACCAATCGCTGTCGTATTCTTCCAGACAGTTAACCAGCTCTTTGAAGTTCTCAACTGGTCCCAGGCTGGCCTTGTCAATCATAAGTTTAAAAGTGTATCTGAAAGGGACACAAAGCCGTACAGGGAGGTAGGGAAGTGGTGCAGCGAAAGCCAGGTGGAGGAAAGCCTCTTAGGCCACAGAAGGCAGGAAGGCACCGTCCCGTTATCAAGCTGAGGCACCCTGGTGAGTTACTGCTGGTCAGCAGAGTCACCAGCAGGTAGCGCGGGTACCAGGTGTGAAACACATTAACACCTCGCCTTCGCCTCTAACCCTGGTGCCACTGCCTGGTAACGGAAGTGCCGAACACCTAACTCCATCACAACTCTCTCCGACTACGGGGTCAGTGAAAAGGGGTTACTTTTTTCCCCACTTAGCAGAGATTTCCAGTGCTGGAGGCAGCTGCTGTGGGGAAGGGAAGAAGGAAGGAATCTCTGTATCACACTCTTCACTGCCTGGGGTTGCAGGCAATATTTATGTAGGAAGAAGTGACAAATATATTTAAACGATACGGTTTTAACATGAACTCCTCTCAGTGAAGGGATACTTTCAAAGCACAAGACTCTCTCTATAATTTTTATGACCTGAGGGAATATTTTCCTGTTACCTGAATGCTTTCAGTGCAAGTCGGAACAGCTCCGGTTTGCCGGTGAGCCAGTCCAAACCAACAGACCATGGAATGCCACCAGTGTACGCTCTGAACACGTGGCTCGGGGCAGGCACGGTGTTATCCAGCCCAAACAGACCGAAACAACACGACAACACGCCATGGATGTACAAGTCTTTCAAAGCTTTATCTTTCATAAGGTCTTCAAGTAAACTGGAAGGCTTTTCGTTCAGGTGAAAGAAGTCCAGTTGGCTCAAAATGAACCGGTACCATTCTTCTGGAAACCTCTGCCTCATTTCAGTGACTTTGGAAGCTGGCACCGGGGCTGTTCGCCATTCCTCAGGGATGCGCAGTAGCTCTGAGTAAGAGCAACTGAATTCAACCTGCGGTAAGGCTTCTTGCTGTTTCCCTTTGTCTACAGCAGGAAGCCCAAGCACAACAGCCCTGTATAATTTATCTTCTGGCGACAGTTCTTGTGGGACATCTTGGCTCTGTGTTTCTACGGATCCTGGAATAGACAGAAGTACTTTTGGCGTAGCTGCCAACTGCCCCAGCTCTTTTCTCTCTGTCATTCTGCCACTGGGTTCCAGGTCAAAAATGTCACTATCGTCAGTCCAGTCCTCGATTGTATCGACACTGAAGCTGTCTTCTTCCCTCTGAGGCCTGGGTTTTTCTACAGCACCACTATGCTGATTTTCTGGAGATGATCCCTTTTTGTTCCTGTCGGCATTGCCCGGACTTTCCCGTGTTTTTGACTTTTTGTAACAATACTGGATTAGCATCCATACGAGCACTTTAATGAAATCATCTTTCAGATGCTTTAAATTCTCATGAGAGTCAATTATTCCAGATAACACATTTCTGGCGTCGGAATACAGGCGCACAGGTAGAACCGTACAAGGAGTCAAAATGTGTCCAAAGTGGTGATTAGGAGAGAGAATCTTGCTGTGCTCCTGTTGTTCAAAGGCCATTTCAAAAATTTCATCAACTCTGTGAGCTTCAGCGGCGTGACAGGATGTTTCCTGCAATTCCAGCCCCTAGATTGGAAGTGAAAACAACTGGGTTTTAGTCTTCACCAGTACGTATCCTGCAACGCGGTAAGGTGTTTTCTTGCAACAACGTTCGTCTGAACAAATAAAGACACGTTCCATTGTATTTCCACAACTGAACCCTGAAATCTAACTAGAGATAATAGCGAGAGCAAAGCACTCGCTACAGTATTAGAGACAGGTCAATGTCTTAAAAACGTCTCTGCCTCGTACAGACGAGCTGATGAGCCAGCTTATTAAAGACGCTGTGATGCAAGCTCGACGATAAAAAAATCTCACCCCCGAAAAGCATGTCAGTGGCACGACTAGTTAATGCAGCAACAACGCTCGTCTGAAAAAACTGACTGCAACGTCAGCTAATTCCGTTACGTTGCTGAAACGTCATACGGCAAAAGGTTTCCGTGACTCCAAAACATTAATGTCAGCCCTCAGCACGCCGTTACCTTGATGTTAACACCCCAGTAGGTGAAGCCTTTTTCTAGCACCAATATCCACACCAGCCTGTCCTGGAAACGGCACAAGTAATGTGATCCAGGTAGAGACAGACCTAGACAAGAAAAAAACCCAAAACAAACCCGATGGTGTTACTGTGGTATTGTATCGATGAAAACGTTTGCTACATGCCAACTGAGGAGTTCAACGGCAAGCATCAAATATTCCTGCGTCGACATCAGAATCGGTCAAAACAGGCTCACTAGTACCCTAGAATCTTCTGGGAACTGGCTGCAATTTAAATTAGCACACAAGCACCTTAACGGCTCTATTTGCTGTGGAATACGAGGTTTATTTTTTGTGGAAGAAATATATAAATAATAGGGTTTGAGTCTAGGATTTGATTCTCCCCCTCTACTCTGCTCTTGTGAGATCCCAACTGGAGTACTGCACCCAGCTGTGGAGCCCTCAGCATAAGAAGGATATTGACCGGTTGGAGCGAGTCCAGAGGAGGCCACGAAGATGCTCCGAGGGCTGGAGCAGCTCTGCTGTGGGGACAGGCTGGGAGAGTTGGGCTTGTTCAGCCTGGAGAAGAGAAGGCTCCAGGGAGACACCTTCCAGTGTCTGAAGGGGCTGACAAGGAAGCTGGGGGGGACTTTTTACAAGGGCCTGTAGTGACAGGACAAGGGGTAGCGGGTTTAAATTGAAAGAGGTGAGGTTTAGATCAGATATCAAGAAGTAGTTCTTCATGGCGAGGGTGGTGAGGCACTGGGACAGGTTGCCCAGAGAAGCTGTGGGTGCCCCATCCCTGGAAGTGTCCAAGGCCAGGCTGGATGAGGCTTGGAGCAACCTGGTCTAGTGGAGGGTGTCCCTGCCCATGGCAGGGGGGTTGGAACTGGATGGGCTTTAAGGTTCCTTCCAACCCAAGTCATTCTATGATTCTGTGATTCTATGATCTGGTACCCACACTACCAGTTCCTAGGATGACTTGTCTGTATCCCAGAATGGTTAGAGAATATCCTTTAAGATGCAAAATCCAGAGTGTAAACTGCTCAAGTGTCAGCTTACCAGTGACATAACATCACGCCCATTTACAGATACATAAATAGAGGCAGAGGGAGGAAGATCTGCATTTTCAAGAGCACCTGCTCAGCTTTGAAGATCTGTGAATCAGTATCACACACACTGACCACTAACAGTAGATACAGTGGAAATCACCTGTGGTCTTTCTGAAACACCTCTGTGTGCGGAACAAATCTGATCCCGCTGTCTTAGATTTGACATCACCAAAAATAAAGCCACACAAAATAAACTGGAATTTGAAAAATCAAGTCTGAACAACTTCAAATCAAACATCAGAATAATTAGTACTCAAAAACCTCACAATCTGGCTCTCGCTGTAAAAATCAGATGACCCTTATGCCCCCACAAAATGGTACTTTTCCTCTCTTCTACCTATTTCAACAAAAAGCGCAATGCCAAATTCCTAGCCACTGCTGGTTATGCTGTATTTAAGTTACAGCCCACTGCCAGCTTCTCCAGCACGGTGGTGCTGTTCTTAACCTGGCAGCCAATGTCACGCTCCTGACCTGCTTCTGCTCTCGCTCACGTCCAAGCGATCACTCACCTGCACAGAGAGTTTGAGTTTTAGTGCTGTAAGATGGAATCAGTGAAACCAACCATTAAGATGTAGTTAAAATTTAAGCAACCTTTTCTACCCCACTGAGCTAACGAAGTGCCTTTTCTTGCTAACATTTTGCAAAGATTTTAATTCTTTTCTTGGTAGCTGTTAAAGCTACTCCAACTCCTTTACACAGGAAAAATTATGGCTTTAAATTAAAATAGAGACACACAAAGCGGTACCTCTTCATTTTGAACTCATCTGACAACACCACGTTTTTTCTTGCTTGAAGACATTCGTTCACAGATTTTCCCATTAAAGAGGAGACTTTTCCCCCCCCCTCAAGACCAGAGCTTTAAATTATTTAATCTGAGGCATACATGCCACCACAGTCATTATGGCAATGGAGAAATAGATATATATAAATTTAAATATATATATAAAAATACGCATATAGACGAGATACTAGATAGGTGCCTATTATCTAAATATATTTTATATAAAAAACATACCTAAGCTGAGGCAGTAGACAAACTGGTGTCTCTCTTCTTTAAAGGAAAAAGCTTCCTAGTTCTATTTTTTCAGTACCTCTCCACACCAGTACTACAGCTTCAGCAAATGGTTCTAAGTAAAGCACCCGCATACAGTCTTCAGAACGGTGTGATGAAGGTTAACTTACACCGTCTTTAAATATCAGCCCACTTCTTTCTAGTCATAAGCCATTTTTAAAGAGGCTTATGCAAATATCTGCCTCTTGTCTAAAGGCAAAGATGTTCTGATTATTAACAAAGACTGTTTTCAAGAAACCTAGCTTGCAATTTTAATAGTTCTTGTGTCTCCAGCAGGGAAAAAGACTTGGCATTTGTTCACCTCTGTTTACATAACCCCGAAATACCCATACTGATGTCTTTCACGGCTTTTAAGGCTGCAAGTGCTGTTACAACGCTCCCCTAACTGCCTGCACAAGATACGACATTAAGTCTTATCAACTGGCTTTGTTCTCAACTGCTTACTGCCAGTTAGGCTACATCATGGATTTTACAGACATCCAGTCCATATTCACCCTACCGACGCAGACAAATTAGCAGTGTCACCTTCTGGATCCTGAGTAATAGGACTGATGCAGAGAAGGACACGCACACACACAACCACACAGAGCAGTTTGACACACCTCCTTCCCTCCACTGACTGCCAAGAGACCATGTCCTTAGGGCCACGGTTTGGAAGTGGGCTTGGCAGCGTTAGGTTAATGGTTGGACTTGATGATCTTAAAGGTCTTTTCCAACCTCAAAGGTCCTATGATTCCATGATTCAGTTTGGTGTCTCCAGTTAGGTGGGATGAATGCGCACCATCCTTTTTTGCTCACTGTAAAAACATCAGGGTTTATACTACTTCATCACCAGTTAGTTTCTCCTTATTTTAATGAGCCAGAATTATTTCTTACAAGAATCTAACAAGTGGAGATTCATGAGACGGATAAAATTAACCACTTTTCCCTCAACTGAACAATCTCAGAGTACCAAATTTAACCTACGCAGCGAAACGTGGCTTAAATCAGACACTAGGACTCTCCTATTCTCCGGCAAAATCATGTTTCCTAAACTACTGAGCTACGTTCCGTCAGTGCTGCTAGCGTACCTACCCAGGCTACCGGCTGCGAGTGCGGACTGCAGAGCAACAGCCAGACTTGGGACCATCTGCTGGTAGTACACCGTATCGGAGCAAACGCACGCCGCAGCGCCCACAGGTCCTGGCCAGCTTCGGGCGGGCCTAGGAAACCCAATCAAGAATACCGGTAGCGTGAAGAGCGGCAGCAAGGGAGAAGAAAGGAGCGCAGAGACGGCGATGAAGGTCAGCAGGATCGGGAAGAAAACGACATTGAGTGTGATTAAAGTGGCGGTAGATTTACGACGCTGTTTTTTCTCTGTCCACGATGTCAGAAGAACAGCTACGGCAAACTGCAACTTTGAGACAAACTGAAGCAGTCGATCCCGGAGGATACCAACCTGCAAGACATGTACAAGAAGCACGTTTATTTGTATCCCGTACCATACCACCTTCAGCACTGCCAAAGCTGCTTTATCTACAGTAATTTAAAGAGCACGAAGCGTGATCATCACTGACTGGTACTAGAGTGTGTACCTGGCTTCTATTTGCTAGGTCCTAGACCCAGTAATTCTCTAATAGGGGAGGGCAAGGAAACAAAGGCTTTAAGTGACAACTATCTGCTTAAATTTACACTATGAGAATTACCAGCAAGAGTCTGATGCCTGTATCAAGGTTCCTGTTCCACCAGAGGTCTGGATTAAACACCAACATTTGTGCTACTGACACAACCACGATGTCCAGTAGAGCATTTTCTGTGTTCTGCCAGACCTAAAATAGAGGTATGTTAGACATACATTTAAAAATGTATTTATCCATTTCTGCTTTCATGACCTGGAATAGTCCTTCCAAGTCACCTTAATACTTAAATCACGTGGAAGAGAATTTCTTAGGCTAACGTATTTAAAATTCAAATTACCATCCTAAATATTCTCGTGAATCCAATGCAAACAGACACAGAATGAAGATTTTGTAGCGAACGGTCTAGTGACAGGAATGCTATCATAGCAAACGGAGACACTGTAATTGAAATAAAAGAATCATTGATTTCCTTTCAAAAACATAATTAAAGTCTACAGAGGTAAGCAGTCTTACTGCAGAATGGAAATCTTAGCGTAAAAAGAGAACTCTTCATTATTACAAACTCCTCTTTGTATTACACATCCAGGGCATCAAACAGTGTATTTGCACTAATGGCCTGAGATGGCAAACGTTGACGTCAACACTTAGTTGTTACTCAGTATTCCCATCCTCTTAGGGAAACAAAGAAACAAGCAACAAAAAAAGGAACAGCCAAATAAGTAAAAATAAACATGGGACTAGCACTCATCAATCCACTTCTCCAAGCTGCTTCTCTTTGGAATGAAACAATTCAGATCCAATTTCGGTTCCATCAAAAAGCAGATACGTTTGTCCCTAACCTACCAGACTGTTCCCTTTACTAACAAGTTGTAAGAACCAGATGTTTAGTCAGCTTGAAGACTCTCGACTCACTTTTGTTTCCGAGTACCTTTTAAAATAAATCCACAAGACCTTTCAAAAGTGAGTACTGATGCTGTAACGAAAATCCTTTATAAGGAGGAGCTGGTTAAAAAGCTCAGCTTTTTAGGTTTACCCCTAAGAAAGAAAGAAATAAAACCACTAATCACTTTCAAACATTCTGAACCAGTAACTTTGACCGCAATGCACAATTTAGCGAATCATCAACAAACATTTCCAGCCACTTGTTTTTTCTTGGTTCATTCACAGAAGCTTGCACATACAGTAATTCTAGCGTTGTGTCAATCTTCCTACAAGCATCATCTAACAAACAACAGACAGTACGTATTCCTACCTAGTGTTAGTAAAATCCTCCTGACAACACCAACTTTCATTAGCCTTCTTTGCTTCTCCATGAACACAGTCACAGTCCTGACATCCTTTGGATAAAAGGGGTTTCGGAAGACTCCAAACAAGTACACTCCCTGAATCTCTCTAAGAATCCACATAATTATAAGTAATACGATCAAAACGTAACTCGCTATAGCCTGAGGACTGGCTTTGGAAAACGATGAAAAGCCTGCAAATTGATGCAGCAGGCTAGCTTCTAGGAGAGCAAATGTCAATATGGTCAGATAAAAAATAAATTCCCTCCACCCAGACTGTATTCTAAGGCCTCTGTGCATATTTTTAGATTTGCTGGAGGCTAAATGGCTGATCATGGTGTGTTTGAAGGCAAAACCAAGCTCGCTTAGGTTAAGACTCAGTATGAACCCAAATCCAGTCATGAAGAGGATCACACCGAGAGTGCTGGGAATGAAATACGATGCTATTGCTGTTCCAGCAGAAATGACAAACATTACTAATAACCTGTGAAGGAGAAAATAAAAAAGATTTGCTTGGAAAGAAAAAGGTTATAGACAATATTGATATATTTTACAATTAGATAAACAACATTTACTTTGTGTTACTTGACACAGGTGAACCGCCTAGTCCAAACTCCAACAGCTGTTCCATTCCCCACAGAAAAAGCGCGTCAAGCGGGGGCAGAATTCCCATTGCCCACAAGAACGGCAGAAAAAGAAATACGATGTGCAAAATCTGGTTTGTCTGTTCTAGAATGGGTGTGTTGACAGCAAACCTGGATAAAAGAAGAAATGTATTTGACTTATGCGAGGGAAACGATAACTGCTGTGTGGGAAGACTGTTTGTTTAGCTACTACAGCAAAACGCGAAGTATAAACACGGCATATTCCGTCTGTGAAACCTCAACTAGTATCTACAAAAGGAAAAACAAGGAGATGCATTTATGCTTGGGGCAGTAAGACTCGAATTAGAACATCGGAACACAGGCTAATTTTTTGTTGAGATGATAAGACTTCCAATTATGCAGATGAGCCAAGCAATGCAAATATCTTAATTGTTTTGATACTGTTGCCATAAAACACTCAACTATTTGTGCAAAAAGCAGGGTCCAGAGGCTCCAAGACCTCAACCCTTGAACAAGAAAATGCTAAGTACATTTTCAGAATTACAAAAGCGAAACTTCATGCAAGTCCCAGACGCGAGATGTAAGCCTTAATACTGCAAGAACTGGCACGTTCCCTGTACGCCCAGAAACTCTCTTTACAAACGTAAAATGTTATTTTCTACGTAACAGTATTCAAATCGTCCTGTAAAAACAGATCAATATTAGAAATCTACATACATTTTAAGTCACACGCAGTTCACCTGCTAGCTACGTTAAAGGTGGACTGCTAAGGCATTTGGTTTCTCTCTCCTCCTTAATAAATAAGCCAGTAAGTATGCCTCAAAGGAATTTCGCCAGGAATTTAAAGCACGTCTGAATTTTCTCCTCAGGAAATTCAACAGAAGAATTTGGGGTCCAAGACCACGTGTAGAATTCTCATAGCATAATTAAAGGGGCAACTCGGTTAGGTCGTTAACGACATCTCCAGGTGCAAAACCAAATA
The DNA here is from genome assembly GCA_027574665.1 of Rhynochetos jubatus. Taxonomy (NCBI): domain Eukaryota; kingdom Metazoa; phylum Chordata; class Aves; order Eurypygiformes; family Rhynochetidae; genus Rhynochetos; species Rhynochetos jubatus. The sequence goes on along the minus strand of CM050648.1, from coordinate 138,894,465 downwards.
AGATAAAACGTGCTTTTTGTTTAATGCATTTGAAGTGCCCCAACCATAAGATACATACGTGTGACAAAGCGATAGAAATACCACCCGACAGGGAGAAAGAATGCACAGAGTAAATCTACGAGATCTTAAAGTCAGAGATTCTACAAATAATTTAGCTAAGACTGAAGGACTCCTATTTGTAGACTGACACAGTTCTATCACAAAAGCATTTAAAAATCCAAGTTCAAAATCCATACATCAAGGTATAGCAATGTTCACATCTGCTTATCCATCCATTAGAACCAAATGCAGAGTCTTTTTCCCCCCCCCCCCGCCCCGTAGTTTAAAACCCTCTGCAATAACTTTGCAAAGACTAAGTTAGAAAATATCCCAGGATGACATCGGGATACAAATCCAGCCCTCCTGAAGCTCGCAGTGTTTACATTTATGATTCCAGGTCAGAAGCATGTGCTTTCAAAACACACCCTTTAACAGGATGTTGATGCTCTTATACAAAAATACCAAAACTGACACAGCAGAAGATAATTTTAGCTGTCCCTTACTTAGAAACTGCTCTAGCTGCTCTTCCTAATTTACATGGAATGCTATAAAAATTTAGGAACCGTTTATGCACAGCGTAGAGCCTCCATTTTTACCATATACTCTTGTGGATTCTTTCTTTGGAGTTCCTACAGTTGATTCAAAGCTCAAAGTAAACTTTCCTCAGAATAATAATGTCATCTTTCTCATTAAAAAAATGTAGAATAACCATTACTTTAATCAGCCGGACACTGTATTAGGTTTACCTGTGTGCAAGATCCACTGCAATAAAGACAAAAATATAGAAAGGTCTCATCAGAGCAGTAATTTCGTAAGGATCCAGTGCTTGGAAAGTAGCTGTTTCGGTAGCTGTGTTTATGATTAACGAATACTCGCCTATACATACAGTCACCCATCCGAACACAAAGATGGTCACGGTTCCTCCAATGTTGCTATACAGCAAGCTTATTCTGTTTGGCAGCAAATACCAAGTTCCCAACCCACACAATACCCCTGCCAGAAGGGAATGAAATACGGTGTTGATTATATACTTCTTGCCAGGGATAATAAATTTTACTGTCTCTGAACCTACACAGCTGGAAAATTCAAACTCATCTTCATCTGTTAGGGTGTTCTGAATTTGCATTCTTTCTACTGTCACTGTTTTCTGCTTTGCATACAGATTTATCATCTGAAGAATAAGTGCAGTAACAAACATCAGTCCTCCTGAAAGCGCTGCCGTATAGTAGTCTTTCATAACGCCCAATTGGTACAAAAGTGTTCCTACTCCTCCCAAAACCCATGGTGTCAAGAAAAGAATAATCTGATTCACATATACGTAAGGAGGGGCACAATAGCCTAATTTAAACCGGGGACCGCCCAGCACAGTCTGTGGAAAGCGCTTCAAGAAGAACTCCTGTTTGTAATCATTCAGCAGAGGTACATCTGGACCCATTCTTATTGGTCAGGAATGCTGGATGAACATCATTTTTCCTGTAAGAGAACAGAAAGAAAAAGAAGGAAACGTTACTGAATCTGGGACTCAGACTTTAGCCAGGGAGTTCCTCTGTCCTACTTTCATTTACCAAGTCACAGTGGGATTCTGACATGTGAGTTAGTGATCATCATCCTCACGCTTCCACAGAATCTGCCCAAACACGATGACTAAGCAAACACCTAAACTGGAAAAAACCTACCTATTTTATAATGTGAACATGTTCTTTAACCTGAAACTTTAGGCAAGAAATAACATATAATCTATTCTTGGGAGATGACAAAACTAACTCATCTCCACACCATAACACCTTCCTAACACCAAAATATTTTTCCATCCAGTCTGATTCCAATCACACCTTGCCACAGAGCTCCAGTTCCAATTAATCCTGTTAAGGACCTCCACACGCAAACAGAAGAGTCCATGTTTTCAGTGAACAGCCATCTAAGTGCAAGGATACAGTCACACCTAGGTCCCTGTAAAAAAAATCAAACCCTTATGAAATAAACTAACTGTAAAAAAAATTAGTAGAAGCATTAAAAATGGTTTTCCACGTCAGCATTTTTACTGTTCTCCCTCTCACAGCCTAGCTGCAGAACAGGATCTCACTGTTCTGTGCACTACAAAAGACAAAAGCAGTTCACTTTCTGCCTCCTAAAGCATGTAAAATTAAAACCGTAACACCAATACTTGTAAGTTGTAGCAGAATCTGTATGTCAATGGAGAAAGCTGAAAGAAAGGACCTGTAGACACCTACAATGAGCCATGGATAGTCATGCGGTGAGGATCAGGCAATGCAGAAATAAGGAATGTAAGATGGTAAGCATGATATTCAAATATGATGCTATGTTACTCCTCACGAAAGCAAGAATCCATGAATGACAGCTAGAAAAACTCCAGCTAACAGTGAAAAAACAGCACAGAAATGAAATGCTTAAACACTTCAGTAATAATTCTAAAAATAGATTTGGTGTGCGTTAGGAGACATGCAAGTACTGAAATTCTGACTTTCTTCTACTGGACCTGTACAATCCGACAAATACCGATTAGCTCTCACTGCTGATACATGAAAAATGAAACGCTCAGCTGCCATGGAGTTTCCAAACCACTGTGATCCCTTCTTTCTACAATACGCAATGCTTTCAGCGCTTCTGAGAACAATTTGCTCCTCACATTTAAACAGACCTCAATCGCTTGATTGTAGGTAGGCGCTGGTCATCACGGGACCCAGTCAGGAACTGTAAACGAGAGATTAAAAGCCATTCCTATGCATTATCACCACTGGAAATCTGCGTTCAGGGTACACTATGTCAGAACACTTCACAATGAAAAGCAGGACCCCACAGGCTCTGTAACTACTCTCCATGTAGGCTGTGGAATTCTAATTTTTTTAAGTAAAAATTCCAAATTGGAGTATCCAACATTCAATATTCTACATGTAAAAATTCCAAATTTGAATTTTTACACAGAGAATATTGAAAACAGTTTTTTGTCATACTATTTCAAGCCATTGAAAGTTTAAGGGCAGAAGGCAGCAGTTGGGTCTTAATGGAAAAGACACATGTTGACTGGAAAGAGGAATTCATCGTCAGCTCAGGAATTTGAAAACGTAACAGGGGCACACCCAGCTAAAAACAAATTTAAAATGTAATTAAAAGAAAAAAAACACCCCACACAATTCAGCCAATCTTTAGAAAAAGAAACACTGTTTAGAGGGTTACATAGGCAGGAAACTATGCTGCTGTGACCCTTACAGGCACGTAAATGATACAAGACCGGTTTTAAAAGAAACTTAGGACCATAGTTTTCCTTTAAAACCAGTCTGCAGGCAGCCGTGTTTTTCTAAGAAGGGTTATTTTTGTTTCAAGTTGCAGTCTGCATTGGTGTTTGTCAGTGTATATCGCTAACAAAATGTTAACAACACGTTCCTCTTACAGTTTCTGTGTAAACAATAGACATCCCTGTGTGACACACAGAAGTCTAAACATATAAACAATATAGTTCTACTTGGCTAGACTCCACAATGAGCCATAAAAAGATATGAATTTATTTATAAATGAAAATCCCAACACTTAAGCTCAGGAACTATGAAATCCATACCCTGACTCTCGTCCTGGCTCCCAAACAGTCAGGTAGCGCATTAGGACTTCAAAGAGGCACTCGAATGCGCCTCCTTATTTCTGTGTAAAGCCCTAGCAACAAGACTCCACACACCAGTGAGTGTTTACAGGACCTGGCTGCAATATACATTCCCAGCATACAGGCCCGGCCTGCCTTTGACAACTTGCCTGGTTACCCAAACAATCTGCCCCACAACAGTTGTCAGCAGCTGCAGGGATCCATTCCACTTGGGTACTACCGTAACTAGGATGGGAATAACACCGTAAAGTCATTGAACATGTTCCCTCCTGTCCCCGCCCCAGTATCCTCTCTCTATCCTTACAGAAGGAAACAAAGCAAATCTTGCTCAAAGGCAGGCAGAAATTCACGGGAGGGCATGGATTTTTGCCTGAAGGAACACCATGCTTCGTGTCCGCCGATGGTGGACCAGCTCAGCGTGGGCTGGTTCCGTGTCACGCAGATTACCCAACACGTGTACAGCCCTCAGCCACCGAAGCCGCTGAAGCACATAAGGCTTAAAAATACTTACCTCAGGCGTCTTCGAGGTCTTTTCACGCGAGACTAAGTAACGGCTGTAAACCACCTGCTAGCTGAGGAGGGACGAAGGCCGGCGTGGGGAGAGCTGCAGACAGCCCCTGTCCGAGCAGATCCATACGCACCCCGTGCCCACCCATGTGCTAGGCACCTGCACCTCTCCTCACTCCACGGCTGAGGGTTCAGCTGCGCTGCAGGCCGGCTTCCAACCCCCGAGCCAGGCAGCGCAGGCTGGGGCCCTCTCCTCGAAGGCATCGATGCCAGCCCCCACCGAGGACGAAGCACTTTAGGCCGGGGGACGCAGAGCATCCCGGAGCACCCTGGGATGGGCTGCAGACCACCTTCTCCCCACACACCTCACCACACAGGCTCCCACCACACCTCCTACCCAGCTACCTGCCCCCCGAGCTTCTGCAGCAACAGAAAGAAGTCAACCAAGCGACCAAAAACGAAGCCTCTGCTGTTTGCAACTCCTGAGGGAAAGCCAGGCAGCCACCGGGCCCGCCGAGCCGCCGGCCCCACACCGCCGGCCCTGGCGCCTCCGCCTGCTCCAGCGAAGGGCCCCGCGGCGCCCCAGGGGCCGCCCCCGGGGGGAAGCGGGCAGGGGGGTGCCCGCACCCCCGCGGCGAACGGCCGGGGCCAGGCGGCCGCGGTGAAGAGCCTCTGCGAGGCGGGTACCTACCTCTGGCCCGGGCTCGGAGCAGGTCAGGGGCTATGGGGGGGCGGGGGGGAGCAGGGGAACGGGGCTGAGGCCGCAGCGGGAGGAGGCGGGAGCACGGCGGAGCGCTCCCCCCGCCCCAAGGCTGTCCCGAGGGGGTGTGAACCGCGCAGGCCGCGTCCAGGCGCTCCTCCCCGCCGGCCGGGCCCCTCCGCTGCTGCTGGAGAGCTGCAGGGAGGGGCAGGCGGTGGCTAACGGCGGCGGCCCCCTCCCCTCCCCGCCCTCCCCTCGGCCGCCGCCGCCGCCATTTTACCCGCCTGAGGCAGTCGGTGGCGGCGCGGCGCCGGGGGCGGCCTGCGCTGTCTGCGGGAAATGGCCCCGGCCCGCGAGGTGGCGGCGGGGGGCTTCTCCGGGGGCTTTTCTCGGTGGGATCGGCACAAGAGCGGCGGGGAGGACGAAGGGCTGACCGTCTTCCCGCTCCCCTGCGGCGGGGCTCGCCCCCACGGCCGCCCTCCCGCCGCGCTGCCCTCACAGGACGGGCTTTCCGGGTGTGCTTCCGCACGTAACCATCGCCCTTGGCTGGCACGGTTGGGCGTGAGGCCTCTCCGCAGCTGCGGCCTGCCGGCAGCCTCCCGAAGCGAAGAAAAGGCCTCTGTCCGCTGAGGAGCTGCGGCGGGGCAGGCAGGGGCTCCCTGCGGCCGCCATGGCCACCCGTGGCCCGGCCTTGTGCCTGCTGAACTCCTCGGGCCCCTCAGCCCCTGTGCCCCCTCCGGCAGCGCCTGGCCCCTCCCCAGCTGACCAGTTCCTCGCTCGGGGGGGCTTTGGCTTCCTCAAGTTTATTTCCATCCCTCTGAGCGGGCATGGAAATGTCTGAGGCTGGGGTTTTTTCATCACATTTTTAGTCCTTTCAATGAGTTTCCTGCATTAACAGTGCAAAACCAAACGAATTGGTCTGTTTCTTTAATTATTTCAACATTCAATACACCACATTCTAATACTAAAACATTTAGCACAAATAATTCATAGCATTCTGACATGATACTAAAACACCCTTAGAAGTTTCATTAATCCTGAATGTTCACAGGGTCACTATGGTTGGAAAAGGCCTGTAATACCATCCCAGTCCAACCATCAGCCCAACACTACCGCACCCACTAGAGCATGTCCTCAAGCGCCACGTCTACACACTCCTTGAACACCTCCAGGGATGGTGTTTTGCCAATTGATGGGGATCACAGAAAGGACACAGACGCCGAGTTAAAGCTAAAAAGATAAACTTATTTTACTACAGTCTAAACCAGCAGGCAGCATAAGCAAGGTAACGCACCTATCATTACTACATAGAGTTAACGACAGTGATTAAGAAAGACACATCGCCAATGGCCCTAATCCTTTACCATCATCCAGACCCGCACATCAGCCCGGGAGCCCCAGTCACAGGGAGGATTTGGAGAACCTGTCCCGGCAATTGGGAAGTCCTACGCCGTGTGTTCGCTCGTAGGTGAGGATCTCCGAAGTCGCTGTGGGAGGGTCCAGCTTTTATACAGTTGAATACACAATCTTTGAGACTCCACGTGCGGAAACATCTGGCGTTCCCCTCCCTCTCCATTGGGTTTCACCCAAGGTGGGGCCAGGGCCCAGGGGGGAACCCAAAGGGGCGTCTATATCTGTTTACTTTTGATCACATTCTTTCAGACAAGGCCGGACATCTGTCGGCATGGCCTTGACAGTCTGCCTCTGAACAGATACTGCATCCTGCTGATGATTATGTTTTATCTGAGCTACATCTTTCACTGATGATCATACAGATTTCACTAATGATCAGCGGATATTCTCATAGTCAGATTTCATACCAATATGATGCTGGTCGGGAGGTTCACTCAGAAGTCAACTTTGGTTCGAGGCCTGTGATTCAGGCCTGTTTGAGGCCTGTAATCCAGGCCTTTTTATATCAGATGGTGACTCCACCACTTCCCAGGGCAGCCTGTTCCAGTGCCTGACCACTCTCTCAGTGAAGAAGTTTTTCCTAATATCCAATCCAAACCTCCCCTGACGCATCTTGAGGCTGTTTCCTCTTGTCCTATCACCAGTTACCCGGGAGAACAGGCCAGCACCCGCCTCCCTACAACCTCCTTTCAGGGAGCTGTAGGAACCGATCAGGTCTCCTGTTCTTCAGGCTAAACACCCCCAGCTCCCTCAGCTGCTCCTCATCAGACTTGTTCTCCAGACCCTTCCTCAGCTTTGTCACCCTTCTCTGGCCTTTCCCTGTTGACGTTTAACTAATTCAATGTGACAACACTGCCTCTAGCCTCAGGTAGAGGAGAATGCAGGTTAAATACATCTGAGTGTTCACCGGCAAATTGAAGTGTAAATCCAAATACTGCAATACTGCTTACCACTTCAAATTGGCACCCATTAAACGTTGACTATATTTAATACAGGCAGTATGCTTCATATCATTTATATGTAATACTAAAATGTATAACTCACTGTATTCATCAGAGACCCGGGGCATGCATATAGCTACCTTAATATCTATGGTATAACAATCACCACATCAGTTCTTACAAAGTTACATTCGTTTTGATCTGAATCCGTAATAACATTGAACACAGGCATATGCTTAGAATTTTAGGTAGACTAAAAGAATTACTGCAATCAATTTAATTCTTATCAGAAGCATGAGAACCTTTTTGTAGGTCTGTTCATCTTTTTTCTTTGGAGATCATAAAAAGGTTGTTAGATTGGGGTATCCGGTGTAAAACCTTAGAAATCCTACCAAAGGAAAACGCACATTTACCTTTACTGAATTTTGTTTTAAATGAGGTTCGATGGTACAAATGATGCTCAAGTCCAGCCTGCTGGAAGACAAATACAAGTATCTCAAACTCTGGTTTTTTTCAGGATTCCTGGCTGGAGTTTTACTCACCCTGCCCTTCAAACGTATCTGTTGCAATCCTTTTAAGGCTAAGTATTGGTATGCCTCATAGACACTCAAGGTAAACAGCATCTCTGTACAACTCACTGAAGGTCTGTAGCAGGTATTTACTGTCTGTTCGCAGGTTTCATCCTGTACCAGTTCACCAATTCGCCTGCTATTTTGTAAAGATGGTGGTTCTGTTCTGGAATAAATAAATCCTAAATAGCAATTGCAGGGGGGGAAGCAGACATTGCGTTTATTTCTTTGCAAACTCTGCTGCTTGTGTTTCAAAACTCAGAGAAGGCGTCTTGCCGGTCCTCACTTCCCACGATTTCTCCCTTGCTCAAAAGAATAAAGCGGAGTTTCAGTCAGTGCAACCTCCATGCTGTTCACTGGAGAAGCGAGCGTACTAATTTATTCCCCTCAAGCGTTCTAAGAGTTTTCTTGGTCAGATAAAACCAGCTAACAGAGTAAACTCTTCTAGGTAAATGCTGCCAACCTCCCGCTGTCTTCTGCAGATTGTTGCACGATATGTAACTGCAGGGATGTGAACTGTCCCACTGAAATTAATAGGACTGCTCATCTGCTTCAAATTAAGGTGCACATAACCTATTTGCAGAGGTGGCACTTGCTCTTTGGCTTTCGGCGGTTTGTGAAAGGGCTGTTAGTCCCATCTCCCCAAATAATCATTTTGTACATTTCCGTGTTTTTCACATTGGCTTTGTTTAGAACGATGCATGCACTAGCAAATAGTGTTCTTACTGGCCTTTCACCTCTTTAAAGATAAACCAAAAGGGTGATTTTTTGTTTTGGAATGTGTCTTTATATACAGCGATAAGAGTAGAAGCAGATGCTTTGTTGAATTTACTGGTTATTAAGGAAAACAGAGCCTGTAGGAAATTATTCTTTTAAAGAGAATCAGTGCTAGGTAAAAAAATGGTTACTTTCAAATCAGATCACGGAAGTGATTTATTTTGCTTTTCCTGATGCCCAACGTTAATGATGGGTACATTGAGACCCGTAAGCTGGCATTCCCAAAGAGAAGGTGTCTGGGTGAAACCTGACTCCCCGACTCACTCAGTCTCTCTGTTCCTTATCCCGTGGCAGACCCATCTTGCCTTTATCTGTGTGGCTTTCTGGAAAGCTGCGTACGCTGGATGCGTGTTATCCATGTCTACGCGTCTCTGGCTCCCCTGGAAGTAATGCCTTTCGACAACATGGCCTTAGGCCGCCAGAAAACAGGACATACTAGGGAGCTTGCTTCTTTCTGGGTGACTTTATCCCGTTAAAACAAACTTTATGAAACAGTACCCCATTCCTACGTGTGAAAGATACCCATGTTTTCCTGAAGGCAAAGGCTTCTGATGGCCACTCGGAGCTACCATAAAGAGTTCAAGGGTAACCGTCATCCACGTCATGAGTTTTATCCATGGAAGTATCAGCACCTATTAAGCTGCCCTTCCTGTATGGCAGCTAAGCGTGGACTCCAAATCGTTTCAGAGCTGACAGCTAGCTATTTGTTACGACTTTAAAGCGATATAAAAGTATTTCTCATCAGTTTAGTTTTGTGTGTAATGTGGTTTGGATTTTACGAAAACTGTGTTCTTCCAGATTTCCTTTTTGTGTAGGATATTCTTAAAATCAGGAGCTGTGAGCTGAATTCTTTTTGTTGTTTAACAAAGCAGTTTTCCTCGTTTTTTGTTTTTTTTTTTTTCCTTTTTCCCTCCTTGCATTTAATGCTGAAAACGTCTTGATTATGGAAGCAATCTAGTTACATATTTTATGTTTTGGGAAAGACTCACTTGCCTTGGAAGTCTCTTTCAATTGCTGTGTTTTGAGAACCTGTCACTGATCTGAGGAGAAAGGGACAGAGAAAGAACTACAAATTGCAAATTTGTTTACTACTACTAGAATCGTAAGTGACAACCCGGGATTGACTATGGGATGTTGTGCATCTTTAGTTTGACAGGGTGTAACAGTCCTGTGGCCATGCAGACTTCACAGTTGTCATTTATACCACAGTCCGTGGCCACGCAGATGTTGTGGTTATAAATGGGGACGGATCGTGTGTAAGACACTCCACTCCCGTGGCACACAACCTTTTACTGCTAGAGCTTAAGGACGATTTGTAGCTGCCATAGCGCTATTAAGGTTTGCATCATCTGCATGTGAGGCAGCGTATCCTGTGTCCTTGAGCGCTTCACCCAATTAAGAATGCTCATATTCACACACGCTGGTTGTTAAAGACTAGGTTCGGGTCTCCGCCATCGGGCATCCAGCTTTGGAATGACTTAAAAAAATAGTCTTGACCCAGAAAATTAATTCAGGGATCTGAGACATTTGAGCTTTGTTCAAGATTGGGAGGGGACAGAGCGACGTAGGTGGCTCCGGAGGACAGTTCGGCGCTCGCTAAGTGCAGCGCTGCTGATGTTAACTGTTAGCAAACATCACTCCAGGAGCGGGTCTGAGCTGCATCGGGTTTGTGGCTGTGCACAAAGTGCCTTGATCCGGTAGGAGCAGTGATGCCCCTGGCAGGGCTGGTACCTGCTTGAGGAGGACTAAAAGGCAGCGCTGTGGTGCCAGAAATTGCCTCATGTGAAGTAGGCGAGTGGCTGCCCACCCCGAAGGAAGGAGGCCAAGGGCCTTCTTAGCCTGAAAGAGTCCAACTTACTGTGCCGCTCTGTAAAAGATGTCCTAACCATGAGGCGACAGACAAGCCTACGGAAGAGGCATTGTCTGCTATTCCAGTGAAATCAGACTAGAGAGGGAGCCTGATCCCATCACCTAAGGACAAACATTTCCCTTGTGTGACTGACTTAAAATATGAGTTAGTCCTTACCTGTTGCTTCTAATAACGTCTTCAGAAAAGCAGACTAGCAACAGAAGATCTCAATGTGAAGATCCTCCCGTGAAATTGCCACAAGATTGAGGAGTGCAGCTACGGTGTCTTGGTATACACCAGCATCATCGCTTGCTCCTACAGCGTTACAGACCATTGGGTCTGCTGACGATCTCCCACACGGAGAAGAGATCCACTGCCAGCCATCCAAATGCTTCCCGGAAGTAGAGCTGGCCCTTCAGAGCTATTTTGGGTGTCAGTATTGCTTATAGTACGCATAGATAATAGAGGAACGTTCTGGATGAACTGGTTGATCTTGAGAAGGGCTTGCGAGCATGCCTCTGCTTAAGCCTGTCCAGGTCTGCCCAAAGCAGTAAAACACATATATGTATATATAGACACAAATGGTAAAGTCCTGTTCTCTGCTGGTGCTCAGCAGACTGCAGTACTATTAACGAAGCTTTGTTAGTTTGATGTCAAGTTTTTCTGACGTGGGTTTTGATCTAATCTTGCAGCATTCTAAAACTCTGCCTTTTTTCTGTGTATGTGAGAGTACATTTAAAAAGGATTTTCATAATTTCTTTGTGTCCGGCTCCTCTAATAAGGTTGGACAGATTCTCACAGTTTCTGTTGCTAATATGATTCCTGGCAAATAGAGCAGAAGGTTCAGGAGAACAAAAGAAATGATCTAATTTTAGTAATGGTGCAGACCGAGTCTGTCATTTTTCTCTCTCTTTTATCCTCCTACCCTTTCCGAATGTCAGAACCTTTCCCAGCACTGCTTCTTTTCAGTTTGAATTGGATTCTTGTTCTTCATCAAGCACTGGGCAGGAGGAGTTTTTAGTTGCTCCTCTGAACAGAAGATGTAGAATTTGAGAGGCTTATCGGTGAAATTCTGACTTGTCACAGGTAATTTGCTAAGAATGAACCACTTCCAGCCGAGCTCTTTTTGCAAATTAGAAAGCCTCATATCTGAAATTTCACTTAATATGTATGTCATATTCCTATTATCCATTTTAAATCTGAAATTGAAGTCTGAGTCTATTACGCTGTAAAGATGATAAAGGAATTCACTTTCTGAAAGACAAAGAGGGTTGCATTTAGTGTGGTAGGTCTGCTCAGCTTCAGGGTGCTCAGGCCGCTATCCAGTGAAGTTCTTTGGCCTGTGCATAATTAAGTATGAGCATTTCTATAGAAGTCTTAACATAAACCACATTCTTTCAAAGGCAATGAAAATATTGACATGTTTTGAATTAAATACATGCTTACAAAGTTTACTAGCTTTGGATCTCGGGGACAGCAATTATGCTTAGCTGGCCTTTATTCTTGTGCTCCGGTTTTGGATGTATGAAATAAAAAGGCTGTATTTGCAATTTGGAGGATGGTAATTATAGTCATCCAACGTGTAGAACTGGACAAGAAAGCACAGAGTAAAGAATAACATGGTTTGAAGTGAAAATTGCTTGACCAGTGTCATGGTGTAACCCCAGATGGCAACGAGGCACCACACAGCCGCTCGCTCACTCCCCTGACGGTGGGAAGGGGGAGAGACGCTGAAGGGTAAAAGTGAGAAAACTCGTGGGTTGTGATAAAGACAGTTCAATGGGAAAAGCAAAAGCCGTGCACGCAGGCAAAGCAAAACACGGAATTCATTCACCACTTGCCATCACAGGCAGGTGTGCAGCCACCTCCAGGAAAGCACGGCTCCATCGCACCTAACAGTTACTTGGGAAGAGAAACGCCATCACTACAAATGTCCCCCCTTCCTCCTCCTTCCCCCAGCTTTAGATGCTGAGCATGTCGCCATATGATATGGGCTGTCCCCTTGGTCAGTTGGGGTCAGCTGTCCCGGCTGTGTCCCCTCCCAACTACTCGTGCACCCCCAGCCCACTTGCTGCTGGGGTGAGGAGCAGAAAAGGCCTTGACTGTGTAAGCACTGCTTGGCAGTAACAAAAACATCACTGTTATCTACACTGTTTTCTGCACTGATCCAAGACACAGCCCGCACTAGGTACTGTGAAAAAAATTAACTCTAGCCCAGCCAAACCCAGCACAAGCAGTAACAAATTGCAGGGGATGTCCTTTCTTGCATGTTAATCTGTTGAGCGTACAATAAAAACACCAGTGTGGTTAGAAATAAATTGTAGTTCAACATTCAGAGACATAATACATTACAAAATGAAAAATAAAGGAAGCCTAAAGATTAACTTCGTTCCTGAACGTGTCTGCTTAAATAGCCATGTTAAACTTGATTAAAAACGTGCAATCATTTTTCAAAATACATCACTCCAAAGTATCTAGCTCCAGTTTGTTTCATTTCATGTCATCTGTGTAGGAGCGGCCAGGCAAGCATTGCAGTTAAATCTATAAAACCTACAACCGTATTCACGTTAAAATAACTTCCTGTGATGGATGTAACAGACCGACCACACTGTTCAGCCTAAAATCGGGCTTTGCAATACCCTTGATGTACTCCAGAACCAGAGCTTACAAAAGCCCTCTGCCAAACAGGCAAGGTTTGCCGTGGAACCTCCCTTATCTCGACCAAGCAGCTCATCGTTCAACCAGGAAATGGAAGGGAAGGACCATTTTCTCTCCGTTCCTGTTTTCCAGGCATGAAGAGGTTTGGCTGGTTCCACCCTGATGCTCAGCCGGATGCTGTGTGCAACAGTGTCCCCTACCAACTTGCAGGATGCGGTGGGTTGAACGGCGGCAGGAATGGCAACGTGGCCATCCCCATGACAGTCCTCTGTGCCCGCTGCACCACGCAGCGTTAACGAGTCAACTTCCCCCTTGTCCTCTCCCTCTCCTGCCACCGTAAACATCCACATGGCTGCCAGCCCACCCCTTCGGGGCAGTGTTAAGTCTTGCTTATCCCTTACCTCCTTTTATCCGGGTGCCTGGCCATTACTCCCGCTCTGCCTTCAGTCACGGAATAGCACGGCATTTCCGTTCAAACGAACGTTCACGGAACGCTTCTTGTCCAGGGGCTGGGTGGAAATGGGCAGGAGGATCTGGGGGCTGCTGACAGTTTTCCCTAGAGGCCAGCTCTCCCAGGCTTCTCTGTTGGGTGCTCATAGTTCTTCCCTGTATCTGGCACGTGTTTGTCACAGGATGATTTTCTGGCCGGGCTAAGGCATCCCTAGCCCTCTTGGTGCAGCAGAGCCTGTGGCACAGGCTCAGTCACCGTCTCAGCCAGCCCCTTCCATCGCTGTCCCATACAGCCCTTATCAGGGTGCTGATACTGTGGCTAACGATGTCTGTGTTCTTGAGGCACATTAAGAAATCTGGCGTGGAGCCCACGGCTGGAGCTCAGACTCTGCAACAATAATGTTTACGTTGGCAGGCCTTCCGACAGAAAGTCGCATTCACTCCAGCTGACTGGTGTGATTCTAGCAATTAATTCAGCTTTTCCAGTGGCAAGAGTTTGTTGATACAGCTTGTTGCTCTTCCTGTTGCAAAACACATCAATAACTTGGAAGAAAACCCAGCTAGGCGGTCACAGAATCACAGGAGCACTGAGGTTGGAAGGGACCTTTGGAAGTTGTCTAGTCCAAGCCCTGCTCAGAGCAGGGTCAACCTCAGCAGGTTGCTCAGGGCTGTGTCCTGTTGGGTTTCGAATATCTCCAAGGATGGAACCTCCACAACCTGTCTAGGCAACCTGTTCCAGTGTTTGACCTCCCTCCCAGTAAAAGCTTTTTATGTTTAAGCGGAGTTTCCCGTATTTCAATGCACGTCCATTGCCTCTTGTCTGCTCACTGGGCACCAGCGAGCAGGGTTTGGCTCTGTCTACGTACTCCTTCACATTAGGTGGTTATATACATTGATAAGATTCTCCTGAGCTTCTCCAGACTAAACACCCCCAGCTCCTTCCAGTCTCTCCTCATACGCCAGATACTCCAGTCCCTTAACCATCATCGTGGCCCTTTGCTGGACTCATGCCGGTACGTCCGTGTCTCTTTTGTACTGGAGAGCCCAGGGCTGGGCCCAGCACTGCAGATGTGGCCTCACCGGTGCTGAAGACACAGGGATCACCTCCCTTGACCTGCTGGAGATGCTCTTCCTAACGCAGCCCAGGAGGCTGTTGGCCGCCTTTGCTACAAGGTCACCTTGCTGGCTCAGGGTCAGCTTGTCCAGCAGGACCCCCAGGGCCTTTCCTGCAAAGCTGCTTTCCAACTGGTTGGCCTCAGCCTGTCACCGGTACTTGGGGTTACTTGCCACTGGGTGCAGGACTTTGCGATTCTCTTGGTTGAACGTGATGAGATTGCTGTTTGCTTTTTAAAATCTTTATAAAGAACCACTTGGGGTGGAGCTGGAAGGATGGAGATTTAAGTATCTGATGTTCCCACAAAGTCCACGCATCATTAATCGTCTAAATTTTTAACTCATGACCCTCACACCCGTAAGACCATGTCATCATCCTGAGCTCCAGAGGCTGTCAGAAATCTGAAACGAGGACAAAACCAATCCACGCAATGATTACCGTTGTAGGTTTATGGAGAAAGAGGAACTACAGGGATTTAGTTCTCTGTGTTGTAATTTGCACCCTAAAATCTTGTATTTGTGGCATTTTTGCTTTAATGACAGCAATTCCGCCCCGAAAGAAACGCGTGGAAATGGAAACCTCTTGGTTTGGAATGAACCACTTCTTTTCTGTATAGCTATATCACTGAAATTCATAGTTTCCTCCGTATACTATGTTTTCTCTGCAAGGTTGTTCTTTCCAACGCCTCTGCCCTCCGCTCACCTGTGGTGAGGAAGTGGCGTGCACGTTGTTTCCCAAGTACACAAAACGTAGTGAAACGCTGGCTGTGCAGTGTCCCTGACCGGACTCACCAGCGGATTGCCGAATTCCCTGAATAAACCTTTGTCTGTGCTTTTAACGTGTTACCTGTTACTTTGGGGGTAAAAGGGGCCGAGAGCCCCGCGGAGCCGTCACACAGAGCTCTTGGTTACTTCCTCTACCATTGCCGCTCACGGTGGGCAGTCGGCGATTCCCGACGTGGGTTTACACCCACCTGTGAAGATTGGTTACTTCGGGCCCTACCTTGGCTCCAGACTTTCCGGTCCATAACGGATGGCTCAGACGGTGCGTGAAGGACATCAGGAGCATCATCCTAGTTCCTGGGGAGTCAGTCATGAATATGCCTTCGTGGTGGAGGCAGCCTGCGTTTTCAGTCCCTCTGGAGGTTAGGAGTACCCATCCCCATCAAGACTTTTAAGTCCATTCAAACCCTCCAGCCACCTTTCTTTACCCAAATTCACTGAGTAATTTTTGACAGATAAACACGGCTTACTTACGTTTTCAATTTAATTCTTTGGTTTGAAATTTCTTTGGTTTTCTTCAGTTTTTATCTTGCAAATTTATCAGTAACACTAAAGATTTGATTCATCAATCAGGTGTGCAGCCAGAATAACAGCATTATGAAGTGGACGTAGCAAAGGAAGGAAGTTGAAGCGTTGCTAAAACTCATTTAGGATATTTACAACTAATCTGCTCACTTCTAACTTCACTGTCGGAGCAGGTCAGGGCATGGGGTCTTCACGGAATGATAGTGTGAATTTCCTTGGTTTCACGGAAAGCTGCGTTGCAGATCTCAACCCCTCAGCTCCGGTCCTTGCGTGGCTGGATGTTCCTTGCTGTCCGTGTGCCCTGCAGGTGCAGTGCCCCGCACCTCCCTGCGTCACTGCAGGGGGTGGAAGGATGGCCTTGTGTTGAAGTTACTGGGTTGAGTACTGATTTAGCTCCCAGCCTAGAAAAGTGACATACTGTTTTCTTTAGACAAATGCAGTTTCATCTGCCTCGGGTAAACCTGCCAACTTCAGCTTTTCCCTTGCAAATTAGGTACTGCCGGGCTAAGTTGGTTGGATACCAGGTGGTAGGTTGGAAAACATAATTATTTTTAAAGAAACCCAAATCCTGCTTCACGGACAGAGCTCATCTCTTGTAAGTAGGTCAGAGCTGTCACGGAAAAGAGCGGTAGTCACCCTAACGGTAGGCTCCCGTTTGTTTGATGGGTCCTGGTAACATTTCAGACTTTCCCTTTTAAAATTACCTCTTTGGAGTCAGATGATTCATGACAATACCTTTTTCCTTTCGCGGTTAACACGCTGAGCCGGCGCCTCGGGAGCCGTGATGGTGGACCCAGGGCCTCAGGTCTCTGGAGGAAGCACCCAAGAACGGGTCCCTGCGATTAAGGAGGAGGCGGGGGTTTTAACGAAGCGGACTCCATTCTTCGGAGGGGTGAAGGGAGGTAAGGGAAGCTCCCGTTGCTTATGTGATTATTGTTAATTACTGTAATGGAACATCCTCATGACGGGAATATTTGGTGCCTGAGGTAAAGCTTGTTTGCTCCCATTCCCTTTTTTCGACTGTCTCGTGGTGCCCTCTCGAGGTAGGAGAGCAGCCCGCTTGATTCGCTGTTTTGTGGCAGCCGGAACACAAACTGGAAGCGCTGAGAAATTGCTCTTTGCTTTGAAAAGCAGATTAAATTTGCTATAATTCGATGCAAAGTCAGGGTGTTTTGGATTCCCGTTTAAGAAAGCACACCATTCCCTTTGCCTCCAGCTTTTCCACTAGAAAGGGCGCAAAAAGCACAGGGGATGCTTCTTTGCAGCATCCTGAGGCCACAAAGGTGTGTTTGCCCTGACTGTGAGACAGCAGATCATCGCAAGGCTGAAGGCTGGCTGTTTCCATGCAGGAAGGGAACGTGCTGCCCACAGCATGCCTCCTGTGCCCTCGAAGTTTAGCACAAAATGCATCAGGAATTGCTGACGTGTTTGGATACTGACGTGGATTAGAAAACCCTGACGTACAAGGAAGCCCAACCTTTGGGCTCAAGTCAGTAGAGGGTATTGTGGTGGTGGGGAAGGTCTGTGGGTGAGGTGCCTCTCCCTCCTGGCCGGAGGAAGCCAAATGCCGGGGTTCCGGTCGCCACCTCCCTGTGAAGGACTGCAAAGTGTAGGTTTCTCTGTAGAAGTGACTATCAGGTGCTTGGTCTTGAAATATCTCTTGCTGGGTGACAGCAGATTGTCCTGGCAAAAACGCCTCATCCTAAACCCAACGGGGAGCAAGGGTTGGCAAGACGGTGGGTCCTCCAGAGTCAGTGAACAAATCGCTTCCGGTTTGGACTGGAGTAGGGTTGATGCCGAGTGCTGGGGGCAAGGAGAGCCTGTGTGAGGGGCGAGCACGCTATGGGTGCACGCGGGTTTATTAACAGCCTCCCTTGCAGCTGAGTAGGATGTATTTAACCTCGCCGTGCCACCTCTGCTGCCACCTTTTCACAGGACCCTGCCGGGTCGCTCAGGCTGTTTCTGTCTGACCGCGTGCAGTGGGGGTTTCAGGAGGTCAGACACAGGAGGCAGTCGCTGGCTGTACTCTGTTAAAGCCCGAGTCCTTTCAGACCTCCTGACCCTTCCAGGTCCCCGAACAGCAGCATTCCCGATGAAACCTGCGGTGTCCATTTGACCAAAACCTCTGTTTCTTTGCTTCCCCTTCAGGCCAGATGAGCACAGGGTGCTTGGCCTGGACTTACGTTCAGGCCTGGGAGCAAGCAGAGGCTGTGGCACCCCGCGGCGGTATTTCCCGCAGGACCCGTGCGCCCAGGAGGCCCACCGACACGGTGGGCTGATGAATGCAGCTCTGCCGGGTTGTGTGAGCAAGCGGCGTGACGCCTTTTCACCTCCTGAACTGACGGGCACCTGGGGAGCAAGATTTTCTCAATGAAGGGTTTTGTGCTCCGATTTTCCTCTGCCGCTGTTACAGACGGTGGGCTTCATGAACTATAGCCCCTCCTCCACCCTGTCTTTTACGTGCAGCTCGGTTTTGGAGCTCAGAAGGCTTTTCATGTGTTGATTTTGTGCCCATATTGGATACACTTTAAAAATACTTTTTTTCCCAAATGTCTCTGCTTCTCATAGATAACTTCTGATGGGGACAGTTGGAAATAAACGTAAACAAGTGCTGAACAGCGTGCTGAATCTGAAGGCATAAATCCCCTCCAGAGAGCTGCAAATTGAAGACTCAAAGCTCCTGTTGTGTAGAAAAGAGGGACTCTTGGGCCCGACAAGGGGTAAAATGTTAATAAAACCTTTGTTCGCTGTTACAATAGGGAACGGCTAAGTGTGGGTTGGGGTTTTTGCCAAGTTAACCCTGACTTATTCCCATTGTCACAAGTACTGCTAAGAAACCCCTTAACATGTTATTAACGAACGAAAAGCAGTTAATACTTTTCATTTTGAATGCTGTATTTAAAGCAAATGCTTTCATTTTAAAAACATCCTTTATTCCCTTTCCCTGTTGCTAGAGCAGAGGCTTGAAATTCACATTTTACAGGGTATTAACTTTCTTTCCGTGGAGAAAAAACAAAGTTAGCTAAAATGCCCTGAAACTGGCACTGTCTTGAGTATTACTGGAGTCTTACTTTCTTTAAGATGGAAACCTAGGTGTTCTGAGTCCCCCAAAATGTGTTTTAGGCATATCTCCATGAGAAGCTGACGGTGGTATGATGACAAGTAGTATTACCTTGACAACTAGGGAAGAAGGGAAGGAGGGAGGTGGCAGGTGTACCTAGGTCGGGATGTCTTGAGCATCAGGGCCACACAGGTCCAGCGGTGTCATGTTTAAAAGCAGGATGGCAGAACACACTGGGGTGATAGTCACAGCTCTTCCAGCCCTCATACCCTCCTCTGCTCTCCCCTGTGCCACCCACTCGTCTAATGAAAGGTGGCATCTTTATTCTGGTAGAATTAACTAATCAAAAATAGGCTGTTGGTGATTTCAGTTACAAATGTTTCCTCCCATTCTTTAAATGCTTCCACTTGTTTTCTTGGCAGGACCCTGAGGATCTCTCCCGAGAGTCCCCTTCACGTAGATATGCACAGAATGAATAGTTTATCTCCAGCTCCAGCTGACTTTCATGAATAATTTGATGTAAAAAGCTAAGTTGGACTTCTGCTGTCTTGGATAATTTGGGACTACTGGCTTCTGGTATTCCAGCCACAGACCAAAACAGGCTTTCTAACTTCAGAGGCCCAAGTGGCCTCTCAGGCTTCCACTCACCTCCAACCCTTCTTGGAAAATCCCTAATTTCCAATTTCCCTCCTTTAGCTACCAGGCTGCTTTGGGCTCCCCGCAAAAATGGGAGAGGCTCTAGGGCTTCCAGCTGACAGAACTTCTCTTGTGAACGCAAACTATCTACTTTGGCAAAGAAGATTTGGGGGGACGTACAACCGTGATTTTGACTGCTTCTTGTGCACCTCCCCGAGCACAAGCCAGGCAACGCTGCGGTCTCCCCCGAAGGCGAGCAGCGTGTTTTGCCCAGTCGCCTGGAAGGCAGGCAGAATTGCCTCTCTGAGTAATGTCACGCGTGTGCCTAAATGATTGCAAGAGACTGAAAGGACTTGGGAGTAGAAATAATAGCGCTGCTTCGTCTCGCGCCGAGCAGCGCCAACAAAATAATGAAACCACGTGAATAAAGAACCAACATAATAATCAAGCTCTAACCATTTTTGGAAAATTAGCACTTCTTCCATAACAGTAACAGCTGCTGGGAAAATGGTACGAAATATTAACTGTCAGGTTAAGAACACCTTAATCAACACGTACCGAGGCCCACTGATGTGTCCTCAAGCCTGTTACTTACGTACTTGTTAAGGCCAATTAAATAAACAAAATTTTAAAGCCTAACAGCATAAACCACATAAATAGCATAAAAGAGCCATAATGGTTGAAGGGGAGGGTGTTTAGCCCTTCTTGATTTAAAACAGTGAAGGGAAAAACGTTGGAGCCCTCGAAGGTGATTTCGAAGACGAGGAAGTGACTGTGCTACACAAACAGCAATCAGAGACAATTAAGAGAACTGGGACAAGTGCCTCATTCTCTCCGCAGACGGCATGGGAAATTGCGCTTTACATTTCAGTCTCGTTGCATTTCAAAGAAGGCCCCCAGCTATGTCATTTTTCAAGTCCAACTCAAATCAAAAGGTATTGCTTAAAATCTTCCTATTACTCCAGAAGTGAAAGGAATGATTGTCTATGCTGATGAGCCCGGAAGATTGTCTTGGAAAGAATGTGGCAGTTTTGTCTCCCGGTCCCATTATAATGTTATTACTGCCCCTGAAGGAGGCTGACAGAGCCTGAATACCAGCCTAAGTGCGGGGTAGTTTAGGACGGCTCTCTGCTGCTGCAGATTTCGTCTTCTTTCTCTGCACAGTAGAGCAACTGTGCACTACGCTGAGCATGTGTTTTCTTTTAAACCTTAATCTGATGAAGAATCTTAGTGAGGCCGTGTAGTAACAAAAGAACAGAAAATCCAAGGCGGCTAACAAAAGCCCCCATAAAAATGGAAAGAATGAAAATAGGGAAATTTGGAAATAATTATCCATGTCTAATTATAACCCTATCCCTACGCAGAATGTACGGCCCACGAGTGATACTTTTCCAAGAGCTTTCTGCTAAGCGTGGAAAGGTTTCCATGCGCAATTCTCCAATTTCCTGACATGCTGAAGTGGCCTCACTTTCGTAGCCTCCTTTGCAGAGACAGGAGTACGCTGAGCTTCCTGAGCTCTTGTAGCTGTTTTGGTTTGTCATAATATGCTGTGGTGCCTAGAAATGAGCACCTTAGTTTTCAAACGTCCTTAAATATCGATTTGAGTGGCTACGTTTCCCCTGGTGGAAATGCTCGTCTGCATGTCATGTGTGCAGTACAATAACTTTTGCTGGTGTTTATCTTATCTTCTTCGTTATGAATAAGTAGTAATTGGGAAGCAAGATACACATACTGATTCAAGTTACTAGAACATCCCTGGTTTTGAAGGGGATGTGTATGCAAGACAGGCTGTTTACTTGTCGAGAACCCCAAAACCAGAGGGGTTGGGGGAGGGCCTGAGCGCAGGGACATGCGCTGGAGGCAGTGCCTGGTTGTGCGTCGCAGGCGCAGTGCTGAGCTGAATGCTTGTGTCGGTGTTTCCACCCTGCTGCAGCCTGGGAGAGCCTGAACCCGCAGGATGCCCAGTCCCGAGGGCCACTTGCCTCTCCCGGCCTCCGTGGAGCTGCTCTTGCCTTCCTCTCCGCCTGCCTGCCGGAGGAGCGAGCGGTGGCCCAGCCGTCGCTGTTGCCCTGGCGCATGTCAGCGTGCAGAAGGACGTGGGGGTCTCTGCGCTTTGGCTGCCCGCCCGTGCAGGGCCCGATAAACCTTCCCGTAACCGGCCCTGACTTCTCTGCTCACCGTCACGAAAACGGGAAGACGGAGGGGCTGTGTTTCGTACAGAGAAGTGTCAATGTCATCTTACCGCTTTCTTTCCTTAAGGCACTTCTTTCCTTGTGAACTTTTTTTTTAATGAAAAAGGCTCTAAATGTAAACGTTCAATTATAATGCTAATTAATAGAAAGTTAGTATAAGATCTCTCCACTCCGATACAAGCAACTCTGAGTAAACCAGGTCATCTTAGAAAACAAGAACCTAAATCAATTATTTCCAGATTAAAGATTGAAACTTTTACTCTTCGCTCTGTAACAGTCGAGAGAGAAATTACGGTTACAGTGGCAGCCTGGCACGGGTACGTGCGCTCCTCAGTGCGGTGCATAAGCTACCCAGGTCTCTGAAAAAGAAAAAAAACCCCCATGTCTTGTTGATTTGTGAGAGCTGTAGGACTAATATGGCCACTGAAATTAAGAGGAATTTGTAAAGGGAGCCATTTATACGGTGTGATGCCCCCAGCATGAAGCCTTTCCCAGTGTGGTGTCAGAAAGCCGGTGCAGCTACATCGACCACGTCCGGAACTACACGAAAGAAAGAAAAATGCTGATAAACCATATTCACTGCTCTCAGGACCTTACCCCGGCACCCAGCGTCACGATGGATGGTGTCTCTAAAGAAATCTCATTCATTTCACAGGGACTTGCCTGGAGCTTGGTACTACTCGGGTCCTGACCTGCTTGTTTTGAAACAGCTTTAGCAAAAATATATTTAGGGGCAAATTATTGCCCTAATGAGACCAATGGGAGTTTTGTGACTTAGTTTCTATACTATATAACAATTTAACTTTTCTCTGCATTGTCACCTACCTCCAATACGTAACTCTTAACTGGGAGGAACACGTTTCTGTACATAAAAATGGTGTGTATGAAAATGCAATGATATTAGTTTATATTCGCTAGTAACTCTAGGCTTCTGCAGTAATATCTCCCTGTCATTTTCTGAAACAGAGCTGAAAGGCCAACGGGAGCAAAACACCAACGTGAGATAGCAGTCTAGCAAGAAGAGCAATGCGGTCACTGCAGCGGGCCTTCGAGCAGACGAAGTGGCGCTTGCAGTGACTGAGACTGTCAGTCCAAATCCCCGTCGCTTTGGTAGCCCGGATAAAGATCAGGCCAACTGAAGAGCTGGCGACACGCCACGCAGGCAGATGGACAGGCTGGTGAGCAACAGAGAGCGTGCAGGAGCATCAAGTGTGGATTCTGAAGGCAGCGTTCCCCGCCGGGAGACTGCAAACAGCTGGCCAGCCTGAACTCTTAAAAACCAATTTCTGTGTCAGAAATGCCACAGGTTGTTTGGTTCTAGATGACGTAACATACCCAACAAACCAGGAGTAGGAAGGGGTATTGTTACTTAATGGTGGTAAAGTCGGCTTGAGCTGCTCAAAAAGAAGGAAGTGAAAAAGGGGCATTCCCTCTGAGCCCTGGGGAGAGGAAGGATTAGGAATCGTAATGGAATTTCCCTGTGCTTTTCTGTGGCAGGGCAATATGACTCTACCCACTGCTCGGCGGAGCAGTAGAGGTGGTGCCAACGTTTCTTGGTAGAGATGGGGAGGAGAAATCTCACCTTGGATTCGGAAGCTGGAATTCATCATAAACTCAGACACACAGATTCACAGAGTGTTAGGGCTTGGAAGGGACCTCTAGAGATCATCTAGTCCAACCCCCTGCCAGAGCAGGATCACCCAGAGCAGATCACACAGGAACAAGTCCAGGTAGCTTTGGAAAGTCTCCAGGGAAGGAGACTCCCCCCACTCTCTGGGCAGCCTGTCCCAGTGCTCTGGCACCCTCACAGGGAAGAAGGGTTTCCTCACGTTCAGGTTGAACCTTCTGTTTTCCAGTTGATGGCCATTGCCCCCAGTCCTGTCCCTGGACACCACTGAGAAGAGCCTGGCCCCATCCTCCTGACACCCACCCTTTAGATATTGATAAGCATTGATAAGATCCCCCCTCAGCCTCCTCTTCTCCAGCTGAACAGCCCCAGCTCTCTCAGCCTCTCCTCAGATGGAAGGTGCTCCAGGCCCTTCACCATCAGACTTCAGCCTTCCTCTCCAAAGAGGATCAGCGTAGGGGCACCGTGGGACAACTCCTTTCCTGGGACAAGGGCAGCATTTGCTGGACAGGATAAACTTGGACTCTTGACTTATTATCAGCTGGAAAACTGAAACCCAAAGGTGAAAATCTGATGCCAATGCATTTTGTTTCTGAAGCAAATAGTTTAAAAGAGTTTATCTGAATTTAAATATTTAGCTTCAAACAGTTTCTTTCCTGGCACATTAAACTTTAGACAGAGAAACTAAATTAGTCAACCCTAAGTAAAAATGGAGCTGCTATGAAGGAATTTGAATCATTGATCCTCACGTGCATCAGCACCCTTTGACTTAATCCCTTCTGCTTGCCAGATGGATAGGAGTCTTCCCAGGCAGATACTCTGTGAGACTGTACTGCATTCTCTTCTAATAAACGGTCCAAGCTGCATTTCAAACACCACTTTGACTCCATTTTCTTCAATTCATTCATTATTTCTTTCAAAATCCTGGTTTGCCCCACGTATTTTGCCAGTGTTGATGCATATTGGTCAGTCCGGTCTAGAGTCATCCCAGGTTACCCTTCTCTGTGTTACCCTTGTGAACTCCACTTGTATCAAACTGGGGAATAACAGTCATAAAAGGTCAACACAAGGAAATAAAATTAAAAAAAAAGGGAATGCCTCCAGTGCACTCAGTCACATCCAGTGACAAACTGGGTTAGAAAGGACAGGGTGAGAGAAGGGACTGATGAAAGGCACAAGCACCTCAGTTTTGGAAGCGGCTTAGATTTGCTAATTCAAAAAAGGATTACCAACTGCGAGCACTGATATGTTTATAGGGGGTATGTTTAAAAGGGGTATATTTACTTATTTGAAGCTTTTTTCTCACACGCACGTATGATCGGGTTAACGCTGTGGGATCTGAGTGGGGCCATGCACGCACCAATTACAAACCAACACACCGGGGGGGTGTTTTCATTTTGATGGCGCAGAAAAAATTTAAAGCAGCACCTTTAATAAATACTAGCATATTGCTTTTTTGGTTTGTTTTTTTAAGTGCATGGAAGAAGCAACAGCTTTCCATTAATGCACTTGCCTAAGACCTTTCTTCTTTTGTCACAGACAACCAGTTCCTGCTCATTTTGCGGTGAGATGGGCAGCTGCAGTTTTTGGGTAAAAGATGATGCTTACAAGCTTAATAACGGTTATAAGGCTACAGTAAAAAATACAAACACAAGAAATGGAATGAAGGAACATAAAGGGCATGAGGCTGTCAGCAGAACAATTGAGTTTATACTTCAGGGTGGAATCCTAAACTGAGGACTTCAACAGACTCTCTAAACCGGCTGATCCACGAACGCATCTAGTGCCATCTCAGGACAAGACTTTAGGACGTTCCACCATCCTCCATGGCCTCTGTAGTTCCCACACGGAGGTAGCAGGCCCAGAGTCTAGACGGTGGTTGTGTTGTGTTCAGGAAGGCTCTGATTTGGATCTTCAGAGGCCCAAACCCAGGACCGTCAGCACAGACCTTGTCTTACTGTTGGCCCTACCTTGGCTGGCAAAGATCAAGCGCAGAGCATCGTGCATCACCGAGAAAGAAATCGTTACCGTGACCCCAGCTCCAAGTCAGTGATGTTACAACGGGGTGAATCTGGATTTAAGTCTGCCTCGGCTTTTTGGAGGCCACCGGTTCTCTCTGAAGAAGCAAACCAGCACGTTCTTGTGTGCGCGCAAACACGCGCACGCAATAATTAAAAGAATTAACGTGGGACTTAGGTTATAGTGCAAACTGGGATTCTTAAGTGGAAATTTGCCATGTGCTCTCCAACACTAGACACAAAGAGGAGCCGTTCGACTAACCTAAACCTCAGTTTTGCCTAGGACCGGAGTGCACGTGGCTGTCAACTGGCTTGTTTAGTTTGGAGTGTTAATTTAGTTTAGTGTTTTGGGGACTGTGTACCGAGGTTACTTAGAAGATGATTTTGGAAAGTTTTTCTCTCAGGCTGCTGGGCTTTTGAGGAGAAAGTAATACAAATAATAAAATGCAGAGGTGCCAGTGGGCTTAGTGTAAAGAAGACTTGGAGGTTTAATGTCTTCCTTCCTCCTTTTTTTTTTTTTTTAAACAGTCCAATTATGTACCACGTAGCAGCAACTGGGCTAACAACAGCCATATGATGGAATAGCTTGTAATCCGGTTGTGGGTCTAACTCCATGAGACAGACTCCAAGTAGATGAGTTTTAAATCTCCTTAGAATTAAGAAGGGTTTGGCAACCAAATTAATTGTTTTGGAAAAATCCTGCTTTATGGATCATGAAGAGGATAAAAAGGGAAAAAACATGTCATCTGTAGTGGTTAGTCAGATGTTCTTTTGGAGATACAACGATTTCCTCTCTAATTCCTCTTCTTGTTGACATTCCCGTTAAAAGAATAATGAGTACTATGTCCGTTGCCTCAGCGCTGCTCGTCCCTGTGTATATTACGAAACCTTTGCATTAAGCCACCCGAATGGACTGAATCCTGTTGTAAGGCAGACATTAAAAACAACGGCGCTCAACTCTGAGCATGCATAAAAGCGAAGCATAAACCGAGACGAGCGGTAATGATCGCTGGTACCCTGGACGGTACTTTGCTACGAAGAGGTGGTGGGGCCCAGACAACCGAGAGCGTGCATCAGTCTGGTTGAGCAGGACGGAATTATTTTAGTCTTTGGATTTTTAATATTTATGTGGTTACCCTTTTACCGGTGAGGTTGTGATGCTTTGGAAAAACATGTTACATGTATTATTAATGCCATGTTTAAGTAACAGCGTTATTTAAACAATCACTGGGTTATAGTTTCCCAGGTGGAATTCTATATTATATATTTTGTAGCTATAGAATATATTCTCACAGAGGCTACGTTACTTAATTACCCAATGCTTTTAAAGTATTTTGGTAAAAAAGGTATTATTATTTCACAGGTGGCATGAAAGCAGCTTCATTAAGGAGGCTGGTACTAACAGTCCTTTAATACAGAAAGCCAGGAGATGGTTCTTCACATGGTATATTAAACAGTGAAATATGCCAATTTTGACTTGATTTCTGTGCTGCTAAACTACCCCACATTCATTTCCTTCAGCTTTAAGCCCTTCCATTCTAGTGTTCTCTAGCCCCGGTTACAGAATTGCAGCTTGCTTTTCACCTATCGTCTAACAGTTTAACATAGATGTCTGGGTCCAGCCCATTGTTCCAATTGTATATAGTTGAAAAAGCTCTGCAGTATTTTACTCTTTCCATTATATCTTGGCTTCCCTGAGCGCTCTGCTCGCTGCATTTTGCTTCTACTGGCTCTGTTTTCTAAACCCATTTATGGCTTTTTTTCTGTACACACTTGTTCATTGGGGAGCTTAAATTGACTTTCCTTAACTAAAAACGCACCATTAAGGTTGACTGAAGTCTTTTGAAAACACTTCATAAAAAATGAAAGGCTGTAAGAAATTAGGCTACCAGTGTTTGCAAATACCTGTTCTCAGCCAAATTGATGGGAAGGAATAAGAACTGAAATTTAAAAATGCTACTGAGATATATTTGTTTGCTACTTATTTTTATGAGAATAGAAAAAGCATGTGTAAAACATTTTGAGGAATAAAATAGCGAGAGGTTAACAAAATATGCCATGCAGTAACTTTTTGTTGCAGAAAGCCTTTTCCCCAGAAAACATCAGGCATGGTTCTGAAGAGAAGATGGCAGAATGAAGTATCTGCATCGGTTGTTTTTGTAATTTTATTTTTTTTTTTAATTATTCTCAAACATTTCTCTTCAGAGAATACTGAAAACTCTTTCTTTCTAAGAGTTAACATGTGAATTATGGAATAAGAGATTTACCAGGAATAGAAGTCCTTAAGAAATTGCTTTACAAATGGGAGAAAAAGAGAGGTTAATTAAATCAGCAAAACTTCGAGTCTCCTCTCAGCACGAAAACATCTGTGCGGTGGTCGAGGATATTAAGTATGTTTTACATTATGTACATGTACAGTTAATAAACAAAGCAGCCTCGTTTCACAAATCGCCCAGCAGGAGCAAGGCAAGGCCTGAGCGGCACGCTGAATTGTCAGGGAAACTTGTGTGGACATATGGAAATGCGTCTGCTTTAAAAAGAGAAATATCAAGAGGGATTTGCACAAAGTTAAAAGCAAAGCAAGTGCTTCAGAATCAAAAGTGATTACACGGAAAATGGCAGCTTGCTTGTCAGAGCAGCTGAGGCGGCTCCCTCGCCAAGCAAATACTAATCGTTCCAGCTGTTTCCAGGCTCTCCTAATACTGCTGCTTATTAAAAATAGGTACTTTAGAAATGTGCAAAGCACTGAAAGAAAAATAATTTGATTTTAGTTTATTTTTAGATGATTTTTTTCAGACAACTGCCAAGCATATTTTATTTACAAGATACATTACCTCTATGGCTTTTTCCCTTTTCAGAAATAAAGAGATTCATTCTGACAGTCATCTCGCTAAGTGGAGACATCTAAAATGCAGAGGACTTCCAGTATAAAACTTGTCATGGAACAGTAGCAAAACCCTGCATGTTGTGAGTTTTACAGTTTCAATAGACCTTTTCCAACAACAAGAAAAAAATCTTAATATGGCAAAGCCCCCCTCACCTACCCCAAAGACCAAACTTGGGTTTGAATTCAAGATCAAACCAACATGTAAATGAAAGCTGCTCTCAGACTTTGCCTTTAATAACACAACCCAGTGAAGGTTTGTGTTCCTTTCCATTTTATAAAAGCCCTAGAATACGCCGGGCAGACCTCAAATGCCGCAGTATTTTATGGTGTACGTGAACACTAATTGTAGCATACTGTATCGTTTCCGTTAAGAATTCTCCCGTTAATGGAGGAAAAGAGCAGCGAGATCAACAAGCAGAGTAGCTAAGTACAAGGAGGTCATGCAGCCACAATGAGTTCTGTAGCAGAGGTACAAGGAAGCCCTGTCAGCTTCCATCCCATTAAACAAGCGCTGAGCTATGTGTTGGACTCGCTGGGATTACCGGCAAACCCCTACCAAGCTGTGTGCTAGCTCTTGCTCACATCCCCTATCAATTATTCAGTTCCTTTTATGCAAATAACGTTTCATAGACGCAATGGAGATCCGTAATGGGAAGAAGAGTAACATCCATTTAGAAGAATTAAATGGTAGATGAAAAGTGTGACGCTTTGCAGGCAAAAGCCATTGAAATGGTGTGGTACCAGTACCCTTTCGATGTCTGCGTGCGTGCACGGGTGGAGAGATTCAAAGTTTTGTTTGCTTTCTTTTGACAATCATCAGCTGTATACAGAATTAAATAAGAAGGCAGTAGAGCAAGCCTCCTGCACTCCCAGTCCTGCCCAGGGGACAGCCGCAGAAGTGAGGCCCCTGTAGCAGATCTGTGTCCTTCAGCCTCTAAGCTTTTCTTTTGTCTTTTACAGGGAAGGTGTGCAACAAGCCTGGATGCAAGTGGTGCTTACACTAAAGAGGCTTCACTGTACTGTAGAGTCAGGAGCCAGAAAAAAACCTTAAGGGCCGGTCCTGCACTCTTTTATGAGGCAAACCATCCCATCGATTTCAGTGCGTATGTGGGATTGAAACTTCTCTGCTGTAGCAGCCCTACAGTTCACCGGGCCCAGTGTGCGCAGAGGCAACTCCGTTCCCGTCAGCGGGGGTAAGCCTGCTGAGTGAGATTGGGCAAAGATGCTCCGGGAAGGCTTGCTTTCTTCTCAGATTCTTCCCAGGGAAGAGCCAGAAGTAAACCCAGACAATCCGGGTTGCATCCAGCCAAAGAACCGATCATGTCTCTGTTGCGAGCCTTTAAATCCTTGTCTGGGATTTTACTTGAAGGTTTATCCCTTTTCTTGTCAGTAAACTAATTATAGTCTTCCTGCTGAACTGTCTGTGGGCTGTTTGACCGCTTCTGTCTGGCTCTGCACTGGCGGGTTTGGGAATGGTGATACCCCCTAATGCCCCTCCACTGCAAAGGCTGTGGTGGAGCTGCTTGTCATGAACATTAACTGGTCAGCGGGGGTGAGAAGACCTCCACTCTCCTGTGCTCTCCAGTATCAGCTAGGGAATCTCATCATAACCTTGAATTTTATACCAGAAACCCAGCGTTTAATACGGCAGAAGCCCAGAAATGGGACCACAGCCTCGAGGCTCCTCTCTGTCCCGCTGCGCTCCCTTTGCCACGCTTTGCTAGTGACGCTCTTGGTGTGCAAGGAGTATGAAGCAAAAGCGAACAAAACGTTACTAAATCTTTCAGCTGAATTCTGGAGACACCACCTAAATGCTCAGAAACTTCTCATGGGTTGAATCTGTATGTCCTGGAACTCCCATACCTGCTCCAGTGTTGTAACTACGTCTCCCAGACACGAAGCCATCTCTTCTAAAAGCTTGGTAACGTGAGTGCCCTGGAATTTATGGTGCTTCTGCACCATAACTATCTTTAATTACACCGTTATTCCCAAAGGAATTTTTTTGCTAAACCAGGAGAGACTGAAAGTGTGTTTCAATGGAGTGCAGTTAGCCCCGCCCCCCCCGAAATGCGCTTCCATTATAAAATTCTACGCTTAGCCCCCCCCGGCAGTAGTCAAAGCTGGAATTAAAAATCCCTGAAAGAGCGGAAAGTTTAAAAGAATGTTATGCACAAGCACAGGTGAGTTCAGAGGATTAAACAGAAGCAAAGCTATAGGGGGTACGCACATTCGTCTGATTTCATGTTGGTCGCAGTGTGCTTCTGCAGCCCGCAGGAGTGGAAGCTGCTCACCTGGAACGGGCTGGCAGAGCAATGCCCCCCACCTCGGGTGGAGGCAGCCTGCGACAGCAGCTCCACGTCCTTTGGGAAACTTTGGCTGCTTTAAGGCACAGGATATTTCTACTCAAGGTTATACCGTGGGCTTTCTGTGGGGCTCAAAATTATGTGGAAAGCACGAGAGCAAAAAGCTGCACTGAGCGGGCTCTGCAGGGCGCTGCCTGAGCTCACTCTCGTGCCCTTCCTCGCCCCTTATCCCTAGTTAAGTCGAGTCTTGCCTTAAAATTCAGTTGTCACCTGTGGAGGGCTGGAACCGACCTTGCACAGAGATCAGTAACACAAGGCCATGAGTACCACATGTGTGAGCATTCCTGCTCTTCCTTCCACGTAGTAGTTTTACAACCAGCTCACTCCTAAGGGACTATCTTCTGTTTCGTGTTCCTCTGCCTCCGTCAGCTACACGTGTGCTTCCCTCTTCTTTGGGTTCACCTTAGGGGTGCAAACTGTTTTCCCTGACGCTACCGTCCTTGTTCAGGTCCCTCTAGCTCTCCTGCCGTGACCGAACCTGACTGCTAGCGGGTGACAGCCAGGCAGTGAGCTTCGCATGATCCAAGTTGTCTGTACAAAACCCAAACCAGTCACACCCAGATCCATTTCCCAAGACGTCAGGGCTCCAAATTAATCAGAAAGCTAAACAAATCTGACCCAAAAGCTGTGCTGCTCTCGCAGACCGACATTGAGCTCCACCGTGCTGCAAGTGGGCTTTCCTTGCCATGAAATCAAGACACTTCTTTGCCCTGAGATTGAGGGCAGCCCTGAGGGCTTGGGGGTGCTGGCGGATGAGAAGCTGGACATGAGCCGGCAGTGTGCGCTGGCAGCCCAGAAAGCCAACTGGATCCTGGGCTATATCAGGAGAAGCGTGGCCAGAAGGTCAAGGGAGTGGATTCTCCCCCTCTATTCTGCTCTCCTAAGACCCCATCTGGAGGACTGTGTCCAGCTCTGGGGCCCCCAACATCAGAAGGATATCAAACGGTTGGAGCGAGTCCAGAGGAGGCCACGAAGATGCTCCGAGGGCTGGAGCACCTCTGCTATGGGGAAAGGCTGAGAGAGTTGGGTTTGTTCAGCCTGGAGAAGAGAAGGCTCCAGGGAGACCTGATACCACCTTCCAGTGCCTGGGGGGTGGGGTGGGGGGTGGGGGCTACAGGAAAGCTGAGGGGGACTTTTTACAAGGACAAGGGGTAATGGGTTTAAATTGAAATGGGGCAGATTTAGATCAGATATCAAGAAAACATTCTTCCTGGAGAGGGTGGTGAGGCACTGGACCAAGTTGCCCCGAGAAGGTCCCTTCCAACCCAGACCATCCTATGATTCTGTGAAATGTCAAGAACGGGATTTAAACCTTTGATGCATTCTGGTGCAAATCTGCCACAACCCGGCTGCAGTGGGTGCGGGGGGTGTGCCTGTTCCCCGCCGTGCTCGCGGCACGTCTCAGTAACCCCGATGCAGAAAATCAGCAGTACAACAAAGACACCTCGTGGCTGTCCTGCAAAGCACACGCGAGACAAAGCCCCAGCAGCCCGCACCGTGAGTGTCCGTGCCCTGGTTCCAGCCTTCACTCTCGCTGCCGGCCAGCCGCTTCTAAGTACCGTCAACACCAACGCCTCTTTCAAATCCCCTACGGGAAACACGCAGACGAAAGGAGTATGAGTATATGAGTCTCTTAGTTGCAAAATTTAAACCGTATCGTTCATAGAAATTTGATGGCGGCTTCCAAATTAAGCATAGAAACTCCAATTGTTAAATTACACCCACTCCCCCCCCCCAATACCTCCAGTAGTAAGTTAATTTGACCCGATAGGTGAGGTGAATGCTATGAAGAATTGATCAAGTCTGGAAGTAAGCTCTTATATTAGAGATCATACTCTACAGTTCTCTTTAATTTCATAGTAATACGGTGATTTACCAACATGTTTTTAAAATACTTACAATTTTATCAGAAATCAGCAGAACATGTTTATAATTTTGTGTTACAGTACATTTTTAAAACCCTGTATAATTCTGTAGACCCTAGCCCAAACCTTAGATTTTTAAAAATCTAATACGAAAAGTGAAACATTTTTTTTTAATAGATGAGATAATGAAGTCCATAATTACATTCAGATGTAGTTTCATTGTTATTCCTTGCACCAGTTCCCACACATATATATGAGAAAGGCTCTATAGACATGGAAGCGCATCTTTTATAGCAAAGTGGCAATTTTGATGATTTTGTAAACCTGCATTTCTGAACAGCAAAGCAAACCCTTGAACAGGAAATTTACCAGCAGAAAACCTGGATCTGTGATGTGCTTGTGCTCTTGCGTCCTCACCTTTACATTAAAATTAATTCTAATATAATCAGTGATATTTTCCCAGTTTAATAAAGAAGAAGAAGAGTAATTAATTAAGCTCTTGGACTAAAGACCCATCCACTGTGTAGAAAAGCTAGAGAGATCAGACTCTGCCCTCTGTTTTTCCAGTGCAAATCTGAAGAAGTAGTGAATTCAGGTTTCTTATCAACTAAATTCTGAAATTTTATTGTTGATATATACCAGGGTGAGTGAAAACAGAACAAGCCAAAGGGATCCCTCCGTATCCCACAGGATGCAGATACTCGGCATGTGCGTAAGTTGTTGCTTCACTGAATTAAATCATTTCACTACATAATTGATATTTCATATTCGTTATGCATTCACAATTGCTGTATTAAAATAGAAGCACAAATGGCCAAATTCTCCCTTCAGTGACACCATGTAAGTCGGTGAAGCAATCTTCAAGGAGATTTTTTCCCCGGAATTTCTGTAATTTTCACCCTTACGCTTGTTTCTAGCCTCTACACTAAATCAATCCCAAGTCAAACTAAAGAGTGTTTGTTTTTCAAAAATACCCATTAATTTAGAGAATGAATAATCATAACAATACGTATTTAACACATCAATAACATGATACTCAGTCCTATCATGGACTCCTATGACTAACTTTTTAATGTATCTTTCATGGAGGAAATCAGGACTTCACTTAAGCCACTTGGAGAGCTGCCGCTAAAACAAGCAAGCCAAGATTTCACCACGTACTTCAGTACATCCCTCTACAAGCATTTTTGTTTATTTTTTCTTTATTTAACATATTCCATATTTATTTTTTTGCTTTATGAAGAAGAGATTATTTACAAATTATTCACAAAGAAGGTGAAATACCGAATGCCTTTAGGATCAGATTTGTAAACATACCTAGGTATTGCTGTTAGCCCTACAGGGCTGAAATTTCTTACTGGTATTAATCCTACTGCAAATCAACTATCCTATTCCCCATACTAACAGGTGATTCACAGGTGACAAGCCGAGAAATATGCCATTAGTGGGTCATTAACATCCTGTTGCGTTTTATCTCCCCAACCTGACTTGTTGATTTCTCTGCATAAGGAGAAAGCTTGACGAGGAGCATGTGTCCCAGAATGTGACCTGAAAGAACCAGTAAGATAATAACCTATTACATTATTACCACTTTCGTCTACAAGCAGCTGGTGGATATAGAGTGACCACCTACTGCTTTGTGCCACCAAAGGATAAAACCCCAACATTCTTCAAACACAGGTGTTTCTAGTCAAGTCCAAAATATCTTTTTTAAAGCTTTTTTTTTTTTTTTTTTTTTGAGGGGGGATAGAATTTGCCTTCTATTGAAATATAATCTATAACTATAATATTTAAAACTGAACAAAATGAAGCCTGGAAGATCTTAATCTCCGAAAGGCAAACAAAGGTGATGTTCTGTTTTAAGGCGGGGACTGTAGTGGAGACTCCAGTGGTAAAGTGATTTTGCACATTAAGCAAGAATTCAGACTCCTTTTGTACATTAAACAGCGCATTACCAGCTCTGTAAGAGAATGGGAAAATTCAAGCAAATCCACCTTTTGAAATGAAACAAGGTGAAACTCTGTCTTTTAAGAGCTTTGCCTTTGCGTGTTGTTTCTCCTGCTCACAACAAAGGAAAAATACACGTGCTTTGAACTTCCAAGGGAAATATATATATTATACATAGACTGCACTTGAATAAATTAATTGGGAGTAAATTTAAGTTACCAATAAAATTAATACACAGTTGTTACGATTAACTAGGTCGGATGCAAACCTAGGACAAAAATTCAGTGAACTCCAACGAGTCTTACCATGCATCCACCAACCACTCACGCTGCGGCCTCCACAGCTAATTTTCATACAACATTTCTGCCTGTCGTAGTGGCTCCCTGGCATAAAACTCTTAATTGAATGCTAGCTGTTCTAAGAAATGTCATGGCTGCGTGGTACCTCGAATAGCAGTGCAGCAAAGACGGTGGGCTGACTTTGGGCATTGAAAGAGCATTGTCAGAAAACCTGAAGCAACCTTTTTGGGCTCAGGAAACTAGGATTTTCCTTCCCACATAGATAAAAAGTCAAAGCTGAGCTTACATTACCATAGAAATTACCTCTTTGACTACCAAAGATTAAGGAACTTTGATAAAATCTATCTATAGACTATAAATTTAGCAACTATAAATTTAGCTTCAACAATTACTGTAGTCTTCCTGCTTTGATGTATCA
The DNA here is from genome assembly GCA_027574665.1 of Rhynochetos jubatus. NCBI lineage: Eukaryota > Metazoa > Chordata > Aves > Eurypygiformes > Rhynochetidae > Rhynochetos > Rhynochetos jubatus. The sequence goes on along the minus strand of CM050648.1, from coordinate 138,859,215 downwards.
GTGAATCTTCCTTGAAGGCAAAAAAAAAAAAAAAAAAGTACTGATTAAAGACAGGTTCTGTAAACAGAAATAGTGAAAAGTATTGCATAACAGCGTTCTTGTTTCGTTCTTGCTTCGTTCTTGCTTTAGGGTTGTGTGCAGAATTTCTCATTGTCAATTAAAAAAATTAAAATAGACATTAATAAGTCAATAGCAGTAACAACTGTAAAATTCTACCTGTGAAATGCTAAGAGATGCTACAAATATCATCTAAGTTTAGAAATTTAAGGAATATTGTACTTCAAAGAAGTCTAACCACAGTAAGGCAAGAATTAGGCTGTTAAGACACCTGAACAGCTTTATCTCTGCCTGAAAAGATGCTATGAGGGGAAGGGTTAAAAACATGGCCTGATTTGACCTAAAACATTGCTTCACCTAATCTGGGATGATATGGCTTGTGTTGCTTCTGAGGCAAACATTTCTGGGGTTTTTTTTACTATCTGCGTGCCTTTGCGGTGTTCTAGTTTTAGCATGTTGGTTTTAATAAAACGTACGAGTAAATTGGAAACACCCAGACACTGTGGATAGGTTGGTCATGCTACAACAGGCTGAGAGAAATGGGGAAAGATCAAAGAGCACATGTGGCACGTGAGGAAATACAGACATAGCTACTGATAGAAGATGCTTGCTACAGCATCTCATCTACATTATTTAAAAATATATGGTCTCCATGTGTTGTTTTTTCATGCGTGAGGATCAATCTACAACACGGGGAAAATGTCATATATTCTGCTTTTAGCCAGAAAAGTGCACTTTTTAAGTAAAAGAGAAGTGCTTGTAAAAGGACAATACGCAGTTAAGGCAGAACCCAGTCCTGTGAAGAGGCCAGCTTAGATTAAGGCTAGGGGGAAGCCTGTCGTGCTGAGTAATGTCAATTCCTCTGACCATTGCTTTCTAATGAGTAACAGCTGAGTCAGCATGGCACTACTTGGTTTAAATAAGGTTTATTTAAAGTGTTTCCCCTCTAGAGGTTTGGTTAACAGTCACCCAAAATAAATGTTCACTTGGAAAATACTCCCATCACCTCCCTGCATATGTAAATACCAGTTGGAGAGGGTTGTGGAAAAACATCTTTGGGAACAAGCCCTTAATTAGCTCACTCTTTTTCAGTGGCAAATACGGCCTACAGCTTTTAAACACATTTTTCTAGCAAGGAAAAACCGTAGCTTATAGGGTGCATCGGTATAATAATGTATGAAATATGGCCAAGAAAAATGCTTGTTTGAGACTAATCTTACACAAAAAACCAATTATGCGTACTGATTCCATAGAGAGTCACCTCCCTGACTTACACAACTGATTTTGATGGAATCTCTTTAGGTAGTAAATATTAGGAATCAAGAAGGAAGTGTACAAGTCCTACTGCCAGACCTGTTTGTTCACTTCTCTGCAGTGGAGAAACATGTAATACAATAAGAAATGTCGGTGTAATTTTCAAGCACACACTGGCTTGTTCCAGTTGCTGGCAGGCAGTAATAACAAGATACTGCTGTTTCTATCATAAATGACATATATTTAGGCACAGTAACAGCTTTACCCTTGTATTTCTGCTTCCACACTTAATACTCTTAATTGCTAAACGAAACTAGACTTCATGCCACAGAAAACCAACCAAACCAACAATAAAGCCTTGAGTCAGTGATAGGACAGGATTAAATTAAGAAACATGGGTTTGGCAGATACCGGCTTATTTCTGTTAAACAGCTGGCTCCAGTTTATAGTATAGTCATTGTCCTAATTGCAGAATTTTAAATTATTGTCTAGATGCTTTCTTAGACGCATTGCAAGTTTTATCAGAAGAAAGAGAGTAAACACATTTCTGGTGGATCTGGAAACTGAGGTAAAGAAAATATGGCAGCATTTAGAGAAAGAAAAATCATATTTGGAGAGAAGTGCTTGGGCTGCACACCCTCCCCTCCTCCCCAAAAAAAGGAAAGAAGCAGCAGCAGTGTTTAGGGCTGGTAAGAGCCTCACCTGCCTTCCGTTTCTGTGTTGCCCTGATGCAGTTGGCTGGTTCCAGAAGCAGCACTGTGATGCACCAAATGGTTGAGATTAGTTGCTGCTCCTTTGGCTTGCCTAAGAGCTCTTTCTGCATAGATGCCTCAGAGGTTATTTGTTGTAATTCCTGTGTTCTTAGGCTTATCTGTGACACAAAATGCACATGGATATTCTCCCTGCAGAGCCTCACCCTAGCTGCCAGTCATCAAGTGCTGCACTCGTTCTGCTTTTCTTAATTTTCCTCACCAGAACAATGTTACATCATTTCCTTTAATTTCCTAGCATAGTTAAAGCTTTAATTTACAGACTGAAACTGGTTAATAAATTTAAAAAAAAACCCAACAACAAACAAAAAACACCCCCAAAACCCCAAAAAACCAAATCCTAAGCTTTTGAAAGCACTTAAAGGCTGATTTTTTTATCAATGATTTAGTCTGAACCTGAAGTTCCATCTGAGGGTCAAGAAGTGACCAGGACATGCATTCCTCCAGAAAATACATTTACCAGCTCTTGGGAATGTTGTGAGAAACTTAGAGACTTGCAAGATACCCAGGAAAGATAAGAATGTCCTCGTGAAATTGCTTTATATGGCCATGTAATATGTAGCATAAAGGAGTATTGGGAGTCTGCTGACAGTGGGGGAAATCCAGAGTCCTCTGGAGAGGTTGCAAGTGGAAAACCCTTCATAAGAAAAGGAGAAACAGAAGTAAAGATTACATGTCTTGGTTGTTGTAATAGAAATGTCTTTTTGGTTTTGCAGTAATATAAACAGTAATGATCAGCTTCTTGTGACTAAAGAACTGTAGGATCAGTTCTTCAAATTACAGTTGTGAGCTGCAGATTTGGCTATTGCACTTTCTAGAGAAGCTGTTGAACGCAGAAGCTATGCAAGTTGTGTACATTAAAAAGCACCAGTAGCTACCAAACTCAAATCGTAGAATCACAGAATCATAACATGTTTTTGGTTGGAAGGACCTTAAAGGTCATCCAGTTCCGAGCCCCCTGCCATGGGCAGGGACACCCTCCACTAGACCAGGTTGCTCCAAGCCTCATCCAGCCTGGCCTTGAGGACAGCCAGGTATGGGGCATCCACAGCTTCTCTGGGCAGCCTGTTCCAGTGCCTCACCACTCCCTCCATGAAGAACTTCTTCCGGATATCTAATCTAAAGCTCCCCACTTTCAGTTTAAACTCATTATCCCTTGCCCTGTCACTACAGGCCCTTGTAAAAAGTACCCCCCAGCTTACTTGTAGGCCCCTTCAGGTACTGGAAGGTGCTATCATGTCTCCCCGGAGCCTTTTCTTCTCCAGGCTGAACAAGCCCAATTCTCTCAGCCTGTCCCCATAGCAGAGGGGCTCCAGCCCTTGGAGCATCTTTGTGGCCTCCTCTGGACTCGCTTGAAATAAAATTGTAACCACTTCAAGAACAAGCTACTGTAATGCACTGAACAAGTTTTTACTGAGAAAGATGGAAACCAATAAATTTTCAAATGTATACCCATTACAGGGGATGGTTGGCAGGGGGATGATAAAAATTCAGCTTTGGAAGGATCTTTATGATATTTTAAAATACTTGGCAGTTCGTAAGTCTCACTTTATGACCACCACTTCTTGTAGCAACTGATTTAAGGCTGTGTGTCAGTCTGTGCTGATTTGTTAGCACTGGGTACAGTACAATGGCAGTGATTGATTGCCTCCTGTAAATCATCTCCAATTCAGGAGTGAAAACGTTAAAAGAGATTTCAATAGCAAGAAAAAGGAAAATATTATGTAGAGTGTTCTGGTGTCTGCCTAAACCAACACTAAATAAAGTGCTAGCCTACTTTCTGCTGGGAAAGTCTCTTTTGAAGCTTAAGATCAAAAGCACTTTTTAAGCTTAAACAACACCATACGGTTTCAATTCTTGCTTTCTAACAAGCACTTTAAAATGCAACTGACAAACTTGAAAAATCTTTTGTGTTGTTCCACTTGAACGATCTAATGAGAAAATGGCTCAGTTCTGTTGTAGTTAATGAGGTATAACATCTTCACTGAACCTGAATATAAAACAGAGATTTCTCTAAAGATATAGTCTTAACATGCTTCTATTCTGCCATGTTTTTATTTAAGTGATGTCCAATGAATAAAAGCACAGGTCAGTTTTGACATGAAACATTTACACATGAAATTACTCAATCCAGAAGTGCTTTGAACTCTGTATACAAGCATTGTGGCTTCAAGTGGGAAAATGTGTTTCACTAACTGACTGAGGTCCCGAGTCTGCAAACAGAGATATTAATGTAGCCAGACGGAGATCTGTGATAACATGTTCTTGACAGATGAAGTTCTGTGACAGAAGCCAAGTGTACACGAATTTTAACCTATCTGGTTTCAGCGGTGACCTACTATCCATGTGAAAACTGAGATTTGGCAAAACAGTGAAGATATCACTAATATCAGTAGCAAATAATAGCATTTATTCTGGTAGTACCTAGAAGCTGATATCCTGCTAAAGGGGTTTCTGTACAGAAGAAAATATATATGCCAAGAAATTTATGCAAGGATGCAATAAGGACATAACCCATAGTTGTGGGACGTGTAAGATAGCAGCAAAGGTGTTAGATTCAGTGCATCAAGTAGTATTTGCAGCTCAGCGACAGTTTAGATGTAGTTGGGCATGGTGACAGCATCATGGCAGTAAAAATTTAAGGAGACAGTTGGAGCAGAATAACCTTGTGGCGTAGGTGTCTCCTGGTAGTGCTTTTATTTATAACGCAAAGAGGTTCGAGGCAAAGCTGGACAGGCTGATGAGGACAGGAGAACAAAATGGATCATCTGGATGCTTCTCGTCATCATTAGTCCTTATGTTTCAGGTACGTAAAAGAACCGTTTCTGGGCTCCATAAATACGAAATTGAGACATGAAGAGAGAACTGGCTTGCACACCACAGAGTGGGAACAGACCCTAGATCTCCTCATTACTCTATTGATCCTTCTGGGAAGCAAATGATTAAAATGCATACTGCAGTCTTTTGAGCTGGAAGGAAAGAATTATGTTCATCAAACAAATCTCCAGAGAAGTTTCATGCTGTGATAGAGAAAACACAGGTCTGCTGTGGGACAACAAAGTCTTTTAGTGAGTAGGGTCTTAGTGATAAACAGGATCACAGAGACAATGAACCTTCTGTTCATAGGAGACACGTGCTGGGCTGGCCTTCTCTCTGGACTCCTTGCTGTTGTTATTCTTGTATTTAGGATACCTAACAGTGAATCCTACTAAAAATCTCTGTTCCAGTGAACTTATATTGTGAAATGAGATGAGGCACATCCGATGAATGCAGACAGACTGACAGATGGGTGAGCACAAGAAAATAATGAGCAATAAAATCGGTCAGTGTGACAGACAATGGTCACAGCAGATGACCAACTGCTGTGAAGCTTTCTTTTGGTTTCATAGCCAGTGAGAGTTTCAGGGTAAAGTCTGGAGGAAAACAAGGTGGCTTGTCTAGGGAGACCCTTCCTAACAAAAGGAGTGGCAAAGGTAGAAATAGGGCAGTGAAAAAGGGGTTTTGATGACCAGTAACGGTGGTCAGTTCATGGTATGCAAGGGCATCTCAAGGCATTAGGAGATGTCCTCACTCTCAACAAGAGGCATAGGGGTAGACAAGCCTGAACCACAGCGATGGAGTCAAGGTCTTTGAGGAGGAGGGACAGTGAGAGCTAACACAAAGCAACAGGTTTATGGGCAAAGCAATAAATGAAGAATATTAGCTGTGTTAAAAGTATTGACAATGGATACAGATGGGAGAGGATGGTATCTTTCAAGACAAGACAATATGATATTGCATTATCAAATTATAGTTGAACAAAATTATGAAAGTAACTACCAGCAGGAAGATAAATTGAAATCAGGTGTGTCAAGAACCCAATTTACCAAGAAAAGATGGACAGAGAAGTTATAATGTTGAATAGCGCACTCTGAAACTGCAGATGAAAACATCAATGCAGCATTGCTGTGATACTGCAGTATGAAGTAACATTATGAGGTAAGAGAGTTAGGTTCCCCTGAAACTTTTTTAAAAAATTATCAGACATAGATACCCTGGAAAGTATGGGTACTTCTCTTACTTCTGTTCTTGATCTGCATGGACATGACTTGCATGACACTGGTTGTGCATCTGCTCAACTACGTATGAGGATTTGGTTCATCAAATATGCACCTACAAATTTAATTTCTCCCCACGACCTCATTCAGCCTGTAGCCTAGACTATCCAAAAGCTGTGTAAGTGCACAAGAGTATGCGCTGAGGGTGAGCTCTGCTCAAAAAAATCAGTGGATTTGCCGCAGCATGGAACTTCAGGGTGAGTATAAGTTACTACCAAACGATAGGCATCTTCCTGGCAGGATGATAGAATGACCCAGTTATAGGTCCTCACACTCATTAAATTCTGGAGAAAGGGAGCAGCTAGCATGTCTCTCACTTTTCCTGACTACACAAACCTGAGATTGCTTCAGAAAGTCTATCTGGAAGGGAGACAAAAATCTATTTTAATGCTATGATAACCACATTAGGCACCCGTTATAGGTCACATGAATATTCTCCTTGGAATTTGAATAGCATTTACTTTACTTCTTCCAGGGGCTGGTAGTCAGCTCTCATCCTCTCTTCTGCATTTACTGGTGGTCAAAACACAAGCAATGGACGGTGGTTTTTCTTGAGCAGACCCTGTGCAAAGAAACTACAAATTAAGCCAGAAACGGGGTCCTTGTCCAAGAAGTCAGTCTGATAGTACCTCGGCTACATCAGTAAACGTTTGAACCATACTTTACACCAATGCTCCTCTCCTAGAAAGAGAATCCAAACTCTGCATTAATTGCTACATACCTTTGAGCAACGTTTTGCAACTTTAAGTGCCCATGTATAACTGACACTTTTTACTGACAAAATGGCATGCTGTGGGCAAATTTATACCTTCCTCATCAAGTTAGCCCAGGCGACAGCAGCTTCTCATGGCCCTTAGCACATATGAGGATTCAAGCACACTGTGCACCCTGCAGAGACGTGACTAGGAATCAGCCTTAGAGAAGGCCCAGTGTTGAGATGCAGGCTGTGCTGCAGACAGAAAAGGCTAGCGATATTTTTCTAATTTAATATACAATGTTATTGAAAATGACAGGCAATAAGGTATCCAAAGTGTGAACCATAGTGGCGGGCACTGATGCTTACTATTACACTGTGAGATGTACCTCCTGATGCCACATTGTATAGGAGACAGATGAGCCCACCAACTGGATTCTCTTTCAGGAGAGTGTCTAGGCCTGCAATTCTAAAGAAGGAAACCTTGGAATAGCAATTTCCCAAGAGAAATCTGTTCATCTTTATGCCTTGTGAAGAGCATGACTGTTCTTGCCATTACTGGGTAACACTCAGTTTGCTTGAAATTCTCCTGCTATTTCATCATCCGTTTCAGAAGCCAGCTCATTTCCCACTCTGTATAACCCTTGGAAAGTTGGATTAAAAAAAAATGTCATAAGTGCAAAAATATTCTTTTGAATCAACCACTGAAAACAGAGTGCATGGCTGCATCACATGTACTGCTGCTCCAACATGCCCCTGACATCTCTCTTCCCTGGGTTTTCAGCTGTTCCTTTAGACCAGAAACTGCTGGTTTATGGTAAAAAGAAGGGGAATTTAGAACTTCCACTTTCCAGCTGATCTTCAAAGGTCTATTGATGAAAACCTATAGTATTAGCTATATTTTCAACTGAAACTTAGAAAGCTACATTTTTTCTCAAAACTGACAATGAAAAATATATTTTTGTTTATATTTAATGATACATTATAGCTCAGCAGTGCAAAGATACTTAAATACATGAAGCTGAGATCCTACAAACTTTATTCAAACCCTTGGCCCCACTGTGTTCTACTTGTCCCTTATGGTTACCAGGAAAGACTTTTCTGCTGGGTGAAAGTGTGAGCTGTCTTCTGTCCCATAGCTATGTATTCATAAAATCAGAAAGGCTGGAGTCTTCTTTACTGCGTTCGTTTACATAGTTCGTTCCCAGGGATAAAAAAGGAAAACCAACAGTACTACACTGAAAAGCAGAAGCATGTCTGGAAATAAAGAAACCTGAAATTTCCCTTTGGGACTTGTTCAAGGAGTGATGTGCAAAGCAACAGAAAGATTGCTATTGAGCCATTTTAAAAATAAAATCGAGTATTTCAGAAATCCTTTAACATATTTTGATTTTCCTTCACAGATCTGACCTGCTTTGCAATATTGAAAGGACAGCCCATCACTGCAACATACTCATGCAAACACATACATATGGAATTTGGCTTGCATCACTATGCATTCGCAGTCTGCTGAAGAATGAGTGCCTCCTGATCACAGTACGGCACTGCGACAGGCACACTGGGGCCGTGTGATCATCACGCATATGATGAAGCTTTCAGCTTTAAAACAGTAAAAGGAGATACTTAGGATTGACCTGGTTATGGAGAAATCTGAAGAGTTTTAATGATTATAAAGAGTAAATAGTGTATAAGATGAAATACACATCTAGTTTATCTAACAGTGCAAATGAATATACTCGCTGGCTTTCTGTGTTTGGAGACCACCTTAAGACTGGGAGTACCTTGAAGTTTTCTAGTTCAAAAGATTCCTACCCAAAAGTTTAAAACCACACCAATTGTCAGGAGTTCTCAAAAATTTTGCAACTGGTGTATATATATATATTTAGGGGAAAATACTGGTAATTTTACTCAAGCAAATCCATAGAAAAAAATGGGAATTTTGTCTGAAAACAGTCCACAACATTTACCCCACTGAATCTACAGCATTAACAAAAATATACTGTACCTGACTTCTATAAAAGTCCAGAAAGAGTTTCCGTAATTTTACTGAAGTTTGTAAACTGTTCAGTTCTTGTATTTGGTTTTGCTCCAGATGAAGAGTCAAAAGACCGTTCTGTGTAGCAAGGAAACCTTGTGAAATCATTTCAGCTTTAATTCTTCCTTACAACCCAGCTAACGAAACAGTGACCTTAGCAACCTCAGTTTTCATAAAACCACTAAATATTGGTGATTGCTGAGCAGCCAGTGACTTATGTTCACACATCACAAAAAACCAGTATCCAACTATATGTGAATATGTAATATTAATTTGTGTTAAGATGTGTAAATATGTAGTATGTGTATTTTATGCTTTTCACAGACTTATCTCACAAGGCTACAAAAATTAAGAGCTAATTCAACTGCTGAAGAAAGTTTCAAGTGGATCTGGGGAAGGTTTAAGAAAATGTTTGCTCCTGTCTCACAATTGTGGAAGAAGGCAACAGTCATTAAAAAGACTGTATCCACTTAGTGGGAAATTAAAAGCAGCTTTAATAAATGGAAAAATAAAGAAATTGACTGTAAGAAGGGAAAATGTGCAAAAAATTGATGAAAAGAACAAATGGACATAAGGGGACATCAATGGCTTGTAGCATTAAGAACAGTAAGAAAGAGTTTGAAAGCATACCAATAACAAAACTAATCCTGCCAATGGCATTAGATCATTACTAGCTGAAGATGGTAGAAGTATCAATAAATCTGAGATGGAGCATAGTTGTCCACTAAATACTTCTGTGCTGCATTTGTAGGGGAAAAAAAGGGCAGTATTATTCATACCACACAGTAGTAATGAGATAATTTCCATTCCAGTACTACTTAAAGGTAGTTAAGTAGCAGCTACTGAGCTAGAATCTGGCGTGTTTAAATCAGAGACTCTGTGTAAGTCACATTTGAAAAAGCTGGTTGAGAAACACCATGAACTCTTTATGTCGACTGGCACTAAGTTTGGGAACATCAGCCAGGTTTCAGTGGCCTGCAAGAAAACTAAAGTTTGTCAATATTTAAAAAGGGAAAGGGGAGGAAACTAGAAGGCGTTAGTGTAAAAAAGCTGCACCCATCAACAAGAGAGGCATTCCTACGGTTGCTGAACAAATATTTCTAGTTCTTTTTGAGCCCCCAGTCTGTATAAAGAATGTTCCTCTCTCCCGAGGAAGCAGGTAAGCATAGTGAGCACTGAAATTTCTCACACTATGATGAAAATCCAAACAGCCCATATCCTTGTGTGCTTCTACCAATATCCCTTTTGCCCAGAAAAGCTGAAAACCAATCCATGTTTTTCCCACACTCCAGATGCTGAGCATATGCAAAGGAGGAAGACCAGGAGGGCCGGGTTGAAGTCTTGAGAAGCACACACATAACAGCGAGGTTTTGCAGGGTTCTCTGATGCTCTGTCACTGTTAACTTTTATGAAACTTGACCAATGCAGAGAGGGAACTCTGTGTGGTGACTTTGCAAGACTAGTCTGGTAACAATGAAACCGAATTGGAATATGGGTGTTGCCTTATCCATGCACATATAAGTAAATGAATCCTGACAGGTCCTGGAAGTTTCAGACCTGAAAGAGCACACTGCTGGGAAATGCAAACTGAAAGGTAATTTGAAAATGCTCTTTAGGACACAGGCTGATCTAACGTTGCTGGCAAAAGGAAGAAGTATGCCCATCTCCTTCAGAGGGTGACGGAAAGAGTATCACCTGAGAAATGAGCAGAGGAAAGGAGGTTTAATGGCAGGATGAATGACTGCTTAGACTACACACAATGTTGCAGAAGTAAGGCAGCTGAATTTTCACAGGTCAGGCTCAAGGGACTGAAATACTATCTCAATATGTTCCTCACTATCCGAATACATTCCTAAAATTTTGTAGTGTAATGTTGTACAAATCTAAGTAAAGAATGAAGGCAGAATATCAACGATCAGTCTGATCAGAGATACATGTCCACATTCTCCCACATCAAACCAACAGCCAGAGAGAGGAAGGTGGCTCCTTACTCAACATGAAATCCTTTGTGGGAAGGTGAAAACACTTCAATGTCTGCCTTAGACTTCTGCAATAGGCTACAAAAGACAGATGACAGCAGCCTGGTATAGTTAGTTCGATGAAAAAGCGACCTCACAAAGAACTTGGAAAAGAAAAGCCAACTAGGTGATGCTAAACATACCACATGTGTGCAAAACAAACAAACAAGCAAGTGTACAGGGTTTCTTCAAGCTAGGAGGGGTAAAAAGGGAGATCCACAGCTACTGATGCTGAAGACACCTCCTTTCTCCTCAGTGGAATAAAGGAGAGACAAAGGTATATTTTAAAAGTTGATGGTACTTGCTTTCTTTGGCAAGTCCTTCCTGTCCATAGCCATGAGAGGCCACCTTTCAGTCCAGCTGCTGCCTATTTATTACTTGATTTGGGAGCCTTTTTCCAGGCAGTATTGATTCAATGTGATTGTAGTTCAGACACGATACCTGTCAAATGGAAACATAATTAATGAAACAGGACGTTTCTCTGCTAACACATTAGCAAAACGGCCAGCTACATTTTTCTGATTCAGAAATTAGAACTTCAGAGAGATGACTGATCATTTTAAATGCCTAAAAGATAATGGTGCAATTAATTGATTTTGGATCAGATTTCTGCAACAATGTGGTAAAATTGAAACAGTGGTTGCAGTTGCAATCAGTGTTGTGCTGATTGATCAGTGTTGTTACAAAGCCCCACAAACAACAGGGTATGAAAGAAGATTAAAGACTGTATTTTAAATCAAAGGAAATTAGTTTAGCATTAATAGTATTTTCTATTTTTTTGTAATAATATGTCTTGAACCCACCTGGGCATCAGGAAGGACGATTAAATCCCTGAAAGACATGAAATTATTGTTCTGTAAATTCATGCTGCATAGATTTCTAAACTGGTCTGCTAGAACCAGCTCTACAGCTCTGAATTAAGTAAAAAAAAATTAAAATAACCCAAATACGGAGTTAGAATACAAGTAACAGAAAAGTAAGGTAGAAATGAGATATATAGCATGAGTAGATTCATAACATGCTGGCTTTGGGATAAGAAATGCAATGTACTCCTATGAATGTAGCACTCCAAGGTAAATCTCACAACAAATTCACAGTTCTTTTTACCAGCAGTAAATAATTTATTTGATTCTGACACTAAAGGCAAAGGCTTTCAATGGTCTGCTCTGTTTGCTTCTATATCACATTACTGAAATTCCAGTTCCCTACCTCTCAGGCTGGTTTTCATTGCTTTTCAGCAGCACTGGAGCTGCAATTGGTCAGATAGAGTATTCCGTTCTCCAGGCATGTGGTGCCTGTCAAAGTACCACAGAGATCGTAATGGGGCACCTCAGCTGTGTTAAAGCCTGCTTGCAAGGTACTTGTTACTACCTAGTGGTAGAATCAGGATACTCTGTTTCAGATAGACATTCCTCAAGTAATTTTTAGGAATTCCTAACTGTGCAGTTGATACATCTCTTCAAGATATTCAAGGTTTGCAATTGTGATACCTTAAAAGGCTCATAGTCAGTATTGCTCTACAACCTTTTACAACAAAGCCTCCAGGGAATGAATGTCCTTGCAGAAAATAATCCTGACAAGAATGTTTAAATACTTGAATCTGTCCTCACATCTTAAAAGTCTCTTGAAACCAAGAGTCAAACTAAAAGGCATTACAATTTCTTTATGAGCAACGCCTGCTCTATTCCACCAGTATATTGACGCCAATATTCCTGGCAGGGTGATACCGTTGCTGAAGACATTCTGGGCTATTTAAGGTCAAAAGATGACTATCATGGACTGGGCCATGAAAATTGTCTTCACATCAGGTAGGGACTTTCACTGACAGATGTGGGATAATGGGAAAGAAAAAAATACAAATACGTCTCTAAGAATACAAATACATGCAACTCATAGAAATACTTTCCTAAAGATTATGGTCAAGGATGATGTCTGTAAACAAGTGTGACTAGTGCTGTGTAAAGCACTTTTGTTACACTAATGTTCTAGGTATTATTAGAAAAAAGACAATTCCTACCTCAAAATGACTACAGAGAGACAGAAACAGAGAATGGAGTATTATGGACTATATGAAAAGTTTACACACATATTAACAAGTTTGGTCAGCTGGGTCTTGATTTGTTAAAGACCTATTTTTAAAAAAGTTATAGTAATAACTTGCATACAGAATAACTTACTACTGCAATGCCATCTAAGGCTTTGAGAGAGGGTGGTGAGGCACTGGGACAGGTTGCCCAGAGAAGCTGTGGGTGCCCCATCCCTGGAAGTGTTCAAGGCCAGGCTGGATGAGGCTTGGAGCAACCTGGTCTAGTGGAGGGTGTCCCTGCCCATGGCAGGGGGGTTGCCACTAGATGATCTTTAGGCTCCCTTCCAACCCAAACCCTTCTATGATGATTCCATGGTGAATAATACAAATAGCATGTAGTGATCTTTTTTCCAGCCTATTCATTTTCTAATCATGTCCAAAATTCTCAGATTAGTTAAACCCTAAGTAGAAAAAAGCATGGGGTTTTTCTACTAAAGAAAAAGAATTATTATTCTAAAGAACAGAAATAAAGGCAAAACTGCATTTGGTGAGTAAATTAGCTGGAGATGCCTTTTGGAGTGTCAGGCGAAAGCTGCCTTTTGTTTTACCAGTAGCCTTAGCCTCACTTTTTATTTTGCAGTCTAAGTACACCCCAGCTGGCAGTCAGCTAAGGGGAGTGGAGTTACAGAGCCAAAGTAGAAAAAAGGTGGATGATACAAAAGGTAAATCAAGTTACAAGTGGCACAGTTTGTGTTACTGGGTCCACCTGTAACTAGATTAATAATCATTAGGTGAATTAGATCATTAAACATAGATAAATATGTAAATTTTAATAAGAAATTCTTATTTTGCTGGAACATCACTGTTCTGCCTCACTCCCTTTCTTCTAAATTCTGCTAAAGATACACTCAGATTTTTTAATATTCGAAAAACTCACTCCGTTGGCAGCAAGTGAAAACTCACCCTCTATAAAAATTCACTATAATGAAACATTTCTGCTGTGTCCCAGCTTAACAGCCTGCATTATCGCTACCACAGTAAGTATAGTACCATCTAGTGTTGAAATGCAGTTTTCATCTAAAGTGAGTTTGAGGTTAAGACAAGACTATTCCTTCTATTTGTGAGATTGTTGTTGCTAAGTGATGCCTATCTTAAGTGCTCCAGTTTCTCCTAGCTGGAAGTTCTGAAGAGTGATGGTCATCCAAATTTAAGACAGTGATCTGTAATAAAACTCAGAATTGAAAGTGATTGACCAGTCAAATAATCTCTATTCTCTGTTCAGTTTGTGTGGGTACACTTCCTGCTGATATCAATGGCAACTTCTTGGATGCAGGATGTGGTATTTCCTCTTTATGCAACACAGCTACTCATCTTTAATACATTTCAAAAAAGTTCAGCTCCTCCTCCAAAAACAAGAGCTCTACAACATAAGTGCCCCAGCTCCCAAATGTACCTTTGCAGTTGAAGCTGTTTGAACATAGACTTTATTTTTCCTCATCTGCATTAGATCTTATGCAGTTTTGTTCAATTTAAATCCTTCTGCTAGACATGATTATTTAATTGGATAGTCTGCTTTACACATCCTTGTTCCACAACAGGACTGTAATGGAAACAGGGTTTCAGCCTAACGCCAAGGCTGGATATTTAGTCTAGAAGATGCTGAGTGCAAAGTCAGAGCAGAAATTACCCTAAATTTATAGTTCTTCATGCTTTTCATATACAAACTAGGTACCTTTTTCTCTATACCATAAACAAATTCAGTAATTTTCTTGTTTGAAATATTGTTGAACAGAAACAAATAAATATCAATATCAAACATGTATTTTGCTTCCCATGTGGTGAAATGACTTTCTTACACAGGATCTGACTTTAGACACCTGTCAGGAAGCTGCCTGTAAAGACAATGTGGTCAGTGATCCAAGACAGTGCTGTCAGTGATCCAATCTGTAATCTGCTTGTATGACTATGACTCTCCCTTTCTGATAATATTACAGTATATTAGCCAATATTGTACAATGGAGGAAAGAAAAATCGCAGAGTCCCAATCAAAAAATTCAAATTGCTTTTCAGGAGCTCAGAATATCCAGTAACGTATCTAGGTTGTATCTAAGATAAATGCTCACTTAAATTTGCAGTACTATTAGACTGGCGTTGGTGATGACTAAAGAACATTTTTTGCCTGTATTATTTTATTTTCCAAAGTATTTAATTTGCGCTTTATGGATCCCTTCTCTCTGATGTCACAAAACATATATGACATATGCTAAAGCATGAATTTTCCTGGCAATTTTTCTAAATATGAATTCCCTAATGCACACAGAATGAAATGCTACGCTTAGCAGCGGAAATGTGTTTTCCTCTAGCTATTCTATATTCTAATAACAAATTGAACTGACAGAGGAGCTTTTAACCTTTCATACTTGGTAGATTAACATGATTTCAGCTGATGGATCAGAACAGGTTAGGATGACCTTGGATCTTGCTCCAATGGCTCTTAGGGCTTTTTGCTAGCTCAGTTTCCCAAGTAAACAAGGCCAATGCAATTGTGTGATCTGTATATCCAGCTGCTAGCCTTAGCCCTAATTTTTAAACCTATTGGTTAGTTTTGGCCCAATTTGTCAGACAAGCACTACTTGATTTCCTACAAATTCCATGAAAAAGAGCAGCTGAATGAGAGTTATAAACTGATGATCCCAGTGAAGGAAAGGCTGCAGCAGAGGCTCAGCTGCAATGCCAGGCACTAGAGGATCCAGGAGATACCCTGTTCTGAATGAGCCGAGGAACCCTGAGAGCTCACACCTGATGAGGCACTGGATAACCGAAAGACAAGGCTCTTTTCTAAAGGCAAACTAATTTCCTTCACTACTGCTGCTCATCAAGTGACTGCTTAATTAGTTTGTAATTTTAGATATAGTCTTTCATGGTGAGAGATGTTGTTCAAAGGGTTATTCTCAATATGTTTGCTGGTTTGAAATGAGACCTACAAGCTTCTGGCAATCTGTTTTTCATACTGATATTTAATAGTACTCTGGGAAAGTTTTAATCTTGCCTGGTCATAAGAAATGGATTAGAATTTATGTTTATAGAATTTACTAGGAGAACTAATGTTTCAACATGAAAAATTCTCAGGACCAGTATCTGCTGATCAGGGAGAACGTGCAAAGGAGCTGGCTGCAATTTTGTGAATCAATCTGGTTCTCTCATCATCCTTGCCACCAGTGTCCATGCTCTTTAAAAAATTGCTCAGTATTCTTGAAGCTTCACTGACACTCTCCTTTGAAATAGTTCCAGAGCAATTGGAATTCCTGGAATCCTCAAATGAAGCAAGTAGATGAAGGACTTTGATTTGCCTTAGGAGGCAATTCTTTAAAAAAACCAAGCTAGTCTATGTCATAAGCACGTCCTTTACATACCCTTGGTGTTTTAAAAGGGGCAATTTTCATAGGCCAAAAGCAGCCACGAGCAGAATGAGTGACGCAAAAGCTTAAGCTAAAAAATGTGAAGACTAGTTAGGAGAGGTTTAAAGATCGAGAAGGTTAAACATGAAACACTTCATCATTACTTTTTCATTTAGAGCTAAAAAAACCTTCACACTTCAAAGTTTACAGACTAAAACCAATATTCACGAGCCCTGCTGGTTCAGGCCATGGCCCTTTTATTCCACTACGGCAGAAGTGAATGAAAAGTAGGAAAAATGTTAGCAGTGAGAATAAAACAGTTGTTAAAAACACGGATTGCTGAAAATCAAAGCTAAAAATGTAAATGAAAATTCGATTGCTGATATAATTAGAGATCATAATCAGGACGTAATGAAATTCAAGCAATGCTATAGGCTTCATCCTATCTGAGAATTGTGAAATTGTCAATCAGAATACAGAAGAGAAAGGTAGTTTCAATGCATCTTTTTCTATGCCTTTGGGAAGAGCCATGATGAGATGCTCATAATCTACCTCGATAAAAAATTCTTGGTATTTCATTAATAACTAAAAAAAATCTCAGACTGGAACTACTCATATTAACATTTTTAAAGCAGGCTTTTTTCAATCCAGGGTATTAATTTGAAGAACGTTCTAAGTCACCCACCGGTTCATATTATACAAATGATAGTATGTTTGGGAAATTCTAGAAGATTATGAACAAACTGAAGTTAGAATAGTATTGAGGATAAATAAAATAACTGGAATAGGTCAGTTAGCTGGATATCATTCTCAGGTATCACAGAAAAACTGGTATGTAGAACAATAAATAATTAAAATTTATTAAATATTAATAGGTACCAGTATGTTGCATAGGAAACAAAAATTAATATTAAATTGCTTTTGATTAAAATGTAAATATATTGAAAAGATTAATAGCTTCTGTCTGAGAATAGACTTAAAAAAAATAAATCCAAAAATGAAGGTAACTTGTTAAATAGACAAAAATTGGTTAGAAGACAGATCTCAAAATCTAACTATAGACGTAAAATCATCACTTTACAGAGTGTTTTTATTGATGTTCTGCTTGAAATTATGTTTTTCAATGACCTAACAAAAAAGAGCAGGAGTCCCTTCCCGATAAATTTGGAGTCATCATAAAGATGTTAGTGAGGTCATCTATAAACAACAGTTTTATAATGACTAACATGGTGGCCCTATTTAAAAAGCCCATTTCTGCACAGAACAAATTGTAAATTATGGAGCCAGGAACAGAGATATTCCCACTCACAAAGAAAGTATGTCAGGGACACTGAAAAGGACCAGAACTAATGATAGAAAACCAAATGAATATGAGCTTGCACTGTTGGCACAAGGACACACGTCAGTTCATATTTAAACATTGGACTAGTGAGTAGGATTAGGCGAATGGAATTATTTCTGGGTATGTCATTATCAGTCCAGTGCTGGAAGATTGTGTATAGTTTTGTAGGAGGCCATATATAGAAATTGTGTGGACATAATGAAATGTGTTCAGAAAGGAACTAGAATAATGTCATGAGAGATACAGCCCTCCCCCCTACCCCCACCCCCCCCCCATCCCCCCATACATTTTATAATGAGGCACTTAAGAAGCTCAACCTATCCTAGTTTCTTTAAGATAAGATAAAGTGGGATGATTTTGGCTAAATAAGGAACAGACTTCTGCTCCTTTAGGACATCTGGTTCTGCTCCTTCAGAACACCAGAAAGAGAAAAAAAGAGACCCAGTGGATTAAATTTGATAGCCAAATTTGTGTTAGAAACAAGAAAGACGTGATAGAGAGATAGGAAAGGTAGGGGCACTTCACTGGAAATCTTGAAATAAACACTAGGAGTGGGTTTCAAACCAGCCAAACAACATCAGCAACAGAGGTATCCCCAACTGTGGGGGCTGGTTGGGCTTTCTGGTAGGATGCAATTCACTTCAACCTACAGTAACCCTCGGAATGTTAGCTGACTCATGTCCCCAAACTGTTTTTGTTTCTACAGTGTCTACAAAAGGAATGTAAGTTGACTAGTTCAAATATGGTTATCTACACTGTAGATAAGCAAAGTTAGGTGAAATTAATCCTAATCTGACTGGTTTACTATAAAATCTGTAGCTCAAAGAGCTGGTATGCAATTGATGTAGAAATCACCATGTAATGCTTCTTGCCTTCTTTATACATAAATTCAATTTAGAGAATCTAGGTACCCCTTGGTCTTAAAAATCTATTAGTGCTAAAAAGACAGTTGTACTGCAAAACAACTTGAATGCCTTCTCCAGGGTACCCTGGATCTCATGTGAGGCATCTGGAAATGGCCATTCTCAGAGCTCAGAGACAGCTTATACTTACATATATTCAGAAATGTTTTTTAACCAAAAAGCATAAAACCGTTAATGTAAGCCAACAAAGAAAAGTTCTGCAGAGATTAATTTTAATGTTAACCTAAACTTAAAGAGCATCAGCCCTACCACTGAATACCAATTACTACAATGCATCTGCAAATCTGCAACAGAAATTTAGTGCTAGGAAACACACTGAGAATGGCAGTTTTTTCTTCATCAGTCCTAGAGTATTCTAACAGAGACACCCGAGGAAAAAGACAACCGAAAACAAGAAAATACTATATTAAGCATAAAATATAACTAGATGCTATACAAACTTCACAACTTAGCATGGTAATAACACAGAAATCCTACTATTGTTGTAAGGGGAAGGTGATAAATAGATTTAATAGTTCATAGATGTAAGAAGTTTAATTGTTGTGCAAGACTCCTATAGATCTTGCACATATCAAGTTTTTAGAATCCTCAGTACCTAAAATGGGAAAGGTAGACCTCACTAAAATGCTCTGCATTAAGTATAGTCTGTTTTCTGTGAAGATATTGATCTGTTTTTTTTGCTGAAAGCCATGGTCTTACTCAGCATGTTAGACACAGTTTCACTGTGACTGTGCTGTGACCATATAGATGTTCTGTTAGCATGATACTGACTTCCAGTCTAGTCAGTTCATTGGGTGTGTCAGAATCAGCCTAGGATTCAGGAGTGCTCTGAGATACAGACCAGAGCTAAAGTAGAACACGTTTGTGCTCAAGGGTTGAGAAGTTTATATCTGTTTATATGCAGATACTTCATACCTGCATATAAAATAGTCTGGAAAAATTACCTACTGAAAAGACCTTAAGACAAGGTGTTTGGCACTAGAAGTTTTAAAAAGGAATGTAGAACTATTGGTTTATCCTGTTATTTTCCTCTCCATCGTTTGTATTTGGCAAGCATTGCTACTGCCTTGCATTCAGAATTCAGCAGAACCTGAACATGGCTGTTTCCAAGATCACGCTAGAATCTAGCTTTTGGTACCAGCAAAGGTCTTTGTAAGATCAGTGTTTATTAAATAATTTCTGACTTATTGCCAGAGGCAAGGACCAAACTTCTACCTTCACAAAACCCAGAAAACACAATGTTCTTCAAAAAAACAGCTGCAGATATATTCCTGAAGCTTTTCTTTTTCATAGCAGCTGCTATAAGTTACAAGAAAACAGAACATCAAACCTGGGTCATCTTTGATCCTGCACTATATTGTAATGCTTTTGCAGCTTCTTCGTTAGAAATGAGGACTCCCTGCAGCTTAGTGAGTGCGTTTAATTGGCCGTGGACACTCAGCTGCAGTGAGGCTGACTTGAAGAAAGAAATAAAGTGTTACAGTTTGTTTCTAAATTGCCAATATAGTTTACATACAAGAAAGAGACTTGCATTTCCTTTCCATTCAGTGTGCTCTCATCTCATGGATGTCAAGAGCTAGAGCTTTGCTGTGATCTTCAACAGAGCCACCGTGCCCTCCCTGCTTACGTAGTCTGCTAGAAACACATGAGACAAGGTACCTTTGGGCCAGTTTTGATTGTCCTGATTCTATGTGACAATTATGGTAATAAACTGCTCTGGAGTCGCATGGGCTAACTCAGAAGTTTACTGATCTTATGAAGCTCACTAGTATGTAAGATGTATAAGGGCTTTTTATAATCTAGGAGCTTTATTTATGACCTAGAAATATTACAAAAACAAAATACAGCTTCATAGGGTACATCAGAAATGTTTTAAGAATTTAGAGGTGTCACTGAAACCTCAGGACATCCCCATGCATAATATATTAGACTACCCACTAGTTTAAAACATAATACATACAATACACACTTCTCACACAATGATTAAGTGTCTTTGTGAATAGAATATAGCTATTTTTTGATATCCAAATAAGCCAATTGCAATATTTTATGAGTTAAACAGTAGAATATCCTCTGGGAGGCAATAAGGTTCATCTGTTCTGCTCTGTACTGAACTAACTAAATGCTGTGGTTGGCTGCCTAAGAAACTCTGGAGAGGCACAGGTTGAGTGATGTGTAACACCCAAGAGTTTTCATGTTGAGACACAGAGCTGATGGCAAAGAACACAGCAAAATTACAAGTTTAGTCTGATAAAAACCTAAGTAATAATAACAAAGAACCACAGACTGGAACTGGTGGCTCTTATGATTTCTTTTTTATACCTTAGCATGTATTAAAAGGGTTCATTGAAGCTTTATTGTAGGCCAAATAGACAAGGCAGCATCTTTTTGGATGCTTTCTGGGTGCCCCAATGGAGTTCTGTTTCCTGTGTTGCTTTGTTATTCGAATTATTTGAGAGGTATTCTATTCAGACAGTACTCTGTCTGCCTGACTTTGACTTGCACGAAAATATTAAATTCAGTGTTAAATGATCATTAAAAAAGGTTTTTGAAGAGTCTTTCAACACCTCAAATTTGTAAGGTTTAGCTCGGCAGATTCTGACTGTGCCCTTTAAAGAATGTTAAAACGTACTCATTCAAAGGGAATAAAGAACAGAGAGAAACATTAGTTTCAGAAGCTGGTAGGGCAATAGGAATGAATGAGAGTCAGTAAAAGGGCTGAGTACTGGCTTTCTGACCCAAGCTCCAGCCAACACAGCTGTGCTGCTGTGCACAGATACATGCAGTAACAGAGACCGAGGGTGTACATGCACATCCCCAAGGCTAGGAACTGTCTCTTCTCCCACCCCTTATTCAGTGCAGCTGAGACAGCAAAATTAAAGCCAGGGCTTGGTTTTTGATATCTGGCACAGTCCCCCTATAAATTTGATTCTTAAAGGAAGCAAGAAAAGAAAGGAATTACGCCTCAGAGATGTCTTGGTTAGGCTGTGACTACAAAAAGAATTGAAAGCCCTGTGAGAACACAGATGCCATAACATGAACATAAAGCTTCTTACATTGCAATGGCCTTAGAATTATTAAGGTGCAGGCCCACATTTTAAGCCTTTATAACTGTGGTCACGGTTGGAACGCTTTCCCAGGAATTTCAAGCGCTGATATGTACCCTATGCCATGGGTTGTGTGTGATGTCAAAACTGAGTAAGTTGAAAGTGTGTTTATGTAAGATGTTTATGTCTTCCCTAGACTTTTCCAGCTGGTTCCAGCTCAGGTTGAAGAACTGCAGTTTACTTAAGCCTCTAATGCCCTCAGGACTGACCACATGGTTATGGCTTGTATCAAAATGTCCTGGTTGGGCTGCAAGACAATGCAGGTTTGAAAATAGTTGTATGGCCAAAAGTGTTGCAAAAGAAACTTTCGTTAAAGTAATCAGACACATTTACTCTTAAAACAGACTTAATTGGATCCAGTGCCTGGGAGTCCCCTTGCTCAGTATTGGGTCTGCTGTGGGAGACCTAGTGTGTTCCAGCCACGTTACTCTATTTGTTAAAATGAAATGACCACTATGAAGGTCAGATGGGTGATAAAGTGATATCACTGTAATATTGTGTTTTGAATTGGAGACAATATCAACAGGCACCAAAACTGTGGACTACTAATAAAATCACAAGCTAGAGTTAAAAATGGGAGAGCTCAGAAACTATTTCACAGTTTCTTGTATGAGATATTTAGCAGGGCTACTTCATCAGAAAAGGTGGCTATGGAAGGTGATGGAACAGTTATGCATATGAATGAAATGTCAGAATTATGCATATAAATATTCACCTGAAGAAGTGCTCTTCTGTGCAGCCATTATAAAAATCTGTGTGTCTGAAGCTAGAATCTGCAGCCTGCTACAGTTTTGATGTGTCCTTTTTCCCCCCAGGCTACATTCTTTTAATGTCAAATCTGACAAAAAAATTATTTTCAGGAACAACAGGCATAATGGCATTAAGTCTTGTATTTCATAAAATTCAAAGGAAAGGCTGATTGTTTAAGTTGTGTCTTATTCTCAGATGCATTCTTCTTAAACTCTTTCATTGCAATTACTTCTCCTTTAGACAATAGGAAATGCAATTAAGACTCAGCTCAATAATTGTAATTCACATTGCATAAAAAACGAGAGGCAGAGGAACACAAGTTTTAGGGATGTTAAGTAAATGGAAGCAACGTCAGAATCGAGCCCCAAAGGAAACATTAATTTTTAAGTTTTGTGTTTGGTTTAGTCCATGGGTGAACCTGAATAACAAAGTAATGATTACATAATACATTTCTTCTATTGAAAAGCTGACAGCAATACCTCACCTGTACCTGACTAAATATTGGCCTTAGTTGGTGAAAATACTGTTGGTTTTTTTTTTTTTTTTCATTTAAGCAAGCTTTACTCTTGGTTCCATGTCCAAAACTTCACCATTATGTTGCAAATCATGAGACAGGATAAATATTTTGGTGCTTCTCTTTCCCTCTTCCACAGTTATATTGCATGTAGAAAACAGACGCTGGACTTTGAGTTGTATAAAATAAAAGGTATTTGTAAACTTTCTAATTTTTTGTTAAATAACAATGTTAATACTGAGTGTAAAATGAGAGAAGTTCAATTAGGATATTAATAGCAATCCAGTCAGGAAATCATCTTCTTGCAACACAAATCTGCTAGAAATTGGATTTAATTGCCTCATAATCAAAGCATTGCATGTTTTTGCTTGTGTGGGCTGTTGTGTACCAGACAGAACTCTGCCTAGAGTCAAAAGAATATTGACTGTTTGGAACGAGTGCAGAGGAGGCCACAACGATAATCAGAGGGCTGGAGCACCTCTCCTATGAAGAAAGGCTGAGAGAATTGGGCTTGTTCAGCCTGGAGAAGAAAAGGCTACAGGGAGACCTTAGAGCACCTTCCAGTACCTGAAGGGGGCCTACAAGGAAGCTGGGGGGGGGGGGGGGGTGACAGGACAAGGGATAATGGGTTTAAACTGAAAGCAGGGAGATTTAGATTAGATATCAGGAAGAAATTCTTCCTGGAGAGGGTGGTGAGGCACTGGGACAGGTTGCCCAGAGAAGCTGTGGATGGTCCATCCCTGGCAGTGTTCAAGGCCAGGCTGGATGAGGCTTGGAGCAACCTGGTCTAGTGGAGGGTGTCCCTGCCCATGTCAGGGGGGTTGGAACTGGATGAGCTTTAAGGTCCCTGCCAACTCTAACCATTCTATGACTCTAAGTACACCTATGTACTGAAATTCCGGATGTCCAAGAATCACAGTGGAGTAGCCTATCACTGGACCATGGGACCAGGTAGACCTGAATCATCACTGAACTCAACTCTCTCCTTCCTTTTCCCAGAGCTGAACATCCCACTTCCCCGTCCTCCCGTGTTTCTAACAGCGTAACCCAGAGTCTGCAATGAGCCCTTCTACCGTGGCAGCAATTTATGGAGTTAGAAGAGTGAAATAGCAGCATCATAGGATTGTAAAAATGAATAGAAGGAACCAAGGAAAGACTTGTTCAGAATACCAGATGAGAACAAAATATTTTTTTCTTTTTTTTTTTCCACAGACTGCACATCCGACAATTTATATCAAACATCTAAAGATCATTTGCTCCTGCAAGACCCTATGCATGGTCAGTCTTGTGTTTTACTTTGCATGGTGCCCCAGAGAAAGTAGATCTTAGTGAGAGACAACTTAGTTTTCAGCTGCATTTAATTCAATCTGTTGAAACTTTGATGATCTTTGCTATGTTTTTCACAAGTACAAAATAAGGGTCTCATCCAAATCTCACTACAATGAGTGGAAAGTTTCTTACTGACTTCCAAAAAAGCTTTATCTGACAGAATGGACAGGAGAGAATCAACCTTAAACCTGGGCTTGTCAGGTCATGCTAGCAGAACAGAATTTAATTTTACTTACTTGGTTGTTTTTTTTTTTCTCGATCTGTGAAATCCAGAGCTTGCCGCCTAATATCACAGAAGGAAAAACAAAGTTCATATCAGCATAATGTACTCAAACTCAGCAATGTATCCTGGCAGGACCACTTCATGGTCAAACACAAACCAGTCACAATGCAAATGGCTGCAGCCACAATTCCTCTGTTCCAAGGAAGCTCACAATAAAGCTTAAAGACTAAGCTCAAAGACTTAGACTAGCTTAGATCCTGAGAGCACGGACGGGTCTCCTGCAGTGCTGTCATTGCTGCACTGTCCAAAACTACTCCATCATATTATGGTATGATCACCTTCCAAATTAGCTTTCATTTCCTCCCTCCTAAGAAACAATCCCAGATCCTTTATAAAGAGACAGATGTTGCTGCCTGTTGGCATGTGAAAGTTTGGATGGTATATCAGAGTGAATGGTTAAAATTATTACACAATTCCCACTCTTGCGAAAAAGTAGGGCAAAGCAGAACCTATCACTCAGAGGTTACATATAATACAGAGGTTTAATCTGGTTACTGGTAGGGGTATATTTCTCAGCAGCACTAATTTTTATTTTACTTAAGGATAAAGGCTGTGGACTTCAAGGGTGAAGGTTTCCTCTGTGATATATGCGTATTGCCCTTTGCAACACTCACTGAATCCTGCTGTGCAATGAGTGGGTATGAAACTGCATGAAGTAAGCTACTTTTAGTGTGGACTAGTGGCGAATAGCAGTGCCACGCAGCTCACTTTGTGAACTAGACAAGCATGAATATTTATTCAAAGAGGAATCTTCTTGCTTGTTATTGTCTTTCAAAAAATGCACTTCAGCTGAGCAGAGACTGTGTTCTGAAGAATGAAACCTCTTGACACAACCCAAAGTCAAAGATGAGTCTGGAATACAAATGTTTGTTTAACCTTAGCCTTATGCTAACAAGTGCCTACAAATACATAACATTGCCAGCAGTAGATGCATCACTTTCTAGGCATTTCCATGGCCTGAATACCGAATTAGCTTCTGGGCATTTGACTTGATAGACGGGGTTCATTGCACAAGCTGGAGCACTGCGACCAAAGAAAACTTTTGCAATAATCACTTTCCCTAAGTGAGGGAGAAAAGACACTTAATGCTTCTAATTCCAGCTTGGGGGTGTGGACAGGATAATAAGACAGTAATGCTTAATGTAGTAACAGGCTACATCTTGGGCTGGCAAATGAATGCTTTATGTATGCAATACATCATACTATTTTTATGTATTATGATTCTGGTTTTATGTGGGGTCTTTTTATGAAACAAATATACTTTGGCAAAAAAGATTACACTGTGAAATTTAACATTTATAGACAGCTTATATTTAAAGTCAGTGAAATCAGAAATACAAGTAATATCATGAACAGTGGAACCTGTGAGGCCAGGTAACTTTTGGACTTGTGTCTTCGAGCCTCTTTCTTCCTTACTGCAGTAACCCCAGGTTCCCCAAGCTCCCCATGACACCAAGGCCAAGCAGAAGAGGCTAGTCTGCTATATATGTACAGTGGCGAGTCTCAAACTATATATATGCTGGCAAACTTGCCAGAAGTCCCTGCTGACTGTCCTGGTGCTAAATGAACCCTAGAGAAGCTGAGAAATGTCTCGTCTCTTTGTGGGGAGGAGGAGAAGTATCCTAATTTATAAACATAATAATCATAAATACTTAAGTACCTAGAAGACTTTTATACTTCTTCAAATTTAATTGGATTTTGATAATTCCTAAGGCACTGCAATGATAGTGTCCCACAGCATGACTCCTGTCTTTCCCTTTCATGCCGTGTCCTGGACACAGATTGACCCAATGTATTTGTGCCTTTCCTCACTCATTTAGAAAAGATCAGACATATCTAGTTATTTATCACATGAGGACATCTCTGATAGGTGCTTCAAACTCCTGTCTGGGAATTATTCCCAGCAGCCCAAGCCCTTTGTGAAGCTTCCTAATATGCAGAAAAGCCACTGGGACAGATCTCAGCAGTTTCAGAGCTCCTTTAAAGGCCGCATAGGCCATCTCATGGCCAGCTACAGTATTTACAACATGTATTTTCTATGACAGCAATTATACAAGCCATACAGCAAATATTTTACAACAGCATTCTAAACTTTGACTTACCATGCTTGAATGACTTCTCAGGATCATTGCTGCTTTTGGCTTCTGCCTTAGCTTATTGTTTTAGAAACTCTATTCCGGGACACTGACATAGGCTTATACTGTTACAGAGAAGAAAAGCTTTTTTCCTGTCACACTGCTGCAAAGATTAAAACAAGGGCCAAGTATCTTTATTTGACTGAGGCCATCCCTTAAAAATATAAACAAATTTAAGCAGCATGAAAAATATAACCGTAATTATGATACGGGATGACAGGCAGCAAAAGCAAAGAATAATGAATAAGAAAACCATTTATGGTGTCATTATTCCAACAGAATGAGAGATACAGACAAGAAAATTGGGTTGTTAGCTCTGTGGGACAGGGCTCATCTTCCTGTATAGCATTTAACACCACAAAAAGGAATCTCAGTGGGTCCTCTGCAAACTAGCATGATATAAACAATAATGAAGCAAAACAGGACAATAGATACTGTATTTGAAGATAGAATCTTACCACCAAAAGTTTTGATCTCTTCTCAGAGCAAAAACAGAAAGGCAGGTGTGCCAAAGGTTGGAAAGAAGAAAATGAAAGCAATGGGGACTAGGGAAGAGTTGCCCTGATTCACTTTCCTACTCTCTAATCTTTTCCTTCATAATGTAGAATGAAAATTTCCTTACCTAAAATATCTCCACCCCTGGAAAAATTCAAAAGCTGTCTGGACATGGTCCTGAGCACCCTGCTGTAAGTGACACTGCTTGATCAGGTGGGTTGGGCAAGCTGACCTCCAGAGGCCCCTTCCAACCTCAACCACTCTGTGGGTCTGTGAAAATACTTCTTCTATCCATAATTTCTTACTCAGCATGAAATAATATACTCCATCTATGTGGCTATCTTACAATTTGGAGGTCACTGGACAGGTCTGGCAGGTTCTAGGGTTATGACTGGTCTGACAACTAGGATCCATGCGAGAGGGACCCTGTTTCAGGCTAGGTATCTGAAGATACCAGACATTAATGGACTAGGATTAAATTTAAGATTAAGAACAAAGGAGGCAGTGATTCAGAGTTAGGACGAGGCTTGCAAGCCAGGACCTGAGATGTCACACTGCTAGAACTGAGACTGAAAGAACTGAAAATCCATGCTATGCTTTGTGCTAGCACTGATAGGAAGAACAAAAGAATAGCAAAATAATATTGTGTTCAAAAAAACACAAAAGTATAAAATAAATGACTGAAGAAACCACTGAGCCAGTCTGTTCCATGGGCAACAAATACAGGTGTTGTAGCTGTTACTGTGGAGAATTCCAAACTAGGCTTGCATCAGTCCCTGCAAACTCTAGTGGGGGGCACTGACGAGAAGTAGTGAGCGAGAAGAGACAATATCTGCAACAAAAAAAGAAAGGGCAAGGAAAGGACAACAAGATGATGAGTAAAACTGGAAAGCACTAATCATGCCTTTGCCACAGATGGCATAAAGATGTGAAGAAAGAAGCAGAGGAAACACAAAGAAATATAATGAGAACAGAGGAAGAAAACGGGAGATTAATAGAAAAAATATGAAAGGAAGGAGGAAAAGAAAGCAGCATTTTTCTGCCTGCTCTCTTCTACGCTGTTCTTTTGCTAAACAGCATTCTTCTGTCCACTATGTAGCATACTGTATACACTTGCAGACCCTGGAAACTATCCTCCAGCATTTGTAGCAGCTGCTTTTCCTTAACTGGCAATTCTGGGCCACATACATAAGAGAGAGATTCCATCTTTTCTTGTTAAGAAACTACAAAGAGAAGAAATAGGGTGACTCCAAGTTTTCATTATGCTGTTGCAAAGGTAGGCAAAAGACAAGAATAGACATTTTGACCATATAAATTTATACATTATGCAATATTTACTAAGGATAAGAGACTATAATTTACACAAATTCCATAATACTGATGTTCACAGTAATCATGAAATCACTTGCAAGACACTTATTTTTCCCCTGCCTCTTTATAATCAGTAAGAGTAGTCTCAATGTTCTGTATTGCATAATAACAATACAAAACCTTTTTATTTGCCTCTGGAATCACAAGTCTTGTCTTTGCTGAAGATTCCTAGCAGGCAGGTAGCAATAGCATGGGAAGAAGGAGACTAGTACAATAAATATTGACAGCAAATCCAGAACCCCATACAACTACTGCAAAAACTGTTTATAACTGAATTTGTTCTTGAAATTGTCATAAAGATGTAATTTCTGGTGATTTACAACATCGTAGTTTGAGCGTCAGCAGGATAGTGTGAGGATTTGGTTAATTATTGCTGGACTTCTCTGCCAAACTAAGCATCAGACCATGAAGTTTCAGCTTAAAAACAATATGTTGCACAAATTGCCTTTCACCAGCTGGGATGGGCTGAAATATATATGAATGGAGCTGAACTGGTTTATCCATAGTAGAAGCTAATAGAGATAGTTTTTCATGCAACCTGGAGGATATCTTACCAGCATTATACAGAGTGCATTGGGGACCTTCCAGAGAAGTTTTGTTCTCTACAGGTAATATGAAAAGAGCTCCTATAATCCTTTTTTTGTGCCACTCTAAACTCCCCATGGGCCAAAAAAAGTTTCAGGTAAAGCTATGAGAGTGAAGGTAATTTTGTGTTTCCAACTTTATGTGAAGAATAGCAAGGGGTGAACAAATGTGTTGCATGTTGTATTGGGATGGACTCAATAGTGGTGTTTCAGCTATGGGGGGAAATAACTTTCAGCTAAAGGCTTATAGGAAGGAATCTGAAAGTGATACGATCCACAAGATCCTCTCTGTCCATCTCTCAGTGTTTCTCGTGGCTATGCTGTTTCTGTGTCAAACCATACCCTGCCCCCACCAAACCCCTAAGCAAACAAAAAACCTCATTACCCCCCCTCAAAATAAACCCTAAGCATGCTGAGCCATGTTACGCCATTAGCTGAAATACTGCGTCTCAGAATGGGCGTGCTTTGATCCCAGGGAATTTGTTTTGATCTTAGCAGCTAAAGCATACTGAGCTCAACAGGCACCTGCTGTCCCTCAGGGAGATAACATCTCACTTTCAAGATTGAAAAGGTCTTCCAGCTCCCTCCAAGCTCTCAGCTCTGGTTTCTACACACAGAAATCACACGTACATTTATATGTATAAAATAAACCTTCACTCACATATAAACATAGAAGATGGACAAAAAAGGTTGAAAAGCGTTGTATTAACTGTACTAAAATCAGAACTGTACAGTCACACACATCAAGTCAGTGAACTGCTCAGCATGCAAAGAAAGAAATGGATTCACCAGGGGTTCTGTCTCATAGCTACAGGCAGTCAACTGGGTGTCCTAAGACCATTGCTGCACTGGTGACACAATTCTACAGGCTGCTTTGGGCAGATGTTCCCCAGGCCTTATGATAAAGATCGTGGCTGCATCACAGGTCTCAACCTGATTCTTGGAAGGCAGTGAAATAAATGAGTGCAATCACACAAATTTCAAGACTTGCACAGAAACTCTTGGGGCTTCTCTACAGGGATACAAATCCACCTTGTGACTGTCCTGACATAAGCATATGCTCTCCTGTGATACTGATGAAACACAGATGCATATACATCTGGGTGGGATTTGTTTTGTTTCTGCATTGTTAATCTACTCCTGCTTTCCCCTTTCAGAAATCTGGCCACTCATAACAACAGTTACCCTGTTTTCACAACCATATTAGGAACAGATGAGGTAAGACCCAGATTCTAACAGCAAAAAACTGAAACAGTTGTCATGCCTGGTATTTTCTACAACCTATAGACCTCTGAAGTCCAAGATTCAGTCATAGAAACACCAAGCATAGGAACTTTGGGGAACTTGAAACCACCTTTACCTAAGTAAAACTCCTCAATAATCCTAAATTATTTGATGCTTTGCAAAATGTTTCTGTTCTTGCAATCACAAAATTAACTTTGTTCACAGATCAGCGCTATACTAAATAACTCTTAAAATTTAGACACTTACTTTACTGCACTGAAAACTTCTTTTTACAGATTTATTTGAAACTTCTTAAATTTCAGCCGCAAGATTGGATTGTGCACTCTGAAGATGTGATTTATTTTCCTTTCTGTGATACTGTATGCTCTGAAGTCCCAGGTACAAAACTGTGATTGAATTATATCGCAACAAGAAGTAAACCTGTGTGCAGAAATGCACAGAGGAGAGCATTAAGTTACTATTTTCTTCTTGTTTTGCACTGATTTTTTCAGTGCTACATGATTTTCTTGTTTCCTATTCAGAATTAAAAACCACAAGCAATGCCTCTAGCCTGTTTAATTTTATTATAACTTTGTTCTCAAGCAGAGACCAATAAATTTACCTTATTTTATTCAAATGCTGCATTTAAAGTCAAGCACTGAATGTCAATACCTTATAATACGTGATTCATTGTGTTCCTTTTCTCTGTTTGCACCGTCATACTTAAAATTCGCTTAAATCCTTGTTCACCATGCAAATGAGCAGTTCCACTGAACGAAGCACAGTCATGCACAAAGCGGTCATGGTTTGCAAGACCCTACAACAGTTTCTCAGTCAAACTTGAGAAAGAGGAGACAGTTCACTGGCCAGCCAGGAACCTGGGGACAGAAGTTTACCTATTCCCTGTGGTACACAAGTCAAATCGCTTTAAAAATATGTGGCCATTTTCTGTGTCTGACTAGGAAGACAATAAGCTCCATTACTTCCATCTGATACTGTAAGATTCCTTAAAGATCATGGGGTAATCAGATACCATAGAAGGAGAACGATCCTATGAATGCAGGAGGTTACCCAGTTTTTCAGTCAATGGAAAGCCTTCTTAAAAAAGAAGATACAAGAGGCAAAATTATTACTGCAACTAATAAAAATATTGCTCTGTCTAAAAAAGATTCTGTGCTAAGATTACTCATCAAAAAATTTGTCTTTCCTCCATACAAGTCTCATTTATTAGTTTCTCCTTGCCAAAACAAAAAGGTTCTTGACTTGAGAAAGTGGCATTAAAAGTGAGCAGAATGCTATTTATAAACAACCTCAAATGGAGCTTGTAAGTACAGGACTACCTGCAGGTCAAACAAACATCCCTGAACACAAAAGAAGGCGTACCTGAGGTGGACAAGCTTAGAATACTCAAGCAGAAAATAGTCCTTGAAATACTGCCAGTTTAAATTTGAATCTCCCCTCAACTGAGCATCAAGGTTATTCATACAAAGATTATGTAAGCAACTTCTAATGCTTCTTTACAATAAAGCTGTGTAGGAATTTAGAACCATAGCTATTAAAAAGTGGTTTGATAGCTTGCTTATTCTTTTATCTTGCATTTTTAAAATCAAGGGCTTCACAAGCAGATAATAGTTAAAAAAAAGGCAACAAATATATCAATTTTTGTGGGCTCAAAGCTTCAGCCTGGTACACCACCAAGAGAAGGAGAGGGAGAACGTGCTTCCTTTCTCATCAGCTTTCTGCAAATGGAGTCTGTGAAGCACTGATGCTTCAAAATACTCCAGATCCTTGTAATAAATCTGTTTTGTTAGAAATTATTAACTTGGAATCATAATAAACAGGCCCTAGTTTGATGCATCTTTAAAAGTTTACCATGGATTATTTGATAAATCTTCAAAGTGAATGTTTCCCACTGGTTCCCATTCCATCAACAAGAACTGTACTACCAAATTAAATGCTTTCTTCATTTTTACTTGGAAATCTTTTAAAATGCTGCCTGGAAGAACAATGCAGGACAAATTAACATAACTGTGATTATTTTTTTTTTTTAAATAACAAATTTAGATAAATGAATGATAAATTGGAAAGTGGTAGATGATGCCAGACTACAACTGTGGATATACTGATCCTAATACATGAATATACTGGTCCTATACTAATCCATACACCAAGCTTTGCCCACTTCACCCTCAGCATTGTTCTGTAAGCATTAACTTAAGGGATTCACCTCCCCAGGAAAGAGAAGGTCTTAGTTTGCTATTTATTATTCATAATGTTGTCAGTCCGAATTGTAACACTAATGAAACTGTGGTAGACTTGGGTGCAGTGTGAGGCACTGGCCTGAAATCATCGGCAAGTAATCACAACAAATTTCACAGTATGTTTAAATCCTCCCACACCTCCATCCTTGAGATGATTGGCAGCCTTTCCCCCTTCTTATTAACAGGCTTTAAAACAGTACTACGAGAGTATACTACGAGAGTATTTCCACTCAAATGCAAAATCTGAGTGATTTGATTCTTTTGGGGCCTGATGCACCACAGACCCTTCATACTACACTTGTAGATAGGAACAGTGTTCATTGGTCTTAGACACCAAACCAAAGCAAGAACTGGTCAGATGGATGGTATGCCTTGGCTGTCCTGCAGATCGTCAGAGAGAGACCAGACAGCTTTTTACTCATCAGAAGAGAGCCATGCAATTCTTCCTTCATAACAAATCTGTAGGAGGAGCTTCAGACCAATTCTGGCATCCAGCACTAGGCCTATGGCATCACTGATATCCTCCTCACATGCTCTGTTGTGAAGGATTCTGTGTGTAGACTTTGTGCTGGCCATTGACTTTAGAGTGAATGTGACTCATGAAGTCCTAAGCCAGAATCAAGAACGACAAGAAGCCATTAAAATCACATTGGAATTACAGGCAGAAAATAACCCAAACAAGCCAGAAATGAAAAACCCACAGAACGTTGCTAGATCTCTGCTGTTTAAAGGCCCAGAAAACTTTTCCAAACACCAGTCCAATATAACTACTCATGCCAGATATTTTTTTTCAATCTTTTTCCTATTTACTGAGGTCATCAGTAATGGGAATGTCAGCATCTGTCTACTAAAAGGTGGCCTGGATCCAATAATTCAGACCACATAAGAGCTGCCACTTTAGTGATATTTGCCATACTCTTAGTTTGAACCTTATAAAAAACAGCCGTGAGACAGGTTTCAAGTCCTGTTATTAATCTCCTAACCACCAGCCACCATCATACCTATTAATGTTTGAAAATATCGGAATACTATTCTTGTACAATTCACTAAATATACTCATTCGGCTTTCTGTTCTGGAATGTTATTCATTCCTCCAGAGCATTTATTTTTTGTAAGAAAACCTTTTCAAGACATGTCTTTTCTGTATCTTCATTATCATGCACTGAATTTTCAGTTTCTAGATTCTTACTCCTTAGTGATTTATTACTTTATGTTTAACACAACATTTGCAGTTTGGCCAATTCACATTCTAGCTGGTAAAAAGTCTCCATTAGGATTCAGAAGCAAGAGGTTATGTTAAAGTGGGCAGGAAGGTTATCTTATTTATGTATCCTCAAAAGATATGCCCCTCTAGGTGTGTATTAAAAAGCATATCTGAAAAACATCAAACCAGAAAATTATCTTAATAAATTCAACCTCTTGGTTTTCAATAGAAAAAGCTGAATAACTTGGCCAAAGGAACAGCTCTGCTCTGAGCAACGGCACATACTCTTCTGTTGTATACTGGCTCATATCCCAGTCCTATTCATACCAATTAGACTCACCCAGGGAGGACCGATCGCTCAGTGTGACTTCATTATGATGCAAGTCTCAGCAATGAAAAGCAAGAGATAGAGGATACAGTTAAAATGGAACTGCAGCTCTTATTCAGATACCTAAGGGCTGAGGTCATTACTCCCCATGTTTGATCACTGTGTGGCATAGTAATCACTCTCTGCTCTGTGGAAGCAACACTGCTCTTGCATTCCTTTTTAAGAGGTAAATCTTTAGAATCAATCAACCTGCTACCCATACAGCTGAGGTTAGGTAAAGCAAGAGAATGAACTTCTCATTCCTGTTGAATAACAAGAATAGAACTTCCATAAAACTCTTTTGAAAGAAAGCTCACTCTGCTTACACACTCCAATGTGAGTATTATTTAAAATATTCATATATGCACTAACTATAGGCAATTCTGATAGATGAGGTCACTGAAGTGCATGTCTGCTTCCTAGATCTTACCTGATCTACATATGGCAAGCAAAGGAGGAAAATAGGACCATGAAGGCATGAGCCTGCACTGGCAGTCCTTCATCTGCATACCCCTGATCAAAATCATCGGTTGACTCCTGATCAAGGTATTTGTAAGGGGTCCTACATATGCATTCAGCAGTATTTTTTGTTACTTGTGTATAGACATGTGCAAAGAGTTCACTCAAAGTGCATTAAAGACCTACTAGGAATGTTTATAAACACAGAAAATCTGTGACACAAGTCTCTTCATTTTTAGAATAACTGTGGTTGCACTGATGCAACTACCGTTTCACTCTGATCCATTATGTTGCTTATACTGTTCTTAAAGTAAGGGAAACAGACTCATCACTTTGAAATTAGATTAAAACCCCCTCAACCCACCAAACAGTAACTTGAGAACTCAGTGAAAAGAACTTTCTAATCTGCAAAAGTTTTCTATATCAGAACAAGCACAGACCTTTCAGGAATGTTTATAGTATCAACTAGAATAGGCAATAACCATAACAACCTGGGAACCCAGCTGGAAGGTCCTCTGCAAACACCTGTGCTGGATGACTAAAAACAGCGACTTGAAACCCAGTTTACCACATTAGGTGTGTATCTTATCTAGTCCACTCTTCTGGACTAGATCTCTAAGGCTTCCTTCTTGGTGCGGTTCCATTTAAGAGCCGATTGGTCAAAGCGCTTACCTAAGGCTTGAGACACCAGATTCAAACGGTATCAGAACCTGGCAGAACTGAAACTGGAGATGGATCCCTAGCAACACATTAAGTATCCTCGAAAATTGGCTGTTGATTATTCTGAAGAATAATTAACACAAACAATAGTATCATACATGTAATATATTATTTTCTATTTCCACTCAAAGTGAACGGATAGCATTTGGAAGATCTTTTTTATTACAGATAAAGATAAACCAATAAAAATCAATAGATTCTTTAGTATCTGCTTATAAATGCACTCATTAATTACATTTCCGTTTATAACTGAACAGGCTTGATTTAGATGTAAAATAAATGCCCTTTACACTGAAGGCAGTGAATAAAAATAAATACATGCACAAATCCCACTGATACCTATTTTATGCCTTCTTTGACATGGCTACAGCAATGGAAAGGAGTTTGGTATTAACAAAGATGAGCGCTAGGGAGTTTTGAGACAGACTTTGGGACGATCAGGGCTGCGTATATTGGATATGGCCCTGAACCATTCAAGTTGGTAGGAAATTTTTATTAGAATGAGAGAAAGATTAAACCATGTACATAAATCCTTGGTTGTAATCAGAATGCTCATGCCAGAAATGCCAGACTGATATCACCTTCCTATTATTTCTACTAAGTTCCCAGGGAGGTTGACCTCCTACAAATTCTTCGGAATATGTAAGCCCTGTGAATGTTTTAAACAATACAGTTTTAATCTAATATAGCACTGCAAATGCTGAAGAGCCTGTAGGCTAAGAGGCAGATCATTCAAATGTAAAACCAAATTTGACTGGAGTCTAAACAATATTGGCCTCTGTTGTAAACTATAGCTTTCTTTTGACATGGAAAGAGAGAATGCATCTTGCCAAAAGGGAATTAGCTTGGAAAGCCTCTGTAAATGATACTGCAATGAAAATAAACTTCATCCCCCAGCCTTAGTTTCACAGCTGTGCATGAGAAAACTAACAGATCATGCCCCATGTCATGAGTATTCATTAGCTTTTGGCTGCAGCCCATGTCTTGGCCTCGGGATATCGTGAGAACTAAATCACTGATGTCAATCATTCCTCTCCATGATGACACTGCAGTTCTTTGCAGTGAGAAGCTGCTAGTGTTTGTAGTGTCCTTGCTGATAAGTAATCGTTTCTGGAAACACTCTACTGCCTTTACACTTGTACTTTGTCAGCTGTAATTTCTCAGTCTTCCCTTCCCTACCATTATGCCCAGTTTCAATTTCTCTCTCCTCTTTTTTATGGTTTCAAAGGTTCGCAGTGATTTGGTCTCATTCATCCCTATCAGCATCTCCTTCTGCTCTACCTACTTTTATCTTGGTATCAGTATCTCCATCTGCCTTTTTTTTTCTTGTACTCCCCAAGTGAAAATGGATTGAGCTGCAGCAATTCCACCTCCCTCTTGGGGCATGAAGAGTTGGGAATTCAGAAAGCTGCATGATCTTTCACTAGAAATGGACATTGACACCTTTCTTCTCCCTTTACATGCCAAACAGCTAATCACAGAGCTCTTTCTGGTTCTGGATTAGCCTCCAGCTCAAAGGTTAGCATGGGGAGAAACTAGTTTTTCATAAGAGCTAATGTGATATATGAGAAAAACCCGGGATAAAACTTCTCCTGAACAGGAGTTATTCTCTTCAAGTTATAAAAAAAATTTAAAAAACCCAAACACTGAAATAAAATTACATGGCAAGCCTTTTACATAATACTGAATTACAGATAAAAATCTACAGTTATAAGACAACTAAAAAAAGTTTCCTCGTCAAGAATCTCATAGGAGGTCTTTGAAAAGATGTGATTTAGTTAACCCTGCATACGCAGAAAGCCTTGACAGCTAATTGGTTCCAAATAATGCTTCAGCTTTAATTCCTACAAACTGAAGTTTAAAATATTCTTTTTTGTTGTTCAATAACTCTAAAAGTTAGCCCTACTTATTAGACACATGTATATACCATACTATTAAAATACCATACGTTAGACAAATTAGAAGAAAAGAAATCATCAGAAAGACACCAGACTCACCTCTATGTTCTTGATCAGGTTATTACTCAACCAGAGTAGATTCAGCTTGGGTAGGGCATCCAGATTTTCAGTTCTGGAAATTACATTACGATAAAGATAAAGCTTTTGAAAATTTACACATTCTTTTGTAGACCACCTATTTTCTACAATAAAAAAAGAGGTATTACTTTGCAGCACTGAACAACAAAATGTCACTCTTGTTTGTCAAAATGGCATTAACTTGCACAGAAAATTGTTAGGTAGTTCCAAATAATTTGAGACCACACCTTCTATGCAGAAGTCTGCTAATTTAAAAAGCTTTTCAATTAAGCCAACAAAGAAAAGTAGTAGCAGCTACAACTGCTCATGATAAATGATTATGTGTTTTAAAATAAAGTATTATTTTAATTAAAAAGTCTTCTTTCTAGCCAGCTTCCTGGAAAAGGTTTCAATGTAATCATTCTAGTTTCAAAAAATAGATTCCAATGGGAGAGAAAAAAAATCCTGCAACAGGTTCTAAATTACAAAAACCTGTAATAAGTAGCAGATGTAATTAGATCCGTGTCTAGAACGGGATTTTTTGATATTTCAGTAAAGAAGTGCCAGATCCTGACTGCTTTGAGTAGTGACTTCTTGCTTGAACAGACAAAAGGAGTGTTTGTGAAAGAATGTGATTGTCATATTAAGGGACTGGAAACTGTATAATGTTGTCTAGGAAGAAAACTCATGGTTAACTAACACGGCACTCAGCCATCCACAGCAGTACCCTAGGTCTGAAATCTTTTTAGTATTTTGTCCATTGAGAATGAGCGTGGTTATATTTGGGAAATATTTCATGCCTATAATTCTGGGATAAACTGAGAAAAACATGTCCAGTGCTATTGTTTGTAATCCCTCTTGTTCAATGTTTTCGTAAGACAATCCATTACATGTGTACTGGAAATGAAGTGCATCTATTATTCTCCGTGGTGTAGAAAATACGTGATACAGTAGAATGTTTTACTGCCATTACAGTCAATTAGAGATAGCTGCTTAACATCAGTTGTGTCTTTTAAAACTTCCTCTGCAGTAAAATGTCTGCAATTTTGGCCATGTTCAGTAGGCCATGCACCTTCAATTTAAAACAAAATCATTTTCAGTTATGCTAATTTAAGTGAAAACTGAAAACTGGAAATCCCTAACTTTACCTATAAGCTAGTATATGTATGTGTATAATGCACGCACGTACATATTCGTACATATATGGATGAGGATAGGTGGTGCGCTTTATCAGTCTTGTAGTTTTCTACTTCTGATGTGGTTTGTATCAAGCAAATATAATAATAAAAGCTTTTGTCCAGGAAAAAATAAGAAGTTTATATGGGATTTCATTAAGGCTGAGATTCAATTTGAGAGGAAGACAGAAAGGAATAGGTACCTATGTGTGTGCTTATCCCCTAAGACCTCATGTTAGTCAAGAGATTTAACCAATATAGTCAAAGAATCCTGGAAAGATGACCAGACTGGAGGTCATCTGAATGGCCTAAATTACACTAAATTGACTTACTCTATAGGTTCACTTGATTATATTGACTAATGGTGGGATTCAAAGGATCCATTGTGATTTCAGAGACGTTAAAAGCATCCTGCCGTGGCTGTTCCAGGAGGATGCAGTTTTCTATATACCCTCCTAGATACGTGTGGTGTCTTAGATACCTTGAGGCAAGTAAAATGGCACCAGACAGCTATATATATGTGCAGCTGAATCCTATCCTTGATTTCCACTGACTGTAGTGAGAGCCAAGAAATGAAACGCATATGTAGACAACTACCTGTAGGCACCTAAATGAAGGCGTCTTAAACTGGGGCGGGAGTCTATTTTAAAATTCTAAACAATTCATACTTTGCAAAATCTTCACCATCTTAGTTAATCACCTGATTCTGCTCCCAGCTATCCATTGTCTACAAAAATGCAGGACTGAGTCAAAACTACAAGATTAATTTTGATCAAGTTTATATAACAAGATTATTTCTGTGTCTATATACAAGTATTTCTGCAGAGCACTTCATAAGGCACAGAGACAAAACAGGGAACTGTACCTTAAATGTAATTTACTCTGAAGATACTCCCTTGAGAGATTCTCATTTCTGCACCTTAACTAACATCTTCCTCACAGTTCTGAAATGTTCAGATGACCACAAACTGCTATTAATGCATGACCTATACCACCTTTGAAGCATTCCAGAATGGAGATGACCCTAAAGATGGTATCTCTCGAGAAGCAAAGAATAATTCTATGTTCTAGCGAGGACATTGGCATTTATAGAAGTACTGAGAGAAAAATAAAAAAAGATTAAAACCAAACCTGAATGAATTACTTACCAACATTTCCACAAGGTTCTGGTTTTTGTTATCATTTGCATCATCTCTTGAGTTTTCTGCAGTGACATTGTTTCTTAGTACCTTCTGAGAAGAATTACAGTAATATTATCAGGTGTTTAGCCTCCCACATAATTTATAATTTCCAATGAGTTTGGAAAGAAGATCTGAATTCCTAACAGATTGAGTTCCAAAATCTGTATTTCTAATGGAATCAAAATGGAGATTACAACAGAATAAAGCTGTCATTGTCTGGAATACTTTGACTTGTTACTTTTTTAATTATCTTTTTTAGATTCTAAAGGTCCAGAAAGTATTTATCATAAGTCAGTATTTCAGTTATAAAGAGCAGGCGCTTCTCTCCTTCAAGGCAGGAATACAACAGATATCCCTCGCGGGGTAGCCTGTGGTTTTACCTGAGAGACCATGGAGAGTATATGAGGAGGTGGGATGGGAAACCTACCTCTCTCCTGGAGCAACGAGTAAGTGAACTGAAAGGTAAAAGATCTACTGGTGGGGACCTCATGGCGAGTGGTTGTTGGTCCGGGCAGAGCCAGCATCTTGCCGGGCAGATCGGTCTAGGAATCGGGGTTTGAAAGTTTTTTTCCTCTCTCTTACTCTCTCGGCCCCTGGGTGGTTTCGTGGAGGGTTTGCTCCCTTCGGATGGGTTTTATTTCCTTTTTTCCCTTCTTGGGGTGGGATCCTGTATCATTTGTTCTACCCTCTTCCTCCGTTCCTTAAATTACTCATTAGCACTAGCATTGTCAGTAACTCCCTAAGTTTCATTTATATAATTAAATAGTTCTTATCTCAACTCCTACGGGCTTTTCCTCGGTTTGTTCCTCTGACCCTTCCTCACCGGGAGGGGGTGTGGGGGTGTGGGTTGGCAGAGTGGTAGAACGGCTGCTTGCTAAAACCAGGACAGTCATTCTGACCACCTCCATAAGGAAAGGTGAGGAATTGCACCCGCTTCTCCATGTATTTGATTTGGTAATTTGTATTTGCATAAAGCATAAAGATGCAGTAAAAACAAACCAGTCAGAGCTTATAATTCTCCAAAAACCTCACTAAAAGCCCCTCTTCATGTAAGAAAAAAGATGTCAGAATATAAATTACTATAAAACCTGTTATATATTTTTAAGTAATAACACAGCTGCTACAATTAATCTATGGAATCATCAAACACTTCTTAGTATGTAAGAATGATTGTTGCAGCAGCTTTTGTTTTCCTTTTGAAAACACTTACACGGCGTATTAACCACAGTATGCACAAACTGCACCCTTGATATACCACGTCCCCGCTGCTTGTGGCTTTCTGCCACAGTATTTAATGACACACCACCCCTCTAGCAAGTAATTTAGGACAGGAAACAGCAAATCCATTTTTTCCATTTGCAACAGCTAAGGAAATTGCATTAGACCTGAATTAGATTTGGGTGGATGCCGGCTCTGCAGGGGAGCTCAGGGGGTTGTTCTACCTTGCCTAGAAGGGGCATGGCTTTGCCAGCATTTCTTCTGGAACACTCTCTCCAGAGTGCTTCCATGTAATATATTCCCAGGGAGTAATGCCACCCCTTTGCCCACTGTGGCCTAGCCAAGGCCTCGGCCTGGGCAGGGCTGCACCCTCAGGACAGCCACTGACCGGCCACCCAGGCCCAGAGTGCCAGACTGCATTGCCCCGCCCATTGGCCGGCTGAGGGCCAACCAAACACAAGTACATGATTCAGTGACCTCCCCATAGGCCAGGTGGGGCAGAGCAGCAGCCAATCAGAGGTGGGTGTGTGAGGGGGACAGATCCCTTGCTGCAGAGCCTATGGTGGGTACCTCAGTGAGAGGAGTCTGCAGGGGGTATTGGGCCATCCCAGCAGGCCACCAGTAAGCGCAGTGAAACGGACTGGTGGAAAGTGGGTCCCTGTGCTCCTCAGGCGTGCTAGGCCAACAGTCTGGCAGCAACATGATGGAGACCTTCCCCATCCCTTTTCCGAGAACCTGGCTCGGTGCTGGTGAATAAGCTGCAATGACTCTTCCTCTTGCTCGGTTAGTGTGTAGGGTGTAGCTGATAAACTGGTTTGTGAAATGTCAAAAGAAGAGGGCTCAAGAGTTTCATTCTGGAGCGTGTAGCTCCCTTGGTAAGGGGAGGTGTCATGTTGGTGCACCAGTTTATCTTCACTGTAAACTGACTGTGCTGAACTGCAGCACAGGCACTTACTGTGGTTTAGCTTGATGTGAGCGTAGGACAAAATAGGTCATTTTTAAACAAAAAGGACAGTGTTCACTGAGACATTTGCACCAGATTAATTTTTAGAAAAAACAATCATAATTAAATTGATTTGTTTATTTTTTTTTTTCATGCAGTGAGACCAGTTGAACATTTTACAGTGCTGGCATTGCTCAGCAGAAAATTGGATCCTCACTGAAAAACACGCCATCAAAGATGTTTAATTTGTGAGTAAGGAAGCTAAATTTATTGAAAATTTCAAAGGTTTCCGTTAAAGTCTTTCTATTAATATTTCTTAATATTCTTAACGGAGGGGAGAAAATTGCTCAGGCAGCTTCTGGCAGTTCTACCAAGGCTATCACCCTGTTTGTAGATCCTTACTTGCACTGTCTTTTCCTGTCACCAGATGTCCCTCCAAGTCCACATAAGGCAGGCAGCTTCTGTTTACTTCTTTGGAAAAGATGTTCTGGCTTGGTCTTAGGTTTCCATATCATAGGTGGTACATTTCACTTACCCAGGGTCATATATATATATATATATATGACATATATATACATACACCTCTTCTTTTAGCAGACGTCTGTAACAAGGTGCATCTGAGTCTAAATATCCCCTCCTGAATTAACATATCATACCGAGTACATAATGGAACAATTGAAATTAAAAAGGGGACATTATTGCTCTGAAAACTGTGCATAGTTTCTGATTGAAGGAAAAACCAAAACAATCATCCACTCTGAGCTTTCTCCAGAGAAATTTTTATGTAATTTTGCTGAAGGAGAGTGCGTTCTGTTCCCTTTACAGTAGATCCTGCAAGAAAAATGGTCTTGTTTTCTTGCCTTTCTCACTAACAAAGAATCTTAGGGACAACCTTCTAAGTAAATTAGTTTAGGTAGCTAGGCCAACTAATGCAATATTGTGAGCTGTTTATGTTTTTAATCAGTAATTGAATGAATTAACATTAAAACTCGACATTGCATCCGAATTCAGATATTCATTGGTACTATCAGTAGCAAAATGCAACTGCTTTTGTTTCTGACCGTCTAACGGAATGACTCATTATTGGCAGTGAGGAAAGCCAAATGATCTAATTTGGGTATAGAGATTTCTGTTTGACTGGAAAGAACTCCTCTCTTCCCAGAAGGGAATTATTGTAAAAATCAACCTTGTTGTGCAACGGTTTTGGTCCTTTCTAGGTGACAGAATCATCTCATAGTGACCTGCTCTGATGACCTAAAATCTGTGTGTGTAACATTCCTAA
The DNA here is from genome assembly GCA_027574665.1 of Rhynochetos jubatus. Taxonomy (NCBI): domain Eukaryota; kingdom Metazoa; phylum Chordata; class Aves; order Eurypygiformes; family Rhynochetidae; genus Rhynochetos; species Rhynochetos jubatus. The sequence goes on along the minus strand of CM050648.1, from coordinate 138,815,984 downwards.
TCTCTTCAACTGCAGCAAACATGCAGGGCAGCATTACAATATTAATTATTAACTCAGCTCATTAAGAGCTAGCTAATGTTACTGCTAGATAATCCCTTGTTGGTTTATAAAGCCATTAGAGTCTATATTTGCATCTACACTATTGTAAAAAATGTCTAGCATCAAACTGCTAGGTTTCTCTTTTAATATAAAGGATTTTCAAACCTATGTCAGACTCAATTAATCATTTCAAGTGTGTTATCCTTCACCTTCTGCTGTGGCACATTCTACTCTAATTTTGCTAAAGCCTTTTAATATAATTTGAAATCTTTTCATAGCATAGTCAAAGCAACTGGTTAAGTGCTGATGGTGCTTTGCTGCTGTATGTTTACTTTTGGAATTGTCCTTGTAATTTTGCTGACTACTGTAGAAACTTTTGAAACTGGTGTTTATCAGATTCTCATGGATCACTGTACACCACAGACAAGTGTTTCTGCCTCTGCCTTCTGCTGGTGTTGATATTTTGTGGCCTTGTAGATTATTTGGTTTTATTGCCTTTGCTAAACAGTCTCCATCCTTAAAAAAGTATTGATTCCAATCTGTGTGCTGCTTTTTGGCTGCTTCTGCTTTGTATCACTGGGATATTTCTGACTTACACCGTGTCATTTATTAGTCCAAGTGCTTCTGGTATCATCTCTGCAAGCCAGTGCATGTTTACATGAAATGTCAGATGAAGTGACAAGAAGCAGTGGTGGTAGACCTTGTGTAAATGTTTAAGAGAGGTGACATTTTAGAAACTAGGCTGTCTATGCCTTGTCATTAATAAAACTGTAAACACTTTAGCTAGCTTTTAGTATCAGGTAAAATATATGAGATATAGTTTTTGGGTTGGTTTTTCTACTAATATTAACAGTATAAATATTTTTGAGGTGAGACAGGGCTATCTTTTGAAGTATTTAAAATAATACATTTCCCACTAAGCACCTGGGAAATGTGACCCTTCAGCTGTGATTGGAAGCAATTAGGTTAGCAGGATAAGCATGGATAGTAGTTGGAAACATGATCTAGTTATACTGATGCCCCCACTTAATAATGCAGAGTTCTTAATCCCACTGACGTCAAGAAAAAGAGTGTTGAGACAAGACTGAGGAAGGCTTCTAGGATTTGGCCCAGCAGCGGTGATGCCTTAAATGTGTTCACAAGAGTTCCATGAGCCATGGGCAGAAATGTGGCAAGGGGAGAAGAACTTTAGGTTGTTTTTGGCACTGTCAAAACCAGGTGTTATTTGGGGAGCATTCTGGCATGCATGCCAAGCTACGTACAGCTTGACCTGCAGGATTGAATGGGATAAAAGTGTTTTGTCTCTAGTATGTCATTGACAGACATTTGTCACAGACGATACAGAATCATGACTTTAAATGCGTATGGATTAGTGTTTTATCTACAATAACTCCTGACTATCTGTGCTCTGGCTGGAAAAGGCCATTTCCAAGCAGCAGTGGCTGCATCCTCATGACACAGAGTGTATGATGCTGAAGGAATGTCCGTGCTGTGGGACCCTGCTCTCTCTGCAGCTCACCTGATTTTTACAGACAACTGTTCACAATTTTTTTAAATTGTGAACTGTTTAGTTAATTTTTCTAAAGTAAATTAACTAAACAGGAGCATATAGATGAATATGTATGCCTGTGCTTTGTATTTTGCAAGTTTTAGATCATCTGAATTGCTATATTTTCTTATTGCTTTGGATGATGGGCCATAAAAACTGAGGAGTGAATTCAGATGGGCACTGGACCTCTATATGAAATTCCCTGTGGAACAGGGCAAGCTGCTTCTTAGGTATCTGTCAATAACATGTAGGAAGGAAGATTGCATTATCTCAGATGATTTTGTCTTGGGGATAGCTGTTGAAAGTCTTCTGTAAGGAGACAGAAAACTAAAACCAAACAAATGAAACTAATTTAATGCTATTAAAAACAAATGATGAGACATTAATTATAGAATTATTTATTATTGCAGTATCTTCGTCAGCCATCGGTCCAGACTCTGGACCGGATGTCATGCTAACAGACAGAAACGAGCTCAGCATTGATCTATAAATTAGCAGTTGCCTAGTGACTCATGATCCTGGCACACTTACTTTATGCAAACAAAAAATAGAACTATGCAGTAATGGATATATGCCAATTTTTTGTTAGGGTCACTGTCCCAGAGCTTACAGCAATTTTTGAAATAAATTTTGACAATGGAAAATGTTAGTGAAAACAGGGAATTGTTCAGAAACCATCAGCTAGGTACCAACCAAGGAATGTTACTATAAACAATCTGAAAGGAAAAAAAAAAAAAAACAACCACACACAAAAATTCTATCCCCAAATATATGAAAATAAGTAATGTAGCATAAAATATAATTTGCAGGGTGTATATTAAATGAATTAGAAATTGGCTTAAAAGCAGATCTCAGAATGGAAAAAATAATTTTCATGATTGTTAATCAAATTAGTGAAGATATCTAATAATTTTATTGGCCATCCAAATGGTAGCATAGGTCTCTTCCAGTTAAGTCTGCAGATGGCACAGGTTTGTTGAGTAGTAAGTAATGAAGTTACACCTACAAAATAATTTAGATCACTTAATTAAATGGTCACAGTCCAGCAATATGCGCTTCAATACAGCTAAATGCAAGCTGATACACTGGGGCTGTACGGGCTACAGCTACACAATGAGAACCCCCACCCTGAAGTGCTTTGACTCAGGAAAGGGTTATAGCATCATCATAATGAACAACTTCAGCCTGAGCTCCCGCTGTAGAGCTCTAGTTAAATTAACCAATATGATCTATGGCTTATCAAGTAAGATGAACACAGGGAATAAGACAGGGAAGGAATGAAGTCACAAGGGAAGTAATTTTGGCTCTAATCTACAGTCCATGCACACTTCTATTGTTCCACTGAATCCTATAGAATGATGCCAGCTTTGTGCCTGCTGAAGGCCAGAGCTGTTCTGTGGTCACATTCCTACCTACTGTTGGGTTTATTCTACACACAGGGCATTAAGACCAACCACCAGAGTAGGGGTGGAGGAATCATTTCAGTCTTACGAAGGATCCTTATGAATCCTCTTTTCCTAGAGCCTGGTTACACTGAGATCAAGACCACTAGTTACAACGTGGTAGGAACAAGCAAACAAAAATATACAGGAGAGTTCTTGAGCATATTCTGCAGTCACACTGTAATGTCACTATATCAAGGGTCTCTAGGGAACATGAACCTCCAAAACCACCACAAAACTAGCCTTGGAACATTTTGTCTAATACCTGGGGCAAAAGAATTGCACTTGAAAGCAACTATGAAATGCAGTGAGGAATTTTCACCTGCTTTTCTTTTCTTGCATTTTTCCACGGTGACTAGCACATCCCTTTGTCTCTGAGGCACAATGGAAATTGAAAACCTGCTGGACTGGAACAAGTGCAGTCAGCTTTACAGGATGAAATAATACCTTAATTGGTCTGTCTGCATGAATGAAAAAGGGCCAAGCCCTATCAACCCAGTCTGAGAGATATGAAGAGAAAAGCATCCTAGATCTGATATCAGCAAATCTTCCTTGTGCTATTTGTATCTTTTGATGAAGAGACCTGGTAACATAATTCACAGCACAGGGATGCTGTAAGACTTATGTATTAAAACATTGTTTTGAGGATGTAATGGACTTCCTACATAATCCGCTTAAAGAAATCTTAAAAAAAAAAAAAAAAGAAAAGAAATCTTATTCTTGCATGTCTTTTTTTTCAGCACTTTTTTTCTTCAGTCACAGAGACAGGACTGGCAAGCACCGTGAGAAGTCACCTAATTCACCCCTTTGCTCCAAGGCAAAATGGACTTTTTCCAAACCTTCCCTGTGTGGTGTTTTTGTTACTGTTTTTTAAAAGCTTCTGGTAATGGAAATTCCAGACTCAAAGACTGATGGCAAATGCTAATCACAATGAGAAGGTTAGTGAGTGTAAGAGAAAATCACGATAGGCCCAATGATACTTTGATAGTTACATTACCTTTTAGATTTTGCTGTAGGAGAACAAGAACCTGGAACTTTCCAAGGCTCAGCTGACTATGTCAGGAACTTCCATAATTTCTCAGAACTATTTGTGCAAGTTTATATCCCTTTATGTTGGAGGAAGATTATATTTCTTGTTTAAATTTCTGAACTGCAGGTAGATCGCAGGAAATGGAATGAGTATGCTTTTGACTTATTATTGTGATAGAGTAGAAAACTTCCAATTTATAGTTTTGAACAGGTTAGTGTGCCAAAACCCTACAAAACATAAGTATCAAAAACCTCCATAACATAAAGCCATTTTTAAAATCATCTAACAGGTAATCATATTTAGCTGTCACTTGTTTACCACTGTGAAAAGTTATAACACAATTGAAAGGAGTCAAAATTAATAAAATATATAATATTCTAGGTTAATATTCTGAATGAATAAGTTAATGAAACGTCCTAAAAGCTGCTAAACGTTTTTATACTTTGAGCAAAGGAAGACTGAGAAATTATCAACTTATATTACTATGAAGCAGTTTTACTTTTCAAAGGACTTAATATTCTCTATTTGTGTTACAGTTAATTAAAAAAAAAGTGAAGAATTCCTCCCCAGTTCTGAGAACCACAATTGATGTATTTCTTTTGAAAAGATGCAGCAAAAATGGGCTTTAATTCTTCTTTTTGTATTTCCATAGGCAGAGATTTTAGGGCAAAAAATTATGTATGAGTTTCTGTTACAGAGGTGACTGTGCTCTGACAGGTTGAGATACAGGTATTACCAAATCAAAGGAGGATTTTGAGAAGCCCGAGTGACTGAGTCCATCTGAAATGTAGAATGACTCTGTCAATAGATGAGCCAGGCCTGTGGAACCCCTGAGTAGCAAGAGACCTGACAACTGCCTTCAGTTGCTCAGGGAGAGGGTTTATGATTTCCAAAGTGCAGCTGAAAGGCTACACCCACATTTCTGGAAAATTATTTTAGCAATATACTATACTGCTCTTTCTGAGCATAATATCGAAACTAGATAGCAGGGCTCAGGCCACTCCGTTGTTTCATTTTTGGAGTGAAGTATGTGAATCTCTTTCTCTGATGCTTCTGTCAGTTCTGTGGCATCTGATGTTCAAAATTTCGTGACCACACCATTTCCAGACCTTCATCTTACCATCTCTGTAACCATTTGTAAGAGTCTCACCTGGATCTCTTTGCTCTTTTAAATGTAAGGGCAAAAGAACAGGAAGTCCACTCCCCCCCCAACCAAAACAAGGCAAACAAACCCACAGAAAAAGCAAAAAGCACACATAAGGTCCTAGTGCCAGTTAACATTCATTCCCAGAGTGGGGTAAATCATGGTGTGTGACTCAGTAGAGAATTTCCAGCTGGTACAACCAAGAAGAGAATTTCTCCATTAGGAGAAGAAACAAAATCACTGATGGCATCAGGTGCTTTCCTTCTTGCAGAAAAGAGGAAATGTGGCTCCCCAAAATGTTGACTGTAGCACTACATCCTATTCTTGACCACAGCTTGGGCCAGCTGGGATTCAAATTATTTCTTTCACTGAGCTAAACTCCTTATCAAAAGCCCACGAGAGCAACAGTAGCAAAGGCTGGTTTGCTATCTACACCAACATACACATGCAATCAGAAAAAGCATCTTCTGGGATTAGGAGGGAGAGCAGACATAATGAAGACAGCTGATGAGACTTGTTTCTTGGTTGTGCTTCCCACAGACTAAATTAATTCCAACAGATGAGTAAAAGATGGAAAGACATGTTAATTAGCAGCTTTTTTTTTTAATGAACCAGTACTGTACTTCAGGATTGAATTAATTAGTCTTCTAGATAAGGCTTATGTTTGTGCTTTCAGAGGCAAATGTGGCCAAGTTTCTGTTTCTCCAGGGTTGTGTTCATGTATTTCAAATGCTTGAAGGGAACTGCTTCAGATGAATGAATATTTATTTCTATGGTCCATATGTAACTTCTAGATGATGAGAGCCCTCTTTCACTACAGCTCTGGCGAGTTACACAGAACAGAAAATTCTGCAAAGACAGAGGAGGTAAAGGGAGCACAAAGGGTTGAAAGTCATTTGTAAGACTATTATACCAGAGTGGTGGAAAACAGTCATGGTTCTGAGACAGTGAACAGAGGGAGAACAGAACAGGAGTCTGGGGGGAACCACAGTAAGAGGAGAAAAGCCAAGAGAAATAGCCAAGATCTAATTTCTTTGACTACAGTTTGTGTTGAAGGCAGAAAACAGAAAATATTTAATGGAAAACAAGATGAAAAGAGAAATATAGATATAAAAGAACTTAGCTGGTTAGATTATATTTGCTGTGAGGATAAGATAATTTCCTGGGAAATATATGTGAATAATTCTTTGTATCACATCTCTGTAAATTTGGGGGAAAAAGATACATGATAAATAGCTGTACTGGAAGAAATTGAGACCTAACTCTGCTGTTCACAGACCAGTGCACTAGATTTACTACCATGATACATATACCTTTAAAAATTCAAAGCACGAAGCTGAAATACTAGTTCAGGGCCAAACTTGTACTAAATTTTGCATCAAGTTTGACTTCAGAAATACTCAGATATTTAAAGACAACGGGATGATAAAATGTTCACTGTCTCATGACAACAGTGGCTAAAGCCACAGAGGAAGTGTATGGTACTGTGCTATAATGGTGGTAGCATGTAGTGAATAAAGCCTTAAGGACTGTCAGCGTGTTTGGAAGACAAGGTGTGACCCTCAAGACCACAATAGTAGAGGACAGAGGTTAATTAATTTGTTACTGGTACTCAGCTTTGGTACTGGTCAACCACAAAGGATGCATTAAAAAGGCCACGCAACACCCCAGCAGTTTCTTGCAGTGTGACAGATCTAGGACTGTGCTGTCACAGAGGTAATAAAGACAGGCCCAGGCAGCAGCTTTTCTCTTCCAAAACTAGTTCACATTTCTAGGGAAATGCTGATCAAAATAGAGGGGAAAGAATGAGAAAGATATTAATTTTGGTGATGATAATGAAACTCTGCATATTGAACTAGCATCAGGTTAGACTGATTCTCTCTTGCCAGGCAGATTTGATTGCTTTTATTAACAGAATTATAAAATGTAGCAGAAAGAGAGAATCCAAAATCTGCCTTGTATTTGATGAAATGTGTACTTGAAACAGATACATTTCAAAACTTAATTCAAGGGGATTTAAGTGTGGGGACTGTCACTTGCAGAGTGATAACACTGGTACGAGATCTTATAATGAAACTGGCCATTGTTCAAGGGAAGTCTTCAGCGTTCCAATAAAAGAAAGAAATCTCAGCTTACTGTTTTGACAGATACTACTGAAAGTATAATATAGCGCTGCCTCAACCAAATCAGTTACAGAGAGTACAGGTGTAAGCAGACAAATGCTGCTTCTGCTGCAGAGGAAAGACAGGCCATGCTGATTTTCCTAGCCAAATACATACTGTGAGGGGAAACGTTGAACACAGTGCACACTGACTTGATCTGTTCCACTTACAGTTAGGCCAAAATTAATCTGCCTGCATGACATGTGTCCCTGAGGATTATATATGAGATTATGGTGTGAGAGACAAGGCAGAAAATTGTGATGTGCAGATGGGGAAGCAGCAAATACTGTACATGCTCCTAAATTCTGATTCAATGGTTGAAACGCTCACTACTCACTGACTGCAGTGATGCTTGGCACTGGCAGTACGCTTGGCAAACCCAATTTCTACTTCTTCTCCCTTTCTAATTCCTCTAGATTTTCAGTCACCAAAGGAGTTATCAGAGGTCCACACTGGGTGGAAGCCAGGCAGAAAGCAACAGCTTCTTTTAGCGTTAGTTTACACACTGTTCTTAGTCTAGTCTTCTGGGATTGCTGCTGAATTCAAAAGATGGTTCTGTGAGTTAGATCCTGTTGCCCCTCTGCCTAGTGTTAACCAGAGGAGATTGGCCAAACTTCTGTTAGGACAGTTGTAACAAACCCAGGCAGCCTCTACAGCTGTTGGACCTGCCTGCAAAGCTGCAAACCCTATTCTCCAGCCTCTCCCACGGGACCAATGTGTCACCAGGCAGAAACGGTGAGAGGTGATCTTCACCCTTTTGTGCAAAAGGAGTTCTGTCACTCAGAGCACACCATGCCACCAGAGAAAGATGAATGCAGTGGGGATCAGCTTAGCAGACAAGGAGCTGTTTCATGCATGCCTGGGTTTAGTGCTCATGAGATGTGCATCCTCCTGTGCTGTACGTAGGCAGTGTCTCTCTACACAGCAAGCAGTCCAGCCACAACATACTCATAAATGATGTGGAAAACGGAGAACAGTGATGCGACAAGAATTACAAATCATGTGGATTTAGTCAGGTTAGTGAAAAAAAAAAAAAACCCAAAAAGCCTGTCTGTAAAGAGTTGCAATAGGGACCTCATAAAATTTGAGGAACCGGACGGTGAAACAGCAGATGAAACTCCATGTCAGTAACTGCAAACTCCTGCACATGAGGAGAAACAGCTGTGACCACAGATACACACTGATGAACTCTAAATTAGCTGTCACATCTCAGGGAAAAAAGATTGCAGAGTGATTGTGGATAATTCAATGAAAATATCAGTTCCATGTTTGGGAGCAATATACAAAAAAAAGACAAAAAGTTAGAAACCACTGAAAAGTGAGACAACAAAACAACACCGCAGCAGCAAATCCCCAGTATACCCACACCTTACATCATGCAAGCAGTTTGGCCTCTTCCGAGTTTCTCCTTCACAAAAAAATTTTAAAATATACCTACAAAATGCTGAGGGAAGAATACTTAACATGACTGGCAGTATGGACTAATTTCAATATGAGGAGAGCCTAAATAGAAGTGCCCCACTTGGAAAGCACATGACTAAATCACAGAAGTATATAAAATATATATTTATATATAAAAATATATAAAATATGCCACACAAGTGGCGTGAAGATGTAAATAGGGAACAATAGCCGTTATCTCCTACTATCTAAGCACATCATGAAATTGTTAGGCAGGTTCAGAACAAACAAAGAGAAGTATTTCTTCAAGCAGCCTCTAATTAAATTGTGGAACTCATTGCTACAGGATGTTATGGAAGCTGAAAGCATAAATGAATTAAAAATGTAATTAGACATATTTATGGATATACCTCCATGAAAGGTTGTTATACAGAAGGATGCAGTTTTAGTATCTGTCTCAGGAAGTATTTCAGCAAAGATTTCAGGAAATCTGCAAGGATATGTTGAGGAAGGAGGGCAGAGGATTTTCACTCCCTGTGAAAGGGAGTGATTTTTACTCCTTGTTTCCCTCTGTGTGCACTTTCTCTAAGCAGCTGCAACTAGACCTTTGACAGGATCCTGAGCAATCCTTTGGCCTGAGTCATTAAGACTCTTTATAATTCTTACTTTATTTCCTTTCTCTTTTTCCCCTCACCTGTCTTCAGTTTTTAAAACCAAACCTTTGGATTAATTAAGACTCTCAGTAGCATAGCTCCTGGCTGACCAGACTTTACAACCCTTTTTGACTCCTGGGAGTGTCAGTTTACCCATGTCTTACATCATGCTCAGCGGCTGGGAAAATGGGGAGGATTTTTAACTAGCTCCTGGATACATGAGCCACAGAGTTTGTTTTCCTTGTTGCATCTCAGAAATGTTTTTGAAGAGACTGCTAGGCAAGCGTGGGCTGTTGTTTGAGGCACGCAGCAACCCGGAGTTACAGTGCTAATTCCTGGTGATGTGTTCCTGGAATGACTGCGGTAGGGCACAGTGACAATAGCTAGTGAGCTGAGCTAGCCTGAAAAAGTCTGTATTAGAGCTACTCGTCATGAATGAATTTCCGTTATCTGAAAGAGCACTTAAAGGCACAATTAAAAATGTGCAAATGTTCCAGCTCTGGAACAGGATGCAAACACCAAGTGGGGGAAAATAGAGGAACTAGGAAATGGAATCTGGAAATGAGTTTTTAAAAATGACCTCTCACTTGTAAACTGATACATCTGAGAATCGCTCTGCCCTTTGTCCTCCCCATATTCCTATTCTCAATGGGAGATAAAAATGTTAGTGGGTGCAGAGAAAAGCTGAGGTTAAATGAACAGGAACAGGAAAATGAAATGACAGTGGTGTATTGAGATGGAAATGGGGATGGTCAATTTGATCTCTATATACAGAGGCATTATGTCATGAAGTCTCCTTCAATTTAACCACAGTAAAAACATGTCTATGACAGTGCAGCTAGTTTCAGAAAACTGTTGATAAAACCAGAACAAATTAATAAAGTTTAAAAAACTGCAGCAAAATGAAAATAGGGAGTGACTTTTGGGAAGCCATGAACGCATCAGCAAAGAAAACACCAGGGGGCCTGAAAGTTGTTTAAGCTAAAGTACACTGTTGGCATAAGAACAAATGGCTGTAAAGTGGACATGAATAAATTTAGGCTGGAAATTAGAAGATTTTGTCTAGTTCTAAGAGAAGTGAATTTTTGGAACCACTTTCCAGTAGAAATAAGAGGGACAGAATACTATTTTAAAATGACAGTGAACAGTTTATATTATATCATTGCCTGAAATAGAAAAGGACTGTGCCTGGCACGCTGGGAAATCCCTTATATTTTTTTATTTTAAGCAATTCTGTAATATAAGTTGAAGGTAGATCTGAGAACATAAACATTTGAAGGGCAGAGGGAGAAGAAGTACTTTGTTGAGAAACTTCCTGAGAGTGAAGTGGTTATGCAATATTTACTCAAAGGAACTCATGGATGACTCATCATTTGGGTTGTCTAAAATAAGACTGAATAAAGTAATCCAGGTACTTTCAAGATGTTCCCTGCAGTGGCCACTGTAATGAACATGGACAATCTTAATTGGTGCGTCTTCACTATAAGTCATGCTACAGGAGCTTGAAGGTTCAAACCCTGGAGCCTGCTGACAAAGATATGATACACAGGGAGATGGAGTCTCTGAAAGTTGCTGACAAGAGGGAAATAGTGACCAAAAGTCATGGCTGTTGGGCTGGGGACTCCTGCCTGCTCCCCTCAGCTTGCAAGCAAGGTTTCCATGTTGCTGGTAAGAGCAGGGTCTGCATCCTAGAGAGAAGCCTGCAGGGAGGTATGCATTTGAAGAGGAGCTCCAGGACCAACATTTCCAGCGATGTCATTCAAAATGTCACGAAAGGACCTCAGATTAGGCTTCAGAAAAGTTCACATAACTAAGGCACTAACCATATAAGTCAGTACCTAAAAGGTACCTCAGGTATGAGGATTAGTGAGTGCAGACTACAGAATTAGCTTCTAATTTTAGTTCTATCTTTAAACATCTTACTTCTCTCTGAAGACGGCTCTTTTGAATATTAAGCTGCCATCTAACCTTGTGCTTCATTCTGGGAACATACAATGTTGGAAATGCTTAACAGTCCCCTCTCCTCTTTCTCAGGCACACAGGAGTGCCTTCTGTCACCTGGAGGACAAACACAGCAGTGGGTTTTCTATTTAGAGCTGCTGGGACATTGTTTTCCAGAATGTGCTGGTTTCAGTCAATGGTGAAAGTCATGGCATGGAGATTGGATGTTGTGAAAGATACAGGGCAGAAGAACAGGTCAGAATGTCTTTCTCTTACAAGAACAGTCAGTGGTACTTAACTTTAGTGCATTTTTGATGCTTTTTATCACTGTGGCAGTAAGCACAATGCATATTTTAGAGTGTCATTGTTACACCAAGAGGTAGTGGCTTCACAGTGGTGTTTTTAGTGAACTAAACCAGTTCTCTAACAGAGGATGAAGATAAAAATTCTAACTTCATTGATTGTCTGTTTTAATGGAATGGAAAATTAAACACTCTGAGTTTTCTGATCTTAATTAAAATTAAAGTTTTGATTCTTTACATTGTAAGACTTGTTCCCATGCATATCAGTAGGTCATTTCATTGTCCTCAGAGAAATCTTTTAATCTACCCCCTTGAAATTTACATTCCTTTCTTACTGTAAACTGGTGAAGAAAGGAAACCTCCCAAGCTCAATTTCGAGTGTTAGGAAGCAGGCATTCTTTATTGCAGCGCCGGGCACACAGGGGATTGCTCCTCCAAATCTGCCTGATGAGCGTTCTATCAGGCATGATAATGTACAGTTAAAAGTGTACATATTCATTAATTTTCTGAGATATCATTAGTGTATTCATAGGTTTTCCTGGAACTCATATATATATAGAGACATTCTTTGCACATGCATCCTTAAGGTTCTGGATGGTCTTTGGGGGTCTTCAGGGGTCCTCTGGTGGTTGTCAGTAGTCTTCATCACCCTTTGGCTTCAGTGTCCTGTTCATGTAGCTCACACTGTTTCATTAACCACAATACTGGTCTGTTCTAATTAGTCTTCCTTTTTATCTTCATTCAAGGACATAGTTCCCCTTAAAGCATCACTGTTATCTATATCTGGCATGGGAGTTACGCTAGCACTAAGCACAAAGCACAGAAGTTATCTTGTTCTTTATAGCTCATTGTTACACAAAATACAAGGCACAAAAATTATTCTGTTATACAAAATACAAGGCACAACAATTATTCTGCTTTTGCTGGTATCAACCTGATTAAATAAATATGCACTGGGAGCCGTTAGTATCTGACTATGCCCACTTACACAACAGATGTCAAGCAGTAACCCCTTATTCTTAATATACAATCAAATTGCTAAAAGCTTTGAAATTCTGGGCTCTGTCCAAGACAAATGAATAAATAATTAAAGTAAAAAAGACTACAAGTTCTCACATTCCTTTTTCATGAACTCACTCGATGTAACTTCCAATACTGAGAATAGCAGAGCTGGACAAAGCTCTGTCAGCAATACATTCACCAGTAAAAATACAGGTTCAGAATCATGAATTATCTCCTACTGATACCACTGAACTGCTTCAGCAGTTCTTTGTTAATCACACATTACTCTTCCCTGTTTCCACAAGGCAGAACTCAGGCAGCCTCTTCAGAGCTTCAAAGTTTTCAACTCTCTATTAAATCATAGTAAGTGGTCACTTACTATGCTTTCATCTCATTTTGATTTCTCACAGATTTCTCAGAGACATTGCTGACCTGAAATGCTTCGTATTAGCATCACAATCCTCCTTCCATTTGCAGTTAGCCTTTCTCAAGCTGTCCTGGGAGCCCAGTTATCTCACTCTTTTTCTTTTTCCCCTAGTGCCTATCTCCAGTTTGCTTTGTTGATTGAGGTCCTAGAGCTCACAAAACTCTCACTACCTGGAGTAGATGACAGGACATGTCATGTAGATGTTAACATGTGCTCTTTCCATCATTTGAAGGCAGTGCAATCCTCAGGAAGGGTTGATAAGGCTTCCAAGTGTAAAGTGCAGACAATATTCAACTCATTCACTTGCTTGGATTTTTCAGCTCCCAAGTCCCCAAGCTGTGTGAAGGGCAAAAGCTCATTTCCTCTTACAGCATCTTTCACTGGCTCTTATCTATTTCTGTTTTCTTATCTATTTCTCTACCGTGTTCAGCTGTAAGGAGTTGATAAAAATTCAGATAAGGAAATTACAATGAATGGGATGGTTTTTTCTTGGGCACAATAAGGGCAGATTGTTTATACCTTACTCTGGGAAACCTTCCCTGTATGTAGCTTGTGAGTGGCAAAACCCACTTTGTTGCCACAGAGATGGGTCATAACCTGTAGTGTTATTTTTATAAACACAATATTGATGGCCAAGAGTTATATGTTGATGCATACCCTGAACTTTCCAAGGCAGTGAGTGATTCAGCGCAGCATTCCGAGGAAGGTAACATCTTCTTCACATCCGGCAGAGGGCTCTGGATCTGATTTCACCTTTTGGCAGAAGATGGCTTTAATTATACAACGGAGCTGTTCACGGGGAACCAGCAGAGCCGTCTTTTCAGTTCAGGTTTTGATTTTTGCAAAAGTTAAGTTACATTAAGAAAAGAACATGCCACAAGTTATAAAAATAAGTAATCAGACTTATTTACTTATCTACCCACTCCACTGCAAAATGCAGAGAATAAAAATGATGATTTTAGCGGTTATTTATATCAGGGATTTATCCTGTCTGGTTTTGCTTTTTCAGCACTGACATCAGCTAGAGTTTGGGGAATGTAGGCTTGTGTTCATTGCAGACATTTAATTTACAAAATAAACCCACAGATGGGTAGAGCTGGTAAGAGTTTGCAGGTTGTTCTCTCCAATTTGAATAATGTGATATACAGAATGCACTACAAAGTGATTTTAAAATGTAAAGCAATAATGTTCCCTTTGAAGAGCTAATATGAAGTGCTAAACGATATATCAATTAAATGCAAAAACAAATCCCAACCCTGCAAATATTATACAAAACCAGCTTCTTTGAAGTCAATGAGTCTAATTATAAGTATAAAATAGAGCCTGGTTCTACGGTACTTCTGTTAACTGGAGTTTAACTTCATGAATTTAATAAAAAATAGATTAAAGTTCTCAGAACCACTTTAGCTTGGCTTCACGCTGGCAAAATCTATGGGTCTCTAGCACCCAAACACATCAGAATTGTGTTTATCATTGCACGGCCGTGCATTACAGTTCTCGTATCACAGATGAGGTGTGTGGGCACCGACCGGCAATGGGTTATATTCAGTATTATTATAGTCTAACTATTCAGTATTGTAACATCCATCCTTTAGGCAGGTAGAGCCAGCTCAAAAGAGCAACTAGACACATCCATTTTTTGCTGTCTATTTTGAGACACAGTAGCTGTGCCCAGGGTTTACTGGGCAAGAGGTAACACTCTCTTGCTCAGGTAACTTCTCATAGGAAATATTTAAAGGAATAATTAGAAATGGGGAGTTGTGGGCCTGATTGTGATTTATGGCTTGGTCCCAGTGGCTGCCACAAAGATATTCTTGGCTATCATTTGTGTACAAAGCAAGAAGATTAGGCCTGTGCTATAAAAAAATGGAAGAAAAGACAAGTATGTTGCTCATTAGGGGAATATAAGTCTCAGCTACCAAGGTTACACTCAGGCAGCTATTGCAATGTTCAGTTTTATCATATGCAGATTTAATCTGTCTTCAGACCTCTTTCATTAAACTTGATCACTCAGGTTACCTGTTGGCACCTTATCTTTAGATGAACCAATGGCATGCACGAAGATATCCTCATATCAACTCTAGGAAGCATCGCTGATTACCTCCAGGTGACAATTACTTAGAGGTATCTCTGGGCACAATGCATTGTTTCTATCAAGAATGTGTTCCCTTTCACTGCAGTTTTTTCAATATCTGCGTACTGCAGCAGTTCTGGGTCTTAGGTATGGCAGATGTGCCTCTCAGTTACACTAACAGGTATAATCTCTTGTGTGATTCAGAAGTGATTCCAGGTCTTATCTCCATAGGTCAATTCTCTGATACTCTCTATGCCATGCCAAATCCTAAATGACAGCATATCAGGCAGTTTCTGTTTCCTCCAGCATGCAAGCTGTAATCTTTAGCATCTGTGAATTTCCAGATATGTGCAAATGGTACATAATCAACACTCAGAGTCTGATAAATGCGTGTACTGTATCAGCATAAATCAAGGCTCAGATGCTAACCTCTAATGGACTTGCTGCGGAGCTGTGTAAGTGCACGGAGTACTCTGTGCCCAAATACCTCCTGAAGTAATGCAAGTGAATGAAAATTCATAAAAAAACATGATTCTGCTTTGACTACTGGCTACACCTTTTGGGTGCCAACCTAATTATCCTATGATGGAAACAATTCTGATTAGACCTTTGTCTCATGTTCTTCAGCTTCTCTCAAAAGCAATGCTGTGGATGTTTTTATTGTAGTTATTTTTGTTTTACTTTCACTGTTTTGCCAGTATCAAAACCATTGTCCATATAAAGTTCTGGCCATTGTATGATCTGTTCAGAGCTTACATAGACTGTCTTGTCTGATACTGTCTTTTCAGCTGGATCATTAACAGTGAAATTAAATAGCACCAAAGCAATTGGTGTCAGTCTGAACATTTTTCTCAGTGATGACTGGCCTCTGAAGCTGCTCTGCCAGGGCTTGAAGAAGGAAGTCCTTTTCCATGCAGCTGGGAATCTCTGACAGGACAAATTCTAATGCTTCTTCTTTTAATAACCCTGGGCTGGGGTCCCAGGACTGTAAAAAGAGAAAAAGATTACTGTTCTGAAGATGCTCATGAACCACCCTTGCAATTGAACGCAGAGATCCTGCTGCCGTATTGAGGATGTACTTGTAAAAAATATCATGAGCTAAGATCACGGATTCAGATTCAAACTCCTGGTCCAGTGTCCTCCAGGATAGGGAGTCATTTCAATAGACATATATTCTAGCGGTGAGTGTAGAGCCTTTCAGACATAGCACTTGGATGGCAATTCAGTGACCAAGCATTACTGAAACTAGGCCACTACTGGTGTACCTTGCATATGCAGAGCTCCCACCTACTCACCTGTCTACTCTGCTCAGCTCTCCTTCTCTACAAAGATGTTGAAGCTGGGAAGAAGTGGGGAAGAGGCTGAGTTTATCAGAGGCCTGGTGTATTTTCTCCCCTTTGACACGTGATAGACACACATCCCATGGCTGTGCCTGCTCATGTGGCCAACGGTTTTGCTGTTTAGCCTCCTGTCACTGGATTTCCATGTAAAACTGCCTTTTCAGAGAAACAGAGGTAATCCTCACTGCTCCTAGATCAGCTGTTAATGTGGAGGGGATGAAGGACAGAGCAGTCAGTCAGGCTTACCCGGGGAAGGCACCACCTTTAATCACATTTCATTATAACTGGAGAGCTAGAGATGCTGAAAGCTCTCACATGACGTGGGAATTAAAGGGCCAGACTGGGACTTTATGTACTGCTGTGATATGGCTATAGCCAGGCAGACCTCAGAGCAATGAACTGTCTGCTGAAGACTGTGGCTGTGCGCTTTGAAAGTGAAGGAAGGTTAAATTACACAATACACAGTAAAAAATGCTACTATTTAGACTCTGGTATTTCTGAAACTGCCCTCACTAGAGGCTCTGGTTGAACCAATCATCTCCCCTTTTTACAACTTGTGGTAAGAGAAGGTCCTCTCCAGGAGATCATTTTCAGAACTGCAGTTTTGGGCTGAGTACCTGTCTCATCTCTGCAGCCGCTCAGTATAAAGCAGAGCACACCCTACACAGCTGTTTGACTGGGAAGGCAGTTACTACACCCATACTCAAACTTCTGTCTTTCCTGGACTTAACTGGTTTTGCTGTTGCTTTCCTGGCAGTGGGATACTTGTGCTTTCAGGAGCAAAGTTTGGTCTAAGACCCACTGGCTGATGCAGAAACATACTCCAAGTTACAAAGCAGTGCTGGGAGAGGAGCCTGTGTGGTGGGTCCCAGGAGTGCTGTGCTGGAAGTGAGAGGTAGATGATGCCCTGAAGCTCTGCGGGAGGTTAAGATACCTATTTCTAGACAGGCCTGAAGCATTGGCCTTGGAACTTGTAGCAGTGGGAGTAGATGAGAAGGACCTTGGAGAGACTGTCTGGCCCTGCTTCTTTGTGAGAGTTTGTTGATATGGTGAGGGAGAAGGTGTGAAGACCAAAGGTCCCAAGGGTTTCTCTCAGAAGGACAACTGTGCAAGACCTGCTTGGTGGACCAAAAGAGAAAGAGCCACCACCATGGGTCAGCTTTTCTCTCAGGCCAATTGCCCCTCTGTAGTGAGTTAAGAGTAGTTTGGCTTGCCCAGGAGGAGTTGTTATTCTCACCAGCTTTCCAGCCTTGCTTTGAGTCCCGCTGCTCTCTGTGCCTTATTTACCCCACAGCATGGCTCCTTGGGGTTCTACCTGTCTGAGCCCGAATCAGATCTGATTGCGTGCTGTGGAAGAACATTCATGCACTCTGGCCAGGCCAGTGCTGTCATACTCTCCCTGAAGTTTGCCTGTTTGGGGGAGAGGATGTGAGACACACGTGGAAACCAGGTGATCTGCCATGCAGATGTGGTGAATGAAAACCAGACTGCAACTGCTGCAGCGCTAGAGCCTTTTCAATGGGGTATGGGGAGGTTATTTCACTTACCTCTGTTTTCCTATTTATGTCAGAAGCCTCTTCTCTCTCTCTCTTTTTTTTTTCTTTGCTTTTTCCTATTGCAATTCATTTATTCTAAAACCTCAAGAATAAATCCTCAAGGAAGAGGACATGATTTTTTCTGTTGCTGAATCTGTTGATACACCCTGTCAGGTCCTATGCTCTTTGCCAGTAATGTTACATCTGAGACCAAAAATCCCCTCGAGGTTCAAAGTCACTTTGGCCTAGCAGCATACATCAACCCCAGAACACAAAGGGCTATAATGGAAAGAGAAGCAATTTGTGTGTATATGTTTTCAGACTTCATACATTCGGAGACTTATACTGTCCAAAGGGAAGAGCGAGAGAATGAAATACCAATGAGCAGAGATAGATGAGCCCTGCACAAGTCAGTTTTCAACATAATACAAACTACAGGGAGCTTTTTGTAAATCTGTTAAAAAAGGAAAGAAATCATGTCCCTAGTATTTCTTAACTCACACCTCTCTTAAGCACACGTTTGATTGAATCTTGATCCAGCCTGATCTTCCTGTGGGGATCTTAATAAAGCCTGTAAAATTTCTAGTGATTTAACCTTATACATGACAGTCCAGGTTGTGCCAAGTTGAAAGTTTTCTGTACAAGCATGCAAAATGGATCGATCAAGCTTCGTGAGTGTTTGTCCTCTTGTTCCTGTTGCTTTTTTTTTTTTTCATTCATCCTGGCAAACCAAAGCTTTGCCATCAGAATTGTATGTGCTGCACCTGTGATGGTTAGTAGGAGCCCAGGATTTGTATCCAAGTTTTGAAATCAGACCTCTAGTTTCCCACACGATACTAGGATGAGCAGGGCTGACTGTATTGCATGAGACTTCCAGGTCATCTGGGGACTCTACAGGAACCAGTGAAATGAAGCCCTGTGTTGCACTACTACTGGGATCCCTGAAGCAAAACCCACTTTTTTGCTTTATTTATGTAGTTGTCCTCATTTCTCTTCAATAAGCAGAGCACACAGTCCACATTCTTTCCTCTAAGTCTTATACTACAGTAACACTGTCTGTGTTCAAGCCAGCAGGCCTCAGATCATGATAACCTTTTTGGTGTGTAGAAATGAATCATTCCTAGCATGCGTGCACACATTCTGATGATGCTGCATTATCGGAAGACCTCTGTGATCACGTATTGCTCACACAGCAAAGCTGTCAGGGGCTCAGTGCTGTTACACGCCTTCTCCTGAGCCCTCCAGTCCATTACCGGCTCCCACAACAGTATCACAGGGCCAGCCCAGAGAGTGATGGACACAAAAGAAAACTTGGGAGTCTGAACAAGGACATGTATTAAGATCTCTGGGAAGACATATTTTTTAAAACATACTGTATATCGTTAACATCATTAATAGTAACTTTGAAGTCATCAGAATCTTGCTGGAATCATACTCAGACAACATACGGTGCATGACATGGTATATGTCAAAGGAGGAACCATGAAATAGGTAAATTCATCTCCTTTGCTCATGAGGTGAGCTTTAGGTGTGGGATTTGGCTATACAAACAAGATAACTAAAATCCCATGCTACCGAACTGCGGCAAACACTATCCTTGACTTAAAGAAATAAAGAAAATCCAATGACTCTATGCATAAGAGGCAGGTTGCACATACTGGAGTGGCTTATTTTCACCATTGTTCCATGAAGATGTTAAATAATGCCTGATTAATAAATGCTTTATATGTGAGTTACAGGAATTTCAGATTTCACAATGAGGAGTTCAGCAGAGCTGCATGGTTCAGAAAGCTATTTCCATGGTGCTACCCTCAATGAAAAAACTTGAAGCTGGTATCAAAGATGTGTTTCCTATCTATCTCAGGTGTCTTTGGAGTATGGGTTATCTGGAAGTAACCCACAAGTAAAATTGAATTTGATAGGCTATGTTATGTGACACTTACCTCTGTAATTGTTTTAACAGAACAGTGGCTAAAGAACTCATGTATGCTTATAAATCTCATCAATGCTTATAAATATCTAAAAGGCAGGTGTCAAGAGGATGGGTCTAGACTCTTTTCAGTGGTGCCCAGTGACAGGACAAGGGGCAAAGGGCACAAACTGGGGCACAGGAAGTTCCACCTGTGCTTGAGGAAAAACTTCTTTATGCTGAGGGTGCCAGCACACTGGAACAGGCTGCCCACAGAGGTTGTGGAATCTCCTCTGGAGATATTCACAACCCACCTGGACGCGTTCCTGTGCAATCTGCTCTAGATGAACCTGCCTTGGCAGGGGGGTGGGACTAGATGATCTCTAGAGGTCCCTTCCAACTCTGACCATTCTGTGATTCTGTGAAACAGGAAATTCCCTGTCAGTCTTCAGCCTCTGGATAGTCACATTTCAGCCAAGTAGTTTGGAGTAGTTTTCTTGTTCTAGCCCAGATGGTCTTGCATGCTGCGTTAAAGCATATGTTGCTCTGAAAGTAAAATGACCTATATGATGCTGATCTTGAAATAGGGTGCAAAGCATAGCAAAGAGAGAAGTGGGTTTGATGTCATTATTTTTCAGTAATTAATCACACTAGAAAGCTCAAAACAGGAAAGAAGTTATTGGTGGTTAGGTACACACTGCCTGTTGAGATCTGCCTCAAGTATTCACTTACTGACCTATACCATGAGTTTGCCAGCATGACTATCAGAGCAGGCAGAGTCTCAAGACTCCATGCGACCTTGTACATACAAGTAAAGTTGATGATGGTATGTCATGTTTGTAGAAGCTGTCCCACAAGACATCAGAGCTTACAGGGCTGACAGAAGACAGTGGACTTGATTTATAGCTACTTCTGAAGTGTTTTTTCTTGACAAAGGAGGCATGTGATTTCCCCTTTTAAGGTCAAATATTGCTGGTCTTAGCCTATCTCCACAATAGAATTATACCATGCAAGCCCGATCAGAATAGTGTCTAATTCTTTAAAATCACCCTTGCTCCTTAGAGCTTGAGACAGTAGAGTTTATCTGACAGCACTCACTTCACTTTCACTGTGATTTGCGTGTTGCTCACATGGGCACCTTTGGCTCCAAAAGGACACCCCTGTCCCTGGTCCACCCAACTGTGCTCAGGAGTCTATCTTTGATGGGTCATGGGGAGCTGGGACTGAACGGCATGGACCCAAGCAGCAGCAGGACAGCTCCCAGAAATAGATCCTGGACTGGAGTCAGGATAAGGGTGGCAATTCCCTGGTGAGATAACGCAGATGGAAATGATGGAGGCTAATTCTGAGAGTTTTCATCTTGCATTGTGGGTTTAACATGGATTTCCTCCCCCACCTTGCGTGGAGAGAGCAGAAATGTGCTAAGATTACAAACCCAAGCATGCCAGAGCTGGAGAGGGTCTGAAGCATGCCTAGGGATGCTGTGACATAAAGATCCCAGCTGGAGATCTGTTGCTGCAACAGGCAAAGAGCCAGGTGGGGGTGAAGTCTTCTGGCTGGGACAATTGCTCTCCACTTTGCAGCTTGACTTGTCACATCACAAGAGAGAGGTCCTGCCTTACTTTGACCTGTCAGTGCTGGAGCTCCATGCAATGCAGGAATGATCCCATACAATTTACCTGACTCCATTTCCTCATCTGTAAGAGGATGGCAAGGATACTGGTTCCCTGTGCAATTGGGAAGGGTCAAAGATCCTGCCCTGTACTTTCAGCTTTACTGTATCTCACACCGCTGCTGCTCTCACTAACAGCAAGAATCCCTGTAACCGCCCCTTATAAGCCCGCGTTACTTCCATGAGTAAGCAAGCAAATACAATGGCACACCAAAAAAGAGGAAACGCCGGGGGAGGGGGAAGGCACACAGACACCTGCTGTGAGTTTATTTTGACAAGTGTCATTTAGATGCAATAAGCTGTGATCATCTCTCGGTGTGGCTGCAAACAGACGGAGCCAATTGGGTAAACGAACCCGGGTGCTCGGGAGCTGAGTGCGGCTTCTTCCAGTGGGTTGGGGGGCTGGCGGAGAGAGGGGGGAATGTGGTTTTTGGGATGCGTTCGCCGTGGGCCGTCTCCCCCTCCCCCGCCCAGCCTGGAGGCGCAGGGAGAAGCAGCGGCGGGCGCGTCGCTGTGCCCGGCTGCGGCGCTCGGTGGGATGCTCGGAGAGGAGGGGATGCAGGGGAGGGGGGATGCGCGCTGGAGAGGAGAGGGAGGCGTGTGTCTGCCTGGAAGGGGGCATTTCTTCCCTTACACACACGCGCCGATGCCTACCCTGCTGAAGCAGTTAAACAGGGGAGAGCAGCAGCCAGGCTGGCAGATTCCTGCCCTGTGATATGCCAGCCACAGGGTGACGCAAGGGCTGGAAGGCTCCAACTAACAAGCCATTTTCACCTGCGTAATAAGCGCTAGTGGAGATACAGCAACAGCAGCGGCGGCTCCGAGTCCCCGCAGCCGGCCAGGCTCCAGCGCGGCCGCAGCACCATCCAGCCTTCGGCGGCCACCGCAGCTTTTTCGGTGGCTCCCGCTGCAGCCGGAGAGCCGGAGATCAGCGGCCGCCTTTGCAGGCAGCATGTCAGCCCCGCCGGACCCCCAGGACCTGCTGCTGGCGGGCACTGGGGCGCACTGGGCTGCGGACGGGGCGGACCAGTATGCGGCTGGGGCTCCGCTGCGGGATGGAGATGGGGCTCAGCAGCGGGAACAGCTGGTTTTCGGCTCCGCCAGGGAACACCCGCCCGTTGCCATGGCGACTGCATCCCCAGGTAAAAGGAGAGGGGTACCCAGGGATGCTCAACAAAGGGCCCTTGGCAGCAGCACCTCCTGGTTGTCTTGCCTCTGTCCCTTTCCCGGTTCTCTCAGCCTGGCTGCTTGGAAACATTACTAATGAGTTAGTGAGAGCATGTAGGAAAACAGAAAAGAACGAGCAATTGTGGCCTTTGCAAATAATCTCTTTTGCTGATGTGGGGGAGGGGGGATGCAGGACCCAGCCAAGTTCCCTCAAGCTCTTTGCAGTTTGCTAGGCACAGGATATCCAGATTTCAGTCAAATGTTGGAGGGCATTTGATTTCACCTGACTTGATGGTCTGTCCGCACTTGTACACCTGTACACATCAGGAGTGACAGATCTCAAAGGAGTTACTTCAGATGTTCCCTGTGCACCTGGAATTCCTGCATGGGCCCTTATGTCATTTCAAGATGTAGCTTTTAATGGAGTGCCTGTTCCAAACTGTTTGTGTATTTCTTGCATGCTTTTGAGACATGTCCATTTAATCATGGATTTTTTGGTTGCTGTGCTTTCCTCCTTTTGCATTTTTAGGTGTATTTGACTTAAGGTACATTTAGTTTATCGAAGGTCTGCAGGTTCATTGATTTTTCCATTTACTTTAGGGATGTTCTTGATTTCCCTTGGTTTAGGGTTCATTTCTTTAGTGAATGTATTAGCAGGTGTAGATTTATTAATGAACCACAGAAGGCTTCAGCTTCTAGTAGCTCCTGGTAGAAATATTTTGGGGAAAATGACCCTATTTCCTTCACTTTCCAACTTTCTTTCCCATTGCTACCCATTAGAGAACCCAAATAATCAAACAGCCCAGTTCTTGGGAAGCTGGTGGATCCTATCTAGGTTCCTCTTCACTGGGAAGTAGAGGTTTCCATTACGCAGCCTGACAGCATTAAACTTGTCTTGAGTAAGTTGAGGGTCAGGGCTTGGGACAGGAATCAGTCTCCGTTATGCAATAGCTGCAGGAGCATTAGGAACTGCGTTTTTGGGCTGAGTCCTTTTTAATCCCCTCCAATCAATCAGCACAAAGAGTAGCTGGCCAGAAACAACACAGTCTGCGTGACTACGTGTATTATTCAGCTGATACCCATCTGTAGGGTTTTTTTCAGGTTTGAGTGTGCATCTGTGCATGTGTCTGCTCGCAACATGGATGTTTCCCTGGTGCTTTTGTGTCTGCTTGATTCTACTGAGTACAGTAGTAAAATGGGATCTAACGCCCATCGGCTGATGTGGGAAATGTTTTGCTGTTTTGTAGCTTTGGGCAGACAGCAAATCTGCTGATGTGCTGCTGCTCATTCGCTGATCTGAGTGGTAGGTTGGGAAACGTGACTTTTTACTGGAGAGAGAGGCAGATGGCTTGTAATGTAAGGCTGTTCTAGGTGTGGGGGACGGGTGTGTGAACAGGGGCGGGACTGGGGTCTCCAGGTAGGGTTGTCTCAACAATATAATTATATGAAGAAGGAGGAAAGGATCTTCTGAGCTTTTGTCCAGTGATGGATAAAAACATGGCCATGCTGAATCTTAACATGCAGAACAAAGAGGGGTGGTCTCTTAAACAACGTAAATCACCATTAAGTTGAATGACTGTGATACTGCTTACATTTAATGAAGGCTTCTTCAGGCTTAATCTGATCTGGAGAGTAGGCTTATAGACAGCAGAATGGAAGAATGAAAGGGGGAGGAAAAACAAAAAAAAGAAAAGAAAGAAGGAAAGAAAATAAATGTCAGCTTTTGGAATCCTCTGTAAAGGGGCTTTATGTGTGTTTGTTTGCATGTGTCAAACTGTGGCAAGGTGGAGATAAAGTGAGCAATACAGACCTCTTGGTGTTTGCTAGCTGTGGATTGACAGACTGTCAAACTAGCAATATCATAAGAGTAGTAATGTGTTTTAAGCATCTCCCATTTTGTTGTCCCTGTTTAATAAAGTAACTGTTGTGTGTCTGTCTAGCTGACCGTGGCAGACAGAGCAGCATCCCAACCAGTGCAGTCCTGCACACACAGTCTGCTTATCTGTTTGTGGCTGCAGCACCTGTATTTCTGTTCCACATTACCTAGACAGCTACAGCTCCTGCTCCCTTCACCGGAGGAACTCAATAATTTCTCTGTTCTCTCTGTGTGACTAAATATTCTTAAGTTGCTGAATAGGAGGTCTGTTATATTACTGAATATCTTAAACTGTGAAGTATTTTAGAAAACTTTTTAATTCTCCTGTTCAGAGGAGGATTCCCGCGTGTTCCTAAGCTGTAGCAGTGGACACAGCGGGAGACACAGCTCCAGCAACTTACACCACTGCCATAAACAGCCAGAAACTTCCAACGCTCCCTATACAATGGGGCACCTGGGGACACTTTAGACAAGGAACGTGCATCCAAACAAGAGTGAGCTGGGTGGTATATTTCCCAGATTAGTTTCCTGACACATCCCATGTCTTCCTCCAGACCTCTCAGATCAGTCTTTGTGAAAAACACGGTTATGCTCTTTGAAGCAAGAGCAGGGTTTGGAAACTGAAAGATTCTCCCATCATGAAGAAAACAAATAAATGGTGGGAATTTATCATGAGTTTTACAGAAGTTTTCTTATACAACCTACAAATTTGCAAACTTTCCCTGATCTCAGCTTTTGTTTTAAATTTGAAAATCAGCCAGGGATTGTTGAAAGGTTCAGGAATATTTTCAAGCTGGCCATGGGCCCTGCTTTGAGCCAAACTGGCTTTGTGTCAAAACCTTGTGAGTGGTTTCTGAATGATGAAAAGCAATGGATTTCACTCCCCGTTCTGCGGATCAACTGAAATCAACAATGTTTGGGACTGCAGAAAAAAATTCCCACGAGTGGAAAGCTCAGAGATCTCTCAAGCAAAGCCAGAGCAATGAGCTGCAGATCCCACATCTGCTTCTTTTCCTGCAGAGCTGCAGTGAAGATCGACTTCAGTAGCTTCTAGGCAGGGACAAAGCAGTTTCTTATGCTTTTATACTTGGCCCTTGAGTTTTGCTGAAAATGTCTCTCTCCCTCAAATGGATAGTTTCTCTCCTTCCCAAAGACAAATTTGGTTCAGGCTGAGAGAAGCTTACAGGCAGCTCTTGCAAGGACTGGAGACTGAAGCAGTCCTGAAAGGCTGGTGAGCAGTTGCATGTTGGTGAAGAGAGCCCCATGTCACCCAACACACCATCTGGACACAGATTCTGTTATTTATTTTTATACATCAACAGTGATTAAAATTCCTTGAAAAGAATTATTTCCAAAAATACTACACAAGCTATCAGACATTCCCCAGGATAAATACATATGGTTTCCTTTAGAAAAGTGGCAAAATGCAAGAATGGACTGTACTTCCACTGTGCAGGTGTGTTTAGGGGGGAAAAAGAAAGGAAAAACAGCAAGAGCTTATTCAAATGGTGATTCCTGTGTCAGGATCTGGGAAGTTGTATGCAGCCTAGTCCATTGATGGCTATCTGCAGGGTGATTTACAGGCAGCAGTGGTATGTCCCTATGCCCATGCAGCTGAGAGAGCTGCCTGTGAGTTCTGCCTGCTGATGCCATCAGTATGCTCTTTGCCTTCAGGCAGCAGTCAGGACATCCCTGGCAATGCTGCCCCATTTCCAACTGCCTCCAAAGACAGGTCACAGCTGGGGTCCAGCTGCCCAAGGGAGAGGTAGCCAGTGCCACAGGAGATGGCATTAACAACTCTCGTGAGACCCCACTTGGAGTACTGCATCCAGCTCGGGGGCACCCAACATCAGAAGGATATCGACGGGTTGGAGCGAGTCCAGAGGAGGCCATGAAGATGCTCCGAGGGCTGGAGCCCTTCTGCTATGGGGACAGGCTGGGAGAGTTGAGCTTGTTTAGCCTGGAGAAGAGAAGGCTCCAGAGAGACATGATAGCACCTTCCAGTACCTGAAGGGTGCCTACAAGGAAGCTGTGGGGGAGTTTTTACAAGGGCCTGTAGTGACAGGACGAGGGGTAATGGGTTTAAATTGAAAGAGGTGAGGTTTAGATTGGGTATCAGAAAGAAGTTCTTCCCAGAGAGGGTGGTGAGGTACTGGCACAGGTTGCCCAGAGAAGTTGTGGATAGTCCATCCCTGGAAGTGTTCAAGGCCAGGCTGGATGAGGCTTGGAGCAACCTGGTCTAGTGGAGGGTGGTAATGTCTCACCTGTAAAACTCAATTTATTTGTTTCTCTCCACTTACCAGAGAGGGTGAGTTACTGGCGGCTTTACACCTCAGCATGAAAGAGGTTTTTGGTGGTTTTCAGGCAGATTGAGAGCCCTGTGGTTCACCTGGTTGGAGAGAAGGTGTATGAATGTGCCTACATTGCTTGGCACCGATGCTTTTTGGGGATGTCGAAGCACAACCAAATGCAGCAGGTTCCCCAAGGCAACTGTCCCAGCTGCTATTTGTGGCCTTCCCACCCCTTTCCAAGTCTTGTTTTAGCAAGAACTCCCCCTCCCTAAGCATCCATGGCAATGTACTGCTCAAGGCCATGTGCACTGTAAAGGCCAAGATCCAACACCTCATTTTTCAAGTTGCTCTAGAAAGGGTCTTGGTAGGGTGGATTCACTGACCTAAGTGTAGGCCACAGGAGAGTCGAAGCAGCTGTTTGGAAATACGTCCTCAGCTGCCAGGCAATCTTGCTCAGATTTAGCCAACTGAGGTCAGATTTAATCTCACTTCTGAAGAGTATATGTTCATGCCAATTCTATTATTGACATTTTAGTCCTTCCTGATTTAGAGAATTGAATTTATTTTTTCTCTGCTCTCTGCATTAGTCCCTCAAAGCCTCTGACATACTGGTGGGAATGAGGGTGATGGAGATATTGTTTGGTGGAGGCTCTCCCCATTACCTGAGGTTTTGTGCCAGCAGGTTTTGCAAAGATGGACAGAAATACAATGAATTTCTTCTTGGATCCTTTTGTTCCTAAAATTCTCATGAAGCTTGACAAAGGGGCCATTTCATCACAGCCCACAATCAGTCATCTAAAAAAAAATCCTGTTGAAATGCCATCCTTCATTCCCACTTGGGTAAAATAGGAACAATGGCTCCTGTTGGGCTCCTGCAGCAAGTGCTCTGCATCTGAGGGTGAAAAGTGTGATTGGAGGTGCACAAAATCTCCTGGTATAAAATCTGTGCAGCAGTGTAGTTCTTAACTCCATGCAGATCAAAATGCAGCCACCTTTGCCCTGTTCCCCCAGGGATGCACATAGCTCCATCTCCACTTTGACTTCCATGCTGATGGATTTTCTTCTGCCTTCAGGGCTGCAAATGGGTTGAGGAAGAGGATGAGGCAGATGAAAGAGCAGAGTAGTACCAGGGGAGGGTGACTCACCTGCCTTATTTTAATCTTCATCACTTGGTAATGAAATGTTTTATTTATAGGCAAGGAACTGAAGGGGAGAGATTGGGTAGGAGGAGAATGGCATGGAGGGGAGAGGGTTTGGACACCCCAGTTGTGGCAGGCATTGGGTTTTGCATGTTGCAGTATTTCCTGGGCTGCGAGTCTCCCCTGGATTGGGTGGTTCATGAGGTCTCTCTGGTGTAAGGGTCCTGGGAGGTACGTCTGCCTCCTTTTTTCTGCATCTCCAGAAATGCCATTCAATGACATATCTTACACCTTATTTTTCCCCTCAAAACTCTAGTGTACAGTACATGCAAACTCAGAGTGTGCTCTCAACCTTCCTGGAGATGGCGACACCAGCAAATGTCTGGGTGCTGCCTCTGGCTCATTCCTCCTGGAGAAGTTTGGGCAGATTCCACATGTCTGTTTAGTGTGTCTTCACAGACTGTCCCACGAAAGGATGCTGGTCCAGCGGCATGGGCTGGGTTGACCTACGATGCTCAGGACACGTACTTGGCTCTGCTTTAGGCCCTGAGACCTGATTTGGCCCTGAGACCTAATTATTGTGTCCACGTGTGTTTTAGCTCCAAGCTGAAATACCCAAGAAGTTGTGCTGCAGGTCCACATCATCAACAGGGAATGAAGGTTTGTAAATGGGTGACGTAGGAATCTGCCTTACTTTCCCTTCTGAGTAGGCCAATACCCCTAAAGGGGCCAAGAATGCACTAGGCCTTCTTCATCTTTAAATTAGCGTTAACGTCCTTATGCCTGTTTTTCATGTTGTATTCTCTTACTGCCAGATCAGGCCTACTTACAAAATTCAGAGGGTTCTTGTTTTTCTTGGTTTGTTTGTTGTTTTTTAAAAAGAAAGGAAGGCCATCACATAGCAAGCCATGTTTCAAGTAATGAATCATTATTTGTAATTAATTTTCTAATTTAGGGGAAGTAAATATACGTGCTGCTGTAGACTTGGCATGATTCAGCACTCAGGAACACCACCACCCCCCCCTCCCCCATTTATTATTCTTGGTTTTTAAGACACTTCAGATTTATGATCAGACTAATCCACTAAGAAACCCCACACCTTCAACAGTGAGAATAAATTCTTAGCACTCAGCTGCAAGAGAAGACTTGAAATAGAGGAGACCTTAATCACCTATTTCAGTCCTCATTGTTTCAATAAAGTATTTATGATCCTAATTATATGGAATATAAGTGCATTCTCAACTGCTTAAAACAATTAGGATTGTTGTAAACATATGCTTAAAGGTGAGCATGTGTTTTTCTGAATTTAGAGACAAATGAAATAGGAGATACAGCACAGATAAATTGGCTTTATTACCCATTAGACGAGACTGCTCCAGGTCACTTGCATGTAAAATGGAGGCACCAACACTTACCTACCTCAATACAGCACTCTGAAAATTAACATTTAAAGACATTGAAAACTTGGAATGAAAATTGTTATAATGTTGCTGTTTAATTTGATCTATTTTGTGTGTCCAGGTGAGATTAAATATAGTTGGAAATGAGCACAGCCTTCATAAGCCTGTCTCTTTCAAATATTAAGGTGTTGGCTCATAATCATTGGCTTTATACTTTAGTATTCCTTGAAAGTGGGCTTTTCCATCTTTATTTAAACAATAGCTGCTAAAAGAGTTCTTTGACCATTTCTTTCACTGCTGTAATGAGACACCTGCCCTTGATATAGCCTCCAATTAGCATGAGATCTCATATCAGAAAAGGTAGCTGGTTCTTCAGAGATTATTTCAACACGATGGCCATTAACAGCTGCAGCATTCCCAACATCTCCCTCACGTAGCAGTGCCTCCTGTCCCAGATGTGGTGCTGCAGCGGGTCTGCTGGGGTACAGGTGAGGACAGAGCGCAGGAGGATGGTTGCCAAAAGATGCTTTCTGTGCTGAGGTGGCTCTGCAGACCGTGCAGTTATGTCAGCTCGACACTTTACTGTGCCATAAACAGGACATGAATTGTGTCTTATTTTTCAACAGTGCTGAATTTATTAACTGAATCTGATTTATTGTTGGTAGCTTTAGAGACATTGAAGGGCTTGTTAACTGTGGCCAATAAAAAGCAAATGTATGGGGCAGCCTTGTCAGGCTGGAAACCTTCCTGCTCCCACCCCTGGGGATCTTGTGCTTATCTTGTCTCTGAGGTTTTTTGCTGTGCAGATACCAGTCCGCGTCTCGATTGCACATGCAGGCACCCCTGGATAAGCTCCATGGCCGAGGAGGAGGAACCACGGTCCAGCCTCTGGCCAAGGGTGTGGGCAGGAGCCCTTCACTGCCAGTGCTTTGCCTCCCAAACACAGTACGGGGTAGCTGTCCCTCACCCCATCAGAGCACCCTTCATATGCACATTGCAAATCCACAATTGCAGAAGTTACAGATCCAAATGCCATCCTTTCTGTGTCTGTGCTGTGTTAGTCACTGGCTGCGTGACCGAAGAGCCTAAAAATCTTCACCCTGGGCAGCCTCTGCAGCACAGCTGAGAGGGGCTGCAGACAGCCCAAGCTGTCCGAGTTTGTACCCATTTTCTGCTGCTGAGTATGGCCCCTTACACACTGCTCCCAAAAGCGCTCGGGGGTACCTGTAAAGCGGTTGGTGGAGAGGCAGATGACATCTATGGCTTGCAATTAGCACCTGGAGTTTTGCCTTTTACAGGCCTAACCCTGCCCCTAACTTGAAGGTAGCAAGGCTGATGCAGGGAGGATGCCTACACCCACTAAAGACAGCATTTTGCATGCCAAGGAGGCAGGGACTCCCTCACCCAAAATAGGTCCCAACACGCACATAGAGCGACTTTTAGGCTTTGCTCAGGATCTAGCCCTTTGGCCCGCCAATGAACTTGGGATTAAAAGCATTTCCAAACAGAGCTGCTCTGGAGGCGAAGTCTGTCACCACTGCACAAGCGCTCACCCGTATTCGCGTCAGCGGCGTTCCCCTCCTTGAGCAAGTAACGTGCACCGAGGCCACAGCCGGGGCGGGAGGTGAAGATCTGTATCAGACCGACCCAGCGAGCACAGCACCTCATCTCTGCTCTGATCTACCGAGCAGCATCCCCATCTGCTTTGTGGGAGGGTGCAGTGAGGTTTCATGGGTACCATCTCTCCACTGACTACTGATGTACGGGGGGAGTCTGAATGCCAATAATTCTTAATTAGGTCTTTCCCTTGATGTCCTTAATTTAGAGGCAAAAGAGAGACACTTGCTGCTCATATGTGTAGGAAATGTTTTGCATTTCGGGATATTTTCATTCCTGTTGATTTCAGCAATGAAACGCAATGCAACACACTGGAAATTAATGTGCACTTCAGCTGAACTGGAGGCTTAACAGCTCTGTGTGCAGGTGTAGCTGTATGATACGCACAGTAATCATACGTTATTTGCAGACTGATTGTAGTAAAAAGGGAAATGCTTTTTCCCACCCCTTATAAAAGTTCTAAAAATGTGGATCCCATTTTTCTCAGCAATTTTTCATGTCTGGTTAGTGCTCATCTCTGTCTTCAGATGACCCAACTTTGTTAGTTTTTTGGTTTTTTTCTTTTCATTACAACATTATTATTTAATTATAATTATTAAATTTTCGGTAAACATCACTGCAATATTGCTGTGTGCAAAACTTTAATTGAGACAGTTGACTTTGATGTGGGGATGACCTAAAGCTGAGGCTGGTTCTTCTCTTTTGCAGCTTTTGCAGTCCTTTAAAAAAGCCATAGTGCAGCATTCATGTTGTTGCTGTTTTCTCTACTGCTCTAGCAAAAGTGTCACTGTGGTTGAATATAGAATTAGTTTCTCAGGATCTGGTTATCCTGAAAGTGTTTGTGTATAAGCTGTGATTCTCAGACTGTAATTAGTTCGTAGGAAAGGTGTTGGGCCCAAAGGCGAAGCTTCAAAATGCTGTGTGAGTGCCAGAAGTACCAGAGGAGTCAACCTCCTCTGAACACCTTTATGAACGAAAATAGGGTTTCTCTCACTGATCAGAAATCCTTATATCAAAATGGCTGGTAAATGGCATCTTGGATACAGGCAAGATAGATAGGATTTTAACATTGCTGAACAATTTGGAGTAGATCTTTAGTAGGTGGTATCTAATTCTCCACTTAAAAACTTTAATGTGTCTTTAATGTGGGTACATTGCAGGCAGGACTGAAGAGTCACACAAGCAAGTAATTGTTTGCATGTACAGATGTGGCATAACGGTAAAAGCTGGGTTACTTTTACAGGGGTGAAACAGGAACTCTACCTTTGACAGTGCACACCTTCTCTCCTGATGTCAGGGAAAAAGGACCAAATCACCTGAAATTTAAATTTTTTGAGAAATTTGCTATCAGATAAAAAAAGAATTTCCACAAGAGATACATGGATTAAAATCATATTTAAAAAAATAGTGAAGTCTTAGAAAGCAGTGTATATATTTTCAAGTTATTCTCAAATGAATTCATATGTTTCACTTGATTTGGCTGGCAACAATGTTTAGAAATGTAACTTGTCTACATTTGGTTTTATAGTAGGACATGTATTCCAAATACATATAAATTCCATTTTAAACCCACCAATTTTGGCCTGCAAAGTTCTCTATTGTATTTCAGAATTGCCATGTCGTGCACATTTTTTTCTGGTTGTTTTTTTTTCCTACCCTAAAGAATACCTCTGGAGATTACAGTGGATCATCTGAGGAGCTATCACAGTAAAAGCCAGTTGCCATTTTGGGAATTTTTTTTTTTCTTCAAAGCCTTTCTGACATTAGTCTTTATAATACAGCTGCTGTGTAGTAGTTCAGGTCAGAACTAAGGGTCCAGGTTGGGGGATTTATGTTGTGTAAAGTACATGCAATCTTCTCTCACTCTGAACATGGTAAACAGACCATGTATAATACCTAGGATATTTGGGAGACCTGCCAGGCTGTGAAGATGGCATTTGTAATATTCATCTAGCTACATGTGTTTTAACATGATTGCCCGTCCCTATGCTACCCAAAATCTATTTACAAGCAATCTGAGGAGGGGGGGCTGAACAAAGAGTGAAAAGAAAATATATCATCCCCAGTAGGAGATTTCAGAGTTTGGGCTTCTTTTTTTCACCCCTCTGCTGTTGCTTTTTAATGAATCGTTCTTCTAACCTACTTTAAATCAAGCATCTAGCATGCTAGATGTTTTGCAGATGAATCATACTGTGCAATGCACTTATGCATATCTGCTGTGCAAGTACATTGTCAGCTTGTATTTGATAACCTACCAGCAAACAAGATTTTTTTTTTCCAGAAGCTTGGGATACTAGCATCATTCTCCAACTGAGAATAATGCAACCACTGTTAATAAATCAACCTAGGTCCCAGGGTATTTCACCACTTTCACTGCCTCCTTGATTAGCATTATCCTCAGAGGTATAAATTAAAGAGGAAAATATATAATCTGGGAAGCTTTCCAGCATCATCTTTGAAAATGTGAGCTCAATGCTTTGCTGAGATTTCTTTGGTGGAGGAATGCTAATAGCAATGCTGAAGATGTGCTCTGATTGCACCCGAAAGAGTAGGAAGACACACAGAATAGCTTCGTTTCCTTTTCCTTTGTCATCAAGATAATTTCTTATGTGATCTGAACAGGCTGAATCTCAAACTGTTTCTACGCAGTTCTGTGAACTGGTCCCAGAAGTGCAGCTTTGGTTGCTCCTTTCTCTACTACTTGTTCTCTTAGGCTGACATCTGCATAAAATATGTTCCATATTTTCCCATCTCAGCCCGCAGATAATTGCCTGCAGCTGTCAGCAGCGAGTGGACACAGTCCCTCTGCCATATCGCTCAAAGCCTGAGCTTCGGCAATAAGGATTTCAGGAATTTCTTCTGACTGTTCCTACGGGGTGTCATCACAGCCGGGGGGTACCTCCTGACACCTCCCTCCCCACCAAGGGAAGAAAAATGTGCTGCAGAATGTGCTGATTTGCAAAAAAATATTTCACAGGGAGGGTTTGATTTTAGCAAAGTTCCAGCTGTTCTAAATGGGAAGAAAAAAGATTGTTCAGCATATCAGCAACATCTTGGAAATGGAAATGACACATCCTCCAGCACTTTCTTAGGTGTCAGTTTTCCCCTTCCCCTGCCCATAACCCACTTGGGTCTTTGGTATTTACTGGAAATAGGGGTTTAGCAAAACTGTGTACTTGGAGCCCTGCTTTATGTCTCCATGTTTCTGTTTGATTTCTCCTGGCCAGCTTTCTGCCAACATAGAATCATAGCATGGTTTGGGTTGGAAGGGACCTTAAAGCCCATCCAGTTCCAACCCCCCTGCCATGGGCAGGGACACCCTCCACTAGACCAGGTTGCTCCAAGCCTCATCCAGCCTGGCCTTGGACACTCCCAGGGATGGGGCATCCACAGCTTCTCTGGGCAACCTGTCCCAGTGCCTCACTATCATCCTTTGCTTTCCAGGAGACAGTGAAAAATGCAGAATGCAGGACTAAGCTGGTGTTCCTCAGGTTGCATCTTGGGGAGGTGTAAGGTAGTAAATACCTGTATTGCTATTTTGCTGATGGCACAACTGATGTACAGTGGAGTGAAGGATCTTACAAATAGTCCTCAGCAGCTGCATTTGAAGTAGGTCTGGGTCTGCTGAAGCCCAGGCAATGCCTGGAAGCTCCAAAGGGGTCTCTGCTTCATCGTCATTGATTCTGTGGGGCGTCTCCAGCTGAGACTCCAAAAAGTCACTGCTTTCTCCTGAAAAATGTAGGGCAGCTATTTTTACTTAGGTGCATGAAGATAGTGTTTTGGTGGTTATTTTTTTTTTTTTTCTGTCTGTTTTTCACTTTTAAATTCATATTAAGGATCCTTAGTTCTATTTTGCAAAGGCATTCACCCTTTCAGCTGAACAACATAGAGGGAATACCATGTGTTATTTGCCGCCTCTGCTGACATTGCTAAATTTGCTAAAGCAATGTGTTTCAACATTTCCAAACATTTTTCCTGTGGAGCTTTCTCTTCCATAGAAAGGTTTGCTGTTTCCCCTTCATTTGAGATGAAAAGAAAATTGAAAATTATATGAAATTTTCCCACAGGACAGAATTTCTTTTGCAATAGCTCCACTTCCAGCTAATGTCAAGAAAAACACAAACAACTGCAGTCAGTATGCTTAATTTCAACCCTGCATTTATGACTACTCTTTGCATTGCTGTCTGAAGAGCAGCAACATCAACACACTTTACTCTCAGCTTGAAAATACCCATTAAATCCGAGAGTTAGTGCACTAGCAAGTAGGATTTTTTACCACATATTTAATGCGCTCAACAGGATTCTGACCTTGTTTCTCTGTCACTGGTGAAAATGAAGTTGCCTCGTGATCCAGCTGCTGAACTACAGTATCAAGCAGGCTCTTCTCTCTTTATGGCAGATGTCTTTGCCACCACCGTGGTGAGGAAGGCATGAAGCCATCAACATTCCCCAACCAAGCTACTGCCAAGCGTCCTTGGATTAAAATAATTATATAGTGCTGCCTTCCATGCTCATTTAAAAATGTGGCTTGCATATTGGTGCCAAGCAAGGAAAGGAAATCCAGTGAAGACCACAGATCTGATTCTTTCTTCTTAGGTTCTATACAAGAGAACTTATTTTTTATAAGCCTTCCTCTTCTCACTTTGTGTGAGCAGACAAGCAGTGTAGGCTCCTCCGTGAATGGGAAGCCAAATCTTTAGAAGCCATCAGGTTCCCTTTCCTGACCCTGCACTTGAAGCTGCAAGGACAACTGCTTCCTCAGCCTTACTGTGCTGTGTGTTTTAACCAGCATTTTAGAAAAAACATAAGCTGTTCCAGAAGTTTTCAACCAATCTCAGATGGTACCTGCCAGAGCAGGTAAATCCAAGACTTCCCAGGAATCCTTTTCTTCTGCCTGCCCCCCGCACCATGTGCTTCAGGCTTTTGTAGCCTTTAGAAAGGAAAAAGCTAGATATGAGCAATCCACCACATTGCTTGCAGTGTTGCTTGCTCTGGTTTCTGGTAACAAGTCCCAGCTGTACCAGGTACATGCCAGTTTCTGAGTAGATGGGTTGGAAGAGCTGGTTTCTAACCTTGTCCATCAGAACATGGAGAGGGAGAGGGGTATTTGTTCCTGGTGCTTGGGGCAAACAGCCAGAAGAAATGGGGATACACTGCACGTCAGTGCAGACACAAGGAAAAAATTGTATAAATTAGACAGGAGTGTTCAGGCTAGGGAGGAGAGGCAGTCAAGATGGAGCGAAAAATTATTATCAAGAAGAAATCCAAATTACTCTCAAGGGGAGCCCAATCAGTTTATGGAGGGAATTAGGTAATATGATGCTTGTAGGGAGTTAAGCTTAGAAACTGAGCAGGTGCCTTCCTCCTGCATGCATGAGCTCTGGAGACAGACTTTCCTAGCAAAACCATCTCCCTCCATCCCTTTTTTAGTTGGAGCTATTAACATGATTTTTCCTAAAAAAAGGTTTTGAATGCATTTTGTTTTTCAATTATTCCTTTTACTCAACTGGAAAGGCATAAAATCCCCATTGTTTAAGGCAGACACAAATTTGTTCAACCTTTCACCATGCAAGTACTACCTGGAGCAGTGCTGTGCCGTAGCAGGACCTGGTGCGCTGGCTCCTCTCTCCAGACCCTTGGAGACTGGCTGACCTCTTCCAGCTCCTACATCTTGTCCTGGGACACTAAAAGGAAGACCATGAAAACTCAGAAAGATCTTGGACTTCAGTATAAATGGTCTGAATAAACAGCAAGGGGCTCAGGAGGGACAGGGCATCTCAGCAGGAAGAGCCAGCATCATAAACACAGGATGGGAAACCACAGATGAGTCTGTCAGAGAAGGAGTGGGTTGTTGAGGGTCCCAAGCCACTATAGGCCAGAAAGCTTCTGCTGATTTGCTGTCCCTAAACAGCAGATGCCACGATGAGGTATGGCGATGTGGGTTTTGTGTACATGATGCAGCAAATGGTCTGGGGAGGAGTGTGGTGCCCAGTCTGGAGCAGAAAGTCAGGAGGAGAGCAACCAGTGTGATCAGATGTCTGAAAAACATGATCTAGGAAGAAAGATTGGAAGAACTAGGATTGTTTAAGCTAAAGGAGAGAGTTGCGAGGAGACAGAACAAGAGCAATCTTTAAGTACATGAAAGCCCAAGCAAAGAGCCTGAGTTAACCTGATCTCCCGGTGCATGGTGGGCAGCAATGGATGTGGCAGGGGTTGCAACAGAAGAGACTCAGGTTAGTCACTTGGAAAAACTTTAGGACAAGGTAGACATGTTGGATAGAGAAGCACAGGTAGCTGAAGGGTGGGTGAGGTGGCTGCAGTTCCGTTGCTGGAGCTGTATAGGCTGTGCAGAGGGGCATTGTCCAGATGACATAGGAAGTGGTGCTGTTGCCTGTGGCCAGCACTGGACCTAGGTGATGTCTTTCAGTCCTTTCTGGACACATTTTTGGAGGAATCTAGAGAATGGGGTGATTGACAGCAGCAGGAAATACAGTAATTTCTCCTTTTCCTGTTTTAGTTTGATTCCTGTCCTATTCAAACCAGCAGCTTCTTCTGTTACCCTTTGAAAGTGCACACCAGCCATGAGTCACAAAAAGTAGGAATGGAAGATATTTTTGTGTTTCAGTGGCTTTTGATGGTCATTATCCTTTTTTTTTTTTTTGGGGGGGAGGGGGGGGGGGGGGGTGGGGTGTGTTTTGGTTTTTTTTGGGGTTTTTTGGTGTTTTTTTTTTTAAAGAAATATAGCATTTTGTTTCTTTTGCAAGAAAAGCCCTTCTTTCTTTGCGGGGTGAATTGACTCCTGCAGACAAACATAAACATAACATTCAATGGCTTAAGATGGATGAACAGAGCAATCTTCAGTGTAAAATAGGGAAAACAAAGATTTTTAAGAAATGCAGGCTTGGCAGGGAGAAATTATAGAAGAGGAAGTGTGCAGTGATAGTTGGAGATAACAGCATAGTGCCTGCATCCAAGGAAGTAGGAAAGGGAAAAAGATACAGCAAATACAGACTTACTAATTTGATCTAATTAGTATTGTTAAGAATATGAAGGTAAAAGGAAAATGAGAAAAATGCATCATTGATTTATAAATGTGGACTGTAAAGACAAATCTGATAATTTACTTCAGTAAGATATCAATTTGTTTTCTGAGTGTGTTTCAGTGAAGTGTAAAACCTGGTACTACATGGAAAATTGCTGGCTGAGCTGGAGAAGGTGGAGGGCAATACAGCCATGGCACGTGTGTGTTACCTAAAGAGCATACAGCTTATGCTGAAAGAAAAATGCTCAGGCAGCAGGAGAGCTGCGGGTGGAACTCCTCAGTCAGCCTTGGGGCCTGTCACGTTTAATATTTTTGTAAAATGTTTGGTACCAAAAGCCAGAGCAGGCTATGGAGTATCCTGGGAGTCAGGGAGAGCGGCAGCTGGAGCATCTTACAGGGGAAGCTGGCTGAACCGGTCAGTCATGAACTACAGAAGTACACCCCAACACCCTGCAAGGGTGAAAAGAGCTCTGTTTGTGAAGGTGTATCCTGTAGTGCCTTTGTACAAGTGGTGGTTCAGCTTCTTCTTTGACCTTGGGATCACCACCATCACTCAGGGCTGTGGGTAACTCTGCACCAGTTATGTGCAGAGTCACTATTGCCCTCTGATGAAACGGTGAAAGCAGTAAGAATGACATCAGAGAAATAAAAAGGAAATGTTAAATACTTGACTGTTGGTTTCGACGTTTTCCAAAACAAAAATACATTTGCTAGGAAACAGTTTTAGTTCAACAAAAAATAAATAAACAAAAAGTCCAGATTTACTGAAATAACTTTTTCCAGCCAATTCTTTTAAGTAAAATTTCCCATCCTTCTCAAAGGAGGAGGAAATAATCAATGAAAGTAGTTTTGAGAAATGTAGCATCTCTTCCCATCTGTGTTAATATCAATGAGCAAGCCACGTTTCCTCAGACCAACTTGTGAGTCAAATTTAGAAATGATTCCCCTTATATTTGGGCTCTGTGAACTGATCATGAATATTTGAAATGTGAGCTGTACTGCTTAATTGTAGCTTCTTATATGAATCACATGATTGTTTAATGAAGATCCTTGATTGGAAGAGTAAGCAAACATCTTTAGACATACTTGATTCTGCCAGTTTCAGTGCTTATTTTCTCTTGGTGCTGACACACGTTTGTCATTGGCCTTGGCAAACGTTTCTTTGCCAAAAAAATCTTTTCTCAAGCACTGATGGAAAACAATTTATGGATTTAGTTAATATAAAATAATTTAAACCTGTAATAATAGCCACTGAAAAAATGTTTGTATCATCCCCTCTGTGCCAAAATTAAGAAAACAACACTAAGATTCCCTTGTGAGATACATTTTGGTGGCAGCATTTTATGCGGCCAACTGTGGAAATTTCATTAGGTGAAGTCAGAACCAGCTTCAGGAAAGGCTGATTCAATTGCTTTCTTAGCTGTGCTGTAAGTTGGAGGCTTGGGGTGTTTTTTGGCATTTTTTGGTATGTTTAGGTTTCTCCTGGGCATTAGGGTGGCTGTAATTCTCACCTCAGAACAAGAGTGGGTGTTGCAACTCCAGTATAGCTGCTCCAGTCTTCTGCCAATCTCTGGGTCTCAACCTGCATGCAGCATTAATGGGGAATCACAAGGTCCACAGAAGGTCAATGTATGAAGAGACTGGTAGTTTTACCATTTGTGGTACACTCTTTGTTGCAACAGTTTTTCATACAAGTTTTTTTGTTAAGTTTGGGAAAAAAAGACTTTATCTTTCCTGAAGATCTCGTTATAGCATTCAGCTATGACAGAGTTCAGAAGAGCCTTCTCTGAAGTACCTTTTCATTGGATTTAAAGCTCTGTCTCATGAATATAAAACACAACATATGTGATCTTCCTTCTGCTCAGCAGCGAAGGCTGCTGCTGATGTAAGGCAGAGTCAGTGAGTTGCCTGGATTGAAAAATAATCTCCATTTTTCACACTGCAAAGGTCAGTCCAGCTGGAACAGTCCAGGATGCCTGGCCTACTTGATCCCTGAGGTTAGAGATTTTTTTAATATGGTACAAAGGCGAGAGTTTATCTGTTTGTAAAGTAACTGCATAGGTACAACACACTCATTTTCTGTTCCAGCAGAGATTCCACCAAACATTGACAATTATTTCCCAGTTCAAGTTCAAGTAAATGTTATAAATATGTCTTGGTGTCATGGATGCTTCCAAAATTCCTTGGTCTATGTGTTGGTTTAAATTATTAGCAAGCTGTCCTTTTAAACACTGCTGCTAAGCCAGCCACAACTCCTTGA
Source organism: Rhynochetos jubatus (assembly GCA_027574665.1). NCBI lineage: Eukaryota > Metazoa > Chordata > Aves > Eurypygiformes > Rhynochetidae > Rhynochetos > Rhynochetos jubatus. Next base: position 138,775,570 of record CM050648.1, on the reverse strand, counting down.
ACCACAAACATAATAAAAGGCAAATTCTTTCCAAAAACACAATACTGTTTGTTGAATAGATTCCAGTCACTGACCAAAGGAATGACAGATTAAGTAAGAAAAAAGGGAAAGAAATAACAGGCTTGGAAATCTGAAGCGGGGCATGGATAAACAATAGGGGATCGTGGCAGTCCTTTGAGTATGCAGAAAACACACATTTGGGGAGAAAAAAATAGAGAATGTTTAGGAAAACATCTGGAAGGAGTGGTGCCAGATGGTTGTTTCCTTTTTGATTGGACTAGTATTTTTCTCATAAAATATGAAGACACAGTTTTCATGTTTGTCAATATTTACAGATCTCAGTCTGTATGTAAGGAGGAAAATAAGGTCTCAAATAGAACTCTGTGCATGCTTAAAATAAACTTGATATTCTGTGCTTTGCTGACTCAACCTAAATGGCCTGAGATTCTGAAGGGCTGGGAATGCCTAACTTCTTTTTCCAGTTGCTGGCATCTGGGAATGCTACACCCCTATCCCACAAAGGATTTTATTTAGAGGAGCAAACTCCAGGCACCCATGATTAGAAAATTTTAGTTTGTGTTCCCACCACAGCAAAGCCTTGCTGAGCTGGTAGCAGAGTGACATTGACTGGAATCACCTTTCTTACCTTCTGCTTGTTGCTGGTTGTGCAGTTGCTGCTTGAGAGAGTTGGGACCTGTCTAATATTGCAAAGCAGGGAGAAGCTCAAAGAAATAAAAGGAGGTAAAGAAAAGCAAAAGTAAAATTGGCCTGTGCTGAATAGTTATTAAATGAAAAGCTGGAGATGGACTTTTTACAAGGGCAGGCAACAATAGGACAAGGAGTAATGGTTTTAAACTGAAAGTGGGTAGATTTAGATTAGATATCAGGAAGAAATTCTTCCCGGAGAGGATGGTGAGGCACTGGCACAGGTTGCCCAGAGAAGTTGTGGATGGTCCATCCCTGGAAGTGTTCAAGGCCAGGCTGGATGAGGCTTGGAGCAACCTGGTCTAGTGGAAGGTGACTCTGCCCATGGCAGGGGGCTTGGAACTGGATGAGCTTTAAGATGCCTTCCAACCTAAACCATTCCATGATTCTATGAAATGTTTTCAACTGCAAACATACACTTTCCCCATCACCCACTATGATAAATCAAGGACAAAATCAATTTTTTACAAAGCTCCCTAGATTTTTGTTATATAGCTTTGGGGTAACATTGTTTTCCACACTTATAAGGGAAAAATAACCATTGAATAGCTACAATAAGCAATGCATATGTTTTCTACCAAATGTTTGGGTTTTCTTTCACAAATCAATGGTTTTAAAATCGTAAGATGCCATTAAAGTGGTATTGAACTGTGGGTATTTTTTCATTTCATTATATGCAAGATTGAGAACTTCCACGCAGCTTGAAATTCAAATGCTTGGATTTGAGTGGGACTAATAGTTAATGTCATTATTCCATGGGGCAAACCCACAATTTCTCAGGGATTTGAAGAAGTACTTCAGACAGTTTCCACCTTTCCCTGGGGAGCTCTGGAGGGTATCCTGAGGATGCTCCAATTGAGCATCACCAGGTGATGCTCCCATCCAGCCGGACATGACCTTTGCAACACAAGATGCTGCTGCATTTCAGGGATTCCCAGGTGCAACACCACCCACTGAGAGCCTCTTATTTCGGGGAGCTGGGGCAATGATGTGGCTAGGTCATGGGTGCATGACACCTGTGAGGGCTCCAGGCTCTGCTGTCCTGTTCAATCCCTGAGTCACCCTCCCCATCACACACGTGGTCCTTGGTGCCACACAGATCACTGAAAGAAGGCCAAAAAATATGGGGCACTGAAAGGAAAGCACTTCCTATAGAGGGGGTGAATAGTATTAGAATTTTTTAGTGTCCTAGTTAGGATGTTATTGGACTTTACTAATTTAAAATTAATTAGAATTTTGCTAGCACAATCTGAGTAATGCATTTATTTGCGCAAATATACATGTGTACATTGTAAAAACACATGGCACGTTTGTTTTGTTAGAATGATGTGCAAAGGTTCTGGTGCTCCGGTGCTCAGTAAGTTGAGCTGGAGTGAGCAGTGTGGGCTGTATTAGCAAGAGCAAAGCCAGCAAGTCAAGAGAAGAGTCTGTTCCCTCTATTCAGCCAAGGGTGGATAGAAGGAAAATATTGAGCAACCTGAGCTAGTTTTGAAATACCCCTGTTCTGAGCAGAGGTTAGACTGGAGACCTCCAGAGGTCCCTTCCAGCCTGATTTTTTTCTGGGATTCTGTGACTTTAAGACTCAGCTATATCACCTTGTTCTCTGCTGTGCTTCTACCTACTATTCCTGACCACTTTCACCTGTTTTCCCATTATAAATATACAGGTAATTTGGGCTATTTTAAAAGTTGGTTGCTGTCCCTTGAGGTGCTTCTGCACCGACAAAGGGTTTGGGTTACCTCTCAAGCCCAGCTGGGTGTCCTGGTGCTCTGCTGGGTAAGTCCCTTCTCACTTTCTGTTTCACAAACTGAATTGATGAATTAAAAATGCCTGTATTTCTGCAGGTCAGACAGAGACAAGAAATTTTCTGTTTCCTCAGGAAAACAAAAAGGTGTTTTTATTAAATCCCAGGTCTTCAATTCCCTCCGCACCAATTCCTTTCACTTCACTCTGGAAACTATTTACTATTTTTATGAAAAGTCAGCTTTGGCAAAAGACACTGTTTGAACATAAACAAATTGCAGTGCAGTTTCAAGGAGGAATAAGCTGGCACGGAGTGATTTTTTTATTGTTGTTGTTTTATAGGAATGAAAAGCTGGACTGAAGCTAAGCAGAATGGAGAAGGTGCAGGGATGGGTTTTCTGTGAGGCAATTTGACCAGCACCTGAAATGGGGACAGCCACCCATCGTCCCAAGCACTAATGTGCTCAAGACCTGTGTACAGGTCTTTTCTTCCTGTCTTTCCCCCACTTTTCCCCATCCTCAGAGATGAATAATGGTTGCCTCTCGGAGTTGGCACTCTGTCGGCAGCGTTTTGTGCGGATGTGTGGTGATAATAGAATAAGGGCAAGGTAGTGAGTGACAGAAGTGCTGGTGTTTGTTCACCTGCTGTGTTATGAGCTCATGGGTGGAAAACACGATTAACACTTGAGAAATCTTGATTTCTCCAGAGGAAAAGGTGTTTTACCACAAATTTTCCCTCTCTCAGGGTTTCTCCAATTGCACAGTGCTGGGACCCAACTTGCACTGGCTGGTTTGGATCAAGACAAAGGGAGGAGAGAAACTCTTCAGGGCTGCCACATCTCTCCTGCTGTGGGTTGCCTTGTTTATTTTCTGATTTAATTTCCCTGAGCAATGCACGATTCTGCTGCTGTTCTGCTCACCGTGGGGTTGTTACAACATTTTAGCAAAGCAGGAAAGAAAAAAAGAAGCACCATTATCCAGCTCAGCTAGTAGCTGCTTGCATGAGGGGAGTTAAGCGAGTGTGCTGGATCCCGAAGGCTCTGTGTGTGAGTGTGATGTAGACTGTCCTTTCACCGTCAAGTACTGACTTGCATTCCTCAGGTTTTGACTAGCTCAGGAGAAACTCCTTCTGGAAAATGCTGTGATATGAGGACAGGGTGCAGCATGTGATGTGGGGCAGGTATTCCCGGGGAGCCTGACCCCAGCAGAAATGCTGCACTGGGGATGTGAGTGCTGCAGATGATTTGGAGCATTAGTCGGGATCTCCAAATAGAGAGAATGGGAAAATGGTAAGGGAGATGTTACTGAGATGCAAGGGCAGCTGAGAGCAGGCAGGCAGTAGCAAGCAAGCAGTGCACCATGTATTAGCCATCTGTCTGTCTGTCCTGGGCAGTGCCACACTCTGTGGAGGTGCCACCTTGGCCTTTGAACTGAGCTGATGCAGTGCTCTGCCTGTCTGGACAAAATAAGCCTCTCGGCAGGACTGAGTATCTGAGGCTTAATGTTGTGCTGCTGTGGTGATGCAATGTGTTCTTGGGCACTGCAGATGTTTGCAAAGGTGAAGGGGTTTGAGAAGAGGGACAGCTTCCAACTGGTGTTGGCAACCGGTCTGCAGAAGGTTTGGGGAATAAAAGGACCCTCATCAGGAGGCCCTGGTATGGAGGACTGCATGGAGACTGTAGGTCAAGAGGAGGAGTGGAAGGGCATGCAAAGGTTTGTAGGATAGAGGGATGAAGGTATGCCAGAAACCTCTACTGTACTTCGCTGTTGGTTTATAGAAACTATGAGGTGTGCAGCCCTGCTCTATAACATTTCATTCTTGAGTGAGGACTTCTGGAAAGAAGTCAAGCTGTGCTCCTGAGCTTTAATTTCTTAAGTAACCTAATACAGTCTGCCCCAAACATTATCTGCCATGCCACTTATCTGCACAAAATAGAGTATTCTCTAATGGCAGAGACTCCAGCAATCCTTAATTGGGTGGAGTGGAAGAAAACATGTATTTGAATCCTGAACAAAATATGAAGCCTATTGTTAAGCCCTAAATGTGTTTTGAAAGGAGGTTTAAATAAAGCAGAAATATTTACCACAGATATTTACCACCTCTTTTTGCAGAAGACTGCTTCTCTCTTGTTTCCTTTAAAAATCTCTGCTGGAGTTCCTCCAGTAGGACCACTGACATCCATAACATCTCTGCCATTCCCACAGGGGCTGTGCCTGGCTGTAAGCACCAAGGGTGACATGTGGGGTGTCAGACCCAGACCCTTGGTCTCTGTAAGCCAGCACAGCTCCACTGAAGTCTCTTCTCTGGTTCTTTGAGTTCAGGCAGGCCATGGGTTTGCAAAGGCCTATTCCAAAAGCCGCCTCTGCTCCTAGCCTATCCTTGGGAAGGGTAGATCTGATCCCTCACTGTTGTCTTTTCCCTACTACATTCCTATCTCGATTTTTCCAAGAAGATATTTCGCAATTGCTTGGAAGGCTTTTGGTCCCCCCTTTCTGTTTTCTTTGGATTGTAGACATGGAAAACTGCATACACAATATGCTAAAGATTCTTATTATTCACACTGTTTATGAGCTACTCTGTCTCCTGACCTGTCGCAGCAGCAGATTAAGCTGGGCTTGACCTTTCTCTAATCTGCAAATTGAGAAATTTGTCGGCTATATCCCTTAGTTATGAAAGTGGGATTATTCCAGCAAGGATAAAATCTGAGGGCCATCAACTGCTCTGGCTGAGCTCCTCACCAGCTGGGAGCAGGAATACTTTTCCCTCTACTGTAAAATTAGCTGAGTGCATTGTGGGAGAGTGTTTACCATCTTGTTTAAATGCTATGCTTAAAGCTGGGATGTTCTTTGTTTATGTTCTGAGTAGGAAAATAAAGCCCCTGGCACGATACTCTGTAACTGCAGGAGTTAATATGTGGTTTTGTATCCAGGCCATTTCCAAGGAGATGTGATGTTTGCAGGTCATTCCTTAGCATCTGAGCTTGTCCTACTTGCAAGCAACCTTGCAATTATGGTTCTGATGAGGACTGTGACTTCGTCAGGCTCGTTTTTTTCCTTTCTTTCTCTCTTGAGCATCAGCTGGAGATTCCTTTGTATGCTCCTGTAACTCCCTGCATAGAGAACAAGTCACAGGGTCCCTGTTGGTGCCTTCCTGCCGGCTGGCGAAGCCCCAGCGTCAGACAGTCCTCCACCAGCCCGTCACAGCCGGCGCCTTGTGACACTGCGACAGCGTGTCTGAGATGCCTCCTTCTTCTTTTTTTCCATCTGTCTCTTGGGGAAAAAGCGCAAAGAACATTATTATCTGCTGTGACAGGAAGGGTTAGGCAGAGGAGAGCTCCTCCTGGAAAGCAGATGGGACAAACTGAGAGTGGACAGGAAGATGCGTTAAACAAATCTGGACGAGCCAGGGCATCAAGCAGGTGGTAGGGAGGAGATGTGCTGGGAATAGAGAGGTAACCACCATCCACAGGCCTGAATTCTGACTGTTGTAAACTGGTAAAACTCCAGTGTAGAAGATCTGGGAACTCAGGGATGTTGTTGTATACTTATTTATTTACTGCTCTCTCTACTGAATGATTAAAAAACCCCAGATCATCCTGTAGAATACTATTCCCCCTATGGGAGTGGCTTCAGCTGAAAGCATGTGCTGTTGAGTAGGATGTCAGGATTTCCTCTGCAACTGTGAACACTGTCTGTGTGGCCTCCCTGGCCCATCCAGGCAGGCACTTGGAGCTCAAGAAATAGTTAAATGGATCTGCAAAATCAACTAGGGAAACAAATGGCCCTTGAGGACTGCGAGCAAGTTACAGAAATATTTCTGCTGCTTTCTTTGATGTGTTCAAATGAGGAATTGGCTGCTGTTTCAGTGTGTGGAAATAAACTGTGGAAAGGCGCCTGCTGCAGAAGATACTGAATTTTGCGAGGAGAGCTCACGCTAGCTGGGATGCTGAAATTGAGGGCAAAACCCCACTCCAGCAGACAGGGCTGCATTCCCCAAGAAGGGCAATTTCCCTGACCCTCTCCTCTGTCCCTGCTCTTTTGTGAAGCTGGGGACAGTCCCAGGTTGGGACATGGCAGTGCCTCGTGTCATGCACAGAGTCACTGCCCTGGCAGTCTCCACGGTCATCAAAAACTATCCACTATCCCTATAAATACAGCAAGGGAATGTTTTCCTTGTCAATAATGGGGAAAGCTCCTGGAGGTATTTGAAAAACACATTGTATTTGACATGACTTTGTCTTGACATTTTCCACAACATTTTCCACGTTGTTTGCTCCCAGAAGTCTAAATCTCTAGGTATTTGTTGCTCAGAAACTGGAAATTCTTTGATCTAGCACTGTTGAAAGCACACAGAGACACAGTGCAGTGCAGGGAGAGAAAAGGGGGTTAGAAACCCCTGGCAGGAAGGGGGACAGTCTTTTCAGAACAATTTCCATGTCATCGGATTGCAACTTTTTCGTGTTTAGAGGGGAAAAGAAAAAGTCTTTGACGTAATAAAAGTTCAAAGTCCATCCTGGAATGGCTTCTTTTATTTTCTGTTACTAGGTGTTTATCTGCATCCCTGTTAGACTGTGAGCGCCTCATGCAACCATTATGTGTCTGACTGCCTGCTACACGTCTGACTGCCTCCCCGTCACTGTGATGCACAGCTAGGATACAGCAACATGCAGACCTCAAAGGTCTGCGGGGGTTCAGCCCTTATTGCCCCAACCTGCTCTGGAGCCAAAGGGTTATATCAGCCTATAGAAATCCTCAGCCTTCTGTTTTGTGTCTCTCTCCATAAATAGCCAGGCACCTTAAGGCAGACAGGGAAACCCTGCTGGGATGCTGCTATTTTTGCAGTCCTCTGGTTTTGAAGCATTTTCTCTGCCATTCACCTTTTAGAGGACAAAAATGCTGATGAGCCTGAGATAAGGCTGGCCTTGGCCATCCTCAGGAGCCATGTCTGGTGTCGATTGTGAAAGTCGTGCAGGAAGGAGTAACGTGGTCCAGGGTTGCTGCTCTCCGTGTGAATGGATCCAGTCCCCTGGCAGAGCCCAGAGGCAGGCACAGGTGCCTGCCTGTGTAGCTGAGCCTGCAGTATTGGCCACTAACGTTTATTCCCTGTACACTGCTCCTTTTAAGCTTAATGGGATACTGTTCTTAAGGAATATTTTAAAATATCTTTTTAAAGGGAAATGGTGTTAGAATAACTGGTTTTAATTTCTTTTGGGCTGGTTTCCTGCCATTCAGTGTAAAGGGGTGTAGATAGGAAGGGACTTGTCCCCACGGGGTTATAATCCTGCTGACTTTAAAACATGCCTATTGTAAAGTCTGCAGGGGAGTGGGGAGTTATATGAGACAATCACATATCAGAACAGCTGATCATCAAACAAGGGGAAGAGTTTTTTCCCATTCTTTTCAATTGAAAAATTGCATTTTCCAGCAGCAGTTCTGCCAGATCCTCTGCAACTTGCAAGGAGCTGAACAGCTGTAATACAAAAAGAACAGGGGAAATAAGTCCTATACTTTTGTTGTGTTTTTGCCTTCATTGTGCTTTTTGGCTGCCATCCTTCTTGTGCTGAGGGTTTCCTTGCAGCTCAACGCTGCGCACAGGACCGGGCTGTAAGGTCCCAGCACTGCTCTCCTCCCCTCGCTTCATTGCCCACTGCTTCTGTGCAGGTGGAGGCCCCGACTGCTGGCCTGGTGTGGGCTGAGGGTTTCCAGAGATGCCTGAGATGTTTAAATAGCAGTTTTCCTAGGCAGCTGAGCATGCCAAACACTTGTTCACCTTCCTAGTGGCTAACACCCTCAACTGCTTTCCTAGGGGACCAGAAGGGAAGGCTCGGTAGGTCAAATCTGACCCCCTGAACCCTAGTCCAGGTCTGAGAGGAGAGAAAATTTCCTCCATAGGCAGTGGTGTGGGGAAGTGAATACTCCATTTACCCCTCAGGGGAGATCAGCCCAGCAGGCTCTCCTGCCTCAGCGAGATGCAGGGATGACCTCTGTGTCTGCAGCTTGTGCAATATTTATGCAGTTATTCCGGTCAACAGCACAGTTTTACTCTTTGTTACGTGGATGAGCCCCTCAGTCCCCTAGCTGTCCCAGCCCAGTCCCTCCAGAGAGATCTGGGGCTGCCTAAAGAGAGATTATGAAGCATCTTTTCTACATCCCTGTGCATATTAAGTAGGTTGCAGAAAGCTCACACACAAGTGCTTGTTTGGGAACACACAGGTTACCAGTGTTGCAGCTTGATAAAACCTCTGGAGGCAAGGAGATACAAGTCTTAGCTGAAACTGTGCAGCGAGCCTGTTCAAACCCCAAGGAAGGAGGCATCCTTCCTAAAGTAGAGGAAATACCTGAGAAATAAGGAAAGTATGGAAAAACCTGAGGCCTTTGCCTCCAAGCCATAATCTGCAGCAACCCAGAGTGGGCTCAGGACTGGCGTGTCCCCTGGGAGCACAGACCACTACAGCCCCTGCCCTGCTGTCTGCCCTGCAGGGAGGAAGAGGAAAAGGAGAAGGAGGAGGAGGAGAAGGAAGAAATCTCCAAAGATTTCCCTGCAATGTAGTGGGAGGTGTGGGGAGGCGAACACCACACATTTGGGATATCCCCAAAAGGTCTCCTTCGCCAAAGCAACGTGCCTCTTGCACTTCCCCTTTACTGTGCCGCACTGAAACCTCCATTACATGCTAATGCTCAATCCCAGGCTGTTTTCTGCGTTGGCGTCAGCAGGAAATTAGTTTCTGCCCCGTGCCAAATGTGGATGTGTGGGAGAGCCCCTGCCTTCACTCACTGGGCAAGGATTGAACTGCTAATTAGGAGCCCAGGCTGAGGCTGTCAGGACCACCCTGAAGTGGGATTTGGAGACGTACCTTGCATTAATTCTGGTGCTGTTAAAACCAGTAGAAGTACCTGAGCCTAACACAAGACACCTCTCTGCATCTAAATCTTGGAGCTGGGTGTTTCGGTATTGCCTCTCCACCTCTTCCAAGGTTTCCTTCTGTGCTGCTCTAGCATCTTGCAGGCTGCAGCAAGCATGTTTAAAGCCAGGTTTCACCCATGGAAGAACTCTAGAGGATATTTGGTGGTGAGCAAAGTGACACACAGAGACCATGATCCTTCAAATGGTGCCTTTAACGGTGCACTCTTAAGAGCAGTGCAAGGATGCACGATGGATTTTTACTTCTGTTTATTGCTATTCTCTCATGCAAAAGAGCAACTACAGGCCACTGACGAGTTACATGCATATGCATTTTCTCCGTTTTGCAACCCGGTTTCACGTGACAGCTATAGTGCAGATAAAGTTGCTGCAATAACAAATTGCTAGAATGTATTGGATTCCAAACCTGCTTGGTAGTGACTTTCTCTGAAAGAGGGAAGGGCCACTCATCAGCAGCACATGGAGAAAGGATGTTGGTGTTTCTCTCCTGTGAGTAGAGCCCTCCAAACCAGAAACCTTATGTAATTATGTGGGGTTTTTTGACTCCAGATCCTAGGAAACTCTCTCTTGAATAATATGTTTCTTGCTAGTTCGTTCATCTGTGAATTTCCCTGGCAGGTAGCGTATAAATAGCTCTGAGGCACAAGCGATCCACGAGTTCTTTTCAGAATACAGTATTGAGTCATTTTAAAGCCTCCTACTGTAGCTCTTTTAAAGATGAACTGTTATTTTGAGTGTAAGATTTATGTTTGTGAAAGAATGAGAAAATCCTGGCTTAAGTTGTCCTTCCAACAAAGTATCTTGTTTAAAAACCAATAAAAAATAAAATTGCATGTAGACTGGCCAGTGAAGTAAGCAGGCGACATCTGCCCATCCCTGCCGTGGGTTGTGCTGTTCCTCACCGAGAGGCTATACTGCTTTCTATAGCCAGGAATAGAAACCAGCATTCCTTATTCCCAGGAGCCCTTTGCCATGTAGGGCAGAGCAATCCAGCTGGATCCCCCTGGCCATGCTTTCTGCCTGACCTCAGACACCATTTGTCTTTCAGTAATTAGGGCAGAATTAGGGCAAGATCCCTAGGGAGAGAGGCTGCTGGAGCAGGCCTTGCACACAGGGCAGAGCTCAGCTGTATGTTGAGCTGAGCATCCTTTCCCACCTGGAAATTTTGTCCAAAGGGAATTAGGAGATTGTATACACTTATACGGGCCTAGCATCACAGCAGCTTATAGCAACAGCTCTGTCATTGCCCCTCGATATCTAGAAATATCAGATATGTCTACAGTGCATATTCAGATAAACACCTGCTGTCAGCACACTGAGTTTCCAAAGCTTCCATTGACAGAGGCTTAAATACCAGAAAAATAGGAAAAATAGACATTATTTCTCTAGCACCACTGCCCGTGGAGTAAAATGTCAGTTGCCCAAGAACAATAAAATGTGGCTACGGTGCTGACTGCACTCCTCAGATGAATAGCATATTTCATTCAACCAGTAGGAGACCTGTTAAACAGACCAATATGTAGTGGCCTGCTGCAGAAACCACCCGAGACGCTTCTTCCCTTGTGCAAAATACCACTACGCTGCTTATGCATAGGTAGTTAAGGGCTGTTTCACACGTCAGTTGCTGGTATGGATGTACCCCAGCACAGTTTTCAAGGGATGAGTCAGGATTTACTTGCCCATTAAGTCAGACCAACATCCCTTTTTTTCTGGGGGGAAGAGACAGGACTATGAGATTGTAATGAAGTATGAATGTGTGACCAGATTATACCTGTGAAGGGAGTTTTAGTAGGATACATGGGTGGAATTTTCCTTTCTTTTGTCATCAAGACATGCCTGACTGCTCTGCCCAGAGCAGCTATCTCCTTTGTTAGATGCATTGTGCACACGGATATTGGAATTAGTACTGTGTCTTAAGTCCATCTTCCTGCAATGTGGCATCCAAATTCTGCCCTCAGCATGAAGTGCTGTGGTGGCCTGTTCCTCCTGTCAAAGGAACATGGGCAAATCCTATAAACCATAATCATCCGTAACTTTTCTTACAGCTCAAGGTGAAAGTTAAAAATAGCCATTTGATGCCTGAGACTTTTGATGCATCTTTAGAATGTGGTTCTGCTGACATGAGCTGTGCGAGTCACACATGCCATCAGCACTCTGCAGTTTCCCAGCGCATTTTTAGGGGTCTTTCTTGGGGGACACTCTTATCACTGCTCTTTCATGGTCACACCTGCTGTGAGCCAGGGACTGAGCCAGGGGCCATAGAGCAGCAAGATGCAAAGGTGTTGTCCACAGGGATGCAGTTTGTCTGGGGCTCTTGGGCTGGGACCGACACCGTAAATGGGAATAATCCGCTGAAGATCAGACACCCTGTGCTGTGCTATAGATGGACAATGACTTGCTAAAGCCTGTAGTCTTAATGGCTGCTGGTGTTATGATAAAGTAAAATATCAAAGTAAAAAATGTTCTTTCTTAAGAACCAAGTGAATGGATTTGAATGCATCTATTATTGAAAAGGCAACAACCCATATGATGTGGTGGGCCTCCTATGGAGACAACCTAAGGTGTTAGTGCATTGCTCCTTGGCTTGGCAGGTCACACAACTACAACTCATAGTTACCTTCCTGGCAAGTTAAGGTATCTAGGATGGCTGAAATTACGTTGGGAATTGCCATGCATGACCGTGGGCACGTGGGATACAGTAGAGATAAGATGGAGGTGCAGGCAGATGAGCACATGGCCTTCTCCTCTCAAGAAGAAGAAAGCAAAGCTAAAGATGAGTTGCATTTTATGGATGGAGGATCACTGCTGGAAGGAAATGCTCCTTCATGGATTTAAATCAGAAGAAAACATCAGGTCATTTAATCTGACATCCTGCAGAACTCATGCTTAAAGGTTTCTTCTTATGGTGCTATGGCAAGGTCAAACTCACTCTGCAAGTGATTACTGTGAGAGTGTGTGTTACTGTGCATGTCCATATTTGAAAGGGATGAGAAATAGAAGAAACTTTTTAATTTCTTGCTAGTATTTGTTACGTTTGAAATAAGCAAGTCCCCCTATCTTGTTTAACCGTATTTTGTATAGTTCTTCAACATTTTCATAGGGACCATAATTCACACATGCTGCCTCTTCCCATAGTGAGTGTGGAAGTATCAGGGCCAACTGAATAAACAGATGGAGAAATTAAGTGGGGTGCCCAAAGCCACGCACCTCTCCCAGAAGCACGCCCTGCATCATGTGTAGGCTGCCTGACCCCATCCCTGTCTTCTGTACCACACATGAGAGTGAAAACACATGGAGACTTTTTATCAGGTCCTCTCTGCTCTGTGGCTCGAAGCTTGAAATGATTTCACAGCGCTTCTTTTAATCTTCTTAAACAACTTCTCTGTTTAAAACCAAACAGTTTTAACAGTGGGATAAAGCAGCACCCACAAGTGTTTGTTTAAGTTCTGATCAAGTGCTAGGCGCATCATCCAGACCCCAGTGCACCAGTTTGAAAGCAATGCTTCTCTTCATTAGTACAGGGATATTCCTTGATAATAGGGGTGTTTGTTATTCGTAATCTGTTGCTGGTTATTCTCATCATCAGCTGAAGGAGACGACATCCTGCGAGTTAATTGATTAGTTCCACAGTGACTAATGAGTAGTGTATAAATTCCAAACTGACAATTTTCTGTGGCTCCACAGGAGAGAATTAGGTGTTCAGTGACAACATGCAAATACTGAATGTATTTATAGAAAGCAGTACTGAGGGACAATAAAAAAGCCCAGGTTTCTGGATAATTTATTCAGAACTAACAATATGGTAGTAAAGGAGATCCAGATTAAAAACGTACATATGCCATTCGGGAACTCATATGAAATTCCCAGCATTTCAAAAGTTCAAGCCTTTTGCAGGTCCTGTTGAAAACAGGGGGAGAACTTCTGTGAAAGATGTGGCTATTTGGTGTCTGGTTAAAAGCGATCCAGCCTTTTTGTCTGGCACTGGTGATGCAGTCCCCTCCTAAGCACATTTCTTGCTGACATGTTTTCGTCAAGGCAGTGCTTGATTCTCACATCCAGCTCGCAGAAAACTGGGATCTCGGGTGAGCACACTCAGAAAATGTCTGTCTTATTATTATCATATCTAGCTTATAACATCAGTCAAGGTCAAGGCACTGTTGAGACTGACACTCTGTGGGCATGTAGTAAGAGACATCCTTCCTCTGAGGTGCACATAACCAAAATAGTAAATGGTCCAAGTTACACTGACACTGCTTGTGTTCCATGTTTCTCCTTCAGTTTCTGCCTCTGTCTTTCCACACTGTAGCCGTCTGGGGCAGGACTACCTTCTTTGCTCAGCACTCAGAATATAGGAATGAGTCACTACTGGGACTCCTAGGGTTTATTGAAATTGGATTAATTAGTAATAATAGTACATGCACTACTGTTAATGGAGTGTGTGCTTGTGTGCAAGTGCATGTGTTTTACAGATTTAAGGTACCCTTGTACCAGATGTGCACCAGAGTGGCAGATTACATTTTCAAGTGCGTTTCTCTTTGGAAGCTATGGCTTGAAAGTCAGGCTTGTCCATTTGGCAAAACCTATTTTGAACCTATATTGAGTACCTTACACATGTATCCCAAGAACGGTATCGTGTGGAGACAGGTCTTATGTCCCATTGGCACTGCATGAGGCAATGAACCCACCTGCAATCCACAGTGGCCAAACACAGGTGGGAAGCAGGTTGTAGCTCAGTGCTACTGTTCCACCTGTACTTTTAGTGAGTGCAACAGAGCCTTTGAAGAGCGCCTGAAATTCCCACCTTGCTTTTTAGGAGATGGGGCAAGGCTTTCCAGACTGACTTTTTAAAAGTGTATCTCATTGTAATAATCTGTTAAATCTAGGTTGTTAGAGGTGAGTTTCGTTGATGCCTCCACACAGTGATCAAAGGATGTTGGCCACACTTGATGGAGAATGGCAGCCATTGACTTCAAGTAGAAGGATAAATGAATTGGGTGATTGGTTTCTTTCTTTCTTTCTTTTAAATATCCTTATAGTGACAAGGTTTAGTGTGCTAAATTCCCTTGGCATTACTAACTCGATTTTTCTTTCTCATCCTTAAAAAAACCCCAAGCAGATATAGCTAATGCTGTGTAGCATCCCACGCACTTGTGTTGCTCCTGCAGTCTGTTGCTTTTTCAGATTCACACACACATTAGCATTTGCAAGCGCCACTATTGCTTTGCAGTAAACACTGCTCATGCTTGTCTCCTAAGAGGATCCAGATGTCTTTCTCTCAGGATGGTACATTTATTTTTAGATTTTTTTCTGTCCATTGCTGTATACACTGGACATTATTTGCTTTTGCATGTAACCCTTGGCCCTCATCACAGAAATTGCATTCTGGGGTGAGGACAGTGATGTGGAGTGAAAGATATTTGTCTTCCAAAAAGCAAGCTTTATTTTCATTCTCCTAATTCCACTAGGTCCCTGCAGGCAGGTCTGTGCTGTGAGCACTTTCCCCATACAGCTAACTCTGCCTCCATCAGCCATGAGCTCTCTGGTTGCACAATACGTGCAGGTATTTGCTGGCCTTTGGGAGCTGAAAAAGAAAAGGATTTTATTTGTTCAGCAGCTGAAATAATGAAAAAAAAAAAAAAAAGGACTTTTCAGCTTATTTTTTAGCAAAGGAAGGAACAATCTGAGTGACAGTAGGGATCAAACTCCTCTTGTTGGGAAAGAAGTGGTAAGTGTATCCCAATCACACTGAAGACTGGTGGAGTTCCCAGCGAGTGCAATGATCAGAATATCATCCTGTGAAGTTTTACTGCAAGTTCAGTGAGATCTAGAAAAATGTACCTGGATTAGTAAATTTATCCTTCTACTTGAAGTCAATGGCTGCCATTCACCCCAGTCTTTATGTCATTATTAACACCTCCAACCTGGCCTCAGAGCTGTTTGCCAGAGTCATGACAGCCTGAGGATACACAAGGGTGCTGGGTTTGTGTGGTGGGGTTTTGGTAGCAGGGAAGGAGCTACAGGGATGGCTCCTGTGAGAAGCTGCTAGAAGCTTTCCCGGCTCCAAGCTGGACCCACCTCTGGCCATGACAGAGCCAATTAATGCCTCTGTGATGAACATATTTAATAGGGGAACAAACTGCTGGGGCACCTGCAGAATAGAAGGGAGTGGAATGGGACAGGCACCAAGGTCAGTGCAGAAGGCAGGGAAGAGGTGTCTGGAGCAGAGGTTCCCCAGCAGCCCATGGTGGGAGGGCAGGCTGTGCCCCTGCAACCATGGAGGGTCACAGAGGGCAGAGACCAGCCTGCAGCCCAAGGAGAACCCCACGCTGGAGCAGGGGGATGCTCAAAGGAGGCTGTGATCCCATGGGAAGCCCAAGCTGGAGCAGTCCGCTCCTGAAGAACTGTACCCTGTGGGGGGGGCCCACACCAGGACGGTTAATGAAGAACTTCAGCCTGTGAGAAGGACTTATGTCAGAGAAGTTCATGGAGGACTGTGGGAGAGGCCCCACGCTGGAGCAGGGGCAGAATGTGAGGATTCTTCCCTGAGGAGGAAGGAGCGGCAGAGACAGTGTGTGATGGACTGACCACAACCCCCATTCTCTGGTGCCCTTCAGAGGGAGGAGGTAGAGAAATGGGGAGCAAAGCTGAGCCCAGGAGGAAGGGAGAGGTGGGGGAAGGTATTTTTAAGATCTAGTTTTGTCTCTCATTGCCCTACTCTGATTTGATTGGTAACTAATTAAATTATTTTTCTTCCTCAAGTCAAGTCTGTTTTGCCCATGACCATGATGGGTGAGTGATCCCTCCCTGTCCTTGTCTCAACCCATGAGCCTTTCCTTGTATCTCCTCCCCATCCCACCACAGGGAGGAGTGAGCAAGCCGCTGTGTGGTGCTGAGCTGCCGTCTGTGCCTAAACCATGACAATGTGGCATAACTGGTAAGGAGAGATAACAACTTCTAATGGACCAGCTAATATTGGTAGGGAAAACAGACATGCTCTCAGGCAAAATTGCTTCCTCATGTCTCTTTCTGTTTGCCAGGGCCTGTCTCCAGCATCAAGGGCATTCAGAATGAGGACTTGCATCTTCAGGGCACAAAGTTCCTGCCAACCAGAATAAAGGACCAGCTTCTTAAGCTCAGCAAAGTCAGAAAGTGCTCATTATAAGTAGGCAATTCCACTGTGTTCCTGGGGAGGTACCTTTTTTTCCCCACATGGTTTCTCAAATCAGGAGCCTAATTGGAATCAGATGGCTAGTGGCAGCAGATTCACAAGCAGCCTTTCTTTCCCCTGTTTTGCTGTAGTAAAGGAAGGAGAGGGTTTTTTTTAGCTATGGGCTGGATTTTCTTAATAATGCTAGGAGAGATGTGTGGGAACTTTATCTTCCTTAGCTCCACTGGTGTGTGTCTTCATGGAGGTCTGAAGATATCACAAAGCAGGGGAAGGTCTAGCAAAACAGTAAAAATGACAGCATTGTAAAACAGCCATCTGAATGGTGGCATTGTACATAGTCTGATGTATACTTCGTGTTATAAATACATGTCTATGAACGTACCAGCATAATGCCTGTTAAATGAGAGGCGTGAGTAAGGAGAAGATCAGGCCAAAAGGTGGTTGCACAGTGGACACACTCAGGGATATTGGTTTCACACAAAACAACTGCAGAAAGGCAGAGAGAGCAAAATACGTCCCTATTACTACATTGCTTCCTACATGCAGCCACATGCAAACCTCCAGTGAAAGCTCTGTGGAGCCATTAGGGTTATACATGATCCAGTCATTGCATGGAAAAAGGCTTTTTATCAATCTACCATGTGAATGGAAATACCTCGTGCATAGAATACCCCAGCATGCTCTTCAATCACAGCAGTATCAGAGGGGCATGTCTCACCCCTCCTGCGCTGCTTCTCTTGGCTCTGACCTTCTACACATCTCAGTGCTGGCCATGGGGTCAGCCATGCCACCAGTACATCTCCTGCCTGTCTTGGAACCTCTGTCTCCTCTCTCCATAACTTCTTGCAGGAGGGAAATCATCTACTGGAACTTGGCATTTCAGTGTCATTTTTTAAAGTTGCATAGAAAGAAGAAACAAGAGGGTGATTTGATTTTTGATAATCTTTCACCCCTTTGTCTACTTTACAACCTTGATCTGCAGAAGAGGTGTTCTTGTAGGAGGAGACTGGGAGGACTGCGGTGTCCAGTACTGGGCCTTTATCAAGGGGAGTTAGACTGACTTGTAATGCAGTGAGTTTTTATTAGGAAAATATTCGTTGTCACTACCCAGGGCCAGAGTTTTCTATCCTGCACAGACAGTGACTCAGCTGGTCTCATGCATGTTGAAGATCAGGGGTTAAATGGGGATTGGATTTAGCATGTCCTGCTGTATCAGCTGTCAGCTGCCACACATGGTTTTTATAAGCTCACAATTTACCAAAATGTGTGCCTGGAGCTGGTCAGGAGATTAACGTCTGATCCGTCACTGGATTGTCAGTTTGCAGATGGGGATGCTGTTGGGATAGCCTGGCTTCGGGTGAAGGTTTATTGCAGGACAAGTGCCAAAATGGGGAGATGATGCTTTCAGTCCATCACTTGTGGATGGAGCTGCTGACAGCCGAATACTTTAGGAGATATACTGATCCCCTTCACTAAGGCCTGTCAGCACTTGCTGAGCCAAAGCAGGGTGAGCTACCCTGCTGCAAACGGCCCTCTCTTATGCACCCCCGTGGAACACTTACTGCACATAGGTGTTACTGCACACCTATGACATGAGGTACCTTATGACACATACTTAATACAGACTATCTTCATGTCTCAAAATGTGAAAGTTTTTGCCAGTGCATTCGAAATGCCAAAGTCAGGGCTGCATCCACCACCCTGAGTTTTCTTTGAACTGGCCCATGCAGAAGAAATTTGACCTATTTCCCACACACTAGAGCATCAGCACTCCCACTCGTGCTGTGTCTGGAGGGCAGACTCTGGGCCCCACAGGAAGGACCTGGTGGTGACAGGCAGCAAGGACAGTGCTCTGGGGTGGTCCAAGCCATGTAAAGCCATGGTGTCTTTTGCACTTACCAGGAGGAGCAGCTTCTTTATTGCCTGAAGACTGACCGCAAAAATTCACTATTTTCCCCTAACAGTTACCAAGCATGGAAGTTTCAAAGCTAAAATGTGGAAAATAAAAAAGCCTCTTGGATCAAGTTTGGGTTGTTTTTTTTTTCTTCCTTTTTCCTTTCTGAAGTGGTGTTGGGGACTACCACATTTGTTACATAATAATTTCTCTCAGCCTGAGCTTTTTAGCAGTTAATTAGTCAGGGATCTTGGGGAAAAGACGTCTGAACTGTTGAATATTTGCTTACTTGTCCACAGATGTGCTCTATCTTCATGTAGCTGCTGTTTCTAAAAGCCTCAAGAGAAATTTCTTTTAAAAACTGGAAAAATCCATGACATAACTCTTGGCTCTCATTTTCTATATCTTTATTCAGCAGGGAGGGCATGAGAAGCTAGCATGCGGTTAGTGAGAACACCAGTGCTGGTGCCAAGAGGTTATGCAGAGCCTCTTCCACCCAGCCAAAGGGGTGCAGGTACTTTTTTTATCAAACTGCTTTTCCCTCACTGCATGTCACAGGGAAAGCACTTGTGTAACCCTCACTGTGGCTCCAAAGTTGCTCAAAGCTGAGGAGTATGAGAGTTCTACTTCATTCTGTGCCTGAGATCAAAACCATCCAGGTTGTTAACACCAGCCCCTGAGCCATCTAACAACCTGCTCCAGCTGGGTAGTCAGAGACTGTTAAAGCTGCTGTTTCCTAACAAGGCTTGTATAAACCTTTGACTGCTTCAAGATCTGCAGGTGAACTGTGCCATATAGAAGCTTGTTTATTTATGGATGTCTCCCACCAAACCCTCATCACAAGGAGAGGGAAGATCACTGGGATTCCTTGGGCCAGAGGGAAAACCCAGAGAAAATAGAAGATGTGCCCTGACATTATAGGTGTCTATAGATACGTCTTTAAAAGCATAGCTGCATTTTTCAGCACAGTATATACTCTGTTGAGATGTTCCCTATCCTTTGGAAGATATCTTCACTTCTTTCTCCACCCTTCTCCTTTCTTTGTGCTAAAAAGGGACATAGAGCATCTTTATTCCTCATACAGATAGCACTGAAAGAGCACTTCCAACTTCACGGGCTTCCCTTCTTATTTTTGCCTTCAGACACCAGCTCACAGCAGTGTGATGAGTGGGTGCTAATTATGGAGAACTACATTTCGACAACAGAGTGTTACTGCTGGTGAATACAGAAAAATTGCTCATTAGAGCAGCATGGTATTTAGTCAGATTGGCTTCCCTAGATATTAACATTCTGGCATTAATGCAGACTGGCAGTGTAATACTTGAATAAAACGATCTCAAGATAATATATGCAGAAGGACTTGTACAACTGTTGTCCAACCTGAGGGATTTGTTAGGCATTTCTGCCAGGGGGTCCCACATGGCACTCCTGCAGAAAGCCCCATCCTTGCATTTCAGTGACTTAAACATACAGTTCCTTGGTGGTTTTTTTTGGTTTTTTTTTTTTTTTTAAATAAGATGCACCTCACAGGATGTGGTACATCATGCATGTGATTTAATTCACTAGCATGAGACATGCTGTGTTTGATGATTTTCCCAGCCATCCAACTTCTAGCCACGTTGTTTGGTATGGGTGTGCTGCATCCATGATGCAGGTGGCATGGCTATCTGCTTGAAGGTTCACTGTGCACAGTGAGGTGTGTGCAGTGTTGAAACCACCCTGGAAAATGCATTGCTTGTACCTGTTGTACAGAATAACATGATAAAGGAAGCTCAGCAAAAGCTCTCATTTGAACACAAAACCACCCTGGAAGGTGCCTTGTTTTAACGAAGGGAGACTGTAGGTTGGCAGAAAACTTTAGCACTAAGGTTTTCCTGGGCAGTTGTATTAGCCGCAAACACAGAGGCTGTGGTTTGCATCCACAATGATGCCAGCAAGAGGTTGCCTTTGTTTAGCCACGGCTCCCTAGTCCTCCTGCAACAGCAAGGACCTCTCCAGCTTGGATTTGCAGAGCTGCCCACCTCTCTGAAGCTGTGTGGGGAGAGCCAACAGCTCTGTTGGGTGCACAGGCTGGTGCCACTGCAGCCGTAGCCATAGTCACAGACAGTTCCTCAATCCCACGTCCTACCCATTTCCACCTCTGAGCTTACATCACAGATAGCCACTCCAGTGGGTTAATGTTAAATGACAGGCATATACAGAAAGGATATAGCTGTTCAGCAGATAGCAGTACTTCTCTGTCTACACATATGCCGGAGTTTCCTCTTCTGCAACCCTCTGGGCTCCCCTTTGACTTGAACACCAGCTTTTACTAATTAGCTCAGTTTTATCTAATTAGCACCCAAACGGGAGTGCCTCCCTCAGCTGCCTCTGAGCTTGCAAAGAGCCCAGAGCTAAGGATTTATGTGAAGGAGTAGGGGAGAGCTCTTCCCTGGGGTGTGTCCTTGCTTCTGTGTACTGGGAAGATGTGTGAGTGTGTCCTTATACTGGTGTTACTCTGTAGGTTGATGCAGAAGCTGGACAGTGCTGGCACCAAACTGTCACTGTCTCATCTAACCTGTTTCTTTCCTGTGAGTTTACACTGAGTGGTGATTTTTGGTTTATTTTTTATAATGGTCATGGTCTTTTGCTCATAGTTTGCCTTAGGAAATAGAGTGTGTCCTACATCTGTATCTATTTTAAGACTCTGCTCTGTTGCCTGCTACCAGCTGGGGACATGGCTAGAAGGAGCAATAATTTTATGTTATAAGAGGAAACACTGGATATTTCTAGGGAGCCTGTAACTGTAGGAGCCTATATATGTTTATAACCCAGAATATTATGCTCTTAGGGATAGTACTCATCTCACCTGCCTTTAGTATTTTTGAAGTTGTGGTTTGACTTAACTGAGTAAGATCTGTTTGCAGACAATGGGGAATGAGGAGCACCCAGAAAGCAAATTATTGTGTTTCCAATGTTTGTATTAAGAAGCATACCCTTTTGCTTTGTGCTAGTCCTGCTCAGACTTATTTGGGGTTTGTGGAGGGTGGTAGAGATTGTTATCTTAATGATAAGAAAAATTCTGTTTGCATATTGCAGAGCAAAGAAAAGGAACTGGGATTTACCACTCTAGATGGTTTAGGTGCTCTTCATGTCTGTTTCTGCAGAAGTCAGCAGAGCCCACCAAAGCAGTGATGCCTGTATGTTGGCAAACACTTCTGTCTGTGGGTAGCAAATATTGTTGTTTCAAGCCAAAGTGCATCTGCATGATTTCCTTTTTTGCAGTGTTATGTGAAGGGAGCTCCTGGCTCAGTGCAGTAGGTGGTGAATGCCTGCAGTGCAGTCACATTAGCCTTTACCATATTATGAGGGCCTCACACTTAGAGCAGAAACTACTCATTGGTGTAACCAAAGGAAGCTGGTTAACCGTGGGTTTACACACACATTTTCAGATTTGTCCTCAGTAAAGGTTGCTGTGAGTAAGAACTTGTGCACATCAAATTGGTCCTGCTTTTCCTAGCAAAGTGCTTGCAGGACCCATTCTCTACTGATGCAAACCTATTTATTTCAGTGGTCTGTCCAGATTAAATTATCTGATGGTTGTGTGCATTTGCTCCAAAATTAAAACAACCAGACACAACTACTCCTTGTCAGAAAAGCATGAGAATGAATTTCAGCTGGGTGGGAGCAGGAATACTTACAGGGGCCTGCCTTAATGTTATACATCTTGTACTCATGCCTGTGAGGGTCTCTTAGCCTGCAGCTGTCCAGACCAAATGCTGGATCATTACCATCCTGGCTGGTCCCCATGTGTGGATGTGGGTGGACTGGTGTGATCCCAGTTTAAGAAGGAATGGGGGTCAGAGCTGGTTCCAGCTGGGAGTCCAGGGGTCTGTCTCCACCCCATGTGTGTATTGGCCCTATACCAGAAGGCTTTATGCCCTCAGACACCTCTGAGTGCACATTCTCAGGTGATGTGCTTCACAAACGCCACTCTGCTGCATGGCATGCTGCTTGTGTTTGCAGATGAAACCAGAAAATGTAAAAAAACCAAACCAAAACAAAACCAAAAAAAATCTAACCCCACCCCTTCATTACCCAAAAAACCCCTACCAAATTAAGAACAAAAAAACCAACCTAAAGCCCCCAAAACTACAACTGAAAGCCCTAACATAATAAAAAAAAGCCATCCCTTGACAGCTGTGTCCTGTTATCCCCCCCAAAAAAACCACCACACACAAAACAAACAAAACCACAAAAAAAAAAATCCACCAACAGAGACTTTATGTCCAGGGATGGGTCAAGAGGAACCCCAGGGCAAATGCTGTGCAGTGTCTCTGGACTGTTTTAGTGTTGTGCCCTGAGTCATAAGAGGGACATGAGTAATAAATGTGTCTTTAGCTCAAAGATTAGCAGCTGCTTGATAAAGCTGGCAAAAATATAATTGTTCCATGGTTTAGGGTGAGTTTTCTCTGATGTGCTTCTCCTTTGGTTAAACAGCTCTTTGCTTCACAGGAGCTGGATGATGGGTGGGTCAGATCTAGTTTCAAAAAACAGCAACGTGAGAGTGCTGCTCCAGTCTGAAGGTCAAAACTGGAGCCCCCTCCCTTGCTGCTAGTTCACCTGAAAATCTGGTGGCCCCAACTGTTCCTCTGCCTGCACTGGTGGACAAACCTGTCTTCCTGGATTGAAGCCAGCGCACTATAAATAGTGGGGAAGGATTGTGCTTGCTTTAGTGGGCTTGTTCTGGTGAGTAGAGAGGATAGAGGCTAGAGAAGAGTGCTATGAGTGGGTTTGGGCCAGACAAGCTGATTTGGAGAGAAGGCAGCCAATATTTGTGTTGGTGTTGTCCCCTGCTGGTTGTGAGTAAAGAAAGTAACACCCCTGTGTCCCTCCAGCATGTGCCATTCATGTATTACCAGGTAGTACTCAGAATGGTCTTTCACCATGTTCAGTGATTCTTCTGTGTAGGGTTTTTTTTTTTTTTTTCCAAGGGAGGTCCAAAACCACTTGCAAACCTTAAGTTCAACTCTGAGATTGAAGAGGAGAAGTTTTCTAGTTAGAGTTTTCCATCCATTGTCATCTAATATTTAAGATGAAGCATAAAAGTTACAGTTTATGCAGTAGTACTGGGAAGTAAATTTTGTATTGATTTAAAAATTAGACATTTTTAGCTTACTATTTTATGCATCAGAAATGGCCTTAGCTTCAGCAAGAATGTTGTATATTATTAATATACATCATTAATTTATTCTTGGCATGAGGCTAGTAAAAGCACTTAATTCATTACCCTGTCCTTAAAGGTGTACAGTGAGATCAGTGTGGGAGACCAAGTGAGAATTGTGATGGGGAGCAAAGCTATTTTGAGACAGACCTGTGGTCACACCCTTGTGCTCTTCAAGCATCTTTTCTGTCAGAGTCACTTCCAATCGGGTCAGCATAACGGTCATGCATTTGGAGGTGCTGTACCCGCCTGCTGGAAGATGCAGGTTTGATTTTGGCACCCAGGCCACCCACACAGAGGCTGGGAAAACCAAAGGGTTGATAAAGCAGCTGATCTGGGATGGGGTGGGAATCTCACCTTGCCTGGGACATCAGTGCCTTACCCTGGTGCTCAGGACGGATGGGTGTGACCCACACCCTTGTGGGGTAAGTGCATGAGCCTGTATGAAGCCAATCAGAGATGAAAAGTGCTAGTGCTTCAGGCAGGCCTCCAAGGCAAAGGACCTCAATTTCACTCCCTGTTCATATGCTGGTTTATTTATAAGCTATTAAAGATGTATAAAGTGATTTTTGGAGCAGGCGGAGGAGCCTGTGTGTCTCTGCTTCCAAGTGCGCGGTCTGACTGATGGTTACAGACTCCTGCTTGCTTTCCTGCACGTATTTTGTGTCGGATCCTCCCACGTTGGACACTGTAGTTATTCTGTTGACATAAAAATTGAACCATTGTAGGGTATGGTTAAGCTAAAGCAATGAGCAACACAACATACACTTTGGGTTTTTTTTAAACTTAAAGGAAATGCATCTGTGCAGGGTGTTTCACATGACACTTTCCACCAGAATTGCTGGTACTTGTATACATGCTGACTGGAGATAGGTCAATCTCCTCTGACAGCTTTGTGGGCAAGTGACACTTTGCTCCAAATTTTCCTTGCAAAAGAACAGCAATTTCAGCAGAAGGCAAGTATTCGTCCCCTCTATTTTGTTGCTCACAGCCTGTTCTTCTCTGCCAGCAATGTAATTTACACAAATGTGTGATACTGTGTCAATGCTACCTTTAAAAAAAAAAAGAAACCAAAAAGAAACCAACTAAACCACACTTCATGGGCATGATGATTCTTCTAAGTTATTTGCTGAGGTCTGTTGTTGCACAGAATTTGAGGTGTGACATCTGGGTTGGACCGAGGGTGCTTTCAACTATCCCATCCTTCCTGATGTTAGTTTAAGAAATACAGCATCATGACAACTGGTGTTGTTTTAGAGGCTTGAAGAATGCTCTGTGCAAAATACTGATGAGCCCTGAACCTTAGAAAAGGCATTTTGTGAGTCGGTTTTGTAAAGTCTTTTCAGTCTGCTGCAGGATCCTTAGCATCACTTACAGCTGGATATATGACATCTAGAGAAGTGTTTCAAATGTGCTATTGAGAACAGCCAACAACAGATCATTTTACACTCTTAGATATATGAGGGTGCACAAAGAAAATAAATCGTACTACTATCATGGGGTTCTATTGTTGTAAACGCAATTGTAGGAAAGTTACGGTAATCCCTGGAGTTCTGCTCCAAAACCCCTTGAAGTCTGTATAATGGCTCCATTGAATTTTAGCAGCCTTTGAATCAGGTTTCCCGTTGTAGGGTGGTACTGATCAAAACCCGGTGCTCCAAACCTATCTTCAGAAATCTCTCTCACTGCTCTCTTCCTGTTCTCCTGGCAGTTACAAACACTGACGCAACCAGCATTTAGAAAGTTTTCTTAGATCTACTGATGAAAAGGACTGTCTAAGAGCTAGATATTATTATTCTGCCATCGTAAGTCAGGTTAGTGGGTTACAAAGTCTGTGCTACAGTGAGGAACTTGCTGCCTTGGATGTCTGCATGAACCCATTCACCTTCGCTGTTAAGCCATGATGATGGAGCTTTCCCTTTGGGGGGGGAAGTCTATTATAATCACTCTTTGACCAAGCTCAATAAACCCCTCTCCATTGCTGTTGCTTTGTCTAAATGCAAGAGCCATGCCATAAGAGGTTTTTGTAAATTTTGAAACTTGATTGTCTGAAGGCCTTGGGGCTGTTCTGAACATGGTGCTGCAGTAGATATGTGCGAACCCCAGCAGCGTTTCCTCTGAGGCTGTAAGGAGTCCTGTTGAGCACAGCCACTTGTGAACACGAGTGAAGGGACACAGGGAAGGACCCATTCTTGGGGTGAGCAGTGACTTCATCTCCCAGTGTGGCTTTGGGCATGTCACTTAAACTTTCAATCTCATGGTTTTGGCCCTGTAAAATGGGAAGGGTAACTACATGCCTGGAATGGCCCTGTGAAGGGTCACTCTCGCCAGCAAGGGTGTTCTGCCCAGTGAGGGCAGCACCAAATTGCCGGTAAGGAAGCGTGTTGGAGACTGTCCCTGCTCTGCCACGCCTGGAGTGCTCAATGGCTTAAAAAAGGGGGTAAAAACCTGCCGCACTGCCTCGTAGAGTTGCTACTTTCCATAATCCTGCCTGTGGTTCTCCGTGTTGTGCACTGCTAGAGCTGTTTGTGTGCAGCCTGATGGAATGCATTGCCGTCTACATTTTCTTCACTCAACAGCAGGCCGGTAGCTTTTTTTAACCTACTTTCTTGCTAGGTTGCCAGTGACTTGGTGACACCTAGAAATGCATTTTCCAGTTTAATTGTTCTGACAAACCCCATTACTGGCTGATTGGGGAGCACTCTGCACTTAGCTGAGATGCAGCATCTATTTGATGTGGGCCTTTCTGAAACTGAATTAAAAAAGCTGAATTAAAGGAGCAGCAATTCCTCTCGTTGTTTAATAATGTTGATGGGAAAATTCCCAGCGCTGAGCACAAGCTTCCTGCCTGCCTGTGTGCTGCTCAGATCATCCTGGGGGGGTCTTGTAGCTAGAATATGTCTTTGTACCATTTCTGGGATAATACCTGTAGAAACTTGTTATTTCCTCCCCAGTTTTGTTCCTCTAGGGGATGGAGGTGACCTGACTGGATGTTTTACCAAAGTAGAAACAATTCAGACTAGCTTCACTAAATTTTCAGTTAGGTCTCAAATGTGTGAATACCTGCAAAATGGGATCTCCTTCCTGGAAATTGCTATAGGTAAACCCACAGTTCATAGTGGACCTTGGCTCTCGGTTTGCTGCAGTCATGCAGCTGGGTGTGGAGCGCGGTTTAGGTATACGGAGAATGGCCCGTGATCTGCGAAATACTGTGCTGAGCTAGAGACACCCAAGCCTACAGCATCTGCCTTTTTCTGTAGAGACCAGCTGGTGACATAGCTCTGCTCAAAATATGTCTCCAACCTGTCTGTACTGCAAAGAGATGATGGGGGCCGCTGTTTTGGAGGACAGTATAGATGAGGTGGTACTGTGACAAGTTCTTTATTTACAGCTTCTCAGCACAGCAGACAGTATGTAATTAGAGCAATTGGCTCTGATTTTAGAGAGAGGACAACCTTGTCAATCAGCGTGTCAGAAAGGCAAGAAAATAGATGTCTGATGGGCTCTAGAGAGAGGAGATGATGCTTTTGGAGAGGGAGGCAGGATGTATTTGTCTCTTGCTTTCATTATGGATGGAAGAAAAAATATTACATTAATGGGAAGGTATTGAACAGCCACAAACCGAAGCTTTTTAAGGTGAAAGGGTTAGGAAGAGAATTGGCCAAAGAGGTTTTTGGGAACGGAGAAGGCTGAATTTGAACCTACTCTGGAATATAGAAGATAGAAAGGACTAGGGAATAGAGCAAACATGGTGGTGGTACTTGTAAATTATGCAGGATTATCCTACAGTGGAATGGAGGGAGTGCTCTGGCAACCCATGGAAGAGGTCACAAACAGTTTTTGCAGGCAGTCCCTATCTCAGTCTGGGCCTTAATCCTGTGGAGAAGGAAGAGCTGTCTCTCGTCTGGCGGTGGTTCTCATAGGTTCACATCCTGATGGTTGTGTTCCTGTGCTTAGCTGGTTTACAGCTACTGCGTTTAGCAGGTCTGTATGTGTCTGGCTGCTTCTGCAGGCATTTTGGTTAGGATTTGTCAGCGCCAGAGGTGGCGTTGAACACAAAATACCCAGGGGTGCCTTGGAGTGTGAAGTTAGTGGAAAACGTTATGTCAATGGGCCTGGTGATCTCTGGAACAAGAGGGAAGAGAAAATGGAAGAAAAATGCTTTTATTGAGGTCTGCTAGCTGAAGAAATAGCCAGAGGGCTGGGATAGTCTGAAAGCAAGGAAGTTCTTTGGGAGGGCTGGGAACTGGAGAAGGAAGAGCCCGAGTAGGTTTGATTTATAGGCAGTAAAGCTCTCAGTGTAGCTCATGAATCACAGCTTTTTCTATTTGCTATGACTTAGCAAAGCATGGTCTTGTATTCTGTCTACTCCTGTGTTTTATGTTAAACATGCAATTAAGAGGTAGACTAAAGGACCTGTGGACTCCCCAGAAGTAAGTTCTTGCAGGTCAAGTCTACAGAGGTTGAAACTCTAGCACGAAGTTTGGAAGCAAGAGCAGAGCAACACAGACTGAGGAGGACTGCAGCTCGTGCCTGGCTGATCTTCCAGCCAGGGTTGCCACAACACACTGAAGACTTCCTGGGGTCTGAGCTTAGCATTTAAACTGTACTGAGTTAAATAATCTTGATGGGAAAATGGGCTTAAATTCCATGGTTTGAAGTGCTGAAATCCAGGGATAGTAATAAAATAGGCAGCACCCAGAAGATGAAGGTAGTGTGACAGGGAGCTTGCAAGCAAGCCCAGAGCTCAGGGCCTGATTTCCAATTGCCCGTGCCCTGGATTTCATCAGGGTGCTGAATTGAGTCTCCTGGAGGTGGGCCAGGCTGCGCTAGCATCTCCTGAAGTCTGGGCCATGAAAGCTGGCAAGAAGCACAGTCCACAGCTTTGCAGTTATGGTACTGCACTGGGTGGTGGGAGACCTCAACCGACTGCTGCTGGCTCAGAGCTGGATATTGTCATGGGTGCTAGTGAAATACTGCCCAATATGATAGTTTATCCTGAGATAGTTAACAAAATCTGACTGTAAATATTACACTGATCCCCTTTGCCCTCTGAAGCAAGTGAGATGGAAGGGAGCAGGGGCGAGGGAGTGTCTGCAACCGCAGGGCAGCAGTGGATGTGCTCCCTGGATCTCCCAGACATGCGGTGAAGGTGGCAGGGGGCAATGTCCCCCTTGAGGTGAATGTCCCTCTCTGAACCCTGCAGAGGTATGTGGGTGCATGCAGCTTGGTTTGAGGGGCAGGGGCCAGGCATGCAGCCCCCACTGCTGCCTCCGCTGCATCCTCCTTGTGCGAGAGCTAGCAAAGGTGACTTCTCCTCCACATGCATGAGGAAGTGATGCTGGGGTCGCTGGGCCCTTCCCTGCAAATTAGGCTTATGGTTTTGCCAGAAATGACATCATTTGTTAGGCAGATCTCCTCATTAGGAAGCTTTCTAATCTCAGACATGAGCAACACAGAAACCTTCCCCACCCCCTGAGCACTGGGAAAGCTACGCTGCATTGCCAGTCTCTGCAGTACGCTTTGCTTATTTATCATTCATGGCATCATGTTTATTTTATGACAAATGAACTTAATCACGATTTTCACAGTAGAATACACAGGAAAATACCCACGATAACCATAGCTGCAGGTATAGAAAACCAAACTTAATTTAGAAAGGATACACAGGAGCAGTCTCAGCAGCTGAAGAATTGAATTAATTTAATAAAGACTCAGCTATATAAAATTCTTCATGCTGGAACAATAGCCCCATGAGATAATATGGTACTCAGATTCTGCATTCAACTTTTTTCTTGTATGCTGAATGCTGAAGCAAATAATTAACATTATTTGTTGCTGAAAAGTGCATTTGGGTGTTGGGAATATTTCCCCTCCCTCTCCTCTCCCCTGCAGTGTTGCATAGTGGAGGAGGGTAGGAACCGCAGATCATTTATTAATGCTCTGTTCCGTTGTGGTCTTAATCTCAAGCAGATGGGCCAGGATGCTCTGGCTAAAACTCTGGGCATGCCGACTTGCACAGAGCTTTCCATTTCAAGTACAGCAGTGCAGAGACTGGGCCAGGACACTGAGTGTAGTGGTCATCCAGAAATGTGATTCCAGGAATTTTAAAGGCTGAATTAATCACTTCAGCTTAGGAGAGAAAGGGGGGTGCATGTAGGTGTGCATGCACACATTTGGATGTGTTTTGGAGGATAGTTTGGTTTTGATTCTTTGATATGGTATTAGCAGTGTGATTGTGCTTGCCAGGAAAACTGGTGACTACTTGCTTGACCCTGGCAGTGCTGTATGCTTCCTATTGCTGCATCGTTTCTGATCCTTATCAGTACTTTTCTTCCTCTCATGACACCATAGAAGAAATTGTGATGGTTGAACCAGGATGAGTAATGCTTTAGATACTAACCTACTGTTATCAGTGTATTTTCATGCTACTCCAGCCAAATGACACAATGGTGTGGGCTGTCTGAACTGTGCCAAAACATATTTCTGTGTGTGGAAACATCATTAAAGAGTACCTAGCACTAAAGAAGGATTTAGGACAGAAAATAGAAGAAAATTCCCAGAGTGGCACCAGGCATCCTAGGCTCTTCATGAGATTTAGTGTCAGGGTGTGGAAAGTTTTCGTTAGGAGGCTAGAGACAGTAATTTGTTCAGTCTAGCAAAATGAAGGCTCCAAGGAAATGATTGCTTCCTATAAATATTTTCAAGGGGCAAAAGCCAATGCTGACAGAAGAACTAATGGATGTAGGTTGGTGATCAATATATTTAGGCTAGAAATTTAGGAGACTCCTAAACACCATAGCAGTCATGTCATGGAACAATTTTCTAATGGATGTAAGAGTCAAAAGTCAAATCGCTTTTTAAGATAGAGATTGTTGTCCTGAAAAAGGCTCTGTGACAGTGTTCACCATTGGGAAGGGGATGGCTCTTAGTGATCCAAACATTCCCCACTTAGAGCTTTACATTTTATTGAAAACTGGCTTCTTTGCCCATGAAGACTCCTTAAAATGTGTTGGAAATCCGGAGGCTGCCGTGTGACTGAGCAGCTTGGCTCCCAAAGTCTGACTCCTTTGATTAAAGGTTGTCACTGGAGATAAATAGGATGACCTTGTCTCATTTGATGACCCTAAAAAGCACAATCAAGAAGCAAGATCATGGTGGGGTTGGAGAGGGCAGGAGCTTACAGCGTATGACCTTGTACAGTGCAAGCCCTACCGCCTTGCGTGTCTGGGAGCCATTTACCCTGCTTCCATTATCCCCTTAACAAACTGCGATTCCTTCCAGCAATGTGGGTAATTCTGGTCTCCAGCCAAGTGGTGACAGGAAATAGGTTTATTTTTGACGGCTGAAGTGCTGGACAGCAAAAGGGACTGTCAGCCATTTCCAGGGCTGGCAGCAAGCCTCAAATCTGAGATATTCAGACTTTTTCTCTAGGTGTAGCAACAAGGCAGACTGTGTTTGAGAGTCTACAGTGGAGATCTCTCCCACATCTCAAATCCATAAGGGTTTTGTTGTTTCTGTGTTGCCCATGCTGTTCAGAGAAATACCATGGGAGAGGCTGATTTCCATCTGGACACTTGTGTATTGTCCACAATGATCCATTGAATTCACCAAGACACATTCCTCCAACCTCAAGCAGCATTTCTACACCTTCTATCTTCACAGTCTCTGCTGCTGAGCCACAGCCCTGCCTGGAGTTCAGCGGTGCTGCTGCTGCATTTCCACCCAGCTTCACCCTCCTGACACCTCCCTGCATCTCTGGCATGCTCCTCTGGCCATGGGACACAGCCCAGCTTGCTAACTTCATTAAAGCCATCTCTGCTGCAGTCAGGACCTCTGGCACTCCAATCCCATAGGCTTCAGGAATGGACCAGAACTGGGAAACCTACCAGTTTTTAAGCAAGAGTCTGTATTTTCTGAAAGAGCAGTGAAGAGATTTGGGAGCCCCTCATCAATTTAATAAGCATAAATAGTGCAGGCACTCAGACTCTGATATTACCAATACTTTCAGTGTCTGGACTCTCAGGAGGTTGCAGACCAACTGCTGTAAGAGGCAGTTGAGTAAAGTCAGATTGCAGATGGACAAGTCTTCTTTGGTTTTTCCACTTATGAAAGTGAAGCCTCCAGTGACATCTTATAAAATGTACCACTGTCCTACTTCATACACTTCTGGGTGAATAAGGCTGTATAAATTAGGCATTCAGTAAAATACAGCAACCAAAGGGAAGGGAAGTGTGAGTAAACGGATAATCAACAAATGGTTGTGTTGCCAAACCTTGTTTTAGCTCCTGTGTCTCAGCTCATGGTTGTCCCCAGCCACCTCTCAGGGAGGAGGATGGATGTGTTTCACAGCAGGTTGAATGTTTGCTATACTATGGTCACATTGCGTACGGCCTGGAGTTGGGGGCACAGGTAGAAATGCCTTTGTGTATCTCTGTATGTCATTACTCCATGCAGAGTCACTCTCCCAGTGTGGAGTCAGGCAAGCCTTGAGGCAGGGCTGTTATAGCAGCCTCAGGCAGCCCTAAGGGAAAGAAGCTGGAGAGAATCTTTCATCAGACTCAATCCCTGCTTTCCTTCTTGTCCTTCCCAAGAAAGGATCAGTGTCTTATACACACTTCTGGGTTCTTCCTCCTGTAACTGGATATTGACCTCAGCTGATGCTTGTAGTGAGGGGTAGAGCAGCTGTAATGTGCAGGGAACAGGACAAACCAGCTTATTTGACTGATTCAAGCACAGAGATAACACGGGGGGAGGGAAAGGCTTAGCCTTAAATCAGCACATTTCTGCCTTAAACCAATCCCCTCCCTGCCCAGCATTTCACACTGCAGCCAGGTTAGCCAGCAATACCCCAGCCCTGCTGATGAGGATGGCAGAACCACGGCACAGAGCATAGCAGCCTGCCCCCGCTGAACCCTCCAGCAGTGGGTCTGCTGCACTGGACGTGGAACAGAAACACCATCAGACTGGTGCAGGCTATCATTCAGCAGCCTGGTGCAGAGGGCATCGGTTGGCTGTGGTGCAAGAAGGAGCTGCCTTGGTCCAGGCAGCAGGACCTGCACAACAGCTCACATTGATCATGTTGCTGCTTTGACTTTATGTACATGTTGCTCCTCATGCTCTTTGCTGCTCCAGACTGGAAAACCTTCTTCCTTGCGGGAAGTCAGATAAAATCCCTGAGCCATGCAGGGCTTGCAACCAACACCACCATGTTCACTCCCAAACATCCTCTTCTTCAGGACTCTGTGTACATCTGAGAATAGCTCCTTGCCACAGCCTCCTCCACAGGAACAGTTATTTATTCATAGGCATTGGGTTTGCTCTGATAGTCTTTCTGAATTTATTCTAAAAAGAGATTCACCTTATGCCTGGGAAGTGCCTGACCCTTCTTCCAAACTAGAAGCAAGAAAAACTCTTAGTGTGTTTTTGTATATGGTTAAAAATAGTGTCCCAGAAAGGTATGATGGATAAACATGAATGGAGAAGTGCTGATCAAATCTAGTAACCTCCAGACTGTAATACTGACGGGTATGTTTGTCTGTCCTAGCACTTCTAAAATTTCTTCCCTCTCTCCTCGCCTATTTCATATTTCAGCATCTGCTTTCTTCCCTATGTTCTTGTCCTTTGATCCATTTAGTTTTTCTGCATCACTCTTCTTTCATTTAATTCTCACTTTTCTCTGCCTATTTCTCTCTCTCTCCATATCAGTGTCCTTTAGCCCCTCTGCTTTTCACCCTGCTTTTCTCTCTCTCAATATCTCTCCCTGTTCTTAGCACTGGCCTCCTTTCCCTGTTCTCCCTCTTATCTCTGCATCCTTTTTGCTTCCTTTCTCAGCTATTTCCTTCTCATCATCACAACCCAAAATCTGTTGGGGATGATCTGCCCATGTAGCTCCTGGGGCAGGCAGGTGCCAAAGATCTCTAGTGCAGTTTAGCCACCTGGTACAGTGATGGCCAAAACCTATGTGTCAGCTTAAAAGCTGATGAGAGCTAGCTGAAAGATGCAGAGACTGGTTGAACTGGACTGAGGGATGAAGCAGGTTGCATCAAGGTGACCACCCATGGTTATGATGGAAAAGCCCTTTCTGTTGTTTCCCTCAAAGACCAATCTAACCTTGGTCTGCAGTTTGGATGAGACCTACCCAGAGATACCTTGAGGCAGGTCCAGGCAGGAAATAGGGGCTCTCAGTCCCCAAACGTGGGAGCCTGACCTGGGTTGCCAGCACAGCCTTTGGCTTGAGAGCAGGGATGGCAGCCAAGGGAGGTGTTTCATTGCATCGCGGATGTGCACGCAGAAATATCTCACCAAAATGGTTGTTTACACTTGTCATCTTGGTCAAAAGCCAGCATAAAAATCCTTAAGCCTTTATCTGATGTATTTAAGTGGATGAAAACACTAAAAATGAGGAGTCTACCCATATGTTGTGAGTGCCTTACAGTGACAGACCTGAATGTTTATCCACATGAAGGTCCTTTCACACTACGGAACAGTGTTAAATGGCTTCAGGGTAAGTGGAAGTCGAGCTAGTAAGGGTATAAACAGCCTGTTGGAAATACTCTTCATGCAATCTCCCATCCTCAACTTCCCTTATCCCTGCTGTTTCCAGTTTTTAAAGGGGGAAAACATTGGTTATTGTCTTTGGGCTATTTCAGATCAGGCTGGGAGCTGCATGGACCTCAGAAGCCCTTTTTGTGTTACAACCTCATGGCTGATGTGGGCATCTCCTGGCTTCACAGACAGTAAGAGATGCAGCACCTGAGCCATGTGGTGCTTGGATAAGAAGACATCAAATGCTATTTTAAACTTCCTGAAATCCCTAATTTATTGTGGAAAGCCATTGCCTAATAAATTAGTTGTATTCAACTGCGGAAACCCAATTTTAATCTTGGAAGAGGAATTTAGTGGAAGAATGTAGTGACTTGTGTTTTAGAACAAGGTGCAGCCAGGTTCTTCTGCCATCCGGTCCCCTCTGTCCATCCTCAGCCCTGTACTGGATAAATTACATGTTTGCTACAAAATGTGCACTGTTCTAACGTTCAACATCAGAAAAAAAAGATGTTGATGGTTCATTTTAGTAAAAGGGAATTGTTCAGAAACTGCAGAATATAATCTTTGCAGAGTCATACCCTAAATTCTTGTGAACAATGGAGGGGAAAGGGGCTCAGATTTTCCTGGGCTAACAAAAAGACCTGTTGCCTGCCTTTAACTTAGAACATATTTTGTTCATTCACTTCTGG
The DNA here is from genome assembly GCA_027574665.1 of Rhynochetos jubatus. Classification (NCBI taxonomy): domain Eukaryota; kingdom Metazoa; phylum Chordata; class Aves; order Eurypygiformes; family Rhynochetidae; genus Rhynochetos; species Rhynochetos jubatus. The sequence continues at coordinate 138,740,698 of CM050648.1, read as the reverse complement.
AAAATGTGTAAGCAAGTTGCTGTGAAGAAGCAGCTTTAGACAGCAGCTGCTTTGAACAAACTGGGCCAGTTGGAAGTGGGGTACACATTGCTTTTTGGATTCCACAGCTCAGTGCTGCAACTGATAGAGCTGGGGAAAGATCAGGCTTGGCTAATCCACCACCCAGATCATCTGCTGTTGGGAGCTATGTGGAACAGAAAGCTGTGCAGGCGAAGATGGCTCTTACCCCTGCTGCACAACTCCTTCCAATGCATGGGATTTTGGGACAGTGATTTCTAATAATACTCAATAGGATGTTACTATAGCAACTATATGATGTGGTGAATAATTTCATGGGCTTAATTCCAAAACGCTGGGAGCTGAGATGGGTCAGAGAGTGATTTAGGACTGCCTGTAAACTTTGGTCGTGTGGGTGCGATGCTCTGATTTGACTTGGGAAGAAGTTAGGGAAGAAGATAAAAGATGCTTCTCTGACTCTGAAGGGAGGTGCAGACTGTTAGGTGCAGCTGAGGTGGGGTAAGGAAAATGAAGGCCACCCTGCAGCATCCCCCTGCATGCACCATGCTGTGTGTGCTTCCGTGAGACCCTGATGCACAGCAATTCCCTTTGATATTTTAAGTTTGCTGTAAACCAGATCTGACATTTAGCTTCAGGTCAAATTAAATTGATTTGACCTGGAATGATTTTTATTGGTTTGTTTTTGTGTTTCACTTAAAAAAAATAATTGGGAAAAAAAAAAATCTGTTACAGCTCAGTTCCAAGCAGAATTACTTCCCTTTAATTTTCTCTTGCCAAACTGAAGAGTCTCTTATTTGCTCAGTTTTCATCTGAAGTGCTAATATACAAGGGGAAAAATTGGGCTATTAACAGTGATGCCAGAAAAAGACATCTGGAACCCTGTCCGAGGGCAGAGATGGAGCTCATTCCCTGCTAAGGCCCATCCAGATGTGCTCTAACGGGGAGATGGTATATGGGCACACCCTGTGCCCCTTATTCCACTCCTCTGCCCTTTCCCATCAAGAAATACATCTTGACATGTAGCCTAATTTTGTATCTTAACTTGAAGACATTGCTCTTTTCCCTTCCATCCTCTAAGACTGTGACTAATTCCCTCCCTTCACTGGTACCTTGAGAGTATTTATAGACTGTGATCCTGTTCTCCCCCTCCCTTTCCCCTTCCGTACAATATACATTTATCTCTGTTATTCCCTCTTCCCAGGTGTCTTGCCCTCCAGTGGTTATGCCCCCAGCATCTTCTACAGCTTTTCTCCATCTTTCTGTGCTTTTCCTAAACAAAGAAGACAAACCAAAAAATACCTGGCTCCTGATTCATTTGTGCCAGAGGACAAGCCACAGATAAATGGTGGGAGCCTCTTCTCCCTGTTCTGCCCGTTCCTGTGTGGGACCTTCTTTGTTTTACATTGCAGGGTTAGTCCATGAGCTCCAATTTCTTTTGTTCTCTGTGAGCTGCCTCTTGCCTCCTCCAGTGTCCTGCCTGGGTACTTAGTCATGCTTATTCTGCAGCACTTCATACACCCTTGCACCCTTGCTTCTGCCCAAGGGAAACATGCTGCATCCCTGAGCGTGGTGTCATCTGCTGACGCCCTGGCTGAGGTTTTTAATACAATGAATGATTAGCCAATGTCTGATACTGCTTGTGAAGAACTCACTCCAGGATATATTAGTGTCTTAATTCCCTTGTTATCACTTTGTCCATTTAACTGATTTCCTGTGCATGGTCTGAGTTCATTACCAGCATGGACTGAATACCAAAAATGCGAGAGAAAGTGAAGTTTTCCTCACTCAGTGCTTTTTCTTTGCTTCCTAACACCAAGATTATAGCCAAGAAGGCTATTAGGTGGGGTGTTTGGTTTTTTGTTTGTTTGTTTGTTTTTAAGCACAACCTGATGCTTAATCTTAGCTAGTAGCCATGCTCCTCCAAATGTCCTCTGGCACTTACTGTAGTAGACTCTCAAAATGGGCTTTTCCCAGAGGACATAGTGCTTCACTTGCCCTGCAGTTTTATGGATGTCCCCTTCTGCCTTTGAAAACACTGCAGAAAAACTGCTTGCCATATTTGTTTTTAATCTTTAGACATGTTTATCATCTGGCACAAACCTGTAGGTGAATCAGCAGTAGCTGCAGAGATGTCCTGTCCAGAACTTGATCTAAAGTTGCTTTCTTCTCAGATGAAAAACTCTACCTGGTGTATCTGCTGGGATGAAAAGGTCCTTGTTTGTGATCATAGCTGCAAGTCTGACTGTTGTGTAGCTGTTTTCCAGAAGTAGCTCACGCTAGAGCCTGAAGCAGGAAACCTGCTCTGGAGGTCATGTATTTATCTTGTTTCCCCAAGCAGGAACACCTCTACTGGTAGTATTCAAGAGTTACTTGTGTAACTACTCTTAAAAACCTTCAGTATTTAGGATTTGAAACCTACCTGGGCTGAATAGGGAACTTGCAGTGCTTTCTGCATCTTCTAAGGTCACGGTGGCAGCAGAGTCAGAGATTTTCAGGTTTGGAATCTTGGATGTTTCACAGAGAGAAGGGACATTCTTTGGAGGAAAAGAGAGTTCCCTGTGATTGAAAAGCTAAGTTTTCATTGCAGCTTTTAACAGAGATCTTCCAGCACATGTGGGTGAGGTCTGCAATAACCATTCTGCAAGAACTGCTTTCAGCAGCACCGTCGGCACATGGGTGGGAGCTCAGGCAGAAGAGGAGGGTGAGGGCAGAGCTCTCTTCTCTGGCCTTTCACTGCACCTGCCAGTTACCTGGCAGCTGACCCTTCCTGTATGGCAGAGACTCTGGGAAAGCTGCATGAGGCATCATGATCTGAGTAATGCTCCTCAGTTTTTTCACTTGCGAAGCCAAACGCCAGGCTGTGCTGCTGAACGCAGGGAGAAGTGCCTGTCAGAGAGGTTGGTCCTGGCGCTGCTGTCAAGCTGCTGAACCCCTCCTGTTTTAATAACATAGTAATTCCAGCAAATGGTTGGTTTGAATCAAGGTTTCTCTGCCACAACCTCAAAAACTTTCAGTAGTGCAGCCTCTGCTGTCTTTAAATCTGCAGAAGACTGTGATTTAGCCACCAACTCTGACCGCAGGGAGCTGGGTCCCCATTGCAAAGAGCAGAGGCATGACTTTGCCTTGGCTTTCCTCTGCTCTTCCAGGAAAGCAGTGTTCAGCAGCTGCCTGCCCTCGAGCAAAGCAGTTGCCCCTATCCCCACCCTGCTGGCTGCAGGACAGAAGAGGTCCAGAGCCAAAGATACCCATGTCCTAGGTTTCCTTATCCCAGGGAACAGCGGGTGAGTGTGCAGTGCTGCCCATGGGGCTGCCTGCATGGTGTGCACATATAGAGGGGAGACGAGCTGCTCCTTTCCCCCCAGCTTGGGGGGATCCAGCAGTGAGGAGCTCATGGATAACATCCAAGGGGGCTGTGAAAGATGCCCAAACACAAGCCAGCCTGTTGGCCAGGCCCCAGCTCACCACAGAGGTCCCGCATCACCCTTGCAAGCCTTTGGGCTTTGCAAATGAAAAGAGTTGGAGAGCTGCTGAGGAAGGAAGGAGCAGGAGCTTCTCCCAGGCTTTCAGGGAGAGGGACAGTCAAACTAACCTGTGTTCCTTGAAATCTTAATTATGCCTCTGTTCGAAGTACAGACTTCAAACTTGCTGGCTGGTCTCCTGGGTGTGTGAATATTGTTGGTGTCATAGTCACAATCAGGAGATGGAGGGGCTTGCAGGTGTATTGGTTCTTCGCTGAAGTAGAGTGGGGGGTGGGATAAGTCTCTAAAAATGTCCTTCAGGGAAGTGAGATGTCTGGAGAGGATTTTTTTCTGCCTCTGCTTGGAGTAAACTCATCTTTTACAGGAGAAGAGACATAGTAGCAGGTAAATAAAGCAAAGACCTTGAAGACAAGGACATTTATAGCATTAGTTACAGCACATATGGCCTGAGCCTCCTTAAGAAGAAGCTGGAGCCAGCAGGTAGATGCTGATTTATGACTGCAGTGGCTCTGCCCCACATTCTGCACTACTTTGAGAGGTTTAACTTTTAATACACTTTTGAAAACTTTTTGATTGACTTTCAGATACACCCTTGGTGCCCCCACCTTCTAGAAACAGAGCAATCATTTAATATGCAAAGAAACCACATTAGTGCTCGGGTCAGAGCCTGCTGCCTCATCTGCCTCAGCAGAACCTTCAGGTTTCTCTCTCTCTCTTTTTCAATTCTTTTTTCTGATGCTGCTCATATTTCCTCCCTCCTCCTGGATTCTGGATCCTACTCAATGCTATGCAGTGTCTTTTCTCCTAATGTTTCTATTGCTGCCAATAAAGGGAGTCACCAGGAGTCAGCATACGCTGGTCCTCTGGACTTTCTGGTCCAGGTCATGTTGCGATGGGAAAACCTTGGGGGAAAGGAGAGTTGACGGTGATTTTTGAGCTGTCTCTTTGCCTGTGTCAGCCTCATTCTGCTGTATTCTCTCTGACCTAGATTTCCCTGCGGTCCCTTGGGCATTAGATTTGATCCTGATTTGTGGCCACTATTGCCTCGTCTTCAGACTATTTGTTGGCTCCCAGGGCCTTGTACTTCCTTCCCTGGTGACAGTTTTATACAGGTGTAACTCTAGTGCCTTTGGTGGAGTCGTTCCTGATTTACCCCAGCCTCTCGGTGCCTGACAGCTGTTTTTCTCCTTGAATTACGGTGCCTGACAAATCGCTGTCGGCGTTACGCATTGTCACAAAATGAATTTTCCTCTCAAGAGCCCTCAGTGACTTCAACTGAACTTCGTTGCAATTGTCGCTCTGTCTCCCTGGAAGATTCATGCTGCTGGGGTGGCTTTGACTTTGGGAGATGGGGAGCCAAACCCAAGTGCAAAGCAACCCTCTTCCCTTTTTTCTTATTTTTTTAATAGCTGCATTTCCATGAGATGTTGTGGTCAGGTATGAGTGGCACAGAGAAAACTCAGCAGTCCCTCTAGATGTGTATCAAACTCATACTCCAAGACCCATATTACAGCAGAAGCCCTTCTCCAACACTCGCTTTTACCTCCCTGCTGCTGAGTGCTCTCTCCCTGGGTGTAGAAGAGCCTGAAGCTGTAGGGCAATGATTTCTGTCCTGAGTTTATTGCAGCATCAAAAGCAGCTGACATCAGCATTTCCCTCTTTTCCAAGCTGAGTTTGGATCTGCAGCCGCTTGGCCTACAACAATTGTGTGAAGCTGAATTTATAAGTAACTGGGACTCAGAAAAGGTGGGGTTGGATGTGCAGGAGGTGCCTGTGGCAGAGCCCTGGGATAAAGGCTGGACAGGGGAAGGGGAGGTTTTTGCAGTCAGTATTGAAAGACAACCTGATCTGAGTTTGGAGAGTGACCCAACCGTTTTGTAGCAGTCTGGGGCTAAAAACAGTGAATAAGTGAAGTTCCTAAGTCATGCTTGAAATAGAATTTAGGTATTTTAGAACTTAAAGACAAATGATAGCCAAATGCATCCAGGGTTTGTGAGATGCTTTAGTGTCTAGTGCTCTAAAGAGAGTTGGGCCCTGTTTCAAGTCATTGAAATGCGTGATTTAGGTGCTAATTTACTTAGTGCTTGTAGTATTTTTATTGTGAGACTCAGTGGAGTTTGATCATTCTAGGGAAAAATGTGGCTACGGTGAAATAAGAATGAATTATTCTCAAAAGCACAGTTTAATTATCCTTAGCAAAGTGCATTTGATAGCATTTTAGGCAGTACCTTAGTATTGCTGAACCCTACTGATGAGTCATGTTACCCCTGATGATACTATCACAGGAGTGAAAATCAGCTTTTTTCCTGAGCCAGATTTCTGTTACAATTACTGAATGATATTTGTGCCCGTTTCTGATAATTATGAAGATCTGCTGCAGCTAAGCTTCTAGCAGGAGCATTTGCAACTTTATGCATGTCTTAAACCATTCTTGCGCTCCTCTCAAGGCACTTTTTTTGGTGTTCATGATTTTTCATGCTGTTTGGAGTACTGGGGTGGCTGTCACGGACCTTGTACTGGGGTTTTACTGCCAGGTCACACTGAAGCTTTCTGAGACCATTTAATGAAGCAGAAAGCCTGGGGGGGCATGTCAGGGTGGGAACTGTTGAATCGTTTACTATGGGTTCAATTTGCCTGCCAGCTGGCTGGCTTTGGGGAACCTGCTGAGCATCCCCTGTCAGATCTGTGAGCTCTGTGGATGTCCATGGGAGCTGAGGATATTCAACATTACCAACCCAAGCCCTGCTCCTCTCTTTGACTCGGTTTTGTCTGAGGTGTGCCACGACACCCACAAATCCTATTCATCAGCAGCAGAACAGTGGTTCCTTGTACCTTTTCAGAGCAGCACTGGCAAGGAGATGATAGTTGTTGTGGTGCAGATTCCACGACGGAAAAAAGATGCTGTTAACAGCCTGCTGGGATGACAGTGCCGGCAGCGCAGTGCATCCTGTGTTCCTCAGAGTGGATCTGTTTTAATCTTACTAAAAGCTCATCAGTGTTTCCTACGCATCTCTCCTGTAGACGGGGCTGTAGCACTTAGCAGCTGAGCCAGGGCCTGATTTGTGTGTACATGGTATTCAGAAGAAACCTGAAGTCAGCTGGGACAATGGAAGAAGCCCCCAGGCAGGGTCTTGGGAAGCCACATGGAAAGACCATGCTTCTGTGTAACACAATGGTGACCTGACACCAGGCGCTGGGGATGGTGTCTCAACCAGGCAGCCTCCAAACTGGTGCTCCCCAAAGTGTTAGGGCCTCCAGGCATTGGATCCTGAAGGCAATTTGTCCCCCTCTCCAGCCTCTGTGCTTACTAGGAAGTGGTGAGTTGCTAAAGGATGCTCATGTCAGCAGCCAAGGTTTTTTGAGGGCTGGGATCCCACCTGACCCCCACCCTCCATATATTTAGCACATGGAGGGCCAAAATGGAGGAACTCTGGAGGTGAAAGCTGCAATGCATGCTTACACTAGACAGCTAAAGCACTGGGGCTGGAGGCTGTAGTAACTCATATCCTCTGCAAATTGACCTGGGGGACGGGTTTTACGTGCATTAAAGCATATCATTAATTTGTTTGTGTTTAGGACTTGCTTTCCATGTCGGGCAGGGTGAATCAGAAGTCACTCCAGTGACGTCAATGGAGTAACTGGACTGTAAAGAGAATTAAGCCTCATTTTCCCACCCTGTCCTTTTGCCCTCCTACCTGTGCAGGAGACAGCACCTGCCTCTCTGCATGGTATTGTTTCCTCTGGCTGCTGCAGGATCTCGAGGGGAAGGATGAATAACTTGTGCAGCTGATGCACTGACTCACTCCTGTCCCCAGGAGCTAAGGCGCTGAGCTGTCAGCTGCTCTGAGACAGCGGGAAGCAGCCTACTTGCAACTTTGAGTTTCCCCAACATGTTCAGGACCCATGCAGAGAAGGAGGGGAAAATAATAATAGAATGAAAGCATGTATCCTTCTGATACATCCAGTTTTCTTGTAGCATGTATTGTTCCAATGAATCCCAAAATGAATTCCAGAGTATGGCCATTCATGTCTGCAAACGCTGAGACTTGTATCTTTCCAACAGTCAGGATCAGGAGAGTTCTGGAGGAAAAGAAGTTGCTAACCTGTGAAGTGGGTTTGCAAATCCTGAGCTAAAACAAAGAGCACCATCTCCTGGCAGCTGGGAATAGCTGGCACTGCTGCCAGGGATGCACGCCTAGCACAGTTCTCTCGCAAGCAGCTTGCTGCTCCCTGCATCTAACCTGTAGCATCTGGAGGTAGGATAGCACAGGGATGACAGCTGGAGCTGGCTATCCAGAAACGCTAATTCAGGGGATACTGATAGCTGATCTAGTTGTGGTATCCACAGCGCGTGATGCCTGCACTTGGCATGGCATGAGGGGTCTCAGATGTTTGGGTTTCAAGCTCAACTTGAGTTGACATAAAAATCCTCAAGTTCTTTGGAGGTTTAAATGGATATTGAAGCATCTTGGGTTAGAAAATTCATGCAGAAGGGTCTTAAAAAATTGGGAGTGTGGCTCCCAACAGGTACACTATCCCGGGGCGTTACTTTGAAGTATTGTATAGTTTGGCATGGGGCTTAGAGATGCCTCTGCCACTTGTGCAAGCTGCTCTTGTCACTGCTGGGAGTGGTGCTAGGAAAGGACATTTGGAAATCTGTGGAGCTTTTCTGAGGTTTGAGGATGGACTTGAAATCAAGCAATGAAGAAGAAACAGCTTGGTCTGGAACTAAGATGACAGGGTGTGCTTTGAATTTGGAGATAGACTTGGGACTGCTGGTCCATCTGGGTACAGTAAAGAAATGTGGACCAGTGATAAAACACGGAACATCTGTATAAAGTTTTATAAGACCACAGATAAGAACATAGGCAATATAATGTGAGTTTTAGAAAGGAAGGTAACTGAGTTGGAAAACTAAAACCAATGTGACATTATGTATCAGGGTCCAAAGAATAGAAAAATGTCCTTCCATTTTTTCTCCTTTCTAAGGGATATGTTAGGAATAAAAAGAAGCCAAGGTTGAGCACAGGCTTGCTGCTAGTGGCTGATGACAGAGTTGTAAATTTGGTACAGAAAAGACAGGACTGTTTCATAGCTACTTTTGTTGTGTATTTGGAAGAAAGCAGGAAGCTGCATCTATCTGATGACCATGGATAAATGGTAAAAATGAAGGAGAGGCTGGAGTCTAAGCTGCTGATGTGAGGCTGGGAATCACTGTCTGTGCTGGTCATCAGAGAGGACCCCAAGTTGTGGTTTGATCTCCAGATAGAGATGTTTAAGTGGTTGCAAACTCTGGGCAATGGGACTCTTCTGCATCACTGTCAGGTGCAATGGGAAACCATGATGGCTCCTTGGATTTGGACAGTCAGCCTTGGTATGAAATCAGCCTTTTGAGGGGAGAGGGTAATTATGAAATAAAAGGCTTGGCAAAGCACTCAACTCCTTAAGCCTTTAAGACAATATAGGGTATCTTTTTAAGAGCCAACCTTATTGAGTGCTGAAGGGTAGCCACTGCATATCCCTGAGTTCTGCAGAGCCTTGAGGGGTCCTGTATCAGAGCAAAGTCGCTGTGCTGGAAAATCCTTGTTGCTTAGTTTTGGCCTCTGTTATCTGATATCTCTGAAATCTCTAAAGGGTACTGGGACTGGGAATGACGTGTCCTTTGAGACCTGCTAGCATCATTTGGGTCCAGTCAAACAAGAGTGGTCCCCTCTTTATGGGACTTTACTTGATATTATCTCTAGTCCATAAATTACCAAAGGCCGGGGTCTGTCCAGGCAGGATAAGGTGCACCCTGTTCCCAGGAAGCTGTGATCTGCATGGACATGAGAAAGAGCTGGGGAGACCCAGCCTTGCAGTGCTGGGGTAGCTGGTTAACGGTTCCTGAGGCTCGATATCCAAACCAAAATCCAGAGCCAACTATTTAAAAGACTTACAGGAATTTGCTGGAAGCAGCTTGCTCACACTATTCTGCTTTTGTCTGAAAAGGTCACTGAAACCTTGATTCCTCCAGTTGCAACCAAAGATCCTTCCTCGTCTCAATGCAGATCCAGGCTGTAAAAATAGCATCATCTAATTAAAGATAGTTCCTCCTCTCCTCTTCTGAAAAATTGATAATTCTGACCAAGTCACTGACAATAAATACTGAGCCTTGTGTTGCAGGGCTGCCAGCTGTTCTGCAGAACTGAAATTCATGTCCTTCTGTGTCAGTCTGTCTGTGCCCTTGAAGGTCACCAGAGTTATATGTGACGACTAAGAAAGGCAAATTAATGTGGAAACTGGTTATTTTATTGAGAACTGAACACAATATTCTTGAGTGATCAATTTGAAGAAGACTGAGCATACTCTGATTGGGGAACAAAAATAGGTTTTATTTAAATTACCTCTTTTTCTTGTCTATGCTCCTCAGCTAACCATTTGTTTCCTCTCCCAGTGTGCTGCAGCAGTTCAGCTTGCATTGATCCAAACTGGAGATCAGCTGCCTTTCTTAAATTAAGAGCTACTCTATGTGCAACCAATGATTGCTAAATTATTTCCTGTGTCAATTGCTAAATAGCTCTAAGTGCAACGCTGTAGGAGAGGATTTCTGGAACATTGACTTATTCTGAGGAAACAAAACAGTCCTTTTCAAATTTTTTTTCTTTACGGTTGAGGGAAACACGTGTAACTTGTTGAGCATCTCCGCTGTGCTCGAAATGATTAAATCAGACCCATTACTTCTTAACTGGTCACAGGAAGTGAAATTATTTCCCAAGGGCTCCTATTACAAGAAAGCATGACTGCTGCTCTCAGGTGCTGAATAGCTTTGCTTTACCTAAATTGGCAGGCAAGTTTTTGGGCACATTTGAGGGAAATCCAGATTGAAAAAAACAACTCTTTGTAACAAGGGAAAATTCAGTCCTGATACTGTCATCCGTTACCAATACTATTCAAGGCTTCTCCTTCCCACGGATATTGAACTAAATAAACTTAAAGTCAGAGAGGGCATTGCTTAATCACCAGGCTCTAAATACACTATTCTTCAGCAAAAACCTGCTCAGCTATTACAGGTTTCCATGTCTTTAATAGCCAGCCTAATAGCTGATAGATTCACACTTCCTAAACAAGAGGCAGTTTTACCGATGGCTTTAAATCATTCCCTGTGGAAATAGAGAGTTGCATTAAATCCTAGTAATTAGGCAATTTCAGCTGTCTTCAGTGCTTTTGACTCTGCAGTTGCCTTGAGAGTTGTGATCCCTCTATGCCCTGCTAATGTGAACCCTCTCTCTACTCACACACGTGCATGGACCTGCTCACACACCCTTTAACACTGTCTTCGCCCTGAACACCATTAAGAAACATATTTTGTGGTTTCACCATTATTTACAAAACCACTGCAGGGAAAAAAACCCCACATTTTTGATCAACAGTGGGCCCATTTTAAAGCAACTCTTGTGTTAACATCTGCTACAGCATGGGTTTTGTGCTATTTGAAAATGTGATGTTTCTTTCAATGACTATTTCAGGGTTATTTTTTCTTTCTGCTGATGAACAACAAAGAATAGGATGATATTTTCCCAGGCTCTCTATCACAGTGGCTATCCTGCGAGCTCTCTTGGCTGGCCATAACTCCTGCTACGAAGCACCTGACACAAATGCATTAGAAACCCTTTCACTGCTCTATTGATCAGCGTTACTAAGTGCTGCAAATGCATGTGCATCTGGCTCATGTAGACTGTGGACAAAGCAGAAATGAAAGCTGCAAACAGCATTCATAAACATTGGTTTGAAGGCGACTTCAATCTCCCCTCTTTACTAGCATTCGTGGGATATTTGTAGAAATGGATTTTTGTTCACTGATGGTGTTGTGATGGTGCATTTCTCAGGAGCACCCGGAGCAGAAAGTGATGCGCAGCCATCTTGAGCCTATCCAAAGCACTCAGAATCAACGGGATTTTTCCAGTGAGTTCGGTGGACTTTGGATCAGGCCCAGTAGGCACTGAGGAAGCATCTAATGAAAGAGCAGCCCTGCAACCCCATGATTTAGACAGCCACTCACCCAGCACAAATAGTAAATTACAAACAGCAGATACTGGCAGCAACAGGCACGAATAGCCTGGAGTCAGCAATTCACAGCCTGAAATATGTTGGCATAAACAATACATCAGATAATTCCAGCTAACCAACACATTTGTGAAAATCCAAGCCTGTTTATGGATAATTTTCAAAAAGGCAAGTTCAGCAAGAAAAATATTTGCAAGAAAAAGAACTTGTCCCTTTTTGCTTACTGATCATTTAGAAATGTGGTTTGGGTATGAGCTGTCCGTGTGAGGCACTGGATGACCTCAGGTGGGACCTGATGTGGGTGCTGGGCAGCCCAGCTTAGCCCTTACTCTGCTTTCACTGTGGTTTTCTGCTTAGGCTCTGTTCTCATGTAGCTTTGCTGAGGAGACTGAGCCATTTGGAGCAGTGAGGATGAGAGCTGCCTGCAGCAAGCTGCAAAAGGATCTTGCGGCCCCAGGTGAGCTGACAGGAAAACAGAAGATGAAATTTAGAGTAGGTAAATATAAACTTACATAGAGAGGAAAAAAGTGGCCCAAATTCACAAGCATAGGAAAGCTCTCTGCAGTGACCCTCGCCGTTCTGAAACAAGATCTTGGCTTGATCATCAATATTTCCATGAAAAGTTCAATGCAGTAACAGGGAGAAGAGCAAACTGAAGGCTGGCAAGGAATGGCTGGGAATGTGATGCTAATTTTTCACCTGCTAGCTAGAGCACCCCTTGGTCTGTGCTCTCACATGACAATGGCAGCTGCCATGGGTCCCAGGCCATGTGCTCTTGGGGTGTGGGGATGGAGCCGCTGTCAGCATCATGCGTGCAGTAACAGATTAGCGGTGAGGGCTGGCAGAGGACCAACAGCACCCACAGTCAGTGAGGATGGACACACAGGAGCAAGTAGTATAGGCTGAAAAGCAAGATGGGAAACTTTTCGGTTCCTTTTTCCATATGCTACCAGGTTTCCTTTTTTACAAAGAGGAGCATGCTGTTCCTACCCTAAAGGTGGGACAGATAAGAGAAGTTGCTTCCAAGTCATCACAGCAACTGAGCGATGCAGAAATATGGTGAGGGAAATGGTCATTCTGCCTTTGTGCGGGGCTTGGGTTGTGCACGTCTACTCCAGCAAGGTTGTGCAGTAAAATAAAGCCTTCAGCTACACGCTGATAGTCCGGGGCGGGGGGGGGGGGGGGGGAGGGAAATTGCTTCAGGACTCACTAAGTGAGCTGCATGTGCCTAATGCGTGGAGGGCTGCGGGAAAAAATAGTTGCGATGGTGGTATTATTATGTATGTGGAAGGAGAAAGAAAATAACCAAATGCCGGTAGCTTAGGAGTTTTCACGCGGATGTTTCCCAGCTTCCAGCTTTGCAGCTGCAGCAACGTCCCTCTAAGATTACTGCTAAGTTTGCATTGTGCGTGGTAGCCCAGGACACGGCACGTGTGGAGCAGGTCAGGCGCTCTGCATCCCTTGCAGGGGGATGAGCAGGGGTTGGAGAAAGCCGGCCAGGCTCTGCGAAGCAGTGTGCATCAGCGCACAAGCGGTTAACAGGCTACCTCCCCCCTGTAGGCACCAGCTCCTACAGGCATTAGCTTTGTTCTTCTTCATCCCCCTTCCCTCAGCCCCTATAAAACGTGTCTCCCCACCTCCTACCTCCCTCATGGGGATCTCGCTGTTCCTGTCATCGAGCTGTGCTTTGTATTAATGCTGCAGATAGAGTGGCCATTGTTTGTAATTTAATTAGCGTCATCCCCAGGAACTGGAAGCATGACAGGGGGAATTAGAGGCGGTGTATGAAAATGATGCATGGGTGTGGGTAGAGGTTTAACCACTTTCATGCCGGCATGCTTTGTAGATGATGCACAGAGGCATGTGAAAATCACTAAATGTGGATGGTTAGTCTTGGCACCAGTGTTTCACAAGTTTCGGGCGGCTACTCTTAAAAGAGAAAATGAAATCTAAAGCTCCCTACCAACTTTCCATCTCAATTTCTATCCAGCGCAATTTTTTTCTAAATGAAAAGTTTCCTCAGCGTGAAACTCCTCCATTTCTCTGTACTAAAAAGAAATAAATCTTTTTGCTCAGGATTGTTTTTCTAATGGACATGAGGGTTTTTTAAAAGATATTGGATGGTGAGCCTCTGAGTCAGGCTGTGAGGGAGGTTATGGGATTGCCATCACTGGAGTTTTATATGCACAGGCTGGGCACATATTGGCCAGGAACTCTTAGCAGCTATCAGGATGGTTATAGCTATTTTAAGATACAACAGCAGCTGGAAGCCCCATCTGCCAGATGTGCCACTATGTTGCCCAAAGGTATGGTAAGAGGCAGTCCCAAAGAGCTTGCAAGCAAGGCCAAGCCTGGTGCACAACCCAAATCTAAAATGAGTGGGGAGTGAGTACAGCTTTGTAGAAAGGTTGATGCAGGCAGGCACTTCTCACTGAGCGTCGTTTTTGTGTCCTTACTTCAGGTGTCACAGCCTCATCCCACCTCTTTGACTATGGCTCCACTGCCAATGGGGGCGACAGCTCCTTCTACACCTCTCTGATCTCGGACGTCCACTACACCACCCCACGGGACTCCACCTATTTCACAGGCATTTATCAGCAGGAAAACAGCCCCATTCCCTGTTCGGGCAGCACAGAGGGGTTTAACACGCTGGGGCATCCTGTTCAAGATGCGACTGGGTTTGAGTCCCGTGGCTTGTTTAGCTCAGATTCAGGAATAGAGATGACTCCTGCAGAGTCTACTGAAGTCGATAAAAGCTTAGCAGATCCCATGAAAGTAGAAGCTTATAAATACATGGACATAAGTAGATCAGAAGAAATAAAATACCAAGAAAAACATGACCCTGACTCAGAAGATGAGAGCCCAAGCTTTATTGACAAGTACCGGGGAATACCCACCAGGTCCAGCCACACAGCTGAAACTCAGTGGACAGCTTCGGAGAGCATGAAGGCAGCCAAAGAGCAAGACCCACTTGAAGACACAAAATCTCGAGATCAGCACAGTGCCTCTGTGGTTACAGCCCCTGTCAAAATCACGCTCACTGAAATAGAAAGCGCTGGGGAATCTGCCAGCAAAGAGTCAAGCCCAACTCATCCGGACACTGGCCTGAAGCCAAGCCATGAGGTGGTACCAACGGTGACAGTGTCAGAGCCAGAAGATGACAGCCCAGGGTCTGTCACACCGCCGTCCTCTGGCACAGGTAATGCTGGTGCGTGGCACCATTTTTTTTGGTATTCAGAAGGTGTTTGTAATTGTAGCCCCATGTGTTGGAGAATTACCATGGCTTTGTGGGGTGGGTCTGAGGTGTTCAAGCAGACCTGAAAGGGTCTCCATGGCTGAAGGTGTTTCTGCTCTTCTTGGGCACCACTTTGCACTGCTGAACTGCAGGGGGATATGGTCCATGCTGCCCATCACTGCTCAGGATGGGCTGCCCTTTCCATATGAAGAGAGGGGAGGACAGGGCTGGGGATACACAGAAATAAGTTGCTGAGAGCCGCTCAGGACCACAGCTGGTGTCAGATCCAGGTTTTCTGAGCCCAGTCCCCACAGGGACTGCCCCTGAGCCCAAGCTGTGAGCTAGTGGATGTCACTAGGAGAATTGTCAGCCAGGCGATGCTTTGGGCTGGATCTCAGTGATTTGGGTGTGTCTTGGTCACCCTGGCTTGCCACCCTCCCCAGAGGAACTGAGGTATGTGGGACCAGAGTGCTGCAAATGTCTGGGTTAATTTTTAGCAATTTTAATGTCTGTTTTAACACCTTTCTGCTCTCGCAGAGAATAAGGTTAAATTGTTAAAAGTAAGTGTTGTTTTCAAGGGAAAGTGCTGCTTTCAGAAATGCTGTCAACTCATTTACAAAGGGGACTGGAGGGGAAAAAGGGCCACTCTCCTTTAAAGACTCCTGATTTCTTTTGGGGGGCACCAAAATCCCATGTTCATACATTTTCTTATTGTCTGATTACTGCAGTAGTACATATTTATTCCTCATTTCCCCTCTAATGCACTGCTAAAATACGAAGTCTGTATTAGTGTTTTAAAAAGGAATAAAGTTCTGTGACAGGAAACAGACTTTTCAGACTTGAAATTAAATTTCAATGTCCTGGATCAAAACACTTTGAACACCCCCAAGCTGAAATTTCCATTGGTTTGATGGCATCTAGAACCATTAAAAATCAACTGGAATTTCCCTAAAATGGCAGTCTGGGATTTCCACCCACACTAATACCTATGCTTAGGGAAATACCCTGCTTCCTACCCAAAACCAAGTGTGTATTTTTGCACTTTCACACACACAAAAAAGAGATAGGCTCCACCATAGATGCGAATTTATCCTGCCTGCCTCGGCCAGAAACTTCAGATAATAAATAAAGTCCCATTTTTCTTCTTTAACTGGGTGACATCACATGCTACTTCTGAGATGTGCTGCTTTTTATCCATTTACACTTTTTGCACTACAAGTTAATGAAGAACTTTAGGCAATAATTGTTCTTTATTGAGTCCTTGGCAACTGTTCAAGGCTGCCTTCATGGCACTTGATAACAGTATCCCATCAAAACGGGTGAATGGTGTGTGGCTGAGCCTCACAGCTGCCGCCTTACTGGGAGGCACTGGTGTGGCCGGCATAACTGCTGGCATGGAACTGTTCCTCTCCATGGGTAAAGCTGATCCCAGCAGTGCCCAGACAGCCCTGGGAGGTCCCACTGCCTTGCATGGGGGCTCTGGAAAGCCAGAAGCACTGCTTATCTGTTGCGCTAAGGAAAGAAGCAGGCATCTTCCCTTAGGGGCTACCTCCACAGGGTGCTTTCTCTGGATTTCCCCCCTTTCCTGCAGCCAGGGACACACTGCGCCCAGGCTCCGAGTCCATAAGCAAGGAAGAAACATAAAACCTGCCCTCGCTATTTCTACCCAGTGACCCAGCAAAGTCGTTGCTCCTAGATACCCCTCAAGCATCCTGGCGAAGCCTCCAGTTCCCCCCTGCTTGGATCAGGACTTTTGAAAACGGTTTGCTTTTAATTACTGGCCATCATCTTTCTGGGGAAGGAAGATGTGGTCTGTTTGTACGCTGCGCTGGCGCTGAAAGGTGATGGGTATTTATATGCCTCCCCTTGACAACGGTAAATATGACACCCCGCTGCTGGCCAAAAAGGCCTTTTTTGTTTGCAAGGTAAATGCTGTGGCTGAGAGTTACAAACTGCCAGCGCGGGCAGGAGTGGGGTGAAACCGAGGGATGGCGCGTTGCTGCGCTACGAGGGCTGGTCACATGCCTGTTTGGACATGTGCTGGATTAAGTCATCGCTCGGAGAAAATGCTTACATGCGGTAATGCAGGAGAGCGGCACAGCTCTCACGAGGGCTTCCCGCAGCCGGAGGAAACGGATGCGCAGGCTCCTGCCCAGCGTGTCTGATTCAACAGAAACTTCCCAGCATCTGGACGGGACTGTGTTGTAACAGTTGCAAACACCTGAATCCTGTCTATGGCCATACTCTGGGTTGCAGAAGGACTTTCTAATGTGAGAGGGATGTTTTACAAGAGAGCTGTTTTGTCGGAGAAGCTGCAGACATGCCAACAATATGTGCTCAAAACTGCCGATGACGTGTATTGGCAGATGGGAAACCAGACTGCTTGGAGGGGTGCGGAGAGGTTGTTCTTCTTGCCCGTCTCCCATCAGGACATCATGGCTCAGGTGCTATCATTAAAACCTCCCCTTTACCTGATTCATCTAGGGGAAGGCATACAATCAGGAACCAATCACCTATACTATAAGAAATTAAGTGAGGAAATAGCCCAGAATCCTGTTTCCCCCCCCCCCCCCCCCCCCCCCAGGTAATAGCTAATACAACCTCTTTCCCATCCTCTGTTGTAAAGGAACTTCCAGAGGTGGCTAACACAGCCAGGTGGCCCCAGGGAGATGATGCTGATGGCTGCAACGGAAGCAGGGCTGGGCTGGAGGCTAATACCCCCTGGGAGTGGGCGCATATCAGCTTGGGGCTCCTACACCTGAAAATGAGGGGCTGGAAACCTTACCCCACTCCTCTGTGGTGTCCAGACATGCGGACACAGGCAATGTCCGGCCATGGGCCTCTTTATCAGCATCAGCAGGAGGAAACTCGGGGGTCTCTTTTCCTGACGGCTTTCTTGAACTCTCACCACCTGCAATGCTATTTAGTGACCCCTGTCACGTTAATAATGATATAAAATCAGTAAATAAGCACATAAAAGTCCAGAGGACAAATTTCCATGTGTGCTTGATGGCTGTTCCAATGTGACTGGGGAATTCAGACTTTTTTTTTCCCCCAAAATAGACGGTCTTATGTGTGGATGGCAGCAGTCTCTGGGTCAGTGAAGTGCAAGGTGGAAATCAGCGATCAGGAGGCAGCGGGGCCCAGGCTCTGGTAGGGGATCGGGTACAAATTGCTGACGTGGTCCCCCTGTACACAGACAGGCTCAGGTGGCAGGGCTGGCCTTGCTGCCAGGCACCAGATGTAGTCTGGGTTTGAGGCTGGCTGATGTTCTGTGAATGATAAAGTGAAACCTGTTCCCCACACAGTAACTCAAGACAGCTGCTGCTGCACCTTATGCTGCCTCCATCACCTCTCATTGCGAACTCTTTACATGCAATTTTACTTTCTTTGTTTCATTACAAAATCCCATGTGGCATATACAGGGAGGCAGAACAGGTGGGAAGTCTGGTGCTGGGTTCCCTTCTAGTTCCATTCCCTTCCCTCCTTGTTAATTCTGGGTGACCAGCCAGCCTTTTCAATGGCTCATTTTCACTCTCGAGTATCTCTTCTTCTGGTGTGAGCCAGAAAATGCAGAGATATTTTTTTATTTCAAACTTTGGGTGACAAGTTGGTCAGTCATTATTTTGGTTAATGTAATTCTTAATGATGTTAAGAATTACAGTAAAAAAAAATGAGTTTCATTCTTGGATGCAACTGAGACAAAAGCAAACAGAATTCGCTCACCCCTCTCTGCAAAAAAAAAAAAAAATGTCTGAGAAAAATTTCTGGCTTGGAACTTTTCACACCTGAAAGTTAGACAAAATTAGTAGTAATTACACATGGGTTGTTATGATCACCAGTGCCGGGAATCCACCAGCCCCCTGTGTGTGTGTTTGTCCCCAGAACAGATGTGTATCCGTCGGTGGTGGTCAGACACGGTCATGTGTGGACTGAGCCCACGTTTCCCATGGCTGGTGATTTTCCTGGTAAAAACCGTATTGCTGAGCCACTGGCCAAGCACTGGCCAGCATTGCCTTGTGCCTCAGCTTTTTCCTCAGTAAATGATGCTCATGATACTTCTTTTATAACGAGTATGTGCATGGAAAACACTACATAAAGACAAGATGTTATTACTGTTAGTCGTCCCAGACAGGCAGACTTTCTGCCCGTGTTACTAGCCCTGCTAAAGGGATCCATGCTGGCACGAAATCTATTGTGTTTGTTGCCTAAGTAGACAGAAAATGTGATTTTAAACTTTTTTTTTTTCTTTTTTCCCCTCCCCTTTCTTTCCGGGTGGCAGAACCGTCTGGCTCAGAGTCTCAGGGCAAAGGCAGCTTGTCTGAGGATGAACTCATCAGTGCCATCAAGGAAGCGAAGAGCTTTTCCTTCGAGACCCCAGAGGTGCAGCGGTCACGAGCCCTTCCCGCTGAGAAGAGGGACCAGCGGGTCAAACCTGGGCGCCCTGCCGTCTCCTCACCCCTGGACAACGAAGCCAGCAGTGCTGAGTCAGGGGACTCGGAGATCGAGCTGGTCTCAGAGGACCCACTGGCTGCCGAGGAGGTGCTGCACTCCAACTACATGACCTTCAGCCACATCGGAGGGCCCCCTCCATCACCTGCCTCCCCGTCCATCCAGTACAGCATCCTGCGGGAGGAGCGGGAGGCTGAGCTCGATAGCGAGCTCATCATCGAGTCCTGCGATGCCTCATCGGCCTCCGAAGAGAGCCCGAAGAGGGAACAGGACTCCCCTCTGATGAAGCCCATGGTCATGGACATTATCAAGGAAGAGAACAGCTCGCGCACTGATGCCTCAGACTATGAAGCAGCTAAAGCAACAGAGAGCAGGATGAACAGGGAAAACCTGGCAGAGTCCGCATCCTACCTGAAATGCTCCTTTGTTGCACCCAAAGTGGGTGCTGAGCCCCCAACCTCCGCTGTCAGCACCGAGGAGCTGAAGGAAAGAATAATCTTGAAGAAACCCATTGAAGAAACTGTTCTTAACCAAAGTAAAGTGTCTTCCAAGGACTCTGGCAAAAGAAGTCCCTTGGCTTCGTCCCTACTGCCGTTTTTAAATAAGCAGAAAGGTAAATGCAGATCTTTATGTTGTTCTTTGAAGTGCTGCTGAGATGGGGAGGAGGGAGAAGTGCCTGTTCCTTGCAGGGGAGACCTTAGTAGTGCAGAGCAGGGGGAGCTGCTGGCAGTGGATAACAGCTCAAAGCTTGGCACACCTGTGACAATGCACACATCATCTCTGACCTCCTCCCCTCCTCTTCTTTTTCTACTTTTCCTTTCCCTTGGGAAAAAAACCAGTACCAGCAACAATAAGTTTTAGGCTTAAGCATATTGATACGGGATCAAACAGGAACCCCAGTAACATAAGGCTTCTTCGTACATCAGGCATCTGGAGGATGAAGAGTAACAGACGATCATTTTTCCCCTGAGATAGTACCTGCCTTACCCCAGGGAAGGGATGCAATCAGGGAGGTGGTTGTGTGTCCCCCCCAGAAATGTGTGGCTAATGTTTTTGAGGATAAGTTTAGGAAAAATAAAATACTTTTGAAGGAGGAGAGGCGTTGGGTTTGGTGGGTCTGGGGTTTTCTGAAGCCGGTGCATGTTAAATTAATCTCTCATGGTGGCTGGCACCCTCCATCCTGAATAATGAGGGGAGACAACCTGTGTGCTCCTCTGAAAGCCCCCTCCCTAATCCAGCTCTGGGATGGGGAAGGGCAGGACCCTTCCCTGATGCTCTGGTGAGTTCAAGGGCACTTTTCTTCCCATGGCATCCCTTCAAAGCCAGTGTAGAGCCAGCCAGGGTTGTGCCTGCTGTGCCAGACATTGAGGTCTGACTGGACCCACCAAGCCTCTAGAGCCACCACCAGCTTTTGGCCTGAGCTAAACCCTGAGGACCAAGGGGTAGCACACAGTCACTGCACACTGACAGTGCCAGGGGTCTTTGCAGCCTCTGACTCGCTTAGTTCACAAGGTGTACAAGAGAAAAAGGCATTTTATTCTTTTCAAGATGCCAGCTCTAAATAGCCAGGACCTTTGTGTGCCTCTGGCTTTGTAGGCTGGCATGGGAGAGAGGGATGCTGAGGTTGCCCCACGTCTGCCGTGCTCCCCCTTTGCCTTCTACCCCCAGCTGGGCTGGGGAGCAGCAGCTGTCCATGGCTCTTCTGTTGGATGGGATTTTGCAATTCAGAGAGCTCCTGCTTCCTTGCAAACAGCTGGATAAAGATGGAGGAGGTGGGCTGAACCCCAGCCCTGCTGCTTAGACAGCATCTTTTTCCTCTGCCTGTGTTTGTGCAGACGTTTGACCACATGATGGCCGGCAGATGTGTCAGACACGCTTAAGTGGCACACTTTTACAAGTGATTTATCGAGCGCTGTGAACCCAAGCATGCAAGTCTAGTAAGGAAATAGCCTGAACTCGGATGTTGTGCTGAGAACTGCAAGATTTGCAGCGCAATACAATATGTTAATACTGATGTTCTTAGTGATAATGATCTAATGTCATTAATAGGCTGAATAAGAAACATATGATTATTGCTTGGAAGTATTTTCCTGCCAGATTCTCAGAGCTTGCAGTGTCCTGCTGTGCATCTCTTAGCTTCCTTATGGGTAGGATAAGCTCCAACCATTTCTCTCCCCCTTCCCAAATTCCATTTCTGTAGGACTGGCCCTGGTGCTGACCAAGCCCTAGAAGCTGTAGGTCTGATTGAATTTACCTTGCACACCCTTCTTGCAGTGTCCAGCTTTGCGTCTCTGCAGCCATGTGTTCTGTGTGTTGTTCTGAGCAGATGATTAACAATTTGGTCTTGGATTTGGGGAAAGTAGTTTGGGATATTTCAGATATTTCTGAAAGATATTTCACGTGGGTAGTTACCTGTCCCTCAATATTGAGATTTCACGCCCCATTACAATTTTTAGTTCCCCTTGATTGTATTCAGAATTTTTTAGCTTAACTTTTGTGTCTCATTTAATTTCTGTCATTGTCTAAACTAATGCTAACAGCATCTTGTTCTCATATGGTGGTTAGAGAAAATCCCTGCGTGCGTGAGTAGACTTTCTCCCTGCATCACAGTGTGTCCATGTTTCCTATCTGTATTCATAGAATCATAGAATGGTTTGGGTTGGAAGGGACCTTAAAATTCATCCAGTTCCAACCCCCCTGCCATGGGCAGGGACACCCTCCTCTAGACCAGGTTGTCCAAAGCCTCATCCAGCCTGGCCTTGGATACTTCCAGGGATGGGGCATCCACAGCTTCTCTGGGCAACCTGTCCCAGTGCCTCACCACCCTCTCCATGAAGAATTTTTTCCTGATATCCAATCTAAATAACCCCATTTTCAATTTAAACCCATTCCCCCTTGTCCTGTCACTACAGGCCCTTGTAAAGTGCCCCCCCCAACTTTCTTCTATGCCTCCTTCTGATACTGGGAGGTGCTATAAGGTCTCTGTGGAACCTTCTCCAGGTGGAACAAACACAGCTCTCTCAGCCTTCCTTCGTAGGAGAGGTGCTCCAGCCCTCTGAGCATCTTCGTGGCCTCCTCTGGACTCATTCCAACCGGTTGATATCCTTCTTATGTTAGGGCCCCCAGAGCTGGACACAGTATTCCAGGTGGGGTCTCACGAGAGCAGAGCAGAGAGGGACAATCCCCTCCCTTGCCCTGCTGGCCACACTTCTCTGGATACAGCCCAGGATACAGTTGGCTTTCTGGGCTGCCAGCGCACACTGCTGGCTCATGTCCAGCTTTTCATCCCCCAGTACCCCCAGGTCCTTCTCCTCAGGGCTGCCCTCAATCCATTCTCCATCCAGTCTTCACTTGTGTTTGGGATTGCCCCGACCCAGGTGCAGGACCTCGCACCTGGCCTTGTTGAACTCCATGAGGTTGGCAGTGTCCCACCTCTCCAACCTGTCCAGGTCCCTCTGGATGGCATCCCTTCCCTCCAGCATGTTGACTGCACCACACAGCTTGTTGTCATCGGCAAACGTGCTTGGGACACACTCAATGCCATCGTCTATGTCACTGATGAAGATGTTAAACAGCACCGGTCCCAACACCAACCCCCAAGGAACACCGCTCATCACTGGTGTACACTCAGACATTGAGCCATGGACCACAACTCTCTGAGTGCTACCAGCCAGTTCTTTATCCACTGAGTGGTCCATTCGTCAAATCCATGTCTCTCCAATTTAGAGACAAGGATTTCATGTGGGACTGTGTCAAAGGTTTTGCACTAGTCCAGGTAGATTATATCGGTTGCCTGTCCTCTATCCAACAAGGTCATGACCCCATCGTAGAAGGCCACCATATTCATCAGGACACAGGTCACCATATTCCTGTAGGACAGTAGTGGCAGGAACTTTTCCTCCAGGACAGACACAAGACAGCTAATTACCATTTGGCTGTGAAGAGAGGACTATTTCCATGCGTGCTTTTCTCCCTTGATATGCTCCAGTGCCTAAGGCAAGGAAAAAAAACCATAAAGCCTCTCTCAAGAAGATTATTGCTAAACCCTGTACAACTTTTCAAAGCTGCTTTCCAAGATGTAGGGACGTGGGCTCAAGATAAAAAATTATGTATCATGGTAGAGTCCAGTTTATGCTACCCTCCAGTCATGAGTATTTGCTGCATGGGTCACTGTGTCTGGGCACTAGTTAAGTTTTTAGGTTGAAAGTAGAGTATGAGGCTGTCCTTCTGACCTGGGAAAGGAGAGCTTGTTCCTCACTTGGAGAATTCACAGGAAACCCTTCAGCGGCTCTTCAGTTGCCAGAGGTGAACTGAGGGATGTGCTAGCTGGCCTGGTGGAAGCAAAACATCCCCCATGGGTCCTCCCAGGCTCCATCAGCCTGGAGCCACATCGGCTGGCAGGGAAATGATATGGCAGAGCACATCCAAGGGGACAGGGACTGCCTTCATAACACCAACTTGAGGTCTTGGCAGAGCTTTACATCGTGGCATGACATGTGGCATGCACCAACTCAGAGATACCTGGCAGACATTTGGCACAGGCCACACTCAGCCAAAGCGACAAGAATAGAGGGACATGTGGCAGTGCTGCACAGTGGAGGTGCAGCAGAATGATGTCAGCCAAAGCAAGAACAGTGCCATCATTTGTTAATTAAGAAAATTATCTTAATTATAGTTATCTATCATTAAGAGCATACTAACAAGATGTGACTATGTACTTGTTAAAGCAAAGAAAACAGAAAAACCTTAATTGTTTCCTGTTACCTCCTTGTTACACATCACCTTGGAAGCGTTATGTTATCACTGTACATCCTGATTAAGATGGGATGGTTTTGTGGTGTTCACAGAGTACAGCTGGGGACTGATCCTGCTATGGCCATGGCAAGGCCACCCTGAGTTCAGGTCAGTGAATTCCCAGCATTCCTGGAAATTCATAGGTAACTGATGGATCAAATGAAGCTGTTTGACATGCTCCACTGTGGTTTTGGCACACAGCTGTGGATCTTTCTGTGGCCCTTGACCCACTCATAGGCAGGTATATATAACTTAAAAAAGTCACCCATCAGTTTCACATGTAAGTGTGAACGATTTCACCGTGTGATACTGTAATTCCACTGAGGAGTTTTTTACTCATATCCATGGCATTAAATATGCTTTGCATGGCTCATCAGAAGACTTTGCCCTGGGCCGGCAAGACTAAAATTGATTATGAGCGCACACTCCAGGAAACCCACGGAGAGGCTGTGCGAAGTAAAAGCACAGTGTTCAGCTGCAACCCAGGCACAGTCTTGCTGATTGTGTTGCTGCCAGCCTGTGTCTTAATCCCTCGGAGACCTTTGTGGTGTGTCTGCTAGGCGTGCTGAAATCACAGCCATTCCACTAAGTAACAAGGTGGAGCACAGCAAGTGCGTGTGCCGTTTGCGCAGTGATAACTCAATGTCTCTGCTTAACGTCTGTTGCCATCCAGTGGCAATAACAAAAATGGGCAGTGACTTCCTACCTCCATTTTACTGGAGCTGACTATCACGATTTGAAAGCGTGGAGCTATTCCCGTGCTGTTAACAGCTAAGCAGTTTCGCTCATCAGGGAGATCGCATCGCTTGCTGCAACGTGGGCTTTGTTTTGGCCAGAGTTGTGCAGGTGGTACCTACGTTAGTGTTACCATCTGCTTTGCCCGCTGCAGAGCGAAGAGGGGAAGGCAGAGAAGATGCTGGCTGTTGCTGCCCCCACATCAGTCTTGGCATTTCCTCCCAGAGGTGGACACAGCCCTTACAAAACAGGGCTTAGAGTACATCTGGATGTGGCTCTGCAGGAAAGTAGGTTGCCAGCTCTTTAATTGTTATCCTTTTGTATTATTCAGCCACCGAGAAGGAAGACTAGAAGCATTTGTGTTTTCCAGTAGCCAGAGCAAGGGATGCAGATTCTTAGGTTTGTTCTAAGAAAACCCTGTCTTGCAACAGATGTTCACAAACTTTGGAAAATGACACATCTGACTGGTGTGGCCTGCAAGCACTGTGACATTGCATAGCCCAGGTGAAATCCAGGCTGGGCTTGACATGGCTTGGGCAGGCAGGAAATTTCAGAAAAAAACTGCTATCCTGGAAACATGCTGAAACCCCTTTAGACTTGGGGCAGTTTGTAAGAAGAAAAAGAAACCTGGACCAAGGCAGACTGGGAAAGGAGCATTTTGGCTGCATCCTTTCCTGTCTTCTCTTGCTGTGCCTTGTTGGCAGCTCTCCACCAGGGTGGATCCCTCTGCTCTGCACTGGTGAGGCCTTCCCTGGAGTGCTGTGTCCAGCTCTGGGCTCCTCAGCTCAAAAAGGACAAGGAGCTGCTGGAGAGGGTCCAGCCAGGGCCACTGAGATGATGAAGGGCCTGGAGCACCTTCCATCTGAGGAGAGGCTGAGAGAGCTGGGGCTGTTCAGCTTGGAGAAGAGGAGGCTGAGGGGGGATCTTATCAATGCTTATCAATATCTAAAGGGTGGGTGTCAGGAGGATGGGGCCAGGCTCTTCTCAGTGGTGTCCAGGGACAGGACTGGGGGCAATGGCCATAAACTGGAAAACAGAAGGTTCAAACTGACCATGAGGAAACCCTTCTTCCCTGTGAGGGTGCCAGAGCACTGGGACAGGCTGCCCAGAGAGGTGGGGGAGTCTCCTTCCCTGGAGACTTTCCAAAGCTGCCTGGACTTGTTCCTGTGTGATCTGATCTAGGTGATCCTGCTCTGGCAGGGGGGGTGGACTAGATGATCTCTAGAGGTCCCTTCCAACCCCCACCACTCTGTGAAACTCTCTGACTGGCTGACCACATGCTGGTGTCCCACAGCCTAGAGACCTGGTCCCGGACAGAGATTTCCCTTCTGCTGGGGCATCATGTCTCTCCAGCTTCTCCTTCAGTTACAATATTAGAAGATTTCTTCTGCTTGATCCATTTAATGAAACATGCAGCAACGTGTTGCCTTTCAGACCAGATGTCTGAGCTCAGGTTTAAAAAAAAAAGAAAAAGATGTGGACATTCATCATGATGTTTACTTTTATTTTCTTTTTATTTTATGGCAAAAATTAACATTGGAAAAGGAAGACCCAGGCCTGAGGCTGAGGGAGTCGTGCTGTGACTCATGTGCTAGTTGACACAACTGCCAGGACCCAGGGTCCAGGGAGGGTCCTGATGGAAACGCAGTCAAACAAAATCTGTCATTTAAAACGCTTTATTCTGCAGCACACTCCGACGCCACCCTGCGTCAGACATCCTGATTTTTATGCATTATGAAAGGCTTTTGCTGCATTAGTCCGGTTAGACCCCTACAAGAGTGTGTCCTTACCACACACCCTTCATAGCTGCTGTGGCTCTAAGCACCCAGGAGTGACACCAAGATCATGGCCACCCATCTCTATGTGGTGGCTTGGTGTCTCTCGAGTAGTGTCACAAGCTGCAATCAGGATCACTTCTGGTTTTGGGGTGACACTGGCAAATGCTCTGGGTTGAAGAACATGCTCTGGGTTTCCGCTCCTCGCTGGTGCCTCTTGTGCTGTCCCAGGTCAGGGCTGTCATGCAGTGAACAAGCACAAAGCAGTGAGGGCTTTTCCCATTTGATCTCTCACTGTGTCCATGCCCATTTGGTGCCACAGACAAACTGATTTTATACAGTTTCTTAAGGAGATGGTTTTTCCAGCAGAGGTCTGGGAAAGACATGAAGTTATTGGGAATGCTTTTGGTTCAGCAAAACATCGTCTGCATAGCTTTAGCATGTCACTGCTGTTGGAGGAGTTGCTAGTGAGGCATTTTTCCGTGGGAAGGGGATGTTTAGTAGGGTGATTTAGCAATCTGAGGCTCATTTCTCATCTGCATGCTTTCATCAGGCTAGCTCTGCAATCAGCAGCAAGCCAGGCCGCGGCTTAAGCATACGGTAATGTTAGTTTAATATTTTAGTGCCATCTGCTCTAAGTGCCTCCACATTCCGACCCATCTGTTTTGCGTGCTTCAGTTCACTTTTTATGGGGCTCCGATAGCTTTGTATCCTTTGGGAAGTCCCTGCTTGGAAAAGGTGTAAGGGAGAGGGATGTCCTGCCTGGGGCTGGAATGTCTGCACCTTGTGATGCTGTAGGAGGAGTGGGGTAAAACCTGCCCAGAGAAGCAAAATGTGAATCTAGGCTTGACCTTGCCACAGAATCTTGGAGTATATTGGTGAACCTCTGTGCACTTGCCTACCATGTGGAATAATGTGGGTGGAAGGGGACCTGTGGAGGTCTTTGGTCTGACCCCTTGCTCAAAGCCGTTTGGTCATGTTGCTCAGGGTCTTGTCTATCTGTCCATCTTCTCAGCAAAGGCTGGTGGTAGCTGAGAGCTGGAGCTTGCAAATCTGGGTCAGTCCCATGATGTGCCTCAGCACCAGAAGCTGCAGGCACACCGCACAGCAAAGTAGAAGAGCGATACCACTCACTGTAGCTTCATACAGAGTCGGCTGGCAGGAACTTCAGAAGGTCCAAAGAGCCCATCTACTGGCCCGCAGCCAGGATCCCTGTAGAACACTCTTGACAGATGCTTGTGACTCATTTGGAAATGCCTCTGTTGGCAAGTCCCCCACCAGCTCCCAGGCATCTATTGAAAACTGTTGCCATTCTTCCATCCTTCTTTACTTTAGGCTAAGCAATTCTAGCTTCTTTGGTTTTTCCTCTCTGGTCATGCTTTTGAGCTCTCTGAACCGGCTTCTTGTCCCTTCGTTCTTTTCTACCACTGGTTGAATCTTTCTTGAAGAGAAGTGCAGAGGGTGCTCTCACGGAGGCTGTCCCCATGCTGACGATGGGTTACTTGCCTGCCCTGCACTCTAGGACTGGGCTCGTAGAGCCCACTGCAGCACAGGGCATTGACTTCTATTGCTCCAAGAGAGATCTCTTCCATATTGCTTGGAAATGTCTAGTCAGACTTTTGTAGCAGCTGCACTGACACATCTTTCCCTACTCGGACTCTTTGACTTTCTGTTAATTATCTGCATGATAACAGGAATGAAGTAATTTTGAAGGAAGTCCAGTGGAAAAAACAAAGTTAACCGTGATAATCTTGCCCATTTCTGAGAAATGGAGAATTTGAATGATTTCCTGCTCAGACAGTTGAATGCCAGCTGAAGTGGGCTTGCTCGGTTAACGCCAAGCAAATGAGTCTATGGGGATGGGGTTTTTCCAAGAACCATGAGCAGGTACAGAGTGCAAGATACCCTGCAGACATGTCCTACAGCTTTTCCAGAAATCTTCTGGACTCTGCCCCTGAGGAAAATGGTTCCTCTTTCTCCTGGGCTGTCTGACCCCACAACACACTTTGGCTCACAGATCTCCTCTTGACTTGCAGCTACTTTGTAATTCTGCTTTTGCTCCATTTGAGGAAACTAAAAATTACTCTGAACACATGATAGTACGTTAACAGCGAGCTGTGATGAGATGGACTCTGCAGACACATTCAGATGGCCTCATTTCACAGGGTCTCACTCCAGAAACTTTTGAACAACTGAGGCAGTGGAGCCCCAGACACCTTCTCCAGCCACTGTGACTGGAGTACTCTCCCCATCCCAGCTGAGATGCCCCAGCAGCAACTCATGGTCATGTTTCTCTGCCAATGGAGGAAAAGAGGGAACTTCCCTGTGGGTCAAGCAGTTGGAAATGTTTTCGCCTTTGCAGCAGGCTATGGCCTGCCTCCACATTCCTGGCCAGTTAATGCAGGTCATCTGCCACATGACAGCTTGTTATAACTGTCAAGCTGTGATAACTCAACCGGAGCTGAGCTGAGCTGGAGAAACCTGGAAACGTGCAGGTCATGGTGCTGGAAATGAGCAGTGTACACGCTGGCAGGTTTGTGCAGTACATGGTTTCTCTTCCACTCCTCCCAGACCATTTTATTTCAGGGAGGGAGGAGTGAGTTTGGTACTTCCTGTCCTCAGGAGTGGTTGCAGGGTCACCTCTGCAGAGGGGACAAGGAGAGCTGCTAGATCAGCTAGGTCAGATGCTGGCCCTAGGGTTTTCCTTGGAGTTCGTGTTTGGTGGGAGCATAGCAAGTCTCCTAAGTGAGGACCGGTCACTTAGAGGAGGTGCCTGAGCCCTGGAAAGGATCAGAGCAAGGCAAAGAACAGGGGATTTTCTCTCCTTTCCCCAAATGATGGTTGTCTTGGGCAGTGGCTGGGATCAGTAATCACCAAGTGCAATGATACCCTTTCATGATTAACACCATGCACATATACCAGAGCATGCCCTTGATATGACCTTCAGAAATGTCCTAATAAATCTCACGCCCTTCAGACCGCAACATGTGTTGTCCATAGCCTAAGCGCTTGGCCCATTTCATCTCTGGCACCTGTTTCTTCCCCTGCTTTTTGGCTGTACTCATTAAAATTACTCCCCATGTGTTGGGTTAGGTCAAACTTTTAACACCTAAGTGTCAAGGTATCTTAGACACAGTAGCTGAATGTTCAGAGGTGGTTTTAAAATTGGGCATAGCTTAATGTAGGAGGATCATATGTCTTCTCTTGGGACTGCTATCCACTCCACTGCCTGGGTGTGAGTTAAGTACAGAGCTATAAAAATTTACAGGCATTATCCTTCCGTTTTCATATATCTTCCCTTTAAGAGCAAAGGACTGCCTCTGAAGAGCTGTCATAAGTCATAGCACTCACAGGAGTATGCAGAACTTTCTGTTACGTATGACACAAGATGGTGTTTATAAAATGTTTCTGCCAGGTCAAGATTACATACTGACCAGTAAAGGAAATGAAAACCAATAGAGCTACTTGTTTGACTGTACAGGTGCCTGTTGGTTTTGTCAAATGTTTAAATATCAAAGCCACGAATGGCAAAGTCTAAGCCCGGCACAGCGAGTTGGTGGGTATCTGGATACACACAGGAACCTGCTGAGAAGAGGTCTGGAGAAGGAAGATGTGTAGTGTGTGAAGGTCTTTCTCTGTGAGATGAGCTGCGCAAAGCCCAGCTTTGCTCTGCCTCTGTCCATGTCTATATCCACATCCACGTCTGTGACTATGCCCTGCCAAGCTGAGCACCCAAGGCTGGCCTAGTCTGCTCCTGGAGAAGGCTGCAAGGAGACAGCCACCCTGCTCTCGAGTGAGTTTTCTGTTAATGCAGACAAACCTCAAAGGCAGAATCACTCACAGTTTAAGCACGTTTTAAAAGCCAAAATCTTGATGCGAGGTCCCTTTCAGTGTCTCTTGGCGTCAGTGATCAATGACTCAGCTTTCAGGAAAGGCTGTGGCACTGACAATCTGATGGTAGCCAGTTTTTCCCAGATGCCTAGATATAGCGACGCTTTGCCTGGATACTCTCAGCAGATCCTGAAGACCTGTTACTGACCGAGAAATCTAACACTTATTGATAGCTTTTCTGTGGCTGACATATAGTAAGGAGAGATGTTTACTCTGGGTGTACAGAAACAAGAAAAAAACCCCCAACTATATATTCTGCTGCCTGTGAGGCTTTTCTATAAAGGATGTTGAAGAGCTTTCTCTGTACCAATTCAAGCTTCTAGCTCAGGAGGTCCTTCAGGAAGCTTATATACTATAATACAAATTAGGTAAAAGAAAAATCAAAACATTTAGCTTTTATTAACACAGAATATTTTGTCTCCTAATGCAATCTTCTCATGAATGTAGTACTTTGCAGGTAACTTCTGGAATATGTTGGTTTCTGATCTGCTAGAAATACTGCTTCTGATCCTCTGCAATGTGAGCTGGGGATCATGGGTTTACCCAGATTCATTGATTAATTCAAATGAAGAGTTTGGACTCATTTCAGGTCAGCTTTAAATTTATTATTAAAGTCTGGTGATATAAAATGCATCTTTAGTTCTCAAGGAGAGGTGAAATACAGACTTTTGAAGATCTCTGCCTGTTTCAGGGTGGCTCTAATTTTTCAGATCTTAAGCAGAATAAGGACTTCCCTGAGTATTGCTGTTTGTGTCTGGTAGATAGCATGAAGTTAAAATTGATGTGTTTGACTGTAGTGAAGGGGGGGCGTGTGATAGATCTCCACTAGGAATAAAACCTGCAGGTGGGTATTGATTTTACTGGTGTTTTTCCTTAGCTTCTGAGTGCACTGCTGACTGGGACATAATGGCAATATTGACTGTAAAGTGGATTTATTTATTTTTCTTTTCCTTGGGAGGCTTCTGTGTTCATGTTAGTTCAGAACAATATAGAAAATAGGGGCCAGGCAATGATGTGACAATTCAAAGGGCTTGATATCCCCCTGAAGAAAGAATGGTGGTTTTGTTATTTTGACTCTTAATCCTATCTTAATTAGCACTTAATTTTGGTTTATTCCTCTGCAGTATTTTGTTCCTAACTCTCTTGACTTTTACCCAACTTGGGCAATTTTACCCCTTGTTTCTTCCAGGGAGGTATCACAGG
The DNA here is from genome assembly GCA_027574665.1 of Rhynochetos jubatus. Classification (NCBI taxonomy): domain Eukaryota; kingdom Metazoa; phylum Chordata; class Aves; order Eurypygiformes; family Rhynochetidae; genus Rhynochetos; species Rhynochetos jubatus. The sequence goes on along the minus strand of CM050648.1, from coordinate 138,709,073 downwards.
TATCCTCTCTTCCCCCACCCGCCGGCTCTGACAGCAGCTCCGTGGTTACATGGGAGCTGTGGCAGTGAAAGATCATTCCAGTGTTTTGGTTTCACAGCACTTCCTTCCTGTGTGTTGTAGACAAACAAGTATGGCAAAAAATAACACGCAAGAGGACAGGTCAGTTTGGATGGCAATCATCTACCTCCACCACAGGTCTGCCAGACGCTAGCCTGCTTGTGGTGGGGACATTTGGTGATGTCAAGGTTGCTAAAATCAGCTCTAGTAATGAGAGCAAAGGTTTGTCATTCGGGGAGTGATGATAGATTTCACAAGTGCTATGAGTCTGGGAAGCTCCAAATGAGCATTCTTTTATGAAAATTGGGCATACAAGGATTCCTGTGCTTTTGAAATATGTGTTTCTCCATCCGAAAGGACCAAGTGTTCATTTCCTGCATATTCAGGGCTCAGAAGACCCGAGTATTTTGTAAGCATGAGTATTTTGAAAGCCACATTATACGACAGTGAATATTTCATGGGGAAAACCCCTTCCAGTTGGGTTGCTTTTAGGTGAAAGGCCCTTTGCTTTCCTAGAAGTCTCGTTTTAGCATTAATCTTCCTTACAGCTTCAACTTGACTCACAGGTCTATGCACTGAAAGCCCTTTGGTATCACTTGCTCAGAGACACCTTTTTCCAACTGATCCAATGTGATTTTATGTGGAATTGGTGATCTCTTCCGAAGGTTTCAGCTGGTGTTTCACCTTGCAGCTCCCCATAGCAGCCTTCCGTAACGTGGGCACTGGTTAGGTGTACTGGGTGCTGCCAGTCCTTCCCTGCAATTCTCTAGCAGCACTGGAAAAGTTGTACAAGCTTTCTCACAGTTCATGTGAAAATAATCCACAACTCGGTTCATCAGAGTGAAAACTGCTGTGAGAGGTGGCCTCAGGAGTCCTCTAGAGCTGGGGTAACTTGAGAGGCACAAAAAGGACACAGATAATCAGTATTGCCTTTGCGAAAAGCCATGTCTTAGAGAGAGAAGGAGTCCAAGGCAGCAAATTTAGCTTTCATTAAGGATTTGACACTAGACTATCCAGATTGCCAGGTAAAGTAGGAATCTCAGTAAAGACTGTCCCTTTTCAAACTGGATCCTAAAGAATAATTTTCCAGGGAAACAGCTCTTGGTGTTGGTACATCATTTGGCTAGACATAAGCACTCTTGGAGCAGCACATTTCATACAAATGAGCAAAATGGAAAATTTTTTAATTACTCCTTATCTTTTGAATAGCAGGTGCAATGAGATTGCAGCATTTAATGGGGGGGGGGGGGGGGGGGGGGGTTTGCAGGAAATGAGATTGCAGCATTTAAGGAGTGGGGGGGGAAAGGGGGAAAGCAGATTTCCAGGGTCTGATAACACCCACAGCCTGGCTGGCATCAACCCTCTGCCTTGCTTCATGTTACTTGGAATCTACAGTGGTGTAAGATCAAAACCCAGCCTCTGCAATCCTGGAGACACTGTTTTCACAGCGACTCATTTAAAAGCAGCCTAGGCTCTGTGCTCACTCAGTGGGTGCTGTTGGCAGAGGCAGGCATTTTACAGACAGGATTTTCTGCTCTCTTTTAGAAATGTAGACAGTTCCTTAGAGAGGCAGGGGGAGTTACCGCATACATCCTAATGAAATGCTGGTAACATCCACAAAACAAGGTCTGTATCTGGGCAACCACAAGGAGAAGAGTATGAGAGCTTACAGAAAAGTCAGCGGAGATTAATAGGCAGGATTTCTGAAGGTTACTTTGTCAGCTAATGTACCATTGAAACAAGTGCAGCTACGCTCACTTGCTCAGGTTAAGTGCGAGAGCTTTTCCGAAGAATGGAAGTTACTTTCCCAAGCAGGAGCCGGGGCTGCTATCGGTAGTCATCTCAGACACCTGCATGGAAGCTGCTGCAGCTTTGCTGCTGCTGAAACAGCAGGCCCATGTATATCCTTAGCTGAAAGCAAAAGGTTTCATTCGCCAACCAGGGAGCCATAAAATGAGTGGGATTTAATAAAAGCCATGGTAGCAATTGTGATTCCTGAAACGAGCACTCACCTATACATTTTATCTGCACAGGCAGTTATTGCAGTGCGATATTATGTGCTGACTCTGCTGCCTGGTGCTCTCAGTCATGGTAATTGCACATGCAAACAGGATCGGAAGTTGTGTGTGCAGTTATGTCTGAGAGCACCAGAGAAACAGCTCTTGGTCCTTGCAGGGAAAAGGTCTGAGTAATGCGATGTTGGGGGAATGAAGTAGAGGTGATTCAATCACAGTGACAGGACTACTAGAAGCAGCGAGCCTGCAGGTTTTGTCCATGCCAAGAATGACACTTCTCAGCACTGCAGGTTGGCAGCGAGGGACAGTGAAACAGTCCAAATCTTCAGGCAAAGTGAGAAAGGAGGTGATATTATTGTCATCTTACAGATAGGATGCTGAAAGGTGTGCACGTGCATCTTAAAGCCCTTTTGTCTAGAAAAGCTGGTGAAAAGGAACAGAGGTCAACTAATTTACCATATGATTATTGATCTGTTGGGTGTGAAGAATTGATTTCATGGCAATAACACCAGGAATACACAACAGAACTGGGAAATGACCGCAGGCTTTTCTGAATCCTGGTTTGTGGGATTTTCCTTATCATCTGGTTATTCACCCTTACGTCCAATAGAACTCTAAAAAAATAAGAAGTTTCTCCGTTACTCAAAGTGGCAGTGAGCAGGAGCAGCAGGGCACCATGCATTGCAGCGTGGTTAGCAGCACCCTGTTTCTATCAAAGGGGTTATTTCCATATATATAGCTATATTTCCATAAAGCTATGGCAATGTGCTTTCTACTTGTAGATCTTGCTCCTCCAGCAGCAACGAAGGGGAGATTATGTTGGAATGAAGTTTAAATGGAGAAAAGGCACAAAGAATTCATCCTACTAAGTGCAGAAGCGGCTTTGACACGTGTTTAATGGTGCTGAATTATTCATTAGGCTGGACGGGCAAACTGACATTGCAAAGGGAAGTAAATGTGGTTGCTGGAGAGAAAATGCCAGCAACACCTCAGCCAAATGCCCCAGTGTCACAGATTTCAGGAGGATCTGGCCTGGGGCCCACCCCTTAAGTGCTGGTTGCTGCTGGGTACAAGCCTTTTGTAAAGGAGAGAGTGAATGTTTTGGCCATGCACACAGGTGTGACTTTGGTGATGCTCGTGGGCTCAGATTAGCTCAATTTGTGGTGTGACACCTTCCCTTTGAGGGGAGATATTGCAGGGAGATGATAATGGCCAGCAGGCAGTTGTCTTGGGCCAGAGGCATTGATGGGGCAACTGTGATGTGGCAGGTAGGGCCATGAAGTCTGAAAGATTAACCCTTGCCAGCCACAGCCGTCTCCTTTTATTCCCTTTAGCAGTGTCTTGCTTTCTTCTGTTCCTGCTCCTCTGGTTAAAAGTCAATCACAAGTTTTGCAACATCTTCCTCCAGTGCTCCTTATCCAAGTGAGAGCCCCTTTCCCAGGGCAGTCTGGGCTATGTCTAGAGGTCTCCCTCTTCCCTCCACTTTAAATCCCATAGAAACAGGGGAACGATGTCTCATCAAACTGTTCTGTGTTAGACCACTGTGCGATGAGGGAAGGGAGGGAACTGAAACCTCCTCTTCATCGTGGTTAGGATCTGAGCCTCTTCCCAGGGACAGTGAGCAGGGGCATTGCCTTTGCAGTATTCACTGTGCTACAACCCACAGCAGTAGCTAAGAGGAGTGTCTGGGATGAGCTGTAGCCACCTAACACACGCTTCATGCTACATGGAGGGAGAGGAGAGGGGCCGAAAAGATCTGTGTGATAATCATGGACTTGCAAGCCTGGCTATACCATGGTTTGAGTCCTGCCTGGGGAGAAGTATCATTTCCTGGCACCTCTCTGTCTGCTAAGACTAGAAATGTTGCCTCAAACACCATGTAAATGGCTCTGCTACATATAGCCGAGCTCTCCCGGGTATTCTGGAAGAAAATATTCAGAGCACTTGGCTTCAGCTCCTGTTGTTGTTGCTCTGATTTGGAGATGCTAGCAGCTGAGATTTTCAGGATTTATTTAGGCTTTGCTTTTGCCCTGTGGGCAAGGGTGGAGTTCAGATCTGCAGTTTCTATTCATGGATTTGAGTCAGACATAGATATGTATCATACCTATATGTATAATTCTATACCTAAGCCTTCCCCCTTCTGCCTGCTTTGTGCTTGCTCGGTAGAAAGAGTTCCCAGTGCTGCTAAATGGAGGTTTTGCAAAGAAAGCAAGGGGACAATCATGCAGCAGAAACACAGACAGCAGGAACTGTCCAGACCTTCACAAAGCCAGTGTCAGCATGTCCAGCTGTGCTCATCTGCATCCAAATACCACATCCTGGGTTTCTTTGGGCTCCTCCAGAGTCCAATGCTCCCTCCTGTTCCTGGAGCCAAAAGCAAAGCAGGGCCCCACACCATCCCCGCTAGGGCAGAACCCCACTCACAGGTGGGGGTAAGACCATCCCATCTACTTCCAGCAAATGCCACAAAACTGTTGTTACAGTAGGGGTTCGTGGCTGGCCTGTCCCTAAGGATGTCCCCACTGGGGCATGCTGGGGTGAGCCTTGAGGTCCTAGTCCCCATCACTCAGGTCAGGGACTTGTCCCTTCCCAGGCCAGGCTTGGGTTTCCTTGGGATTTTACATCCAGGTTAAGCCAGGTGTGACCAGGCATGTGGACAAGGTTATCATCTCATCCCTATCAGTACTGGCTCGGGAAAATGAGGACAAAGAAGTATGCACAAAGCATATGCATCCTAAACCACCGAGGTTTGTGTTTTCCCAGGATCAGTTCTCTCTTCCTCAGTGACAGACCCTAAGAAATGGGGAGAGTCCATCTCTGCCAGCTTATCTCGGGTAATCCTCACTGAAGGCAAAAGAGATATGGAAAATAAAATCACGGCAGAAGGGTCTGTCACACACGTTGGTTTTATGCAGTTTTTTTTAAACAAGATTTCACCGTGGAGGTTTGACTCTTTCCAGAAAGGTGAGACTATGACACGCTTCTGGCTGTCACTCCTTCAGGAATTTGCTGACCACAGTGAAGAGTCTGTAAAATGCTGAGGCATCCCCTGTGCATCCTTTTAGCATATTTCAGACCAAAATAGGAAGAGAGAGGATGTAAATATTTACTGGAATTGTGTATCAGAGAGCACCCAGGGATCCACATTTGGATAATCTGCATTGCAAGAGAAGGCAGGGGAATAGCAGATGACTTTGAAAGGCTGTAGTGCTAGACGTGTTTCCTAACACACACAAATTGCTCCCTGATTTCATAAGGAAAAAGGAAAGCTTTGTGCTGGTTATTGGGTTTAGATCTTATTTTAATTGTAGTGCCTGGAGACCCAGTCCAGATCAGGATCTTGTGTTAGCCGAGAGATGAGCATGAAGTAAGATCCTCTCCTTGAAGAGATTGCAGGATGAATTTCAGCCTAAGGAGGATTGTTTAATGCATGAAAACAGGAAATTCACCGTTTTGTATTGACTGAGGATCAGCCCTGTTTTACTTGGTGCCTGCTTCTTTTTTCAGTCCCCCCATCCCCTTGCCATGGTGTTACCCTTTATGTGGAGGGGTAGGTGAAAAAGCAAGGGAGGAGACAAGCAAGGGGGCTGGAGTCTGCTCTGCTCGGTTCCCAAACCTTTTCCCTAATCGGATCCATTGGAGGAGTGAAAACTGGTAAACCCTTGTGTTGGTGAGTCACTACACGCCTGGCAATGCCTCTCAGCCCCGCGTACCCCCACTGCACTTCTCCCATCGGGAAGAGGGAAGATGAGGTAACGTGTTTAATATCCGCTTTGTAAAACAGACATACACAAGGCTGACCACCTCTCTTGAAAGATGAGAGGAGTCTCTCCTCCTCTTCAGCAACTATTTTGTCCCATTACTTGTAGGTAATGTGAACAGGGGACTGTATCTCCAAACCTACCCTTGCACAGAGCTGCCGGGCTGTTTGCTGCATGGTAAGATAGGGCTGCATTTATTCCCCAGGTCCCTCATCAGTCTGATTCAAAGCTGCTCCCATTCATGTTGTATTTGCACTGACTTTTAAATACAGCTCATGGAGAGGGATGCAGTGGGTTTGGTAAGAGAAGCAGCACAGTCAGTCTGTGCAAGCACGTGCTTCCTCCTGTTGCATACTATAAATGATGCTTTTGCTGTACATTACTGGAACTGAACTATGTAAGGGCCAGAGGACCAAATGGTCTGCTTTAATTATTCATCATCAGCAGTAGCTATTATTATTTAAGAGCTGCTCTTCTTGGCCTGGAGAATTAACTGCTAGCCTGTTTCTTTCCTTAGTTGCTACCATCCAATGCCCTCCTGCATTTGCTCTTAAAGTGGGCAAAGGCAAAAGTCTTCTCCACCAAGTCTGGCTCCAACACATTGCTGTCCCCTAGTAACACCAGGCTTCTGGACGTTTCCTCAGTCCTCTTCATGCAGTAATTCATAGCAAGCATTCCATTGTGTTGGTCCCAGATGTGTGCTGGGTTTCCCTCGCTGCGCTCCATCGATATCCCCCTGAGCCTGACTCAGACGCTGTGTACGATTCGTTCAAGGGAAGAGTTCCCACCAGCAGTGCCAGCACGCCTTACTATCATCTCTGTTTCTCCCTGAGACACACAGGCCTTGTTTACTCTTTTTTTAATAACACAGATGGTTTTAATAGTTCTCTGCCTTCGCCCCCAGTTCTTTCTCCTTGTCTGTAGTCTGTGTAATGCTTCCTTCTAAGTGATGGCTTTGTCACTTAATCTCATTAAAACTTCTCTTCATTGAACTCTGTGAGCTGCTTATCAGACCATAAGCCTAATCTCCCATTTGTAATTAATTTGTTCTGTGCCTCCTACAATTTGGCATCATTAGATAATAGCATCACTCTCAAGGTCACTGATACACAGCACGAGGTAAACACCCGTGGGTCCACCACTGGCTGCCCTGCTAGCCTCCTCCTTCCTCCTCTCTTTGCCACACTGCTTGATTTTGACAGCTTTCTCGCTTTCCCTCAACCAATTTCTGATGCATTTTGGATGCTTCCTGTCCAGTGTGTGCTGCTATGTGACTCTGCAGATCAATATCCTGCCCTGTCCAGAGGTAAATGCTCTTCTGATGTCCTCCGGACTCATCTGCACTGGGTTTCTGCTCGTCTTCCAGTTCGTTCTTCTTTGGTCCAAGAATTTAGGTGCACTGTTCTTCTGTTCCTGACACACATGTCTGTAAAACTTGCAGACCCTTGTCCTCTTGGGCTCAGGCTTGGGAATGGGGTAGAGGAGCCTTTCACCTTCAGGCCGTTGGGCCCAGTGGACACTCGATGTCTTGCTCATCAATGGCATAGGTAGAAACAAGCCACAAATCACTACCATGTTTTGATGTCCATATTTTTAAAATATTTCACAGTCTAGAGAAGGCAAAAATGATTCCTTTGGCAAAACTGTCATTTGCTCATTGGGGACTGATGGTATAGAATTGTCTGAGACCTTTGCAGGCTCTGGAAATAGGATCGGTCCTGGTCCAAGTGAAATGCCTTCATTTTCCCCAGTAGATTTATTTTCATCTCATGTATTTCCCTGTTCAGATGGAGTGTCTAACAAACTCAAGTTGATTTGACCCATTCTTTCCAATTTTGCTGTTCTCCCCCTGAAAGCTCTCTACTAAACTTAAGTAATAGATGCACACAGAGCTGTCATTAGATCATAGATATCGGCATTCAATAGAGTATTGATCACAGTATTCAGAAATTCAGTGTTCAGGCAGCTACAGAGAACAACTCCAAACCTATTACACTGAGCTGCAGGAAGGAAATCTCACAAGCACTAAAAATTCAGGGGGTTTGACTCACTAGAGTCTGCAACTATATTTTCTAATTGGCAGTTTTTCTAAGTGTGCCTAATTTTTTTTGCCCAGTAGTCAAGAAAGAAAAAAAAAAAAATCTACTGGTGAGAAATTCTGCTGCCTTTGGGAGAAAGCCGGCTGCTGTAAAGCAGATATATATTTTTCTGAAGGGGGGAAAATGCAGGAAGGACATTTTACATTTGCTCACATAATGGCTGCACATACATCAGCCCTGCTACCTTGCTGGCAGCCGGCGCAAGGCAGTCGGGTAGATCCAGCTCAATCGCTCGAGAGCAGCTGTGCGGAGCGGCTGCCTTGAAGTCGCGGAGTGCAACGCTTCGGCAGCTCTTACCTGAGGATATATGGTAATTACTCCCAGTGAAACGTGCCTGGCTCAGCAACAAGATGTATTTGCAACACGCTTGTGAGCTGTTAGGAGGTGTGTGTTTTGTTTGAATGCGGTGGTACCCCAAGATGGTAGTTTAAGGCCAGGAAAACTTTGTGGTTATAGTGAAAAATAAGTTTCTGCTCAAAGGACATGTTGATATGAGCAAGTGACTGACAGACAGACTGACTTCGGGAGGCTCACTCCTGAGATCAGAACTAGGTTTGGATCAAGAGATAAACCTTCCATTTTCCTAAACAATACGTATTTCCTAAACCATCCTTGTTTTGGCCTCTCTCTGCAATACACTTTTCCAAACCATGATGAAAACATCTTTTTAATCCTTTTATATAACTCCCTTTGTGTGCTGCGCTGCCATTCTCTGTGCTCACACAATCGCTACACCGATGTGATCAACAAAAGAACAAAAATCATTTTATGCAGCGCATACTCCGTTTCCTCTGAGAACGAGCCCAAGTTCAGTTTCATTCAGCTGTGATGCGCTTAGACCCTGGTCCCTAAAGACAACATTGCAGCACTAAATATCAGCTATCTACTATCAAAGGAGGGGGGTTTTAAAATTTCAGTTTTGTTTTATTTTTAATGATCTATTTGTCTCTTCAGACTCGGGAGCAGGCAGTGAGATATCTGTGATTTGCAACCGCAGGCTGCCCGCTCCCTCCTCTGCTTCCATGGAAACATGTGTTGGATGAAGTGAAACCAGGCATAGACTTAAAGTACATGATTTCCAAAATATTTGCCTTTCCTCGCAAGGAGTCCTTTCCCTCCTGTTTGTACAAAACTCTGGGTGAGGAGAAAATCCCCGTAGGGAGAGGCAAGTTTCCGAGGTGCCTGACTGGTATTGCTGCAGGGGTTGAACCCATCCTCCCTGAACATGTGAATGTGCCCCTTTGCTGCTCCAGGGTGAAATGCATGGGGCAGGGCAGGGACAGTGGTTTTTGGAGCTGGTGTTGTTATGGCAGGGGCATATGGGATCAGGAGAGTTCAGCTTTACTGTAATCCCTTTGCTTTTCCTTCATCTTCTGCTTGGAGAGGTGAAGATCATACTCTCCTTTGCATTTCGGAACCCCAAAGATACCCAGTTTGCTCACGTAATGTGTCCACTGGGCAGCCTCTCTCATCCCTAGGTCATGGTGAAAAACAGATTATTTGCAGTTTGAGGGCAAAATGAAGGAGGCCTGGGGAAAGGGCAGCAGCTCACACCAACCTGCATGGCATAGGCAGGGCTCAGTACAGCTTTTTGGATGGCTGGCATGTTTTGTATGGGGAATTAATTCAGAAAGAAAGAACTCTGGGGAGAAAATGGACCTGAAGGAACAGCCACCAGCTCTTCCTGCATCTCTCATGCAGCAGCCTCCCACTAGAAGGGCTCTCATCCCTCAGGGACACCAGCACTTTGCCACTGGAGGCCAAGCTGGAAACCCACTGCCATAGGTGTGACTCCATGGGGCCTGATCCTGCTGCGGGAGCCAGGTCCTGCTGGAGAGACCTGGTTTGCAGGAGCTGAGCCTGACCCCTGGCACCCATAACCCTGGTACCTTCTACGAGTAGTTGGTTGCTACTTATGCGGGATGTCTTTCCTGCATAGAAAAGCGTATTTTATCCTCCATCACTTACAAAACATTCCGATGTTGAAGGCTGCTTCTGTCTTTGGCAACCTAAGCCTTTTAATAAAGCCTTGTCTCAGGCATCAAGAGGTAAAAATAAATGTCACTCCACTCTGTCTGATGATTCCACAAGATTCATGTTAATCAGAGCCCTTCATTAATTATTTAGCTGCAGGGAAATGTGCTGAACGGTTCTGGCACTTCAGATGCACAAAGTAATTGCCACATTTACTTCCAAGCTAACGGGGAGGCCAAAATAAATTGTAGTGGGCTGAGTGGGTATGTGTGGGTGGGCAAGGGAGGTGGGGCCAGGACCTTCCTGCCCTTGCATGTTGTTTCACCCGGAGCCCGCAGAGCTTCACCATGTCTTGAAGGGCTCAGGGTTGTCCCCCTGTGTGTCAGCGTGGGCTGGGCATGTCACAATGTTCAGCCACGGCCATCTCCATCATCCCCTCCATGCACCCCCATGAGCAGCCTGTCTCTGCGCATCACGCCTCCTCTTGCTTTCTGCCTGCTCCAGGGTTGCTCCGGCTCCCGGTCAGTTAGCTGCGAGTCGCTAGAGCAGGATTGGACCCCGTGTTGCGAGCGGTGCGGAACTGCACCCTGTGCTCCTCCCCGGTTGCTGAAGCACATGGTGAGAAGCAGCAGCTCTCCCTGTTCCAAAATAAGTAGGTCTCGACTGCAGGTTTGCAACCTGAGGAAAACAAACAAATGCAGAGCAGCAGGGCTATATTTATCTGGAACTCAGAAGCTGTGGTTTGCAGGAAACTTTGATCACTTTAAATGTCAGGCAATGAAGGAAAAAAAGGAGAAAGAAAAACACAGTTAAAAAGCAAGTGTTTTGGAAAAGGTAAGAGCTGCTGCTTCCAAAATGAAGTATAATCCCTTCACTTCTGGCCCCCAGTACTAGACATCCTAATGTAGAGGGCTGATGGCTCTCAACTTCGAGCTGGGGTACTCAGAGGCTGAGGTTTCCAAAGCTGGGACCTGCAGACTAGGAGGACTCAGCGACCTGCCTGGCATTCAGCAACAGTTCTTCGCATCTACCGTACCCGTGAGAGACGAGGTTCATCCAACACAAAATACAGCATTTAGGTCTGGGGTTTGGGTTTATTTAGATATACAAAGTTTGTGGTCTTCTTGAATTTATCATATTTTAAAATTAATTTCATGCCGTTATGTTTTATCTCTGATTCATTTGTAAGAAATTAATTTCAAGTATCTGGTATATGAAAGGCAAAAGCCTTAGGTGGGACACAGGGATATTGTGCTTTTGGTCCCTGGATGTTTTTATTAAGAATGAGGTATCTGATGTAGTACAAAGTGGTATTTGGTGATACCTGTCTCAGCCAGGGAGTTTCAGCAAAGCCTTGTGTACTTAAATGTTTGCAAGGAGTGTCACACTTTGGGAAAGCAGTCCAGAAATCCCAGCAGACCTTTTGCAATGCTCGCCCAGACCTATTTTACTATTCTCTTTGGAATTCCACAGTTTCTGCAAAAGCCAAACCTGTTGCAAGGGAATTCACTGTTCATGCAGAAAATGTAGTATGCTATCCTTCCACCTCACATTGTTCATGTGCAGTGCTCTGGGATAACAGCTATTTCTGTATCTCTGCAAATCTATGCTGTTACTCTGAAATTACTGCTATTTCTGCCATCCATGTGCTCTCCATTATTGAAGCAGAGTGGATAAATGTATTCTGATATAAGGAAAACATTTTCCTTTGTTCTGTTTTGTCCAGCAAACTTTCATGCTGCTTATTTATTGATAAAGATGGCAATATAATTCAATTTGACATATATATATTCAAATTCACTCTATACCTGCTATTATATATGTGTGCTCATCCCAGAGTAGAGCGATATCATTCCTTTGCAGAATCAATCAGGAAAATGTGGTGTTTAATGATATGGTCAGGGAAATCTGAATTCTTTAGGCCTTTTAGTTTGGTTTTCTAAATGTGAAATAGTTTTGCTGATCTAACTTTAGTCCTTTGGCCTTGAGAAAGGGAAATTAAATTGTCTTTTCTCAGACACTCGATGTCAGCATCCAAATCAGGACTTTCTCATTGTGTGCAGGGAGGGGGAGCGAGGATAAATGATATTCAAGTACTCAGAGATAGAATCTGTTTTTCAGAGAGAAACCCTTTTCCACAAATTCAGTGGATTTATCTGGGTTCTGTATTTTTTTCCTCTCATTTTCCTCATTATGCATCTGTATGCATAAGATACCTAGTTTTAGGGATGATTAATGTTAGGTTCCTAATGAGCTGGCTCCAGGGTGTAGATTTTCATTGCATATTTTGCTGATTTGATGCTGGAAGCTTGCTTGACCTTGCTTATGGTGTGTTCCATAAGATATATATATATATGATCCATCCTCTCCTCTTCCCTCTGCCCAATGTGAGGGGATGTGCCAGGGCAGGGTCAGGCCCCTCCAATACTCAAAGCATCACTGCTTTTCTGTGTAGCTCTTCTTCCAGACGATGTCCTAAAATGCCCCACAAAACCATTTTCCCCTGCTCATTTCCCCAGCAAACACAACTCTGACCACTTCACAGGCAACACTCCCGGCATCATTTCCTGATCTAATTCTTCTAATTTCCCTAGAGGCCCATAATAACATTTAAAAATCAGAGTGCTACTTCACTGTCCAACGCGTTTCTCTAGCCAGTGCTCATATTGGCTCTCACCAGAGCCCTGCTCATACTGTCTCTTTGCTCTCCCCCTCCCACAGGCTTGCACTGACATTCCTGTCTCATACACTGGTATTTCATGTCCTTCATTTCTCCTTCGGGCTTTTTTGCCCCTTGGACAGGACTAACGCCCTCCTTGTTCATCAGCCCTTCGCACCATGCAGCGCTGGCAGCATTGCTGCAATAAGCAGCCACACTCTCTGCCTCCTTCATCACCTTTCGAAGTGCTGTGGGGTTGTATTTGCCCAGGACAGGAGCAGCTGCTTTCTAACCACCCCTCCCCCCAACCTGTCCCCCCTTCCTCTGCAATCTCAGCCAAGATTTCTTTCATATTAGCAGCCAACTTCCCAGCTTGAGAAGGATCCAGAGCTGTGGCTCGGTGAGCACTGTCTCTCCCTTTGCAGAGACCATTTTGGTACCCAGGTGTCTCGCATCCATGGCGCAGGCGGTTGTGGCTATTGCATCCAGCAGCGTATTAGTGATCTGTTGCTGTTTTCCAGGGAAAACTGGGGTTGCCATGACAATTGCGTGTTGGGCGAGCTGTTTGCATGTGTGGCCACTGCATCCGCACTCATGCATTTATCCTCCCGGCCGCCGTGGGGCGCGGCGGTGGGTTGCAAAGATGTCCCTGCTGAGATGCTGGAAGCAGCTCTCCAGCACGGTGCAGAGGGGTGAGCAGCTCAGGGCACGCTGAGTGACTCCCTCCCCCAAAGAAATGACTTTTTTTGGAGAACAGGGGCTGAGGAGGGGACCTGGTCTTTGGTAAATTATTCTGTACCTTCGCCCACCCACCTGGTTTGGGTTGGCAGGAGGAACGCTGGGTACAGGAGCAGAGGAGACAGCAGAGATGCTGCAGACCAGAGCCCATTTGCAAGCACCCCTGGCTGCCTGTGAAAATCCCAGCCTGAATTAAGGGTTTATGGCACTGCTGCAAATGAAACCTCAGTCTCCTGAGCCTCTGCCTGCAGGCTGTTGGTTTAACTTGCCGTCGCGTTTGCACAATTTGTAGTTGCATTTTGCACTTGCACAGAGCATCCCAGCCCTTGCACTGGCACCTAGAGCTTTAAAACTTGGGCTTGATTCCAGAGGGGCAGGAGCAAGGGGTGGCCCCTGTAAGCTGGAAGCAAAGCTTTGGGCACTTCTGCGGGCACATCTCCGGGGGCTACACCAGAGCTGCCTCAGCCCAGGACCTGGATGTGCAGAGGACCAAAGGGCAGGACTTGACTGCTGCTGTGCGGCAGAGCTGTGTTGATGTGGCCCTTTACCTGCGCTCGCGGCAGGGCTGCCTGCCTGGGGCATGGCTCTCCCTGTGCACCACTGTGCCACGTGCCTGTCTGCTTGTACTAGCGTGGTCCCTGCTCACACCCTTATTTCTGCCCCCTCCTCCCAGGAATGCAGCTCAGAGGGCCTGTGTCTGCCCTGCAGGCTGCCAGCAGTGCAGGGGGAGAGCCACTGAGAGGAGGTGCTCCAGGGCCACCTCTGCTCCCAGCACATGGGACCTTGCCCAGGCAGGGACGGGCTCCCTGGTGGCTTCTGGCACACCCATGTGCCAAAGTTCAGGCCTTATTTCCCCAGCTCATGCTCTGTTTGCCAGACCTTGCTTCAAGAAGTTGCTAAAAAGTGTGTGTTCTTCATCTTTTCTGGGCATGCTGGGCCAAAGAGGAGGCTCCTGTGTCCTGCAGCATCCTTGCATAGCACCAGGCAGGATTTCACCACTTCCAAGAGCAATGAAATCCCAACCTATCTTTACAATCTTGCTTGATCTCCGCGGATCCAAAAATGACAGCCAGTAACACCAGCCGGCAAGTTGTACTACAAAAATGTGTGAGGCTCCTTTGCTAGAGCAGGAGATGATGTGCTGGGTGCTGCAGGAATAAAGCTTAAAAATCAGGAGATGGCCCAAATTTAAATAGACCAAGCAGACCCAGAGACCTAAGAGAGATGGTTCCCAAGGTCACGTAGGAAGCCTGTGGCAGAGGCGAGGACTGAACATAGATCTCCTGAGGCCCAGCCACACTGTGGCCTCAGGACTCTCTTCCCTTTTGTCTTCCAGTCCATTAGGAAGATCAGTTAATGAAATGGAATTAATAATGCCAGCTGCAGCACCAGCAATGCTGTAAGAGAGAAAAATTTAGCAGCACAGGCTTCAAAGCGGCAGGCTTGAGAACGGGAGTAAGCTGCAAGCACCATAAGACACTGCTCCGAAGGGGGAATGCAGTAGGTCAGGTAAGATTTAGGGTCTCATCAACTTTACCAATCAAATCTTAGAGGAGGAATGAAGATGTACCAACTACCTCCCCCAGAGGAGAGAAACATCCGATTCTAAGGTTCCCAGCAATTGAAAAAAGTAGTCCCACTGGAAAGAATTAAAAGACTTTTCTAGGTCAATGGCAGGAATAGAGCCTTCATTTCTATGATCCTCATGGTTCAAAAATAACATAAAAGAACCAAAAGAAATTATCCACTGCTGAAGAGCCAGGAGTAAATCAAAACTGATTCTTACGTGTTAGATGTGCTGTTGACTGCAGCAGTCGGTGAGCTCAAATGGCACTGCAGAAGTGCGGGCCATCTCTGGGTTGGCCAGTGAAGAGGATCTCTGCCAGGTCTGCTGAGGCACTGCACATCAGCAGTTCAAAAACCAAACCGGAAAATTGTTTCTTAACAGCAGCACCCACACACACGACCCATTTATTAGGATTCAAGGAAAGGCCACCTCATCCCCAGGGAGGGAAACAAGTGCAAAGTGTGTCTCACCTGGTTCTTTCACCCACTCATTTGACTCGTGTCACATGGTTGTTGCTGAAGACCTTATGATAATCTCAGACTTTGAGCCAAAATGGGCATGAAGAAGAGTTCTGCTGAGCAGAAAGTGAAACAGAGGCAGCAGAGCAGAAACTTAGCAACACATCTCAAAATGCATCCCTTGTCCTTGTGAACAACCCAAATATTTTGGCCGATGGTTTAAAAAACCCCTCATAAACCCAGACATTTCAGGACTTCTGAAAGAAATCGCAGGGAAGCTGGAACATTATGTGACACGCCAGGAAAGAGGGTTTCTTTTGTTAGAGTATTTGGCTCCACACTTAAATTGTACCAGTTTAAGACCTTATTGTCTTTTTTACCATCTTATTGATTCCTTTTGTTGTCTAAAGACCTGAGAAAAAACAGTAATTCATCACTGAATTACATCTTCTAAGTTACAGTTCCTAAGAGAAAATACTAAAGACCTGGGGCAAAAGACAGCAAGGACAGAGCTAAGTGCCACCTATGCTGTGAATAGTGATGGACCTGAAATAGCTATCAGCATCTCCCAGCTCATGGCCTTTTCACCTGAGCTGCCTCTGAGCAATTCTGCAGCCCAGAAACTGTGCAAGAATGAGTGCAAGACAGCGAGGAGGATGAGAGCAGAGCCAGGATCTGGCCCATCCTTCTGCTATTGACAGCCTCCTCACGAAAACGTAGTTGCTGGCTGCCCTTGGCTTGGAGTGCTCAGGCAAAAATTCCCCATTGCTCTTTAGAGCTTTGAGACATATTAATGCAACATTTAAAATAGCATTCCCTCTATTTTTGTTGCTAATGCTAAGAACAAATTAGCTTAGAAGAAAACCCCAATGATCTCCCTTAATGCTATTGTTCTCCTAAAGTGCTAAATGTCAGGATCTTACAGCACCACGTTGCAGATCTGGTGCTGCCCTCAATGTGTCCCACGATCGTTAACGCGGAGTGATGCAGAATGCTGTTCTGAAAAACATAATCAGTCCAAACTGTCTTCAAAGTCACTGCACTTAGAGCAAAACTGGCAACGGGTTCAGCTCTGTCTTTGAATTTGTTATCATTGAATATTCTTTGAAACCAATGCTGACTTCCACCCTGCCCTCCAGCAGGATTATTAAGGGGCAGCCTTATGTTTAGGGCCATGCGTGATCCTTCTCATGGTGGAACAGTGGGTGTTTCTGAGTTCTTATGGACTGTTGTGTCAATTCAAGTATATTTACGCAAAAAGCCTTAAATATTGCTAACTCTGAGCTCATAAGAGCTCATCAGTGGTACACAGGCAGGCTGGGTGTTGTGGCTTAACCTCAGCTGGCAACTAGGCACCACACAGCCACTCGCTCACTCCCCCGACAGTGGAATGGGGGAGAGAATTGGAAGAGTAAAAGTGAGAAAACTCATGGGTTGAGATGAAGAAAATTCAATAGGGAAAGCAAAAGGCGTGCAAGCAGGCAAAGCAAAACATGGATTTCATTCACCACTTGCCATCACAGGCAGGTGTGCAGCCACCCTCAGGAAAGCACGGCTCCATCATACGTAACAGTTACTTGGGAAGAGAAACGCCATCACTACAAATGTCCCCCCTTCCTCCTCCTTCCCCCAGCTTTAGATGCTGAGCATGTTGCCATATGATATGGACTGTCCCCTTGGTCAGTTGGGGTCAGCTGTCCCGGCTGTGTCCCCTCCCAACTACTCGTGCACCCC
Source organism: Rhynochetos jubatus (assembly GCA_027574665.1). Lineage (NCBI taxonomy): Eukaryota > Metazoa > Chordata > Aves > Eurypygiformes > Rhynochetidae > Rhynochetos > Rhynochetos jubatus. The sequence continues at coordinate 138,692,011 of CM050648.1, read as the reverse complement.
CAGCCCACCTGCTGCTGGGGTGAGGAGCAGAAAAGGCCTTGACTGTGTAAGAACTGCTCGGCAGTAATAAAAACATCACTGTTATCTACACTGTTTTCTGCACTGATCCAAGACACAGCCCGTACTAGGTACTGTGAAGAACATGAACTCCATCTGAGCTGAAACCAGGACACTGAGTCACCGTGGAAGTGGGAGAATCTTTGGAGGGAAGCAAGGTAAGGCTGGAGCCTTGTGTCCCTGTAAGCAACAAAACCCCGGTGCCCCACACACCATGGCAGGGTGCCTGTGTCCTTTGCTAGGCTGCAGTCTGCACCTCATCCAGCAATCCCTGCTGGGGTTGGAGGGATGGAAAGGAATGAGGCAGGTAGCAATACCCTAGTTGTGTTAACTTGGCCAGAGGTTTCCCTCAGTGGGAGGTTAGGATGGGCTGGAAGTAACCAGGTAACTATTTCACTGAGTCCTTACCCCATACATCCTATATACATGGGTCATTAGCGCCAGCAGAGCTATGTAACAGACAAATACTGATGAGCTCCCTTAGCCTGTGGTTGTGCCATCAACACTGAGCTTTAGGTGACCTTACTAAGACATCTTAAAATCTGTAATCTTTCCTGAGGCAGAAGGAAGCTTCCCATGGACAGTGCTTGGAACAAAACCAAATTCTACTTACTGTTTTTGATCCTGCTTCTATTCATGATCACAAGAAAACTCTCCTCCAACACTGCAATATCCTGTGGTTGATGCCACAAGTCAGATCTCTGACCTATGCATGTCTCACCCTTTTGAGATTCAGACCGGGCTATGCTTATTTGTGGCTTCCAGTCCGCTCAGTAAACATTTTGTTGGTGATCCTGGTTTAGTCCTATTGCAAAGAAGTAGTTCTCACCCTCAGTCTATTGATGGCCCACTGCTTAGTCCTAATTCTGGCTCGCTACATATTGTCATATGCATAATTTAAATTCTCATTGTAGAAATGCATTTTTTATCAATTGCCATTTTAGTCCTGGATCCACCCAGTGTTGATTGGGATCCTGTCAAACTTTCTGTACAAGTCTAAGTAGACACACATAGAGCGTTCATGCCGGGCGCTGCCTCTGTCCCTCATCTGGCTCGGCTCCTGGGGTAAGTGGGTGCACGCTGGCAGACCCTCTTAGCCCATTCGCATTTTCAGGTGTGTTCATCTCACAGTTCCAGTTCAGTTCTGTTTCTGATACAAATGCCTTGTTCTTGTTTCTGGTGGTAAAGTGGTGGGTTCTGGTGCCGTTGAATTAAAATAGCTCTGGAAGTAGCGTGGGACAGTCCAATCACATGGGCCAGGTCTGAAGAGACACTTTTCCAAAGGGAGGTAAGAATTTAAGTGGGAAAACTGATGGTATGGTTCATTTTGGTAGTCTGGGGAAGGAGAGGGAGACCTGAAATCTGGGGCAAGAAAAGCCCCTACCACCAACAAAGGAAAGGAGAAATCATCACTGATTCATACAACACTGGGATGCTAAATGTACATGGATCACTATTCCATCCAAAGGGAATTTGTCTTTTCTATCTGAATGAGAAATGTGGGTTACAGTGAGACTAAGCAGAGATTTTGTGTCTTCTCATTCCTGTGTTGCTGGTGGTACGTGCTCGATAGCCATGAGTGTCACTGGTGCACTAAGTTTGAGGTCTGTCTTACTTTTTTTCTGGGACTCCAGGATTTAGGAGTTTCATGTGAATGATGGCTCTTTTTTATATTCCTCGTATTATGGATTGGTGCTGGGAACCCCATTGCAGAGCTACAAACAGTATGCAGGGCAAAATGTAGCAATAGGAATATTTTCTGCTCTTGCAGATGTTCTAGAACAATCAGTAAATGCTGAGAAATCATCCCTTGCCAACCTGTTTCTCCCCATTTTTAAATAAAGCCAGGAAGAACACAAAATCAAAACTTGTAACATTGATTTAATCTTATTATATGCAATGGCAATTGAAGCCAGTTCTGCAACAATTAGTTAATTATTTATCTGTTAGGGGACTTAAGATGCTGGATTCAAGCCTAACGGAAGTCTTCTGGAGGATTTCAAAGACAGTTCTGAAATGTCCACAATAGCTGTTGGCCTCTGTAACCCCAGCAGAATTTCCTAGGTACAGGTTAAGATCACACTGTGCTGAACCTCTCCTTAAATTTTGGCTTTCTTCTATGAGATGAGTTACCTGAGGGTAGGATAAGTGACCTACTACTGCCAGTTAGAGATCTCTGTTAACTCAGACATTAAAAACCGTTTGGTTTTGGAGCCAAAAGAGCAGAGAGGTTCAAACGCTGTTCGCCATGCTGATGTGTGTGTGACCCACTGTGTCTGTGCTGGTGTCTGTTTCCATATAAAAAAGCTAAACTCAATATAACATGGCTAAAGTAAAAATATTTAATAATCTAGGGTGATCTAAAAGACGAAATACAGCCTCAGAGCCAGGAGGTCCCCAGTTGAGATTGTTTTGCCAATGGTGACTGGACCAAGTCTGGTATGCTGCATCTCAGGTCACCCTTCAGTGAAATGGGGTGACTCTTTGTGGAGTTCCTTTGTGATTAATAACCAAACCACTCCCCAAAATCTGAAAAGGTTGGGTGGAGTTAAAGCATTTTCTTTCCAAGTATTTACCTTGTGGCCATTAGTTATGACCTGTCTGTGAGGCTACTTATAAGAGTTTATTGATGGGGAAACTGAGGCAAGGACATTGTTTTAGCCAGGGAAGGCGCATCGGGGCTGGTGTTAAAATTCAGCTCTTTGTGAGTTTGCGGTTACTAGTGAGAGCACACGCTTTTTCACAAATTGCCCCGTGTATCCCTGCAGTCTTTGCACCTCAAATCCTGGTTTATGCAGCATTTTGAGCAGTGAGAGGAGGCAGAGCTCATACCCCACACACCCTAACCTGGGGGCAGCCTGCAGTGCTTAGCATCCCGGTGTAGCAGGGCTTGGCACAAGGGGCTGGGGGCCGTGTGGGTCACCCAGTGCCTGGGGGTGCCGATGGCTGCAGGGGGAGAAGGGTGATCGTGGGGGGCGGGGGGTGGGCACTCTGCTGTTTTCTTCTGTTTCTAGAAGAGTTTTGAAAAAAATAGCAAAATGGGGGTTGTTTTGTTGGGGTTGGATCCTGCCCTTCATTTTCTCCTGTCTGCTCCCTGACCTCACCCCGCGGGCAGGGGGGAGTGGAGCATCCAAACCCAGAGGGGTAGGGGGGGAAAAAAAGAAGAAGAAAACACCAGATTTCATCACTCTCAAGAAATTTCTGGAACACGAATAGTCACAACCATAGAGCCACATAGGAAACACTGCTCACCCGCCCCCCCCTCCCTCCACCCACACCCAATTTGTTTTTATATCTTTGCCATCAGGTTGCCTTAACCATTTCGATGGCTTAGGAGGCTAAGCCGCCGAGCGCCAAGCTTTTGATTTGAAAAGGGACCGCATCCCCTTTTCAAAGGAGCCTGCTCCCTAGGGCAACCACATCACACTGCTGATTTGCTGCAGTGGAGACCGCAGCGCGTACGGTATGCCCTCCCCCCTCCGCCTGTGCTGCTTACAGCATCAGTCCGGAGCCGAGCGCGGAGCCGGGAGCGATACCCGCTAACCCAACCCATGCTCGGGAATGCCTGACTGCTAACGCAGAGCCTCCGACGAAAGGACCGCCAGTTCCTCAGCTCTCCCGAGATGCAAGCCAGTGCCGATTCCACCAAGATGGACTGTCTTTGGAGCAACTGGAAATGTCAGGGTATTATATCTGTTATAGTGTTGCATGCTAGAAGGACTGCATGTCGGAGGAGGCGAAGGCAGGATCCATCCATTTTTGCATTGTTCACCTGCGGGCCTTTGCATGCTGTTTTCTCTCCCTCCCTGTGAAGCTTTTCTTTGGGGGTAATTTAAGAAAGAAAGATTAAAAGCCCTTAATTTTATTCTTTGGATATGTTTTTCCCATCTCCAGCTGCCTCACCCTGAAAGCATCCAGGATACAGGACCTTCCTTCCCACCTTTCAGCTCATTCCCACAGCATCCGCCCTTGCGCTTAGCGGTGTCGTTTCTCACCCATGACTCCGTTGGGTTGCCGCTGGCATGGTTTCGTACCTTTCGGGCTTTGGGAAAGCCGGGCAACGGTGAATTTGTGCCCACTCGGGCTCGCGAGGGTTCAAGGCGGTTGCGCTGGGTGCCTGGGTGCATCCTGCCCACGGACACACCCATAGCCAGGGCTTAGCCTAGCGTCAACACAAAGAAAACGCAGCTTTGGCAAGACGTGCGATAGCACCGAGGCGGCTGCAGCATTGCCATCCGTTTTGTACTTTGCTGTAGGATTGGGGGTTTTAGGGAAAAAAACCCAAAATAGAATGAATCCCTTCGTTGTGCTTTGGAGCATTCCGCTGAGCCGACCGGGAGCAAAATATTGCGATGATGCTGTCTTGCTGCTGAGTATGCGAGGGGAACAATGGCATCTCCCTTTTGGGCTGATTTTCAGCTTATTTTGAGCGGGTCGGTGTCTGCGCTGGGTGGGGCTGGCTACCTTCCCGGGCACCTCGGACAGCTTTTCAGCCATTTTTAGTCGGCTTCACACTTCCCAGCCAGCATCCAGCCTTTGTTTTGATAAAAGACAGTCTCTGTGACGCTGCTCGGTGGGCAGATTAGAGGGAGAAATGCTAGCGGCTGATCCTGCCGGCCAGGCTGCTGTCTGCTTCGGGCAGGCTGTGTTTGAATGTGATTTTTAATTTTAAGGTACGTTTTTTACGCCGAATAGACAGGACGTGATGTTTATGCACTCAACAAGGAAAGCATCGTCTGATTAAAGGGTCCAGGATGCTTGCAGTTTCCTAAACACAGCTCAATGTAACAGAAGCCAGGAAAGCTTCCTAAAGTGTTTTTTGGGGAGCAGAGGGAGGGGGGAGATCTTTCAGACAGATGCTTGTCTCTAGGGAGCTTGATATTTTTGCAATCTTAATTCAGCATTTAATTGTATGTGTGGTCTGAGGGGTTTTTAAGGAAGATGAGTAGCTGGAAAGTAAACAGATGCACCTGTTAAATGCCACCCTCCAGCAGCTCAGGCTTCCCACACCTTCATCAAGGGTTTTCTGTAGGATTGCCTGAGCCGTTAAGCTTGTGTGGGAGAGCCACAACCAAACTTCGGGGTCTTTTCATCTGAGCTTTGCAGGTAAACCTTCTCGTTAGGTGGGGTTTGGGGTTTTGTTTGGTTTGTTTCCAAAAAGGCTCAATATTTTGCAGATCCTTATAAAAACATTATTTTGCTGAGTCAGATTGCTGACCCACCTGTATTTAGAGGCAAACTATTTACCCTCTTTATCAGGAAAAATAATGTTTTTTTCATAAATCTAAAAAAGAGGGAATAACAAAGTGCACGCTGCTATTGTTTAATTAATAATAGCGGGCTTTCTCTCCTTCAGTGCTCTGCTTTTTGAAACCAAGAGGTAGATGTGCTGAAAATTAAATGACATGATATGTCCCGTGCTGATTTGGGAAAAAAAAAAATCTGGAAAAATCAACGCAGCTAAAATAAATCACTTGCCTCACTTCCACATCATTTGTGTATCTTTTTCTTGGGTGGCGCTTTATGATTCAAAAATGATCCTGCAGAAAACATGGAATAGTCATAGAGTATTATTTCTGTCAGCAATATTCTTTGATCAGTTCCAGATAAAACAGAAGGAATTTAAAATTCAAAAGAATGAAGACTAAAGACGTGATTCTTTGATTCTTTTAATATCTATTATTCATGTAGTCTCTGTCTCAACCCAGAATATCAGTTTTATGCAAAGCTGGAGTTGTATAATTTTGCCAACTTCATTATCAATGGAATTATGCTTCCTCTCTGAAAACTCTGGAATATATCTGTGAATGTAACAGAAGCAGACATAAACCTTAGTAAATACAGAGCATATTTTTACTGAAATTATGGAAAAACAATGTTGAGGTTAACATAAGTTTTAATTAAAAAACAGCCAAGCCTGCAACTAGCTGTATCATTGGTTTGCCCTTATAGTAGTTATAATTGGTGTAAAATTGGGTGGGGGTCTTGAGAAGCTGCAGGAACACTAGGGAAAGTTTTGGCTTATGAATAACAGAATATTTTACGTACTGAATATATAAATAACAGAATCTATGTACTGTTGTTTTCCTTGCAATGAAGAAACTGATGTTGCTACATATATTTAGAAATATCAGTGTGTTTCACCTACCCATCCTGCAGGTACAGCATGAGTATGTCAATGGTAGATCATGACACAGCCCCTCGGGGGAGTGGGAGAGTAATTCGTGGCTGCTGGGCATATGCTTCATTCAAAGTATGATCATAGGCGGCTTTGGGAATTGCAGCCGAGGTCCACACCCAGGTCGTCTTCCACACTGGAAGGTGATGCATTTGAAGTAGGCTGGGATGGATCCACGCAAAATGCTTGAGTATGTAGAGAAACGTTTCCGACTGGGCATGGTGGTTGATGTGGGCCTTCGTGTAACATCGTATAGGCCGTGCCAGCCGTGCGACGCATCGCGGTGCGCAGCTTCCAAAGGGGAGCTGCTGGGTGAGATGTGTCTCCTGCTTCAGGTGGTGGAGCAGGTCTCTATGCCTTCCCTGTGGACTCAGCCTGGCTCGGCAGGACTCATCCCCATGCCTTGCTGGAGAGGATTCTCTAGAATAGGAAGGGCTTGGCACTCCAGCTTGGTGAAGCTATTTGATGTCAGTACGCTGGTTTCCATGAATATTCCCTCTTCCAATATTTCTTCTACATGCCAGCTCTTGGGGGGTCGTGACACACTTGTTCCTGCAGCTTCAACCTCCTGCAAGACTTATTTAGAAAGAAAATCTGAAAGATCCAGAGAAAAAGGCCTGTGAAGCATTCATAGAGAGGATCCTAAATATTATCCACATTACAGTTATAACTTAATGTGGAAAAGGACTGCAGCCTTCATCAAATCCATCTAGCTGACATAACCCTGCTGGACTGGAGTTCCTGGCAGCTGTTTCAGGCTACCTTGCTTGATTGATATATCAACTGGTTTCCAAAGGGTACTGAGAAGCTACACCAACTACCCATGGCAATGTTCCCTGCTTTCAGGCTGATAAAGAAGATCAGTGGCAATAATATGGGTGCATGCTATCAATCTACAATTTTACTGACGATTCTGAAGTCTCTCTAATTGCAGCTACTATCATGAGAATATAACTTCAGCCAGTTGGGACCTTCAGTGCTTTCCTGAAGATGTTGTGGGCTGAAATCTCAGTTGAGATCCACTTGTCTTGTTTAAATGAGCTCTCCCTCTTTTCAGCACCCAAAGATCTGTCCCAGTAGTTGGTTCTTAAGTTGGACCTTGGTAAGGGTAAAATCTTGGAACCAAGCCATCATCTGGTGTAACCAGTTTAGCTAGTAGTTTCACAAAGCCACAATAACTTGGGAGGAATTGACTTCCTAATTTCACAGTTGATTTCCTGTGAAATTGGAATGAAATTTGTCAAGATTTTTTAGATTTGCTTGCTTTCTTTTTTTTTTTTTTTTTTTTTTTTTTTTTTTTTTTTTTTTGTCGCTGCTATAGAAATTGTATCAATCCTTCTTCAAGCACGCTCCTGTTGACAGCAATATGGCTGCAAGTCAAGAGTTTAAAGTTAGAGGACAAACTCTCTTAGATGAGCTTCGCGCTGTTCGACTGCCAACCATCCCAACGAACACCTTGACCTAGGTGGTATAAAAACATCAGTGAGATTTCAATAGCTCTGCCAAAATGTGCTCTGCACACCTGCTGTGCCATGTCTGAAAGTACTTTTTTTAAATTTTAGTTTAGGAATAGATGGACAATATTCTTTCATTGCTAGAACACGGAGAAAATTCTCCAAAAGTGAGATTAATTCAAGGTATTCCCTGAGGGGTAATTTAAACCACAGCAAGAGGAAGATTATTGGGCAGTAGCTGAAGGTAACACTGGAGGGCTGCTTTTGCTTTCATTAGGTCTCTGGGAAGTGAGCTTTGGTGAGGCTTTTTGGATATCAGAAGGGATATTCTCTCTGCCTCATGTTTAATTCTCACAAATAACATAGGCCTGAGCACTTCATTTTTAAAATCTCCAGATTTTCAAATGTTTGGATAGAGTTAGGGAGAGGCCAGGTCTGTTATTTGGGTCCAGGAGAATCTCAGCCAGATCTTAACATTTCCATAGTGTTATGTGCAGCAGGGACTTTGCTTGGTCTCCTTGTTTTCTGCTCACTTTAGGTGAGAGGAATAACATCCTCCATAGAAACTGACCAGGGCAGGTAGTGATATGGTTTGATGAGCAGGGGGTGTGTGGAGGAGGCTTTCTCCTGCTGCTTTGTTAAATCCTGGTCTTAAAAGCATCTCTCATGGGAAAATGATAATAATAATATCAATAACAGCAAAATAATAATAGTAATAACAACGATATAATAAACATATAATACTACATTAGACTCTTGTGTGGTGTGTAGGGCTGTTTTGGTTCTTTTTAATTGCCAATTCTCTTTTCTCTACCCAAGCCCACGCTAGTGCCTCTCATAAGGCAATCAATCAATACTTTTTTTTGTTCACATCTTGGTCTAGCAGGTGGAGTAGGTTATCACCTGGAAGATATTCCATATCAACATTTGCCTTTTCCCTGGTCCTATTCCTGCTCCAGGTCTCTCATCAGGGTTTGGGGTGCAAGAGTCTGAACTTTCAGATTGACTACTGGGGCATGTGAATGATAAAGATACAAAGCTGAACTGAGGACAGGAAGTTAATGGATACAGTGTGCAGGATGTAGAAGTATGGAGAGATCCCTCGGGACTGGAGATAAAGGATAAAGAGAGATGCCTCGTGAAACAGCACCAATATTCTGTGTTGGCCTTGCTGTTAGTCACAGCAGTATCCTGAAGGCAGCAGACTGCTCATTAAGTGGTGTATCTACCTGTATTATATTTGAATCAAATGGGTTGTGGGGAGGGGAGCAATGGCCACATTGGGTCCTTCACTGGAAAGAGGAGGGAAAGGTTGGTCCCACAGCCTGTGGTTAAAGCTGCAAGATGGAATTTCTTTGAGTGTAAGCAATATTTACTTCTATTCAGACTTACATGTCTGTTGAATTTGTTGTCAGATATTGTTGTGACAATGCTATAAACAAGACTGCCCTTCTTAGATTAGATTTCCTGTTCTTTTCACTGCCAGTGGGTCTGAGAAATGATGTATGAAATCATAATATTACACTGTATACAGAATTAAAGGCTGTTTATAGACAGGTTATTCTCACTTCTCATTAATACTGATATTACTTAGGGAATGAAGCTGTACAACCCCATTGGTTTTTACCTCCTAAGGAGGCCCAATGGGACCTCCATTGTGGGGAGGGTGGCTTGATCACATCCAAGGGTGTTATTAGTATGCTGAAGAGCATACCACCTTTTATTCGATCATCTATGCCTATGGGCCTCATTTGGAGGCTGGATACAAGGGTTTTACACAAACGCTTTCAGTACTAACTTCCGTGTAAATGCTGCTTGATGCATGTTCATTTTTCATACAGTTGTTGCAGTAGGGGAGAACCTTGCAAAGGCAGAAGGAGAGAACAGAGGAAGGGAAGGAGAAGCTGTGGAAGATGTGAATTGTCCAGTCCGTGTTTTCATCTTAAAATGCTTTCTTTGAGACATGGAATGGAATGCTGTTTCCCTTATCAAAGTATTTTTCAAAAACATAACCACACAGATGTCTGAAGGTAGGAGGACATTTTAGCTACAAATTGGTTTGGATCCCCTATTCTCCTGCTGGGATCTCCACTCAGGAGCCTGGGGCTGCAGCTGTCCCTCACCACGGTGTTCTAGGGACTGTGTAAACCACCAGCACCCAGTCCTCCAGTTTCCACCAGGTCCTGAGGAGAATGGATTCAGGAGCATCAGAGAGTGCAGCTCTCCTGTCTCAAGTCATTCACCCCTTGCTTCCAGCACTGGCCTTTCCAGCCCTAAGGTCTGTCTTCAGGCTTTTTTGATGCCAAATATTGAGGAGCAGAATCTTGTGGCTTTTTCGAGAAGCAGAAACATTTTCTGCTAAAAGCCATGATGAGAGCTGGGAGAGCTCTTGGGCACTGTACTCAGGAGCAGTTCCTCGCTGGCACAAGCATTGCATGCTGCTGCTGTCACATATTTGTGAGGTTACTTTTAGCTTATCTCGCAAACATGAGTATTTACCATCCAGTCATAATAAAAAGTGCTTGCTTGTATCATAGAGTTTTTACATTTCTGCATCATTAGTCTGGGGTTGGCCCCAAATGGAGGACTCATTAATTTAATGAGATGAATTCACACCATGAAGTATAGCTGAGACACTGATTTGGCACCCTTCAAATCTTTTTATTTCAAATAGAAGGCTACTCAAGTAACATTTTATAAGTTCTGCTGTCGGTTAAAAAACACAGGCAGGCGACACTTTCAGATGGATAGCTCATCAGACATGCTTCTCCAGAAAAATTCTTCAAAGGCGGTTTAGTGACCTGCTGCACTGCTGTCTCAGACATGGCTGGCAAATCCTCCTTAATAAATACGAATACTTTTGAGTCTGGCCGTTCTGGCAAAACCCAGAGTCCTTTTGTACCTCCACAAATGACTCAGAGCTCTGGTGTGTTGTACTGGAAAGAGTGCAAAGTGACCGACACTGCTTCCCTGCTTCCAGGAGGCTGAAGGGTGATCATGGAAAGCTACAGCTCAACAGTTTCTGCATGTTAATGAGTATGGTCAGGATTTTAGTGCTGAGATTTTCAAACAGAAGGAACCCAAACCTCGGCGAAGCTGACACTGATGCCAGCGCCTGTTTTTCAAAACCCTGCTTGAAAATCCTAGCTGCAAACCTTAGGTGGTCTGTAGTTGGCGTTTTGGCTCTCCGAAGTGTGTCTTGCTTATGCAGGCAGGCTGACCCACTGCCCAATTGCATGCACATCGCATATCAACAGGCTCGCGTGGCATCAGCCTCCCGCTTCATGCATATTCAGCATGCGTTGCTCAGAATCATGCCATTGTAGTCGGGTCTGGGCTGTGCCGTGCGTGCACACACACATGCACACGCGCTGCCTGCAACACCCTCAGTGCTTGCAGGACCCTCGACCTCACCAGGACCTTTTATTCCTTGCCCATGGAGCAATTTTTCACTAAGGATTGACCAAAGCAATTAATTATGATGTCATTAACTCTATGCCATGAGAGATCCCCTATCCTCTAATTTATCTGGGGAACACTGCACCCACCTAAGTGCCAGGTACACAGGGCTCAAAGCCCGTCTCAGCCTGGCTGAGCATGGGGCCAGTGCGTGCTGCCAAGTGGCTCTGCAGGGGTGTGCGTGTGCTACGGTGTGAGCTCCGGTTCAGCTCCTGGCCCTGCTGCCCTGCACCCCTGTGTGCTGGTTGGGCTGGTCTGAGCCTGGGTGGTTGTGAAGGAAGGGGTGCAGGCGTGAACAGGCAACTCCCCTTCACCAGAGGCTCAGACCACCCTTTGTATATCTTATGAACTGTTGAAGGGCAGTAAACCCGTGGGGTCAGCAAGTGTTTTTACTTGTCTGAGTTGTTTACTGTCTTAATCAGTTTTCTATGAATATAGGATGAGATGAAACTCAAAGCAGACATACACATGTGGTGGACAACCTCATCTTTCAATTTCATTACTGTTTGGAATTAAAGAAAAGGTGTGGAGGGGGCTGATGCACCCAGTCCCAGATTCACGTGATAGTCAAGGAGCTGTTTTCTCATGGCCTTACCTCTTGGTATCTACCTGCAATGCCAGACACCGATACAACAGGTACTTTTGCTCTGCTGTAAATGGTTGCAGGAGAAAATGGCAACCTGAGGAAGCCAGACAAAGGATCCCAGCTAGGGAATTCTGCACCCAGTGTGCTTCTGACTGCTTTTAAGAGGCACTTGTTTCTGTAAGAAAATGTTGGACAAAAATAATGTAAAACCCTTTGAAGTGACTGAAGCTGCAATTGAAGGAGCAAACAGCTCTGCCACAAAGCTCAGGTGTTTTCAGCAACGTTTCAATTCCAGGAGAACTGATACAGCTCAAATCCCTGAGGCCAGTTGGCAAAAACATGCTGGACTCCACAAGTCTCCACTGATTTCTAGCTCTGAACTCTCCTTCTCCCAGTTCCCTCCCCAAGGAGCCATGAGGTTCACCTCTTTCCTGCACTCCCTTTTTCAAGCTTTGGCTCACCCCCTTCTCCCTAAGGGAGAGGAGGAGGAATGGCTGTGAGAGCTGCAGATCCCACCCGAAGAGCTGGACACATCAGCGGTGCTGCAGCTCCCCGTCCCTGCAAGGGAGAGGAGGAGAAGGCAGATCTGATTCCTGCCCTTGAAAATCCTGACTGACCCACTGCAGGCTGTGGGTGGGGAGGTTGTGTCCCTAGGCTGGACCTGGGCACCAGGACAGCCACGTAAAAGCCGTTCAACTCATACCTCCCTTCTCTGTGCTGAGATTTTCCACCTCACAGCTGGCACATATTTTTTTCCATGCACATGGGAATATTTGTCTCAGGTCTAAAAGACACAGAATCCCTCCCTCCCAGGTCTCTTCTGGCTGGTGAAAGAGGCCAGCTGTCTTTTCATCTCCTCTCTCTCATATGCTGATATCCCCAAAACTGTGTCATTTGGCCTCTGTCCATCTTGCTCTGCGTTGTGACAAGTCTCCTTACCTGCTGTAGCTTAGCCAATATCCCAGTCATTTCATGGCAGAAAGGGGCACGTTTCAGGATATATATACATCTGGTCAAGCCTGTCTTGAGACATTCAGCATCTTCCTTGTTGATGGGAATAAGATGCAGTTTGGCATCCCTCTGCGTGAGAATACAGCCCACTTCCAGTCTGCAGGAATATGAGGCAGAAGATCTAGAAAGAATGAGAGAGAGCTTAGATGCTCATTTTGGGTCTTATCAACCGGCATTAACTCAGGGAACTCTACTGAAGTGGGGTTTTGTATTTTTTGGCTCAGCTCTCCTTTGTTTGCTGGTCTACTACCTAGATTCCAGGCAGTGTTTTCCCTGGTGTGTGGCCTTTCTCATCAGCAGATGATGTTCTGTGTACAGCATCCTGAGCTACCTCACCTGTGCTCATTTCACTTCACATGAAGATCTTGTGTGATAGAAAATTTAAGTATCTCAAAATGTGAGATTTGCATAGATTTCCAATACTGTTCTCTGATGGGAATTTTAAGCATACAAATGATCGGGCTGTGAACAATCCCTTCTGTCCAAATGTTTGCTGGTGAAACACACCATTTGCTGTGCTGCAGAGTTTTGCAGCGCCTTAACTGAAAAAGATGATGAAAATTGGTAAAAACCGCACCCTTGTGTTCTGGATGCCATTTTGTAAGGATGATTTGCGAGTCGCACACTCCAGCACCTCCACGCTGTAAGCAATTGGAGCTCCAGCTGCCTGCATCAGTACAGCTGGGTCTGCTCCTGAACTCCCTGATGTAGGTGCATGCTCATTGTAACTGCGTTTTGGAGCATTCCCCGGTCCATGCTCCTGGGTTTCTGCTGGGAGGAGACCTGGGCATGTTTCTGGAAGGACTCTGGGGTCATCCCTGGCTTTCAAAGCCAGCACCCAGGACCCCAGCACGTACCGCCAAGATCCCCATCCCTGGGCTTCCACGCAGTCCGTAGATGTACCAATGCGTGCTCAGGGCCAGTGCTAAACGCTGACACTTAAAACTATGAAAGTTGTTGTATTGTATATATTGATGGAGAATAGAGTAGGATGTGAATGTTGCATGAAGAGAAAAGAGCCCAGTAATACAATAACAATTTTTGCATTCAAGCTCATCACTTTGAGAAGCGTTGCTAATAGGTGTAATAGTAGTGAGTAATATAGCTCATTGACTCGAGCAAACATGCAGTGGTGACTCACAGTAATTGGAGATTAGATGATAAGAACTGCTAGGATGGATTAATTTTGTTTCTTTTTGTATTTGTGATTTTTTTTTTTTGACAGACTGTGGTTTTCCTGAATTTACTCTTTGTTCCGAATGATTTGACAAATGGCATCTATGAAATCTGTTTGGCTGATGGTGTGTTCAAGCTGTTCATGAGGACTTGTGCCGTGTGTGAAATTAAAGCTCTTTTGTTTAGGTTGCCATGAGTATGTTCTTTGGCTGGATGAAGAGTCCTCTCAGAAACAGGTTATCGGTGTAAAGAAATTAAATTCACCCTTGTGGACTGGATAGTCAACAGTCGTCTCATAAAACTTTGCTTTTATGGTGGCTATTCCTGATGGAGAGGTTGGAATAAACTATACAGACTGGGTGAAAAACACTGTCAGAATCAACTGCTTTACAAATGTAAAAATATATTGGTTGAATATGGTATTCTGCACTTGTTTTTTCTAAGTAGCACCTCCCATGGATCTAGACAAGGAAAGTTATCTAGCAAGCAGAAAGGGTTTTGGTTTTTATTCTTAATAATTCTGAGATGGTTGGATTTGCAGTGGCAAAGGGATTTATTCTGTATTTTAAGGTCCCATCTGAAAAATGGTTTCTTACTCATGTAACTGTTAAGCAGTGGTAAAACCAGGAGTCTTTTCCTTTCCCAAAACTTAGGAAATAACAAAATCATACTGTCAAAACTTTGAATGGGAAAGTGGTTTATTGTGGCTAACCCCAAAATTTCTCATTCATTTCTCAACAGCCAAAACCAGAAAATGCTTTGATCAAGCATTTGTCATTTGTACTTGTAACCAAAAAACCCTACCAAACTCCGGTTTCCAGAGTAGCTAAGTGCAAGTTAGGGTAAAAACTTCCATACAACGCTAGCAACAATACACACCCCAGCTTGGATTTGCCTTGCTGCCACAAGAGACCCACCGTGCTGTGGTCGGAGATACTCATCCATCTAATCTAACACAGACACAGATGTGTGAAATGCAAGGATTTCAAGTAGGTCATCAGATGTCATTTCCTCAGCGCGCTGCTGAACTCTCCTCGCTGCTTCTGTTGGGGAGTTCCTGCTGATGCGGATGTGGGCAGGAGCATCGCTCCGCCCTTTACCCTCCTGCAAGGACTCTGAGTGTTGCAGTGGCCACAGTGGCCATCCTTGATACCCTTCCAGCTCCTGCCTTTAACATGTTCCTCTTCTCTCCCCAGCTATCGACCTGTTGTACTGGCGTGACATCAAGCAGACAGGGATTGTGTTTGGCAGCCTCCTGTTGCTGCTCTTCTCCCTGACCCAGTTCAGCGTCGTCAGCGTCGTGGCCTACCTGGCCCTCGCTGGCCTCTCGGCCACCATTAGCTTCAGAATCTACAAATCGGTCCTACAGGCTGTGCAGAAGACGGACGAGGGCCACCCCTTCAAGTGAGTGCTTTGCAGTCATGCCCAGGGGCCATTTATCTTGCAAAGGATCCATTCCCTGGGGCAATTCACGTTTCTTTAGCTGCTGCTTTTGTACTGCATACAATTCTTTTCTTGCTCATGACAGGGGAATTATTTTTTTCGTTGTCCAGCGTCTCAAGAGCTGTAAGGCTGCATTGACTCAGATCCTGGGGGGAAAAAAACCCCACAACATAAAAGCCATCATCCTCTGAGACATGGGATTTTTTTTCCTGAAATTCAAAAGATCCAGAAAATTTTAAACCAACAGAGAAAAAGAGTTTATTTAGAGCTAATGATATTACAGCGTCTCTGCGAGCAGGAAGAGTATTGTTTCAGGGCGCTCTCTCAGGGCAAAGGCAGAAACTATTTGTGTCTTTTCTCCAGCACTGCTTGGCTGCGACGTGGCAATCCATCACCCTGGGTGATGGTGCCGGTGCCAATGCTGGTGCCCTCCCCACCCTCCGCAGGGTCGGGGTGGTCTGCTCCAGGGTGCAGCAGTACTTTCTCCTCTGCTGTGCCAACAAGTTGGCAAACCAGGTGACGGAACCAGTCTGGTTAGTAAACACACACACTGAAAAAAAGCTTTGTTGGGGTGCTGCTTCTTTTGTTTCAGTTGGGTCAGGTCTGAGATGCATCTCACAACATGGGCATAGCACAGAGAGAGGTGCTGGAGGGTGAAGGGGTGGAGGAGAGAGAAGGGGAGTCACTGCTGAAGGTGACAGCAGCCAGACCAGCTTTTGTTCCTCCAGAGGCTCCCAGTTGGAGGAGATCATAGAAACATATAGAATGGTTTGGGTTGGAAGGGACCTTAAAGCCCATCCAGTTCCAACCCCCCTGCCATGGGCAGGGACACCCTCCACTAGACCAGGTTGCTCCCAGCCTCATCCAGCCTGGCCTTGGACACTTCCAGGGATGGGGCACCCACAGCTTCTCTGGGCAACCTGTCCCAGTGCATATGGATGTCCCCTCCTGTGACAGCAGTGGTGCACTGAAGTCTGTGGGGAGAGGCAAACAGCCCTGGCACAGCCCAAAACTACCCAGGGAGATGGGTCATGCAAGGTGAAGACCGTGTGTGCTGGTGGCTCTGCGCTTGTGGGAAGGGGGACACGTTGCTCCAGCACAAAGAAATGAAGTCTGGGGAGGAGGGAGTGATGGGATAGACAGGCACGAGCATGAACGGCAGGTGAACCTACCTGGGTTTGTAACTGGACCTGTGTTTCTGGCAGAGCCTACTTGGAGATGGAAATGAATCTTTCACAGGACCAGATTCAGAAATACACAGACTGTCTGCAGCTATACGTCAACAGCACAGTCAAAGAGCTGAGGAGACTCTTTCTCGTTCAGGACCTTGTGGATTCTCTAAAAGTAGGATTGCTTTAAATATTTCATCCCCCCACCCCACCCCCCACCCCAAGGATCAATCTGCATTTGAAAGTGCTGCTTCCCATGTTGACAATTTTGTCATAAAACCTGGTTTTGTGTAGCTCCAAATATAAAAGTTGCTCTCCTTTCTGATTTCCAAACCACTTGCTTCCAGCGGTTTAGAGGTTTGACAATCTGAATTTGAATTTATTGACATGTAATACAGGAGTTATAAAAGTTGCAGCACCAGCTTAGCTTCACTGCAGTTCCAGAACCATCTCTGCGTTATGCTTTCTGTGACTTTGGCACAAAATGGTGTGTTTGCTCTAATACCTCTGTTAACCTGGATTTCCCCTAATGGTGACATTTCTGTCTGTGGAGGAAGGTCTTTTTCCCCCCCTGCCGAGGTAATTATTTATTCTCAGCCTTACACCCAAGTAGGTGTCTTTCAGGGCAAAGGGAAGATCATGAAGAGAGCAGACAGGCATTAGGCTCCTAAATTACTAAAGATTTTCAGAAAAACTTACCCATCTTTCAGCCTCAGGAGTTTTCAGTCGGTGGGATTATCACTGTGGGGCTGTGATTTACCGGGTGGCATTGCCATCATCAAAACTGGACGCAGAAATCTGCCTGTGCCATGCTCAATGCAGAGTCCTGAATGTATGCAATTAAGCCCTAAACGTACATTCAAGCTCAGCTAAGAAGGTGAGAAGCAGTGAAGAGCAAAACAGATTGGGGTTTACACACCCAGAAGTCCCTAGTTCCCAATGTGCCTTACTTAACAAGTCTCCTTACACGGTCAAAAAGGCTAACGCGCTCTTTTGTTAGCTGGCTAAGTGAACTAATTGCTGACCCTGGAGGTGATGTAACGATCCTTCTTTAATTTAGTTTGCAGTACTAATGTGGCTGCTGACTTACGTGGGAGCCCTCTTCAATGGCCTGACTCTTCTGATAATGGGTAAAAACCAACATTTCCTTAAAAATCTGTTCTTAGCTTTAACTCCCTCGCGGTCTCGGCTTAGCCAAACCAGCCTATCATTGTTCTGCTTCCCCGCAGTTAAACCATCGACCTCTATTTCCCTGTCCAGTAAATATTCATTATTCCCATACTGTTGTCCCTCCCGCTAGAACGAATTTGTGCTTTATGGCTTTGCAGCCACTAGTCGCAGGGCAATGGGAAATTCCATATTTGGGAGGTTTGGGTAAAGTTCCTTTTCAACACAAAGATCCCTGGTGGATCAGCTGCCCAAGTGGCGCGGTACGTGGCTGTCACTGAAGTAGGTCTCTTCTCTGGGGGCATCCGGCCGGCAGGAATATAACGGTGTGCTCTTTTTCTCCTCAGCTGTGGTGTCCATGTTTACTCTCCCCGTTGTATATGACAAGTACCAGGTAAGTCTGTCCGTGCGGTTTGGGTGTCTGGGGGGGTTCTGCCTTCTTGGTTCCTGACTGACTCCGTCTCCTTTTGCTCTCTGCAGGCACAGATTGATCAATACTTGGGGCTTGTGCGGACCCACATAAACACTGTTGTGGCAAAGTGAGTTCAGCAGCAGACCTGACCGGGAGTCTTGCTGTGAGGTTGGGGGGCTCTGGGGGTGGCTAAGAGCTGGGGGGTCCTGGGGACAACATGCCCTGCGAATGACGTCCTCCCTAGCTCCTGGGATGTAAGAGCCTGGAGGAGGACAGATCCCTGGAGGAACACAGTTCTCAGCTGAGTGTAGTCGGAGGCAGAGCTGTGACCCTACATCCTTCTCTCCCTTCTCCTGCCCTTTGGGCAGCTCTGGACAGAGAAGCCCAACCAGGAACTGATGTCCATACTTCTACCTGGCCAAGACAAACAGGAAGGAATGTGTCAACTCCCTTCCCCGATGACCACTCTAAGCCTGGCTTTTTGCATTCAGGGACTCTGTCCTTTGGAGTTAATAATACCATTAATGAACAAAGTGGGAGCTGGGACACCACCCTGTTACAGAAAGAAAATACCTGGAAGCACTACAGAATCACAGAACAGTTTGGGTCGGAAGGGACCTTAAAGCCCATCCAGTTCCAACCCCCCTGCCATGGGCAGGGACACCCTCCACTAGACCAGGGTGCTCCAAGCCTCATCCAGCCTGGCCTTGGACACTTCCAGGGATGGGGCATCCACAACCTCTCTAGGAAACCTGTGCCTTTTTCACTAGGACATTAGGACAGCACTGGAGCAGGCTACACAGGGAGGTGCCAGAACCTCCTTCCTTGGAGGTTTTCAAGATGCAGCAAGACAAAACCACTACCAACCAATGATTTGGCGTTGGCAACAGTCCTGCCTCATGTAGGAAGTTGATTCAGAGATTTCCAGGGGTCCTTTCCAGCAAATATTTCTGTGATTCTGCAAGGCCCTTAGCCTTTGGCAGGACTGAGAGTCTGTACTGCAAATGCTTTGTTTAAACTTCATTCCTGGCTTCCAACAGACCATGGTAGAGTACGGAAGGGGGGAAGAATATCACTGAGCATATGCCATGGTTACATGAACGAGCCTGTAGGAACACATAGATGGGCATCACCCCTTTTTTTTACTAGAATCTTGTCCACTTGTAGTGACAACACCCTGAGCACAAGCTAGAGATTACCCCTGGGTAGGACTTCAAGTGGGGATCCACTGGAATAGCTGCCTATTATATAGCTGCCTCACTATATAATCCTTCTTTTTTTCCCTTTATTTCCAGGATTCAAGCTAAAATCCCAGGTGCTAAGAGAAAGGCAGAGTAAAGCAGACATCAAGAATTCATCGACTACAGTAGTGAATAATAGGGGAATCTGGAGTGAAACAGCTCTGTTCTTACACTTTACTGCAAATTTATCGTTCTTTTTTTTCTCGACACCATAATCTTAGAAACATAAAACTCGGAAGCAGTGCTTTTCCCCTGCTGCTTCTGCACTTAGAATATTTGCAATCACTTGTGTCAAGCACTAAAGTATAGTAAAGAGAAAAGTGTACTAGATGTGGTTTTTTGTGTTGCTTATAAAGTGCATGATGGTGAGAGCCTAAATAATATTGACCTTTTTTATTTTATTTTTTTAGTGTTTTTCCTTCTTCTATTGGCATCGCTTCTATAACTTTTAATGTTACATGTGGCTAGGGGCTTTCCTGCTTAGCGCACTGATGCAATAGTTAAAATTGCTTCTACGTCACTGGGTTGCTGGTTGGATTCATCTTTATTAACTATATAGAATTGTAGACTGATGTTTTAGTGTTTTCCAGCACAAATAAACAGTAATCGATACTTATGGTAATCAGTTTTGTATAACTCAAAAAAATGAAAACGAAACCCAGTACTTTTGTCGTAAGGGATTGACAGGCTGATTTACATGTATGGTAACTGGAAAGTTCCAGCATGTTAAATTTATTACGATTTGTATTACATTCTCTGTAGTTCCTAATGGACTTAATTATGGACTCTGAATATTTGCACTTATGTACTTGATACCGAATGCAGAAATAAATGTTACTAAATGTAAAAAATTCTCCCTCTTGCTGCCACTGGGATTATCCTGACGTTTGCAAACTGCACGCATGCCGTGCCAAAAGAAGCCTTTTCTCTCTCTCCCTCTGCTCCCTCGAGGTCTGCACTCACCTTGCCCTTACGAAACGCTGCAGTCCGACAAGATCACCTGTAGTACGCAGCTCAGCTTCCAGTGTCACTTCTTGATCCGTATGGAAACAAACGAAAGGTCTCAGCACGATGGGTTTGGGGCTTTTTGGTGGTGGTGCTGGCAGGTAGCAGGAACATGCAGCGATGGCCTCTTCCTCCATTTGCACGTTGTGCAGATCATAAGCCACACGCTATGGGAGGGCTCAGCACCACACCAAGGACTTTCCAGTTTCCTTATCTTCATGTTGCTCTCTTATCCAAAGCTGTTCTTCAAAATCTGCTTTAAACTGTGGGACCAGTACTGAACCCAGAGGCTGGGAACTGAAATAACACATTTGCTCCTGTTTAAAGGTGAAGGTTTTTAAAAATTGGCACCTGGTGTTTGAGAGCCATCGGACAAGAGAAAGAGCCGTTGGACATTACCTGAAGTGCTTCAAAACAAACAGTGGGTTAAGTGCTGAATGATTTGCCTATTTGTGGAACATACCTGTGGAAATCTTTTTTTTTTTTGGTATAAAAATGTGAACATCCAAACATTTTCAGCCAAATCGCAGTTTTTCTCTGTTTCTCTCTCAAAGGTTTTTACAAAGAACTTATTTTTTCCACCGAGAACTAGGTCCTTAAACACCCAAGATTTTTGAAGTCTTTCCTTAGATTCATTCATTTAATTCACCTTCATCTCAGTTGCACATGGACACGGTGACACCTGTTCAAGGTCAGGCTGCAGTTCTGTTCATGAAACTATACATTTGGGTGTATAAGAGCACAACTCAAATGCACAAGGAGTGCGGAGAGACACTGGTATGGCTGTGGGCTAGTTAATTCTTGTGAGGAGTCGCCAACGTTCATGTTTCCATTTCAGGTTTATATTTAAATATTCCTCTTTGCTCCTATTTAAAAGCACCAGCCTGCCTTTTAAATGTCACCTGCAGCTAGATATGAACATTTTTTCTCACTGAAAAACTGAATGTCTCCATGTGACATACGTTGCTTTTGCTCAAATAGAATATCTTGTTTTTAGCGTGGGTAGTTTGCAGCCAGGAGTTAAAATTCAATACCTACCCCCGGCGATAACTCCCTCTTAGACTTTCCTACCGGTGCGTTCAAATGGCCACTCTGTACCCTGTATCTCCGAGGAAGACGGTACAGCCTGTGTGAGCGTCCTTGGGGACAACGACTGACCTTCGGAATCCTCATTACTTGCTAGATGAGTATGTGGGTCCAACAGGTTAATTCTGAAAATGAGCGCATTTAATGTCGCCTCCCCCTGGTCCCAGAAATGTGTTCTTCCCAAGCGCCATCAGTGCAGTCATATCCAAGACTAGCCTTTCGTGATGCCGAACCCTAAGCAGGATTTAGAGGCTACATCTTCTGCATACTTGGAAATCAAATTAAATCAAACTCGCTGGCAGAGTCCAAATATTCTGAAGAACCTAAATTCTAAAGAATTAAAATTAAATTTTAAAGAATTCTAAATCAGTAGAGACCAAGACTCCCACTCTTGTCTCCTCCAACATCACCCTCTCACATCACAGCCCGCCACCCCAGGCCACCATCACCCTGACTGTACCCTTGCACACCCACCTCTCCAACCCCCACCCTTTGCTTCTGTCTTTTCTCACACCCTGCCCTTCCAACCCAGCTCCAAAACCTCCTGACAGCAACCCTGACTTTCCACACATTTGGCAGTATCAGCCTGCAAGTGGGCAAGTGCTGCTGAGCGGGGTTAACGTGGGTGGCACCCCTTCAGAAGACCGCGCCGGGCTGCGTAAGAAGCAGAGGATGTTATCCAGGGCTTGGGCTGCTTGTGCTGCCCGTGGCCGCTATCACCTTGCCGGGATTACGGCAGCACTTTCCACGATACCTTTGAACGCGGAAGCTTGGAGAAAGCCACCGTGCCCAAAGCTCCCGTGGGCCTTGTTTGCAAACCTCTACCAACTCATGGTCCTGCTACACAGCTTGCAACGACACAGGCCTGTGCGTCTAGGGGGTGAAGGCTTGCGCCCGTGTCCCGTAAGTCTGGTTCACAGAGCGATGCTATGGGCAGGGGGCATACCTTCGTCTTCTTTGGTTTTCAGAAAGGTGAGGATAAAACCCAACACTGAGCTCTATGTTTTAAAATATTTGAGTGTGATTATGCTGTAAAGCCCTTTTGGTTTTGATCTTCATTTGTACTCAAAGTGAAGAGCAGCCTTAGGCAAGCTTGACCTGTAGAAGCTGTAAACGTGTGAGGTTTCCTAGGCGGCTGATACCCGGGAAGCGTCACGCTGCCTGGGTAAAATAGTGGAGGGGCAGAGGGAATTACACCAATCTTTTGTCTTCGGAATGTTCCTTGCCAGAGGAACCTGGACATCACACCACATCGCTAGTGCTTCAGGAATCGGGTTGTCCCCTTTGTTCAAAGGCTGCTTTAACGAGATACGTAAGATGTTTTGAAGACCCACCTAACGGTGGACTTGATCTTAAAGGTCTCTCCCAACCAAAACACGTTTCTAACATGTTTCTTTGTTTCTAACCAAGTGAGGTGGTTCAGATGGCTGGCGTTAGTGCTGAAAACCTTGCCCAAGCAGTGTCTCTCTGTCTCCGAGTCGTTCGAGATGCTAATACTTCCTTTCTGGAGATGAAGCTGTGAGGTTTATAAGGTGGATGTGTCACCTGGGGGTCTTGTTTAGGTTGAAGAACAAGGCTGGACCAGGCCTCTCCTTGGCTGGGAACTGGCTGGCTAATGTGAAGCAGACAGATGTGTTTTGATCTGCTCAATGTGGTGCTGCCTTTCAAGGAAGAGAACAGGTCTGCCTGCTGACCTTACCTTTGAAAGCCAGCCCAAATGGCTGTGCTAATCTGAACTGAAACCAGTTTAACTCTGGCTCAGGGTTGCAAAATCGGGAGTGGCGTGCTGGTGGGAGAAAAAAATTTTCTAGAACATCTACACTGACAATTCTGTCTTATTTAGGGTCTATGACTTTAAAATACATTCTCCATGGTTTCACCTGTACCTTCCAAAAGCTTTATAAGCCTGCTCCTAAACCGCTGCCTGTTAGGAGAGGTTTGATAGCTAATGAAGAGCTCTGTTGGTGCTTTATATCGCTTGAACTACCTACCTTGAAATGAATGCTCCGTTGGTAGCTGGTGTGAAACGTGAACGCTCTTTGAAGTCGTTGGTTTTGATTCTCTGCTTCTCAGTGCCTCAGCAGTATTCCACTGGTTTTATAGCCAATTTATTTGACTCTGAGCTGTTACTGATCTCTTTTATGCTTCCTCTGCTCTTTTACTATTAACCTCGTGAGAGTAGGATCATAAAACACGTCAGTGTCAGGAAAGCCCTGGATTGGGAGGAGATAAGAATGATGTAATATTCTGTAAGCAGCTAATCCAGTTAAAGACACTCTTGTTTTCTTCCCCACAGCTTCTGCCATCTCCCTGCACGCTTTCAGATGGCAGCTGGCTCCCTGCCCTGCCCTGGTGGGTTACAAGTCGGTCAACTGTAAGCTTATCAACCTCTCCTTCTCCACGTAGGCCCAGGGACATACGTGGCGAGCCCATGTGTTTGCCCGGTGCAGCTTTGCAAACACCAAGTGTGTTGTATGTCTTCCTGGATTTCTTAATGTTTTCCTCTTCTGGGGGACGGAATTAAAAGAAGCTCCATCTGTGAGGTTGAGTGTGAGCTACCCGGGAAGCCGGGAATCAGTGGTGTGAGGCTGCTGGCGTGAAGGAGCCTGGTAAAACTGGCTGGCACATGCAGCCCCTGCGGGATATACGGTATTTGGATAAGGGTGAGCCTCAGTCAATAGCTGCAGTGCCTGAAAACGGAAGGAGGAACGGTCTCTATTGATTTCTGCCAGGCTCTCTTGCTGCTCAGCACTTACACAGGAGAGAGTGGCAAACCTTGCTCTCTGCCACAGTAAAAGAAAGATATTGAGAGGAGACAATCCTTCTGCACAGGTGTGGGTGGAAATGGGAGCTGGCTCTAAATAGACATACGGCCTCAACCGGCTTCTCTCTCTTACCTGACCCGTTCATTTCCTTGTCTTTGGTGTTTGCTCTTAAGTGAGCTGCCAGCTCGCCGTCGGTCAGTGCTCCCCGGTGGTCACCATCTAACTCAAGCAACTGCAGGCTAGCAAGTCAGATGCCGGTGATTTGCCGTTTCTGCAACTCTGCTTTCTTCTTCTTATGGGGGAGGATGAGCTCTGCAGGACCAGAGGGCACCTGAGCCCCCTGAACCTGCTGCAAGCTCAGCTATATCTTCACCACCTCTGCAGCTCCCCTAGAAAGAGTGCTAAATCCACACGTATCCAGATTTATAATCCAGGGACATCACCGTGTGTGTGCAAGGCAAGGTAAAGTTACATGGTCAGGCAGGTCTCTGGGTAGACTGTCTACGCTCTGGCAAGCTCCCATTGCCTAGGATTTGCCTGTCTCTGCGTTGCCTGTGTTCTTGTCTCCCTTTCACTCCTGCTGTGCCTCAGCCAAAATGCTGGGAGATGCTGAAGGGACCAGGATCAAAAGAAGAGGAAGGGATGGAGCTGCAGGAGAAAAACAGAAAGACAAAATAGCCCTGTGCTGACATGCTTTCATTGCTTTTCCCTCTTGTCCGCTCAGTAACAGCACACCAGGCGCATTTCTCCTGCTCACCGAATGGCCAAGTGATTCAGCCTCAAGGTTGCCGTTTATGCCTCCTCGTGGCTCTGTTTGTTTAAGTTGAAAAAATAATTCAGTCCGGTGAAGTTAATCGTCATTCACAATAAAGCCCCTCTGTGTGTATTTCGCTTTATGAAGGAGCTATAAAGAGAGTATTAGTTACACTTGTACTTCTTTTGTATAGCCCTCTGATTTAGGCAGAGGGCTGCAAAGTATCCCAGACCAGCCAAAAGATGTCTGTAGTGTGTTATAGATGTGACTTACAAAAAGATATGTAACAGCCAGGCAGTGGAGTGCCTTGAACAGCAGATGTCTTTACACAAAACAGTCTTTTTCTGCCAAGTTAGACATGAGGCTTAATTTCATTTCTCCTAATTCCACAGATGCTTGCTTGGAGATGGCACCATCCACATGATTATTGGCCTGTTACACTGAGTGAGAAAGTAACATCTTCTGCACAGACTAAACATAATCCCTGAGCGGTTACCAGCAGGATGTCAGCTTAACTTGCCAATTATCAGCAAATTTGCAGCACTTAATTAGGAAGAGGAGGGGTTGTAACCTTCTTAGAACTCATTTGAGGAAGCACCTTTTGCATTCCTTCTAGTTGGAAATTCTGAAGTCCTGGAAACCTTCCTCACCTCTCTCCCCCTCAAAAACTAGGCCATTTTTTAACATTTTAAAGGCAAAACTATCAAAAAGTATGCTCCAAGTATTCACACGTCAGATTAAAAAAACAAAAACAAAACCTTCACATGTCAGATTAAAAAAACAACAACAAAACCTTAAGAAGTATAAAATCCTGGAATTCCTAAGGCCACTTTTGAACTCCAGACTTTCAGAAATGAGGTTAAATTTGAACTCTGACATCAGGATGTAACGGAGAATCGCTGTTTGTCGCAAGTGTCTTATCTCGCCCACTTTCCCCACAGCAATCACAAGTCTATGACTCACATGCTAAACCAACAGAGTAATTAAAAAGAAAATAGTCATCCTACTACAGGTTAGCCAAAGGTACTCCCACAGCTCTCCAGTCATAAGAGACCTCAGTAAATCTTCTCTCCAGAGCGAAATGCCGTGGACTCTGTTATGCAGGTTGAACGACGGCTTCATAACAAGTTTCACAAAAGAAATCACGCAGAGAAGCTGCTATGCAGTCGGGCACCTGGAGTCTGTGATACAGAGTCATAGAGTGGTTTGGGCTGGAAGGGACCTTAAAGACCATCCAGTTCCCACCTGCTGCCGTGGGCAGGGACACCCTCCCCTAGACCAGGTTGCTCCAAGCCCCATCCAGCCTGGCCTTGAACACTTCCAGGGATGGGGCACCCACAGCTTCTCTGGGCAACCTGTCCCAGTGCCTCCCCACCCTCTCTGGGAAGAATTTCTTTCTGATATCTAATATATGTGGTTCTATGAGAGAAACTGAGTGACCCAGACACAACGTCAATTAATAAAAGATTTTAAGAAGATCTTGAGCAGCAGATGGTAATTGGTAGTGTTAAAAGGGGAGGTCAGCAGTGAAGTTTCCCAGCCATATTTCAACTTCTCATATATAAAGTGAAAAGAAATACAATATCCCAGATGCAGAGGATGCTAATGAGCTTTGGTAAAGATATAAAAATGGTGAAGTATCAGAGGAGACCCTTGGGGTGCTGTATGGAAGAAACAGGATAATCTTGAAGCCCATGAGCAATAAAAATCAAATTGTATTTTGCATCACAAATGCAAAGTTATGCTGTGGATTTGTAATAGAAAATTCTCTTGCTGGGTAGAAGGCTGCTGGTTAGAAACCACTGATGATGATGATGATGAGAGAAACTGGTCAAACACAGTGTGGAAGTGCTCAGTGGGACAGGGAAGTGCTGTTAGGGGTATCCAAGGGAATGTAGGGGCCATCGCAGGAATGGAGCTCAGAAGAGTTTGGCTTCATTACACTAGCAAAATCATGGCTGGGAAGAGGTGAGACAGTTGCTCTTTACGCTGGTGTTTAATTAAACTGCTTAATGATGACAAAGGAAAAAAATTACATTCCATGGTTTTGATTTGGAAATTAAAATTTATGACTGGCTAGGGAAATTAACGCTAGCCCCCAGACAGGAGTTAGAAACAAGCACTGTGGATCTCAGAGTCACTCCAGGTAGGAAATACATTACACACAATGCCAATTGCCTGGTTGATAAAACAAGCAGATGGCAATTCCCCATGTGGTCCTGTTTTGTGCTGAAAGTGAGTTACAAGGGATGATGGAAGGGAATCACACACATTTTTCCCCCCCCAGCCGTTATTGCAGTAGTGCACTAACCATAGCGTCTCTGTTTATCAGGAAAATAATACTAGGGGTGCTCATTCAATATGGACAAGTAGATCTACTGAAGTCAGAGCAGCTCTCTCCAGATCATATGAACTCACAGTTTGGCCCATTCTCTTTGGAAATAAAAGATTGCCCCCATCATTTATTATTAACTAGTAATCCTTGTGATCCCAAGAAAGGCATTCCAGGCTCAGCAGAGACATCCAGGAACCGGCGAGGCCATCATTAGACTTGTGACACAATTTTAAAGGCTTGTCAATTCTTGCAAACACAGATGGGGCTTCATGCCTCCCCTTGTTTCCTGGGAGTTAGGAAGATGCTATAAAGACAGACTGGTCCGTGTCTCCCTCTGTGAGCCTGTTTGCTGTGACAGAATTCCTATGCAGGTAAAAGGGTAACCAGATTAGATTCAGGTTGTGACGGATAGATTAATAGAAATGAGTGCAAACGACCCAGAAGTTTTCTCCTGCGCATAAGTAAATAGGGGCTGGGGGGAATCTACCTGAATTCCCTGTTTAGTTTTTGCTCTTATAACTTCGTCAGGAAGCAGATAATTTATGACAGATGTAAATTTTCATTCACGTTGTACATGCATTTGCTTTTTCCATGTTCAGACTGAGTTGCAGTACAAGGAAGGAGGGAGCAGATCCTCCCAGACAAAATTACCCCTGCTTACTCAGACCTAATATCCTGGTAGCTTTTATAAGCTGGTGCTGGGATGCCCAGCCACTTTCACCATAAAGCTGGGCAGGGATGTGACTGTCCCTATTTGGTGATCAATGCAGTAGCTAAATTTATTTCAGATACAGGGCAGCAATAAATTCCTGGACATCTGGAGCTAGAAATCAAAGTATTTCTTAGCTTAAATGTCCTGCAGCTGTTGTAAAACCATCCCAGTTCATGACCTATCCTTTGCTCATGTGTGCAAATATATGTCTGTACCATATTTCCCACCGTCATCTTTGACAGGATTTTGAAAGCAACATCTGCAGATAAGGTCGTACTGGACTTGCACAGGCAGTGTGATGGCGATTTAAAAGGCATGTCTCTAGGAGAGGAGATAGCCCTGCAGAGGACCTTTTGTGTAAGAACCACCAGAAATTTTCTGTTGAGTGTTAAAGAGCTTGAAGTCCTTTGCAACTCTGCAGAAATGTTTTAAGTTCTAGTAAAATCCTGTCTTGAATTATCTGTTGGAAAAAAAAGTTACTATTTCACATGAGAAGTCCTGATTTTGAGGCTGGTTTTGCAGAAAAAATGGTTATATTTCAGAAGAAGAAAAGAAAATTACCATTATGTTTCCTTTAAGATCTGTAATTCCACTGATGATAGCTTTTTTACAAAGCTATCTGTACCACTGCAACGAAACCCAGGAAGAATGGGTAAATTTTCTACCTAGCAATGCTTAATTGCTTGAAAAGGAAACAACCTACAATTTTTCTCAAGTATAATTCCCAGCTGAGGGGCTAAATTCACCAAGAGAACTGACAGCTTGCCCCCAGTGCTTTGGTATTATCGAAATCAATTTATTTACTCGGCTGAGAGGTGTCTGAATTTCAGTCAGGTACAAAACTGCCTGCACTCTGCAACCGCTGAGTTCAGTGAGGCCTGAGTCCTGCTTAAGACTGAATTTTCAGAAAAAAAGGGCCTTTCCTTTCTTTCTAGCAACGTTTTATCCTGTAGTTACCAAATTGGCTGTTGTGCAATTAACAGATAACCTTCTTTTTTTTAAAGCCAGATAAGATAGGTCTTCTGCTAGTCCAGGGATTATTATGTTCACCCAGGTGATGGTATTCTGTCTGCAGTGAAACAGACATGGATCCATTTACTTTGGGGGTTAAGTGGAGATACTTTGCATATTCAAACTGCAGAAGAGCGTTAGCACAGCATACAACGCAGAGGACACTGCCCCCATCTCCGGCAAACATCAGGAGAAGAGGCCGATGCTCATCTCACTTGGGATCGAGTCCTGTGCTTCTTCCCAACATACAGAATTAAGATCAGATCATTTAAAACATGGCTCTTTTGGGCACAGTTCAATTTCCAAAGCAATTTCTCGGTGTGATGGAGGTGAAGGATGGTACCACCTTTGCTGATTGTCCCTTGCTGAGCCATAAATCGATACAGATTGTGAACAAAGAAGGTCTCCAGTAATAGCTTGGCAAGGTGGCAGCAGCCATAAATATAAAGGAAAGAAAGGGGCCATCTCCTAACACACTGGCTATCTCCAGAGGAAAGTTGCAGACGTTTTTAGATAATTAAAATATTTGATATTATCCTGCTGATTATTTGTTTCTATGAGCTTAGTTCACATGGAAATGATCAGCAGTGCCCCCTGATATTCCCTCATACAATCATTATTTTATCTTCAATTTTTAACAGAGGATATTTGTTCTTAGAGCCCCTGGTATTAGCGATAACTGTGAAACACAGATGACTGCAAACACAGATGACTGCATTTAAAAAGATCCATGGGAAAGCTTCAAAATATAACTCAACTGCAGCCTGCAGGCTTGGAAAAGCAAATAAAGAATCTAAGCTTTATTATTAATATTTTTAAATCTTGCATGTTTTGAAAGGTTGGGATGCCAGCATAGTCTCCAAGGCCAGAAATTCAGTTTAGCCACTAGGACCTGAAGGTATTGTTTGCACTGTGTTTTGTGAGAAGGCCATTTAATATATGGGCCAAGACCCTTCTAGGTTCATTGTAAAAGTTTAATCTAATCTTGACGTGATTCGTTGTGACAGAAGGCAGCCTTGAACTGGAGTTGTGGAGGTCGCAGCAAAGAAGAAAATTTCTGATCAATCATCTGCTCCCCAAAAATTCTACAAGGAACAACAACTTGGCTGTTGTCCCCATGGGTGCAATGTGGGGAAGGTGGTGGGGTCTTCTCCTGCCCGAGGCCTCCTTTGGGCACCTGTGCACATCACGACCTCCCTGTCAGCACCTCTGGGAGGCTGGCTGGGGGTGGGGGCTACACGCCCTGTAAACCTGGGAGGTCTGTCAGGGGGACAGACCAGCCTGAGTCCCAGGGAAGTCCGTCCCTCTGCGCCAGCGTAAGGAGATGGAGCTGCAGCCCCGGGCCCTCAGAGCCTGGTTGCCTGGTAACGGCGAGGTCTCACCCAGCCACCACACTGAGGTCTGGCCCAGCCGCTGTGTCGAGGCTTTGTCCATCTGCCATGGCACTCTCATCCTCTGCGGTGGCACCGGCTGCCCTCAGCCGCCTGCAAAGCCTGGGTGGGTGTGCTTGGGGCTTGGGGAGCTGCTGAGGCACTGGGAGGGAGGGCCGGTCTCCTCAAGGACAACGGGGCAGGCAGAAGCAGGGAAAGAGCCAAACCCTGTGTTCTACACACATTTTGTACTGTAGGGTGTGTGGAGCCAGGGCTTAATAAGGAAAATGGGTTTTATTTTGCCTTGGCATTGGTTGTCATTTTAAATATCTGCGTAAGAAAATATGGCTAACGTTATCCCCATGGCTGCAGTGGCCACGTCTTTTCCTGTGTACCTGCAACCTGGCTTACTGGGGGTAATGTAGAAGACATAAGATCTCAAGGGAAGAGTCACCGTGAGTATTTGGAGGGGAAGGGCTGTGTGTAGGTCGTGTGTTTCTAAACGAGGTGGCTGCCATGGTTATTAATGCATTTCCTCCTTGTCTTTTTGGTTTTATTATCACATATGGGGCCATCTGGTTCCTCTGTGGGACTCCCAAGACTTTTTGGCAGGCACACATGTGAAGATGTCTAGGGTTTTTCCTCTTCAAGCCTTTCTACTATGTCTTATTTCTGGAAACTGCTTAAAAAGGAGTCTTCATGGATGGCTGCAGCCCCTACCTGTCACCAGCGTGGAGAAAAATCCTCCTTCAACTACAAGAATGGTGGCATGTTAAGAAAGTGGATGCACTTTGCACGGTGGTTCAGGCACTGTGGCAGGTGGTGTGAGACAGATGCTCATGGTCCCTTCAGCCTCTTAAGTGAGCATGTGGCATGTTGTCTGAAGGAAGAAGGAGATTTTAAATATGCTCAAAGCACAAATTAATTCCTTTCAGGTCTTGAGAGGTTAGAAGCCCTTGAATTGTCTTGAATGTTAATTTTTTTCCTGGGCCATATCAGACAAGAACCTGCTTATGGAGCTGTTGGAAGATAAATGTGACCTATAGAATCACATTTATCATGGTGTCTCTTGGTAAGAAATACTGCCTGCTTTCAGGGTAGCTGGATGGATTACGGAGGTGCAAAACTAGAATAATTCAGCAATCAGCCACTTGGTGCAACGGCCTTCGTGAAGGAGATGGAACAGTGGCTAAAACCAGAATAAATTTGCTTTAGAAGGAAAGATTAATCATCATCGTGCAAGAGAAGGATTGCTTCAAGTGTAAGCAAGGAAATTGCTCCACAAGTAATAGTTAGCCAGAGAAAAAGCACCAAATAAACTAAGTACCAGGAGATACATTTCAAACAAATTCTATCTGGCTCTAAAATACTCCTCTTTGAGAGGTGGGGGCAGACGTGTGTGAAGGCTGAGCAGTCTCAAGGGATGGATTCCCCGCTGGGGGACACAGCCTCTGGTTACCATTTCAAATTTTCCAGTTTCACAACATTCAAAACTTTCCATTGCTGTCAAATCTGTTTAACTGTAATGGAAAGTTGTTCTTGTCTAACAAAGCTGATTTCTTATAAATGGCAAGGACTGGGCACAGCTTGTGGTTATAGATGTGTATCATGAAATATTCCCTGCTGGAGGCCTCAGCTGTCGGACTAAGGACCATATGAAACTTCCCTGTTACCTTTGAGATTGGTTGCAGGGCATTATCTCAATGGCTTAGTTTCAAAGGCTGTGCAGTTATTAATGTCCCTCAAAGAGCTTATAACCTAGGGGTCAGAAAAGGCGTATACAGATGAGAGAAATGGCTGGGGGTGATGTGAACTGTAGTATGAGATCTAAGATGATGTGGAAACACTTCACCAGTGAATGTCTGTGGCCTCAGTACTCTGCCCTTCTGGCTACCGTCAGGCTGCAGTTTATCCTGTGCCCAAAGGAGCCACGAGGTTTGAGGAGGGATTTCAGGTGGGAGAAAGCCGTGACTTTATAGTTTGTGTGAATGTGATATGCAAATAACGCTCAGCTGCACAGGGAGGATGAACTGATGCTGTTCTGGAGGCAGAAGTTTGTGCCTGTGACACAATGAGAGAGGCCAGCGGGGACGGAAAATGGATAACTGACATTTTTCACATAAGTTACCTTGATTTTTATGCTACTTTTAAAAGACTTAAAGATTTGATTAGGAGAAGAGTTTTGGCAGTGAAGAGAGTGGCATGGAAAGCTGAATTTTGGAGCAGCACGTGGCAAAAAATGACATGACTTTTCAAGGGGATTTTTTTTAATAAAAAACTGTATTTGGGAAACGTGTGCTTCACTAATGACATTTATTCACATCTAGTTTCGGTTTAATAACAGGCATAGGAGGAACTGAAAATATCTGAAAACTTTATTGCAATGTTTTTCTGAAGACATTTTATCTAGGTAATATAGATTTTGAGAACACAAGTGTAAGCACAAAAGAAAGAGAAAATCAAATCCATAACAAGAAATCAAGAGGGGATCTGGAAGAGAGAAGACCTAAATGACTGGAAAAAAAGACTTCACAAGCACATTTTAAATTAGATTTCAACATGGATTTTCATCTTTGCACAACATGCCCTAAATTTTGTTTCTGAGGAAAACAGTTCATAGTTTTGTTGATCTTGAGGTGTAAAAAGACTGTGGTTTTAGACTTCTGTCGTTGAAAAGAATTGTCTGGAATTATTACTAAGTGGTGAAGCTGGGGCAAATGTGGCAAATTCTGCCAGCTGCTCTGCTGTTTGCTGCATATATGGGGTTGTTTTCTGCTGAGAGTCTGATCATCTGCTCTGCTGAGAGTCCCATCACCTGATCATCACCAGGCCTGAAGATGGGCAGGTAGGGCAGAGGCAGAAGGTGCTCCTGGCCTTTGCTCCCACCGACTCTGGATAAAGATCCTAGTGAAACGAGGCAGCTGCTAGTTTCCAAACAAGTTAGTAGGTCAGATTAAATACAGGGCTCTCAGCTGGCTCATTGCCTTCTCTTCTCTACAAATTCACTTACGCTTAGATTAAGAACTTTCTTCCTCCCACCCCTTGAGGTTTTAGTCTCTGTTACAAAATCAGGGTATAAAAAAATTGTATGCCACTGTAACAGGTACAATAATCTTTCAGATGAATTCAAATCCTTGCAATTATTATTCCAGCTCAAGCTAAATTAAATTTAACAATACAAAGAGTAGCTTCTGGAGTAGCGTAAATCTCACTTCAGGCTTTGATGAATCCGGATTAGTAATTTTGGTTGGAAAGAGACATAATGAAGCCATGACTGCTCGCAAAAATTCTAAAGATTAGATACACCCTGCTTAAAGGGAAATTATTTTGATCCACAGCTTTTACTTCAGTTTAATACCCTCTGCAAACTTCTCTGAATGACTCTTTTAAAAGATTATTTCTGTAGAATTTAAGCTGGAACCATTTTGTGACAGAAATTTTTACCAGGTCTTGTGGAATTCATATGCCACTTGTGCATCTGCCTTTTATGTGCACCAGGAGGAGGAGTGTGAAAGATGCTGACCTACTTTAGAACAAGGGAAAACAGATTTCGCAAATCATTTAGAAATAAATCCTTCTCTTTCAAAATAATTCTTGCAGAACAATAGAGCAATATTTGAAGCTTAAAAACATTACATTTTAATTTCATTATATTTTTCATTTAGAAAAACACTTGAAAAGTGAAGACTCTGCATTCAGTGGGGAAATTGTACAGCATCTTGAAGATACTATTCTGCTATTAAGAAATTGGTAAGAAAAATCTAATACTTAGTTTCAAAAATATTGGAAAGAGTTGGTAACCATGAAAATAACCTTTTACAGCAGCACTTCTAGAAGAGTTCTCATGTGTGTTACATGCTATTTTAAGAAAGAGGCGCAGTTTGGAGCGAAGTTGGTGGGCACACTTTGCTGCCTGCAGAAGTTTGGCTGCAACAGAGCAAGCCAACCTGACTAGTGCAGCCCACACAGCTGACCCAAACCTTAGCTCACCTGCTGGTGTTTTCATGCAGGAACAGAAGATGCTGTTTATACTAGGGGTTAGTGAAAGCTGAGGTATGCCCAGACTTCTGTTGAAGTAAAAAAAGAGGAAGGTTCTTACGCTCAGCGGAGTAAATTGGGACTCAGGGCTGAATTTTTGTTCCCAGCTCTATTGCACCTTCATAGTTTGCTTTTGTGTAAGAGGGCTAAGCTCTGAACCTACCTAGCAGGAGCATCACAGAAGTCACCTGAAGGCAGAGATCTACTTGTATACAGCTTTTTACATCATAAGGGCCTTAAGGCCATTGGTGCAAGGGAGAGAAATTAAGCTCCCCTCTCAGGGGTGCTGTGAGGATGCAGCCACTAATGTCAGTGTATTCCAGGACGGTACAGAGTTCATCAGGTAGGTGCTTTGCCCTAGGACTAGGAGAAAAAGGGATTTTTTTAAATTTTTTGAACCATTTGTCTTTCCTTGAAACAACTGCATTATGTGTGACAATAGGAAACCTTACAGCAATTATGAGTTTCAGGTAGCTATTTGTAGGTTGTTAAGTTTTGTTGTGAGACCTCTGAAGCCATAAAAACCAGAATGGCTTCAAACAGAAGGTAATTAAAAAGTATCTCCATAATGTATTTGTTGAGGTAGGTGTAAATCTTGTAAAACTTCCCTTTCTCCATCAGTAGGCCTCTAAATTTTCTATTTCAGACCAGCTCTGCATTAGTCTATCAGATGAGTGTTTGATATAATGTGCTGAAATCATAAAGCTCTTTTCTTTTTCACTGCTTCAGCTAATTAAGGATGTAACTCATATGAAATTAAAACCTTTAACACATTTATTTTACACCTCTAAATATTTCAGCTTCTCAAGGAAATGAGAATAATTTATATGTGTGCATATAGAATTTACTATATAGACAGTAATATTCAACAGTATCTTTTCTTCCCACAGTGTGTTAGCTGGTGATTGTAACTGCTAGCAGAAGTGAAGGAGGAAGATAGGATTGGTTTTATGCATAAGTTGTGATGTCAAAGTCAACATCCATTTAAGAACTGATTCCTTTTCCCAAACATTCAGAGCTTCATCAACCCACCTACAATTTTCGGTTATACAAATGTGGGGACTCAGTTGTTTGAGGACTCTTCCCACAACCAGTCCAGCC
Organism: Rhynochetos jubatus; assembly: GCA_027574665.1. Taxonomy (NCBI): domain Eukaryota; kingdom Metazoa; phylum Chordata; class Aves; order Eurypygiformes; family Rhynochetidae; genus Rhynochetos; species Rhynochetos jubatus. The sequence goes on along the minus strand of CM050648.1, from coordinate 138,656,481 downwards.
TGGTTTCTTTTGCTCCACCATCACTCTAAAAGTGACCCTTCTCACACCCTTAACCATAAGATGACTTTCTAGTGTGTCTCGAGGCCAGCTGGATTCCCCATTCTTCATTATAGGCTCAGGCCACAGGGAAATGAGGCTCTTTTTTTGCTTAAATAACACCCTTCGTGCACAATGGAAGAAGCTGATAGCTCAGACCTTCCCTGCCACCATGGCTTTTGTAGAAAAGAAGCAGGGAACAGCTTCCTGAGGTCTGCTAACGGTCTACAGTTCTTGGAGATACATGGGTTTGTTCAGCTACCGGTAAACAAGTTACTTGTTATTTAGAAGAGAGGAAGAAAGGAGGAAAGAGAGCAAGTACGAGCAAAGGGAATGGCATCTCTAGGCATGGAAAATATCCATAATCAACTAACTTAAAAAAATCTTTTTTAAGGAAGAAGTGCTTTTCAGTTGTTGTGTTACTTGGTTCTCACTTGTGGATTTTTTTAATTGTCAGGAAGAAATTTGAAGGCATACCCTTGAATGTCTGGAAGAGGAGACTATAAAAACCAGCAATCTTCGCTTCAGAAGGCAGAATTTTCCAGGAGAGATTACTGCAGAGATGACAGGTAGTACTGACTTAACCAGCTCTGCGGGGGAAAAAAAAAAAAAAAAGAGAATTGTATTTTCTATGCATAGAAATGTTTTGAAGTATTCCATAAAATAAGTCGTACTGCTAAAGGTAAATAATTTTCAATAATAATGAAAGAAGATGGGTGTTTGCCGGTGTATCATATTGTGAGGGATTATTCTTTCACATAAGAGTGTAAATGGGAGAGATCTTCACTGAAGACCATGCACAAATATTAGAAGAATGACGAGAACTACAGCATTCAGTTTGAATTCCAGCTGTGCCACAGCCTTTCTCTGATACTTGAGATGAAGCACTGGAGAGCTCTGCGCTGCAAGTTCCCTCTTTGTGAAGTAAGGTTAATAACACTCACCTGATGTGACATTACTTTTGGGTCGGGTCCATCTGACCAACTGTCTCTTTTGGCTAGTAAAGACAAAGAGGCACTTCTAGGCGTGATTCAACTCACCCTAGCAGAGATGTTTAAAGCAAGTCAGAAGAATTATCAAGTGCCTCTTTCTCTCCACTGGCTGTGAAAAGAGGCTAAAGCATTGGCTCGAATGTAGGTATCTTAGATGAAAATAAAGCTTGAGTTCTACTTCTCTCTTTTTCTCAGGTGTGGTTTCACTTTTACAATGATCAACCCATATTCTGCTACTACCCTTCTATTTGCCCTGCAGCCACAAAGCAAAGTGGTCAAGGAGTTGATCTAGATGGATGGTAGGATTTCTTCTTCTTTGAGAGAAGCAAGGGAGTTGGAGTTCTTTATCTGGCTAACCATGATGCTCCATGATTGCTAGTGGTGGCACAGCAGGCGAGATGGCAGGGTGGCCAGGGAGAACAGGACTACTGCTTTTGGAGTACTATGAAGTTAGATCATAGAGTCATGGAATTGTTTAGGTTGGAAAAGGCCTTTCAGATTATGAAGTCAAACTGTTAACCCAGAACTGCCAAGTCTACCACTAAACCACATCCCTAAGCACCACATACACATGTCTTTTAAATACCTCCAGGGATGGTGACTTAACGACTTCAACTTTAGGTTCAGCATGAAAAAGCAACCAGAGCTTTTTTTTTTTTTCCCCAGCTACTTTCTGTGTTTATTGATTACTGCCTTATAGCAAGTTTTCTCCCTCGTCTCTCTGCCTGTAGCACGTGGTTGCTGTGCAGTTGGTAGTTTATACTAGCTGCACCCATTGTGCACTGCCTAAGTGTTTTTGCACGGGTGGATGTACACCGATGAAAAGATGCTGTAGTACAACGCCCCCACACAGAGGAGCTTGAACCACAATGCCTCTTCATGCAGGCTCTTCATCGCCACACAGCAGTGGCTCTTCTGGGAGAAATTCTATTGAATTTCATGCCAGATGATCCTTATCCTTGTCCCTGGCTGCTACAGCTGGTTGTGCAGAGGATTTTTTTGGGAGGAAAGAGTAATTTTTATCAGTTCACTATATGTCTAGGGAAATTTTTAGACATACAGTATGAAAAAGAGCAATTGTTCTGTGAGAACACAGCAGGTTTCTTTCGTTGACAGATGCAGATGACTTGGGGAAAACGTGATAAAATTAAACTACGGAAATACATTATGTGAATTCAGGGATGCTAGTGGCTTAGGATCACAGCTATCCCTTACCAGGTGATGGTACCTACAGCAGTGAATTAGATTATGGACCAATCTCTTAATCCATTAGCTCATATACACCTTTTTATAGCTAAGAGGTTTCTGCATGTTTTGTATTTATTTTTGAGCTCTCGTTACTGCTGCACGTGAATCTAGTGCTGCTAAAATAAATCAGCTGCAGACTGCACTGAAAAGCATTGCTGATGGAATTGCATTACTAAATGAGAAGCAAACCCTTTGTGAAAGACGGAATGCTGCACCGTGGTATGTATTAACTTGAACAAGGAAAACCATAGGGGCGAGATGGTTCAGGGAGAACTGAAATGTCAATACGTGTGAGTAGCGCTCGGCCCTCACCCCTGCAGCTAGCTGCGAATGTTTCTAGGCAACCCCTTGGTGCAGCAGGAAGCCTGATTTTTAAGATCTTGTTTCTTGAACAGCAGAGCCTGCCTGCGGCTGCTGGCCTCCTGATAAGGTAGCTTAGGGAAAACTGTCTGCAGCTTTGCTTCTCACACTAGCAGGGAGAGCTTTATCTTTCAACAATTAATGTTAAGGAATTACTACAGACTAAGATCACAGTTTTCAGTTTAAAAAAAAACTGTGGAATGAACTCTGAACCAGTAACTGTGCTAAAGATCCATATTCCTCTTCAAGAGTTACCCAAGAGGATACAGAGACTTGGGAGATATTTGCTTTCTCCTTGCCAGATTTCATGCCACTGTCACCTTCTGTCATGCTGCTAGAGCTGTTCAAAAATAAATCACAATGCATTTTAGGGGAAGCCTGCTTTCTTCACTCCTTCAGTGCTTGCAAGTAGCCCTTCCATTTTTAATGAAACTTATAAAAAGTAATCACAGAATCACAGAATGGTATGAGTTGGAAGGGACCTTAAAGACCATCCAGTTCCAGCCCCCCTGCCATGGGCAGGGACACCCTCCACTAGACCAGGTTGCTCCAAGCTTCATCCAGCCTGGCCTTGAGGACAGCCAGGGATGGGGCATCCACAGCTTCTCTGGGCAACCTGTCCCAGTGCCTCACCACCCTCTCTGGGAAGAATTTCTTCCTGATATCCAATCTAAACCTCACCTCTTTCAATTTAAACCCATTACCCCTTGTCCTGTCACTGCAGGCCCTTGTAAAAACTCCCCCACAGCTTCCTTGTAGGCCCCCTTCAGGTACTGGAGGGTGCTATAAGGTCTCCCCAGAGCCCTCCTCCAGGCTGAACAAGCCCAACTCTCTCAGCCACCTCTGAAAAAGTTAAACTTTGAAAAAATTATAATAGAAATAACTGAAAGGCATTTCATTGGAATGCAAGGTCTTAGGTGGTCTTCATCACAGGTACCAGCACACGTCATGCCTAAGGGTATGTGTAGTGCGATAGCAGACTGAGCTGCCAACGTATGGATAGGCAAGTATTCATTTCAATGAACATACGAACCAAGTCATTGATCTGAGTGAACGGTAGGAAATATCATTTTCTTTTTTTTTTTTTTCCAGTGAGGAACAAGAATATTTGCGGACACAGTATAAAGAAAAAGTAGACTTGCAGAATGAAAGGATGGCAACAAAAGTTAAGACAAATGATCTCTTAATTGAGATTTGTGGTAAAACAAGAGATACAGAAAGAGAAATAATCAGAATGAAGGCAGCATTAGCAGAATTGAAAGGAAAAACAGCTGAAAAAATGAGTAAACTTGAGAAGGAGAAAGAAGAGTGATAAAAAGGTAAAGGTTTTGAAATGTACTTCACAGTTTTACAGTGACAAAAATGAAATTACCTTAGTAAGCATTCCAGATGTTGTATTTTGCTTTCTCCTTTGGAGCTAACATATGTCTTCACAGCAGCACAAACAGAAAAATGACCCTGGACCTCGGGAGCACACATGCTGTTTTGACTTCTGTATATATGTGCTTACGTGTGTGCGGGGTGTATGAGGTTTGTTTGCACACACACACACAAATGTCACAATTGGGTGGCATAGGAAGTTTGTTTTCTAGCAGTACACGTCCAAATGTCATGTCTGGATTGGTGCTTCTTACTGACCGTGGGACAAATAATGACGCACTGGGAATTCAACCCCTCCAGGCAAACCACCTAAAGGTACCTGTATTTTCCAGCAAGCTCTGAGATAAGGTTTTACTGGGTTTTATCTGCCCTACTTTCAGTTGTGTACATTTGATTTCCATTCTGAACAATGATGTAAAAACAGATGATCAGATTAAAAGAAAAATTTCTAGTACAAAATAAAGTATAATCAGGTTCCTATACTGGAATAAAATCACATGAATTTTTGACAAATCAGATCCTAATTTGCATGTTATATTAATTAATTGTTGTTTCTTTTTCTTATAGAATTTATTCACTCGGTACAGAGCTGTGGCTTTTGCAGAAAATTATATTATTCCAGTGTAAATTTTGTGCTCATTTAATTTTGGAAGCCTTCAGATGTTGTAGTACAAATTTTTAGAGTATGAACAGTACATTGCTAAATTAATTGTAGTATTTTTAATGTAGAAGAGAGAAATGAAAAAAATCCTTGATACTCAGGAGGCAAAAACTTGCAAGAAAAAGCATGAATTTGAAAACTTGAATACAAAATTTTTGGACCTTCAGCATTTGATAAGTCAGAATTCAACGATAAGTAATACACAAAATTGTTTTGGTTAATTACTGCAGAGACCAACATTCAGTTTCCATAACTGGTCAAAGTAAGGGGTATTTATAGAGAAATGCAGCGCCTACCTTTTAAGAAAAAAATAAGCTTGCGTGATATCTACTTGGCTGACATTATTAACTGTTAGTTACATGGTTATAAAGTCACTTTCAAAAACAGAAGGTCCATTTTGCCAGCTTAACGAAACAGGTGGCTTCTCTGTGCTGGTCAGCCTATTTATCAGGACCTTTTTATAGGGAATATTAGAAAAAAGTCAGTGAGGGTGACTTGGATCCCAGTGGAGCTAGCTGGAGGACTACCTGAAAAAGAGAAATGATAGTCAACAGATGTTTAGTGGATGCAAACTATGATATAGGGGGAAGAACTAAGAAGGAATTTTGAAAAGAAGACTGTTCAGATATTATGAAAACGTTTGCACTGGAAAAATGTTGCAGAAACTAAAATAAGCAAGGAGGCTGTATTACATTCAACTGCCTGGGAATGCATTCAGCAGTGTGAGTAACTCCACACTGGTGGACATGACAATTTTAAGAAGGCTCAGGATCTGGGAAGTCAAAATGAATAGTGTTAAAAGACAACCAGGATTTCTCTGTCTGCCACCTATTTAATATTGGCTTTCAGTTCAACCCTGCCTACTCTAGAACTACTTTTCCCCTTTTGCAGGGGTAAGTTACCAGAGAAAAGTAAGGGAAGATTGGTGTCTTCATCTTTCCTCTTATGATTTCTTGCAGAGTTAACTCAAGCTAATTTATTATCTGCTGACTTACCTCAGCACTACTGAAGCAACCATACTGCAAAACTAACACTTGTGTAATGAGTTGAGACAAACTGAGATGTAAACCATCATTTTCTGCCCTAGTCTTGCCAATTTCTGTTAGAGGAATTGCTGCCTTCCCAGTAAAAGTCCTTTTCATCTGAATGAGTATCATGTTAGTAAAAATGAGTTAACTGCAGAGTATCTTAAATAACAGTTTTCATAGGTTAATTTTTTTAAGGTTTCTTTTCATTACCAACCCGCATTGATTATTATTTTTAAGTTTTTCAGTGATTAACTACAGTAAATACAGCCTTGACCGCTGCTTCCTCAGTATTCCTTCTTTGCAGGCTGTAGTATTTTTGGTTGTGAAATTTGAGAGTGGCTAGAAAATACTAGTCTTATACACATGCTATGAAATCTTGGAAAAAAAAAAAGAAACGACAGTGGCAGTAAAGGGATTCATTTTCTGCTGGTTTGGAAATTTCCTATGTTTTGACATTGTTATATTTTTTTATAGGCTATATTTAATGAAGAAATTCTCATAACAAAACTGAAAGAAAAAGCAAGCAACTGGAAAAAAACCATGGAATTTAAAAAGACAGACATGCTGGCAGTCTCTGAAAAGAAGTAAGAATTATTAGACCATTTGATCTGATCTTTTTGCTAAATGCATCAATGTTTTCTGAGGGAACTTTTCCCCAGTATTTAAGAAGAACCAGCCACATTTTACGAAGTATGTGAATTATTTAATGGAATTCTTCCTATTGCCTTCAGTGGGCACAAAGACTTGGAGAACAGCTGCGGTTAATCTAAATTAGCTATCAGGCAACAAATATTCACAAACAGTGCCCTTTGGACTAGAGTTATACTGTTATTCTAACAAGCATGCATGGTAGCAAAGTCAGTCATTACTCCCTGCACATGCTATCCTCTTCCTATCAGCTGGCACTGGGCCTACTTCTTCCGTATGTCACCTGAGGTGCAAAGCATCACAAATGCTGTTGAATAAGCAAAATAATCCAAATGTCATTCTGTGGGCTTGTCTATGTTACACCCATGGAGCTCAGTGTGGAGATCCTCAGTTTAGCATTATCCAGGCTAGCTCCATAGCTGCTTCTCTCCTGACTCTGCCGTAGGCCTTCGGAAGGGTTATATGACTGAAGTGACAGGAAAAAAAATGGAGACTCTTCCTGGTGACTCAAACTTCTTGTTTGAGTCCATTTCCCTCTACAAGGTGAGCTAAAAACCCTTACAAAAAAGAAAATATGAGTTATTGGAAACTTGGGTAAAATTATTGCTCTGAACTCTACAATTTTTCTTGATGGCAGAACTAATTCGTTAATGTCTTCATGAAATTAATGTTTCCATTAATTAATAATGTAATTACTGTAAAAAATGAGCGGCAGCCAGCATCTGGCTGTGGCCCTTGATCCTGTAGGCAGTTATAAATTGCTTATCTTTACTCTCTTGAGTAATAACTTCAGTAGAAATACTTTGCTGGGGAAGTTGACCATACTTATGTTCCGAGGGTCTGAATAGTTATGACCTCGTGATGACCACAGAGCTGTGGGTTATGGTGAATTTCCTAGTCTGAGGGTAACAGAAACATTGTCTTTCTGTTCTTTTTGTTCTGTATTTTTATAGCTGCTCAGTGTTGTGAAAGTCTTTTAGGATGTTGGTCTTTCATAACTCATGCTAGTATTTGATGTAACAGACGAGTTAGGCAGTTGGGTTAAAGAAAGGATCTGTTCAATGTATTTGTTCCTTCACAATGTTTGACACACATGCTCAAGGCCTGGTCAGTAAGGATTTTAGCTTCTATACTTGTTTGCTGTGAAACTACTAGGATACTAGGGCTTTCTCCTCCTCTTTTTCCTTTGACAGCCTCTTCTGCTCTGTATGAGATTTCCTTCTTCAAACACTTCTTTAGGTAGGCTCATGCTTCTTGCATGACTCCTGGTTTGTATAGAAGATAGAAAAAGGAAGCTAGTATCCCTTGTCTGACTATAAGCTGTAAAACATGCAAACACACAATGTCCAGCAGAAGCAAGGAGGATAAATCTATGCTCAAGTCTTCTCATTTTAACCTGTAGACCTGTTGCTGGAAGGACTTATCTGCCTGAAAGCCTGTCTGCTTTCCTCTTGAGTACTAATTCTATCAGTTTGTCTATAGAAAATATTGCCTCTCCCCATAAGCCTTCCTTGGCTTGTATTTTAAGATCTTGCAGTAGGAAGCCAACTAGTTCTGTGTGTCCTTACCTCCTTTGCATGTGTTACTCTAAACAGATGTATTAGAGGGAAGTAATGAATAAGTATATCTGAATGGAATAGAGCTCAAATGTATGCAGACATTCACATAGCTTACGTTCACACGAGGGGCCTGAGAACAAGAATGTATAACTTTTAACAGTTTTAACCTTTTTTTGTTGTTGTTAATATGCTTCTCAATATGTCTATATTGGCTTTGTTTAACAGAATTCAGCTTGATTCTGAGTTATTGCTTTCACAATCAAAAATTGCCGAAGAAAAAGAAGTTTTCAATAAGGAGCTTGAAAAGGTAAGAGAGGTATTTTTATTCTGGCTGTTTTTACTACGCCTTGCCTTGTTACACTTTGTACAGGCCTGTTCTCACTGAGTGTATCAACATGTGAGGTGCTTGAGGTGCTTTGCTTTGCCTGTTCCTCTGTGCTTGATGAGTGTGAGCAGGGAAAAGGGGCATAGACATTTGCAGGACGTGAGGCCTCTGCCTTCTGCTTGGGCTCTGGAGGTAGTGCTGGAGGTAGGGGCAAGATCTTCTCTTCAACTGAGACCATGGGCTGGTACTGAAACACTTAAGCTGGGGTGAGCTTGAGGGCGTGGTCTTCTGAGCTGGGATGCAATGGACTAGAGAGTTAAGACATTAGGATCTTGATTTGGGAAGGGGTATATATGCAATAAGAGAATGGGGCAGACAGATGTAAGAGGATTGTGGGGAGATTTGTTAACCAGAGTGAGGTTGGACTCCTGGTCTGGAAAACTGAGTGTGCACTTTGGATGGTCATTCTTGCTGACTTGCTCCATGCTTTTTACATCATTATGAACTTTCATTGCATGGGGAGAAAAGCTAACTGGTGGTGGCACTCCATCTGCTGAACCTGAGAAGGAATGCCAGCTGCCTGAGGTTATTTTATTATGTAGACTACACATATCTGCCAGGGGGTGTTTTCCTAGTTACGTTCATAACCTCTCCTCCAGACGTGTACATATCAAATAAGGTGGTGGTCCATGAAAAACTCAGCTACACTGACATTAGGCAGTACCAGGTGGGAGTCACATTCTGTCCACCCATATCCACCCCACCTGCTCTTCTACTGCATTCCTACCATCAAAAGCTAGGATGTCAATCACCAACATCCTATTGCCTTTTTCTCTTCCATCTTGTGCCTTTGCCTCTTTCAGCCAGAACCCATGACTCCTACTTCCCTCCACCTTGATTTTGTGTGCCCACCGTCCCAATGTTCCTTCATCGTCAAGAATTCCCCACTCCCACTTTATCACTCTTTGCAGTCCACATAGTGGAAGTCACTACCTGTTGTTTTTATGACTAAGAATAGTTTTATCTGACTTCCAGTCTGCATTTTCACATAGACAGCTAATGCCTATTTGGTTTTGTATCAGTGTTGTCTTCTATTCTTTTCACAGCTTACAAACCCTAGGGGTTTTATGAATGTGAAATCCTGTCCCTTCCAATTTGCTAAGCTAAATTAACCATATTGTTTGGTCCAGAGTTATACTAACTCATTTTAGGCACATAACAGAGTGTGTTATGTGAGACTTAAGTGAGACTAGTCACCTTAAGACTCCTACTCCAGGTTCAATACAGAGAGGCGTTTTAAAAGGGTTTTTGTCTTTTCATGCATCTCCTAGATTTTGTCAGGATCCCAGACTTCTGTGTGAACCACTTTGATTGTAGTCCTGAAGTTACAGGATGTATGTTTGAGTCTTCCAATCACTTAAATTAGGCTTGCGGTGCCTCTGATAATGTTGTTTCCCTTCTGGTTTTCTCCCGTTTTCAATTTATTTCTGCTTATGTGTCTGGCACTGGAGTATTGCTTCAGTGGAAGCTACTGTACTTGGCGAAGCAGAGAAAACACTTTTTCTCAGAGGAGGAGGATAGAAACAGAAAAGTTAATGAACAAATAGAAGCTGGCAAAAAAAGGCATGCTGAACTACTTCTGGAGGTATGTTAAACAGCAGGTATTATAACCCATTACTTCCAGTGCTACGATACATTCGTGCTGTACATCATCAGAGTAAACTGATACCTAATTAAGGAACCTCCAAGGGCCAAATCTTTGTAAGCTATTAAACATGATATCAGGTCTAAAGATCTAAGAATCTCCATTCTTGGAGATATCTGAAACCCATCTGGACACAGTCATGGGCAACTTGTTCTAAGTGGCCCTGTTGAGTGGGGGGATTGGACAAGATGACGCCTAGAGGTCCCTGCCAACCTCAACCATCCTGTGATTCTGTGACATGACCTTAACTTCTGTTATAACAATTTTAAAGCAATTATATGTCTTGGCAGATGTTGTGTTTTAAATGCAGATTGCTCTCATTTTGCTTGAATTGCTAATTTCCAAGTGGTCCAGGTAGACATTATGTATTTCAGAAACCACTGACTTTCATTTTGTAAAATGCTTTGCATTCTTTTTTTTTTTTTTTTGAGAGTGAAGACCTTGAAAAAGAGATTCTTCAGTCGGAAAACCAACTCAAAGCCCTGAGTGAAGAAGCAAGTTAGAGAGAAAATAATTAGAGGAATTATACTGAAGATTTTACTAACAAAATACAATGTCTGGAGGTAAGCTTTGTTGTTCTTTTTATTAACCTTGTGAAGATTTGATGAACTGGTAGTGTTTGTTGCAGCTACTATACTTAAATATGACCCACCTGTCAGTAACAGTTTCAAGAAAATTCTCTATTTTTCACCTTGGTGTTTTGGGGTTTTTTTTTAATGGTCAAGAGCACTTAAGACCCTCCGATTGAGAGACTGGAATCAATATACAACCATGTATGTATGTATTCATGTACACGGGGGCATCTATGTCAAAAGAATGCAGTGAAGGTGCTCCTCAGAAGTGATGCCTCCCATTTCAAAATAAAAAGATGTACAGGGCCAGATTCAGTCCTGAGTTGGGTCTGGTTTAGCTTTGTAGTGAGTGTCCCAGTGGGTAATCTGATAATGTAGAATTAGTTTTATCATTTTTGGGTAAACAGGCCAACATTTATGGAAATATGACACCGTGATTTCAGACACTGGTCAAATTCTCCTCTGATTTATTATTGCTGTAAATCTATTGGAGTGACTGATGGTGTGCAAGACATAACCCGAGGCTACTGAGTGTCAGTGCTTTTTAAAACACTGATGAGTTTTCTTTCCCAAAGAAAGTAGGACACTGAAATGGTGAATATGAACTACGCAGAGCTTTCAAAGATTTCAAGTGCTTCTCCGATCTTTGGTGTACAGCATATGCTCTATCCCCAGGGAAACTGTCTGCCCTCTTGGTCAACAGTTTGATTTGAGACAGGATAAATCAGACGCCAGCAGTGTAGGAAATATACTCTTTGTGTGTCTGACCTTGGAAAGGTAGTTTTACAGAAGGCCTTGAGGATCTTCCTCATTTTGCTGGTGGAGAGGTTATGCTCCCATATCACACAAGAGAGTTATGGCCATGTAACTGCTCAAGCTTCCCGAAAAATCAGGGCTGAGGCTGTCACTGCTAAATAAACACTTGTGCTGGATTCATTCTCATGCTCTTTCTGGCAGTTGAGCTATGCAGAATATACAAAAGAGATGCTAAATATACCTTGACAGTGTGTCTTTTCTTTAATATGATCCATTCTAGAAGAGTTTTCCCCTCATCTAACATAATGCTGATGAAACTGTTAGCAGAGGGTTGCTCTTTCCTTTGTGGCCTGGACAGACCCAGGTTAAAAAAGTAATTGTAACAGTTTATTTTCATTCAGTAGCACACTAATATTTTCTCCTTTTTTTAACTGGTCTCCTGCTTTGCTTTCATTTCCAACCATTTTGATGAAACAATTGAAGTTGCTTTTTTTTTTCTTCTCCCTTTTGCTTTCAGAGCTTTCAGCATTTTCTTGCACCATTTTCATCTGCAAAATGTTTTGTCTGGATGCTGTCTCATGGAGGTGGTCTGTGCAAGGGGAATAAATTCCGTCGTAAGAGTCATGTCAGATCTCGTTTGTTCTGCTCTGTCTGGAGCATCATGGTAATATGTGATATCAAAGTAGTCCATGGAAATAAGACTCAGATCACCTTTCTTTCTCCACCTTCTTCACATACCTGTTTCGGCCAAGGAAGCCGTTTCATCTGTTCTCCATTTTTTCCACCTTTTATTTTTTCATTCATTTTACCCATCCTTCTGCTACAGTCCTTAAAAACATGCAGCTCATGAGCATATCCAAACATCTGTCCTTTGAGGTTTTCTGATGTTTCTAGTCTCTGGTGACAGGAGTGGATATGACTTACCTGGCTGCAGTGCCTCAGGGGGAACAAAAGCGGGTAGTACAGCATCTGACATTAATGTCCTGTGAAGAAGCGAAGTCTTGGTGTTATGTTACTTCACATCCTGGGCCCAGTTTCACTTCATTGTATGGTTGGGTTTTTTTTGGGGGGGGGTATCATCTTGTCTCTCTCTTCACCTTGTTTTTCTAGTCTCCCAAGACTTCAAGCCTATATAGGTTGTTCCTGTTTCATCTTTCTATGATTTTATATATTGCAGCAAAACAGAAGAGATGTATTTTTCCACTGTAAAGTCATTTAACTCATGACTCGTGTTCCTTTGTCCCTAACCAAGATGAGATTCCACTCTGCTGAGATGCAAACATACATGGAATTAGACTTTGGGTTTTGGTTGTTTTTTCTTTTGCTTTAAAACCATAAGTCAGATTTTTTTAAAGTTAAGAAATGAGACAGAGATTAAAATGTACAGATTTGTAATGGGTTTTAGGTGATGATCTGCTTAGTCTGCAAGAGCTAATAGTTCTTCTTCCCCATTTCGATATAACAGAGTGCAATTACCCCCAGGCTGGTAAGTCAGTGCAGCCCTGTTATAGGGGGATGTACAGCTCAGATCCAGGAGCATTGTCCTTACATGTGTATTAAACCAATATTAGTATGATTGAAAAAATATGCTTATGGCGGGGCATGAAGCAACAACACAAGACAAGTCAGGCCGCAGAATGATATGCGGAGTAACATGCAAGCACTCCGTATTTGCGGTAAGACAAAGAAATGAAGTTTGTTTTGCATCGCTGATGGGTCAGCAGAATCAAATGCCTAGTGTACTAATGCCAGCAGACGAAAAGTGACATCTCAGGCAAGGATGGGGAAGGAACCGATTAGCAAGCGTACCTAGCGAACTCAGACGCCTACAGATCATCTGAGCCTGAAATGAAACTTCAGGTAGGCAAGTGGCTAAAACAGTTTCAGAGCTATTCATGACCACATTTAAGTGCACATCAAGAATGGCGAGTGAAGCTCAAATCAACTTCAGTTCCCGAAATAGCCATACTGGGTAAGACACAATACTGGTCCTACCAGGATCCTGTCTTGTGCAGTGATCAATGGTCCTGCTTCCAGAAGTAATGCGAGAACAGTCAAATATAGAACGACCCTTTTTCTGTATAATTTCCATGACAAATGAAGCGTCAGGAACTTCTTTGGATGGAGATGGTATCTTCATTTAACAGCTTTTGATGGAATTTGATGCTATGCTGGATCTTCAGCGCAATATTCTCCTATCACTGATGGATTCTTTTAGCTCACACATGCGTTTATCCTCCATAACAATCTGTAACATACAATTTATTTAATAAGGACAAGAATTTTCCTTTGTTTTAAACCTACTGCCTCTAAAGTTCATTGGCGTCTTGCAGTTCTTGTGTTATGAGAAACAGTGAATAACTGTTGTCTTCTCATCTTCTCCAGCAAAGGTGTGTGACACCTTTATTGTGTGTCTCTTCTGTTGTCTCTTTTCCAGGCTGAAAAATCCCTGGTACAAAACCAGTTGGAAATTCATCCTAGATAATAGTTACCCATGCTTTCTAGACAAAAAGAATAATGGTCCCCATTAGTTTGTGGGACACCTGCACTCAGAGTGGAATTAATCTATAGTTTCCTTCAAGACTCAAGTGACGTGGTAGAGTGAATGCTTACCGTGTCTGCAGATGACAAACATAAGAGTGGGAGCACGCTCTGCAGGGCAGAACTAGAATTCAAAATGATTCTAGCAAGTTGGAGGAGTAAATTTTGGGATAAAAGGTCATAATAAAAAAACCCAAAAACCAACACCCTATTTTTTGTGGTTACATAGAAACTGTTGCCTGTACAAACCCATCATGAGGGAGGTGTTTAGGCAGTGATAAATACGACTAAAGCTCACAAGTTGCACTGAAGTCCACAAAGATTTGTAGTAACGATGAAGGCAACAGTCAAACCAGTCTGTATGAAGAGGCAGATAGCCTGGCAAGGCTTATGATATAAATTTTCTACTCTATCTGGTTTTGGTAGGACACAGCTAGAGCCCAGTGTCTGGTATTAATCACCTCATTTAAGGAAGATGTAGATTATTTTGAGGACCAAGAGGAGCTAAGTAAAGATGAAAAAAAAAAGTGCAGCTTTTCCATTTGAAATGGGTAAATCTAACAGAAGACATAGTAGTAAGTACTGAATAAATGAAAATTGATAGCAAGGTGATAAGCTTTTCTCCTTGTCCACTTGATACAAATAACAGGGAACAGAGTAAATTTAACTTCAGAAGAAGTTAGGCCCTAAGAAAGCACTGACAGTACAAATAGCAAAACCCTGGAATCAGCTGTCTGAGACATGGTATCTCTACCACTAGGGTTTTTAAGGACAAATTAAACATCTGTCATGGGTACTTAGGTCTAATTGATTCTGCTGTACGGCAGAGAGGTGGACTAAGATGACCTTTGGGGATCACTTCCAGTATTCGTTTCTCTGTTTTTGTCTTTTACTCTGAATATTCATGTGTTTGATGCTGCTTAGATAGATTATTAATATTTAGTTTCATTACAGAATGACATCAAAGCTGCAGCTGAAAATCTACTTAAAAAAGAGCAAGAATTAAACATAAGCAGGCTAAGCTTGGAAGAAACCCAGAGAGAAAAAGAACAGAAATATACAAAATATGAAGAACTGAGGAAAGCATTTTTAGGTAAGTATTAAGTAGCTCTTCTACACAGTGGGGCTTTCTCTTGCTGTTTCCAAAACCAGCATGCATAGCCCTTTGTCTGCCTAAGGCTGAGGTGAACTACGAAACAAGTATAAATAGAGCTCTTTGCAACAACTGGAATCAAAAGGCATGGTCATAACAAATATAAAGCGCTTTTGAAAAAATGCCGAACCACTTAAACAGATCACTTACTGATAGGACCTAGTTTTATTCATAACTTCTTAACTCTAATCTTCAGTCATTACACTGTCTAAACCCCCTTTCTCTGCTGTGTAGAAAAGAAAGATGAAGAGATACGAGTCAAAAGAGCTATTCAGCAGTCAATCAAAACTACAGGGAAGCTCAAGAAGGACACGGTAACAGCTTAAAACTTAGCTGTACTGCTTCTGCAAAGTTTTACACCACCAGGTTTATTTCCTCCCAGTAAATAACAGGCATCCATGGAGACTGGGAGTTGGGAAGATAGGCTGGGGCTGAGAACACACTTTCCTCTGGTGCTGTGTTCCCATCTGTGGGATGCCTCAGTCCTCAGCTCAGCCTCCAACCCAGCATTTATATCAGGCTGCCCTTGTGCTTGATTTTGCATTCCTTAGGCCCATGAGCAGGCCAAAAAGAAGCTGGTGAACTAAGGCCATTGGTGAGCTTGCTTCTCTTCAGATGATTGCTACTGCTAGGGCCGGTATTTCTGCCGCTCCAGCCAGTCATACTTGGTTCTGTATCCTTGGCTCTTTACCTGTATTTCTCATTTCTGACTTCAGGCATTCAATCAGCACCAGTGTGAGGAGAAAGAAACTCGTAAAGCTGTGGGGGTAGTTGCAGCGGCTCTAAATGTCCGAGGCGTGGTGCACCTAGATGGAGCGTCCCCGCAGAGCTCACGCTGTGACTCTGCCTGTCATCTGCCCTCAGACCTGCTCCAGCTGGTGAGCCTGAGTGCAGTAGCCACAGCACATGTCAAACCTGCTGCGCCTGCACTGGCCATCGCTATGGTGCATACACAACCAGTCCCAGTAGGTACTGGGAGTGTTTGCTCAGGGCTGCTGCAGGCAGCTTGGCCAGAGCTTGCTTCAGCAGGACTGTACATCCCAGGCAAACGGTCAGATAGCTCTTGCTTTCTGCTTCTCTGACAGAACAAAACTGTCAGGTGGAAAAGGAACACAGTCACGCCTTCTGCTGTTAATAGGAAGCATTAGTGTCTTTAGTTACTGAGAAGCATAGGACAAGCTCAATAAACTACATAAAGGGCTCTTCCGAGGCTGGTCAGCTTGCAGGATTTGTGCCCCGGTGGCCTAGTAATTGGCAAATCTCTCTGATGAGCTCCACAGAAGCCATATCAACACAGAAATTGTCGCTGTTCAGGGAAGGGAGACCTGTTTTTCTGACCATATTAGAATAGGAATAGCATAACAAAACAGCTGTGTACACCTGCGCTTCCAGTGACAGAAAGGTGATGCTCCTGTCATTGGGTGGCCCTGCAGCAGGAGGGTCACTTTGTGCCACAGCTGGTTCCTTTCCTGTGGACCATAAGCAATTGCTTCTCCACTCTATATCTCTTCCTCCTCATTGGTCAGAGGGCATAGATACCTGTCTCAGATCGTACTGTGAGGTTTTTTAAATGAAAGGTGCCACGTAACAAAAACTCTTATCACTTTATTTAGTTACACAAATCCTGTATAAAGATCAGTTAGCAGCGTTTATTATTCACAGCTGGCACTGAGGAACAAACTGCGGGTCAAGCGTGATGCTGCAACTGGCCAACTGAAAAGTCATACGGAGAGTATGAAGCTGCTGGAACGAGACATCTATGAGATCAACAGGAAACCTGATGTTGTGAACACTGAGAACTGCAGATTCAAATGAGTGAGTATACTGAAGGGTGATGGTGTTCCTTCTCAGTATGAAGTTCTCTGATCAGTTTTCATTTCACAGAGAACTCGCCACAGAAGATGATGAAACATAAACAGGACAGAGCAGCCTGGCCTTTTAAATATGTGGAGCTGTGTGTACTTCGAAAGGAACAAAGAGGAATATCCAAGGGCAAGGCATCTCCCTGAGGCATAATCAGTATCAGGTATCTGCTGCGTTCAGTCAGGGATTGTAGGAAAAGGCTTTCCTGCCACATGAAGAGGGCTGAGATGAATGTGAGACCTAGAATAGGCCTGTGCAATTGGGAATACATGCTTTTGAAAACATTCTGTATAACATGCAGGCCCCCGCTAACTGTGTAGTAGAACCTCCATCCCTGTAAAACACACAAAGGATCCTGAAAGTGGTCTTATTGCCAGCTGTGACCAGGCTGCCATCCAGACCTGAACCCACATTTGTGCAGCCACGTGGACTCTATTTCTGAGGCAAGCTGAGCCCTGTGCATGTTTGCTGCCTGCCAGCACAGCGTGCTGCTGCCACAAGGGCAGCTGCTGGAATCCCCGTGTGCCAGCACTGCAGAGTACCAGCTACTCTGCAGAGTACCAGCTACTCTGCAGCTCCAAAGATACCCTCATGGAAAGAAAGGCTTCCGTCAGGAAGATAACTCTCGGTTATGCTACCAAGATCCCTCTCCATATGTTCAGCCCACTAACAGAAGCTCAGAAGCCTATATTCTGATGCCTGTATTTGATGTAAAAATGCCTGGATTACAGGCCTCAAACAGGCCTAAGTTGACTTCTGAGTGAATCTCCCGACCAGCATCACATCGGTATGAAATCTATGAGAATATCCGCTGATCATTAGTGAAATCTGTACGATCATCAGTGAAAGATGTAGCTCAGATAAAACATAATCATCAGCAGGATGCAGTATCTGTTCAGAGGCAGACTGTCAAGGCCATGCCGACAGATGTCCGGCCTTGTCTGAAAGAATGTGATCAAAAGTAAACAGATATAGACGCCCCTTTGGGTTCCCCCCTGGGCCCTGGCCCCACCTTGGGTGAAATCCAATGGAGAGGGAGGGGAACGCCAGATGTTTCCACATGTGGAGTCTCAAAGATTGTGTATTCAACTGTATAAAAGCTGGACCCTCTCACAGCAACTTTGGAGATCCTCACCTACGAGTGGACACACGGCGTAGGACTTCCCAATTGCCGGGACAGGTTCTCCAAATCCTCGCTGCGACTGGGGCTCCCCGGCTGATGTGCGGGTCTGGATGATGGTAAAGGATTAGGGCCATTGGCGATGTGTCTTTCTTAATCACTGTCGTTAACTCTGTGTAGTAATGATAGGTGCGTTACCTTGCTCATGCTGCCTGCTGGTTTAGACTGTAGTAAAATAAGTTTTTCCTTTCTAACTTTAATTTGGTTTCTGTGCTCTTTCTGTCAACCCCGTCAATTGGCAAAACAGTATTGCACCAGGGAACGCTCGTTCTTGTGTTAGGGGCCACCTAACACATTTCAGCCAAACCCACGACAGTACAAGCTGGGTACTGGTGGAGCTCATCCAGCGTGAGTCCATCCAATTTTGGGGGTGTGAGTGAGGAAGAGTTGTCCTCTTGACACACGACCTGTGCTGCTCCGGCTGTTCTCAGCGCCCTCATCCATTTCAGTCGGTAGCACAGACATAGCTGGCTTTTGTTGATTTTGGCAACTGTAAAAATCTGTTCAACAAGATGAAATGGACGTTTGTTGTTTGGCCGAAAGTGTTTCCACAGGCATCCACTGACCTTTGTGTTTCTGTTAAAACTAACTTCTGTTAAAGCTAAGATTCAGTTCATTCTTCCTGATTTCTTCAGCAACAGTGAAACTGGAAATTATGTCTAAATAATTTCTAAATAATAGTCTAGAAGGATTATTCTGTTGTAATTATTTTTTTCACAGTGCATTGCGCAGATAAAAGAAGATATTTTTGCAATGAATTCTGAAGCGGAAAACCACAAGTCAGCAACAGTCAAATTCCTGAATGACCTAGCAGTGCTTCACGGTAACATGTTAATTACGGTTTCCAAACAAAAAAGTAACACTTTTTAAAGAATATCTTTCAGTCCTTATGTCTTTTTTTTTTTTTTTTTTAACCACATTTTAACTCTTAACTCTGTTGTAGATCATCTTCTGAAGGGATGGTCAGAGGAGACCTTTATTCAAAAGGTGAATTTCAATTTCTATTGTACCGGTTTGCATAACAATATTGCACTTATCATGTGAAAAATAAAATCACACTTTTCCAATAGGGCACTACAATCTTGGAAGTCATACGGGGGCAAAGTATTAAACCTGTTTTTGCAACCTTTTATAAAAGTCCTGGCTACAAAAATAATTTTTCCCACTATTGTTCCTTTTGCTTGTCTTGTGCCTGATAACATTCCAGCTTTTTTACCTTCAGCTCATCAGCCTTGCAATATTTTTCCAGTTGAGGATGGCTTTCATTTTGAACAGGAATTAAACCAAACTGTCATGTAAGAAAGATTTTTCACCAGTTATTCCGTTAGAAAGGGAAACTGCTTTTTAATAATGCGAGGGTTGGGTAGTTAATGGAAAACTTCCTGCAGAGCTACAGGTCTGGTGGCCAGTCACACCGTGGGAAACCCAAATATTAACAACACAACATTCTTAACATTTTCTGAGGTGTTGGGGTTTATTTGGGGCTTTTTTTTTTTAAGAAAAAGTAAACTCAACTCTCTCATTACAGGAATTTCTGGAGAATGAGCGTGAAACACTGAGCGCAGTGACAGCTCTCACAACAAAAATTCAATGACGAGAGGAAAAAATTGGTGGAAAATAAGCTGGAAGGACTGGATTCTCTGGTTGTCAAAAAACACAGAATGGATGCTCACTGTAAGACACGTTAACCTTTTTCTTTTCCACTCTTTTTATTTTTTTTAAATCCCAGAACATGTTAATTCTTAGCAGTTTGGGACAAAACACGAGTAGCACAGCCGCGCTGTAGCCGATCACACTGCTGCAGACTGGGACCCAGTGGTACCTTTGTTAGAACCTGGCGTGTTTTATGACAAGACCTGGATATTGTCATCTTTAATTTCCACTTTCTAGAGGGCTGTGGTAATAGCAGTGAGGGTGCTGTAAAACAGTCCGAGCACCACTGATGTTTCCAGAACTACAGGTTTGCTTTTCCACAAGGTTTTATCTACCCTAACAGACCCGCAGCTTGCAGTTGTGTGGTTGTCACTGTAGGGCTATATGGTTAATTTGGTTAATTACTGTTTATGTTCCCCAGAATTTTACATGTGGGCAGTTTGTACTGCTGTTTCCATTTACATGGCCAATATCCTATACGCTTGTCTTGGGGAGGCGTGGTATTACCCAGGGGCCTTAGGCGTAAACATATCACTTTAAACTCAAATCCTAGAAATACCTACTTTATTTGTTGATTCACAGACATCTCGTTTGCAGTGAATCACAGGTTTGGTCACTGTATGACTATTGTCTTATTCCAGAAGGTAGAAAATATTAAAGCTGAAAGGCTATGGCACACGGGCTGCTCTGAAATCACCGGGTCTGGGTAATGTGACAGGAAATTAGGGAGAAGAACGAGGATTTTATAGAGGAAGGAAATATCCCTGGAAGGAAGTCAGGTGAGGGGGGGGGGTAAGGATGGTGAACACGCAGCAGAAGAGAAAGCAGCACCAGTATTATTTTCTGTGTGAAATGCACAGGGGTGCCTGCACAAAAACAACGCTTGGTCATTCCAAACTCCATGTATTTATCCAGCTGCGTCTCCCTAACTCCTCGGCTGCTGTTACGTCTTTTTTTAATGCTACTGAGAGAAGGGGATAAACAGGGTTTATTAATTTGTATTTTGCATTCCAGGTTTTGCTGAAGGCTAAAGCACTGGGGCCCAGCAGACAGGTCAGTGTTTGGTTACGCCACGCGTGGTCCATGGGGTGCAGTGCCTCCGGTAAGCTCTGCTTTTACCAGAGTCCCTCATTCTGCAGCCTTCAAAATTAGCACACGGTGCTCTAGACCTAGCAAAAGATGTCTTTTCTACAGCTAGTGTTACCTGGCAGTTGTTGAGACTTGTTTTTTAAAAACAACAGGCAGTCCGACATTTAACCCCAACGTGTATAGTCCATACAGGGAAATGCACATAAAAGCGGGCGGTCCTCCGCACCGCGCCCTTGCAAAGGGCTTTTCCTGCACGGTGCTGCGCTGGCTGCTCACGTGCCTACTGTGTACTGATGTGACAGTTGTGCAAACGGAGACAAAAAACTGTTTAGGACACTTTAAAGAAAACTGATGGAGCCATAGGCATATTTATGGAAATGATATTTTAGCACGAGTCTTCTAAAAGTATGGGTTTAACTACCCTCTAGCTCAGCGTGTCTGCAAATTACAGTGTACATAGTGTAGACAGAATTGGATTTCCTTACGGAGATCAATTACTTCCTTAGTGCCTAAATAAAACCTTACTTCTGCATGGAAGACCCAGGTGGTTTGCACCCTGTTTTTAGAAGCAGTGAACCTGTCAATTGGCATTTCACAGAAAAAAAGCTATCAGGAAGGGCCTATCAGATGTAACGAAATCAAAGACATCTTACCTTGATGGAGAAAGAGGAGAGCGACATCTCGAGGCACCTGGCTGAGATGACACCCCTGAAAGCCGCTGAGCTGCTGGCAGGCTCTGTCCTTACAAATGTTGATGGGTAATAGAATAAGAGAGGTATACTGTCTCACTTGAAATACGGAAATAGAAACTGTAATTTGCACTGCTACAGGCAATGATCCATAGAGTAGGAAGTTTGAGAAGATCTTCCTACTACTCTTCCCTCTGCTCTGCATCTTCTAGACCCTCTGTAACCATAAGATACTGGCAACTAATATGTAGGATATACACTTTGGGTGTCTTCCTCTACAACACAGAGAAGATTACCCTTTGTCAGTGGATTTTCAGCTTCAGCAAGGCAAAAACCTCACTTTTGAATGGGTTGGGAAGTTTTAGCCATTCATATCAAGGTGCTCACATAAAGATTTTGATGAATGTAGAGCTGAGATGCTCCTACCTCTTTAAGGAGAATAAGGAACCTCCAGCTCTTTGTATTAAATCTGTGCTGGTTTTGTGCTTCAGTCATCCCAGCAGTGTCCGCTACTGAAGTGGTGATACCATGTAAAGAGCTGTTCCTCAGCTGCTGAAGTCCACTGCTGCCTGACCACTGCTGTTGCTGTAGAAGAGCTACAGCTGTGGCCACACAGCAGGAGAGGTGAGCTGCTGGTACCACTGGCAACGGACGAACGGGGCACGAAGCACCCTACAGGAGGAAGCGAAGAGGACTGTGCTGAAAGGTGCAGAGAAGGCTTCACCCATACGTAGGGAGCAGCTGCCGCACAGGCTGACCTGCAGCACGGGGTTTGCTGACAAGAGCTGCAGGCTACCAGGAAAAGAAAATCTTTGGTCTTAGGTGAAAATGTATAGTCAAGATATAAGAAAATTAATTTAGGGGGAAGGCTACTACTGTTTAATCTCCAAGAAGCACACACTACACCTCAGAGACCTTTACAACACATTTGCTCTCCTTCTTCCTAGCAGTCAGACTTAAGCATCACGAGGAGTAGATGAGGAGATGCTCAACAAATTTTATTTTTTGATGAAAGATGAAAGTCTATTTCCACTGCCAGAGGATGCGATGAGAAAACCAAGCTCTGTGTTCTATTCAAGCTCTGTTTTAGTAAGTCTACTGAAAACCAGGCTCTCTTGTTTTATTCCAACAACCCCTAAAATACTGTCTTAGGAAATAAATATATACAAGCAAAATGCTGTACTAGAACGTGTCACAACCTTTTTAGACAAACTCACAGTGATAGAGATGCAAAGACATTCCCTTTGATCTATACCAGATACTTACGAAGAACACGGAGTGCAGCTTTTTAACATTACACAGTCTCAGTCAGAGGTGTTTCACCTAGAAGTCTTGCACATAAGTAACTTCTTTTAAAACAGAAGTTTCCAAAGTGTAACAAGCACTAAAATTTGCTTAATCCTGATCACCAGGACAGCGTTGTTGGCACAGGCTCCTTTTAATGTCCATTTCCACCTTCTGAGAGTATGCGTGATGGCTCGGTGTACTTCGCTGTCAGGAGGTAGAAGAGGGCAGGTGCAGGTACCAAGGCAAGCAAGGGCAGGTCCTGCTCCAGCTTATCCAGTTTGGAAATGGAGATGATTCCATAAGCATGAAGTAACCAGTGGCTGAAGAGGACAACAAGCCTTTTCTTCCTGACAAGCAGATCCTTGAAAGACTTGCAAAACAAACACAGTACCCTGTCAGCATTCAGCCCGTCACCTAGTACCCCATGTTTAAGAGACATGCTATGTCGTGCACAGACTGAAGCCTCTTGGGTCTGAGCCCTTCCAGCACTTCAGTTTCTCAGTACAGTATCTCCGCAAGAGGGAAGTCTCTCAGGAGCTTCCTCCAGCTAAGAGAAGTCATAAAGGAAGAGGCTTAAATGCAGAATACACTGCTGAGAAAAGGCAAGAGACAAAGTGATCTCTGCTCATGCAAGTATTTCATATTGTGAATTTTAACATAGGAAACATGTTTACCTACCTCCACTTCAGAAGCAGACATGTACACAGCCAGTGTAACCAAAGACAACACCAGTATGATGTAAGGAAAGGCATAATCTAAAGGCAAACATTGAAAACATTAGCAGGGAAAAAATACATTATATGCATTTCTGCAGAGACAGTTTTTCCACATATAACCATGGGTGTGAAGTAAACTGAGCTAATAGTAGCTTAGTTTATACACCTCTTACCGTCACATCAAACACACAGCACAACAAGGGTCAGCCAAGCACAGCTTCTTCTGCCTGGGGTTTTCAAATCTACCTTGTGTCAAATACACTCAATGCGAGTATTTCTAGGTGGAGTTACTCTACACTCAAATCACTAATTGAAACGGCAGATAATAGGAAAAGTAAGCCAAGCAGGGATTTTGTGGCACCCATGCCCTTCATGTGACAAGGATGCTGGAAGCTAAACCAAAGATAGCCAAATTCCCCAAACATACACCTTAATCCATCTGTGAACTCAAACTCTGCCTTAGGAGTAAGTGGAACTAACTCCCTCTTAAGTACCTTCCCCTCATACCACCTCTCTTGCCTCTTTTTGGGAAGGGGCAGCCTCTAGCAGCACTGGCAAGAGCCAACGCAGTGCTGGTCAGGAGCCTGGTTAGAACAGGGCTACTAATGAGCAACCTTTTCAGGTAAGGCGCCTCACAATAACCTTAAATAATGTCCTTATTCTCAAAGCAAAAAGAGCATCACATCCCTTCCCTCCCTCAAGTCACCTGTTAGTGTTGTTTATAGGTATACTTATTAGTGGTTTGAGGTCAGAACTCACAGAGCAGGCCTCCTCCGACAGCCTGAAGCACGGTGAGGACAGGGAAGAAGTACAGTGCTGCATAAATGCTTTTAAACCGATCTGACTTTCCTAAGCCACAGGCAATTTTCTTAACCAGAAGAGGCCGAAGTAGCATCATTAGCACAAGACAGAAGGCGTAATATATAAACACAATGGTGTACCTGAAAAAAAGGGAGAGGAAAACATCCTTAAAAGGTGCAGAACTTTCTCCTGCAGACTCAACTCAGAACCAGGGAGTCTGGGGTTAGAGTCAGTCAAGTCTAAAGAAATTACGATCAAAGGATGCAAACACACAATGACGGGCTCACTTTTCCTAGGGGTCAAGATGCAGCAAAGGCCGGGGCGGAGGGGAGTCATCTTACGCTTCATAGCCAACTAGCCTGGACCTTCTCTGGTGAATCACAAAGTCGCTGGGTGCTGCTAAGTGTTTCACACACAGAGCAGCTCAGTGCATGAAAGACTTCAGGAGACTGATAGTCATTGGTCCGAGTTGTATCCAAACCCTTTTCGCAGCTTTGAGAAGAGGCACGGACAGAAATACACTTGTACAATAGGAAGGGACAGACTGGAGTACAAACGCCTTTACACTCACAGGGGATAGACTGCTTCATGAGTGCAGTGCACTGTGGTGATGTAGTCGGGACTTGGGTTGTAAAGCATCGTGTACCAGTCCGAAAGCTTCTTCACCTTGCAGGAGCGGATATGCAGAGAGCCGATGGGGTCGCTGACGAGCAGCGTAACAGTTGCTGCTATGCTGCACTCGAACAAGGCAGTGACATGCTGCAACAAAGCACTGGAACTGTGGAAGGAGAGAGGTTTACTGCTATTTTGATAACTCCATAGAAAAATCCAAAGACACCTGAAAAGCAGCAACCCATGCAGTACAGAACCCTCTGCAGAGTTAATATTCACTGTGACCAAGGTTAGGACAACTGATGCCTACAGGCAATGGCCATAAACTGGAAAACAGAAGGTTCAACCTGACCATGAGGAAACCCTTCTTCCCTGTGAGGGTGCCAGAGCCCTGGGACAGGCTGCCCAGAGAGGGGGGGGAGTCTCCTTCCCTGGAGACTTTCCAAAGCTGCCTGGACTTGTTCCTGTGTGATCTGCTCTAGGGGATCCTGCTCTGGCAGGGGGGTTGGACTAGATGATCTCTAGAGGTCCCTTCCAACCCCCACCACTCTGAATCTGTGAACTCTGCTTGAATAAAACGTTAAGTATTTGAAGCTTAATGTGACACGGTATAAGCAAAATTCTCAAAGCTGCAAGTCCTTGTTAAAGATGGTACATATTTATATATTAAACTCTCTCGGTTCCCTGTGTTTTCAGTGTTCAGTACACTCCAGTCACTGATTCTTAAAACTTCTAGTGTAGCATCTAAGGGCCACATGCAGCTGTGGTTTTAAAGCCCCTTTCTTTACAGAACTTCCTTGGTGCACTATGCTGACATAAAAGTTACACCAGCTATGCTGTCAGGTCCAAAACCCAGGACACCTAATCCCAAAGAGAAAACTCAAACCCATTCTCTTGTTGCACGTGCTCAGCACCATTGATTGGGGCCTCTGCAGGTGGCAGGTCTGGCCCAGGAGAGAGGGGATGACACAACGCGATGCTCCTGCCCGCTACTGGGAAACCCAATCCCACCCAAATGGCCAGATGGACTGAGTATCACCACATTCAAGAGATACAGACCATGCCCTGAGGGCAGGGAACAGCAAGAAAGATCTGCAGGAGTCTTACATTTGTAAATACTCCCCCCTCCATCTGCCCAAAGCTTATGTGCTACCACATCAGCTGAACCAAGAGCACAAATTGCTGGACAGTTCAGTCTAGCATCTCAGACTGATCACTCGTGGATACGAGATTTCTATTTCTAAATAACTTATCTGAAGAATGCGTACACAAACCTCTTTTTTCCTGAATACCACTCAATAAAGAACCAGTGTAAAACCAGGGGAAGCATGGCCATGAAGCCAAGGTACAGCCAGTCATAGCGGTCTGGAGATCCCACACATTCCCGGCAGATTTTGTTGTCGTCAGTTCTTTGACCTCTAGGGCATACCTACAAAAGGCAGAGACTATTTACAAACCGTCTGAGTACCAGTAACAATCAGCACTGTTTCTGGAAAACCAGCTTAACGGGGCAAGAAATGTATCAGATCTTCAAGGAAATGAAACCTTAACCTCAGCGATTTCTCAGCTTACACTGGCCTTGCTCTCTCTGGCCCTTATTTCTTAATATAAACAAAGGGGAAACACATTTAAAAGGCTCCATCCCAGGTGCCCTTTGCCTCTCCTGCTGTCCTGCCACCTCCCCTTCATGGCAAAGCTCATTCACCTTCACCAGGCCGCTCACAAACACTACCCCAGAGTTTCATGCTCCCTGTTCATTCCACCCTCCCTGCACCTTGCTCTCCCCTAGTATTCCACTAAACCCAGCAGGCACTGTGACTACAGCACAGCTCCCCGCACCACCCCGTTCTGTTCCAGCTTTCCCAGTCTGCCCCTCAGTTCGGCTTTAGCTTTTGCTAAGGGAGCTCTGTCCGCCCTTAGCAGCCCTCATCTCCACCTGTTCCCCAAGGCACCTCGGGGCTGGGCTACAGTGCCGCTTACAGCGAGATCTGCATCAGCCCCCGGCGCGGTCCGGCCCGCAATACCGGCGCCGGGCGCCGCCGGGGAGGAAGCGAGGCCCCGCCCCAGCCGCACTTACCCCGCAGTCCCCGTAGGTCTCCACGGAGCCGTTGACCAGCAGGACAGTCCTGCCACAGTACAGCCCGAGGCAGGCCGGCTGGATGTCCACAGCTGCGGGGAGAGCACAGCCCGCATTACCGAGGTGTTCCGGCCCGGCCCGGCCCGCCTCGCACACCACGGCTCCCCCGCAGCCGAGAGGCACCCAGCGCAACCCCCAGCCCTTTCCAGCCGCTAAATACGCCTCCCCCATCCCGGTACCGCCGGGCCCAGTGCCCTCCGTCCGGCCCGCCCCGTCCTACCGGAGCGGAACATCCCGGTCACCCAGCAACAAACCCTTCACCCCACCGAGGTACTTCCGCGTACGCCACTTCCGCTTCCGACGCGAGGACAGGCGTCAACCCCGGGATGTGGGCGTGGTCACGCGCGAGGAGCGGGGCGGCTCTGCCAGTGGGTGAAGCCGCCCGTAGGGGCGGGGTTGCTCCGCCGGGAGGGGGCGGGGCCGAGGGCGGGGCGTGCCACGCGGGGGCCCCGCCCCGCCAGGGCCAGGGCGACAGCGATGGCGGCGGAGGGTGGCGGCGGGGACGGCGGTGGCAGGGCGGGACGGCAGCTGCCACCGCACTCGCCCTCGGGCCTGGTGCTGCGGACGGTGGAGATGCACACCGGCGGCGAGCCGCTGCGCGTCGTCCCGCGGCTGGAGGCGGCAGAGGAGGCAGCGGCCAGGGGGCTGTCGCTGCTGTCGCTGCGACGGGAGATGGCGGCCACGCAGGACCACGTGCGGCGGGCGCTGATGCACGAGCCGCGGGGCCACGACGGCATGTACGGGGCGGTGGTGGTGCGCGGCGGGGCGGCCACCGCTGGAGCCCACCTGGCGGCCCTCTTCCTGCACGGTGCTGGCTACAGCGCCATGTGCGGCCACGCCGTCCTGGCCCTCGGCCGCTTCGCCCTCGACTACGGGCTGGTGGCAGAACCCAGCTGCCCCGAGACCGCCGTCCACCTGCGCTGCCCCTGC
Source organism: Rhynochetos jubatus (assembly GCA_027574665.1). NCBI lineage: Eukaryota > Metazoa > Chordata > Aves > Eurypygiformes > Rhynochetidae > Rhynochetos > Rhynochetos jubatus. The sequence goes on along the minus strand of CM050648.1, from coordinate 138,628,560 downwards.
GGGCCCGTCACCGCCTTCGTGCCTTGGGATGGCCGCCGCAGCGGCAACCCCGTCCGCTTCCACAGCGTGCCTGCCTTCGCTGCCGCCACCGGTGGGAACTGGGCCCGCTGCACCGGGTTTCAGGTGGTGGCCATGCTGGGGTTGGGGGCTGGCAGCCTGGCTGAAGGGCGTCTGCCAAATACCAGTTTCCAGTGTTTCTCAGAGGCTGTCAGGGAGGGCATAAGGCATCACATGCTGCTCTTCGGCATGGGAGCACGCAAGTCATTGTCCCTGTCCCCCTCCCTTGCATGCGGCTGGGTTCCTTCACACCGCATGTGAGCCCATGGCTCAGCACAATTTACACCTTGCCTTTCTCTGCCCAGACTTGGCCATCAGTGTCCCTGGTCACGGGAAGGTGGTGGTCGACATTGGCTATGGTGGCACTTTCTACGCTTTTCTCAGTGCCGAGCAGCTGGGCCTCGATGTGTGCTCTTCAAAGACCAGAGACCTTGTCAAAGCAGCGAGCATGGTGACAGAAGCAGTGAAGAAACAGGTATGGCAGAGCACTGCGGTACCCAAGCATGTTCCCTTTGGGGTCACTGTACCAGACCAAGGCCCTTTATTCCCCTGAGATGCTCAGGATGGGAGGGTGTCCCATCTTCCTAGCCCCATGCTGAATTTCAGAGTGCTCCTCCAGCCTCACAAGGCTGTGAGAAGGAGCTTGCTTTCCTGCTGCTGCATCCGACTCGGTTACTGGAGAAGCAGGGGTGGAAATGCAGCAGTGTGGCCTTGTCTCCTTCCTCTGGTCTCTTGAGGAAGCTGTACTGCATGTACTGCTGACTGCCCAGCTGCTGCACGTGTTGGTGAATCTGTTTGTGCTGTTCCCAGTTCAAGCTTCATCACCCTGAAAGCGAAGACCTGGCTTTCCTCTATGGCACCATACTGACAGATGGGAAAGATGCCTTTAGCGAGGAGCCCACCACCAACATCTGCGTGTTTGCAGATGAACAGGTACAGAAACGGGCTCTTCTCAGGCACACGGGGCACCACCTTCTTGCATCTGCTGCAGAGACGAGGCACAGTTCTGCTTCTTCTTGATTTGGGCAGTGATGATTGCTTGTGCTCCACTGATGTCACTGAAGAGCTGAGTGTCACTTGACACATGCTGGTTTAGTTTCTAATGACAGAAATACTTCCGCACATCTTAGATGGTGACATTTTAAGAAGGTTCACGCCTATGTCCCCAAGGTAGGAATTTCCCAGGAGTTCAGGGGCTGAGGCAGGACCCCAACATAGCACACGTCCTTAAAGTCCTAATCTAGGGAATAGCTGCTGGGGATGAACAGTGCAAGAGAGGAAAGAGGGGGTGTAAACTTCTATCCTTGTCTGCGGTGGATAAGGTATCACATAAATACCAGGAGTTTCTGCTGGAATTCCCAGAAGTGAGGAGTGTGGAGCATTGGGACAGATTGCCTTGGAAGCTGGCCAGCGCTGTGTTTTTGGAGGTTTTAAAAACCAGGCTGGCCAGCAGCTCTCAGCGTAAGGAGAACTGATCCTGCTTTGACATGTGAGAATGAGTAACGTGGACCCTGCTTCTCTCAGTCCTTTTGTTAGGATGCTGGGAAACTTTAAAGTTTTCCCTAAATAGCCTCAGTATTTATTGGATCATTCATCCCTCTACGTTTGCCAAAGCTGATCACAATCCAAAAGTACCCCAAGCCTGCTTACTCTGTCTTCTCATTTGTGATGTATCTGGATTCTCTACAAAACCCTGGGCTAGAGGAATTTCCCTCAAGCACACTATAAAGATGGCAAAGAGAACTGAGGGGAGCAATATGGTTTTCTTTTAAGCACCAAAATACTAGAGCTGGTTCATCTTTTCTGCATGCAGGTTGACCGAAGTCCGACAGGTTCAGGTGTGACTGCTCGCATCGCCTTGCAGTACCACAAGGGACTCATCCAGCTGAATCAGACCAGAACCTTTCGGAGCAGCACCACAGGGTCTTTGTTCACCGGGAAGGCAGTGAAGGCAAGTGGGTTGTGCTGGACTTTCTGTCTTGAGGACTGCTGGAAAAGTGCATTTGGCTTGGCTCAGTGGAGAAGCAGAAAAGCCTTTCTGTGCGGGGGGAAGGGTATATAGAAGGACGGAGGTGCCTGGGCTTCTTGCCTGCCCATGAGCCTCATGCTTCAAGATTTTTGATTAGAGAAGCAAGTAACAGTAAGACCTTGTTCTGTTGCATGGCTTCCCTGCAAATCCTCTCTTGGCCAGCAGGAAGGGACTGGGGTGAGATATACCTCCGATGTTGATATAGATAAATCAGTCTGCTCTGCTCACAGTGGCAGATAAGGGTGGATTCCTGGTTTAGTCCCCTTTTCCTCTGCCCCTCTGCTCTGGTGAGATCCCACCTGCAGTACTGTGTCCAGCTCTGGGGCTGCCAGCATCAGAAAGACATGGACCTGTTGGAGCGAGTCCAGAGGAGGGCTGCAAAAATGATCAGAGAGCTGGAGCACCTGCTCCAGTGGAGAGTTGGGGTTGTCTAGACTGGAGAAGAGAAGGCTCTGGGGAGACCTTATTGCAGTCTTTCAGTACTTAGAGGGAGCTTATAAGAAAGATGGGGACAGACTCTATAGCAGGGCCTGTTGTGGTAGAGCAAGGGATAGTGGGTTTAAACTAAAAGAGGGTAGATTCAGACGAGATATAAGGAAGGAATTTTTTACAATGAGGGTGGTGAAACACTGGCACAGGTTGCCCAGAGGTGGTAGATGCCCTGTCTCTGAAAACATTCAAGTTCAGGGCTCTTACCATCAGGTTAGACAGGGCTCTGAGCAACCTGACCTTAGTTGAAGATGTCCCTGCTTATTGCAGAGGGGTTGGACTAGATGACCTTTCAGGGTCCCTTCCAACCCAAACTATTCCACGATTCTATGATTCTCTGCTCAGAGTCTGAGTGCGTTGTTTTGCACATCTGGATTTCCAGGCCCAGCCCTGCATCTGGCAGCATGTGACTGTGAAGGTTTGGACATGCCCCAGGGAGCTCTTGGTCTTTGGGTGCCAATGGCCACCAGCTTGTTGGCCTTCTCCAAGGCAAACCCATGCTCTGGCAGTGCAGGGGCTCGTGAGCTCAGAGTAGGGGCAGCAGCAGTTGTGCAGGTGTGGAGCTCGAGCAGGCAAGGTGAGGTGGCTGCACACTTTGGGATGTTACCTGGGCAGGGCAGGGTGCTTGGTGAGGGGTGTCTCTGCATAAATGCCAGGTAGTACTGGCATTTCATGAGGCTGGGAGAGCAGAGAACCCCTGTCACCTCTGTTCTGATCCTAATCCCTCTGCAGGAAGCCAAGTATGGGGACTACAATGCTGTTGTCGTGGAAATCTCGGGAGAAGCCTTTTACACTGGTACATCCACCTTCATTGTCGAAGAGCAGGACCTACTGAAATACGGCTTCTGCTTCAAGTGACCCGAGCCACGGGGCAGTGGCAGTCTCCCTGATGGTGCTGCACTTCTCCTGCCCACACGTTTCTATTCTGCTTCTCCACATGGCTCGTTGCAATATGCTGGAGCAACAGGAACAGCCTTTGGTGGTGTGACAGCATGTGCCGTGTTTCAAGATAACAGGTTCCCCTGTTGTGATTAGTATGTATTGCCTGCTCTGAGAAGCCATAATGTTTTTCTTCTTTTTTTTTTTCAATAATTATTAACAGAAAATGGAGCTGATCTTGGAGACCTGTCTTCAAATTTATGTGCCTTCTCCATGTCTGCAAATTACCAATTTCAATATCAGATTCCTATTAAAAGCCAACTGAAAATTGCCTTTCTCCTCATTTTCACTCCTGGAGCTCAGTTCCAGGACTGTGCTGAATGTGTCACAGCTGTTGGGTTTGCACCGCCTGCTCTTCCTCAATGTCTCCTGCTCAGCCAGCTGTGCCGCTCCATCTCCTGCCCCAGCTTCCCCTGTCTGCCCTGCTCAGGCCTATCCAAACACTCCTTGCCTCACTGCACTCGCTTCACCCCTGCCAGAGCCCTCTTGCCTCCCAGGGCCGGATGCTCAGAAATTCCTACCGTACAGTGCCCACTTCACGTGCTCGTGCACGTTTTGCTTCCCTAAACCTTCCTCTCTTGCTTATCTCGGACCGGTTGCTGCAAATACCCTGTGGTTAACTTTTAACAGGATCAGCTGTATTCAAAGGTCGGAGCATAATGACCTTTTGTCCTGGTTTAGCCCTGTTTGGCAATTAAGTACCACCAGTCGCTCTACCACTCCACCCACCCGCCCTCCCAGTGAGGGAGGGTCCGAGGAAAGACAAGGGAGGCTTATAAAAGTGGTGATAAGAACTATTTCATTATTTAAATGAAACTTGGGGAGTTACTAACAACACTATTGCTAATAAGTAATTAAAAGAACAGAAAACTGGAACATATGATACAGGATCTCAGCACCTGTGGACCGACAGCCAGATTCCAAACTGGCAACGCAAGAAATCCAAGTGGATAGAAAAATAAATGATCCAAAACCTCGAGCCCAAAAGGAGAGAGAGAACCCCCCTCCCAGAGCCTGGGAGAGGAGAGCAGGGAGAAAGAAAAACTTCCCAGCACCCCGTCTCAGAACGATTCCCTGACCAAAGACACTCCTTCTCTGCTAATCACCCTCCACGAGGGTGACCTTCCGGGTCGCGCCTCTCGGGGTTCCCTTTCGCGCCCTGCAAACCCCGCGTGCCTTGCAAACCCCCACCCCCCCCCCCCGCTGGCTGCGGGCACCTTGGGTACGGGATGACACTGACCACTCCGCTTGATGTATGGTGGAACGGAACAAGATCCTGTGGGCTCATCCCCGACTGAAACCCAGCACACCTTTGATTGCTAATTAGTTACAGATGATTCTGTCTCAGCCCAGGGGCGCAGCTTGCACAGTCAACACTTGCTTTGCCGGACTCCCTCGCCTGTGGAAAAACCGAACCAAGCCCTGGGCTGCAGGCAGGTGCTTGAAGTGGCAGAAGCAGAGCTTCAAACCGCTCGTGTGGCCTGTAATTTCCACTGCGTCTCTGGACAAAATGGTGTTGGTTTGTTGAAGACACTTGTGGGAGTGAGCGTCGTTAAAATGAGACATGAAGATGAGAATGATCTCCCAGTACCTCATGCAGCGGAAGGGAACACGTTGGACTGGAGAGCTTGGAAAAATTTGGCATGGAAAATCCTGAATTTCTTCTGTCAAATCGAAAATTATAACGTTGGAACAGGAAGAAACAAAAATCCCCAGATTCGGAGAGTGCCTGCAGTGCCAAAAGAGGGTTTTTTAGGCTGGCATCTAGGGCTGTTGCTGCCAGCTTTCGTGTAACCCCCGGATGAATCCCACACAGCCTCGGGTCCAGGGGAGCAGGAAGTGACCCATACATCCTCTGTACGTGCAAGAGCACCCTCCCCTGTGCTTTTCTAGCTTCAGGGCATCTCCCTCAGGATCAGCCCCCCAGCGCGGCTCCTGAGGAGGAGCTGGGACAGCAGCTCACGAAGCCCAGCACAGAAAGGTCAGAATTAACGGGGTCACAGCCTTCACCATCTGTTCCCTGTCCTCATCCCCAAGGAGTGTTTCACACAGGGGCAGGTGGCTCCAGTGTGGCTGCGAGCCGGGGAACTGGGTCCTGCTGCCCATGTGGGGGTCCCTGGCCTGACCCCTCAGCTTGTGAGACCCCAGCCCAGAGAGCATGGGGAGCGGTGTTTGGGTGTAGCTGGCCCCTGCCCCTTCGTGATGGGCTGCAGGGCCGTGAGGGGAGAGGGCTGGGAGGGGAGGAGTGGCTGTGGGAACCCGTCCCCGACTCTGGGATGGTGATGCTGCCGGTGTGGCATGAAGGGCGGGGTACCCCTCCCTAGCCCGGCCGTGATGGCCGGGGTCTGCGGTCCCGCCGTTCGGCTGTGGGGGCGCCGCTCCCCCCTTCCCCGGGCCGCGGGGCGGGCGGGCCCGGCCGGTTTCCCGGGCAACGGCGGCCGGGCGACGTCAGCGGCTGGCGGGGCCGGCGGGGCCGGCGGCCCGGCGCGGGAGGGGAGCGCGGCGGGCGGGCAGCGGTTCTGCAGCCGCGGCGCGGTCCCGTGCATGAAGCTGCGCATGGAGCCGCCGGCGGCCGTGCCGGGCAACCTCTCCCGGAGCGGCGGCGGCAACGAGAGCGGCGGGGCGGCGGCGGCGGCGGGAGCGGCAGCGGGGTGGTCTGCGGCGGCGCTGGCCTCGCAGGCGCTGGCGCTGCTGCTCATCTTCGCCCTCTCGGCGCTGGGTAACGGGGCCGTGGTGCTGGTGATCGCCCGGCACCGGCAGCTTCGCACGGTCACCAACGCCTTTGTGCTGTCGCTCTCGCTGTCAGAGCTGCTGGGCGCCCTGCTCTGCCTCCCCCTGGCCTTCCTCAGCCTGCTCAGCCGCCCGCCCGGCGTCTGGCTCTTCGGGCAGCGCCTCTGCCTGGCCAGCGCCGCCCTCCACGCCGGGCTGGGCATCGCCGCCACCCTCACCATGGCCCTTCTCTCTTTCGACCGCTACTGCGCTATCGTCCGCCAGCCCCGACACAAGATGGGCCGCCGCCGCGCCGCCCAGCTCCTGGCTGCTGTCTGGCTGGCTGCCCTGGCCCTGGCCGGACCCTGGTACGGGCTGGCAGGTGAGGGGTGGCGGGAGGCCCGGCCCGGGGCCTACCGTTGTGTTTACGTGTTGCCCTGGGGCTCCTCCCGGCTGGGGCCGACCTACGGCGCAGCCCTCATCGTGCTCTGCTACCTCCTGCCCTTCGCCCTCATGTGCTTCTGCCACTACAATATCTGCCGGGCGGTGCGGCTGGCCGAGAGCCGCGTGCGGCCCCTTACCACCTACGGGCACCTGTTGCGGGCCTACGGCGAAATGCGCACAGCCACCACCGTCCTCATCATGATCGTCTCCATCATCTGTTGCTGGGGGCCCTACTGCATCCTGGGGCTGGCTGCTGCTGCCGGCCACCTGCCCTTCTCACCCACCATGGACGCTGTAGCCAGCGGGATGGCCTGGGCGAACGGCGCCATCAACCCCCTCATCTACGCTGCCCGCAACCCCAACATCTCTGTGCTGCTGCGGCGCAGCCGTGAGGGCGGCTACAGGACTAGGAACAACGTTGCAGCCTACCTCTCGGTCCCAGGCCACCAGCCGGAGCCCCGGAACCGGGCTGACCACATCCGGGAGCGCTATGTCAACCGGCACAGCGGCCCCCCAGGCAGCGCCCCATCCTCCTCCAGCCCAGCGAGCGGGGGAGAGGTGGCCATGTGGGCCTGCAAAAACCCTGCTGTGCTCTTCTGTCGGGATGGGCAACCGGACACCATCTCTGAGGCTGCCTTGCAGGCCAAAGCAGACACTGTTGATACCAGCCTCTGAAGAGGTGGGGGTCTGGGATGGAGGCACTGGGCTGCTGGGCCATCTCCCTGAGGAAATGAGGAGCCTCAGCACTTGGAGCCTTTTGCATCCAGACTACCAGGAAGTCAGAAAAAAGGGACTGCATGGCCCACAGTGTGATTTCTTCCCTGAGATCTGGTTTGGCAACTCAGTCTGTGAGCAGCAAGAGATCCACAGAGAGAGGGACGTCCCCCTTCCCTTTCAGCAGGTCTGACACACTGGTGATAGCCACCAAGCCCAGCCAGCACAAGAGCTTGACTGCAGGAGTGAAACAACAATAGCTCCAGTCCTTCTAGAAGTGCCACAGTGAAGCTGAGACAGACACACAAATACAGCCCAAAGCGACCTACTGTGTGAGCTGTTTGCTAAGTGCCAAAAAAGCAATTGAATGCTGAGCACTGGCAGCTGGAAGACACTCTGAAAGTACCACACTGTGAAAACTGCATCATGACAGAATAATGTTGCTTTAACCCATTGTATGTGGAAGTGCTAGTGGTCAGAGAGTTGAAGACTGTAGGACAGGCTAAAAAAGTGATCTACGAAGATGATTTAATATTTTTTTCCAAACTGCCAAGTATAACAAAACAGTAATTGTTGTGACAGGGAAGATGTATGATACAAGTGGGAGGGAAAGGAAGATGAAACCTCAGTTGTCAGAATTTCAGCAGTCTTTTTTTTTTTGTTACAGATACAGTCAGCTTAAAATACTAAGAATACGAGAAATGAGAGCTCTTCAGGCAGAGAAAAAGGGTGTGAGTGCAGACTAGACCGTGTTATCACTGCGTTTGTGCACAAAGTGTGCGTTTTCATTTTGAGCTCATCCAAAGTCTCTCACATCTCTAAGAATTTAACCGTATTTAGAGGAGCCATGTGAGAGAGGTGAGCATCTGAAAGGGGGGGTGAAGCAATACCATACACTCCTTGTCTGCTTTTAAGCATGTGACAGCGTGTATATGCAGAGAACAGGTATTACTGTATTAATGTCAGCAACATGCTTCTGGAGTATAGTATTTTAATACCATCTCTACTTGCCATTGAAAAAAGGTAAATACAAAGGAAGTGCAATTGCACGGCATAAATTCATATGAATTTATCAGTGTAATTTTTTCACCCAGAGGACGAAAGCCTTAAATTAGTATTTTGAATCAGAAATTAAGATTGGGCTTTCCTTTATGTTTGCCAGAGTTAGCTGTGAAAGACAAGCAGTGTTTTTCCTTGTACAGGCTTTAAAAATACTGCTTTAACCAGCTTTTTCAACTGTTGTGACCCAAGTGAACATACTATCATTATTTTGTAAGTGAGACAAGAAATAAATTGACTTTTATGCAGGAGATTTAAGTGTCTCAGCCTGGAGTCATTCTCAGCCCAGCTGTGAGAAGGAAACCTCTGTAAGAAGTTGCCAGATGAATGATGGTAGAGAGAGACCTAATTGTGAAATGTTAATGCAGCCATTTATCATGCGGTGAGCATTAATGTAATTTTCTTCTGTGATGTTCCTGAAGTTCACAAGGAAAAGATTTGACCCTTGACTACTTGTCAGGACTGATACTTTGCCCTGCAGATCCTGGATTTTACAAGTTGACCAGTGCATTCCTACTGTCAGGGAGAAGCTGTACAGAAGCACCACAGCTTTTTCACAGAAGGTGTTTGACAGCAAGTGAACATGAGCGACGTTCAAAGGGTAGGACAGGAATTTCTTGCATACCTACCCTTCTGCAGCAAGGTACAGCTAGTGTAAAGCGAAAGAGGAGGTTGTGAATGATAAGGTTAGATTTAATTCTTACCTAGTTAGCTGAAAGGTGGTAATAAGGAAATTGGTGCAGGCTAATTTGGCTTACAGAACACTCTGGCATTTGAACAGCTTCAATAGCTTTTGCCTGAGTTCCACTAGTCATTGACTCTTATCTCTAGAAAATTTTTAACTGCGGTACTCAGCAGCCGTAAGGACGGCAGGCAAAGGCAGACTGCTTGTAGTTCATCTGTTGTGCAGAGCAGCACACTAACTCTGATCCTCTGGCCATGGTACAGTTTGGCATCTATCCCTACTGCGGTGCGAAGTCCGTGTTGTAGGAGAAAGGATGTCGCTGTTTGTAGCTTGGCTCTGCTGCAGCTCTGAAGCACAGCCTGCACTTTGATGAGAACTGATCATTTAGAGCCTTCCTGTCTTCAGCACCGGACAGATTTACGGAGTGTTTTTGCACTTTTTGGATGCAAGAGCAGCTTTCTCTGCCAATTGGAACAAACTTGGTCAGAGTAGATGAACGAAGGGGTAGTTCTTGGGTTAAGAAAATGAGGAAGATGAACGTCCAGCACTGCTGTGTCTGACTTGTGGCATGCCGTTCAGTACTATGCATGGCTGCAATGATCCTGCAGCAGAAATCCCCTGAAAAGGGGGGTCCTGCTCCCCTCGGTGCTCAGCTCTTGTCACCTTCCCAGCCCCTTCTGTCCCCACCACCCCAGCTGACTCTTTCGAACTGGTGCAGGCACTGAAAAACAGAGAACCCCTGACTCCCTCTTCTGCATGCTGGTTTAGTTTTCCACTGATTTAATGCCCTGACCAGCATACCACAGGCCAAGTAAGCATCCTCATGGCAGTGGCTTCAGGCCAAGCCTATAGCACTGCATGGGGTTGGTATGACACAAGTGCACTTAGCCTGCTGAGTCTCACACTGTTGGCCTCAACCCATTGATGCAGCCTGTGCACATCCCTCTGTAGAGCCTTTCTGTCCTCAAGCAGATCAACACCTCTGCCCAACTCGGTGTTGGCTGCAAACTTACTGAGGGTGCACTCGATCCCCTCATCCAGATCATTGATAAAGATATTAAACAGAACTGGCCCTGGGGAACACCACTTGTGACTGGCCGCCAACTAGATCTAACTCCAGTCACCACCACTCTGCCTCATATATCTAAGATGATGATTGTCCAGATCTTTGGGAGCTTGTTCAACTTCTTGACCAACCTCTCGGCTACAAACTTTTATCCAATCTGCGCTTCCCTTGACGAAGCTTTAAGCCGTTCCTTCACGTCTTGTCACCACACCCCAGAGAAGAGGTCAGCACCTCCCTCTGCGCTCCCTGTCCTGACGAAGCTGTAGATAGGCATGAGGTCACCCCTCAGGCTCCTCTAAGCTGAGCACACCCAGTGTCCTCAGCCACGCCTCCTAAGGGCATGCCTGCTAGTCCTTTCACCATTGTTGTTGCCCTCCTTTGGACACATTCTAGTGGTTTGATATCCTGCTTCCTCTGTGGAGCCCAGGGCTGCACACAGCACTCGAGGTGAGGCTGCAGCAGTACTCAGCATAGTGGGTCAGTCCCTTCTTTTGACCCCATAGTTATACTGTGCCTAATGCCCCCAGGAGATGGCTGGCCCTTTTGTCAGCAGGGCATGTTGTTGACTCCCGTTGAGCTTAGCATCAGCCAAAACCCTCAGACCCCTTTCCAACGCCCATACATTCATTTGCCGCCTAAGTTCCCGAAGAAGGTTCCAGGTCAGCCAAGCCAGCCTTCCGGCCCTCTTGCTTGAATTGTGACACATTGGAACTGTGTGCTCCTGCACTCCTAAGAAATGGCTCTTAAAAAGTGACCATCCTTTAGGGACACCAATACCCTCAAAAGCAGATTCCCAGGGCACCTTACTAACTAGTTCCTTGAGCAGCCTAAGGTCTGCTCTCCCAGAATCCAGGGTAGTAGCTCTGCTGACAGGTCTTCCCATGTCAACAAAGACTTTAAACTCAACCATTTCTTGGTCACTGTGGCCAGGACAGCCACCAACCATCACTTCACCCACGAGACCATCTCTATGCACCAAGAAGGGGGTTGTAGGAGGGCACCTTCCCTAGTTGGCTCCCTTAGTACCTGTTAAAAAAAAGTTACCTTCAACGTGGGCTTCAGGGATCTCCTGGGCCTGTTCATGGGTGCTCTGTGGCAGTCCCAGTCAGCAGCTGGGGAGCTGAAGTCGCCTATAAGGACAGCATAGGGCGACGTATCCAGAGACTTGCGTTGATTCCTGGTAAAAGTGTAGATTGGTCTCATCATCGTGTCTGGGTGATCCATAGTAGACTCCTGCAAGAACATCTGCTTTATTAGATTTTCCCATAATCGTTATGCAGAGGCTCTCAAGCATGTCGTCCTCTGCTGCAAGCGCTCTACAGTCCAACCTCTCCTTTACATACAGCCCTGCCCCTCCGCCTCGCTTGCCGTGCCTCTCTCCTGAAGAGCCTGTAACCATCCATCACAGCAGTCCAGGCACAGGACTCTTCCCAACAAGTCCCACTGACGCCAGTGGTGCCATACCTCTGGGACGGAGCCAAGGCCTCTGGTTCCTCCTGTCTATTCCTCACACTGCGTGCATTAGTGTACAGACACTTCAGATGCTCTCTGGTGTACTCAGTCCATCACGGAGTGGACTGAAAGCTCTCGCTAGTGCAACATCCCTCAAATGTTGTCATGCCATCCCTTAGCTTATCAACAGTAAACCAGATTTTACCTCTTCCCCCCCATTCAAATCTAGCTTAAAGCTCTTTCAGTCAGCCCCGCCTCAAGAGTAAAAAGAAGAAAAACTACTCAAGAGAAAAACTGCTTTTCCCTCATTGAGAACAGTGAATCTCGTCAGGCCCCAGCAGGCCTGGTGTCATATCCACTGTCCTATGGTTGAAAAACCCCAAATCTGCCCGTGATGTTAGCCTCGGAGCCAGGTATTGGTACGTTGCGTCCGTCTGTTTGTTTTGACATCATTCCCTACAACGGGGAGGACAGCGGAGCATACTACCTGCACTCCTGATGCACTTTAACAATCTCCCCGAGGCCCCTAATACTCTTTTGACCACCCTAGGGCTTCTGATGATGACTCTGTTGGTACCCACATCAAAAAGCAAGAGCTGATAATAATCTGAGGGCTGTACAAGGCTAGGAAGTTTCCTGGTAACGCCTTTAACCTGAGCCCCAGAGAGGCAGAAAGCTTCCTGAAAAGGCAGGTCTGCTCAGCAGACCAGGGGAGCAGTGAATGAATTCTTTATTTTGCTTTAGCTGCGACGCTGTCCTCTCTCAACCCACATGTTTTCCCACTTTTACCCTTCAGGTTCTCTCTACTGTCCCACCAGGAGCAGCTGTGTGATACCAACCTGCCTATTGGGATTAAGCCACGAGCCCTGGAAGCCAAAGCCCAGTGAATCACGAAACCAGAGCGCACTGCATCAGCTCTTCTGCAAAAGGCTCCCTGACTCTGTGGCAGCTGAGCTGTCAGCACCCTATGTCCGTGTTCCCCGACGCGTGGACACTCACGGATGCAGCGTCTGTTCAAACACGTGATTTATTGACATCTTTGCACAGCATAAAGCTTCCAGAGGGAATGGACTCTCTCGAAGAGGGAGGGCGGTCGCGGTCCAGGTGGCAACGGGAGGCTCCTTGCAATGGCCCCTGCGGCTGCATTGCGTCCCACTCCGCACTGTGCTATTGCACCGATGGCGAGGGGTGGCAGCAGTTGCCACTGCTGACTGAGCAGAGTGTTGTCTGCATCCAGCGTGCTCAGTTCTGCAGCACCAGCTCCCCTGAGATTGTCTTGGATGGGCAGATTCTCCACCTGGGCCCCAGTGAACACACAGGGGCACATCAGCAGAGCCGCTTGCTTGGTCCCTGCACATCTGGAGCTGCCAGCAGGAATTTCTGGGCCCGTGTGAAATCACCACCATAGCCACCAGCGTGAGGGGAAAGCAAGGGTGACACTCATCTTTGCCAACACTGTAGTTGTCACCAGCTGCTGTGCTGGGGAGGCTGTCAAGCGGTGGATGCTGCTGCTCTCCGCAGAGGGCTGTTGTGCACGGGGTTCCATTTCCTTTCTGTATCCTGCATTCTCCCCCTCTTTTTCCCTGCCGTGTGAGGTCATTGCCTGCTGTCAGCTGTGAGACCTGCTAATACAGCTCTGTGCAGGAAGACCCCTTTCAGCAGGCTTGTGAGCCGCTCTCACAGATAACTGAACTCCCACATGGCCTCGGCGTGGGCATCCGGATCCTGCGCCAGGTGCTGGACGAGGTTGGGCGGTTCGGCCGTTTGGAAGGCTGGAGGCAGGATTATCTCTTCGTGCAGGTTCTCATTGCCAAAGAGGAAGTGGTTGAGGCATTTCTCCTCCAGGCAGCAGTGCAGGTACCTCATGACATCCAGCAGCCGCAGCAGGAAACGCCTCCTGCGCCAGCCTGACAGGGGTGTTGGTCAGAAGGTGCATCACAACCGTCTTCAAGGTGTAGGTGGAAAAGGCTGTGCCCACCAGGATGCGAGTGCAGAGCTGCAGGCATTTGAGGTGGAAGCTGTCATGTGGGGCCTGCCCGGCCATCGCCGTGAAGAACTTTGCCTCTGCCATGGCACAGCTTGGGGTGCAGATGGCCTCTGTAGCCTGGCTGCTGAGGAAGATGTCCGCGTCGCCTTGCTGCTCCCCGAACATTATCTCAATGAAGAGGCTTTCTTGGTCGCCTGTTGTCATGTGGAATTTGCAGGAGGGGCCACAGGGCAGCATCGTCAGATGGTGTTAGGACGATGCAGGCAAAAGCACCCAGGCAGTTTTCACCAATTGATGGGACCAGCGGGCAGTTTTCTGCACATCTAGGTAGGAGCTGGTGCAGAGGGTGCTTAGGAGGCTGGGGGCCTGATTCCTCCTCAGCTCCTCCTCAGGGTGGTGGAGGAAACACAGCAGCTGTCCTGCCAGAGGCTCGCTTGTGCAAGTGCACACCAGCTCCACACGGATGCAGGAGTTCCTCAACAGCATCTCCCCTGTACTGCCCCACTCCAAGCAGAAGGCGTGCCCCGGGGGGGCTTCAGGGGCACGAGCAGGCAGTAGGTGGTATCTTTCTCATAGGGACTCCAACCTTCGAAGGCACTGCCCACCCTGATGGCTAGTTGTGGCACCAGGAAGAAACTATTGGCCAAGAGAGAGCTCTCTGAAGATATGGATGAGGGTGCCTGACACATGCTTCACCCTCTGGCACTCTGCGTCCAGGTTCTGAACTGGCCACTGTATGTGCTCCTCAATAAACCTTCCCACATTATTTGCATCATCATCTTCTTCCTCCACATCCTCCCTGTCACTGCTGGAGTTCTCCGCTGCTGCTCTCTGGCTCACAGCTCCTTTTCCTGAGCCACCAGCAGAGCCCAAAGAGCAGAACTGGGACTCCAGCAACAGCCCAGAACAGCCACTGCTGCGAGGCCTCCTCCAGCTCCTCTCCAGCCATCTCCGCATTGTCTAGGATGGTTTGCACAACCACAGTGAGGAATCTTGTGGCAGCCATGGCCTGCAGGAGGAGGGAGAGAAGGGGTTCAGTGGGGATGGAAAGGAGGCAGCTGGGAGGCAGCAAGCCCTGCACCCAGGCCCACCAGCAGCAGCACCGTGCCCTGTGCAAGATGGTCCCGTGAGTGGCTGAGGCCTGGATGCAGGGGGAGAACCCAGCCCTGGGACCCCACATTTCTGCCCCATCCCTCATCCAGCCCAGACTCCCCCCGTGTGCACACTCACTACTGGCCCAGGCCGTACTGGGGCAGCGCTGCCCGCTGGTGCCCCTTATAACTCCCCCCATTGTAACTCCCCTTGGTGCTGGCACAGGTGCCAGAGCACCTCGCAGGCACGCCCGCTGACCAGCCCCGGCCTTCGGCCCCACAGAGGCTCTGCTGCCCTGGTGTACCGCAGGCATCGCAACCGCCGTACTCTAACACAACTTTATGAGAAGCAATGTGTGTGTGTGAGATGTTAGTTCAATGCAAGAAAATGTGAAATGTAGGTGTTTGGGGGGGTTGTTTTGCTTTTTTATTGTTGGTGTTTTTTAAAGAGTGTGATACAACTTGCATATTGTCTGGCATTGAAATACCCTTTTTTATGATACTGGTACCTTAAACTTCAAAGAAAAAAAATAGTGTGATCATTATGAATGTGATTTACATTTTGCTTTTGTCTTTGTAGACAACAAAATGATCCAGGCTAAATTTTATGAATGGCATGAAGTAGTCTGGATAAAACCCCCTCTATTTTGGAAACGTTTGGTTTGGACCTACAGATTTATATAGGAGATATTTTAAAACAAACCTTCCCCCAAAACTAGCCACTTATAACAGCATCAATCAAGCTGTGAGGACTTGAGAAAAAAAGAACTCGGTTAACAATCGACACAAAACTAACCCAGCGATGCCACCCTGTGGCTACGACATGAAACTGCTACTGGGAAGGTAGGATGGTTATTTTGTCTATCGGATTAGAGCGGGAGCTTCAGTGCAAATTGAAGAGCGTAAGCATGTGGAACAGCTCAAGAGTACGTGGTGATCCGGTGCTGCCTTTGCCACTGCTGTGTGGGTTATCAAGCCGTCATCTGGCCCCACTACCTACAACTGCATTTGTCAGGGAAAAAGAAACAAAGACATCCGCATCTTACAGAGTGACAACAGAACAAATGAGAAGGGGATTGGGATTTCAGCTATCACATGAGTAAAACTGGGTAGGAAAAGATAAACCTAAAGTTTAAAGGAAATCCTACAACCACAAAATGCTGAAGCAATAGCAACCTCTGCAAGAGATAAGTAATACAGCATCTATCACTAGGTTTTAATCAAAATCACAATCACGAGAACTGAAAACTTGTAATAAAAGTGTAAGATATAATAATTTGATTTCAGCTGAGGCTTTTCCTAATGAAAAACAGAAAAGAAGAATACCCCAGGATAGCAAATACCATGAAAAGGGGTATTACAATGGTAGCAAGTTCTAAATACGATCTATAATATTTCAATGTCTTTAGAAACAAAGTATCTATACAAAAGAAAATTATAGAAGAGTTGTAACTGTGATAGTCATTAAAATATACACAGTGTCTGGTCACTCTCACTCTATTGCAATTTTATTAATGTAAAGTAGAAAGTGAGATTTAGAGTAATTTTCGTCCAAGCTTTCTATCCACAAGCAGTGTTGGCTCAAATTACACAGCCTCTATTTATTTTTTTAAAGAAGCATTAACACTTTTTGAAACCTCTTGCTACTTTTAACAGGTCAACCGATTTGCCACAATACGAACAAACCAACATTCAAAGCTTTGCTACCCTCCCCTACGGTTCAGTAATGAAAAACCCTACAGAGTGGGAGAAACAGCACAAGGAGACTCTACATCAGGGTACGGGGGGTCTTTCTCAGCCTTATCTGTCCTCATGCAAAAGCCTGCTGGAAGAGAGATGCCTCCCACCAACCCCCTCATTTCACACCTGCAAAGCTGTAACACCCAGCGTTACGCTCCCAAGTTTGGCTCTACAATGCAGTGCTGCTGCAGCAGTTCTGTTCTGCCCACGGGTAGTGCTTCTGCTGGGCGGTTTGGGGTTTTCCTCCCTCTGCTTGGACAGCCCCACACATTTCTACAATAGCTTGGGACCTGAGCTCAGTCTGACAATCGATGGTAAACCACTGCATAGAACGAGCTTGACCTAGACAGAATAAGCTGTGGAGATACGCTGCCACACTCCGTACTAGCTGGTTTCCCAAGCACCGAGGGCTTCGTGCCCAGGTAGTCATCACTGTGGGAACGCAGATGGAAGGTAAAGGTGGCACAAAGAACTACTAGTTGCATCACATGCCATGATGAAACAATACTACAGCCAATCAGAAATTTCAGGGGAGCAGTCTAGCTAAGTTTGTACGTATACAGCAAAGCTGGGACTTCAGGATCAGTTAAGCTTTGCTAGGATTCAATTTTTTAATCCACTCCAGTCTTGTCAAAACACAAAACCATCATCCAACTACTAGTAGGATCCTACATGTTGAAAGAGGTATGTGTTACTTGCACAGTGCAGGCGTTTGCTGTTGTCTAACCAATTCACCGAGAGGCTACTGTGCGTTTTGAAAAGAATCAGACTTCACAAACCCGGGATAAAGATAACTGTTTCCATTTCTACTTCTTGGCTGGACTCTCAGAAAAGATTCAGAAGATTTAAACCATCCATAGATTGCTGCCACTTCTTGGTATCTCGCAGCTGATACAGCACAGAAGCAACGTATAAATATCTTACCCATACTCATAAAGGAAAAAAAGGACATAATCTGCTTACAGAAACAACTTGGGTTTTGTGCTCTGTCCCAATACAAAATGCAGCTGCATTTAGTTATTACCGGACCAGAAGTTAAAAACCCAGGCTGGGAATTGGCTACAAATCAGGGTCCAAACGGGTAGGACACGAAAACAAAAGGAGGGGAAGAGGCTCAGGTGCTGGTTGGATTAAACAAGAGAGGCACCGATCACACAACAGCACTGATTAGAGCTAAGATTTGGGATTTTTTTGGTAGGGCGTCTGGATCATCTGTGGAATGGCTCACTGTTCTCTTGGAAAGCAAATGGGTTTCTGACCTGGTCTACAACACAGGAATTACTCACTGTGCGCACAGGACCAAGGTTATTTGTGTAACCACCAAATCTGATCTACCCACCAAGAACACATCACTGCCGTGAGGGATGTGTGTAACAGACCAGTGCTACCGCAGGAGGCAACTCCAGTGTGCTTGATCATCCCGCTGAAGTTCTTCACAGTATTGTGTGGCTTTGTTCTAAAGCAGACTGCAGATACTGGAGACTTCTGAAGGCATTTACCCCCTTAGAGTGTCCTTAAAGGAACATCTGAAGCCATTACATTTCTAGCAATTACTCACATATTAGGCTTAAAAGAAATTGTTTTATCTGATCTGATCAGTTCCTTTTAGGCGTGAAACCATGCTCTCTGAGACTTAATTCACCAGTAATGATACACAGGCCTCAGAAGAAGTTCCTCATCCATCTGTAAGATCACTGGTGTAGGATATTCTCAGCCGCCCACACACTGGCTCCTCAGAGGATCTCCTTCCCTCGGAACACCAGCAAACTTTGATTTTTGACACTTTGCATTGAATAGGAGGGGAAGAACACATGATAACAACAAAGCACACTATAAAAGCCATTTCCTGCTCAATTAACAAACCAGACAATTTCTCTGGCTCTCCCATGCAGCCTGAGGACTGCCCAGTGTACACAGAGCTCTATAACCAGTGGCAACAGACAAGGCCTTGTCAGTAGGAGTTAATTAGACAAAGAAAAAAAAACTTTAGACCTCTTGCCCAAAGATTCTTCCCTTCCCGTAGGTTTTTCTGTAGATTTAAAAACAGTCCCCAGTCCCACCTCCCACTGTTCATTTAAGAACTGCAAGACTAGAGCAGCAACATTCCTCAAAAATATTTGAGTCTTTGGGGAGATACAACCACAGGAGAAGCAGTTTTTCATACCTTCTGAAGCCAGAGAAGCAAGTGAGCTGGTAACCACTAAAACCCACTTCTTACATGTATGATGCACCACCCCTGTGCAGAAGCTGACCACACTGCTCTGTGCTCCTCCTGCTCTGCTCCTTGCAGCCTTCAGCCTTTCTCTTCCAGCCCTCCTGCTTTTCTCTTCTCCAGCTCTTCACTCCGCATCGGGTACTGGTCCTAACAACAACCACCTTTCAAGGGGCAGGCTAGAGGATAACAAGAACTTTAAGCCATGAAATCCACGTCATTGTTTACAGAGGACAGCTTTCTATGACATACAGCAGTGACTAAATGAGCCAAACACACACATCTATCAGCTACTTTGGAACACCAATTGTTTGTAAACATATCTCTCCAGCAGCCTAGAAGCCAAACAGTCTTTTCAGTCTCTCACCCCCGAGAGCGAATGAGAAAAAGCAGACATATACTCGAAGGTTTCAGTTTGAAAAATATGCTTGACAAAACCCATTTTTGTTCACTGCTTAAAGCCTCAAATGAAACAAAGCCGAGTTTTAAAATTCTCTCCTAAAACTAACATGTAAATGCAGTAACCCACAGATTCTTCCCATTCATAAACCCCAGCTTTGTGTTTGATGATTACCACAGGAACAACAAATATCTGCCCTGTGATAGGCAACAGCTAGGAACTGCACCACAGATCTGCCGCCATCCTGACTTAATCTATTACAGTTCTGACAAGACAGAAGATGCTGCGGAATTACTGCACACTGACCATACATTTATTACTAACCCACTTGACAGACTGAGGATTTTTTCAGTGGGATGGGGACAAGATACATTTTACAGTTGCTCAGAATAAAGACCAAGAACTAAAACTCTGCCCTTTTAACTGGGTACAAGCGGGCAGAACGTGGAACGACAGAGAGCCATCAGCCAGGCTATGCTAGCACACAGTTGACCTAGTAGTGAAGTCACCCCAGTAGGACACCCTAAAGGGCACAAATGCTTTTTAAATGCCTCTGCCCAGTTCTACAAGGTAGTACACTGGGGCTAGACACATCCTGCACCTCTTTGTGCTGATACATCCAGCGCCGCGCAACGCGCAGCTACGAAGTACTACTGCTCTTCAGCAATAGCTGTCACCCACACCCTTTCCTAAAGCATTTACTGTTCGGCTTGGTTAGTTGCGGTACTCGGAAATGTAAAAATACCCAGTAAGCTTTCAACAGCATGTCAAATAAAGGTATCCATCCCCACAAGAGAAGTAAGTCTGTCAACTGAGCTGGCATCGCAAGGGCTTTCAATTTCCTCAGACAAATGGCTAGAGTGGAGAGGACAAGTAAAAATGTTACTCCATGCAAAACATACTCATCACAGTTGAGAAGACTGGGAAGCATGAGCAGTGGACTTCGCTGTGGGAGTTCAGGCCAGATAATTTCAGAAACAGCATTAGCTGTAAGTGCCATAAGAACTGTTTTCTCTCTTAAACCTTTCCTTTTCTAGAGTCTGAGATCAGCCACTTAGGCAATCATTTTCCTGAGGTAAAGGTCACTGTAGTTTTATCTTACATATGGATAGTTTGCAGGATGAGATGTTTGTCTTTTTTTTTTAATTTGTAAAAACATACCAAAAATAGTAAAAGAAAATTACTTTGAGGGGCTTTCCAGTGGTACTTGATGAGTATCCCACTCCTACAGCACCGACAATACCAAGCAAACTGGTCTCTGCGGCGATACGAAAGCAAAAAGAGGAATGAGCTAGTTAGTGGAAAGGCACGTTTGAGTCCTGACCATGTTTTAGAACACTTCATGAGCTATTTTTGAGGGGGTATGCAAGACAATATGGAGTTCACTGTGTAGTTAATCAACTCGTACAAATAAGCTGCTTTCCAAGAAAGACCTTGCAAGGAGTGTACAGGAAAATTAGTTTTTGACACTTCACTATTGAGAAAAGCTTTTTTGCTCGAAGCCTGGTGTACCATTGTTATACCACAGTTATGGCAAGGGGGTTAGAACTAGATGATCTTTAAGGTCCCTTCCAACCCAAACCATTCCATGATTCTACGATCATGGAAATAATTAAAATCATTCAAGCAGCCAGTAATCATAAGATGTTTGTGACAGTTTATAAAAAATTAACCAGAAATCAGCAAATCCTCTATTTGAAAAAGCCTCCAGGCCTCGCTGATTTTCCTAGTTAGCTCACAAGCAAAAGGTTACATTCACCTGAAGCACACAAGGAGCTGTTCTGGTACCACAAAGGGTGTCCTGACATAGTCAACAAGTGGAGAGACGCTGAATGGATATTCTGAATTTTATATCACATAAGCAACACCAGGTGAGAGCACAGAGCGACCCCTTCCACATAGGCATATTACAAGAGACAAAGCAGAAAGTTGACTCATAATAATCTGGAAATCCTCAAAATATAAATGTTTATTTAGCTACAATATTAAAAAGTACAATAAAAAGATATAAAACATAGAAATTTCATAATTAATTCACATGCTAAAAAGGAGTAATTGACCAGCTGTAAAGAGGAAAACTCATGAAATTTACGGACATCTTAACCATAAAGGCTATTTCATCGAGTTTCAGACATGAAATATTGAACAACCATTGCAGAGAACTTGCTCTCCCACATCACCATAACTAGGAAGAAAAGAAAAAGAGAGAACAAAAAGAAACAAAGTCAGTGCATCTACTCTTTCTGGGACATAACAAAGAATGCCATTCTATTCCATTATTGGCTGTAACTATGGGATTCCCGCACAACACTCTCAATATTTCTTTATATCACCCGACTGTTAATAATGACAGCAAAAACTGAAGATTACTCCTTGAGGGTGCATTCATTCATCACTGGCCAGCACTGCTGGTGGGAAAGCAAGAGGAATGTTTGGCTATTGGAACACTTAAACAACAAGTTAAACTAGACTTGCACTAAGACAGATTAGACTGCTTCACACAGGCATTTTATTTTCCGTGTTTCAGACAGTTTTATCACTGCTATGGCAACATGAGAGAAGAATTCAAGTCCTGTACGTGGATGAGCTAGATACCTTGTTAGGTCTTCATATGCTACAGCCAATTTTCAGGACGTGTATCATTAAAACAAGCTTAAAAATTCAAAAGGCACTTACTCAATAGTGGAGCACAAAGAACAGGTAACTGTGTTACAGCAGCTGCAGAGCCTGCTGCAGTTCTGGCAGACGAACTGGTCGCACTGTGTACACGCTTCCTTGACATCAGCAGTTCTTACACATGACGAACAGGCTTTGGAAACTCCCACGGGTGGAACTGCTTAGAAAAGATGCAATTAAGAAAAGATGTACTTTACAGCAAGACAGAAAGCACCTGGGAGTTCTAAGAGCCGCTGAGCGTGGCATCTCCACTCAGCATTACGGCTACAGGTGGCAGCGCTCGGCAGAGCCCAGCGCTTGGCACTTGCTGGCACCCACTGCCTATCGCTTTGTTGGTTCGTTTGCTGCTCAGTGCCAAGACCCCTAAGATTCACAACCAGATCGTACGTGCAACGGTTTCCCAGTCCGGCAGTGAAGCTCCAATCTCACACTTCCCTTAAAAACCAGAAGAAAATAAAGAACTACGGAAGCACACCCCCCCTCCATGGCGTACCAGGAAGGCCGGGGACGGAGAGCAGCCGGGCCGCCCGCCTGCCCGCGGCGGAGCCACTCACCCTTCCCCGCGGCGGCGGGGCGCCTCAGCAGTTTCCCGTCGTGGCCGATGAGCAGCTGCTGGCTCCAGCGGCGCTCGGCGCTACCTTCCTCGGCCACCCCGCCCGGCTCCGGCGAGCGGGTGACGGTGCAGGTGGCGGCGGGGCTGGCGGGCCAGGCGCCCTCCATGAACGCCTGGGCGCCCCTGAAGAGCAGCCGCCGGGTCCTCTCTGCCGGCGGGAGGGGAGAGGAGAGTTAGGGGCAGCTTCCCCAGCCGCCAGGCCCGGAGCGGCCGCTGGGAGGCACGGGCGGCTGGCGGAGGCCTGCGGGCACAGGCCGGGCCCGCGGCACGACGGCTCCGGCGCCCCCCCCCCCCCCCCCCCCCCCCCCCCCGGCTCTCCCACCGCCTCACCGAACACCTCCCGGCAGTACTCCTCGCCCCGCACGCCGCGGCTCAGCTCGCGCAGCCCCACGCGGGTCTTCCGCTGGAGCGGGGCCGCCTCCCCGAAGGGGCAGGAGCGCTTCGGCATGGCGGGCCGCGCGCCGTTCTCCGCAGCGTCACCGCGGCGCCTGGCCAATGGCGGGCGGCGGCGGGAGCGCGAGGGGACGGGCGGGTGATGGCGGCGCCGCCTCAGCCCCGGCCCAACCTCCCTTCCCCCGCGGGAGGGATTTCGGAGCGGGCACCGCTCGCTTCATAGAATCACTGAGGTTGGAAAAGACCTATGATATCATCCCATCATCAACCCACCACTACCGTACCCACTAGACCACGTCCCCAGGCAACACGTCTACACACTCCTTGAACACCCCCAGGGATGGTGACTCCACCGCTTCCCAGGGCAGCCTGTGTCAGGGCCTGACCACTCTCTCAGTGAAGAAGTTTTTCCTAAGATCTAATCTAAACCTCCCCTGATGCAACTTGAGGCCATTTCGCGTCCCGAGGACCCAAGGCCACTCTCCAGGGTCTGTCTGTGGCATCCAGCCAGCTCTGCCGCCCCTCCTGTATCTCGATGGTGTGAAGCCGTCCCCTCCACGAGTCTGGTCCTCGGTGTAAAGCACCAGGCAGGACAAAGCAAGACACGGCTTTGAGACTCGGGTTTGTCAATAAACCCTCTTTCCCCATAAGCGTTTTCAGACTTCCTTTCCGCAAGTGCCACCATTTGTGCTCAGGTAGTTCTTCTGAAAATTCGAACCGCCTGCCAGCAGTTTAGCTGTTCAAACACTGCAGAACCAGCGAAAATGTGCGCAAGTGCAAGAACTGACTTTTTTTGAAACCAACAATGAGGCCGGAGAGCCACCAGCTGGCTGGGGTGGTCCTCAGCCCCCACTGACAGGAGCGGATTCACCACTCATGGTGTTCCTCGGGTTTCAGTTAAATCAGTGAGCTCCTCCAGACTTTCTGCTGTCACTGTGTGACAGGGAATTGCTACAATTAATGCCCTATTTACAGCTAAGCTGTCCATAGCAGTTCAGGTATCATTCCTTGGATTAAATGTGTCACGTTCAATCCAAGTAGCTGTCACTCTGTTTACTATGTATGTGGTGAAAATATATTGTTTTCCTCAGGGCAAACAAGACCTTTAAGCTGATGTTGGCATTCCTGGCACAATGTTTTGCATCATTTGAAGAACCTGATCTGTCACAACAGTTGTGTTTTTTTCCAGAGGGGTTTCTGATTTCAAACCTTCACCTGTGTGTGCTAGGACTCTGGACAAAATCACAGTTTTTCCATCAATGAACACCAAAACCATTCTTGCACTGGCTGCTGAATGGCTATTACATTGCAGATACAACCACACTGATTTTGTACAGGTTAATGTGATTTTTTCTTTCCTGTAGAGCTGATCAGCCCATCTTTGTGGTCTGTGGGGTGCAAGCTATAGTTGTAACGCACGGTAATTCACAAAAATCCCTTCTGAGCTGGAAAGTCTGACTCCCAGCAGTCTTTCTTTAGCTGTGAAGGTTTCTACTATGGCTTTTTGTGCATCTACTTGCAAAAGCATGCTTAAAGGTGTTCAGCAGACAATTTTCCACTGCACATTGAAAACTCACGGTCTTTTCCTCCACTCTAAGGAATTTTCTTTGTAAATATTCAGTAGATGTACACTCTGATGTCCCTGAAGCTCTCTGGGGAATATGGGTGGATCAGAACGTAGTTCCAGTCAGACAGAGCCCTGGTGGGATTGAGGGCAGCGGATCATACATATTTAATTAAAATGGCATAGGATAAGCGTGGATGGAACTCAACTGTCTGACAACCGGTTGAAATACAAAGAAAAAAGTTAAAAGCGCTGTTGTGCTTGTGAAGAAGGAGTGCTCTGAAACACTGATCTCAGAATATGGAGTAGATTTGAAAGTGAGCAGTGCATGCTGCAGGTACTGTCACCAAAGGATAAATTTAAGGGCACTTTCCCTGAGGGCTGATTACATTTGAGGGGTGCCACCACCACCTTACTGCAGGGCAGATGTAGAAAACTTCTGTTGCAGCTGAGCCAGCCTCAGGTGGTAATATCTCTTCATTGCTTTGCAAGCCTCAACCTTAACGACATCTGCAACTCATCAGCTATTGCCTATTTGTAAGCCATAAAGGCAAAATAATTCTGCCTGGTCTGTACCAGTGTACCTACAGGAAGGGAATTGGTTCGTCTGTCTGTCTGTTGACTGGTTACCCAACAGAATGATTCCGAGTGTTTTATTAGTTTCGCAACAATAAGCCTTGAGGAAGATCCACTGTTGACTTGGAAGTAGAAGAAAGGCTGAGATCTGACCTGGCAAAACCTGCTGGCATGGAGCTTGCATGAAAATGAATGCTGACATTTTCCCAGGTTAGTTAATGAGACTGTTTGTCATGTTACACAGCTTCTGAATATGAAAAGAAACCCAACCCAAATAAATCCCAAACCACTAATGGTAATCGTGAAATACAATGATTTTGGTTTATCCTTGAAAATGTATTTGTGAAAAGAAGCAGAAAATAACAATGAGTTATTTTCTTGCTACTTTGCTTCTCCTGTGCCTGTGTATTACGAATTGCTGGGTTCATTTGTCACTTACAAAGCAAAGAAAAGTCTCATTTCATTTTTTCCAATAGTTTTCATTTCCTGTAAGCAATTTTAAAGAGCAAAGTAGACTGAATCGTGCTTGCTAAGTCCCTCTCTTTTAACATTCTACTTCTACCAATGTTTCAAGAAAGTCAGGGCAGACACAGGAGCACTCTAGCCATAGCTGACCTTCATTGCTTCTAGCAGTTGAGAATTCAGAAATTTTCTGAGCCAAAATTTCCATCTGGATCTTAATATTTAATAGTTGTCAGTAGGTCCACCCTTCATGAATTTGTCCACTCCACTTGTCAAAACCGGGAATGTTTAAGTCCTTATTTGGTCTAGCAAAGTCTATAATTTAGCAATATATTATTAAAAAACAATGCTTCATTGGGTTTGTTTTCAGTTTGTCACTTGTTTATTTCCTTGGGTGTCTCCTAGGTCTGGTTTTATAAAAACTAACAAATAACCATTCCCTACTCACTCTCTGCATGACATCCATGACCACAAGGCTGTTGTCTGCCGTACCACCCCGCTGCAGCTTTTATTCAACCCAAAGCACTATGGCCTGGTGAAGCACTGCTTTGCAGTTTGTCCCGACCCACGTCACCTGCGCTACATCCCAGTGCACAGTGTGGGAACTGAGGGACTTGGGTGTGTGGGAAGGGAGGGAGGGAGTCCAGGAACCCCAAGAGCACCAGGCAGCAGGGGCTAGGTGGCTGAGCACACCCCGCACACCTCAACTGTGGAGTACAGATAGCATCAAATGTCCCTCTCCGTACCTCTCAGTTTCCAATGTCCTTCCTGAAGCTGGATGGCCAGTGCGCTAGCTGCGGGCACACTATGCATCTGGACAGCATATATCTAAAGATGCTTTCTTCTTGCTCCCTTCCCTAATAATTCCTAACATCTGATCCGTCATTTTGATTACTACTGAAGTACCAAACTGAAGCTTTTGGGGAACTATTCACAAGTGGCTCCCAGCATCACTCCCCTGAGCGCTCATCACTTAATTCAGAGCCCATCACTCTATGGGTATAACACAGAGTTCATTTTCCCCCACGTGTGTTACTCTGTGCTTACTGACATCACCAATTTATCGTCTGTTTGGTAGAGTGAGAGCATTGAAAATAGAATGCTGTAGCTCTTCCCAGCTGGCTTTTAGATTTGACTTTCAACAAGAACGCAGCAAACACTGATACCTCACTGCTCATGTCCCTTCCTCTGAGTACTTACAACTATATCGATCGTCAGAAGCTTTACTGATGTAAACTTGAGGATCACAGGATCACACCGTTTCCCTTGTAAGAATTGGCATCAAATTCTTTTTGCACCAAGAACAATTTAGTGAAATACATCACATTCAGACCTGAACTACAATGGACTTTGCCTAAAACATAGGTAGATTTAGATTTTAAATACTCCAGCAAGCAACAACAGACTTTAAGATTGTTTAAGGGTGTTTCTGATCCATCTGTAAGACAATCGTGATAAACGTTTGCCGGTCAGCCAACGCTTCCAACTACTCCAAAATATGATTAGAAATAAACAGGTAGACAGAAATAAACATCACAGACAGTGTAAATCCCAGACATTGCAAATCGAGACTGGACGCTTTCTTAAAAGGAAAAGAATTTATAAAGTTGGAAAGAGCAAATTAAGGAAAATTCTGCCTTCTGATTTAGGCAAGGTCGGACAAAATAACCACGATGGCTGATTTGTGAATCTAAATATTGAACAGTCTTATTCTTCCTGCCCACAGCTTGTTTTGCAAGCAACTTTCATCCATTTACTGTAACAAGTTCCATTTTCGGGACAGGTGGCAGATAAACAGCAATCCAGTAGATTAGACTAGCTTTTAAACCGTTCCAAATGCCTCACAGTAGGACTGCAGGGCCTTAAAAATAATTTACCCTCTCTCCAGCTTCATTTATACCAAAGTCCTTTCCTCCACGGGCTTATAGTGAAAATTCCTCATTTATTCTACTCTTTCATTATTAGGCCATTTAGAAAAAAATCAAAACAAAATACCTACAGGTGGGACTCTATAAATCACGAGTTTTCTTAATGATTTCTCTCTGTTTGTACTGATAAAAAAAAGGGATTTTTTGGCTGTCATAAAATACCGAAAGGAATATTCTGGAAATTCTTTTAAGTGGAATCTATATTACAGCAGCTGATGCAGTCGGCTGTGCCGCAGCACGCAGCCTGCGTCATGTCGGCCAGAGTATCAGGATGCACACGTATCCTCTGTCAGGACTGAAGTGAAGCACTGTGCCCCATGTGCCCAGCCCCATGCGCCCAGCCCCACCGTACCCTTTCTGTGCGCTGCAGTATGGATTCAAAGATGTAAAAGCCCTCCTTGAATAAACCTGCTGTTACTCGAATGGCCCGGGGTCGTTTCCTTTCTTCTGAGCCCTTTTCTTTCCGTATGGTATCGCAGCACGTCAGCCTTAACAGACAACACGTTTAGAGCTTGGATCAGAGGGCTACACACAGCTCAGACGTTACCTGTTCGCAAGTGCATGTCATTTTACTATGAGTAGTTAGCAACAAAGCTCGTGCCCTCATCTTGTGTTGGTTCACCCCTCACAAACCGTTTGATAGGCCAGCGATGTGCGGGATTAAGGGCTGGCTCTTGGAGTATGCTGCCCCTAAGCCAAGCTTCTGCCGTCTCGGCACGGCAGCCGGTGCTCACTCTTAAATTAGCATGGAGTGGCTGAATTTTGTAGCATGTTACTATTCTGCCAGCTGTGAGACAGCGGTTCTGCTCAGCAGGTCCCACTTGCACTAGAGGGCACCCTCAAGATTATAATCTCAAGAGTATAAAAGGTTATTGCTGTCGCAAAGACGTTCCTGTTCTGCTGACAGCACTGTGTGGGCTTTACAAGGGGGCTGCTTTCTCCAGGGGCTGTTTTCATGGTGGTTGTTCCTGGCCTTTCCAGTTGTGTGCCTTTGTTTCTGTTGTGCAGTTTGTTTTTATTGTGCCTCTTTCCAGATTATTTATTTTAATCTGTCAAGAAAAGAGGAAATTGAGCTCTGACGGTGAGAACTGCCAGCCCTGACCTAACATGATGCCACGCTGTTCTGGTTTCTTTCTCACAGGCAACAATGTTTTGCATCTAATACCAAGTGGTTGTCAGAAGGATTCTTTAAATCTGTGTCCAAATGATTCTATTTCATTTTTCAGTGTGGATTTATCTGGGAGAGGCTACAGGTACCTCTGCCCTTTCATTAGTCCCACACAGTACAAAACACCCTCTTCCTCACACGGCATGGGAAAGGCTAGACAAAACCTTCCTCCCTCCACACTGCAGCTGCCTCCAGCTCTGGTCTTGTTATATTGCTGTGGAAATGAATCCTTGCTTTGAGACAGCTTTCTATGTTGTGCCTCACACGCTCACCTTTATCCACACACCTTTATCCAGCAGCCCTTTAGCTGGAATAACTCAGGGTACACCCATTCAGCTCGAAGGGACTGTGTGAGCACACGCTGGTGAAGAGCCTGGCTCTCAGCCCTCACCATGTCTAACAAACGATTCCCCGGCAGCAGCCCACAGGCTGTGTTTATTTTAAATATGTGTGGCTGTACTGCCAATCCCGGATAGAGAAGATCTCTGTTCATTAAACAGGAGCTGCGCAGGGTCAAGATGAGTCCCTGAACGTTGCCAGGATATAACATGCCACAGCTCCGGGGACCATCACTGGGGCTGATGTGGAACTGCCTTAGCATTGCCTTGACAGCTGAACTCTCTTTGCATCAGAAAGTCTTGAAGGCACTCCTTCTCTCTTTGCTCTCTGCTGAGCAGTTCGCATGAACGGTGCGATATAAGCTGTAATGTTCAATCCTAGGCCTACCATCCAGGGTGCTGGTTAACAGAATGACCATTTTGTGCTGCTGGCACGTTTCCCCCAGCTGGAAATCATCAGTACATTTTGCACAGGGCTCTGACTTCCATCAGTACCAGCTTTGGTATTCTAATTATGTAGTCTGGTGGTAATCAATCTCTAATAGTCTTATCCCATTTGTAATGCCTTAACTAGCTATAACATCTTTTATTTCTTCTACCTGACCACTTTTTCATGTATATGAAAACAGACTATAACTTATTCTATGTATTTATGTTCAGTACGTTCCTGACATGTATGTGTATTAATCTTTGGGGTTTTTTTTCTGCATGGGAATTTCAGAGAAGATGCTGATGTATCACCATGCCTTCTTTTCTTCTGTTGTATCTTTCCTATCTTGAAGATTTGGAAGATATCCACACTGGCAGTGAAGAAGTTCAGCGTTGTCTGTTTCTAATACTGATTCTTTGTCGCTACCTAAACTCTAGGAGGAGCTACCTATGTGTACAAATACACCGCCACTGAAAAGATGCAAATAGAGAACTCTAATATTGGCATTGGTAATTGGCAATAATGGAGCAGAGTAGCCTGACGTTCCTTCAGGCACTTCAAAATTCACAGCCCGCCAGTGCTCATCCCAGAGACCGGCCGTTCTTTTGGACGAGTTCAGCACCCAGCACTGCTCTGCATGAGCTTGCTGCTGTTTTATTCCAACTTCAGTTCTTCTGGCAAAGCTGGAGATGCAGCCTCCTACTTATTTCGCTATGCAATACAGGCAGTAGGGATCACCAAACATTCTTTTTTTGTCTGCAGAATGTATATACTTAAAATCAGTGGGCCAAATCCTCAGGAAATGGGTTTGATGTCTTAGTTACCTTTTCCAGTAATCTTCTTTAGAAGATACAGATAGAAGCTTAATGCTGTTTCAGAATGGCAAGGCAAACCTTTTGTGAACGTACTCAGTAAATACTTTCAAACTGTATTTTATCTCACATAGACATGATTACGTCCCATTGGTACAGATACAAACTGCATTCCCGACTTCTGAAAGAATGGGTCTGTGCAATTGTAGGGCAGGAAGAGATGCTTCTAATAACCTTTCAAGTTGAGAGTGGTATTGGATTAGCTGAGGGCTGAAAATATAATACTTTTAAAGGAGGCAGTGAAAAAATTATGCTGACAACCCAGGGGTTAACACTTTAGACTAAGCAGTTTGCAAGACTCCAGCAATATTTTCAAGGAAAGGCTCACTAAAAACACAGAGGTAAATGCAAAAAGAGATAAAATGCAAAATGCACTTAATGAGAGATGACCCCTGAGTATTTTGGATAATAACTGGTTGTATGAGCAAAGGAAATGCAGTGTCTGTAATCTATTTAGACTTCATTAAGCATTTGATACAGAATCATGTAGGGAATAATTAGTTATTAGTTAGGGATTAGTATAAAGTGAACAAAGAACTGAGTCGGGGAGATGGAATGGCTGATGTTCAAAAGCTGTGTCTACATTAGCAAGCAGTGCAGACCTACGGGAACAAACACACATAGCAGTTGGTGCTCAGGACCAATATCCACACTGCATGTGGAGAGCTGCCACACAGCTGTGGGGTGGCCCCATTGACTGAGCTCTGACAGGTATCTGGAGCATAGCAGGGGCACTGCTGGAGGACATCCCTTGTTCGGTTTCATCCAAAAGGAAGCCAGTTTCCATGCTGGAGGCACTACTTTGTAATGCAAACTAAAGCATGAAACAGTGACAACAGTCATTGCAGAGCAGGATGAAGCCACCACAAGGGCACAGACTCAAGGGCTGAAACTACTGAAGTAGAAGAAAACTGAAGTATGAAATGCAAAGCTTGAAATGTGAACTGCGTTGCCAATTTCTGATGCTACAGGATGCTGACTGAGTAGTGAGGTTGTAAGTGTAGCACTGATGCACACGTGACCGTGCAATGGGACCCTAGCTAGTGTTATCTGTAGCACAGTGGATTCTTAAAACAATGTCACACCGTCTCCCAAGTCTCCTTTTCTTCCTCACCCATTTACTAAGGACACAAACCATAGCCTTACAATGGATGCCAGTGGACATTTAGCATGTACCTGTTGGACTATTCACCAACATGAGTAACAGTCAGGCATTGGAACAGGCTGCCCTGGGAAGTGACGGAGTCACCATCCCTGGAGGTGTTCCAGGAACGTGTAGACGTGGTGCTTGAGGACATGGTCTAGTGGGTATGGAGTGTTGGGCTGATGGTTGGACTGGGTGATCTTATAGGTCTTTTCCAACCTTCATGATTGTGTGATGGGGAATACTTCCCTCATCTCCTGGCCGTTATTGCCCTGGTACAGCCCAGCAGGCCATCTGCTTTATTCAAGATACACCGTTGGCTCACATTCACTCTGGCGTATGCTGTAAACCCCAGGTCCTTTTTAGCAGAGCTGCTCCTCATGCAGGTGCTTCCCACTCCGTTCTGAGACGTGGGGAACCCTGCGCTTCTTCCCGAGCTTCATGAGCTTTCCATTGCCCAGTCCTCAAGCTTATCAAGGTCTTTGCCATTTGTGGTCAGCCACTCCTGGATTCAGAACTCAAAGGCCAGCTTTCCATTCATGGCAGAGTGCCGGACTATTTTAAGAATCTCGAAGGAAACATAACTCTGAGTACAATAGGTTTGTAACTGGGAGTTTCCTCTTCAGAAGCAAGAAACACTGTGGAACACCTTTTTATGATAGTGGCTGGTAATACACTGTATTTACCAAGTTTGTCATTTTGTCAGGCTCACCAAAGGTTGACTCCAACACGCCTTTCATGGGAGCATCTCCATTTACAGGCCAGCCAGGCTCCCACAAACCCCAGCAGCAAACACCAGTTCCACACCATTAGCCACATTTGCATTAAAAATTGGGTCTCACGCAGGGGAAGATGAAGATGTTAACTGCCACCTCTGCTCTAAGGGCACATATAGTGGACTGTATTCTGCAGTCCTTAAGAAAACATATCTCCAGTGCTTCTGCCCAGGGTATTTTAAGGATTTCAGCAGCCGCTGCACCACTTATCAAGCGCTGTAAAGGTATCTCCTGAAACCTAACACTGTTGTCTGAGGCACTATTTACATGCCTGCAGTGTAAACTCTGGTGTTTGTACTCAACTTCTAAAAAGTAACGCCTGTCAAAGGAAGGGCACGTTATTGCAAGATTGTGAAAAATTTCAGATACACGAGTGTTATTTTCCCCTGACAGACATTTCCTTGCCAGTGACATTTTAGTAAACAGTGTTAAGATGTGCGCTGCTTCCAACCACTGAAAAATGCAACTGCTGGCCAAATTTTTCTACATTAAAGGAAGCTATAAAGTTCAAGTGCTTACGGAAGACCTTTTTTCCTAGTTTTTGTTGGGTTTTCTTTGTTTGTTTGTTTGTTTTTCTTTAAAACAGACAGTCTCCTAGGGCTGATGGGCAAATATTTAATGCAGTCTCTACTCCAGAAATGTACAAATATTAATAACACATTAAGATATTTTAGAACAACTAATTTCCTGTAAGTCAATATGAGATTAAAAGGAAAAAATCTTGAAATCCTCACTTAAACCACTTCCTTAATGACTCGCTCTATGGCTGGTGTCTACATGGATAATTCTCCACTTTGAACCTGAGCAGTGTGTTAGCCAGCCCCACCCGAGAGTAAAAGTCATTTCCTACCAGAGCTCCTTGGTGATGGACCTGTGACTGGGGAAGGAAAGAACCAACCCTACCTCCCTGAAGCAGGCTGTACACCACCAGTTCTCACACCCTGTGAATCCCATGCAGCACTGCGACGGTCGAGCAGGCTCCGTGCCTCGGGTATCCTCTTCTTCACTGGCAACACGGATCTAATGAAGAGACAAAACCAGCACTAACAAACTCGCGTAAATTAGTAGCCAACAAATCCACAGGCTAGTCCCCTGACAGTGCCTGGACCACAAACACGGACTTCTTCTGAAGGTAGGATGGTTGGCGCTGGGTTTTCTTTCTTGCTTGATGCCTAGTTAAAAGGGTGAGGTTAGCTCATCCTCCTTGCAAACGTGTAACACTCGAAACCAGCTCCCTGATGGATAGAAAACTGGAAAGGAACCTGTGCCTCTTCCACAAGGAATGAGTGCGCTAGAGCTTGACCCCCTGTAAAGTGTTACCAGGACAGGGTAGGGGTGGGGCAGCCATCTATTAAATGGTTCTCTAAAAGCGAGATGGTCACATTGTTCCCGTTTTTACCAGGTCATCTGCCTCCCAGTCTTAAGACAGCTCTCCAGGAAACAGCCAGACCAGTAATAAACCAGTGTTACAAAACAAATTTCAGCAGAGAGACTCCCTCAGTTTTGCGTTTTGGTTTTTTTGTTTGTTTGAGGGTTTTTGGGGTTTTATTTGTTTGTTTTTTGTTGTTGGTTTTTTCTTTTTCCTTGGGCATTGACAGTGTCACACAGAACTAGACAAAACTGCTTCAGATGCTTTGGCTACCAAAGCCCATACTATATCTCTCTCTCTCTCTCTCTCTCCGTATATATATATATAAAAACCTGAAGTAAAGGAAATGAAGAAACACTAGTTAATTAGCAGAGCAGTTCTCATGCAGCTCTTAGACCTTGCCCTGAATTGCGTGTTAACCTGTCATCGTTTGCTGGACGGGTCGCTCACCTGCTGTCTCAGGCTCCTCCTAAAACACACAAGAAAGAGAGTGATTTCAATAAAGGCTTCCGAAAGCCCCAACAGTACTTGTCTGAAGCCCACTCGCATTCTACAGTGCCAATTATTTATCTGAGGCAATGCCTACCTGTCCTTTCCAGTGCAGTGCTGTTGATGAAGAGCTATACGGAGTTCACAGCAGTTGTGCTGAGCCAGCTGGTACGCCAAGAACATTTTTGCCTCAATTAGAAAATGGGTTTTTTCCTTCATAAAACCATTTTTCCCTCAGGTAGCTAATTAAAGCTGAGTAACCATGAATCCCCTGTGGTAAGTCACAGAATCACTAAGGTTGGAAAAGATCTATAATCTCATCCCCATCCAACCATCAACCCAACACTACCTCACCCACTAGACCATGTCCCCAGGTGCCACATCTACACACTCCTTGAACACCTCCAGGGATGGTGACTCCACCGCTTCCCTGGGCAGCCTGTTCCAGTGCCTGACCACTCTCTCAGTGAAGAAGTTTTTCCTAAGATCTAATCCAAACCTCCCCTGACGCATCTTGAGGCCGTTTCCTCTTGTCCTGTCACCAGTTACCCAGGAGAACAGGCCAGCACCCGCCTCCCTACAACCTCCTTTCAGGGAGCTGTAGGGACCGAT
Source organism: Rhynochetos jubatus (assembly GCA_027574665.1). Taxonomy (NCBI): domain Eukaryota; kingdom Metazoa; phylum Chordata; class Aves; order Eurypygiformes; family Rhynochetidae; genus Rhynochetos; species Rhynochetos jubatus. The sequence continues at coordinate 138,594,077 of CM050648.1, read as the reverse complement.
CAGGTCTCCCCTCAGCCTCCTTTTCTTTAGGCCTAAAGGTGACCCCTGCTCAGCTTGTATAATGTGACCAAGTTTATAGGATAGGTAGATAAGAGAGCCAAACACTGAGAATCTGTAGATTGAAAGAAAATATCCATTCATTCAGTAATGTTGCTAGTTATTTTCTAAAATCCCTGAAATGCTGAACCAGGTTTTTGTATGACACGTATTGTGTTAAAACAAAAGGAGAACTAGAGACCAAGCACTGTTACTTTAAACAGGTTTTAATGTGTCTTTCAGGACAAAATAAACAGGTGTGGATCCAAAAGTCATCTGAAAATACCTGCGTAAGGTGTAAGTATAGTTGGCACGTTACTGTGGAACTGCTTAACCTCCTTTCCTTTTATAAAGTGCATTATGCCAGAACCGTAAGACCATGTACAGCCAAATTAAAAATTACAAAAGCTTCAAAATCCTATCCCGCACGTGTTAGGAAGCACACACCTGGCTGTGAAGGCCATAGGGTAAGGGTAAACGTGAGAAAATACGTCAAATGCATTAATGTGCCTGAGTGAATCAGTAATTGCGACTTTAAAAAACCCTAAAATCGTTACCACAGATTATGCCATTTACGCAGACGTTTACCCTTATTCTTCCATCCAGATATCTAACAGGATGTTGCATCAACCAGTTCTAGTCATTATTATTGCATTCGGCTGGGGAGAAAGAAGAAATTAAATTCATCACGGTGATTGTTATTAAAATTAAGTTCCAAACAGTACAAAATAATACACATGGGGAACAGCCAAAATGAAAGCAAATTTGCATAAAAATGTTCTTATTAAGCACTGTGTCACTCAGTAGATGAAACAGCTTTTCCGTAAAAGCCTGAACTTACATTTAACTCAATGACGGTCAGGAGTAGAACTTTCATTTTAAAAACCCATGCTATGAAATTAAATGAAATGCATATTATCTTTACGATATCAGTCATGGGATAATGACCTATTACATCATGCCCACTGACAACCTCACTGGGGGCTTGATGAATCCCTGAATGCAAACACAGGCCATGTGGATCTAACGGAGACTTAATGGAAAAATTTCTTAATGGAAAATAAAAAGATTAGGTGAACAAAAGAAAATAAAATCCTGTGAAAATTAAGGCATAAAAACTAAGTTTTTCAACATGCCAAATACTTCATTTGGAGTTGATTGTTTAATCCAGTTATTCAGCAAACTGAGTGGCTTGTTAGTCATTGTCAACTTTGCCTATAAAGCAGCCAGAGCTTAAATGCAGCGGCCGCCCCCCAGCACAGACAGACACACTGATGAAGAAGGGGCCAAGGAACAGGTCTAGATCACCCAGTAGGCAAGTGGTGCAAGGTTAAGCCATGTGAACACAAAACTTAATTACTGTATCTCCAAGCATCTTTATGCTTAAATTACCCCATGTAAATGAGGCACGATTCACAGTGCTTGTAATAATTAGCACTTCCCAGGCACCTTTCAGAAGTGCTTTGCAAACATTAAGTAAGGTCAGAAATCTCGCTGTTTTCATTAGAACACCCATAAATACAACAGGGGAGACCTTCCTCATCAGCATCGGAGCAACGACTTCAGGACTCACCCCACGGACCTCCAAAAACAGTGTAAAAGAGCTGAGGATATATTCTTAATTGCCATTTTAAAGATTGCAGAAACAGTAGCAGAGAGATTAATCAACTTGTCAAAGCTCAATAGCGGAGCTGCAGGTGAATTAAGGATTCAAGGCTTTGGGCTCTTTTGGGGTTTTTTGTGATAAAGGGTATTTTCTTGTGGGATAAAGCCACAGTCTGCAATGAACCGGGCTATGAAGAGACTGCAGCACAGCCGCAGGGTGTAAGAACTCTGCCTGACAAACAGCAATACAGCCGTAAACAAATTCAGTGCTTGCTACGTGCTTGTACCAATAGTTTTGTAATTGCTTCTTGACACAAATGGGTTTGAACATTAACCACTGTTTAATATTGAGCAAGAAAAGACAAAGGGGATAAGTATGACACAAGACACCCTGGACAGGTTTTTCTTTTTCCCCGTCTCCAATGCAAAGAATGTCACTGTTCCGTATCCTTTGAGTTATCACCTCAGAAGAGGGATACTTTCACACACTACGTAACGGCATTACTGGGGTTATGATGCCATTTCCACAGCCCCTGGGAATGATACAAAAATATTGTTATAGCTCTCTGAGACACATCTAGAAAAGGAGCATTTACTCAAAAAATTCTGCAGTTATCCCCTAAGCCTGTTTCTAGTGTATTCTTTTTCCTCTACAAGAGGTAAGCCTTTTTTTCTCTTGAAGGATAACCAATTTAAATTAGAAGATCCACAGAGAAATCCAAGTGTATTCTTGAAGATTCTGGGACCTCTCCATGGCTTTTACATGTCCCAGCCCTGGCTGCCACATGTCATCCCCTTCTATAAATAGGCATTACATTTTGCTGAGGAAGGTCAGAACGTGTGAGGGGTGTAAATACTGCAGCAGTCATCATTGAGTCATGCACTGATTTATTATTGGAAACCTAGGAGCTGTGGAAGTGAGTGTGCCTTACAGAGCTGCGAGTCCCAGGTTCTTCAACAGGTAACTTTGGAAATTACAATCACTGTGTTAGAGGGAGAAATGTCCCGGGTTCACTGAGAAAATGCAGCGTGCTCTCTCGGCTCCCCTCTCCCTGTGTGTTTTGCACCCTGAGGACTCTCTTCCTGTCACCTTCACTCACTTCTTCCCTACTGCTTGAAATAATCTCACAGCCTCCACAGGGATTGTCTGTTAGTACACAGGATATTTGAAAGAATTCTAAGACAGGTCAACTTTCTCCAGTTTGGCCCCTCTACAGATGTTATCTCAGTTACTAGAATAGGCTCTGTGATAAAAATACTTCATTCATTTTAGTGGGCTACTAAAAAATAATCTTATATAAATGACAGCTAATTATGTTTGCTTTGTGCAGTCAAAATTACCTCCCTAACTTTACTGTATTTTAGAAACTGAAAATCTGTACAATCCAACCAACTTAAGTACACGGTATCTGTCTTATTACTGCCAACCCAGACAGATGGATATTTTAGCATTTGAAGTTGAAGAACAAATCCAAGCTTCACAATTCTAAAGTCACCCAGTAACTAGTGGAAAAGGCTTAATACTGGTTTCAGCAAGAAAAAATAACAATATGTGGATGTAAAATACTTGAAAATAGTAACATGGCTCAAATTTTAGAAAGTATCTTTTCCTTACTTTGTTAAGAATACTTTGATTTATTTTGTTACAATGGCCACCAAATGTATTTTACACTGAATTTACTGAGAACTTAAAGATAAATAAAATGTCACAATACAGAATATACGTTCTGTTTCTATTCAATTCCTAGAAGAACATGTTGGTTTTGAACAGCATCTCCATTTAAAGAGGAAGCAGTAAGGAACAGATGAACGCTAAATTGTGCTTCTCGTCTCCAAAGTTCTTCATTTGTTTAAAATAGCTGGATCATTGACTCTCTTGATTTTCCAACTCCAACCCATTTAACTAGGGAGGGAAGAAAACATCTGTTAGATCAATTACTGAGAATAAATATCATAAACAATTAATTGGAATGATTTTCAAATTTTGTTACACTCATTACAAAGTGGGCAACTGGAAACACAACGCTACAAAGTTTTACTGTCAAAACCCACTTTACTCCTGCTGCATTACCAGCCTAGAAGCGCAACGTAAGAGTCTGAAAGCATGAACTAATGATACCACGAACACAAAGCACCGCAGATGGAAGGCCTAACAGGAGGTCAAGGCTGTTTGTTGCGGGTTTAACTGTCACTGCCTTTCGTGACAGGATTCCGAGCTCAACCCCTGCCGAGGGGAAGCCAGAGCTCTGCTGGACTGTGAAGTTTCCTTGGTGTGGACCAAGGGACAGTGATGCACACATGCTGTAACACTGTTAAATGTAAGGCTGCAATGAACAGCTTTGTGCAATGTGAGCAGCCACCCCAAATCCCACACAACTGTTCCGTTACAATTTTTACTGCCCGTGGATACTACAGAACAGACTGTAGGTAGGCCTTTGTAGCCATCACACCCACCAAGGCTCCCTGCCTTCACTCTGAGAACCTCAGGAATAAAATAAAGGGAGCTTTATTAACACATCCCATCACCCACATCTGTGTCCATGACCACGCACAGGTCATCCACTGAGTCTCAGGCTCTGCTATCAGATGCTTCCTAATTCGCGAACAATACTGGAATTGCCACAGTTGCAATTAGCTCACACTTCCCAAATGTGACCTTTGAGGTTCTTTACGGAGAACGAAAGCACATGAGCTAGCTTTCTAAGTTTGCTACTCTGGAATTTCCCTTCCAAACTCCACCATTCACACCATACCTAGCTCTTGGCACCTCTAGAGATCCAGCAATTAGATCTGAAAAAAACTGGATGGCTTAACCTATGGAGACTGATCATGTTAAGAGTCTCATTTTTCCAAAGTGGCAGAATTGGGCTAAACAATCTTGTCTCCATTATGCAACACATCTCCTTATGGGGAAGTATGGAAGAGAGGAAAAAAATAAGCAGAAGAAAAGAAGAGAAGCCTGTATTCAAACATGGATGCAGTGCAGGAAGTGAAAGGAAGATCCCAGGAAAGGGGGGACACTAGACTGACTGTGCACTGAAGCATGGTGCAGAGATCCCACAGCTTTCCCTGACAGAAGGCGGCACTTTGCCAAGAACAACACACGTTTATCTTTCCTCTGGTTAAACCCTTGTCAGCAGCAGCTCGGAGCTCTCGGCAACACTGCGGACCTGCCCGCGGAACACCACCCTGTGCTGCTGCTTGGCAAGCTGTCGTTTGCCACCATCAGCACAACCGCAGGTGCCCCCGTTGCCCCCTGCCCAAATCAAGCTGCTCCCCAACTAACGACAGAGCACTTCTACATAGCTGCTCCCGGCTGCTGTGGCATCCTCATATGTACATGTGCAGAAAGCTTTACCTGGCACTCCAACGTGGTTCTCCACACACCGGATATAATTCTGGGCCTTGGGGGGGAGGTCCTCCCATTTTCGTGCACCGGTTGTGTCAGTCTTCCACCCAGGCATTGTCTCATACTCTACTTCCACCTTCTGTAGTATCTCCTGATTAGCTGTGGGAGAACAATTATCATCGTGGTTGGTTTTAGGTGCTCCACCTTCAAAGAATACACCTACGGTTCTCGACCAACAAAGTGTTTTGTCGGCATTTAAATCTGATATATGAAAAAGCAGTGTTTGTACTGGCTGGTTCATTCATTCATTCATTCATTCATTCATTCATTCATTCTTAATGTAGATTAAGTTCTGTTACTTAGGAAGATAAGTCTGATTAGAGAGGATCCAGAAATCCAGTTTCCTCTTCTAGAAACTGCAGGATGCAATCTACATTGCCAGAATACAACAGTATTATTTTTGAGGAAACAAATTATTTGGGGTTTACAGTAGCTCCAGTTTCTGGTTAAGATTTGCACACAATACAATAGAAGTTCTCCTGTAGACAAGGCACTACAGTCTCAAATGTTTTTATCTTTAGGGAACAGGGTTAAATCAGGCTTGCTAAAACTTTGATATGTCTGCGAGTTTTCCCCACTGGAATTCTCACTGCATCCACAGCCAGGAAGTACCATCAGTGGTGGGAGAGTGGGCTGCTGCTGCCAGCTCTCCCTGTGCCAGCAGAATCCCCCATCTCAACAGAACAAACCGCTCATCTTGGCACAGACTGTTACAGGTATCTTGAAAACGTAATTAATGTAAGAAAATCACATATTGTTACATCTTAAAAGTTTTAAGATGAATCACACTGAGAGGCAGTACATATATTTATTAACCACAATGTTGTTGATGTTAATTATAGTTAGATGACGGTAGCCCATAGAGTTTTATGCTGCTGGCATCCGTCTCATTTTTGCACAGCTTAAGCACTGCTTTTATTTTTACTTTACTACATTAAAGGCTATTGCCAGCAACAGGCAGTCAGTGACATGAGTCTTGCTGACTTTCAGATCCCTGGTGCGGCCAATAAAAAAATCTAATGGGACAAGACACAGAGGCCCTAACACAAGATTTCGTTTGCTCCGAACTTCTTGTCATCATACATGGAGATGCAGGGGGAGTGGAAAATGCCAACGTACTGAAACAGCAGTCTTTATACCGACCCTGCAGTTCTGCACATTTCCACAGAAGGTCTAGTGAAACAGCACTCAAGCCTGATGTTAAAAAGCAGTCGTTCCCAACAGGCAGGAAAGAAAAATCAGCATAGATATTTAACAACATACCTGGAAAGTATGGAATTCTTTTTCCACCCAATTTGTAAGCAACACCGATTTTAATCTCATCAAGGACATCAAGAATATCCAGTTTTGTTAATGCCAAACTGTACAGAAAAACATCGGTTAGAGTTACACACAGGATGCATCTCTTTAACGCTTTCCACCTGCCCCTCTTTTTTTTTTCTTTCTACTTTTGTATACACAAATCCAGCTCAGGCAACCCAGCAAGCAGAGATATACAATTACATCAAACTATGAACACTGCTAATGAATTCACGCCTCCGGGATGAAAACGACTGGGTTACTAAGGCACGTTTCCAAATGCCTGGATGCTCATACAGGTACACGGTGTTCAGTTTAGCGCAGTAAAACCCAAGCTGACTACATAAAGTAGCACTTAATAGACTCGTTTTGGGTGCGTATGATGGCATGTCACTTCATGTCACTAATAGCAATTCTTTCTGTTATTCCTACTGACTCACAACTGTAAGACAGACTTATTTACTGAATTACACATTAAAACAGACTTCACAAGCATAATCTGGCTACTGAAGTCACGTAGGCAGCTCAGTAGGAAAGATCCCAGCCTGACTTCCAGTGCCCAGGCTGTGCTATCAGGGTTGTCACTTCAACAAACCTGTTTATTCTTTTGAATGAGCACAATGGAGCGCAAAAATGGGATGTCAAGAAGGCACTGTGCTATCCACTGATCAGAATAAAACCGCATTGTAAAACCAGTCAAATTCTCTAGAAACAATATGCCAGACGTTGCTTGGTAAAAAGTATGAGGAGTTAAGGATTGAGACAGGTATGTGCATAACAGCCCACTGTCTGTGCTCAGCACGTTTGCGATGAGTGCAACGATTCAATGAAAAGACCTGTTGGGAAAGAAGCAGCATAGAGCCAGTTCCTCAACTGTTTTGGAGTTTTTTTTCTCCCCCTGCTTTTTAACTGTCACGGTTACCAGAGATGACATAGTTTTGTTGCTAGAAACGCAGTTATTTGTAGAGAACTGAAATGGAAGGAAACATAATGCCCTCCTAATCCTATACCCACACAAGCTAGAGCTGAGTAAGTTAAAGCAAAATATAAATCCAAGTAAAAAAAGTATTTTAAAAAACCTTTTGATAAATTAATGAACATTCATTAATTTCTTTGTAACATTAGAAGCATATTTAATACATATTAAGCTAAGTCTCAGTTAATAAGATGTTAAAATGCCCAGGGTCACATGTTTGCATATATGAAGATGCCTCGATGCATGAGGAAGTCTACACTTCGTATGAACAGAACTGTAATGAAACTTCTGCAACTTTTCCTGAAAATACAGATTGGTAACTAGTTATAAATCAATGGTTTGTGATAGTTGCTAGCATTTTAGCATTAGACATAAGCTAGCTTGATGCCATTATGCTCCTGAATAGTTTCTTTAAACAGCCACTTTTTCTTTAAAATGCCAATTTAATACGTATTTTGAATTATAAATTATTTATCAACAAGTAATTAGCTCAGTCCCAATGAAAATAAAACTCAGCCAATTAAAACCAGGATTTATAATACAGTATTAGTCTACACCTTTGTAAACAAATTAACCTGTTGGGACTGCAATGAGAGCTGTGCCAGTTGCTGTACACTTTGTGTCATCCCACTTATTTCACTTAAAAAGATAGTGGCTGCAAAGGATGCAGATTTGATCCTGCACATGTGATCCACTAGGGTCAACCAAGGCTCAAAACCGGTGGGTTCTAGGTCATGACATAAGCCAGTATCAAAGCACTAGATCAAAACATGAGAGCAAACTGGTTAGTAACGGATATATTGACCCAATCTACATTGGCCATCTGATGTAAGCAAAGTGAAAACTTGTATGAAAGAAATCACTACTATGTTATTGTAAAATCACTTGATTTGAATAAAAAAAAAGTCAAAGGAATTAGATTATTAGCATTAAGACAATTCTCAGCTACCCATTGTGAATTATTTTATTGCTTAAAATGTAACACTTTACTGGACTTATATTAATGTTACCTACATATTTATTCTGCGAAGCACAAAATTATCACTTCCAAATGTAGCGCAAAATCTGTGATGCTTACGCAGTGAATCCGTTGATCATATGAGCATATTTCAAAATGACAAGATCTAACCAGCCACAGCGCCTCTTTCTGCCTGTAGTTACTCCCCATTCGTGGCCACGGGACTGTAAAAGATCTCCAATTTCCTAGAGGGAGACAGAACAAATGCTGATGGTGTTTCACTGGAAAATGGCAGGAAAACAAATTCTAAACAAATACAGATGAATAGCAAGAAAAATATAGCTGTTCAATTCCAAGGCTTTTTTGTAGGAAAAAAAAACCCTTATGCAGAGGATTTCCGTATTTCAGTCACTAGCATTTCCAAAATACTTATTTAATGTGACTATTTCATGTTCCAAGAGAACACTTTTCTCCCTTCTCGATCTGACAGGAAGATTTCCTTGACAATTCCACCTTGTTTTTCATTTTGCTTGCGTTTACTTTCTCCATCTGGACTTTTGGCATCTATTTTTTTTGGGAAGCAAAACTGTGAATGCTGGGGACAAGATCAACAGGCTCCTTGACCATGCCCTAGGGCTCCTAGGTTCTACTGCAGTATGAGAGCCAACTGTTCCCTTTGGGCTGGCAGCACTTATAATGTGTTAAAAATGAAGAAGAAAGAAACTTTACGCTCATGATTCATATAACTAAGGATTTCATCAATTCATTTGAGACATCAGAGAAAGGATTTTAGTGACTAAATCCTTAAATTAGATTCGGATCACTGACCTGGAGATTGCCATCTGCATAGCTCAGTCAATACCCTGAGCTTTCTTGTTTCTTGATAATGAAAATACAATAGACAGTTTAATAGAATCAAAATCTTTTCCCTTCATTTTATTGATCACCTTGTGCACGACTGGCTGACGCACACTCTGCTTATATTCCATAAATGAGACAGAACACAGGCTGCTAAGCACAGAAATTGTATCTTGTAAGTTAAGCTTTCCTGCCATGCACTGACATGCACAAGTCTACGGCAAACTCTTGCCACTGAAATGCACCTAGCGGTGCTACATAAAATGATGAAATCTGTTTCCACACCGTTCTTTACAACAGAAGTGTGGATGCTACAATATAACGTCATCACACTCGTGTTTTTCTCCTCTGAATAAAAATACCTAAAGTTTATAACGTAACTCTCCTCTCTTCATCAGTGCGACTGCTTGGCATTACTATTACTACAGTGCTTATTTATCACCGGTTATACCCTTACCCCATTCCGTTGACCTTACTTTTTGGCAACTGTATATATTGCATTTTGTAACATCGAACCTACGTTAATCTGCTCAGTGGGAAAGGCTCCAATTCCCACCCGAGTAGTGTACGCCTTCACCACGCCATACACATCACCGACATGCTGGGGAGGAACACCAAGCCCGGTGCACACACCGCCTACGGTGCAGTTCGATGAGGTCACGAAAGGATACGTGCCTGTCAGAGAAACAGAACAGCACAACCCTGTTTCAGCAACGATAAGAAACAAAGACTGATTTCCCTTTGTGAGCTGAAAGGAGATTTTCACCTGGATGTTTGGCTTTAAAGCTAAACTGAAATAGCAGCCAAAGAGCCGAGCAAATCCTTCTTTACTACATGTTCCCATTTTGCTTTTATGAGAACAAATTAAACTGTTCTTCCCCAAATTGCTTCCTCCTGTAGTGAATAATATGTACTTAGATCTCTGAAGCTCCACAGAAATCCCCCCAAAATGAAGGATTTTTGCCACTCAAATAGCTGACTTATCCTGGCAATTTGTGTAAGCATTTTAGTAGCGAGCAAGGCAAATAGGAAAACACGCTGCCTTCTTATACTTAAAGAGGTACCAAGTATGTGCGATCCGTTCCGATGCGTACGCTTTCCTGCATTCATCCTCTCACCGAGGATTGCCCGCAAGGGAGAAATTGAAAAGCATCTCAATACTCCTTCCATTAGGCACTGGATCTATTACAGGATGCTGCTGATGTGTAAAGCTTTTTTCACCGACCTATGTATCACAGAAAGTATTTCCGCAACATCCACGGAGAGCCTGGTGTAAAGGTCACAGCCTGACATTCCCAGTGCCCTACACAAGTAGCTTTGAGCATCTGTAGCACATTTGCTAAGTCTTTAGAGGTTATTCATGATCTCTACACTGTGACTGGATTGGGGCATCCTCTAGTTCTTCATTGCATCTTCATGGAGGCTGAAGTGGCTTAATTAGACTTTTGGTAACAGAGCAGAGATCCGCTGAAGAAGCTAGACTTACAGTTTATCTGGACCAGTTTAATCGTCCCTCCACTGCAGAGGAATTATCTCAGCAGCACTGCAATGGCTGCCTGGAATGGCAATGTGCACACACGTTTAGAAGTAACAGAGGCAAGAGTATCTGGAGTGAAATTTCAGCTTCGCTGGAATAAACTTCAGTAAAAATCAATATTTAAACCCCAAGCACTTAATCCTGTTAACAATCCAATCTCTGGCTTACTATGCTTCACTTTTGGGAGATCTGTTCCTAGTAAAGACTGTTTTGTTTCTCTATTTTCCTGCTGTTTGCAAAGCTGATGTAAACCCACATCAAAATAAAACTAATCAAAATAAACCTAACCTCTTAGGAGTCAAATTGAGTTTAGAATTTAACTCACCAAAGTCAATATCAAGTAATGCTGCATTGGCTCCTTCAACAAGAATCTTCTTTGGGGAGCCATGAAGAGCTTCATACATAAAATACACGCCATCTCGAACCATGGGTCTTATTTTTTCAGCATATCCCTGCAAATTTGAGTAGAAATGTCAGCTTATCCAGACAACGGCTGGAAGCAGGGAAGGCTGTTCACTTTTGAAACACGAAACATACAGATAACCCTAACACACCAGCTTCAATAACTGTAATTTACCTGAAAAACACAACCATTAGCTTATATTCGGTTGAAAACAAATCAATATATTGAACTGCTCACATAATAAAACATGACTTCTGTGATGACAGACAATTTCTGTACCCTTCTATCCACAGATGTTTACCTACCTTGACTTGTTGATATACACCGAATAGTGCGTATAGTCTACACACAGAGTGGCATTTGGAAATAGTGCAAGCTCCAAAGGAAAAAAAAAATCACTACTCACGAATATTAAAAAAGAAGGTTAAAGGTAGGACGTCAGCTCTGCACAAGAACCAGACAGAACTTGGGGAAGGTAAGAGAGTTTAGCATCCTTTTTTTCTTACACATTCGTAAAAGAAGTTGTTTTACCAGTAACTCTCCTGAATTTATTCACAGAGACATTCTTCTTGTAATACCAACATCTTGAAAAAGGTTCCACAAACAATTTTTTAGGAAGCACGGAAGTCTCTCAGACAGACTAGATCAGTCATGGCTGGAGACTGCTAACTGCAGTGTCACCTTGTGTTCCCTTGGCTACTTCAATACAACAGGTATGCCAAAATGTAAAATATGTTAGGAGAACTAAATCATTCACAAAATTTATTGTAGTGCTCACAGTAACAGAACAGCCTATTACAAACCATAGCTACTGCTAATTAAGGTTTTATAATAATGAAGATAAGCATTTTTCATTTACATTAATTAGTTTAATAAGCAGTACGTCTGGTACACTTCATTTTTACTTTTTTAATTGAAATAAATATTACTGGTTTGTTCTACACTGTCCCTGAAACTGAACAAATGTGACAAGTGTTAAATCCTTACCTTTAGCTTTTTCAGTTGTCCTTCTGTATCTATTTCCAATGCGGGAAACATTGACTTGTATTGTTGTGCCAGGTTTTTAAATCTGTAAAATATTGAAATTATATCTATGAAGAACACACTTTGTTCATATAAGCTGAGTTCTTGCCAAAGGTTATATTATACACAGTATGTACTGAGAGCTAAAGGGAGAAAATACCCAGAACTTTGATACCTCAACTGGTGGATTTCCCAAAGAACAGACTTACACTTTAAATGATGAGAAACTTTGTGAACTACAGGAAATACACACATTCTTTCCAGTTTTCTTCTCCTTCTAGACAATTTATATACAAAATTCAGACATGTATTTAAAAACATCACCTAAAAGCGAATCTGTCAGCCAAAATATATCAGTCTAACATAATATTTAGAAATGAAAATAGTTGTACCTTGAAGAAAATTCATCAAAGTCAGAAAGGAGGTCACAGATTCGAAGGCCTGTTCGTGCAGCTTTGGAAGAATACGTTGGTCCAATCCCCTTCTTTGTTGTGCCAATACTAAATAAAAGGAAATCCCCCAAACATGTATAAATACATGCAAAAATTTGCTTTATTCCACATAATTTTGTTAAAGCTCTTCAATATTTGTCCCCCAGGGGTCAGTGCTGGGTCCAGCATTATTCAATATATTCACCAATGACCTGGACGAAGGGATAGAATGTCCTCTCAGCGAGTTTGCTGATGATACCAAACTGGGAGGAGTGGCTGCCACGCCAGAAGGCTGTGCTGCCTTCCAGTGTGACTCCTGCATCTGGGGAAGAACAACCCCATGGATCAGTACAGGTTCTCTTGGAGGGCAGCTCTGGGGAAAAGGACCTTGGAGTCCTAGTGGACAACAGGATGACCATGAGCCAACAGTGTGCCCTCGCGGCCAAGAAGGCCAATGGCATCCTGCGATGCATTAAGAAGAGCATGACCAGCAGGTCGAGGAAAGTTATCCTGCCCCTCTACTCTGCACTGGTGAGGCCTCCCCTGGAGTGCTGTGTCCAGTTCTGGGCTCCTCAGCTCAAAAAGGACAAGGAGCTGCTGGAGAGCGTCCAGCCAGGGCCACTGAGATGATGAAGGGCCTGGAGCACCTTCCATCTGAGGAGAGGCTGAGAGAGCTGGGGTTGATTAGCTGGAGAAGAGGAGGCTGAGGGGGGATCTTATCAATGCTGATCAATATCTAAAGGGTGGGTGTCAGGAGGATGGGGCCAGGCTCTTCTCAGTGGTGTCCAGGGACAGGACTGGGGGCAATGGCCATAAACTGGAAAACAGAAGGTTCAAACTGACCATGAGGAAACCCTTCTTCCATGTGAGGGTGACAGAGCACTGGGACAGGCTGCCCAGAGAGGGGGGGAGTCTCCTTCCCTGGAGACTTTCCAAAGCTGCCTGGACTTGTTCCTGTGTGACCTGCTCTGGGTGATCCTGTTCTGGCAGGGGGGTTGGACTAGATGATCTCTACAGGTCCCTTCCAAGCCCTAACACTCTGAATCTGTGAATATACCTTATACCACATACCGGGCAGCAGATTTGCAATATAAAAAAAAAGACTAAAGTTCTATAATAATAAATACATGGCAACTTTCATGCTTCAGTGGATCTGCACAAATGTTGCTAATATTCATGGTGTGCAGCGGAGCATTAAGCCTTGAGTCTGGCTGAGACAAGCTAGTTGAAAGTATGTGTGTATATACATATATTATACAGTAATAATGGTTACTGTACCATCCTGTGGTACTTTTACATTCCTTACCACCAACAGTAGGAAACGATTTTCATCGTTGCAGCACTGTCTATAGTTGTAAACAACCAGTTCTGTGAGCAATCAAACTGACCTCCTGTGGCATTAGCATTATTCCTACCATCTCTGCCCTTACGTCCTGCTGCAGCCTTTACCTTGAGAAGGATGAAAGTGAAACTGTTTCCCTACCTGCATGCCTGTTTTCATGTTCATTTCAGAAATACAGTAATCCTAAGACCTCTATTTGTATGTTAAGTTTGGCTGAAATTGCCCAATGGGATCAAAAATTAATGGATTAACAGAGAGAGAAATACAGCGTGTTCACATCAACCTTTGTTCTTTCAGAAACCAGAATAATAGAGTGTGAATACTTACATGCAGTGCTGAAGTGCAGGATTAGAATTAAAATAGAAGCTAATATCTCCATGAAGTGTAAGTGAATACACAGTAAGTGATTACAAGTGTGGAACCTAATTTCTATTTACCAAAAATACACCAATTTTTCAAATTTGCATCATTATTAATAAAGGTGCTAAAAATATTTACTTTTTTCCTTCTTGTGCTTGACGTTGCACTTCCTGGAGCCCATCTACTGCCTGGTGAAAGTCAAACACTGCAACGGAAAATCAAACGGACACAGTGGGAGACCGAAGGAGAAAAACATGCTTTAAAGCACAGACATCTATAATTTTAAAACAAAGTGCCTCTGTTATCATTGACAGTGCACAGGCCTCCTCACGTGAGAGCAGGGTGAGTATTCCTTAAACATTGTGAAGACGTAAAATATCACTCCTTAGCAGATAAATTCCATTATCATACCTCAGATACATAAGGTATAAAGAAGCCGTATTAGATCACATACATGACTGCTCTCTGGTTAATGGTGTAGTTTAGCAACATGAGCTAAGCAATCATTTGTGAGGTTTTCCACCTTCAATCATCGCTTACCTATATGTGCTCTATCTGATATAATCAGCCTTTTCTCCCAATCTTTTAAGCCTGTCAGAAGATAAAAAGAAAAGTAGGATTTCAGCTGTGCTGGTTGGTGAAACTTTGAGATCTGCTTTTAGTTTTCCTATGCCTTTCTCCTGACTTATATAGCTTCTTGTTAAGAAGACTTTAGACCAACTGGATACCAAATATCAGCAAGGTTTTCATTAAATTTTTTTTTCTTGTTTTTCACTTTTTCAGGTCTCATGTTGGTACGGACAAAGATACTAATTTCTTCTTCTTGATGCCAGGATGTTGTGGCTTACACACAATTCTTGTTTTAAGGAAAGATTAGTGTTTAACTCGCCGTACGATAAATCACTTAAACTCCATTTGTGCCTCAGAAAATAGAGAATTTTTATATACAGAATCATAAAACAATTTAAGACGTAACAGACCTTAGAAGGTCATCTGATCCGAATCCTTGCTCAAAGCAGAACCAACTGAGTTCATACTTGGGCACAGAAATGGGAACACAGAACCTTTGGGTTAATTCATCTGTTTGAGATGATTTACATGATTACAACTCAAAGGGAGTTTTGCCACACACACTCCAGGATTTTATTTTCTATCTAATGTGGCATCAAATGTCATAAAGCTCCCTGAAAACCCATGAAATGCTTGCTTTAGAGAATCTGTCTGAAGACTACAACATTCTTCAACATTTTAAATAGTATTCCTCATTACATCCAGAATGCTATTGCACTGAGTATTTACCACCAGAAACAAAGGCTTAAAAACCCCTCAACCTGGCTGCCAACATAAAGAAAGTTAAAGATTACTCGATACAAACCTTTCTTTTCATTCTTTTCAGCTTCTTCAAACAGGCCTGGTAAATGTATAACCACTCCGTTACCTTTGGGAACATAAACGATTTATTTTAAAGCAAGAAATACTCAATCTTAGGATGTAAGACTTGCTGTCTGAAATGTTATTTAAAAAGTAAAGCTAAGTTTCTCACATTTCCAACAAAGTGATCTTGAGAATTTTTTGGATAATCCTCATTTTGGGTGAGCAGCTACAAGCCTGCTAAAATCTCAAACAACAGAGCTTGCTTGTTTCGGATGTGAATGCCGAGCCTGCTCCAAATCCAGCTGAGGTAAGCGGATTCTTGTCTTTGTGGTGGACTTTGCAGCAGGGCTTCAGCCTCAACTGTTCCCTGTTAAGAGCTCTAAGGAGCCCATGGACAACACTAACAAGGACAGTATTTAAATATTCTTCAATGTTCAGGTATTTGTTTAGACTCAGCTCAAACCAGAGCTGTAATAAATTACCAATGCTTTCTCCCTGCTTTTGAGCTTCAATTTAAAATCCATGAGCAATACAGAGCATTACTGGTGAGACATGGAGGATTACTGATGCAGTGGGCTGGAAACAGCTGCTACTTCCTTCTTGGGAACATCAGAAATACCTGCAAGAGCCTGTCTCAGCCTAAATTTAGGATAACTTAAGTTATAGTCTTTGCTAACTGACAAGAGAGGGAAGTGGAAAGCAAGACAATACACCCTATTAAGCAGAGGGAGAAAGTGTTTCGTGTATTTCACACATCCATTTTTAAATTATCAAGTAGAACAAAACTGCAGCTTCAGGTTCATGACTCCCAAAAACTTAATTTCTTGCACTGCTTGTATATATTTTTTTCTGTCAGAATCGTAATTTTGGGCAAGTAAGAGGCTTAAGTTCGCCTATCACTTGAGTTTAATGTCCAGTAAACAATGCAAATGTTTTATTGATGCAATTTGCATTGAATATCTTAACAGGAAAATACAACATCACCTGAAACAGCTGGTAATGTGAACAAAAAGGAGACTGGATGGTGACCTTCCAAGCAGAGCCCTGTATCCTGGGGCCCATTTCTAGAAAGCCAGTGAAGAGATGCCAGAGATGAACAATATTATTGATTTAGCCCAAATGTTGGGGCTTATGTCCTCACAGAACAACATTTATATTTCTCAGAGTATGAGTGTGCAGGTAGAGGGTGGGATCCAAACTTGTACCATAAAGCATACAAAAAAGCAGCATGATAGAGAGGGGATTCTTACTTTCAGTTTTCTAGTAGCAGACACTAACCAGACACTGAACATGGAGCAACCTAACATGTTAGAGCAGCAGTGAAATAAAAGACAATCAGCTGAAGCCAATCTGACAGTCACGTATACGTTTTTCTTTGTTTGCTACTATATGGTTACAGCTACCCACCATGTCATGGTTTTTTTATTGTTTTCTTAAGTTTCAAAATTGTCTTACCAATAAAAGAAATTGCCTTTGGATTAATGATGCCGCTAGGAAAGAGGTGAAAATCATATTCCTTCCCATCAACAACCACAGTATGGCCTGCATTATTCCCACCCTGCAACAGAAAGAAACACCAGCAGATTAATGGTCTTGTAACACTGCTTTTGACTCTCAGCAGATCATTTGACAAGATCACCTTTATTTGTTTATACATTCATGTCTTTGGCCACTGCTTTATCCACCTTATAGTTTCTTGAGATGCTGTAATGTTGTACAAAGGGCTCAGACACGACAATTAGGGGGCTGAAGGCTTTCAGCAGGACTGTGCAGAATTAGGAAGCAGACTGGCAGTACACAGTCAAGGCCAGAGTGGGGCAGAGCAAGAGTAAGTGCTGGAGTGGTGGCAGAAGCTAGAAGAGAACTAGACCTTTCTAGGAACAAAACTGGATTGAACTGCCACCCATGGAGTCCTGCCTCACATGCCTGCATCAGCCTATCCCTTCTGGGCATCTTCTGTGCATGGTCATTTCTTTGGGGTTAAGCCTATGTGTTGCTCTGTATTTCCTCTTGAATGGAAGCTGTGCCTGCTGCCCACCCACAGCTACTGCATCTCTAGGTGTTCAAGATGGAAGGTCTGTGAAGAGTTAGGAGCATGTGTAGTCTTTGCAGCTTCTCAGAATCTCCCTGGCAAGGGATGATCTTCCCTGTTAACAGCATCACAACATCTTCACAGTCTGCTGCAACTCATACCATACATGATCATCTGCCAGGTCATGTACCAGCCCTTAAAATGGGAGCTGGTATCTTCTCAAGAAACTGATTTTTCCCAGAAGGTTTTAAAAGAGAATGAGACAACACACAAACTTGGGAAGAGGTGACTAAATCAAGGTGATGAGTTGGTTTGACCTGAAACAGCAGAGTTTTGAAAACTAAAGGCCCTGTTTTCTCAACAGGCTTCACAGTTGTTGATGTTCTGTCATGTAACTTTTTCTCCTATGGTTGGGAAATCTGACCACTTTGTCTGCTGTGGTGCTACAGGCCTTCCATTTTCCGAAATGATTACAAACCTTTGTGGATTTGATATGAGGTCTGAATGATGTGGAAGTACCTGGAATGCAGTAATCTACTGGAAGGAAAACTGAGACTGTCACTGGTAATTCACAAACAATGAAGAATGCTGTCTGAGTGAGTGGAGTTGTTACATGAAAACTCTGAGAAAGGGCAGTCCTTTATAAAAATGAATAATATAACACACATTCTTCCAGAGTTTCGTTTTCTTGCATGTACAATACAGGAAAACAACAACTGACATTCCTTTCAAAACGTGGATATATGCTAAAATACAACATTAAGAAAATGAGAGATAGGTGATACAAAAAAAAAATCTAAGTTTTTTCAAGCAGTGGGATGGAGGAAAACATTAAGAAATATGCCTTTAGACATGACAAAAGTAATTCTCATATTTTAGAAGATGTGAGCTCAACAATGAAATTTAAAAAGATAACCTGCTAAGGGAGAGCAGAGTAGGAGTTGTAATAGAAAAACTGGTGCATGCACAAATTTCATTTGATTTAGCAAACTGCTGGGTAGCTCATCCTTGGGCTGGAAAGGACTCCCAAGTGTCTTGCTAATGCAGAATTATAACTTGTCCAGAGAATCCTGAAGAAAGCAGAATCGTCCTGGGCATTTAGCTTGCCTCCAAGATCTAAGAAGTCAGTTGTAGGAACCTGGATCTAGTTAAAGGCACCAAACTCCCTAGCAGGCTAATAAATCAGGCAGGAGACTACTTTACATGATATTTAAGAGGCCTGAGACTGGATGGATTGCACTGTCTGAAACACTAGCTGTGTTGCTATAGCAGTATCAGGCTTGAGAAAGAGGCTAGTAACTTCTGAGCCCATCAGCTTTTCTTTTCTGCTTGCCTAGAGAGGATGGCAAGATGAAAATTTTTTAATTAAAACAACTCCATCTGGTTTAACACTGATATAATCTCTACTACAAACAACAATTTTCCCATTTCCTGAGAAAATGGGGAACAAGAATCTTTCAAAAGTATTTGTGGTCACTAATACTATAGTTACATACCGCTCTTGTTAATCCACATGAGTGTGAACAAATTATATCGGTTTGAGGACTCACAATCTGAGATAACAACACTCCTGAATTATAGTCAGAAGTGGGTTTTTGTATCCCAAAATTTTAGGAGGTGGGACATACCAGACTGAAAGTTTATGAAAGACAGTTTATGCTTTTGGAAGCTTTCCTGATCAACTGATATCCAAACAAATGCTCTCCTTTAGCAAATGTTTAAAAAGGGACTTTAATAACTCCTTAAACAGCCAGCTGTGAAAGCAGGCATACATAAAAAATGCTGAAGCACAGAAACATCAGCAGATATGACACATCCTTTAATGTCAAAATCTTTGAATCCACTTTCAGTCCCTCTAGACAGATAACATAACCCAAGAATTGAGTGAGAGATGTTACAAACAGCACTTCTTCAGTCTAAAAGCAATGTTGACAGCTTTGAAACTGTTTTTATGCACTGCTCACGTCGGTCAGCATTTCCTAAACAAGTGTCCAGCGCATTTTTACAGCTCAATTAATTACATTTTTACAAATATAATTAAAGTAATAGCAGAGCACTGAATTGCCCAAAAGACATGATCAAACTTGCAAAACATATTGCTGGTCTGATGAGATACTTTCTATGTATTATCTGGTCATGGCAGTAATTTCTCATGCTCAGTTTCATAGATATTCTAACAGCATGTTTGCAGTCTAATAGCTCAGATATTAACAGTATCTACTCCTTTTCTAATTCTACTTGAGTTACAAGAGTCAGTATAGGATCTACACAAGCCATTTCTTTTGCTAATGAAGTGTAACCTAAAAGCGTGTTACGGCCTTAATCTGAGGATCACGATGGAAGGTGCAGAGAACTACCTGGTCCACCGCAGCTACGTAAGTGCCCGCTTCCTCACATGGTATTTCACTGAAGTGGTCAACACTAATGCACCTAGCTACAGTATACTCTGGACCCTCAGGATGCTTCCACTTGGACCAAGAAACCTTTGGATTCTCTGCTTGGCCCTTGCTTCAAATGCAGCTCTGCATAATGAGCTTGCATTTAATATCCAGACCCAGCTCACAGAATCTCTCCGTGCACCAGCGACCTGATCTCACCTGAATTTTGTTTCTTTTTCACCATTTGCACTTTCCTAGCTCTCTAGAGATGGTATCTGTCTTTTGTGGTTCTTCAAATATTCTCTAACAAATGGAACATTAAGGCAACAACTTTTGACAGATTAATCACCAGTGCCACTTTGGCATCATCCGTATTGCAAAGTGACAGTATGAACAGAAATAACAATTAGCATTCACCTGCAAAATCTGGGAAGCTCGGGCATTCATATTAAACTACTCTGGCATGGGAAGCTCTGTTCCAAAGAAGGAACCATTAGGGAGAGCTGCTGAAACTTCAAAAGGTGAACAGTATAACTGGGATGACAGCAGCATCTTGAACATGAGCATTCACTTCAACCTGAAGCCTTCCTTACTGGTCTCTCAGTGATTCCAACACAAGTAGCACCTGTGTCCCTTCTGCTAAGCCACTTTAAAATCTCTAGTGACTATTAAAACTGTCCCAAAAGCAGGAAACCTACTTGGGATAGATAGGTTTGGGCTATCGATTACAGCAAATGGCAGCAATGAAGGGGTACTTGAGAAAAAGAAAGGATTAAGCAAGCCCAAGACAACAGGATCTATACCCTACTATGGTAATAAGAAGACTTAAGTATCATTTAGGAAGCTCATCTCCATAGAGCACGCAGTAATCCTTCCTTTGAGACACTGCCTATATACAGCAGTACTTTCTGACTGTGCAGCCATGGCTGTTGTTCTTCCTATCCGCTATACTAAGGTTTCAGAGTGGGTAAATATTTGTTTCTAACAGTATTTGGTAGGTCTTAAAGTTCTTAATATTTAAATCAGGCATCTAAGAAAAAATTACTTTCACTGAAGTCGTTCATAGCCTGCAGTGAAAAATTAATATTCAGCCTTTTTAAAAAGTACCTACATGGCTTAACAAATCAGTTTTTAAACTACTTTGAAAGTACTAGAAGTCAAGACTATTAACAGCATTAAATATGCATGATTCTATATATTTTGCCTAAGGAATGCTCTATTACCTGGTGGTGCTGCAAGCTATACCTCCTTCCTTCTAAAAGCCAGCAGACCACCAGCAGCATGGTTTACATTCAACAAGCTAAACAGCTTGTCATTCCAGGTTGGAACACAGACCTTAAGTTAATGGGAAGAGTTGTTTTCAAGGGTTAAACAACAAAAATATACTAGGCCTTATTTTCAGAGCAGAGTAATCCTACATAGTGAAGGGGTTTGTTTGGCTTGTGGGTTTTTTTTAACTATTTTTAAAGAATGTTTAAGTTGGACACAAATAAAAACAAGTCAGTTTTTTTTTTTTCTGGAACAATTTTAATCTGTATTTACACTTTGATTATTAGAAGCCTGAAAAGTGACATGTTGTCCCAGTACCAGTAGCTAAAGGAACTTAAGCTGCCCCATAAAACATCCAGATGGTTTTTTTCAAGTACATTATTTAAAAAGAAAATACTTTTCCAAGCTTTTTATGTGCCGACCTATTTGTGATACTGGATTCCTGCACTGAAGTGATGTATTTTGATTACTCTTCTACAGTATGTGAACACAAGCACTGCAGCAATACACTAAATTGAGAAGCTATTCCATATTACCCGTGCTAACAACTGCAGGCTTGTATAAATACCTCTTTCAGGGAATTGATAATTAGTATGAACAGGCTGGCAGAGGAGAACACAGCCTTTAACTTGTTAGTAGAACTTACAAAAAAGATGGAAAAAAATCTGGCACCTGGTTTGTGCCAAGCCATTTCAAGGCTGATGTTTTGTTCTGCACTGGGTTTTCTGTTAAATCATCTGCTCTCTGCAGCTGAAACATCCCAAGGTAGACACAGAATTTCTGCTCAGAGCAGCAGTGAGGCTGTGCAGTACCTGCAGCAGGAACTCTCTCCTCCCACCTAGCCTGGCGATACAGTCTGAATAGGAATGAACTGTGTCCCAATGCTCAGATGCGTTACTGCCTGCTCTCGCCAGCCAGGTAGTGTGCAGGAGACTGCATTCTGCATGGACAGGAGGAGCGTTTCCAGATGCTCCGCTGGTTTCCACCGGTTAGCACACCTTTCATCAGCTTCCCACAATGCCCACACATGACTAACTAGATTGATATGAAACATCACCAGAGCACATATAAAATGCCTTAATCTGAAATTATTGTCAGGTTTTATAACTACAGGATGAACATGAAACTAGGGTGTTTCTGATCAGTCCCACAGTGATCAGTTCTCACCCTCCTCCAGTCAGCAATATTAATCAATGCAATGGGGAAAACTCAGAGGCTCGGTGTTGAAGATCTGCAGCTGACTATTTTTCAGCTATCATGTGAGCAGTGTTCCAGCAGCACGCAGCAGCCCGAGCTCCTTAGCTGACTGGGATAAGCACTGAATGTAAAAAATGTCTTGACGAGGTTTAGAATAAGTGAATTAGAAACGAAAGGGTAGGTTGAACTTTGGATGGGAGCTATCTATGCTAGGAAGCATGTGGAGGTGTCTGGACACGGTGTTGGTACTGGCCGATACGCCTAAGGCAAACCTCGCATGTATAAATGGGAATATCAAGTAGGAGTAGAGGGATTGTATTACCTCTCCTCTTGGCAGTGGCACAACTGCTACTAGAATATTGTGTCCTTGGTACTCGGACAAGATTACAAGATTATTCCCTCTGGTATTATAATCTATGAATTTATAATCATCTATGAATTGGAATACCAGCAGTTTTGGGAAGTGTGTATCTGAAAACAATGTCAATTCCTGTCCATCTCTTTTCATTTTAAGTGTCCCAGGTCTGCTAATTCCATCCATCAGTGACTCAAGACATTTTCTGAAATTCAACATCTTCAGGCCAAATACCTCTCATCATACTGTGAAACAGGCTATAAAATACTTCAGTTTTCTCATCTGGATTGAGCAATTTTCTTCCATTTATAGCATTTCATATGTGGCTCTGAATAAAGGAGAAGGAGCACAGTTACATAAATAGTTTCTTCTTTCTCTTTACAGTTTAATTAACGATGGTTATTTTTAACTTACATTAGCAATTGCCTGGAGCTAACTTGTATAAGTGTAGCTAAAGTGTTACCAGCATAACTGGCTTTCACATGAATGTTTTAATAGTGTAAACACACACACAAACGCAATGCTTTAAGTGCTTTGAACACTCAGACCCCTAGACACAACGTCACAAGATGACCTGTGTGTGAAAGCTCTTGCCAGATGACTGAAGTGGTGCAGGTTCCCTTGGGAGGTTGCTGCCATAGGTGACTGTTACAGTTCCCTTTACTGGAGGTTTTTTCCTGCTATTTTTTCCAGCTAAACTTATTGTCTGAGAGCCACCAACTAACATCAACTCAGTTCCAAGAAATGTTTCATAACTTTTTTTTTGTTAACCCAAATCATTGTTCCTTAACCCAGCTCTTTCCAATCAGAAGTAGACTAGAAGAACTGAGGGAACAGTGATTTTTAAAGCCATGATGGTGAAAAGAAACAAGAATGAGCTGCAGGCATTCATCCCCTGACATCAATCCTCATCAGGCAAATCGTTTGCCTTGCCTTCTTCCCAAAGAATACACATGCAACAACAAATTCAAGTAAGAACAACTCTGCACAGAACTGCTGTGTCTGATTCTGCTATCTGTTCCAGCGTGTTCCTGCTGTGACCCTTCTCACCATCTCTTAAAGAGATCCCACCTTCTTAAGTACAGTAGTGATCTGTTCAGTCTCCTGAACTCCCATGGAAGAAGACCTTCCAAAGCCTAATGAGATCATTAGTATTAGATTATGCACACATTCTTGAGAAGAGCTGAGCAAAATTTTGGACCTTTTAAAGAAATACATAAAATATTTCTAATGCAAATATCCAACACAGAAGCTCATGTCATATTTTGCACTAAATGTAGTACTCTGCCTTTACTACAAATGAAAAGCGACTCTAACTTATGTTGAGACCTTGGTCTTCCTAGAGGTCTAAAAAGACAACTGGAAGAGCCAGGTCTAACTCAAAGCTGGTTTTAAACAGCAGTCTGTGTAGACAAGTTAGACACTCAAACTCTAGCTATTTTCTCTCAAACCAAACCTAAAAAATTTTGTCAAACCATGTAAAAACAATCTACCACAACAGACCACTCCAACAACACACACATTAAACTCCAGTAGAAGATGTAAAGAAAATAATGAATTCAAGGTATATTGATAGGAAATTCTGTAATGGAAAAAGCATCCTGACTAATCCTAAAACAAAGGAAGTCACACAAGAAAAAAACTAGACATGTCTACTCCTCTTTGGTCCTCTCTTCTGAAGTATAGGCATGTCCCTGTGGGAAGTAATATGATCCCAGGATATGAACGTAACTTTTCTTATGTCTGTAAACAAGTTAACAACAGCAAGTGAGTTAAAGGAATGAAACAGAACAGATGTCTTTTCAGCTTAATTTTCAGCTGCTTTCTTTTGATGTTTGTAGAGGATAATAAATTTGTCAGGCTTAATAAAGGGGATTGAAAATTAAGCTTGCTTTCTTATGGAGATTTGGAAACTTTAAACCTGACCTTCTCATACAGTATTTATAATCCTGGTGGTCCTGAGATGATCTCGCTGATGCCCAAAGGAGAAGCAAGTTTAAAATAGCAATGTTACCATGTTGTTCTAAAGACTTAAATGATATACCGTAGCATGTAAGTACGCATAAACAAAATAAAATTTAGATAAAATACCTTATAAGTGACAGACTGTACCAAAAAAGAGTTTGAATTTTGAAAGAGTCGACTTCCTTATTGTAGCTAAACCACTTGCACTCAATGAACCCTCTGCTGCATGGAATAGCAAGATAAAATGTACTTTTTTTAACCATGCAATCTTGCAAAAAACTACTTAGAAATATGCCTATAGGAATGTACATGCATGTGCAAATGGGATTATCAACCTTCCCAAACATTAGAGAAATCAAAAACTACAGTCCTGCAGTCACTGCACGCTCATGACTCCAAGGTCATCAATCTCTTCACTGAAGATCATCAAGCACTAAATCATTAGGAGATTAAAGTCTTTACATGCTACTTTATCCTGTAGGGAGAAATTATACTAAATATCAGGGTTAAATCTCACTGGAAGGAGAGCAACACATGATACACACACAGACAAACACAGTAGCCAACAAGCCCCTGTAACTCTACGTGATCATCACATAAAACTGCCCTAATTTAATCCCCGTTGCAAACAGTTCCAGCAGCCCGTGATCAATAGGGACAGTGACAACAGCGCGTGGCTGCTTTGCCCTGCCATGTCAGCACCACAGCAGAGGAACAAAGGAAACCCCCATCTCGCACCTAAACCACTGAGAAAAGCTTCTCCCCTGGCAGCTCTGCCACGCTTGGCTTTTATTATTCGAGTACTTGCCCACAATGTATTCCTTTGCAAAGCAGACACCATATATAATAGACATGGTACTTGAGGAATGCAATTGTTAAAACACTAGTACCAGAAAATAAGGAAACTAGCGTTAGTACACAACAGTTATTTGTATCTAGATTGTTCTCCACTGTTGCAATGGTATCTCAACCCAAAACATTGCTAGGCTCTTCTTCCTAGTTAGCCCCTTCCAACCTTATCTGTTAACATCCCCTGCATCGAGAAAACTGGCTCCTCAATGCCCTTGGTGTGTGACTTGAGTAATCTTCAGTCCAAACGACTGCGAACTACTCAACCACAAAAGATGTTAACAGCAAGTTTTTCTGGTACTTTCTTCAACCTCCTTGGCTTTTCCTCAGTATTAAAATAAACTGTAACTTTAGTTCATCTGTCCCAAAAGTTCAGATTATCCCTTGTTAAAATCAAAGCAATTCTTAACTTGAAAGCATACTGACTTGGAGAGAGGAAATTTTTTTAAAAGTGACTGCATATTTAGTGAAAGAACAAAAGCACATTAATATGAGAAGCTTGAGAAATCTAATAACAGTTCTTCTTACTGCAATCACATTCTTACAATTTGGTGTTGTCTCTTTATTGCCAGTTCTTACTGCTGATAACATCAGGGAGATTGTTTCCAGATTTCCAGAAGGCAGAAGTGTCGAAGGTCTGACACATCCGGCATTGTCTTGCGCAACAACTGGAACAGCAGTGCCACATGAAGGCTTCAAATAAAATCTTAAAAACCATCTTGCACTACTCCCTGCTGTGGAACCATTGTCACTGGTTTTGGTGGGAAGTGCAAGAATGATGTGTGTTTGTGCCATAACTGTTTTACCAATCTACTCAGTAACCATGATCAAGCCCACTGCAGGTAATGATTCTCACAGGGGCTCTACTAATTTACTAGCAATAGTTTTTTTATCTTTCACATTGAGCTTTAGGAAAGTCTTTTTCTCTTTCCTGCCCCCACCCTTTTTTTTTTTTTTAATCAAATTGTTTATGGAGCATTTTCCTACAGTGCTTTTGGGTGTTTTGTTGAAACACAATTTATTGCACAAAGAAACTTCACTAGGACAGGCAGAATTGTTTACACGCCATTATAACAGCAATTCCTAGAAATTCTTGGCACACACCTAAATTATAAAAGACAAAGTGTGTTGTGAGTAATACACCATTCTTGGCAAAGACATGTGGTACTTCTCCCAAATGACAATGCACACTATTTCCTTTTCCATTCACACCCATACAGAACTGAACAGTAAATATGTTCAGTGGAAAGTTATTATTACTAGTCTACCTTACATGGCCTCAGCTTAAAGAAACAGCTAGAACTGTACAACCACCAGCTTGCCTCAGTTAACTCTGAGCTCACCACAGCAGTTCTATATACAACTTATTGGGAAGAGACATGGTGCCTCTGGAGTCACATCTCCTCGGTAGCTGTGAGAGTTGACTGCTTGACCATGCTCCAAACCAGATCTGAGAAATTATCTAATTAAAGCCCAGGTAGGTAAGACCAGGCACAAGCTCTAGTTTTGAAGACAGACAACAGATGTGGTGATGTGAGAAACATACAGCTGGAACAAGAGCTGCCACTGAAGAAATCATCACCTGAAGCCGCGTTTTGAGCAATGCCAAACCTCTCTTCAGTAGTATATGTGAGCTGAAGTATTTTGGATACATCAGAACTTCTTGGTTTATGACAACATGCTAAGAGGCTAGGTAAAAACGATAGAATATCCACATCTGATATTCTATTAGTTAAAAGCTTTAAAACCAGGTTTTCTATGTTTGTTTAAAGGGAACATCAAAATGAAGCATTTGCAGTTGAACTCTTTGATTGTACCCTTCCCTGAATATATACCAGGGATTAAAAGCATTACACAGCAGCATGTGACAGTTTTATGCCCCGGGAGGCCACATTAAGGAAGAAACATTAGCCTCTACCATTCTGCTTCTGAACACCTTGGCTTGCCGAAAGTGCAGTTTAGATGAAAAATGTTCTTGGTTTTCTCCATTAATAACCTGAACTCAGACAAACTACTCAGTTCCTTAACAGCTCTAAACTGCCTTTTGTTATTGATTTATTTAGAAACAACTTTTCTGCTTGTTTATGTGGGCACACGTGCCCATCTATTGGGTATTTTAATGAAAGCAGCCTGTGGAAAGTTTTGTTCAGCATCATCTGCTATAATATCCAAAGATATTTTATCCTTAATGAAGCATTCTGTATTTAAGAAGATGTTGCAAGTATACAGGTGAAATGAAGTCAACTACTTCTGGTGAACTAAGATTGCATATTTAAATTGTCATGTATTTCAGTGTCACTAATATCTAAAATTAAGTTAATTATACTGTGTACCTAATCCATTTGGATTTATGGCAGTATAATCCAAGTACTGAGAAAGACTGAAACAACAAATTGAGATTTCAATTCAGTGAATTAAATTCTGAGAGCTCAGGAAAACTGAAGAGGCTGGGGGTTTAATGCAAACTTTTCTTTATTTAACATATTTCTAATCTTCCCTCATGCCTGTGAAGGACTTCCTGTTCTCATTTGCCTGCATGCCTTTCTTTCCAGTATCCCAGGAAATACCATTTCATTTCCTCTCCAATCTAGCTGCTACACATTTTTCTCACAAAATCAACACACTAAAAATACTTGAGAAACATTTAAAGGAAATAATTTCCTTTCACAGAAATATTAGGAAACTGCTACTCTGAGAAAGCTCTTCAAACTCAAATTTGGCCCCTCAAAATTTCTATTTAGAAATGAGGGGTGGGGAGAAACCCTACCTTTTTTAAAATGTTGGCTCCAAGAGTATCCTACCTTGAAAAAGAATTAATCTAGCTGAGACAGTGTTTTAAAAGACATCAACATCCCCCTTTTAGACACTCATTTTCTAGCTTTCACTACTTTGATTTCATTAAGGACCAAAACAAGCTGTTGAACACTGTTGACACATCAATGCCTTGGAAAATGGAATGGACAGGACATCAGGAAATAACCTTGTCAATCACCCTACTCTAAAGCACAAAAAATTCCTGGTGGAACTTTCTTACATTTGCTCTACAGTCTCTAGTACGCGAGACATTGTGTTTCTTATTTAAGCCATCTCTTCTAACACACAAGTGCTACCGCACCAAGCTTTCCTTAATTTCTAGGAGGAATGTGAAGGAAGCAAGATTCTGGTCCAGACACTGAAGTTTTTCATGGCAGTACACAGCATTAATGAAGTCCCTCTCAAACTGATTACACCTCTAAGTTACTGACCTACCATTATCACACTGAGAGAACTCATCAGTACTGTTCACATGCTTAGATACGTGCATATCTTCACAAAACCTTAACATTCCCATCTAACAGAGGCAGAAATCACACACTACTATCTACCTACATGATTGGCTCTGAAAATACAAAATATTATTACAGTGGCATCTGTTTAGAAAGCATCCGCAAAATTGCCAGATGCACAAAACACTTCAATATTAAAAACCCCCAATATTTCTCACTTAAGTTGTATTTTTGCTACCAAGAAGTAAATAATTATTCGTATTTTCTCTTTCAAATGTTTTATATTCTTCCCTAAACTCTAATCCTGAACACATCTCCATTACATCAGTGTTTGCAATCCTATTGTAGTCTCATACACACCGTGCGTGTGCACCTAGCAGTGAACACTATTCTGAACACTCCAAAGCTCTTCTAGATCCACCTGCCTTCCATCCATCCCAGTCCGATTATTAGGCTACAGAAAGACGATCTAGATGTGCCCCGCAGCACATTAAACCATCTAAGCCATCTAGCCTGTTGTCAGCACGCTAACCCTTCTAGCACGCTCACGCACGCATAGCCCCGTATCCTTCAAAGGGTATTCTGAGGCTGGGGGCCACGCCTGCAAATTAATTCTCTGGATGGAGAGCAAATCTGTCTTGAAAGCAGCCTCAGAGCATCCCTCAAAAGTGGGTTTAAAAAGAACTAATATGATTTCTTACAGCAGTAACAGCAAACCCATGAGAGCACCGTTTGCCTGTGGCCTATATGAAATGCTCCTCCTCAGCTAAAACTTTTAGTTTTCTCACCAAAGCAATTATAAGACCTGTGTTTAAATCCTTAGTAACACCGTACTGGGGGTGTAGGGGTGGTAGAAATACAGATGAAAAAGTAGCTACAGTCCTGATAATACATATTCATTAGCTAACTTTTGCCTGGAAACTTGTCCCCAAAGTAATTCAAGATCTTGTGATTTTAGCATTCCAATTGAAAACATTTCCTCTGCCTCCTAAATATTTAACTCACATGACAATTTATTTACATAATATACTTAATGACACAAATGTCCTTGGATTTATCACCTCAGATTCAAGGATATCTGTAGTTTTTCAGTAACAATCATGCATTTTAAAACAGAAGAGATTTCATGGTACGTACCAAGTGGGCTGAACTGAGCTGACTTATTGCTGCAGTCACAGTTTACAGGCACCACTGAACAGGTTATCAGCTGCATTGGTCTAGCACGTTCATAATGTTTTAAAATGTTCTTTTTAAAGTGACCACTATTATTTGCGATCACTTTTGCGTACAAGTTGTTTATACTAGGCAAATAGATTTAGAACTTTCTTGTATAATATTCAATTCAAAAATACACAGAAGTGAAGGCATGTAAAAGGTTCCCCATTTTCAAATTGGGTAAAGTTTCGGGATATTTTTAGCATAATTTGGTTTTTTTTTTCCATTTTACTCACGCTGTTTGAAAATATTTATAGAACAAGCTTCCAGGCGTTTTGCAGGGAACACAACCTGCCTGCCCAACAAAGCCCCTGCAGCACAACTTAGGAAAACTCACGGGCTTTCCCAGCAGCCGGTCTTCCAGCCGGCTCAGAGCGCTTTTCCTCGCTGGAGCAACACGCCCGGAGACACCGACCCCGGGAACCGCGGTCCCCGCCGCGGGCAAACCGCCCCCCCGCCCCCCCTCCCCGCGCCTGCCGGCACCTCGGGATCTTGTGTCGCTTATCGTGAAGGGTCAGCTATTTATATTTATAGTTCAGGGCTTTTTCTTTCCGAGTGGCATTTCGAGGAGCAGCCGGGAAGGGGGTGGGGAAGGGGGGCACAGGGCTGCCCACCGGGGCACATTCGCGCCCCAGCGCTGGCGGCGGGAGAGGGGACAGGGAGGAGGGCTAGGGAGCGGGGAGAGGAGGGGGAAAACCAGCGGGAGCAGAGAGCGGCAGGAGGCAGGCAGGGCTGGGGGGAAGAGGAGAGCAGCACGGGGGAGGAGAGCGAGACCCACAAGGGAAGGGAGGCGCCGGGCCGAGGGAGCGGGGGGGGGGTAAAGCAGGGGCCGAGGAGCACGAAACGCAGGGCCCAGAGAGAGCGGCGGGCAGAGCCGGCCCGGCACCCACCTGGCACCGGCACACAATGTCCGACTCGGTGGCCAGCAGGTCGACCACCTTGCCCTTGCCTTCGTCCCCCCACTGCGCCCCCAGCACCACCGTCACTTTGTTACCGCCCGGCTCGCTCCGCGCCCGCTTCAGCCCGCCGCCGGCGGGGTGGCTGCTGCGGTCGTTGGACGCTCGAGTGCCCGACATGGTGAAGGGTGGGTAGGAGGGAAGGTGGCTGGAGCCGCCGCCGCCTCGCTCTGCCGCGCTCCCCCGCCGAGCCCAGCCCTGCGCGCTGCCTGCTCCGCGCCGCCGCCTCCGGGCTTTAAGGGCGCGGCCCCGCCCGCCCCGCGCGGCGCGCTGACGTGCGGCCCGGCTGCCCCGGCTCGTCGTGGCCATCACACGCGCGGTCCCGGCACGCACACGCAGTCCCCGCGCACGGTCTCCTCGCACACACTCACCCCCCAGGCACAGAGGCCGTGGCACTGCGAGGCGCGCGCCGTCCTGAGGGACCCGTGTGACGGGGCCACCTCAGTGGGACGTGGGCTTATGTCACCGCCTGAGGCAGCCAGGCCTGTGGCAGGGACAGGCTCTGGGTCACCGCGAGGCACGCTCACGCGAGGGTCCGAGGCGTGTGGCTGTGCCATTGGCACGGGGCTGAAGCGCACGGCTGCATGACGGAGACACGGAACACGGGTCCAGGCCATGTGGCTGTCATGGCGGTCCAAGGCCCGTGGGGCTGTGTCACGGGGACATGCAGATGTGTGCCGTCCCGAGGTGCATGGCTGTCACAGTGAGACACATGAGCAGGGCTGAGGTGTGCGTGACAGTGAACACAGACACACGCTGGTCTTAGGCGCAGACACGCAGAGTCCTGAAGCATGTGAGTGTGTCACTGCCAGACAGACGGACACTGGCCTGAGGGACGTGGGCCTGTCTCACTGCAAGACAGATGCTGCTCTGAGGCATTTGGGCTGTTGGTGTCAGACACACAGCGAACTGCATACGCAGAGTAGCCTGACGCACATACGCGTACACCCAAGAGTATGCCGTGGTACGCAACAGTCAGAGGGAGAAGGACAGGCAGACAGGCTGCTCCAGCACTTCAGGTCATGCGACACAAACACCCACCCGCTGGCCTGAGGGGACACGGGCACGCACACACTGGCCTAAAATACATACGACTGTTGTTACTGAACTGGCACATACCCTGTTGACAGGCACATACGTACCCTGTGCCGGTGGCGTGAGACATCCGAGACCGTCTTGGCGATGCACATGTCCACACCCACACATGTGCTCACACACTGACCTGAAAAAACACAGGACCGTCACTGGGAGACAAATAAACAGGAGAGGCATGTGGAGCTGTGCCACAGGGACAGATTTAAGTGCCCGCTTCCCTGGTGTGACAGGCGAACAGAGCGTGGCACCCATAACCCCTTCCCCGTGCACGAGCCATAGGCTAAGTGTGACTTTTTCTGTAACTCACGTCCTCTAGCTCCAGGCATGTGGCACCACATCCTTAAAAAAGCAACCTGGAAAGTGTAAGCATACAGGCTACTCTGAGGCACATACAACTTATCAGTACGAGGCATATATATGCACGTACATGCCTGCACACACGCATGCACGGAAGGAAAACACCAGCAGAGCATACCAGGTTGTGGCTTCAGACAGGAGGAACCGCATCAGCCGCTGCTTGTGTGCTCCTCCGGCAAATGCATGCGTGCGATTCCCACTGAGAAAATTCAGCATTTTCAAGTGACACATTCCTTCCTTACACTGTGGCTCAGATGTAGATGAGATCACACAAACACGTTGTGTGTGCAGTGGTCAAAAGGCAGGAAGGGACTCACGCAATCCGTTACTCTGGTATACAGACGAAACAATGGAATACTTGAATGAACTCCTGAGAAATGAAAATACAGCAGCATGTACAGCCCATTTCAAACGTGCATGTGTGGGCGCTGTATACGTGCGTGTACACATATACACAATCATCTATCCGTGCATGTGCGCATACACGGATGAGTTTACGTGTGTGCATGTACAGGAGTGGCACAGAACCTACTCCATACTCCATGGTGGCAAACAGGGCAGACATTTGCTCTACCTCATTTCTAGCATTTGCAATATTTCCTCCAGGATAAGGAGGCAGGGAAGATTTAACACTCTGCATGCTCCAGCTAAGTATTTAGCATCGAGCAGTGGAGGTGATATATATGGAAGAGAAAACTGGAAGCGAGCTCCTGATGTTTGAGCCTGGATTCCCCTGCTACTGCAGTCAACTAAACCATTCACCACCCTGCTGTTCCTACTGAGTAACTGTTACAGAGCTGTTCTCGTTAGTAACCTCTGCTAATTTCCAGCCTTCTGGACAATTTGTATCCATGTGTTCTGTGCTAACTTGCCATTTAGTTTAAATACTTCTTCCTCTCCCTTTCTTGTGTATCTATTCATAGAAGGAATGACATCCAACCACTGGCTTTGTTTTGCTCAGCTGTGAAATACAACTTTTTTTTATCCTTCTTCTCTGAAACCAGCTCTCAGTTTGCTGGTTGTTCTCATGTGCCTGCTCTGCACCTCTTCTGAATTTGGTTCATGTTTCTTGAATATGGGCAGCTGCAGTTGTACACTGTGGTCCACGTAAATTTCCCTACTACACATAAATTAATGTCTTCTTTCAGTTGGAAATATCTCACCTAAGACGTGTTGAAAGTCAGCTCCTCTCCCACACTTCCTCACTGCTCTGCTGGTATCTCACACACTATCACTAACTCTTTCTGCCACTGTCACTTCTCATGCACAATACATCTACTTGGCATTTCACGTATATATTCACAGCCAGGTGACACGTGCGATCTAACATGGCCTGAAAGACAAGCCTCCAGCTCAGGTTTCAGAATTATAGAATTTTAACATTTACATTTGTTTTGACCATTATTTCAGTTGTAAGGCTGGAAGGTTACTGTGAATTCTTTTAAGACTCTAGGTTCCTCTGGTCTAATATGCACCAAATGTTTGGCCACTAATCCTCAAGCATAGCCTTTGTGCCAAACAAAGCATAGCCTTTCTTGCCCTGGTACCGGCCGTTCTAGAGCTGCCCAGCTTCCCAGACCAGTATAGCTTGAACTTGTCCCACCTGACATGGGAACAGCCAGCACTGGCTGTTTCTCCTCACAGTCACACACTGACAGCTCATGAACCTCATCTGAAAAACTTCTACATTGGTTTCTCATCTCCTCAATCATTTGCAGCCAGCCTGGCCCTGATATGCAACAGAATTTCTTGTTAATGACCTAAAATTCTCTTTACCTGGTACCTTAGCCCCCTTCCTAATTGTACTCACCCCATACTCCGCACCACATTGGATGTCTTAATGAAGGCCATGTGTACTGCATTTAGTCTATCTTTGTCATTGGTAAAGGAAGCTGGTGCCAGAGTGATCTGTTCCTACTTTTGCTTGTCCCTTTTGTACCTTATCCCAGTTTCATTCCCCTCCAGGCTTTTGTTTTCTTTCCAAATTTCCTCTAACGCTTTCCTTACTGTTCCATCACATCCTTCAGGTTTTTGTGCTGCCTAATAACAAAATCATTTTGTCCATTAAACAGTAAGAATTGTGTCATCTCACTGTGGAATATTTGTTGGGCATTACATTTACAGTTATTTTTACAATTTGAGAACATGAGGACAGGAAAATGTAGCACTGGTGTCACTCACACACACACACTAATTCGCCTCAAAACTGATGGTTTGTGAGTCAGCTCCACACAGCTGAAATACAAAAGTGCCCTTTGCTGCAAGAAGCACATATTCCTTGTGCAGGAGAAGCTGTATGCAGCTACATTTTGAAGTCAGAAAGGGTCTCAGAGTTGTATTTATTATTATTTTTATGGCATTTAACACTGTCATTCTTGCATGGCTTTTATATCTCTTTATGATACTCTACACCTAGTAGTGTCAGAACTCAAATCTTTTTCCAGAGTAATGTTACTGCTGTTGTTCGGTTTGGTTGGTTGGGTTTTGGTATGCTCTATGTGTTTTTTTAAAAGCAAATCATCCAGGCATGACTATATGTAAATTGCCCCTGCTTAAGGACAGAACCTAGCCTTTTTAACAGGAGATGATAGTGTTTTCAGCTATTTGTTCTTTGCGGCTGAGAGCCACATATACATTAATAACTTTCCTATATCTTCCAAGTGACTTGGCCTGATGGAAATTTCCGTTCCTATGCTCTTAATAGCCAGAAAGCATTCTAAGTATTCTGGGATTTTCTTCTTATCTTATTTCAGATGTAGCCAACTTGATTTTTTTTTTTTTCATGTTCCCGTCAGCATTTCTGTAATCAGATCCACTGTCCTGAGATGGTCAGAAACTCCAGCTGTATTTTCTTTCCAGTGCCAACAGTGTCAAACCTTCCATTTCTGTAAACTGTTTTACATGAAAAATTGCTGAACACAAGCAAACTGAACAACCAGGGGAACACTTCTCTTTCAAAGCAAGTAACTCAGCGGAGAAATACTATGAAGCAGTTCATTACTTGAAGTGATTTATTATTCTTTTTACACCAATTTAAAAACAAACTCAAGTCCACCAGAATCAATGGATTTAAACCCATTTTAATGTGAGACGTAAAATATCAAATCTTCAAGGTAGATTTTGCTCAGTTAAAAGCAAATGTTGGACTTTTAAATTAATACATGGAATTCACAGTGAGGTCATGCAGAGCAAACATGTGACTTGTGAGGGCTGCAGGTATGCAGTGTCCCATCCCCTGTGAGTCACCTGGTGCTGGGTACTGACAAAGGGAGGGATGAACCATGAGTTTGGTAATCGGTATCAGTGTCTCAGTGGAGCTCCCTGTTCCTCAGAGCTCTTCCATTAAAACCAATTCACCTGACAATGCTTGACCTTTGCAGTTTCACAGAAAAACTTTCAAGCATTTGCCTTCTCAGATACAAAACCCCCACAGTGCTTTTTAACTTAGGGCAACTGATAGGAGCAAAATACATCCATGTGACTAAAGCAGTGAACTTTAAATGAACCAAAACTATACTGCTTCTTTTCAGAACTACTTTTTTACTAAACACTTGTTTGTTCACAGTCCTGATAAAAATAATAAATTGGTGCAAATGCACACCAAGAACTATATTGGTGGAGTAGTAAAGAATTAATTATTTGGACAAGGCGCACATCAAATCATAAAGACTGTTTGTGGTTCAAAACTTTTCTGTTTCCACAAAAGACTTGGAGTGTGCAATAGAGTGCACATATTGAACGTGCAGGTGGCATGAAGCTGGAAGCAACAGGAATCAGCTGGGAGACCAGGATGTTTCCTGAATGGGAGTCAAAACAGTACACGGTTGCAAAAGAAGTCAAACATCATGCTGAGCTAGAAGAACAACCTGTAAAGCATGGGAAGAGATCCTTCCACTCTCTTCAGCACTGCTGAACCGCCCGGCTGGCGATCCAGCACTGCGCTGCGAGGAAGATGAGATCCAGCTGCAGAAAATCTAAAAGAGGGCCACAAGTGCATGAAGGCGGACTTGGAAAACCCTGGGATGAAAAAGCTAGGAAAGGAAAATGAAAAACAGAGAGGCCTGGGGTTGTTTAGTCTAGGAAGAAGATGAACCAGGGGTGACATGATAACAGCCTCCAAATGTGTTAAAGGCTGGGGAGTGGTATCGTGTTTTCTCGGTGGTGGATAGGGTAAAATGAAAAGAATTTGCATCTTTTATTAGGCTAAATCAAAAGGTCTGATAAACATGGACAAACTTGAAGGCATATAAAGCTTTATTAAGCTTGAAACAGAAGCTGTGAACAACACCAGCTTTGCTCCAACAGTACTCCCAAGGATGGCGTTTTAGCACAGCAGTGTTTTAGCACCATTTAAGCACAGCAGCACCTTGTCCAGGCTGCAGGATTCCTGTGTCCTTGGGCATTTTTCTGAGACGAGATTAGGCAAAAAGGATTCAGCATTAACTGCTTTGAGTTAGACCAGCTTTACTAACAGTGTAAGTCCCAGTGTTGTAGGACTTCACTGAAGACTTCGGCCCAAACTCTCAAAAAGCGTGTATCTTGTCTGTTTAGATGCTCAGGTTGAATACTTAAGCAATGCTTAAAAAGCAGCTCAGCTGTCACCCAATTCTGTAGTCACCTACATGTCTGTGGGTGGGCACAGGCAATATATCCCAGAGATCAGCTTGTTGTGTCAAGCTATGAAAGGGGTGTCACATCAGGTATTCTGCTCTGCCACCAGATCCCTCCCTAATGAACAGTCAATGTATAAACCAGAACAAATGACCCCCAAAATTGTATTTGGACTGTCACCACAGACTGGCTGAGGAGTTCAGGGTCTCAGCTGTGATGTGGCTGGTTCAAACCTGTGCTTTCCTCCTGACTAGAGACATGAACAGGAACTTTAGTCTGTGGCATCCTAGGGTGAGCCCTCTAATAGCTGAATTATGCAGCATCTTTCTCTGCCTAACAAATAATCAAGCTGATACCAAAATCAGAGGCTTCTCCACATTATTTCAGCTGGTTGAGTAAATAATACACATAGAAATAAGTTTGTATAAAATCTGTGGAGAGAGAAACCCCCACATTTTCATTAAATACGCTCAGTTTGAGTCACCTCTCCAGCCAATATAATGAGTGGCAGATTCTGCGGGGCAATTTATATTTTACAAAAGAGATTAAAGGAGCATTGCCATATGGTTATGCTCCTGTATGGCACTGAGACCATGGCCTAAAGTCTGCTGGGCTCCCACTAAAAGAACTGTGGCAAACTCATTGAACTCCAGGCCACAGGGTCAGGCTTAAAAAAAAAAAAAAAAATCTTTGCAGTTTACTACAATTCATGTGGAATTAATTTAACTGCTTAAGAGTTTTATATTGCCAGATGCAATTAAGAAGCTTTTACTCATTTATTCACTGTCTTATTGTGGAGATTAAGATCCAGATAGTCTACCCTTGCAGTTGTGCTTAAAAATGAATAAAATAAAAATACCACGACAGAATTCACAATCAGCACAGGAAAAGCAGTTGCTCAGGATCTTATTTACTAGCACATGATTTACCACCACAACTAATAAACCTCACAGATTCAGGTACATTTGTTTAGGTCTGTTTACTAAAATGAACATATACAAAAGTGTAATACATCCTGGATTACAAATACGTACCAGAGCACAATGCAGTTGTATGTAAACTCTGCACTGAAAATTGTACTTTTCCTTACTACACAGCTTTTAAGTTATTATTACATGCTTTAAAAAAGCAAATCCAAGCAATACAACAGTAACCCAGTGAGCAGTAAGCTTTTAGCAGCAGAACGTTTGCTTGTTTCCCCAGTTCTTGACAACTTCATGCTCTTACTGTTGCAAGACCAATTTATGCTGATGACATTTTATCATACCTCAGTTTGTTACTTACAGCCGCATGAATAAGTCCTGTTTAAGTAGAGACAAGAAGAATTTTGCTGGAGAAAAGCTCTTGTATTTGACTCTGAATAGAGCCACATGAGAAATTGGACTGGGTGTGTGTGTGTGTGTGTGTATGTCCCCAATTTTGCTGCTGCTTTCTCTATGTAATAAGGGTAGTTATGCTGTGGAATGCCTGTACTGTTCATCCAAATTTACTTGTCCTTTATCTTTTAATAGCATTTCATTTTCCGCTGCAGTTACAATATTAGAGCTACATACATAAATTCTCACCAGATATTTAACTGCACAGTTTCACTTTTTGTTCTTAAATGTTTCTGTTCTGTTGCTTACTCTGGTCATTAACTGTGTTCCCAAATTTGCATCAGAAGCAGCTCATTTCTCCACTTGGGTAGCTAAAGAAACCTCTATATGTTATTTATCTTGAAAGTACACATCTTCATTATATGTTGTTTCTGCCAAAGTAACATGGAATTGGCCTTTGCAAGTATCATACAATTCTTCTGAAGAATTTAAATGCTTAGTAATGGAAGGTGCTGCAAGAGCGGCTGAAGAAAATAAAGCAGGATAGTTGCTTAATCCATTATCAAGCATGGGACAAAAAATCTTAGTGTAAATACATATGTAAACATGTTCAGAGGAGTTAAAAACACCCTAGATGTCTGAGTCTCTGGAATCAGCAGAAGCCTGTCACCGAACATTTCTAGGAAATCATATATTTTATT
This sequence comes from Rhynochetos jubatus, assembly GCA_027574665.1. Classification (NCBI taxonomy): domain Eukaryota; kingdom Metazoa; phylum Chordata; class Aves; order Eurypygiformes; family Rhynochetidae; genus Rhynochetos; species Rhynochetos jubatus. The sequence goes on along the minus strand of CM050648.1, from coordinate 138,554,904 downwards.
CCCAGAAAAGCTGTTTCGAATACATGGAATTGAGCAGGATATTGCTCTGTTCTCTTAATCATACCATACATGAATTTTGGCAACGATTTCTGACTCAGCTTGGTTCTCAGGATTTTTCAGTAGCTGCAAGCCCTCCCTTGTAATCTGTTATTAACACATCAGTGATGGGTGCTTCTGCCTTCACCTCTTCTGTTCGAACGTGGGAGGGCGAGAGTATTGCCTGCCCTAAGAGACTTCACTGCTGTCTGCTGTCCAAGGCAGATCTGTCAACTGCAGAGAAATGATCCTCAGACAACTGGATAAACCAGATATTGACACTGACAGAGCATGTGACTGGAGTTAAGGTCAGAGATTCAAAGACCGTGGGATTGGGGCCTTAAAGATTTATGCATGGGATTACCCTGCGTGCCGTATATTCCTGGCTTCAAGGGAGATACCTGCAAAGATGAAGGTGTGCTTAATTCTTTGGGGAACCAGGCCTTGATAATCCTGTAAGCACATGCTAATAGGGTTTCACCAGATTTACTGTCTTTTCATTCCCTCCTTCAGAAAATCAATACAGACAATAATTACTCAAGTTGTTCATTATGTGATTAAAAAAAAAGAAAAAAGGCTTTACATAGACTGAAGAATGTTAAAATGAGCTCCAACATTCTGACATGCCATAATTTGTCACTGTATCCTGGTGAGAGATTAAAATAGATTAAAAATATACCTGATTCTCATTGTTAGCCAGTGCTGTGCAGAGTTTTCTAAACTAAGTACTGAAAAATAATTCAGAGCCTAAATGCTCTCTCACGTTTAACTTCACACCCCAAGAACTACATCCACCTTCTCACAAAGGACCAAGCATAATGACAGTTCCATTTAAACTGTGTGTTCGAAGTGTAGAAGGTTCATCTGGTCTGGTGCTTCTTCTCTTCACAGGCTTGAAGCACACCTTCAATCCTCACAGCTGCTGAATGTTGCTTTATAATTTTGTTTTATCATATACTAAGTTACTTTTCTGTATTTACAGCAAAATGTTTATTGTTTTAATCTGCAGCTTTACATTAAGGATGTTATGATTGCAAAGTATGTAAAACCTTTGTAGTACGGCTTTTCGAGACTATTGAAAACTTTCTTTTGGTCAGTTTTCAATGAATTTTATGTATTTTAAAAATGTATTTCTAAAGATGAGTAACTGTGAAAGAAGAGCTAAAAGAAGGCCATTTATTTAGACACCAGACAGAAGGAAGAATAGTCTTCCAAGGGGTGAGCATCTAGTGTAATATTTACAGGAAGTCCACTTGGATTTACTAATGGCATTTTTACAGTGGTTCTCTGAAGAATCAAGAATTGTAACCACATATTATTGGCAGAAATCTTCAAGAAAAGTGAATGTCAAGTCTTTGACAAAATAAAATCTTAAAATACACACATGCCAATGTTAGCAGTAGAAATGCTTCACACCCAGGTAAACCCAGCACAGCAGATGCTTCTGCATTTATGTCAGTCAGCCGTTCGTCAGCAAAGCACAGACACTCCTTTAAGCACACACATAACTGCTTTAAGGGATCAGATCTCTAATCAGAAAAAAGCAGATGTTGTGGTAACAGCAACACGTGACACAACTCGCCTACCACAGCGACACTGTGCAGCTTGAAGTTCAAGCAGTGCAACTTTCTATATCCCTAGAAGTCTTACAACACCTATTCAGAGCAATAGCAGGATATCACCCACCTCTAAGCAAAATGGTAGTAACTTGCTCATTGGGAGTGATATTTTTTCTAACATCCCTATAATGATTTCTTCCAAGCATTCACATGCACTTGAGAACTGATGTCTTACAATGCTATCTGCCGGACAACTACATCATCCATGGCTGTACCATTCTCATTGTATGAGGTCAGCTACAGCTAAACAGGTAATTTCCTCCTAATTAACAAAAGACTGGCTAATAAAACCAGATTAACTTTCGTTAAATGTACTGCTCTTTCCATACTCTCCCTTTAGCCTCTTCGCATCTTCTTCTTTAAGCTGTTTCTTCCTTTTTTCAGACTTTGCAGCTTGCTCCTTCCTTCCTTGGTTTTCCTGCATCCAGACAGAATGACAAATAAAAAAATCAATAAGAAGAGTTACTGAAGGAAAAGCTGGTTAAGAAGCACTCAATTTGCAATGCATAGCTATTCTGAATATGCCCTATGCACACTTAAAACTCTCAGCTGCTGGGGTTTGAGAATAAATAGCAGAACAGAGCTTCCTGGTCAATCCCTTTGGCTTTCTCCATACAATGATGTTACCAGCAAACTATTTCATTAGCTTTATCTGCAACATTCAACTATGGACTGAGTCCATTCTTAATTAGTCCCTTTGTCCACAAAACACAACATTAGTTTAACTTAATTAGCATTCCAGAGATTTATCCCATAGCAACCTTGATTTTATATTGTTTGTATTCAGGGATTTCTACCAGAAATTTCAGGAACACTTCAGCTGTGCTAAACAGCAATTCACCGTTTCACCCATTAGATTTGCCAGCTGTATTTCTGCGCTAGTGTTCAATTGCAGAGTCCAAGCTGGATGCCTGTTGGTACCAGTCATACAACTGCCGGGATGGCATAAATCCTGTTGGGATTTATGTGGCCAGGCAGGATTCTGGTTTCCACGGAGCTGCTGGTACTGGGATGATATGATTAATGGAGGAAGAGAAAGAAATTGAATGATTGCTCCTAGTAAAGGAAGACTTTTACTCAGTGGAAAAGGTATGTCAGGGTTTTGAGAAGTAGCACAATCGGAGAGGCTAGTTCTGAACAACTGGGATAACAGTAGCAGAACATGAAGATAGCAAAAGCCATTTTCTTAAAAGCTTGTGCAGGCCTTGTTCCAGAGCTGCAATCATCAGAACATTGCCATCACCCCCAGGAATGTTGCCTGCTTTTGCTTGCAACCAGGCAGTAGCTAATCTAGGTGTTGTACGTAGATCAGTAGTGACCAGGCCTGCTGTCATATTTTGTGAGCTTAAAGCTTGTGAGATTTGTGACAGTAAGAGGACGGTGCTGCTGTGTCATATTACAAAATTTAATAGTGTCCAGGAAGATGTTGATGATCTGGTTCTGGATAAGACATGTTTGGTCTCCTTTGCAGACAGTTTGGCAGCAGAAAAGCCATTTTTCCCATTGCAGTGATAGATTTGGTTGATTGCTATGGAACACGCGCCACTATTTCCATAAGATGGGCTGAAGAAGTCCCAGGAAACATGCACAAGTTTCTTAGACCCTTTATAGAAAGTAAAAGCCTAGGATCCTGTGGTCCAAAGAAATTTCCAGACAAATACAAGAAGCTTGTGAACATTAACAGAGTCATTCCCTTTGAAATATAGGAGCATTATAGGCTCAAGGTTATGGGGACCTTCACTGGATGCCTAGAAAAGCAGAGGAAAACGGTGCAGTCTTGACAAAAAAAGAAAAGAATATATTTGCCTTGAATGGAGGGTGCTTCTGAAAGCATGAGGTACAGGTGGTGAAGTCTTGTTGAGAGGCTAAAAGCCTTTCATCACTGTATGCCTCCTGCCTGATAAATTCCTGCTGTGCTTTAACATAATGTCTTTGAGACATTATGGCTGTTGAGAGACTTGGAGATCTGTGGGCCCTGGGACAACGCCTCTGTGTAACATGCCACAGGAAATAAAGGAGGGGAATTCAGGGATACATTGTCCTGCTACTTGAGCAGCACACACACAGCACTGAGAACAAACCAAAACACAGTAGGAATAGATTTATGGACTGAGGAAGCCTGAACTATTCAGAGAAATTGGAAAAAAAAAAACCCACACCACAACCCACATAACACAAAACCCCAAAACATAACAATTCAACGCAAACACACTGTTAACAGAGTTTCTTCAACACAAGAAAGCCCAGTGAGGTAAAGTGGTACCAAGACAGAGGAATGAATATTCACAATTCCTTCTCCATCTCCTGGATTACTAAGGCAGCTGTATGGCTGAGATTAAATGAAAGAGGGATGTCACTTTGGATTTACACTTCATAGGGAATTGGATACTTGCTTGATCTTTGAATTAAAAGATGCTCCATGACAACTGTTTATCCACACACTATCTAAAGCACATCCTGTTCCAATACCATATGCACCCTACTGAGGAGCAACTGCTCCAGCTCGGTTATCCCAGGGGAGCACTCAGAGGAACTATCCCTGCACAGAGCTGTCTGTATAGCCTCTGCCATCAACTGAGTACTTCCTAGAGCAGATTTTGTTTAACATTTTTTCTCCTTTTCCTGGGATTAGACAGCCTCTTTGTTGGGAGCTGCCCTCTTCGAACAGCTGCAAGTGCTAGGGGAAAGCAAATGTTTCTCCCAATCCCCTATAATCACACAGTGTTTCTTTCCCCGCAATTTTACAGCTCAGTTCTCAATGTATCTCCAATTCTGGTTTTTTATCTTTGAGCTGGAAAGCTATTTCCTCCCTGTCTCCTTCCTCCTACCATCTGCTCCTTCTATTTTCTGAGAATTGGTAAAACAGTCATCAGCCCTGGGTGAGTATCAATCTCCTTTTCACTGTGTCAGTTTTGGGGATCATTTGGGTGTTTGAAAAGCTTTTGGTTTTGTGTTTTCTTTTTCCCCCCACCTATTCAAGGAGATGAAGAGGAGGAGCGCAGATTCTTATTATAGTAATTCCATTTGCGTAGCTCAGTTTCTGTTACCTGAAGAGACCAGAAAGAACCCTCAGGGAACAGAGAAGGATTTTGTTTAAACAAAGCAGTAACAAAACCAAAATCTCTCTAGGTAAACTTAGGAGCCATGAAAGATCACTATTTATCAAAATTTTACTTCCCTTCTTATTTGATGTGAGAATAGAAAGATAAACCTAGCGATGTTGGAAGTGCCAAGAGACCTGCTTAACACAGAAGCCTCATCTCAAAATAAAAGTTACACCTTAGCCTTAAAGCTTACATCAAACAGTCCTGGAAAGAGATGATGCAGGTGGCTGATTCTCGTGTAAAAATCAAAATCACAGAACAAAAAGATGCTTTAAAAATCAAAACCTTCAACTTTTCAGCATGTTGCTGTTTCAGGCACAGACAGTATCATTACTACAGGAGAAAGCAAGGCAACAAGGGAGAGGAGATTACATTACAGGTCTGCAATAGAGGTAACAGAGATGCATACAATGTGGCTAACAGCTGTGGTACCTCTGAGGTGAGGTATGGCTGAGAAATGGAATCAAAAATAGGATGAAAGGGAGTTTACATGTTGAGTAGATAAAATTAAGCTCCTTTCTAGTTGCTCCACTCTGCCTGTAAACAAGCAACACCCCAAAAAAAGTAGTTTAAATCTTCTGCAGCTGTACTAGGACACTACATAAACTTTATTGGGACTGTTTCTTAAAAAGAACTGCAGTTGCTGGGCTTAGCCTTGACAGCGATTTTCCAGCTCTCCACAGATGCTGAGCCATTATGTTCTTGACTCTCTTAACTCTTTCCTTCCTGCCTAGAGTTTTAGGAACTCTAAGGATCAAGTACATTGCCAAAGGATCTGTGGTTTGTGGGGTTTATTTTCCAGACTGTCTCTGGTGATATCACATTGTTTTGAAGCCTGGGTAGCTGTACTGCTTGCAAAATTGGAGCCCGGTGCCTCACAGGAGAAGCAGGCAGGGGGAACATTACAGAATATAGGTTTTATCTTTCATCTTCCAACACTTCCTCAGAAGCTCCTTTGCTTTCATCTGAAACTACGATCTGCCCTAAAGCACTCCTTCAGCCTCTCTTGCCTTGGCATTGCCCAGCATGGTTGTCTGTATTCTTGCAACACTTCTTGTCATGTGGATCATTCCCTCTATGGAAGGCAAACCCAGCCTGGGGCTCTCCTGGGGTCAGGGCAGCAGTGGGTGACTGTTGCTGTTAAAATGTATAAATGTGAAGCCACTGTCACCTGGAGGAAGTATGTTAGTTCAGGTGTGAAGTATGCAGTACGGGATGGCCCCAGGTTTACTGGAGGCTTACTAATTGAAAGGTGCTCTACACAACAGTTATGGTGAAGTTGCTGCTTTCTTATGCCTTATTGCAAGAAGTCTTATAAACTAATAAAGTGCCAAATATAATCTCTTGGGATGTACATCGTTTTGTAGGAGACACAAAGCATACTGTTTTGAACTTACTGGTACAATGAAATACCTACATGTAAATGTATTTTCCAATTAGGCTTTGCCTGTTGGAAAATTTACCTTTTGTCTATTGGTAAAGCCTATAAAGCATCTCAGGTTGCTCATTCTTTCACATGTCACTAAATTCCTGATTAATAATTTTACTGTGGGAACAACAACTTGGAGAGTTCTTAGTTCTCCATAGCAAAAAAAACCCAAACCAGAAATCACAATTTATATTTGCTGACATGCTCGTTTCTTGCTGTGAATTGCAAGCAAGTTATTTCATTTACTCCTGCAGCCAGGGTTTGGGTGGCCCAGCTAGGAGTAGAAGAAAAAGAGAAACTCTTGTTTGCTTAAAAAAAATAGTAAAAATTCTCAATCTATACCTAAAGAATCACACATGCAAACCACCTGTAAGGCCTTGAGGAAGAGCTCTCTGAAGGTTTTCATTGTGCTAAATACATCTTCCAAAGACAGTTTTTTTCGGTCTTCACAAAGATAATCAGCAAGTTCTTCCTTCTTCTTTTCAATGGTAGCAAGCTCCTTCTGCATGTCCTTTGAAGCATCGAGACTGCCCTGAGACACAGTTTGCAACACAATTGATGCATATTAAGTAGCAATGTATCTTGAGCTGACCAGAAGACTCAAGCCAGTTAACACAGAGCAGTCAGTTTTTTAAAAACTGACAATTAAGATTGGTTTGCAATGTGTGATATTTTCTTTTTAACTGAACCACCTGCATTGCTCCTAGCTTGTTGTATGTCACCACTTTCAGCGTACAACCAAAGAGAAATTTGGCACAACCTGGGGTGGCTGATCAAGGGAGAGGTAGTACCGGGATTTCTGCCTTTTAGCTTTAGTTAAATGACCCTGTTTTGAGAACATGAAAAGCTAGGATGCTTGGAAATATGTGCCAAAAAAGCATATTGCAAATCTGCTCCCTCCCTCCCCAAAGAACAGTGAGACAAAACATATTTCTGCACTGTACGCATTTATAGTTGTGCCCTACATTCTCCCTTTCTTTTGTCCACACACAGAGCTACCAGTCCTCAGCTACCTCCTTATCATGATACCACATTACAGAAGTGAAGGAAAATCTGGGATGCTCCTTCCTCTGGGGCGGAGTGGGAGGGCAGTTATAATCCCTTTCCTAGAGAGCTCTATGTCCATTTGCAACCTGAATTACAGTGCCTTTGAGAAGATATTTAAAGTGTTTTAGAAGGTGGGAATCGTGTCACACCCATATTACCTACTTGAACAGATTTTGCATGCTGTATTTTTAAATCGTCTGTCGACAAAAATAAACGCTTCTCTATTTCCAAGAGTTTCTTCAGATTGGCACCTGCCTCAGCCCGCATAACGTCAAAGTGGATTCTGAAAGGGCCACAAAAGAGATAGTACATTACAGGGGTGTCTTTTGTTTTCATTAAATTAAAAGATAATTATAAACAATATCAGGTCTGCAAGTGAGTGTAGAATTAATTGTCCAACCAGGACCCTGCTTTTGCAAGTAGTTCTCCTCAATATAAACCCTTTTGTGTGTGCTTAAACCCTCATCTAAGAGGGAAGCTGTGCTTTTGCTCTGAACTTCCCTGGGCAGACTAGGGAAGAACCTCACTGTCCTAATGTTCAAAAACCTCCAAAATGCCCAGCCTATTTTTATTGATAGGCTACAGACGCTCATCTCCCTTGTACCAATACTGTCCTTATTTAGCTGGTTCTTTTCCCTCCACACCTTTTCTCCCTAATTTATTTATAGTCCAAAATTGTATCTTTTCTCAGAGTTCATTTAGCTTATGTGGAGAGTCAAACGTGTTACACAGCTGAACCAACACCTTTGATGTTTCTGACCTACTCTTTGTGCCAGGCAAAACCCACTGAATCAGCAAAACCTGAAGTGGTGTTTCCAGGTACTTCCATGAAACTTCCAGGTTTCATTAGAAGAATGAAACCCTTGTGGGATTTGCATTGTAAACAGTTCTCCACAGGTCGATTAGCAAATTGGTTTTGTAAGTTTGAGAGTTTGACTAAACTAGAGAGCAATTACTTATTAAAAAAAAAAAAAGCATACTTACGTAATCGACCAGCAAAATTTAGTTTTAGATAACAAAAGCATTTCTATTACTGCGCAACCCAAAAAGATGTTGTTTCAAAACAACATCCAACTTAAATTCTGTGCAGATAACTCTCAAAAGCCATAAAACTTTGTCACATTACTGAATAAAAATACTTTTTACATTTAGTTATTTAGCAGCTACTGAACAATATCAACCCATTTCCAGATTTACTTAATCCCTGCTTCTAAATACCAGCAAAATTAAAACAATCAAGGTTCCTATGCATTAATAACTGGATTAAAAAAAATACTAATCTTGGTGCTATAAATTTGGATTCTGATTAGTGTCATTTAACATATCTCCATGTGATTATTTTGAGCTAAACAAAAAGAACTGCTGTTATACTCATGAGGCTTCCAGACACATGGAAAAAGTCTGCAGAAACAGATTCTTTTTCTTTCTATCTAAATACATCAGAAACTTGTGCTAATACTCAACTGGGGGACTCCTGAGTTCCCCTGATGGCCAGTCAATTGCCCCAATCACTGCCTCCTTACACCAGCTCTGAGGATATTTCTCCCGATGGGCTTGCACGTGAGTATGACCGAGACACGTCAGGGAACATACATTTATATTGCAATATGTGGAAGAAGAATCCAGTCGCTGAAATGAGGGAGTTCACTGTTTACAGTTTTACTTATAAGGTAGCACTGGATCTTCCAAAAAAAAAAAAAAAAAATCCCACTGAGCTCCACATAAAAAGTCTTAACCAGGTTGATTTATAAGTCTCAAAACTGTTTGATGTTAGAAGGGAATTTCTCCCTCCCACAGCAGAGAAGCCCTATGACCTTACACCACCATAAAATGACTCAGCTCCTTGCAGGCTTTAAAGAGGTTGGCAATTCATACATGACAAAAACAAACAGTAATGTCCTACCCTGCTGCCTTGGAAACAAAGTCAAGATCTCTGGGAAGCTGCAGCAAATCTGTGTGGTTTTTTTCAACCTCCTAAAATTGAAGTGAAAAACGGTTACCTTGCAGTCAGTCAGAGAGCACGAAAGATTTTCAGCTGGACAACATCAGGATTGAAAAATTTAAAAATTAATATCGGTTTTAATTCTTATAAGCACTGCAGGAAGTTTAGTCTTGTTCGTTGTTTTTCTCATGTTGGAACCCATAGGGAGTTAAAAAGAAAGCAAAAGGCTCTTTTAACTGCTCAGGTTTGCATCCCATGTGCTGCTGCAGCGTGCAAGCTGACCTGAGATTTTGTCTTCATACCACTAAAATTAATTTGACAGCTGCATTTGGGAGACACGTCAACACAGGAGAGCAGTTGGAGAAGAGGAGAAAGAGAACAGCAAGCAGACATTTTAAGCGAACTTGAGAAAGGAAACCTAGCGTTAACACTCTCCACATGGCTGCATATGGGTTTTTCCTGTCTGCACAGGGAGCGGTGGAAAGGTTTTCATTGTATTTCATGCACAGAGGCTCGTCCTCCAGCTACCTAGGGTGAGGTGCTGCTGAGGTGAAAGCCCCTTAGTTTCTGGGGAATGAACATTTGAGAATAAAGCACACACAAATAATTTAAGTTTTGTAGTACCTCCAAAATATGGTGAAGCAGAGTAATGTGGCTTCGGTTTGCTTTTGTTTCTGTTAGTCTGAGCAAGGCACTAATTTTAAAACCTCCAGCATCTCCAGTGTGATGCCCCTAGAAGATATAGAAAAAGTTCCTTCCTTCAGTTTCCAAGTCTTACTTTCATTGCTATATTTCTAGAAATAACCAAAAATACAAAAGAAATCAGTTTACTTACATAGTTCAGAAAGTTTCCAACTTTAAGGATCAGTTGGCAGAAAACTGGCAGTCGGTGACTGGTAAGAAGTGCTGAAGAAAGAAAAGAGAGACATTTTCAATAAATTAAATTAAATGATCTGAAACTGGATTTTTCCTAGGTTTGACAGTAGGGGTAACTAAATTCTCATCCAAGATTATGTCAAGTTATTGTTACGGATTTGGAGATATACCAGTACAGAAATAAATCAGCTGAATGGAAGCGGAATAAGTTTCTATTGTGGTTTCTTCTCTACAAATAAATGGAAAACTCCTTTTCCCATCATGTCTGGAGTATAGATGCGTCATCCCTGCAGCTGCTTATGAGGGAGGACCACATATGAGAAAGTATATAAATTGGTGAAAGTCTGTAGCCCTCATTTCCAGCACATACTATTCTAGGTTAAGAAAAGCAAAAGGCTTTTTGCCTCCTTATCATGCTTAGAGCGATAATCAGAAGCTGTACATTTTAGCAAGGGAATTTGGGGTAAGAATCAGTTTTTTGGCAGAACTAGAACAGAAATGCTGACCTATGCAACGGGATGGAGGGGGGACCGGGAAGACAGGGTGAGACTGCAGAGAGCTGTTGGTTGCAAGACAGTAAAGAGTAACCTGACATCTGACAACCAGGTATAGACAAGTTTATGTGCAAAAATAAATAGTTTTGCAGTTTAACTGTTCAACAGTAGGTCAATGGCAAACTATTGCACTGATGCTAGAATGTGAGAGCAACTTCTAGAAAGAGATTACTTAAAACTAAAACCACAGCTAATTCTGTGTGGAGGGAGTTCCTGAACTGGTAAACATCAACTGGGACATCGGTTTGGGAAGCCAAACTGGATTCTGGTATGCCACTGTGGCCTGCTCCACCACAGAGCTAAGCTGGACTGCAACCAGCCTGCGCTAGAGGAAAAACTGGAACCAATTCAGCGTTACGGACAAAAATCTTTGCTGCACACAAAAATATAACCTATATTCAAACATAATTGGCATTGACATAAAGGAAATTTCCTTCTTCTCTACAGAAGCACTGATAGGAGAGAGGTTTGTGTTATTCATGGCCACAGAAGCGCCACTTCACAGCAGGGCAACACAACTTGCAGTTATGCAGGACGAATTCCAGAAGCAGGAATCTGCACAATCATTTTTATGTTTGCTACATAATCAGCAATTAGAAGTTTAATTGTGGCTAGATTATAGCATATGCTACCACTGGTGCTAGTCAAGTAGAAGAGGACCTTCCTATGGCTGAGCTTGGTCATAGACACCGCACTGATGTACTTACTTTCACAGGCTGTCCTGATGGCTTGTGCTTTTGGCCACAGGCACTCCAGCAGAATTTTTGTTTCCTCACAAATCAGCATACATTCAATCCGCAACTGGTAGCTAAAAGACATCAGTGGAAAAAACCTCAGCAAACACCACAAAAACAAAACCCACAGGCCTGATTAATTGACTTGTGTTCAGCAAGAGAATCACCCATTTTAGGCAAAGAGCAGTACCAGCATTGTTATGTTCTCTTTAATGCTCTGACACGAGAACTGGGTTATAAATAAATCAAACAGATATTTGCAAAGATGTCCTAGAAACAATTATCATCTTCTCTTTCAGAAAGCAGTGTTGCACTGACATCTGGCAGTGACTTCCTTGCGTAATGAGGCTGTAATTTTTGACAGTTCCTGGGCAGCACTAGCCAGGATTTTTGTTCTTCCTTTTAACTTCCCAAACAGAAATTCAGACTATTTTTGCAGTGATGTCCTTTAATAATGTTTATGTCTCACCATGGATAAATCTTGTGTAAGATCCATGAAAATATTTTCCAAAGTACCTTAAAACTAGCTAAAAGTTGGAGAAAATTGAAAACCGCATTTTCGCCACAATATTTTCAAAAATGTGTCTCCGGCTGTGGCATGGCAACTGATCATATTTATAGGGGGCTATTTCCCTAAATTATGACATATCACCATGGTTTTATGAACAGCATAAAGATTTCTCTGTTCACACCTCATCTGACTTGGTAAAAACCTGGGAGGTGGTGAAAGCACCATCACTGCTGTGATTCACTCATGAGTTTGTGGACTCTCTTTGGTAGCCTGGAATCTCTAAAATGGGTGGATCGAACCAGCAGTCTGATGGCAGGAATCGGTCTGCACCTTCATGCCATTTAGATAATAGCTGTTACAACAGTAATTTTCTCACTACTTTATTAATACCAAGGTTAATTAAACTGTGGTTTGCCAAAGGTGTCTGAAAGCCTGGTTAGCAGAAAAGTTTCTCAAACTAGCTCTACAAATAACAGTCAGATAATTTATCCTGAAGGCTGAATGTCAGGGACATCCCTCTAGCACATGTCTGATTCCTACAGACACGTTAGAAGAATCACACTCATGGGTTGAAGACAAGGAAAATTTTGCTTACCTAGAAACTTCCAGGAGATGGAGATAAAACTGGTCTGCATTTGCTAGTTTTGATTTTTCTTCTTTGCAAGATTTGAGGCCATTTATCTAATGGAGAGTAAAACAGTAAGAAACCCACACAAATATTTCTGGCTCCTGATCACTTCATGGGCTTTCCTGAACTTGCTGTGTGCACAGGCACTGGGACTGAGGGAGATTAACATTATATTGTATATAGGAACTGGTTTGCAAGGGCAAACACATAAGCTTTGTTTTGACTGGAAGGTCCTCTGCATTTGTACAGCACCTTGTATGATGAATCCCTGATCCACAGGGAGGTACAAGGCATCCAAGTCTGGGAACCCCTTTGAAAAGATGGGTCCTGTCTCCTCATTGAAACCTGCTCTGAAAGGCTCTTTATTCACCTAAGTCCACAAATGCTAATGTAACTCATCCATCTAATTAAAATAACGGAGAATAGAGAGTAGCAGTTGGTCTACACCAGTGTCGAGCCTCCCAGCGTGCTGTTTCCCAATCTGCGCAAGGAGGCCAGACTGTTGCTGGGGCAGACTTCCCACTGCTCTACCTTGCAAAGTCATTGGCTGATATGGTGCAGGAGGATGTGGGGTCTGGTCATAGCTTCTTGCTTTAGCAGTGCAAGTATTTCAAGCTGAGCACAAAACACATGGAACTCCATCAGATTAACACACTTAATAGATACCTCATGGTCTTCAGGAAGCAGTTTAAGTAGCTGCCTCAGTATCTCAGCATCCAGCATGGATCTATCCCCTTTCTGAATCATGGCAGCAATCTCTTCATTGGAGCTTTAGGGAAGAGAAAGGTGCTGTGAAGCAATGCTGCAGGGAGGAGTAACATGACAAACAGAAGAGATCCCAATCTCTTGGCTAGCGCTGTAGGAGTAAATGAAAGAATTCTTACCATATTTGCCTCCCATTACATTTGGATCCATTTGGATCTTAGTCCTCAGAAGAACAGTGGAGATATGAAAAAACAAAGGGTTTTTTTTAAGCTTAAAGCAATATTCCTCATAATTTAAATGTGCTTTCTAGGCTTTGTTAATCTTTACACAACAAACCCTGAAGGGTCTCCTTTTACTGTGGATGTCCAGTGTCACTGAGAAGAGATTTACTTTTGAATTTCTCCACTGCTTGCAGCAAAACCAAGACTAAAACTGATGGCTCACCTCCTGCTCTGAAGATAAAGATAAAGATCCCGGAAGGTTTTACCCCAGATCCTTGCCTGAACCTCTGACAGACAACATGTCTTTGAAATGAGTCCAGACTGCTGTGGTTTGGGCTCTGGAGAGCTCAGCTCCCTGCAGCCACCAGCGCTAACGGAGGCAGCAGCTGGCTGCTGAGCAACCTCATCCCTCGTGAGTGCACGCGAGGCTCAACTCCTCGGTCCCACGGTCACTAGCTGCTCTCGGGAGACCTTAACCACTGCCCAGGGAATCATGCAGAGAGGGGAAATAGCAATTGGATTAGGTTCTGCAAAGCTCTTCCCCACCGAGAAGCAGTTAGTGATGGAAAAAGAATAATAAAAAAAAAAATTCCCTCTAACTGACCCCAAATTATTCTTAACACAAAGAAAGTTCTAGGTTGAGTTCCTTTTGAAGCCCTCGTCATGGTGCATTAGGCAAAAGGCAGGGAGAGAGCAGAAAAATCCATCTTCATTCTTCAGTACTTTCAGGAAATATAAAAATAAAGATATTTTGCCAAAAGCTAGTACAAATTCCTTTCTTTTTTTAAGTTTTTTTATCCCCTACACACACACCCATGCACACACACACCCATGCACACACACACCCATGCACACACACCCCCATGTGAGAACTGTGACTTGGTAAATTTCCATTTCTTTAATGATAAAAACTGTTAACTATTTTTAGAAAAACTACACATAGAAACTACATATGATTTTGGTTCTGAATGCCTGGAGATGTCTCTTTAAAATTAAGTAACTTGAAGCTGCCTATCAGGAATCTTCACTAACAGGTGCTGACAAGAGTTGATATTTATGTCAGTAATACCCAAGAAAAATATGTGTAAACATGATTTTGCTGTTATTGATGAATTTTGTCTCTTTAGGAATTAGTGGTGTTAAGTTTTAGGTTTACCAGTTTGAGACGTGATATTGTCTGGAAACAGACTGCCACATTTCATTAGTTTAGGAAAAAAAAAAAAAAAAACCTCCTTGATAAGGATAGACAGTGCTTGCAAAGTATTTCTGCTAAATTCATTTCATGTAGTGTCTGAATAAACAGACACATATCAAATAAATAATTCAGATAGTATTCTCCAAATCTTACCACTTAAACTGCTTCAGAAATATACTCAAAAGGAAGCTTTTCTTTGGACTTATGAATGTGATCTGTGAAAAGAAAAAAACCAGTCAGCTAGAAACATATTTACTTTTATTTCAATAGAAATTTTACAGCTTTTGTTTGCTTGTTGAGCCAGATTCACTATTCTCTAGTATTAACATCATCGAGTCTTCACTGATCAAACAGAGCAATTTACAACAGTATGGATCATGAGATCTATTAGAGAGAGACAGGCAAAGGCACAGGGAAGGGAACCGATCTGTCTAGAATATTTTGATTTATAAGAACTAGTGCTGAAATTCCCACATCCTCCCTCTGTCTCTCAGACTAAGACTTGTCTCTCACCAGAGTTATTTCAGCATGTTTAATTCAAAACCTCTCCTGTGCTTTTTAAAGGCCGTTCAAGGCAATGGGTATAAAGGATTCCTAAACTATCACAGAATCACTAAGGTTGGAAAAGACCTATAAGATCATCTAGTTCAACCATCAGCCCAACACTACCGTACCCACTAGACCATGTCCTCAAGCACCACATCTACATGCTCCTTGAACACCTCCAGGGATGGCAACTTCCCAACTTCCCAGGGCAGCCTGTTCCAGTGCCTGACCACTCTTTCAGTGAAGAAGCTTTTCCTAAGATCTAATCCAAACCTCCCCTGACACAATTGAGGCCATTTCCTCTTATCCTGTCACCAGTTACCTGGGAGAATAGACCAGCACCCACCTCCCCTTATCTTCCTCTCCTTCAGGCTAAACACCCCCAGCTCCCTCAGCCGCTCCTCATAAGACTTGTTCTCCAGACCCTTCCCCAGCTTTGTTGTCCTTCCCTGGACACGTCCCAGCATCTCTATGTCTTTCTTGGAGTGAGGGGCCCAAAATGGAACACAGTACTGGAGGTGCAGCCCCACCAGTGTTGAGTACAGGGGCACTATCCCTTCCCTACTCCTGCTGACCATGCTGTTCCTGATACAGGCCAAGATGCCGTTGGCCTTCTTGACTACCTGGGACACTGCTGACTCATATTCAGCCGGCCATCAACCAACACCCCCAGGTCCATTTCTACCTTATTATAAAAGATTAACAGCAACAAAGAATGAATAAGCTTTTCATTCCAAAAATTTTGCCAGGCACTACAAAAAAATGAGCAGTCCAAGTACCTCTTTTGTCTTCTTTTTATTTGGCCCTGTTTTCTCCTTAGGGGCTGTTGGTGGGACAGAGAAAAGTAGCTCCAAGCTTGCATAGTCAGGCTCTATGAGCTCCTTGCTGCTGCTTGGCACCACGGCCCACATGGAGCGGCTTTCTGGAAGAGAACAATGCTGGACCATGGAGATAGAGAAGCACTTTTGAGGCAGTGTGATTTGTGGAAGGGAAAACACTTCAGAGGATGAATGAAATATGATGCTTGTTAGTCCTGAACAAATGTTAATTATTTAAGAGCGGCAGCTCCCACAGACAACATCCCAAAATTCTGAAGCCTAAATAAACCTGGAAAACTACTGCTACATTCAATTCACTGAACTGAAAGCAGCAGACGAACTTAATGGGCTGCTGCAAATTGGTTTTGCTGTTGCTGACCAGATACACATTACAGAATTGTGGTACCCAAAGAGAGGATGTTGCATCCAATTAGGTAAAAATCTCTATCTGCAAGAAATAAGGACTCGTAAGCCCAGCATTATTACCAGAATCATTAGGAGCCATCTGAATAACACATGGCACTTCAAAACATGAACTTCCCTGCAACACTGAAATTTTTAACAAAGGATCTCACCTCCTTTTTCTTTAGGAGAGGCTGTAACAGTGGCACTAAAGATATTGGGTCTAAATCTGAATTTATATCTCTGCCCAAGAAAGCAGACTGTGGCTCGAGCTGGTTTCTTACATGCATGTTTATGTATTTTACCAAAGCAACAATTTCTTACCCCCTGATATCCCCCCTGTCTTGATAAGCACAATGGAGAATGACTATGAGACCTATTAAAAGCTGCAGCATAAACAGAAACCTGTTCATAGTCTCCTTGCTGAAGGTTGAACGGCACTTGCAAACCCCTTTGGCAGACCACGTGTTAACCACAGAGCTTAGTGTTATTTTGTGTGTGTGGGGGAAAACCGACAAACGGTTTGTAATCAGTATGAAATAAAGTTGGAGGCTACATCCTACCCTGAGTGCACATGTTCCCCAGTGCTATTGACAAAAGTTTTTATCCTTAGGTCTTGGCTGATGTATCTTCTGGCTGTGCAAGAAAAAAATCCCACAAACCAGTCAATGCCTCAGCTGAGAAGACACTCACCGATATTGTGCCAGGAGCTCATTAGGAAGAACAGCAGAGCATGACTGTTCATCAGATCTTTCCACTCACACACTCAGAGAGCTTCGCAAACCCTAGTGCAGACTCACATCACTTTAACAAGTAACGAGTAAAAGCTGAGAGGTTAAGAGAAGATAATTTTAGCAACCATAGAGCCTCAGTTCGGTGCTTTTCCCAAACTACAATTTCCTCCATTTATCGGCATAGGCCTGGCTTTCCACATTTGTGATTACTAATTTTCTGTAGGACAAAGAGCAAGCAGTGGGATCACCTGTATGACCTGACTTACTGAGTCCACGGCTAGCCCCCAGCATCAGTGTTTTGGTTTGGATGTGAACAAATCAATCAGCCCAGTGTTACAAACAAGCACGTACGTCTCACCACATCAGAGGGAAGCTTCTGCCAGTGAAAAACCTTCATCCTCAGCGTCGGTGTCTTCTTAGGATGGGGCTTCCCTCCATGTCCACAAGTAAGAAGACTGCAGCCGGGATCACTGCATAGCCGGAGAGGTGGGAGCGATGAGGTGTTTATGCTGGGCACGGGAGGGGGTGGAGGAGGCACTTTACACCCAGGGGGTAGGGGTGGAGGGGCTGACAGCAGTGGTAGCAGAGGCGGCATGGCAGACTGTCTTTGGGAGCATGAGGAAACACCTTGCTGGGCAGGTGACTTGTTCCCTGGACATTGCTGTGGTTTCCCAGAAAGGCCAGTTGGAGAAAGGCTGAGGTCTGCACTGGGATTTTCCTCTTCCAAGCCCATATCAACTTGAATACATTTGTTCACCTTTTGACCTGATCTCCTGGATGCTGTTTTGTGGTGATTTGGGCACTGCATGCTTGATAGCAGGTTCTCCGTGGCTTGCTCTAGTCCCATTTTCCTGCGCTACAAGACAACAAGGAGGTACAGGGGTTAGCAAAGTTCCCTACAACTGCTGGCCACTGCTAACTCCCACAGAGAAAGAGAAATAATAATGATCCCATTACGATAAATGACAGAAACATTTCTATCTGCTCTACAAGTGACATTTCATGGCAGCTTCAGCTGCCCAAGTGAGGAGCAAGGCCGTACTGCTGGCCATAAAGCTCCTTTCTGACTTCTCTTGATCCTTCTACCTTCTTGTTGTGGCAAGCAAAAACGGAGAGGAAACACTATGAGCATTGTAAATCCCTACCTGGTTGCTTTTTTCCCCTTGTTGCTCAGCCATTCTGTGGGATTTCTCTATTGAAGGGCTAAACAGATGCCTCCGATGAAGTTGCTACAGGTGCTCTACACAGGGAACTTCTCATACAGCAGGGACACAGCCACTTGTTCCTAGGACACCATGTTACCACAGCTCACCTTGAGTGCAGGAGGGTGGGGGTTTTAAGAGCAACTCTCAAATAGCCTAATAAATTGAACAAGCTACAGCTGAGGAGGGTTCAGGCTGAGCTACTTAGGAGCCTGTGGCTGTGCAGGGAAATGACTGGTAAGCATTAACACGAATGAGGTAGTCTTACTTTGCCCTTTAACCAGATTTTCATCTAGGATAAATCTTTACATTTTTCCATTATACAGTTTCCCTCAGAGCCTCTTGCAAAAGACTACACAGAAGTCCTCGTCTTGTACCTATGCCCAATTTTAAACATGAAGCGGACGTAACAAAGTCAGCAGAGGTACTTGCTGGCCCAGGACTTGTTTTTGTTCGTGTGACTGCACAAACTGTTCTTTTGCGAGCACTTGCATCTCATGTGGATGAACGGTATCCTGGGATACTTCACCTCAGTAGCTGTAGTTGCTTTGCTCTTTAGCTAACTTCTATAGCAATGCCTGTCAGCAACAGGAGAAACGCATGTTAAACAAGGAGCAATGAGCAATCTACCGATTCTCCAGGAACAACACAGTAGATGTGGCCTTTTTAGGGACTGTATGTAAACAGAAACAAGACCCCCATCATCCCAGCCCTTACACAAGTCTATAACAAAACACACATCAGTGGCACCAGCGGCTTTAATGGAGTGAACTGGACGGGGATTTTCATGTTTATGTTTAGGGCAGGACCAGGCTTACTCAGTGTATAAATCACATTTATGTTTCCAAAGGAATAGATGAATACTTATGAGTGACCATTTTCCTCCTGAGGCAGTAATTTTAAGTAATGATTTACACAGATAAAACTCTTAAAGGGAGCTGCATTAAAACTTACAATTGATGCATCTCTAATCCATAGTACACCTCTGAAGCATCCCCTTCAAAGTTTGTCTTTGAAACCTACCAGCTCATGCTGATGATAGGGTCCATCTCTTGCAACAGCATCAATAAAATTGTGAACCAGTTGGTCCAAGGCCAAAGAAAGCGATAAAACTTTTGGTTTGTGTTTTAAATCTTAATTTAGTAAGAATGGCTTACATTAAGAACATTAAATGTTAAATCAACCAGAAAATAACACTTGATTTATATACAAAATTGAAATAATTAAAATAGCTAAGCCAAAGGCCTGTAGTAGAAAAATGGGTATTAACTGTATTTGCTGTTTACTTGAATTAATTTGTTGTTGGTTTCCATAAGTATTTTTTTGCACAAATAAGCACTAATACTGTCCCAAAGGTAAAGCAGGTTTACATTTAATTTATGTCATCAACTTAATGTATCCCGTTTAGGACTTCACAATTTCTGTGCTAAATGTATACAGATGTCTGTAATTACCCTAGCAGGACGAGTGAGCACTATGAAAGAGCCTAATGAGAAATAAGCCACTTGCTGCTAGAAATATTAGGAGGAAAATGAGCTGATTAAAAAAAAAATCTTATTAAAAATAATAATGTTAAGATCCTACTGCTTGTTTATTTTAATTAGCTATTGGAAGGATCGGTAAAAGACAATTAATTAGGAAGCTCATTTTTTTTAAATCAGAATGCTCTTCTAAATTGCTGCAGGGTTTGTGTAAAGGAAAGTCTTGGTTTTAAAAATCCTAATAAACCAGGAATGCTACATAACAAACAGCTAATATACTTTGAATGATAAAGAGGCTTATAATAATGTACCTCCAAAGATTATGCTTTTGAGACTGTGTAAAGCAACCCATGCTGTTAGGAATATTAAAGCTTTGGTATAACTTCAAGGCAGCTGTAGCTTACTTTGCTGACACTGTCTAAATGAGCTTGTGGGTGTGTTAAAAAAAAAATCTCTGCATGAAATTTCTCCTTAGAAAGTGCAAAAATCCACCTCTGGTAAATATATACATATATACACACACCTCTCGATGAAACCAGGAAAGAACTAGCGTACTGCAGAAAGCCCCCAGAGCTCTGTAAGTGGCTGGCACTATTTAGGCAGGGCAGGGAACAGAGATTGATTCAATACACCAGCCCAACTCTGATGATCCAGTTGAAATCAATTAACTTGCAATTAACTCTGAAGCTGTTTTCAGTGCTCTGATACGCTACCTTTTGTTTTATGGGAGAAGCTGTTCATATTTGAGGACTGCCAGGCTTTTGTTTTCATCTGCTTATTGACATGCTAAAAATAGGCACAGTCCTCATTAGCCTAGAAAGATAAGTTGTATTTTAATGATATAGGGTTTAGAATTTTAAATTAGACCCAAATAATAATGCCTTACCTCTGGGTCTTGGGCCATGTAAGCACTTCATTTTTTCATTTCTAGTGTTGCTGATGGCTGATATGGGATTATATTATTTTGTAAAACTTGAGCTTCTTTGTAGCTGGAAGTTCATTTATTGGTCATTATTTTGCTGGAAATGGATTTCATAGAATCATAGGATGGTTTGGGTTGGAAGGGACCTTAAAGCCCATCCAATTCCAACCCCCCTGCCATGGGCAGGGACACCCTCCACTAGACCAGGTTGCTCCAAGCCTCATCCAGCCTGGTCTTGAAGACAGCCAGGGATGCATTTCAGTGAATGCTTCAGAAAACCTGATATTTCCCCTTGTGTGCTATTCCTAAAGGTTTTGTTTTTTTTGGAGGAGGGAAGTTGTTTAAAACCTGTGTCCCATACACTTTCAAGGTGTTCATCAAAAGCATAAGCACGAGAGTCAACACCTGCAATGTAAGGTATTTTTGAGGGTAAGATGTATTGCTTGCCACATGGCTGGAAGTGACCTACAGGATGTACAACCCAGCCAGGGAGATGGTGAGTCACTGGGTTATGCAGATAGATGGTGCCTAACTAGTACAAAGCTGTTTTTCATATCCTCCCAATGGGCTACACTTGCTGTGGTTTGGATTCAGGGATTTGCTTCCATTAAGAGGCTCCCACCTGGGAGGCTCTTCGCCATTGACTTTTCAGAAGGTGTGATTTATTCTTGATGTTTATGAGTGTTACAAGGTCAAAAATAAGAAGTAGAAGAAAATAGAGATATCAATCCTTTCTTGCATAAGCAATCTTGTTGCTATAAAGGTCATCCCCTTCCTTTCAGATACATTCCTAGGGGTTTCCAAGGGTTTTCTGCAATCTGGGTTCAGAGAGGTCTTGGGGGAACCGTAGTTCTTTGAAGGTTACCCTCCTGCATTTCTTTTGACCGTAACACGGCTGCAAACACGTGTTACGATATCAGAAATGAGATTTTTTTTTTCTTTTTTTTCTTATATAAAACAATATTTCTTTTGTGGTAGTCTTCATCAACAGTTGTCAAAGTGTTTCAAAGGATACCATTGCCCTCATTTGACAGATGTGGAAACTGAGGCACAGCGAAATGGCTTGCCCACAGCCCCTCAGGAAGCCAGTGGCAGAAAATGGGTGAACCGAGTAACCAAAGTCCCTAGCATTTCGTTTCGGTGCTCCGGCAGTCAAAAACCTTTGCAGTCTAACAAGATACCCACCTTATTAAGATCCAGCAGCTGCTGTGCTTACATTTTCTCATATCAAAAAGCTGAAAGCACTTGGAAACAAAGTAAAACACTCACTTTTCACTGTGCTACCGTTTCTGCTGCTGGCTGGAGCATGGCTGTGAAGGCTAAGTGCTGAACTCCTATGGGCTCCATCCTAGTGATGGAGTTAATGAAAAGGGCCTTTAAGGGAATTGGCTGCACTTTCTGGCAGCTGGTGGGAAGGCAGGAGCCTTGGGATCTGCTGCAGAGGGAGCCTGAATCACCAGCAGCAGCAGCTGTGGGTGGCAGACGTTGGGGGAGACTGCAGCCAAGGCCCCTGTGGGCGCCCTGCAGCAGAGCGCTGAGGCAGTTCAGCCGTGGAACCATGCCAAGGTGTGGCAGAGTACGGGGATGGGCTGTGAAAGGGAGGAAGCTTGGAGAAGTTGCGTTGGAGGACTGACTTAGGGCTTTGTAGAGAATAGGGATGAACTTTTCAAAATGGAAAGGAATTTTGGTGTTTATTTTAATACGGACTTGCATAGCTGGAGGGATTAGTGACAGGATATAATAATCTTCGGATGTTTGCTACTTTTGAGATAGGTCATGGTTTGGAAGAGATTCCCACGTTGGCTGTCATTTGATTTACATGCAGTTATGCTGTGGTCTGCACCCAGACCTCCGCAGGTGTCACAGAACTTGCCTCGTGGAGGATCTCTCCTCCTTCCTCAAGACCTCTGCAAGTGACAGAGCAGCTGAAAGTACCTGAAGGGAGAAAAATGCTTCTGTCCTCCTGTTTTCCCTGGGGTCTCTCTAATTAAGGGGGTATTTTAGAGGAGCAAACCATTTGTCTGTGATTCAGGGTGGGTCTGTAGACTGCTGCTGTGGTGAACGTAGTTACTACTCCTGGGGCATATTCTTCTGAGTGTATGATACCAGTTCAACCGCAGAGGATTATGTATAGGCCTGAAAGAGTTTCTGGACCCCTACTACTCCCATCTTTTCTGAACTACTCTGCTTCTTTTGCATCTGTTTCTTTCTGAACAGAGAATCATAGAAATGTTGGTTGGGAGGGACCCTGGAAATGATCTTGCCCAAGTTCCCCTTTAGAGGACTATCACCACCACTATAGGTCAGATCAGCTCTGGTTTTGTCTAATTGAGCTGTGAAAACATTAAAGAACGGAGACTACAAAACATGGCAGAGTGTATAGGATAAGTGATCACTCCTGGAAATTGTGTGCTATCGAGGGTTTCATTTAGATTACAAAATCAAGTTGTGGGTTTCAAAGGATCACATCATAGATCCGTTACCCTTTTTGTCTGTGCTACCTCTTCTTTGGGCAAATTCTATACTCTGCAGTAGCTCTGACTTTCCCCATCTATTCTGACTGATGGATTTAGTAATTACTTGTCACCAATTCATGACTAACTCATTGCAGGTTGTGTTGTATGAAGCTGCTTAAGTACTAAACAAACACATCAGGTTCTGCGTGCCTAGAGCAGGGCAAACCAACCGTAACTGTAATGTAGGTGTCATCAGCAAAGACTGTTGATCCTAGAAAAAGCCTGCTTTGACAGGCTGTGAGTGTATCTAGACTGGCTTGATAGGAGCTGGCTGCCACAGAGTGATTCTTTGGGCTTTGAGTAATGTAAACTGAGTCTGCTTAAAGTCTCCAATAGGGAAGAGCAGAACTCTTGCTAATTCCTACCAACACCTGGCTCTGAATTGTCACACACAGTTCATGCAAAGTTGCTCATGCCACAGCATGAAATTTATTTCAATTTATTCTCTCTCTTTCTAAACAGAAGGTATTTCTCATCCTCCTCTGCTCTACGCAATGTGGGAGAGGACCAAACTGTATGCTGAAAGCAAACGGTACTGGCATTGGATGCCAAGATTTCAGCCATGCCCTAAGTACAGTGCAATGCTGTGGTGGTGCTCATGCACCAGATGTAGCTTTATTTATACATCTCTCCTTCTTTGGGAGAAAACAATGGATAACTATTACTAAGCATACACAACAATTATATGCTTAGGTGCTTTATAAACTATGTGGAAAATATACAGAACTTCAGTGGATATATTCTGGTGAATCACAGGCCCTCCCCATCCCCACAAGAGAAAGGAAACGTGTCGAGTACTTATTTTATTCTAAACTTTGAAATATTTTCAGAATTCAAGCTAAAAAAACCCAACAAAACCAAAAAATCCACAAAACCTGAAAATGCATCCCATGAAACATATCTGAATTCTGGTGTGAAATACTTGGAAAAGACTTTTGCTGATTTCTTCCATAGCTTCATTTTATCATATAGCCAATGCTTAATTAAAGAATATGCAGTTATTTGGCTGCAAGAAACTTGCAGTGTCCACAGGCTTGTTTACATACTGAACACCATGTGCAGTCACTGTACCGTACCACAAGAATTCTTTTTTGAGGTCCAAACTCATTGTTGGCTTACATGACCACAGACCTGTCGAAGTAGCTGCAAGTGATGTTGTTTTTACCAGCAATTAAACTGGCCTTGCAACCACTGAAAAATCTTCAGGATCATGAACTTCATTTCAAGGTCACAAATGGAACAAAACTGCACATCCCAGTTCAACATCTTTCTTTGACCTGCTCTGATTCTGCCCCCCTGTTCTTCTTAAATAATCACTGTAATGGAAGCAGAGCTCCTCTGGAGTAATAAGTCATAAATGCCGTGCTTCAGCCTGCTTACTGGGATGTGATTGTATAGATAATTTAATATAGTTTTCACAGATGGCTGTGGAACACAGAACAGGCAGTGGCTCAAAATAACCCATTTCTCCATAAACTCTTGAGGGCAGTGGGAAGATAACGCCAAACACCCTCTCTTTGAAGGCCAAGGTAAGAACACAGAGCAATAAAGCCTCTGGCTGTGTGCAAAGAGCTGCTTTCGCTAGGTGAAATGGGGGAAGCTGAAAGACCCAGGAGGAGAAGTGGACGCCGGCAGCACCAGTTGAAGCGAGCAGCCTGTGGGCCATCAGCAGGCGAGGTTTCCTAGGTGACACCCGGAAAGCCTGTTTGTTCCCAAGTCCTGAATCTCCAAAAGATGTTCCTACTGATAAAACAGCGGTGTGGGGAGGAGGAGGCTGGCTGCTCACCACTAGCCTGGGCTGCAGGCTCACACTGGGAACAGGGAAGTTGCAAAGCTGCTGGGAAAACACATCCGATACTCAGGTTTTTGTAGCCTGGGGTCTAATCTGAGGGCAGAGAAGCTGCAGTAAGGAACGAAAGGACTGATGCTTTGGATGATGTGCTCTGAGACTGGAAAAGAGAAGAAACAGGGGAAACCTGTAAATGGGATAGAGTCCTGCAAAGTCAAACCTGGGGCGGGTTACGTGGTTCCGCAGGAAGCGGTGGGGCAGGAAGGGGATTTTGGGTGCAATGGGGCTGTGCCACACTGCGGGGTCTCCTGCGCTGAAGCTGCCCAGGCGTCTGCTCTCAGCTAATCTTCGCTTTTGTTTATCAGTTCTCAATATGCTCATAGCAATGCTTTGGTTAGAATAAACCAGTGATTTAAGTCTTGGTTTAATTTCTAACTTAGTCCAGCGGTTTTCAGTATTACAAGGACATTACAAGTCCTATTAAGCAAAGCAAAATAAGCTTTAGCCTGAACATTAGTCTAGCCACAGTGAGTTACCATATAAAGGCATAGTTCTTCCACTTGATTCATGTTTCCGCACGGTATCACACCATAGATTCAACAAACACAGATCATTTTAAATGGACAGCTATGTACAAAACTATGATACAATGTTATTACAAAACTTGAGAAATAAAGCTGTGATTTTTTAAAACACAGTACTGCACATTCCCAGTTTTAAAGCAAAAGTAACATGAATCTAAGCTTTCTGCAGCTTGAACACGAAGACTTTTGAGTGCAAGCAGCTGACAACGGCATCCAAACCCAGAGAATTGCTAAAGGATGAACTGAAAATGTGTCCAATAGAGTGCTCTGGAAAACCTCTTTCCGGTGCTTTAATAACAGGATCTAGGGCCCTGGTTCTCCAAAAGCTGATGGACACATCTGTGTATGTGAGAAGACTACTGCAAGCCTACTGATGAGCTTCAAATTAATTGCGCGTGTCATGTAGGAACCAGACACTGTTTATATGGCCATATTTTTACCAAAATACATACTTTTTTTTAAAACCTTTTTTCCGCTGTAACTGATTTTCTTTGCTTTAAATGATTGAGAGTAAAAATACATTTGTCTGATCTGGGTCTTGGACCTGGTCCAACATAAATGATCAGTGGGCGATGAGAAGAGGGAGTAACACTCTTCCACCTGTGATGGTACAGCCACTGCTTAATTTATACCCTTAATTTACTTCAGGCACTGCTATTTTTAAAATTTCTCTGAGGGCTGAATGCTGCAGTCCTTTCTTGGGCCACACTCAGCTGTCATTTCAAGGAGTTTGGCCTAAGAGCAGGTTGAAAGACTTGGCTTTGAGGACAGCAGGTGAGATGTCTGACCCTTTCACGCTGCCACGCGCAGAACCGGCCCCGACCCTGCAGGCGTAAGGCACGGGCCGAGGGTGCCGACGTCTCTGGGGTGGCTCTTTGGGTCTTGGGGAGCGGAGCGAAAGGCTGCGTGAGGAGAAGCGGTGCATCGTGGTGGGGCAGAGGTGACCACGGTGGCGTTTTAGCGATGCAGGACTCTGCTTCTGAGAGGCTGGCATTGCTCTGGGGATGCGCAAGCGGTTCGCTGGGTCTCCCTTACTTCTTCTGCCTTGACGTGACACCTGCAGGAGGAGGGGGAAATGCAAACTGTTTGCAGCTATAAAACAAAAGCGGTGCAGGGTGGTACTAGGGAAAGCAGTGTTATGTTCCTCAGACAACCTAAAACCAGGTAGAGCTGAATCTTTACGTACTTTATAGAAACCTCGTGTTTCCAGAACTGATTCCAGTGTTCAAGGATTTGGGCAACCTTGTTTTTAAGCTGGGTGCTAGTTTGGTCCAACAACAGGAGTCTTGCATTTTCCAAACAGAATATTGGAATATGCTTCTGGATATTAACTTGCTGCACTTACCAAATCTAGCGGATTTCGCAGGACTGTCAGAAAAATGGGGCAGCACACTGCGATTTTTAAGAGACTGTCTCACTCCATAACCAAAGCAAATACCATTTTTAATGACAGACATGAAGGCTAAGGCCATACAGGAAGACAACATGCTTGTGTTCCATTAGAAAACTGCCCACAGACAATACGGAGTCTGCAGAAGGGGAGGTAAAGCATCTGGTCCTCTAGAATTAAAGTAAAACAATTAAAAAAAAAATTAAGGAAGGAAACCCTTGACTCTCAAAGGGTCAAGGGTTTGCAGGGAGAGGCTGATGTCCGACTGTACCATGTGCATGTCATAGCTGCTGGCAGGCAGAGCTGCATCCCGCTCCTGCCCCTTCTCTCCCTCCTCACCAGGCTGTGGTCTTCCAGCACTGACCTATGCTCCCAGTTTGGTTTGTTCTTGTATTTTCTAGGGAATAAATCAAGTAGATTTGTAAGCAGGGAAGTTGCCAAAGCCTAGTTGCTTACAGGCTTGTGCTTTCAAGGCTTCCGTTTCCCCTAACCTTTCCAAGTGGCACAAAGATGGGAGGAGAGGAAAAAGGGAGCAGCCAAACAGATGTGAACATTTGTCCACAGCAATTCTCCAAGGTCTAAGGCAATGGAACTCAAACGGCATCTCCCCTGAGGTCAGGCATTTGTACAGTCCCTCCTCTGTCAGCTTTTGTCAAACAGTCCTTCTTCAAGCCCTTTTCAGATCTGGCTGGAAATGAGTTCAGATGTTATTGCGGCACACACAAACACAGTGTGACCATCAGTGCCTTGATCCACAGGAAAAACACCTAAACCATTCTTTTCAGCAACATGGAGATAATGTGGGATGTGCCTCTTTGGATGTAAAAGCTGACATTTAAAGAACATCAATACAGAAAGTGCTGCATAACAAGATATAGTCAAGGTGAGGCAAGAGCTCAGATGATTACAGCAGCCTTTTGCTGCTCTGAAATACTGTTCCAGAGTCACAGGCTGTTCCCACCCTTACTCTGAGGCTGTACAGAAGCTCTAAAAACTAGTAAGGGGATCACGTCTTGATCCCTGCAGCTGGATCTGCGCAAGAAAAAAGGTTCCTGTGGCTTCACTGAGATCCAGCAAATCCGCCAGAGAAATATCCTGTACCAAAAGAGAATTGGTGCTATGACCTGAACAAACCACGTGCACTTGGGACAATAAATTACAAAAAATGTGAAAAAGAGGTGGTACAACCTAGGAAAAATTACTGATGGGGAGCACTGTGGGCTTGCTGAGTCTGTCATATCAAGAGAGACGGACTTGAGCTGCATTTGAGTGAAGGAGGGCTGTGGC
Source organism: Rhynochetos jubatus (assembly GCA_027574665.1). NCBI lineage: Eukaryota > Metazoa > Chordata > Aves > Eurypygiformes > Rhynochetidae > Rhynochetos > Rhynochetos jubatus. The sequence continues at coordinate 138,526,632 of CM050648.1, read as the reverse complement.
TGGACATTGAGAGAAGCAAAGGGATTTTTGTTTCCTCTAACCTTTCCAAGAGACATCAAGATGTGAGGAAAGGAAAAAGGGAATTGAAGGTTTCAAGTGCAGCTTGTCTTTGCCCTCCCAGCACCCAAGCACAGCTGGGAGCTGCCGGTGTGATGCGGCTGTGCCAGGAGCTGCATTTCAGGGATGCACTGAAACCCCTGCCTGACCCGGTCACTTCATAAAGGTCCTGTTTCTCCATGCGCTCCTCTATGCTGCTTTCCTGCATCTTCTAAGGAGGATTCAAAGCTGTTTAACTAATGGTTTCAGCTGCCCTCCCTGTGCAGTTCAATCACTGGTCCTGACATATTTCTTACCTGTGCCTCACTGCTACTGCTTTATGTTCTTGCTGCAAATCTTGCTTAGGATTTTTAAACCAACAGAGCTACTTCTTTTTTCCACTTAATGTAATCCTGTGGCATGGCATGGAAAGGGCCAAGAGGAGGGCAGGAGTAGTCAGGACTGTAACTACGTAATTTAAATCTCCTTTTCTCTTGCAAGAAATGATGCTGCAGGTGCAGGAACAAAAGCAACTCTGTATGGAAATCCTGCAGAGACTTTGTTCTACCACCCCAGGGGCCAGGAAGGGGCCAGGGCTGCTGGGCTGTGTGGGAGCAAGGCTCCCAGACCCAGGCACTGGGGATGTTGGAGAATAAATACATTCCTTTCAAGAAATGAGACAGTGAGAGATTTGACATTATTGATTCAGTTCATAGGAGATGCTCATCAGCATGGACAGGACAACATGTAACTATGCAATTTCAGTGCAGTGGGTGTTTCAATTGTTCCTTTTTTTCGCTTTTCTTTCCACTTGTGTAAAACCAGGTACATTTTTGCAATCAGAAGTCTCATCTTGAAACTCCTTACGTTTTCTTTTGAGGGGCAACTGTATGTTGCCAGCATCAATGAGGATGCAGGAAACTTGGTATACAGTTTCGCTAGCAACTGGGTTTACCTGCATTATTTTTTTGGGAGACAAAAGCTAACTGACACTTCCCCGCCCCCATCCCAGAAAGCTGCAAGAAGGCACATAAGAAGTGTGCACGGTCTGTTTGCTCCAACGGTCTCCTTCGTGTGCAACTCTGGAACTGACTTTGGAGCTGGTATTTTGCCCCAGCTACTACTTCTGCCCAGGTCAATGTTTTATTCTCTTTTCCGGATACCTGTATTTAAACAGCACTATAGGAAGTAGCTACCCACAAGCAAAGCAAACATTGTCCTTCACAGGAGGTAGGTACTGAAATTGCATTGTTACAGTTTTTGAGAAAATAATGGGATCAAAGCAAGGGCTTTGTTTTATCACATGAAGCTGGATTCACTTGGTTAGAATAATGACTTTTAATTATTCACAGGGAAAGGCAGTTTGACTGCTGACACAGAGGACAGACATGTGGGTTGTGACCCTGTGTCGAGGGGAGATCAGCACTGACTTCACTCAACACAAGATCAACACCCTGGAGAGTAAAAATCAGAGTAACAAATTTATTTTACATGTATTTGTGATTAGACACAAAGACAAAAAGCTTAGCTGATATGCTGAATACTGATTAGATCTGTAAAGTCCCAACACTGTGGTTAGTTCACACAGAAACACCTTTGTGAGTTTACATACCTCATTGTACCACACAACCCTTTTTTGTTTTATTATCTCCAGTGTCAGCCTCAACCTCTGCTTTTAAACAAAAGAGAGACACTAAGTATATCTGATCATGGCAAGGCAAAGGTAACAACACGGAACTTTTTATGATGAAAACATTGTCTAATAGCAGAGACGTTCCTAAAGTGTGATCCCTGGATGCCCAGGGAGCCCCGTGGCTTTTGGGGTGTCAGTTCCTTAAGCCAGAAATAATTTCAGACATTGGGAAAGCATTGCCACGGGTGGGAGCGTGGGGTGCTCCCCTTCCTGCAGCTCCTCCTGCTGCCTCCTGGGAAGCAAGTTTGGGAATCACTGCTCTGGGAAACCACTTCTGCTTTGTGGCTTGTTTTTTCACTAGGGGCAAGTGGCATGTTTAGAAACATCAATAACTACAGCCCCAGGGCATGCTGGCATTATAAGGGTAAGAGGTAGATGCTCAACGCATGCTGCCTTTCTCAGCAGTGGGTACTCCTTTCCTTTCTCCTCCACCTTCCTTGGAAGGACAAACATTAAACATCATTGATAAAAGTAGATTTCCACCACTTTTCCGCCCATTTTATTGGCCCCAGGATCTTACAGAAAACAGGCTTTCAGCAGTATATTGCATCTTTCTAAAGGCTGACAGACGCATGTGTCTTCCATATGAGTCACCTCTATTTCAGGATTAATGTACACACCCAAGGGTGGCTTCAGCTCACTAGAGTCTGAGGGACTTGGATGCACTTCCCAGGATTGGGACCAGCTGTGGACGCTCACCACAAGACCTGGGTGGCTCCACGCCTCTCCTGGCACCAGTGGGGCAGCCCAGCGCAAGGACTGATTTAGCCAGCCAAATACAACCCTTTGCACCAGCATCAGCAAGATGCTCCCTTTTAATCGTTGGCTTTCTCCCCTCTCCCTGCAGCGACGGTTCGAGGGCCTGATGTTCAGGAGGCACCTGAAGTACCCCTGGGGCAGGGCAGCTTTTCAAGTCACTGCAGGCGAAGTGCTCGTCACAAGGCTTAGGAGAGGAAAAACCAAACCACCCCAAGGCAGCGCTGCTGTTGTTGGTTTTATGTATTTATAAGTAGTTGAGAGGGGGGAGATTGCTGATTAAGTAGCCAGTATTAACTGCTCTTAATCACTGCTCTGGAGTCTAATGGAGCTCTTGTTTGCACACACCCGTGCCTTGTAGCTGTCTTTAGCAGACTTGACAGATGTGCTTATTGCCATCTTTACTGCATACATAGATGTAATGGGCTTTTTAATTATTGATTCATCATTACCCCTTTATAAACTACTTAAAAATGTCAAGGGAATGAACAACGCTTATATTTTTCTTTTTAAATCTCTTTCAGGTTTAAAAAAACAACAGCTCCATGAAACAGCGTGGCTCTAGGGGCAGGGAGCATTGGACCTCAAAGTGGGAACAGATATATCAAATACATGAGGAAGCCTCCCCAGTTTCAGTCAGTCCCTGAGGGCTATATATGAAATAGGCTACCTGAGTAGCTTTTGCTGTGCCTCTTCTTCTTCCTCCGTTTCCCAGGTGGCCTCTGCTTTTCCCTGTCAGTGTGAGTTTGTCCCGGGGGGAGTGTCGCTGAACAAGAGGAGTCAGTGGCTGGCTCCTCCGAGAAGGACTTCTCTTGAGAGGTGTCCAACAGTGAGTCTGTACCAGGGTCTTCATTTTCTTTCGCCATCTCTTTCGACTCTGCATGATGAGCCTCATCGCAGAGAGCAGGCTGAGCACTACCAGGGTCAACTCCAGTCTCGCCCGGCCGGGTTTCTGGCTCCTGCGCCAGCCTGTAGCCCTCCGAGCCATCAGCTGGATGTTCATTGTCCTGGCCTTCTGAGATGGATCCATTGAGTTGGCCTCTCAGAGCAGTGCCTGAACTGCTGCTCACAAACCTTATTCCTGTGCCTATGTTGCCAGCAGAGAAGGCAATGGAACCACTCTTCGTGCTCAGCTGGGGGCTTGTCTGGCTGTCTGCCTGCTCCTTCTCAGCACCTGGCACGGACTGACTGGCCCCTTTAGCTTCCACCAAGCTTACCAGAGGACTTTCCACCTGGGACTCTGGTGGCAAATTTCCTCCAGCATTGCTTTTAGGCAGTGTTTGGTCTGAAGCTGAGGCACTGGTAACATCTCCACTCATCTCCATCAGGGCAGCGGTTGAGGGGGGAGTGCTTTCTGAGGGATGGCCATCGTTGTTTTGTTTGCTCTTATGATCAATCTGCTTTCTTGCTGCTTGTGGATCCTTGATGGTCTTTCCTTTAAACAGAAAACATGTGATCAGCCACACCTGCAGAGTTTCACCTGGGATCAACCAAGGTGTTTCTGCCCCTGGAGAGGTTACAAGCAAGCAGCTGCCTGTGGAGGGTGCGCTGGCCCTAAAGCAGCCATGCAGAGGCAGCACCACTTTATGCTCTCTATCCCTCCCCTCTTTATACCTGCTGTGGTCACCCCAGTTGGACTTCAAGGCTCCAGCTCAGCAAAGCCCTGCTCTGTTTTTCAGTTTATGTGTCTTTGCTGCCAACCAGCTGATTTCTGTGGAAGCCCCCAGACTTGCAAGGGTGTGTGAAAGCCTATGGCAGGAAGGGGGAACCCGCCCTCAAGGTCCTGAACAAGGTGGGACTGCTGGCTTGGCTGCATGAGGACTCCAAAACTGCCCATCAGCCAGACTAATCCTGCTCTTGCAAAGCAGGGTTAGGAGAGCTGCAGTGCACAAGTCATGCTCTGTGGTGGGCCAACATCCTTCAACTTATCTAATATGCATTGACACCAAGGTAAAGAGCCCAAAGAAAAGCTAAACCCATGGGCTGTCTTCTAAAAAGCACCCAAAGGACATGGGTCCTCCTGCAGATAGGGTTTTCTAATCTGTTTTTAAGGGCTGCTTAGACTCCCAAATGTAGACTGAGACAGGGAGTAGCAGCCTCAAACGCAGTGACAAGCAGTGCTACCAAGACTTGACAGCATGGAGGAGACTCGTTTGGGGATGACATCATCAGCCTGGTTCTGTGGCTGGCCCATGGGCTGTGCTTCTCAAAGGGTTTATCAGTGTGGGTGCAAGGCCATACTCCTTCAAATTGCTTCATTTCCAGGCAGACCTGGCTGGCAACAGCTCAAGGCTCTATTCCTCTTCTCCACAGCACTGGCTGCAGAGCATCCTTAAACAAAATGCCCCAAATGCAAATGCCAAGGCTTCTTGTATGTGTGTGCTTGGCTCAGACTGAGAGGCAGATGGGAAAGAACAGCTGCAGGTACAGCCGGGTCTGTGTCCTTACCAGACTGGCTCTCCTCCGGGCTCTCCGCAGGTGAGGTTTTAGGAAGCGCATCCGGCTCGTGTCTGTTCTTTGTCTTTCTCAGCGTGAACCCTTTCCTGATGTCGGCCAGCAGCGCGTCGATGACACACACCTCCTCCTGCTTCACCACCCCCTTCTTAACTGGGATAGAGAGAGACAGGTGTCGAGTCTGCCCATGAGATGGGGCAGAAGGACACTTCGCAGTGATGCTATTGCTTGGGGCAGGTACTGCTGCGCTGGTACAAGCAACCACTGGGCAAAAGCAAGGCACCGATGCCAGGCCTGGGGGCAGCCCATGCTCCGTGCCCCTGTGGCAGTGTGTCCTAGCTGAAGCCAAAGGGTCTACCCAAAAGCCTGGGGGCTAGAAGCTGGCACCAGTGGCACTGGCTCTGCCCGTCCTTGTGCCTGGTTGTACCAAGACCTTGAAACACCTCCTGTTTGTATTGGTGGAGGTCTTTTTTTTCTTACTGGGGGGGAGGGGAGAGTAATGTAGGGAAAATCATCTTGATTTTTTTCCTCTCTGCTTCTGCCAATTGTACTTTCCAGTTCTGCCTTTTGTTTCCATCCAGATAAAGGCAGATTTAAGTTATCTGCAAGACTTTTGGGACATAAATAGTCTTTGGTAAAGAAAGACTATTCAAGTGTATATGGGTATTTTGCCGGGGGGGGGGAAAGTCAAATGTTTCTTGTTGATTTGGGATTCAGAAGTTATGTTTAGAAACTGAAAAAGTTAAATGTTTCAATTTGATTTTTTTTCTGCTGTTCAGTCAGCAAACCTAAAATTAACTCCTCTGCCCAGCTGCAACTGTGTAAAGTCAATTCTTAGCTATGGCTGTAAGACACGTAAAAGCCTTTAGTCAGCCAGCACCTGGAAAACCACAAAATAAATTATCACTATCCATTAAAGCAGGACCAGCAAAAAGCTCCTGTCAGCTCTCCCAGCCAATTTGGGATCAGAAGTCCGTATCTCTTTTTTTGAAGCCCTTTCAGATACTCACTGACTTTTCCATCTTCTCCCTTCTGTCTCTTCCCCTCTTCCTCTTCCAGCTGTTTCTTCCTCTTCTCTGCTTTGGCAGCTTGCTCCTTTCTGTCCTTGTTTTCCTGCAGCGAGGTAACAGGGACATAAGAAGGTTGGCTAAATGTCTGCTAGAAAAGTCGATGAAGAGAAAGATGATCTGCAGATGGTTGCAAAGGAGGAAGAGAAATTCTGTCCTTATCCTATGCAATAACTAGAACGGGCATGGGGAGAAAGGGCTGTGTGGCCAAGAGGGTGGCAGGGACACCACTGGCTCCGCCAGGACTCTGCCACATCCCAGTAGGAGGTGGCAGCAGTGCTCTGCCCAGCGCAGCTACCTACAAGCATGCAGACCTTCTGCCTGACCTTTAGCTGAGGCCAAAGTAGGAGGTACTGAAGCCATCATTTCCTTCAGACTGATGGGTTTTCTACTGTGCATCCCCTTTCTGAGCCTGTTTGTGAGGCTGGAGTGAAGGGTGACATTTTATCAGCCTGTTGCTCTAAAACTTGTACGCTTGACTCCAGAGCATCTTTGTGACTCCGCAACTAAGGCTGCGCTGAAAACCCAAATCTCCAGGGTCTGAGCCAGGCCAGCGGCACCAGCACTACATGAGGATGCAGTGGAATGGGGATCAGACACCCTTTCCCCAGGTGACCTCATGCCAAGAGTTGAAAGGATGGGGCTGTAACCAGCATCTTCCCCGCCAGCAAATTCGGGTGCCCATCCCACCCCATCTGTCGGAGCAGAGGCAGGTAGTAGTAATAGGGATGCTTAGCATCATGTGCACCAACGCCAACCTTCAGGGCTCGGATGAAAAGGTCTCTGAAGGTCTTCATGGTGCTGAATATGTCCTCTAGGGACAATTTGCTTGGGTCTTCACAAAGATAATTTGCAAGTTCTTCTCTCTTCCTGTCAATGGTTTCAAATTCTTCTTCCAGCTTTCTGGAGGCATCAATGCTATCCTGAAATGCATTTAATACACACAGTAAAACACCATCCAGAGGACAACACGTGAAGTGCACTTACAAAACCCGTCAACCTAAGAGCTTCGAGCAGGGCTCTGGAGCACCAGCATGTAACTCCAGCAGAGCTTATGGGGTGGGAGGAAACTGGGATTTGCGGATGATCTTTGCTCCTGGTGACTGTGCTATCACCACTTTACGCGGGTGGTTTGAGCAAGACACAGAAAGCTCCCTGCAAAGCTTAATCCCAAGAGAAGGGCTTTACTCTGGTGATCCACAGAGGGTGAACATCTTCCCTCAAAGTGAGGAGTCACACAACAGACTGGAGACAGCAGTTGGGGCGGAGGCCTTGGGAATCTAGCTTTGGGGTGGAGGTGGCAAATGAACACCGATGGGTTGTGTGGCATCACAGCCTATTTCCAAATCTGAGAACATGTCCTGAAGCAGTATTTTCCACCCTCTCATGAGCCTCCTCAGCTGCACATGTACCGTGTGTGCACTGCCTCTGCGTGTGTAGTGGGGGAGGTACAAGGGAGCTCCATTACTGACCTGGATAGGTTTCTCATACTGCTGTTTCACATTGTCATTGGACGATAAGACCTTTCGCTGAAGCTCCAGCAACTTCTTTAAATTGGTACTGGACTCCGTGTGTATAATATCAAGATTAATTCTGAAATCACACAGAACCCCCCCATTAGTTGACACTCCAGCATCCTGCACTGACCCAAGACTGGACAAGTCTGAGCTGGTGGTCTGGTTGTCCCTCTGCTTGCCACCACTTCACTGAACTGAAACTTGAGCTCTGAACTCTCCATACAGTCCAAGCTCATAGGAAGCAGCCCCCCTCCACAGAACTTATGAAAATGCTGCCAGGTCTACCTACAACTCTGTATTGAGTAGATGAATGCCCCCCCAAAAAAAGTCCACCCATTGAAAGGGCTGTTCTCCATGCTCAGAGCTCGGCATCATCTCACTCTCCCTGGCTGAAGGTACTTCACAAAAGCTTCTGGGTAGCTGGTCTTCAGAAACTCCTGCTACCACAAAGGCAATGCAGATTTTGGAAGGGCCTGGGATGCAGCATTAACTGAATGCTCAGCAAATCTCAGCCCTAAGTGTTGCCAGCTGTAGTAGAACTATTACATATTAAGGAGTTTCAACATTCATCAAACAAATCTTTCGGTTAAAACGAAATAAGATGCCATCTTGTTAATGTGCTGTACCAGCTGTGTGTGTCCTAATTTCTGATACATTGTTGATGTGTATGGGATTTATTTTTGTTTTTAATTCGAAGGAAGTGACACACAATTTTACCCTGCTGCTTTTGAAACATAGTCAAGATCCTTTGGCAGTTCCAGCAGGTCCGTGTGGCTGTTTTCTACTTCCTAAAGCGGAAGAGAGAAAGAAGTGTTAGTTGCTGTGTGGCAGGCGCTGAGAGGGGAAGCTGGGGGCAAGAAACGCAGGAAGAAGTGCTCGGGAAGGATGACGGCGCTATGTCCTGCTGCTGCTACCCTTCTGCAGTGTGCTTTGCCTCACACAGCCAAGCCGCATTCAAAAGAGGACGGCGTGTTCAGAGAGGGAAGGCATTGATCCCAGGCTTTAAAAACGTACAAGAGGGCTGAATATTGAGAAATTGTCACAGCTCAAAGCAAAGCTGACCTACTGCTGAGCTCTTCTACCCTCTTCTGAGACACCTACTCTTGGCCATGGGGAGGAGGCAGGACCGTGGCTTGATGCAGTCTGACACTTTCTACAGTCCCAGGAGGGTACCAAAAGGGCATGAATCTTATTTACATGACTGACTGACTTACTTTCATGGCTGTGGTTGCTGAAGCTACTGCTAGCTAAAGTGGGGTCTTGAACATGCATGACTGGAATGGAAGGACCTGGATGAATGAAGGTAGCGAGCAGAGCAATGAGAAAAAAGCAAAAAACCCGCAATGCTGGGAATAAGAAAGCCGGGGCGGGGTGGGGGGGGGGCGGATGGAGGGGAGCATGAAAAGCTTATGCATAGTCTGGTGGAAAAGGGAGAGGCCATGGAAAGGCAGAAGGACTGAATAGCTACAGACCAGCCAGATGGCTTTGGTAGCCATGTGCTCTGTGGTTTGCAGCTGGTGATGTGCAGATTGCACGAATATGAAAAAGGAAGTTCCAGCCATTGTGGGGAAAGATGCTGAAGGAAAGCAGAACAATAACTGAGAGTAGGAGAAATGGTTCCTCCATGATAAAATCCTCCCACTTCCCTATCGCCCAGGACTTGGCAGTAGTACCTCCAGAATATGGTGGAGCAGCGTAATGCGTGTTTGGTTTGCTTTGGTTTCTGTTAGTTTGAGCAAGGTGCTGATTTTAAACCCATCGGCGTCACCCGTGTGACTTCCCTACAAGACAGAAAGAAAGCAGATGTAATTCTTGTGTCCATGCAAATTACAGTCCTAAAGGAGATTATCCACATGCTGTAATGACTTAGGGGAGGACAAGACAAAAGAAGTGCTTACGTAATTCAGAAAGTTTCCAACTTTGAGAATCAGTTGACAAAAGAGCGGCAGACGATGACTGTTCAGAAGATCTGAAAAACATAAAGGGCTTTTAAACAAAGCCTCTGGTACACCAGCAAATTTCCTAAACTGCACTGAAATTTGGATTCTGAATTTCACCAAACCAAATCCGATTTTTCAGGTTTGCAGCCCAATGGCACAACCCACAGAGAAACTGATTCTACATAGATTCAGTTCCACGAGTTGTAGAAGTTTTTGTTAACTTAACATTTTCTTTCTTTCTTTACATCTGGTCTCTCATTCCTAATGGAAAATAACCTGCAGCTGGACCCACCCCACTAACAGCCATCAACTCGCTGCCTTCCTTGGAAGTGCCCCCATTTACCCTGGTGTGGGCGAGGGTAACTGGGCTGCAATTTTAATCTTGCAGACTCTGTTCAGCTGTGCAGCAAAGCCGGTTCTGACAGCCCTGTGATTATCTGCCAGCTGTTAAAACCAGACACGCTCGCCCTGTTCTTGGTCTTGCACGGTGGAGGTGATTATCAGGGCATGAAGGATACAGACCCTGTCCTTGCTCTTAAAGACAGGGTGCTGCAGTGGTGTGCTTTCTGAAGCACTCAGCTTTGAGGTAGGATCAGCTCCAAAAGGGCAACTGGGCTGCTGGGAAGACAGTTTTTGGGGGAAGCTTCAATTTATCGCATCAGGCAGCTGCAGTGTCAGCTGGAGAACCCCTGGCAGGAGTTGGGGGAGCCAGTTCTGTAGGACAGGTGGCACTTGACAGTGTCAAGAAGAGCATCCTGCTCTCAGTGGAGTGGGACCTGAGGTTTCTGCCAAAGGGAGTGAAAACCTATGGCACAATCTCTCCATGTACTCACAAAATTGGAGCATCAGCCATTTATAGCCCAAAATAACAAACTTTTTCTTCTGGTTCCATTTGTAGGCAGGGAACAACTAAAGCATCACTACTTTCTGGGGGAAGTTTAGGGCGTGCTTTTCTGGCAGCAGAGAAAATTGCTGTGTGAAGGTCTTAACATGGCAAATAATGCTGGATGAATTAGCTGTAACAGGGCCAGCTCTGCTGTCTAAATCCAGCTCCTCTGAAAGGGCTGATGAGCTTCCAATGCTTCAATATTGAAAGTGTTTCAGGGGACTACATCTGCTGCAGAAAAAGAGGGCTGAGGTAAAATGATCTCTGGTCCTATTAAGGGTTTTGACCATCAGTGGGGATACCTAAAGCTGCATGCTGTATTCCACAATGAACCAGTGAATGGACTGCAGAGGAGTTTTTGGGGAGCTGAGTAGTATCACAGCAGAGCTCAAGGTGAGTTTTGGGAGGGCTTTAAAGCTTCCTGTCATAAATAAGATCCAGAAATAAGGCCAGGTCATTTACCTTCGCAGGCTCTCCGGATGGCTTCAGCTTTTGGCTGAATCATGTCCAGCACGACGGTGGTCTCTTCACAGAGCAGCATGCATTCAATGCGCAGCTGGTAGCTAAGGGCAGAGATTGATTCAAAACTGAAAGGCACTGGGATCTTGACCAGCACAGAAACTCTCTTCCCACATCACTGGTAAGTCTGGCAACCCCACAACATCGCTGTCAACCACATCCACATCAAAACAGATGTCTGTGGCTTGTGGAGGGAGGCAAGTGGCTGCCGCTCGCCTTGGGGACCAGTGGTGATGTCGTTTCTATGATGCCCTGTGATCAGCAAAGAGCAGACTGACCACTGTGTGAGATATGGGTTCCCCCTTTTTGGCACTGCATTTGGCACTGCCTTTCAGTAAGGTACGTGGCTTCCTTGGCCAGGTCTGACCCTGGGTCTGGGCCAGCTTCCACTACTTCAGAGGGAGAAGAGGTGCTGGAGCAGCAACAGCCCTTCATTTAAGGGTAACAGGGAAAGGGATGGCTCTAAGGTGCAAGGAGGGATCTACCAGCTCTATCCACCAGTATCTGTCTGTGAGGCTCATATTAAGAAACTTAAACTTCCCAGAGGTAAACCCAGAAGGATTGGGCTGAAGTTCCAGACCAATACCCTTACCTGGGAATCTGAAGGAGGAGAAGATAAAACTGATCTGCATTTGCAAGCTTTGATTTCTCTTCTTTGAAGGCCTTCAGGTTTTCTATCTAATGAGAAATAAAGAATCAAGACTGCAGGACTGCACTGTGTGTTCAGCTCTGTAAACTAAGGGTACCATTTTTCCTCCTGACCTCATGCTTTTCAGGCAGCAGCTTCAGCAGCTGCTTCAGAACCTCAACGTCAAACTTGGTCCGGTCCCCATTCTGGACCATGGCAGCCACCTCTTCGTTGGAGCTGCAAGGAGAAGCAGCAGAGTCAGGCATCACCCAGAGACCCCTCTTCCACAATCACATGCTACAGAGTCATGTAGCTGTGCAAGCGCTGCGTGCTTTCCCTCGTGAGAGCCGCAATAATCCAAAAGGAAAGACACATCCCTGTGATTAACTCAGAATTGGGACCGGGATCCCTGCTATGCCATAAATTTTGTTTCTGGCCCTGATCAAATGACTTGAGGCCAGAGATCAATCCTGCAACTCCAATGACTGTCTCTGGGCATTGGATTAACTTAAAAAAACCCAACTAATTCTTCTCCATTGGCCTTGTTTTGAGAAGCAGTTGACCTCCAAAGATGTCTCACAGCCTGTCACACTGTTTGTGCCACAGCTTTATCTGTAACATGGAGGTGTATGTAACACGTTTTCAAATTTACAGGGATGTTGGAGGTAAAAATACAATTAAACCTCTAAACCCAATATATAAAGATGTTATAGGACAAGCTGGGAAATGTTCAGATGTTTCAGTAACACTGACCACCAAAGCACATTAGCTAGAACAGATTTCCTGAGAACCTTCCAGATGCTCAAAAAAAAACCTGCTCAAAGTTTTTTAACTGTCACAAAAATTGGCCATATCTTACCATTTAAATTGCTTCAAAAATATGTTCAAATTGAGACTTTTCTTGGAGTCCAAAAATGTGATCTTCATTAAAGAAAAAGAAGATATCTCGTATTAGATGAGCTGTCTGCAGTGATTTTATGTGAAAGAATGGGAGGCATCTCCTCACCTCCTTAGGTTCTGCCTTCACTGGTGTGGCTGTTTTCTCCTTGGGGGTCGGTTGTGGAAAGCAAAACAGCTGCTCTATGCTTGTGTAGTTGGGCTCTATAGTTTCCTCACTGCTGCTGCTCACTGAAGCCCACATCGAGTGACTTTCTGAAAAAAAGAGAAGGTGTTCAGGCTGGCTACAGGAACAGCTGAAAGCTCCTGCCTTTTGGGGCAATGTGAGTTGCTAGAAGAGACACTCTCCAAAACATGAATGAAATAAGAAGAGACATATTAGCCCTGGACAGATGTTAATTATTGAGAAGGGGCAAGTCCCACAGGCAGGATCCAAAGGGCCTGAGGGGTAATTAAACCTTGTGCTTTCCCCCCAGAATGTGCTGGTAAGGGGATGCAGCACTGGGCACACAGAGGCCACACAGCCCCATCCCTCCCTACACAGCTGCATTCACCTCCATGGTAGGCAAACTGTATCAGCATGAGAAGGACCTTGGCCATTTCTTTTCTCGTCCCATGGCTGATGTTATTTTTGCTTCCTTGTATCCTAGCTGGGGGATTGGCCACAACCTGGACATTTCTGACTGCAGCTTTCCTCCATTTCTTCACACTGTAATGGAGCCTCCCTGTATAATGGTGGCTACAGGACTGCTTGAATTAATTCCCATTGCACATTCCCAAAAATATTTCTTTAAAAAAATAAACATCACCCAAATGTGCCTGTAGAAGTCTCTACTGAAATAATCCCAACAATTAACTGTTCCTGTGACTGAAAAAAGGCTTTATTTAGCCTCCATGCAGTGGATGCCTTGCTTGTCTAGGACAAAGCTCATGTTGCCTGTCCTGGTTTCTTCTCACATTTCTTCCTCCTCTTTGGATCCACTAGGAGAAGGAAATGTAACCCGAAAATTGAGAAGTCAGTGATTCTCACAGCTCTCCAATTCTTTCCATATCCTTCCTGGACTGTGATGGGATCCTTACCTGCACTCTTACTCACGACTTCAATAAACCCAGATACAAGTATGGATGAATTGAGGAATGAAAATCTGGGGAACAGATCAGAGCCTGTTGAGAACTCAAGCCTAATATATGTTTTGGTGGATTAGGGAAATAGTCCCATCCTTCCCCCTTCTTTTAATTTTCAAGTATTTTAGTTATAAACAAGCTATTCCAAACTACTGATTTAATGGGAATGATTATAGTATTATATTATTAGTTTCATGCTACTTTTATTTATTGGAGCTCTGCAGGTCAGATGTACTGGAAATCAGGGAAGTTCTGTATCCAAATGGAGTCAACCACATCCGGCAAAGTCAGTGATAGTGGTTTTTTCCCCTGGGTCATCCCTAAAGCAGCAGTGACCTCACGCCAGAAGCACCCACCTCTCACCACGTTGGAGGGCAGCTTCTGCCAGTTCAGCTTCTTCATTCTCAACGTTGGCGTCTTCACTGTCTTGTGGGGAGCCCTTCCTAAGCCAAGAGGGCAGCTGAACTGGGGGGCCACCACAGCTTCTATATGATCTCCTGCCATGCCAGGCAGGAGGGGTGGAGGGGGAGGGATGCCACCCATGCCAGGCAGTGGGGGGGGAGGGGGTGGGATGCCACCCATGCCGGGCAGTGGGGGGGGAGGGGGTGGGATGCCACCCATGCCGGGCAATGGGGGTGGAGGGGGTGGGATGCCACCCATGCCAGGCAATGGGGGTGGAGGGGGTGGGATGCCACTCATGCCAGGCAATGGGGGTGGGGGTGGAGGGTTGCCCACCATGCCAGGCAATGGGGGTGGAGGGGGTGGGATGCCACCCATGCCAGGCAATGGGGGTGAAGGGGGTGGGATGCCACTCATGCCAGGCAATGGGGGTGGGGGTGGAGGGTTGCCCACCATGCCAGGCAATGGGGGTGGGGGTGGAGGCATGCCAGGGAGAGGAGGGGCTGGAGGTGCATTCATTATGGGGGATGTGGGGGTCATAGCTGCTGTGCCAGAGGGTGGGGGTGGAGGTGGTGGGGGTGGGGGTGCCGGGGCGGGGGCGGCGTTGGGTGGAGGGTTAGATGTCTGCGGTGAAGCACAGCAGGTTATGAGCTGGGAGGATGAGATCTTTTCATTGGCAGGTGGTCCTGAGGGTGTTACTGGTGCCTTGGAGGGGTTTGATGATGCTGCTGAGCCCCGAGCTGCATGTGCACATGGTTCTAAGTCAGCCTGGATGCCTCCATCTGCACTCCCAGACAGCCGGTTTTCAGCTCGCTTTTGCTTGTTTGGATGTTTCTTGATAGACAGCAGCCTCTCGATGACTTCTTCAACTGTGTTCCCTTGAACTAGAGAAACATGTCAGGGTCAGAGGAGGGGACGGAGCCCAGAGGTTGGTTCATGCTATTCAACCCTCACCAAGCAGCAGATATGGAATCACAAAGCTCACTCCCTGGTATCACTTTACACAACTGCACTTTTATCTTCCAGGAAATTTCCTTCCCATGGTCCTGGCCCACAAACACTGGTTTGAACATGCCTGCCAGCAACATCAGCCAGCACAAGCGGCAGGATGCCAACGAGGACAGATTCCCAGTGACTCCCACCATCCAAAGCTCAGGGCTCAGCCACTGAAGCAAGACTGTGAATCCCAAGCCCACTGCTAAATGTGGCCAGCTCTCACTGGCATCCGCATGGCTGGGGCTTTGCATCAAGACTTGACCCTATGCAGGAGGTGTAGCTTTGTCCCAGCTTCTGCTCAGGTCTTAGCAAGTCCCATAGATTATTTCCGGTGCATTTGGGAAGGACTTTTGTGGGCAGTGGGTGTGACAAGGAAAAACAAGAGCAGAATGCAAGGCTGGTTTGAATATGTCATTCTTACTGTCATTTGCAAGCAAAAGGGCTCTGTTCACTACTGCGTCCAAGGACTCCCACAGCAGGAGACTGGAGTCATGAGATGGTTCCAAGTGCAGCAGGCTTTGGAGGATGGACAGCAGCTGGATGGAGACCGGAGAGCGGCTCACCTGGAAGACAGGGCAGCTTTCCATCACAGCAAGGCTGATTCCAAGCAAAGTCTGTTAACTTTGCCACTGCATGACTTTGCACCCCACGTGAAGGCCTACTTACCTTATTGAAGAGGGATGAAAAGACCTCATGATGATCATTCATGTTTATCCCATCACATATCTTTGATAATTCCTCATCATCTTCTATCTTGAACTCTTCAAATGTATCACACTGGATAAGCAGATCCTCCTCCTCTATGTCTCTGCAATATTACAGCATTCATTTTCACTGGAGAGCCCTTCACTGATTGTTTTTGTTTAAATGGCTTTTATCTCTGCCTCTCAGACTCAGCCAGTCAGTGCTGAAAGTAACCAACTCTACCTTATTTTAAAGGATCAACTGCCAACAGTGCATCCTTTCTTGAACTGAATGTACCTCTTTCTACAGTCATCACATACAAATGAACGGGGCCCTTCATGGCATAACCTGGCCCAGTGTATGCTTTGTATGGACTTCTCCCAAGAGCTGTAACAACAGCATGGCATTTCCAACTTTTTCAACTGGGCCATCTTCTCTTTTTTTTTTTTTTAACTCAAGACAAATAAAAAATACTACAGTGATGTTTCTGTTTGAAAAACTTCCTTATCTGTTTGTCAAAATTGGATTAAAAAGCCCCCGAACACTCTAAAGTCAACTTTTTTAGCACTCTCAAGACAACTCAGTGCAGGAACCCTACCCTTGCTAGTTGGCACTATTGAAAGATCTTCTCTTCCCTAATTTTTATGGGATTGGATGGAGCAATTCAAGTTACATGCATAACTGCCACTCACATATAATGCATTCTAGAATTTGTCATGGGTGTTCCTGACAGAACATCATTTTAAAATGAAGAAACTGCAAACAATATGTCCAGATATGCATTAGTGAACTGGTTTTGTTGAATGCTTCAGACACCAACACCATCAGTGAAGGGGTTTTGAATACAGCAAGCTGCTCAGTGAGCCCACAGCATTACTTCAGGTTCAGTCTCAAACGCAGCCTCAATGAGGACGTTGTTGAGCCTTGCTCCATCTGTGCCCAGAGCCTGTCAATGCCATCTGTACCAACAGCTGTCCCCGTGACACTGTGGTTGGCAAAAGCATCTTAACACTGGCCTAATACCTCCAGTTTCCATGTAACGGGTGCACACAAGTGTGGTCCACTCCACCCAGGCACACTTCACACCACTGAAGGCTGATAACTATTAAGCTTCCACAGATACGTTACTATGATTCTCATTTATAAAGGAAAATTTAAACACTGATCCTTACCTTAGCTTGTCTAAAATATCCAACAGCTGAAGTCCTGGGAGAACAAAAAGTAGATATATTGGCATTATGACCTACTTGGTACTGACCTGTTATGATCTTTATATAATGTTAAGCTCATAAATACTTTTTGCAGAGAGAAAAAGTGAAAATTTCTTCAAATGGATCTGTCAAAGTGAGTAGGGTAAATGAAGAGACGCACGGTACACATCTGCAGCTGCGTGAACCATCCCCCTGGAGTTACTGGGGGACACAGGCACTTCTGGGGCATAAGTCACCTCATTCCAAATTAGACCTCTAAAATCAGTCAGACAAATGGTGCGGTCAAATGGACCTTGCTCTCCACAGGGCGAAATGGAGCCCAAGCTCACCAGCTCAGATGTGCACATTACGTGAGGTGAATCCTAAAAATGGTACCTAGGATCCTCGTATTCAAGCAGTTGGAAAGTCTTTCTGAATCCCAGGGCAGCTTCTGTGGCTCAACTGAGCAGACACAGGGCAAAGAAACCTTATCTACTCTAATGAGGAGTTGCAACATATGGAAAAGTGGCTACATGAGGAATGTATTGAAGAAGGTCAAGTGATAGTGTTGCTGGGATTCCAGAAAGATCCAAGTTATGGGAAAGCAGCAAAATTTAAAAAGTCTGGTTACAGAAAGGTTGTTGAAGAGAATAGAGACAAAAACCCCAAAAGGAGGATGCCTTTAATTTATTTTTTTTGCTCCCCAGCCCTCTTTAGTAACCTTATGGATACATCTGAAAATAAAACGGCTTGGCAACTGATTTTCTCCAGAGAAGGTTAGGTGCAACAAACTTCCTTACCTATGAACTCGTTTCTGATTTGTGTTCTTGTTCTTAGCTCTTCTTTCCCCAGTATGATGGCATTGATAGCACTCAGCAGTGTCACCATGTACGGCACGTTATCTGTGTTGGAGAGCTCGTTCATTATGACGCTGAATCGATACTGCTGGTTCTTCACACTCTGTTAATAACACAAGTGATATTTCTGTTCAGACAGTTCAGAAACTACTACTTTGCTGCAGGCTCTCAGATAGAATTAGCATCTTAAACCCCCCCACAGTGCACAAGACAGGAAGATACAGGTAAAGGCAGCACTACTCCATTATGGAGCGGGGTCTGGTCAGCAGAGAAAGTCAGTGAAACTCCTCTTGGATCCCTTTATGCTTTCTGATAACTGATGCACCTGCCTGCACTTGTGGCCAGTGAAACACATGGCTCTGACACTATTTTGCTCAGCTGGCATGCTTTTCCTGCCAAAAAGGACCTTGTAGTTGGAAGTCATCTGTCCAGACAGGTCATAGAGCAGCACTGTGGACTTCTGCTGACCAGACCAAATTTCTTACAGTTTTCACCTCATAAACCCCTGCTTCTCTTACCAAAACGACGCAAATCACCTTCACTCCCAGCCCTTTTCTGTCATAAATGGATCTACCTGCGTGGATCAGAGCAGAGCTGTAGCTCCTGCTGCAGCCCAACACTTGCCTTGTAATGGTCCAGGGCATCCAAAGCCAAAGCGTGGCCATTTGATGAGTAAATGCACAGTGCCGCCAGGAGCTCAAACACTTGCTTTTTGACCATGACATTAGTTGTGTCAAGTGCTGAAGGAAAAACAAAACAAAGAAACAAAATTTGTAATGACATGAATGTTCTGAATCTCAGTGTTTTCTGCTATATGGCTTATGAGCAGTGGAAGAAAAAAGAGTGAAGGAGTGGAGCAAGTACATGGAAGATGGGAAGAAAAATATCTCAGTTTATAGATACTCCATTACAACAGCAATATCTGGTAGCAACTTCTAGCAGGAACAGTAAATGCTAGTTCAGGTACCCTATTGGCATTTTGATGCTGCTTGTAGATGTTCATCTCTTCCATGTACCAGTGATGCACTGCAACAGCAGCCAAAATCTCAGCACTTGCAATCACACATTTTATTTCCCATTTTCACATAACGGTATTTTCTAGAACAGCAGATGAACCATTTTCCTCAATTAATGACTCTTATTTTTAGTGCAGAAACACACAATATGCATATCAAGTAAGCCAATTGTTCTAACCAGTCCCCATGTATTCCCTTTTTTCCACTATTCTTTCTCTGTGAGCCCTGGGAGTTGGGAGGAGTGGATTAGACCATCTTATTTTTTCCTTTATCAGTGCACAAAGAAGCTTGACCGCTGAAAAGCCCAGGGTACCCCCTGTTTTTCACAGCACAAAAATGCCAGCTCTGTATTTCACACTGGTTAAGTAAATACAGTGTGGAGAGGAAGGAAGAGGACTTCAGAAATGAAGAGGGGGGCAAGCTTGCTTTCAGACTAAATGCATTTCAAAGAGCTATTAATAAGAGTTTCTGGGCACAGCTGTGATCTCAGCTCTGTAAAGCAGCCCAGAAGTTTTCCTCCCAGCACCACCATCATCAAGTGCTGTATGATGAGTCTGAGGAGACGCCCTGAAGAGTTTCATACCTAACAACAAGTCAAGTGAGTGGCAGGGGAAAGTGAGGGGTATTACCTACCACATTCTAGAAGGAACAGACTGAGCAGCACAGAGAATGGGCTCTCTTGAGTCTAAACCATGCCACCTTCCCTCTTATTTACAGGCTACGAGTGTCCAAGCCCTTTCAATTCACCTCCTTCTGCCCTTGGGGCTCACAAAGACTAAATAACAAATGTCTGCTGACAACTGAAGGGCCGAGGACTTCTCATGCCTGCGTACAGCCAGGGTTTATCCTCGGCTTCTCAGTAAACCATGAAGAAGTTTGTGTGCAAATAGCATTGGGTGGCAAAGGCAATGTGATTTCAAAGCAGTATTGTTTTAAAGAAGAAAACAATCTCATTAATCAGTTATGACCAACAATTTGCAAAGAGCCTGGTGCAGGGCAGGAGGAAAAGCAACAGGAAAATCTGTCCCCATGCAACATGTGATGGATGAAGCAGGAAGGTGTCTTCTCACCTTGAAAGAGTTTTCTGACGTAGCCCTCGTTGCTCACAATGTATTCAATGCCCTGGTGGGAGTTCATGACGGCTCGCACACAGTTAATGCAGGTGAGCTGGAGCAAGGCATCAGAAATCCTGGCCACTCCTCGCCCAGACAGCCTGTCCAGGGCCTCCAGGAGGAGGTCCAGCCCGCACAGCTCCAGGAACTGGACCATCCAGGCATCATCACTGTTCTCCAGCCGCTTCTTGAGCCCAGAGTAGTTCACTACTGATGGCATTTGGAGGAGACGGATGCAGAGCTCTGGCTCCGCATTTTCCAGGTTGGCCTCTGACTGGTCAGTCTCCTGGGGTCCGAGTTTCTCCTTCAGGGCAGCCCACTTCTTGTGAGCACCTTCCTTTTTGATTGACATTGTGAACAGTTTGTCCTGAAAGAAAAAGAAAAGACAAAATGAAAAGTTTGTCTGGACTGACCAGCAACTCTTCAGCAGCCGTTTTTTCTCCAAGTGATCAGGATGTAAAGCTCAATTGCAGCAGGTCCCCAGCTCTCCATCATACACAGCACCCACTGAAACCAGTCCTCTGCTGAAGAAACTCAGTATATCCCCTCCTTAACGACATATATTACATGCAGGCCCTGAAAATTCTGTAGAGGGACTCTTATTACATCTAAGCCAGCAAATACAGCTTTTAAAATAGCCAATTTACAGCAGTCAATAGTCACTACCTATTTTTATGCAGTTAAAGGACAAGGTTGGAAGTAGCATTATCAGCTTTGAACTCTTTATGCCCATTAAACCACTTTAAAATCTCACTGTGCTGGAGAGGCTTTGCAGTTTCTAAGCATTCATAATGGGATGGAGAAGTAATTTTGAGCACATCCTGCTCATAAAAGCATCCAATTATGCTGTTATTTTTTGCTTTTGTTTCTTTTGACTGATGCAGAGGTTAGTTTTATAGCACCCACTTAATCTTTTTCTGTCTGTTGTAACAGCAAATATGTTTGTAAAACGTGGTGCTTGCGCGTGATAATGTGGGAGCGCGGCAGGTTGCAAGCAAAGGGTCAGCAGCGGGAGGCTATGAAACCAGCAGTGCGTCTGTTTGGAGATGGGGAGCATCTCTTCAAGACCCGTCTCCCTGGAGCACAGGGCCTGTCTCAGCCACGCTGTTAGCAGCAAGGAGGGTGAGGAGCTGATTCTGCACAGAGAAATAGTAAAGCCAAGTCTGATTAACTCTTGGTGACAAATCTTATGTTTTTAGCCAGGTTTATTATTCTACAGACTGATTTAGGCAGGATTATTATTTTTCAGTGACTAAGTTATACAATGCAAGTCCTTTTCAAAGCTGAATGCAATCGCTTTAAAGCTGAATTGCTCCTAGGGAGGACATTTTGTCCCAGAAAAGGGAATAAACATGCTGGACCCAAAGACAGTCACTAATGCTACCTCCCCTCTCTGCCATGCCACTGGGACCTCTGCTTCCCTGGGCTGGTGAGCCTTCACGGGGCTCAAAATAACCTGGGGGCTAGCTGGTGCCCCAAACCCAGCCTTTCGGGGATTGAAGGGCCTATAGGACAGTCTCGCTTTCTTTACCAGCTTTGGCAGAAGGGTTTCTAGCCCGGCAGGGTTTCTAGCCCTGCCGTGTGTAGGGAAAAGGCTTGAAAAATCTAAACTGAGAAATCTCTGAGAGGTTTCATTTCCCAGAAAGCCAAGATAAAGGCCAAACCATTTACAATGGTTGGAAAGAATCTCATTATTTTAAAGTCTGACTTGTGGTGTTTCAGTGTTGAAGAAGATCCTGGCTGCTTCGCCACAGCAGAGCCGCACAGCTGCTGGTTTACCCAAGTGTCTCATTTTCACAGTCACCCCTGGGGCAAATATACAGCCCAGAAGCTTGTTCACTAATTTGTGGTGGGCACGATATTAATAGGTCTAAACCTGCCTTTTGAAAAGATGCAAAGTGCGATGGGATGGGATATTCTAGAGAGCTTCAATAGTTACCCTGGGAAAAGGTGGTTGTGGGACACTGGCGGGGGCACTCAGCTCACAGCATCAAAGGTTAAGTAAGGGGCAGAGGGGTGGTGGAATGAATGGAATATGGCCACAGAAAATCCCTTTAGAGAGCTCTAGAGAAACCCTCTTGCAGAGTTTCCCTTAGCTTCAGTGGGGAAAGAGCTGGCCAAATGCCCAGTTGTTCACTGTTCTGTTATCTGAAAAATGATGGTCACGACTGAAAAACATGAAGCTGCAAATACACCTTCTGAGAACACACTGTACAGCCGAAAAATAATAAAAAGCACCATATAAAAAAACCAAAACCTAACCAACAAACCCTCCTGCCAAAGTGCAGGCTTGAGTTTCTAAGATTTGTCATCACTATCTGCAGTCCAGAGCCCTTACTCACTCTTGGTAAAATTCTTGTTGGAGTTAGTCACACCCAGTCACTCCTCTGTACCCAAGCCCAGGAATCTGAGACGATAAATCCTCCCTCCCCGGAGGGAAAGAAGTGAAAGTGTCCTGCCCCAGCATCCTATGCCCCTCGCTGCGTGAATTTACAGTCATGGGGCTGGAGAGGAGCTCCTAAGGAGCTGCGGTCAAATCCTGCCCCGTGCCGTGCATCGAGCCCAGGGTCCTCTTCCAGCGCATGGAGTCAAGGCCAGACCTTCAGCGCGGGGCAGGGCTGGGGACCACCCGGCCAGGGTGCAGCACAGCTCATCCTGCCCAGCCCCATTCTCTGGTGGCTTCCCCACAGTCCAGGATCCCTCAGCCTCCTGGCTGGGAGGAGGAACTGACTGTCCTGGATCTTTCACTTCTGCACAGGGGATGGGCAGAGATGCAGGGGCTGGCAGCAGTGGCCAAGCCCTGCTCCCTGGGTGGGACTCATCCCTCCTCTTGGCTCTGCTGGCAACCCAGACTCTTTCCTCTCCCCAGAGTGAAAGTGTGCACCAGGCAGGGAACCTGACTGTGGGCTGTGTGTGCACGGAATATCCCGTGGTCCCGATGGATGAGAAAGCCTGCGGGAGTGGCTGTTGCAGGATGACGGTCCTGGTTCACGGCCAGGCTCTGCTCTGCCCTGCCCGGAGCTGTGCCAGCGGCTTGTGCCATTCCGCCAAGGGGCTGCAGCTGCTGACCGCAAGCTCTCTTGCTCTGACTTTTTATACTCGGCAAACCACTTTCTTTATTTGCATATGACTAAACATTTCTTATCAAACCAGATAACAAAGTGGGATGGCTTTTTGCTCAGTCGTACAAACCCTTCATTATGTATCGTATCAGCTACAATAAGTCAGAGAGATTATAAAAACATAATTGACCTTGGATTTAGCTGATTTCTCAAAATTAAGTTCAACCAGTGCAACAGGAGGCAGGAAATACCAACAGAGCATCCTGTTTACCAGTGGATTTGCCCTGAATTATTCTTTCCTCCCCACCTGCTTCGCACAGATGTGAACAGATGAGAAAAACACCCAGGCAGGTACCTCTCCAAAAAGTACTGGCTGGCATTTTTATGCACTAAGCTGAGCAAATTGGATTGATTAAATATTCTTTCCCACAGAGAGTGCACTCCTTTTGTAGGAAAGAAAAAAAGATGGCTAATGTATCTGATTGGAAAAAGGGAATAAAATAAGTAGAAGCTGTACTATATAAATGGAAAGGAAATAAACAGGGAGGAGACCACAGTACAATTCTGCAGATGGTGTGATAAATCTGTTTACAAACACAGATATGAGTGATATATTATGAACGCAACATCTTTCCATATTTTCCACGAGGCACAGTGTTGCAAAACCACTCAGACACATTCTTAAAGGGCTGGTAGTTTTGCCTTTTATCTTTGACCACAGGAGCTTATTTGCAGGTAAATGATCTCAGCAGTGTGGGACAGATAAGAGATTACAATGGAACACACCCATGTGTCTGTCCCACAGAGGCCATTCGGACTGTGATGGCTGAGGAAAGGAAAATCCTGATGAAGAGACAAGGCACTAGATTTAGAAGATGAACACATCTTGCCTACTGTAAGCAGAAGGGAATGGAGAGCTTTGCTTTTTGCTGCCCAGGCCATAGAGGAGGATGTGATGGTGGAAGCAATATCCCCAGACTCTGTCTGACCACGGCAGCAGCACCCATGATCTGCTTGGTGACGTGGGGAACACCCACAGCCCACAACATTCACTGGTAAAAGCAACCCTCTCCTCATCCTGCTTCTCACCCTCAGAGGTTGGTTAGGCCTGATGGGGAATGACAACTAAAGAAGCATCAATACAAAAATACTCTTAATTTGAAGAGATTCTCTTGGTAAACACAAAGGCATCATAAAGGCTCGTCCTCTTGCACCTGGACACAGCAACATTGCGGTTCCTGGTGCTATCTTTTTGGGTCATTGGGTTGGCACAGCTGTGATGTTCCCTGCATCCATCCAACCCAGTTCATAAAATTTCCTCCTCCTTTCTTTCTGAATCAGGTGCTTCCCATATCCAGTTTTCTGTGCCCCTCTGTCCTTCAAGTCAGGTCCTAGGGAGATGACATCTGTGGGAGATAAATCAGGGCACATCAATACTTCTTCCATCCTACGAAGCTGTGAAGAACAGAGCTGCACAGCTTTCAGTCTAAATTATTACATGCCTCCAGGATGACATGGATCACAGCAAGGACCTGGGAGGATACGCAAAAAGAGATTTCTCAGGGCAGCCAGGTATAATTGAGTGAAAGCAAAAGGGAGAAAAATTACAGGTCAAAATCTTTCTGATTTTTTGGGAGCAGACCCACTGCCCATGCTACAGGATGGGGGCGCGTGAGAGGGAACAGCAATTCCTTGGTAGCCTTTGGAGAGGCCTGAGCGCATCCTGACCCCACCTGCTGCCCTTGCAGCCCTCTACTCCCCCTCCCAAGGCTTCTGGGGCACACCACTGGCCCCTATGAAAAGCTCTTTTTTTTCCTGCTCAGCCCCTCCTCCCTTTCGTGCCTGTTCATGGCACTCTGGAGCCCGTTCTGCCTGGCTGACTGCTAATGAGGGGTTTTGCTTCTGAGTAGTTCTAGTTTTCACTCTGCCACTGGGAATGTGCCGAGCCTTTCTATTTTGCAACATGTCAGACTACTCAGTCACTAAAAAGAAACAACGTGCTGGCTTTGTGCTTTCCAAAACCACTTCAAGAAGCGTGATGGGTTTGTTCCTCCTCTCCTCTTGCTTTCATTTGTACTATTGTGTTTTCCCGTGCAGCGTCTGAACAGCTCGCGTACATACAGGCTAATGAAATCATCCTCCCGCACACTGAAAGAAGCTGGGGGGGACCACAAACCTCTATTTTAGAAACCATCCTGCCCCCTTGGTGTGCACCCATTTGCATTATTAGGAACCAGCAGCATTTGTTGTGTCCCAGGGGAGCCGACAGTAAGGGTCCGATGGGAAACTGAGGTGTGCAACCAAAGGTATGGTTTGCCCAACAGACCCTGCCTCGGCACGCAAACCAGCTGCTGCTCCATCCTTTTCTGCCATAGCCAATAGCCTCAGTTGCCTTCAGACCTAGTTGTTCTTGATCCGCAGCTGTGTCAGAGACCAGAATGAGTGATGTATGATTGAAAAGGTCTGATGTATGATTAAAAGGTCTTGGAATGAGTGCCCAATCTTGCTCTGCATTACTGAAGTTCACTAAGTCTCAAGCACACTTACTCTTTTTGGCACAGCCTAGCGTGTGAGGCAAATGGGAGCTCTCACATAGCAGCCTGAGTTGGCTATGTCCTCAGAGGCTCCGCATCATTACGGGGAGTGTTTTGTCCTTAGCAAACAGGGGAGCAGGGACACACAGCCCAGTGTGGCTGGCGGGCAGAAGCTGTGCCATCTCCACGCTGGCTGGGGTGGCACGGGGCTGGCAATGGCTTCTTCTGGCAGCAAACTCTAAGAAAAGGACTTCAGCACGTTGACAGAAAGGACCGTACTATAAATGCACATGTATTATGCCAGTATAGCTTATTCTTTGGCAAAGGAAGGAAAAACGTGTTGTCCTGATACAGTCCCACCCACCACAGGCCAGCACAACTTCTTTCTCCTGGGTAAATATAAGCCATGATACCGAGTGATATCTTGCACAGGTTGTAAATGTGTCCATTCAATATGTATTGGTAGTGGTAGAGTTACACCTGGATTAACTACACTGGTAGAAATAATCACAGGTGCCTTCTTCCTCGCCAGTAAATAAACAAGTAAATAAATCATCAGGCTGCTACAGGTACCACATACAAATCAAGCTCAAGCGAGATGCTCAAGGATGCTTATGTTAGGATTTTCAGTGGCATCTAAAGTCTTATTTATATTTAAAGGTTGCACTAGCTTTGCTTTAAATGGGTTTTAAAACACACTTGGTTACAACAGTAACACAGCCTGAGACTCTTGATAACCAATCCACCTGAACCCGTAAGCCAGGTTTAAATCAGGTTGGTGTGGCTGTCAGACCTTCGCTTTGGAAAGGGCCACTGCCACTGGGATGACCCACCAGAAGCAAGGGGCCAGCCTTCTCTGTGTTTGAGTACCAAGTCAGCCCAACCACTTTAAGAAGCTTTCCATGGTGGATGTGAGCCCGGCGGCTTTCAGAGGCAAGGTGGATTTTGGGTGGAGGGGTGCTGGGTGGCAGCCAGCACCCACCCCATGCAGAAGGTACTGCATGGGGCCTCCTCCCTCGGGCCTCCTCCCTCCTGTCAATAGCAGACCAACCAGAGACAGCGAGGCATCCTGATCCCATACACAAGGGAACCCAGATCCCACAGAAATCCTGACAGAGTGTAAGAAGGGTCTGGAGGCTCCTCTGCTCCCTGCTCCGGCAGAAGCAGCACCTCCATCCAACCCACACCAGCGACTCCAGCATCATTCAGCAGTTTGGGATGTCATTTATAATTACAATTTGGGTGTCACATGAGAAGCAGAAACTGTTACCCAGCAACACAGACAGTGTGGTGGCAACTTTCTAAGACTCTCCCAGTTCCTGCTCAGTGGGAAGCTGTCATACAAACATTATGAGAGCCAAAACCCTTTTATTGCTCTTTTGTTTGCTTTTAAACACCTCCACAGGATGCCACAAGGACAGAGAAAATGGACAGAGGAAAGAATTCCTACCTCGGAGCCGAAGCCAAATTATTCTCTTGTCTCTCTCGCATGGAAGGGTCCTTCTCCACCGGTTGTGCAAGCCATCACTTCCCCAGCCAGCTCATTTTCTCCTTCTCTGCCAAGTAACCTTCAGTCAATAAAGTCTAAATCCCCAAACGAGCGTGTCTATAAATCGCACTCTCTAAGAAAGCTCAACAGGATGTCGGTGGCTAAGAGCATGTAAATACCAGTCTTCGGAAAGGTGCAAGGAAGTGACTTTTCTGCAACCCCCAGGGAAGGCATTTGCATGTCATTTATCACCCCCCCCATTCATCTGCACTGGCCCCTGGGAGGGTGACACCTCCCCATGGGCTGGGAAGGAGGGAGGCTTGTACCGCACCGCACATCCATCCACCAACTCGAGAAAGCAGTTGTGGCACGGGATGACTCAGAGCAGGGAAATGACCAAAGCAAGGAAATGATCTGGCAAAGGAAAGGGACAAAAAAAAGAAAGAAAAAAAAGAGGAAGAAGGATGGCCGGTGTGGGTGGGATGGAGAGCGTGGGGGTGGCAGCCAGTGGGGGCAGCCCCTTGCATCTGCTGCGTGGGGTTTTCTGCCTTTATGGCACCGGGGCTTTAAACACTGCAAGATCTCAGAGGCCTTTGAAATGCTGAGAGGGCCAGGGCAGCTTAAAATAAGGAGGATGTCAGCCCCAAGGCTGCCCGCTCTGGGAAGGGCAGCTAGGAGAGCAAAGGCTGGAGGCTCAGGCAGTCTCCCCCTGGACAGGGGCTCCATGGTGGGAATCCTGGTCTCACCAGGGCATCCCTAAGGTCCTGCTGAGCTTCGGTCCAGCCTGGCTTTCATGGGCTGAGCAGGGTCTGAAGACTTTAAATGCTCTTTTTAAAAGAAAATGTCTCCATGCCTTTCTGGTTGAGATTTCACATGGAAACTTGTTTGTGAGCCACAGCTGTAAAATGCATCCATTCAGCCTCTCGGGAGGTGTTAACTGAAAGCCAGTTATTATTAAATTGTGAATATTTCAACAGGGCCCATTTTAGCAGAGACCTCCAGACTGGCTCAGGGTAGCAGTTAGGTTTCAAATGCTGGGGGGTTTTTTTGTGCTGTGAGGTCTGTACCCTGAATTGAAACCCCCAGATCAAAAGTTGGAGCCCACAGCAAGAGTTTCTCTGCCTTAGTGGGGAAACTCAACCGTTACGTACACAAGCACAACCCCGCCAATGTTAGAAATGCACTGATCTGTCTGCCCTTTGGTCCAAATTCAGCTAGCATTTAAGAGACGAACTTGCCCACGTGCTTTCTAATTAAGGCAGTTTCACCATAACAATGACACGTCCAGGGAAATGACTCCCCATCCTGCCGTAGGCAGCACTCTGAAGGCATGTTTATACAATCCAAGACAAACATTAATTCATGATCGGATTTGCAACAGCAAATGAATTTTATGTTATGTTACGTTATGTTACGTGCACTCCTGCAGCGTAATCCACAAGTCCTCAGCAGATTAGTTGCTAATCTGGTTCTTGGAAGCAGGATGGGGCTCACAGTAGGTTTTAGGGGAAAACCAAAAAAGTTCAGAGAAAAAAAATCCTGCAAAGAAAGGATTGTTGGTGTTGCAAATTCTTGTCCTGGCAGTCACAGAACAAATTTAAAGGGCTATCGGCTCCCATCAGGTTTCATCTGAAGCCTGGACCTGTGAGATATGCCAGAAATGTTTGTGGTTTTAGAAAGGCTGCATCGCCTCCCATCTAAAAAAATTAGCAGAAGCAGAGAAATCAGGCCAAAAAGCAGAAAGGCCAGCTCCAGGGTTGCAGTGTCCCTCTGTGAGCCCCACGGCACACAAACAGGAGCACCAACTGGCAGTAACTGAGAAAAATGAGCGTGTTTGGAACCCGGCTCCTGCTCCCAGCTCGTGCGTCACTTGTGCTGCTTCCAGGTGTTTGCAGCCCTGCGAGCCTGCGCAGGAGCAGCTCGTGGATGGACGATGCTTCTGCACCCCGCCGAGCTCTGTGCCCAAACAAGGTCCATCGACCTGAATGTCTGTAAGCCGTTGGCTTTTCAGAGCACGACCAGAAAGAGTTCACTCATGAGGCTGAGTCTCTCTCTGCCTCTGGCTTCGGGCATTGCCTGGGGAGCGAGGGTTTCCTCAGCACTCCCTGGCCTTCTCTTTCTCTGGAGGAAGCGGCAGCAACCCCGTGCTGATGTGCTTGGAGAAGGGAGTCTGGAGGCTTATTTCCCAGAAGAGCTGAGTGGTGTCTTGGGGAGTAAAGATTTGTCCCCAAACCAGAAGGATGTAGGGTGTTAAGGGCATAAATCCTTCTATGGATCCATCCCCTCATGCCTGAGCATCTGTCCCTGCAACTTGGCTTTCAAGTTACTCAGAGAGAGGGATTTCTCCCAGCAAATTAGCCCTGATTTTCTAGGAGATGACTCCATGGCCCTCTGAACAGTAATTACATCAAAATCAGACAGATTAAATCAAGAACTCCAAGTTTAGTCCCACATCAGGCAAAGAGCTGAGACCCTCTGCAGCTCCAGCATCATACTGCTGCCTCCGGATTGCTGCTCCCCTTCCCACTCGGCATTTCCTCATGAAATGAAGGAACCCAATTAAACAGAAACAAATACACCCCATTTGCCCACAGGAATTAGATTATTCCTAATTACAGCAATCACCGTCTTCTTGCTGCTCTATGTTTATGTGACAAATCAGCTTCTGTGCCAGTGGCTTTTCCTGTAAGTCCTGTCAAGGATTTTGGAAAGGAGACACCCAGCTCATTTCTGGCTGGCAGGGAGAGACACCAGCCACAGGTCTGCTGCGATGGCTCTTTTTAGGTGGTCCTGCCTGGAGCTGATGCACTACCAAATTACCAACCATCAGCACAGCCAGTATTCAAGAGCTACAGGTATCGTATTTGCCTCCACATCTCTGTGACCAGCTTGTTGGGTACTGCAGTTCCTATGGAGCAAGGGAAGACAACTACGTCTTTCCAGGGGAAAAATTAAGGTACCAGGAAGAAATCTGGATAATTCAACAACGCTCCTTCATTCATCTGAGAACTGAACTCTGCGTTAAGCAACCAGACAGACAAGTGTCAAAGGGAGTGCTGAAAGGGCAATGGAAGGGGGTTTGGCCAGGTGAAGACCTACAAATCTAGGGAGATCCCAATCCTCTCCCTGCCCACAAGGAAGGGCCTTTGCAGCATGACCAGACCATGTGCTGCAGGGACAGCAGGAGGTGCTCGAAGAGCTGCTGGGGAGCAGATGGGGTGGGCCAGCAATGACCTTCCCAGGCATGGGGAGAGCACAGTGAACGAAGCCAGTTTGCTCCATCCTTGGGGAGCAGAGACATCTGAGCATCCTCAGGAAGTCGCAGGAGCAAGATTGGAGCTGCAAAGCTGACTGCTGGCTCTTCTGCTTACTGCATTTCTCTGCTCTCCTTGGAGACTGACACCCCTCCAGCCCTCCTGTCACAGAGCAGCTCTCTGCTTTTCTGCTGGATACATTCACTTTAGATAATGCTATAAGGAGGAAAAATAACCCTTCTGATGTAGTCTTTATCTGATGGATGTTTCAGACAATGAAAATAAAGGAGACTGCTACTGCCAGCACACGCACATTTCCTGGAACTTTGTATTTAATGGGGTTGGTCTGCTTTAGGCATCTGAAACATTCGCACTGCAGCTCTTTTGTTAGGAGGTTTCTGCAACAAAAAACATCCTGTTTTGGAGAGGGTGCTTCCTCCCCAAAGAGGAATACTCCCAAATCGGAGACTTCTCCATTAACCATGGGGAACTCGGTGCTTTCTTTGGACAGGCAATGACCAGATTTTCTGTCAAAAACTCCAACTGCACCAGCAGTTCCACCCAGAGCAAAGGGCACAGACCCATGCAGGGGTTTCTAAAGCATGTATGTGCTCCTAAGCACAAGCTGAGCAAAGAGTCTGATATTTATTCAGTTTATTTATCCTGCATACATATATTACACCCACACTAAGGTTGCAAGGGAACCGCTTAGGAATTGCCAGGAGGAAGGCTGCCCAGGAGGCTGAACTCTGCTCCCCTGCACACACACTGGTGCCGCAGAAGGGAGAAGATGCAATTACAGAAAAAAAGACCTTTAGAGCCCTGCTCCAGAGGGAGAGAGGAAGCCAGATCCTGGGCTGCTTTTAGCCGTACTGCTCCAGCACAGGCACAAACCCTCCTCACTTGCACAAGTATGAAGAACTTCAGGCAGGGAATAGCTCTTCCCTAAAAACCAATATGATGCAGGAGGTTCTCAGGGGAAAGGCTTGTAGGCACCACTAAGCCAAAGAGCTGCCTGGATCCATATTAACATTTACGGATGTCCCTGCTGAAAAAAAGCTACTGAGACAACAGAATGGTACATAAGGAAACTGTTTTCCCAGCTGTTCTCCAAACAGGCTGCAAACACAGCTCCCTCCTATGAAGATCAGCTTTACTATTCAACGGCTGATGAATCATGGTGGCTGGTATCTCACCTGGTGAACAGCGCAAGAGCAAACTTCCTGAACGTTTTTGCTCACATGAGGTATGTCCTGACCACAGCCAGGATTCCTAATGGGCCAGGCAAAGTACATATTGCACGTTAAGGAGAACAGACCCAGATACTGCCAGGTACTGTCCTGGGAGCTTGTCTGAATATAAACGTTACTAAGAGTAACCAGAGAACATGCTTAGCTGGTAATTCAAGAAGTTAAGCATTTGAGCCGTTTACAATAAATTCTTGCTGAACAGTAGCTTAGCATGATTTCAAAATTAATCTGC
Organism: Rhynochetos jubatus; assembly: GCA_027574665.1. Lineage (NCBI taxonomy): Eukaryota > Metazoa > Chordata > Aves > Eurypygiformes > Rhynochetidae > Rhynochetos > Rhynochetos jubatus. Next base: position 138,495,039 of record CM050648.1, on the reverse strand, counting down.
TCCAAAGATGCCTTCAGACTATTTTCTCTACAGCTGGGTGAAAAAGTCTGAAATCCCTATTTTATAACCAGTCATGCTAGAACACTGACTGGCTCATCCCTTCATGTTGCCAGCTGTTTCCAGAGGACCTAAAGTTGTCCTCCTAGATATTATCTTTCCGGTTCTAACTCAGTCTTGGAATTAATGTGAAGGGATTTTAATATGACCCAACCAGCTGGAGGTTTATGATGGGAAGTTCTCATGCTGGGACAAAATGACCTTACTGTACATAGGTCTAACTTACATGCAAGACATCTTATACCAACACTTTGGTCTCTTTTAGTTTTTCCTGTGTAACAGTTTAAATCACTTTAGCAGTTGATTTTTTTCTTTGCAAACAAATCAGTTATCAGTTATATCCTCAGGTTTACATAGTCCAAGGAGCTGCAGTGCTTTATGCCAGCTGTGCATGTGGCTGTCATTGATCTTCAAGAGGAAAATCACTATATTTATCTGATAAATAAATATACAGCTAATATTAGGATATCATTTTATAAGTGATTCATCTTTACACATATGTCTTGTTCCAACACTTGCTTACAAGTGTTAGCAGAACAGGGTTTTGGGAATTACAGGCTTGTAAATCAATTTAGCTTTGTGATAGTTCTTTCCCCTACCTTCCTTCAAGATAAACAGAGGCCATATTTAGAGCCTCATAATGGTTTTGGAAGTTCAGTCCATTTCCAGAAATGGAAATAACAAAACCCAGAATTTATCCCCAAGCTTATAAAAGAAGCCTCAGGACTGGGTAAATACAAAATAACTCATGAATATTGGACAGCTTGTTCTGAAATGTGGAACTACAGCCCATCAGTGCATAAACAAGTGAGCAGAGCCAAGCAGGCTGGAAAGCAGCCTTCCGAGGAAGAAATGGAGCAGCTCAGCCAGGCTTTGGATGCAAGCTACTCGGGAAGCCGGGTGCCACATCAGCATGATGTAAACCAGAAGGGAAACAAGTTATAAAACATATCTGGGAATAAAAATATTTGTTCCCCAGTTCACCTTCATGGCGGGCTCAAATTTGCACCTCCTGTCATATACGTCAAGACACGAGTAATTCCTAAATTGCAGAGCCCACTGCTGAAGTGCCAGGTAAATAACGCCAACCCACAGTTTCTTTTTCCATGCAAACTTTTCTGCTCTGGCTCAGAGCACATTTGCTTTACTGCATTGTACACGCAGCTGAAAGTTAAGCCGACCAACTGCAAAGGATTCCTTTTTTTTTTTTTTTAAATAACAGAAGTAATTAATCTGCTTCAGAGAATGAATCAGCCTTTTCTGAGCTAGAAACGCACAAAGGAGGAGATTGTGGCCATTTCTGGGGCGGGAGGGAGGCTTGCTCACACAACCAACGTGGCAGAGGCAGCCACCCAGAGTCCACAGCTGTGGGCAGCAAAGGGGACAAGACCCCGGAGCCGGACCCCAGAATCACCTGGTGCGATCCCGTGCACCTGAGGGTCCCGTGCACCCAAGGGAAGAGATGGGCCAGGGCAAAACTGATGGTACAGGGAGGGCAGTGTGGCTTCACCTCCTCCCGCAGCCGCCTGGGTTGCACACCCAGCCCATGAGGGGCTGCACCCACTCCTCAGAGTAAACTCTGGGACCATCCTTTTATTTAGGTGAAGTAGCTTGATCTGGGCCAGGCGGTGGAAAGAGCTGATTTGCCATGGCTTGATTTCTTGGCAGGCTGTGGGAAGAAAAGCATCGCTCACAAAAAGCTGCTACCTTGTACTACGGGAATTTCTGGGGCCTCTGTCAGAAAATAAAGCTAACGCATAGCTCGCTGCTTTCAGCAAACATCGTGCAATGACTTAACAGAAAAGCAGGATGGGAAAGGAGCAGACAGTTCCCAGATAGGGGAAACCAGAGCAACAGAAGCAGCAGGGAGATAGCTGCCTTATTAAAAATATTGCCATGTAACTGACAGAGCGGAGGGTAACAAAGTAACTCCCTAGCTACACTGACACAAACAGAGCTGCTCACCAAAGCTATAAATAAATAAATAGAAAAGATGCCATCCTCATTCATCGATTCACAGAGTGGAAAGGGCTCTGCTGCTGCCCAGGGACTGCTGCCGCTTCCCTCCCTTCATCCCCTCTGCCTGGGTTGGGGAGAGGTGGTGTCTCCAGCAAGGGACGAGCTTGCCGTGCAGCCCCTGGGACAGGGATGGGACTGGCCTGTCCCCCTGAGTGGCACTGGCCCTGACAGGAGGGCAGGCAGCCCTGATTCCCCGTGGAAAGGCTGGCTGCAGAGCAGACCTGTGGGTCACCAGATTCCTCTGACCTCCAGCAAGGGCAAAATCACCAACATTTTCCACTTTAAACTACAACTAAATTTAGAGGGTTTATGGTTGGAGGGTGCCTCCTTTCCCACACTTTCCTGGAGTGATCTCCAAATTCCTCTGCTGTCCTCACTCATTAAAACATGACTCAGCTCTCCCAGCTGGAAAAGTGGAGATCGACGCAGCCCTGAGGCCATTGGTGATGTCCTGTGTCGGCATTACCCATCAGCTTGGGAGCAGCAGAGGCAACAGAGGGCTTTGCAAGTCAGATCTGGGGAGAAACCTGTGGGCACTCTGTGAGCCACTATGCAACCTATCAACAGGAGTTTCTCTCATGTCCCTCTCAGGAAAGTCCTCCCAGCTCCAAGGACTGACCGAGAACACCTGCACAACGGCCTCTAATGGAGCAGCAATGCAAAGAGCAAATTCCTCCTCTGCCCTTCAATATTCCCCCAAATAAATACCATATACACCTCAGCCGAGACAGAGTAACTTCACGGTAAAAAAAAAAAAAACCAAAAGGGAAGTCCATGCAAAATAGCACCACCTGGTGACACCTACTATAACGATGCCAAGTTCAACATCGCACCAGACAAACTACAAAATTCGGCAGCTCTTCCTTTGCCTTTACTGTTTTCCTGGATACAGTGCTGGAGCATTGTCCCTTCTGAAGCGAGCTGTTGCTTTTAGGGTATTTCAACACTTCGGTGTCAGCTGAGTGCCTCCAATGCCGGGATAAGGATTTCATCCACTGGCTCTCAGTCCTCATGGCTTTCCCCAGTCTCCTTTATCAGCTTGATAGGTTTCTCAGAGGCACCTTGACATACACCATCAAATGCTACAGAGCTTTTTACAAACACTATTGCTTGCTTAAGATTTTCGTTGATCTGGGGCTTCAGCATCCCCAGCACTTTGAAATGTCAGCTCAGGTATCAAATTAATAGAAACAGCTGAATCTGTGAACAATACCTGTTTGTTATGTCAAACAGAAAAACCACCATGCTGTTAGAGCCTCTCCTGATGCTGTCTGCAGATGTGAAAGGCTAGGTTGACTAAATGGTGTTCACCTGCCACGTCGTGCAACCCCTCACTTGTAACTGCAGCCACCCTCATAGATGCTAGGCTATGACTGAAGGGCTCGTGAAGCCCACACACCATCTTTCTATTTGTTTCCACATTCAATTCCATAAAATCAGCTCCTTGCCTACCACTGATGACATCTGGTAGCAACCACAAGGTTTGGCCATGGCTCATTAGACATTTTTTCCTAGGAAACAGGAACCAGATGATACCTGCCCTTCACGAGGACTCTGAGTAGCACTGAGAAGCCGCAGAAACATAGCGAACCCTTTTCTGATGCAATCCCATCTTGTGCTTTACTCCAGTTCGTACAGCACGCCCACAGAACTGGAACAACTGGAATGCTGTGACAACCCCTCACCAGACCTACCAGCACGCTGCCACCTCCGTTAGAAGGAGAAAGCGAAGGCTCACAATTTGATGTAACTTTTTTCCTTCTCCCAATTTGGTCTTAGCATCTCAGCACGAGACCCGAGAGCCCTCCATATAATTAAAATACAGATCGTTTCCCTGCTCTGTTGTGGCACTCGGCGCTTTCAGAGCCTTTTCTGACCACTGTGAGAGGAAGGCAGCCTCTGCAGCACAACACTCGTGAGCACTGTATGATAAACCACTGCACATGCAGTGCTGAGAAAGGCTGGAATAAACTTGAATTTGGTGGATAATACCAAAGGGATTATAATATATTAGGTCAGAAGCCCTCAGTCATTCTCGAGCCTTCCTCCTGCACTGAACTCCAGGGCTACCACGCTGCAGCGCTGTATCTAGCTTCTGCTCGATTTTTCACCTAGTTAGATAAAAGGCAATGTACAGCATTAACGAATGGAACAGGGATAACTCCTTGTGATGTATTTGTTTGCATCTACCGACTGCAGCATTTTGCACCAAGCAGAGCTGGGTTTCTTCGGTGCCACTGTGTGATCCTACGAGTTGACTTTGTTGACTCAGTGGGTGGTATTTCCTCTGAATCATTATTGATAGACCTTATTGCAAATATTAAGAGCAAGGATATTCAACTGGGACTTTAAATCTGAGCTCAGATATGAGCACTGAGTTAGTCTGAAGTTCCCCTAACTGTTTCAGCTCTATGAATATTGTTTGCTGCCTAATCTATGGCATTGTACTGCTACCCACGGCAATCTGCGCCCATCTTCTTCTCATGGCTGGTTTTAATCCCCATGGTGGGATTAAAAATCCCTCATCAACAGAGTAATCGTTGCAGAAATAAACAATAATAATTGAAGACATGGAAGTAAATGGGGGGGGAGGGGGGAGAAAGAAAGACAAAATGCAACTTAGTTTCCTTTGATAAGAACGATTTTCTACACAGTTGCTCTGGGAAACCTATCCGGCATACCTGGCACCCAGGGAAAGGGTAGAATTCAGCTTCCGCAGCCCCTTGCTATGCAGCTGAGTGAAACTGAGACAAAAGATGAAAATTTGTAATAAAGAGGGTACAGACTTAAAAGGATCGGACAGCCAGTCCCATGGAAGGGGTCAGTCTGAGTTTGGCAGGGGTCACTACCGACAGCGAGGGAGAGCCACCCTACTCAACATCTCCCTTTATGACAGTGCGAGTGGGGGGAAAGCTGGGAGAATACCACACCAGCACAGAGAATGGGGCTATGCGATAAAAACAGGATTTAAAAGAGGGCTGGAATAAGATCAGGGCTGACAGCAGAAAATAAAGTTGGACAGACACCTGGGGATGAAAATCCTGGTTTTCCACCTCCATCACAGGAAAGGAGGAGCCTGAGGAGGAGGGTAATTGCAGTACTTGCCAGGTGAGGTATTTATTTCTAGGTGAGGCATCAAAGCATGAGAGGCACCGACCAGACAGACCTCTGAGCCTTGCAGCTCTACTCATCCGCGGGGAAGCTGGAGAGCGAGAAGCCCAGTGCAGGACTGTGGGGATCAGCAGAAGCCGGAGCCTGCTTCATGAAAGCAGCCGGCAAGTTCTAACTTGTTTGGCATTGCACAGCCAAGAGAAAAACATGCAACTCCTGTTTCTATACTGATAAGAGAGAAAAGCATCAGTATGGGAGAACTAAGCAATCACAGTGCAAACACAAAGTAAGAGCAAGCCGTATATTGGGAAAAAAAGTTATATCAGTTCAATAAAGTTCTGAAACTTCCCCTTCCCGGGAGGCCAGGAATAAATGAATTAAAGTGGTGTGCAATAAGGCGTAACATTCAGTGCTTAGATTTGCTGACTTGCCAGGTCCCTTCCTGTCCTACATTTAGATTATCTTTTACACAATGGGTCTTGTACACTGCTTTCATTTTCGAAGCAAAATTCTTGGATAACAGCCTAGAATGGGATTATTAACTTATAACAGGACCAAAAAAAAAATCACATATCCTCATAGGTTCCTGCAATCCCCCCTCCTCTGCCCTGCAGTTTTGGCAACCACTGCTCCTCTGTGTAGTGGAAAAATAAGCTGAAGTGGATGGAAGAGAGATGAGATTAGCGGCCAGACAGCCCAAATTCTGCGTGAGTTCAGTAGGACAATTACAACCTTACTGTAACTCTGCTGACTCCAACTTTCCTTTTTAACTGACTTAGGCCAGAAGTTCCCTCGCAGTCTAGGAGGGAGCAGGACTCATTTCGCAGCTGACAGTGTGTTTACTCAGGGAAATTCCTCAGTCTTAGAAATCCAAGAAAAATGATGTACAGCTCACAATGCTAATCTGCTTCGGGGAGGGAGGACCATGAACACCATTTTGGGGTATTTCTCCCAAGATCAGTGTATCCGAGCACTTCTTCCCCACCCCCAAGCTCTGGAATTCAGCTCCCTCCCGGTGTTGATGTTGCAAGAAGCCACTTCATCATTGCAGAACTATTGAGCAAAAGGGAGGATGAGGTAGAAGTGAGTCAACCCAGGCAGGACTTGGGAGACCTTGCCTGAAAACCACGGGATAACAAGCTTTCAGAACAAAACTGGCCCAGCCCGGGGAGCAGACCCAGCAGCCCTACGCTATATGCTAGCAGATGCAGTCACAGCCAGGCACAGCAGGACCACATCCCACCTGCACATCGCACCACCACAGCCACAATCTGGACCGTGTCACGCCTACAGTTCATACCTTTGCACTGGCAATCCGGACCACATCCCACCTATACGTTGCATAGTCGCACCTGCGATCCAAACCACATCCAGCCCCGTACATGATTATCTGCGCAACTGCAATCCGGAACGACTCCCACCTGTACGTTCCATCATCGCACTTGCAATCTGGACCGCGTCCCACCTAGGCACTGCACTGTTGCGTCTGCCGTCGGGACTGGCTCCCACCTTCCCGATGTGCCGGCAGTGGGGATCAGGTCCCCGCGATGGGATGTACTGTCACACCTGCACCCCAGGTCCCGCCTACGCCTCCCTCCCGCCGCACCCGCGATGCCCCCAGCCGCTCCGCCGGCAGCCCCCTGTCTGCGGGCTGGAGTCCGGCGGGGCTCCTTCCTCCCTTGGTACCAACCCCGTCCCACCGGCTGGGACCGGGGAGAGCCGGGGGGAGGATGCCCAGCCGGGCTGCAACCCCGGGAGGGGAGGGATTCAACCCAACTCCTCCCGACCGAGAGGACCCCGCGATGGCCCCCCGGTGGGGACCCATCCTTACCGCGGCGGCCTCCTGCGGGCGGGGGGCGGCGAGGCGCAGCGCGGCGCCGCAGACAGGGACCCTCCGCCGGCGCCCGCAGCCGCCGGGCTCTGCCCGCCCGCGGGAGCCGCGCCCGGTTCCGGGGCGGAGCGCGGGCGGGGCGGCGGGGCGGGGGGCCCGGACCGGCCCCGCCGGGCAAATTTCTCTCCGCCCGGCGAAGGCTCCCGCCGTGCCGCCCCCGCCCCGACGGCAGCCCCGACCCCCTCCCCCGGGCTCACCCTGGCAGGGTCCGGGCAGAACCTCCCCGCAGGAGGGACCCTCGCCGGAGTCAACGCGCTGCGTCCCCCTCGCCGCAGAGGGGTCCTGCCCCCCACCCCCGCCGCGAGGGGTCCCCCAGATGCCCCTTCTTCCTGTCGCCCGTGAGCATCCTGGAGGGCGGCGCTGCCTCCCTCCCCCGTCAAGAGGCATCTTACAGCCCGGGCTGCTCATCGCCCCGCCGAGGGGTCCCTCTCTGGCCGCGGGGGCTTGAACGCACCGCCCGGGGCTGGGGGGTGAGTGGGGCATCACGAAAGCTGGGGACAGGCTACCCAGGCCATCAGAGACCCAAGGGACCCTGCGCCCTGGGCGCTGCAATTTAAGCACTTCCCGCTGAAAAGAGGGATCTTTCCCTTTAGTAAAACACATCAGCTCTACAGATGAGCAGTGAAACAGTGGGATTAAGCTAAATATGATCAGCCAAGCAGGGAGAGTTGGGTGGAAAAGTTTGGTCCCCTGCATGGGGCAGCCGTCTCCTACAGGTATTAGGGGCCAGTCTGGGTTCTGGTTTCAGGCAAAGCTACTCAGCTTTGCCATCCAAAGAGAAAACCTGGCAGGGAAAATGATGGGTGGGGGAGAGGGGGATAGCTGATGTGAAAATCATATGGTGTTTTGCAAAGGGCTGCTGCAAGCCGATGAGAGCTAAGCTTAGACGACTGAGTGTGATTACAGGAGACTGGAGAGTAGTTACAGGGTAAGAACACAGTGCTGAGCATCTCTCAGACTTCAAATTGGAAAATGAGACCGGAGGTTTTGCAGTTTGCTCATAAAACACTCCTCTGTTTTTAGGGGAAGAGGATAGAAATGGTAGAGGACTGCATTTCCCAGGGATGGCAGTTAAGCAGCGTGGCTCATCTTTTGTTTTTTTACTCAAAATAAATGTTTCTAATTGGTATCATGCAATACTCAGGTGGGTACATAATTTGTTTTATGAATCTACACAGCAGGAAAAGTGGATGTGTCCCCTGGAATCTCTGAGGGTATAAACCTGATTTTGAAAGAGCTATTTGTTGTTCAGGAAATAGTAATTGTCTTTTGCTGCTGCTGTTTTTGCTTTAGACTTTTTCCCTCCTCTGCAAGTTTTTGCTACTTTGGTGTGTGAAGAGGAAGGGGGAACCTAAATCTCTCCTACTGGAGTGAACTGTTGTTATTCTTTGCCTTTGTCTGTTCCCTTTTAATCCTGGGGCAGCCCTGGCACATGAGCAGGGTTGCCCATGTGGGAGGCAGGCAGGACACCTTGCTCCTGGCCATGATGCGACCCGTGGGGCTTCCCCTCATGCTGCCTTGTGCATAAATCCATTTCAGGGATTTTCAGCATGGGGTTTGTGGCCTCTCTCCCACATGGTGACTGTGTGTTCTGGGGCAGTTGGCCAGTGGATCCTTTAATCCACTTAACAGCTGTGTCCATAGGACCATGGGGTAGCAGGGAGGCTGGGGAGTTGTGTTACGTGCAGGAGACCTGCAGCTCACCATGACCTTGTGCTTGGGTCAGATAAAAGACAGCAAGGGAGTTCTTCCCCTTTCTCCCTGTGTCACTGCTTCACTTATCCTTTACCCTAATGCCTGACACTTGTCAGTCATGCTTTCTGACCTGGACATGAGGGAGCAGTACATATGGCCCTAAAAATTTCTTGTGGAAGATAAATTATAACTTCTGGGCTATAAAGGTTCTCACCATCACGTAGGAGTGAAGAGAAAAGCGTAGCAAAGACAAGGAGAGAAAATGAAATTCTGTGTAAATGCCCCTCATTTTCACCCAAATCCCTTTTGGCCAAAGCAGATATGAGCGTGGGGGGGGAACAGTGAACACACAAACACTCCTTTGTTGGGATAAAGCCACATTGTGCATGTATGTCCAGAGCTGGATGCACACGTGATGTGGCTGAGGGGATGCAGGAGCTGATTTGCTTCTTTGGACCTGTGTCTGCAGTGTGCTTTGCAACCCAAAACCTTGCATCCTCAAAAAGCAGGCTGAACTCTCTCTGGGCTCTTCATCTGCCTGCCTGGAGGGTGTGTGATCACTGAAGGTGCTGTTGAATGTCTGTCTGAATTGCCATTTCTGTTTGGTGCTACCACTGCCAATTATATCAGAATGTGTACATGGATGTCTACCACATGGACCAAATTCTTCTTTGGTTACACCACGAGCCACTTCTTCTCTTCAAATCCACAGCTGTCCACGTTTTTGCTTTGGTTCAGGCCAAAGAGCTCATGGCAAGTCTATTTTTGTTCAACAACACCCTCATACGGGTTTTCGGTTCCTTGGTACAGCAAAAAGGATGGGAAGCCATCATCATTGCAGCTGGAAGATGGGGCTTTGAGGCTCAGGGGGAATTGTTGCCCTGGCTGGATTGAGCTCTTAAAAAGCAGCTTTCTCAGTGGAGCAAGATGCTTCCAAATCACTCTTAGCTTGTATTCCTCTGTGTTCTCACTACTACACTAAGAATAGAATAGAATAGAATAGAATAGAATAGAATAGAATAGAATAGAATAGAATAGAATAGAATAGAATAGAATAGAATAGAATAGAATAGAATATTTCAGTTGGAAGAGACCTAAAATGATCATCTAATCCAAATGCCAAATATTTTGGATCAAAGTTTTTTTCTTCTGACCTCTTTTTTCTCACTGTCCTGTGATCCAAGTCTGGTTCCTGGTATTTTACCTGTGGTTGTCTCCTGCCCCTCAGGAGGACTGCAACATTTATTTGGGTCTTATGACATACAGGCAGGGCTGCAGCAGAGCTCAGGAATGTCTGACACATGAATGTTTGCGCAGACATTCCTCTTCCTACCAATTAGCTGGGTTTTAGATAGAGATCTGTCATGCCGAGAATGTCATTACTGCACAGCTGCAGGAATTGTTGTCCCAAGGTCTGATGAGGAGACCTGGTTTTGTGTTTGTCCCTGCTTGGATTAAAGCGGGACTTGTTTCCAGCAGTGGTGGAGGTTAAGAGCATGTACTGCACAGAAGGATTCCTGATCTTTTGTTTCTTTGCTTCAGCCCTTTACAAATGCTTACAGTGAAGGTCGGAACACAGAAGAAAAGTGCTTTTTTGGTTTTAAGTCACAAAGCGGTGGCAGCAGTTGAATTTTCCTGAGGGAGGAGCCCCAGGAGAGCTAAAACCTCAAAGATGAAGATGTTATCTGTAATATCAAGCACACAATAATCTTTGTGTTTTAGTGTTCCCTGAACCACAGGAGATTAAGTAAGAACACTGGGGAGCAATCTAGTCTTTGTAAGTCAGTAATGGTGCATACATACTCGAGGATTTAGACACACACTTTCAGTTGTTGTAATGCGAGGAAGATTTTTAAAAATCATTTATGAAGCCTAAGACACAGTATGGGTGAAATGCCTCAGATTGTGTAATTTAGATAAAGACTCACTGTTGCCCTATTACATAATGTAGCTAAGCACAGTCAATTTTTCTAAGATGTTTTCAGTCACTCTGCCTCATATTTTGTTTTGCTACAGATGACACTTGGAAAGCGAGAGAGTCCTTTGTTTCAGAAGGGCTCATCTGCTCCTTTTGCCTGGTCCCCACTTGAGAGCAGTTTTTTTCTTCATATGCCATCGTGTTTATTGCCCCAGCAACAGCGATTGCATCTCAAACATGATTTCAAAGAGGTTGAAAGCTTTCAGAACAAACATCCACTGCAGTTAAAGAAGAGGCTAAAGTCTCCATCCTCTCACCCCCAGATTTCTACATAATACACACAATCGCAATTTAGGGTTGATGGCTGTGTTTCCCATGTAATGGGTTTTTAAAGCACTGTAGTTCTGGCGCTGATGTATTCAGGCACACTCAAAGCATGGACTAACAGGACATAATTCTGTACTGATTCAATGCTCTGGCCTTCCTGTAAATCTCTTTTTCCTCGGTGTGCCTTGTACTCTTCCAGGTACACAGCTAAGGCACGCTTGCTGTCACTTGTCACAGATAAGGGAACCAGTTACAAACTCAGGGGAGAATATTCATCCAGGTATCCCATTCGCTGGTGGCTGACACATCTGTCAGCCAAACTGGGGGTACAGCTGATATGTGGCTTCCTGCCCCTATCTCATATCCAGATGGCATAAAGATTTCTCAGTCTGCCAGAGCTTGAAAATGTTTCCAGCTCGGACAGGAAAACCTGCTTTTATGTCCAGCTTGCTTGAGTTCAGGTCCCCACTGCTAATAACTCAGTCAGGAGCATCCTTTGAAATGCTGTGTGTAATTCTCGATATTTCCCAGAATGGGGAATTTAAAGTGGAACAGATGCCGAGAAGGGGAATGCTAGTGGTGGTTTACAGCGTGAGATTAAAAGACTTTGGCTGATATAGCGTAACAAAATGAGGGTTGAGAAGGGATGTGATCATCTCTGAGTGTTTCAGGAAAGGTGTCAGTGCCACACAGAAGCAAAATACCTCCAGCTACTCAAGTGTGTGAACTATATTGGCACAAGAACAAATGGGTGTTAATGAGAAAGGAACACATTTACCCGGGTGATGGGAACAGGTTTTTTAATGGTCAGAAAAGTGGTATCTCTGTCAGGAGATGAAAGGCCAAAAATCCTAGTCTGAGTTAAAAGGGAGCTTCATTGCTTTATGAAAAGCATTTGAGGAGGGTTTTTTCTACAATAGCAGAAGTCAGTTTCAGTGACCAGAAAGGTATTTGGTCCTAAATTCTCCTTTCCTCTTACTTAAAAATCTTTCTGTAGCCTGAAGGAATGAAGAAAGTCTGTGATATCCAGTTTTGCCTTCCCATTTTGGGTAATGATCAAGGATAGCCGCTCTCCCAACATGGGATGGGGTGTTTTTAGATAGGTCACTCCTTTGGTTCCCTCCTTGTTCCTCAGATACATCAGGATCAGCCTGCATCGTATGTTTTGGTTGTGGTTCACTCATGGCTTCCTTTCGTACTCCGCAACCTGTATGCCTGGTGGGTTTCAGACACTTTGAGACAGAAGGTAAAGGATTATGGACTGTGTAGGTTTAACTGTCTTTTGTAATGGAAACTCTCTCCATCAGCCTTTGGATAACCGACCCAAAGCCACAGGAAGCAAGGCCAAGCAGCTTAAGACATGTGTTACAGGGACTAGTTATAGCCAAGTTAGTATCACAACTCCCACCTCTCGGCCCTCTTGCAGGTGCAGACACATCAAGAACAAAGTTACATTTGCAGGAAAGGATTTTTACAAATTCTTGGGCCCTACAAGTTGTTGGGCTCTGTGGTTGGATCCAGCAAAACACAATACAGTTATTTAGTGTCTTCTTCAGCAAAAGAATTAGAAACTCAGAAAAAAACTAGTAGAAGAAAAGTGCAAGGCATGATTCCTCACAACACATGATATAAGTTGTGAAACTCCCTGTTGCAGGATGATTTGGACATTAAATTAAAGACCATTTAATGGAAGAAAAGTGGACTGAGGGCTTTAAGAGTCTCAGCTGCAAAATGCCAGAGGCTGAAGAGGTGTTATGTGTGGGTGTCATTATATGCTGTACATAGACAGGAGAGCAGATGCAAGGCATCTGGTTCAGCCACTTTCAGAGACTAAATGTGGGGCTAGTTGGATGGAGACTTTGGTGCCCCCCAGTAGAGCTGGTCTTATGGTTTTGGGCTTTCTTCCAGCCTGCTCCTTATAGGTGGAGGTAGCCCTTCACCATCTGCAGAGCCGGGTTCACTAGCCTTTCTTTGAAACAATGTCTGCAAAAGTCTTAGCCAAGTGACTTAGCAAAAGACTGATTGAAAAGATAATGATGTCTGCAAAAGGCTGTCTCACTCTTCCCCAGAAGGTCTTTGTTCTGGTTTTGAGCAAGGCATGAGATTTTTTTGTTTCCAGGGACAGCTTTGTGCTAAGCTAGCACTGACTTACCCAGGTTGCCGGAGCTGGTGGAAGGAGGGAAGTGCCATGGCAGGACAAGGCATGGTTCCTTCTCCTTTAGAATCACTGTTTCCACAGTCCTAGCTTGCCGAGAAGCAGCATGTTCTGCATGTTAAGTATCAACATGGCACCAAATTTCATGTGCAGTTTTGATAAATAAAATCTGTGTTCTAAGTGAAGGCACCCAGACAGAGCCCCTTTGTGAGCGCGAGACTTAGACCTAGTGTGTGTCTTTGGGAGAAATGCAGAATTCATTTTGGGGAGGGAAACTGGTGCAAACAGCAGGCCATTTTCCTTTACAAAGGCTCTCTTTCAAGGCTGGTGCATGCAGCAGAACAAAGGCTGACCCCATAATCTGTACTCAACAATAGCTTGGAATATTTGATAATTTGGCTATTGTACATGCATACACCATGCTTGGCTGTAAATAAATAGGGCCATGGTTGGATCCACAGTGAGGATGTAGTCATCCTCTTTCCCATTGCCATTCTGGTTTCAAGGAAATCCTTATTTTGTGTCTCTGTCTTTTCCTGGCCAATCTAAGTCCATCTTGCCACTGAGGCCAAAGGGTCTCGGTTTTAAGCCCAATAACAAGACACAAAAGATTTTGCCACCATTTTAAAGAAAAATTATTTATTGATGCCAAACTAGTTCATCACTTCTCTCTCCTATCCCTGTAACATCTGTTTCTCTTGAGGACCTTTCCTTGGCTGTACTCTTGGCCAACAGAACTTGGGCCTTACAGGTAACTTGAGGCCTATGCTATGGTATATATATAGACTAGGTCTCTGCACTTCCGTTCCTCGTGTAAAAGGAGGAAGGTACAGCTTCTAATGCCTATCCTTAGATGCCTGAGATACTCCAGCAATAGAACAGAGGCTCTTGTTCAACCACATAATAGCAGTGGTAGTATGAAAATTAGTGATAGTTTTTATAAGTTGTTCGCAAAGTGCTGTGGGGATGTAACCTATTTGCTTGGTTCATTTTGTGGTTACACTCATAATGCAAGGAAAATTTGGGTTGCTGTACTGCAAACATAGCAAACAACTGGCTTAAGACTACTATGTTTACACTGTAAACATTTGAGCCTTTGTTAATGTAATGGGCTGTAACTGCAGAACTAAACAACCTTTTGAAATCATCAGTTGCTTTACTGGGTGAAGCAATTTTAACTTGGATATTTTGATCATGTTCAGGTAGTTGATAGGCATTAGGAAAATGTTTTTGTAGTGACAGTTGTCAGAGTTTGGCAGGAATGACTTGTCTCCTATGGCATAACAACACATAAACATTTTCTAATAACATCAAAATCTTTGTGTATGTTTCAGTATTCAGGCCAAGGACACAGACTTCTTTTCCAGCAGAAGAACTGATGTAAGACATGTATGACTCAGGACATAGTATTGCCTAAATATATATACACTTCACTACCATCAGTATTTACACTGAGGCTTTGTGACATTCCTATAAATTGACCTTTTAAAATATTTTTTTAATTTAGAATTTACTATTTGTATTCCTCAAATATTGTCAGGACATATCATGATGAAGGGTCAGATTTTCTGGAGAACCCAACAGCCAGGTCCCTTAGGATGAGGGTCTAGGAAAGTACAGGAAAACTATATGGGAAACTTTATGCTATTTTTGGAAAATTGGTAGAAAAGAATAATAGAGGATCAAATTAGTGACTAAAGGGGTAAATATAAAAGGGACAATCAATCAACCTATAAAAAGAAGCCACTTCCATGGATTAAACAAAAGGTTCTCACAACTGAGAAGGAATGGACTGATTGGCTGCTATAGTAATTTATCTTGGGTTGTTTTTCTCTGTATTCATTAGTTATCTGGAAGAGGTGTGAATAAGGAAGTGACAGCAGTTCCTAATGATACAGAGTTTACTGAGAATAATAAAAATCAAACTGTCAGTAAAGATTAACAGAAGGATCTCAGAAAGGTTATTGGCTGAATGGTAGAACAGCAGATGCAATTCATGTACATAAGGAAAACAAAACAATCCTAACCATGCACAGCGGTGAGATCTAAAATTAGGTATTGCCACTCAGAAAGAAGAGCTTAGACTCATCATGTACATCCCTCTGAAAATGTCAGCTCGATGCTCTGCAGAGAGAAAATGGCAAATCAAATGTTAGGCATTGTTGAAACAGGAAAAGAGCACAAAAGAGAAAACATAACAAGCTACTCTAGAAATGTTTGTCACTCACGGCTGGGATGCTGCACACCCAGAGCAGTCTACACAGTCCCTAGCTCGCTTGCTGAAAAAACCCCATAAGCTGAAGTAGAAAGGATGTGGAGAAAGGCAACAGGAATGGTAAAAAGAATAGGACCGCTATTTACTGACTAGGAAGAGGGATGACTGAAAGGGTCTGTGGCTGAAGCTGCTATATTGTAAGTGCGATGTAAAAGGTGAATAGAGAATAAAATTATTCACTTTTTTCCCCAAAATGAGAACCGGGGGTCATAAAATGAACTCATTTTTTACAGTAAGGCGTTTTTAAAACAAACAAAAGAAAAGTTCTTCTTTACACCATCTGGCATTAAGCTGTAGAGCTTACCATTCTGGTGTAGATGCTAAAGAACAATGGGCTTCAAAAAGTGCTTAGAGAAATTCAAGGGAGAAAAGTCCACTGAGGCTATTAATCATAAAGGTGCAATACAAACTGTGGATCAGAAAGCCCATAGACTACACCTGGATTAGAAAGGTATTGGGATTAGCATGCCATGTCCTTATTGCCCAAGTGTTCACTGCTATCAGAGGCGCATATGGTTCTACTCCGACATGGGGCATGCGTGGTCCCACAGTAAGTGTCCTCGCCTTTTCCTTCTGAGATGTGAAGAGCTCAGTAAACTGAGTGCCAAGCTTCTTTTAAAAACTGACCTTCAGATTGGTGCTAGACCTTGAGACTCTGACTGTTCTAAGGTTACAGAGGAAGATGGTAACAGAGTGTTCCAGGGCACTCAGATTTCCCATGGTCCCATGGGATTATGTACTGCGGGACGAGGCAAAGCTGTCCGCCTCCCCATGTGCAGTTCTGCTTCTGTTCTTTGCAATTAAGGTACCATTTAATCATTTGCTAACATTTTCAAAACATTTATCCCCTGCTGCTGACAGGTTTTGAGCTAATTGTGATACAGATAAGCTGCCTTTTCAGAAACATCTGAAGACGCCAGTCACAAAGCTGATGTGACAGGGAGTTTCCATAGCTTGCTCTCGCCTCACAAAGGTTTTCTTCTTATGACTCAGCCGCTCATGTGACTTGGTTACTTATCAGAAAACTGCTTGAAAGAAAGACTAATTTTGAGTTGAATTTGATTAAGAGCTGAACAGTGGAGCTGGGGCAGAGGCTTAGAGCTGGGGTTAGCGGTAGGATAGGGTAAGGAGGACCAGCAGCTTTCCACATCTCACTGGTGCGAGCTTCTGCTTTCATAATAAACCCTTCCCTCTTTCCAGCCACAGAACAGCTGCACTGAGCCTCAGGGCTTTGTGTTAACCTCAGAAACTGGCGTATTTAGCCCAGGAACCTGCTCCAGGGACCTGCCATGCTGTGTATGGACTGATGTGTCCCCTCCTGCAGCTAGATGGGCTGCAGGGGGAATATGCCACATCTCCACCTGTCTTTATGGGAGCAGGCAGCTGAAGCGGCAAGAGAAAGGCTCTTATTCAACATTGCCATGGGCCAGCAGTAAATGCTTCTTTCGGTTACAGGAAGAAATCAGAAAGGGAGTGGTGATTCACAGTGAACCTGAGTCATAAGGCTTGCAAGGGTTACACCAGGGTAGGGCAGGATATACCCTACCCTTGGCTGATGGGAAGCCTTCAAGGCACTCTAGTTCTCGTTTCCCTGCTACTGGGAGTCTGTGTTGCCTTGTGCTTGTTTCATTTGTACTATATTGCCTCACCCTTCACCGGACTGTTTTGATAAAGAGTGAAAATCATGTTCGTGGCCTTGGTGTTGTGCAGTGAATTGCTTCAGGATGGACAAATTGGTCCTTTCCCTGCAAGGCCAGGATCAGAATGAAGGATGGGTCATTGAAGGGGCTTTTGTCAGCAGCTGCAAAGCCAAAGCAGCGCTGGAGCTTGTGTGCCCAGAGAAGACCTTTGGGTCTGGCCTTCCTGATCTCTTCTTGGTAAAATTTTAAGTGCTCCCTGTCTCCTGAGTGTCTAGCAGACAGGGACCAGAAGGGACATGAGCTTTGTTTTCCAAACCCATGAATGGAGATGTAAATGAATAGGGAAGGGACAGCTTAGATCTCGCATCAACAGCTCTGCCAGCAAAGGGGCTGTTTCTCCACTGAGCTCACCCTACTAGAGGTAGTTATGCATGTCTAAGACACTACCAAGTCAGAAGAACCCAATTGTCCTGAGTCACAAGCTGGGCACGGGATTTACTCATTTGACTGCTTCTTTCTATTTCCTCCCTCCAGAGTCAGCATGTTCATGGGCAGTATTGTACTGTGGTAGCTCCTCTGCACTGGGATCCCATGTGTCTGGTGCAGCTGCTCTGCTTGGCCTGTGAATTCCTCACCAAATGTGTAGGCATCCCAGATGGGAGGATGGAGGCAGCGTCCCTTACAAACACCTTGCGCTTATTTTCACTCCAGAAAGTCCAGGTAAGTAAACATCAGCCTTGAAGTGGTTTCTTAAAGAAACAGCATGTAGTTTGCCATGAAAATGAAGAGCCTTTTCTCATTTCAAGAAGCAGTATGATAAATATTTTCATTTCAATATGTTTTTTGTTGGGAATCACTTTCATTTAGCTTCTTATCACAGTGACTTGTGGGCTAAGAATAACTAGAGTCTAGCAGCTCCTAGCTGGTGAGACAAGTATTTTGAGAACTGAGTTAAAACTTGCATTACTCATAAGTAAAGAAGCAAAAGCTGCTCCTGCACTGAACTCGGCTTCCTGTGGGCCTGCGAGAAAGAAGAGAAAGATCAATTTTCTTTTACCTCATCAAAATGAAGACCATTAGGAACATGCAACTATTCCAGTCTCTTTGCGCTGAAGGAGCTTGATAACAAGCAGGACGGCGATAGCTGCCTTCAGCCCTCTGGCTGGAAATAGCTGATATATCCCAGATAGCCACTGCTGGAGATACCCACACAAAGCTTATTAGTGAGGAGCTGGCTTTTGTCCAGAAGGTTTGCAAAGATGCTCCGTGCACAAACCTCTCTGTGTTTGAGTGCAGAGAAGCCCTTTGCAGCTGGCAGGTTTGCAGTTCACTGGAGGCATGGCCTGATTACCTGCTTGAGCAAGGCAGATGGAGCCTTCCCCCAGCAAGGAGGCTGTCTTGGACCCTTGGGGAGCCACTGATGCAGCAGTGTGCAAATGTGCCTGTCTACACTGGCCAGCTTTTATCATCTACCAGTGGTCAAGTGAATCATGAAGGCTCAGTGGGGCACTGTCCACAGAGCACCAGCCAGACGAAGCACGTGATCTGGTGGCTTGGCTCTGGGGTGAGCTGCTTCCTCAGGATAGCTGGATTAAAGTTGGTGCAGGTCACTGGGTTGATGTCTCACCTCTGTTTTACAAGGTTGATCTCCAAATTGGTACCCTTGATTAGTCTCGGAGGTTTATTTGGAGGATCTTCTGATGGTCAGAGGAGTGGGAAGGGAGATAAGGCAAATGTTTCTTAATTAGAGGAGCTCAGTAGGGCTCTGTGTGCTCTGGCTGCTTCGAGTGCCCAGCGCAGTAACAACAGGCTTTCACCCGGGCAGGGCTATGCCTGCCCTGGAGCTCCACAGCTCAGACACGTGCAAAGCCTGAGCACTGGAGGTGGAGACTGTGCTTTCTGAAGGGGAAAGGGAAGCCTCGCCTTTCCCCTGGGAGCAGATGAGGACAAAGTGGCAAGGTCTGGGTCGCCTGTAATGTGGGAGGTGAGCAGAAATGCCGAAGGAGTCAGGGACTTGGAATGGGAGGGGGCAGAAAAAGCCCACGGGACTGCCCAGGAGGAGCGGGAGACCGCGTGGGAGGCTTCGCTGGACACCAGGGGCAGGGGAATGGCAGAGGGCTCCAGTTTTCAGCATGGAGGTGGGATTGTGAACCTCCATTTTTTTGCCTTCTTCATGTCAAAAAAAGTTTCTTTTTAATTTTCTTTTTTTGCTGAAACCCACATTTTAGTGTGAACAGGACATAGAAAAGAGATTAATTTGTGTGAAATGAAAAAAAGGAAGCAGAAGTCATATATGCTGTGTCTGAAACATGGTATGAGGTGAATGGCCAGTTGCTGTTTGGAGTTACAGCTGGGTAAAGTCAGTGTCATTGCACTGAGGTTGATGAGGTTTATTAGATTTCTCTGCCACGAATGAGATTACACCCTCGAGAAGCCAAAAAGGAAGCTGTGAATCTTGGCCACTTTTAGAATCACAGGCCAGTATAGGGGAGCTCTGATTAAAAACAGAATCGCAGGGCATCTGGGAGCAGGGACTCATGCAGAGCAACACTCAGCTACACAACGCTCTGGTGACTCAGAGATAGGGGCATGACAGGATCCTCTTGAAATGGGAGCACTGCCAGCAGCTGTGGTGCTCTCTGAGAGAGTGCAGGAAGATGCTGATAGCGATCAAAAGCAGAGAAGTCTCAGATGGTTTTCACCTTGCATGGAGGAAGTGCTATCATACTCCCTCCTGTAGTAGGTGTTAGTGTGGTGCAGCCACTGTGGAAATGATGGAACAACCACGAGACAGCGAGGAAAGCCAACATCTGGCCATACTTCTGTACCTGGATGGTGGTGTGACTGGTTTCAGAGCCCATTACGTGCCTGAAGGCCTTTGGAGACATGTGTCATAGTCCCCAGGCCCTTCCATTAAACAGAGACATCCTATTTACCTGTGTTAAGTGCTTTGATATCTGCTGGGCTGTTAAGCTCTGGGTTATGATGCCTGCCAACTTCTCTGTGAGATGTGAAAGGGGCTTGTTGACAAAATGTGTGATCACTCCACTCAAGCCATCACTGGCTCTGGGAGGGTCTGGACAGCCATACTGGTCAAACCAGGCACTGGTGTAAAGATCACAGAGGGTGATGCACTTTTCTCGACAAATGACTGACTTCTATTTCCAGGAAGGGTTACTGGTAGTTAAGAAATAAACAGTTATGAGTTGTGGTATCAGGAGGCCTGAGAGGATGTCTGCACAATTTTTTTCTCTTTTTTATTTTGGCTCACATTTAGTAAATACTAGCTAGGGAGAGCTTAATGCCTCCAGCCTTTGCACTGTGCAGGTCAGGTATGGGGTTGGTGGAATCAGCAGAGTCTCCGCTAAATTCCCCTCTGAGGATCAATCTGAAAGCAGCAATAACTCCAGCTGTGCTGGGTAGCTGCAGGCCAGGTAGGAATTTCTTGCTATGGATGGAAAATTGAGCTTGGGAAGAGCTGGGCCATTGTTTCTAGCCAAGATGCAAGCACATGTGCTTGTTGTGCCTGTAACCGGATGTGAACTCCCTTCTTGAATTCATGCTGATTTAGAGGAAAAAAGCCCCTCTTGTAGCTATCCTTGATCAACAAGATGAAAACGTGCCTTGCCAGCTGATTTAGTTCTTGCATGGGGTGGGAGGCAAGCAGGGAACTGTGTCCTCTCTGCTTCCAGGTCTTGATGCTGCTCCGCGAAGCCCCATGAGAACTGCAGGAATCTGGGGACCCCAGGAAACCGCGGGGCAGCCCCAGGGGCTGCGGAACGGAGCCCAGCGCCGTGCCTGCAGGAGAGGCAGGCAGGAGGAAAATCAATGGCACTAAAATAGGGAGAGGATGGCTTGTGCCAGGCTTGTTGGGAGAGCAGCGTGATGCCAGGCTCTCTCCTTCTCATTGTGGTGCAGGAGCCAGTAATGGTGAAGCAGTGAGACCTGGTCTGGAGCAAGCGTGTCCAGTGATGACAAAGGCAACACAACTTTACTTTGAAGCATGTTATTCTTACACAGGCTTGGGTGCTTTGCTGGCAGGGACTGTGGCTGAGTGGTTCACACCAAGCTATGCCTGTCTTGGGAGCACTCACGGTTCAGGACTATACCTTTCCTGAGGCCAGATCCAGCGCATATGGGGCTGAGCTGGAGATGAGATCCCCACAGCATGTGCTTAGGCTGGCGTGGCACCCTCAAGGCTCACGTTCAGCACAGGTAAACCTGATTCTAGTCTCAGAAACCTCCAGGCAGAGACGTGCAGGTTCTCATTCCCAACTCACACCCATCTGCACTGTAGTGACCACAGACCCAGAACTTTCTCTCTAATTCCCATTTTTGCAGCTGTGGTTTGGTTTCTCATAGAGGGCTGACCTTGCTTGGGGCTATGGCTGACAAGCTCCAGCTGCCAGTTAGGAAGGGCACCTGCAACCAGGAGGAGGCTGTGCTTACATAACTGGTGAGAAGGGGTTTGAGCCCTGTCTCTTGCACTTGGGTGAAAGCTCTTCCTCCCCTGAGGATGGGGATGAAGGACAGGGTATCTTAAGCCTGAACAGGAATGGCTTAACACTTGCCTGTGGTGTTGGCAGTGTGACAGCCCCTTCTCCTTGGCCTGGGTAGAACCGTACGTTGGCTTTCTCATCAAAATTACATTGCGTCTGGCAATTAATCTGCATGGGGAGGGAGAGGCTCTGACATTCAACTGGGTAAGAGGAAAGCCTGAGCCTTCAGGGCCCTCCATGCTGCTCTGTGCCAGCACTGTCACTCCAGAGCAATACAGGGCAAACCAGCCACAGCCCTATTTTATTTCGCTGTTTTCTGAGAAAGAACTGAGCAAGGTCCCTAACCCTAGGGCAACAGCCAAAAAAGCACTCCTTTTCTCTGCCTCTGGCCTGCTGCAGTGGCTTTCTGCAGGGCAGGCTGGGTTTCAGTTTGACTCCCTTCTGTCTGTAGTGATGTGGCTGTGCAGGGTGAGGACACTGGGGCAGTGACCAGTGGGATGGGAGCCCCGACCCCACTCACCAGCAAGCTGCCCAAATGCCTGCACTGAGGGAGAGGAGGATGACCCTTGCAGCAGTGTCATTAGGATGAACACTGGTCATGGAATCACCATCTAAATCCCCCCAGTTGCTGCTGAGGGCACGTACAGGGCTCCATGAGTAAGTCAGGGCCAGAACATTGTGTATTGCACGGAGAGACTTGGCACTTAGTGCGTGTTCAGAATTGTATCTTCAGTTGATTTTCAGTCACCAAGAAACAGCCCCACTTCCAAAATATTCAACCAAATCCTGCAAACTATCTAAGTCCCCTTGTAGCACCCATGTCAGTAAAACATGTTGGCCTCATCTTAACTTCAGCCTCATGGCTAATTGACATATCTGTGAGTTGGAATGTTTTGCTGAAGGTAAGCCCCAACCGATTAAGCCGCCTTCTAAAATATGGCACTTTGGCACCAACTGTGACCTCTGGTAAACATCTTTTCCAGGGACTTTGTTAAGTGGAGTTGTCAGATGAGGGCGTGCCTATATTGTGTTTCAACTTGTCCGTCCCTTCTCTGTGTCAATAGCTGGGTGCCTACATCATTTTCTGTACTTCCGATGTCCCCGTTGATGTAGTGCAGTGCTTGCTCTGGGTACCACACTGGACTACATCTTCCTCTCTCTCATTTGCAAAGGAGTTATTTATTGCCCCCAGACTGCAAGATGGTGAAGTGGCTCAGGGCAGCTATGTAAAATGGCTTACAGATCATTGATTGTCACAGATGAGAAGACAGCAATTACACTATTTACACCACAGTTGTTTTGCTTTACAGCCTAATTCACATTCATTCCCCTCTAACAAACTGCAAAGAAAAAGAACCCGTTCATTGGTGTTACTCATCTGTATAATTAAACAGTAAGTGCCTGATCTGTCAGAGATAGAGGCTCATTCAGGTTTTGCCTGCAATGTGCTTCCTCAGTGGAAGGGTGGAGCCCCTTGTTATTGGTACAGCCCCATTAAAATCAGCTCTACTAAAGAAATGAATGGATGTCTAGGTAGTTACCCAGGCTTCTTTTACAATGGCAAAAGTGCTGATTTCAGGCAACAAGGTGCTTGCTTAGGTTTTTGGGCTGTATTAGCACCCCAGAGCTTCCCAGGCTGAGCATTCAGGCCACTCCAGAGGAGGAGAAAAAAAAAAAAAAAAAAAAAAAAGAACCAAGTGTGCCCCCCATCTCCAAAACCTCTCCCTTTCCCAGGGTACTAGGGAGCGTGTGGGAATCCCCTCTTCCCTTCCTGAATCCTAACTTGACAGTTTCAAAATGGGGATATCTTGTAACAGCTCTTTATCACCTCTATCCTTTGCACTTGGATTGTACATGGGTAGTGAATGACACTGATCACACCAGATAGCACTGCTATTTGATTTTCTGGTTTATAATTGACTTGCATTTCCTAGTTGCCAGGTGCTCTTCACAGGGAAATGACACAGCAAAGCCATGTGGGCACAGCTCTGGCTCACATCACCCTGTCTGTGAAACAACCCTGCGGGAGACTGCGTCCTCCTGCTTTGACCACATCTTTGTGGCTTCATTTGAATCCCAACGAGATGGAGCTATGAGGCTCTACCCTTACTAGCCTGGCTTGCAGGAACTGATTATTAGCGTTGGGCAAGCTTTGCCTGCCTGCGTTGCATTCCTTTAGGTGGTCTGCAATGCCCTGTGTCTGCATCCCCAAGTGAGACTGAAAGCCCTTCTAAGCAAGGTTTGCAACTCTCACTCTGCCTCTTTTCAGGTCATTTGGATGCCAGCGAATTTACCACAACCATGCAAGACCATATACACTCCCCACAATGACCAGGGCAGTGCTCCCTTATGCTGCTTGTCCGACCACTGCTGCCTGTGTCTATCTTTTCTGTACTTCTTCCTGTTGCTGCATTTCACCAGCCCAAATCCCCTGAAGGGACACGTTCAGGCTACACTGAAGAATGTTTGTGCTGGCAGAAGACCAAGCTTTCAGTGGAGGATGCTTTGTACGAGCCTTTCAAGGGTGGCTTACAGAACAGGCAATGGCTATCAGGTGCAAGGGATGTGCCTTTTCCGGACAGACAGAGCAGGAGCTTTGCCATTTTGTATTTATCCAGAAATACTAAATGAATACACACTGAATATGCAGGCCTGTGGAAAATAAGGTTTCCCTGGTAGAATGCGAGGGCAGGCGTATTCCAGATTTTTCCAGAGAGTCCTTACTTCTTGCAGCTCAAGCTTCAGACTTTTTTATGTTTAGGCATTGACAGTGCAAATGCCCTCGACACCCTTGGGTGAAGGAGAAGACTGTAGATCTGTGCCAGGTTCTGCTCTGGGACCTGTGTGAGTGGGTCTGATGACCAGCTTTTGCTGTGAGTCAGTCTGGGGACAACATGCTGCCTTCCTATTGCATAGTTCTGGTTCCATGGGTTTGGATTTTTTTTTTTTTTAAATTTTAGAATCACGTGTAGTTTTGTGTTCTTATATGTTTTAGAGAAGTGATACCTTCAAATTCAATGCTCTTCCTGTGCAGGCAGCACTGGGGGCAATGGGTAGTGACTTGAAACAGGTATGAATCAGATCTGCTCTGCATTGCTGTGAACTTTTAGAAAAAGGAAGTAAAGCCATCTGAGACGGATCAGTCCTTCCTGTGTTACCCACACATCCTTCAAACTTCTGGCATTTCGGCATATGCTGCTTACCATGGGCACGGCTGGTGAATCAGGCAGAGAAATGCAGTGCTCTCCCCCATTTAGGTGCACGCACTCTTAGTGCAACGAATGTATGTGTTTTGGTAAGGAGGTTTTTACATATGTATATATCTTTACATTTCTATCTTTTCTACCAGAACTTGATTGGCAGCAACAAGGCACACGCCTAACTTTTAGATTAGATTCCTAATAAAACATTGCCTCAGGTTCCCAGCTTGGGCAAACTAAGCTTTCAGTTGCCTGGGGAGATATTTTTCCTACTCAGAAATGTAGATTAGTTGGGTAAATAAACTGTATTTTGCTGAAGGGAGAAAAGAAAAATCTCTGGTAGCTCACTGTTCTTGCTAATGGCTCCTGCTTTGTAGACTTCCCTGTCTCTTTACTTCTTTGGCACCCCAAACCTCCCAGAGCTGCTTTAGGTGAGGGTGACAGTTCACCATGAGTGAACAAATTCAGATTTTCCCCTCTACCTGCAGTAATACCGTTTCCCCAGGTCTCTGCCATGCCTCCTCTTTGAACAGAAATACCTCCTAAATGTATGGAAATTGCAGAAGTTCCAAGTCTTTAATCTCCTTCCTTTCTTCCAGATGCCCACAGTGCCACCTGCCCATTTCTGTTGGTTTTTTTTTTTCCTGTTAGGAATTTAGGTTTCATCCAGCCAGCAGTGTCTGCAGCTACCATTAGGGTTTAAGAAGCCCTAAGGATAAGCAAAGAATGATGCTGGGATAAGGCCACTGCCCTTGAGGCTTTCTGCAGGGAAGCCAGAAACCCACTGAGAGGCAGGGCAACACTTCACTGGCATTACACTGCAAGGTCAGCCTAGTACTCCTTTTCTTGCTGTTTTTCCACTAATAACCACTCTGTGGTCAACTTGTGAGTCTGGGAGCTTAATTTAGGCCTCTGGGCAGCAGTTTGCTCAGAGTGAAGGTGTGCAACAATGGGTAAAGAAAGTCTGTATGGATGGGGAGGTTTGGAGATTAAAGCCTCTCATTTTTGTGTGTCCAATATAAGATGCTCAGAGGCAGCTGCCTGCAAGGCTCTGCTATGGGGAGCATGTCTGTGCTCCCAGTGCAGCCTGCCTGGCTCCAGCTGGGGGGTTTGGCACAGCTGCAGAGCAGAGCTGGGAGTGTTTGGCTCTTCTGCCCATCAGGATCCAGAGTCCCCAGGCAGTACCTGGAAAAGAAGGGATGTGCAATTAGTGAATACTCATTGAAAGCTTTGCTTCAATGGCCTAGCATGGCTGAGGCTGGGAGAAAAGCAAATTCCTGGGGACAGTGTTCAAATGCCTAATGAGAGGATGTCCTCTTTCCTGCAGTCTCTTTGTCCTTCTGCAAGCAGCAGCAAAGTCAGGAGGTAACTTCTGAACTGACTAATCTTGACAGGATTTATGGGCCTGGGAAGACCCATGTTCACAACCCAGAAGTTACTTCACTACTTAATTACACATCCTGTCCCTAAACCATGTGAGAAAGAAAATTTGGGAATTTTTACATGGGTAAAGCAACATTTCCTCCACCTTAACCTTGTTGTTGAAAAAAGCTAAATTCCTTTCTGCCATGTTTCTGAAAGCCAGAATGACTGCCCAGATGTTCAGCCTGAGCTGTGTACACAGTGGATAAAACTTCAGCCCCAAAACCAGACATTTGAAAATTTATAGGGAAAAAAATACAACGTAAGGATATAGTAACCTTCATCAAAGCATTTCTACCAAGCTGATCAGTCCCTAGCAAAGTGTTGCTCAATGTTACCCTTGTCTGGTGTTCTTAGGGTAGGCACCACTCCACTTACGTGATTAGATAGTCTGTATCTGCAAGTCCTGCTAAGAGGCATTGAACTAGCAGGCATCTTCAGAGGAGGAGCTTTATCTCTGTTGTCAGGCAATCTCTGTCTCTGCGTTCTTACCTCCTTTGACTTAAGATGTGACAGCAGGAAAATAAGCCACCAGAGTTGTTAAATGTATCTCTTCTCTGTTCTGATTCTTGAGTAAAGGAAACATGAAAGGATGGGTATGTCCCTAAGAAAACACTTCCTTAAAAACTAAGGAAGTAGAAATTAGGATGTTCATAAAACACACCATCCCTCTGATCTCTGTATTGCTATTGTTAACAAAGTTTACTGAAGCTGACTCAGTTCCCACTGAAATCTCAAAAAATATTTCTGTTGACCTGAAGGGGATTCGATCCAGGCCCTACACAGAAAATCAAGCAAAATGGTCCAAGAGACACACACAGTATTTTGTGTCCCTAGAGAGGCGTCTAAGGCTGCATGTACTCTGACTGTTTCATTGCTCCAGGGTCTTGGGCCACTTGTCCACACTTGTCCCCCCCTGCAGCTTGTTCTGGCCTACACACTGGCATATTTTTCTTGTGGAAGCAGAGTGTATTGGTAAAGGGAGGGAAAGGCTGGCACGTGCCCACGTCCAGCTCTGGCAGCAAACTGGGAAGTGGTTGCAATCTGGGAGCTCCCAGATAGCTCAGCTTAGATTTATCATAAAAGCAAGTCAGTTTATGGACTGTGCTGTTGCTTCTGCCCTGAAAGTGAGCCAACACAGCCAAGCTGATTTGTGCACCTTAAAAATGAGAAAAAAGCAAACAGAAAACTCAACAAGAAGTCTGCCTTGCAGTAGATCTGGAAAGGGACAGGTTATGACACTCGGCACTGCCAAAACAGAAGATCTTAACTTGGAGCTGTGACAGATTCACCATCCCTTGGGATCCTTAAACCATGAAAAGAGCATTTTGAGAAACACCTGCTACAGCTCAGACAGCAGTGACATATTTTGAAGTGATGTTATCTGTAACAGTCCAGAAAATTCTAACAATAATGAAGTCATTGTCGTGGTTTAACCCCAGCTAGCCATTAAGTACCACACAGCTGCTTGCTCATCTCCTCCCCCATTCTTCAGTGGAGGAGAAGAATCGGAGGAAAAGACGAGGAAGCTTGTGGACTGAGATAAGAACAATTTAATAATTGAAATTAAAGGAATAAAATAGTAAAACTAGTAATAATAACAATACTAATAACACTAACAATACTACTAATAATAAGTAATGAAAATAATGGAAAATAAAACAAATTATACAATTTCTTACCACACATCAAATGATACACAGCCAGGTCCCAGGTAGCGAGAGCCAGAGCCCAAGAGCAAGTTTCAGTGAGCCCCACGAGCAAGCGAGTGACCGAGAAAGCCAATTGACCCACCAACTCACTAGTGAATGAACGAACATCTAATGGCCAAATGAACAAACTAACAAACCATGGTCCCCAGCCCATCCCCATCTTGTATAGTGAGCATGATGTTCAGCGTATTGCAATACCCCTTCGGTCAGTTTGGGTTAGCTGTCTGAACTGCATCCCACTCCATCCCCCTGGCTGCTTATAGCGAGGAAGCTGGGAGCACAGGTGCAGTATCAGAAGCTGAAAAAGTCCTTGAGTTGGTGCAACACTCCTTAGCAACAGCTAAAAAACACCAGTGTTATCAGTACTCTTCTCAGTGTATATCCAAACCTTAGCCTCATACATGCTACTGTGAAAAAAATCAACTCTGTCCTGACTACAACCAGCGCAGTCGTCTTCTCTGAAGGAATTCAGGCAGGCATGATGTTGCTCTATTCCCAAAGGGCATTTTGGAGGTACCCCTGAGCAAAAGGGCTTTTTGGTGACTGTACCCTTCCTGTGACCTACTTGTGTCTCAACCAAGACCCAGTCCTGGCTGTGTGGCAGCCTCCAGGAGCTTGGGACCTTGTCCTGAGAAGCTAATACAAGGGGGGCAGAGGCTGTCAGGGGAACATGGCCAGGAGGTGCCCTGCCAGAAGCAGCAGAGCAGTGCCCTGCTTTTGTGTCTCCACTTGCCGTGCCCTGTCAAGTGGGTCTTCCTCTTGACTTCTCCAGGAGGGAAGCGGTGTTTCAGGGCAGGGAGCTGGGCTGGACTAGCACAATAGCCAGGTCATTCTGGCAATAAGAAGTGGGGAGGAGGCTCACTTTGCTTCCTCAGCTGCAGGCTGTGAGTGCTAAGCTGTTGTAAATATCCCAACCTCCTCCGTGGCCACTTGCAGGCAGCTGTGCCCACAGGCTGGGAAGATGGGCACACTGCCTGGTTGGGCACACAAGCCAATGGCTCTGCTTCTGAGCCTGTTCTGGCAGAGCCGAGTGAAATGCTGGGTTGCTCAGTCCTAACAAGCCTGATCACTAAGGCTGAGGGCTGGTGCCTTAGAAGTGCTGAAGAAGAAAGTCTGGGTGTTTCTGTGGTCCCATGATAACTAAATGAAGTTTCCTGAGCTGAGATGTTGGCTTTGCACCAAAATTCAGCTTAATTCCATTGTTGCATAAATTCCTCATTCTTGGTCACAGCTCAGTTCCCTGTCCTCGCTACGCGTTAGTATTTTCATGCTTCTTAGAACTGCATTATATTTTCTTCATTATTTATCTAGTCTGACTAATTGCCTGGGCATTATTTCCATTCCTTGCTTGGGACCTCCCCCTTGCCCTCTCCTGTTATAGTGTGATGACAGCTTGAATACTTCTGGAGTGAATGTTTCTGTGAATACAAGTTCTCACCAGCTTTTGCAACGCTTCATGTGTGCCAACATCCAGGGAAAGTATAATGCTGAGGCAGCAAATGCTCCCACGCAATCTTCCTTTGAATGGAGGTTGTGGGAGATGTCTGTGTCTGCCTCTAGTTTATCCAAATATCTGCAGGGAGAACAGGACTCTCCAAAAGCAGACGTGATTATTAAGGAAAGTCAGGATTTGTATGTTAGCTGAACTTCACACCTTCCTCCATGCAGTGGGGAAAATATAATTAGGCTTGATAGTAAGGGTAATGAATCCAGCTGGTTTTTAAGAAGACAAATGCATAGCCACAGATTGTAAATCAATCCCCCTTTTTTTAAAGAAGGGTGCAAACTATTTCAAAAGTTTAGGACTACTGGTCCTAAGATGCTGTCTGCAATGCCAGTTCATTTATGCTCCAGCAAGGCTTTTGTTTAGAGGATGCAAGAAGCAGCATCCAATGTTTGGTTTTGTTTTTTTTTTTTTCTCTGACCTACTGCTGAGTAATTGAATCATCCCAAGCACCAAGCTAATGTTTTTCCTCCCTAGGAGAACATAATGTTACCAGAAAAAGGAAAGGAGGAAAAAAATAAAATGAGGCAGCTGCAGGTGTTTATTCCAAATGCCATACAGTGTGTCTCTGAGACCAGGAAAGAATGTTTTTGTAGCTGAGAAGAATGTTCAAAAAGCCAGGTGAGCATGATGCTGGGTGGTGCTGAGCCCCTGTAATCAGTGGGATCTAGGAGGGTCCTAGATGGCTGATGGCACATAAATGCAGATAAGCAAAGACAAAAATGTAGGACCTGACTTCTGGCTTATTTTTCAACGCTCCCAAGGTAGATATCTGAATTATAGATGCTCAGGGCTGCCAGAGCACCAGCTTAACAGACTGGTTATTTGCATACAGAAACAAGATGCTGAGAGAGGATAAGCAAACAAGATGCAGAGGAAGGACAACCTGGGATCAATTTGATTCTTAGTAAGTATCCAAACAAATATCCATCTTCCAATGGTGTGCTAACTATTTTGGACCAGGACCTGGGTTAATAAGGTTTTAGTTCACTTGTGTAGCCCCATCCTGTGTGCAGGCAGAGAAATTGGGCAGAGGCTCCTGGCAAACTCATCACAGCTATTCAAGCTCATCACTGCTATCACCTACTGGATGCCAAGATATCAAAAAGCATTTCTTTGTCATTCTGTGTTTTGACCTACTTGCCCTCAGAAGGATATGGGCACTTACTGAAAGGAAATAATTTTTTCCTAGTGGTGTTGTCACGTAAGAGCAGCACGTTTGGGTAGAAGGATGGAGAGGAAGTTACCAAACTCGGTTGGGCTGCATTGGCAAGAGCAGGGGCAGCATGGTTCCCCTTGTGCATGAGATCCAGAGGTGTTACTGTTGTACACAATGACTTTAGCTGTCCAGAAGACAGCAGTGCAGTCTTCTGCAGTGCAGAGAGACAACACTAACAGACAGGAAAACTGGCAACTTCTAATTCACAGATAGGGCATGTTTGTGGCTTTCAGAGTCTGTCAAAAGCACATCCTCCCTTGGAGAACATGGAAGGAAGAGGAAAGAAATGAAATTAATTAGATAAAACAAGAATTTCCTGCATGTCTGCTGTTTACTGCTTCCATGGGCAAGGTGCTGAGGCTGCCTGAAAACTTCCAGCAAAGCAGGTTTTTTTGTTTGCAAAGGAAACTGGGTTTTGCACAGAATGGCTGTCTTGAATGTCTGGTTTCTGTAAAAAGATTAAATGTGGCGGGGTTTGTTTGATGAAATGTGTCCGTGGGGTTTTATTGAAGAGCTGCCTTTAGTTTTCAGGGGTTTTTTGTTCTACAAAAGCTTCTTTTTCCAGAAGAAAAATAAATTCTATCTGTACTCAACCTGCTCCCCAGAGCACAGACAGCCAGCTCAAGGGCTGCATTTCACCCATCCGTTGCAATCTGTATATTTATTATTGGTGGTCACATCGGTGGGGACTGGAATGTGTCCCTGTCCAAAGCCCCATGCAGGAGGAACCATCCCAGCGGGTGCTGGCTGGCAGGGGTGCTGTGTGCTGGGAGGTCCCACGTCACTCAGCTCCTCCATCCAGAGCAGTATCCAGAGGTGATCCAGGTGGGCATGTGTTTGCCCTGCTTTGCTGTACCTGCTTTGCAAAGGGAGGATTTCAGCTCCCAGATGTGTCATTTCTGCCCTGTTCGTGAGCACTCGGCTCAGCTAAAAATATTTAAGTGTAATCTCAGAAGTTGTACGGCTGTGGCCACCTGTGATTTCAGCTCAGTTGCAGCATCCCAAGAAAGCAGACTTCTCTGGGTTTCCAATAATATTAGGGCACCAGCACAGAGTGCATATGGTAGCTGGAGAGGGAGGGACAGATTACTGTCTCCATTACGTGGGTGTGGAGCAGAAGCAACTCAGCTGAGGCTGGTGCAATTGTGCACGCACAGCTTGGATCAGAATCCAACCCTTGACATTAAACAGCCCTCAGGGATTTTTGTTTTCCCCACAAAACTCAAGATTTATTTTAGAACAATGAGATCAACACTCTAAATTTAATGGAAACACGTTTTGAAGGTGCAATTTTCTGGTACTAGTTTTGTAGTGCAGATACAGTTCAGGAGCATCTCTGCTTTATCAGGGGTCCAGCTGTAATTTCTTCACCGAGTTGACAACCTACCAGCGTTCCTGGCAGGGACATGGGGACTTCCCTGTTCTTCAGACCTCTTGTGTACTGTGATTTGATGATACGGTAAATCCTGCTTTAGGGTTCCCGGTACCAGAACACGAATATCAGAATTCTATGCCACAAAGCGCTGATGTTGCATCAACTGCCTCTGCCCGTTCGGGATGCGCAGATGCGCTTCGTGCCACATGGGCTGTCGCCTGCCCTCCTGCAGCTGGAGAAACACTAGTCTGGGCTCCGACTTGTGCTTTCCTGGCGAGCAGGAGAGGTGAGCTGCCTGTGCGTGCTGCGGAGCCGATCCACACCGCTGAGCGCTGGGATGCAGCTCGGCTGCCTGGGGAGCTGCATCCAGCGCTGCACACCCGGCCTCCGCGCGAGACTCGCCTAAAAGCAGGCAGCGCAGCTCCCCTCTGTGGGGAAGGAGGGGAAGCAGCCGGGGAGCTGGCACGGGGGATTTCTGCGCCCACCGGCACCTCACCCTCTGTCGGGATGCTCAGGGGGATCCACCGGCTTCCACCATTCCCAGCTCTCTCCTTCGGTGCAGGGCTGGGAGCATCGCCCTTCCTCAGGCTGCGTTGGAAATCTCCCCCGGGACGGGATGCACTGCAGCTCCTTCCACTGAACGTTTTTTTTTCCCCCGCTTACAGGCTTGAAAAACAACAGCAGGAGGAGGAGGTGGGAGGAGATTGGACATGGATGACCAAATCTTCATGGAGGACTTTGCTTTCCACCTTCCAAGGTGTGTTTCTGCCCGCAGGGGATGTCTGTGGCAAAATTCCCCATGCCTCTGGGGAACAACCCTGAGCAGGGGTTAATCTTCAACTGCTTCACCCGCTGCTGACAAAACCCGCTCTGCCAGGTGATGGGCCCAGCCTTTACAAGGGGGTGCACCTGTGCCCACGTGGTGCATAGAAATCTCCAGTACCCTGCTGCTGGGGCTGGCTTTCCACTGATTAAAACTCCCTAGGGCGCTGATAAGGTCCTGAGTGTTGCTGGCCCTGGCAGAGGGTCAGCTGAGTGGGGGGTGAACCCTTTTTGTCGGGGCTAACTGCTGGTGGCAAGACGGGTCCATGGTGCAGGTTAATGATGAAACCAGGCTGCCTCTGCCTGGGCTGCCAGCTCTCCGTTACAGGGATGAGGAGGCAGAGTACTGCCGAAAGACCTGTCTGATGCATTATTCCTGCTGAACTGGGGAGTGTGACAAAGGCTCACTTGTTCTGGAATCAGTTAGGCTTGGCTCCAGCAGGGATAACTCCCAAGGCTGATTTGAACAAGTCACTGCTCCATGTGCCCCCTTGAGTAGCAAGGGCTGAGGGTGTTTTGGGGCATCCTGCAATGGTTTGCCAATGACCTTTAGCAGCTGATTTCTCTTTTAGTAGTTTTGCCCTGGGTTGAACTTCTCCCAGGCTGTCCTTGGAAGATCACAGTGAATAGTGCAGCAATGTACAGTTTCAGCTTGGCGTTATCGAACGGGTCCGATTGCTTTCCTGTTATTTTGGCTGACAAAGCCAGTTCTACCTTTAACTGTCACAGCTTCCAGCAAGCTGTCTGCTCATCTCTACCCCTAAACGTCATCAGCAGTGACATGGATCCCTGAGAGTCTTGTTAGTGTGTCTTGCTGGCGGCATCTCTACTTTTGATCCCAAATGACAGTCTCAGCCATCTGTACTTCGATCCTGGTGCTCAAAACAAGGCAAGGAAGCTGCTTTCCTTGCCTAGTAGCTCATGCCAATCTCCATCATTGGCATCAAACACTGGGTTTATCTTTTTTTTCCCTTTTGCCCAGTCAGGTAAGGTTTCTTTGGTGGTAGACACTTGGATGGAGGTGTGTTCAGTGCTTTCTTCAGTCTGTTCAAATGCACAGCTTGTTTTTCTGCCTTGATAACCACCATGCCAGTAGACTCTGCCTTGAGCTGCCTTTTGCCATTTGTTGTGTTGCTCTCACTGTATTTTCTCTTAACATGCCATGTAGTCAGGAAGGTGCCTGCTGACTGCTTGTGTGCTTGAAGACTGGAGTCTTTTAGCAGACTATTCTAGCAGCTTGGATGTAAGGAGATTGGGGATGTAGTTGGCTCTGGTTGCATGTTTTTATTCTGCTCGTGTTTTTACTACATGAATATTTAATCCCAGGCTTGGCCTCACTTGCGTTACAAAATTAAACAATTTTATTGAGGCTGTAGCTGCTGTATCCAATACCAATGGCAACCATATTGCTTCATCCTCACAGCTCAGGCTTGTCATGTCCCAAACCTGGGATTCGGTCATTCAGCTTCTGCTTGGTGGCATGTGGCAGCTGTCTCTCAGGAAGCTATTCAGCATGTCGTGACACCTTTCCAGGCCCCTCTCACCCAGGGTGACTTATCCAGTTTTCTCACGTGCTGCCGAAGAAGGTACTTGAGGGTCTGAACATCTTGTGTGTAATTTAGAGTCTCTTCAGGGGTGTTTAGATCCTGCCAAGCTTTAATTTTTCTTTGTTTAATTGCAGGTTTGGTTTCTTTTCTGTGTGATGCTGAGAAATGCCTGGGAACCCAACCTGCTTACCATCAGTCCCTTTGTTTACCTTCTGCTTTCTTCTTAATCCTTATCACTTCAAATCAGTAGTACCTTTTTTCTCCTCTTTCCTGAAGCTTTGACATAATGACTTCTCTTGCAGTAATTACTGTTGATAACCTCGTGTGGCATCTGCTGATATACCCTGCCCTTCAGAAGTAAAGCACTCACAGTGCATTTTTTTTCACCAGATTTTCCTCCTCCTCTTTGTCCTTTGTCCTCCTCTGCATTTCCTTGTAAATAGCTTCTGGTGCTGTTTTTCCATGTGTTTCTGGGCTTCTCCAGGCCTGCTCAGCAAACTAGGTCTGTGCCAGCTTCATGCTGGCTGCCTTTGGAGGGGCTCTTGTTAATTATGTCTGTGCACATCTCCAGCTCTTGGGTGGCAAATGGAGCTTCTTTAAACATTACCGAGCATTTCCCTGGCATTTCAGTATTGTCTCTGCTGTCTGTCAAGGACAGGCTTTTTCCCCTCTGCTGTGAGCCCACAGACCCTGTAAGTCTCTCTGAAATAAGTGACTGAGTTTGTCCTGGCTGTGCCTTTTGCCCCTGTCTTACCCAGGGCGTCCCAGAAGCGTGTTTTCATGGTGCTCTTGTGCAGGTGCTGGTTGTGTGTGTGCAGCAGAGGAGCTGCAGCGTGTCCCTCTGCACGTAGCCACACGCAGCTGGTGGCTGCTCCCTTCTCCTAGATGTGACTGCGACCAGGGGCTTTGGTCACTGGCCTCAGTAGAGAGCAGCACTGGCTGGATAAAGGCATGAAGCTTTTAAGAGCATCAGGATGCTGTTGAGATCAGGCGTTACGAGGCTGGAATGTGACTGTGAACATGCTGGTGGTTGCAGTGCTCCTGAAATGTACAGATCAGAGCTAAGGGTGAGCTGGATCCAAATGCCACCGATCACTGTTGGAGGTGATGGGAGGCTGTGTTATGTTGTGTGCAGAACAGTGTGATGGGACGTGGGCTCTGGTCTGCTACCGCCTTGCTGAGTGCGCTTAGTCTTGTCACTCTGTGGTCCAGAGCAGGATTTTGCTGTCCATTACAGGGGAATTGAGTGGCTTTATGGTATATTTTAAGATCAGCAGATTGATAGCTGTACAAGAGATAAGCCTTATTCTTGTATCAACATGTTTCCTTCAGCAGGGCTAACCCTAAGCTAATCACTGATCCAGACTCTCTTGGAATCAACTGGGGGTTTATACATCAATTCCTTGCTGACATGGCGTCACATCCAAACTGTGATTTATGATGCTAATGTTTTCTCACCACCTTTCTAATTTTTTAATAAAGATACATTTATGAAGTATTCATGGAGCAGCAACTTCATTCAGTTTAACAGGTTAACAGACTGGCATGGCCGAGAAAGAAAACCTGCCTCTTCTGCAGTTCCCCCCAGGTGGGGGAGTCGGGAAGGCAGAACAGCAGGTTAGTAACCGCTCCGCTGATGTCTTTTTACTACATCAACATTATATTGGCAAGGAAATTGCAGGCTTCCCACTTTGACATCGTTATGGTGATAAATTAGGTATACAGAAAAGCTAATGATGAAATTAAATGGAGTTATGAATATATATTAGATCTCTTTCCCAAGGTCAACTCTGGATGACACAGCAAAGATATTACAATAACAGGTAAGCATCAGCCAGTGATGGGCAGCATGTTGCTGAAGCCTGGATGCTAACGCTTGTTGAGGGTGTACAAAGAGAAGGAAGAAGATAGGAGCTTTCAAGCTCATGGTGCCTCCCTCTGCTCTCGGTGGAGCCCTGTTTTTAACAAGCAATTTTGCCTGTTGCCACCCTGATGATTAACTAACCCCAGCACCCTTCTCACTAACGTGCATCGTTAGGAAGCTGTGCAGGTGCAGGACTCGAGAACTGAGCTCCGGGTGCCCGGTGCTACAGACACACATCCTGTGGGGATGTCCAAGGAATGGAGACCTGGGTCGGGTGCTACTCAGCAATTCCAGAGGCAGCTCAGTGTACTTTGCCCCATCCCAGTCTCCCCTGTATAACCTGGGGCAAGTCATTTGGGTTGACATTTCAACAATGACTGGTGGTTTTTTATTCTTTGTTTTAAGCGCCTTCATGTTTGATTCTTTAGCTTGAGGCAACTAAAGTGGATTCCAGCCGAAGCTGCCAGCCTCACCTCTGCAAGTAGGGCTCTCTCAAGTAGCATATCCCAAATATGGCACACAGAATTGCCAGTCACTTCTGAAAAGCCTGCCCTTACATCCTCTGTCTCCCAGTTCCCTGTGGTGCGCACAGAGATAACAGTGCTTCCTTTGCCTCCAGGAATGCTGAGGGCATGGACACAGTGAAAGCAGAAGGGCACTCTCAGACTCAAGGGTATCAAAAAGGCAACTTAGTTTTTTATATTTTTACTATTTTTTATTTTTAGATTTGATTCCATTTCCAAAGTACTTTGTAAGTACTACCCTACAGAAGTCACACAGTTCTGCAGGCTTTGACCCAGTAGCAGCTGCTACGTCATTCCAGAGGAGCTGCACACCCTGCAGGGAAACGCTCTGTGAAGCCGTTCTTGAGAGAGGTCCCTGGGCTTTCTAACTGATATGCCAAGTTTTATTCACATTTCACCAAGTGACCTTGCCCAGAGCTGCCTCTCTGAAGTAAAGTCTCGGCAACTCTGCAGCAGTGTGTAGGCAGCAGATTTTGTCTATTCTTCAGGTGAGGATGTCCTTTTCTAAGGTGAGGGTGTTAAACTGATCAGTTCTCATCCCACTATTGTTTGCAGTTTGTAGAATAAATGGGAAGGAGCTTGATTTGCTTTGCATTGGTGGGCAAATGTGTCTGGCTTCTACCCGAGCAGCAAAGATAGGGATGTATGCTCCCAGAGGAGTGCCTGGGCTGGAACTGGGAGCTGCTGCTTCTCTGGAAGAACACGTATTACAAGCCAGTGTCATCTTGTGTCAGGGTCAGAGGTCCAGCCCTGGGGGAGTCGGGGTGGGGGTGCTGGCCCGGGTGTCGGACAGGCCTGTGTGCATGCTCTTGCAGGTAAGCTCTGCTTCCTGGGCTGAGCCCCAGCTGGCTCATCACCCTGGGCAAGCGTGAGTGGGTCATGCAGCCACCCAGCAAAGCGGGAGCGATGGGGACATCGCCGGTCCAGACACTGACCCTTATTTCTCTTCGCCTCAGCCTCCCGAGTACTTGCCGGCTGATTATTTTTTTTTTATTCCCCGTAATTTCCGGGCGGGGATGTGGCTCTCCCCGTCCCCACCGGTGCCTGAGGCTGCCTGCCATGCACACCCCGTTCCCCGGCAGCGCCGCGCCCGCCGCAGTAGCCGGTTTGTGACAGCAGAGGGAGACGGCAGCCCGGCGACGGACCGGGCGGCGCTGCGGGACCAGGCTTCGCGCCCCGCGATCCCGGATGCGGCGACTCCGGCTGCGGCTACTCCGGCTGCGGATGATGCTGCCGCCCGCCGCCCCGGCTCCGCAGCTCCCCCTCGAACCCTATGGGGAAACTGAGGCACGGAGCGGCAGGGATCGCCCGGGGCGTGGGGCAGAGCAGGCTTAGGGCCCCGCTGGGTCTTTCCTGGCTCAGTCAGTGTGGTTTTCACTCCTCCCTGGGATGCCCACCCCTGCCAGCAGCAAATCACAGTCCTGGGCCGTGTGAGCCTGCTGCTGGGTGCAGCCTCTACACAGGCACGGTACAAACCCGTTCGCATCCCTATCTGCTGGCCACGCCGAGCTGGGTGGTCGCCAGCGCTAAATGCAGGCATCAACGTGTTCACTCGTGAGGGTAGCACGTTGCCCTCACAGTCATTTCTGCCTCCAGAAAGCACAGGCAATGAGCCAGAGTAAGAATCTGCTGGGCCAAATCTGACCCGCGAGCCGTTAGCTGGATGAAGCGGGAAGGTGTGTGAAGATGTTCCACGTTTTTCAGGCACGAACTGCCTTCAAGTTGTCTCTAGTGCCAAGCACCATCTACCTGAAAATCCTAGCAGGTAGGAAAATACAATATTTACGATGTTATGTACAGTATTGAAATTTATAGCCCAGTGGGAGCCAAATTCAGAGGCAGATTTCCAGCCTGTTGATTCCAGGATGTAGCACCCCCGAGAAAAAAAAAAAAAAAGAAAAAAAAAAAGAAAAAAAGTTAAAAAAAAAAAAAGGAGAAAATAGGGTAAAGGAAAAAGAAAAAGAAGCAACAAGCCAGTCACTGCTGATTAAGGATCACAGCATAGCCAGCAAAACTGAGAAAGCACAGCCTTACAGGACTGGCTTTGGACTCAAGAAGGAAAGAGGTACCTCACTGCTCTTTGTGCACTCTCCTATCCCCTGGAAAGAGCTTTGCAACTCCTCCAAAACCCCAGCTAACAGGTGCACACTGCTACAGGCTGGTGTATTCACATCCTTTGTCTTTGGAGCACGCTGCTCTTGTGAGGTGGAGTGAAGCTGGAACAGTCAGCCTTGTGTGAAATCCCAGATGAATGTGGGCTCTCTGCAGTAATGGGGGATATTACTTTAAATGGCTCAATAACGCTACAGCTTTGCTATCTCCTCCTCTGTAATATATAAACTCTTTTACAGACCGAGATGGAATTTCTTTGACATCGCCTCGAATTGCATTGTTTTAAGGTACTTTTGCATTTTTATTGGCAACCCAGTTGTAATAGAGGGAATCCATATAGCATCAATGCTGCTTTCTAGGAGATGCCTGGTAGCTGTGAAATATAAGCCAATAAGGTCTCAGAGTATAGCTTAATCTTATCAGCAGAATTCAGGTAGTGTGAGGCAGAAATTGCGCTACTAACAAGTGTTTCCAGCCATCACTGCCTTGGTGAAATGGGATGGAAAAATCAGAAAATAGAGCTGTGTCTGGATCCACACAGCTCCTAAATACAGCAGCACGGAGGGGAGCTGGCTGTGCCAGGCAGCAGCCTCGTGATTAAAATAAACAGTTCTGCGCTCCTCATATGCTGTAACACTAACACAACCCTGGTGAGCCTCCCAAGCCAGGAGACATCAATCCTCTTCAACTGCAGAGACAAAAGGCAAGTGATAACAAGAAAATGTGGATAGTCTGCTGATAGTTTTAGGAACTCCTCTCCTTCTAGGTTAAGAAAGAAGTGGGGTACTGTCAGTGCCATGAGACTTGCTCTGTGTGTAAGCCAGCATCTCGATTTATTTCTATTCCCGTAGGAGCAGAGATATAGGTAAGGCATCATTTTAGCTGCTGGGGTTTTGATCTCCACAGGCTTTTTGAATGTGTGATGGTGGATTTTAATATCCACTTCAGAAGATGTGCAAAATCCACCCTAAAAGCTTGCCAACACCATCTCTTAATGCCCTGCATCTCTCCTGTCTGATGTCCTACCCCGT
Organism: Rhynochetos jubatus; assembly: GCA_027574665.1. Classification (NCBI taxonomy): domain Eukaryota; kingdom Metazoa; phylum Chordata; class Aves; order Eurypygiformes; family Rhynochetidae; genus Rhynochetos; species Rhynochetos jubatus. Next base: position 138,455,120 of record CM050648.1, on the reverse strand, counting down.
GGAGCTGTGCAATTATTAGGAAGCTTACACAGGTTAGTTCAAACTGGAAGAATCTCTGTTTCTTAACAGTTTATAGCCCCCAATTACTGGGGTCTTAAGGTCGCACCAGCCTATATTCATAAGGTAGCTCTTTGGAGAGCAGGAGATGACTGCTCAGAAATTATTGCATTTAGCTCAGAAAGAGCAGCAGAGAGATTCTTGAAGAGGGTGGTCCTTGGAATGGGACAGCTGGAAAAATTGTAAATGTATGTAGCCTCTTTGTTTCCTGTGATATTAGAAGAGCTGAGATGTGTTCACTCTCCTTCTCTGGCTGTAGTGGTGTGATTTTGGTGCATCTCAGACCCTAAGGCTTCCTCATATCCCAGCCCCTTAGAACCAGGCTGTAGTGGTCCCCTGATCCCCAATCCAGCCAGGAGGGAGGCAATGCCTCTATCCGGATGTACGTGCCAGAGTGCTGTTCCTCTCCTCCTCTGAAGGAGGAGGTCATGAACCTGTGAGATGAGCCCAACACTGTCACTGGGGCACCTGTACATCCCTGGCACCACTATTTGTTTAATTAGTCCCTGCAGTAATTAACCATGTACTATTTGTTGTTCCCTTTCAGTTGATATTTACCCTGTGGGAATCAGGGGCCCCTGAGAGCTATCACACATCAGTGTTATGGGGACCCCAGGGAAGAGGAATCACATAGCTTGGGCTTTGGTAACAGCTCAGGCAAGGGGGGAATAAACCAGCTCCAACCTCCTTCTTTTAAATGCTGAGCCTGGGAAACTGGAGCTGGTCTATAATGGTGTTTTTGAGCTGGTGCTCCCTTCTCTCTCCAGTGTTCATGGGACCTGGGCACACCCTCCCTACAGCCACCCCGGTTGCAGGAAAAGGTAGCCAGGCAAAGCAGGTCGTGCATTGTTTGCCAAAATGTGCCTAGCCAGAGATGGCAGGATGATGGAGAGGTGGCTCCCATGCCCCTCACCCAGCAGCAATCCCTCCCTGTGCACGGTGGCTGAGGCTGCGCTGCAAGCACAGGTGTGGCACTCGGGATGGCACGTGTGGCACTCGGGATGGCACGCGCAGCTGGGCCATCTGTGTGGCCAAGGCCATGGCATGTTCTCGCCAGCCTGAATTTCCCAGTCAGGTATTTCTGGGATGACAAGCCCTGGGAAGTTTTGATGGCATGCTAAAAATTAATAGCCAAATAACCCCTCTGAAGATGCTCCTTTGACATTTTCATTACTCATAATTCAGAAGCTTGCTGCAGCATCAGTCCCTTATTTTTCCTCTAACCCGTAAGTTGAGGCAGGTGATGAACCCACTGACCTCGGTGGGAGTCTGGATGCAGAGACTCCTTTACTGGCCAAAAGCACAATATAAAAGGTGACCTTTCTGCCCATGTGCTGCATATTGCTTTCAACTTATACCATTGCAGACCTAAAGAAACCCCAGTTCTCACAGGCTGATGGATTTGAACATGTCACCATCACTAAACACTCCGTTTAGAATTTTTAAACGTTTAATTTGTAGTGATGGAGACTAAATTGAGAATTAAAACCATGCACATCAGTCCCACGGGAGTTCCCCCCTTCCCTCCCATTCCATCTGGAATGAAGAGGAGTTGGAATTATACATGAATTAATGAATAAATAATAGAGAGTCACACAAATAAATTTCAGATGCAAGGTTTGTTTTTTTTTTAAATCATCCACAAGTTAATATTTATTTATGTAACTTGCAGAATTCCAGCCAATAGCTGCATAAATATTAATTACTAATTAAACTTTAATAGCAAAGCAAAACCCTTGCATTTGCTAAATGTATGTATTAAAGCCATCATTATTTGTTTGGAGAATTGGGTTTGTTTGGGACTTTGGTCAAGCAGTGACAAGAATACAATTTTAGAGCAGGAAACAACCTGGGTTAATCTTGCTTTTTTGTTTTGATTGCAATTGCTCAAAGAGAGGATGAATTAAATTTTATTTTTTTTCCCCTCCCATGAGGAGAGGATAACAAATTTAAAAAGAGCCCTTGGCAAAACTGAGGCATCGCTGTGCTCCCAGTTGTGCATCCCTGCTACATTTTTGACTGATTTCCAATACAAAGAGGAGGAGGATGGTTTCTCAGCTAGTTAGCACAGCTCTGCTGGCTGCAGTACTCATTTAGACTGGGTGATTATCTGGCATGTGGTGGTAGTTTGGCCTTTTGGCAGCCTGAAGGGTCACCTACAATTGCCATTTTTGCATGCTGCCGTGACTCCTCTTATATTCATGTCTTGGGTCCATAAGTCCATAATGTCCCTGTTTATCGCTTTTTGGTGCGTGTTGCTAAACCCAACTGGAAAGGAGCTTTACAGAGATGAGCTTTCCTTCGTCACAAAGACCATGAGGGTGACAAAGGTGGTGAGTCCCTGCAGAGCTTTGGCTCAGCTCTGACTCTTCCCTGCGCTGTCCTGCACAGCTGCTCCAGCTGCTGCTGTTTTCACTGTGTGTTGTTTTACTGTTCTGGGGCACCTGCGAGGGTTTCTCAATGTCATGGTTAAACCAGGCATTTTCCCCTTGTGGCCCAGGCTGGCTACTACTCTCCTGGTTCCCAAGCAGCTCTTGTTGGAGCCTTGCAGTTATTTGGGGCCCCTGGGCTGCATCTCCCTTGGGTTCAGGAGAGAGCAGCATGGGGAGCAGCCCCCACCATCAGGGGTCTGGGGCTGAATGACATGCTGGGGTATAGCTGGGAAGGGGGTAATTTTGCTGAGCTGTAGCTTCAGCAGAGCACGAGCTCGGGTGACGTATCACGAGGTGAAATTGCCAAGTGGTGTAGCAAACATCTAAGGGTTAAATAGACCCAAGATGCTCTAAGAACTGAATGCACCTTTCCTGGAATGTGGTTTATAGGTATCTATGAGTTTTTAAAGAGGAAGACAAAAAGGTTCAAGGCAAAAAGACAGCTCTTCCATTGTGTGTAATCTCATGCAAAGAGTCCGTCGTGCTGCCTGTGGAGCATCCCTGCTCTGGGGGAGTCAGGGAGGTCCAGTTGCGCTGTGGTTTGTGTTTGGAGTCGTGCTTCGCAGCATTCTTCTCTTAAGCCAGTAATTATGTACTTAAGCTGGTGAGAAAAACCCAAGTAAAGCACATCAGGCCATTTCATCCTTGCGGGGAGTCATGGCCTCCCTTCTGGTACGGTCCCACTGTGATCTCCTGACTCCGTGATCTGTTGTAACGATGGTTTTGGAAGTCAATGGGGTGAGCCCCAGTGCTCACTGGGACACGCCTTTGTAAGCTTTTGAAGGCTCAGGGCTTTAATAAGGATGGGGAGCAGATAAAACATTTATTGCAGTACTCTTATCTTGGGCCTCATTTAATTATAGGGACACTACTGGTTAAAGAATTTAATAAGCAATTTTCTTACCCATTTTGAGATTGATGGAGCATACAAAGACATGAGGTGATTAAAACCAGCCAGGCTTCACCCAAAATTCGAAGATCAGTAATCTGTAAGGTCTGAAAAGACAAGTACATGACTTAGGCTTCTCTGCAATAGCCCCTGATATCTCCCCAGTCAACCCCCCTGGATGATGTGTGTTCTTTTGTTCAATAGCACTGGGTGGCCTTTGAGTGTGTCCGTTTTAACTAGAAGGAAGAAACAGAGACAGAAAATAAATTAAGATGGTTACAAGCACAATAAAACAAAGTGCACAAATTTAAATGTAAAACATTGAAAATGTACCAGAAGTAATAAAGACAAACCAGTGATAGGACTCCAAGTAGGAGCTCAGGCTAATTCTGTACTGCAAAGATATAAAAGAAAATCAATATTAAAAAAAATGGGACCTTTAGCACAGAACCTGTTAAATGGTGTATGCAACAATTTAAAAGAAATAACTTGGAAGTTAGAAATGGAGCACAGAAACATCTGAATAATTGACATTTAAAGAATTAACATAAAATTATTTCAAGATGGCAATGAAAGTAGTCAAGCACTCTTCTAATGCCTGTGTAAGACCAGGCAGTTTTAACAGTGCACCCGCAACCTTGAATGCATCTGCTTAACCATTAGCACTGTGTCCCAGCTCTCTCTATACAGTATAAGCACTCAGTAATGTGTGAACCATTCTGTTTACAGTAGAATTCTTTTTTCCCTTGTCCTTGGCCTCACTCTTAGGTGATGAAATGGCAGGCCAACACAGGGCTTGCTCTATCTCTGCTCCTCCTGACACCATGGGCAAAACTCTGGATGGGTAGAGAATTAAACCAGCATCCCCTGAATAAGCCACTGCTCTTTTGGAGAATGGCTTTATCTGTCAGTGGTTGGCATAAACAAATAAAAAATGCTATGGTATTGCCATACATTTTTCATTGATTCAAATCTTTATTTCGGTACAGTGCTCTCCTTTTAATGTGATGTCATAGGTTTTAATTAAACAAATGCTCATTATTTAAGCAAAAGCAAACTTAAAATCTCTCTATCATTTCAATTAATTTTTCCCTCTGCATCTACAGCAGGCAAAAATCAGGAGACAATGCCAATACTGGCATGCTAAATTTAAAAGATTTCTGTATTTTAATGACAGTGATCTTGAGTTGGTTTTTGGACTCCCCAGATAGTTTTGGACTGGCACATCCCAACCCCAGACTGTGTGGCAAGGATATTTAAATATGTAATAAAGTGAACGTACTCTAGTGTAATGAATTGCTAATGCCCAAACCGATCCTGTGAAGCCAGGCCAGCCATGAGCTGGTGTTCTCAGAACCAAGTGCTCCAGCCTTCAGACGGCTATATTAAGGCACTCTCTTTACTGTGTGACTCCCAACAAGGCTCAGAGCAACGAGCCACTGCGCTGCCAGCTTGTGCTGTCTGCTTTCCTGAATACACAAGGAGCAGTTGACTCTGGCTGATGCAGGCAGTCCAGGGAGCAGAGGACAGGAACATCTTTTAGCTGCTTTGATCAGTGCAAAAGAGGTTTTGTCCCTCACTCTGATAAAGATTCCCAAGTGGCTGAGGCTTAGCATCCATCAGACCTTCTCTCTCTTTAATAAAATATATCTCATACACCTAAATCCTATCCCATAACTGCTGAGCTAGCTTTTTGTTATGTAGCAGTGCAGGCAGCGTGTGAGCAAGGATGATACCAAAGAGCATCTTCTTGATGTTTGAGGTTCAGGCTACGTGCAAACTCTGGCACGCCTCATGACTCCCTTGCACAGCCTTCACGGTCCCAGGGTTACCTTCAGAACTAGTGAGAAGCTACTAAGCAGGAGATGGGGATTTTTTATTACAGATCTGTGAAACAAGGCTGACAGCTGATGCGCTTGATACCTGATACGAGCCCAGCAGCAAGTCCTGCCTAAACCAAAGTCCCTCTCTCACAGGCACTGACCAGCTTCTCCATGGACTCAGGTTTTCATCTTTGCATTTAGGACACATCGCCTCTCTAGGCTTTGCTTGACCTCTTCTCTTTCATGACACTTGCAGGAACTTGCATATTTTTGAAATCTGACACTCTGAGAAATGTAGACTTGGCCCCTAGGGTTAGAGGCTACCAGGAGAAGACCTATATGCAGTGGTAGGAGTGCAGCCTTCTTGTTTCTGCAAGAGACCAGCCTTAAAGGGAAGCCAGGAGCACTGTAATGCCTGGAGGAGTCAGGATCAGTGCCACGGCTTTACTTATGCGTGGAAGAGAGTTAAAGCCAGCAAAGAGCATCATGCCTTGCCCTGTGTGCCTGCCGCTGCTGCAAGCTCAGGCTGTGTAGCAAAGCCCTTGCAAAGCCCAGGTACAACCCTGTGCAATGGATGGGGCTGGGAAATCCTGAACCATGAGCATCATACTGCATTTTCCATATTTTAGAATTCAGATCACATTCAAAGAGGTTCATACCAATATTTTTCCTGCTTCCATTTCCTTTTTTTACCATGTACAACTACCATACACATCCAGGGATAATTTTTACCAGATGTCAGGTTTTTCTCCCCTTTTTACAAACACAGTATTTCTAATTATCTTTTAAAAAAATAAGATGGATATCTCCAAGTCTTAAGTTCTACTCTCTTTTACTTGAAGTTTTGTGAGTGCTAGCTCTCTGTTTCACAGTTTAGATGACTTGGAGGCTGGGATATGTTAATTATTCAATGATTTAAGTGAAATATCAAAGGATTTTTTATTGATTTGCATATAAAAGTTATGAAACCCAATATATGGCACAACAGACAAATTAGTAGGTCATAAAAAGTATGAGTGAATTACTGTTTTATTAAAGCTTTAAGATAACATGCTGTAGTATCTGAAAATAGAGGTCAAAAGGAAAAAAAAAAGGAAAATTTAAATGTGTGCACATTAATGGACCGGGGAATGTGGCTTTACTAATAACTTCTGTGCATAAAAATTTATATTTTTCAACACAGCAATCATTTCTTTTACCCTGTTGGGTATTTTAAATATGCTCCTGTGTATATAATATTAATTTAGTCATAAAATAAAAGGCAGTAATTCAGACAGTGGCCCATGTGAGCTATTAAATTCAAAGTACCATGTGAAGTATTTGTGGTTATGGTTGCTTGCAGTTCTGGATAAGACGCAAACAAACCTCTCCTGACAAGATGAAAGTGTTTGCTTTCAGAGTACCTGCCCATGCTCGGCTCCAGGTTTCTGCATTTCCTTCTCCAGAGCTGACACTACCTCTGATTAGGTTGTTTGGGTGTAAATTACGAGAATGTTCCTTGAAGAAAAAGCACAAAATGAGGATTTGTGCAATAGCCAGGTGCTTAAAGGGGGATTGTATGTTCTCTGAGTCTATCTAAACTAGCTCATGTTATCGTTCACTTCTTTTTATGCTAGATCAGCGAGCTTTGCTGCCTTAGGAAGTGAAAAGATGTTTTGTCTTGTCCTGTTCATTCACTAATGTGGGGCTGAGAGTTAACCAACAGCAAATGAGCTCGACTGCGAAGCCAGTCAGCTGTGTAAAACATTTTCATGTTGTCTCTCGGAAAAGCTTGAAGCAAATATTCTGTCCGCTGTGGTGGCAAATTAATACACAGCAATTAATCAAAATTTTTCTCACTTGCTTTCTCTGTGCATCTACTCCTGCATTAAGTCTTGGAGTGCCTGTTTGTTCCCCTGTTAAATGCATCTATGCTAAGACTGAACACAAGCACTTCTCAGCAAGAAGAAATTAAGGCCAGACTCAGGCTGAATCCTTCAGAGACTTGGCTCAGTGCCTGCAGCTCAGTTAATACATATCTGTCAGCATCCAGCCCTTAATGGTACCAGTGCAAAGACTCAGAAACTCCTGGTAAAACCTCTCTACAGATTCTCTCTGTATTAGGATATATCATCACGTACCATTTCAGAGTCATCTCTCACCTTTTAATACAAATGCTTTGGAGAGAGAGAGATCCTTCCTTCCCCCACACCTCTCTGTACAGAGAATCCAGGCTCAGCACTGCTGCTGGGAATAGTCCCCGGTACAGGGGAATCTGCAAGAAAAAAAGCATTTCCGTGGGTGCTCCTTCCTGCAACACACACAGCTCAGAGACCACGTAGCAGAGTCTCCTCTAAAGCCATGTCTAGACAGCATACACTCGTGTGGGGCAGGGGATGTGCATTTGCCACAGCTGACGTAGAGCAGGGGTTACTTACACAGCTCCTCAGTTCCATAGTTGCCCAAAATAACTGCAGCACGAATCAGAGACAGCCGGTAATGAAGTAAAAATTATTTCCTTCCTCCAGCACTTCCCCTTGCCAGGTAGGAGCAGCTTACATCAGCAGGTGAATTCAGTGCAGGATTGGCGTGTTTGATCCTTGGTCAAGGCACAGCTGCAGCAAGAAATTGATAGCAATGGTTTGCTGGCTGCCACCTCCTTCTGCTGGCTGTAGGGGAGGGGATAAGTAGTTTCCTGCAGGTGTCACAAGAACATTGTGACCCTTTGGAAGACCTCAGAAAATCCCCAGCCATGTGTGTAACTCAGTCTTGTACAGCCATACACGGCTGGTGGCTTGGCTCAGGCTCCTTCCAGCAGTGCCAGTCCAGCTCAAGCTCCTCTGCAACAGTCCAGGATCAGCCTGGGAGCCTCTGCTCTGTGCTTCTTGCACTCTGTGGTCAGAGCCACTTGTTCCAGCCCACTCCCACCATCGTAGCTGTCTACACAATGTCCCCTGCACCTTGTTGTCACCTTCCAGCACAACAAACAGTCTCACAGGATATGAGAAATATCTCCATCCAAATTCAAATTCATCCCTCCTGTCAACCAGAGAGGGGAAGGATGTCCATGCCGGTACCCCAGGGATGACTCAGCCATCAGTCTTCCCAGGCAACTGGTCCTATTTGCACTGAGACTCCCATCCCACCAAGAAACATGGGAGAGCCATTGCCAGCATGCGGGAGGCGGTCTGAGGGCAAGTGTTTTCGGATTTGTTGGCTTAAGTGAGGAAAAGCTCACAGCCTGGCTGGGGAAATCAGTGCAGGCCACCCCCATATCTAAAATGAAGGGTTAATTCACTGCCAGGAGAGAAGAGAGGTGTGTGGGCAGGCACCACATCTGTGGTGAGTCAGACACCCCAGAGATTCAGCCGGCAGATGATGAAAGGGAGAAGTAGGTCAGAGCAGACAAAGACACCGAGGGATCCATCTGCCAGATCAGACAAACCAGGAGACGGCAGTGAAAGGGGGATCTGACCTCCTGCGTGGTTGATATGCAGAGCAGCAGAGACAGCATTCATCATCCTGCAGCCTGCTAGAGGAGTGACGTTTAATGACTGGCAGCTGGAAAAGCAGGTAACAGGCTGAGAGGAAGGTGCATGATAGGGCTCCACCTGGTCAAATAGCCCGGTAAGACTGCAGAGCAATGGGGAGTCTCTTAATGATGTGCTTGCTGCATCAATTAGTAAAGGCAGAAGTACTGGCCTGTCCAATTTAATTGGCAGAGCTAGTGAGGAGGGCATCTGACATGGGCACCCTCAGCCTCCCCAGGGGCAAGACAAGCCCAAATGACTCGGAAGTTGCAGAAGAGGAGCTGCGCCACAGCCTAGGGCCCTCACTGCCGTGCGTTAAAAGCAGCTCCTGCAGCAGGAGCAGCTGAGCTCCATGCAGTCCTTGGCCCTGAGGTCTGGAAAGGCTCGCTTGAGGCTGGTGGATATGCACAGTGAAGTGTGTGTTTTGGAAATCAAGGCTCCAGAAGGGAAAGGTCAGCCTTTTAAATGGAAGGCCTTTCCCTAGCAATTTTAATGCAAGGTCTAAGTTGCTGTGTCACTGATTTACTTACTTTGCCTTCTGGGTGGGTTTGGGCTATTCCAAGCTTCAAAGGGAAGCAGGCACTTCTCTGTGGAGGATGATGCCTCTGGGGTTTGTCAGTGCTTAGGCAAGTGAAGATGAATCAGGTCTGAAACAGGTGACCAGCATTTCAGGCCAGTTAAATTCCTGCGGGGATGTTCTTAACCAGTCTTCAAGTGGCATAGTTTCTTGCCACTTCATTTTCTTCACAGGATTAAAGTCATTCCTGCTGATGATTTATCTTGATTTTTCTACATGTCCCCAGAGCCATTGCCTTAAGCTGCAGGAGAAAGCTCTAGGCATGCCTAAGCTTGTTCCTTCAGCAAGCCCCCAGACAGCATGGGAGTGATGGATAATTATATCCTCCTCTCTCTGATAAGCAAAAAAACCATCACAGGCATTTGAAGGTGGTCCGAATGGCAGGATGGGTGGGAGCTTGGCACAGGAGTCAGGGTGGCTGGAAGAGCCAAGGGGAAAACAGAGGCTGGGTGAGGAACTGAGGAACAGAGCTGACATGGACACGGCAGTGGAGTAAAGCAGGAAGCCTGGCATCAATGTGTAAGTAAGGGTCAGGACACCATACCAGGAAAGTGACGAGTAGGGGAGTATGTCTGTCAGGAGCCCCTGACTACATGGAAAAGGAATCAGTGAGCAAGAACAAGTTACTAGCCATGCCTTGTGTCCAGCTGGGATGTGCCTGAGAGGTTAGGAAGGAAACTGAGCTACTTCCTTCATCCCAGGATCACGAAGTTTAACCAGAAGTCCTTCTGAAACATATTGCAGAATTCAAGTTCACTGGTGCTTTCTACCTCTGCTGTGAAACTCTCACTCTGGCACTTGGATATATTACCATGAAAAGATTGTGTCAGTGGAAATTTTCAGCCTATGTAGGAATGGTCACTGAGAAGAAGCAATGAGAAAACTGCTTGGCTGTATTGATTAGTGTGCACCTAAAATTATGCAGATCCCTAACGGGTATGTCCAGCCATGATCTCATCTGACAGTGGAGTTTTGGCAACAATAACAGTTTGTCTTGACTCTGGGACTTGATTCTCAGCTGCTTTGCATATGTATATTTGATAGTACCAGAGCAAAAGGAGTGCAAAATACAGCTTTTCTCCCTTGAGAAGGGCTAGTTGCCCATTTCATGTAGATTTAAAATGATGGTGTGCAACACAGCACAGTGGAGAATGCTCTGAAAACCCATCACCCCAAGAAATGGTTCTCTTTAAGCAGGAAATTGAAAGTGAAAATAAATGTGTATTTTCTAAGTACTGAGACTTGTCAGGAGGGCAAACAGTAGGAGCAGTGGGTGGGAGGCTGCTCACTTCAGTGGGAGTGGAGAGTGGCTGTGCTAGCTGCTCTGAAAAATCATGACCAAAGCAATTGGGAACCTCAACTTACCCCCTGTAGCAGGAGCCAGGGTTTCTCCCATAAAGGTGCTCCTGCAACACAGAGAAAACCACAGGTTTGATGAGGGATGCTGTATTTAGAGCTCCAGAGGGAATGTTCACATGTGTGTGGCTGGATTGTTACAATCCCCCATTAACCTGTCCACCCCGTATGCCCCAGCGCAGGAGTGCTAGCAGCACAGCAGCACCCAGCTGGGACTAAGGGAAGTGGTGACTTCTCAACACCTCCATGCACAAAAAAGAGGGACACTGTTCTGCAGGGCGCCACAGAAACCTGATAGATGAAATGTCCATGTCCTATCTCTCCCCTAGGTACTGAGCTTGATGGTTTGTGTACACAAAAAAGAAAAAAGAAAAGCCAAAATTTGCCTGTGGTTTTGTTTGCATAAACTTTCTAGCTCTGCCTGGAGCCAACCCAACCCATTCTGCCTGGAGCCAACCTAACCCGTTGTGTTGTGTGGCTTTTCCTGAGGGTGTTCAGCCACTGGGGTGACAAGCATCCTCTCTGGGGTAGGCTGGAGACAGTGAGGAGGGCAGTGGGGGGTTGGGAGCAGCAGAGGGGCCTGGCATGCAGCTTGCAGCTCTTAGGTAACCACATCACACAGTCCACATCTCGCCTCTGCATAATCCATCACTTTTAAAGACATTTCCTTATATCGGTTAATATAAAATGTTGTTCATTGTGTCAGCCAGCAGGAGGTTTCATAGGTCCTTTAGGCAACTTAAACAGTGATTAATCAAAAAAAGCCTCCACCTTCTTCGTGCTGTTAATGCTGTTGTTAGGTTGCAGGCAGCATAATTTATGGCATTTCCTGATCCTGTTAGCTAGGATGTCTGATTAATTTTGGCTCTGGGATTAAGTCAGCAAAAGAAATTTGACTTCCACAAGCAAGTGATATATATCATCCGCCGGAGTGCAGGAGGGACAGAACACTATCTTTCTGCCAATGTTTTTATTGTCTCCTCGACTGTAGCCAGAAGGTGGCATTATGTACTCATTTTATTACTCCTACTGGCGGGGGACTGAACTGAGTTCAGGACATGGTCAGCTTCTTGATCTTGACATGGAAGGGAGACCACTGGCATATGATGCTGGAGACCCTGCCCCCGCTTCCCGACATGGACCACAGTGGGCAAGGTGGCACATTTCTCCTTCTTTTTCCTCCCAGATAATTCAGAAAATGACATGTCAATGGCTTAATTATTAGCCAGGATTTTTACTTTGTACATATTTTTCATTCTTGGTGCTGAGATGGCTTTTTTTTTTTTCTGTTGCTGTTTCATTTTGTCCTGCCACATATCTTGTCTGTGCTTCTTGAAGATAGAGAGCAAAGCTGGGGGGTAATACAGATTTTTCAGTTCTTCCCTGCCTGTCACTAATAGAGAGCTCTTATTTCACTTGTCTTTATTTCTTATTACGGAACCTTTTATCAAGCAGGCAAAGGATCCTTTAGTAGCTCCGGGAATTTGTCGGCTGTAGAAACAATCTTGTCTAAGCAGGCTTCTCTGAAGTAATTTCAGCCACTCTCAAGTACACAGATAAGTACACAGATACAACATGAGTGTCTGCATCTCATAGGATGGGATTTGATCTTGTTAAGTGGGCACCTTATTTTGGGAGGCTTGGCAACACCCATGCTTCTCTCCATGGGTGCAAACAAGGCATGGCCATGCAAAATGCTATGGTCCTTTTCCTTTCTGTGCCAGCCACCTCCATTCCTTCATTTTGGGTAGCAATGTGCAGTTTACTCACTGAAGATCTCTGGTTTCTCCATTTCTGCAGGATGATAAGAATGGGGAAAATCATGCTGACCTCAGGCTGCTGCAACGCATTCAGCCTTTTGATGGAAAGTTCAAGAAGAAATCTCTGTCCCGTTTTGGCCCTGCAGGCCGTAAGGAAATGCCTTTCCACACTGCAGATGGAGTTGTGACCGCAGCCTGGACAAATGCAGCGAGGATCTGAAACTGAAACTGTCAGGAGGATGCTATCGAGAGGTGACTGTAACCCTAAGATGCTGCAGTTTATATTCTTGCTCCATTAACTCTGACAACAGACTTCTGAGACCAGAGTTTTCTAAACCTGGCTTATAAATCATGCTGATAAAAATGCACTGGGATTTACTTGTGGATAGCACAGAGCTCTGCAAATAAAATTAACCCTTTGTGCAAGGGCTGCAGCTAGTGTGAAGCAGATGCTGCGTACTTCATGTCAGACTGCTCAAATTTAGGGCTGGGTTTGTGGAAACCAGACAGCTGATACTGCATGCCTTGAGCTTCAGATATTCAGCTTCTCCCCAGCTGGACCCAGGCAGATGAGAGGTCAGAGCTGGTGGGATGAGACCAGCCACAGCCTGGAAGCTGGTACAAGCACATCAGTGCTGGACTATGACTGAACCATCCACTTTGCTTCCCAGCAAATAATGATGCTCAACAGCTTCCAGCCCGGAGCTGGGCTTACACTTGCCTGCTCAGCATGGCAAAGCTTAGGAGTATTTGTACCCAACAGTTTACTCTTCCCTTGAAAAGATCTGTATTCCAGAAGCTACCAGATACTTTTAAGTCCTTTGTGAAAATATGAGCCTTTAACAAACAGCTCAGCTGGTCACACAGAGAGACCTGCTTGAAATTGTGAATTTTCAAAACCTTCACCTTAATCTCTGAAAGGATGCTACCTTCTGCATAATGCAGGCAGTTCTACCGGACATATGTAACCTGAAGCCATGCTAGTGCAGGTCTCTGAGGCATACAAGCCTTTTGTAACACCTGCATGGCAGAGCCACAGTGGCTCTGCAAGAGTGAACCAGGTCACCTCCCGCCTTGTGCATCAGCAGCAAAATTGGGAGCTCAGTTCTCGTGGCAGGACCGTTATCAGTGGTGATAAATGACAGAGGGGATTTTCATCTCTTTGATTAATTTTGCAAGGCTGACAGTTAGAAAGATCACATCTTGACTCCTGTGCCTGGAGGTTTGAGTAAGGGAGTCCTTGGGAGGTCTGGACGAAGTAACTTCACTTCTGCAATGCCCAAACCTCGAGCTCTTACAGATTCTGAATGCCTGAGGGTGGGAATTGGGCACACAGTTGAGCTGGCAGGCTTGGGGAAAGCATTCTTGTTCTGTCAGGCTGGGAAGAGAAACACTGATGGATCTGAAGTAAAGGAAATACTGAGGCAGGAGGGGCCCATTTTGCTCACAGGAAGAATCTCATCTGTTTCTGTAGGATGTTTGGAAAAAAAAGTGGGATGGATTTGACCTCTCTTTTGCTACATATTTACTTCTTTGAGAGATGGAGGTTTGTGGCCAAGGGGCTAGTGCAGCTGGGCCACAGCTGTGCCATGGCTCTGCTGTGACTGGGGAGAAGGGAGGCAGACTGCAGCAGCTGGAGGGTGCCGTGAGTGCTGCTGTGGGCACAAACCTGGCACGAAGTGGAGCAACGACAGGAAAAATCCTTAGGGTGAAGGTTTTAAACAAACACATGTGAGCTTTCCTTTTGCTCCTCACCTCCTCCTTGCTGCTGTGGTTCACCCATTCTCCCTGCCTTTCCCCAACAGCATCTCTGTCCTCTGTGGCCCAGCTTGCATATATAGGGCATTTTCTTGCTTTTTCTCCTAAGAGAACCCATTATTCCTAGCTCAACAAGTTCCTCTCTCACCTTCATTCCCTCCTCTACAGCCACAATATGGAGTCATCTATCTTCTCTTGAGATTACAGTCTGGGTCTGTACAGTTTTTGTTAGAGCAATACAAACCTAATGTTGCTCCCCTGCTTAAGAGAAACTAGTTCCTGCCCCCCCTTAGGGTACTGTGATCTTCTTCCTTGTGCTCCAAGGGCATAATATGTGAATAATATGTGATGTTCCAGCTGGGACCATGAACTCAACAGATGAAGGAGACTTCAGTACTTTCACAAACACAGAATGTTTTCCTCACCTTTATGGCAAAAAAATTTAGAATCTTAACTAGGTTACAAATGGTGTAGCATGATGAGCAAAAGGAAGGTATATGTCAATGTTTTCCCAGTCCCATGGGATGCTGTGGGCTCTCTACGGGACTTCAGACACTGAGTGATCCTGCACTTCATTTCTTATTAAACTGGGGAGTCCCAGGCACAAGTCCTAAAGAGGGCAGCAGAATCCAACCCAGACCTCTTGCCTGTGGCTGGCTGAAGCAATGCTGGTACTGCTAATTGAATGTGCTTTATGTACAAGTGGAGTTCAGTACATACATCCAGAACATGCTGCGTATTGTTTGGTGATATACAAACCAACTGGGACAATTTACAATGGTGATTTTTCCACCGACAGGTAAATTAATGCTCTCTATTATAGGCATTTAATCAATGCCAGCTCCCTAAGTCTCTAAACAGGCCACCAAGATAGAAGATTGATTGGTCTGAATGCATCATATATAAAACAGGAATGCTTCATAAGAACATAAATGACGTGTTTGTTTCCCAGAGCCACAAAGACAGCTCTGTGGTAAGGAGGAGTGTTGACAGCCTTCGACCGAGATGCAGCAAAGGGACAAGACATGGGTTTGTTGGGGGTTTTTGTCTTGGTTTCTGTTTGCTTTTTTTTTTTTTTCAAGTCAAGAAGGCTGAAATTACCTGGAGATGGGGAGGAAGATCTGCTTGCTCTGCACATGGGCATGGTGATTTGTCTGGAGGGGATCCTGCTGATCCTTGCCCTGCCTGTGTGGCTCACTGAGATGCTGCTCTCGCACTGTGTTTTGTGGCAAAATTAACAGATCATCACAGAGTTCTGAAATTTGACTTTGGATTTACACAGGTGGCCAAAACTCCAGGGCTGCCAATTCCACGCCCCATCTCCTTTATAATGTTATTTCTCTTTTTATTTAGAACAATATAATGATTTGCTGTTTGGCTCAGCCAGGAGGCTAAACCTCATTTCCAAGCTGTGGTTTGAGCACCCAGGGCTTGTTGATGGAAGGGATTTTCTGGGGTCAGAAACTGGGCAGCCAGTGTCTCCTTGGGTGTGTGTGTGCACTTAACTGGCAGGAATTCAAAGTAAAATGTAGTAACACAAGTACCGCTGGAAGAGGTATACACTGGCTCATTTTCTCTCATGTGAGCAATGGGTTAAAGCACACATGGAGTCAGTTTGCATTGCTTCCCGACCTTTGCAAAGTCATTAAACTAAAGTACTGGGCACTGATTTGATTTTGAAACTGAGACCCATCTTCCCAGTTCAATGGGATAAAATATACCATTTGTTATTATGGCTAAACACACCCCTATTTGTGTAAATAAAAGGGGAACACATAAATTGATGGTCACCCTGTCAGAATCCTGAACCCAGACTACCTGTGAAAGCCAGTAAGGCCAGGGAGGCTTAGGCACTTAAACCTTAATCGTGCTTAAAATGGGATTTAAGTGTCTATGTGCCTCAGAAGTTTATTTCCTTTGGCTTCTCTCAGGCCTGTGAGATTGTGATTAGGAAATCAGGCTAACTTCACAGCTGGAAAGACTGTCACCGTATTCCTCCTAACTGGATGGCCCAGAGCCACTGTTGGTTTCTGCTGATGGAAAACCACAGAGCTCAATAAATAAGACCTGCAGTCTTGAAACTTCATTACTTTACACCCATGGAGTAACTTGTGTATGCCACTGAAATTAAGGAGGAAACAGGAGTCTGTGGTAGTATTTCTGGGATAGCAGGGAAATAGTAATATCCTTTTAATATATTCTGACTTAGTTCCTGCACTACTCCTGAGTTCAGTCCAGGGATCAGTGCAGGTTTTTATCCTTAGTCCTGAAATCCTCTGCTTTGTGAGCTGGTTTATCTTCTCAATAAGGCACACGAGGGTATCATTTACAGCTCAGTAAATTCATGCCTCGTGCATTTGGTGGCACACGGCCTTCGGGCTCCTGGTTAACCACACACAAGCGTGACTTGCTGCACTGTAACTCATGCTCTGCCACAGCTCCTGGCTTCATTACAAAGCACTAAAAATGTGAAATAACAAAAATAATTACTGTAATAAACTAATGAACTAAAATATGTTTTGCTCAAGTTAAAAAAGTCTCTGTCTGGGCTGAAAGCTCCAAACGTTAACCTCTCTGTAGGGACTAATTACCGTCTGAGGTACGTGACAGTAATGATGACTTCTGTTGGACTGCTCTGCTTCCAAGATCAGATCTTAGTTGCATGAGACTATGTCCTTATGTTTGCACGATGCTTCCAACAGATTTATTTGTCACTATGAAAAACTGAAGCGTGTCCCCATTTCCACACTGCTGTGGGATATTTGCCCAGTTTACCGTGAGCTAGACCTGGGAAAGTGCTGAGACTGTGTGCGAACTCATTTGCTGCTGAGTATCACCACTCCTCTGCCTGTGGATGCAGAGGTAACACGGACACCCAGGCACCTGAAACAGGTAACCTTTTAATTCACTTGCATTTTTTTGGCTTTGAAACGTTGTCTAAAGCATCAGACACATAAAAACATCAGCGACGTGACTTCTAAGATCAACATTTAGGATTCTGAAATCGACACCTGTTTTTTCATTGGAACAACCAAATTTAAATGTTGTTGTCTCTTTTGCATCGCTTGGATGTATATTGAATGTCATGAGGACAGTTTTCATTCATTGACAAAGCGGTGAGGAAGGGCCAAACTGGCCTTGTTGACAGGAGCTAAGAAGTTTAGGGAAACAAGGCACCAGTTGTCAGGACACTGGCAATCTCTGTCCAGAGGTGTGTCATGAAGAGGCATAAATTTGATCTGTAACATGAAAATTTTCTCCTTAAAGCAAACTTAGAAGTAACTGAAGCATCGACCTATTTGCTAAAGTTGCATTCAGAGCAATATCCCCATGATTTAGCAGAGGTGAGTCTGAAATCTAAAGCAGCATGGGAACAAGCAGCATCGCAGAATGGTGCCCTTACCTGGCAAAACACAAAGAGTAGAAATAATCCCGTTGTCCACTCATCTGACAGACCTGCTACAACAGTGCTTGGTAATTTTTAATACTGCTTCTCACAGTGATTAAATATTTTTCTTTAGGATTTTTTGTGGTTTAAAGGGTTACGTATGATCCCAGTTTTCAGACAGGCCCCAGCTCACCCATCACAGAAGGAACTTCTGCTTCTCCCTCAGTGTTATCTGGCCATGAAATAACATAGCACCTACTCACTAACCTGTGAAAGCAGCTACTCACTAACCTGTGAAACCAAGAATGAGAATTGTGCTTAATGGGCCTCTTAAGTAATGCATGTACTCAGGATTTCACAGTCTCTGGCGTTACCACTGATTGGGGGCTGCCATGCAGGTAACTGAGCTTTGCAAAAATGCACAATTGTTATTAGGATTGACTCTTGCCATTATCTGTGTTTATATGTCATTTACAGTGAGAGCAGGTTTTAAAATGTAATTAAGGAAAGAGCTTCACAGTTTTGCCTGCTCTCATTCTTAACCATTAAAATTAAAATAAGTTATAGTCCCCAAAAGTTATACCAGGCCTCAGTATAGGGCTGGGCTCACAAGAAAGTGAGTGTTTGACAGCAGAACTACCCTGGTAAACTGCACTGACATATCTCTGCTAAACATAGACCTGGGCAGCAGAATTCAGTCTTCTTCACACAGCCCTGTGCCTGGTTTCCATCCCTGCTCACGATTCCTCTGAGTTCCTACAATAGTGGGGCTTCACTGCAAAAAAAAACCAAAAAAAAAAACCAGCTGTGGGTTTGTGCTAAACACCCCTGTGCTTTATGGGCCAAGTGGACACCTGTTCAGTAAGCAAAGGGCACGAGAGTGCAGTGGCCCTCTTTCCACCCAGGCTAACTGGAACCCAGTAAAGGTAAAGTTTTTATACTTATTTCACTGTCTTTAGAGCTTTTGTGGAGTCTCTGCACCAGTCCTGAGTCCTTCCTGCATTCACTTTGGCAGAGGTGCTCAACCTGAACCCTCTCTAAAGCTGCAAATAGAATTAAACCATGGAGTGTGAAGAACACAATCCGGGGACCAAAAATCCACTCTGTGCATCATCTTCTGGGAGACAGACCCGGTGAAACTGTGTCCAGCTGTGTGTTCTTAGAGGAGGTGCTGAAGGAGATGTCCAGGTGTAGCTGGAAGCATTTACTTAAAGCTGCGGATCGTCCTTTAGGGCCATATTAAGAGACTGGCACTTGCCTTTGCACAGATAACAAGAAATTTCATGTTTAGGATTATCAGATTTTCCAGCTACTCTGCAGAAACAGCTGTCAGCAAATCTGTGACAGCAGATGTTGGGATGTTATTCAGTGTACTATGTGCTAATCTGCTGCTCTGCCCTCCCCAGACATTTTTTGCTATCACAGGAGGACACTTGGACAAATACTGTACTAAGAATGTGCAACCAAGTAGTCTGGGTCCTTCCAGAGTAAGGAGCCTTAGGCAGGTGCTCACTTTTCCATTCAATTGACCTCATTTAAAGAGTCCTGTCAAGACAATAATGTGCTTTGCTTTCCCATCACTCCATGGGCATTGACGGAGTTGATTGTCTCAGAAGGGCAGGGGAGAAACCTGTGGGGACAGGGATTGTTTGGATGTGACAGCAAAAGCAGTGCACTGCCTGAGCTGCACACTGGTAATCCTCAGCCACGTGAAGGGCCTGATCCAGTCTGCAGGCAAGTGGTGTAAATTGTGGCATACCTCGCAAATACCGTCTCCTTTGTATGTGAGCTGTACATTATGCCTTGGGGTATATCTGAAAGGATCCAGGAGCCAATCCTCAGGGCGAGCTGCTAATGAAATCCACACTCATGTTGTCCTTTGACATTCCAGGTGGAGCCTTGGAGACAGCATTTTCTAGTGCTCAGCCACTAAAACTCACTCAGAAGTATCCAAGGTAGTGCAGTATCATACTCCTCTTTCTCAGCAGCAGTGCTGGTTTCAGCACATCTCCCAGCTCAGTCTTTGAAGCTTAAAAGGTCTGAAGTCCCCACCTTGAACAGTGTCTTCCCTCTCTGTGATCTGGAAACATGCAGAGCCAGTCTTGCTAACAGGAACAAACTGTCTGAACTCTTTCTGGTGATCTCTGAGACTATGTCATGATGTCCCCTCATTTCTCTGTTAGACGAGTTTATCTGTTGAGTGAATTTGTCCATGGAAAAATTCTAACACATGATTTCTGCATGCTTAACTGTAACCACCTCATTGGACAGTCTGAACCTCCTTAGAAATCTCAGATTATGTATCTCTGCAATTTTTGAATAAAATCCAAAATTACCAGAAAGAAAAGTAATAGTGTATTTTTACCCAAATTAATATATTATGGGAAACCCAACTATTACAGAACTGAGATTACAGATGTGAAAATGAAGTAAAAATGAAGCTGGTCTCCTGGAATTTCTCTGTCCAATAAAGACTTACAGAAAAAGTTGCCTGCCACCTGGCTTGTAACATCTATGCCATGCAAGAGCTGGTCATACCAGGCCCCTGTTCAGTGAACGGACAGAAGGTATTTAAGACCATAGTTCATCTTATCTATTTTAGAATGAGATGAAAGATGCTTTGCAAGTGTTCCTGTGCTGTAGACAGAGTCAAGGTGACCTGCTTAGATACAGAAATCATATTGCTGACATTTTTTGGTAAGAAAAGTCCTGACTAGGGTGATGATGTAACTGGGTTTAGAAAAATACCGTAGAAAAACACAAAACAGAGAAGGAAAGGCTGTATTTATATTGCACTGCATTTTCTATTTAGTTATTATTAAAGGCAAATGCACATTTTTAACAGCAACCCAGGTCTCTCCATAGAATCGTCTGTGGGAGCTGACAGGAAAGGTCTACAAAGCGTTTGTATTTCATAATGTCTAGTGAGGATGCTGTGCAAACTCATTGTTTGCCTTGATCTGGAAAGAACTGCCCCTGGAGAGGAAAAGGAGGAAGCAAGATACAATAACTATGGTTTCTGAGAAACTTTGGAAGGAAATGAAACAATAACAGAGTAGAAGACCAACAGTTCCAGGTAAACAACATGCCAATATGTTGATTTTTACATGTATGGGAATTTTTATCCTTATGTTATTAAACTCCCACTGCTAATGCTGTGATTAGTGTTCTCCTTCCAAAACAAGTTAAAGATTAGCTGCAGTGTCTGTGGAAAGGATTGATAACAATTTCCATATTATATACAAAAAAAATAATGATTACCATGGTGACATTGTGGATAGAAAGTTCACTTCTTTTCAGTTTCCACTTGAAAATGTACCAACACATCTCTTTTTATTTCAGCAACACCTGGGATAAGTCTATTCCACAGAGCAAGGCTGTTGCTGTCCCAAAGTGAACTCCTTTGCACATCTTTGTCAGGGTAACTGCTGCACTTCTGCAGACTCTTGCAGTTTTATCCCACATTCACATTTGCATTGATTTGAAAAGCTTTCAGCTCCAGTGGAAAAAAAAATCTTCAGCTTCCATCCACTCCTTCACTGTGACCATTGTGACCAAACTGGTGATTTCCTGCCTGGTTTCTCCCTTGGTAGAATTTAGGTTTAGAAAAATAGTTTTGCTGAGGCCAGGACCAGATGTTCAACCAAAGCGTGGCTGCTCTCTGTTCATGGTCCTGACAACCTCCTATTTCAGAGATGGCCACAGGGTCGCAATCCCATCTCATTTTAACATAAGCTGTGAGCCTACAACAAATGACGATCACAACTCAGGAATGCTCAGAGCGCTCATAAAATCACAGCTGGAATTCCTAAACTGGCCATAGGTGGTCCCCAAACTGTCACAATGTCCCTGGTCTGTCTGACTTTACGGATGCGCTCCCTAACCCCCTCTCTCTCCCTTGACCAATTGCTGGCCAGACAATCACTTCTTTCAGGATTCACAATGCAGTACTTACTTACACTGAGATTTGTTTTATTTCATTCTGGTAAGCACGCTTGCTGCTCTCTCTTGCACAGAATACAAGATTACCCTGAAGAATAAAAGAAAGGAATTAATTGACATTTTAATTAATTACAACTTTTAATTAATATTCACCAGGGTGACAAGTGTTCTGGAATGCAAAACAGGAGTATTTCCTGAGGAAAAAAGGGAAAGGCCCTGTAGTTTGTGTTCAGGTTAAATGAAAGCCTTGTAGCTGAATATATGATTATATCAGGTATCTGCTGCCTCCATTCAATGGCTAAAAATTCTGCTCATTTTGAAACAGCACGGGCAGTTCTTTATTAACAGTGTGAGAGGCTGTGAGCAGGTCTCAGAGACAGAGTGCACTGAGTAGAAAGAATGGTCCATAATCTAAACAACTGAATATCTGAAAGTTGGCTGAGCTCAGGCTCTGTACCACAGAGAGAGAGGTCAGGAGATGGAGATGACAAATGCCATCTCCTCCTCTTGCTGCTTGCAGCCTGCCTTCTCCCATGAGCTGAAGCAACCCATGTAGGATCACACAGGAGATCTGCAGCCTGTTGATGGCTCCGCAGGAGCCGAAGGACTCCCCACAGCCACCCACTGCCTATGAAATACTGAGCAAGGCTGTCATGAAGTGTTGCATGGTTGTGCTGTATTTTATTTGCATAGTGGGGATCCCTTGCCTGAATTGCCATAAAAACTGTCCCGTAATTTTCTCCCAGGCATGAACTATAGCTCTTTGACATGTCTATGAAAGATGGGCTCCTTTTACTCACTGGTGGTAAAGAGGGGGAAGGGGAAGTTCTCCCTGCATATAATTTAGTATTCACTTTATAATGCAGTTTATATGTTAGTAATATTCCACTGATTGCAAGGAATAGTTGGTGCTTACAGGCTGTGATCCTGAAGGATGGGACAGAGCTGTACTACAGGCAGGATTAGATGTTTGGCAAAAGCAATAAACTATCGTTTTCTTCTGTGTTTAAACAGCTGTATCTGTTCTTGGAAAGAAACTAACTCAGAGCAGTGGAGAGTGCCTTGTCCTGCCTTTCCAGCATGGGTATCTGTGTCTTCTGCAGAGATAACTACTAAAACAGAGTAGTGCCAAAAATTATCTTACTGTCACAATATAGTCCTTAGCCCATCTGACTTTGCAGTAGGTTTGAAAGATGGAGGTGGAAGAGACTGTATTCCTTGGCTGTTCTCTGAAACAGAAATTTCCTTTCACCAATGGAGGGCATGATCACACAACACAGTCAAGCTGACCTGGTAATGGGTTTTCACTTAATAAGAAAGAGCTCTTCCTTCTTCGTCTCTGTTCCTTTCCTCCTCACACTGGTCTGCCAGCCTGACCCTTGCATGAGCAAATGCAACTTTTTGCTGGGTTAATTTTCTGCCAGGTAAGTGAGTTCATCCGATTCAGCACGGGCAAGGAAAACCACCCCAGTCACAAAGGGAGAAGCAGAAATACACAGCTGGGAACCTGTAATCACTTCTCAGGCAAAAATCTCCTGGGCTGCAAATGATCTGTCGCAACACCAGAACAGCCCATGGCAGAGGCTGAACCTGCTCCTTTGGAGATCATCATTCAGTTATGCTCTTTTATTGATGGTGGTGATAAGTATCCAATGACTTGTCCCAATCCTTTGGTAACCTCCAGGTGATAAGAACCATTTTTGACAAGAGTTAGGTCTAAACTCACATGCCTTGGAAGTTGTTTGAAGGAAGCTGAGGACCCTTCTTGGGTCTCTCTGCTGATATTGGTTGTGTGATGTTACCACAGTGGAGGAGGAATAGATGGAGTTGGAATATCTGTCCACCTGTCAGCTACGCTGCAGGTTATGCTCTGAGGCACAGAAGACTTGTTGACTCCTACACCAGGAGGAGAAGATGAAGCTGAAATCGCTCAGAAGGTAAAGATCACCAGACCTCATCTTGTGGCCACTCCAGCACTCCAGAAGTCAGGAAAACCAACTGGCTTCGGGATGAAAATCCAGATCCCTCTTTGGATCATCTATGCAGAGTCAGACCCTAAATAGCAAAAGAATTTACTGCAATCCCATCTTTGCCAATTAAGTGTCTTCTGCTTCAAAGGAAGCTTCAATGTTAATTTTAAAATATTGCTGGCATTTATCACAGTAATTACTTTAGCCATGTAAAACTCCAGATGCCATAAATAGTGTTGATACTATAGATTAAATGCTCCCAAGGTACGTATTACTGGTACTAGAAAACACACATGCACACAAGGATATTCTTCTCCAAGCTCAGCATTTGTTGGGCTCATGCAAAACACAGTTGCCTCATCAGATTTCTGAAAATGACTGATGTTCCTTGTCAAAAGCCATCAATCTTTATCAGTGACTGTATTTTGGAGGAGCCAAAGAAGCATACCTGGGCAAACACACTCACAAGCAGCAATATAAAAACATGCTTCATTGCAAATATGTTTTTTCAATTAGCAATCTCTAAAGGTGGGAAAAGTTTATCTCAGAACCCTTTATCTCAGGAACATTTTGAATTTCCATGGTCTTCAGTTATCAAATTCTCAAGTCTCTGAAAATCAGATCTCTTTGATCTCTGTGAGATATTGTGGGTATATAACCCATAAATGAATTACTAATCAGGTAAGAAAATGTTCATTTTAATCTACAGCTCTGCACCAAAAACCAGTGATGGGTGTCTGTGTAGGTAGCCAAAACCAGTCTTTATCAGACAGCATTCCCTAGTTTGCCTGGCAAAGGCTTGCACAGACCTTTGTGCAAAGGCAAGCCTGGCCAGTCTTGCACAGACAGGTAGGAAAAGGTGGAGAGGGCATGCATTTAGGGACATCAGGAACAAGCTAGAAACTGATAAGATAGCAAACTGAGGTACTTGAAACCAGGAGCACATTGACCAAGTTTACACATGTAAAGTGTGACCATTAATGTAATAGCTGATGTCAATATTATCTATACTGTTGGTTATAGGCAGGCCTGGCTGGGAAATATATGTTGCACTTCTGTGAACATTAGCAAAGGGCATTGTTGCCAAAGAAGGTAAAGAAATTTCTCTTTAGACTCGGTTCTGGGTGCTCCCTGCTCACAGTCTGCTTCATCACCTGGCTGATGGTGCTGATGAAAGGCTCCCTGGACTTACGTTTTCTGTAGGTTTGCATGTTTTCAAGAGGAGGCTGTATAGAGCTTGCATACAGCTGGAGGTTGCTGCACTGTTGGAAGCAGCAATATCCACATATAGTGATGTGTATTGCGTAAAATACACATTTATCACTCCATTGCTCTTTATTAATAGGAAGAAAGATACTAAAAAATAACTCAACCCCAAGACACAGAATGGAGATAAAGCTGTTTTATAGCATCTGAAAGCATGTGGAAAAATTGTTGCATAGCTGGAACTTATTTGGCACTAGGGAAACCATTTGTTGAGCTGCCAGTAAAATTGTTGAAGAGGAAATACTTATAAGAACACATCCAAACAAGCACTGAGCTTCCTTCCCACGAAAATCAAGGTCAAGTAGAGCACTTGAAATCATTAGGAACACCTGAAAAAATGAGCCCATATTGTCACTGAGAATGACTCAGACTGGTAGGAAATACAAGCTGTTTGTAAGGACCCAATAGCTTCCTACTACCCGGGGAACTTATCAGAATTTATTTCTTGAGTGCAGTGACTGGCATAGCTTGGGCAGAGTTCCCAAAATTCAGCTTGCATGGCCTGAAGGGTTAATTCTGTCTGCAATGCCATTGCTCTTGCTCATGTTTAACCCAGGAGGAGATTTCATTGCTCCATCCAGATGTGGCTGCATGTTCTGGCACAAACTTAGTCAGCTTCTGCAATACAGTGCTCTAAAAGGCTGTATGGATAATCTGACTTCTTAAAAAGATACATATTTTGCTGTGGAAAACTACATCCAATTTGCTTTCATATGGTAGCTTCGGCTTAATGTTAATATTTTGTGGCCTGTGGTCACAGTGGTGTTGTCCTAAATATATGAACAGGTGTTGTTGCTTACAATCTTTATATAGAAA
Source organism: Rhynochetos jubatus (assembly GCA_027574665.1). NCBI lineage: Eukaryota > Metazoa > Chordata > Aves > Eurypygiformes > Rhynochetidae > Rhynochetos > Rhynochetos jubatus. The sequence goes on along the minus strand of CM050648.1, from coordinate 138,429,577 downwards.
ATATCCAGTGGCAGTAAGAAATCACAGGCAGCCAGCACACTAGAAAGTTTATTGTTGTAAGCTCTTTTTGATTTTCGCTGAAGCTACACTGGCTTTTTCTATATAAAGAACTGACCAGAAACAGAAATCAAACTGTATAGTTTGTCATTATTTAAAACCTTCTTTTACTTTATACTGCATTTCACATAAGCGAAAGAACATTTGGTTTTCTTTTTCTTTTTTCCCAGAATGAAATATATCAATATATATTTTGCTGTTTCCGTTCACTGTAACTAAGAGTCTTCTGTGATCATCTTTTGTAGCCAGTACGTTGCTGGTTGTTTAAGAACTTGTGGTCATTATGGAAGATAAATGACAGTCCTTGGAGCCCATGGCTGAAGCACACATTAGTCACTAGTAAATGATGTATAAAAAATATTCAGCTTGCAAAAAGATAATGGTGGTTCCTATTTGAAAATGCAGAAAAATGCACATATCTGGAGCACAAAAGTCTCTCATCAATATCTCTGTGGGTAGAAAACTAACCTGTCAAGAAGAAAATGTTGAAGAGATGGAGATATTTATGCACTCACAGCACCGATCATAATGATGTAAAGGACTATTAAAGCAAACTTAAAATATTAGATATTGCAAGTATAACATTTAATTGTTTTTTTGGTTGTTGGTGGTTGTTTTGGGTTGTTGTTGGTTTTTTGTTTGGTTTTTTTTTTTTTCCCCTGCAACCTATGAATGCTCTAAAAATATTAAATTAAGAATTGTTCATTCCACATCTTTGACCTCCAGTGATCCTGCCTTTTCCCATTTCACTGTTATTCATAAATGTCATAGTCATTCCTGGTTTGACCTTTTACCGGTGGCAAAGTCCTTCGCTCCCTCCAGTGCTGAAGCTGAGGACTGGGACTCACAGAGGAGGAAGCCCAAAGGGCAGAGACTGTCCTCATGAGTTTGATGTTGCCAGGGTTGTAGCAGCATCCACAACATAGGGATGTGGTGACCTCATGGCTGCACTCTTCTCCCAGATGATGGCTCCCACATGAGATATCACCCCCACATTACACAGAAAAACTCATTGCCCTCCCAGAAGACCACAGTTTTGCCATTTCCTTAGTATGGAAAATGGGTGCAATTATCCTGTTTGAGAGCTCCAGACCAGACCTTGCTGAATGAGCCACATGGCTGAACCAGGCTGTTGGTGTGCGATGGTTGAAGACCTGCAGTGAAGGCAGCTGCCTGCCAAGAGGGGCATCTATTTCTAACCAGTGAATTAGGTCCTTATGGTCCTCTTTTCCTTGCCTTTCATTCCTGGCTTCCTTCGCCAACCTAACAGCATGGCTTGCCAGTAGGGGTGAACTGACCTACAGGCTAGCAGAACCTGTCCAACATCACCTCCTCTACCCACAGGCTTAGTGCCATGGCCTTGCAACCTCCCTAGTGCCAGATCTAGCGCTTCTCTGACTTGTCACTGAGGCAATTTGACTCACTCATCTGGAAGAAAACAAATACAAAGATTATATATAGATGTATATTAAAACCCTCTGAGTTTTTAACAATCCTTATTTTCTGCCAGTTGTGTGAGATCAGCGAGAGGTTCTCTGAGAACCAGGACAAATGAAGGGAAACAGCAGGAGAATGGAAAGGAGAATGGCGGAAAAAAAGCGATGGGGTGGAGAGAGCAGGACCACCTCTTTCAAGTGCAGTGATCCATTAAAGCAACCCAGCTGTGCCTTTGAACAGTCATTTAAGGATACAGCTACAACCCAGGAAATCTTTGCATGAATCTGGGAAAGCCAGTAGGAAGGCAGGCAGCAGTTTGCTGTTGCTGTAATGGGCAGTTCAGTACGTACCTGGAGGGCTGGTACTTAGACCTAGATGGCAAAATCAATTAATCAGGCTGATTTTCATTTTCTTTTTCATTAGTAACTACGAATTCACCTGGAAAGGAGAAAAGTAGCAGAGTGACACCTGTGGAATGTTATGGATGCCAGCAAAAGCTACTGTACTTATTCCCTATCGACACACAGAGGCGATACAAACTCCTTTGTGGGAGGCCTTTCTGCTGTGCAATGCTCTCTGCCACCCTGCATAGCTACCGAATTGTCTCGTAGGTAAATATTCACCTTTAGTTCTTTCCTGGCACTCTTTGATTGGGAGGGGATGGTATGACACCACAACCCAAAGGGTTATATAGTCCTTCTGTTACAGTAAAAGCCCCTAAAATGCATAAGGGAAAATAATTCTGTAGATCTGGACATCAGTAAATGTCGTATGGTCGGCTAGATGTTGCACAGCTGCTCCGAACAGGACCTGGGATCTTCAGCTTCTCTCAGCTACACTTGAACAGTGTGTTGAAGCCATTCTGATGTAGCAGAGATGATCTTGGCTCTGAGTGGGTTTTTTCATTGTGTGAAGATGCCACAGCTCTTAGCATATTGAAATTTTGATCTTCAGTCCCTTTTCCAACTTCTATAACCCATGGAAACAGGGAGATATTTTTCAGAAAGGGAAGCTTGGAGAATTTGCCTGCCTTCTGCTGAACCTTGACTGCGTGGTCTGTGCTTTGGGCAGATCGAAGGTCAGTTTAACTCCCTCAGCATAACAGAAAGCTGTTTGGCACTTGTACACTGAAAGAACAAATTGAGCCTGCCCACCCCCTGACCTGTTCAGCTCTTCTATAATGAAAAGCAGTCAAATTCAGCATGTAGCAACTTTATTATCAGAACAGAGAGAGAAATCTCTTTAGCAACACTTTATTTACTTCAGAAGTAACCTTGAGTTGTCAGCTGGAGAGGAATACATTCTCTCTCTGTATCCACTTCACATTTCCCTTGCTTCCAAGGTTCAGATTCAAGACAGTTTCTGCTGCTGGGGGAGGAACAATAGCATGTTGCTGAGTGCCTGGTTAAGATATTTATAGGTGCACATTTAGAGCCAAAGACTGCACTGTAGCATTATATTTTCTAGACACAAATAACAGTTACATGTTTTCAGCTAGAATGTTTTTTTATTTGAACTGAAGACACTCAGTGCCATAAAAAATACAAAATCAAACTCATCCGGAGGCAGCTGCTGAGCAGTTTTTATATGGACTCTGCTGCAGGAACAATGACAGCAAAATTGCTGCTTTGCCAGGAGTATGAGAAGGGACTTTAGGAAGTCAGTTCCCCACTAACGAAGGTAGTTACCTCACAGCTGCATATTGGAGCAGGTTGAGAAAGGGTTCTCTCTCTCATTTACAATGTTCCTTTTCTGAAATAGTGGGTAACCGAAGTCTCTGAAGTTTTCACTGAAAATGGGGAAGGTGAGGGAGATTCTGGAAACACAAAGCTCTTGTTCATATCTCTTCCCTTCCTCTGTCTCCTGGCCAGGGGTTTTTACTGCCACACTGGTGGGGAATCTAGGGTGGAAACAAGCTTTGAGGCTGCCCTACTTAGCATGAAAGGTTTTTATATTTGTGCCCTGCATGCCCTGGAGGAAGGAAGATAGATACAAGAAAAGGCAAATAGAGGAACAATAAAATAAACTGGAACTCTTTAGCATGAAAAACAGATGACTGATGTCTACCTACCTGGATTACCTCATATAAAACAAACAAACAGTCAAAACCCCCAGATGTGTCTATTGGGAGATATTTTTAATTGAATACATCATTGTGGCTTGAGTAATGTTGTCTCTTCCACAACCAGTTGACTATGGACATTAAAAAATGTATTCAACATAAAGCTCATCCGATGTTGTCCCAAAACAGGGGTTCTTTTACCCAGTGTACAAGAACCAATCAATACACTGAGTCGAGATATTTGTATTTATTTCAATTCTGCATAAATCATCACTGAAACTGTTTTGAATTTTCCATATATGGCGGTGAAGTGCAGATATGTACTGTTACAGGGAAAATCAAACCACAGTCAGACAGGATGCTAAGAGAAAGAGAAGTCCAGTAAGTTTTTAAAGTTTCTGTCTATGGCCAATATGATTGTATGAGGTAAACTGTCTATTGCATATCCCTACAAGTTGGCCCTTAGCCATTAAGAGTCTTTTTAGCTTGTGTATTTTTCCCTCCTTCCACTTACTTCCCCTCTATGGAAGAGAAAAAGAGACTTCTGAAAAGTTTGGCTGAGGAGACAGCACACGGGATGCTGGAAGGCAATCCTGTGTTGGAGCTGATTTGATGGCCGAGGAAGCACTCTGGGAAAAGATGCTCTACAGAGGTTTCTGGCCCTTGCCAGTCACAGTGAGTGTCTCCTGGTACCTGGAGCTACTTGGAAGAGAAGAATAAACTCTTCTTTAAAGGAGCAATATGGGACCCTGCCCAAGCTTCACTAAATACACTGGGGAAAAGACAAAGTTTATGAGCTTAGGCAAATGGTTTAGCTGATGACAGTTGGCTGGAAATTAAACTCAGAAGACTACAAGAGAGACAGTGGCATTTGGAAAATGATGTAAAATATTAGAAATTGAGACTAGTTAAAGTTACACCTTCCTTTAGAAATGGGTCGTTTATACAGTTTGCTCTAGGGCTAAAACCAAAGCTAACTTTGGCTTTTGGTGGATGTTTGCAAACAGTGATGAACAGGTTATGTATTTGTTTTAAAATATCTCCAGTTTAGAAATGGAAATGTAGAAAAGAGGCAGACTTTACTGGAATAAATAAAACCCTGCAGTCTGATTTGTCATTTGAATAAATTACATTAATTATCCAGTGTCTTGGAATTTTGCATGCTGGGTTTTGACTCCAAATTATATCCTACGCTGGAGAAGTCATCACTAGGTTGAAGACCCTGAGTCACATCAGCAAAGCAGCACTCCTTGCAACACATTTTTGTTAATAATTTCTGTTGTAAAGTCAAACAAAGCAGTACAATTGCAGCCTCGCAAGGGAAAGAAAGGCACTGCCAACAGCCTCTGCAGTACCAGTGCAGTCCAATAAGCACAAACCCGATCAAGCAGACAGGGGATTTTTACCACGCTGGATAATTCTTCTCCCAGTGGTCAGGAATTAGCACAACAGTGATGAAATGCTGGGCATTTTCATTCATTCAGACAGCTTCTCACTCAACGCTCTCAGCTTTCAGGAATCCCATTCCTCCCTGCTTAATTATCCCCCTGCACTGAGCACTGGCTCCTCTGTGGAGTAGGTATTCCCACTGCTGTCTGGGCATCTAATACCTCCCGTGCAATGCCGGAGTCACTAGGGGATTGCTTCTTCATAAATAGTTCCTTCTTTTGATTTATTTTCTAAAAAATACTGATAACTTGGAAGCCTGAATAGCATTAACAAAACAAGAATAACCATGTGGCTGCTTTGGTTTGAAGCTGCTCTTCTGGTGCACTGGGGAGAGTGAATGGCAATTCCTGCAAGGGAGAGCACCTTGCCCAGGTAGACCTCAGAGAGCAGAGAAGGTCAATTAAGGAATGCTAATTGTGAAGCACCTTCAAATGTCTTCTGGAGCAGACCTGTTTTAGGCTTCCCCACCTCTGAGACCTCTCCTCTCTCCATACTGGAGGGTTGCAGCCATGGAGTGATGATGCTGAGGAGCTGGCATACGCTGGGGGACTGACATCCAGCTCTGTGAGTGGAGCTGGCAGCATCCTCCCTGCTCCAGGGTGATGAGAGTGGAGGCCTTGTCATGGGATAATAAAATATTCATATGTTTGGGAAACAAGTATTTCCCTCGCACTCAGGCACTGTTATGAGTGACTGCGGTGCAAATCCCAAACAGCTCCTTTGACACTGGGTTGTGCGTCTGTGTGTATGAGACTCTGATTTTACACCAGTAGGAGAGGTATTAGATGCCTTCTATCAAAACTGTTTGGAGGTTGCTTGTTCAGGAAGAGACTGGCATTAGCAGGCTCTAGGGATTGCTATTTATACATGTATTTTAAACTGCAGTTGTACTCAGAAAATCTGCTTTAAAAATAGCAATATGCCTTTGTATTCCCCTGGTTGCCATATGAGATGCCGTGTGTTCCCAAGGGTATGTTTTGGCTTTTTCCTGCCTAACTGCCAGCACTAGAAATTCAATCTCAGGTCTGAGAGCAAACAACATCCGTGTCTTCTCACATATCATCACCAGTAATAAAAACCTGAAGATCAAAGTGTGCCCTTGGTGACACCTCTACAACCACTTTATCTGCAAGCCATCAGCCCTCGGTAGGAATCCTGCCAGCGCTTATGTCCTGGGTGCCTGAGGAAGGACTGAAGCCGAATTGCTCTTTATGCTGTGTCTTCCTCGATGGCAAAAGAAAAACAAGAGTGAAACGATCACTTTCAAAATGGAAGGGGTGGGGATGTGCTTGCATGTAGTATTACCTCACTGCTACTTGATGTGATATTGCATCGATGTTGTTAATCTGTTGAGAAGGTGCTGATGTTGTCTTTGTGGACAAGATGTGCACTTCAATGCACTTGGATTGACAAACATCAGTCTGATGTTGCTGTCACTGTCCCTGACAAGTCTCTTTTAGGTGTGAGGAGTAGAGGAAACTAACTCTGAAGCCTCTAATCCATGGCTTTAAATCCAAGGATTTTAAACCCTGGTGACTCTCCCTTGGGCTACCCATTCTCTGCTTCTCACACTGCTTTCCAGGCCCAAAGAGGATGTACCCACGCAGAAAACAGGCTATTGCTGACCCTGACGATACAGAGTGCTTAAGAAGCTGTTGAGTGTTTGACACAAGGTACTTTAAGCATTTGTTGAAACAGGTCCTATGGGCAGACAGGGCTGCACTAGCTACACTGCGGGTTGCAAACTGGGCTTGTGGTGCCCTGCGGCTCTGATCTGTGCTCAGAGAGCCGTGCAGCTCCAAGGGATGCACACAATGTGCTGGCTGCGGGTCCCAGCCCTCATCTTTCTGGCACCAAAGCTGTGCCCAGCCGTGGATGTAAATTTAATCTTGTTGGGAGCTAATGGAGTGAGGAATCTGACACACCTTTTCCCTCTCTGTAGATGGAAGCCATATGGCTCCCGACTCTCATAACGTTCCTTGATCTGAAGATGAATGAGCATTAACATATGTTCTCTGGAGTAATTAAAAATGTGATCATAAACATAGTCTGACTCTCTGAAGGTAGAATGTGTTACCAGAGGATTCACCTCCAGGAATGGGGCAGGATCTTTGGGGAAAATTAAGGAAACAGGAATTGGAAACTTCTCTTGGGGTTGCCAAGCCCATTCCAAGTGTGAGTTGAACTGCAGTATTTTCAGTCTTTTTTTTTTTTCATAGTCATGCAAGATATGTTTGAGGAGATGCAGGGAAGTGTGTTTACACTTTGTGACTGCAAAGAACTCGTTGAAGATTGGTTTTGCTGGAGGCAAATTAAAATTTAAATTAGCTTAAAGCTTTAAGCTAAAAGCTTAAAGCTCTCTCAAGGAAGTTTGAATTAACACATTTTTGAGTGTTTGAATTGGTGCATTCTGTGCTGTGGACAGACGTGGCTGCTGCTGCTCGGATGAGGTGAGGTAACTCACTGAGCCAGACAAACTCACATATCTGAGTCCTAAGAAATTCCAGTTGCCAAGCTAGAGCTGGGTTTGAGGGAAGTTTGGGAAATTCCCTGGGAAGTACCTGAGGACTGGATAGCCCTAGAGATAGAGAAGCAATCTCTAAGGCTGGAGGAAGAGGTTTTATGGGTCTTTTACAAGAGCTGTATTTCATGGACTCCCTCTGACAGCAATGTAGAAAAAGATACGATATTTCCACAGGGAAGTTCAAGTATCCCATGCTGGAAAGCTCTGTGAAAAAGGAAGAAGACTGCTGTTTCCCATCTCTCCTGAGAGCAAGTGACTGGGTGTGAAAGCACTCACAGAAGGAGACCTTTACAAAGCGAGAAACCTTCAGAGATGATCCAAAATGAAAAGCTGTGAGACCTCCCAACGGTTTCGGTGAACTGGTGTAACTTGCTTGTCCTGTGCCTTGCTCTTCAAATGGGTGCTTATCTTCATATCCACTGAGGGCATATCGTGCCTTTCCCTGGGATTAGAAGGAGATGTCCCTTGCACCTGGGCTCATTGCATAACCGTGTCCCCATGCTCTGCTGCACCCCACTTGCCTTCATCATCTTCCCCTGGCTCCAAGCCTGGAGCCCCATCACCTGCACTTAGGTTGTGCCTGACACATCCTCTGTGTTTCAAACAATGCTCCCAAAATCAAAAGCAGACTGAAGGCTGTCTTTGGAGTTTTGCACTGTTTTTTCTGTTTCTTCTTTTCCTGTGAGACAGGATTGCATGATGTGCTGCTGCTTTGCCTGCCCTGGCACAGTGAGGTGAAACTTGCTGAGAACCCTTTGCTGGGAGAGGAACGGCCCAAGGGCTGGCTGGGCTGAACCGTATGGCTACGAGATGCGGCACGGCCCATCAGTGCTACCAAAGGAAGAAGGATTTGACATTTTATCCTGTGGACATGAGTGATGTGGCCACTTTCAGGGCCAGGAACAGCAGTGGAGCTAGAAAGGGTAACCCAGGCCACTGGGCACTTCCAGAGAGCAATGAAAGCTAATTCCTTTCATTTGTGAGAGCCCTGGCCAGCTCACCTAGGCTTAGTAAACAGTATTTATTGTTCCTCCAACAATATTTCTGTTAATATTTCATTGTGTCCCACTCCTCAGTGCAATGGTGGTGTGGCCCATCCATTCAACCTGAAAAGAAGTAAAACCAACCCCTTCCACTTAACTTTTGCCTTCTGTATTTTGGGAGCAAGTTGCCAACAGGGTTTGAAACCTTGAGATCTTAAAACTCTGGTAGCCAATAAAAAACACCATGAAAAGAAAAAAAAAGTTTTATATCAGAGAATAAATTTTAGAAAACTAAATTATGAAAGGCTAATCTGAATGCCGCTGAAGTTGGTGGGAAAACTAATTATATCGAGTGTAGGAGGATTTCACCTCAGGAAACACAATATTGGTAAGTATACAGGGAATTTTCAAGGTTTCAGGATTAAAATATCCGTTCCATGTTCATGAATATTACCAAACAGATATTCTTTAAGTTATTAAAGGCTCTTCTTGCTTATAACTGGGAAATCCTAGACAAGATGTGTTGTCTTCTCCGAATGAATGATACATTAATGGGGGAAAAAAGAAAGGAACAAACCATTAAAACTAGATTAACATCCCCACCCCCCCCCGTCCCCTAAGTCCAAGTGTATTCATTTGAATTCAATATTTGGTCTGATGGTGTCTGTTATTTTAAGTTATTTTCTGTATGTTTTGGAGAGCGGGAAGGAGGGAGGTTTAATGGCTTTTCTAGAGAATTTCCCAACATATCATAGGTCAAAAGGCAAATAGAATAAAAGGCACATTTGATATAAATCATTTATTGGAAATACTTTGCTTAGTGAGTGATGAACCAGAATAACATAACAGATTTAGATCTTCTGCCCCTCTAGGTCATGATATATTACTGTCTGCAGGTCCTTTCCCGTTCTTCACCCATAAAATGTCTTGAAAAGAAAATGAGTAATAGCCCAAGTCCTGATGTCCAGGCACTGTCAAATGGATGGAGAAAAAAATGCGACAAATGTAAATGTAAACTCCACACTGCTATGTAATAGTAGGGCATAATTTGCATAAATATTGTTTGCAAAGAGCAATTAACACTTCATTTGCATTCAGTGAAGTAGCAATTTGCACATTTTCAGGAAACAATTTCTTTACCCATATGTGCAAATTTTGTGCACTGCAATTGACACGCTAATAAAAAGATGTTAATAGACCAATTTTTTTTACTTTATATCACAGTGTACTGAAATATTGATTCAGCCTGCTGAAATATTGATTTGGTGGGCTATTTGTAAAACCAGAAAAATGCAGATTTGAATTTTTAAAACTTGTGTTTAAAAAAAATAATCAGAATTAATTTCAGATGTCTGCAGTCTTCATGCTCTTTAAGTGGTATTTTAATGGGTATTTTGGTCAAAGAAATATAATAAACATTATTAAAAAACATTAGCAAATTCAGTGTTCTAATCTGCAATAACAATGAGTATATTTGCATATCGCAGTATAAAAATAATACAGTCCATTTTCTAGTGTCAATATAGCACTCAATTCTCCATTAAATGTTAATAAAAATATTTCACATTTATATAGCATTTCTTTCAGAATGCAGAAACTTCCTAATTAAGAGACAAATTTTATACTTATTGGGGGTACAGAGCATTTTCTTAAACCAGAATTTGCACAGGAGTTGATCAGGGAAAGAATAGCCTTGCGAGTTCAGCCAGGTATTGTCAATAGACATTTCTGGCCTTTGCAGCAGCAGAAATTGATGTTCAGTGAATTTTTCAGACGCCCTAGAGCATGGTCACTAATGGTTGTTATGTTTGTTGTGTTTCCTTCAATATTTTCTCATTTCTGCCATGACGTGCATATGGGTAGGGATCGGAGATCCCACGGAATTTGGGTTGCATTGTGGTTGGTAGCTATTGAAGGAATGGAGAGAAATCTTTTGGGTAAGATTGCTGATTTTTGGAGTGTGGCATTTTTCAGTCCTCAGTCTGAGTTTCCTCAAAGGGTTTATTTTTTGAGATTGTTAAATCACCTATTCTGAAGAGGGACAGGCATTAGGATATAACAGCAGAGAAGGGTGCAGGCAGACATGAGTTCCCCTGTCAAGCAGGCTGGACACAGTCTGTGCTGCAAGCCATGTAACAACACCTCCTAGTCAGTAGGACCTGCATCTCTTAGCAGGAGATGCTCGAATGAACGTACCACTAAATTTGTCCTGTCTATGGCAAGCTCAGAGTACAGACAGAATTGCATGGCTGTCTGTTACTGTCTGTGTAGAGACAGCGTTAGTGGGATGTCCAAGCATCACAAGGCACCTCTGAAAGCCTTGATCGTACTGTACATATTAGTAAAAGGCATTATTTGTCATTGCTGATCAATCACAAGGAAAATGGATGCCAGATATGACAAGAAACAACAAAACCCCCACCAAATCCCCTTTTTACATGCTTATTAAAGTAATTGTTACAATAATGAGCTCGTATTCCCTGTCTTTTCATCTCCGCCACAAGATAAGGTATCACTATGGTTGCACCCAGGAGTGTGACATTCAGATCTATTTTGATGTCTCATTATTGCTGTTGTTGTCTTTTTACTTGGCAAATCACAGATCTATATTTCATCTCCTATGACAAGTATTCAGAGCTCTGCTTTGATCAATGTAAAATGCATGTGTCCCTGACACAAGGTGGGACCTCTGTTTGAACCTACAAAATCATTAATTTTAGGCTCACATGTGAATCTCTGATTTGCTAATCATTATTTTACTCTATTTTCATTTCCCCTTTTTTAATTTTTTTTTAATAGCATCCTACAAAACCTTTGAGGCCCTTGGCAATAATGATGCATAATACAGCTGCATCTCAGCTGCTCAGAAACTTCAGGGGACCTCAGGATTTACCCAAGCAGTGAGTGTTATCCTCCCTGTACAGACCTTTAAATACAAAGACCACCACATCACTGTATAACTGATCTCTGTACATTATAAACAAACAACACCCTAATGAGCAGGGGAATAAATAGTTGAACTTTTAATGCTTCTAAAGCCTCAGTGGGATTACATTTTGCAAACACCTCGTACAACACAAGACAGGCTAATGGTAAGAGAGCAATAATGACATGAAACATTTGGGAATCCTCTGACCTTTGGAGAGCCATAGGTTTATTGTTTTCAAAACCAAATAGATCTATCCAGTTTTCTGTTGATTCCCAACAACTAAACCCAGTGACAGGAAGTAATGCATACCTGACATATATGCATGGGCTAAGCTGGGGCCAGCCAGTGAGTGTCAGCTGGCAGGTACTTTGGGCTTTGACTGAAATACGGAAATGGAGAGCTGCAAAACCACCTGGTTTATGTGGTTTCATCTGCTGAGTTGAAAACTGCACCAGGCCAGGAATGTGATGATCTGGGGTTCTTTTCTATCTAGTTATTTGTTTATTTCTGCTTTCTCTGTAGCCTTGAGAGATGATGTACCAGGTCAGACCTCCTGCTGGCTGTAATTAGGTTAGCACCAGCCCCTTCCGCTAAGGAGACGAGCTGAGGAACATTTGTCTCTATGTCACATATGAACAATGTGACTAATGAGGCCACAATGCACTCCGGAGGTATTTGAGGGCTATAGTCACCTAATTTCCCTCTAAGTCTTTGTGTCTTGTGTTTTACTGGCGCTGTCTCTTAGCTTTCTCAGCTACCTGCTCCAAGTGTATTTTACCCAGACCATATTTTAACAGAGCATGCCTTTAGGATGCTGAATGTGGGCTGTGACATGATTGTGTGATGGAGAAGCCACAAGATTCTTGTATTTTACCCTTAATTTGTGGCTCCAGAATCAGTAGAAGTCCACTTTCCCCCAGGACAGCTGCATTGTCCCATCCACAGGCAAAGCCCCATCTTAGTGTTTTGGATTCTGTTTTTCTCACTGCCTCATCAAAGGTAAACAGTCACCATGAAGTTCCTCCTGTCTCCAGGAATTAAGGAAGTGCCTCTCTGTGCTGATTTATTCACTTTTGAGACAGAGTTTAATTTTGAAAACCGTCTCACTCCTCAGTCTTTGCATTTATTTTTGCAGGAGCAGTTGCCTGCGGCACGAGAACTGAAGACTAGCTCAGTGTTAATAGTTGTCAGGGAAAATGAAGAGGCTATTTCTCACATCAGTCTTTCACCCTGCATGAAAAATGCTAGTTTGAGCAGATTAAAAATCAATGCATGGAACAATATGTCACACATAAAGCAACTGCATGCTATTAATTGGCATGCTAACCATTAGCTGCTCTTAGTATATGTCTGTGTGAGTGGAACAGAAACTGGAGAAGACAGGAGGGTCAGAACCTCCTTTGGTATAAAGTAGAGCAGCAGTGTTGGAACTAATTGAGACATGCTGATTTGTAGCATCCAGTTTCTTGGACAAGGGTTTGAAATGATATTTTTTTTCCCTAATATGTGATTCATCTTACATTTAATTAGAATGAACAGCAGAGATGCTCTTTGATATGTCTCCCCCTGCAACCTAAAACCTTTTTAATCACAATGATAACTCATTTAAAAGCATGATGTGGTTTACAGAGGGATTATATTTTTTTTTGCTTCTTTTCAGCTGTCTTGGTGGTGGATCGTTGATTACTGACCATGAGAATTTCCCAGGGAAAAGACTCGATGTTAAGATACAAATTAGTTGGTGGCTGCACATGAAAATGCTTTTACAAAGAAAACAAAAAGAAAAAGAAAAAGCTGAAGTTCTTTTTCAAAGCCATATTAGGATTGGGAAACGTTTGTGTGATCTTCAGGAAAAAAAAACCCTGATCATGATTTTCAAAAGTCTCCGTGTCGGAGCGGCAGCGTTGCGAGTGCTGGGCACCCCCACTAAATCACCACTAAAGGTCGTTTTGTCCTGAGGATAAAACAGTTCAGAGGTCTTCCCCAAAACTGGTGCTAGATTTCTGCATGTTGCAAGAATTAGCCCTGTTAAACACACCTTCCTTCAAGAGGTGGAAACAGAGAAGAGGACATGGATGACACAACTCTGCTGCTGTGTGGCGGGTGAGGACACAACCTTGCCTGCCGGCTCTGCTCGCTGCCTCTCTGCTACAGGGCAGGCAGGGCGTTAGAGTCACAGGCTAGCCATTTTATCAAGGGAAATAGTGTCTCCCAGTAACTGTAGGAAAAGGCAGTTGAAATAGAGCAGAACCCTGTGACAAACTTTGTTGTACACACACCAGGGGCTTTTGGATGCTGGGTATAAGTGCAGAGAGCACAGGCTCTGAAGTGCAGAGTTCTGAGCAGACCCAGCGCCGTTCAGACGCACAAGACCTCAGTGACTGTTTGACTTCTGGATGTGATGATATTGCAGTCTCTGGCAGTCACAGGTTAAGCTGCAGATGTACGATATTGATGTAATATGTAATGACCCCGTTTAATCTGAAGCGGGGCAGTGTTACATTTATCCTCAGGCTGGATTTTGACTGCACGGACTCTGCAGGTTCCTAATTCAGTGATCTCTCTTATGTCATCTTTTTTCCCCCCTCTTTCATTCCTTTTATTCTTTTAAGGAGTCTCCAACTCTCCCATGCTTTTCTAACACCTTTTTTATGCCAAAAGAAAATATACATTCAGTTCTGAGGCTTGTTTTTTCGATGCACTGTTCACCTTTGCAGAACTTGGGATCAGAGCCTTGCTAGAGTTTGTCCTACCCTTGTCATTACCTCTGTCCCCTTAGAAGAGGACAGGAGAGGCCGGGAGCAAATAATGTGCCTTTTGGGGACCATGTCCCTGCCAGCTGTTACAGATTGTAAGGTGCTGTGTGGAGTCTGACATGCATCAGTCATTCAGAGATTAGGGTTAATGATGCTCTGAAAAGCTCAAGCATCTTTCCCTTTTTTTTATTTTTTAATTTATATTTTAGCCACGGCCTGGCCTTATTCAGTTTAGAATGGGAATAGGTTTGAATATGTTTGTTTTTCTTGGATATCAAAATGCACAGGTTATTGTATCTGGACATATTAATGACATTCAGTTGCTTCCTGATAACTGCTCCATTAATGTCTGTCAGCATGCCACCTCCTCTGCCCATAACCTCCTCACAGACAAGACAGCTTTCCTAGCAGAATGGAGATACTTACAAAAAACATGCTTGAACCAAAAAAAAAAAAAAGGAGCAAAATGTCAAGATGTTCCCAGATGAGATGCCCTGAGATATTCATGTCGCAGTAGCAGCTGTGAAGAAATGCAGATGTGACAGGTGGCTGACAGTTAGGTACTTTGTCTATAATCCCTCTGAACTAGTGGCACCGTCCAAAGATGGTGATTACCATGAGAAACCTCTCCCAGAAAAGTGGTACTTGCAGTACTGCTATAAGATGATATGCAGGATACCTGGATTTTTTCTGTTAGTGTCAGAGGACAAATACCATGGGTCAAGACTGGTGGAATAATAATAATAATGGATTAATAAAATAATAAAACAGAGTCTGAATAAAACAGGCTTCAGAGCCAGGAGCTGATTTGCTGCATTAAATGGGCAAACTGCAATTGCTAAACCATTTGGTAAAATGGGCTGAGGCAGCTGTTTGAGCTCAAGTAAATCAGAGAAGTTGCCTTTGGGTGACTGAAGAGCTGGCTCAAAACCAGCCATTTGGACTGGTTTTCTCTGCGTAGAATGCAGACATATTGTTCCCTGGGCATCCTTCTGCAGAGATACCACTGTGACTCTGTGGCTCCCCTCCAGAAATAACAGCACATTACTGTTGTCAAGATGGTAGCCACCTTCTAGACATGTAGACATTATTTTTCTTGGACCACAGAAATGATATATCCAAGGGAAAATAAATATATAAATACATAAAGATGCTCACAAAAATGTTTTTGCCTGAATAATTAATTCCTCAGCAAATTTTCCCATAATAAAACATGTCCTAATGAGCTATCAGGAGGAGAGGAAATTCATCACTTACCTCACAAATATCAACTTGAGAGCACTGTTCATGTCAGATGGCATAATTAATGACTTGAGAGGGAGCGTGGAGCAGCACAGCCAAAACCACAGTCCCCATCAGTCATTCCACATCAGTCCAAATCATAGTGTTGCTTGATCTACAGAGGATTAGCCAGGCGACTGGAAGGAGATATGGGGCTGAAGGGAATACAGGCAAATACGATATATCTGATCTTGATTTATCCAGGTTGGTTTTCTGCTTATCACTGAGGTGCAATGGCAGTTGGTCCTGCAGCCTGTTTTATTTTTGTGGCTTTTTTTTTTTTTTTAGACAAATAGACCGAGCAAGCCATCTTCAATCCCATGTCAGTGTCCTTGGGTTTTCTTCCCTGCAGAAGACTGGAGTTCAGTTCCTGTGCAGAAAGCCCAGGCAGGTGCCCTGGAGTGGGCAAACCCTCTCTGAGTTTGGGGCAGGAGGTCTGGGATGTTGTGTTCAAGGTTACGGTGGGGAGGCAGCAGGGAGACATCTGTGCTGTGCTCCTTGTGCTGGCACCATCAGAACTAGGGGAGTGCGTAGCCTCCTCTAGGCAATATTTCTCTCCTCTCTGCCCTGGGTAATGGCCAGCACTACGCCACTGGCTTTCAAACAGTCTAAAAGGGACAAAATGTTGACCACACATCTGCTCAAGTGGTAAGCCCCTCCTAAAGTCATTTACAGAAGCCAAGACATGGGTGGATGCTTTTGAGGAACAGCCCTCCCTGCTTGGATGGCAAAGCTGAGACGGCAAGATGGTACTGTCGGCTGTTGTAACAGGAACCTGAAATGGCCACAGTGAGTCAGACCGAAGGATCATCTCACCAGGGATCCCGTCTCCAATGACAGTCAGTAGCAGACACTTGGTTTAGGGAAGAATAGAGTATTCTGGCAAATGCAGAGTGATCATTTTGTGGCTCTACCTTCCCAGCAACCTGCTGTTCAGGGAATTCCTGAGCTGAAGGTTACTTCCCCAGCTCTGTGTTTAGCAGCCCTTCATGGGCTTTTTTCCCATTAGTTTATCTTTTTGAACTGGTATTTATTTTTGGTCTCTGCAGTGTCCTGTGATGAATGCCATTGACTAACTTTGTGCTGAGTGAAATATGTGCAACTTTCCTCTGTTTAAAAATTTCTGCCTGACCTGTGTATTTGATATCCTCCATTCCCTGTGATATGAGAAAGAATGAATAATCATGCACCTTGCCTTGTTCCTTTCTCCCCCATTTGCACCATTTTAAGGAAATTAAGCCTATTTAAGTCTTCTGTGTAAAACACCACCAAATCTACTCCACCAAAACAGCCCTATATTTCAGACACTAAGTTCCTGCCTAGTGTAAATTTTTGGGTTTTAGGATTTACATGATAAAAGAGTATGAGCAATCCAGGCAGCTGCCAGAGTGATGGCTCACAGGTTAGATTTCTACCTCTTTACTCACTCCAGTGTGTGGTCACTCCATCCCACCAAGTACTGCGCTTCAGTAGCTGTCAGCCTGCTAAGTGCAGCTCCTAACATTTGCAAATGCCTAACTGCATTTTCTGAAACTCTTCAATAAATGCTTGCTTGAGTTTGTCATCAGTAAAGACAACATTACATGCTCTATAAGTGACCCTCACGTTTCATCTCTGCAATAGGCCTCCTGCAACCCAGCCCTGTGGTTGCTGGTGGTAAGATCTGAGCATTGGGCTTGCCCAAGGCAAAAATCTCTTGGCATCTGCTGGCCCCTTCTGTGGGCTCCAGTGTAAGCAATAAGTTGGCTTTTATGTTGGTGTTGACCTCCCAGGTTAACTTCAAAAAACATTAGCTGGCAAATCTGATGTGTCAGGTTTCAAAAAAGGAGTTTGCCAACTCAGCCCAGGTCTGATTTCTTTCCAGATAAAGGACAAAACCCTTTGGGAACCCAGAATATCTTGGAAGCAAGGTTAAGAGCAATAAACTTTCCTCCTTACTGGCAGACTGAAATATCAGCAAAATTTTTTCTGTTAGGAGTGCACACCTATTCCCACAGGGTCAGGTCAGTGCTCTATAACTGATGTTGCAAAATTGAAATACAATTTTTGATGATCAAAGATAGGTAAAGATCAGAAAAATGGTCTGACACATTTCATATATACTGACAAAAGTTTCTATTCAAGAGGCAGGATCTGCACAAAAAATAGTCTCCCTGTATGGATAGAAAAAGGTTTCAAGATAATATGTATTACAAATGATTTAGTGAAGCTGAATTAATGTCTTGTCTGAGAATCCCTCCAGCTCCTGCCTCAGGACTGTATCTACAACCTCTTAGCAGCATAGAAAAATAATTGTTTTGTTGCCCAATAGAAACACAAGCCTGAATCCCCACGTGCGTTACATTCGTGGTCCCAGTCCTTCACCTGCTCCTCTAAACACTACCAGGGAAGTGGCCCAGTGCCTACAATGATCAGAAACAACCCTGGGGTTAAGAAGTGACCTGACACCTGCAGTTGACCTTAAAATGGATATAGCTGGGAAATTGGATTAGGAAATTACTTTCCCTGGAACTGGAAATGAATTGTGGTATCCTGTGTTGGAAAGAGGATTCATGTTTAGATGGAAAAATGAAATTGGGATTGAGGGAAAATTCTAACTTTGGGTCAGTTTAACTTTTCATGCCAAGGGAAAACAGCACAAATCACATTCCTCTCTCTCATGCTTTTTGCTTTCTTGCATCTTGGCCATGGAGTTTTGGGCCCTAGAGCTGAGGGGATGTTCTCATGTCTTTCCAAGAGTGGTGTGGGGCAGGGGGCTGGTCCCTTGCAGTGGATTGAAGGGTGGATGCTCACCCCTGGGAATTGAGTGAGGGGTGACTGTCCCTGCCATACATGTACCATTACTCCATGTCCAGCTGGAGCTCAGGATTATTTTCTTTCATTCCTGCTCCATCTGCCAGCCAGGGGACAACACAGGAAATCCCAGCCCTGGGCAGCCCCTAACTGACACCAAGGCTCTGCAAAAGTTATTCCACTCCTGGTGAGCCCTTGCTGCCACTGCAGTATCTCATTTGAGGGTGGGGTGGGGAACGGATGGATGGGATGATGACACGGACCAGCTGGACCAGTAGGACCAAACCCACTCATTCTGAAGTCCCAGAGCAGCTGTGCACCCTATTTCTTATTGCCACCATCTGAGGTTGGTGGTTAGATTTTTAGAAACTGGGGCCAAAACTTGCTGGGATTTAGCAGCCAGGATGAAGTTGTTTTGCTTTTTTTCGGTGGAGGGGTGCATGTCACAGCCACCAACACGGGTGTCATCGGTGTCCCTCGCCATTAGGGGAATACCCCGCTGATAGCCAGTGGTACCCAGCCCTGCTGGGGAGGCACGGACTGATTTAACCCCCTGTGCGCCAGGCATTATCAGCAGCCAGATTTTCCCAAAGAAGGATCCCCCACAACATCTCTTCCTCTGTGCTCCCCCCACAAGCCCTGAAGCCATCAGCAGGTGCAGCTCTGGCCGCGGGAAAGGCAGCAGCCGTGTCCGGAGGAGGCATTAGCATTGCACTGCGCATCCTCCCTCCCCACCCCCTACTGCTGCAGGCTTCCTCCCTTCATCCCTCCAGCCTCCCCCTCCTCCCGCCCCGCATCCCTCCCTCCTGCATCCCTCTCTCCCTCCTCCCCTCCCTCTGCCTGCGCAGAGCCGCGGACATGGCGCTCAGCAATTTCCTCTTCGCTCAGTGCATCTGCTACTTCCTGGCCTTCCTCTTCAGCTTCATCGTGGTGGTGCCGCTCTCCGAGAATGGCAACGACTTCCACGGCCGGTGCCTGCTCTTCACGGAGGGCATGTGGCTCAACGCCAACCTGACGGTGGAGAGGCAGCGCTTCACCGTGCAGGAGTGGGGCCCCGAGGCCGCCTGCCGCTTCAGCATCTTCACCGGGCTCCTCTCCCTGCTGCTGGCCACAGTGCAGGCCTGGAGGACCCTCTTCTTCCTCTGCAAAGGGCACGAGGAGTAAGTACCCCCGGGAAGGGCAGGGGGTGCCCATCCCTTCTGCAGGCTGGGGCCCGTGGGAGCAGCTTGGGGGTGACGCACTGGGCTTTGCACCATCTGGATCATCCTGATGCCTGGAGGGGTTTGGGGTGAGGCGGTGCATTGCCTGTGCCTGTCTGCACACACACCACGTACACCCTGACCTGTGTGCAGGGCCCTCTCTGGAGGTTGCTCCTCTCTGGGGGCTTGGGGGGCCAGATTCACTGCTGTGCACCTGCTGTCCTTTAGCAGTTGGGGAGCAGCATCTGGCCAGCTCAGCTGTGGTGAGCATGGAGGGTGTTGGGTGCCGTGGGGTGATGCTGGAGGCTGGGGCTCGCAGGTACCTCCTGACCGTGGTCCCCCTACATGTCCCTGCAAAGAGGGGCCTTCCCAGGATGTACACCGAATGCGTCAAAAACCTTCAAACGTTGTGTGTGGGGGGCAGGCAGAGGGAGCAGCTGGTGGTCCCCCTCTGTTTTTATCCTGCTTTGCTGGTGGATATGGCAACTAATATGAACAACTATTGCTTGGTTACGACACAAGAGCAATGCTCAGTTGCTCCTTGCAGGAGCCACAGGGCTGCATGGGCAGTTGGTCACTGTGCTCAGACAAACCAAGGGGCATCGCATCCCAACTGAATAGCGAGAGGCGTGGTGGTCAAGGAAGCATCTTGGGAGTGCTGTGCTCCGGTCTTGGCTCTCCAGTGGCCTGTCCTGCCACCTTGCGTAGAGCCCCTGGCAGAGGTAACCCAGCCTGTGGGTGCTATGAGGCCAGGGCCCTCCAAGCACCCAGCTGCACAGAGGTGGGGAGGCAGAAGCGCTCACTGGTGGTTGGCTTCTTAATATATTTGAATTCAGCTTCCTCAGGTTATCAGATACCTATGGAGGATTAGTTGAATTTAGATGCTTTTTTTAAATTTCGCAGTTCAGAACGAGTTAATTTTTGGAAGAAACCAGCAATAAAAACCTTGTAATAGCAAAATTTGGATCAGATGTTTGGCTCACTTCCAAATGTGGTTGTTTAGTTCAAAACTGACAGGCCTCTGAAAATTGTCCCTTTAGGATCACTGCTGCTGGGTCAGCTCTGGAGTAAGTTGGCCTGAGGAAGTCAGGGTTAGCACCCTATGCATCCTAGCAAGGTGGGCAGTCTTCATGTGCAATGGCTTCGAATGACTGCCATCAGATAGTTAGGACTGCTAAAAATCCTTCTCAACAGTGTCTCAGCACCCTTTGACTTGGGGACGGGCTGAGCTCGAGTTGCCTGCCAGAGGAGGACAAGCAAGTGCTGGCTACTAGCCATGCTCTGGGCATGGGACTGTTCAGCTCAGCAGAAAGGCAGAGGTACAACTCAGATACTTCACTACTGGGATTGCAAAGCAACTTCTGCTCTGAGTGTAAGCATTTATCATTACAGGGCATCCACTCAGTCTGGAATGTGTAGCTTGAAATTCTGATCTAAGCAAAAAATAGGTGAGGTAGAGACCCAGATTACACAGTTCTCTACGAGGATGCCCTGGTGATGGTTACTGCTTGCCCGGTGCAAATCAAGTGCAGCACTCATCCCTGATTTGTCAGTGGAAGGTCCAGTTCTGGATGTTGGCAGCTCTTACGTGCAGCAGGGAAGGAAGCAGAGGTCCCGAGCTGACAGTGATCCACTGAATGCTTCTGGGAACTGTTCCTTTTCTAGAGCTGTTACTAATTCTGGTGTCAACCCTGTTTTTACTCAGTGGACAGCTCAAGTCTTCATTGCCTCTCAGGCCAGCTTACCATGCTAAAATGCACCCAGTGGATGTGGTATTGGTGACACTTGGAATGAAATCTAGGCTAGGTGTGAAATCAGGGCTAGGACAGTGAAAATGTAAACCCACCGTGTGGTTGTGTCATCTCTCTCTGCTATATGGGTGACCCTGGCACTCTGAGGAGGTGAGCTGATGTAGTCCACAAAATCCAGTGAAGCCAAAGGGTAAGCATAAGATTCATCCCAACCTTCAGCTAGAAGTCAGGTGTCCTGACATTTCTGGAAGGTGGTTGATTTAACTTCTTTTCTGTTGGGGTTGGGGTGGGATGACTTTCAATCTGGAGAGATCCTAGACAGCCCCTCTAAAGCCACATCAACTCAGAAACAAACATCCTAACCCCACTGGTAATTGTTTCCTTACCCCATTTTAAAGAAACCCTCCTAAGGTCACATATGTCTCACCATGTATAACCTATACAAATTAGGATTGACCAAGCCAGAACCTTCCCAGGATTCAACACTAACTCAAAAAGCCTCTTTCATTTAAAAACTTTTTTTTTGTTATCTGGGGTGAGTAGACTCCTACTATCCACAGCATAATGAGAGTGACACTGGTGGGAAGTGCGTCATATTCATCTTTATGCCCTAACCTGAATTAGATGACCTACCTCCTGGAGTGACCTGTCTTTCTCTAACCGGAAGGACCAGTTGTTAGATAATGAGACTTTCCATGTGGCGCCAAGAGCAGTTTCAAGTAGTGAAGGACTTGGTCAGATGAATGACAAAAGGATTAGAAAGTTTTCACAAACTAGAATTAAGAGGAAAGTTAAGCAGTGAGGTTGGAAGATGAGTAGACAATTCCTTGGCCTTATGGGACCACTGTACGTATCCCACTCCCTACCACCCCAAACACAGCATGTGCCTAGGGCTGGCCCTGGTTGGGCAGACTTAACAGGGCTGAAGTAAATTGACGTTCAGCTGGTAGAAATAACATACTGGCACCAAAGCCAGAGAAGTCCCAGGAGAAGCTGGCCTGCTCTGCAAATTGCCTATAAAACTGAGATTCGTGTCCTATGATGCCAGTACCTTGTGTTACATTGCGTAAAATGATTACAGCTATCAGTACTGTGTTGTTTTATTTTTAGTTTCCCTCTCCTAGGCAATTTTTGTCCCAATTATCACTTTAGTCATGAAATAATTTTAGCTCCAGTTACTATATAATTTGAGCTAATGACATTTATTTTAACAATGGTGATTTTCATCATTACAGCTAATGAAAGCCATGCTGCGTATGAACAATCGCCACTTAGTATTTATGATTTAAAGCCCCATCCTCTTATGGTGGAAAAAAAATTAAAATCAAAATCACTTACAAATGAGGATAATGTGACTCAAAATCATAATCTGTAGTGTTAAAATGTATTAGGTGTTCTTAATTAAAGCAGATGTAATTCAAATGAAAACTGATATGTTTGTGCCTAGTGTATACTGCTTAGAAAGACTGCTGATGTTGTGTTTCAGCTGTTTATGAGTTACATTTTTCTTCCTTTTTATTGCAGCTCTTTCTTTTATGCCTTCCTGAATCTGCTGATCAGCGCCTTTGTGGTGTTTATCACATTTATTGCTAGCACTATAGTGAGTGTAGGATTTAACATGTGGTGTGATGCAATTACCGAAAAAGGAAGCATGCCAAATAGGTTAGTACTGAAGCATACATTTTCTCCTCTTTTTTTTTTTTTTTTTTTTAAATATATGCATAAATGAACAGTGGTGTTAGAAACGGTAGTTATTACATGCAAGGTGAGCAAGGGGGAGAGCCATCTGTAATGTGGAAATCCATCCATTTTTCATCTGGAACAACAAAAGCAAATCAAGCTTTTTTTTTTTTTTCATTTAGTTTCTCACAAAGAAAAGTATGGCTTTCACGACATTTCATGGTCTCTTTGAGAGACACGATCATATGCAAAAGAAATCCATTAGTTTAAAAATTTTCATTTTCCAAGGAGAGCTAGATTTAGAAATACTGTAAGAAAGGGAGGAGTGTGGTCTTGTGAGCAGGGCAGGGGACTGGGAGTCAGGGCTTCTGACTTGCTGTCCCATCCCTCCCACTGACCCTGTGTGACAGTGGGCAACTCACTCATCCTGCCTGTGCCACAATGCGCCATCATCCAATAACTGGTATAAAGATGCTGGTGCTGCGGACCCCCTGAGAACTGAATAATGGACAGTACTTTGTAAGTGCCAAGTACAGGTGGTTGATACTGTCTCACAGTGCAGAAAATGTACAGCTCCTAAAATGGTCTGCTGTATCCCGTGGTGCTTATGATCCTTAGAGGACACATAGTAAGTTGAGGTAGATTTTTAGTGTCAAACAAATAACGATGAAGAGAGAGGAAAAGGTGACATTTTATGTCATATGATATTGAATAAACATACTACTTAAAGCATACATTTATGTTGCACCTTGTCATATGTTGTGAAATGCCATAGTAAATGTTCTGTCTAGGGCTGCAACGTTTAATCGAATTATTCGAATATTCGGTTAAAAATTCAATTACAAAAAAGTCTAATCGAATGTTCGGATAAGAACCCAAGATGACCGACAGCACTGAAAAGGAGAGAGAAGAGGCTGCAGAAATCAACCAAGAGATAGAAAGACAACCTCAAAATCCTGGGATTTTTTTTACACCAGTAAAAGTCTGAGTTATTTGTAAAATTTGTAGGCAGCCTCTATTTTACCATCAGAGTCTCATCTCCTTGCTGGAGCATCCGTAACAAAAACACCCACACAATCCCTTCTTCTGAGGCTTTTCCTGATGAAGTCAAAAGGTAACAGAGGCTCATACAATTTGTTTCATTGAGGGGTGAAGCAACCAACGTGGGGTGTTGCCTGACGTGTGTGTGTGGGAGGCTTGGGGTAGCGGGAGAAGACCGTTTTAAGTATACCGTTTTCATAATAACTATTAGAGTTCCACCTACAGAAGATTGGTGTTATCACTTACATAATTAGACATTGGGTTTTTAAAGAAAATAATTACATGCCTCTTTTAGCCTAGTTTTAGGGGTGATTGGCAAACAACCTGGTTACTGCAATAACTTGATAGAACATGGCATTGTGACTGTTTGAAACACAATTAAGATGTTGCTTCATTTTATGTTTGCTTTGCTTGTTTGGAATCTGAAATAGTTTTCTCTTTTCCCCTCCAAATGCCTTCCTTGGGTAGCTGTGAAGAATTACAGGATATAGATCTTGAACTGAACTTAGAAAACTCTGCTTTCTACGACCAGTTTGCTATTGCACAGGTAGGTCAGACTAGGTCATGGTTCTGTTCCAGTTCATTTGCCATTTGCTCATTGATTTGGGCTTGCTGGAGCTGAACTACCGTTCCTCTGAAATCAATGGGAATGTTTCCACTGACTTCAGTAAGTGCTGAATCTGGATGGTAGTGATGGGCACATTTGCATTTTAAATTCATGTCAAAACTTCACTCTGCCACTGATCTTGTTACTCACGATGGAAAATTTATTGTTTCTCCAAAGGATGAGCTCTGCAAAAGTTCTAACACTGGTGTCCTTTCAGCATTCATTGCTGCTCAGAATAATGTCTGACCTGCACCAGATCATGGGGCTATTAGCCATGAGGTTGTCTGAGATTGCCCGAGCCATATAAATATCAGAACATGAAAAATATTGAACAATTACTATCACTTAGATAGGGCTGTTTTCTGATGAATCTTCAAGAATTAGACCTCTAAGGCTGCAGATCATTCTATTGAGTATGCTACCTCAAAGTCAACAAAGTCAGAGAACACTGGGACTTGTGCATGTGAGCACACTTTAGTTCTGCAGGTATTGTCAAATGAATCCTGATTGCGACTGTTTGAAGGAAGGACTGAGCAGGGAACAAAATCCTGCATCACTGTCTTTGGATATCTGGGCTATGGTAAGCAGAGTTGAATAAAGGCATGAGAACGGGGCTGTCTATGGAGAGTCAATAAGATTATTTGAAACAGTAGAAAGACAAATCCAAGAATAGCTTAGCTTTACCAGCTAAAGCAAACATTTCCTTGTAAGTGCAATAGCTTCCTACAGTACGCTTTACGTAGAAGTAGTGTTCTGAATGGAGATACCAAGATTGCTGAAAATTGAAGATTTACAAATAGGGACTTCGGGTAAAATGTGTAAGGGAAGAACAGGCAGCTAAATTAAAGTTTTGGATATTTGACACAGGTATATGTGTGTATATAAACACACAGACACATGTCTCTGTCCGCTTTCCTCCATTCAGAAGCTTACAGCATATCAGAATGGTTCTGGGAGTCTCACTGAATTTGGCTAAATTCATGTAGGTTCTTTTACATGAGATATGCTGGGAAGACCACAGCAGCAACGGCAATCTGCATGCCTTTAAGGTAATATTAATGAAGTGATGCTTAAGAAATGAATGCAAAGCTTCCAATTCTTTAGATGTGGTCATATAAAGCCAAATTAAAATCTCTTATTTCCAAGATTTGTAGAATAACTCAAAAATATTCTTTACTGCTGAACTGACATAATTGTAAGTATGGGCAGAAATACTTAAGAGACTTTCCAAAGTGCATAAAATATATTTGAATGTGAACTCTCTTTAAAAAATTGTAGTCCTTGCTTATCTAAATTGGCTATTAGAGCAAACAGCTGTATTACTCTCTGGAAGTGTTTGAATTGTTGTATTTTTTTAAACTGAAAATGCGCTAAGTCAAAACTGAAATAAAGGGACTCAATTAATGTTTCTTTGCTAAAGGCATCATATAATTAAAATGGAATTTGTGCCAGAAAGCCTTACTAGGAATGAGCCTCCTCTGAGACAGGGAGGCCAACACCCAAGAACCTATTCCATTCAAAGAGTAAATATTTCCATGAAGTTAAGCAAGAGAGACTGACAAGTTAGTGATGGAACTTACTGCAGATCTGAGGATTTAAGCCCAGGTGTCTCATGCCAGGTATAAATGAGCCACCAGGAACCTGGATGGATTGGAGTGGGTTTGTATTTCTCTCTGAGTTCATGCTAATGTGAACCAGTTTCCCCAGAGTATAACAGTTCAATTGGTAAGATTTTCTCAGCAATATGTTGAATAGAAATACCTTAAAATTTATACTTCTCCAGGGGTAGTGGAAAGCCTGAAGGACTTGGGAAGAAAGTTTTGGAAAATGTCTTAAACCAAAAGCAACAAAAGTGAAATAATCCCAAGAATTTTGGGCCAACCAGAATGTCAGATATGGGAAGTTCAACAAATGCACCTGGATTATACAGATTTCTTTTTTTTTTTTCATTCTTAGTACATTTTTGCCTTTTTTTTCAGTGCATAAACAGTTTTTCCTTTTAAACTAGGAATAACATGTCAGAGTTGAAGAAAAGTTGGGCCAGAACCTCGCTGGGTGTAATTTGGTGTGACTCTGTGGGTTTTGGTCCAGCTGAGATTTTAATATTCGCCTGGGCAGTCGACTTTGTTTTTACAGTACAGTGCTGACCTCTTTATCATTCTTTTCTTCTCTAGTTTGGTCTCTGGGCTGCCTGGCTGACGTGGCTGGGAATTACCATCCTGGCTTTCCTGAAGGTTTATCACAACTACAGACAGGAGGACCTGCTAGATAGCCTGATCCATGAGAAGGAGCTGTTGCTAGGAAGATCGTCTTCACGAACCTCTTTGCAAGATGAGAAAAGTGGCATGATCTAAAGTGTAAGCAAATTTCCAGGGCAGGACCTAGATTTTATTACTGAGTAGCGTGAGCTGAGGTTGAGTCAGGGTATTGAGTGTGTGAGGTCTTTTCTTTCCTGAAAAGAGACGTACTTGCTTATCACCCACTTCCTCCATGAGAAATTGTTGGCAGAAATACTTATATTAGGATATGGAGAATGAATGGCCCCATGTGCCACAGGCACAGCAAACTTTCTGTCCTGTGCAGGCACAATCTGTAACCTGCTCTTGCTAGTAGAGCTCCTGTGTGCTATCGCTGCCTTTTGAGGCTGGACTGTGCTGGCAAGACGTGGCTACAGAGTCTAGGCTATTTCTTCAAACTATTCTGCAACAACAGTTGTACCTGGGGCTGTATGCTGTCCCTTTTTACCAGTAAAGCTGCCTCTATTCTTACTTTATTCTGGGTAATTGTAGCTCTGGTCCAGGTACAGACTCTTGCTGTCTCTGCTTGCGCTATGTGTGGATACAGTGCTGAAAAACCTGTCGCTCCTGCTCTGATTTTGAGTTCATTTAGAGCAGAGACCTGCGTTCCAGGCTTGATATTTAATATTGGACAGTGTTAATGAATTTCATGAAACCACTATATTATCACATTACCTGTAATAAGCTGTGTATCATTTGAAAGGATGGTGGAGAATATCGGTGGTTATGGTTTTTAGATTTTGGCATGACCAACATTTATTATGACTCCTGTAGTGTAGCTAGCAATCGCTGAAGCTTGCATACTAAGAAATTAGGCTGAATAGATAATATTAATAGTTGTGCATTTATAAATGTAACTTGATCCCTAACATTGTGTGTTATTCAGTTTTGAGTATTAGATTTTACTTGTGATATTTCTTTTATTAGGATATGCAAAATTACAGCAAACATTTGCATTGTAGGTATTTCTATGTGTCTATAAACATAGCAATGAGCTCGAGCAGCTGAGTTGTTTTATAGGTTGTTCAGCGTTGAATGGGTCAGTTCTCCCCACTCATGGGCAGGAGTTGCAGGGCTGATGAATTTTGCTGTGGAAAGGGAGATGAACTGTTATTTACACAAAGCTCAGTAGTGACTTCGTTGTTGCTTTCAGTTTTGCTTGGCCAGTGCTTCAACAAGTAAGGTGGATGGTTGAGATAAGTAGATCCAATAATTAAGAAGTGTCACTCAGACACATGTGGGATTTGCATGGCAGAGCAGTAAAGTTGTACTAGATTTAGGCTGTTATCCCCCGGTACACATTGCACAGAAGACCTTAATTCAGCAGAAATCTTAAGCAAGAAGTTAAGTTTAGGATGAAGAAGATTTTTTGGGAGTACACTGTGTTTGAGACTCAATTTATTGGCACATGAGTGCCAACTGTTCACAACTCTACTGCCTGATAAATAAGCTCAAGCCTGGGGCTAGTACAACCATGCAGACTTACTGTTGTCTTTTGGGGACTATCTGATTAAAATAAAGTACCAGCTTAATCTTTTGATTGAAACAGAATTTGAAGTCATACTAAATCCCTGAATTAGTAAGCATTTTAGGGCATAAAATCTAACATTATATTTAACAGGCAAATTTTTCTCATAGGTTTAGGGGAAAAACCCTCCCTGGGCTGTAAGCAGTGAGCTGGCCCAGTGAACGTCACGTATAGCCACAGCTGTCTCTAGAGAGATGTTGTTTTTCAGCGTGATTTCTGCTCACAACAGAATGCAATTCCTTTGAAATCTCTACAGCAGGGACTTTTTTGCAGTTATGAATTGACATAGAGGAGGAGTTCCTGAAGAGGAAATCAGAGATCAAGTTAGTTAATCTCAATTTAATATTCGGACATCAGGACTGTTGGAATGACTTTTTTTATTCAGACAGTTTAGTAAGAGAGATGCACTTGCAGATACCTAAACCCTTTGCTAGGGCATGACCTTCCCCTTCATACCCTGAAGAAGAGCTTGGGTCCTGACAGCCTGTTTCCTATGTTTCCCCAGTTGCTTCTCCAACTGTAAATCAGTACTTCTTCCAATCTCACTTTGAATTTAAGGTTTGGCAGTAATATATCTTCCCACAAATTACTTCAGTGCATGTCTTACTCCTCATGTGGAACCATGATGGTGCTTTGTATAGTATATTTTATGTATGTGCTAAATCAGGCTTAGGCTGAAGTAACATGTGGGTTGGGACCGCCCTTCCTGTTCTTGCCTGGGGGTTTGAAGGGTCAGGAGGCAGCAGGTAACAAATGTCTCCTCTTTATTCTTGCTCTGAGATCAGTGATGCTTAAAAGCAAAGCTACTTTTGAAGGAAGCCCCTGGGCAGGTGAGAAGGCAGAGTGTATAGTGAGAAGCTCTCTGGCTGACTCAAGAGGAGGAAAGGTATTGTGCTACGCCCAGTTACTGGACCTGCTTGGGCTTTTTTGTTTGCAATTATCTTTCTGCAACCACTTTCCTAAAGTTTGGACAGTCAGGCCAATTTTGGGATGCCAGGCTAAAGATGTGTTAGAATAGCAGTATTATTTGTACACACATAAATGCACATATACCTGTGCATGCTCTCGCATACGTTTATGTTCTGTACATTACATTACTGACCTCTGCTTTTAGTTATCCACTGCCAGCCAGTTCAGCGTGTGACTGCAGTAGGAGTTTCTCTGAGTCAAGTGTTGCATTTCTGTGACACTTCAATGCCTTCTTTGATTTGCCTTGTCCAAAAGTGGGCCTCTGGGAACACTCTAGCAAGGGGTGTATTCAAAGAACTAGAACCCTGTGTGGTATTTATACTTTATTTATTGTCACATGGTGGAAGTGGAAAAAGCTTTGTGGTCTTTGCCCATGCAGGCCCTCCTGCTGCTGCCCATTGCAAAGCTGTGACCCATACTGGTGGAGACTGTGGGATGTAGTTGTTTAGTCACCATGTTCCCTGTGATGCTAAAACCAGAGTCAAAAGATCTTTGGTTTGACACGTGAAAATTGTTAGTAATGCAGGGAGAGCCTGGCTCAGTTGAATGCAACTGGATGCTGCTTTCCAAGGCACGGGAGTATTGCCGCACTATTATTCTATTATATCAAATATATTCCCCATGTCCTGGCTACTACCTATTGTAAATCTCCCTCTCCCTGTCAAGTCCCTGCTGGCAGTCCACACTGGGTTAGAAAAAACTAAGCTAACAAGTGTTGTCTGAGCTTTTAGATCAATGTTGTTTATTATTATTTTTATAACGAAGAAACAGTTGAAGACTTTTTTTGGAATAGAATTTCCTCATGAGGGCACAGTTTCTCCTAACTTAGACCACTAATTCACGAGGCATCTTTCAGCTGTGAATTTTCAACAGGAGTTGCAAAAATAAGAGCATGATGATTTACTTTAAAAAGTAAAGGACACATGTGCTATGGCTATAGCCTTAGAAAACTGGTTGTTATAATAACCAGTGATGGATGCTTGAGTAGACAGATGTTGTCATGAAAGCATTCTATGTCAGGAAATTGGTCTATATGTGTAATGTACAATGTGCACAGATACATGCCAAAAATAATTCCACTTCTCTTCTGTGACATGGATATAGGCTCTTGCTTAGGTCAGAGTAGTTGTTAGGTTACCTTAACTTTCTACACTGCCTTTTTCTTACTTAGTATTAGGATCTGTGTGATGATACATAGGTTGTGATACCCAGAGGTGGATGTGATGGGACTAGAGCAGGAAAGCACTGGGCAGTGTACAACCTCTGAAGTGCTGAGGTGGGTTTCTAATGTGGGTTTGCAAATGTTTTAACTTCTCCCCGGTCTCTGGATCATGTCCTGATATTAGCCTGTATTAGTCCTGTAAGGACAGAGAGTCACATTGCTCTTCAAGGTCTTGCCTCACCAACATGAAGCACTGTTGATTTAACCTAAATATTATTCAGGATGGAAGCAGACCTGCAAGGAAGAGGAGCACACACTTTACAGTTATATTGTGTGAGCAAGTAGTACTTTTCCCCTGATTCAATAATGCTGCACCATGGACTCTTAAATGACCAGTGACCCTGGCATGAACATGGTCCTGTTATTAATTAAAATACAGACTTGCAGGTGACAAACAGAACTTATTTTGATAGGAGCTTCAATCTTTCCATTGCCAAATCATACTTTTCTACAACATGGTACAATAGTCTGGCTAAAACCAGCCAGCATGTCTTTTAGTAAGTAGCCTTTTTTTTGCAGCTAGAAAACATAAAGTAACAAAATGAAGAAAAAAAAGAGGTGTATCTATAATAGTTATTTAGTAGTGGGAGTTTAGATGGGAGAATTTACTTGAAAACTTATTTATTGTCTCAATGGTTGAAGAAACTCAAGCAGATCTTTGGTGTAGCAAGGTAGTGTGTAGTTCTTGAGGGATGTAAGGTCTAATCTGATTTAAGGTGTCTTGAGAATGTAATCAATCTTACTCTCTCTATTTAAAGTAACCTGAAAACTCGTCTTAAGAAAACATATGCACTTGCCCTGTTTCTTTTAAATCCCCAGTGTAAATAGCAGGTTAGAATGCCCTATGCTGTGTTATTCTCTGAAATGGAGAGCTAGACTGGGCAAACTGACTCCTCGTTCGAGGGCTTTGGGGTTTCTTGGTGCAATGGCTGTTGCATGGGAAATGTGTGACTGGTTGAGAGAAGACACTCGGGATCCCCTGGACACCCATCGGTGAGCTATGAAGTCATGCTTCACTTCTGTTTTTCCTCCAGAATGTTTTACTCGTTGTTGCATATTGGTCCAATCTCAATTGGTCGCACCAAATGCAGCTTAGCCCTTAGGCTGATTGTTGGACACCATCCCTGAGAAATATGGGATGTGCGTAAGAGACTGTTTAGGCTGATCTGGGTGCAGAACATGGGGTCCCTTGCTAGGGAACTGTAAGCCACAGGCCATTGTATGGACTTTATGCTGGAAACAGGGTTCCTGCACAGCCTTAAATCGCACATCAATCTACGTGATGGGTCTCAGAAAATGCAATATCAAATGTGCATATTCAGGGTGGATGCCACCTGCAGTATGTTCAATGGAAACCTGGTGTTTGGGTGAATGTAGCTTTCATTATCTCCCTTCTCCAAAGCCCCTCACCTCAAACATACTGCATGTAAAATCACTTCTACTATTAAATAATAAATTTAACAAAAATTCAGACAGTCATTCATACTGGCAAGACTTACAGTATTTTATGGAAAACAATCAGGATTTTGACAAAAATTTATCTTTTCTTCTAAATCAATGGCTTGGGTATGAACGTCCTTGAGCTAATGGGAATCCTGTCTGTATCCAGACCCTAAACTTGTCTCTCAGACCATTTCCTTTGCTGATGAAAATAGCCCATTTTTATCTCGTTGGAATGTTTGCTTTGGAGACCACAAATGTCCTTTCCGTATTCTTAAGACAGTCTGGGAAGACAGGTTTTGCCTGGCTAGTTTCCACACTTGCAGTGAGAAAACTCTCTTACAGGTTTGTGAGCACCAAAATTGTTGTAAAATTATTTCCGTCTGTGGTCCTAATCCTTGAAGGGCATGTTTTTCTTTTTGCACTCCATAAGGAAACTTACCCTGAGCTGTATTTTAATATACACAGATACACGTATAAGAGATTTTAACACTTTTTGAAGTGACAAAATTCCACTCAATAATTTATGAATCAAACAACAGCATAGAAGACAGCACTTTGATATACTCATGACAAAGAAGGGAAAAACATAACTGCACTCTCAGAAAACTTAACGTTTGTTTGTTAGACAGCAATTTACTTAATATATAGTAAGTACTGGTTATTTGAGTGCAGACATGTAATTGACAGCATCTTTCCATTCTTTTGTTGAGAGGAGTATTTGCATAGCAACGCTTTCTCTTTAGTTTCTTTTGTCCATGCCAAAGAGTGTAATTGAACTGATATGGCAGACATAGATTAGCATGAATGTATTCACCTGAGTGCTTCAACTTTTCTACCTCTGATAGCTGCTGTAACTGCTTGAATTGTTACTGCACACAATAGCCAAAAGAACTGAATCCCTGTGAGAATCTAAATCCTATTTTCATAGATGGCTGAAGGATTTAGGGTTTCACTCTTTTAAGCTTCCTGTCAGATCCTTATTCCTAAAAAATGGACATAGGCACCCAAGAAGGTCTGTGTGAATGGCCCTTTTGACTAGCCAAATCGTGATTTTATTTTGGTTTGGGGCTGGTTTTTATTTTTATTTTTTCCTCACTAGAACAAAAACCCAGCACCTGTGATTTGTTAGACATGGGAGGTTATGTTACCTGAAACCCTGCATTTCACAGGGGTGGCAGAAAGCAATGAGCTACTTGTTAAAAATGCCTGTAAGGTGCAGGTTTAATCTTTCCCTCTGCCTCGGGAGACACAGACCTCCATCTGCATGGCAAGTGCTGTCACCATGGTGTTATCCTGAATCCCCATCAGATCCTCCTGTTGGAGCTTTTCTACTTGGCTTGAAATTCCAAAATACCGGTGTTTTAGCCTTTTAGCCTGGTGGTTCTGGTGTTTATCAAGGAGATAAAGTACTTGGCAGCAAGAGCTGCTCACTGAAAAAGCTTGAATTATTTGTATATTGTGGAAACTAAATTTGAGAAGTTTTTGTTCCCCCTTTCCACTTAACTATATTGCAAAGTGGGGGTTGAGACAACCTGCCAGGAGGTGGGAATGAAGGTTCATTGTTACTGTTGACATCTGGGGTTATTTCTCACAGAAGTGAGTAAGCAGTCCTGTGACAAAACTACTCTTTGTCTCCTCACTTTCCCTTTGTTTCCCTCCCCTGATCTGGGCAAGTTTGGCTCCAGTTTGTATACAGGTTCTACAGAATATTTATGAATGTGAGAAAAATTGCAGCTCCTATGGCAAACTTCACATTTCGTCAAAAAATGAGAAAAAGTGTGGCAGATTTTCCCTCTGAGGTGTCATCAAACCCTTCCCTTTACATAAGCCAGCACTGATTTGGGTGACACTAAGAGGTTCCCAAGGCTAGTGCCAGCAGTCCCTCAAGGAATCTGGTGGAATCAGATGAATGTTATGTTAAACCACACATTTTAAGGCAGGGAAATGTTTGAAAATCATCTGTCATGGTACCCCACATAACACAGTCCAGACCTCTTCCCCCACTCACTCCTGCAGCAGAGGGAATTATTATTGCCTGTTAACTCTTTGAAGTCCAACAGTTTGTGTCTGAAATAGAGCAGGTCTTCCCACAACACAATGGATTTTGATTGCATCACTTAACCCTTTCCACTTTCTAGGCTGCTGCAAGAGACTTAAGAGGCATTGTTTAAACAGTGTTTAACATTTGACTTCCAAAGGTGCTAACCGTCTCCTTAAACCACAGTCTTCAGGAGTTGCATACAGTCCCTTAGCTAAATAATGCTGGAAGCTCTGTGCTGAACAGCATCCTTCCAGGGTGAGGACCACTGCATTGAGGTCC
The DNA here is from genome assembly GCA_027574665.1 of Rhynochetos jubatus. Taxonomy (NCBI): domain Eukaryota; kingdom Metazoa; phylum Chordata; class Aves; order Eurypygiformes; family Rhynochetidae; genus Rhynochetos; species Rhynochetos jubatus. The sequence continues at coordinate 138,395,249 of CM050648.1, read as the reverse complement.
ACAGCCAGTGCAGGCTGATGGCATCAGAGCATTTCTGGTCAAACACCCTCTGAATAAAAATATTGCTGCTTTTCAGCCCAAGCTGTGCAATTGGGAAATCAATATACTGTGGTCTGAAGTACACTGTTACGAGATTTTGGAGGTTTATAAACAAAACAAAAGAACAAGCGAAAAAACCAACAGTTCCACTGACATCTCCTTCCCCTGGATTCTTTCATCTCTAAAAACATTCCTTCAAACTTCACAGGGAGTTTTATTGCCATCAAGCTGATCAGGTCTTACTTCTCACGTCTGTTCCTGCTGGGGACATGGACTACTGAGGGGTACATAACAGAAATAGGTAGTGAGGAGAGCTGCAAGTGAATTTCCTATGAGGGATTTCAGCTTTCAGGCCGTGATATGAGGGATCCAGTGTGGCAGTGCCTGTGCTGGCAGCACTGACAACAATTTCAGCCTTTGCTTGGCCCACTCAGCCCCAGCCTGCTCATGTGGCTTCACAAACTCCAGAGCATCTCCTTGAAGCATGTGTTTGCCTAAACTTAGCTTCTGCAGAGAGCCACGTGGGTCAGCTGTGTAGATATCTAGTGTAATGTGCTGGCCAGGTTTGGACAGGCTGCTTTGGAAAACTCTTTTCCCCGTTGGCAGATCCAGGTACCCTACAGCTGGCCCTTTGCTTTGTGCAGCTTGTGGCTTGTGTGGAAAACAAAGACTTCCCAAATCTCTCAGGCTTGACATTTTTTGAAAGGAGAGCATTAACACACGTAGTTTTAAAAGGTTTGATTTTTGTGTGGTACCACCTGCAAAGATCTTTCTTGCTTGTAAGTCAGTGCAGATCCTGAAAGCATTTCAGCCTCTGAAATGTATATCCTGTGACTTATGCATTCGTGAGCTACTGTCTCTTCTTACTGCCACATGGGTAAAGCTTTATTTGAGTCTAGATTAGCCATTGTGTTATGCTGCTAAAGAGGTCCCCTCGTCATGGGTATTTGGGGACAAAACTCAACACTTTTTCATAATTTGTTTAACTGTTGAAAGCAGTAGAGGGACAGATCCTTGGCTGGTGTATATAGCTTGGCTTTGTGAGCCATGCTGGAGCCCACGCCAGTCCACACAGGCTGAGGGTAGAGCCTGGTCTGTTTTGAATATAATCTCTCAAGATTTGTATGGTCTTTTGCAGTAATGACTGCTAATTTGGAGCTTTAATTGCATGCATTTGACAGAAGCAGAGCTGGGTGAGGTTTATTATTGTTTTGATACAGTCTCAAAAGGGAAGCTTTTTACTAGCATTTTAATATAGCCCTTTGTAAACACCTAGCAAATAAAAATCCTGAGTCCAGTTCTTCCGCTAATGGAGTCACTGACAAAGTTTCCTTTGTCTTTAGCAGGAGCTGGACTGGGTTCAGTATGTGTGATACACCCTAGTGTTACTGACAACGAGTTAATGTGTTTTATATATTGATGCTTTTTGCTGGACAGTGCATTGGCTTTTTATGATTTGGTGATACATATATAAATAAATTATTTGAAAAGTCAATATTTCTGTGCCTGTTTTTTGAAGGTGGATTTATATTGTTGCAATGTAAGATAAAAAGTTGTTCTCAAAGTCAGTGGTAGCAATTTAGTTTGTTGACTCATTCCTCAGCATGTCCATGACAGAGCTTGCATGGCCAAGGACATGGCCAACCATCCTAAGCAGCCTGAGCCCTTTTGGTACCATCTTCCAGCAGTGAATCCTAATGCCGTGGGAGGGAAGGAGAAGATGCTCCCGTGTCAGCATACAGCGGAAGGGCAGCTTGTTACCAGATGCAGGGGGGGACTACAGGATCCATGGGGATATTTATTTTCTAAATGCTAACTGGATAATTTTCCTCTTGTAACATCAGCCTTTCTCTTCAGGGTGGGCCTAAAGGTTCCCAACAGCTATCCTGGAGCAAGGAATTAATATGAAACAAGTCCATGCTATTATCTTCGAGATTCCAGAGTTATTCCTTGAGGGCAGCTGGTAATGCCCTTTTTCTAGTCGCGTGTTGCCAACTTTTCTGCTTGCTTCCAAGTGGCAAAAGGCAGAAATGACAATTAACAGTGGCTGCTACAGGCTTCTCCTGCTCCATTAACTTACTTCCAGACTAATAGGGTTGGAGAGATGAAGGGAGGGAGTAGGGCTAGAGGCGGTCTTTTGGGCTTTCTTTTACCAGCACTAATGCTGAGTGCATGAAAAGATCAATGTAAAAAAATCCAGTGTCATCTCACTCTGTCCTTTTCTGTCTCCTCTAATTGTATGGGTATGGATATGCCTACTAGTATGATCAGGTGCTGTTGATGTGCTGAGCCTGCCTGAAGAGGGTGTTGGCAGCTGCCCTCTGTTCCTGCTGCAGGAATGTACTGGACATTGTCAAAACAATGCTTATCCCATACTGTTGTGGTCTGATGATTTCTGTTGTGCGTTGATTTAATACCCACTGCATAAGGAATGTTAGGCAACACTTCTACCCTTAGACCCTGTTGCTAGCCCGTTTTCACACACAGACCTCCTTCTACTCTCTTCTGGCCCTTTGACACTGCTCCTGGGAACCCCACCTACACACTGTCTACCTCAGAAATTGCTGCATGAGTCCTGTCCTCCCTCACTCCCTCTTTCAGCCCTTTAAAGACAAAACATGACCATTTCCAAGCTGGATTAAGTAATTGCTCAGAGCTAGCTGCTGCAGGACTCTTGACTTCTAAAGCTATTCTCCACTCTGGCACCAGCGTGAATTCAGGTGAGCATCTTGACTGTTTGTAATGAATTATGTGCTCATTATCCTTTTTTACTCTTTATGGGCAGTTATCAGGAGTCGTAACAAAGGGAAATATTACCCAGCATGGCCAACAAGGGAATTATTACTCAACACTGTGGATTTTGTGTAACTTTAGAGCTCCTATCAGCTCTTCCAAACTCACAAAGGTGTCACACCTAGAAAAACAGCATTGAACAAGAATAAGGAGAAATCCCATCTGGCTCATGGCAGTGAGGACAGATCTGTGATGGAGAAAGATGGAAAGAAGGGGCAGAGTGGGAAAAGAGTGTATGTATGTATGTGTGTAAGAAGGATGGATGAAAGGGAAAAGAGCTTCATTGTGAGAAGGAAATGAAACAAGTAGGTCCACAGTAATTAAATGCAGGCCCAGGAGATTTTCTTTTTTTTTTTTTTCTCTTATTCCCAGCCTTGTTATTGACCTGCTTTATTCATTTGTGCAGCTGCACTGCCTTTTTCAGCTTCATTTTTTTCACCTGCAAAATGCCATCACTGTTCCAGGGATGGAGTTTAGATTTTATTTCAACTATTTTGGCTTTGTAGAGACTTTGTTTTGGCTTTCTGCAGCCTGCCACACTTCTGACTGACTGCAGTAAACAATCCTGACCTGGCTCCTGCAAGGCCATGGCAAGACCTCAATAGGCAACTCAAGTGCTGCTTTTGCCTGTGTCCATAACTGTCCCAACCAGAGCCTATACAGAAGCCAAGAATAGCCATTCCTCTGCTTAATTTCCATGACAGCCTGGATATGATAGCCATTCTCACTCACACTGATAAAGTTGAGCCCCAGCAGACAGAACGTGGCTGTTTTCCCTGTAAAGCAGACCAGGGGGAAAGGTGGTCCCATGCCCATCTCCTGGGGAGGTGTGCAGGGAGGTGACGCCCATATGGACTACATACTGCCTCCACATCTTCCCTCACGGTCCTAAGGGGAGTTCCGGTTTTACCTTAACCTTTTGGCATGTTTTATTGTTACAAAAACCAGGCTGCTAACATACTGGAAGGCTCTTGAGATTGCTCAGTTCTTGTCAGCTCAGGATTTGCTTTCTTGTGTTTCTTTTTACAAGGGCCTGTAGTGACAGGACAAGGGGTAACGGGTTTAAACTGAAAGCAGGGAGATTTAGATTAGATATCCAGAAGAAGTTCTTCACGGAGAGAGTGGTGAGGCACTGGAACAAGTTGCCCAGAGAAGCTGTGGATGCCTCATCCCTGGCTGTCTTCAAGGCCAGGCTGGATGAGGCTTTGAGCAACCTGGTCTAGTGGAGGGTGTCCCTGCCCATGGCAGGGGGGTTGGAACTGGATGGGCTTTAAGGTCCCTTCCAACCCAAACCATTTCATGATTCTATGATTGTTGCTGTGTGCCATGACCTGCAGTGAGGCAAATATCCCTTCGAAAAAGGCTCCTGGACGGAATGCCACCACTTAGCCAAAGAGGTTCAACATAAATGTTAAGAAGATCATAAACATTAAAAAATGCAAACAGAGGTTCTAATGACCCCCTTGCCCCAGGAATACACCAATCCAAACCTTTTCACTAAAGATTCACCAGCACACAAGTTTAAAACCTTTCTTCTTTATTACCTGAAGAGCAGGGCTGAGAGAGGGGAGAGGGATGGGAAGCAGCGGTGGAACTTACCCTCTGAGCTGGGGTACCCGAGTGGTTTGCACAAAGAGCCCTTGGGCTAAACACTCCTGCAGCAGCCTTTGCTTCCCAGCATGGCAGCGTACTAAATGTAATTGCTGTGGCCTTTGACATCTCACAAGGAGCATGGGAGTAGCCACTGAATTCACTTCTTTCTGCCTCTGCAAGTTTTGTGACTCAGTCAAGTCGCTGCCCAGTCTCCTCTTGAGAGATGGCTGCATAAGGTGTTTCTGTTTATCCTCTGCCTGCTTAGAGTCTGTGGGCTGCTTGGAAGAAGGTTGTTGGGGTAGAGAGGTAAGGCTCTCCTTTTATAAAAAAGACTCAATTAAAAATAAAGCACCGCCTTTTCAGTGAGTTGCAATGGCAGAGGAGTTTGAGCCAAGGTCTTACAGTCATCTCTTCCATCTTCAGTGCTTGCTTTCTTTTTTTTTCCTTTCCTTTTCTTCTTACAAGTTCTGATGCCAACCTTGTCACACCAAATAATCCCAAACACAGCTCAGGTGCTACTTGACAGGAATCTAAGGCCTAAAAAGCTGATTGTACTGGTTTTATCTAGGAAAAAACATAGCTGAAGCTTATAAACTTGCACTGACTTGTTCTCCTCTCAGGCACACAGAGCACTGTTCCGCATTTATTGCGTGATCCCCATTAAAAGGATTCCCTTCAGCAAGGTATGTATTGTGGTGGGACAATGGAGACATGAAGGGGCTTTGCCTCCCACGCCTTCATAAACAGTTGTATTACTATTATATAATTCCTTGAACACCCAGGCATAAATGCATAACCCCTGACTGGATACAAGCACTATCATAAATCTTGTAAGCCCAGCTCGTGAGGTTTATGGACTGACTCAAACCCAGAGGATTAAACTACTGATTTGATAATTACCCTTGGATTCAATGCAGCTATTTATTATGTTACGCAAATAAACTATTTACAGTTTAAATGAGTTTTCAGGTTCTTTTTCACACCTGGGAGTCAAGTGAAACATTAAGAAACAGCTTTTGCCCATGGAGGAAAAAATGCATGAAGGGAAAAAGGAAAGGCAGTTGCTGGGATTTTACTAATAATCATTTCAGGTGTATAAATATAGCAGCTTGCCAAGCCTTTGGCCACCAGAGAAGTGTTTGTGCGATAGCTCAGCTTTATTTCGACTTTTGCAGAATAGCTCTTAGGAGACTTGAGAAGAAAGATGGTTTGGTATTTAAAGCCTTGACCTGAGACTCTGGAGACTTTCATACAGAGCTTGCTGCTGCCTGCACAGGTCAATGTATTTCTCTCTCTACTTCTGCTCCTCATATCAGCAGTTTATGAGGTCTCTGGGGGACAAAATTCAGATACTTGTTTGCTGTTCAGAATGATGGAGTATGAGTTTGGTAGGACTTCTGGGTGCTATGACTGCCCAGTAACGTGAAAAAAATAAAAATAAAAAAAATGAGAACAAGTGGCTGCAGGGCAGTGCTGAACAGGGGTGGTTTTCTTGCTCTTTGAGGTGGATCCTTGACGTCTTCCCTGCATGTGGCTGGAGTAGACTGGGAGCTTTGTGCTGCCATGTTAGTTCTACTCTGAAATGTCTGTCAGGACAGAGGACATTGCTACTGCCTCATAAACCAGGTCCAGAATTTCTGGGCCACATGTCTTATCTGAAGAAAGAAAATAACAAGTCGGGATTGAAATTCCTCCAGGACTTTGACATCTTGCTTCATGCTGGTGTAGCAGAGGCTCACAGCTAGGATCAGCACCGCACAAAATGAGAGCCACAGGAGCACAGGCAATCCAGATGATGACCTGTCATCTACTGAATGGTGATGAGGAGAGAAAAGAAAGCGTTATTTCAGTGTCATCTTAAACACTTCCCAAATCTGACCCCCTGCTGATGCCTTTGTCCCGTATTTCTGGGAACAGCGGGGTATACAGGGCTCTGGTTGTGAATACTTCTGTGGGCATTAGTTAAGTGATAGTGAGTCACACATCCTGATGGAGGTATAAAAGATTTCATCTAACGGGGCATTTAAAGAGTTTAATTATATACAATAAGAACAGAATTACTGTAGGTAATGCATTATCTCAATTTTCCCTCCAGCAATTATTTTTTATACCTTTAAGCGAAATGTTAGGTTAAACACTAGGAGAATATTAAGGTACCTCGTCGAATTATGTAGTGTTCACAAATGTTCCATATAGAGAGAAGATCTAGATTTTTTTCCTTTTCTGTAGTAACTCAGCTTGTTTCAGGCTTCTGCTAATTACAACAGGAACCAAGACATGGCTCTGTTAACTGCAAACCATATTTTGAAAGCTCTGGCAAGTTTAACCTCTCTCTAAGTGCTAGGTGTGATAATTACACTGGGACATCCTCAGCTCTTGCTCTGAAGCATGAGGATACTGTAAATGTTTTTGTTGCCTTTAAATCATGGTTCAAGGATGTTTAAAGTGCTGTAGGTCAGGCACAGAATACGTGGAAATCAACAGGCTACAATTAGCTTGCTGACATCCATGCAGATCCTCAGAGGTGGTGCCCCAGCCCTTGCACGTGAGCATCCGTCCATGGGCCTCGGGGATCCAGTTGGATTCAGATCTGGCTGCTCTGTTTGACTGTGTGGCCATTGCACAGTCAGTATTATTTTATAATACTCATTGAGTATTAAACGTAGTATAAACCCAAATTCATGCCTGAATAACAACCCATAGTGTACAGCTGTTTTCCTGCCATATGAACATAATCACTAAGGAGATAAAAACGTGGTGTGTATTATTATGGGTAAAGGACCAACATTAGCTGTAACATATTTAAATTAGGTTCTACTATGAGCCCTGGAATACACAGCAGTCAATTAAACTGTCATACAGATGTACAGAGAGGAAGGTAAAAGTCATAAAACCAACCAAGAAACACATAATAATGTATCAAAAAGTGTATGGGGAAAAGGTAAAATGTTAATAGGCAGTCATTTTATAGCTAACCAGGAACAAAATCAATGTCCCATAATAGATCTGAGTGAATTATGTGCAGCAAATAATTTATTCATTTGCATTTAGCCCTACTTTCTGTTTGCAAACTACCCATAAGCAGACTTCAATTTTTATATATTTGTTTATTGGCATAATTCTATGAATGGTTTATATGAAGGTATTTAACCAGGGAATAACTACCATACACTCACCACTTTTTGGTTTTGCACTGATTTGTGACTTGGAAGTTGGTGTTTCCCTTGTGTGACCTCCCACACCACGAGATACAGTTCTTGACTGGATGACCACCTGCCTTTCAAAGCATGGATCCTGGCTGACCAGCATACCTGGTAATAGTGAAAATTTTCTGTGAAAGCTAAGCAGCTTTTCACATCAGCCCTTTTCTATGAAGTACTTTTAGAACCTTTTTCAATCTTGTGAAAGTTTGTTACTTTCCATGTGAAATTTCTGGGTGATCTCAAATGCAAACTTGGCTTTTCCTTATATCCTCTCATTAAAGGAGTATGTTCAGTCCAGGAACAGAAAAAAAAAAAATAACATGGAAGAATAGTGCCATAAATAAATAGTTATAATTGATACAGTCATAAGCTGTGCTCACATGAGCTTCAGCACATCACTGCAAGTAAGTACTTAAATATCAGTTTGCTCTTTTCTAGATTACAAATAGAAAATCAATGCTTAAATTTTTTAGCTAAATTGTTTGTTTGAGCTGCACGCTCAAAGGCAACTGACCCGAGAAAAGCAATGGACCAGGATACAGGAGATTTTGATTCAGTTCCTGCCTTGGACACACATTTCTGGTGTCACCTGAGGGATATTTGGTCTTTCTTTTTCCCCCCCATGTCTTTCCTGCCCACAGCAGCATGTTCCTAGCCTAATAACTGCCCTGGCTGATGCTGCCATTGGCATAAGCATACCACCCCTCTTCCTGGGCAATAGCAACAGCTAGGGAACGTGGGGACATTCGCCTCACTTTGGATCCCCATCACTATAGCTTTGTGTGTGTGTATACATACATACATGTATATATGTGCCCTTTCCCCCTTACTGCGTTGCTTACATCAGCGGCTGGATGTTGGCTGGGGGCCTCTAGAAGTGTTCACCATCATAGCAACATCCAGATACAGACATTTGCTCGAGGGTCTTAGAGGTTAGTGGGCCTCGACCATCCTTGCGAACAAAACCTAGATTATTTTTATTATTTCTACCCAGCATATAAATGAATTGTCTCTTCCCCACATACGAAAGTCAGCAGGGAGAACTATTGTTTCACTTAGGGTGCCTTCCCTGCATATCTTAGCGAAAAACCTGTACCTATCCTATTGCCATAACATATATTAATTATATTTAAATTAAAAATAGCTTCAGGGGTTTCATTTTTGTTTCCACTATTTGTCTTACTAGATGTCTTGTTTAAAATACTGCACCAGACCTCATCAACCCCTTGGTCTTCATATCCTGAGATGAAAAACACCAGGCACTGACAGTACAAAATGCTTTTTATACAGAGGATGTGTTTGCACAGAACATCCCAGCAGCCGCAAAGCAAACTCAGGTTAGTGCCATGGATGGCTCACTATTATAATGTGAAACTTTGACTTACCCACTACGTAGTCACAGCAGGAAATGGCTAGAAAACAGAATGAAAATGGTTTTACACGCCTGGAAAGGTTTATTTGCAGCAGATGAATAAGAAAGCAAGCATCAAGCCGTGTCTCTGAAATTGCCTGTCACCTTCTAGATGCTGGGCCACATCTTAGACTGCTTTTGTCTGTACAGATTTATGCCAGATGAGGATCTACCCATTCCATGCAAACATGCAGATGCAGGTACACTTCAGGAAAGTAAAAAAAAAAAGATTACTGTATAAGGGATTTCAGAGACAGAGATTGCTGCTGCTGCAGGGGCACCAGGAATTAGCTCTTGCAAAAATATCTCCCAATTCCACATCACTTCTAGAAGGGACAGGAGATACACCAGCAGGCTGAGCAGAGAATGAAAGTTAAGAAAGCAAAGCCCGCTGTCAGATGCAACTTTCATCCAACAATATCCCGGAACTGCCTCTGCTTGGCAGCTGGGACCCAGACAGAAAGGATCCAGGCTGAAAAGTTCAGAGAATGGAAAAATTTCAGTGGTGCCAGCAACCTTTGTCTTACCAGCCTCTACATTAATAATGTTGTGTGTACAAACAGCAAAACGCCTAAATCACAGGCTGTTTGCAACACAGAATGCTAATTATGGGTTGAGACATTTCTCATGTCTTCATGGAAAAGAGTCAGAGTCTTCTCTGCCCTTTCCATTCTCTTGAGCTGGAGCATGGCTGAGCTCAATTCAGAGCCAGCAGGAGATGAACCAGGTTCCCCTGGGCTGGACTGACTGCAGGATTACCAGTGCTGATCTAGGGGCATGAACTCTGGGAGCTGAAGGGGGTGCAACACCTCATCAAGGTCCTGCTCTTGAGCAGTCAGATGAGCTTTGGAGAATCTAGGGTGGACTCACTGAGTCTTCCCTGGAGTTTAGTCTTGATGGGAAAGCCCAGGCTGTGTCAACAACCTTATCAAGAAACAGCTTGTCATTCCTGCATGACAAGGCACCAGAAACAACGTACTGCAAAATAATGCAAGGTCTGTGTACAAACACAGTAGTGAATGCCAAGCCGTGTTTTTAGAAGCTGAGTAGCAGTCCAAACAGGTGGCTGACAGAGAAATTTTACCATTCTGTCACGTATGTTTTTATTGACAGACATATCAAAACCACACAATGTTAGTCCCCTATCAGTAAATTCAATTTTTCTTAGTTGGGACAGTTTGTGAAAGTCAGAATGAAGCATCATTTCTTATTTGGTTATGAATTGTATACAGCACGTGCAGAAGTACAAACTGGATCCTCGTGCTAGACCTCTGCTTAAGGTCACTCCCAGTTGACTTACCTGCAAAATGTTATTTTGGCTCATGAATGAAAGGTTATGTTAGCTGTGTCATCCCTTGGGTGCCCTTGTTGACATAAACAGTTACATCCTGGCTGCTTTTAACTGGGCCAGCGAGGCTCAGACCTTCACTATTGTATCTTGTGGCATGCATGGTGCTCAGAAACGTGAAAGCGCTTGCTCCCTCCCAGCCATTACATCTCAGTTACCCAGAATGACATAAGCATGTTTAAATTTGGTCTGAGATCCCTCTCTATGAGTGGAAACATTGTTCTGGGGTAGACCTGGGGCTCAGCCAAACCCATGGCCTACAATGATCCCTGTGGGGGCTGACTCAGTTGTTCATGTCGAGAACAGCCCTGCGGCTGGTCAAACATGATGCAGGAGCCTGTGTGCTCCCAGGGCAAGCAGGCAAATGGACAAGATGCAGAGCAGAGAAAAAAATCATCTGTCCTCTGCTCCGTGCTGAGCGCAAAATCACAAATAACATTATCAGAAGGGGAAGATGATGTGGGCATACAAGGTGAAGGTCAAAAGCTAGGAAGGTCATGCCAAAAGGATTAATAGCTTGAGCGTACCATATTCTATGACTTCTTCTGGCTCACGAAATCGAACCCTTCTCTCTGCTTTCCTCTTTTCCCCCACAGCTGGGTTCACAGGTGTCCTTTTCCTCAGTATTGAAGGTGGATAGCTACTGTCGTCTGTCTGAAGAGTTGATCAAAACACAATGCACATGGCCATTCAAACTGGAGTAATGCATCTGGATGAAGCTTTGCGCTTTTGTTACTCTGTTACCATGTCCCTCGAAGGACATGATATGAAACACATCTTTTTTGACATTTATAGTCAGACCACTGTAATATTTATAGCAAGACAATATGGATGTTCCTTCATTGTCATAGATCTTCAGTACTCTAAAGCTGTCTTCTCAGGAAAAAGGTTGGTTAAAGTAACAGACAGCAAAGCGTTCAGGAAGGATTTCTGTAAATTGAAGTGAACAGATACCGAAGGCTGCTGTTCAACAGCCCTGGGGTAGACAGACATAAATGTGATATGAAAGATATGAACCATGTCATTGGGAACACCTTTGAAATGTTCTTGTGAGCTAAGCAGCTCCCTTCTGAACGCAGCCCTGCCATTTCAACAGCTGAGAGTATGCAGCAGTCTTGGGTTTGGACACTGTGGTGATGGGTAGGAGAAGGTAATTTGTTTGCATTTCGATATCACAACTATGTTGTTGCTCTGATCTTTGCTTGGAAGACGCACTCAGTCTTTGATGATGGAATCACATTGCTGTGGATTCTGCCAAATGACAAGAGACAGAGCTGCAATAGTAGTAATAAGTCCCTGTTCCGCATAGGAATGCTCCCACTGTCAACTCCCCAAAATGCATCCAAAGCATCTTGGTTCAGAGACACCCACTGTCCTCTGGAAATGGAGAGCAGATGGCAAATTTTCTACTTTTCAAAGACCTAACTAGGTGGCAGAGATCTTCCACATTTTATTTTTACTTTAAGATTAAATAATCTTCCTAACCCTTTCTCCCCCACACTGTTCCTCTGCTGCATAAAGGATACTATTTCTTAGATGGTTTGTTTGCTCCCTCTGGTCACTCTCCCCGTTTCTTTTTTTTCCATTGTGTGTCCTTTCCCCACTCATTGGTTGCATGCTCCTTTCTCCATGTTCTTCTTCCTGCTTCAATCTTTCAGCTCCTCAATGCCTGCTACTTTTGCCCATTTTTAGGCTCAAATACCCTTGCCCTATGCCTTTTATCTTTGGATGCTTTCCCCACACTCGCTATTTCACACACCTACTCCTTGGGCTGCAGAAGAAGGATTAAGTCCCATTAACTACAGTCTGGAGGTGTCAGACCCCAAAATGCAGAGGATAAATATGTTTCCCTACGCATCATACTGTGGATAATCTCAGAAAGGCACATAACATAGCCAGGAGGAACTGCCATGGAGTGAGGAATGCCTTCAGCTTTGATACCTTCTCCTGAGGGATTTATAAACCAGATTTTGGCTTAATTTATCACTGATAAGAATGATTTCTCTGAGCTTGGGGTCATACAAGCATTCATACCGCCTCTGTCTCATGACTGGGAACAGCTCTGTGTTTTTCATTCAGCAGCTCAGAAGCTGGAAGACCCATCCAGGGTATGGGAAACCTGGATTCAACTTCTTTCTAAGTCCAAAGGAATATGAACCCGCATCTCTTATAAGCACACCCTCATCACCAGAGCTATGGTGCACACGTGGGAGCAGGGAATCTCAGCCTCTGCCACTAGAATCTGCCTGGAATAATTGAATATTCATTGAGCTAAAGAAAGAAAGAATGGAAGAATGACTTTACAGCCTGTTGTTAGGGTGCTCCTTGGTTGTGGGAGATGTCTGCTGCTATCCTTGCTCCAATGAATACTTCATATGAAATACATAAATATTCATTGTCACTGGCAACAAGGTCTCTCATCTACAAGATAAGTACTGTAATCACTCTGCTATAGCCACATACACAGACACACACTTTCTGGCATAATGAATATTTAATTACTCTGTATAAAACGAAACAGGTTTAGGGAGACACAGCAGAAGATGCCCAGCTCAGGCTAACAGTGCTTGTAGCTTTAGTTATAGCTAGGAGTGTTTCTCCCGTGGCACAACCAAGGAAACTGAATCTGATTACGTGAAGTGGTTTATAACTCCAAGTGTATGGCTCTTGTCCATATAAGCTTTTCCAAATACTTAACAGTTACATCAGAAGAGAAAAAAAATTAAACAATTAGCTGGTTAGGTAACACCCAGTCGAGGAAGACCTTAGAAAGGAAGTGGCATTTACAGTATTTACTAGGCTTTAACAACCTATGGAAATCAAAGCTACACAGTGTCAGAAAAATTACGCATTTTCCTCTCAGACAGAAACCCAGTGTTAACATACTGAGACAAGAGCTGGAAACCTACCAAAGTGCTAGTCAGAAACTATATGCCCTTAAAACAACCCATTTGTGAAAAGCGCTGGGTGTTGGACACAAGGACTCTATCACCCATCAAGAGATTACTTACCGGCAGCTCCTCTGCACTAGGATCAGAAGGTGGGTCTGGGCATATTTGGGACATGTACTCTGGATGCCAACATGAAGCCTCCTACACGAAGCTTCGGTTCGAAAGCCACTTGCACAAGAAAATGGGAAGGATCAGGGGAAAGCGCCTGGAGATCCCCCTGCAGCAAGGACCAAGCAGACAATGCCCCCGAGCAGATGGGAGTAGCAGCAAATGACAGAGGAGTGGAAAGAAGAGTTTCCGCCCTTCATACCAGTGTTGGCTTGGGAAGGATGACGTTACTTGAAATGTACTCAGTAGCCAAAAATAGCTCATAGTGACAATACTGACTGTGCAGCTGAAAAGCAGGGCTTTCCTGGCAACTGGAAAAGGGCTGAATGGAGCAAATCACAGATAAACACCTACATATTTCTATGCATAAATGTGAAGTTGAAGCTGTTTTTTTAATAATGATTGCTGCATTTTCATGATCACATTGATCTCCTTCCCAGAAGTCATTCCCAATGTCAAAAATCCTGCAAGTTGGGTTGCTTTTAATCCTTCTCCCATTCAAAATATGTGGGAAAAAGCCATAAGGAAATTATACCGATGTAGTGGGGTCACATATATCTCCCTCCAGTACAGTTATGACCTCTCTTTATATGTTTCACAAATTAGATCCATTATTATAGCAATAAAGTGGGATTTTAACATTAGATATTTCTACAGATATTATAATAAGATTATTGATAGGAAGAGGTGTGATTTACTGTTCAAGAAGCTTTAACAGCCCCTTGTCAAATGCTGAAGGCTGGTCATCATCAAATATACAATTTCCAGTCAGATATACCTGCCATGACTGCTGAAATATGGTGGTTTACTGTCTCTACAAGCACAAGCTTGAGATTTTTTTGTTGTTCTTTTCCTGGAGCTATTTGTTTGCTGTGACCTGTCTAAAGTACTCTGGTTTTGTGTTATTTTCCAGGTGGTTGGGTGGATTCTTCCATGGCATGCTTGGACTGACCCTTGTTTTGTACCTACCCAGCAGAGAGAGGGTTGCAAGATGCTTACATTGGCACTAGGAACCAGAGGGAACCACAGCTCTGTGGGTTTCACTTATTTTCTTTTCAGGAATTTGGGAGTGGGTGAGTAGATGGGAAGGGATGGGATCCTCCCTCTGAGAAAACTGGGCCAGCAAAACAGGGGAGGCATCCATTGCTGATGTGGGGCCAACCGCTCCCTTGCTGCCCTCCTGCAGCTCAGCCACTGCATGGGTCCACAGCACCTGCAAGGGCTGCTGTCCTCAAGCCCTTCCCTTTCCAGCAGTGAAAGCAGAGACAGCATGGAGAAGGACACATTTTGGTGGCCTGGGACTCTTCACTGAATGCACCATATCTAAAAGCCGCCTGGAGAGTCACCTTACCTTCTCTTTCCTGTACATTGGGGTGGTGGAGGGCTTTTCCTCATGCTGCAACCAGCTCACAGCTGTAGGGCTTGTGAAACGCTCTCAAAATCCCCTCTCTGGTGTGTCCTGCAAGTGTTTCACAGCAGTTATTTTGGAATAGCTAAACTGAGGTTTTGGTGGGGAAAAGTCATTCTTCAAAATTTTGTTCATCATAGATCCTAGGCAGAAAGGTGACAAAGCCTTCTGGACTGTAGTCCCTAGCTTCTCCTTCAGTTCCTCCTTCCTCCTATTCCACTTGCTACTAATTAATATAAGAAGGAATTTACCTGCCTTCTTTGGTCAGCAAAACTAAAGGAAGAGGGAAGAGGGGAGTCAGACTCTAGTCTTGATCTAACTTTGACTTTCTCTGTGTGAATTGTCTCATTTATTTTTACTAGTGTCATCCCCAAGGCACATGAGAACGTCTTGTGCAGCCTCTTACTCCTGAAGAGAGCGGCAGTGAGTTCATGAGCTTTTAGACCTGAATGAAAAAACTTGTTCCTGTCTTTTTCATAGAATCTGGTCTTATTGAAAGAAAACACTTCTCTAAACAATTGATCAGAAAGCTCTTAGTATTTTCTTTAAAAAACCCTGCAGAAAATTCAGGGTGGGGGGTTTGTTGTATTCAAGAAATAAGCATATGGAGACAACATTTATAATTTTCAATGCCAGAAACCATTTATTTTCAGTTGTGGAGATTCCCCTTAAATGTAAACAATTCTCCTGTTCATTTGATTGAAAAATAATTAGGCAGCTTATAAATGTTTTCATGAAAGATTGCTATCCAAATGCTAGGAATGATCATTTCATAGTACCATTCTCACTTTTACACCACAATGTGTTAATTATATTGATAGTAATGGTTGTAAATGCCTGAATAATTAGTAGTTACCTGGGCACTCCGGTTCCAGTGGATAAAGGTGTCAGGAGTTCAAATCTCATAGCAGGGACAGATCCATTCCTGCTAAGTGCTTTTGATTGCAGTTTAACAACCTAAAATTTGATATACATTAGGAATAAAACACAGTTTAATGTATGAAGTGAAAGATTCCAGGAAAATAACTTCACTAGCCTCTGAAATCACTGGTAATAAATAATAGTTACAATAATGGGATAATTTATGCTTTGGAAGCTAGAAAAATTTCCTTTAACATTGCTATTATTTTTAAAGTAATTTTTCATCTAAGCTTTGATCTCATTTCATGCAACATATGTCAGAAGCAAAGCTGGACAAAGAATTCATAAATGAATTATTTAGCTGATGTGTGTCACCTCTATTTCTTTCGGCTAATTGTTCACAAATAGGTAGTGACTTTTGTGAACATATTCATTATTCAGATTTATTCAGTGGATAATTGCTGGGAGTAATTCTTTGTCTGTAGATTGCTTGGCAGCATTTTGCTGGGAACATTTAATAGTAAAAATCTATCCAGGCATTCAATACAAGGCAAACTACAAATATCTGTATCTACTGATGGAGTCCTTAAGCACGAACGATACACTGCAGTCTTAATGAGCAACACCATCATTTTCAGGAAGAACTCCACTACTTCCCATGGTACATAGGAGGGAAAACAAATACATCTCAACTATATCTGTGTAGTGCTGACTTTGAATGGCACACATTGTATATGCAAATAAGTTTTTACAAGAAAAGCGTAGCTTAAGTGTTTGCTCAGCAGAAAAACAAAACAAGCCTGAACAAAACATGACTGACTTCCCAGTGAATACATATGAACAGTCCACACAAAGGAACTAACCGCACAGCCAGTATTTTCCTGCAATATCCCAGTGGAAGATGTCGAGAAAATAAACATAACATGATAAAACAATTTTACGCTCAGAGGATAGCTGGGTAACCATATGAACTCTTTTTCCATTTCCTTCTGCGGGAATAAATATTTTAGACAAGCAAAGTACTTTGTAAATGATGCCTTTGTGGGGATTTGTCTGGCCTGGTTCAATTATTTTGAAACCTGGCAATTTTCTCATATCATTGAATCTGGTTTTATTGCAAATAGGGTCATAGAAATAGTCACTCATTGCGATAATGGACTTAGTTTATCTTAACTATTAACACTTCCAGCAGGTTTACATACACGTATATATTCAATATTTATGGATATGCACAGTGCATATATATTAATAATGAAGTAACTTTATCTCCAACAATCTGAAAACAAAATCACGTAATACCATACAGTGCGGGGTGCAGTGGTAACTGGAAGCAGCATATCAGGGTAACAGAACAGAAAAGGAATAAATAAATTAGAAGGGAGTCTTCCATATCTTCTCCAACTTCCAGAGTGTCAATTGAGCCTTTGTTCAATATTCCACCTTTTGTGGTTCTCTGTGCTCTTGATTAATAATTTAAAGATGCACCTTTTGGCAGCAAAGTAAGTTTTGTGTTTGCCAAGAGTGATTTTCCACCAGTCGGGGAATACATCGGGAAATAAAAAGGCGAATTGGCCCACAGAGTATAATTAGTTGTGTACCTTCTTTCCTTTTCTGCCTCTGGAGAATCAGATTTACTGCTGAAAGTGTGGGACACCCATGAGTTGTTGTACGACACCGTTTCTGTTCCTCAGACCTTTCAGGGAGGAAAGCACTGTACAAATCCCAACCTCAAAACAAAATTCAGCCCTTTGGACCATGTGTTTTCATGTGTATTCCATGCCCAGAGGGGTCATGGTTAATGTCTCATGTGATGGTCACTCCAAAGTGGGGTAATTTTGTAGAGCTGGGGAAAAAAAGTCAACGACAAAGCATAATGGGGACAGAGCAATGAACAGACAGATGGTCTGATATCACTTGCTGTGCATAGCCAGTTCGAAGGAAAGCAATCAGTTTTCCTTTCTGTGTATTCATTAATTCTCTGGGCATCACGCCCAGAGACCTGTGTACCCCAGTGCATTTGCTCCACATGGAAGGGCAGTGTGGTCACCACAAAGCACAGTGTCGACAGTCCCTGTGGTGCTCCATGGAGGAAACATGAGGTTACCCTCCCAGTGAGACCTTCTCTTCATTCTTTATATATATTACTACCCTATCGTCTTCCTGCAGCCATGGCACCAGTTTCAAATCCACACTGTGTAGGGGCTTGTGCTGGTTTTGAGTCCAGTTCTTCTCTGAGACAAAGTCATAGTCACTGAGCAGAACGTGTAGTAGGGTTCTGCGCTGTGGTGAGAACATCCCCGCTGCAGGGCAGTGTGATTTCTGCCCTGTTGGGACTGGCTGGAAATGTTTTAACTCTGTTGAAGAACCTGGTCTCAATTCATCCTTGGCATGAATCCATTGAATATAAAAGGCATGGATTGGTCTCCATTTCTTCAAATTGCCTCTCTTACTCATGTGTCTTTCCGAGGAGATGTTACAAGTAACTACAGAGTACTTTTGATGATATATAGCAAAAATGGATAGAATTTCTGGGCTGCTGAAATGAACTTTCTAAATAATTACAGAATAATTCCACATCCATTTAATAATTAGACTCCTGAGATTACCACCAAGCTATTATTTGTGATTCAACATGCATTCTTATTTTGGAAATGTCCCATAAGCCATTAGACTTATTCCACCTGAGGTGTTCCAATTCATTCTGTTCATCCCGCCACTGGGATCTAAAATGTAAAGCATGTATTGATTGAATAAGAGTTACCAAGTAACCAAATGCTAATATCTGCTGTTGGCTCGCTGCTTCCACATCAGACAGGCCTGTTGATGAGGGATGAAGGAGATGGACAGGGTTGGAGTGAGAGAGGTCATTTTGAGTCAGTTTTTATCACATGCTCATCGTATTTTAGGAATAAAAAGGAATGGAACCGGAGCCTCTGCTTAAAGCATCCAGGCTGTTGTTGATGGCAGGGCTGCTGCCAGCCATGAGATGAATGAGAAGGATGAACCCCCTGCCAGCAAGAGGATGACTGAGCTGGCATAAAACAGAAAGGGAGGTGAAAAAGACATGAGAGAAAAAACTCCCGGAAAAAGCTAAACCCAAACTATCTTCAGGAATTAAATTTTAGCAGCAATCACTTTGTGCTCTCTGTAGTGCTGACTGGGGCTTTGTGTAACGATTCCTCATTTCCCCAGGTGAGCTTTCACCTGAGGAGAGTTCAGGCTGGGATGACTGCAGGGTATAGCATAAAAAGGGGATTAGTGGCTTTGTGTCAATCCCAGATGTCGAAAGGCTACAATTGACTCCTGCAAGCCACTGTCTGTCCCTAACAGATTTTAGGAACCTGGTAGCCATTAATGCCAAACTGGTACTGAGGAGGGCAGCAAGTGGGACTTACGGCAATGGGAAGGGAAGAAGCCAAAGGAATTATAAAGCACCTAAACGTGGGCTTTGCTGCGTAAGACGATTTGAAGGTACTGATGTAAATGCTCTTGAGCTCTATTTGCAGTGTCACCTTGGAAGGGGATTAGATTGGATTAATGACATGAAAGAAGAACAGAAAAATGCGGAAAAGAGCAGATTGAAGTGTGAGAAAAGCCCAAATGAGTAAAATATGCATAAATTTGAAAGAATTTGGATGGTGACACTGGATGATGAAGAATATAAAAAGCAAGCGGCAGATCCTGCTGTCATTGGCAGCCACTTTACATTAATGTTAAGTCTGTTAATGCTGATATTTGTTCTGGATTTAATTTCTTGTAATTAGTATGTAAGTCTCTCTCCTGCACCTTGGCAAGCCCTGGAGGCTGACGTTTTCAGAGTAAAACAAGTAGGTTTAACAAAGAGTAATTGGCACAATTTCCGAAACTGGCCAAGTGCTTCTGGAGCCTATATTCAATTGCATCTTAATTTAAGCTACAGTGAGGAAATGAAGCAAGGGAAAATTCAGGCAGCACATCAAAAAAGCTTGTGGTCATCAGGATGTACAGGTAAGTCACATTGAAAGCCAGTTATGTTTTGCACAGGAAAGCAGAAGTCTTAAGTTGTGGTTTTGTTCCAAAGCAGAGCATACTTGGGCATGCCTGCAGGAGTATCGGAGGAACCTGCTCATGCCAGGGCAATTTGTCTTACAGTGGGTTAGCTGAGAGCAGGATGGGCTTTTACGGGAGAGGCTGAAACTGGGGCCCAGCTCTGATCCCTGGCAGGTTTGGATCAGATCCTTAAAATGGGATGCCCCTTGGAGGCAGCTTGTTACTAGTTGCCTTGTAACAGTCACAGCCCTTTCTCTTTCTCTTCCCCCCTCTTCTCTTGCCTTCATTCTTATCACAAATTTGGTCCGGGACCAGGAAACCTCTCAGCTTAAATTAATATGTTGGTTAGAATCACCTCTGCTCCAACAAATATGCTTTTTCTGATGTGGAGTGTTTTCATCAGCATATTTTTCATCATCTCAAATGTATGAGCCTTTCAATCAGTCTCCTCAATGGAAATTACATTACCTTTTCTTTTAAAGCTAGGCAAATGCGAAGGCAAGGAATAAGCTTCACAGGACAGCTGTGGAGATGGTGAATTAATAGCATCTGAATGGAGGAGAATTGAAACTGAGCTCTTGGTCTATCATATGATTCTGGCTACATGGCTGTTCCCTGTCAGAGGCAAAACTTTTGGGAAACAGAGGGCTGGTTACGTGTCATGCATTCTCTCTTTCATGCATTATACCTGCCCTATTAAGAATTTCTGGGAGAAGTATTGAGACTGGAGTGCTCTTATGTTCTCTACCTGGTATCAAAATCTTTCCCTGTGTATTGGAGAGCTGGAAAAAATTGGATCCTTTTTGGAGCATACTGGGCCAAAAGATTCTCCTCGGCTCTAAAGTGAAGATGATGGAAAGGTGACACCACCATTCCTCCTTCCCAGAAGAAGACCTCTCCTGCTTCTGTGACTCCCCTGAGGCTGTACAATTGAAACACCTTTTCCTAACACTCCTGGTTTTGGCAAGCTTTGCCACTGGCTGCATGGATAGTGCCAGAGCTGGGAAATAGTGTCAAATTCTTTGATGGACATATTTGACAGTCCAGATCAAAAAGTTATTAGCAAGGAATGCTGTAAGACACCTCTACAGAAAAGTTGCCTTCTGTTTTACTGACATATTTTCTTTACAAGTCTTTTTTTTGGTGCAAAATTTCCAAAAGGAAATAAAAGGGCACCTGATTGTCCCCCACTTTACAATCAGGAGTGCCACCGACTCCAGTGAAGAGTTCTGCATGTGGAATCCACCACCTCTGCTACTCACATCTATGGGGACTGATATATCTCCATTAAATGAACAAAACATCTCTGCTGGCCACTTTGGGCCAGGCTGCCTTTCTGCTTACGCTCCTGCAAACATATTGCATTGAATGGAAATTTGGTAGTGCATGTGTAATGGCATTTGCTCTTTGGTTAAGTGAAGGAGTGTGAAATACAAAGACTGGGGTAAAGTGCTGTTGATCCCACAACACAGATACCAAGTTTGTTGTCTGACTAGAGCAATAATTTCTATTTTCCTGTGGATAAAGTAACTTTGCAGTGAGGGGCACAACCTGACTGTAAATTTGGCACTCTGTTCTCTTGAGCTATGGCTCTACTAGCTTCTGCCAAAAGGCCAAGCATTTTCATCTGCCACATTCCCTCTGCCTTGTCTGCCCTGTCTCACTAGTATTTTACAACAGGAGAATTTCCAGCATTTTGGCACTCCTGATTCACTGACACACAACACAATCTTCCAAATCATACACTCTGCTTGCACTACACAAGTGAAGAAAGTGTCTGCTTCACACTTCCTTGTCTTTAAATGAATTCTCCTCACATCCACTGCACAATGACACCTGGTTCCTGTTTCTAAGCCCAGTGACCAGCTTACTCCTCTCCTGCTCCTTCAGCCTGGGTTCCTTGGTCTGTGCTGGGTGACTTTACTTGGCATTTGTCACAGTGGCAGCAGATGCTGCAGACCTGGCTGCAGCCTGGTACCAGAGCGATGGGTGAATCAGGTCTGAGCGCCCCTCCTGATTCAGACAGGTATCTAGAGAGAGACATACTTTCTTGAAGTCTGCAAATTTTCCTTGGATGCAAAACATGTCCTTCAGCTAAAGCACATACAAAAAGCATGTCTGAGACTAGAAATGGAGATTTCCTCAAATGAACCCATAGGAAGGTGGATCCCGGAGCCACCACTATGTCATGTCTCTCAGGAGGATCTGGTGTGAACAAGCATCAGTGTTGGATAAGGACACCAAATAAGTGCCAGGCTAATCAAGGCTGGTGGGTTTTCATGGTCATGAAACACCTGTGTTCATGTGCTCCCCACTGCTTTTTCAGAAAGGACACCTTCATCTCCTTTGCTTTTTCCAAATAGAGATCAAATGCCACAAGGCAACAAAGTGGCACTGCAGCCTTTTTCTGGGGATGTGCAGCATAAGTAATAAAGAGGAGGGAAAAGAAAGGGAATTTAGAGCAGGTGGCACTGGTGATTGTCACCTTTACTTGTCAGTTCAGAGTTGAATTTTGGGGCAGTGTATAGTGGTGGAAATGGGCTGGCCCTGGAGAGGAGAATCTAGCACCCCAGTGTACCAAGCATCCTCAGTTCCTAGAGCT
The DNA here is from genome assembly GCA_027574665.1 of Rhynochetos jubatus. Lineage (NCBI taxonomy): Eukaryota > Metazoa > Chordata > Aves > Eurypygiformes > Rhynochetidae > Rhynochetos > Rhynochetos jubatus. The sequence continues at coordinate 138,372,903 of CM050648.1, read as the reverse complement.
ACTTGCTTACACCAGAGTCTCTTTTACAAAACCAAGACTGGAGCTGTCTTGTGGATGAATTTCACCAACTTGGCTCTGCCCAACATTACATGCAGTAGTAGCTCTGTCCCTAGGCATGTGCAACCCAGCCCCTCCTACTTGAAATCTTTGCTCTATTTGCTCCCCAAAAAGTAGGTGCTCCAGGATGAATATATAGAACTCTGTAAATTCAGGTATTTGTAAAAACCTTTTATTGTGAAATATTCCTGTCTGAATAATGATCCATCTGCTCTAGGTGCTTTATATGAGAAAAATAGAAGTAAATTCCTGGGTTTGGGAATGGCATTAGGAAGGAATCATAGACCTTCCCTGATCCACACCATGTTAAGCAGGTCAGACCTCCTTTCTGGAGGTAAAGTGGGTTGTTTGGGATCTGAAAAGTTGTCTACCTTGTTTTCAACGTTAATGGCAAAACAGGATCTAGAGGAACAGGTTTTCATATTGCTTTTATACTGATCCCATTCTAAAAAGCATGCTAAGAGATTTTATTGCAGCTGCTAAAAATGTTTATTATTGATCATAAATAATATGCTCATTTTCATAAGTCTTGTTTAAGATCAGGGCTGTATAAGAGCTACAGATACTGGTAAAGATACTGTTCTTGCCCTGAAGTCTGTATAAACTGAAGGAGCAACGCCAGTTTATACTGGACTAAGATTTGGCTCACAGTTTCCAGAGAGGCTGAATATACAACATAAGGGAAATGAAGCCAAGAAGCATCAGCATTTTGACAGAAGGAGGTTAAGCAGGTTTATGATAGAGGCTCTCTGCACGCTGGCCTATGCAGGCAAGAACACAAAACCTTTTTTAGACGTACCTGTTGGTCATGATGAAAAACGTAGGCAGCATCTCATACTGACATGTCTAGCTTGGGAGGCCTGCTCAGAAAAATCCTTCATCAGAGCAGCAGCTGTCGTCTTCCCCCTGAGCAAATTCCTTTAAAGCTGTCAAAGATGCTGTAATCAGACTAGGTCATCAAAACCGGTCCTCTTGAGGACTGGAAATAAGATCCAGAGATGAGCATTCAGCTACATGGGCAAGGTCTAAAACACTAAAGTTTCCATTGAAATTAAATGAAGGGACTGTAATTGCTGTGAAAGAAAAGCAAAGCAATCATTGGGAGAGCTCGAAAGCTTTCAAACTACCTCCTGAAATGATGCTGGCTCAAAGCAGGGATCTATGTACCGCATAACAGAATCTGATAGCAGAGCAAAGCTTTTACCAGGAAACCAACTTAGATAACTACTGGAGCATTTGCCTGTGTGGCTCCTGGAGCTAAGGCAAATTTTAATCGAGATTTCACCACACAGTTGAATAGTTTTATTACCAGGTTAAATAAAAAAGGTTAATAAAGTAATAAAAATGGATTCTTTGTCTTCTTGATTCCAAAACATGAAGCTGTGGTCAATATGTTTAATAATTTGTAAATAGAGTGGAACAAAGCACTATAGCCCTGGAGACCACTGAGAGGGGATTGCTGTGCATTTGCACCCTTGCTTGTGCTTGCATCAGCAGTTCTGCAGTTTCCATAAATCGTTTGTCAGTAAGGAAGAGAAAATGGACTGAGTTCCTCTCTGGTGCAATTTTTACTGCTGTTACTGGTGTTACAACTGGGATAAATTTGGTCTGGATTTGACTAAATCCAATCTTGTATAAAATTAAAAGGTATATTTGATTTTAGTTGTATTTACAGTGTCTCTGATCTCACGTGATTGATCTCTGCTTGAAAAGTAGTGATACAGCAAATAGATCAAAATGTGTCCTTAATGCTTCTCCAGTGCCTTGGCATTACACCAGATACTGGTTTCCAGCTCTTTCCTATTGCTCAAATAATTAAAAAAAATCATCACAGTGCATGGTGCAAATGTTTGCATAATTACAGAAAAAATGAGGAAGAAACCCCCTTTTTCCTAGGCAGGAATAGCTAGGGACAATCACTTATCGATGTGACCCTTGATGTGCTCACAGTCTAGCCAGCCCTCCGGTACTGCTGGGATTACGGCTGGCCAGGAGGAGCAAGCAGTGCCCTGGCCGTGGCAGCGGGCACAGGCCAGGGAGGAGAGAGCCTGCCAGGCTGCCCAAACTGAAAACAGCAACTTGTGTTCATGGGGGGCATCTCCAGGAGAAAAAAAAAAAGAAAATGAAAGTAATATGCTCGACTGAACTACAGAAAAAGTTGGAGGAGAGGTTGCTGGAACACAGGAGAGGTGGAGGTATGTCGGGGGGGCATGAAGATCTCTAAAACAGTTTGGGAGTCCCTGCAGCTTTAAGGCACAGGGAAAGCTGATGCAGGCAAGGAATGGGCAGCAGTCCCAGGAGGTGGATCATTAAGAACAATGAGGAATCCATTTGCCATTTCTGATTGTTGTGTTCATCCAAGTCTCCAAGAGTGTTTCATCCAACTGGCTCTGTGCTGCTTTTCCCATCTGTCAGAAGGGGAAACTGAGGCATCAGGTTGCAAAGTGACTCATCCAGGGCCACTCAGCAAGCCAGCAGCAGAGCTGGGTGCTGGGATCAACTGATTGCTCATCATCCCACCTCCCACAAAACCCCCCATTACCTGAGGCAGGTAATTGCTCCGAGATGCTTCAGCTGAATTCTTCTGTGGGCTGTATAGCTCACAACTGTCCAGGGAGAGCACACCAGGATATAACCAGAGCATAAAAACTGCAGGAAATGCTGCTATAAATCCTGTTACACCGAAGATCAGCCCTGTGACAGTTTTGCAGCGAGGCAGAGTATGGAGCAGGTAGCAGAGAGGAATATTGAAACATGTATAAAGCCATGTACTTGCCTGAGCCCTCCCGAAGAGCATCACCTACCGAAGACACTATGCTTGAGTGAGCTGCAGGGCTTCATCAGGTGTTTATCCCAGTGAAGGATATTTAACAGCCCAGTCAACTGGCTGAAGCTCAGCTGAAAAACCACACTGCCAAAAGCACAGGAGACAGTGCAATAAACACAAGGCTGCCTTGGGATTTTTTTCTGTGTCTAATTATATATATGTTCAGAATTCCTGGGGCTCAATTATAAGCTTAAAGTTGCTTTTCCTTCCTCAAAGCTTTGTCCCTGAATTAAACAACCAAGAACAAAACAAGTGTCTTTGCGGCTCCCGTGCCACATTATTCCCGTATCAAATCTGGCAGCTTCCAGTCTTCCCAACACTATAATTAGAGCATCTTACAGCCATCAAAATAGCACTGACCCTCGCCACAGCGCTGACCTGCCTGTTTTGCAGCTCTCATCTGTCACGCACGACAGCTCCTTGCCCATGCAAAGCAAATGCATGGAGGTGATGGGGGATTTTGCATTTTGGCTGCATGTGCCTGGCCTGCATCCTGTGTCCACACGTTGCACCGGCTCCTGCATACCCTGCACTGTGCTGTGGGAGGCTGGCTGTGCTCCAGTTTACTGCTGGAATGGGGGAGCTGGGTGAAATGGGGAGGTGGAGGAAGGAGACACTTTAATTTGACATCCCTTCACCCAGGCTGCTTATTGAATTAGTGCATGAAACTCAGTTCTTGTGTCAACATTTCATTTGGGTTTGATTTGTATGAACGTGCAGGCAGGCTGTGGCTGACTGTACAGACTGCTGATATAGAGAGGGCTGAAACCGCAGGATAAATTAACACAGCCTGGTTTCCTTCAATCTTTGCTGTTTGTTTGGGCTTCCAGCTCCAGAAATCCCTCACTGAGCACTGGGGAGCCCCTGCCACTTCCTGGGCTCCCCACAAGGGCTGGGATGGGAGGAAGGAACAGAGGGGTTCCAGACCAAGCAAGGATTGCAGTGTTTTAGGTTTATGGTCTAAATGTGCCCTCAGTCTGCTTTGAACATTTAGCAGGATTCAAACTGCTCTCAGTGTTTTGCTGAGTTTCATTTCGAGGAATTTATCCACCTGGGGTGAATAAGCAGCCAGAAGTGATGTAGGTAGTCCCAGGTAGAAATTATCCCATCCTATGAGCTCATCTGTTTTAGAGTTCTTAACACCCTGACAGCCTTTCTCCAGGGAGCCACAGTGGCTACCTTAGCTCAGATATCTGAGTTTTATGGACTGGGTCCCCCTCTGAGCAGGACTGAGTTAGTGAAGGAGTCAGTGTCCATAGTTTGATTGCTGGGTGCGTATCGGATTTGGCTGCCTTGGGAATTCCAGGCAGCAGGGGTTTGAGTTCTCTGCCACACAGGGAACATGGACCAGAACTTCTATTTTATTCCCTGACACCCTCATCATACAATGGCTGTTGTGCTGTAAACGTGGCATCTCCTCCCTCTCCTGCTCATTCCCATTCTCACCAGCCTAAACTGGAAAAGTTGTAAGAGGTCCAGCTTCATTTCAAATCCTCCTCATTTCAGCCAACAGGCAAAAGTCAGCAGTAAATCCATGCTTATCTGGATGGAGTAAAATCATGAGTGCTTTCACCCTGAGTAGGATCTTTCCTGTAAGAGCAGAGTTTCTCTCACTAACTGTAAAGTTGGGATTCAGCTGCTCTGACACTTGCTGCCCTGCAGATACTCCCATCTCAGAACATCACCCCAGCCTCTCCCTGTAGTCAAGGGAGACAAACAAGGATATATAGGGACAATTCATCCACCCGAATTTAAATGTGCTCCCATCAGCAGCAGCTGAGTCCTGCCTTGTAGGTGTCTGTTCCTCTTCCCTGAGTTCTGACATGAATACCTCCACCCACCCAGCTGGATCACACCTACCCTGTGCTCCAGCACAGAATTTTTTTTCCTGAAGGCCAGAATGACATTTTCATTTGTACTTCCAGGAGGCATGGGAGGGGGAGATCTCTTCAGGGTGACCTTGCACTGAATGTGAGTTCTGTACTGTGAGTTTGTTGGGCTGCAAGGGGAAAGACAAAGAGGATTTACCAGAGTACCAAGTCCCGGTGCAGAACTACCCTTCATCAGCACCTCTTTACATCTCTCACTCTCTGTAACTGTGTTTCAGAGAGTTCATTTTAAATGTAAACCAAGGCTCTTTCCCCTCTTCTGAAGTATCTCTTTGTTTATCAGAACATAATTTACATTTTCTTTTACTTTTATGCGAGGTTTGGATTTCTGTCTGTGTCAGCAGTATACGGAGCAGACATCTGAGTGGGTAAAGTGGAATTTTGATTTATTGGAGGAGAGTGCATTATCAGTAAATTCAAGAGACTAAATCTGCCATCGAGAGGACTTCTTTTGTTTCCATCATCAAGTCAGACATTATATCCTGTCAAACATCCCAAGGGGCACTTTTGCTCCAGGCACCAGAGGTAATAACTCTGCTCAGAAATTCACTGTATGCTGAAGACTTCATCTTACAAAGCTTTCAACTCTTGTTCACATGCAGGACACAAGTGAAAGAGATAAATAGGCATTAATCCTTAGTCTTACCAGCCCTGTGATATCCATTTTTTCAGTGCAGGCTGTGAGGTTCTTCATCTGAACTTCTGCTCTTGATATGATCCCATGACTGAGGGTAACGTTGCATGAGGAAGTTTTAAAATTTGGATGTGGTGCCATAGCATCGCAAACATCTGGCAGTGCCCCATCACTACTGTGATTGTTTCATCACCTCCCACTCCTCAGAATAGCTACAATGCTTATTACTAAGAGGGATGGATCCTCCTTCTTGCCTTTATCCCCTCGCCTGACGGGTTATGCAAAAGGAGAGGTGGCCTCTCGCTGTCGGGTGTGCTGGCATTGCTCTGGGCTCTGCATGGTGCTCAATGCGCTGGGCTCAGGATGGCGCTCATTGCCCTTGCACAGAGGGAGACTGTGTCCAGACCCCCTGCCCCAGTGTCTCTGCTCCTGACACCACTGCTACCTACAAGGCTAACACCGTGCAGGTCACTTGTTGCTGGTTTAAGCATGCTCAGCTCTGCTGGCGTTTGCAGAGAGTCAGCAGGTAACCTCTGCAGCACATCCGTTCCTGCACTGGGGGTGTTCATTTGCTGAAAGACTGCTTTTTCTATGAAGCCAGTGAGACCTGTAATGCAGGAAATTACCACCGATAACAGCATTTTACAGAATGCACTCAGTTTTGGACTGTGCCGGTGCCATTGCTGTGACACTGGCCTGTGACAACCCAAACCATGTCTCCAAGGGCAGTTTTTAACCAGAGTCCTCAACCTGGAGACGAGCCTGTCTCAAGCTGTAGTGTTATCCCTCCTGCTTCTTCTAACACCCCTGTACTCTTCTGCTCTTAACAGAGATCTGGTGACCAACTGCAACACTTAGCAACTAATTTTTGACCGTATTTCAGGCTTCACAGGTCAATAGTGACCCACTGTTAGTATGTCAAATGAAGCTAACGGAAGCTTGTACAGGGCAGGTTTGGTGCAAGTTGACTAAAGAAAAATACTATTTAGTGAGTCCTACAAAGCAGAGGGAGACTCACTGAATAGCCAGCTGTTTATGAATAAATATATCTATTCAAAGGGGGAATCACATAAAACAATGGGCTGGCAGTGGCTGGTAATTTAAAATGCAGCAGGCAGACTGTTGCTCACATTAGTAACCTACGAGACACACCGCTTAAATAGCACAATCAGCCCCAACCAGGTCCTTGGGAATTACTGAACCATTTGTGGTCTGCTTTATTCTTAGAGAAACTTGCTTTTAAGACTTTATTGTATCTGTTTTCTTATTTACATAAACTTGATAACTTGAAGTGGCTATAGTTTCCTTTAAACCATATGCTTTTCGTTTACACAAAGCCACATATAGTCAGATCTTAGTATTACTTACTTTGGGCTCCTGGTAGGGTATTAATATTTAACAATCCAGTACTATGCAATTTGTTTCATTATTTTTGTCATTTCTTTTCATCTCTGATCTGCAACAGACTCTTCTCACTACTAAATTTGGAGCTAAACCGTACACATTTCCCATCAATAGATCATGCCTTGTCTTAATCATTTGGTGCTTATATTGTCCCCTTAATTTTGCAAATACCGTCTGTTGTATCACAGACACTGTAATGATGGTTGTGTTTAGACTGTGGCTTTTTTTCTAACAAAGAGTTATATAGAAAATGGAGTTTAGATCATATGTTTGAAGTAAGAGGTGGACTTTTGAGAAGCAGTTCAGTAGATCCTCATCTGGCCTCGGCTACAAATGGAAGTAGCTCTGTTAAATGCAATGAAAGGTGCTAATTTAGACCAACTTGCCCAAACTTGAACTTCAGTATGATCATAAGGCAAAATAATCACACACTCAAAAAAGTGTAACACAAAGGCTAGTTTTCTTTCTTCGTAGTTAAAGACGGCATCGTCCATTAAAAGATACTAACCTGTTCTTGAAGTGACTTGTGCAAAGTTTCTGTTTCTAGGCCAGACTGGAATAAAGATGATTTCAGAAAGCCTCAGAGAAAAAATGACTTTTAAATACACAGCTAAAATGTGGACCTGAATAGGATGATTAGCTAATATTTGATGGCCAGCAGGGAGGGTGACAATCTGCTGGAGCAGCCAGCAAAAGCACCCATTCTCTATTTGCCATGGGCATCCTGAACAAACCAACCAGCTGATACCCAGGAAAAAAGTTCTCAAGTAGTTTGAGGTTTTATGTGTGTGTTCTGGGTCTTTTTTATGTTTTTTTAAGCTGGCTCAGGACTTTTCTGATACATTCAGCAACCAGTGGGATGGAAGGCACAGGAAAGCAGTTTTTCACCTTAACTGTATCTGCTACTTTCACCTTCAGGACCTGCCTTCTTCATCCAGTCCTCCTTTGAACACCAAACTACTTCCTTCATCCATCTCCCCTCACTACAGCCTGGGATCATCACCAGTGATGTGTATCCTGCTCAATCTTTCTCTCCATTAACCCTTCACTCACCCCACTTCTATCAACTGTACCATGCTTGTGCAATTGACTTGGGTGAGCTAAATAATAATAATAAACAACAGTGGCAGTAATAATAATAATAAATAACAATTAAACAAAGGCAAGGGTCTGTCCAAGTGAAATAGAATGGAAATAAAAGGTTGTTTTGGATCTTGTTTTTAAACTTTGCAGTGATTTGTTTTCCCTAGCACCTTTTGATCTGACAGGATATTAACATCATTCATGGAGATTGTGTTACCTCGAAATGACAGTCCTTAAAATCAGTGATGAAGAAATAAATGTGGAAATCTGCTGAATGGTGACCTAGAAACAGAAAGATGCACTAGGCATTAAGTCCAGTCCACTGTTACAGGTAATCACATCATACAATTTCATTTATTAAGGCATCAGCCTTCACACAAACCGCAGCATAGTAACTCTCAGCCCTCAGCATCCATCAGAAACTTTTTCCAGACTTTCTCTTCTTCTAATAATCATGTTTAAAGTTACTGGTGGCTAGTTTATAGTCATTTATTCTCACGGTGACATTCTTTAACTTCTACAGCTCCTCCACAGACGAAACTGCACTGCCATTTTACTTTGGTTTTTAATTATTCACATCAGAAATAATGCTGTTAAATGCTAAAGATCAGGATGAGACCCAATGTGTAGCTGTGATGGGGAAAATCATTCCCAGGTATCCCAGATGAGCCCATCTGGTAATTTCTGTGTTTGGGTATGCTTGCAAATGTCTGATTCAGTATCAGGGAGAGACAAGGTAGTGAGGGAACAACAAAAAAGACATTATGAAAAAAATTCTCCCTCCCTCCCCCTTGCCCCTTCTTCTGTAAGGGATGAGCTTCTTGCACTCAATCCCTCAGGAGGTACTGGAGTAATTACTGGATGGAGGTTTTAGTTCCACCGAGGCATCGTTTCAGAGAGTCCCTCTGTGCTTTCTGAGCAGTCCCTGTGATGATGCCATCAGACACGATGCTGTGGCGCCTCCTGTTCATGATCATCGCTTCATCCCAGTCCATGACAGAAGCTGAGACAGAAGCTGATTTTACTGCTTCTTCCACATCTGATTTCATTACACCCTTGGTCATGAAAGGGTGACAAGGTTTAGGATGTATTCGTTATACCAAACTGCATGTGAGCTCCAACCACATTTTTGAGGAGGGTTTGGCCAGTACAATATCTTTGTGGTCCAGGAGTTTGTACACTGGGTCTCTTATTCCACACAAGACTGCTGTAAATGACGATTCCTCAATTTCACTTTCCTCAGTAAGTGGATGTTTAGATGTTTAATTAGGAAGCAAACCATATAATCAACTTTCTGCAGATATAGCTGCACAGTGTAATCAGTCTTGTTCAGCTTCTCTGCATGCTGCTGGAGTACCAGCAACTGCTGAATTTATCCACAACATTGTGGTTCAAGTGGCAATTTTCCCAAGGATTTTTTAATTAATAAACACGAAGCAGCAGGCAGTCCAGGCACTGCACAGGGTATGCTGCACATCTAACATAGGGGTATCGCCCTATGTTGTCAGGAAACCGGCTCCAAAGAAATCAGGCAGAAACAGAAGTAACAATAATAACAAACAGTGTTTACCTTTTTGGGTTTGATTTTTTGCCACTATTTCCTTTTCAGATTCCTGCAAAGTGCTGGTGTGAGCAGGATAAGTTACCCCAGCTGGCATTCAAGGCCACTCCTTTCCTGGTGAATGGTCTGGAGCCACCCACCAGGCAGGTGGAGGTACGGACACAGGGTCACCAGTATCCAACCCCCTGGGCCCTGCGACGGTCTAAAGCTGCAGAAGATGTGTTACTTACACATTCAGCACCATGACTTTTTCTTGCACTGCTGCAGACTGCAGAAACTTCTCTGATCTGACAAAGGCAGCTGCTTTTGAATAGAGTTTCTGCTCAGTCCACTCCAAATCTACTCGCAGACCCAGGCCAGGGAGACTGTCGCAGAAGAGCCCACTCTCCACCATTACAGTTTATGAGGAGCTGCGCATCTGTCAGAATGATGTGTCAGGAGCAACTTCAGAGACATTTTCTTGTTATTTTGATTTTGGCAGCCCTCAGTCCCTTCATGTCACGATCATTTTAACCACTGACACACTAATCTTTTTTGACACTTCCACTCCTTGACCGCATTCAAGCTGCAGTGAACATGAAGTGCCTCCCAGGCTTCCAGTTCAGAAGGGCTTGCCCTCTGTCCTGGAGATTTTAGATGTGATTAAAATGCTCATGTGTCTTTGTAGTTCTGGAACACAGAAAAGTTACGTAAGTTTATATGTTCTATGGAAGAAAATGGTAGAGACTGACTTTAAAAGCAGGCAAACTCTATGCATTGAATTAGATGACCAGGGCTATACCTGAGCATTCACAGTGACATGGGTCTTCCAGCCAGATGATGTTCAAGCTATGTAATAAGCCAATAATAAACATTTTTGGCTTGTGCTCAGAAATGGCGATTTAGAAACTGATAGATTTTAAGTCCAGAAAGATCCATATTATTTGATTACCTCCATAACACTGACCCACACTAATCAAAATATGTTGTTGACCGAAACATGATTTCCCAAATGGTGTCTGAACATCGTTTGCAACAGAAAATAATTGAAAAGTCCCAAGGCCCAATTCCCCACTGCCATGTAATTACTGATGCCTATGTAATACACTATTGATTTGCCCGTGTTTTCCTACACTCGTTTTGCACAGGTGCTAATGACTTACAAAACATAAAACATTGGAGAAACAGCCCCAAAGTCTTAACAAGAGTAAATCACAGTTCAAAGGTCCTTAATTCCCTTATCTCCATATTTATTTGCAGTGTACATTCCGCACCAGACATGTGGAAGTGAATGTGACTTGACTGTGGAAATATTCCATATTTAAGGCCTTTTACCTGCAAATGTAACCCAACACCCTTCCTTGCTGCCTTATGCAGTACTCCTCGTCAGCAGTGTTCCTGCTGGTTTTGTGGACCATGGCAGAAACAACAAACAACCGGCTGCTGCTCCAGGGATCAGGCATGCAGCGATTCTCTTCGACCACACAGCCCTTTTAAGGATCCCAGAGGTCCTGTCAATCAATGTTTACTTTTAATGAGCCCAATTAGGTATATCTCTCCAGTGCAGGATTATGAGGATTTGAAAAGGGTCAATTTGTAATGGTTCTTGTGGCGGTTGCTGCTACCTGCAACATTAATGAAGATTTATTAAATTAACAACACATGATTTTTCAGTAATCCAAAATTCACACACACAGTTAATTAGGGTTGGATTCTATACATGCGCCAGCTTGGTGAGCTGCTTGTGTGCAGAATTGATTAGCTATAGTCCTGGAATATTCATCCAGAACTTTGCCGTCCCTATTTATGATCTGTTTTGTTCCTCAGAAGATCTTTTAAAAACTAAAAGTGGTGTGCTGCCTGTATTTAAACCAGAAACTCCACAATTTTTTTTTTTTTTTTTTCTCAGCATATTGTAGAGTCCTGAGAGAGTAGGTAAGGTTGCTGCAGAAAGCTTTTGGGGCCTGTATGGGAAATCGATTTCTTTTTTTAACATTTCTTTTTCCCCCTCAAGCCTTGAATTAATGCATAAGATAATAGTCAACTACTTCAACAAAATCATTCAGGCATTGAGAGAAGAAATGTCACCATAATACTTCAGGGAGGAATATTCATACAACCAACCAGCCCATTAATTACATCTTTTGCTCACATTTTATCACCTTAAACAATATAGCTCAATCAAGGAGACCTAAAGGTTTTTACGATATTCAAGGTTAGCTTCAAGGGAAATGTTCAGGCCAGATGTGTGATCTGGACTAGATATCTAGTAAATATTTAATAACTAAGAATCTGCCTTTATTCAGCAAAGAGAATTCAAAACATCTGATGCAATGCTTTTGGGCTTTTTATCTCCAGCTGCAAATGGATGGGAGGTTGTTGGGTTCTGCTGAAATTCAGCAGGTGCCCAGGTATTTTAGAAATTTTGAAAACAATTCCCCAGTTTAATGGAAATTTTACTTCTGTCCTGGGCAAGCTAATGTCTCCATTCAGCCAGAGGTGGATTAAGGTTGTGTAAATAGATTAGTCTGGTTTGGGTGGCTGTAGCAGTATGGGCTCTACTAATAGCATGCCTGCTGGAAAGGAGACCCTTCCAACATCTATCCAACTGAGGTATTTCCATGCTTCTCGCATTACTGGCATTACATCCAAGCATAAATCTTAATGTATTTTCCACCTGGAACACTGGGTAGGTTTTCAGTAAGTAAAATACCCCCATCCCTGAAATTATAGTTATAAGTGGCCAGTTTAGAAAATACAGACTTGCTTGTGTATTGAACTTATTGCTGGGGGCATACTCTCAGTCTGCTTTCTCCTCAGTACTGTTTCCTGTAAGAAGTGGGCATAATAAAACCTCTTTACCTGGCTGCTATATGGACAAATACATGAAAGATCATGAGGCTTCTCAGTTACTATTACAATGGATGCCATACAGATGATTGAGACGGACACCGGGCTACTCTGCCATGCCACCTTATGCAAACCATGGCAGCAGTGCTTAGCTGGGGTTAAGGTAGCTCTGGTGTCCCATTAGGTGGGTACTCTGATGCCTTTCATTTATAGGAATGAGGAGCCGTACTCCTGTTTCAGGTCTGACTTGCTGAACCCACTCCCTGCCCCCAGTGCCCCCCTCCCCTGATGCTTAGTCTGGATAATTGCTTCACATCTGAAACCAAATGGTCTCAGAAGAGCGAGGCAGCAAGGCGGCAACATTGCAAGCACAGCCCAGTGCTGTGCGACTCTGGGAAGAGAAATTTTAAAATAATGGTGACAATTGTTGACAATACTGAAACTTCCTGTGTTCCCCAAAGATGTCCTGCAAGTGGGAATGCTAGCTGGGCAGAAAGGATTCATCAGTCTTTTGAGTAAAACCACTTTTGATATTCATTCTGCTCCAGCCCTAAGTGTCGCAGAAGTATAGCAAGTCCCATATCCCCACTCCTCCCCCTCACACTGGAGCATTTGCTAACCCTACTCTCCAGCGATGGTTTGGTGGGCAAGACATTGACCTCAAACATGGCATTGGACTGAGTGTTGGCTCCCACAGGCACCTCATGCTGAGGCTTGGATAAGTCGTGTCTATCTACAACCACAAGTGTATTCAGGCACCTAACTTCTGCTTGAGAAAGTAAGTCCCACTGATGTGACTTTGCTGATGGTCTTTTATTTGTTATCCCTGGAAATTAGCTATTAGGGGTAAGGCTTTAAACAGTTTTGGTGAATATGAAACTTTGTTGCTTGGTGCTTAGTCTTCTAATGGGAATAATAATGTTGTCACACTCTTGATGGACTGTTGTAAGACAGGTACATTAAAGATTATGAGATGCTTACATGTTATTGTCTGAGAGCCATGAAAGCAGGGACAGAGATGAAGTGATACCAGTGTGAGTAAGAGAACAAAGATATAGCCTTGACTGATTGCTTTTTTTGTCTTGCAATTACGTACACCATCAGTGCTGATCAAATAACAAAGATTGTAGAAGCTGCCATGGAATTAGGTTTTTTTGCAGTGCAAAAAACGTTGGTTTTTTTCTTCTTTTTTCCCAAGGGCTGCTCAGTCTCTGCAGTGTCCAACAGGGCTGTTCTCTGTGGAGAGACAGTGTCTTAGTGGCACAGCTCTGCACTGTTTTGTGTGGCTGTACACATGCTCCAAGACCCTGCATCATTTGGAGAGAGGATTTGCAGATATGGGACCCACTGTTTGCCCTTGGAGCCTTTCCAGCGTGCAGGAAGAATGACAGCTCTCCTCTGCAGATGCATGGGGTGGGGAGGATGTATGGGGAGACATTGTCCTAGTGTCACCCACCAAACATGCAACCTGACAAGCTTTCCACTCTAGTTCTCTAACTAGAATCCCAAAAATACGAGAAAACTGACTCATTGCTCATTAGCTACCATTGGACTGTTGTCAAATGCCTGTGCAAAAGGGAGTCTTTGTGCAAACCATGGGTTTTGTTCTTGTAGAAATAAGCAAGTGAACAAAACCTAACCTTGTCAGTGGTAGGAAAGTGGTATGAAAGTGCTTTGGAGTAGTCTCATCTCCCCTTGCTGGTGTTTGGTGGTTATTGCAGCCTCATCTAATGTGGTCAGACTTTGCAATGCATTCCAGCTGCAGGTTTGCAGCATTTTCCAAGTATTGCCAGAGAAATAATTACTTCTCTGTGTGTGCTTATGAAACTAGAACTGAGTGTGCTTCTTTTGATGAGGTGTAGCTAAATAAATGGATTTTTTCTTTTCTGAAAGGCCTTTATTCACACTTAGCACCAGCACTGAGACTTACCGCAAAATGATTCCAGCACTGTTGTAGTTGCTGGGAGCAAAAGGGAAATATTTCATTAAAGAAAGAAAATTAAAAAAAAAATACTTAAAGCAAAGTAGACTCACAAAAATGTTGATTTAATTTCATACAGAGGCCTTTGCAGTCAAGGACTGCGTGAGTTTTGATACTCACCTGGGAGGCAGGAGGGAGTGTGAGGAGAGAGTCAAGTCTCAAGCCACACACATTGATCTTGGTGAGGCAATTTTGTGCTGCTGTGATCAAGAACCCCCAGGTATGAGGCTGTGTGCCAGGATGTATGGGCCAACCTGAAGCTCACTTTAAGCTGCTCTAAGGCCAGCAGTGTCCTGGGCCTGGACGCAGCAGGGGATGGCAGACGTAAATGCAGGGAGCAGGGACATGGCAGCTCTCCGCAGAACAATGAAGTGCCACAGAGTAGGATGAGCTACCTAAACTAGCAGCAGTGCTGGCATAAGAGCAAATGGGCTAAGAATACAGTCAGTTTGGAAACAGCAACAAGATTTCTTGCCATCAGAAGTGGAACAGCTTGGTAATAAAAATAGATCTGTACAAAGCCAAACTGGGTTTGTACCAGCTGATGGACAATCTTCTGTGATGTGGAAACCAGACGTGATGATTCAGGAGGTAATTTTCAGGCCTGTGCTCCTAAGAGGATGGTCAGACATTGGAACAGTGAGTCTCTATGCTGGTAGATACTTAAAACCTGACTGTTGATGACCCCACATAATCTGCTCCAACTGATTGTGCTTTGAACAGGATGGCCTTCAGAGGTCATCAGGTTTGGCCTGCAAACCTGAGCCATTCTGTGCTTCTGCAGCGTAAATGCATAACTCAGTGACAGTGAAGAAGGTCTCCAGGTCCTTCCTTCTGTGTTTATTTTTAAGTAAGTTTGCTTTTTATGGGAAAGCACACTTTTATTCTCCTCTTGGATTGATCCCCAAGCTATACATCACCTGCATCTCAAGCTTGCAGAGTAAGAGAGATATGAGTGGGACCAAGGATAGATCATTGTTCTGAAGCTTAAGATCAGCCAAGATAAATGCTCTTTTTTAGCAAAACTCATCAGTGTTGTGCTGTCTAGGACAGGGAGGTACAAGCCCTCCCACAAAAACGTAGAAGTGCTAACCTAAAGCTTTATCTCCAGCAATGGACAGTACAATCAGGAATACATGTGTGTTAGCTATTCTGATGGGCTATAGTTTGCTCCACTCCTCTTTTCCCTGTGATCTTCTTTTAGTCAGTTTAGAGGTTTTATTTGCCTTCATGCTGCTCATTCACATGTACTTCAGCTAAGGGTTGTTTTGGGAATGGGAGAGATTTACCTTTTCCAAAAATCTCTCTCTTATGGACTGTCTACCCAGGATCCTGAAGATGTGTGAAGCCAGAGCCATGCCAGGATGCTGTGCTGAATGATGGCCAGCATGCTCAGCACAGGGCATGGGCTCTCTCTCACACCCACAGATCCCAGAGGCTGTTCAGAGTCAAAGCCATAGCTGTCAACATATGAGGGTTGGAACCTCTACATGTAGTCATTCTTTCCCTATTTATCTTTGAATAAGCTTTGGAAATGAATTTTCTCACCTTTAAATTATTTCTTGGCACAAGATCCATGCTGCTGGGTCTACTGGTTAAAGAGCCATGGCTGGATTTACTGCCTTCTCTGGCTTTAACCTGCTGTTCAAGGCTACAGTGATTGAACACTGGCTTGCAAACCCATCTCCTATATTTTTTATACCATATAACTTTTGCTGGTATTTCCCTAATGGCCTCGGAACATGTATCATTTTTTCCAGTGCAACAACCACCCATTTATATATTTCTCTTGAGAGACAGCATGATCTGACATTGCATTTAACCCACAGCAGGATATTTAGTTTGTTGAATGGGTACTAAAAGGGGACAAACATATGCAGCACAGTTCATAATAGACATTTACCAGGTAAAATACTGCTCATATTGGAAATAGAGCAGAATTTAAACAATGGCATTTTCAGTCCCTTCTTTTTCCTTGTGTGCTGCATAACCCTTTTATGCAATTTACACAAATAAACTTGATATATCAGCTAAACCTTACAATTAACAAATCAGTATGAGGCAGGACTAATAATGATTGTTTCTGTGTTTTTGGGGGAATGAAGCAAATGACAGAGTTAAAACAGGTCTGTGCAGTGAGGAAAGGCACAATCACACACGGATAAAAGCAGCCGTGTTAGCTTTGCCTCATCTCACTGGATTCAGGATAACAGCCAGGATTACAGCTTACACTGATCAGCTGAGTACACACCAGCAGTATTTACAGAAATCTCAAAATCTGTGCCAGTGTGTTTTCACAGCTCAGTCAGGCATGTGGCTACCGGTATTGCAGTCGCTTTCCTCTGTAACATCTTGCAATCCTTTCTGAGACTGATGTCCTAGAAGCTATAAAGCTTCCCCGACTCCTCATGGAAAGTGTAACCGGAGTTAACCACGGTGGAGGGTATGCAGCATCATGCAGAATCAGGACTCCCAAGTGCGGTCCAAAGGCCACTGAAATCACCAGACTATTTCTGCTCATGTCAGTGGAGCAGGTTGCTCTTGGACTGAAGTCTGTCACTAATGTAATTATTCTCTACTAAGGAGGAAAACGGAAAAGTGAAGATGGCATTTTGTGCATCAAGGTCACACATGCCAGCCACCTCTCAGCATAAAATGGCACTGTACAGAGATTTTATTCTTTTCCAGACATAAGCATACGTGAAGTACATCACAGAGCGGCCTTCCTCCCGCCACTCAAGGTGTGTTTTGATCGAAAGCTGAGAGAAGATGCTCTGTGCCTCAGGCGGAGGGGCCATCAGGGCACATGGAGGAAGAACATCTCATCTGACCTGAGCAGAATTGGGGGCAGGGGACAGAATCTGGAAGGACTTTTATGGGCTGACTCCATGACAGCTTTCAAACAACACGGTGGCTACACCAACCTTGCACTGGCCACACGTGGTGGTTGTTGCCAGGACTCACCCTCACAACCTCCTGGTTCTTACGTCAATACAGCAAAGGCACTTTTCCAATTAAAAAATATGGTTTTGCTTGTTAAATAATTGGTTTTTTATTTTTTTAGGAAGTGAATCATCTGTGCCCTGGTTGGAAGCATCAGAAAATCCATATCACTGTCTGCTTCGTGATTGTGCTCTGAATGAAATTATAGGAGATCAGTTTAAGTCAGGTTAGTTCAAATAAATTGGATAGAATGGTTCTTGGAAAACAAATAAAACATAAAAAACTTGTCTGGTTCAAAATTTTCTGTCCAGGGAAGTTTTGGATAGAAAGTTTAGTTCCCTCTAAAACTTTTCAGGACAATAACTTGTTTGACTATGCTAAATCTATTTATTGATTATATGAATCGTTCAGTTCCTAAAAAGTCAGTCTGCTCTGTTCTCCTCCACCCTAATTATGGACAGAAGTCAAGGTGAATCTTTCCATTAACTTCCATGTTCTTTGGATCAAACACTGAAACATGATCATGAGAGTCGGGCATTGATAATGAATCCGGGTACAGTGACATTATCTGTGGCCCAGGTATGCTAATACCAGGGTAAACCCAGGGAAACGAGACATAGAGTTGACACTCTGTAGTGAATTTGTTTGGAGCAGTTGTAAATAAAGTGAAGCCAGACACTGCAGACATGGGCTTGGAAATGCTTGTTTTATGGTCTTAAGGGAGATTTGCACCTAGAAGAAAAAGGCTTCAGTAACTGAATAGCAGCCTGTTAATTGTATCACATTATCACTTGATAATGGAGCGATTTAAAAGTGTGACTACAGCAAACAGGAATTTCTGTTTTGCACCAGACCACTTAAAAAGCCCTACCTTTATGTAGGGCATCAGGACTTTTCCGTGTCACATTCTATTTCCGTTTCTTATTAAGAGAAAAATTGATTTGATGTGCCAGGGGCTTTTCATTTGCATTTCAATTACAGATTTCAGTAGCTTCTTAGGCTTTCCAGGCTTTTAAAGGACTACTATTTCCTATAAAATATTCTGAAGAAAAAATATTTAGGGTATGAGGTGGAATGAAGTTCATTAAAAATGAAGCTTGTCACATGGACTGCCATCCCCACAGTTAAATTCATTGACGATTACTTATTTTCTCTTTGTTTATTAAATCAGTAAAGAAAAAATCATTACTAAGAGCTGAAAAACACTATATGTGAACAGAGGACTTGTATGATTTTATGTCCTGAAGTTTTCATTCACCCCAGTTTATCAGTGAGGTAATGAAGTCCCTGGAGGCTGTCTGAAAAAGGGTAAAGAAGCTGATAAGGGTAGTAAGAATCCAGCTGGAGATGTGGTAGTTTGGTCTCCCAGCACTGTATAGGCAACCAGAGAGCCAGGAAATCTTCCTTCAAGCTCAAATTCCCAGACCCCACCTTAGCTGGCATTCTCAGAAACAGGGAAAAATAACCCAGGTAGAAATCCCAGCACCTGAGGTCTCTGTCTCAATTGCATTTGCAAAATTTCAGAATAAAATGTTTGGATGATTTTGAAAACAATTCAAAACTTCTTCCCTCCTCCCTCCAGCCCCCATCTCTCTTATGCTTAGCACATCTTTGTTCTGGGTAAAAACTATGTTAGGGAAGCTGAAATCCAAGACCTTTCTCCACATTTTTCTCTGTCGGGGGAGACCGCCTTCATTCCCAAAGAAAGAGGTAGAGATGCAGCTGTTTAGTGCAATACAACATTTAATCATTGTGTCTTCATGGAACTGAGTAGACTTCTTACCAATCATTTGCTTCTCTCCAGAAAGGATCTCCTTACCTGAATCTATTTATTTTTGCAATACGTGCTGTAGATTGTGCACTGTGAGAACTCCTGGCAATGCTGCCATCACTTTCCTTCATGCCACACATGCTTCCAGCCACGTTGTCATGGACCAGCTCTCCCTGCTCCTGCTCCAGCTCCTCTGGCAGAGGAAATGCAGGAAAAACTGCCTCCTGAAAAACAGGAAAGGATTTCCATCCAGTCTGTAATTCATTCTGCTGTTTCCTTCCATGCCCTTTCCTACCATTGGAAAGGAAATGAAATAATTACACTGCCTGCAAGAAACATGCTTTATGGCATACATTTATGATAAAATTATGGAGCTGTTGCAATGAAATATTCCATCAATACATTAAAACAAAGCAAAATCTGTGTGGCAGTAAAAAACTCTTATTGTCCCTGTTTCATCCCTGCTTTCTTTTGTGGGGTTTATTTAGTGCCTTTATTAAAATATTTCTGTTATAATACTGGTTTTAATGCTATATTGTTTTTATAATGGTATGATTTTTATTGTAACATCACCTCCAATTTAATATCTCTTTCCATTATACGTGAATTGCTACTAAAATGGAATTGCTGTTGTAATGGATGTAATACCCTTGTAGGAAGTTTTAAGAGCCATTACTACTACATAATTACAAAAGAAAAGCCAGGAAATGGCATGAAAAGGAGGAAAATATGACCAAAATAGGAATTGTTTGTGATAAAGGCAAGAAAGATCAAATAGCCAAAGACTCTGGTGACCTGTCACTGAGGAAAAATATCACAGGAAGGAAACACGAGAAAGAGATGTCACCAGAGACTGGGCCAGAGATCCTTCTCCATGATTCTTCACATGAAATTTGGAAGAGTAGGATGGAGCGATGGTTGCCTGCTCCCTGAACGTCATGAAATGCAGGCTATGATTTCCTGGTGATGGTGCCTTCAGGGCGCAGTGTGTAAGTGCAAAAACTGTGTCTTGTCTGGCGAGCAGAGGGACTATGGATGGGACTGAGCTCACTTACTTCACTTCTACTGCTATTAGTGCATTGTGTATGGCCCTCTTGGAAACGCTTTGGGTGACTCTTCTTCCTCCTTGCAGCTTGATCTGCTTATTCAAGTTGATTTTCTATTATCTTTAACAGAAAAATCCAAGGTTATGCTGGGGTATCCTCACCAGGAAAAGCAGTTGCTGCTCATCTGAGGAGGGGAGCACCATGCATCCCACTCTGAAAATCTGGAGAACACTAATCTGCCAGTACAGACACACCAAAGAAGGGGAGCACTCCTCCAAAAAACCAGGAATATATCTACTGGAATACCTTTAGCTATGGATTTTGACACCTATCTATCTGAGGCACTCATGCTCAACTGTAGCTTCTGCTTTCAAATGTGCCACATTTAAGTGAAATAATATGTTGAATCAATGGTCTTACATGTTCTACAGATCACTCAGATAAGGCATGGATATATTTTATTTTTCATGTGACACTTTGAGGGAGAAATAAACCCCCTTATGTTCACACCGTTCTCCTTTGGATCACTGAAACATACGGCAGCAGATTTATGGCAGTTTATCAGAAGATTTGTATATACATGGATACAAACTAAATATGCATGTATAACTGTAGCTGGCTTTTTGCACTCTAGCTGAAATTTATCTCAGGGTGGATCTGCAATTTCCAGAGTGTGAATTATAGGTTGAATCCTGAGTAACAGGATGCACCGTGTTGGTTAGCCCCCATACCTAAGGATAATACATTTTAATCCCAGCATCTGTCTGTGGTGGTGCAAATTTAAAAAATACAACAAGAACCCCAACACATACACACACACACACACACACAACCTCTGAAGCCAGTTTGATGAATTTCTATGATCTTATCTCTGCAGAGAATTTTCTCTTTGGCAGGGTAGAGTTTTTTTGCTTCAGCGGATAATATGGGAATTCAATCATTGTTTTCCAAAGTACGTATTATTTGCAATAGTGTGGTCTGGGCGATTGCCTTTTTCAAAGAGCAGGACAATATTTCAGCTAACAGGGTGGAAATCAATAACAAATGATTAAAGCTCAAAGGATGAACAAGTGCATGTGAACCAAAGGAGAAAGTGACAGTGAGAGCTGCCTTTAAGTGATAGCAGGTGCTCCTGTAGCCAAAGAGCAGAAGAACGAAGAGAGACGGTTCAGTTAGCTCACCACTGTGCTCGTGACAGACGCTGCTTTGTTCTTGGCTTTGAAGGATTCTTTCCTTTCTTCTGATAGGTTTGCAACTCCCTACCAATTTCTTGTTGCAAGCTTGATCCCATATTCCAGTCCAGCCCTGGTCAGTCTCTTATCTTACCTGATGACTTCTTTGCTAATGACATTCTGACTGAAAATCAGTTTAGCTCCCCTAGTATAACAGAATAATTTCATGTCTGCCCCTACCAGAGCCAGGGCTCCCATGCCTGATAGCAATGCCAAGGTGCTTCGTTGCACCCTTTCGCCTAAAAGCTAAGCTCTCTGCAAATGCTAGGGTCAAATAATTGAAAACAAATAAGCAAATTACCAGCTAGAGATTATTAGGAAGAAAACAAAACTAAATGTTTTGCAGCCACATGCTGAGTACTGTGTGCAGCTTGGCCCTGCTCATATCTGAAAGGAGAGAGAAGGGCTGGAAAAAGTCAGCACAGAGACTGAGATGTGTAGCAGCTCCCACAGGAAGAATGGTTACACAGGCTAGGATGCTTCAGTTTGGAAAAGATTTGGTGTAGGTAGGATATAATTAGAGATCAGCTAAAAGAAGAATGGCAAGCATGGGGCAAATCCAGCTGGGAAAGACCGGTCCAGTTGGCAGGTTAGAAAGAAAAGCCAAAGTACTTCATTGCCAGTGTGTGCCTAAACTGAGAAACTGCTCTTTGCGAGGTTGTGGATGCTGAAAGTTTACAAAGCTACAACCTCTGGCTGAAAAAATTAACGGATGAAAAATCCTTCAGTCCCATTCCTTGCTAAGTGGTGCCTCAGCCCAGAGTGCTGGCTGCTGAGTGTGCTGTAGCATGCTTCAGCCCTTTTTTTCTGGCATCAGAGGTCAGAGAGGGGCTCTGGGACCAGTCAGCCTCCAGTCCTCAACTGTACAGCCATGTCTGTGTAAACACCGACTGACTGCACTGAGCCTCCATACTCCAGCTCCTGCCTGGGGTGGGCAGGAGCTCTACCTGCAGCACTCCATCTCCCTCAATCTTTCCTCTCATGCTGAGGAGGGTTCAGGCTCACAGTTTTCCTTGTTTTGAGAAATTATGATGCATGAGCTAATCCATGCTGTTAGCCCACAGCAAATACAGGTGGTGGGACTTACAGCATTGGATCAGCTAAGCTGAATTACTTTGCACATGCTGTTGCGAGATGTTTGCATACAGATCATTGCTGTGGATCTGCTGATGCACAGGCGCTTGTTAGGATGCCCTAACTTCACTATGTACCTGAGCAAGCAGAGGAGTGCAAAGGACAGGGAGGGAAAGAGAGAGGGAGAGAGGCTTTTGGCCAATGGTGTGTTTTCCTGGAGAAACACAGGTATCACAGTACTGACTGCTTTACTCAGTTTTGGGCTGAACTAGCAATTGCCCTGACAAATTGTGCTTGGCAATCTGAAGTAAACAGACCCCTTTGCCAGACTGCTCCTGCCATGGCATTAGCATTTCACCATCCCAGTTTCATTGACTGTCCTTCACTGTCACTGAGTTACTGTCACTCCTGTCTGCAAAAGTGAAAATATGCCAGCGTTGATCATATACATGCTCCTAACACTCCTGACTCCCAAAGACCACTGAGAATTTTAACCCTTAAGTGGAATTAAACTGCATTTGGTGGGAGTTTAGGGCCCATCTGTTGCCTTAGAAACAGGTACCTTTGCCAGAATTTGATCTATTTCCATCATGCAGGCTGGGAGCAGAAGAGGATTCCCAATATACTGCTTTTCAATGAGGTTCAGCTGAGGATTTGCCTGTGAACAATGGTCTGACTTGTGTGGTGGCAGAGATTTTGTCTTGACTTAAACTATATCTTACTTTATAGGATACAAAAATAATGAAAAAATCGTTGTGTATATCATCCATTTGATCCAGCTGCAAAAGATGAATATTAACATATTTATTCTACAGTGATGGTGGATATTCTGCAGCCATTAGCCTGAAGCTGGGGATTAAGAAAAAAGAAGGAAGAGAATAAACAGTCTTCAAATCCAACCACAAGTCTCGAATTTCCCACACTGCCAGTATTAGGAGCTAAGTCTAGCTATTTGGAAATAATTCTAGTGCAAGCCTTCTGCTTACTTTGCTTCTGAACAAAATTAAATAATTAGAGAACTTCCCAGTGAAGTTAAATAAAGAACTGCTGTAATGGGAGCATCACCTTTTCCATATCAGGAAGATTACAGCCCAGCATGACAGTAAATATGTTCTGCTTCCTCTATACCCATGTGCCTGGAGGTGCTGAAGGAGGAGGGGTCTGCCTCTCTCAGACAATGCCTCTGTCCAGGACATCTCCTCTGACACCTCAGGTGACAGGTAGGTTACTTTGGCCCTTGCTCCGATTGCTCTGTTAACAGTTTACAGTTCCTGAAAGAATTTCCTTACTGTCTGACCTGGATGACTGCTTTGTTTTGTTGAGCCATGCAAGTCAGAGAGCCTGAAAATGCCAGGCTGCGTTATCTACCGGGTAATTTCCATTCTGACAAGGGGAAGCAGCGATGGTAGCAAAGTACAAAGGAGGTGGGACAACACTGGTAGCACCAAGAGATGTCTCGCCTGTGCTGATGCGTCTCTGGAGACCCTCCAGAGGTACCAGCAGGCTTATAGGCTCAGTAAGTCTTAAAACATACATAATTTCATGGATAAAAGGAAGATGGTTTCACAGTACCAGACCAAGGCACATCAGTACCTTTCAATGCGCTGGAACCCATCTGAAGCAGTCCCAGAGGTCAATGCCATAGGTAAACAAAATGCAATTGCAGTGACCCACTGCTGAAGAGCTGTGGGTAAATCCCTGAGTCTGTGTAACATCTGGAGAAAAATAAGCTGGGGTGAGGCAGAGGATAATATGACAATTTTTGACAGCCTCTTTCAGCCTGAAGCTCTACAAACAGCCTACATGCAGTTCCCTTAGAAATACGAAGATGGAAATGCTCCATACATCAGGTCCAATAGCAGAGTGATGGGGATGTTATCATACTCTTCCTCTGAGCCTCAGCTAAAGCCAGAGACACGGTAAGTGTCTGGGACAAGCTGCCATTCATAGGCAGAGCGGTGGGGTGTGTAATTCCCTGCTAGAAGAAGCCACTTGTGTGAACTATTAACTTTTTTTCCAAGACACATCCATATTTACCATGTCAAAGGCAAACCTGTAAACACTATCCTCTTTTTCCAGCTGTGGGAGAGAAGCAAGATGAGCAGAAAACCACAAATTCCAGGCTGCCAGAGCCTCCTTTACTGCTCAGCACACTCTTTAACTTCTGCTCTGTATGATCAAACAAGATTCATAGTCTCTTGTTCCAGTTAGCTTTGCTGAAGAAGTGAAAGGTTGGTGTTTCCAATAAATGGCCCTAATACCTATGGCACAGCAGTGATACAGGGATGGAGGCCATGAAGAAATTTTGGAGGGCTGAAAGGAAATAAGACCGTAGCTTAAAAAAAGGGCAAAGTGCAGCTGCAGAGAGCACAGAAATAAGAGCTCTCAAACTGAGTCTGTGTTTTTCTCTGTGAATTATGAACTGGTGCAATGATGCCGCAGGAACACTGATGTGCCTCTGGCTTTCAGGCATTTTAATTTTCTTCCTCTAGTTTGGTTGCTGTAAAGTCTTACCAGCACTTGTGTCGCAATGTTTTACCTGTTCTCTCATGTTATCCCTCCCACCACCCTCAAAAAGCACTTTTATGACATAAGGTCAAAGTTCAAAGTTTATGATTGACATATGGTGTAATATGCAGTGAATCAAAATAATGACAAGACAATGAAATAATGATGCTTTTATTTTATTTCTTTTTTTCTTTTGAAATTCTGCTAGCTGGGATCTTTCTCCAAGATTTGCCAGGTATGGTACCTGGTTGTATTCTTCATTACATACAATATCTCCACTATATCTTTTCTGATCCAATGTTAATTTATTTATGTTTTATGCACTTCTAGTAGCATTGACTGATAAGTTCCACTGGAGGCATCCAAGCACTAGAAGATGTCTGAAGGAAGAAGAAAACTAGGGTACCTTTTAGGATTTGGGTTACAAAAACACCTCCCTGTGTGCTTGGGAACCAAATTCTCATCTGTGGAAGAGGATAGACACTAATGTCACTCGACTTTTGGCACCTAACGTAGTAAGATGATGTAGGTGCAGAGTTCCTTTCCTGCTCAGAGGTCTCCCTTATTAACATAAGATCAGCTCCTCATTTGCTTCTGGTGCCTGTGCCAAACACAGCACCCTTTGAGGAGTCACAGGCCCTTGGGGAGTCACTGTGCCTGGTACTTAGCACCGGGGGGAACTCATGGGGAACTTGACCTCTGATGAACACAGCTCACCCAAAATCCAGCAATTCCTTCACCAACATGAACTCCCCGCTTAGAGAAAAATGCATCATATAAAAGAAGAGGAGAGAGGTTGCACTGCTGTGACCCTGGGTATTTGAATGTTAACCAGCTTGGAGAGCTGGGGAGGTCCCTGCAACTTTGTGATCATACCAATTGCAGGGTTATGCAGTGCTTACATCACATGACAAAAATAACATCTGCAGCATGGCTCAGGTAACTGCTCTCTCACCATGTCATCTTCCCAGTCCTACAGGACTCTGCAACAGCAGGTGAATTCACAGCCTTGCATTAACAGCCCAGAAGCAAAAGACACATACAGCAACCTGAAGAACAAAACATGCTACTGGTATTTATTAACAGAGCCTTGTAAATCAAAACAGTCTGCCTGTCTGGTGTCTTGTCCAGAAATTATTGGCTCATTCATCTTAGCCATATTAAGCAGGCCTCATTTATCAAGGTCACATAAAAAGGGTTGCATAAAGACTGGACAGTAGTTACATGCAGGTACCACGCCTACAACTGCCCATTTTGCAGGGATGTACCAGTAGGTTGGCATTGCCATGTTACATAGAAGGAGAGAGAAAAGGTGCTTAGCTTCTCTGTGTAGGTCTACAGGAGGGGATACAAAAAGAAGTCAAACTAAGAGAAACCTCAAAATTCAGGTTGAAATGATGGCACACGCTGAAACACTGAATTCAAGGACCTCCTTCTTCTTGTGCGAATATTTTAGCAAAGATTCTGTGCAACTCCATCAGGTAATAACAATATTCTCTCTATCATCCCAGTATACCCCCATGAAATACTGGGAACACAGAGCTGTACTATAGATATATTGTCTGAAACAGCTGGAATAAAATTTGTTTGCTGATGCTTGCTCATTTATTAAAGCAATCATCATCTGCAGTTCTTGTATTTGGATATAATTCCAGCAGGACACAGACTGCATCTCACTGGACCCAGCTGCCAAGCACATTCTTGGCTGCTTGGTGGGCAGATCTCTCAGGTGGCATTTAGCCACTCAGATGAAGACATGGCCATTTTTCCACTGGTCAACTCGCTGAGGCCAGTAGGTCCAGGGCAACTGTTTGAAGCTATCTGTTCTCTTTTACCATTCAGGGGTTATCTTCCAAATCAAACACAAGCAAATTTTAAATGGCTGACACTAAGTCCATGAAGTGGAATTGTATTTCTCTCCCAAAGATTGCTATAATGTTTAGTACGTAGGGTGACTCTATCAGAGTAGTATATTATTATGCTGGACAGTGCACAGACACCCAGGGAGTCCCTGTGAGTTTCTACACTGAGAGACAACCTTTTTCTCAAAGAATTTATAGTTTAATCAGACAAAACAGAGGATGGCTGGGAAATGGGAAAATAGTGGTTTGTCATGAACACATATCAGTAGAGCTTACTCCCAGAGGAAGCCTGTTAACTTTAAATTTTTTTAAAAGAGTGATTTCTTTGTGTTTTTTCTTAATAAAGAAGATATGGAGATAGGTGTTTCAAATAACTAGTTTTAAAAAAATCTATTTGATCCGCTTTATTGTAAAAAGCTGTACAGGAGGAAGTACAGTAGCCTCTGGGAAAATGGTACAAGTTTTCCTATTTGGCTTAGACCTCACCATGAAATACATAATAGAAAAACCCTGCTAGTTTCCAAGATGGTCAAAACCACATACATAATAACACATGCTAATAAGTATTTGTACTACTTAAGATTTTTTTTCCTTTAAAATTGCAAAATCTTTTTACTGTATCTTTTCTTTTTTCCCACTTCACCCATCCATATACCCAGTTTGACCTAGTCAATGCCTATATGTGTTGGATGACAGAATAAATGTTAAAAACCTTTAAATCATCAGAGATGGATTTTCCATAGATCACTGTCATAGCCTTAAGGCCTGAGTGCCTGCAAACCCCTAGAGCTTGCTGGAGATGGTTATATCGTTAGAAATCTGTACAGCCCAGCTTCCCGAGACAGGTGTTTCTAGTGATGATGCGTAAAGCTATTACATCTTAAAACACTCCCTGCTCCATGATCATATAATGCTAGTATAAACAGTCAAAGCAGAGCAATTTGGGTAACCAATTGCAGCACAAATGCACCACGCCAAACGTGCTGTTCTGGGACCTCCCTGCGAACCAGGTTATTTCTAAAAGAAAATTTCATTTTAGCAAGAAATGTTGAGGATTTCTGGATGAAGATATTCTGTGTTGGAATGAAAATCAGACATTAAAAGTTGAATGTGTGTGTGTGTCCCAAGTGTAGGACAGAGGAGGGAATCCTGCCTTGTGAAAGCTGATAGTCCTGGACAGGGATGCAGGAGAGGGAGGGTCAGTTCCTTGCTCTGATTCTGTGGAGATCCCAGCCAAATGCTTTGGCTGTGGACCCAGCCTCACACATGGACGCTGTGCTAGTTTCCTCAGCAAGAAAGGTAAGAGTAAGACAAGGCTTGGCTCTGTAGGCCATTTGCTCTGTTACATCTCGTAATCTGAGATATGGCTGTTGTAGTCTCTCTACCTGTATACTGTGATGAGGAGTGATGTTTCCCAGCACATCTAAACCTGTACGTATATATCCACTCATAAAGGGGAAAAAAGAAAGGACAAGAAAAAGTTTAGAAAATTCTTCCTTTCTTGTTACATAAAATTTACATACTTTATGTTATATATATAAGTATGGTATATACGTAACAGTGGCCCATGACCACTATATACAACAATTAGAACTGTCTTAAATGGAGGGAAGGCAAAACACTACAACAGGCTGCTGGGACCTGTGGAGCTCTTGCAGAAGAGGTTAAAATATGGACAGAGTAAGCACATTGTGAAGGATTTCCAGAGTCATGAACCTCCTTTCAGCAACACTCCTCACCAGAGGAACTCCTCAAACTCCTTCTGACTCACCATTTCTACCTCTTGGTATGTTTTTGGGCAAAGCTGTCATCTCAGCCTTACTGCACTACCAAAGTCCAGATCAGGTCAGCACTTCCCCAGGAAGTAGGGCGAAGATGCTAAGTCCTACCAGAGCCTGTTTGCTGCAGTTTGGTGTCAAACAGCTTCACGGCTCCTGACCCGGATCTGAGCCTGCCTGGGGCTGTGCCATGGGGAATAACCAGCTCAGCTCCATTCCCTGGCTTGGGTAGCTCTGCACCACATCCACAGCCCTCCCCTGCATGTGGGAGGGGAGGGAAGCAGCAAATGTATTTTCTAGGTGTGTCCACTGCAAATAAATCACCCTGTATGAATTATGGAGTGAGAAGTGCTACACGGCACGATACCGCTGTTATAAATGCTGGTGTTATTAGTTGTGCTGGGGTGCTGGAGGAGACAAATCGGTGTGGATGGAGTTTGGATGTGTGGTGTGAAGATTAGGTGTGATGGATTAGCATTGCATTTCTCTGGGACTGCAGCACTGTCTGAGACCTGTGTGTGGTCAGACAGCCCTAGGGCTGGAGAGGCAGAAATGCCAGCACAGCAGGAGATATTTGGCGGTGTTATGTGGGTGGCCATATCGAGATACGCAGAGACCATGATTCATCATTCGGGTTCCCTATTTCTGATTTCCTGCTGCTTCTGAACAAGAAATGGAATTGAAAATGCGAGCCTGTGTGACAGCAGGACTCTGGGGGGTGGCTGCAAGTAACTGACAGGTATAAATTGTAGCCCCTGCAAGCCGTTAGGAGGCCCGTGGGAAAAAGAGATATCATAACATGAAAATGAAGATCAGCTACAATGCCGTGATCATGGAGTGATCGCCCACTATATTACAGGGTCCTTAGGAACTAACAGAACCACCCAGACTTTTGCAACTATGTGGGATCAGAGGGCTGCTCTGTGAGAACCAGGGATGGCTGCGGGATGGGTCAGAGCCCTGGGTGCCTTCTGTAGCTGTCAGGCAAGAGGGTTTTGCTCTGGGTATTTTTCACTGTAGTATAACTCCTTGGGATTTAATAGGCACAGAACAGGAGAGTCAGAGGGAACTCATGAGTCTCCCTTGGCAATAAAATCCAAATGTTTCTGTGATGCTTATATTCAAACAGGGGTAAAAATAAAAAGAGTGACTTACTTGCAGTGATCCAACACACCTTATTTTCACTGTTATTTCACCAAAGTATGTTGGAATAAAAATATTAAACCAGAAAAAGCAATGGAGCATTTACAAAGAACTAATTGCCAAATACAACCTATTTTTCAACCACAGAAATACCTTCCCCCCCACCCTCCCCCAACCACCCCCCCGCCCAAATTGTTTCTGTGTTCAAAAGAGAAAAAGATACAACTTTGGGGAGTGTGAGAGTTTACCCCTTTTTCTGAATGGTTCTCAGGCAAAATGTTTGGAAGTATGTAAGTGACTTAGCAAAGTATCTTTTCCTCTTCAGAAGGGATGATAAAACTGGCTGCAGAGATTTCAGAACAAAAGTGAAACTGGACAATGAAGCAAGGTCCATCAGAGACTTCCTTGCTTGCTGGGACATGGGATCCAAAATCATCAGCATGTTTGGAGACCATTGGTGAACCTCATGAACAGAGGCTAGTGGGCTAAAAGACAGGTATGGTAAGGCAGCATGTGGCTCTGGGCTCTTCCTCGCCTGTCACCACTGACAATTCCCCACCTAGGCAGAGGGGAAAGGCTGGGAGATGAGCTGCCCTGAGCTCTCACCTTCTCTTAATGGACTGTTGCTTGCATGCCAATGGGTGGCTTGTGCTCAGGGACAGGTACCTGGCATAATGCAAATTGCTAAAATGAGCTTTAGTTGGAGACGTAATGGACTATGTGGATAGAGTCCAAATGGGGAGATGTAATAGACACTTAGTAATGAATTATATCCCCAAGCCCCAAGCAGCATGTGCAGATCTGATGTGTAAGGGTGCTCTTCACAGCTGCAGATGAAGAGCATTTTGGTAACAGCCTCAGTCTCTGGGAAATTCTACAGGGATTTTGTGGGCTCTGGTCCTTGCTGTACCTTAATTTCCATTCTCTTCACTAGGGCCCTTATGTGGGGAAAGCATGGGTTTGTTTTCAGTCCAAACCATGCAAAAGGCAAATTCTCATCAGCCCCTAGCAGATGTGATGGGCTGATTGTTATTGAAGATGATATATTTGGGATTTGTAATTAAAATTAAAGCTATTTGGTATAAAACATGTAGAATTTAATTCCTTTCATTAGATATCTTAGGCTAATTGTTGCATCCAACAGGGAGCAAATGGCATTGTAATTGCTTGATATCTCATGCTGGTTTGATTAGAAGACGATAGGAATGGGAAAAAAGAGGGACAACTCCGAGATGGGCTTTATCTTTCTTTCTTTGATTTCTGCTTGGTGCCAAGCATTTCTAAAATAAAAGAGAAATTTTCAAACTCACTTCCTGTTCCTGTCTCAGTGAGAAGGCTATAGGGTTGAGGAGTGAAAATGTTGGCTTTATTTACCCTTGGATAGGTGCTGAGACTCTCAGTTGAGGAATGTCACTGTTTTAGGGCTGAGCTTAGTAACCACTGACAGGTGACATAGAAGAGTTCTTATAGGTATTCTTCCCATCCTTCTGCCATGGAAACTGAGGCACAGAAGGGCAATGTAACAGGTCTCATGTCACACAACATAAGTGGCAAGGACAAGGACTGAGCCCAAAGTGCCTCCCTTTTCTTCTAGGATAAACCGTTCTGAAATGACTGTGGTGAAGTTCAGGAAGGTGATGGAGATGTGAAGTACTAGTGCATCACAAGAACTTCTGCCATTCCTGGGCTTTAGCTACTAAATCATAGTCCTCCTTCTTGCAATGCATGCTAAACAGAAGTCTATTAGGGGTGGTGTTGGAGATAAGTAGTGGAATGTGCACATCTGTGTATGGGCAATCCAGTTTCTTTTGTAGCTCTGAATGTGGCATGCAGCTTCCTAAAGGCACCCATGCCATGTCTATAACAGCCTCTCTGCATATGCCTCACGTGGGGAATAGCACCAGTTCAGGGCTAATCCTAGGATTAACACAACAACCAGAGTAGCATTTCTCAGTAGAGGAACAGTGCTGTGAGTTAGACCATGTGTCCTTGGACACTTACAGAGATGGGAAAAGGGCATAGAGTTAACAACAGGCATGAAAACAAGTAGAAAAGTCTGGGGGAAAGAATATCTAAGCGGAAAGAATTTGAGAGTGGAAAACAAGGAAAATCTAGTGTAAGGAAATATCAAAAAGCAATTCTGCCTGTGAAATACAGGTTTAGAGGGAGCATGATACCCTAGGGATAAAGCAGATGTCAAAAATGTCCTAGGCTCCCTGTACGCTTGCACAAGCCAAGAGCCATGGCTGGGTGCCTGGTGGGTTAGGCTGCAGGCACTGAAGATGCTGCAGGCACTGAAGATGCTGCAGACAAGGCTTATGGATTTTTGCCTTTTCATGGTAATTTGAAGATGGATTGCAGACAGGAACCTTTCCATGGCAGAGAGAAAGTCAGGGTCTCTTCTGTCCCTGCTTTTGAAACTGGACTTAGCTGATGGGCTTCAGAAACTTTGTGAGTGGGGAAATTTTCTTTTGTGTCTCTGGATATTAAATCTGCTGACTACTTCTCTTTTTATTTTACAGAGGTTTTCCACTGGGTTTTACCAGCCCTTCCTTCATGGTGACAATGTCAGGATTTTTTTCCATCTGTGCTGCCAGCCATGGCTGGTTTTTGCTAATATGGGTACGCAGGCATCTTCAGCACTTTTGGCTTTTAACTTCCTAAAATAATCTCCCCTTCACATTAAGTGAGCTGCCTGTGCATGACATTTGTCTACAGTATGTGTGACATACAAGTCAACCCCCAAATCTAGAGCTAGCTGCTATGCACCAAGCTATATTAAGCCCAACTAATCAAGGCTCCTTCTAGTGAGCAGAAGGGGAAAAAGTCTCTGTGGCTGTTGTACTGTCAGCTTTTCTATCCAATTTAATTAGTTCTGTGGAGCTCCTTGACTAAATTTGCATATAATTTATTCTTCCCTCCCTTTCCTTGTTATATGTGTTAATTATTTTCATGTGGCACACTCAGGGCTCACAGATGAAGCTCAGATCTGGGCAAACATCTCTGCTTCTGGCTTGCAGTCACCCCAGGGAAGTGCTGCTGAGAATAGGTACGGGAGGAGAAAATTGAGTATGATAAATCTAAAGTTGGGCAGAGTGAAAGGCGGGAACGGAGCAGAGGGAAACTGCTGGCAGTTGGGGTCTTTCCTAAGTCTGTGCATCCAAATACAGAGGTTTATGGAAAGTATCCTTATGAAACCAGCTTCTGCTGCTAGTTTAAGGGTCAATACTGCTTCAATCCCTTTGGGATTTTGGTTTGGGGGACATGGACAAGACTTTCAGAGAACCAAAACAGGTCTCATTCGAAGTGTTTTTTTAGGGGCGCGCATGAGGTGAGCCGAGACATTGCCTGGTGCAGGCTGTCACAGGAGGGAGCAGTGTGAGGTACTGGGGCACGCATGGCGATGTCACCAGCAAAGAGAGTGAGTGGGACGAAATCAGCCACAGGTTGAAGACTGATGGTCCTGTCACCTCTATCGGGGCTGCTGGAGCAATAACACCTCTCCCTCAAAACCCAAGAGCTGCGGTGAAACCTGCAGAAACTGGTTTTGTTTATTTGTTAGATAGAGATACATGAAGTGAAAAGCTGACGGTTTCACACTGTGTCTAAAATCACTGTGGTCATCAATCAGGATCCAAGTCTCTCAAATAGTTTTCTACTTCTTTGGAAGGAGACGTAGGGTGCTACTGCCTGGCCCCACAACGGGGCCAACAGTGTCTGCAGGCTCCCAGGTCCTCCTGCTCCTTCTTTTGTTGAGAGGAAGTAAAAAAAAAAAATAAAAAAAATTAAAAATCTGCCTATGTACTGTCAAAATAGCAGATTTCTTCCTCCCACTTGATTGCAAAATCTAGGTTTATCTCCACCTTTCTCTCTGCATTTATTGGCTTACAGACACATAGAGGAATTCAGATAAGCACCCTCTGTTTCTCTGTGGTGAAGCCCTGGTTTGATGAGATGGGGAAGGGGACTGCTTACTGCTCTGCCGTGCATCCAAATGAAGATAGCAGCAATCTAGTTCTGCATGATAAGCATAAAAAATGGTCATTTTATGCTGGATCATCTCCTGTTGTGCAAGGTAAAATGGTTTTGCAACTCCATATGACAGAGGCAGAACCACTTAAATGCAGCCCAGAGGTATATTTTGGTATCTCCCTAAGTAATGATATTACTGATAATTAGCAGACTATTCTGTGTCCCAGTTACTTCAAAATTTATCAGTCGGGAAACAGTTTGTGGGAGCTATTGCATCTTGATTTTGTTATTAATTCATCTGTACAGCTGTGTTCTTCCCTCATGGTAAATATCAGATACGGGAATTTGCAGAGTGGACAGAGGAAACGCTATGTCTGGAAGGCACAGATTGTTGGCTAAATAAACCTCCTCCAGGAAAGCAGTCAGAGAAATGGAAGCAGGAGGAAAGGAAAGGAGAAAGCTGATTCCAAATATAAAGAGGGAATTTTAGTTTAAAGAGTTCAGCCAATGGAGCGGGGTTTTTTAACATATGACATGAGCAAACGATTCTTTTTTTTTGAGTGCTTTGTTTACTGCATAATTTAAAGGAAGATTTTTGTCACCCTTTGCTACATAATTGAATTTTTATAGTGATGTTAATAAAAATATACATCAAATGTGACAATTATTATTCTTCAATGGATTTTTCTATTATTTCAGTCTGAGAGAGATATGAGAAAACATTCAGGATAACTCTGAAGATGTATTCTGAAATCATTTATATGATTTAGTACTTCTTAAAATTAGTTGAATACTTCCATGTCTTCTCTACTTCTGCGAAGAAATTCTGGGTTTTCAGACAGAGTTGATATATTTTAACAGTTGTAAAAGAGGGGACAACCCTGCAGTCACTTCAGGTAAAAATCCCATTTGTTTCCATGGGAGTTTTGTCAGGGTAAGGGAGACAGCTGCATCATGATGCATAAACGTACGTACAAAATGTCAGTTCCAGTATGCCATTTGTTTGAGTATTGAAAACAGCATTGTCCTTTCACGTCCCATACAGTGAGGCAGTAAATAATTTTAAGAAAAGGTTCAGAGATAAAGAAAAACACATTTGACCCTTTGTGCTGGATCCTGGACCCTTACTTATGTCACTCCCTTGGTTTCTGGAGGACATGTTACGGCACAAAGTTGCAGAATTCAGTTGTGTCCACGAGTGGAACAATGATGGAAATCTCTACAGCTTGCCTTTCCACCTAATG
Organism: Rhynochetos jubatus; assembly: GCA_027574665.1. Lineage (NCBI taxonomy): Eukaryota > Metazoa > Chordata > Aves > Eurypygiformes > Rhynochetidae > Rhynochetos > Rhynochetos jubatus. The sequence goes on along the minus strand of CM050648.1, from coordinate 138,338,065 downwards.
ACATGCAAACTGATGGAGTTCAGAAAAATATTTCTTTGTCCTTTTTATTAATGGGCAACCTCCCCTTCCCCCTCTTAAACATCTGTCATTAGATTTGTTTGGGACAGTAATTTCCAGCTGAAGCGTTTCTTAAAAGTACATTTATCCTTTGAAGAAGAAACAGCATTATTTCCAGAATGGAGAAATTGATGATTTAAATATGTTTTCTGATAATGGGACCACTTTGTTAATGAACAGTAATTTTCTGGCTACCTCCGGAGGAATTAAGCTCACGGATTATATAATACATCTGTGAAAGCTTATCTGATTGCCCAGTAATTGTGACCTCATTGTGGATTGTGCAATTAAGCATTAAGCTACTATTTGGCACCATGGTTAATTGTGTTTTACTTTTCTCATACGCTTGTTGACAATACGGAACAAAATTACTGATAACAGCAGAGGGGTGGGAGGAACAGAGCTATCTAAGCACTGTCCCCACGCAGCACTGCAGGTGCCCCTCTCCAGCCTGGAGGAGATAATTAAGCAGGCAAAGAGCTAATGACAGTGGGGAGACTGTCACATTCAGAGTGAAGGCTTTTAGGCCGGGCACCAAAGTCTTTTTGCTTTCAAACCCATGTGCTAAGCTGAAAGAGGCAGAAGGGTTCAACATGCGAGGGAGTAGTTTTGCAGGGCAAATTTGCGGATACGTCTTTTGGATATTTTCCCGCGCCAAGTCATAGCTTCCCAAATACAAATATTTGCTTAGGAACATGCAAAGCAGCAACATTTTAGAAACCTTTTTGGGGAAACTGCTGAAAATATAGGCGTTAGTCAAGTTAAAGGTGTGGTTTTGAGATGTGGTGAGAGATGAGATCAAGACAAGCAAAAAAGCAAAGTTTACAGGCAAAGATAAATGACTCAGTGCTGGGAAAGGATCTCAACTCTTCTCACCTTCCAACCAGTGTGCCAAAATCTTCAGATGACCAAGAGTCAGGAGATGCTTACCTGGTTCCTCAGGGAGAGCAGGAACTTTGGAAACAATTAATGGGCAGGAACTAAGGTGGTCACAACAGCAATTGCAAAGCAGAGATTCATGTGTAGATCTCCTGTGGGACAACTCATTGTAGACACCTTTATCAACCCGGTAGATTTTCATGTCCTCCCAAATAAGGGCTTGTGCTGTTCAGTGCTCCCAGCACCAGCAGTTCTGTCCTGCTTACTGCATGATGTGGCTGAGCCTGAAAGCCAGCTCTGAGCTTCTGCAGAGAAGCTGGTCCCCACGTGCTAGTGCATAAGAACCGGAACGTGAAACAGGATGGAAAGAAGAAATAAACTTGTCAGTCCTTTCATGCTAAGAGAAGCAAGAAGTGTAAGCATCCACTGTGGATGATTTCAATAATGCAAAGTAAGGAAGCGTTAAAGGCTTTTTACTGTGGTGTAGTCAATCCTTCTCAGTTAAACATGCTTCCTCTTGGACCTCCTCCTCTTTGGACTCTGCCATCTTTTGAGTAGTACATCAACAGTACGCCCTTCTCCATCATGGTGTATTGTGCTCGTATATCTTCAGAGTGAGCTTTCTTTCTAATGATCTATTAGTGAAATGCATCATTTCAGTGAGGATGGTGATGATGATATACTACTCAATGGGTGATGCCATCCAAAGGAAAGAAAAGGTCAGACAACAAATTCAATAGAGTTATTGGATAAAAGTCAGGCAACACATCATCTCCGAGGCCGCTTTCCTAATGCCAAAGAGGATTGCTGATACAAGCAATGCATTCCGGGGACCATTTCTTTTATGACTGTGCCTGAACTGACCCCTGAGCGTCAAAGGATGGCAGTACTTTGTATCATCTGAATTGAGAGGGTATCAAAATATTTTTGTGTTTCAGACTATGCGTATGACAGGCTCAGCACCAAATCCCCAGACAGCATACATCTTCTGTTCTTCTGGCCATGCTTCTGCCTTCTGGGTGCACTTTCTCAATTGCATGCATGTCTCTCTGCCTAGGTTAGTTCTAAATAATGTGCATCTTTGTGGAACCGGATCTCTTGGTTCACTGCAATCATATAAGATGCTAGTCAATAAGCTTTTTTTTTTTTTTTGTGAGCTGAAGTTACCAGTGTAAGATTATAGAAAAACACCTACAAAATTCTTACTTTATTGCAATCGTTTCTTTCATCAAGTGGGAAAATATATTTTAAGATCATTCTCTCTGCCACTTCTCACAACATTCAAAACCCCTGCTATGCTTAAGCTGAAAGAAAAACATTCAGTGTGCTTTAGAGGTGATTTTTAGAAAACGGTATGGAATTTCCTCTGCTCCTCTCATTTGTCTTGTTTGCTTTCTTAAAGTCCTAGAACTTTGCTGTGGAAGGGCATTGAGAGACACACATAAATAATGTGCAGAGTTGTATCCCAAAATGGCTTAATTGTTTAATGCTTACTGAAATTTAAGTGAAGCTTAGGAGAGTGCTAAGAGATTCATCTATCCATCCAAGGTCAATATATTGAGTAAGGTGCAATTTGCTAGGGGAAGGTGTCTTCCACTGCATATTCTTGATTTTCAGAAAAAGGCTTCAGGCTGGCCTTCCTTTCAAGCCCCCCATATTTGCATTTGCTGATAATGATGCACGGTTTTGTAGTGCCGAGATGTGACATCTGACTGCTTGATTTTGCTATTTCACACAGGAGAATGACATGCAATGCCGCTGCTCAAACAGTGGGAAAGTGACCTGGCACTGGCCTTGGGAAATCGGAGAGGATGCTTTTGAAGCTAAGGGCAGTTCTGTGCTGTACAGACATTTCAAGATGTTGAGGGTGAGTTGGTGTCAGTGGCTAACCCCCCAGTATCCCCTTTTCTGCAGAGCATGGGGTGTGCTAGTAGTTTTATCATCGTAAGAGTGGCCAGAAATCTCCCACCTGGAATCTGTGTATGGTCTATGGAGTACTGTGAAATAAATTCAAAACACAATGCATTCACCAGGATTTTTCTATGTTCTTCTCCCCAAATCATTGACACAAAGAGACTGATTACTCCTAAGGAAATTGCTGAGTGAGTTCCCTGCAAATCTTAGCATGCCTGAGTCTCTGCCTCCAGTGATGTCCTTCTTTGTGATGAAGTGAGGAGTTGCTTTTGGGGAGAGAATAGAGGAAAACTGCCTTGAGTTGGCTTCCTGAAAAATGCAACCCATTAGTGGCTGGGAGTGACTGTTTTGAGGTCTCCAATGCTTGTCTTCTAGTCAGAGGTAGTGCACAGAGCACTGAATGGGAATAATGAGAGATTTATTACAGCTTAAGGAGTAGGAGTATAAAACAGCAAAATCACAGAAATTTACCATGCACAGAATAATTCTGGCACAAGAAGCTTAGAGAGCTTCTTGGCATTTCCTCCCAATTCCATAATCTTTATGTCACTTTCTTTTGTTTGAAGAAATGTATGTTCACAAATGCTGCTGCTTCTTAATTTGAAGCTGTTTCAATGAACTAAAATTGCTTCGGTATTTTTAAAATTCTTGGCAAGCATGATTTTTCTGGGTTGAGTTAGGGAATCTAATAAGACAGAAAAATGAGAAGTCTGAAGGTTTACTTGTTTTTAAAAGCTTGAGCAAATTTCTGGTAATGTTGTGTCAAATGCAGCTTGTAAATTATACAATGCCATTTCATGACATTTTCAGCTATTCCAGGCTTGATTCAGAATAAAATAAAACAGATAACCAGTTTAGCATGTAGAGGCGTGTGCCCATGAATCAAAGTTAGCCTTGGGAAGGATGGACCTACGTGTCTCCAAAAGCTAAAGCTATTGTAAATACCTGCAAAATAAGTGTAGTAAGTATATGTATGCATGTGTATTTAGACAAAATATCCTATACTATACACAGACAAGCAGCCTCTATGGTTGTATGAGATGTAGAAATATTATCTATCCTACCTCTGTTTCACTACCTGCTTTCTTGAACAGCCCACAATTTAAAAGAAGCAAACACACATCCCTGTACTATACAGTCATAAAAATGTCTTAATACTTATTAATCTTCTAGTATGAAGAATTAATAACTACTTGCTATAAAATATTTGTAAATTCATTTTTGCTTCTCAGCATTATAAGTGAATGTTAAGCTAGCCTGAACAAAATTGAGTCACTTCCTGTTTTCTTTCACTGCTTCCAAATAACAGCAAATAGAGCTTAATAATCAGTGACAGATCTTTTCCTACCAAGCCTGTTTTTTGATGTTCCTTTACCTTCCCTGACACACCTCCAAGCTATTCCTCTGAATCCCAACTTAACCATGCCCTAACAGTGCAGTGATTCACATTACAGCGCCAAAGTCTCCCCATCCAGAGTTCATGAGCTGCAAAATCAACTCGTTGCACCTGCAGCCTGCTTTTGCAGTATGCCAAACTTTTGCTTTAAAAACACATAAATAAATAAATAAAAGAAATGTCATCTTGTTGCTAATGGTATTTGTGTCATTTTGCAGCTGTGTTCGCTTTGAAGTGAGCAGTCAGTAATTTTCGAGTTAGCTAGGTGAAGTGGAAAAATAATGATGGATTCGGTAGTCTTTTGTCACTTTTGGGCCTGAATTTTCCTTGTGTTTGTGTGAGTGTTTGTTTTGTACTGCCTGCCAGTGGTGAAAAATAAATTCCAGTGCATGTCCTGCTGGAAGAAAAAATCTGGGTTATTCGGTTTCTCTTTTCCCTCCAGTTTGCCTTTATGATGACTGTTAATAAATAACTTTCGGAAAAACAGCTTGTGATCTTTTATCACTCAAATGTGTAACAATGAAAAATAGATTGGAGGAGAAACCAATGTCTAATATCTCATAAACATTCTTTACCCGAAACAGTGAATAATAGGAAATAGAAGCAGCTCTTAATGGGATGATTTGGAGGTTTGAGACCAACCTTGATTAGGTTTTTTTCCCCTGGTTTGTTGTGCAGCTTATAACATCTCTTTCAAGACAGAATAATATAGGAAAATAGCTGACTTAAAAATCTTTAAGAACTGGATTGATTAGCGGTTTGATCAAGCACCATTAGCCAATTCACCAATTTGTGTTCTTTCAGAGATGAGCATGTCTTGGGGCAAGGAGCATAAATCTAAAACTCCAAATGCCTACTGTTTGCATAAAATAAAACAGTACTCAGCCCTAACAAGGGATGCATTGATTTGGTGAAAAGGAAGAATGGCCTGATGGTTACAAACTCTTTTTTTATCTTGTTTCCTTCAGGAAATTATGTTTATGATACTGTGTGTTCCTGTCTCCCTGATGGACTTTTACCCAGTTTCAGTTAGATTTAGTCAGTGTGCAGCATCTTGAAAACACTGGGGTTGGGCAAGGATTGTAAAAAGAAGAAGGTGAGTTTAGAAGCAAGAGCGAGGATGCTAGGTGCTGCCTGCTCGCACTAGCAGACTTCTCCAAAGCCCTTGGGACATGCCTTCTGACATGCCCATCCATGAGCAGCTGCTCACAGCCCTTGTTTGACTCTTGAGCTCAGTCTGTACCTCTGCCTAAGTTATTATTTCCTGCAATACTGGGAACTACTGGGCAAAAGAATTTGACCTTTTGGGAACCCTCTTGGAAATCCAGGCAGAAAAGTCCCTTTTCCCAGCCGGTCTCACCCATTTTTTGTTTAAGCTCTTTGGGAAGAAAGCATGTTTTTCAACCATGGTATAAGGTCCAAGGGACTCTCTCCTGATTGAAATATCTGGGTGCCACTGAAATATGGACAACATGTGTTCACATACCTCGGAAACCATCCTTTCTCCACAGGCCCTTCTCAAAGCAGAGAAGCAATTCACCACCTCTTCACCTGAGCACAGATAACTTCAGAGCAGAGGGTATTTTTGCAGGTCTGGCAAAAATACAAAATTAAGTAGATTACCATAACATTCTTCCTTCACTTTTCAAGCTTTCCAAGTATTTTCACCTTCCAAAAAGTAGGTGACTTATTTGCACCCCAAGCTCCCTCTGGCAAACAGTGACTTCACATCATTAACTCCTTCTATCTGCCAGCCATCAAACCACAAACTGTTGAGGAGAGGAAAATACACACAGAGGATGGAGGAAAACGTATAAGGCGGTGCAATTGCCTTTTTAGGGACATTTAAAGGCAGAAACCATCAAAGGAAAGGTGTGGGAGGGGTGGTGAACTGCAGTTTTTCGTGTTTAATATTAATTACAAACAGTTTCCTTTTGTAAACTTCCTCCTGCAGCTCCTCATAAAATGGGAAATCAGGCTAAAATCTTTTGATGTTGCCTTTATCTGCATATGGTGGGTTTGTCTTCTTCCACATTGTTGTGTTGAGGGGAGTTGTCACTCTGGCCGGGTTGGCTGGTGGAAAAGGCAATGGGAATAGAGCAACATGGACTCAGATCCACACTGGAGCACCTAGTACTCTTTGTACTGGGGTAGGGGGAGGGAAGTTGCTCACAATTAGCAATGATCATTATCATCAGGCAAGTGTTTCATAAATATTCCATAAAACAGGGCCCCGGATTGCACAAGCAACAGCAAATATTGTAGCAGATTTATTAGTGGAGCATGAGACATTTATATTCTTCAGATGACAGGGCAGATGATGACTGTGTTATGCTAGCAGACAGGATGAACCTCATTCAAAAAGTGCCTCGTAGGTGATGGCTAGGTATGACAGCAAGATGAATTAAAGTCTTTGAGCATCAAGATGGTGTGATAGACCCTGGGAATTGAAAACTAAACACTAGTGGTATCCTTCAGAAAGCAGCTGAGCTTTCTTTGTGTAAGTCAAGGCACAGCCTTGATAATTGTACTGCAGTGACATTGGCAGGGATTGAATTTTGCTGACATAATTTAACAGGGCGGCTTACCAGAATAAATGTTTAGAACTCTGAATTAGTTATAGTTAGCAAGGGATTGAGGGAAACTGGTGTTCCCCAGAGATCTGGGTGGAACAGGACTTTGGCAAACATCTTTGTTGAAGGGGTTTTGTTCCTGTTTCCTTTTCTAAGTTTTATCAAATGCATTACTCGCCAAATCTACAAAGGAGCTGGAGTGCGGTGCCTTTGTACAAAAAGCTGATTGAGAAGGACAGCTGAATAAGGTCTGACTCAAGTGCTGCAGCACAGGTAGGACTAATGGAGTAAGTAATTGGACAATATTTAACTTAAACAGTCAAGCTCTTTGGATTTACTGGAGTTTAATTACACCCATGTCAGTTCTTGAAGGGAAAGGAAAAAGCCACAGAGTAGAATTGTATAGGACTTTTCCTCAGCCATCAGCTGCCAGAGGGAGAGACTGGCATCTTTAAACTTCCTGTTTGTATTTTTATTCCTTTATAGTTTTTGCCATTTTGAGCTGACATTTTTTTTTATATAAGCACATTTCTAAATGACAGATCTCCGACCTTTCCCTCTGTTGCTGTGTTTAAATACATTTTCTCACAGCAGCCCAGCATGTGAATGAGTTTTACACCTCTTTTAAAATATATATGCAGGTGGATCAAAACTATGCCTGAGGTAGCAGGTAGTCTGACTTACTTACATCCTGGGAATGGGTCCCCTGTGAAACTTCACTGTGCACATCAAGATCATCTACCTTTCACACTCAAAATACTTCAAACTTAGCTGTGTCCTGACAAATTGTAATAGTCTCCATCAGAGAAGGGAGGAGGTTGTGCAGCAAAGTGTGCTTTGTCTTTTCTTTCTCAAGCATGAAACAAGTTTTGGCCTTTTTAATTTTTTTTTTTTTTTTAAGTGAAATCTGCACACTCCAAAAGCCAACAAACCCAAAGCCAAAATCTGGCCTCTTCCCTTTCTTTTTTTGGGGTGTTTAACACTGTGCATAGTTATTTTAGTCAGTACTGGACTAATTTACACCACTGTCTGTGCTTGCTTCCATTTCACTGAAGAATGAAAGCAGGAAGATTTAGATTAGATGTCAGGAAGTTCTTCCCAGAGAGGGTGGTGAGGCACTGGAACAGGTTGCCCAGAGAAGCTGTGGATGCCCCATCCCTGGAAGTGTCCAAGGCCAGGCTGGATGAGGCTTGGAACAACCTGGTCTAGTGGAGGGTGTCCCTGCCCATGGCAGGGGGGTTGGAACTGGATGATCTTTAAGGTCCCTTCCAGCACAAACCAGTCTATGATTCTGAGGATGAATTATTGTTAGTCATCTCAAAATTTAAAAGCCACATTCATTCAAGTCCAGCACTAAAGAGTTTGTGTCTTCCTCTTACCAAGGATCTGAGCTTCATGATGAATATTTTTGTTGCTTAAGGACTTGAGGAGATTATGGGAGGTCTACAGGACTTGATCAGACTGTCTATCCTTTATTGATCCTACACAGTGACTGTGTTGGCTGCAAGCAAGCTGGGAGCCCATGAGGTTTTGCCTACTTCCGTTTTCAGGCTGGTTGGCTCTAGGTACAAGCACTGCCAGACTAGTGAGAAAAAAATATAGGTAAATGGTAAGAAAAATCTGTGTTCCATATTAAGCATGGGAATAAGGCTTAGTCTTAACAAGCCTACGATGAGAAAAAAATTAGTTTTTCCCCTATTCCACATTTCAGACTTTTCTCAACAGTGACCTGAAGCACTTGGTTCTCTAGTCAGGCAGACAAGGCTGTCCTTTGGTACAGAGCTTTCCCCTGCCCTGGCTACTACTCTGCAACACCAGCAGCTCCAGTGTCACACTGCAGGGACCTCTGCCTGGAGTTATCCTTGCGTGCTGCCCCCATCTGTCTGGCCAGACCACTACAAGGAGACCCAGGCAGAACTGAAGGTTTCCAAGGAGAAATTGGGCTTCCACCTTTGTAACTGCAAACAGGCAACACTTCCTCTCCTTTAAACAAACCTGGGATTTCTGCCACAGAAGAACAGTATTTCTTGGGTTTTATTATAGGCATATTGTGGCATCTCTGGCCCCATCCTGTTGTTCTGGGCCAACGTGGCCTCTGCCTCCCCTCTGCTGTGGACTGAAGGCACGAGGTTCCCATGCTTTCATGCTTTTCCAACATTTCTCAGTCAAGCTAAAGTTTGAAAGGAGAGAGAATTTCTTTTAGAGTTAGAACAGCTGGTAGAGTTGGAAGAAAATAAATGAACTTTTGGTCTTCAGTTCTCTCTGGAATGCCTGGCATTGTGAGTAATGCTTACAGATTCATTAATGTGGCTTAATTCATCCTCCTTGACAATGGATATAATCCTAATTTTAGTTATTTTGATGCAAAATAATTTTATGTGGTTTTGAACAGTAAACAGACACATGGCTAAAATGGATTTGTTATAACACTTAAGTCTGCTAGTGCAGGTCATTCAGTGCAAGCTGAATTGCCTTTTGTGTCTGGCACAGTGCATTCTCTTTTTATTCATGCATACCATGAAATCCGGGACTAGAAGTTTCATGCTTGGCAACAAGTCTCACAGGAGTTTGGATATCAGAGCAGAACAGGCTTTCATTGCATAATGAAGAAGAAAAAGGGAATGAACACCTAAGAAAGTTCTGTACCAAATTCTTCCCATGGACATTGTGTTATTAGAGTAGCTAGTGAGTTAAAACAACATCTGAAATCCCAACAAGACAAGAAAGATCATAAAACTGCAAGGAGCAGGAAAAACAGCACACAGCACACAAACAATGTAAATTAAGACAAAGAAAATTACTGTAAATGCCAGCAGTCCCTAAAACATTAGGGACTAATTTCTAACAAACCATTAGCTGCATGGGAAATTGTCAAACATTATTAAATATAATTTGCTACATCTGTTTTATTATAGAATTCATTTGGCACATATGCTATTTATGTTGTACACTATTTAGGTTTATTTTTTTTTTTTTCTCTATATACTGTTTTTTTCTTTAAGTCTTACCTTACACCCAAGTGTAGCACAGTGAGTGGATTAGGATTTATTTTACTCCTGCTGTAGGAGCACAATTTGTGTGTTTGCATGCACACTTATATGTGAACCAGTTTCCCTCCTGCCTTTGCCCTCCTCCCACCTCCCACAAGCAGCTGCACACAATTTTTTTCTGCATTACAATCAGCAGCCAGTCCCCAGCAAGTGCTCTTTCTGCTGCCTAATGCTACGAATGCATGTATGGAGGACTTGGTTTGCAGCTTCTGCAGGGATACTGTTACCATCAATATAATTGTGCCATTAATATTTAAATATTAATGTTCTGAATTGCATTGGGGTGTTTTAAGCTAATTCAAGGAGTCCTGTAAGCATTGATATCAACCACATCAGCCAGCTGAAGCTGTAATCTTGATCAAAAATAATAATGTCATCCATAACACTGTAAAGATTTATTAGCTGTGACAGATCTATACGTTAACAAATCACTACATGGCCCTGAATGCCAAGTGAACAGAGGCAGTCTCATAAGGAACAGTAAGACCTTTTGGGAACCCTATTAAGGAGTGTTTCACACTGGAAAAATTGGCTCTGAAAATAATACAGACTTTTGCGTGTGTGTGCACACGTGTGTTTGTGTGTGTGCAAGGGAGATGGACGGCTGTCTGTCGACTGTTGTTCAGGGTGAGGGATAACTAGCAAACCAAAATGGGTCCCTAAGTATTTTGTGGTGGAGTTCTTGTTTGGGTTCTGCTGTAGCCTGTATTTATTCTGGTTCGATTGCACTTTCCTTTCTACAAAACTGCAGGATAACTCTCAGTGAGTTGTTTTGAGAAGATACCACAGGATGACTTTTAAGCTTGACTTGACTCCTTCACTACAACTGTTTAAAACATCCATTCCTATGATGACAGTAAGGTGATCTTTTCTAACACCGATTTTGATAGTTTTTGTTGGTTGGATATACAACACATAAAGTCAGGAGTTTCCTTGTGATGTTAATGTTTTAACAAAATCTGTTAAAATAACAGAAAATGCAAACCTAATTACCCATTCACGCTTAGCTCTTTCTTTGTGGTGTTTCCATGTCAGGTGTTCTGGTGGTGGAAATGTCCTCAAAAAATAAAGACAAAAGTATCTGGCATCAGAGGAGTCCTGTCCCTGAGAGGAATACTGCTGAGTCCAGGCACTTAAATTCATGAGGCAGTCCATAGATACCACATTATTAAAGTAATAGTAACCTGGAGTTTGGTTTTTTTTTGTTTCTTTTTGGGTTTTTTAAAGTCTACTTCCAGGTTGTCAAATCTTTATAGATCATATTTTCTTCCAAACAGAAACATTCTGAAATGTCCAGAAACATTTTCTCCACAGTTAGTTTCCCGGTGTAGGCAGAGCTTTAGTGTCATGGGACTTTCTGCTCCTGTCCTCTCAAAGGAAGAACTGATCCTGTTGTTATACCATAGCTTGTACCAGAGAAGAAATAAAGATTTCCTAGTCTCAGTCACTCTTTTCCTTCTATCTTTAATGCTATTTCTTTCTAATTCTTGTCTCAAGGATAAGCTCCAAGATTGGTTTCACTTGTTTAATTACCCATTGACAGAAATTTGAGGGTGCTCATGATGCTCAATATTTTGGAAACTTGACCTCTCCTCTCTTTTGTATTTCTAAGCAATCATGTTGGGTGGAATGGCAGATGATGATCTTGAAACACTTTGGGCAAGGGTGTGAAGGATACATCTCAGACAAAGCCAAGTCCTCAGCCTAATGTCTCCTAGACTTTCACTTTCCTTCACTCTCAGGGGCTGCAGAAACAACCCTGTTGTTCAGGCTGCTTCCCTGTTCCTCACATTTGGACACTGTACCGCAGATATTTCCCTACTGCATTTAATATAATGTTTTCTCTTCATCCACACACCTCATCCATAGTTCCCACAGCTGTTTCCTCCTGTAGGGTTACTTTTCTCCTTCCCTCAGCAGTGTCATCACATTACAGTTCATCTCAATGCCAGTGCCAAGATGATTTTCTCATTCTGCTGTTTTACCCTCTTCCTCTCTGCCACATCACTGTCAAGATATTTCACAAACTATCCATACACTAGAATCATTTTTTGCTGATAACTGACTCCCAGATGACGCCTAGACATTGTCTTTCATTGCCCACTTGCCAAGGTTTCAAACAAGCTTCATATTCCTTTCCTTAAACTTAGGATGAGCTCACTGTGAACATCCACCAACGTTTATCTCTTTCCCATACCCTCTTTGGATCTCTGTCTGGCTGACAGCCATCAAAATCCCAAGAGCGTATGACCATGCTGAAGGAGTAGGGTAGAACATCAGGGTTTATCCTTGTACTTTTGCATTTTTAGTCACTAAGCCAGTGGCAGGACTTGGAAGTCTCAAGTTCATAGGTACCAGTGCTTGAACAACAGATTTTGTATGGTCTTTAGGGAGGATCGGCCTTTGCCAAGCAGTTGTGCAAAAGATGGGAAAGTAAAGAAAGAAATGGGGATATTCTGTCAATCTAATTTGTCAAAGATTCAAAGAAAAAATTGGTTTTGACTAATTTCATACTTTGGAGAGAAGAAGAAATTCCTATTTGCCAGAATGCTCTATTTTGACTTTTAAAATATAGCAAAAGGTTTAAAGTGAAATGCTTAGACATGAGTGAAGCATACTGAAAGATGTTCTCTGCATTTTTTGAATGTTAGTTCAGCAAGATTTCTGAGAGTTTGTTATGGTTCTGAGCTGGGACAGAAGCAGTATGTAATCCTCCAAGCTCTGCAGCCTGGGGAATCTGTTTCCTGCCCAGGAGAAAGCTTCGTTGTCAAGGTAGCTGTGGATAAACCAAACAACACCAACATTCACTCTCCTGATGGTGTTTTGGTCCAGGTTGACCAGGACCCTTCTTCCTGATCATCTTAAAAGCTATGGCAGGATCTGTTGGACAGCCTTTTAATTCATATTTTCTTCTGGATCATGTAATTTGTGTGCTGTGAGAGATATTATGTTAGGAAAACATTTTTTAGACTGCTCTACCTCATAGGTATAGGATAGCTGATATTATTGGAGGAATGCATCATTAGGTTATGAATTGCACCCTTGAAGCGAAAACTAATGTATTAAAATCCCTTTTTTACATATGGGGAAGTGGGACCAGAATCGCACAGTGATTTGTGTAAGGGCATATGGCTATTCAGTGGTGGAGCTGAGGACCGGATCTGAGATTCAATCTGCGCTCATGTTGACAATCCCGGTACAGAGCTGCCTTTTCTACCAGTCTCACTCACAGACAGCCTCTTCATGTTGTTTGGATGTCATGAAAAATATCACATGTAACACTTAATTGGTAACTGATAATTTTTCTACTTGGGTGGGGTGATGTGAGATACAGGGAAAGGTTGAATATCTTCAGCAAGTTTATTAACTGTGCATTAGAAGCTATAAAGAGCAGACAAATTACGTTTGCAGGTACTTCTGATAGAGAGAAGGGGTTTTTGCCGGAGGATTTAACACCCAAGATGGGTTGTTATGAGCAATTGTCAGGGAAATTATGATCTGAGACCAAAGCAGCAATTTGGTACCATTATTTGGACCATGCACAGACCTTGGGACAAATGACAACACTAAGGAAATGCAAGCTGCTTTGATAGAAAACACCTATGCAGGAAGCATAGTTAGCAAAAAGGCAGCTTCAGGCTTTTCACAGCAGTATGTGGTGGGAGGGCTAGAGACAAGGGGCATAAGCTGAAACAGCATAAATTCAGACTGGATATGAGGATAAAATTGTGGGGACAGCAAAACACAGCAACAGGTTTCCCATAGAGGCTGTGCTGTTCCCATCCTTGGACACTTTCAAGACATGACTAGATAAAGACCTGAGCAACCTGGTCTCATCTCTTGTCTGATCCTGCTGTGAACAGCAACTGTCTGAACTGTCCTGGGAAAATGGGACCCACTTCACCACAGCAGTCAAGCTGGGGCCCAGAAGTAGGTTATTCCCAATAGGAGCATGAGGACATACCAGAAATTATTCAGCAGCTTTACAGGGGAGCTAGGATGCAATTAAGGAAACCAGAATTTGTCTTTTTCTGACAACCTTCTCTATATTTCCAGCTCATCTTTGTTTTCTGTTCTAACCACCATCAGGCCAAAGAAATCCTTTGTGCTTCTTTTTTCCCCCAGAACTCTGTGTAAGGCTAAGAGAGCTGGAGACGAGGTCTCTCCTGAGTTAGAAGACAGTGCTCAAATGTGATGGGATACAGTCATATCCGTCCTTCCGTGCCAGGCTTTTGCATACTGCTTCCAAGTGCTGCTAGCTCTGCTAGGCAGGGCGAGATTAAACACTGTACCGATATCCCCCTGTGGCAGCATCTGTGAGTAGGCCATCGAATCAGTCAGTGACATACCACGGGTGGAAAAGTCATCAATCTGTCTCCATAGTGACACATCTCCTGTCAGGATACTGGGCAAGGCACAGGCAAGAAGCAAAGTTACAAAAGGTGTTTTTTGTACGCTGCGGATGCTGTTTGTGTTTGCCTTTTATGCTTTTTTGGTGTTGGTTTGTGGTTTTTTTTTCAAAGTTCTTGCTGCCATATATGTTCAGTTTATTTTTTTCCTCTTTTGTGCACAATTTTCTTTCTTGTAAAATATATCTATGGAAACAGATGATAGATTAGGGCCAAAAGAATATATTTTTTTAACTCCTGGATCCAAGATAGCAATAATGGTGCTTCTAAGTTTCTATAGTGGGGTCACTTAAGGAGAAACCCCCCAGCTCCAAGCTCCCAAGCCATCTATGTGTGGCCAGGGTTGAAATCCAGATCTGATTTCTCCACCTGAACCTATGTCTAATAATTAACAAGTCCTTGCTGGATTAATAAACATGCCAGTTCAAGAATCTCATGTTCATTTTATTTATTTTCTGTCCAGTCCATATTAGCACATAACTTAAAAAAATTCCAATGTTACTTATTGTAGTATTTGGGAGTTCTGAAAAATTGCCTGCCACTAGAGGTTATTCAAATTCTGGTCTTGATGTATTAGCCTAGACAGTTTTAAAGCCATATCTACAGCAAGTAGTTAGCCATACTGCTGAACAGACATTTTTTTTAAATGAACTACAAAGAATAGCCTATTGTGGTTAGCTTATTTTATTTACAGCATTTCACATGGTGTGAACATTAAAAATTTACAGAGTAATATTGATTTGCAGCTCCATCAAACTATTTCTACCCAAACTACGGAACCAAACTGTTTGAGGAAAGGTGCCTTATTCCAATGATTATTTGTGCTGCTCCGAAGGCTGCTCTCTGCGAGGCAGCCATAAATTCACCTCCTGGCAGAAAGTTAAAGAGGAGGTTCAGAAAGTAAATAATTGCCGGGAAGCATCGGGAAAGGAGTCTTGCTAGTGCGTGTGATGCACGAGAGCTGGAGGAGACTGGTGTGTCTGATAAGGGTTTAATAAATGCGTTTTGGGGGGCTGGGAGGCGGCGCATCCCGCAGCCGGCGGGGACGCAGGGTGGCACTGTTGTCAGGTGCTTGGCTGGCTGTGAAGCATCGCCCATTCTCATCTGGTGAGAAAGAATTTTTGGCATTTCTGTGAAAAAAAGCTCTCAAATTTGAATAGACTAGAAAACCAAATGATGCCAAGTAACGGTGCATGGCTTTGCAGTGACACTTCTGCCTGACAAGTGGGTTGCAAAAGGCAAAAAGAAAAAAAAGCCCACCTCTAAAAATCCTGAAAGCCGCAGAAGATCAAGTAACCTTAAAAAAACCCCACAAACACAAAAGTTGTGTGCTGGAAATAAAGATGCCCTTCTCAACCCCATTAATGGGAACTTAATTAGGCGTAAAATTTATGAAAGACATTGGAAACGTGATCTTTTTCCAATTAGGAGAAAACTGGACTAGCTTCAAGTCTGTGGGAGAGCTGGGTGAGATTCATATGTAAAAAGATACATCTCCTTCAGGAAAGATATATTTGAAACATCTGGAAAAGTTCTTTTGCCAGCGATGTGTATGTCTTGAAAAATATATATAGAAGCCTTTTGGTGTCCTCTGTACTAGACATGTGGAATTAAACTGTATTTCAAGCAGTTGTTATAAATGAGATTACTCAGCTTTCAATCTTTCTGCTCACAAGTCCTGCTCACACTTTGGAACTAAACCGCCAGAATTTCAAAAGAAATCATAGTGGTGGGATGACCAGGCTTCCCTTGTCAAGACAAAGGAGCTGAAAATCCAGATATTTTGGAAGTACAGATCTAATTCTGCTGCTGTCAGCCCTTTTTTACACTGATATAACCCAAAGAACTCTAAAGTAAAACTTTTAGATTTGTACCAATGCAAGTTACAGAAGGATCGAACTAATCTAAACTCATTTAACTCACTTCTCATATTAAGTCCCCAGCACAGCAAAGGCCAGAATCACAGTTAATTTATTCAAATGCATCCAGAGTGGAGGATAAGAAAATAAAGATACAATTTGGTAGCTCAATCTAATACTTCTGAAAACAGCACATCAAAAGATGATCTGGAAAGAGCAGACAAATCTCTGCTTGAAATCTGTGGGTGAAATCCAGTGAAGACATGGATGATGGTGTGTGTTACACAGCAGCTGTGAGGGGGTAAGAGATTTCTGAGTAATTTGCAGTAACATAAATGCACAGATTTCTCACTGGAAGGGTCAGTATCAACCAGAATGGACAGTGGCACCACCTCCCACTGGCATGGGTTGGCTGGGGGGGTCTGTTGGGGGGGACACATCATGGAGGGGTTAGGTGCTGGGGTCTGGAAAAGAAGTCAGCAGGCAAAGTTAGAGCTGCTTAACAGTAGTCTGCTGTCGGTCTGTTTAGAAGCCTTCATCCAGTGTCTAAATTACTTGGTGTGTTACTCAGAGCTTATGGCCGGATCTGAAGACACTCTCCAAGTAAGTGTAAGTGATTGAGTCCATCACTATAATCCATTACCTTCCCCAGCCTAATCTTTTAAGTCTCTGATAATTTTTTTTCATTGGCAAAGTAACACCAGCACCTGCAGTTTTGCTCTAGGGGATATATAGGGGAGAAAAATTGTCCCTGTTAGCACAGAATTGCTTTGGTGCTTAAAATGGGGCATCCCAGGAAAGATTTATTATTTGTAATGGTCTTATAAGTGATAGCGAGATAAAAGCAACGTGAGATTTGAAACAATATGAGTATCTTAAGGAGACATCTGAGTGACATGAGATAGTGAAAATACCTTCTTTCCCCCTGCTGGCAGACATTTAAAACTTCACATTGGAGGAAAGGGAAAGGGAAAGGGAAAGGGAAAGGGAAAGGGAAAGGGAAAGGGAAAGGGAAAGGGAAGGGAAATAATAATCTAGTTACACTGTTGTCAAAATTAATGGCAAATATCCTGTTCATCTTTATCAGGCAAAATTAACCCCCCTAGAGAGACTGTGTTGTGTACTTGGGGTTTGCCTGCAATCCAACTTCCAAAGGGGTAGAGTGGGACTCCTTAATTGAAACACAACAGGTCATGTCACCAAGAAAAATATGCTGATGGTGTAGCAACTCTTTCTGATTCAAGTTTTACAAAGATCCATCTTAATGGTACAGTCCTGTGCTACCTTGTCATACAAACCTCTAAAGGAGGGAGGGAGAGGAAGGCAATTCATTCTATCGAATTAGGTCCACTAGAGAGGTATTTAGGTTTTATAAATAGAACTATAAATAATACATTTCTATTTCTGCTGGTTTTATTGCTATTGATATGCAGTATAGTCCTCTGGGCTTAAATCTGCAGATATTTTTATTACCTGAGGTCATTGCCATGTTGCACTGTACAAAGAGCACACTGCATTCACCTCAGCATATGTTTATTTTTGCATGCCCCAGTGGCTGTCTTGAAAAGGTGATGCATTGCGTGTTATCCATCTCTTCTACCTGTCCTTAGATTTTGTTAAGTGCATATTTTTATGGATCAGTTGAAAAGCCCCAATCACTCTGTAATTTAAGATTTTATGCCTGAATGCTGGATGCCATCCTAATAAGTCTGGTGTGGTATGTGTGTGTGTGAGCAGGAATAAAAGAAAATAATGCTTTGTTTCTCTGATGGGCTTCAGCAACTATTTCGTGATACAGTCTGCACCTTTGCTAATTGAATAAGGATTATTTCAGTATGAGGAAAGCTGTAGTGGCTGAATAAGATTCAGTCAGTGCAATTAAAATATTAATGTAGATTGCTATTAAAGAAACAATTGCTTTTCTTTCCCAATGTAGATTGAAAAAGCAGAGTAGGTGGTCAGCTGATGTTTTAGTCTGCTACAGCTTACAGTGTGGAATATCAATAGTCTGCGATAGTTCCCTCTTTGAAGCTTACTTTAATTGTACTGTTATATATGTCAAGTCACCCAACGAGACCCAAGACTGTTTGCCTGCTGCTGTTTAACTACCCAGCAGAAACTTACAACCTCTGTTAAGATAAGCTGTTTTCTGAAATTCGCCACGTGCTCGCTAGTGCATACACAAACAGCCATTCTGTAAAATCACGCTGAAGACACAGCAAAGGTCTGTGTTGCAATAAAAGGCTTGTGGCACAGTAAAATCATACAGGCACCTCTGTGTTCCCACCAGCTGCTGAGCCCGAGCCAGGCTGGAGCTGGGTTTCAAGCCTATGCATGAGATGGACCATGCTATCATGGCATCCTTGAAGAGCAGAGTGAGGCTGAGGTAAAATCCAACTCTTCCAAAGCCATCCAGTGCCTGTGCCTGGAGGGTGATGGAAACTGAAGTGTGCCAACGCAGGCCATAGACTACCAAGTCTGAACTGCCATTTCCAAGCAGTGTCTGATGAAATGAAAAGCTCTTCCCTTTTCCCTTGACATCACTTCTGTCACACCATCCCAGAGATCAATCCATCCCAGAGATCAATCCCTAGCTCACAGAAAGGCTTTCTCCTAAAATATATTAACCTTCTCTCTCTCTCGTGTCACTATTTTAATTGAGACTTAATGTATTTACCTCTGCTTTTGTCACCCTGCCTCCCACTTCCCTTTTATTGGTACCACGTTGTATTAGCATCCATAAGCACATGCCCTTTCCCACACGTGTTGGACAGGCAGAGTGCTGCCAGTAAGACCTATCATTTATCCAGCGGTGTTCTGGATCATTAGCACACAGTGTTGCCATCTCACCCTCCATCCTGGTGCTTTCCCTTAAATAGATTTCACTCTATAAGTCTCATTTTCAACATGATGGCTTAAGTGCACATGTTAATTGCAAGATTTAATTATACAGTGATGAAGTCGTGAAATTTTCCTCCTAATTAACAAGGAAAAACTTGGCATGGGAGAAAGGGTATAACGGGGATACGCCTTTTACATTCCATCGTTAACAATTCTCACACCCGGCTGTCACAGTGGTGTGTGTGCCCTGCCTCGTTGACTTCCCCATGTGAGGATGGATTAGGTGCAGGTGACAGCCAAGTGGTCCATGGCCAGACACCTGCAAGGAAAACAACGGTGTAGGAGCTGGAAGGAAGCAGCACACTGGCGGTACAAGACCAATATTCAGAGGGTTTCAGGGAGTCTCTTTTCACATGCATGTTGACCTGCAGCAAACAGGGTGAGCCCAGATCAATTTTATATTAGGATTTCTTTCCAAATTGGTATCTGGAGATTTGGTTCAGATTCGTATTCAGCCTCTAGGAACTACATCCCAGCATTAGGCAGGAATTAGTCAGACAAAAATTGCTGCTTCCACTAGTTGAGAATCTATTTCTATTTCCACAGATCTGCCTGCCTGCCTTCTAATGTGCCTGTCGAAGGTGGGACTCCTGTTTTGTCTCAGCTTGGGTTTTCCTTTTTCTTTTTTTTTTTCCCTCTCTCTTTTTTTTTTAATTTTCTTGTTCCAGTAGCCTGTTGAAATATTTAACCTTTCTGTTAACTCTCTCTTTCCTTTTCCCAGGACAGGGTCTCAGGAAAACTGTGCTGGCTGGGGGTGTAAACAGAGCCAGTGTCAGTACCAGTGAATCAGAAATGAAAGAATATTAGACAGTTCATGTCTTCTTTTGGCTAAGGCTCCCTCATAAGCCCATCCTAATCGAGCTGAAGGGGTACACAGGGTACAGCTCACATCAAGACTGTCCCTCCCATGGCTTGTTCTTTCTTCCTTTAGCCTTTGTCATCACCTTATGCCATGTTTTTATTTTATCTTAGTGCCTCTGGTGCTAAGTGGCTGATGCTCTCTGGCTTTTGAAACACTCTGCTCTTCCTGGCGGCCTTTGCTCTTTGTGCCCAGGTTGTTCCTCCCGGCACTCCCATTTCCCACTCATCAGTGGAAGAGTCTCCAGAATCCTGGCAATCACCTTTTGGGGAGAGAAGGAAAACACTGTGAATACCTGGGAGACTGGATAGCAGGAGGGTCATGGCAACAGGCTCTTTCTTTTGCAGGACCCCAGTGTGGTGGAATTTGGAGCCCCCATACCAGTAGACATTGCAGTGCTTCAGAATTTCCAGATAAATGGTTTGAACACAATTGAAAAATTGCATTTCTACAAAGTAGAAATATTTTATTCTTCTTTTAAATCAGAAGTTGCATTGTAATTCATAATGCAACATCCCTTCTAAAATTAGGATTTGAAGCTTTGATTTTGATGTTATCAAAGCAGCGCTTTGTTTTTTTTCCCCCAGGTGAACTTCTGTGGAATTCAACACACTCCCATGGAAAGACCTGAGATTAATCGTATTTTTTTTTCATTCATCATGCAGTCACCTTACGTGACATTAGAATTTCACATGCTTTTTCTTTAAGGCACACTGCACCGACACATAATTCTGTAGTCTCAGTCTTCAGATAATGAATAATCATATTCACGGATCAACCTAATTAAGTAGCAGAGAGCATTGCATACAACAGAGTGAAAAAGTGTATATATTCACAGCTAGACAACTGTTCATTAGGGCCTTGACCTTGCAGCCATTATTCATGTTGAGTGGTACTCACCTACAGAAGATACTTCTATTGTCTTCAGCATGCATATTACTACATAAAATATCATCTGCCAGTGTTATGACTTCCTTAACATCCCAATATTTTCTACCTACAATGACACCTGGTGTACATTAGGCAAGCGAATTTTTGAAGAAAAAGCAGCACTGGCAGCGATGCTGTGCATTTCATCGCATCTGTAGGAAAAATCCCTCCTGAGGCATCAAGCCACTTACCACCCTAGAGCTGAGATAATCATAACTGGCCTTGAGGATGATCCTAATCTGTTGTTGTGTGATTCAAACTTTGTTTACTTAACCCTCTTGAAGAAACCTGTCTAACTTTGCAGTCTAAGCAAGCAGCAGAAGGAAATGGTCAGTAGACCACACTCCAGCAGACTGGGCAGTTGTCAGAAGCTGGGGGCCTGTTAAGATTTTAAAATGCATTAATGCAATTGCAAGCAGTTTTTTTCATCAGTCCCTCTGGGTTGAATGTATTTGAATTGCAGATTATTGTTTTCCTTCTCTGTGGGTCTCTGCATTTTTCTGTCCATTTTCCAGCCTCTTAGCCAGGGGGTCTAAGCCCCCCTCTGACCCAGCCTGGTCAGCCTGAGTGCCACGTGCGATCTACACGCTGGCTGTGTGCCACCCAACCCTGCGTACATACAAACCTCTGGCAAGGGATGATTGGGAGAAAACTGGTGCTGCCAGGCTTGTTCATACACCCATTTCTGCCTGTCCCCTTTCCCTCGGGAATGGACAGGGAAGGGGCTGCATTGCCCGGTCAGCTCCCTCCTTGCTGTTTTGGTGAGTAGACACTCTTCTGTTGCAGTAGACAATAAGCCGAAGATATTTGTCATCAGGCACCCATGTAACAGATCATCACACTGTTTTTTATTTCCCAGCAAATCCTTTTGGTGGTGGGAGGAGTGTTTGAAGGCTCCTTTCTTAGAGGGGTCAGTCTAACATGGAAGTAGAAATTGTATTTCAGGGACAGAAAATCCACCTGAAGGCTTCAGATATACAGGTTTTCTCCTCATTTTGCCACAGACTGCCTGCAGGACCTTAAGCAAAGAATTTATTTCTTGTCCCTGCCCCAGTCCCCTATGACATGCTGAGAACCATATGCCCTGACAGAATATTTGCTGTCCTATCTCTGCTCTGACTTATGCATTTAAGAGAGATTTTTCAGGGGCAAGGGTATTTTCCAGTGTTGTGCTGCTTTATAAAAAAGGGAGTAATTCCCTTCTCAGCTAGGCTGGGCATTGAGAAATGCGTGATCTTTTCATTGCAACAGGGTAAAACCCCTTTGCCAGTGCCACCTCTTGATTGTCACACTACCTCCAACACCATTTCTGCATCCAGTGCCGGCGCAGACAGACCCCTGCCTTGCCTTGCTCTGCAAACACTGCTGTACCACAGACTGTAATAATGAGGCAGCCCCTGTATTTGTTTAATGCTTTGCTGTGTGACAGCTTTTCGATACAGGTAAGCTTCATGGAAGAAGCGGAGGTAATGAGCTTGTGTATTGGCTTAATATATCAGGCAACAACGTTCGTAAGTACAAGGCACCTTCTAACTACTCTGAGTGGTTTGTAAGCAGCAAAGATGTTATCTGCTGCCAGGAATGAAGGCTGTTTCTAATATGTGAGGCATGTGTCAGGTTTTGTCAAAGAAAGGATGGCCTATCTTATCTTGTGATCAGGCATCTCTGAATACAACCCTGGACATGGTGCAATGACATGGGGAGGTGAGCTCCAGAAACAGCCTTTACAGGTAGAGTGGATGTAAGGATTTTGTGCCCAGCAGATCATCTCCCCTTTCCTTTTTCTCCAGTGAGGACCTGCCCTGAGAAATATGTTACAACACTTTCTTCCTCACGGAGAGGGTGGTGAGGCACTGGAACAGGTTGCCCAGAGAACTTGTGGGTGCCATCCTTGAAAATGTTCAAGGTCAGGTTGGATGAGGCAAAACCTTTGGGCCTGAAGGTGGTAGAAGATGATCTGACTAGACTGGAAGTGATCAGGAGACCAATAACATATTGATGCTCTGTTAAAATAAATCTGGTCTGTTTGGGTCAGGCGTCTATGCACTTAAGCAGCAGAAATATGCATTTGATTTTAGAGGATTGGGCTGTCAAGATGCAGCTAATCCTGGCCAGGTCCTACCATTGTCCCATTTTGAGTAAAGTGATATTGTCAGCATCTTCTCTCTTGTAAATTTTAACTCTTTTACAGGCTTTCTCCTTCTCTCCATTACACGAGTGCCAGGTCTGTCTGAACCCATGCAGATCCCGGGGTAAGGCCCTGATGTCTGCTTTGGGGATAGAGACCCCAAGGCAGCCCAGCACTGGCCCATGCCCCCCCAGCTGCCCCTTTGCGCCATGCAGCCTGCTGTGCCCATCACTGGGGCTAAGCTCTTAGCAGCTTTCAGATGCTCCTTTCTCACACTGAGAGTGGGACAGAAAGTGATTGCGAGAATTATCTCAGCTCTATTCATCTGAGAAGGGCTCTCTGTCAGGGTAGTGATTTTCCTGATTCCTTTTCCATAGCGCTGGCAATGATACAAAAGCAGAAAAAAACATGGAAAATCTAGTCTAAAAGGAGCTGTTGCTGTACAGCAGTCCTGTGATGACTTATTGCCAACAGACATGTGAGTTTACTATAGATCTACTTTAGGTCATAAGTGCATAAACATATCTCGTTAATATTTAAAGACACTTAGCACAAAAGCATGCATAATTAAACAGTGCATCAGAGCTGATAATTCCAAATAATTTGTCTTCTGAAAAGGGATTTTTGTAATTTGTTAAACTGGTCTGAAATCCACAGCTTAGCAGCAGGAGTATGTTTACATTACAAAATGAGTAATTTTAAATGTTGGGCTGTCCCCATCCTCTCTGAGAAGAAAAAGAGACATGAGCGGATGAACGAGGGTTTTTAAAAAATGCACATAGGTGTGGATTCAGCATTACACAAAGCTCTATGCCTGAGACATACATCTCATTTTTTAAAGAAAAACTGTATTCCTGCCAGGTGTAGCATTGCTTTCTCTCCCAGAATATTTTCATGTTTCCATGAGGAGCTCATTGATATTAACTATGTCTTTCTCTAGATAACTCAATAGTGAAGGTATTCCTGTAATAAGAATGATCTATTAGTTAGTAAAACAAGTGACATACAAGACAAATATGAAAAAATTATTGGTGTCAGGTACAAGATACAATATACTGTGAGCTTTTCATTACAGTCCAAAAGGCTATCTGAGCACATTTTCTGCCTGGATGCTAAAAATCTATGAGGAAAGAAAATGTGCTTATGATCCATTGCAAATCATGATTTTAGAAGTGCCAAAATACAAATTGATGTGTGACCACAGCTATTCTTTAATTTAATATAAGTTCAAAGATTAAATGGCAAATGTTTGGGTCACACTCAGATTATTGATCACACAGGAGAGTTATTTACAAGGCAGACTTAAAAAAAACCCTATTTTACAGGTGTCACTGAAGGTATTTCTAGAAGTCACTGAAGTCATGATCTTGTTTACCTGTGACAGCAGTGGGAGAGCAAATCCCAGCAGGCACAGCTCTGCTGTGGTGGAGGTGCATTGGCTGTTATTAACTCAGGACCTGGAGCTTTTGGCTTAACTCCCTACCACAGATGTATTTTCTATTTAGGCTAGTTGGGAGGATGTCAGGGAGGTGCATTGGAAACTGTCACATGTTAATGCCCTACTCAGTGCTGTCATTTATGTAACACGCAGTCCAGCACTTCATTATTAATAGGAGTGCAAATTAAAGACTGAACTGTGTTTGCTGGGATGTGGCCAACACCAGTAGTGGAGGCAGGGAGAAAGGACACAGTAGGAATTTGCTCTCACAGCTGGAGACTGAAGCCCGGAGAAGTGTATTCAGATGGTATGTCCCGGATGCTGTGGCATCCAGAGTGAATTTACGATGGATGCAGGTATCTAAATTCAGTTGATGAATAGCGAGCATCTGTCAGGGCCGCTGTACCCTGATTTAGCAGGTAGTCAGAAGAGAGAGATGAGCAGCCACATTGCAGCTGCCTGTGAGGGCTGACCAGAGTTACACCTGACTCTCCGCTGGCTGTGCTGGGAGCCCTCTCTACAAAGGCAAGGCAAATAGCTCATCATTTGCCTGAACTTAGATGTCCCGGTTATCTGTCTGAATACACCCCAGAGAGACATTGAGGCCAGGTCATGAAATATATTTAGCTAAGTAACTAGTACTTGAATGCATAGTTTTCAAAAAAAAGAAGGGAATTTGGCTATGTCTGGCTTGGCTCCTTTGGCACCGGAAGAGCAGATGAGTAGACCAGAGCACCTAGTGCTGAAGCCTCCGTATCTGTGCTGTGTTTAGTTCGGGGGTTTTGCTGTGTGGTAGATTTTGTCTGGTCCCCACGGCTGAACATCTTCACCAGACCTGTGCCCAAGGCTGCCCAAAGGACTATGCACTGGTGTGAGCTCGGATGTCCCCATTATGGAGCGCATCAGTAACTTGTGAAGAATATGCATTTCATATACTGGCTGTGAGGAAGAGTCAAGCCACTGTAATTTATTTCTCCTCTAATTTGCTGTCTCTTGTCTCTGTAAGTTGAATGCTCTGGGAAGCCAACGACTAGTTTGACTGCTAATAAGGCCCTTCAGACTGGCCACAAGGGGATAATCAAAGGCTGCACAATGTGGCATGTATCTCTCTTAGAGCTGATGATATTCTTCCACTAGCAAGTCACAGAATGACGATGATGATGATAGTGTTATTAGTGGGGCCACTGGTTTTGTTTCTTTGACACCTATTTCTGCTTTTTTGCATGCAATGCCTTGACTACATGATACCAGAGAGAAATAGCTTCCTACTTTTCTGCAAAAACTCAAAATGCAAACTGGGAATTCATCCTGTTGACCTCCTTAGAGGGGAGGTTAGAGACAGCTTGCTCAATCAGATTTCTGCTTTGGAGCAACATCACTTCAATACATGCTTAGCCTGTGTAGAAGCATAGGACAAGATATATCTTCTGGTCCTACTCCATGTCTGCCAAAATCTGTGGAAAAGAGACTAGGAGGGAGAAAACATAAAAGCTTTTTTGTCCCCTTGCCACCAATCACTTTAGGCTGGGCAAGGACATGGACAGTCCAGAATGCTCCACAATTCCAGTGTGTGCTTTGGCTTAGTAATTAGTGGGACAGAGATGAGGTATAAGCTTTGAATCTAGACTTAATATTTCAGTTTTCTCAAAGGAAAAGAGATTTTGGTTCTACATTTTCTCTATTGTTCTTATCTTGGGATGTTGCCAAAATGTCAGTATTACTGTCACACTGAAAGAGCCCTGGATATCCTGCTAGAAACTACAGACTGAGGTCCATAGGTATTAATGAGATCCATCATTATTATCCTGCAAATTCTCCCTGGACTGGTATAAAATATAGTCCCATGGTGATACATTTCATGTTAAGGTATGGCCATAGGTTCATCAGGGGATGCCACATGGATATGTTTCCAAGCTGGATATTGTCATTTCTGTTTGTATCCCCTATTTTTAATTTTTTTTTGCTAGCAAAAACCCCTTGAACTGAATACTTTAGACGATATCAGGGCTATACGGGGAGGCCATGGGACAGCTCTCAAGCATTCAGGACTCAACTACTTCTTCAGATTCTGGGGGTGTGATACGTTTTCAGATTAAGACACTGGAATGTAGGTATGTCCTTGTAGATGCGAGCTTGTGAGCTAGACATCTAAATGCCTGTTATAGTCAGCAGAAGCTCACTTCACTTGCCCTCTGGGATAACCTAAAATATCTGTTTGGCCTCCAGTTGCTGCTACAGAAAAAGGCAGGTCCTTTTTCTTATCTACCCCTGCAAATGTCTTGGGTATCTTAGGATGTATGAAGTGGTGGTAGACATTCATATTTAGGGAACTGTTTCCCCCTGCTACCCAGATATTGCTAATGAATGTTCAGTTGCTTACAAGTAGACAAATATATTTACGTGTCCTAATCTGAAATTGAATCTCAGGTAAATCATTCTTCCTTGGTTCTGGCTGCTTCCATTCTACCCTGGTATGGAAGGATGTCTCTTGCTCAGCCTTCCTCTAAAGCTGTTTCCTCAGACCTGCACTGTGTAGAAAGGCTGGACTGGTGTTCATTTATCATGATTCATTGCTTTTCAGCAGCTTGTCCCTGGCTGGAGGGCTGAGGCAGTGGGAGGAGGGCATATGGGCACTGTGAGGCCACCGCTGCTCTAAAGCACACCAGGTTTGCTTAAACCAGACAAGGGATTAGCAGTTCATGCTCAGAATTACAGTATCCCTGGTGAGAGGAGGATAATTGATTCAAATGTGCCAATTTGCCTGCAAGGATTGTCTTAACTTATCACTAAGTGATACAGTTAAATGTTTTCTCTCTTCTGCATGTGCAGCTGCCTCTTGGTTCCTCTTCACCCATCTCGTGGGAGCTGAGGGCAAGCATGGACCAGCTGAACGTTTCTGGCAGTGTTTCCTCCTGGTTGCCCTCCTTTGGGTGTCCATTGGTAATGGACTGAGGGTCTTGTCCTAACGTGGGCTTTGCCTGTAACCAAGCACTCTTTTGGCACTGAAGAGAGAGTCAGTGCTGTGCAAGCACATGGGCAGTTACGATGCCAGCTGAGAAAAATCACAGTCTAACTAATGCTAGGAATGAATTACTAATAGTTAACCAACCCTCTTGCCAGCCTCTCCTCCCTTACAGAGTGACTGAATCACACTGTCCAAGGCCAGGAGCTATTTCACCACCCACTGTGACCTGCTGAGCTTTGCAGGACATCTGTTTCTGCTCAGTTAACCCTGCAGTGACCCAGCTAAGCTGTGTGTAACTCAAGCTCCCTGCACTCAGTCATGACCCAAAGGGCACGTCCAGGCAGCGCAGAGATCCCGCTGGTCCTCCTGAGGAATGCCTCTCCTTCCCTGTGGTGATGTGCCTGGGTCTCCATGGATTTTATCCATCATTAACCCCTGCAAAGCTGAGCTGGATGAGCAGAGGCTTTGTCATGGGGCAATGCATTATTGCCAGCCTCTCTCAGAAATGAAAGTGTGTGGAAAATGTGGATAAAAGAACGTCCAGGAGAGGAGTATTTTCATGCATACTATGTGTCTTCTAACCTAGATGATGTTTTCAGCCTGCTGCCGCAAAATCTACTTAACACGTTGCACTAAACTTCAGCCCCCAGATTGCAAAAGGTCTCACTTTAGGCTGCTATCACTGTCTCCTCCACAGTGAAATGTTCTGCACAATTTAGTTGGCAAAGCAGAGAGAAAGAACACTACAGGTTGGGACGAGCTTTCTTCCAGAGTTTACCTATCTAAAATGATTAATGCATGCTTAATAACTTCAAAGATTTCCCATCTCTTCAGAAGGAGGGGGTTTCTTCAAAGCTTTCAGAGTCTCCCTTTCGAATTGATGAAGGCATGGTCCCAGTGGAGATTTTTACATTGCCAGTATGTACTCCTTCAAAGATTTCATTGTTGGCATGCTGTATTTGAAGATTTCCTGCCCTCTGTTACCCATTCATTTCATTAAAAAAAAAAAAAGAAGAGGCAAAAGAAAAAGAACAAGAAAATCATATCATTGGGGTCCCCTTCAAAGCAATTTCATGTCACACCCCTGAACCCTGGAGAGAAACAGCATACACCAAATTTAGGGGTTTGCCTTCATGCAATTAGCATCTCTGAGGAAAAGACCTGCCCTTTCCTGGAAGATTTGTTTTTCTTACTGGGAACTCTCTTTGATGTGCTTTGATTCAATTGCCAGATCATTTTTCAGATTAAATGCTGAACAATAAGTAATTCTTCATTGAGTTCATCATTCAGCTGGATGGTTTTGGATCAAGAAGACAAGAACTCATAAGTCCAGAAGATATCAGAGAGAATATCAGGATATCAGAGCAAAAACTTCTAAGATTTTTAGAAGCAAAGGAAAATTCTTATCACATGGATTTGCTAGGACTGTAGGAGCAGCGACTAACATGTTGTTCCTTAGCTGTTTGTGGAAAAAGATGTACAATAATATATTAACTCCTGGAATGCATATTTTAAAAGTTTGCAAGGACTGCAAAAATTTATAGCTGCTTCACTTCCACTACTCAGTCCTATCAATATAGTTTAAAGTAGATCTGAGAGAGATATAATTCTTGTAATGGTTTAATCAATTTCCGAACGCTGCTTTTATTCCTATTTTCCCCTGTGTTATAAATTGTTAATTAGTGTGTGTCAAAAACATGTGAAAAAAAAGAAGACACGGTCTGGATAGGCGGCTGAGAAAAGGAGGTTATTTCTAAAACTGTACATAAATCTGTGCAAACTGGCAGAGCTGAGATTCCAAAGCATACTCAGAGGTGTCCACATCCCAAACAAACAGTAGTGCCCTGTAGTTTTGAATGACTATTCTTTCTAGTTGTCCTTTGTTTTGCCCAGTGAGTGCAGTCATCAGCTCTTCATGGCTCAGTAATTCATTAAATTCTCTTTCCATTAAAAATAAATACTGCATTTTATATCCTTGAGATGGACCCCATATTTGATTGTCTTTTCTATGGCAGTGTATATTGAAAACTATAAAATTATAATACAACTATTAATCCGCTGTATCTGCTTGTACCTAATTTTTATTAAAAATGTATTGTGCTCCAGCTGGCTCATAAATTACAATGCGGTTGAAAAGGCTCCAGTTGGATTACTTCTGAAGGAGAACATATTGAAATAAAGAAAGGCTTACTGATTAATATTTTGACTTTATATACAGTGTTACTAAGGTAGCAGCTTGATTACCATAGAAAAGAATTTGTGGTTAACTATACTGTAGATTGGTGACTGTAACAATGTGAAACTTGTGGAAAGTGGCATTTACCAAAGAAACCACATTATCATCACTGATCAAATATTTCATGTCATCTTCTGCTTTTATGAATGACATAAAAAACCTACTTTGTTTCAACAGTAAATTAATACATTTATAAGAATGTGGCAGAATCTGGAATCACATACCATCTGTTCTCTGTCTCTCAATTGCTACCACTGATTGGTTTTGATAGCCCTTCTAAAAATGCCTAGAAATAGCTGAAATAGCTTTGTCTTTAGTTTTAATGCCATGAGAAGCAAAACTGCTTAATTATGTCTCATTTGGGAAGTAATGAGAAAGGAGAAATGAGGATATTTGGCTTAGAAACAACTAGGGGCCTCCTTTCCCCTTTTGTATGCTTAACAGTCAACATAATTTAGGGGATAAAATTTATGCATTAAAAAACACCCCATGGAACTCAGTGAGTGAACTGATAAATTCCAGCTGAAAGCTGAATTATTCCAATTTGTACTTGCTGCCTAAGACCAAAAACATGAGTTGAACTCACATGATGCACCCAGTCGTTAAACTGGAGGCCATGGCTGCACATGGGTGGCAGAAGTTCACTGGAGAGATGACCTGCTTTCTATAGGCAAATGAGCACACAGGCACTTGGACTACAGGCCCCATGGGGCCTGCTAGCTCCATTTCCAGCCTGAAACAGATTTCAGAATTCCTTTCCCCCCCCCCGCCCTAAAAATCTTAGTTTCCAAAGGAGCCTTTTGCCTTTTTTGTCTGTCTCACATCTCTCATTTTCTCACACATGCACATGAGGTGATACTCCTTTTTAATCAATAAGATGACGGAGAAGGTGAATTTTCTCTTACATTTGTGAGTTAAATGAGAATAAATTCCCTTTATTGTCTGTGCTTTGTTCATGAAGTTTTGCCAACAATAATGTTGGCTTTATTAGCTTTGTAGGACTGTAGATGCTATCATGGTGTCAGACCACATACCAAGATGCAGGACTGCATATGTTTTTAATTTTCCAGTTATTTGTCTTGTCCTTTTTGGTCAGCCAAAGACTCATGAGAACAACATCAAGCAATGAAACAGAAATGCAGTATTGGAAACAGCAGTGGCAGCTGCATAGCACAGAAAGAAAAGAATACTTAATGGCAGCCTTCCACAATTTTCTGGGCCAGCCATACAAGATTTACATAGGCTCTCTTAAGATGTCAGTGTATGAACATAAGCATTATCCTTGATGTACCATAATGCTGACTGACAAGATATACACATGATAAGATGACTTTAGAGAGTAAAGTGGTATTCCTTTTGATTACAGGTATTTGCAGTCACATGTAAAGCCCAATCCATTCCCTTTATCTGATAGTTAAGAGGTGGGACATGGGATTTAATACAGAGTGATTACCAGGAAGTGAAATAAATAAAAATAAGATGAGGGATTTTGATGCCCTGCAGTATACATGACCCTTCTGCTTACTTGGATAGACAGGCTCCCAAGGATTTGCTTGATCTGTACACACGGCACCTGGATGAGAAACCCCACGCAGGGTATGGCCTCTTACCACATCTGAGCTTGAAAAAAATAATTGGTTTGCATTTGTGAGTGTTTTCCATTTTTTTTATTAATTACATTCTTTTTTTACAGTCACTTCCTCTGCAGTTTCAGTCTTCGGTTGCTAAGAATGTCTGTGCAATAGCTGGCTGTGGCATCTTCACTCATGTCTGTGTAAAGCTCTTCTAGTTCTGAGATTATGCAAACGGAGAGCAGACCACATGTATCAATAAATATGAGGCACCATCATCACAGCAAATCCAGCTGAGTGAAGTTGTTTGAGGAAAACATTAAGAAGACAATGGGACCCTTTGGTTTTTCATTACTTTAAAAATTTTCACTCCTGCACCTCCCTCCTGCCTTTTACTTTCTTTCTCTGGCCAAAAGAGGAACACAAGGCACTGAGACCACAACTCCTGTGAGGCAAGCGAGTGAAAAGTGCAGACTGACATTTCTTGCATTTCTAAGGAAAAGAGGAGAAAGGTCATCCCACACCAAGAGGATACATCTTGGAGGAGTTAAAATTCACATTAAGTTTAATCTTTAAATGTTTCATTTTCTTGAAATGGAAACTTTGTCTCAGTGAATGAAAGTGGGACTAGCTCAAACTTAGTATATATCACATCAACTTCTAAAAATGCTACTGAAAAATCTGTTTTACAAAAATTCTGGGGATGATAGTAACATAAAAAGCTGAGAAAATTCCTACCAATAACTTTTGGTGGTTCAATATTTACAGAGAAATTAATATATTCCTTAAGAAAAGTATCACTCATAACTCTCTGTGGTGGGGCAAAGTTAGTGAACCAAAGAGCTGAAGACCAGCTGTGGAAGTAGGGCTGAAATTAGTATTACATTTGTATCAAAAGAGTCTGGCTGGGAAAAGGTGCTAAGAACCCCAAACACTCCCATATCCCTCCATTAAAAAGTTGGAGCAGGAGGGTATCAGTCAGTGCTTTCTAGTGATCTCTCATCTTCATATGTCAGCAAAACCACAGCACACATACAGGTGCTGGAATTCATACACCTCTTTGTCCAATTCATGCTTCCTGGATATGTCCATCAGGTCTGTGTTACCCAGATCCCACATGCTGTAGAACGATAACCAGACCATCATCTCAGGGGGCTGAACTCTTTTAAAGGAGCACCAGCACAAGTTTTTTCAGCGTAAGACCCACTCAGCAGCAGCATCCCGCAGGCAGGTGTGCTGCTTAACGTTTGCTAGTGCTGGGATTTGAGGCAGTTTGATGTATCAAACTGAATCATCTCCATCACTGACATGACCTGTGCTGGGGACACTCATTCTTCCTTTCCCTAGAACAGCTCCTCGTTTTACAGCAGTCAGAAAACAAGGCCAGAATTTCCCTGTGTTCGATACCTTTTGACATATCCAAGCTTGCAAACGGGTAATGAAATATGGCATCTGCGGGAATTTGTAGTGGTATTAAAAGGGTTGAAATATTAAACAGGGGAAAGAAACCAGTAGCTATGTGCATTAGTTATTGCCTTACTATGAAATGTCCTAAAGGATTTCAAGCACAAGGCCTAGATCTGTGGATGAACAATCCCTAAGCATAGTGGGTGAAAGAACCCTAAACAGACACTGGTGCCCTTTCAGTGTTGTGATCAACTATTTCAGCGATTCACAAACTATACACTCTTGCTATGGGCGATGCTAACTCTGAAGGAGACGTCTGCAGTGTGATCTGCAGTAGATTTCTGCAGTGTGATCTGCAGTTAATGGGTCTCTCGGAGGTTTTGGAACACTCCCTTTCAATTCGTGTTATTGTGCTTTGAAGGTACACAAAGGCTCAGCAGACTTAGATGCACCTCAGAGCTTCCTCAAAACACCTTGGGCTCTGTCCTATACACATCGATTGATGGAGCCATTAAGACCTGAATGGACGAACTGTAATGATTCCATTCGGACCGATCCAATTTCAATGACATTGTCTCATACCATTCCATTAACATTGGAGCTGTTACAACCTCAGTGACAGATTATTATTTCTTTTAAAAAAGGAAAAGGAAATTAACACAATATATTGAATTGCACTGAACTGAGACAATAAATAATGGAATGTACCAGATACTAACCTCTCCCTTCTGTAATTTCAGGAGGAAAAATAGACATATTTACCACAAAGTTGATGACATATGTAGCACTTACCTTAAAATATGTGGCAAATCCTTATAACATATGGGTAGAATTATGAAACTGGCTAGATCTAATGCTAGCTGCAATATAACTTCAGGTGTAGAATTAGACAGTACATATCAACCTATATCTATATCTATCTAACAGTGGTCATTGCTGTAGTCACTGAGCGAAACACACTGCTAAGTACTCTATAATGGAAGAAATTCATTTCAAGAGCTAAGTTTTTCAAAAGGCATAATAGGACCACTGGCAAAATGAAATGTAACCCACCACACCCTACACTAATATGCTAGGCTGATGTTTGCATGGACAGAAGAAGGGATGGCACTTGTAACTGTACCCAGAAGACTCACTCGTCCTTCAGGGCTACTTGAGGGAATAATCTAAGCAGCTCTATTCTCCAAGTGGAACAAGAGCAATACCATATTAGGTGAGTTTACACCACAAACTTTCGTTTGTCTAATACGATTTGTTTAGACTAGGATTTCTATTACAGATCACAATGTCTTTGAGATTCTCACTCCTGATTCATCTGGTCCTGATGGGAATTTGCACAGCTCCATTGCTATTTAAGAGTATTGGGTCAGTTTGTACTGTCTGAAGAATTTGACACCAAAAATAGCACATTATTCCTTGAACTGGCTTACTGGATTCAGCTTCAGAGTGTCACTATCTCTGAATATGCTATTCATAGTAGCTATTATCACTAGTTATCCAGCTCTTCAAGATACATTTCTTGAATGCACAGGCACACTCTAGGGATTAGTGTAAGGATACCAAGAAGTTGTGCCTTCCATCTCCACAATGTTGTCCACCAGTGCTTTCCCTTGCCAGGCTGGTGGATGCTCATGGAGATTTCCTCTGAAAATGTCTCACTCTTGAGTCTAACCTTTCTGTAGCTAAAGCCACAGCCCATTCAGCTTCTCACAAGGCCAGAACAGTTGCACACACTGAAAGTGCACCTGTTTGAAATGTAATTAAGCACATAATGGGAAGTGAGTTTCAGCTTTAATTGCAATGAGAGAACTTCTTTTCTCTCCAACCCTGCAGGACTGCTCTGAGCAGGTCTGCCTATCTATATGTCTGTCAATCTGTTTCCCTTTCTTTGATTTAAATATGCAGAGTCTGCACACATTTGTAGGTACCAGAGGGAAACACTGTCTGATACAGTGAGACAAGAGAAAACAACCATGTTCCCTGCTCCCAGGTCTGGCATCTTCTATACTGTCCATGAAGTGAAGTGATTGCCTTTAATCCTAGTTCATGAAGTCCCTGCTGTGCAGATGAGAGCATGTGTGGCAGGACAGGGCAAGAAAAGATCATAATGGGAGAAGCGATGGCAATTTTGGTGGGATTCAAAAGTGACCATGAGATGTTAACACAAAACTTAAGCCACTACCTGATATTTTGCCAGAGCAAAGCTTGATCCTGACAGGAAAAAAATAGTCATGCAGAGTTAACACCCCCTCTTCAACCTGCTCATATCTGCAGTTTTACCTTCATCATTTCTACTGATTCTTCTCTGCTGCTGGGGAAACAATTAAAATAACTGGAATGCATGCGGATGTCTGCTTTCATCGTATTGTCTGTAGGCTGTAGATGAGTCTTACCACAGGGAGAGCAATGGGGTTAGTGTTGGCTGTAGATCTGCAAAGCCTTTCTTTGTAATATTCACCTTTTGACATTTTTAAGCTGCCTTTGTAGATCCATTGTTGTTTTGCAATCTCAGGAGTGGTTCATTGCACATTAAGATGGCTTTTTCACCCTCCTCAGATTCAAGTAGCAATGGAAATTTTCCCCATCTCTTAATTCACACAGTGGAGGAGTTTTATTTTACTGTAACATTTCTGTTTCATAAGTTAGCTGATTAATTTGTAACGGTATCACAATAGTATCACACTAGCACTAAAAAACCCTCTAACAATAGAAGTGAAAAATCCCAAGCATGCAGAGAGATGACATGCTGAGTTCTGGTCAGGAGGGATCTTCGCAAATTCTCCTTGCCTTGAGGGAAAAAGAGGGATTCACTCTTTTCACTTTCCCTTGTGATCTGACACCATCTGGCTCCTGCTAGCAAGAGCTTTCCTCGAACTGCTCAAGAAGGCTTGTGTTCTGGTCCAAGCACTAAGCTTGTCTTTATTTATAAACACTCATAAATCACTTCAATTTGAAAACATTTTTGTACAAATACCAGAATTTTTCATGAGATTTTGATACTGTAAGAAACTGAATTTCATTGTAGATCACTTCAAAAGGAGGAGCTTTGTAACATATCCTGTTAGCTTTAGAGAGCTTGGGGTATTTGTGGGTTTTTATGTGTTTGTAAAGTTGACTTTATAGTTGGTTTTGTATTCAAACACAGAGGAAGGAGGAACATAATCATGTTCTGCCAGTGTAACCTATCAGTTTAAAATGGTATCTTTTCTTCCACTTAAAAAGAAATTGGCATATTCATTTATACATATTGTTAATTATCTTCACTCCGGTGATCTAAGTATTTCTCACAGCTAAATGGCTGCAGCATCTTGAATCATCCTGAATTAAAAAAAAATATAGGAAAGGAAAAAAGGCATACACAAAACATAATGAGATTCCCATGGGTTTAAAAATGTCTCTGTATATTCTGGGCTGCTATAAAGCCATTTAAATGAAAGAAGTATTAGAAAAAAAGAAAAGAAGAAAAACTCCCTGCCTTAAAGATGCACACAGACATAAAAACTTATTCCCCATGGAAATTGTGCCTTTAAATGACATTTCACTTTTATGAACAGTTTTATTACAAAATAGATTTCCTGCAGCTAATTTCATCAGTTGTCCCACTCTGCTGCTACTTTCCACTGCCTCTCTAACTTCTTGTTATCTAAGTAAGGGTACATTAATTGCTGTATGATGTAAGAGAGTTGGCTGCATGCCAGAGCCCTGTGCCTAGCAGGTCTCACTGAAGATGCCTGCACCCAGCTGACTGTGGTAGCAGTATTTAAGCAATATTTCCATGTGATGGATTAAGTGTCATTGATGGATGTGGGTAATGGTATCTCCTGAGTGTCATTTTAACAAGACATATATGTTGTTGAACGTATTTCACAAGTCTTTGTAATAATGCATTAGTCTCACTGAGAAGGAATAAGTGATTAGTAGCACTAATTAGAAAGTTCTTGGAGACAGATTTTGGTTGATAAAGTATGGTGTGAGCTTTCAGTCATTAACAATAATACAATGAGTTCAAGGTAGAATCAATCTAGGAGGGTGGTTGCACAGATGATGTTAAAAATTATACATTCCTTATTAATATATTGATTTGCATTCTAAATTAAGTGATGGTGTTTAATAAAGAAGAGAATATTTTTTTCTATTATATTTCCTATATGAGTGATGTGTAGTTCAGTTTCAGAGTGAGGAATTTAATTTTCTGTTATCTGCAGCAAGACCTGCATTGCTGGAAAAAATAAAAGAGAGAGAACGAGAGAAGGAATTACCTAGTGCCTGGGAAAGCTCATTATCTGGGATGTGGGTGGGCTGGGAATCCTTTCACAAACATTGCTAGTAATTTCTTTTTCTTTCTGTGTGGTAGAAGTGAAGAAATCAATTTCTCATTCTGCAATTTCCATTTCCAATTACCAAAGCTGAGAGAATCTTGGAAATGAATGAGAAATGGATAATATTTATGGTTCCATTCAGAATGTTCACCCATCTGGACCAGCCCTCCCTGGGAAATAACCCTGAACCCAGCCATCAGGAGACCACATGCTGCCTTTGCAGTACTGGGCTAGAGGCAATCGCTAGATATCTCTACTTTCAATCCCACATGTTAGTGCTGAGTGGCTCAACAACCATTTAATTCCATTAAATCATACCACAGCAGGGCAGTAGCTGGAGACCCTCATGGAAGGAAGGTAAGCCTCAGTCTGCGGAACCAGCCAGGTATGAAGTCACTTTGTCTCATTCCACCCCTTGCCCAAGCCTGCTATAGGACAGCCCTTAAACCTTTTGCATTGCAGGGTTGGTAACATCTGTATGTTGCTATTCTTTTGCCACTCCAATGAATTCCCGCACTGGAACTGGGCATAGCAGGTGAAGCGGAATTTTGGGTCAATGCCTCTGCTGGAAAAGTGCTCTATTCAAACAGAAAGAAGTGTCAGGATCCTCAGTATTGAGATGTATCACAAGGGAACACTGGATGGTGAGGCTCCTCATTAACACACGTGCTCAGTGTGCCTGTCAGTGACTGTCACTGGACACGTGCTCTCGCCCTGTGTCCTCATGGACTTGCAGTGCTGATTGGTGTATGCCACAGCAGAAACACAGACGGGTAGCGTACAGTTCTGATATATTTTCCTTCATCTTCTTCACTGATCAAAAAGATCCCTTTGTGAAGTTGCTCGGTTATTAACTCCATCCCAAAGCGGACAACGTGGACACTCAGCCACAAGGGACCTGTTTCCTGCCCCAGCTGCCTGAAGAATGCAAAGCAAAGCAGGACACAGCAGCAAATGTGTGGGTGGTGTACACTATGCGAAGGGGAAGGAAGGGTTACAGTACAGGGCTGAGCATTTTGTCAACCTAGAGGTGTCTGTGGAGAAGGTGCCTCTGCCCACTGTCCCCCAAGTGCACAGTCTGTGTGCACCTGTAGGTTGGGCAAAGAAGGTGAATCTGCAAAAGTGTAATACAACCGTCAGCAGCACCAGATACTCAGGCAGGATTAAATTCTCGTACGCTCTGGGAGCAGAGCCGTGGTTATCATCAGTGGGAGGGCAGCGTGCATGCCAAGGGTAGCCATCTGCTGAGAAGCAGTGCCTAAGCAGACCAAGGTGTGTTGTACCTCAGACAATCCTTCTTTGTGAATTGCAGGTGCATCATTTAAGTCACTTAAGTCACTTAAGTACAAACAGTAGAAGGAATCAGAGGCTTCCCATTGCCTGAAGGGAGGGTGCAGGCAGGTTTAGAGGGAAGTAAAACTCCCACTAACACTGATGCATGGTGCTAAGGGATGACATCTCCAGCACTGTGTCACCTCACTTCAAGCCCTTGGTATCTGGGAGCTGGTCTGTGACTTCATATCTTTAATGTTACCCAAGCTACTCAACTGCCACTGACATGCCTTTAGAGAGACATCTATCCACCAAACTTTACCTGTTGGACTCAGTCGGATAACTGTAGTATTGAACTATTGTCTGAACTATTCTTCAAGATCTGGATAGGAGTATATCATGCAGGTGCCAAGTGAAGACAGTTAATTTGTGACCTTCATGACTCCAGCTGTGCCGTAGCTCCACGTTCAAGTAATTACACAGCAAGCCAGTGTAATCTACCTCCAGACAACATGGACACATTGAAGGGGACACATAGGCTTCAAATAAAGTGACCTTCAGATGTGCTTCCTTCCCATGGAAGCAAGTTTGGGACCCGATGCAACCTAACATCTCAACCTGAAACACAGTTTGGATGTGGCTGAGAGAGGCACCACACGTGGGAGCTCGGTAGCTCACCCACAGGTCTTATACCTCAGGCAGAGAAAGGTTTGCTTGAAAGAGCTGCTTTTCTATATGTTAACAGCAGAAGTTGCCACATTAAAACAAAAATACTGTGAGACTGGTGCCTTCCTCTGCCTTTGGTTGATCTCTGTCTATCATGTCTCACATTCAGTCCATCAAATCATCTGACTATAGCGTGGGATCAACAGACAACTTTCTGCTCCTTGGGGAAAACCGTGTGTCTTGGGATAGGTTCCTTGTGTTGGTGGAGGTTTCACAGAATAGCATGTCTCACCTACTGAGTTAATAAGAGCTGGAGAAGCTCTCAGCAGCCTAAGACATCTGGGTTTTTGAGGAGGAAAGTGGTAGGCTGGGAAAACAGGTGTCCAGAGTTGAAGCTGAGCCTTTCAAGAATTACATCTTTAGCAGATGCTCAGGACTGACTTTTCCTGATTGATATTTAGCAGACGGGCATGAGAAACCTGTTCTGGTCATGAGCACCTTTTGAAGATTCTGCATTTCTGATGAGTTATTCAGATCATTTTGAGAGAAGACTTTTTCTTTTCACTAACTTAAAAAAAAAAAAAAAAAAAGGCAGCAGATGGTTTCTATTGAAAAAAAAACCCAAACAAATCCTCACCAAAAAACATCTGCTCGGAGAGTTTCCTGAGAATTTTTGTAGCCTATCCCCTGAGTGCCTGATTGCAGACCTGGCACACTTTGGTTTTGGTGTCTGATGTTTATGGCATAGCAAGGAACAAAGGTTTAACAACTCATTCTGTATGTGCTAGGGAGGAATTAAAGACTGCAATGTGCAAGGAAGAAGCAGGGTCAGTAAGGGTTAGTAAATCCTTTTAAGAAGACTGAGACAGAACTGAAAGCCTCTCTTTAATCAAAAGATTTTTCCAAATCTTGTCTTGTTGTGAAGATTAGAGACAAGTAAGAACTCTCCAATGAATTATTTTTTTAAACTAGAATTCCACTAAATTTTGGATGCCAGCCCATATTTAAAAATTAGGCAGCTAATTTCAACTATCTTTACATACATTCTTGCAAGAAATAGAGCTGTTTACAGGAACACATGTGCATAAGAGGCCTTAATAAAGGAAGAAAAATATCTTGTACAGACACTTTTAAGTATCAAAAGGGAAGGACAATAGTGTGTAGGAAAGTAGTGAGAGCTATAAACAACTTTATGTTTGAACATAAAGAAGTTATGAGCTTGTTTAAGGATAATGGATGGTGGTCAGAAGATAAACTGAAACCTAGGGTGGAGGGAATTTCATAGTGAATTTATTTGTTTCAGTCTGTTTATTCCTCTAGCCTTCTGTGCAGGAAGGTCAGAAGGGCTGTTGGGAGACTTGAATCAGGTCTGAAAGCTCTCTATTTTGTCTATACTACTTACTGCTTTTGGAAAAACATAAGTAAAAAATCCCAGAAAAGTAAATGTTCATATACAATCTTCAACAGGTGCAAAGATAAGTGTTAAGCTGGATTCACAGGCTCCTTCTTGCCCAGGTTTCTCACTGCAGAATTACCCACTCTTGAGAGGAAGGATGGAGAGTTCCTCTCTGTTCGTCTCACCCTCTACTTCCCCTGAATCTCAGAACAACCTCTGCCTTCAGGATTCATTCCTCTTGGGAAGAAGGAGCAGTGGGTTCAAACCCGTGTAAGAAGAAGATCATGGAATAGGAATCAGCCAGCACTCCTGTCACAACACACCCATTCCTAGAAGTACCTCTGTCAAAGGATGGTGTTTGCAAAGTAGTGTTCTGAACAGGCACATGTTCATGTAAAATATTGCCCTTCTCCCTCCTATTGCTCAGTCTCGGAAAGTACCTTTGTGAATATGGTCATCTCAGAAATCAGTCTGCAACTTTCCATGTCATTTGGCCCAAGCACAGAACGTGATTTTGTACGGAGATTTGTCCTCATTTGTGTCACAAATACAAGAAATATGAAGACATATGAATATGTGTACTTCATGAAAAGAACTGCTTTTGCAAGAAACAGAGAGAAATGCTTGGAAAGGTAGTGTTCATTACCTGGATGTTCAAACACTATGTCTGAACAGCTTGTGACAATCTCCCCTTATAATCAATGCAGAGATCTATTTCTCTGTGGTTTCTTCATGTATCAAACTAAGTGTTGAAGAGAGATCAGAGAAATTGCATCACATAAGTGTGAAATCTCTTTGTTGATTGCAAAGGGTTCCTAGGGTGACTGGCTCAGACTTGTGAATTTAACTTTTATCTGTCTTAAACTAAGACACATAAATCCAACCTGCAGTATCTGGGCTTGCTCCCTATGTTGGCCACTTTGAAAGATAACAGACACAGATATTGATGTAATATGTAGCCTACATAACATAATGTATAATAACAAGTGCAACTCCAAGATATGAAAAGGCAAGTCTCTCCTCACTTGATCAACTTGTCGAGGGGCTCCTTTCTACGTTTGATGGACACCAGCTTTCCTACAGTACAGTCAATGCTGTCATTAACATTTTGATCCTGATTCCTTGCATGTATATTCTTTAGCTTTTTAGTTTGGGACCAAGCTGTTCTTTCGAAGCACATATATCGATTTTTTTTTTTTCTACTTACAGCACTTTGGCTGATGTTAAAGAGCTGTCTTGAAGCACACAAATTGGATTTCTTTTTGGCTGAAAGTAAACTGGAATATATGTTCCAGATGTGCACCAGTACGTTAACAGCGAAAGGAAATTCAATCCATAACACCAGAGCTCCTCAAGAATGAAAGCCCCTTACACCACTGCAATGCAGGTATGAGGTGCTCAGCACCAGAGGTTTAATTCTGCAGTCCCACTCCTGCTGGAATCTGGTACAAGAGTCTCTGTTATGGCCTTCCTAAAGTTTGGGATGCTCAACAATTAGAACTAGATGAAGCTGATCTTCTCCCATAGGAAAAATGAATGACTTTCTCAAAATCCTTCAGCTTAGCTAAGCACTGCAAAATGCAGGTATTTTTCCTCAACCTTATGTCGCTCGAACGCTGTGCTGAAAATATAACATGATTACTGCACACAGAACAGGAACAACTTATAAAAGTCACTGGGGGAGAAAAAGGTACAGAAATTGCCTTTTTAGTGGTTTGGGAAGGGTTGAGGTTGGTTGGTTTGGGTTTTTTTTTTTTTGGATACTCTGGATTTGGGTCACTTTGTTTTCAAATTTGCCATAATTCAACCATCCAGTCAAAAAAAGAGTTTACATATTGTTTGTTAAGGTAACTAAATGCCATTTTGAAATGCATGTACAGGTGACATTTGACATGGGACAAAAGGTAAAGGTTAGAGAAGAAATCTGAGGCATGGTTTTACCAGGCAGGACTGACACTGTTACGAGAGCTGTATCAATTCTACATCTCCAACGGTTTACGTAATACAGTTTATCTGACAGGGATTGTCAAATTTGAGAAGTACCAAGCCCATGGTTTACTGGAATCCATCACAACCAGGTAGACCTTTGCTTTCAGCCAGTCTCTGGGAAAAGTTTCCTTAAGCCATTTGAACAAAGATCCACTTTTTCC
The DNA here is from genome assembly GCA_027574665.1 of Rhynochetos jubatus. Taxonomy (NCBI): domain Eukaryota; kingdom Metazoa; phylum Chordata; class Aves; order Eurypygiformes; family Rhynochetidae; genus Rhynochetos; species Rhynochetos jubatus. The sequence continues at coordinate 138,295,690 of CM050648.1, read as the reverse complement.
TGAGAACCAGGGAGCAGTTTTTCTAAAGCATGAGCTGTGTGGAAAGGCGTGTATACTTCTCCTTGAGTGGCGCTTGCTTGTGCACTTGATATAAATTTAATCATTATACATGCCATTCTTTTTTATTAAAATAATAACATCTTCCAGGCAATCAAGCTGAGTTTCTTGAAACTCAGCAGTTTTACCTGCTTATTTATGGTAACATCAAAGTAGGGACACTCTCATTACAGTCTGTAAATAACCAGGGTTATGTCCTTGATCGGTGAAATATTAGAGGGTTGTGTGAGTGGGAGTGTCTGTCTGTTACTCCTGGGAGGCTATAAAGTGCACAGAAAATAATTACCTTTTTTTTTTTTTTAGTATTTTTGATAATACAGTCATCCTTTACTGATGGGGTATCTATCATGATCTACTGGTCTTTTATACTGTCTTCCACAACATCTCAAACAGATGCTGAAGAAATCATCAGGGTCTGCAACATGATGGTTCCCTACACATTTAATCCCACAGACAAATCCATGCAGAGCAGAAGGACATGACCCAGTCCATTTTCATGCATTAAGTGCTGGAAAAAAGGTGTCGGGGAACAGAATCAGGCTTAGCTGGTGAAGTTCTGTTGCATACCACTTCAGTGCAACCCCTCTCACATTTTTCCACACAACGATGGGCCAAAAAGCTTATATATATCAGGGGTATGCTGAGAGGAGGCATTTCAAGGTGACAGCTGGCAGTGGTGTCTCTACAGTTGCTCAGTTCTGTGAGCCCCACTTGTAACACAGGGATTTACATTGACTCCCAGACCTGCAGAGGGTGTGGAATGCCCCTGCACATCTCTGAGCTCCTGTTGAAGAGGTTGTGTTATATGAAAAACACAGCTTGCAGGAGCAAGCTTTTTAGTGAGCCTGGGAAGCTGGACCTCCATGAGAATATATCAGAGGTATTCCGCGGGTGACACTGGCACACACATAAGCAAGGACATAAAATCAACCCTGAATATCTGTGTCTGCATCACTAGGAGAGAAGATTGTGTCTATGTGTTAATACAAATGATGCAAAGTAGAAGTCACTTTGGGTCTGGTTGATCTGGCTGGTCTTGGGCTCACATGTTCTGCCCCACATAGATGTAGTCATGGGTGGTACCGTTTTGAGCTGATCTGCTCCTCCTTTGTGCCATACAGGTACATGAGGAGGAGCATTTGTTCTCTCAACTGCCTCATCTCCGAGGCCAGGACTCTCAATGCCACACTTTACTTGGCCATAACCCAGTAATTAGCCATCACATTTGCAATTGTGCATAATTTCTGTATTTATTCATTTTTCATCATTTGCCCCTGGAGATGAAACATTAGGGGCAGAAATGTGAAATCTATTGCCAAAATACTGATCCTGCCAACACAGTGTCTGTGATATTTTGTGATGTATTGATGAGTAAAGTTGAGATTTTTGGGTGGGAGAGATTCATGGGTGAAGACCTGAAATGGTGTGAGAGCTTCCAGATATATTAGGTCTGTAAGGGAAGGGATGTGAGGTTTCTGCCACTCCTCAGCAGATCAGTAGCACGTTCAGTGAATATTTTTGTGTCCTCCATCCTCAAACTTCCCTGAATATTTGCATTTTTACCTGTAGCTAGTGCTTCGTTCTAGCTTTTCTCCAAACATTCAATGTCCTGAGTGAATGCATTGACACAGCACAGCCTGGTACAAAATCACCCACACTTTACAGAGATGTGTAAATTGCTTATATTATTTTTCTTTCCTTTCTGACCTCTTTCTCTATATTTTTGTTCTCATTTAGCTGTTCTTGCACAATGACACGCGCTAAGTGTTCCCTTCAGCATGTGAATGTCAAGATAACCTGAGGTTAAATTATAGCTTGCTAAAGAGGAGCCTTGAACCATGTGATGTTATGCTTCCATTTCTTGCTAGCTGGGGGTGGGGGTAGGGGGAAGAGGGAGGAGGAGGAGGTTTAGAGGCAGCATTTAACAAAATATCCAGAGTCTAGCTTTGTGATTTTGCTCTTTATTCACACTCTCACTTAAGGTGTATGCCACGCCTGTATGTGTGTTAAACAACATCTGAAGAAGTTGGAATACGTTAGCATTTTAAGTAACGTGAAAACGTACAGGGTACCATCTGGGACTCTGCAAGTTGTAATATGAAGAAACAAGTTGTATTTAAAAGCTGCATTTAATGTTTGGAATAAAAACTGTGTTTTCTTAACAGCTGAGAACAAAACATTTTCCAAAACAAGGCTTAGCTTCATCGGATCTCCCGGATGCTGTGTGAAATGGGGAAGGAGGGTCCCACTTTATGCAGTTTTCCTCCCAGAGGTCTTGATGGCTGTTTTGTTTTGCTTACTTTTCCACTCTTTAGGCAATGTTAAGACCTGAAAAAGCTTTGTTTTGCTGATTCCTTTTTAAGGTTCACTTGCCCAAGGCTGGGTATCAAGCCTCTGCACCTTGTCTAACACATGCTGGGGGTGGAAGGGAGGAGGGGTGCTCTCCTGTGAGCCATTCACTGCTCTCAGTAAATCACTTCTCTGTGTACTAGTGATCGATTTTGTCCTGATTTTACTTACCTGTCAAATGAGTGTTCTGCTACTTCACTCAGGGGTCTACACATAGAAATCACTGTATTAGAAAAAAATGACAAGTGAAAATTAGACCAAGTTAATTAAGAAGCGTCTCTGCTTTGATGTTTTCATATGTGCTTCATCAAAGCTGTATTTCAAGGTAGATGTGAAGGATCCACACATACCAGCTCGCCTTGGTCAGTCTCAAGGTGAGTTGATCAAAGCTGATGAGCGTAACACCCAGATTAATTGAGGATAGGCTATTCTGCTCATGTGGTTAGATGTACATATATCCTTGATTATTAACACAGAGCATGCTGGAGATAATCTTCTGACACTGAATATGATGAGTGGGGGCTCTGAACGTGTTCCTCATTTCACTCCAGGTTGACTCCCACAGCTTTTGAGTGTTTATGCTTAGAGCTATGCATGCTCCAGTGTGCTGCTAAACTTAGTCCTGGAGGCAGATTCCTGTGAAAAATATAACACACAACACACAGTAAGATGGCAAAGCAAGAGAATTTTATTACCATACTGTAGATAGATAGCTAACATAGGTCCTCTTAACACAGCTCTCGCCAAAGGATGCTTCGTACCATGAAACATCACTACATCACTCTGGCTTTGGGTGTCATCCAGGCAGAAAAGATGGCACAGGTATGATTTTTCAAGGGAAGACACCCTTCTGAAATGATGTCTGGGCTGTCCCAGAGTGGAAGCATCTGGGAAGTCAGAAGGGAGGTGGGCTGGGTGCAGGGCTGGGTTCTTACCCACCCATCCTCCCAAGGTTGAGCTGGGCTAGACACAAACCCAGCGCTGAGGAAGCCTCCAAACAGCACTCTTTTCTGTCCCCATGTGTAGGGCCAGCATCTGTGCTGGCTAACGTTATGGGGTATAGTTTGTGCTTCCTGGAAAACGGATATAGGATTGCTGAGACTAGGTCAGAGAATGACAAGTTGAGGTTTCCCGCAGTCTCCGCTTTCTCTGCTAGTTAATAACGGACTACATGTAATTGCTAAATCAAGGGCCTTGTGCTTTAAAGCAGAGGAGCTGTGCATCCAGGAGTATAAACCCTAAATAATGAATAAGAATAATGTTATTGAACCGATGCAATGCTGCAGTGAGTACTTAAATGTCAGCTTTAAAAACCTATATGCCAAATATATCTTCTCTTGGAGAGAATATTTACCTTAATGTTCTCTAATGAAAAATATAACTTAAAGATTTATAATTACAGTAGCACACTTAGAAAGGATTTACACGTATCAATGTATCTACTGAGCTGAAAGAAAATCCATTAAGTTTTGTCCCCTAAAAATGGCTGTTGCCTTCCCTGTTTCCAAATAAAATAATATGAGTAGATGTTTTTCCTGTGAACATTCATTAAATGCTCATCAGGCATAATCTAAGTGACAGCAGACCTTCAAGACACAAATCACTCTCATGTATCCTCACACTAGATCATTCATTTAAATATGTACTTGTCTCTTCTGTTCTTTTTTTTAATGATGCCTTTTCTATTTCAAGAAGAGATGTTTCATTGCTCTTTACAGGTAAAATTTTTTTACCCCTGTTTAAAAATCATTAACATAAAAGACTGACATTTCTTCATTTACATAATGCACAAATACGACAGAAAATTTTTAAAGACATTTTTGCTCTTGTTCGTTTAACAGAAATCATTCTTTAAAACAAACTGCCTGAAGTTAAAGGATGTTATTGCCCCCCTCCCCCAAATAAACTTCTCTTTAGAAGAAAAGCATGAATATAAGTGAAATCTTTTAGTCTACAGAGAATGGAGAAAACTACATAAATTGAATGAAAATGGACTATTAAAGGAAATTAGGAACACACGCTGCTTTTTTTGAAAAGGCTCAAACATTAGCTATAAGTCTTTTAAATCGGCTGGTTGTTGGCAGAAGAATGAAATGAGGTAGGCATGATATGCATAAAGCAGACTCCAAATGCATTACTACATTCATCACGTGAGAGTTGAAGGGAACAGCGAGGTTTATCCTAAAGGGAAAACAAGGCAGGGGGAACATTTACATTGTCTTATGTGGAGAAAAGGATGATAAAAATTCTGTTTAGAGGTCAGCCTGTCATTGCCCTCGCTCGGCTGCTTGGTAAAGGGGAGGGAGTTGTCTTAGCGAAATCTCTCCACATGCTATTGCACTCATGGTGGTGGGATGAAAAGCCACAACAGACCTTTCTCTGAAAGGGGCAGCTAATCAATGAATCAATTACTTGAATGTTGTTAGCCACCAATGCAGCTCATACATTATCATGTTTGCAGAGGTGCTGTTGTTAATGCCCACAGCACAATGGAGTTATTAAATCCTGAATCCTACCTGTCTCAGAAGTGGAAGCCTGGCTATGGCTCCACAGACACTCTTGGATGTCTCCTCATCTCTGTGCGTTCTGAAGCATTGACAAAGCAGCAGGATTGCAAAGTCCTCTGGCTGCTCCAGTGACTGAAGGGGAGGACTGAAGGGGAAGAAAATGTGGACAAACTCAAACTTCAGGATTTGCATGAAGGCAGATAAGACAGCTGCAGAGATTCGGCTGCTGAACCACTAGTCTAGAGTCACCGCTGGTCTAATCCAAGAGAGTTATATCCATATTTATACATATCAGAGTACAGGTGCTTTCATCCCATGAGTCCATCACTCTATTTTGCATCCTCCTCTCCTTGTTCCCCTTGGGAAGGAGCTGTATATCAGCAAAGCACACAAATCAAGGTTACCAGTGTCTTCCTTTGCATTCACTTACTCTCTTGATAGCAGTTTTTCTCCTCTCCATGGATCACTTTACTATAATTTAAAGTCATCATATGCCATCATCTATTTGCATTCCTGCAGTTTAGTGTCTTTTAGAGGTTGTGTGTAAAGCAGCTTTAATTCACAGGTGTGGTTTAAACAGTTATGGATCAGATCCAACTCTCAGGGACATCCATTGGGACATTTCTGCAAGTTCAGTTCACTCTGCGAAAGCCAAACAGCATGGCCAAGAGGAGGGGATGCTGAATGTGATGATTTACCTGTCACTGACCTCAGGACCAAGATAATGGTCTTTATTTTCTTATCTGATGTGGAAACTCTCAGGAGAATTCTGTGAACATCCTGATTCCGTTCACTTCTCCTTGAAACATGCCACATTAACTTGCAAAGAAGCTACGTGGGCTGGAGATTTAAATGAGTTTATAGGGTATCCATACAATATTAGCAGCAGAGGGCACAATTCTTCTTTTAATTCCATGACAGCAAACCTGATCCTGGTGAGATTATGCCACATCAATCCAATATAAAAGGAAGATATGCCTAAAATGTGTAAAAGTGTATGTCTACAGAAAACAGGAGCTATCAGATACAGTGTTTTGCTGCTTGGGAGAAACCCATCTCGCTGTTCCAATAAGAAGCAGCATTTTGTAATTAGAAAGCAGCTGACTGTCTGTCTTGAGGAGCTAATATGGTACAACAGCACTTCTGATTGCTTCAGAAAATAGCCAGCAGTATGAGCAGTGATGTGAGAACCAAAGCCGTCTGGCGCACTAATAGAGCCAGAGTATTTCCTCCCATGTGAGTGGAAAAGCAGCTTGATGTCCTTAGCTTTTTCCCTCTTCTACAAAATCTGCAGTAGCTGAGAGGCCAGATACCCTTTGACCGTCGTCCAGAATTGTTAACATGGTTTGCGGATATAGGTCATTGATACGGAAATGTAATAACTAAATATACAAAGCACTTTCCAAGCTGATCTCTACACAAGCTTCATCTTTGCTCATGGGCTCCAGCATGCTTTTCTTTTCTTGTTCACAATTTTTGCTACCTGCTCTCTTGCACACTCAGCAGTGTGCTGCAGGGGCAGGGGCTTCTCCACAGCGAGGCTTATGGTCCCTTTGCTTTGATGGCTTCAGCTGCCTGTACCCAAACTCCCACCTGCACGGTGGGAATGAGGACTTTTCCCGGGCATATTAAAACTTGCAAGGTGTTCGGGTAGTATAGTTAGGAGGCCGTATCATGCAGCTATTTCCTTCAGTTAAGAGGTTTACAGGTAGGAGATTCTCATAGGTTTTCTACAGATTTAGCTTCACCATACTGGAATATGTTGTGACCTTTATGCACAAGAACATGCATCTGTTTGCCATTCTAGGAAAATGGAAATATTGATACGGGGACTCAATCCTTTTAATTGGATGTTCATCATGTTTCCTGCCAGGTCTGGGGTTTTTTCATCCTTGAGACATCAAGTGTTGCTCAAGCATGTTGATTAAAAGATATTTATCGATCACTGTTCTTCTTTTCTCCATACAGCATTTGCAGTAGCTGCTGCATTGCTCAAGAATGTATTATGTCAGCCTAGATTTATTACGCTGGTGTCTAGATCTGCACTTCCACACCCTGGCAGAGAATCAATATGTACAACTAACCAGCTAGTCTTTCCAGTGATTATAATAACGCTGTAGACCAATAAACTGGGAAATTGTTTGATTTTATTGTTTTCTCAGACACCAGAAGTCACCCTCACCTTTAATAGTATTTTATAAGTAATTAAATAATTGCTAGACTTCCCTGAGAAAGGGTCTATGAGGAGCACAAACCAGCCCTGTACACTGTTCTTGCTGAGAGGCTGCAAAGCGCTATGGCTGCGTGACTCAGGTCAGCTCACAGCTACAACAGCAAATCCCTATAGCTCTTTTCTGATGTTGCCTACAATACCCTTGGCAGTGGCCAAGCAGCTGGTGTGCTCTGCCTGTTATGCAAACTATAATCATATCACTGTGCCTTGTGCTTCCTTCTGTTTGACATACTCTCCTAGTCCCTCTTGCCAGATACGAAGGGCCCTGCTCTTTCCGCACTGATGCTGAAGCGGACGGTCATGCCCATGTGGGGATCTGTGAGGGATGGGCAATCCCCACTGCTGCTTTCCTAAAATCATTGGTCTAAGAGGTGGTTGCTCCACATTGTAACTTACATGGGAAGGTGGGTTCAAACAGCCCGTGTCCTCTGCCAACCTTAAATCACACTGCCATAAATCACTGCAACCGGCTCATAAGGTCTGCAAAACAGCAGTGGGCGTTTGCTGGGAGCGAGAGGTGTGCTCCCGTGTTCACCCACCATGTTATCACCGCTGGCACATGTCCTGCAGGCAGGGAACAGCTTGGAGCCGGTGCTCCATCCATGGGCTGTGCAGGCGTAGGCTGGCTTGCACTGATTGCTCCAGCAGGGAGTGGATCCTGGGTCCAAGGGGTGCGTGATGAGAAAATACTAGGAAGCTCCCACTGAAAGGTGGGAGCTGTTGCAGCCCTCAGTGAATGTGTTGCTGGGAGTATGCTGTCATACTGATTGCAACTGAGGGCATAGTAATAACTCATTGGAAATTGGTACTGTGTGTGGAAGCAGAAATGTGAATAATTGGGAAGGTCGGTAAGGAAATGCAGAACGCCGGGAGCACAGGAAAACCCAACAGCCTTCAGGGGCTATGGGAGATAGCTGAAAGGGTCAGTTTGACTTATGTGTTCTGCAAGAGTCTTCTGAAGGGTGAGGAGGAGGGATGAGCCTGGTAGAATTCCTCCAGCACACAGATAAATAACCTTGCTTTGCAATGCTTCACCCAAGATGACAGCGCTTGAAGCGCAAAGATGAAACAAAGGAAGAAGCAACAATGGAACATGTTCCTTTAAAATATCAAACCCCAGTGACAAGCCAGGTGTAGTTCAGTGCCTCCTTGGCCTTTTGATGCACTGTAATTATTGCACAGGGAAGATAAAAGTGTTTCTCAGTGGTTTGGGAACAAATTTCTATGAGGCAAGAAATAGCACTTCTGCCTTTGGGCCAAATTACTTGCTGATTGAAAAGGTGAGACACGGCTGAGATAAAGGAACCTCCATCTGTTTCCCCCAACACATTACTCATTTGACATCTTTGCATGAAAACTGTTAGTACTTTCTCAAGCTTCGGAATATGCTTCCTCCTTCTCAGTACCCCAGAAGAAAAGGTGACATCTCATTAGGCATCAAACAGCACAAAACGCTCTGTATAACTGTGAGAGCTGTTTGGGGATAAATCTGGTGCCTCTGAGGTATTCTACTGATTTGAAGCCTGAATAAACATGAAAATGAAAAAAAAATACAGGTTTGTAACTTTTAATTATAATTACTAGGGATAATAAAATGTGTAATCAGTGCTATTTTGCAGAACTGAAAACACACCCACTCAAAGTGGCATTTCTTGGGGGAAGCCTTTTGTCTAAAATGTCACTGAAACAGACAGAGAAATAATTAACCTTTTTTCCCTTACAGTGACTTCATGAAGTTAAAAATGTTGATACTGGATTTGGTCTCAACAAGTGTTACCCACTATATATATGTAAATTATTGCTTAATATAATATAAATTATATATAATGTAATATATATCTGATATCTATTGTTAATAATTTTTTTAACTAACTTAAAATTTTAAAACAAGATCATGATAGATATATTTATTTTTATTGACTGACTTTTTTTACCTGCTGTAGTCAACTCTTATAATTAGGAGAATGAAGCAGATTCCTGACCCATTGAAGTCGAAAGCGTTGTGCCTTTCCCTTCAGTAAAGATAGTATCACCTTAGATTAGCTTTCATTCTCTACATTCTAAAGAGCTTTTTATAACTAGTGAGACAAAAAAATCACATGGGGGTTTTTCTTCTCTGCCAGAATGAACAAATAAACACTTCAAGAGCAATATGAGGTTTGCTTTAAAATTTGCCTCACAGATGAATGTGTATACCACTATGTTTCTTACACCAACATTTCTTGGGAGGCAAGAGAAATCATTGCATGGGACTTCTATTACTACTCAACCAGCTTCATTCCCACTTCTGGAAGTCTCAGCACTGTGTTCCTTTGCCTTTTGATGTAGTGAAAATGATTTTCCCATCCTCGCTTTCTAAAAATCCTCTGGACTCTGAGCTTGCTAGTTCTCTTGATTATCGTTGTTCTTGCTCTGCAGATTTCTATTGGCGGCAATGATTTCTTTCTAAATCCTTCCATGACTAAGTGTAGGTGTCTCTCCAAAGGTAGCACTTCCCAGTGCTTCCCCAGTGCATTCACATGGATAGGGCAATGTTCACACTGACTCACAGCTATATCCCTGCAGGGATATTTGAGGCTAAACATCTCTGAACTAAGGATGCACAAGCTGTAGGTATAGCATGTCTTCGGGAGTGGGGTGGGAGGAAGAGAATTCTTGTGACCTCTGCCACAACACAAATTTATTGCATAACTTACTGAAAGAAAATTCTTTTCTTCTCACATCAGTCAACGGATAGAGTTGTGCTGGAACAAGCTGTCTTCTATCAAAACTCTTAAAACATCTCATGGATTTTCAGTTCTCAAAGAGATTTTGTCATGCTTCCTGGCCAGCTCCTAATCTACATCTGTCGACTGCCCAGGAGTGAGTAGATCGGGAATGAAAAAGGATACCCTAGAGCTTAGGAAGGCATATTCTCAGTTGAGCTGAGTGTTACACCACCGTTGCACAAGCTGTAGCAGGTTTCCACCCTCTGCAGCCCAAGCAAAGATAGTGTCCTACACTGTACATGGGCACCAGCCCTTGTTACAGCAATGGGAGTTTCTACCTCTGCTGCCTTCCATCACCATGAACAATTCAGCCAGAAAAGTTTCTTTTAGGAAGACAACACCATAGTAAGAGTCTGCTGGTTCCTCCACAGCTGAAGAAGCCTGAAATTGCCACCCCTTGTGTTGTTAATCAGAGGGGTTTTGCTGGAGCTGCTACACCCCGTGACTGTGATGATGTGATATTCAGTGAAAGGCTAAGTTTCTAGCTCTCCCTTAATCAAAAGCATGCAGTGTGTAATGGTAGTATAAAAAAGTGCTGAGGACTGCTTTTTATTAATGCTGGCTTGGGTTTTTATGTGCAAGTCCCAATAAAAGCTACTGACCACAGACAGTCATGGTCAGTTCAGCTGAGAGCCAGCAGGAACAACCATCGGAGGAATAACAGGGTGACAGCAGGAAAATGAAGAGCTGAGAAGGCACAAAACCCAGCTGCCATCTTCTGTAACATTTCTGTACCGCAGAACGAACTCAGCTCAAGCTGGATGTGCCTCTTTGTGAATAGATATGTGAAACGGGAATTTTCATGTAAATTGGTATCAGCAGCCTTGGAAATACCCAGAGCTTGCAACAGAATGAGCGAATAGCAGACGTTTTCAAGGGAAATAAGACTACAGGTTGATGGATGAGTTTGGGGAGGATAAACTGTTAAGCTTGTGAAGATGAAAGTCTTTATTTGCACAGGTACAAAATTTAAGTAGCTTTTTTTGAATTGCGGTTTCAAGCTACAAAACAGCAGCATGCGTAGTGCTATGCGTAACTTAATAATCTTCTTTAAAACAAATGTGAGGCAACACCAATTAAGGCTATGTTTTTTAATGAATAGCTGCTCAGCCAGGTAAAAAACCACATACCATATTGTGCCATCCATTTTAAGCAGGACTTCACACAGACCTTCAAAGGTAGGTTCTGCCTAACAAATGGATTGAGCGATGCATCTCTATTTTACAAGGCAAAAGGGAATAGTGTGGCCAATGTATGATCTGCATGTGTGTGCGTGCGTGTGCATGCTCACAGTGTTGAAAGCACCAGATTATGCTGAACTGATTAAACAAGCTTACAATTGCATTACAGCAGACACTGTGATGAGAGCCAAAATATGATTGGCAAAATATACATGACATATTGTAAAACAGATAAAATGATAACAGCTTTTTACTGAAGAGCATCTGCTATTCAGTTGGGAAATTAGGGTGGAATGCAACTGTTCTTATAAATCATAAAATGGCATTGCCATCATCAAGAATCTCCTGCCTTGATTTTTTAAGTGTGATATTGTGGATCTTGCTTGTATGTCAGAAAGTTAGACTTCAACTTTTTTCTCTGAACATCCTAGATAAAAACATGTTTCTTTAACCACAGTTTAGGATTAAGTTCTTTAAAACTTTTCCTCACTGACAGGTATGACTAAACCATATCACCTGGATAAAATACCCTGACATTTGCAGGTTTTGAATGTCTTCAGCAGAACTGCATAAGGAGGGAGAGTGAATCTGATTACTCTGACGTTAGCTGAACCTCATTCCCTTCTCGTGGCAATGGTTTACCACTTGTTTCTGCAGGGGAGACTGCACACACAGACTGTATTGTTCTGTGTGTTGATCTGCCGGGATTAGACATACTTCGACTGAATGCAGTGACCTTCAGATGCTTCCACAGAAGAAGGTCTGTTTCTTAAACTGAATAATTAACCGCTGCAAGATGGATGTTGCCTCACTGTCTATTGAATTGCTTCCACAGGGTGTAATGACTCACTACTTAATTGCTATGTAATTTTATTATTATCTGTAAAATGTTTTTCAGAAAGGAAAGAAATAATTGCAAATGGTCTGATGTAAACTGATGTAAACTGACCTAGCTTTACTGACTTTCAGTAATCATACGTTAGGTCCCTGCCTGGTATAAATGAGTAACTTGAAAGGGCTGTCCTGATTTAAATGGCCTGCTAAACGTTTCCTGTATAGGAGCAGCACACATGAGAAAGTAGGACACTCCCAATGCCCTTTGTCATCTAACCTCCAATTGCGTGATGTGAGGCCAACCTAGATCCAAATTGTTTGCCATCCTGATGTCTTTCTAATCTATTATGACTGTTCTTCTGCCTGCCAGGTCATGCAGTAGGCACTCATTTTATAGTCTACAGCGTGCAATTGAAATAAGGTTTTGTACAGTACCTTAAACACACAAGTTGCCATGATTGTTGCCACTATTTACCTGTCCTGTCCCACACTACAGTCAAGAGTTCATGCACCTGCTTAAACTTACTGGCTGTGTGTGCTGGTTTTAGCTGGGATAGAGTTAATTTTCTTCATAGTAGCTAGTATGGAACCTGTGTTCTGGATTTGTGCTGAAAACAATGTTGATAATACAGGGGTGTTTTTGTTATTGCTGAGAAGTATTTACACAGAGTCAAGGCTTTTTATGCTACTCAAACCACCCCACCAGTGAGCAGGCTCTCCCAACAGTAAGCTGGGAGAGGACACAGCCGGGACAGCTGATCCCAACTGACCATACCATATGATGTCATGCACATCATATAAAACAGGGGGAAAAAGAATGAAGTGTGGGGATGTCCAGAGTTAGGGCATTTGTCTTCCCAAGTAACAGTTGCCCATGATGGAGCCCTGCTTTCTCGGTGGTGGTTGAACACCTGCCAGCCAATGGGAAGTGGTGAATGAATTCCTTGGTTTGCTTTTCTTGCATGCACATAAAGTTTAACACTTCATCTGTTAAACTGTCTTTATCTCAACCTATGAATTTTCTCACTTTTACATTTTCAATTCTCCCATCCAACTGGGGGATAATGAGCTAGCGGCTGTGTGGTGCTTTGTGGCAGGCTGGGGTTAGGTTACAACGCTGCTTAGTCGTCTTTTTTTAATCTTTCTCCTAACTGGATCAGCTTAGGAAGTGACTGTATGTATTAAGATTTTTATAGGACAGAGCAGAAAAAAGGGATTCTGCCATACAACAGTAGCACTTCTAACGGACCTGGTTCTGATCTACCAGTTTTGTTTGTACCAGAGGTTCATCTTCTCAGCCTTGGTCCCATGCTCTGACAATAATGCACAATTTTAACTTTGAATTGTAGTGCAGGTAGGAGTTGTTCTTGATTTCTCTCACTGTAATGGGTAGACATATCCTGTGGATGCATGAAAACACAACTTTTCTGGCTTGGAGAAGTGTTTCTTATCGCTACTACTTGTTAGCCTGTATGTCCATTAAAGGCTGTTGCACTCCCCGTCATCCTGTATCAACACAGGTGTTTATATAAATTTAGCACATGCTGGGCAGCAAATTATTGTGATGAAGGTCCCTCAAAATACTTCTACCCTTTTTCTGCTGCTTACCCTGTGGCTTTTAAAAGTGTTCCTCTACCCGTCTCAAAATCGCTGCATCCAAAGACTCAGCTATGGGGAAACAACATTTGTTCACTTCTTGCCATCATCTGTTGCCTGATCTCATAGCAGACCCTGCTTTGAACATTATGTTGGACTAGGGATCTTCTGAGGTCCATACCAATCCAAATTATCTGGTCACTGCATGATACTGTAAGACCTGTGTAGTTAAAAGCTCAACATTTCTTCAAAACTCTTATCTTCACTCCCTGTGCACTGAGGAATCTTTTCCAGTTTTGCAAACCCACTCACTGCAGTGACCTACCCTGCTCAACTTCTTTAAAGCTTCCAAGCTTTTCAGATGCCTTCTTTTAGTATCTGCTTGTCATGCTGGTGTATTCGCTACCTGTTCCTACTGTCTTGCCTCAAAGGCACTTGTAGGAATTGCTCAGATACGTAATATCTTCTAAAAGATGCTGTTTGGTTAAACTCAGAATTTGCTCACTTCCACACAATTCATGGACTGAATTGTATTATTTTCATTAAGATTTGCCAGGTGTTCCTTCCCTGGGATTTTCCATTATGCGATCTGTACACCATCACCCTTTGGAACAGAAGTGCATTTCACCATACGTCTGGTGGAGAGCTGAAAGACTGAAGCTTAACTTAAACCTAAAATTACTTTTCAGCACTTCACAAATTGTTCTTATACAAACAAAAATGAAAGCCTGTGAATTGCTTTGTCTTATAATTTTTATTACATATTATGGAAGAGTTCAGGAAGAGTCCGTAAGTTGAACTAGAACCAATTCTCATCTGTTGTTATGGTTACCAGGAGTAGAAAATAATTTCCTGTAATTTATCTTAAGATCATTTATGTCGGATACAAACACAGATTAAGCTGAATACCATGGTAATTTCTTCTTCAATTGTGTTAAGAACCATAAGACATTCATTTTTACTTCATAAATAAGGGTTACAGTATGTCATGCTCAGTCAAAGAAGATAAAATGAATCTAATTAAGTGCCATCAGAAGATCACTTTGCTGTTTTTATTGCGGCAATAAAAGTGCCCTTACCTTCTTATTCTTAGAGAAATGACAGAGATTATTATGGAAATAGGATGAGATCAAGTAAGTCTTGCTTGACCTAGAGTTGGATACAACAATATCCTTGTGTCAGTGATTGTTGAAGTGAATAAGCAGTTTACGAAATTTGATGGGCTAAAGCTCATAAGAGAGGCACTTGCTTTATTAGAATGAATGAAACCATATGTAAGCCTCAGACAGGTCTTGTTTATTGTGTTTTATATAAACAATATCAACTTTTTATTGATCTATCGGCCTCAGTGGTGATGACGGCAAATGAGGCTTTCAGATTGATGACTGCAGGTCCCTAACGTTGATTAGTTGATATGTGCACAAGTGAAAAGAACCGTTTAGCATTAGCAGTATGTGTATACCAGTATAATAATCTGGAGGTTGCTTCAGGGCATAAAAGAGCTCTGCATCGAAATAAGAACAGTGGAGAGCCCTGAAAGAGCACAGGTTAAGTGAAATGCTGTTAAATGATATCTTGAAGGCATTTCCATCAGGCTGCCAGAGTCTTTAAAATGCCATCAGGGAGTTAAAAAAAAAAAAAAGAGATAACCAAAGTTTGTGAAAAGTCTGCTATCTGCTATAAACCTGATCTGTGTGTTTGGAGATTTGATGAAGAATAAATCCAGCCTCCTATGTCTACCAACCTCCCTAGTCACAGTGGAGTGGCCAAACACTGAGCCAGGAGCTCCACAGCTGCATGGCCACGTACCACATGGGTTTTACCCTGCTCTGAAATCGTGGGCCAGCCCATCTCTCTTCAGTGGCTGGGCAAGAGTGACCTGGAGCAGCGTGATCTCCCACTGCTACCCACCAGCTCCGGGCAAGGAGCCATGACTCCTCAGCCAACAGAGTCTCAACTGGGGGATCAAAACCAGATGACAACTACATAGCAATCCAATCTTGGATGGAACTGCTTTCATTGACATGTTCTGCAGAAGGCACTGATTTGTTCATATTCAGGGTGGTGAAGGTTATTCTAGAACATTTTCAGGAAAAGTTGTGCTTCTGCAGTTTTCTTGGTGGAGCTTTGACAATTTCCCTCTGAAGGCAGATGTGGAAACCAAACCTTCTGTTGACATATGTTTTCAATAAGAGCCTGGATCTAGTCCCTGTGAAAGCAAATTCCTGCAGGAGCTGGACTGGGTGAGTCCCTTCCTTCTTAGGAAAATGATTTATAAAAGAATATGATTTTAAAATATACTTTGTCACCATTCAGTCACCTCCCACTCATCTTCTCAGGTGGAAGAGGCTGAACATGGTGCCACCTCTGCCTTCCATTTCTGCTTCCCATCATCCCTTGGTCTCCTGGGGCTGCAGGACTGCAGCAGCTCTCCAGAGCACTGGGCACAAAAGGAACTGGGCTGCCTGTGTGTGGTCTCAGCAGGCACGTCCCAGGGGTCATGTCCAAGAGTGCTCTACACACTTAGTGCTCACCTGGCACCTTCAGAAGAGAGTGGGTTATGCTATGTTTTTGGTGCGTCCAGGACTACACTGATAGTCCTGCCCACCTTTCCGTATAAAGACAGAACATTTCGGCGTGCAGGATAAAGTGTGCCCCAGGCAGAGTTTTATTTGGTAGCCAGCTGTCAGTTTACGTAGTGACTAAAAGTGTAATAAATAGAAGGTACAGAATGCAGCTGGGATGGTAAATATGACTGAATCTTTGGCACGGTACAGACAACTAAACCCTGTGTCCTCACTAAATGATGCTGTAAATTTTCTTGCTCAGAGACTACGAGTTGAGCAGTTTCTCCACACAAGTTTATATTTTTGTATGGGCATAGGGCCCAAGTGGAGGCATCTTCTCACTCAAGAGAATGCTGTCTTTGCTATTTTGACTTTAGTTGATCTAGCAGAGCTGTAAAGGGCAACAAAAATCCAATAATGTTAATTTATTTAATTTCCTGAGCTAGACGTGACAAGGAGCTGCGTGCACGCTATCCGGCTCACACGAAAGCTGATGTGCAAGTTGAAAATAACAAATATTGCCAAGGAGACTGCAACTGGCATGGAGTTAACCCGTATCAAATGAAGGCTTCTGAAATCCTTAACCTGCTTCAATAAATAACATTTCCGTGCTAATAAGGAGTGAGGAAATGAGAGGAACTATTTAAGAGAAACCTTGTAGCTGCAATTGCTGAGCCAGATCCACTGATGGTATAAACACTGTTGAAGAAAATACAAGATATAATGATTAGCATCAGCTAGGAATATGCCCCTTAGCACTGTGCCATTAAAGTTCCTGAGTGTGGGAGTTAACAAAGGCAGTTTAAAGCGTATTGGAAAATGATTTTTCATTCCATTTTAAAAACTCATTTCATGCATTGTTGTGTCGTCTACTTTTAAAATTACAGTCCAAGCAGAAAGACCAAAATGCGATACCAATCTTTTAAATCACGATTCCCAGGACAGAAGTACATGATTGACCTGTAGTTATTTGTTAGGTCTTTCTAGACCGTTCAGCAGAACAGTATGCAGGAGAGTCATATGAGAACCTATATAACAAGTAAAAGGTATTTGATTGAGAACTATATTAGAGTAAATAAATAACAGTGAGATGGCTCACGCTGTGAAGTTGTGACTGAAACTTAAATAGCCATTTCTGTTGCCTTGATGTAATTGGTGACCTACTGGAGCCAGCTCTTTGCTGGTAATCTATATCAACACTTGGACAATAGTACCTTTCAATTCATCATTTCCCATGAGATTTAAAGCAGTCATAGAAACATTTTCTTTTGTTGTATGCCATTTATTTCTTTGAAGGACAGAGCAGTCTCTTCTAAGCTCCCACTGTGCATTAAATATTACAAATTAAAATAAACTACTCTCTGTCTAAATAAAACAGTAGCCACAGGGGCAGACTGGTATCAGCTTATTTTCTAGCATTTTTCTCAATTAAGGAGAAAGAGTCTAGTAACCAGAATATAATGCAGTGTTGTTTCTTATTCTCAGAAATTATATATGAGCCTATATAAAAAATACAGTTCCTGAAAATGAGAATTAATTGTATTCCAATATGCTTAGTGGATAGGGAACACTACACAACTTCTTATGCTTAGCTTTATTACTTAACCATATTGGCTGCACTGGAAATGCCTCTTGTGTAAGTATCCAAGATGATTAGACTTGCAGCAAGATACTGACTGGAAAAATTACGATTTATGAGAAATGAGCTTTTGCTGATTTTTTTTTTCTTGTGAATGAATACAGAGAACTAACCAATTCTGTTTGGATTTCTCTGTTGCTGTTCATAGCATATATGAGGAAGATCTCATAAACCATGAGTTTAAGTGATATTATAAAGCCTTTTTACAGTATAGAACTCTAGTTCTCCTTTCTATCCATTTTAATACAGTTACTTCACTAGGAACAAAAACAAATCCTGCAGGAGATTTTTCTGCTCATATTCAGAGTTTGTTCCTTTCATCAAACTTCTGTATTCAACCATACTTGATTTTGAGATGTCTAGCCCATCTGAACCACAAAAAATTCTTTTAGTTTATTTGGACTAAAGAGCATCTGTCTGTTGTTCCTGTCCCTGATATCCACCACTGTTCTCTTCTGAAAAGAGACTCAGGTATTTTAAGAGGTTTGGTGACTTTGGTTGACATTGTCCTCTTTTAATTTTAATAGCAAGCTATTGTGTGCAGGAGCAGAGATGAGTTGGGAAGAATACAGAGGCAGGGAGCCACTGGCCATCCCTCTGTCACCCCTTGACTTGTGGTGACCACTTCACTGCTGTGTCAAAGGAGTATTAAGCATATGAGCATGACTTCTGAGCATTCAAGCACCCAACTGCCGTTGAAATCAGCTGGGTGGTTTATGAGCAGTGTCCTTAGGAGTCAAAAGCCCAATACTTGTGTATGTATGTGAGTGGTTAGCATGGCTCCCCTAATATGTTATTGCAGAAAATAAATGGTTGCCAGCAACCTAGCGAAGTCATGGTGACTTGGAGGCAGATGGGATTGTGTTGGGAATATCTTTGCATGGCATTCACAGCTGAGTCTATTTCCTGTATTGTGACTGGTGTACACAAGGCAAACAGCAGGTATCTTATTTCTTTTTACGCTTCTTGATCAATTTTTTCTGTAAACATATTTGGAGATTTTATGAATCTTGTCAGATATTTTGAGAAAACAGCTATGTTTTAGCTCTCCATACTTCCACAGCATCTCATCCATGCATCTCATCAGGTCCCATGGACTTGTGTACCTTCAGGTTCCTTAGATGGTCTTGAACCTTATCAACTACAGTAGACAGTTCATCATTCTCCAGTCCCTGCCTCAGCCTGCTGTGACTTGCACGGTGTGGCTAAAGCACTTTCCAGTGAAGACTAAGGCAAGGTACTCAAAAAATTGAGTACCTGAGCCTTCGCCACGTCTTGGGTGACCAGGTCTCCCATTTCCTTCCAGGGAGGACCCACATTCTCCCCAGCCTTCTTTTTGTTACTGATATACCTATAGAAGCTTTTCTTGTTGTCCTTGATGTCCCTGGCCAGATTTAATTCTATCAGGGCCTTAGCTTTCCTAATCCCTGGCTGCTCAGACATTTCCTCTGTATTCCTCCCAGGTCCTTGCTTCCACCCTCTGTAGGTTTCCCTTTTGTGTTTCAGTTTGACAAGGGTCTCCCCATTCATCCACGCTGGCCTCCTGGTGTTTTTGCTCAGGGCTGGCTGTCTTTGGTCTGCCTTCCCACAGCAACACCTCCTTGGCCTTCTAGTTACGTCCATACGTGTGCTGCAGTGTATAAGAAACCATTCTGCAAACTAAAATTTCACTTAAGTCAAGAAGGTTAGAGAAAGTTCAATGAATTTCCACCCATCCTTTTCTCCAGTTCACAGGGGTTTTGCTTTTGAGGTACTGTTATACAAACCAGCCTGTGAGCCTGGCCCTGTCCCCTTATGAAGCCAATAATTATTTTATTTTAATCAATCACCACATCAAAGCAGTTATCTGTAAGCACAGGCAGGTCCTGCCTGGAACAATGTCATCACAGATCTTCGACCTCTGAAGTTCTTGGTTTTTGTAGATATAATCCAGCTCTTTGTGCTTTAACATTTTTATTTACTTTTTTCTCCCTGTAATAGATGACACCTACACTTTGGAAAGACACAAAAATGAATATAGATTAAATACTAGACAAAGGCTGCATGAAGAAAGTGTGAACATATAGGTTTTACCAGTCTTAAATAGACCCTACAGCTACCTTCATCTGTGCTCTCTCAACTTTTCTTGCTGCAATTGATTCATTGACAAAATTGGTCATTTAAATTCAAAAGCACTTGTTCCCTTCTGTATTCTCCATCTCTTTGGATTTATGTAGCTGGAGATGTGTTGTTAAGCATCCTTTCAGGATTTTTAAAACACTGATATATTTCTGGAAGCATATATTTGAAACAGCAGTGGTTTGTCTACTAAGGAGATAGTACATGTAACAGAAAAAAAAATGGGATTATCAGGCATTGTGCTAGTTAAAATACGATTTAGTCACATAATGGGGATTATGTGTTTGATTAGGAGCTTATGTTCAGAGGATGGAAAGGGCAAAATCACACTGTGGCTGCCACAATAGTGAAAGAAATATGCAAGAACAGGTAGATTTTGTAAAATCTGTTTACTGGGCTGTTAATTCTCCCTCTCTGTAGTCTGGTTCCTTAGTGAACTGAATATGTTATCTGGCATGCATGTGTATTTTTACCTATCAAAGACAGTTGCTGAATTTGTGAGGTCGATAGGAAGAATCTATAGCTGCATTTTTATACATTCCCCTTTCCATCTCAGGCCTAAAATTTCCTTTTTATCAGAAAGTCCAAATTATCCAAGATTCAGTAAGAAAATGACAGGTTCTATTTCTATGACTGCATTTTTTTCAGTGGTTTCAACCTGGAGTATCTCACTGTCTTGCAGCCCCTTAATGTATTTGCCTCTGCGACATTTCTGGAAGGCAGGGGACTCAGAGCTGACTAATGGAGGTACTGTGGGTCTGGGGCAAAATACTGTAGTTTTGGATATCAAAAACATCTACAAATGTTCCCAGATACTATCCTTCAACCCAGCTGCAGATCTATCAATGCAAATAAAAGGGTAAAGCTTCCAGTGTAGGATGTGGAGAAAGCTGAGTGAGGCTGATTGCAAATTTAACAACTCAAAAGGATGCACTGTCAGTCAGGAATCAGCAGTCTGATTTACACACATCTAAGCACAGGCAAAATCAAGCACCACAATTCCACTAAGGAGGACTGAGTTTGTATTAGTCTTTTGTATAGAAAGACTTCTTTAATGAACCTGATGCAGTGAGAATCTCAGATATAGTCATGGCAGGAGATTCTGTTTTCATTATTATATGTGATTTTGTAATTTTAATTATATAATTATTACAACATTAAAAGACACAATTACATCTTAAATCTTCTTAAGAACTCAATTTTATTACATTTTTATTACTTTGTAATGATATGATATTTTATTATTAGAAATTATTAGGAATAATTTCATGATTACAGGGATTTAAAATATGATCTTTTTACTGTTTCATCACTTTATCTAACAACCATCCTAAACACGCAGTGGAAAGTGAAAGGCTGCAAGCATTTTGAGAATAACTTGGAGAAGACATCAATGACGATGCTGAATTTTTTTTCCCTTTAGCTGTTGCCTGCCTCACAGAATTAATGAAGCAGCTTACGATGACAAAAGTTAGTTCAAAGCAAAACTCCAGTTATGAAAACAGCTTTTGTGGAGGGCTCACGCTTAAGATGAGTTATGTCACAACTGTCTGTGAGATCAGGAACCGTGTGAGAGGAGGTGTTGAAGTTGTCTGGTGCTAATTGTTCCATTTGCTCACAGCAATGTGAATCAGAGGCAATCCTGTTGAAATCAGAGGCAACACTTGTTACAGAGATCTGAGACTCGTTTCAAACCTGAACAAGGCTCCCAGTCATCCATTTTGCAACACCCAATGAAGCGGATGTTTTCCTAAATAACAGAGACAAGTGAAATGGTCCATGCTGCATATCAGAGCTCAAACCACCTTAAATGACCTCATTTCCTCTTTTATTTTTTGTGATTTCTATGTATTTACTGTTTGCTTTCATGTGTTTTCCTTTGTGTTTTTATTGGACAAAGTGTCCTTGTTGAGTTATATTAACATTTTCTATTGTTCTTCAGACTTTGATACTATACGTAAAAATATTCCTTCTTTGTCTCAACTCGCTCCTGAGTCCTGTTACAGTCAAATCAGAGAGCATACTTTGATCTACTGAAGTTACTAGAAGTACAAAGGCAGGGTAGGTAGCGATGTTTCCACCTTACCCTAAAGAGCTCCTAACTTGAAAGACAGGGTGATAGTAATTTTAACTGTTGCGCTGCCGTTTGCAGTTTGTGATCAAGACGACTATGATCTTTCTAGTTTGTGAGGCATCGCAACAAGGGCTGAATTCATCGCCAGTGAGGGTATCTTTGCCTTCATAGTTTGGCACACAGTGTGAATGGCAGGTCTCCTCCAAAAAGGGACTGGTGTCCTATGGGCTGTATCCAGGTGCTTTCAACAGTGTGATGCCCGCATAGGTAGTTTGACAATTTGTCCCATTGTACAATTAAATTTATTGTTTTCTCTTAGTTTTCTCTCCTCTGTTTTCAGATCTGTACTTTTCCACGTGGCTTCACCTCATTAATTAATAAACAAGAGAGAAAAACTTGGTGGATCATGACATATTTGTAAGATCCTGGGTTATATGTTGTCTACCCAGAAGTCAGAAATCCCTTTCGTCTTGAAGGGACTGAATGGATGTATTATATCAGTTACCAGGAAAAAAAGGAGGCACACTGGGTTTCCCAGTTGTGAAGGCGACTGTGTGGTGGTGTCTGTACAGAACATGCAGTTCCTAGGACTGACATAATTGTGCTCTCTTTTAGTTTTTAACTGGTAGAAAATATAATCTCTATTTATTAATTTTCTAATCATCTCATAGCGACTTGGTACCGCATTTCAGGACGTTATCTGAAGTTGTGCAGTGTAGTGCAGGACATCAGGTAGGAACGAATACTTCTCAGGGAAGCTCAAATCACAGCCTGCAGCTGACAGTTACACTTCCTCTGCAGCCATTATTTCAAATCAGATGAGAATTTACACATCAGGACCCGATATGTCGAGATGCTTTCTCTATTTAGTGTCACAGCTGACATACATGGGAGGGCAGGAGTACTCACATCCATCAGAACGATGCTTAAAAAGCAGGGAGATTTTGAACTTGTATGTTAGTGCTTTTCATCACAGCACAGGCCAATTACCACTCTGCCCCACTCTTCCCTTTCCTTAGCTGCCGATGGAAGTATCCCGTGCCAAAGAGGTTTGCCAAGCCAAAACTGAAATATGAAAAGCTCATCTGCTATAACATAATGTCAGCACTCGGATCAGTATTTTTGAAAAGGTGGTTACATTGCTTTTGAGACAGAATCTGTTACTAAAGAATCCTCTATAATTGCTACTATTAAGGGAGAGATATGGCTGTACACTAAGAACAATAACAACGTGTTGAAGTGTGGAGACTTAGTAGTTTTCTTCAAATCATCACTGCAGGTGATGTTTGGTTCAAAACAAAACACTGGAAGCAGCTCTGGCTTAATTTTCATCTTTCCTCACTTGTAACCTTTCTGAGACGGGATACAGAGGTGAGGAGAGCTGAATTCAGAGAAAACTGACACTAAAAATAACAACCTGAAAGTACTTGGAGAACTCCCTATTACAGTTGTGTCTGTGGACTACCTTAAAAATACATCTCCCACACTGTATCCCAAAGGATACAAAGCATCCTATCCCATTTATAGGTGAGCAGAAGGGTTGCAGAGATTCTTTGGATGACACTAGTGCTCTGCATGCACGCACACACATGTGCACACACACAGAGATTTACACTACACCTGGTTTCATCCAAGCGCCTCCAACTGGTGCAGATTGTGCTTAATGGAGTCAAAGGAGCAGCCTATAAATTGATCCCATTAAGTGCTGAATCAAACGGTCAGAGAAGGCTCAAGGATATATTGCATAGACAAGCAAAAGTGAATCACTGAGGAATTTACTATCAGTAACATGGATCATTTGATCACATCCAGTTTTACCGCTTCTGCAAAGAGCAAAATAAAAGAAACTAACCCCAGAAGCCCATTCCACCTGCAAGCTGTCGTTTTCCCACATCACTACTAACCCCATGTGGAGAAATTAGATAAACATAACACTGAGTTTTGAATAAACAACAATTTAACTCAAAAAAATTCTCCTCCATCGCTCACAGTTTTTTTTCAGATTAATCAACTGAAATTACGTGTCAGGTCATCTTGTTTCTAGGACTACTTTGGCTCTCAGTTAAAGAAGGAGATAATTTTATATTTTTCAAAAGATGAGCTTTAGATTTTGACCAATTTAGTATGATTAAAACTGCAAATTGCTTGGGGATTGTATTCCAAACCCAATTCATTTCATGTTTAATTATGTGTCTAAACTGGGAGTATTGCCAGCAATTGTCTTTATTTACTAAACAGAAGCCTATATGTTTTGAAAAATTGAGTGAATCATAGAATTGTTTAGGTTGGAAAATACTTTAAGATCATCAAGTCCAACCTAAAACAGCTAATACCACCACTAAACCACATCCTTAAGCACTTGGTTCACACATGTCTTAGATACCTCCAGGGATGGTGGCTCAACCACTCCCCTGGGCAGCCCATTCCAATGTTTGACAACATTTTTGCTATAGAAATTTTCCCTAATATCCAATCTAAACCACCCCTGGCACAAGTTGAGGCTGCTTCCTCTTGTGCCATCCCTTGTCCCTTGGGAGGAGAGACCAACACGCACCTCTCTGTGCAGGACCATATGTTTAGAGTTTGGTAGCTGCCCTTCTCACTATGTCCCAGGTCCCCTGCTCCCCATAAACCTCAGTTTAGGATTGTGACAAAGAGCCTTATTAAAATGGGTGTCACTACTGGAGAAACACAATTTCCAACATCTTGTGAGAGTACTGTGAGAAGAGCCACTGAGCTGGGAGACCCACACCAGCATGTGGGTGCTGAGAAGTCACCAAGTAAGCTGGCAGGAAACACGGCTCTTTATATTTGTTTGCATTTTCTAAACTCCTCTTCAAAACATTTAGATGCACATGAATTTGAATTTCTTATGTAAAAAATTCTCCACTGGAGTCTTTTTAGCCAGATTTCAAAGCCACTTTTACCTGAAAGTCAGAAAACCAAAAAAATTTAGATGGCAAAACTGTCTTGTACTCCACATGAGGGAAAATTTGTTTCCCACCTACTGTCCCAAACTGGGAACCAAAGTGCCATTGTATTGTACACAAGCTTGTTCTTTAAATATTCCTTGTCTGGCCAGAAGCAGAAATAGTTGAAATTTCATAAATATAATTCTCATGACATTTTAGGCCCTCTTTGAAAGCTGATTAACATACAGTGAGTGCCCTGCTGTTAAAGTTCACCATGTTATGATATTGAAGTTCTACTCTTAGATTTCGGGGCAAAACATTGGTTTGGGGAGTTTAATAGATCATCATCACCTGTTCCTGGTGGGAAACACAGATTTCTAATTCTTAAAAAGATTGGAGTAAAGCTTGTTCATTAACGGACCTGTGCTTAATGAAAGACAATACTAAAACAAAATATTTTGGTAAGTGGCCTAATTTTACATCTTCCATGTGGAGAAATTAATACCCTTTTTACTTTGCCTTAATACTTGGGTGGATGCTCCTGTAGCTCCTCTGTTCCTAGGTTGGGTGATTCTCCTATTATTTACTTTCCTGTGTTCACAGACTAATCTAGAAAAGCTGTGCCTGTCAAAAATAAATAAATCCAATCTGCGTTTCCCTGATTATTTCCAGAATTGCAACATGTTGCTCCTCTACCCCTTTCATTCAACCAAACAGTTTACAGCAATCAATAATATTACTTTCATCCACATTTTTTTTCTCCAGCAATATCATTATAATTTCCTCTTTCAAGTTAGGGAAATAAATGTGAAATAATCTCAAGCTTCCTCTCCCTAATGTATTCTTTTTTCTAATTTTCCAAATGAATCCCTGTTCCTGGTTAAAGACTAGCACAGTGTGATGAGTTCATTAGTTTGCTGGTGTGCGTTCTCTGACTTATATTAAAGCACTAAAGGTCTTTGAGTTAGCAATAATTAGATGAGGTCATTAAAGCTACAATGAGATCACAATTGCCAGAAATGGCCTCACATTGTACAAAGTAAGGTCAAATCAGCTATAACCATTATTCATTCCCAATTTTTCCTTCATTACATATGCATTAAGTAACAGTAGTGGGTAATCCACAGCTTAACATGAGTGAGACGCCCTACAACCTGTCATACACATATAGTATTGTACGGTGAATGGAAAGTTGCATGGTGAGATCTTTTATAGCAATTGTCTCTTACACATAGAAGCCGCAGCAGGATTAAACAAGAATGGATCAAAAAGAAATGGCAGGGGATGTCGACAACACTGTGAGGGAGAAGCAAGACAAGAAAACATGGGCTGTGTTGTTTATAGTCTCCAGAGACATTTTCCAGGAAGGATCAAATTAAGATGTATCAAACAAGGCTCCCAAGCAGTACAGGCTCAGATGCTTCTCAGGACTATAGCTGATGTGAAAGCCATGGCTCCACGGAGGTCCACAGGTGCTCTGCATAGCAAGCCAGTCCATGTGGTCATCTTGCTGGAAGTTAACACTCTTACCTGGACAGTCTGAAACACCCCTGTTCCTCTGTCACATTTGCCTTTGACCCATGGACAGCACCATCCCAGACAAAGTGAAGAGACGAAACTCATACATTACTTTCTCCTGCACAGGAACGAGTGCCATGTCCATTCTCTAGGGACAGTCATTCATTGTGGGCACATTGTAACTTCATGAGGGACGGCAGAACCCCTTCTGTATATTTCTTATTTTCTAAACTGCCAAAAAGAAGCTTTAAAACCAAGTCTTTCCTTGGCAGTAGATAACACAAATCAGGCTGAACAAAGAGTTAAGTGGGAGAATAACCAGAAGAGGAGAAAAACAATATAATAATTAATGTAAAAATTGCTTCCAGATGTGTATATCATAGAAAGCTGACTCATTTTTGTATGGTTTCACATTACCTCTCTCCTCCTCTTCCTCACACTGTTGAATAGAGGTACAATGGAAAAACAGCCCTTTCAGCACTACAACAGGCCAGGTTCCTTAGGCAATGTGCAACAGGCAATGTGCTCTGTAAGAGCAGGACAACTCACTGAGCACCTCGTGGCAGCTCTCAGCTCTGAGGCATTAAATTCTGCAAGAAATTTAAGGCTCCATTTAATCTGCTTTCACTGTGAAATGCCTCTGTCCTAGATTACAAGTGACAACCTCACCTACACGTCAAGGCTGAGGAGACACGTGAAATTACATGTCCATTCTGGGCCATGCCAGAGGAAGGAAAAATTCCCTCTTTGACAACTACTGTCCAGACACGAGGTATAGACCAGAGGCTCTGCCTGGAAACTAAAATTAGTTCTGGCCAAGAGAGTGAGTATGGTATGCAGGGAACTGACCCCCAAAAACCAATATCGGGTGCTCTTCTACTGCCCACTACTTTTCCCACCCTCTGGAAAGACCTCCTGTCAGGAGAGGCTGGACTCGGCTTAGATGCTAACTTGCTGGTTGCAAACATGCACAGATCCAGACTTTGCTTTCAGGCAATTCATGTCTGTGTTGTCCCTGTAACCAAAGTAATTAATGATCCTAACTAACACCGACTTCTGAATTTCCTTGCAGTTATGCTTGAATTATGAAAAAAAAGTATAGTATCTCAAGAGCCCTTAATTTGCAGAGGCAGTTTTGCCCGTGTACAGAGGTACTCTGAATGACCAGGGGAAATCACACAGCTCTCTTCTCTGCCATCAGGTTGTGATGTGGCACTTCTCACTGTAAAAACCCTTTTTCTGTTCTTCTTTTCTCCATGTTTCTGTCCTGTCCTGTCTCTATATAGCGATGCCTATTGTAGGTGAGGAGCACAGCCCTTTCCGGAAAATACTGTGGCTTTTGAATAAAGATTCTGAAGTGTGCAGTGATTTTTGGTCAACAGATGGCTGCTAGGGGATCTGGGACCATTCAGTGTCACCTCTAGAGCCCAGATACAGGGGTCAGCTTGCACATGAGCTGCTAGTGTCCCCAGAGAACACATAGTTATTTACCAGCAATGAGCTGCTTCACAAATCTGTGTCTAGGAGTTTGCCCTTTTTATTTCCAAACTTGCTTGATTAATGATGGGAAAAAGACATGGCAATGAAACTGCAAATGGAGGACACTGCAGATTTGGCATGCCAATGCTTTTCTGACATTTCATCTGCCCTGAGGATCTACTTTTCTATGTTATGGAGCCAAGGGTTGGGGTTTTTTTGCGGTTTTTCTTTCTGTGAAGTGGCAAATCATTAACACTAATAGATTCTAAAATATCCACAGTGATGGAAAAAATGTTTTGTTTTAAAATGTGCAATAGAACTTCTGTTCAAATAAATAAGGAGCAACCAGGTTCATTAGCATTGATGTGTTAGCCTGAAAGGGAAAAGGAGAATATAAGCAGCTAATGTTGCCTGTCCTATAATCCATCTTCCATGTCACTGAAGGGAAAGAAACCTTTCCTGAATTTCCTATCAATCTTCCTGACCTTTTTTGCTGTTTACACCATTTGCATCTTTAAATAGATTATTTTGTGCTGTGATTTTTTCCCTTGATACTTCACTTGAAAAAAATAAAGATCCTTCCCCTTAGAAATTTATTCCAAATGCCTCAGCCCAGACAGGGTTCTTTACACCCCCAATAGGAAAATCCAGCTTTTGCCATTTGCCCCATTGAGCAGCAGTCCAAGGCTTTACCTAAACTGGACCTGAAGCAACATTCTGAGGTCAGCCTCACTATTCATTCAGTCTAACAGAGAAACCTGCACCGGGGGGTGATGATGGACCCACCCAGAGCTGGTCACTCAGCTTTGTTCCCTCCTGGCCTGTCTGGACACCCTGCAGGCTATTGGCAAAGAAGCACGTGGGTGGAGGACATGTGGATGACAGGGACCACTCACATGTCCATGCAGCACTAGCACTGCTCACATGGCTTGAGTAAGTTTTGTAGATACAGGTTTTACTACTCTGCAGGAATGAGTTGTTTGTTTGCCTATTCAGTCTGGGTTTTTTGAGAAGCTCTATCTTATTTACACAGCCAATAATAGGCCATGTCACGACACCTTCCCCCAAAAATAAAGCTACACTAGCTACACAGCAGAAGAACAAATAGGGGTAGCTGGTATAATAGAAAACTTAAACACATTTACACATTTACACACTGCCACTTGCAATTTGTACACAGCTTCTGATGTGTAAGAGTATATGGGCAAGGTAAAGAGGTTCAGAAGTTACTCCACCAGCTGTTGCAGCTGCCTGTTATTGTCAAAGGTGATATGAGTAACACAAGCAAATAAGTCATTTGCAAGCATTGTTAGAATTCATTTACTAGGCCAAAATTGCTTAGCTCACCAGTAAGTAGTGAAAAAGCAAATCTGGATAAAAGATAAAGTAATTAAACAATAACCATTTCACTGTTACAAAACCTACCTGCTAATCTAGAAAAAAAGCAGGGCCATCCTTCACCCTTTCCTACAAGTTTCCATTCTTGCAAGCAATTTGGGCAAAAAAGCACAGGAGGGTTCTCCAGCCAAGCTCTCAGAAACAGCAGACTGGTCTTCTTGGGAAAGAAAGAGGTGCTCTGGCTTGAAAGCTTTAGGAGCTAGCTTTGAGGATTTCATAACAACAAATAGCTGTGCTTGGATTTTTTGATCTCTGTGCTGCTAAGTACACAGATGGCTGCAAACCCTCACCCTGCTACCCAACACAGAGTTCGTCTGAGTCCACACGAATTGTATTTGCAGTTGTAATTAATAGGGAGGGAGAGGAGTGCAGAACTGCCCATAAAATCCAGCTCTTAAAATTACACACACAACACGGTAGGAGCTGACTGTCACATCCCAAGACATGAACAAGGTGACTTATTAAATCACTCATGACCTTAACTTCTCTGGGAAGCTGCATTTTTGGAGTCCAGGCTTCTGGAGAGCAGGAAACAGCGTACTGAACAAAGAAGAAAAAAGAATGTGCTGTATTTGTGATCGTTATCATGACACCGACTCAGCATTTAGATGGTTTTGGTGGTATCAAAAACCATCTCACCTCAGGTCGGTGAGGGGACCTCCCTGCTGCTCCTGAAGCACATCTCTCTGGTTTCCTCTGAGAGAGAGGAGGCTTGGGAA
This sequence comes from Rhynochetos jubatus, assembly GCA_027574665.1. Classification (NCBI taxonomy): domain Eukaryota; kingdom Metazoa; phylum Chordata; class Aves; order Eurypygiformes; family Rhynochetidae; genus Rhynochetos; species Rhynochetos jubatus. Next base: position 138,265,741 of record CM050648.1, on the reverse strand, counting down.
GTAAGTTTAAAAGCATGACATGCAAAATGTATCCCGTGTCACAGTGTGCCATGGAAAAAGATCATCAGTAGAATTATACATGCTATATTGCCTGCTGAATCCCCCAAAGCAGTTAAAGAGCCAGGAGAATATGAGACTGTCATTACTCTGTCTCCCTCCCTCTGCTTCGGAGCATAAACCTCTGCCAGACACTCAGGCAGAACAAAACACTTAATCAGTGTTAAGGATGCATCTGGTCCCCCCAGAGAGATGAGCTGTTCATTTATGCTTGTTTACAATATGTTTATAAACATTAGTGGACAGGGATAGATTACCCCAGTTTACTGCCACATAAAGGAGTCAGCTGCTTACGTTTCCCATCATACCTATATGCTTTTCTTTTACATTACTCAAGTGGTACCTTATGGCAAGTAATCTTTGTGAATTAGGCCAGAAATCAGGAGTGTCCCTGTAGAATTTATACTGTTTTCCCTGTCATGATCTAAAAAGTATTACTTTTGGATCAAATCCCTATCCAAGATGCCTATTTTTTCTTGCCATCTACATTACCTTTTTTTTTTTTTTTTTCCCCCTGTGGTCCATGAAGTAATGGCATTGGTTTTATGCTTTAGATGAAAAGCATATTTTCTGGACAGAAATGGGAAAGGTGGTGTTGGGATAACAGCCCCCCACGCTCCCCTGTGTCAAATGTTCATACCCAACTAAATCAGTCGTTGTAAAAGAATTTTTACTTTTGTTGTTCTTATGTTAAAAACAGGTTATCCTATTCCTTCTGAATTATAAGTTATAACTTTACAGAGCAGTGGCAAAAGGGAGAGAAACTGTGCAGCTTTGGTCTTGCACCATATCTCCATGTCCTTTGAAGAGGGGTGAGGAGACAGAAGTACCACAGAGTCCTGGGAACAGCCCTGCTCTGCAATTTTACCTCTCACTTCACCTGCTGGTTCCATCATTTTTCTCTATCTTCTGTCTGATTATGAGCTTTGTAGGACTTGATTGCTTCATTTAAAGAATTTGAATTGCACATCATGATCCCTGATTTGAGTTTAATAATCGTATTCAGGGTAAAAATACATATGGTTGCAAAACACTGATGTAATGGAGGATAAATAAATTGAAATAAGTCAGTGGAAGAGATTTCAGAGTGTTAATGTGATGGGCCAGGCGAACAGCTGGGTGTAAATCAATACAAGCAATTGTTTTTGTTGAGTTTTTACTTCATTCATGAGAGAGCGCAATGACAAATATTTGACTTAAGGTTGCTGCATTGTTACAAACCCATTTATAGGCCTGGAATAAAAAGGTGTAGCCAGCTGTAACTTCTTTTCACTGATCTAATATTTATCACAGAGCCTTACAGGATAAGGTCATAATTTTCTTTTTCTTGGCTGAAAGTCAGGTGTTGTAAGGAGTATCGTCACACCTCTCATTAGATCAGCATTTTAAATGATCCAGCAATCCCATCAATCGATGGGTATGTGAAAAATGTCCACAAGCCCGCTCTCCTCTAATGGGATTCCCCGACTTGCCATCAAGCATGACTTGCATATCAAACCAGACCCGAGAGTGGAACTCATGGAAAACCATATCCAGCAAATTGTGGAACAAAGCTTTGTACCATTGGGAGAAGTAACCCGAGCAAAATCTGCAGCAAAATCCTCTCTCTCACAGACTCACACACACATAGAGGCGGTTCTGAATCACCAATATTTGCGCACTGACAGCTCCCTCTCCAATAAAGCGCAGGGGGACCCTGGAAGGCAGATTTTTTGCTTTCCTAGTATGAACTCACCTGTGCTGTTTTCCATTTGAGTGCTTCGTGTCAAAAATCAAAGCCACTGCAAACCCAACCAAAGGGGTTCCCTGGCCTGTTTTCACTGACAACAGGAAGCGCTGTTCCTCGTGCCAGTGGAAAAGCCTTCAACATGCATGTCTTCATTACTCCCTGCATCGTGGTACTAAGTAATAGACACAATCTCCTTCCCTTTATTAAGTCTTCCATAAAGAGAGGGAGATAGAGGAAACTATATTTGTTTGTACCTGCTTCTTGAGGGCTCAGTTCTCCAAAGAATAAAACATGCATTAGGGAGGAAAAAATTCCTATATCAAACCATCCCATACACATGCAAATTGATCTATTTGCAGGGTGAAATAGCTTGTAGACAAGATTAATTCCCAAAAGGGTGTGGGTAGATTCTTGATATACTATTATTATATAGCACTAATACGTATGCAAAATAAGTTAGTCTGAGTCACACAGTGCTTCCGTTCAGACTCACTACCAAGATTTGTACTGAAAGGGGCCAAATAACCTTTCAAACATAAATTATTTCTATGTAAAATACTGCTGTACTCTGCTCCACCACATTAGAAACAATATGGGGGAAAAAGGTGCTTCAGATTTCAGAGTCAAACAAATTCATTTCATTGGCAAATTTCAAAAGATTAAGGTACCAAGATGAAATTTTTAAAAGGACAGAACTATGTTGGAAAACTTCCCCTGGAATCTCATTTTACATGACTGACATTCATAGAACTGACTATTAAAACCAAAAAGTTCAGAAATTGTGGTGCTATCCACCCGAGGTATGTGTGTAGGAGACAGTAGATTTTATATTGGGCCCTAACCATTGCAGTTCAAATACATCTTGGAAGTAGTCCTTGCCTCATGACCAGATCAGAACTAATGAGTGGTAACACACATCTTGCTTTGTAAGCAAAAGTTTCTGCCACTCTCAATTTAGAAGTAGTTCCATTGATTTCACTTTTGAGTTTCATACATAAGACTGGCAGAATCCGACTGCAGTTTGGGTGTTTTCCTTTGCACAGGCTGACCCTGGACAAGTTTAAAAACACTGAAATAAAATTATCATTCAAGATTACTCATGGATATTTTTCCTAGAATTGCTCAGCTGGGCTAGAACTTTTGATCCTGTAAAAGAGACATTTTAAGGAATATGATAGAAAAACCTGAGCAGGCTGGAAAACTTGACCAGACAGAGACTGACTGGTCACTGCACCTTTTTGTACGGGACTAGTGGCTGCCAAACTAAGCTACTGAGAGCTGGGGTCAAAGCAAACAGAAGTATGTGGTTCTTCATGAAGTCAGTGACAGATACATGGGAGTCCTTGCTAGAAGTCACTGTGGATACAGCAAAGTACTTGGAAGAGAGCTATGTGGGCAGCTGCTAAACAGGCAGAGCACTTCAGGCTCAGGAGGTCGCAGGAGCTGACAATATCTTGAGGCTGAAAGGTAACAGGAGGGAGCAGCCCATGTTCTTCCTCTTCCTTAGAGGTCAGATTTTGAACTCAGTTGAGAAAGGACAGAGGACTAGGTAAACCCTTCATCTGAAGAGTACGGCTCTTCTTAGGGTCCTGTGTTCTGGCACCCAGTCCCATGCTTTGGCAGATGATGATGCCATATAAATCCTTTGAAGAAGCAATGAAGATATATCTTAAAACTAGCTCTGCTGCTTGCCCCTCTGCCCCTACCCCCATTCAAGACCTTCAAACCCTGATTACAAGAAATCTCAATTACTATGCAGCCATAAATTTCCAAGGGAGTACTCAACCATAGCTTCTTTCTCAGTTCTCAGTGTCATTTTTTCTAATTTTAGCCAGTGACTATTTATACAATAAAATAGATGTGGTTTCAGCATCACCACGAACTCTGGTTTAAGAAGACAAGCCCTACCCAGCTATTACAAGAAAGGGTGTAATCAGCCGTTTTTAGGAGAGCCTTCCTAGCAGAAAGTGCCAAGGTGTCTTCATGGGCTGTTGTGTGTAGTGTTCTACATCCAGAGAGAGGCAGCAGCTCCCCATGCATCGTGTTCCTTGTTGGCTGACTTCACGTTGTTTCCTAGGCATTCTGCTACCTTTTCTAGGACTGTTTAAATAATAGGGAGTTACCTCAAATATACTTATAGAAATCCAGGGCTCTCATAACCAGGACTCCATGATTCAAGGTTTTAACTCTGGGGAGCTCTCAGGCTTTTACCACAGCACTCCTCATCATGGAAGGCAGGACTAGTGAGGAAATACACACCTACATGTTGCTTCTGAAAATATTTTTCTTCTATGTATTTTTCAACTTGTGAAATTAGAGAACAGGTTACATGAAGGCTTAGTTTGGGATTTGAGTTATGAAAAGCTGTGTTAGCTTGGCACAGGTTTTTTTCTAATGAATAAGTAAAAAAAGTTTAAAATATTTTAATTATAGTAACCTGTTTCATGCAGTGTGTAGATAATTCAGGCAATCAGACTACCTAATGTGTAAGTCATTAATTCCTAGAAGCACCTTACACGTTCCAACCATAACAGCATCACTCATTAAAAAAAAAAACAAACAAAAAAAAATCCATACTCCTGTGTTTACTCTCATTTTCATTTAATAATAGCAATAGCGACCTCAGCACAGGGCATTCTCAGGGATTAATGGCCAGCTGGGACTAATGGCACCCTTGGCTACACCTCTGGCCGTGAATGGCTGTCAGTCTATCATCAATCCACAGAAAATGCCCTATGCCCAGATCATTACTACTTAACCAGTAGTTAGAATGAAAATGAAAAGCAAATGTAGGGAGAGTTCTAAAGAATTTCCACCTTGTACACATGGGAGAGTGTGCTTGCCCCTATCAGAAAGCTTTGCCTTAATAAGACATCACAGCAATCTGTATTGACTAACATGCATTGAGTGTGTTTCTGTGATTAGTCCTTGTGTAATTATCCCTCTTGACAGCACAGTCTGAGGCAGGAGAAGCAAGAATTCAGGCTGAGAGGTGCCCCAGCCTTCTCCCTTGTGGTGGTGGACAGAGTTTAATACCATTTTTGGTGCTATCACTAACTTCTATCCAAAATGTGGTTTTGCATGACCACTAACATCCAGCCAGGATATTACCTTTCCATTCCAGTCCTTCTCAGGATGGCAAAAGCCAAGAGGCTCAGCCTGGGTAAATTGTTAGCATGCCATGGGAGTTAGCAGCACTAATCTCATTAAGAGAAAAACAATGGGAAGTGCAGCACCGAGTGAGTGGTCAACCTAGTTCCACTTTTTTTTTTTCAGTCTTTTAGAGGAGGGGTATATTGGATATTTGACCCAAGAAGTCTCTAGATGTTGTGTAAATTTTCAACATATATCAGCAGAAGCAATCCAAAACACGTCTGAATTGCTGGAAATGCCAGAAATGTTTGTGAAGGCAAGTGAGAAAACATGGGGGTGATTTGACTGACAACCAACTGCTGCCATTTTTACTTTTTGCTCACTGAATGACCCCGGGAAATATTTATGCTGGCAAACTTGTAGGTGCAAAATGGGAAAATGAATTAAAGCTAAAGCTGGCACGAAAGTGCTTTCTCCACTCCCCTTAGGTATGTGTGGGTGTTCACATATTTAGAAACTTAATTAATAGCTCTCAGGGACTTTCCCTGGCTATTTTTCAATGAAGAATGTTGCCAGTTGATTTTTTTTTTTTTTCATTTTTGCATTTCTATATCACTAATTAAAAACTGTTAAATTTTGGCTCAGAAATACTCAAATGGAGGAAAATATGATCTTTCACCTTCTGTTTTTCAGATAGCCATTATCAGAAGACATTTGGAGATAGTCATAAATGCTGACTCTTTTATTTTACTTGCTGACACACTTAACTTCACCTGTGTCTTCTTGAGCTTCTTCCCTCACATGCCAAGTGACCAGGTCTGACCTGTACTTTAGCCCATAATCTGATGCTTTTGAACTGCACATGTTCAACTTTACTGTCCTAAGAAGTTTCAAGGGTTTGGAAGTTCAACAAATCTGTAAGTATTTCTGGGGTTGAGACTTTAGAGGAGCCTGTTCTAGCTCGATTATTTGTAAGTGGAGGTCTCATGAACTGCAGCCTGCTATGGAGAGGTAACATCAGAAGAGCTAGTTCATCAGTGGGACATAGTACCAGGAGACGGCTTGGCTCCATCAGTGGCAGAGACTGCGCCCACAATGGGTGTAGGTGTTGTTTGAAGCTAAGCTACTGAAGTGATTATGGTGTGGGTGCAGAGCTTCAGAACCAGATGCTTTGATCTGCAGACAACTTCCCCGTGTTGCCCCAGCCTCCAAGCTGTAGGACATCCAGTCCTGTGCATCCACCGCACAGCCAGGCTGGGTGAGAGGTGGGAAGGGACATCAGAGTCATTGATGAGCCTACATATGTGGGAAGGGATATTTGTCCGTTCCATTTATCTTCTGATTATTTTAAATTTCTTCACTCTTTAATAGCATTGGGAGGTTTTTTCTTTCCTGTTTCTATTTTTTTTTTCTTATATATATATATATATATATATATATATATATATATATATGCTGCAGATACTGCAGAAATAGTTGCTGCTTTCCTTCCCAGAAACAACTGCATTTGGCAATGGTTGAAATCTTGAGTCACTGAGCACTGAGCTGGAAGAGAAACCGCAGTTGTTTCACAGAAAACAATTCATCAAAGGGTGTTGTGAAAAGGGCTTTTGCTGGCCTTTATTCTCTTTTGCATGTGTCACTGTAATTCCTACTGTCTTGCTTGTGTATGGAGGAAAGGGGAGATTTTTCTAATCATTCATCCTAGGATATTTTCTTTATTTTTTCATTCCCATAAATGTTGAATATAGATGAGAGGGTATGGGATGACATAGGAGTCCAGTGCAAAGCAAACACAGAAGCTAAACTGACCCACGCTCTTATTGAGATGTACAAGAAGTGTTCTAGCTAAATCTGTCCGAAAGCCTCTGAATTGGAGTCCATCATCTCCATCATTTGAATTCATTCATCTTTTCCTTTTGTGGAAAAGAAAGGAAAAGAAGCTATCTAAATCAATGGGATTAAGCAGTATTTTGCCAATTTACACTAACACCTGGCTCCTTTTAGATAAGGCCCAAATAAACATTAAATTGTGCCAAAGCACACACTCAGACTGTTGACCTAACTGTTTAAGCTATCATTCCAGAGATTTGGATGAACGAATGCTGGAACTAATCCTGTCCATTGCATGTAACCTTATGCCCAGGCAGGCACTCATAAAATGTTATCAACATCATGTGTCAAAGGACTTTTAAATGTATTTTTATTATTATTTTTTCAAAGAGAAACCAGAAATTAATATCAGTCAATCCAATCAAAAGCCATATGAAAGTATTGCATCCTATGTACATGACAGTTCTTTAACATTCATTAAAACTGATATAAGCATTATATTATTCAAGGAGCAGAAAAGTCTGGGGAGAACAAAACACACAAAACCACCCCAGAAAATAAAGTAATAATCAATGACAGAGGAAAGATTGGCACATAATTACCTACTTTTTAATTACAAGCTTTGCTATGCCTTGGGAACCCTTAGCCCCTCTCTAATATGAACAATGTAAGTAGCCATTTACATGGCAAATGTGAGACAAATGTGCCTGATACTTTGGTTGTGGAATCTACTGGGTCCCTTTAAGATTGACACATCCCCCATGAGAAGTTCAGGGCTCAGTCCTGCAGTTGCTGCCAAGCCAGGAGACTGTTACATCAGCATAACCCTCACCCAGCTCCGCTTCATCACGTTTTAATCTATACCTAATGCACGAGGTGCCATCCCTCACTGAGTAACATTGAGCCTGAACATCCACACCCTTAAATCACAATAGATTATTGCTGGCTTGAATTGATTGGGTTTTTGTCCAAGCAAGTGGCAGTCAAAGGGATTGTGAATCATATCAGTGCCTATGAATAGCCTGCAGTGGCAGGTGGGAGTGCATGAGAACAACAGGGAAGGCTGTAATAACCCCAGTAGCTTAGTGTCAAATAAAATCAAGAAGAGCAATGTTAGCAGTCAGTGAATGTTCATCCAGTGTTTTTATTCTTAACAGCACTGTATAACTATCATTGTCAGCTGTTTTATTGGTCTGAAACTACATGTGCCTTCTCCCTGGTCTTCTCGCCTACTCCCTGTGGTCGGGTTTGTTGTTGGGAGAAGTTGTTATCACAGCAATACCACAGAAACGGCTAGATATACACAGAAATTTCCCCTTAATTACTCCTGCCAATTAGGTGTTTACCCAGCGTGGCATTACTGTAGGGATATAAGTCTCAGTCCCTCTCAGTCAGATGGCACGTTCTGATCGAGCTAGGACTTCCACTGAACAGCTGTACCACAATTAGAAACTGATATCCATGAAGAAAGAACTGTTGGCTAATTATGCTAATAAGATGCTAGCCACCACCACCTCAGACTACAGACTTGTCACGTCTGTCGGTGGTACTCTATTTTATTGCAAACTGTACTGAGTGTTATTTACTTTCTTGCTGCAGGTCTCACAGGAATCCAACACACTTATAAAACCTGCTTTCAGAGCCCAATCCTCCTAGGTTTTGGAAGGTTCAGGCTCAGGATAGGTTTAACAAAATTTAAGGAGATTATTCAATAAGAACTATTTTGAAAGGAAATTGAAGGAAAACTCCAAGACTGCCTTGTAAGAGCCCTGAGAGCTCCCCTGCCTCAGTGAGAATACCATTTATTTGAAAGAATGATTTCATGTTCAGAAGGAAGAAATGATGCTGCCCTTTATGTTAAATATCCCATTTTCATGTAGTTCATACAAGAGTAATTTAGAGCTGTAACTCATGGATTTAATTTCTTATTTTTTGGGAAAGTAGTCTTCAAAAAGTGCTTTGAATCTGTTGTCTTGTTGGACTCCATAGCGATTTGTTAGTGTTGATTAAAATAATTTTCCTTATTATTACCCCTTTTAGAAATATACATGGAGATTTAATATTAAGTGTGGTTAGAGTGGAGTTTTGTGCAAATCATGTAGGATGTCAGTACACTGAAAATGAACTGAATATCACGAAAGATGATAAAGCCTTTCCTTATGAAAATCACTACCTCCAAGCCACAAAAAGAAAAGTTCATTTCAGATGCTTGTTCATTTGCTTTCACTTTTCTACTTCAAAGGCTGGCTGCAGAGGATGAGAACTTGCCTTTTAGGGTGATGTCCCTACAAGAGCTCAGAGAAAGGCGGCTGCAGGGTCTGAGCCTCTGTAGGGCACTGCACCCTGTGCATTGCCAGGCTGCACAGCATGGCTGGCCACAGGGCCACGCTGTCCAGCTCAGGGAAGGCAGTGCAGCTCCTCTGAAGCCCCTTGCTGCCCCTTAGTTTTCAGAAGTGTTACACAAAGGCCGAAGCTTAGTAAGGCAGTGGTAAGCTGCTCTGCTCTACCACATGTTGGTGGGTTCAGTTAAGAAAGTCTCAACAGTTGTTTTTTATTGTTGTTGATGTTTTGTTGGTCTGAATAGCAGCTTGTTGACATGGACTAAGGTAACTATTCCCTTTAATTCTTTCCAGAATTGCGCGTTGAAATTCATTATTTAGCTATCATCAATGGGTATCCCTGCTCATTCTGTCTTCACAGGTGTCTTATAGCAATTGTTAGTCTTGTTAAAGTGTCTACAATTTCTGAAAACTTTTAATCCTACATATGCATTTTATATTTTTCAGCTCACAAACAGCTATTAATTTTGTCATGCTTTGACTATACTGTATAAAAAGAGACAACTCCTTCCTTCAGAGCAATGGCCGCAGGTCACTGTAATACTTTACAGTCTAATTTCTATTTAGTTGATAACTTCCCAATTATTTACTAAGCCATGAGGTATATAAAACTTTAAACATTGTGGGCTTCATTCCAAATAGACAACAGTCAAAGAAAGTGGACTGCCCAAAGCACCCGGAGTAGAAGCTGTACCAGATCTAGCGACATGTCCACCAGGACACACAGCCTCCCCTAAGCTGTCTAAGGCAGTATGGTCTGTAAGATGGGAGTATTGCATTTGTACCACACGCCATGAACATGCTGCATAGCAGCTGACACTTCAGAAGAACATACTGCTGGTAATCTCCACGTTGATACGTCTGATAGCCACTGCCTGAGGCAGTGGAGAAGTTTGTGTGAGGTACACAAAGCTGGAAGGCACTAAGAATGGAACCAATTCCCAGTGGAGAAGTGAAAAGCCTTAATGTCAATGGGACATGGACAGAGCAGCTCTGAGAACAAGGTCTGAGAGAAAAACCTGTCCAAAGCCCAAAGTCACAGCATTAATGAAGGGTGAGGCAGAGAAGGGGTTTTCAGTCCAGAACTGTTTCAGGCAGGAGGCACACTATCCATATGATTTCATTTACTAGCAAGGATTTGTTCTCGTGCATGTCCAGACACTACATGATAGTGAACCTTTCTCTGTGTAAACAAGCTTTGTATTATGCACTTTTTTCTAAAGTTCAAAAGATTTATGAGATGCTTTGTACATAAGGTGACTCTACTGAAATCTGAACACAAGTGCTACTAAATGCACTGTTTTCAGACCTTCTGAGTAAGCTACGCTGAAGTGTCTACCTGTATTGTAAATAGACAGAACACAATTATTCCCAAAGTTAATTAAAAAAAGAAAATTTACCTCTATTTGCATTCATAAAAAGCTAACGTGACATCACAAAAGCAGCTATTATATGTCAGCATGTCATGTGCATTGGGAATATCTGATACAATTCACAGCTCATAAATGTCTAATTAAAAAAATATATATACAACAATTTTAATTGGTTCATTGCATCATTTGTTTTTATTACGTTTTTAAACTCTTGCACAATAGTCAGGGCTAAAACTCACTCAATTTGCAGGGAAAAAAAATGAAGAAGAGTCTTGAACAATATAAAGATAAGTAGGAGTTCAATAATCACCATATGTACAGTGATGGGTAAAAGGCCGAATGATAGGATATAAATCTGGGCTTTAATACATCATGAAGTAGATTGAACCTATTTGTGACATGTTTTAACAGTGGCAGAAAAGTCACAGTAGAATTAAAAAGGAAGTGGAGCTAAGTTTTAGCTTCAGTGCAAAACTTGAAGCTGAAGAGTGCAGTAGATACACCTGTAAGTGTACATTGATTTTGGTTTAAAAAAACAAGTTAGAAATCAGAAAATCATGCTTGTGGTTGGTTTTGTCACTGCTGAATTTTAGAATGCTGTAGAAAAAAGAAGTTAAACGAGATATCTTGTGGCCAACAGTTTTTATCTAATACTTGATAAAGAAAATTCAATTCATAATTATTTATGAAGCAGCATCAAGGAGTTTATTACTTTGATTACTCACTAATCATTTCCCGTAAATGCAGAAACCTAAAAATCCCATATAATCAATAAAGTAGTAAGTTCCAGATTTAAATCACTGCACCTTGTATTCTTGAGTAAACCTTTGGGTAATTTACAAAGGCTGTTGAATTTTATAGTAAGTGTTTTTCAAACCAAGCTGGATTCTAAACAATAATGACTTTTTAATGTGGATCTGTGATTACATTGTCATAGTGAAATACGACAGTCTTTGACTGCATTCGAAATGAGGCAGAGGGTGAATTACTCCGAAGGCATAGATTACCATAGCCTCAGGTAAAGCAATCTTCATAAATTAAACTCCAATCTAAAGTGACCTGTCACTACAAACCTGTTGCTGCTCCCAGTAACTTACATTTCAGTGTACAATTTGTAAACAAGTTCTTTTCTTATTACCACACTGGGGGAGAGTTACTTTAGTAAAGTGCTTTAAAGTGAATCTGAGAGAGGAGAATTGTACATAAGCATTTTATGCATTTCTTTTCCATAATTTCAAAAAGCTGTTAGTTTAGGAAATGCACCTTGTTGCCTGCTAAAATGTTTATGCTTTTAAGATATCTAAAGCTGTCAACTGAAGGAGCCTTTGGCATAAACAGCAACTACAACACTTTTCTAACTCATTTTTAACACACTGAGCATGTTTGACTCATATGCTCAGCAATAACAACTATGGTTCAATGATATCCAGAAATGTTTTGTACATTTAGCTGCTTGAGCCAGCATTTACCAAGGGGTTTGCTGGGTTTGCCGGGTTTGCCATGCCTCAGTCTGGGGACATCTAGTTTATAAATGTTTTTTCCAGAGATGCCAGAGCAGCTGTCTTCTGAACATCATATGGCTTGTGTGCTAACAAAAAGTGGAGGGCTTTGTTTAGGGATAACTTTGGGCATCCACAGCAGAGACAGCAGAGTCCACCCACCACTTCAGGGACCTTGCAGGCATAGCAGTGCTGACCCTTGGCAGTTTCCAGCCCAGCCTAAGAAGGAAAACTGGTACCAACTATAAATTACTCAGTAAGTACACTGCAAGCTGTTGACTACAGCTAGTCAGCAACTGTTGCATGAGCACCTCATCCATACTTGCAGTGGAAGGTGGGTTCTTCCAAGCAAAAGATGACGCCAGGCAGGATGGGCAGCTGAGGACAGGAACCATTGCATTTAACCCACATATTATCTCTGCCTGAAACAGCCCAAGTGTATTAGACTGCTGAATACATGTATGCCTCCTTGTCTACTGCAGCAGCATATCCAAAGCTTTAAGCTCCTACATGAACACATTCTTATGGCTAGGAGATAGCCCAGGAGATAGCAGCTGAATTTACATTCTTTGTGCTATTATTGGGTATTTGGGAGCAATCTTCAGATGCAGTCATGTTGCCCTGATTGCTAAAGGTGAGAATGGGAGGAGTGAAGGTTGAACAGCATTTCTTCCATTCTGCCTTGAACTTTATCCATGGAGTATAAGGGGCTTGAAATCAATATAGTCTGAAACCCTAGGTGAGTACTCTCCTCTTCAAGGTCCAGCACAGGGCTGTTGAGTCTTCCTTGTCAGAACAGTTAAAATCACATAGGGAAAATCTGTTCTTTCTTCATAAATATTATTGCTCCTAAATTCCTACCAGAGGTTCAGTTCCTTACAGCATGGCCTGCTGAATAGATGATTCAAAATTTAGCAACACTGTGGTGGTCAGAAACAGAGAAAGCAGAGAAAGGGAATAGGGAAGAGTTAAGAACCTCTTGAAATGCCAGAGAAGTAGAGCAGGTATCACTTCAGCCATTGAAATCCGGCTTTTCCCTAGTGAATATTTATGGCTTCAGTCCTTATGCTCACCCACATCTCCTCCCAGCTTTTATCCTACGCATCAGTTGGCCCAACAATTGCTCTGCCAGTTCTTGTTTTGCTACCAATTGAAGCTTACACAAAATGGAAAAGTTACCCTATGCCCTCTCAAGACCTGAGCTAATTTATTTGAGTCAAATGTTTGGATTTTGGGAAAGCAAGACCAAAGTATGGCTCCTTCTTAAAGTTACATTGAAACATTGTTTTCTACTCCACTTTCAGTATTCCATGGGAAGCAAAGAAGAAAGTTTAAAAGTTAAGAATGGAAAAGAAGAAACTTTTGTTGATACAAGAACTAGAATAAAACATTTTCCGAAAATATTTTCAACTTATTTTTAGGCTTACTGTTAAAGCCTAATAATGATAATCCCATGATGGTTGGGCAAGCCCAATATTTCTTACAAATGCCTAAATGAACAGAGGTTAATGGCTGTCAATAGCAAGTTCAATTTGTGTTAAGCAAGACCTTCATATTCATACAGCATGGCTCATTTCTGTCAATATTTTTTCATTGGTTTGCTTTTTAGTTTAATAAAACTCTCAGCCAGCTTCACATACATGACAAACATGATGCTCTCACAGCGTGAGGTCTGGGTTTGAGTCACAAGCTCCGTTCTTGGCTCCTTGGGATGACAGGTTTATATATAGGAAGGTAATGAGGCAGAGAAAGGTTTCCCTGTTCTTCCCCCTCTTGAAGGTGTTAAACCTTCCTTACTAAGAATGGCAGAGGTTTGGGTCATGAAGACATTTCTGAGGAACTGAGCAGAGTGGGTTGAAGAGGGCTGAATTTAGTATGTATCTAATTTCATTTATTATCAGGTTTTCAGTTGGCTTCCTTTAAGATGAATATCTCCTTCCTCACGAGATATTCATAGTATGCCCACTTCCTGCTCCCCCCCTTTTTTTTTCCCATGTTTTATTCATTCTCTCATCATAATCATTGATCCTGGGGTCTTAAGAAAACAGGATTTATACAGGCATTTTGTGACTGACAGACAGTTTTCATCTCATGTCCAGTTACTTCAGAGCCTGTGAGCAATTTCAGTCAAATAATGTCTAAAAAGATACGCCATTTTTGCAAAAGTCATGAGAACAACCAGCTCTGTTGTGTGTCTTTCCACAGAGAGAAAGATCCTGCAGATGTCAGAGAATCTACCTTAAAGTGATTGAAAAGAAAAAGTGAGCCTAAAAATAAAGCTGACCTAGTTATCTTATCAATATTGTATTGCAGTTCAAGGAAACTGAGCTGAAACAAACACAAAAAAATGTTTTCCCGTTCTCACAATTATGTCTGCATTTGTAGGAAGCTCTAAATACTTCTAGGTGCCTTCGGGATTTTTCGCATTTTGTATTTTGGCTAGGCACAAGGGCAGCTGTGAAAGTTCTGATCTTGCTGAGTAGTTTGACATGTGGTTCATGCCTAGATCCTGTCAGGTTTCCAAATATTTGGGTTCTTCATAGATTTTTCCCTACTGATTTTGCTTGAGAGATCAAATATAGCAGCAGTAGAAGTACACTTCATCCTGCACAAAAACACAGCCACAGCTCCTCTACTTACCTACTTACTACTTACTACTCCATCCCTTCTTCAGAGGGATGGCTGAAAGCACTCAATCAGCACATGGCATGCTCATTTCACATCTTCTTTTATCTGCTTTCTATCAATCAACATTGCTTACACAACGTTAATTTGCTTCTCTTACAATGGTGTCCTTAATTGAATGACCTCATACTATTTTTTCCTGTCTCCCTCAGTATACAAGAGGGGACGTGGTCACAGAAAGAAAAGAAATTCCTTGTTTCCTTCACCTTACTACTCTCCAGGGCTTGACCTCAGCCATACTCACTGGCCACTGTTTGGGTCATGTCTACCCACAGAACTGCCAGTTTCCTTCTGGGCTTTTCTGGAGTGCTCCGCACCACAGCATCTGTCTCACAGTTATTAATGTGTTTCCATAACATCTGTTGGATGTGAAGGAATATTAATCCTATTTGATAGGTGAGGAATTCAGACAGGGAGGGATTAGGGCTGGTTTTGGATTCCTCACACTCCAGTGCACTTATTATACTGTACCATTTCTTGTGTTCAAAGACTGAATCTGATAAGCATCATTATAATCCGCAAATGAAGTTTGGTACAGGGACAGAGTCCAGTTTCCTTTGTAATGTACAGGGGAGGGCACTGGACAGAGCCTGAACACCAGGTTCCTCTCTGATCACCCAATTCCTCCCCCAGAACAGCCAATCCCAGTTCCAGCCTCCTGACACATGTGCCAAAGACCAAATAGAGACTAAGGAGACAGAATGGTTTCAGATATTTTCTGGGTACTGACTTGACACAGTAAGTGGTCTTTGGCCACCAAGTTGTTGTTTCTAATGAACAGTCAAGTGAAGCCAAGGAGACATTCATGCAATGAAAATAAAGTGATTTGAGCTGGCAATCTGTTTCAATGGATTAATAAGGAATTATATTTTCACATTAATAACATAATAAAAATAAATAAAAATCATTTTAAATTTTATTGGAAAACAAACATCTCTGAATGGCTTGCTCATTTTGATGCTAGAGGAATTTTTGGTTGCTAAAATAAGGATGTGCTATTTAATACTTTTCAAGAGCTGAGAATGGAAGACTTTTTAAGTGAAAACACCACTGAAATTAAGAAAACAAATAAGCCAAGATACCCTGTCAGCCGTGTCAGGTAGCACGATACATACGCCACAATAAAACTCACATGCTTTGGCAGGTAGAAATTGGATTTTGTCCCACAGAGTTTTTTAACAGGGAAGTTAGTGTTACCTCGGCTTCACTGGCACAGCCAAGAGCCAGCTGTGGAGGAAGCACAGGGTATGAGAAGAATCAGAGCAGAGGACAAGACGACATTCGGTGGAAGATAGTGAACAATAAAACTATGAATTATCTTACTTTTAAATATAGATCATCCACTGTCTTGCTCTGAAATTATATTTTAAAATCTTTTATGTACAATTAATCCCATTATTTATGCACAGGAGTCTGATGCAATTTGCTTTGTTGGATATTTCAAGCACCAGGTAAGACACGATGAGAAAAGAGGTGGCTTAAAGAGAAATAACACCTCAGTGTGTCATCAGTTCCCTCAGCAAGAGGTGTGTGGGTGGACCATATTGAAAAAAACCCACAGAAAACCATCATCTAAGCACTCATGCATCTCTTTTCCCCAAAAACGTGGGGAGCATTTTGAAGCATGAATAATCCCAAAGGACTAACCAGCTGTGAGAGGTATGGAGGGCATAACGGGAGGTAGGAAAAGGCTCTGGAGCTGCAGTCCGCTGTGGGAGTCTCACACACAGGGGTGAAACTTGATGGGGAGGTCACTGCGCAGCAAGGGAAAAAGAGTCAAGGGGTGGCAGACAGTTCTCCCACCATAAGTGCCGGGAACTTAATGCCCTTGGCTGCAAATAAATATTTGGAAGGGATCAAAACATTACCATTACTTCCATCATTTCCCAGTACATCCACATTTTTTTATTGTATCCCAGCCTTCAGGAAATGCTTGCTGAAATTGGCACCCACATGTTTTGTAAGGAGCAGGTAAAGGAGCTTCCACCTACGGGAGGAACCACACCGCTACTGAGGCTGCTGACACATTCTGACTGCAGGCGCTTGCTTATTTGCTCTGCTGCCAACAATATCAATTGGATACAACACTTGCTATTGATCCAAAGGAAGATTTTTTTGTTGTTGTTGATGTAAAAATATGTGAATGTATTATGCTATGTCATGTAATGCTATAAAGCAAAATAAAGGGTACAGGAGGGAAAGCAGCAGAACAGAACAACAGCAACATTAAAACTACAGATTTTCCACCCTATAATGGCACATTTTGGCAGATGGACAAAAACCATGACATGTCTATGGGTGTCTGAGTATGGAGATGATTCAACTCCTCTCTGCTGTGCCCTGATTGGATTGTCTGCAATGACTAACACAGCTCCATCAGTCTGGCTGTATCACTATTTACAGCACCTTAGTTGAAGAAGAAGCATACCTGGAGTGGCACAGGGTGTTCCAGGAAGAATCTGGAGGATGGGTTTCACTGTTCTCCTAACTCCTTATCCACCTCAAGCTGCTGCGTGTGGGTCAATGAGCTGCAAGGTGCTGAGTGGACTCTGCAAGCCTCTTGCTCTTATCTCTTTGCCTCTCGAGGGGACATCTTCTCCTCCCCTGGGTGTACAGTGGCCCCATGACTACTGGGGAGAGACATCACACACGCGTGATGCAGATGAGGCATCCACAGAGCAGTGAAAGGTGTGTGTTTGTGTGGGAATCGTCTTTTGGTGGCTGGGCTCCTGCTCTCCCTGTGGCTGGGACATCTCTTCTCCCAAGGGTGGGCAATGCCTCTCTGATCAGACTTTAGTGTGTTTTGCATTGACAGGTGCCTCACGCTGAGATGGAGGCTATGAAAAGCTAAGTTTCTGCACACTTGCAAGTCTGTTCCTGGCCAGTCATGAGCCAACCTCTCACAGTTTTGGTTGTATTTCTCTGACATGCACAACTGTGGTTGCTCATTTCAAATTTAACTATTATCTGTGACAGTTACCAGATGGGAATGCTTCCCAGCTGGATGCTCACTCGCACGTCCACCCTTAATAGTGGACCTGTGTGCTCTCGCAGTCTCCTTGGTCAGGACACTGTCTTTCTGTTTACACACTTAACAGTATGGCCTGGGCAAAGGTCCCTAGTCTGCAAAGGAGTCAGGTTCAAGATTGAGTGGTCCCAGGAGGACCCAGTAGTTTATTCTATCTTCAGACTTGCCACATGGTGGGTATTTTGTGTTTATGGAGTCCTTGCAGGGATATATAATTACAGAAGCAAATCACTCTTTTGGCATGACAAGAAATAGTGATGTTGGTAAAAGACAATATAGATCATATTCCTGCCTTTTCTTTTCCTTGTGTTGTTCTTAAATCTTCCTTCTGCTTAAAGCAGGGCCTCCTGAGTGTAGGATGCCCTGGAAGAATTCTTGGCCTCTCCTGTGCAACATGGAGCTTTTCCCTCTCACATAAAACCAGCTTCTTTTTTCCTTAGCTGTCACAGAGTTTCCTCCCACAAACACATTTATTTTTCACTGAACCTGTGAATTTTTCCATCTATTTTTCAGAGAAATGTAAACAATCACCAGGACATCTGGTTATATTTGTAAGATGTGCATGGGTAAACGTAGAGACAACAGTGTAATAAGTTACTCACTGAATGGAAAATAAGTCTAAACATTCACAAGCTTACATGTAGCATAAGTATCAATCAGTGTGCTTCAGTGGATCTGCTCCAATGTACCCTCACTGTGGATGCAAGCCAAAATCTGAACAGCAACAAACAGCCCATTATCAATCCATTAGTCCTTACTGACTGAACTATACACATAAAATCTTGTTTTACATGCATACTCCTGCCATTCCCCAGCAGAGATAATGAGATTACATGTGCCATATCACTCAGCCCAGAAACTTGTCACATTCTAATGAGTTCCTTCTCTCTGCCCACAGACACAAATAAAATACCTGCTTTTTCTGTTCCTACATAAGAGGTAACCAGCAGCCAGAAGCTCGCTCATGAAAATGCTGGCACCCACCGCAGCACCCCCATTAACATATGTGTGATGATTCATTGCTAATTTTATCTGTCACTTTGCAACACATGGGAGACAGGATAGTACAGGAGGTGGCTCACACTGTGGTGTTATGTCTTGCTGTGAAATTGAAAGTGGAGCGTCCCCCCACTCCTGCAGAAAAGCTATTTTCAGAATAAAAAAAAGCCTTCCTTCCTTCCTTCCTTCCTTCCTTCCTTCCTTCCTTCCTTCCTTCCTTCCTTCCTTCCTTCCTTCCTTCCTTCCTTCCTTCCTTCCTTCCTCCCTCCCTCCCTCCCTCCCTCCCTCCCAACAGAATCTCAAAATCTGACTGAGGCAAAGGGCTCAGCCTGGTCAACAAGTCAGTGTTGTTAGTAGTTACCATCTACACCTGACCCATGGTACCATGTGCATTTTCTTAGCAAATATGAAACAGCCAGCACAGTTTGACTCACCGTCACGGTTTAGCTCCAGCCGGCAACTAAGCACCACACAGCCACTCACTCGCTCTCCCCCTTCCCCAGGTGGGGTGGGGGAGAGAATTGAAAAAAACCAAACCAACCCACCCCAAACTCATGGGTTGAGATACAAACAACCTAACAGGACAGCAAAGGGAGAGAAAATAATAATAATATTCCTTATGGCAGAAATACAGAGTGATCAAAAGCAGTCCCTTGCCGAAGAAATCTTGCAGGAGCAGAAATCCCTTCATGTAGGGATTATTATTATTATTATTACAATAGTAATAATATTCCTGATAACAGGAATATACAAAAAAAGTGATGCACAACACAGTTGCTCACTGCCCAGTGATTGTCTGTCCCCAAGCAGCAATCCTTACCCCCAGCCAACTCCCCCCAGCTTATACACCGAGCATGATGCCTTATGGCATGAAATGTCCCTTTGGTCAGTCTGGGTCAGCTGTCCTGGCTGTGTCCCCTCCCAGCTTCATGTAGAGAAACAGCTGGGAGAACAGGGGCAGCATGAGAAACCGAAAACATCCTCGGGTTAATATAAGCATGACCTGGCCACAGCTAAAACATCAGTGTTATCAGCACAAATCTAAAACATACTCCATACTAGGTAATATGAAGAAAATCATCACAGCCAAACCTAGCACACTCCCTTAGTTGGTGGACAGCCACTGCTGAACCTGGTTAACATCACAGTACACCCAAAAGAAATGGTGTTTTCCCCACAACGAAAAAACACTTCTTTCAGAAAAGGTTGTTGAGAGGGACTTTCCTTTCTTTGTCTTTCCCACATTAGTGTTCTCTCCTACCAGATGGTGGATCCACTGGTGGGTCACCCAGGGAACTGTGGGTTCAACCCATCCCTTGGGGCTGTATTGATGGGACAGTGCCACATGGGTAAAATTTTCCTACATGCTTCTGTGATGCTACAGTCCACAGTGTTCCATCTCAGGCTGTCCAAGTGGAGTGCAAGTGGTGCATATGCCTTGTGCCGCTTGTCTGATTTGGAGTAATGCTTGCCATTTGTGAAAAAGGAAAAAGACACCTTTGTAAAAGTCACTGGGCTAAAATTCTGCTCTGAGATGCTGCTGTGCAAATGGTAGCCTATGTTTTAGTGGAGGAAGCCCTGCTGTAAATAAAAGAATAATCTAGCTGCTCATTTTCACTTTCTGACATTGGCTAAGTCTTCATTTTGCTGAAGAGCTGGAAAGGTAAAAATATGTACAAAGGGATGGCCAATTTATGCTCTAGATTTTAAAGCAAAATAGCTCATTGATCTTGTCTGGTCGTTTTGCTTAAAATTCAGTGGTACAATATGTCTTGGAGCCTGAAGAGATGAGTGAGGATCTGTAGAGCTTGTGTGAGCTGAGGAGAAAAAGGAAAAAAAAAATCCTCCCATTACTGTATAGAGTGGTTGTCTTTTCAATTATGGATGAAAAGATGAGTATGACCCTGAGGGGCTGGATTCAGACAGAATACAAGGGAGGAAGAGCCCTGAAAACAAGCAAAAACTTTACTAAGAGATGATTAAAAGGGAGCATAAATGTCTGGAAGTGTTTTGAAGATGGAAGCATGATGAAGGGGGGGGGGAGAGGGGAAGTTTATAGTGGAACAAGGAGTAATGGTATTAAATTAACAAAAGGAAAAGGTCTGTTGAATATCAATAAAATCCTTTCTGTTTTCCTGTGGCATCACCTCCCAAGGGAAGTTTCAGGAGCTCCATCATTTGAGTCCTGGCAAATGACCTGGGACAAACCACAAGAAAGTGTGGTTTAAGGCACATTACTGTGATGTTCAGGGATGGAATTACTGACCTAGTGGCTAATTTCCCCCAACCCCCTTCCTTAAGAAGCTACAGCATTAATGAAATTTTAAAAAAAGACAACAGTATAGCTCCTGCTTATACACACGTGGCAGTGCTACAGCAGCAGGAAGAAGCACAAGTATGCATCCAAGCAGATCAAAAGGACTGATGATGGCTGCTGCCAGCACATGGAGGAGGGAGATAGGCAGAATAACTAAATTGCATGAGTAGTGAGAATGGGACGGGTGAGTGGGCTTGCCAAAGGCAGCTAACACCCTCGGAAAGGCACTAGCAGAGCTACATGAAGGGATTTCTGCTCCTGCAAGATTTCTTCTGCAAGGGACTGCTTTTAGTCACTCTGCATTTCTGCCATAAGGAAATGAAGTCCCAGTAATCAATAAAGCAAGCGTTTCTTGCAGAATATGCTCCGAGTTTTCCCTGAGATTAGTTTGTTTGGAGGTCTTGTTCCCTTCAACAGGATGGAAATCTGAAAGTCCCATTTTTAGCCTAATGCCAGGCAGGATGGGAAGTGATGCTCACACCTTCCCAGGCCCCTTGTGCTACGAGTCCCACTGCCTGGTGGGAGTAGCTGAAACACAGAAGTAATGGATGCTGATGGGGAATCCAGCTGCTTGGAAAAGGCAACTTGAAAAGTGAAAGGGGAGTCCCACATTTTCCAAGTGCTGGGAATTCCCAAGGCTAAAGGGCCTGTATTGTTTGAGCAAGGCCACAAAATGTCAGATCTGGAAATCCAAATGCCACTCTGGAACTTCCAGGCTGTTGCTTAAAACCTGTATCTGGTCGCACATCCCTGTTTAGGGATGAGCTCTATGATTATGCAAGCACTTAAACTCCTTAGCCAGCAGGACGTAGTCACCTGCTTAAAGATGAGCATGGGCTCTGATGGGTTTCTTGAACAGAGTGTCTCACTGCAAAATGGCATGAGATATTCCACCATTAGCTCAATAATTATTTTAAATTAAAAAAAAAAAAAACAAACCATACCCTTTTGAAGTGGAGTCCCTCAGCACTAAATTAGACAGACCTGGGAGCTGGTTGGGTTTTGAAAGGAATCACTGAAGCACTGATAGGAATCTGATATTTTGTTTTGTTGAACATTCAGCTGAGTCCTTTGTCGCTGCACAGAGTCGCTTGTCTGCAAGGATGGGCGTCAGAAAAGGCACTAAGGGAAAATAAAGCTGAACAACAGAGCTTCTCTGCTTTCCTGGGAAGAACCTTAAATATAAACGTGATTTTTTTCATAGAAGTGTGACCAACAGCTGAACAGTAAATCCACTCACAAAAGCAAGAAATCATACATAGTTTTAAAAGCAAAATAAAATAAAATCGTCATAAGGCAAATTGCCTCTCATTTGGAGAGCACAGAAAACTAAATTTCTGTAATATAAGAAAACAATTATTATTAAATTTTATGAAAATAAATTCAACCACCTTACAAGCAGGCTATAAATGGCAAGTATATCGTGTCAAAAATTAACATATGAATTTCAAATCTGTGCGCCGGTTCAAAATCTGATTTAACAAACTGCAGTTATTAAAGTCAATTGGGGAGCATTCATTATAAAAACAAATGAAATCTTGGCTCTACATGAAAAAAATAATTTTTTCAAAGCCTAGGCAGAATGCATTAACACGAAATGATCTAAATTATGTATTAAACTCAAGTATTTTTATTACTACTTTTCAAATGAGGTGACATGATTAACTCCATTCTTATCAGAGTCTCAGTTCTCATCTTACCTGCATGCCAACTTTGGTATCTTCTTGGGGAGAAATTGTTCACAGAGCTATTGTAATCACGTCTGTCCTCTGGATTTCTAATGATATATCTCAAAGGTCTGTTGTGAAGAACAAAACAACACTCTGATTTACCAGGCAAATTATAGATGTGGTACTTTCCATTACCTTTGGCAGCATTTTGGATGGAAGATTAGGAGTACTGAGGTTTGAGAACTCGATTGTTCAGCTCTTACCCAGGTTAATCCTATGTCTTTATTTCTGAAAATACCCCTTTGTTTTTGCACTTTTTCTTCCTCAATATTCATGAAAGATCTGACCCATTCTGGAATGCAGAAGCTACTTCTAACATGATGTGGACTCTGCAGCAGGGCCACTCACCCCACTAAAGGAGATCTCATTCACATTAGCATCTGGACTCATTGGACTAATTCACTGAGTTAATGCATCAAGTTATTTAAAAAATATCATGTTCTTATAACACCAACTTTATGCATACAGAAATCAAAATTAATGGCTCTGATTTTGGGATCATTTATTTGTGTGTGTTTTTCATCTTGAAATGTTCATCGTTCTTCACATATTCCCTTTTCTAGTGTAATTTCTCACAGCCAGAAGTTATGTCTTCAGCATTTATAAAATTTCTAATGCTAGTATGATGTGAAAGTTCCTTGGTAACATGTGTTTAGTCCTAGAGAGTCATGAACAGAGACTTCACTAGCACAGTGCATCTCAAGGAGTTTTGCTATAATAAAAAAACAGGTGTAGAAAACTTTTCAAAGTTGTGGTCTGCACATCCTGAAAAACAAATACAAAAGTTAGAAATGTTAGTCAGATCTCATTTTCACTGGGGAATGTTCCCTGGATTCCTAGAAAAGGCTTTCAACTTTTGCTTGAATGACAGCTACTAGATTTGACTCACTATCTCCTTCATGCACAGAGCTCCTGTTTGACTGATACAAAATGCAAGTCTTCATAGACTGAGTGTTGTGTTCGTATTCCATGCTTATCTTCCTGGAAGAACCCACACGATATTGCGTCTGTGCCCGAGCAAAAGCTTTTTGTTTATTCATTTGATGAATTTCTTCAAGTTTAAAGAAAGAAATAAATCTTACTTATTCGTCTATGTGATCATTAGAAAAGCTTTTAATGAACACAGTAAAACCCAACTAATTATCACAATGGCATTTAACTCTAAATAAAATTGACAGGAAGCAAGAATATGATACATATAATTTTACACAGTTTATTAAAACACATCTATCACTTTTTTCTCCTAAAGTAACCTGATCATATTATTTTATGATAATATAGATAATATTTTTTCTGTGAGTTTAATATTTAAGTGGCTTTTACTGATATTAAAGTCATAATGCATTTTATGGAAATTACCTTGCATTCTAATTACTTTTCTTGGTGAGGAATGGTAAATAGAATTATCTCTTTATGCCTGTTCTAGATGAAAGCACAAAATATTTAATAAGAGACTGCTAACACAAAAAATCCATATTCACATGTTTTTTTTCAAATGAGTCTATTCTGCTATCATTTCAAAGACGCACAATTCCCAGAACCATAGCAGGAACCAGGCGTGTATACGAACAACAGAAAGGCTCTGAGTGGCAAGTTGGATGCTTTTAAACTCAGTACTTCCCTTTTTTTCTGTAGTCTGCCTTTCCAAACCTAGGCTGAGGACTGTTGGGAGTGAGACAATGTGCTACCTCAAGAAATCAAGAAACACAAACAACTGTGTCCTTGAGCCCAAGCTGCCGCATGCTTTTAGTAAATTAAGCCACTGTTAGAAAGCTGTAAATTGTATCTGCAAAAATGGTGAGGTCAAGGCCTGTGTAAAGGATAACCCCTTGCCTTGTCCTTTTCCCCAGTTCTATATATTAAAAATAATTACTGTCTGGAAAACTAGAAGAATTAATTGCTGAGAAATCAAATTTTCATGCCAACTCTGCTCTCAGTTACTGCACTGAAGTCCAAGTGGGGTCATGGATAAGACTGGATTAGCGTATCTGAAAACAAGATAGGAATTTTTTTTATATATCTTTATAAATGTGAAGGTGGGCTTCAGTGGACACAGGTCTGAACAGGGCCACTTTGGGTAAGACATCCATCTGGGCCTATGCGCCAGGGTCTGGATCCAAAGAAATCTTGCTTCACTGGCCACTGTCTCTGGATGTCTCTCTGAAAATCAAAATGTACTGTGGTTCACTCTTAGTTTGACTGTAACATCCAAGGAACTGCCTGCAGAGCAGCGAAATGGAACGTGACACAGTAGAGTATGAAGCAAAATTAGGCAGAAAGGAAGAATTAAATGAATATTGACACCTACAGATGAGATTTCAGGTGCCATTGTTTTTCTGTAAGGTTCCACACATTTCTCTGGCTTTGCATTTAACTTGACATAATATGCATTTTTACTGAAGACTTTGTTTTGCACTGTTACTGGGGTTTCCTTGCTTCACCAAGATCTACACGCATGGAGGCAAGAGTTCTGTCATAGGTGATGTATTTTATGGACCAGCTGGCCGTGGAAACTGTACAAAATTACTAGCTCAAAGCCCCTTTTAGCCAGATACAGACACAGCTCTCTTAACATGACTTTTCTGCTTGACTTAAGCAATACTTTCCTTGTAGAGATGGCTTCAAAGCAAAACCCTTGAGAGTGGATGGAGATTTGAACTTTATTGATCAGTGAGCTTCCTGGGACATACAGAGATGACATGGCCATCTTCAATCTGACTGCCGTGGCATGGAGCAAGGTCCTCCTGGAAGTGTCCTTGCCACAAATAATACTCAGCAGGGTAGGCACACAGGCATTTCTTGCCTGGTGAATGAGAAGCAGCAAGAGGAATGGGGGTATCCCCTATGGAAAGACATCTCTGAGGCTTTCCTGTAGTCCAAAGAGATGACCACTTCACTTTTCCACATGGTCTTAACTTCAAGTGTCAGTGTTTTCTGTTAGCCTCTCCAAATTTGCAAGACAAATATTAGAAGATTATTGCTGATCTCATTTGTTTTACTTTCAGTCTTCCTGTTCTAGTAACTTTGCAGTACCAGTCATTAAAAGAAAAAGTATGGAAAATATAGAGCAAAGCCTTAACTCACACTGAAATTGCAAATTCCATTTAATTGAAACATTCTGTGAATTTCTGTCTAAGGTAAGTAATTTTTCTGTTCCAAAGGGGGATCCTAGAAAATTGTGTGATTAATGCCTTTTTCGCAACCTTTCTTTCCACTTGAAATTATTTTTTAAATTTACTTTTCAGCTCACTTCCTTTTACTATTTGAACAGCAAGCAAAGTGGTTCTTCACTCCCTTGTCATCACTGAAAACTTCACTGTAGGCTCTTAGCAGTCCAATCTAAAAATCTATTTATTCCTTTTTAGCCAAAACATCTTCTGCAACATCTACCATAGTTGTACAAACAATAATTACCATAATATTTCACTGTTTTACTAATGATCATGTTAACTGTGTACACTATTTAGAAAGGTCAGTGTCTTATATATAACGTAAAGGCAAAAATAAAGCCACCAAATAATGTCATTAATATTTACTGCAATGCACTATAACATTCTGAGTTTGCCATGCACATTTCTCCCTGTAATAGAACATGTTTCTAAAATGGATTAAATCCTGATTTGATTTTACTACTGTACATATTACAAATGCATTTAATTTTAAGTGACAAAATAAAATGTAGCATATGACATCCTAATCTGATGTATAGCAGTTTCACCAGCAATTGCCTATGAGATTTATCTTTTTTTGTAAAAATGTCAACATTGCCTGAGCTAGCTCAACAGGACCTTATATTTCAGTGGGACTTCACCACAGTCCCTTACTTAACCAAACACTAGCTAAACTGACGGATCTCAGCAAGAGGGACAAAAGTGGGTTGAAGGAGGTTCATTCGTTTTACAAGGCACAAAAGCACTCTTTCTTGCTGTGCTCCACCTTATTTAAATAGACACAGAAGAAAAATGCATGTGGTGTGTTTGGAGGTCCAGTGGAAGACTTGCCATTGGCTTTTGAAGACTTGAGCAGTGAGAGAACAAACGTGATGTAGCTCTGTGTCAAAGACGTAGTCTTGTTTTGGAGGTCACTGGGTATCTTGCTGATGGAAAACAAATAAATGAGTAATAACATTAACTGAATGATTGGGTTATGGGAATTATTCTCTCCAGAATCCTTCAGAGGCTTCAATGTGTTGACTTCAGCAAGGCAAAATCCTCTCAAGGCATCATGACCATTACGACCTCTTTTCTCTCAAATTATGTTAGACCTCAATAACAATTATGGAAATTAACTTATTAGTGCAAATTGATACATGATGCTGGGCCAGCAGAATTGACTGTTCTGTATTATTCTATTTATTTATGCTCAAGCACCAGTTATAGTGCGATAAATAGAGATTGACTCTATCATTAATGTAGAGGGATATTTAAGTTATGGATAGACTGAGGAATTAATCGGTGTGAGATTTACCTCAGAAACAGTGAGGAATATTCTGACGTTATCTGCAATTTGCTTTGGTTGAAAAGTGAAAATAAAAAAGGGCTTCCACAGCACAAAGCCCAAGAATTAAGAAATCACATTTGTTCTTTGAGATTCAAAATGAAATTCTTTTTGTATAAAATAATTTGTACCATCTTTAAAAGCAACATAATTTTTCCCTCTCGTATTTATTCACATCTTCCCTAATTTATCTGTTTTACACCAAAATTTGAGATGGAGAAGCATAAACTGTGGGCAAAAATAAGCATGTAAGTCTCAGAGGGGAGAAGCTGAAGCAAAACAAGGGAAGGTAGAGTCTTGGGGCTGCTGCCTGAGCCTGCTGGCAGTGCTGGGGGTGGGGGGTGGGGGGTGGGGTGCCCAGCCATGGGAATCCCCTTTCATCTCCAGGAAGGCAGCAAAGTTCCCACTGTCAAAGATACCCACCCCAGCACACCTCCTATGGTGGAGGAAAGCCCTCACGCACAAACATGCCACTTGACCATAACCCAAAATCCCAGTGGGAGCACTGACTGACACGAGAGCTGTGGTTAACTCGCTGCGTCACCCTTTCCCAGAAAAGCCAGGAGGAAAGTTTGAAGGAGAACTAAGAAGCTTTTGACATGGCCATCTGCACTGAGATGCAAATTTTTGTCTGCAGGGTTTGAGATTAACAACATTGCCATGGGACCGGAATGGGACCTTGAATAAGGCACCTCAAATTGGCTTTGCCACCACCCGTGTCATGCTTGCACGGGAGCCCTTCTAATCTAGTCTGTATCACTCCAATTAATTTGGGGGCAGCCCCTGAGGCTTAAGTATGTTTACATCAAATGTCTGACAAACCATCACACATAATGAGGAGAAAAATAAAATTCAAAGTATGTTTATGTGGGAGGAGTGGAACAAGGAAAAAATATAGTTCTTTAAGCTTCCTTCATGTTACTGCATGAAAGTACAATGGCAGCAGTTTTAAAACAAATTTTAATGATATGACTGAAAGTCACCGTTAAATCTCTGACAAGTTTATATAATGGCAGCATTTTTATTTTTTTCTTTTTTTTTTTTTTTGACACTAGAGATTACAATCAAAAGCTTTCCTTTCTTCTTTTTCCCACATTTCACACTAAGACCTTCAAACTTTAAAATTAAACCTTATCTGCAAATTAACAAAGCCTCTGTTTTAAAATGAAAAAGGGAGATAATAAATACTTACACTGTGCAAGAAAAATATATATTTACGTTAATAAAGTATGAATTATCTTTTATTTTCTTGTACTTTCATATGTCATGGAGTTTTCATGGGAAAGTCTTACTGTTTTCAATTTTGTCTGTCTATCTAATACTACAAGGCTGCCAACAGCCCCCACAGGCCATTTCAGCCATCAGCAAGAATTTGGATTCAAAGATGTTCTGTGAATGCTCATTTTCCTCTGAAAGCTATTTGGGAGGAAGCAAGGGATTTCCAAGAAGGGCTGTCTCTATCAACTTCCCAAGCAGTGTGCAGCTGGAGCACTGAAAAAGATGGCTTTGCAGCAGAGAGCTGGACTCTGTATGATTGCAATGGTGTTAAATCAGAAGATTCCAGAGCAAAACCAAAGCACGACAGAGCCAGGTTCAGTTGGTTAGAGATAGAGGAGATTGACAGCCTTAGAGCACAAGGCAGAGATGCAACCATGGCTGCCTGGGAAGCTACACGGTGGTTTAAAAGATGGGGTGTATTGCATAATACAGACATTAAAATGCTCAGAGGTTTGGGAAAGTTCCTGGAAAACACTGAGCTGCTGCTCAGTGCTGTGCTTGGGCATCGAGTGCCCCTGGGTGCCCTGTGTTCTATTCAGGGCCAGCACACAGAGACAGGACCCCGCTGCACCCTGAGGCCATGCCTGTCCCTGGTGGAGCTGGGGAAGCATGGGTCACAGCATGAGGACCAGACTGTAATGCTGTCAGCAGCAGTCCAGTAAACACCGTCCCTGCTTACAATCTGCTTATATCCAGCACATGGCAACTCTTCTCTCTTTTTCACTTCTATATTTTTTTGTGCTAAACTCATGGGAGACTTAGCATTAAAATTCACCCATTAGCTCCAGAGAGATATTTAAGGTTGATTTCTCAACCCCTCCCAGTCCTTCCCAGCGACCTGGGTGCATGAGGAAAAGGCAGGAACAGAAACCTGCATCTCGTCTCGCAGACACCCACATCTGACCAGGGCGGGAAAGCAACTGGCCATTTCTGCTCCCTCTCTGGGCTGGCAAGCAATCCTGTTCCTTTCAGCGTGCTATGGGAGAGCTGCCCTAAAAGCCCATCAGCATCACTAATGCAGGAGCAGAGCAGCAAGATCCCAAACTAAGCAAGATCCCCATTCTTGCTGAAGAGGGAGACAAAGAAACAGCCCCATGTGCAGCACCCTGATCACTGTCAGTGTAGTTGGGTGCTACTGGGCTGGGCTGTCCCCAGGCTTCCCTATCCCTAAAACAAGGGTGGGGGCAAGTGCCTACGCAGAGCAGCACATAGCAGTCCCTCTGCTTGCTTGAGAGGGGCATGGAGGGACATGAGAAAAGGAAAGCATGTCATATTGTTTGATAGTTGCATGAAGCCATGTAGTGCTCTGAGCCTTCACACCCAAGCAGGGAGATGCAGCAGTGGTAGCAGCTGTAAGTATTGCTACTGTGCAGATCTCAGTTTATCTCTTTTGTCAGGGCAAAGGTAAAAACCAAAGGGTTAATGAAATCTATAGCTTTTCATGGGCACCTAAAGCTGATTCTGCCTTGGTGCAGCCTAAATCAGTATAGTAACTAAAACTTTCCTTTCTGAGCTTTTTTAAATGGTAGCTTTTTCAATAATTTTAAGCTGTCAGAAGAAAAAAAAAAAAACAAAACCAAATGGCATGGGTTTTCTTCCCTTCTCAATCCTGATAAATAGATGTGAATCTGCTCACAAGGAATTCCAGTGGGATATGTTAAACTTGCCCTTCACTTCTAATATCTCAAAGATTTCTGGGCCCTTCCTGATTGTGACTGGAATTCAGCCAAGTCCATTAGGAAAAATAGCAACACAAAATGGAAAGTTTGCCAGGAATTCCTTGTTGAGGCCTTAAGTACAAGAGTATTACTGTCTTTTCCTCTTCAGAGAGACTTCTTGCAGTTTCATAAAACTTTCAGCCTCATCCACTAAAGTATGCCTTTCAAAAATCCATGCTACTAGTTTAGAGTTAGTTCAGAGTTTTACAGAAGGATCTATTGCTTTATGTCCTTTCTTCACTTGCAGAGTCCGAGGACTCAGTATTTTAAGGTTAGCAGTACCACTGCAATTCACCAAAATCTGCGGGAGAGGTGGCAAATGTGAGAGTACAGTCTAGGTTAAAATTTTAGTCTTCTCATGTCATTCAAGTGTTTAGACAAGTGTTCAGTTCCTCCAGGGCCATGTAATGCCAACAGTGTTATTTTTCCATCTCTTTCTCTATAACTGAATTTTTAAGGATGGGGATTGGGTGTTAACCTGCTCCCATAGAGTTGGCACTAACTGGAAAAAGTTGGTCTGATTTACCTGGGCTTCTAGTCACTGCCCTTATGTCACCCTTAAGGGAGGCAGAGATAATTATACACTTTCCCATTATTGCTGACGCTATATAGCACATATAGCTGGATCACAGCGGCGTGATGTGGCTGCAGAGCAACCCTTGTCATGTGGGGGTAGGGGCTGCCCTCCCAAGATGGGGGAAAAGAGTTGAGAAGTGGGAAAACGAGAGTTCTGACCTGAGGACCTGACTTCAGTTAATGGATTTAGTACTAAATGTAAATTATTGCTAATACAAGAAAGTGGAAGACAATTTTAGCTATTAATAAGAACAAGTATGAAGTAATTATTTCTTGTCAGTCTTAATGAGAGACAGCAAAGAATGTGCCAATGGATTACTACTATGCCCCTACCATCACTGGGAAGAAGCTGCATGTTGGAGCATAAAGATAATACAGGACAAGATGGAAAAATAACCTAAAAATCACTGCTTTGAGGACATCTGTAAAAGCTGAGTGTTTAATAAATTTGTTATGCAAACGTTTGGCATTGGCTTTATTTAAGCATTTTTACCATATTCAACATGATTTTGATTTGAGGAGGAACAATGAAATTATAGCAAGTAATTTGTTGATAATAAGCTCTGTCTGGTGTTTGTAATTAAAAAAGTGATTAAGAAAGGCTAAGTCATTAATGCTTGAACTGCTGCTACTGGGATATGCACAGTAACACACAATTTATAAACTTTTGGCATAGGGATTTATTTACTGGTTCTTTTTCAAGAAAATTCTTTCTTTATGGTATTTATAGAATGTGAGAAACAATAGATCAATATTATGAGCAGAGAAGAGCAATCATTCTGTTAAATGCCAGTGGAATTGTAAAACTACACCCATTATATATACAATACAACCACTGAATCTTGAAGCTCAGCTACTTCGTCTTTTGCCAGGTTCATTGTCCTGAGGGTAGATGATCAGGTTTGGCATGGAACTAGACAAGCTGTGGAGAAGCCAGAGCCCTCCATAGCCCAGCCCAGTGCACAAACTTCAGTGTTCCATCTCAGGGAATGGACAGTTTTTCCCAAGGTTTCTGGTTTGTGCATCCACCTTCCAGTTCTGAGCAAGTGCAGAAGCACCAGAGGAGAATGGGGCAGTGTGCTGGTTTTGGTTGGTACAGAGTTAATTTTCTTCACAGTAGTCAGTATGAGGCTGTGTTTTGGATTTGTTCAAGGCTATGATGTTTTGGATTTTCCTGAGAAGGGTATTGACAACGTTGTTGTCTTCTAAGTGGAAGAAGAAAATAGAGTACCTCTTTTTTTTTGATGACACAGGAAGGCACAGGCTGGTACCTCAACACCCCAGTCACAACACAGTACTTGAGATAATATTTTATATTGCATCTAGTGCCTGATCTCAGCTAAGTCTCACAGTCTGTTGAATCTCTTGCATTGTTAAGTGGAATGTGCATAGCATCCTGGGATGTGAGTCTGCAAGATGCATCCCCTTCCCTGTCTGTGGGATGGAGACCAGCATCCTAAATCAGCTGCAGCAGCTTCAATGCAGAATTATTGATTCAAGAAATTATTTGCAAGCAGAATACCACCACTATTGGAATTTCATGTCATTTATAACTTGCAGAAAACTCACTGAAAATTAAATCTTAAATTTTGTCACAAGGTTCACTTTTTCAATTATTTTACCTTTTATTGCAATGTACAAAATAAGGGGAAAAGTCTCTACTACTTTTATAAATAGCAAACAGCCAGAGTAAAACAGACATCTCTATAGATATGTAAGTAGTTATAGATATTAGATACAGTAGATATAGATATTCGATATATTATAGATACTTCTATCATGTAAACATACCTCTCTGATATGTTATCAATGAAAGCCAAGCCACATTTTTTTTAGAGTAAGGATTTTCAGATCTTGTCTAGGTAGAGAGAGATTTAAGTCTGGGACTGAATTATGTTGGAACCAGTGCTGTAGTTCTCAATACCCACTTTCAGAGCAATTTGGTGCAGAATTTTTCATGAACTGGAGATAAAAATTATTCCCTGCTACAGTGAAATCGATTAAGATCTATCAAACTTCATGCAAATCACTTTCTGCTTGGTAACCCCACCTAAGAACAGCCAGGGGCTTTAAAATTTATTATTACCCTTGCTGAGCAGCAGCATGGCTCCTAGATTAGTTTGTAAAAATTATGAAATGATGTCAATAGAGGTCTTATATTTTTCTGCGCAAGGATACTATAGGAGATAATAAGAGAATACCAGAAATCAAAGCTTTTGCATTAGAAAGATTTACAGCTGCTGCTTCATCCCATAAGTCAACACTGAATAATTAAAAGTCTTGTAATTAAAGGCTAATTTACTATTGATTGTGTCCTAGAGCAAGGGGGGCAGTTCACTGTTCTCGCACCATCCTGTGCAAGCTTCATCAGCCAGACAGCGAGAACGCAATTATCTTCAGTAGCCTTCAGCAATGAGATGGCATCTCCTCCAATCCATTCCCGTGCGCTCCCCAGGTGCCTTAACAGGGCGGAGCAGGCTGTGGGGGAGAAGTGATTGTCTTACAAGGTCTTCAGTATCACATGCCCCCTCAGACCACTCCATACTCCAGAAGTGAGTGCCAAGTCTATTTCGTTTGGGAAAGTGAGGGCATGGGATGCATCGATCAGTTTTCTTGCTTCTGTGCTCCCTGTGTTCATGGTTCCTCTGATGGACCATTTTGGAATGAATATCCTTCTCAGATGTCTCTGGTTGCTGCCTCCAGTGCTTTTCAGATGAAAGCTCAGAACTGCTATCTGACTAGAGAAATAAATGAGAAAAGATGGGCCATGGGTACTTGCTCTCCAGTGTACGTACCGGTCTGCACCTACACAACCGTGCGCGTAATTAAGCTAGACTTTCTGAAAGTGTAAGACTTCAGTTTGCTAATGCACACAGAGAACTGATTCATCATTGCACTGATGAACAGGAAAAGACTGTGTGTTTTAATATGGCAAAGGTGGCTGCCAAAATTCAGGATGTCACATATCTTTCTGTGACACCTTGATGATCCTCCGATTAAATTTCACTGTACCTTAAGTAGTATATTGCCACCAATCAATTGATTTTTTTTTTCCAGGATCTCATATTCCTCCTGTATGCATCATATATCATATAAATTAGGTCATATTTAATATACTGAATCATAAACATTAGAGATGGAAAATCTCATTAAGTCATCAAATTCATTCCTTTGTCAGTGCAAAAAGGTTCCCATGTAGAATAGAATTTAATTTTTAACATAACGTATGTTCAGCTCTCAAAAGTTTCCTTTTAGTGGTTATTCCACAGAACCCATTTAGTTCTTCCTATCAGTGATTTTTATGATAATCTGAATTTCCTTTTTGAAACTTTGTTCCACAACTTTTAATTATATCTCTACGTTGTTCTTTCTATTGCTAGAAAATGAGTATTTGCAGGTAATAATCATACACGTTCTTTCCAGCATTGTTCAAAATAAGAAAAGGTGGGGCTAAATATGGAAACAATCCTGTAATATCCATTTGCCAAGATCTCCAACTGCCCTTCATTTTGTTTTCCAGTAGTGATTTTTTTTCTCTAGCGTTTCAGAAACTAAAATAATCACTTTTAGTTCTGAAACCACCTTTTGCATAATGGAATTCTTAATTGCTTTTCAGTACTTACTATCAAGAAAAAAAATCTAAGCTGATGTTTTTTTATAAAATCTCACTTTTTTTTTTCATTTTAAACTAGGATTTGTAACTAGAACAATTTTCACTTATTTTGCCAAATATGTGTTTTGTTCTCTCTCAAACATTACAAATCAATTCTTTTAGCTGTCTTATGGCTAACCTGATAGTTTTCCATCAGATCAGAAAATCAAACTTCAACAGCAGGAAACACTCCATTAGATATTGCTGCTTATGAGGCACAAAGAACCTGGAGTCTGTCTTGGGAGAGCCTTTGAGGTTTTGCTAAGAAGTTCAAAGCTCAAACTCACTGCCAAACTTACTGCCAGAGTATATTGTGGTGGGTGACATTCTAGGATGTATTTACGTTTTAATTATACTACTGTGCTGGTCCAACCACGCTGCTCAAAGAGGGTCACCTAGAGCAGGCTGCCCAGGACCGTGTCCAGACAGCTTTTGAATAAGTCTAAAGGGGGGAGACTCCACAACCTCTCTGGGCAACCTGTTCTGCTGCTCACCATCACAGTAAAAATGTGTTTCCTGATGCTGAGACAGCACCTCCTGCATTTCAGCTGTGCCCTTTGCCTCTGATCCTGCCACTGGGCAGCTCTTACAAGAGCCTTGGTCCATCTTCTTTGAACCCTCCCTTCAGGTATTTATATACACTGATTAAATTCCCCCTGAGCCATCTCTTCTCCAGGTTGAACAGTTCTAGCTCTCTCAGATTTTCCTCAGAGTAGAGCTGCTCCAGACCCTTACTAATTTTTGGGGCCCTTCTTCAGTCTCCAGTGTGTCCATTTTTCTCTTGCCCCGAGGAGCCCAGAACTGCACACAGAACTCCCAGTGTGGTCTCACCACTGCGGAATAAAGGGGAAGGGCCAGCTCCCTTGACCTGCTGACAATGCTTTGCTTAATGCAGCCCAGGATACCATTAGCCTTTTTTATGGCAAAGGCACATTGCTGGTCCATGTTAACTTGATGCCCACCAGGACCCCCAGGACTCTTTCTGCCAAGCTGTTTTCCAGTTGGATTGCCCCCAGCATATATTGTTGCACAGGGTTGTTCCTCCTCAGGAGAACGACTTTGCACTGTGAACTTCATGAGGTTCCTGTCAGCCCATTTCTCCATTCTGCCGAGGTCCCTCTGGATGGCAGCATGACATTCTGGCTATCGGCCACTCCTCCCAGTTTTGTGTCGTTTGCAAACTTGGTGAGGTATGCTAATGAATGTAAATAACCTTTTTGGGTTTTAGAGAGTGTTGGGAGTATAAAGAACATGGCCAGAGAGGACAGCCTATTTATGAATTTTGATAATATAGATCACTTTCTCTTAAGGCTTCATGCCACCTTATTAGAACCTTTGGCTGCCAGCCAAAGGGCAATTTCTGACCAGTTTCACTAATTTTCCCACTTGCAGCAATGTCACCATCCTGCCTGACCTTTCAAATCAATTCATCTTAAGATACATTATTGACTAATTTCCGGAATTTCAGGTGAAATGTGCCCATTTTTAACCTTGGTCTTTCCCTACATACTGAAATTACCTTATCCTCTGGTACTAACATTACCATTAGTAAGCAATCAAAATTCTTCTCCAAAGGCTTTTCGATTTTATTTGCTCTTTCCAAGCTGATTTCAGTGATGTATTTCATCTAATCCTGGTGCTTTGTCAACTTTTTAATAGTAGTGAGAGCTTTAATTGCCTTATTATCTTCTCTATTGCAGTGAGGTTTTTTATTTTAGCATTTCTATTCCCCTCAAGGAAAACATGGATTCTGGGATATTACAGGTCCTCTATTTCCTGGGATGAAGAAATTGTTCAGACCCTTAAGGATATCTACTTCATCTCTCAGCAACATTTAATCTATCATGGCCCTTCTTTATCCTCCTAATAAATTTGCTTCTCAGGCAGTAAAGGCTTTATCATCTCTGCTCTTCAGACACTGCAGTGTCCTGTTGCTTGGTGTCCTTTCCTTCTTTTGTGTAGCCAGGAGACTCAAGATCTCAGGGCTAAATCCCCAAAATTTTGGGTCAGGACTGCAGTCTAAGGAGGATGGCACTCAACTGGGAGAAATGAGCACTGGACTCTGCTGCTTGTTCTTCATGGAAAGGCTGAGAAGAGACCTGCCGACCCCTGAGGATCTGGCACTATGACAAGCTGAAATGCCCGTCAGCTGTTCTGTGAAGGGATGGCACTGGGCACCAGGGCAAAAAAAATGCCTTGTTTCCCAAGCCTAGACTCTTGCAGAAAGTATAGATTCAGGTGCCTCATTATGATGTCCTCCAAAGCACAGGCATAAAATGTGTTTGGGTGACAGGGAACAGTACAGCTACTCCAGTGCTGGCACTCTGGGTTACTGCCTTTGCTGTAGCCTGTCTCAGATGGCAAATGGTTTTTCCCCTTGTTTGTCCATTACCGGGATCAGTGGCAGGGCCCCAGCTATCCATGTCCGAACGCCATGCCCTGCCATGCCTTTGCTCTGGGTTTATCAAAGCTGAACGAGCTTAGAGTGTGACGGGTGATTGCTTCCCAACCCCGATGCTGCGGAGAAACTGCAGACAGGGAACAGGAGGATTAGCATGGGAGAAATTTAAGATTAAAATCTTCTACTATTTTGCAAATGCATGTTGTTTTATTCACCTGGCCTTCCCATTATGTACTCCAGATTATACACTTGGGCTGTGTGTCAGCTGCAGACAGCTCTGATGAACTGAGAATAAAGAGATGGATAACATCACCGACTGAATATAGCCATGAAAATCATACATGAAAGAAAAAACATGTTCCTGCTCAGACCTATATTAACTGGAACTTCTATATTATTTATGTTTTGTCTCAGATATACACATATACCAGCAGAAAAAAAATGTAGTATTTAGAGTAAATCTACTGCACTCTGTTGTAAGCTTAGAAAAAAGGTGTTGATTGATTTGTTTAGAAAGAGCTGAAAGCTGGAGGGCTGTTAGTTTCTGCTAAAGTGAGTACTTTCCCCCCTGAATAAAAACATTCCTTTTAAGGGCTCCCAGTGTTTGCGCACGTATTCGTGTTTCAAACGCAGGAATTAAATGTCAGCAGACCCAGACCTTCAGCTGCGTTTGATGGCAATACTGGTCAGTACGGCCACATTGATTTATGCTACCTGAGGAACTGACCCAGAGTTGTTACTTTCCTCTGGACGTCACTAAGAGCTATAAATGGATTTCTGAGTGCACAGAAAAGAAAATGCAGCATGGAGAGTGACTTGAAACCAGAAGCTGTGTCTGAAAAGAATGCTCTGCCCTGTTGCAAATACACCAATCTTTATCAGACACTTCCAGTGAAAATTATGCTATCTAGGCATCTAATGTTCCCTGTGTTCCACTGGGAAGCTGAAGAAGATCCTATCAGATCAAAGATCAGGCTTGTCTTTGAAAATTGTTCTTTTCCCACCGTTAAAAGTGATGTCCAATATTGCAGTAGCAAGAAGAATTTCTACTTTTTGACAACAGCTTTACTGTGAGTTGCAGAAGAGTAGTTTCTGTGCATCACCCTGCAGCTACCCTAACTAGGGCTGAATAAGTTATTCAACTACTGTCAGTTTTTTCCATCATCTCATCTGTGCAGCGGACAACCACTAAAAGTACTGTGGCAGTGACGAGACTAAGGGTCAAACTGGAGAGTGAAAAACCTAAAATCATCCCATGCTGCAAAGGATTTGGATTCTTAAACAAATTTAAGGTGGTTTATAGTTCAAATTTGGGTTGGAACAGATGTATGTGCAGGGATTCTAGCAGAGCCTCTGTGGCTTGTAGCTGCATGAGATTTGGTCCAGTTTGACCTGGGGAATTTCAAGTTTTCTAGTAAAACACTGACCATCTCAAAACATTTGACCATCTCACTTTGCAGTGGCACTAAATAAGTCGTATAACTTTGCCTCTCTGTCTCCACTAGATCTACAAACAGTTTAAATCTGACTTCTGACTCTTAAATAACCTTGGTCAGGTGTAAAATGTCCCACCTGCACATTCAGGCTAAATCAGAACTGAAACAGTAGGGTGGAAACACTGCATCTCGACTTCTGATTAACTGTTTTACTGTTTACAAATAACCTTCTTTAATAACACAGCCTTTTTTTGGGATTAGTGAATTGTTCCACAGAATAATCCAGAGTGGCAGGAAGCATGTTTCTCACACAGAAATACGTACACCATAGTTAGGGTGGAGAATATTCTGAACCTGTGCTGCTGCTTGAGGGGGGACAGGCTTTGGTTATTCATCTCTGCATGTATGTAGTCTGCTGTGCAACCTGTGACCAGTTTTGCTTCCTATGGAAAACAATGAATAATATACTTCCACAGATATTTTCAAATAAACAATAATTCATGCTAAAATGCACAAAACCTCTAGGATTAACCGATAGTTCCAGAGATATCCTAGCGGTATCTGAGTATGCATAAATAATATGACCAGCAAGGTGTGGTTTAAAGCAAACCAAACTCAGTGGA
This sequence comes from Rhynochetos jubatus, assembly GCA_027574665.1. Taxonomy (NCBI): domain Eukaryota; kingdom Metazoa; phylum Chordata; class Aves; order Eurypygiformes; family Rhynochetidae; genus Rhynochetos; species Rhynochetos jubatus. The sequence goes on along the minus strand of CM050648.1, from coordinate 138,226,878 downwards.
AAGTTTTCACAAACTAGCATTTCAGTATTTGACCAGTTGTGATCTGTATCTAGTGCCCAGTGCTACACAGTACCGTCCCTTCAAACTGAAGGCAGTGCTTTTGCCACACTGGCCTGCAGCTGACCCGCTGCTGCTGTGCCCTGTAACAGGCAGGTGAGCTGACAGCTGGGAACCAAGAAGATTAGGTCTCAACCCGCTTTAATACATGAAACGTGTCACCTCCAGGAGTTGTGCATGGGACTTAACTTGCTTTTTGAAAGACACAGTTATGTCTAATCTACAGTCTGAAACCATGCTCGCTGTCATGGCACGTGAGTGCTTTAACAGGTTCACTGTGCGTGTGTCTTGGAATTTCAGTGAGCCCAGCTGATCAGATCAGCGTGTTCACAGGCAGCAAGCAGCAACACACGAGACTCGAGATTCCTTACCATCCTTCATGGGGATTACTTTTAAGGCACCAAGAATTTCTGTTATAAAAAGGGGTAGTAACACCTGTGAATAGACAGAAAACATGCTTCCCGCTTCATGAGAGCGTAATGGTTAATGAGAGAGGCAATGATACCCGCTCAAGACTTTCCATCTTTCCAATGATGTGTCACAATACAAAGGGCGTTGCAGATGTCAGCTGATACGGGAAGCATAAGTAGAACTGACACAGGATTAGAGGGAGAAAACAGAGAAAGTGGCTGGGCTGTCATATTCTGATGAGAAAAACTACCAGAGTTTCCTTTTCTAAGACACCTATTCCACAAATACAGGCCAGGTATAACTCCTCACAAGATCCCACAGTCAGAAGGTGCAGAAAGGGGGGTTGTACTTTGAAATTTTCTGTATTCTTGTTTTTTAGTTAGAAATGAGGAACTGGATGCGAGATTTTAAATTTCTGGGTTAAGTATTTTTATGTGAACTTTAGACAAATTTTGCTGGTCATTGGAATGTCATCACAAAAATTTAGCAAAGCATTAAAGCATTCTTCTCCATTTGGAAGGCAGGATTCAATTATGTATCTGTCTCTGGCTTCTCTGGACAAAAAGGGGAGGCCACTGCTATGATTATATATAAGATTATATATATGACAATCATAAATAAGACAGAAAACTGTTGAAAGGTAAACTTTTTTATGATGCCAGTAATGCAATTGCATGCCAACAAATCCAGACTAAAGAACATATTGCTCTCCATGTTATGCAATCAAAGAATTGTGTGTCCTGCCTACCTGCACAGCAAGGCAGGGTGTGTAAAACAAGGACAATGCAAGTTCCCATATGGGATCCAGCAGGTTTGATGCAAAGCCAGTAGGTGGGAAGTTCAGTGTACCAAGTAAATGAGGCAAATGTTCACTTAACATACAGTTTAACAGAAGAAACTCTTGCCACATGACATCATGGATGCTGAAAGTTCAAGGGGGGGACTGGACAGAAGTTCCCAGAAGGCATACCTGTTCAGAGTTGCGAGGTGCATAGAAACTATATATGACTCAGAAAGACTCTGGGCTGCAGGTTAGGAGGAAGTACTAAGGGAAAAATTAACCAGTTTTCCTATGTTCTTCTGTTCTCCTCTAGGCCTACGGGGATTGGTGGACCTTCAGTCTGTCTTAGAAGAACCACTTTTACTCTATTTCTTGTGTATTGCCCATTACTCACATTAATAATCACTTTAAATCTTCTACTCCTCTGGGAGGTCGAGCACATAAAGAGGTTAAAGAGAGCCATGATGTTTCTGAGCTATCTTTAATTCAGATACCAGATGTTCCTGCTTGCTTTGGGATCATTATCCTGTTACTCCAAATCATTCACTCAGTTTTCTACTGTGCAAATAATACAAGTCAGAAAATACAGGATGTAGGAACAGGACTCATGAAAATACAATCATGCTAGCTTTATGGGTAGCTTATTATGGTTTGATGTCTTGGATTTAGAATGGATGGTTCACTCCACCAGTAAAATTCAACAATAAGATATAACTATATCACACTATTTCGTCTCAATCACAGCCAAAACAACCTGCTAGCGCAATTTTTCCAGTCAAGGATAAGGGCTGGAGAATTGGACTATCTCTCCTCCCTTGTAAAGGGGGCAGAGGTGCTTTTGAAGACTCCATTTTTTGCAAGGGGTTCTGTTCTTCATTCCCATCTAAAATAAAGTGTGGCAAGATTTGTCACCTCCCAGGTGTGCCAATTCTGCAACCACAGCTGTCCCAGAAAGCTAATTCAATGTGGCAAAAAATTGGGGAGAAAGTAATTTTGAGGACAAAATGGACTAGTTCTCTCCTTCTTCTGTTTTTCTTTGTCTTTTATTTGGATATATGATCCCATCCAGAAAGAGATGCTCCACTGAAGACATACATGTAGAAAACGTGTTTAGCGGAGTCATCCAAGCTGCCTGTTGCCTGCTCCTATACAGTGCAGCTCACATTGCTGTTCTTTTTAAACGCTCCACTTATTCACTGCTGAATTATAGCCGGACAATTCATCTGGCTAAACTAAATAGTATAGTTGCACACACTGCAGCCTGTCTGTCACAGGTCGTCATTATGATATTAATGACCATCTGTACGCAAAGTACACAGGCAAGGTATTATTAGTGCAAGCAATTTAGCTACTATGCTTTTTGTTGACATGAATGCAGTTTAAATTAAACCGCAGTTGGCTACAGCTGAAGAAGCTTTTACTTAGACTGTAATGAGCAGATTCCAATTTTCTCTCAAAATTCATTTCTTCTATAGCTACACACAAGACGATTGTGGAGTTACAAAGACTCTGTGCGTACATTTTCTATATCTATGCTGTTGTTTGGAAAAACTCACCCAGTTCCAGATCACACACTTTTTTCTCTTTCCTGAGAGTGAAATATCATTTTTGCTTTTGTGTAAATCAGAGTTCTGCCTGTTGTACTGATGTTATATTGATTTGAATGAAAAAATTTCACCACTTTTACTTACTGAATTTTTTTTCTCTTCTGAAACCACTGTGGTGTTTTCTTTTTAAGCTGAAAAACTGATTACTAGAATATAGTACTCCCACCATAGTGTGAATTGGTCGTCCACTGAGCAGCTTTGCAGCCAAGAGAAGACATAAGACTGTTTTAGAATCAGTCTCTAGGGATCAGTACACCAATTCATTCTGTTATTTGTGTCTCAGAAATCCTCCAGAGTGCAATCCAGTGACCATTGAAGCCAACTGGCGTTGAACTGTGTCATAAATCCAAATCTCATGATTGGCAAGTTTTAAAAATCCCTTGACAAGGGAAAACTGTTGATATTCCTGCTGCAGTGGCAGAAAGGTCTAACAAGAGCCATGACTGCACAGAAGGATGGAGGTAGGAGCAAGGAGGTGGTTTCACCTCTGCCTCTGGCACTGGTCAGGTTAATACTGAAAGGCAAGGTATAGTTCTGGTATCTATGATTTAAAGAGTGAGGAGTATCTGGGATCTCTGCAGTGGATGAGACCAGTTCTGTGCTCATGGCTTTAAGCTCTGTAAATCTGAGACATGTGACAGCCTTACTACAGGGTTCAGGAGCAATAAACTATTTTCCCAGCTTTCTCAGCAAATAATATTGTGATTGAATCCAAGTGGGCTGGCTTGTACAGGAGTAAGGAGCAGCTGATTTCAGTTACCGGAGTATTGCCTTGAAGAGAATTTGTGTAGGTTGTTAATAGACCTCTGTGGTGCTTGCTAGAACATCATAACGAGATGGGGTTTAATTTAAAAAAATTAAGCTGGACACAGCATACTTTGGGGGTGGGGGTGGGGTGTTTCAGCATGAAGTAATTTAAGAACTGTAAGCCAATCGTGGTAGTTTTTTTTTTTTAGTTTGACTCCTTTTAGCTTTGATCTTCTTGTACTACTTTTTCCATTTATGTCATTCGCTGTTCCCAGTCTGCTTGTTTTGAATTATATTGATGTGCAGACATTATACCAGTTTATAATTGTCCTGTTTCTTGCCTTAGCGTCCTATTCTGGCCATTCCTGAAGGCAGGATTGGGCTTGGTGGATTTTTATTTTGACTTGCTAGGGATATTCCTACGTTGTTGTACTGTTGGCATATGCAGTATGAAGTTTCCAAAGCCACCAGGAGGATTCCCATATTTCTTAACCACAGACACACTTTAAAAACTTACTCTTTTGTTACTCTGAAGACCTTTTCTTTAACACTCCTGTGTTAAGCACAATAGGCAAAACACTGTCTGTGTAACAGTCATGTAAATACTTAATAATTTACATTCAAAATCTCAATATCTTTTGATGCTATAGTACTAAATAAGACAGAATTAAACCTAGCCAAAATATTTTCATAAGGAAAGCAAGGGAAAAGTATAATTTTAATTATGAAATTCCTCTATTCTCTGACCAGCTGGCTGAAATTTTTGGAAAGAGCATACAGATTATTTCTGGTGTTTGACCAGCACTGCCACATATTAGAGACACTTAGCATAAAGTGGACCCAGCGGGAGAGCTTTTAGAAAGCTTCCAAAATAAATGTCCACTGGATTTCTGGGCAACTGCTCAGTTTCACCATGATCAAATCCTTTCTTACTTGCTGTTGCTGAACATGTGTGCCACAAGCCTGTTTGCTTGGCATTATTGCTCTGGAATACTTATTCTCTAAGCAATAACAATGTTTTACTTCACGTGTGAAAACATATTAATAAGTGAAGTAGAGAGTAAGCTGGTTATTATGTTAGGTGCTTACCTTGTGTTGTTTACTCTTCTTGTATCTAAAAGTCTGACTTGTCTAATTGCACAGCAGTGAGTGCTGTTCTTAGGTAATCAGCTACATAATCTAAATAATTAACAGGAAATAGCTTGTGATATGTTTGTGGAGGAAATACAAACCAGTACTTGTGCATATGGCAATGTGTAACAGTACATTAGCAGAAATCAAGACTTGCTCTGATTGGCATTTTGGCTGTCATCTGGCTCTTTAAGTAATGTATTATCCCATTCTCCCTAATTTGAGAATAGCTACTGTCATACTAAGCTGCTCAAGAGAAACCTCTCACATTGCAAAAGGGAGGCGAGGTTTGATGTTTCCTCTCTTGGTAAGTACAACTGCCTTGAGACCTCCAGGTCCAAAGCACACTGTTACACGGAATAGGCCATCTCCTTTGAGTGCTCAGGGAATTCAGATTTGAGAGACTGCCAGTGCAGGAAGGAATTGCATACTGACAGAAATAGCAATAAAACAGATTGTGTTCCCTCAGCCTTTGTATCACCACATCATTCTTTCAAAGCTGCAGATCCCAAAAGTCCCAATCTCACTTGCTTACTCTAGCCAGGAAAGGAAAGATTTGTGGGAATACACAGTTGGGAAGTGCAAAGGGATAGTCCAGTTTTCCATCCCATCATATAATACCATTTAGAAACCTTGTTCAGGAGCAGATCAAACTCTAAATAAATTCAAGAGTAGGTTCAGACAGCTGCTAATATCATCATATTGTTTCAGAGGCTGAAAGCTTCCTTATAGTAGCTAAACTAAAATTGTTCATGGTTCATTGGTCTTGTTTGTGGTTGCATTGCCCTTTAGCTGAAATAACATTTTTTTCTGGAATTTGCATCATCATGATACTGCCCTGATTATATCTCGAGAAGTAAATTTATTCATCTTAAATTTTTTTCTCATAAATTTATTTTTCTTTACTATTCTGTTCTGGTTTATATAGCTTTGCAAAATAAAGTGTACCTCTTTCAATCTCCTGTCATAAAATATATTCTCCATTACCCGATCCATGCAGTGCATCCATTCTTCAGACTGAGTTCTCACTGGTGCCTTGCGCAATGACACTCGTGTTTCCTCCTTAATGCTGGGAATATCTTAACAGATACTGTTGATTATTTCAGCTGTTCTTCTTCCTGTGTCCACGACACATTAATGTCTCATTAAAGAATGTTTTTTTCATCCGAAATCCCCAAACTTTATTCTCTTTGTTGTGTCCAGCTCATGAGGTCTCTAATCAGCTTTCTCATCGCTCTCTCTATGTATGATGTGCACTTTGGCTATGAAACCACATTCCATTTCTAACATTTTTCATACTACTACAATTCTTTCTTTGTTTTCCAATGTCTTAGTGATGCCTCTCAACCCTTTGTCATCAGCAAAGACTCCCACTTTCAGAACCAGACCACCTAATGAAAAGTGGTCCTAAGACCAATCCTTCTGGAGCTTCACTAACTTCCTCTAACTGACTGCTATATCCCCTTCAGTCAGTTCCTCAGTAATTAAATATTTTGCTTTCTTCTCCAGCTTGCTCAGTTTAACCAGTAATTTTCCAGGTACTAAGCTGAGGGGGCATTTCTTCCTAAAGAAAAACAATTGTGTTACTGACGAGAAGTCAGATAGACATAACTTTTGATACAACTTTTTCTGTGTTTCATTTTGCCTTCCTTCCTTTCAGAATTTACTCTAAAGCATCGGATGTTCTTGATCCAAATATTTGGCCACTAATTGCTAGATTACCCCTTCTCTCTCCCCCTCTCCCTTTTATTTTTACATATAGGGACTCACAGTCACGAAGATACGCTATTATAAGTTTTGGTGTTTGTTCTTGAAATTCCATATTTCAGTTCTTTGCATTCCAGCATGGGAGAGCATACAGCTGACCCAAATTACATCTCCAGACATTGTCATTTCCATTAGCTCAGCCACATCTCTTTAAGAAGTCTATAACTTCACTTAATAAAATGATAGAGATGGAAGGGAAGGTTCATCACCTAATGCCCCTAGCATAATCTATAAGTACATAATTGTCCAACCTTGCCTATACACATTGTTTTGAAGATTCAGTCATATTGCCAGGCAATTTATTCCAGAGTTTTTCTATCCTTACCATTAAAGTTTCACTTGTGTTCTAAGGCAAATTCTCCTCATCTACAATTTAAACTCTCTAGTTCCTGTTCCAGCCATCATGGACACAGAAAGCAGACTGTAACTTATCTGTAACAGCCTTTTGTCTGCTTAAGGGCTACCATTCACTCCCCTGGGAGCCTTTCAGTAGCATAAATAGTCCCAGTTGTTTGTCTCACACACAACTGGTTGTATTAGTTCAGATTCTGACCACTCTCACTGCTGCCTTTTGAACAGCAACTTTTTCAGAGCACTGTGTTCTAATACAGCAAAAATCTCACAGAATCTTTCTTCGTGCTGAGTCAAATATATGAATTAGTTTATATGCTTTCTCACTGCACTCCTGCCTGAACTAGAAATGACATCACTGACTCATGTCCACCTTTTGATCTGCTATAATCCTGAAGCCTTTGTCCATAAAATTGCTGCCTAGCCTATTGCCACCCAGCTCAGAGAAGTGCAGTTGATTGTTCCTGCTGAAATAATATTTACTTTCCTTTTTCTCCCCAAAGATCTTTGTCCCATTCATCTTCTTGCTAATTTTCAGAATGTTGCTTCAATAGACATGCTCATTTTGAATTTTCAATGAGCTTGTAGTCCCTCCTTGCTCCATATCCTCTGCAAATTTAATAAACATACTTCTTATTCCATCATCCCTGCTAATGAAAATATTGAATAAATGCAGACTTAGGACAGACTCCTGCAGAATGTCACTCAATACACCCTTCCATTTGGATAATGAACCATTGATAAGTGCTCGGTAAGTATAGATTTCCAATCACTTTTTCACCGCTCTCATACCAGTTTCATCAAGACAGTATTTGCCTAGCTTGCTAATGAGAATGTCATGTGAGATAGTGTCAAAAGCCTTATTAAGGTCAAATATGCCTATTGCTTCTCCCTCATTCACACAACCCTTGATCTGGTCAAAGAAGAAAGTTAGATAGATTTGACACAGCTTGCTCATGACAAATCTACAGCTTCTGCTGCTTCTCTGCTTTTATCTTCTGGGGAACAATTTGTTTCAGATTTTTTTCTAGAAATCAAAATGAAGATGGGTGGCCTAAGTCACAGGACTTCTGGGTTTTTTCTTACTTAATAACCTAAAATCCCCTGGCTCCACCTCTTTTTACACACTCATCCTTCGCTGCTACTGTGTCGTGCATTCACTGCAGTTTTTATTGCCTACTTTCTCTTTTATTTTATCACTCAGTGAAAAGATAAGGCAGGGTATTATTTGGTTCAGAGCTCTTTATAGTATTTCCCCTCTGTTAGGGAAAATATTTTGATATTTTTCATGACTTTGGTATTTCCCTTCTGTTCTGTGAGGTTTTACTGTCCCTGGTTTTAGAGAGGAAACAAAAGGTGACAGGAATTGTACAACAGGGGCCAGGTTCTCCAACACAGTGGTCTTCCTCTGCTCGTGCAAACATCCACTGTGCACAGGAATGATCTGCTTATTTGTGGAGCAGGGCATGCACCGTGCACTCTGTCCACATGCTGGTACTCTTTCCTTGTCCCTAAAAGACAGTGCAAAACAACTGCGTGTAACTTTGCAAGGCCAAGCTGAGGGTGGGCAGCAGGTGTGGGTGCAACAATGAGCGCTTACTGCACAGGGATTCATAAACTCAGGTGCTGGTCCTCAAGCTGCGTCTGCCACTCTGAGTTGGTGCAACATTGGCTGGGTATTAGCTGTCCTAACAAAATTCTGGCAATGCAGAAATGCAAGCAAAAATATAATTTTTTGGCCCTAAAACCAGTATTTCCACTTCAGAAAGAGTTTGCTCCTTCAATAGGTTTTCTAACCCTAGAAGTGAAAAATCAGTGTTTCTTTCAGTGCTTTTCTGCTTTTAGCTATTGGGGTTTTTTTCCTTTTTGAAGTTATGGCAGCATTCTGACCTCTAAGAGCTTGCAAAGCCTCTGTTTGTCAGCACAGAGGGCCTGCCAGCAGGACCACTTTCTAAGCTCTCTGCTCTATTATTAAGCTAATCCATGCACATTTGTTGTATTTTAGAGTGTTTAGACATCCTGAAAGTGGTTTATAGCACCATTTAAATACTTTTACTCATTTTTAAAGGTCAGACAAAATCAATCAAAACAAATCAATTTGCATTTTAAAAACTGTGTTAATGTGACACCCTTATGGTAACCGAGATTGAGAGACCCCCTAGTCTCAGGGATAAATTAAAATAGATTTAGCAAAATAAATAACTGCTGTGATTGTGAAGACTTAGAACTGAACTGACGCATGAAAGAAAAGGAAAAAGGATTTAGGGCTGGGTCTGCTGCTGATGCAGATCCAGTGGGTAATGTTGATTTTAAACCAATGAGAACAGGTCCAGAACCATTAATTGAACAGCATAATTCATTTCTGTAGGCTTATCTTTTGCAATTTTTCCCCTCTCATAAAATTCCTCTAACCACTCCCAAGCAGTGTTATCCACAGTATACGTATCTCTAAGCTGAAGCCTAGTTCTGTACTCTATATGCAGTGTGAAAAATGATGGAACATATTCATAAACTTTCTTGCCTCCAACCACTTCCCCCCTCCCATTGACATATGCTTGCTCAGTTTCAGATCATCACATTACCTGGCAATCCTGCTTGCTGTTGCCTGTTTAAAATTCAAACATTAAAAAAACCATTCTAGGCCACAGTGGTGCTCTTGCACAGCTCTTCCCTGAGTCAGGACACAGAATAGCATGTTGGAGGCTGAACACATGGAAAAGTAATGGTCTGTCAACTGAACTTTCCTGCTCTTTGTAAATTTAAAGGAAACTTGGGTGAGGCAGCTCAACAACTCAGTGGCATCTCAGAAATGTAAGGTCTTGCTGCAGTTTTTTCCTGCTTCTTTCCCTGTCTACTTAAGAGGCGGAACAAGCCTCTAATTGCCAAGGTGGTGACGAATTTCAATACTTTGGCCAGAATTCTGGGGGCAAGTGCCAAGCTAAGCATTGACCTTCCAACATATGTCAGTGTCTTTATGTTTTCTTGCTTTTTTTAATCGTCAGCTAATTACGCTCAGCATTGTTTATATATTACAGAGGATGTGAATGTATCTGGGACTTTTTTTCCCACACTGTCCAAGGTCAGAATATGGGTCCATTTTACTTCTTTAAAGGAAAAGAACTCAATTTTGTACAGAAGTTTGATAGAAATAAAAAGCACGTATTTTTCCTACTATATTCCCAAATCCAGTTGGATGAGTTTCACCTGAAGTAGGTGAGTTGGGAATGTAGTTGGGAGTGCAGTGGGAGTGTAGCTGCACCAGTCTGGAGCAGTATTCAGCTCAGCAACTGAGGATATCTGCCCAGCGATGTAAGGACAGGGATGAACTAACCGCTTGGAATAAGACATCCTGGATTCTCCTGTTCATTTTTAGGAGCCCAGGCAACTTCAGTACCTTAAGGAGTTGTTGGAAGGTCTGTGAAAACCTACTTCTGTATTTACCGCCTTTTACACTTACAAGATCTACTTAGGACTAGGACCAGAAATGCTGACAAGCTGATGAGAAACAGCTCTAAATTTTGGTTGGGATTAGCGGAAGATTTGCCAGAAATCTTATTAACAGACCCTGCTTTTGTCAGTTTTACAGCCCAATTGCAGTGGCTTCAGAGCCTTGGATATGCACTGCTGTCTGAACTTGCAGATGCTTTTCCCAACTAAGTCGCTATCTTTTTAAGATTTGCCCATTAATCAAGGCCACCTTAAATCCTTCAACTGATAATACTCAATACCAGTCTGAGTAAAATTTAACTGCTTAGTGGTTTTCTATTTACTTCTCAACGTGAGCATTTCTGTGTTAAAAATCCTTAAAAGCATAAGGCATGAAAAGTGTCTCAGAACCAAACTAATTGCAATTGGTACATTTGATGTGGTGACAGCTTGCAAGGTTCTTTGAGCACCAGTGCTGCATGTGAAAGCCAGGAAGATTTGTGCAGTCCTTCCTCAGAAAAAAACCCAAACCCTTCTGCTGTGTCTCAGGAAGAAGGAAGGTCTGGTGGATACGGCACTGGATGGGGCTGTCAGGAGACGAGGCTCTTCCTGCTTGACCTGTTGGCTGCTCACTTAATCTCCTGTATACAATTAACAGGCCCATCACTGGGGATAGCAGTCCTCCTCTCTCTTGCTCTTTCATCACATGCGTCACGTTTGTTTTACTCTTGGGCTGATAAACTTTCTCTCTGGTAGTGCCCTTTTAAACCCTCCTTTTACAACCCTGCTGGTTTAGAAAGCAGGTAAGATTCTTGGATCTGAGCACTGAGGGTGAAGTTCTGTCTCTCAGAGTTGTGCCTCTGGACGACGCGTGCAGCAATGTGCTGGCAATGCAGCGATCTTGTGGCCACAGCAGAATAGGTCCTGGGAGGGAGAAAAGAATCTGGGGACAAAGTGAGACTGTGGTAAGCGTGGGGTGCACAGTTCTGCTTTCCACTCTTTCGCTCCAGTTTTCTCTTTCTTTAGATATAAAGTACACAGTCCCCTTACTGTGGGCAGCTACCTATATTGCCTGTACCATGAGCTGGCTCTGACTGATACAGCTCCTCAGCATTTGTTGTTTTCAAAAGTCTGCAGCTTCTTTTGCTAATGGAAAGCAAACTTAACCCTGATGTTACTACAACGGGTGGGGTTTCCCCCTCTCCTTTCCGTCTTCAATTATCCTAAAATAGCCATCTCAGTTTTGGTCATGAGTTCTTCAAGGGGAAATTATGCTAGTAAATGGAAAACTTTTTTTAATGCCAAGTTTTGACAATTACTCTGTCAGGATCCAAATCTCTGGAAAATAGGGTTTCCTAATGGAAACTGACCCTCCTCTTGCCCAGATAACACTGTCAGTGTAGCTAATATCATGTGTCTCGTGATACTGACTGTCAGCTTAAATTGATTACCCAGGATGTTGCCCCTACACCCTGCTGTAAGATGTCACTGCTCATATTTACAACTGGCCTCTATCTACATACCTAGCAGACAGTATATACAAAGTCTTGTTCTCATTCTCTTCATAAATGTTTATTGAAAAAGAAAAAACCTCAGTATTCAATATTTCTTCCCTCCTCCCATAATTTCTGACATGAAAATAAATTTATTTTTATCATAAAATAATGTGGACATTTAAAAATTAATTGTAAGTTTCTGAATTTTACCTCAGCTCGGCACTGCCATATTATATAGGTATGTATTTATGGCATGGATAAATTTAATCAAAATGATTAAAAAAACCCAGCTGTATTCAAGTGTCAATTGCTACTTAACACCCAGGCTTACACTTCTTGTAAAGGTTGTTTTCTTAACGCTAGAGAGATGAAAGATTGAAAACCTTAGTTCTAGGAACTGCATTTTTTATGGTTCCTGGAGATGTCTCCCTGAGGACCCAGAACATGATGGCATACTTTGGTAAGGAAATAAAAGGCTGTCTACTTAATAAGCATGCTGCCCTTTCATATTTTAAGATATCTAAACAGTATTAGCATTTTCCCAATCTGGTAAAACTTCTGACAAATATCTCAAGCCATCAGGTAAATAAGAGAAGTGAGTGTTCCCTTACTTTATGAAAAAGGTGTTTTTTGATGTTTAAAGTACTATATTCCATTTAAGGAGATCATTATGGCAATGCTGGACAGACTTAATGAATGTTTTACTTTGATCCTTGAGATTTGATGTCAGGAATATCAGATCTCGAGAAAAGCAGCCGGATTTGGATCTGTATTCATCACATGTTTGTAAAAGGAATGGAGGATGAATAGCTGTGCCTTTGAAGAAGAGGAGCTGAAGAAGAAAAAGATGCATATATTTAACTAGCAGTCCTTTGGTAAAACACAAGCTCACGTTAATGGAACAGATATGGCCATTCCAGCTGCCATGTTCCACCTCTGCCAGGCCCAGCAGATGGATCTGCACTGACTTGGATCAGGCTTCAGAAACAACATTGACCTCAGCTCCAATGTACAAACTTTCTGCATCTCACAAGCTCTTTTTCGCATGCAGTCTGTTCTGATGCATGAAGGGGCTTAAGTATACAAGTCAGATATTTCTCCAGCTTTGGAAAGTCATTCATAGAGCTGCAGTGCACAGGGATCTTCTAATATTTTGACAAAGAAGCTGAATGGTTCAACACAAGAGATTTTCTTTCCTATTCTTTCATTAGCGTGTGAAGCTGAATGAATAGGAGTGGGGTGGACTATGAAAGGAGGCTGTGTGTACCTGTCAGAAGCTTCTAAGCCGATTCATTTTCAAGGAAAGTCTAAAATTTTCAGTCACTTCAGATGTGGTGCATTGTCTCCCAAGTAGCTCGATAATTAAGGTTGCTTAGATGGTTTTACTACCTTTTGTGCCTTGTCAAACCAAATTACTTACAATTTTTCTACATGTATGGAAAAATATTATTTAAACTTGAGAGCTGGAAAGCAAGGAGCTGCCATTAAAAATTGAAATAATTTATTATATTTCACAATGAAACTCTAATACCCGAAAATTGAAGCTTTAAGAAAATAATTATTCTAGTATCTTTTCATGTTGATTGCTGAAATAGTCTAGCTTCACAAAAATCTCCTCACAAAAGAAAGCCAGCCCTTGAATTACTGTTAGCAGTGTACAAAGAATTTCATCCCAACCTGTTTTAATAGGAAGGTCTCAAAAGCATGCAGTCACTAATGTTAATAATAGCAGTTAATTAGTTCAAATGGAATAAAAGATATTCCTATTGTGAAGAGGATCACCTCTGGAACATGAGCAAACAACAGCTGTGGGGAAATGATGTTTTTTCTGTAGGTTGCTTTTGCTGTCTTTGGATACTTTTGCTACTAAATTTGTACAGTTTCCAGGTGTGGGGATTTTAGGGGGCTTTTTCAATGTTTCTGTTTTCACCTTCTCATTTAGGATTGGGGTAGGAGGAGAGGGTGCATTGCCTTCTCCCGGCTGGCTCTGAAAACTGCTCAAGAGGTTATGGGAAGGACTGAGCAGTACCTAAAGAAAGACGAGGTTTTGTAAAAAAAGGTGAAAAATGAGAAGTGGAAAAAGAAGGGCAAACAGGAAAGGAAGGTAGTTGTTGAAGAGTGAAATGAAATTAAATAGTTTAAAGATGATATCAGAATTACTGTGCTGTCTATGAAATTAAGAAGACATATAGTAAGAAGGAGCAATAGCTGCGTTTGCCTGCACACTGAGAAAGCCTATGTAATATTTTCAGCGCTAGCCATCTAGTTTCTGTGCTCTCTACAATGCCCTCCTACCTCGCAGAGTAGGTGTAGTTATTGATTTAACTGTGCAGTCAAACAGCTTGGTAGATAAAACATTCAGGACTCCTGAACTTTCTCAGGTCCTTATCTTCAGGAATGCTCCATCAGAAATTTTTGTCAGTTCCTAAGGGAAGAAGCAGATATGCAAACACACTTATGTCGATTTTGTGAATGATGATTCAGTCATGATCATAGCAAAGTCTGGAAATGGTAGTCAGTGTTTATAACTGGAGCTATGTTTCCATAATAAGATATGCTATACTATTTGTACTCCATCCAGCTGGCCCATTGGAGCACAGTATTTTATATAATTATTGCTTAAAATTTAAAAGATAAAACATGTAAATGAACCTGAGTGGTAGTAATAGATGGTTTTAATTAGACAGACACAGACAAGATTGCATTAAGTAGAGGAAATATATATCTAAATCTGGAATGAGAGTGCTTTCTAATTCAATCTGGACATCAGCTGACAGGCAAAGAAAGCTGGGTTTGATCGTAACTGGGAGAGGAGGTTGACAAAATAATGTTAGAATACAATTTGGGCTTTAGTATATTAGGCAGGGTCACAAATACACTACAGAGGGAATTAAAACGACAATCAAAGAGAGAGGAGCAAAAGGGAGGACCCCAACAATGGTCTTCAAAATAGCAAACTGGGATCCTCTGTAAGGCAAATTAAGTAAAGCTTTAAAAATAAAGATGATGGAAACTAAGAGGGCTAAAATGAACACTGAGTGCTCAGTGATATCTAGACTTGTTAAATGGCTTGCCTTACACCTGGCTGTATTCTCATTTGTCAGAGGCTGGGCAAATAACCCCTCCTTCAAATGTAAGATCAAAGTCATGTGTGCTGCCTGGGACTCATAGATCTACTGACCACAGAAGGCAGAAGTCCACAAATTTTTGTGACAATCCACAAAGACTGTCATCCCCTCACCCTTTTTGTGTTTACAGTTAAACTCCTACTTGGAGGAGCTCTTCAGAGTCCCTCTCAGTGTTTGGTTCAAATGTGGGGTTTTTTCCTGTGTCTGCCCCTTTGTTTGCTTTCTCTGCACATGTCGGCAGTGCAGGTTCTACAGAGCAGAACAATATAAAACTCACAAACTATTTGTGGATACAGGATCCAGACCTGGAAGGGAACACGTAAGATGACAAGTCCAAATTTCTGTAGTCAGATGCAAGTGTGTGGCTGATGCTTATACATTTGGAAGGGTCTACAGGATATCTGTCACTTATGCTGTCCTGTTCCCTAAGACACCAAGCTTTCTCCAGCACCCCATGGGAAATGAAAAATACATAGAAAGAACCTGAAAGTCATGTAAACTCCAGTGTGCCATAGAAAGAGGGAGAGGGAGATCCCAGAGGTTGTGAATGTCACTGAATAGGTAATATTCCCATATGACCCCAAGAAGTCCCATTCCTTGAAAATGAGCCTCATGCAAAGGACCTGGTTCTCATGCTGTGCTACATATGACTGCAGTTCTGTAAAGATCATCACCTCCAATTTCAAATTTCCTTGCTATTTAAGTTATTTTATATGCCTCTTTAATGTGATATAACACTGAAGCTGTCATTTAATTGCCAATTATATCGATGTGGTCAGCTGCTCTAAAGTCACATGTAGACTTAGCAGCAAATAATTTCACTACCAGTTGAAAAAGCGTGGATGGAATTCGTAAGAGAAAGGTTAGCCACAACAGAAGACCTTAGCTCATGGAGATTACTGTAGCTTACTTCTCACCTGATATGACCACACATTTATAGCCTGAGCAACACCGCCACCTACATGAACAATGCTGGCCAGGCACTGACAATGGTGCAGCCCTGCACTCTGCTGTATGACCCTTCCCCATCACGTGCTTGGGAGACATTCCCATGCTAAGTAACCTCCTTCCCATTCCCTCCTCCTTGACTGTCTTTGGGCAGGAACCTTGCCTGGATGGTGACTGTTGCCTGCCTGAAGCCATAATACGTAATACGGTGTTCTGCATGTTGAACATCTGTGCCATTAATGGTATGGAAAAAGACGGGCTTCCCCTCTTGTTGCTTGATGGAGAGGTCAAGAGGTATCTTCGGGTCCACACTGGTTTCTTCAAAAGTTTTTGATCTACCTCTAAGGGGTACCTGAATTTTGAGACTGAGTTCAGAGCAGAGGTGATGCATGGATCTGGCTCTAAATTATTACAGTGTTTGAAACCCATGCTTCCAGGATTGTTTTTATTTTCTTTTTTTACCTGTAGATAAAGAAAACTGTTTGTGATACTCGGCTACAAACTTTTGTCTTTACTCAGGGTTTGGCTTTAAGAAGAGGCAGAAGCTGAGGGAAGCATAAATGGTTAGTCCAGCCCTAAGGCCCAAGGTCTGCTCAAAAGATGAAGACCTAAAGAAAGTTTACCAGGTTTGCTGACATGAACACATGAAAAAAAATGCCAAGGGAATTAGAGATAAACACTTATTTCTTTGTCCCAAGAAAGCTGATGTAAACAGCAAGGTAATGAGGCTATCTAGCCATTAACAAGCATGATTGGGAAGTTAGTGACAGTTGGGTTGATAATGTTGCTGACAGTCCGAATGATTTCTTTCCTTTAGCATTCACAAAAGGAGCTGAAGGTCACATTTCTGCGACTAGGATACATTTTCCTGGGGGGAAAGCGAAATGTTAAGAGGCTTTATGATTATAACAGAGCAGATATAGGCAATTAGGAGTACTAAAAGTTGACAGGCAGAAGGGTCTTATGAATTATATCTCAGAATTCAGAATTCAACAAGAAGTGGCAATGGAAATTATAAAAACCGTTTGCTGATGAATTTTGATAGGTCACCACAGACAAGAGCAGAGGGTAGAAAGAACAGCAAAAGGCAGAAGGCGGGGTTAATTGTGACAATACTGAGTAAGAATTAACTGGGAGAAAAAAAGAGGCAAGCCAGGTCTGTGTTTGGCTTGAGCAGAGTGGTGTTCAGGGATGAAAGCAGCAAAGCATCTTTGACCTTGGGCCTCCAATGAAAAGACATAAGAATGGCTCGTAAAAGAGATAGGAAAATGTAGTAGCTGGGGAAGCAGTGAAGAGAGATCAAATCAAGGAATGGCTTAAATTTACCTGTCCTACAACATTCAGCTCAATCCCAGGACAGCCTGCCACTGATTGAATGTCACAGCAGAAGCATGGCAATCCCAAAGTAGAGCCTCTATTTCAGAAATGGTCCTTAAAGAAGTGATAAAGCTAATTCTTGTCCTCTTCTTGCCATTGCTATCCACATTTTCTGTGCTGTGATCAACCTCTCAGTCTTGAAACACCTTAACCTGAAAGTGGAATGAATCACAGTTGACCTCAGTTCAGTATATTGCTAGAAACTTGTATGGTTTCCGTGTCTGAAAGCACTAATCTTCCTGAGATGCCTGATGAGGCACTGGGGTAAAGAACATTCTGTTTTCCTGGGAGAGGTTCTGACAGCATTTCCCGACAGTGCCTCTGCTTGAGAGTTATTTGGAAGAATGAGAGTTATGGTAAGAGCAGAATTGAATTCATACAATTAAACATAGTTATAGATGATCTTTGAATGGAGAAGAATCATCTCTTTCCCAGCATTAACTACAAATTGTACATGGGATAATGACCAGCCCTTTAGGGCTCTTTCTAGTCTAGTGTGTGATGCATATATCTTTTCCCTTTGATTTGTTTTCTTTTTATTTATCTCAATATTGTTGTCTTATGGCAACACGTAAAGACTGCTGAGATACCAGGTTCTGTAAAAGAAACAGGGAAGAAACATGTTGTATTGCAGTTATAAGCTCCATCAGGCCAGATGGACAAAATGAGGAGAAAATGGCTCCCCAAGCATAAAACAGGGACAATACTGAGTTACAGAGAAAATAAGTGATATGCCCATGTCAAGAAGGGAGTTAATACATTGTCCTTGTAGGATAGATTGACTGGGGGTGTGTGGGGGGGGGGGGGGCAAAGGAGCTAATTTCAATGCCTTTTTGAGCACTGAGCTCCAGCCTTATCTAGAATCTCCATGAAGAACTAACACAAATACCGTAATAAATAACAATGACAAATAAAGCTATGCAGCAATTTATGGAGATATTTTTCCTATTTGCATTTTTATGTCTTTTTAAAAGCAATTATTTTTTATTACAAGCAAAAAAAAAAAAAGGGTTTGTAAGAAAATTCTGAAGAGTATTTTATTTCATTGAAGAGACAGGAAAAAGCTATTAGCAGGAGTTGAGTAATTAAACTGACTACTTCTAAGTCAAGAGAATCCTTCATTCTAATCTTACCTGAAGACTTACTTTGTGACCTTGTGTAAGTCATCTAATTTCCTCACATCTCCACTAATTTAGTCAAAAATAGGAAAAAGCCACAAGATCTCACTAAAAACCCGTTTTTACAGCTGATCTGTCTTTCCTTCAAAAGTAAGCTATGGAAATAAGAAGGATGACTATTGTTTAAATGCTGGGAAAAAAATATGGAAACAGATGAAATAAGGGAAATGGCTGGATTCTCTAACACACTTTGACAATGATCCAAGTGTAAACAAACTCTAGGTATCTAGCAAGAATTAGCACAGCCATTATGAACTTAGACAAAGAGTGCAGTTGTGTTCATTACTTCAGTCACGTAAGTCTACCTTAGACTCCTGCTCTTCACTGCAGCCATCCTGAGCAGAGACGGATCAGGAATCTCAAAAGCATGAGGCAACTCAACCTGGCTCTGATGCTGAAAATCCATCCACTTGGGTTCTGCACTTGATCTGCTTTGTTAGGAAGGAATTTTGTGTCAATTCCTTTTCAAGCTTTTTCTGGTTTGTATATTGCTATTTTAAGAAACACAGTTTTTAATAAAAAGCTTTCATAGTGATTACTATAATGAAGAACTGATGTCTTCAGTAAGACCTAAGCACTGTTTACACCTTCCTTTACTTCAGGGAGAAGTAGCCATTTATTTCCTTTCCAATTACTCTTCAGCATGTCATTGTGCAAAGATGTAGGAAAACCTGAATGCTAAGAAACTATTCTAGGAACCTGCTCAGGAATTTTGCATATACAACACAGCAAGACCAGTTAAAGCAACCGATTTGTTTTATAGACCAGTATTTGGGTCAGTGTGAAGCCAGAGGCACATATATAGGTTAAAGTTTCCTTTGTATTGACCGAGTTGTAGTCAGAGGGATTCAAACCTCCTTACAGTTATGTACAGGCCCAAGGGAAGCTTCCCTGAAGCACAAGAGCATGGGGAGGTTCCTGCATTCCTTTCTCTCCACCCCTAGATTATTCAGGTGAGTCTTCCTATCCTTTGTCAGCTGTAACTGTAGGAAAGTGTCTTGGTGTGGGACTTGGTAATGCTCAAGAAAAGGAGGTTGAGCAGGAAACACGAGATGGATCTAGCAGTTTCAATTGTAAATGCTCTTCAGGTTTACTCTTTGGTGATGGACAATGTGGATTTTTTGGTTTATTTCAATTTTTCACTTATCCTAATTTCAATGAACTGGAAAATGTCCATTGGATCTTGATCATCACCGTAACACTTTGGCTGAAGTTCTGTGGTTCTCAGAATCTAGACCATACAGGAGGATTTATAGTTTTCCATTTAAGAGTCAAAAATGGCCTTTGAGAATTGAATATAGAGTTAGAGGTCCTCAGTGAACCTGGCCTGAATTTTGAAATTTAAGAAAGAATCTCCAAATTCTTATATCCTTTGTAATATTAAACAACATTCAGCAAAGCAATTGCTAAACATATTCAGATCAATAGTTGGCCTTTATAAATATAAATATTTATATTTATATAAATATAAATATATAGGGAGATATATCTATATATATCTATATATATCTATATATCTCCTTCTTCGGATGTATCACTTTGCCTACATGTTGTTACTGTTGCCGTGCATGTTGCTGCTTTTATTTCTTGAAAAGTCTGACGGCCAGCTGAATTTGAGAAGGTGTACATCAGTGTTGCATGTGGATTCTGGCCTAACCTTTTCTTCTTCCTGCCACGTTTGCCAAGAATTACACAGGCAAAAATGTCAGACACCTTGTCAATACGGACAATCCTGTTGCAATTGCTGAAGAGACAAGATGCCTGCTTTTGTTTGCATCTATTTGGCAGCATAGAAATATCAGAGAATGTTTCTTTCCTCCTTCAAGTTTTCAGTATGATGATGGTGTTGTTCACGTTCAAAATGATGCACAGGTTTGAAGCAGCCATGTAGCATGGACAACTGGAAGGGACGTGAAACCTTCTGACCTCCTGTTGCCATCAAAAACTCTCAGAGTGAGGACAACGGATTCAGATCCCAGCAAGGCTGATCCTGGATTTCTAGAACTAGGTACAAGTCCAATATCCCAGATAACACCCCAGCATCATTAGATATTAAGTACATTTAGAACTGTGATGCCACTGTAACACTAGTATACCACTCACTGCCAACATCCAGTCTCAGTTTTCAGGGTACAGCTGCAGCCTACTCCACACCATGATTCAGAGTTCAGACTCAATGTCAGATTAACCAAAATGCTCAAGTCAAGGGTGATGCCACAGCCTCACTTCAGAGAGACTTCTTTTCCTGAAGAGTGCCAGCAGGCTTGTGCAGAGGCTTATACAGCCATTGTCCAAAAGCCTGGCAGCAAAAATCAGTCACATATACATGTATTTATAAAACCATTTCCAGGCATAAGCTGTCTTTCTGGAGAGTCACATTTCAAAATGGAAAGCCAAGAGTCCTGGCAGCTTAATCTACCAGTTTTTAAAATTCCAGTGAGTTTAATGCCTACATATTGGATGAAAATACTTTATCCAGAACTCTTGAAAACTGATGACTACGTATCCCCTTAATTGCCTTCATTATTCAGGATTCAGCTGGAAAAAGGGTGCTGTGTATAATTCTGTCATCACGTCTGTCCTTGTTCTACCAGTCTGTGGTCTGCGATTCTCCAAAAAACCTAGGAGTTTGTGTAGACATGAGAATAAATTGCACAGTTCTCCCTTGGTAAATCTGAAATGTGACTTGGATGCTCCTGCCTGGCATCTGTCTATTGATGACATCTAGAGAGACACAAACCAACTGGAGCAGAGCCTGGGCCTGCAGGCTGGTGCTATATGTACAGCATTATATGTTGCTTCAGAAGCCAACGTTGCTGGCTCAGCAGAAACATACTTATGACCACCAAAACAAAGCAAAAAGCCAAGAAAATGAGGCAAGCCTAATAATATATCAAACAAAAATATATGCTGGGAGCAGCATTGTTTTTCATGGTGACCAGCTTGTCAATAAATCACAACAAAACTCCCAGTGAGCAGTGCCATACTGAGATGCTCCAAAACTCCTACCCCTGCTGCTGTTCACCCAGTGGCTCCAGGGAAGGAATGGCACACAGTTGTGTTCTTTCTTTAATGACCTGACCCCCCTAACACAGGTCCTGTTGCTGCTGTCCTGCTACAAACCTGAAACAATGAGACTTGCTGAAAAAATGCATATAAATCAGGCAGAAGTCCTGTGAGCTTCAGATGGCAGCCCATTACAGTCTGAAAGACAGGAGAAAGACATAAAATATGGGTTTGTTTGCCCATATCAATTGCCTTTTTATCTCCTGTCTTCTAGGTGCAAAGGCGTTTGAAGTGAGGAGATGTCAGTTTTGTTTTGTATGTTCATAGTTTCATTGTAATAAATTATGTCTTTGACACATTTTTGTAAAGAAAGAAAGAAAAAAAGAAAAAAAACCTGCCCAAACCCTTGTAGTCTCAGGTACAGAGAGATCATATGCGTTCTGGCAATGATTTTTGACATTTGGAGAAATAATGTAATTCAGGTGTAGTAAAAGAGATATCAGAAGGCAGGCTTCAGGCACCCCACGCTTTGCCATGCTAGTTTGCTGCACGTTGAAGCCTGCTACCCAGCACTGTCCTGCCTGGGACCTAAGCCCTGGAAAGGTGGATGGAAAGATTCGAACCTGCGGGAACTTGCTTGCACAGCTGGCCCATGCCATGGCTTTCTCCTTAGTCAGGGCAGCCAAGACACACTGTGGATCTCACTAAACGGGGGGAGAGAACTGAAGTGTCCAGTGCCCACATGAGCTTGAAATGATTGCTTTTGCTGCCTGACACAAATTGCAAGTGTCTGAGGAACCCAGCAGCAACACCATGAAAGCAGGGATGGCTGGAGTCCCACGCTTGTCCCGTGCTGATTGCGCTGCCTTGAGAGGCACTTGTACCTGCTGCTTCTCCCTTGCTCATCTGTGAAACGTGTCTATCCGTGCTGCTCTCAGTGGGGGTTTAATTAAAGTTTGTAAAGCACTTTGGCTGTTCTCAGATGAAATATCCTAGAGAAGCACAAAATATTTAATCCTTAGATAATATTTATTTGGCTAATGCATATGCTAGAAGGGGAAGGAAAACCAGGGCACGTGTCTGTTTAAAAACATCCTTTCTCATTAAAAAGGGCCAAGGTAAATTAACAGGTTTGTGGAATGTGTTTCCTGTCAAACCTCAGGCCTGGGGGGAAAAGTGTGGAGGACGATTTGTGGCTGTAGTTTGGTGATGTGGCTGTCTGAGCACAACTACAGGGCTTTCTGTGACTTGAGACTGAGCGCTGACTTATTTCATTACCCTGTAATACTGCACGCTGTTAATACCTACATTCCTGTGTCATTTGATTCAGCTACAGCAGGTATTAATTGCCTATCTAGATAAAACTAGTGTATGCTTTTTTAGTCTGAATTTTTTAAACTTACATAGAAGCTGGTGACATTATTTTGCAAGACCCAGCTGGAATCTTTCCTGAAAACCCTGGCAAAAATTGGTGTATATTTTGTTTCACTATCTAAAAATCTTTAATATTTCAAAACTGATACAAAATACATAGTTGCTCCTCTCACTTTATTAATTTTAATTTGTTGTGATCCCATATTTGCTGTTTTAAGAATCCTCCCAATCTAACTTCAAGGTTCCATGCCAGACAAACAGCCTGTGGTGCAAACTTCACATCTGTATCATGTTACACTTGGCAGAAGAGATAGGTACACTCATTTACTGGAGCTCAGCATGGGGTGAGAGTTCAGAGGTTATCATTCCTGATGGCTTACATCTTTACAGATGTTTTCCCTTTATGAACAACAGAACTGCTAGTCAGTCACAGCTCAAACCTAAAAAACCACATGCCGATACCTTCTTTCCATAATTATTTCCATGTTTTGGGGAGTCCCTATTTTAAGGTTTGGTAGTAGAGAAATGATTACAGATTAACAGTTGCAAGAGATAAGTTAATATTTTAAATGTGTGTGGAATATGACAAACTAAAATAATAGTGGAAAATATAACCATAGTCAAAACATGTGAAACCTAATCTGCAACAATCTTGACTTAATATTGAAGACTGTATCACATTTTTTCAGTCTTTCCACTGCGGGGATACTGAATGTATGCGTATAATACACATTGCTATAGAACTGATAATCTAGGTGATATATTGCAGTAAAACCTAACTTCAACTGGATCAGATTTAGGTACATGACTCTTTAGAGTAGTGACCTTTAGTTGTGTCTTGGTTTGGTTTCTCAAGCCATTTACAAAAACCCTGAAGAACAGCACCCATGTAAGAATGAATGCCATTTGACAGAGGGAAACTCACAACCAGAGGTTAGGTGATTTACGCAAATCTCAGAGTATGAGAGAATTAAGAAATTAACCTATTTTTTTCTCCTGAGCAGTCCAGGTTACCCCAAAAACTTTTTTCCTTGCTGGCAGTGAGTAACACTTAAGGTTTGTGTTACAAATCCAGCCTTGATCTAAGGAAGAGGTGCAATGATCACGTTTTCTGCAGCAAGCTTTGTGAACTTCTATTTAAATGAATTGTGGTCACTGAGAAACTGGTAGGTGTTTGGAAAATACAGTGATTGTTTCAGATGACAATGAGCAGGTCACAAAAAGCAAGTATTTTAAAGAGTTTCCCCTCTTTGACTAATCAAATATCTCGCCGTGTATGAATTCCTTGTCATCTGGAGCGCAAGCTGTATCAGGGGTGTGAATTTTACACAAACTGGACATTTTTGACTGAGTCACCATTGGCAAGTTCTCAAGTCACACCACCCAAGTCGTAGAAGGCAAAGGCAGGGACTAGGAGAATGAAGAACTGACCACTGCAGGAGAAGACCAGATTCAAGACCATCTACGGAAATTGAAGGTGCACAAGTCCTCAGGACCTGATAAGATGCATCCATGGGTCCTGCGGGAACTGGCTGATGAAGTTGTGAAGCCACTATCCATAATGTTTGAGAAGTTGTGACACTTCAGTGAACTTCACACTGGCTGAAAAAGGGGAAACATAACTCCCATTTTTAAAATGGGAAATAAGGAGGACACGGGGTACTATAGGACAGTGTGCTCACAACCCAGAAAGCCAACCATATTCTGGGCTGTATCAGGAGAAGCATGGCCAGCAGGACAAGGGAGGTGATTCTCCCCCTCTACTCTGCTCTTGTGAGACTCCACCTGGAGTGCTTTGTCCAGCTCTGGAGCCCTCCATATAATAAAGATATTGACTGGTTGGAGAGGAGGCCACAAAGAGGATCAGAGGGTTGGAGCACCTCTACTATGGGGACAGGCTGAGAGAATAGGGCTTGTTCAGCCTGGAGAAGAGAAGGCTCTGGGGCGATGTTATAGCACCTTCCAGTACCTGAAGGGGGCCTACAAGGAAGCTGGGGGGGACTTTTTACAAGGGCCTGTAGTGATAGAACAAGGGGGGATGGCTTTAAACTGCAAGAAGGTTGATTTAGATTAGATATAAGGAAGAAATCCTTCATGGAGAGGGTGGTGAAGCACTGGAACAAGTTGCCCAGGGAAGTTGTGGATGTCCCATCCCTGGGAGTGTTCAAGGCGAAGCTGGGGGCTTTGAGCAACCTGGTCTAGTGAAAGGTGTCCCTGTCCATGGCAGGGGGGTTGGAACTGGATGATCTTTAAGGTCCCTTCCAACCCAAACCATTCCATCATTCTATGATTACTTTGCAGAGCAACAGACATAGAAGCCACACAAGACCTGTTACCACACCTTAGCTAACAGGAAATCTTAAATTGCTTCCATTAAATCATGGGAGATTATATTATCACTCCTTATTTAAATATTTAATTTAGCTCTCCTGTTCTTATAATTTCATAGTCATCTTTTCTTTTTGTAATACTAGAAAGAAATGTTTTTTTCTGCATATGGTTTTCAAATTCTAGCTGTGATTATATATGCAGAAGTTCTTTATAATAAAGAATACCTACAGTGACACAGACTTGAAATCTGCATTATGTGTCTGGAAAGACTGAGTGGGGATGGGTGGCTTGTCACAGGCAATAAAAAATGTCAGTGGCACATGTTTGTGTGTAGTCTGTGAATGCTGTTTGATGTACTTATCTGTTCCTTCCTACAATATGTCGTAGTTACCGAACAGCACAGCTTGGCTATTGATGGGTAAAAGAAGTAGAAGATAAGAGAATAGGCAGACAGTGATTTGGATTCTGCAGATGATATTCTGCAGGTTGGAAAGGACAAAGACAATCTGCAAGCACCAGCAGCTGATAGAGCCTCAATAGGAGATAATTCTGGGCTTGGAGACAGAGAAAAAACATATGCACAGTAAATCATGCAAATCAAGCCTAGATGGTGGGGCATTTGACAATAAGACAGAAAATGAGGGAGTTGAAGGTTGCTTGGTTGGGGTTTTTTTTTACAACAATTTTGTAATAAGCTTGTTGTTGGACTGATAAGCTATTAAACTCCTGGGGTGTAAAAGGTCATGGTGGTGGAGCGTACTGGGGAAAAGGCAAACTTGTATTAGGAAGAGGAAGGACTGAATAATGGTCCTTCAAGATCTTCTTTACTGACTTCCCTGAGTCCTCTGAGAATGTCACAAATGGATAAGAAGAAAGTAGTTGATGGGAGGGAGTTGAGGGCAGTTTCCATTATTTAAGGGTGAGAGGTTCTTTTTTCCACTTCATTGTTTCCAATTAACTGCTCCTTCTGCAGATATTTCTCTTCAGAAACCCAAACAAACAAACAAACCAAAATAAAAAACCAGACACAGTGAGACTGTTTTATACCTGCATCCCTCCATAAAATCCCTGGAGCACTTCCCCTTGGAGTGGCTGCTGGCCAGATGAAGAAAGCCAAATGGAACTACCAGCAATGCTTTTGTCACTGCAACATCTTGTGGGAGAGTTCAATCTTTGGGGAGAGAGATAACGACTAACTGTGACACTGTGCCATGGAACTGTCAAATTATCTTGAGAGAGGATGGTAATGAATGTGTATCACTGCTACATATGATTTTCTTTTAAGCAGGTAGGTAGGGCTGTGACTAAACACAAGCCATTAAATTATGAACAGAAGAATAGCTATCCAATTTTCTGCCTTGCTAAGGAAATGTACAGTTTTAGTAATGGCTGAAGACTTCAAATTTGCCCTTCCTTTTATAATCTTCCTCAATTGTTTCCTTTAAGTACAGCAAATCTAATTCTCTAGTCCGTACCATCAGTGTTGTGCTGGTATAATTCCAGAGATGTTTTTTGGAGAAGCTGGGCTTTGTTTCAGTGCAGTGGAAGGAAAAACGAAGTTTATTGTTCAAAAGCTCCTCTGGCAATGAAATGAGTGGAATACACTATTTTACTTCTTTTCTGCTCCATTACTGGAGTGTCTTCTGCAGGAAGAACATGGTTTAGAGGCCCCTTTCATAATCTGTGCTGCCTCCAGACTTTCTTCCCCGCTTCCATGTAGAGGTTTCACTCAGGACTGATTTCACCAGTGCTTAGAGAAGAATATGATAATGGTGCAAGTAGCAGGACTGTGGCACAGATTGCTATAAGAGTCAAAACTACACTCATAATACAGAGGTTCTGTCACCCACCCGCTGTGGTCATGCAGAACTGCAAAAACATTTATTTGAATCTTACTGAGTATGCTGATATTGACACAGACCATGGTCACTGTAAGATCATATTCTAGAAACGATAGTGCTGTGTTCAAATACATACTTAGTAGAGCCCTACACTATAAATTTTAGTCTAGGATCAGCTTGTACAGCTCAAGTAAGAAGAAAACCTTTTTATAGTGAGTTCTGGCTGTCCCATATTTAGTTTCTGCACTGCTGAATCCTCTCTCCATTTTGTTGAGACAAACTGAAATATATATATATATACTTTCTTACAAAGGTAGCTTTCTGCTATTTCAAACTGACCTTAAGACCTGTCCCTTAAAAAGTACACAAAAAATGTGTGCATTACGGGTACTTTCAATACATAGTGCATGTCTTCTGAATACTTTTTATCTAGTTCTGATTAAAAGCATTTCACTACCAAGACAACCTGATAGTTTATGCCTTATTGACTGTACTGTTACTATGTAACATAGTTAATTGGCTCTCTCCTTCCTTTAATCTCTGATGTTTGATTCTGCTAAATCTTTAAAATAAGTTTTTGACTACATCATCATGTAAGTCTTTAAAATAAATGCTCCTCAAATGTTGTTTTTTTTTTTTTAATTTTAATAAGTTCTGTTTAACAACGGGAAGGCATGAGGAGAAGCAAGAATGCATAAAATATTCATAAAGGCCAGTATGATACAGTCAATAGATCAGGATTTTTAAACTAAGAGATTGTTTTACCAAGCATTCAAGTCTGGATTCTCGGTTGGGATAGTCTGAAATAGCTCTGTGTAGATCACGTTTTCCTTTTCCTCTTTCCCTATACTGACAGAAGCAGAGCCAGCAAAAGGAGGGAAAATTTCTCTCCTTTGTTTTTTTCTATTGTTTGCCAGCAATGATCAGAAGAACAAAGGGCCTTGCGGAGCTCCTACATATTGACTTTGGATGCTAAAACTTCATTTGGAAGTGATGCACAAAAAACGTGGATAGGGCCAATGTAATCCAAAACAAGCATTTGTTTCTATGCAAACATGCACATCTGTGCATATCATACATGATGCTCTGATGGGAGGATGGCTGTGGAAGTGTGTTTTGTGGGGACCTGTGACTCCCTCAGGGGTAGTGTCATTTGGATCTGGCAATGGATATGGCAGAGACCATGGATATTTATAGCAGTGTATGGCATGTGACAGTGACAAAGAAGCCTCTTAAGAAAAAAGTTAACAAGTGTGTGTGTAGGTTTGAAAATGTAGTGAGTGCAGCACAAAGACCTGAATGCAGGACCATTGGGTCATAGGGTACCCAGCTTTGGCCAGCAGTTTGTACAGCACATCTTGCTCTCCCTGAGGCTGTGGGGGAGAACATGTACTTCAGCGCTTCACTGGGATAAAGGCATCTCCCTCTGCAGCCAGGGGCCAGGGGAATTAGCTTGTTTGCACAATGTCAGAAAACAGATGTCTTTAGTCCGGCTCCTCCATCAGCTCATAACCTTTAAAAAACAATCCTAAACAGTTAGACATGTACTTCTGGGAGTGTCTGTGTCATAGTCAGATCCTCCTGGGTAGCCTGAGAGGCAGGGAATGATTCAGGCAGGCTGTAGGTCTCTTGTTGTGCTTTCTGCGTTCAGGAGCTGGTGGGACTGAGGCCTGCATGCGATGCAGAGCTGGGACTGAGCAGTGATCAGCTTCCCTGCATTACTGGATGCTTCATACTAACCAGGTGTAGAAAAGGGGAAAACACAGTAGCTGTGTATTATTTTATTGACTGGAGAGAGGAATGAAAGCTGAATGGGGTGTAAAGGTGGGCTGCGAAGGCAACAGGAAATGGTGAGGGATGTTAGAAGGACTTCCCTTTAGCTGCTTGTTTTTACACATTTGAATCATAAGGACATAATCTTAGGACACATTCCGTGGTCAACCTGTCACTAATATATTTACAGTGATTTCTGGGAATTCCTTACAAAAAAAAGTGAAGTCTTGGAGAAAATATTCTGTGGAGTTAGGTATCTGCATGGTTTTGTACCTTTTGAAAGCCTGCTTTTTCAGTGGGACAAAACGTCAATTAAAGCCTTTCCCATAACATGTCGCTAGAGGGACATGAAAACGTAGAATAGATTAGCTCCTGTTGTTCTTAGTTATTGCTCTTCAATGTGGAAAAACAC
The DNA here is from genome assembly GCA_027574665.1 of Rhynochetos jubatus. Lineage (NCBI taxonomy): Eukaryota > Metazoa > Chordata > Aves > Eurypygiformes > Rhynochetidae > Rhynochetos > Rhynochetos jubatus. Next base: position 138,197,736 of record CM050648.1, on the reverse strand, counting down.
AACAGGGATGATTTAGGGCTTTCCCTTCTCTGACTGAATGAAAGAGCTTTAAAACGTGATCTTTGAACTGCTTGATGCTTGTTTGAAAAAAAAAAAAAAGAATAAAAGACACACTAGTGCTGAAGATACTGTAAGAGTATAGTGGTACATCAGCAAGTCTTCAAACATAAGATACAAAGAAATAGTACCTGTTACAGTTCTTTGGAAATTAACTCCCTAATACCAGGTATTTATATTAAGCTTACCCCCACACATGCACATCTTCCTTTTTATAGTGTAGATAAGCAGTATTAGACCTACTTTCAGTCCAGAGTGTGAGCTCTAGCTGTGAAGCTTCCAGTATCACCCATGGGTTGTGCTTGGCAGCTGTGCAGGAAAAGGAGACTTTCTCACCAGCAGCCTCAGGGATGCTGCAGAGCACAACTGGGAGCAGCAATGGAACTGCTTCTTAGCAGAGATCAGCGCTCCACAAGCAGCTCTCTAACACCTTTGTCTGGCATCAAACCAGTCCAGCTTCAGTCCTCCCATAGCTTGCATTAGGTGGGAAAAGGAACATCCTGGCGCTGGTTTGAGCTGGGGGGCCACAGCTGCAATGGCTGTCCTCATGTGTTTGAAACCTGCTGGTCTCCCAGCTGAGGCCTGTGATGGCTGCCTGCAGGATGGCATGTGTGCCTCGTGGGGTGCCAGGGGTCCCCATCTGAGCTTCAGGTTTGCAAGCACTCCACAAGAACACAGCTCAAGGAACTCTGATAGTTGAGGCTTAATGATGTTGTTCTTCACATTTATCCTGAAACAAACCTGTAGGCACTCAAGGCCTGTGCAATCAGAACTTGGTAGTAACCAGGTTTTGATTATAAGTAATTTGCAGGGAAGCAAACATGCCACAGCTCCCAAAAACCTCTTTTTGTGAAAGCCATGAAGAGAGCAAAGCCAAGACATATACCCTCTCTTGGCCAGCCTGGCTTCCAGACAGCTGCAAATACGTTTTGGCCCAGAGACAGGGGCCTTGCAGCCATTTTGCATCATCCCCTCTGTCTCTCCTCCAAGTTTCCACCATGGCCTTGGCTACTCAAAGCTGCCCTCAGCTCTCTCCCCTTACACTGAAACAGCCATCCATAAAGTGAAGACTTTTGGTGCCCGAATAGAATGAAAGAATTTCTGTTTCTGCATGGTGGACAGGAGAAGGGTGCTGGTGACACTGGTGTCCCCCTGTCTCTGCTCCAGGCAGGGAATTTTACTTACACACCATTTGTCCACAGTAAGGACAAGGGTGCTCAGTATTGTTTCCCCTTCCAAACAACCCCCTTAGGTAGCTTTTGTTTTGCATGAAGTAATTAAGGAGAGGAAGCTGAGCCCTTTCCCTTCATGCCTTTGTTTTGCCTGTGTATCACATTACAGGTGCAGGGGTCATGGTGCGAACATGTCAAAAATTGGTGGCAATAAATAGCTCCAGAAGAGGATTTGTGTTACGGCTGCTTCAGTGGAAAAGCAGGCAGAGGCTGGCCTCTTTTTTTTTGTGTGTGGGTTTTTTTTTTTTCCTGGCTTCTTTTTATTTTAGTTTAGTTTTAAAGAATATGAAGACTCAGGAGAGCATTTAGGTATAGTTTGTCCCTCATTAACTCTTGAATGGTTACGCATGCAGCGTGATTAGTTACATATTGTACCTGTCACTGCCTCTGCCCTTTGTTCAGTCTAGCTAAAATATAGTAGTACCTCATTTCAGTAATAGACCTGACCTAGAGTAAAATGTGCAAATTCTTACAGAAAGTGCAATAATTGCAATTGATTTACTCTTCTATGGGGAAATAATGTCTGTCTCAAACAATAACATCAGCTTTTTCTTAATTGCATTACGTTAATATCATATTAATCTGTATTCTGATCCACATGCAAAGCTGTGAAGCACATTTGGGCTGTAGTGGGTTTTTTTTCCCTACCCTAATGATACACGAAACTCTCAAAATACATTACCACGTCTGGGAAGCCCCTTTTTGCCCATTCCATAGAGAAAAGACAATAAGGAATAAAAAAAAATAAATAAATTTAAAGCGTGGCACATAATCAAGAAAGCTGTATGTCACCTACCGCAGCCCAAAGCTCCCATGTTTATTTTTGTTGTTAATCCAGTGGTGGGGATGATGCTGCATTAATGATGTGTGGGAGCTCCAGACTATTTCTTATTCCTGGCTCAGAGCATCTGCTTTCAACAAATGTCTTTTACATACATATGTGACCTTTTGGCTACCTACACTTAAGTCCACCTGTCAAGATGGCATCATGCCTGCTCATGACTGTGGTCCAACTGCTAGGGCACAGAGAAGGCCAGCCTCTGCGGCCCTGTAAATCCTATTTCATTGCAGAATGCCACCCCCTTCTCCCAGTCACATTGTACCTGTGGCTCCCGGCTTCGGGGAGCACCCAGACACCTGATTTCAAGATGACACCAGTCCCTCACAGCTGGCTGGGGTGTCTGAGGGGACGTGGTGACAGGTCCAAGTTGGCACTGAGCGAGGGAGATGCCGTGGCATGGCAGCCCCCCAGACACAGGGTCCCTGCAAATGCCAGCCACAGCAAAAGCTGGCTCTGTTGCAGCAGGAGGTTATGACAAAGCTAAGACCCAGCTTGTAAAACCAACGCTTTTCAACATGTAAGTGTAACAGACATAATCCTGGTCACTTTGCTCTTCCTGAGATCAACCTATGCAAAGTGAAGCACCTTCTGAGAACAATTTACCAGCATGGTTTCCTTCAGAATTGATATATTTTGAGAAAGTTGCTTGATTTTTATTTGGAGTGGATGAAATTTCAGTTCAGGGGCAAAAATCCCAAAATGTTTGATGTTGTCAAAACACCAAATTTCACAGTGTAGCATTTGGCATAAAGGCATGGTGGGGCTTTTTTCCCCCTGTTTTTCACTGAGATGGCTGCTGAAATGCAGATTTTGTTTTTCAACTTTTAGGCAATTCGGCACATTTGCTTACTTGGAACACAATCCTCTCAGCTCTCCAAAGTGACTTTGTCTCTAATTTTTGCAAAATTTATACCTGTTCTGTTTGAAACTGAAAAAGAAGTCAAAATGACAGAATTTCCCATGAAGGGGTAAGTCTCATTCCTCCTCTGTTTTGTCTGGGATCAAAACATCATGGGAAGAATTTTCCAAGAATGTTATTTATAATCTTTTGAATATGGAAACGTGTCAATGTTTTCAACCTGTAGAGTGTGGAAACCAACAGGGAAAAAAAAACATTTCCATGTTTTTTGATAACAGAAACAACAGGTGCTAGACCCATGAATTATGAAAGAGAAACAGAGAATTAAACTACTTTTCATCATATACATATACATCATCCACTCAAGGAGGCTGTCAGTGGAATTCCCAAAGAGTAGGGTTAGCACAAACATAAAGATGCACTTTTCACACCCTGCACTAATTAGACAGGGGAACTTTTTGACACAGGATGTTGTGAAAGCCAAAAGTACACAACTTCAAACTGGGATCAACAAATTTGATGTAGGAGGTCTATCAGGGATAATCACAATATTCCAGATGTTACCTCCAGCTCAGGAAGTACCTGAGCTACAGTTTGCTGGAAGAATTCCTGTATTTCCTCTGTTTCCTATAGTTTTTCCTTAATTGTCTGCTGCTGTTGTAGGAAGAATAATGGGTTAGAGGATCCCTGGTCTGACCTTGTCCTTGTGTTGTTGGCTGGTCAGAGAACATGGAAAGCAACCATGGCGTGCTCATGCAAATGGAGACTGAAACAAAAGACTCCAAACGAAACAAAACAAAACAAAACTAAACAATAATTTCTTTGATTTGTATTTCTTTGAAAAGCACTGCATTATATACTTTTGAAAAGTATATATATTTCAGCCAGCTTTGTTTCCCAGCCTCACTGATATCTCAATAGCTGCAGTACTGAGCAGGGACTCATTGCAGAGACCTTGTTAAGAAAGTGAAAACTGCGCAGCAATAGCAGAGAAGAAGAGAGAAGAAAGGGAAGATGAAGATTTTAAGATGGTGAGAACTGAGAGGGCCCCATTTGGCAGCTATTTAATGCTTATATTAATATTGTATTTGGCACCCAGTTACCATAGTGATTGGCAGCTGATTGACGGGATTACGTAATGTAGTGTCTCTGTAGAGCAAGAGCCATATTTTCAGGGGGGAAAACGTCACTTTGTTACTTGAGATGGGACCAATGTGCAGTATGCTCAGATCAAGGGAGGGTTGGAACAGAATCTTCTGTTTAAGAAACCAAATATTAACAACTCATTTCTGGCGAAATGCAAGTGAAAGACAAATAGCCATCAGGACTTCAAGGCTGTCTAGACGTCTCATCATCCTCACGACCATATGACAGACCCTGCGGCAGCTGCCAGGCTGGCAGCACAGAGTGCCTATTGAACTATCAATGTGGCACCCCAGCCTCAGGGATCTTCCATTTAAATGCACGCCTAAAAGCATTGCCTTTAGAAATGTCTTAGATAAAAAAGTTGTAGATAAGGATAGTGGTAATAACATACAATACAAGGAAACGGTGGATATCACAGCAATTTTCCTCTTGGATATTTAAAATAGCCTGGTTTTATTAACTGGGGCACAGTGGTGGGCATGACCTGGCCTTGTTTTTCTTCTGAAGGGCAAGTGAAATGGCTTGTCAATTTCCCTGCAGTACATTTACCACATCAGTAACAAGAATCTCACTCCTACCAGTATTGTTTTATACCTAGCACTTAAACAATATCCCTTGATTTTTCTTCTCCATGATCAGATAATCCTGGGATTTGTTCACACATCAGTGAGCTTCATTTGTGTGGTGAGGGAGTTTTGTTAGACTGGAAAAAAGGGGATGAGCTCACAGATAACATGGCTGGAGTGCTTCTAAGCACCCTTTGTACGGCAGGAGATGCTCCCTAACCCCCCTTCCTTCCAGCGAGATCTACTCCTGAACTGACTTTTGTCCTGTGTAATCAGGCAGTCTAAATCAGGCCACAGAGTTGGCTCAAAGTGGCCAGAAAGTGGTGCTGGACTTTCGAGCCCTTCTGCTTAAGGGCTGGTCAGCCCAGAGCTTACTCGTAGATGGAAAAGCCCAGAGCAACACAATAATAGTCCTTCTGTCTGCAGAGGTGGGATCCTGGCTGGCCACACCAAGAGGAGAAGGTGTAAAAGGATGGTTACGCTACCCAATTGCCACTACCACAGGGACCTCCTCACCTGCTGTCAGCATCAAAATTCACCTCCTACTCCCAGCTGCCCTCTGGAGAAGCTGTTGTCCTCCATGACCCCAGGGGCAGCCTCGACACTGGATTTCCTTGTGGCAGAGCCAGCCTCTGGTGGGGCAGATGTCCTCTCCCCCCAGTTTCTGAAGAAGCATGTATTTTCCCCTTGCCACACTGTATTTAACACACCCCTAATTAAACACTAGTTTAATGTTCAAAGTATGGCAAAGCTAGGGAAGTCTCCACTGTGGGGTGTGGGTACTTGGAGTACAGACATCACATACGTGAACGCACATATGGATGTGTGTCCCTTATAACACATACGTGCTCTGAACATTGGGCAGGTTGGAGTGGTCTTGGATCTGCCCTGGGCACATGCGTGTGACTGAGTGGTGTTAAAGGCTCTCTTTTTCTGTAACAGCAACCTGTACGAGTTGCAAACTGCACTCTCAGCCTCTTGGTGAGTGAAACAGATGGTTTTGGCTGCCCTCGGTGCATATGCTGAGTAATTTGTGTGGCCAGCGGCGTCTTTTGCTGTGACGCATGGCATGAAGCTCTCTGGTTTGCATATGGGGAGATGGGGTTTCCCAGGTTTCTCTTGACTGCCATACTGCTCACACAGTGCAGTGGGAAGGCTGCGAGAAGCTCACTCTTTCGACAGGCAGGTTGGAGGATACGGGCAGCTTGTAGGGTTGGAATATGGTTCCCTCAAAGAAACACTGACCATGGTGGGGTGGTGAGAGGGATTTTATTTATCTAGCTAGGAAATTAACTTTCTATAACCCCTGACTGAGTTTTATACTATCAGCTGGAGATGATAAATCTACCTATTTTCATCACTTTAAAGCATCTCAGAAACAGAACGCAGTTTTTACACCTCCCTTTATTCAACACTGTTTCTCTCTCTTTCAGCAGAACATGAGCAAAAGCCCGCTAAAGCCAAGGCAAAGACTCCCATTGACTTCAATGAGAGCTGGAGCTGGCCCTTTACAGAACAGCGTTATAGGTCTCCGTGCTCAGAGAGCTGTTGTTACAGCAGTTCTCCTGGACTACTTGCCAGGGAGCGTTTCCTTATAAAGATGCTTTCCTTTGGACTTCCAGCAACAACGACAACACCTATGCACACACACACGCACGCACAAAAGCCACGGAGAAGTCATCCATCTTAGAAAACGTGTTATGCCTTCTAAGCATTTCTAAATCAAAGACTGATAAATAAAACATGGGTTCAGTGTTAAAAGGAAAAAAGAGCCCTTTTAACAGATTAAAGTGCTCACAGTGCCTGACACTGTGAAATAAGAGTGTTGAGCAGCAGGGCAGTTAAGAAAAAGGACTGGTTTTGCTGACAGGTACAAGCTGTTGTGTGTCTTGTAGCAGCCATTGGCAGAAAAAAAAAAAAGTCCAAAGCCTTCCCAGAAGGTAACAAACTGTAGCCATATACAACTAAAGTTTTGCATGTTCTCCAGCTGAATGTTGTGAGACAAGACAAAGCTGCTCTCTCTGACAAAAGAGGAAGAAAATGTTTTTTAAGCCTACCAAAATAAACAAGCAAACAAAATCAACACCATATCTATTGCTGCAATGGTTTAATCCAGCAGTCAGGAAACAATGCTGGTTTTTGCAGCATTTTTTTTTTCCTTGTTGTCCTGATCCTTCTTAAAGCCCGATGTGTTGGCTTGGGTCCTTAACTATATTTCCGATTGCTCCTCAGCAGTTGCAAAAGAAGGGGTGGTAAAGTCCTATGCACTTTCTCATTCTTCCAGGACTGCGAATGGAGAGGCCAGGACATCTAAAGGCTCTATTTGTATAGATGGGAACATTTCTCCATATAAAGTGGCATTAACTAATTACGTTTATTTGACTGATCAGAAAAGCTGATCGTTAAGGCTGATTTTTCTTTCACTATGCCCTTCTGAGCCTGTGGTACCTTAATGGAGGGGAGTCTTACAGCAGAGGTCACTGAAAATCCTGCTGAATATTTTATCAGTTCTGCTTCTTACGGCTTAGTTTACAAAGACAAAGCCTTATGTGTGAAGGGCATAGAGCTGAGAGCAGGGGGAGGAGGGATAAACCTGTGTCTGCCCTTGCTTTTCTTTCTGACCAGAACACAGAGCACATTAGCTGTGGAAGTAGCAAACAGAAAGAATTTGTGCACCATTAGGATCACACTTGATATGAAGTCTTGTTCTTATTAGCAAAAAAGAGCCCCAATCAACATAAATGAGAGCCAGATGATTTTGCTGTCAGGCTGGTAAGGAGCAGTTTTATGATGCCAGCTGGCATCCCATAACCTTTTAGGACTAAGTAGCCTACTACTCTCATGGATTTCAAATGTTGTAGCAGATGTCAAGCCTAGGTTAGAGCACAGACAGGCAAATCTGCAATGCTCTTTCCCTAACCCAGCAGTAGAACGTGGCCATGTGGTGCCCACTGTGGAAAAGCCATGTTCCTGCCTCTGCCGTTGGAGAACCATTTTCACACAGTTGTATAAGCCATCTCCAAAATGCTCTGCACAGCAAGACATGTGACCGAAGGCGGGTGGGGGAAACCTGTAAAATTAAATTGCATTATTTATTGGAGAGAGCGAAGTTCTATCTTGCCCTAGGATGTCATTATGCACCTTTATTGTATGCTGATAGTAGTCATCTGCAACCTGATAATGACTTTAATATCTTTCTAAACTGATGATAATTTAACACCTTTATGAAAGAAACCCCTTCCTGACATACTGACACCCCTGACAGACCCAGGTGTTGATGCAGGGACTGAATGGGACCAGGGCCTGGCAAACTACATATGGTATACCCTCAGTAAGGCAGGGTCAGCTCTGTCAGAAAAGGGCATCTCTAACTTCCCTGGATACTGTATGTCAGGTTTGGGGTATACTCGCACAGCAGCTGAAGTTTGATCAGGGCAAAAGCGAGCTGAACACCCCACACCGTAACCATATAGAACGGCTGCAGATATTGTCCCCTTTGTCCGTTCAGCAGGAGAGAATGAGGGAGTTTTGTGCCTGGCAGGCTATCTCACTCTGTGTTCAGTGGTCCTTGCTTAATGTTATATCCCAAGTGAGTTTTCTATTTGTCTTCTATTTATTTCATGTCACTCATACTAAGCATCCTCCCAGCCTTAGCGGGTCAGAGCTTCTTGTAGCATTGCCTTGTATTGCAAAACGGATGGGAAGAAGTGATGGGAAAAATGCTTCTGCTCACAGGAAGCTATTCCAAGCCTGTTTTTATAATATGTGTCTTTTCCAAAATACTGGAAGAAGCTTCCACCTTCGTCAAAAACACTTCGGTTTTCCATGGTATCGTTTAATTCAACAGCATCTCCAGTGCACTCATAAAGCAATGGTTTTGGTGAAACACTTCAGCCATTACAGACCTGTCTACAGCTCACATGCAGCCTGAGACTTTGAACTTTTTGTTCTTTATTTTATTTATTTACTCATTTGTCGTAGAAGTGACCACCCGTGGACTGATAGCTCAGGTTTGTGCACTCGGTATCTGCCCACAGGGCGCAGAGCATTTGCTATGATTCTCTGCCCACGTGCTCCAACCCTGACATGCGGTAAGCACCTCGCAGCCTCCCCTGACACTGACAATTAACACCAATTAAACTGGCAGTTTTGTAGGGTGAACATTTACCCACTGGGAGCCTGGAAGAAGCCAACTCACTTCACATAGGCTACCTGATAGTCGTTAGATAATAACGATTTACTGAGTGCAGCTGGGCCCTGGCACATGACTGAGATTTCATCAGTCTTCCCTGACACCTTCAGCCTAGCAAACCTGGGACTTTTGAAGGAGTAAATGCCACCCACTGTTGAGATTATTCCTTCCTTGTTTTAAAAACGGCAAGGAGATTTATTTTTTAATCCTCCCTTTGCCCTACCATAGGAGATGAGCAGAATGGGTTGTCAGATCCATATCCCGCAGAAATGACTCTTCCTCCACTGCACCTCTTAATCCTCTCTGGTTCCCTACAGTCAGACCAGTAGTAGTACGAGTTGTAAGGAATGAAATAACAGCAGCAGACAACGCACTGGCCCCTCATGCGCTAACTGTAGCACAGGCACAAGTTTAATCAGTGAAATCCAGGGTGCGCAGAGTCCAAGTCCTGCAGTGACAAGAGCCCTGATTTTAGGTGCACGCACAGAGTCACAGTAGTGGGGTACTGTCAGTGTTCTGGGAGGTTAGGTGCTACTACCAATACATAAAAATAACAGTGGTGTTCCTATGTCATACTGAAAATGTTATAAAGCTATGCCTGGCCACTAAAGCAATAGCAACTTACCATGTGTGCCTGCCTCTCCATAAATCTCAGCTCTCCAGGAGGAAAGGAGAATCTTTTTTGCTGGAGTTCAGTAGTGGGTAATAGAAATCCCACACCCACAGAGAATTCCTTGTGGGAAGAAGGAAGTACCAAAAATGCCGCCTCCCTCTAATTTTGCAAAAAAGGACTCTTCTTTTTACTACTTACCGAACTTATCAGACTTCTTTCAGCATGCAGGTAGTGTGGAAACACTACGCCATTCCTAACTGTGCTGAAGTCTCCTTTCCCTAACACACCACAGCTTCTTTGCATTTCTCTGACTTTTTTCCCGAGGTAAGCAACTTCTAGCAGACTTATGTGCCCGTCAGAGGTAGGGAAAGCTGCTGCGAGGTGCCAGACATGCCTCCACCATGTGCAGCTGGAAGGGTCCCAGACCACCTCCTTACACACACTGGTGTTTTCATTTATCAGGCAGTCATGCTTTTATGACTCCTTTCCCCACAGCAATCACTGATGCTTTTGGAGTTGATCTCTGAACAGATGGCATTTTGGGAGGGTATTAAGGGGTGGGTGCCCTGTGGAGAGTGAGTGGGAAAAAAATGAGAAAGAGGTGAGGGGCTGGTGTGGGGGGAAAGGGCAGTAGGAGGGAAAGCAGAGACACTTCAAAGGGCTCAGACCTTGAAAGCCCAGGGGCTAGTGTCAGTGAAGACAGATTCAGGCTTCGACTCCAACCTGGATGGCTCTGTGTCACAAGACATCTTGGCGATCTCCTCCAGTTAACCAGGGTAATTTCTCCTTTTGACTAGTTCCTCATTCTCGGAAAATACTGAGACTTCATAAAGGAAATGGATCTCCAACAGACTCGACTGTAGCAGTTGACAGAGAAAAATTCCAAGAGAGATCCTTCTGATTTCTCAAAATCAATTTGTTTTATTCAGCTGATTAAGTAATTTGTTGGAAATTTTAAACCTGAGAGAGGAACGTTTTCTGTGCTGCTGAGCCTGTGCCTAGCAGAGCGCTACAGACCCCAGCAGAGCAGACAATCTCCATTCCCTCATCTTGGATCAGTTCCTGAAGTCTGCAGGATTCTTTTTGAAGTCTGCCTTGTAGCTGCCATCATAGTCTGGGCAGAAGAGGCAGATGTGGTAGCAAAATAGGGTAAGAACTAAGATGTCAATGAAAAAACCCTCTCCTAATGAGAGATGATGTTAAGCCAGATAAAAAGGCATATTCATTCCTCTTTGAATTTCTGTGTCTCCAATAGCTATTTTCTCTGCATGTCTGCCCTTCCTTTCCCCCAATAAATGCTGTTGTCTGTGCCGTGCTATTAACTTCTAATATCCCATTTTAAAAATTAATGTATTTTTAATAAAATCTCCTAATCGTTCATGGAAATGAAATTACTGTCTAAGGTGTACAGCTTATACTTATGAAAAAGTAACTTTCTGACATTCTCCAGCTTCCACTACTGGGCAGCAATTACTGGTTTAAAAATAATGTATCCTTTGTCAGCTGCTTTCTCGCTTATTGATGTTGAAATGATTTACAGCAGAAATACATACAATGGTGACATTGTTATGTTTAACTGCCTATTTTAGGTCTAAACCAGAGAGCTTTACATATTCTTACCGTAACAATATTGTTTGGTTTGTTCTTCCTTTACTCTGGTTTTGGGGTGACTTCCTTTACCTCCCCTGGCTCTGTAGTGAACGTTTATTTTTACAGCTAATCACTTAAGTCACTGTATAATTTCTGCTGAATAGGAATACTGAAAGTTCAGCAACTCCTGCAGTTTCTCATTCTTATTTTGCAACTTCACAACCTACATTTAATAATCTGGTGTCTCCTCTTTTTACCTTCTTTCGCACCTCTTTACTGAAATGAAGCTCCAAAGGTATTGCTTTTTGTGGCAAGACTGAGGCCCAATATCTCAACTTCCCCCTAAAGACTTCAGAGGCAAGAAAACTTGATCCTGGAGCTGTGGTTCAAGGAAGTTCATAAATTTCTCCCCAGCAAATGCCTTTGCTCCACGAGGGCTGTATCAGACAAGTGGCACAAGTCTTCCTCCTACCACAAAGTACCCCATTATGTCTATCAAAGGGAAGAAAAATGGGCAGATGAAAGAAAGTATCAGAGGAGAATTTATGCCTTGATAAGAAATTGTAGGCAGAACATCCTCAGGTACCCTCTGACCAACCTGAGTGACACAAAGGCACTCTGATACCACTTTCCTCCTCTGTTTTGTTCTGATTAAAATCTGACCATTTGCATTATTTTATAAAGGAGGTTTTATTTTTGTTCTTGCCATTCAGAAAACTCGTTTCTCCTGCTCATGGATTTTCCCCTAGACTGAGCGAACTGAAATTCACTCCAAGTAACCAATTTCTGAAATTAAAGAAGCCCTGGTTAAGCATTATTCCCAGATATTCTTGAAGGGGAAAAAAAAAAAATCAACAAGATTTTATCTTTGCTTTAAGGAAAATGGGTGATGCATGAAATTGAAACTAGCTTGGCTGGATGGGGTGATGAGTAATGATGAGGCACTTCTTTGTCTTCTGGGGGAGTAACAAGCAGGTGAGTAAGACTAACCCTTTGGCCTTCTGAGACTGCTAATAATGGTGCCCTGACAATATTGTCTTTTTCTACATGGAGCTTTCCCTGTATGAGACTGGATTCGCAATCTTCCGCAGGTTACTTGTAGGCAGCAAAGTCTTGTCTGATTGACAAGGGGTTCTTGAGGCTGGGGTTCAATCCCTGCTCTGGCTATCACTTTACCATGTTATTTATGTGTTATGTCAGCCTTTTGGGATGTAGGAGGAAGCTCTTCACTCTAGGGAATATCTTGCACTGTGTGATGATACTGTGCCTGATGCTGGGAGGTATTAAACAGACTGCTTTTGGGGATCTCTTGACATTTACATTGTTGTAAATACCAATAAAAGACTTACCTCAGTCTCTACCTATATCCTTAAATATTAATAACTTCTGGCTGGATTATCATCTGCTGCATAATGATGTTGCTCTGCAGAATTAGAGGCTGCTCTGGGGATCCCTACCTAGCCAACCCAGCTAAATCCTTGTAAGAGTCATTCTTCTTTGGTTTTGTTGTCAATGGCAAAATTTCTCAAAAAAGCCAAAGCAAAACCACAGATCTTGTAATTTCCTTCAAAGGACATTTTCAGAATTTCAGGGAAAAAAGAATCTCCATTGCTGGGCAGAAGCCTGCTTGCAAAATCCAGCTATGGGCTTTAAATCTGGTCCTGACTAAAAAAACTAGACTAAAAATACCCTCACAATCTGACAGATACTTTCTGAGTGGTAGACATTTTTCTTTTGTGCCAAAAATTATTTATTTCAACAAGAATGAATGAAAGAAACCAACATAAATCAACAGCACTAATGATCCCTCCTACTGTTGTGTTCCCAAATATATAACCAATGTTGTTGACACTCCACCTTTTCCCTTTTCAAATTCATAATTTCCTCTGAAAAGTTTTATAGCCAAAATATTGAAAAAATTTACCTGTGCTAGTGGTTGTAGCTGAAATCAAAGGTCCCTTTGTGCTTAGGCACTGTTCAGTCACAGTATGGTTCAGTCTGCATACTTCAGATTAATAAGGCAAGACAGACCAAACAGGTAGAGTGTGGAAGAGAAACCACCTTCCCGAGACCATAAAGCAGCTCATTGCTAGACCCAGGGACAGAATCCACAGCCCTTCAATACCACTTTACTACTTTCCCCTTTCCCATAATCACTCACATTCTGGATGAAAAGAAATTTGATTTAAATAGTGTTGTGGGGTTTTTTCTGCCAACGCAGTAGGAATAATGTTAGAAAATTCCACCTGAAAATGAAAATTCAGCATTCCATACCAGCATGCAACAGCAACAGGTTTGTCAATACTGAAACTTCTTTTAGACTGCTTAGGTTGCTTGAATAAATACATTTTACTTATAGATCTTTTATATTTTGATTTGCTATCAAAAATAATTGTAAGTTGACTAAATACAATTCACACTTCTTCCTCCAAGGACAGAGCACTGACACTGATTTTTCTTCCTTCCCTCAAAATACCCATCCCCTTTCCACATCCACTTATTTGCTGAGCAGCCAAATGTCTGCATTTTCACTAACTGACCATCTGACATACCCCTGACCTTCAAGTTGGCTGCCACCTCTTGGCATGAACAAATAAAGTGCTGAGTGGTTACTACCTTTCCCTCCATATACCACTAATCTGAGCTGTTGAGCTCTGGGAGCCAACTTTCACAAACCTTTCAGGATGCTCTGTCCTTCTGATGAATTTACTTGAATGTGGCCAAATGTTACTGGGATGACTGGCAAGACATAGTGGCCACGCAGATGTCTTTGCTGTAAAAACCAGGCTAAAATAAAATTCCTGATGGCACGTCTGAAATGCACTTTGTGGGAAGATAAGGGTCTGCTCCACCTGAGGCAATGGAACAAGAATCATTGCCAATCCAGAGGCCACAAGAGGTTGTTTATTACAGGATTGAATCTTTGGCATGTCAGTGCTGCTGAAGGACTTTATAGGTAAAAGGCAGCTCTGTTGAACAGAGCTAGAATGTGATCTAAGAAAACCAACACTCGTGGAGATCACCAAGGAGAAAACAGGAAACGTCAGTTTATGTTTGATTTGACATCTCATTCCTTGTGCATTTGTATTATACAAACGCATTTCGTTGTCGTTGTACATAGAAAATTAGTTTCAGGCCTGTCAATGACATTTGTTTCATGATGTAATTAAAAAAAACCAAAACCAAAACCAAAAAGGATTTGTGGCAGTGATGGTAGACTGTGCTGGAATTAATCCCAGCCACTTTCTCTGAAACAGGCAAGAACAAACACCAGTGCTATTTCTTAGCATTTCTCCTTAGTCTGCTGTTGTCAGAATTACTGTGCTGAGGGAGAGGGAGGGAAGGTATTCCCTGTCACTTTAGTTCTGAAATAGAAGCTGGACACCCTTATAAAAACAGTTGATAGTTACTCCTCCAAAGGCAAACGCAGTCCACCCCAGGGAATGGCTTTGTGGGGTCAATGGTGCGGCATCAATGCGCGCCCCATCCTGCCCACTCCCAGCCAGGCACTGCTGCGTGTCAGCACCAGCACTCAGCATCTCATCTGCTGAGCTACTTCAGCTGAGAGAAAACTAAGCCACAAACAGGAAGGATGAACTTCTTCTGAGTTAATTTGATTTCCAGAAGGTGAAAGGAAGGAGCAGTGCCCGAGGGAGACAGCCCTCCTCCCCTGAGTTGCACCAAACTCTTGTATTGTCTGTGGGTCTGCAACTTCCCTCAGGGAGCTAAAGGGGACCAGCTTATAATTCAGACACCTCAGTGCCTAAAAGTAGGCACTCTGAATGCGCCTCTCTGCACCAATAAGACAGAGTCATTAATGTCCTGCCAGAGCCTAAAGGAACCTCTCAGTTGACCCTCTCTACATCTACTTGTCTTCTACACATTTCCTATTCTTCCCCTTCCTGGCAAAAGACCTGCAAGAGGGTCTTTACCTTTGTGATTTTCACTTGACCTTCTGTGATTTTCACACAGTTCACCCTTCCTGGCCTCGGTCCGTTTTAAAATACGTTCTTTTTCAAGCTTTTTTTTTTTTTTTGTGTGTGCTTAATTATCTAGGCAGCTCTAAGTGTAGGGTTGCTGCTGGTTCCCCTGACATCTATGCCTTGGTGATTTTGTCTTCCCCCAAAGAGAGGATCAGAGCTGCACAGGATGTGTGGGCCCACCTGGAAATACAGAAAAATTCACCATAAAGCCTGGTGTGTGTGTGATGCCAGCATGTTCAGGGTTAAAATTCAGGGTGAGCACTCTACCTCCAAGTGAGACTGGCAGGTTCAATTGTCTCCTGGTCTCCATCTCTTCAAGTATGTCCATTTTTTGACCTCATGTATCACTGAGTAGATTCTCTGCTGGTGTGAACAAAGGCAATAATGAGAGTCTTGATCACTCTTCTCTCTTACGATGTGTTATTTCTGCAGGTTTCATGCTTCTGTACAACAGAGGGCACTGGGGACTGTGTTGTGGTTTCTGCAGGCAGCATTTTCAGTGAACTAAGCAATCTGCTCTATGCTTTCAGAGACCTGGCCTCAAGGACCCTATCAGTCCTTTCCTATTCTATTTTCACAAGCTCCCAAGTACTGCTAGGAAATGTATTATGCATGCTAAGCACCATGTTCCCACACCACATACCTGAGCTTTCGGTCACTTGCTTAATATTGGCCTGGCACTCATTGCACTCATGCATTAGGGGAAATACAAACTAACTCAGCAATGTCAGGAGTGATTCTGGATCTCAGCTATGTATAAAATCAAAAAGTAGCCTATTCTGCCTAGATTATGGGGCTTTTGCATTGATTGTTTGGCATTTTCCTGTGTTACCAAAAAAGGAGTTCAAAGCACCTTCTATATGTGTGTATTCACAACTTCTTATAGTCCCCTTGGACTTGCAACAGGGGCGAGGCAAGACAACCTAGATTGGCACTAGATGTCTGTGTTGAGCTCCATTAATCATTCCACAAATATCTTTCCATTCATCTCAAGGGAGTTGAGAGGGTCCCCAAAATCTCTGAAGAGGTACAGCAGCACCTCTCACAAACGAGTGAGCAACATCAGCAGTAGTATTAATCCGATATCAGTTCTGGCTGACCTAAGCCACAATGGACTTCCCATGTACTGAGGAGAGTTTTCACAGTAAATAGTAAGACAGAGATCCTCTACCTAAAACTGGAAGGTACTTCTATTTAAATCACTTAGGGGCATGACCAACTTAGGGTTGAGAGCATTGCAGGCCATTTTGCTCAGCTGCAGTAACTAGCTGATGTGGTTATACCATTTCCAGAACTGCCTTTGCTTGAATTTCCTCAGCTCTTCCAGTCCAAACGTTAGCTTTTCCCAAGGCACAGCCCTGACCTGCATTGCACTTGGCTTGCAGGTTGTCAGAAGTGGAAGTCCTCCAATTACCCCACAGTGCCTGCCCGTGAGGTGTTAAGTCAGAGCTCAGCCCAGAAGTTCATATAATGCGTTGCAAGGTGCCTGGAAAGAGAGAATGTCTTTTCTCTGAGGGGCTTGCCTTTATTTGTCAATATACTTGTGCTTCCCGAATAAAGGCATTTTATGTACCAAGAGAAGGTTAATTCCCCCTCCTCTTTTCGTTTAAGGGCTAATTCATACGCAAGCTAATTTGTTCTGGCTATTATCACAATTTATTTCTGTTGCTACAGGGCAGCCAATAACTTTAATAAAGGAGGTTCCAGTTACCCAATCTTCCCAGTTAATAAACTGCATTGAAATACCCAGAATGAATTGTCTCCCACATGCTACAAATACAGAAAATTACTATGCTGTAGTGTTATCACTACCACACAGGTACAATTAAATGTGTGTTATGCATGGAGCTGCACAGAACATTACCAGTAATGTCAAATGCAATTAAAAAGGAACGATTGTGTAGTTCTGTCTGAAAAATCAGCCTGCTTGTATGTACTTTACGCTGGATTACTCATTGGATAGGGCAATATTGAACCACTTGGTGTTTGGGATTCACAGGAGAGAGTTAAGTAAACAAAGGAGCAGAGCCTGCCAGAGTCATGGTTAATAGTGAGGAGCTGAGGCCTTCCACCTTGGGTTGAAAGCATGAGATATTTATTTCCTGCATCACTGGAACACTATTTGTTCATTAATGTTGACCTTATTGGGTACAGGCACTATTCAGAGGGTTGCAGGTTTTGCTCAGCCATGTGCACTATCCTTCTCCTATAGAAGTGACAGTTTTATACAAGTCCACTGCTCTGTTTAATAGATCATCTTTCCATCACGTTATGCTCTAGTTCTTCTTCCTTTATCTTTAAATCTTTAAGTTTCAACCTCCTTTTTATACCGCTGTCAGCCCAAAGACACTCCCTGATCCATGCGATTGCTACAGTAAAACTGTTGGTATCTTCCTATAGCTCAGCTCTTCGAAATAAAATCCTCTCTTGAGACCAATCACTATATTAAATAAATATGAGCTCAGTATTTGGATTACTTTTCTTTGGTGGTTTCCATTGCTTACCATGCAAAACTGCAGTATCCTTGGATCAAATTCAGTGGTGACTGAAAATTGAACAAACTTCTATTGAGTCTCTGTAAGGTGCACTAAACATCCTTATTCCAATGTGTAGAGACTTCCTAAGTCAAGAGAGCATTAGAGGGAACCTCTGAATCAGACATCTTAAAGAGAAAATAAGACACTTTTTGGTAGTGGGTTGAGAATTTCATACCTAAAATTCCCTATTGACTTAATAGAGGGTACTAGTGGGACAAAATATTTAGTTGCTTTGAAGTTAACATGATAAGCAGAGGAACGCTGGTTAAGAGGAGACCTCCAGGGTCTCTGAGTGTCGTTCACATGCCTGTGGGTTATCATACCTCAGCATGATACCGGCCTAATTGCAGCAACTTGTGTGCATGCTTCCCCTTGCAAAGCAAAGGGAGCCCAGGCAGAGGTGTTACCTATGTTCTTTTGTGAGTCCAGAATGCTTTTTTCCCCCGTTTTCTACTATTTGATTTAAGCTGTTGAAACACACCACTCTTCCTAAAAGGAGCTAAAAGCACAGTACGAACTTGCTACTGCCATAAAGGCTGCAGTGCATGTTGGTCCTGGTAACAGGATTTGCCAAAGATGTGTATAAAGTGCAACATTTGTAAGACCATGTCCTTGGGTAGAAGAAATCTGTTCATCTCCAAGCAGACCACTGGAGCTACAGCACCTTACCCTCATCAGTGCTGAGCTTGTGTTTTTATTCTTTCATTACAAAGTTCAAACGATTGAAATGGTGGTCTAAATGTCAAAATAACAGCTGTTCCATAAAATATTAAAGATTTATTTCTTTAAGAAATGCTGAGGACTGCTGAGGAATACAGTTCCTGTGCCTGAAGGTTTCCTGGGGAACATTCCCGGAGTCAGAACAGCCTTTGCTGGATGTGGGTTTGGTAGCTAATTCTGAATCTCCTCATGTTGGAGCTGCCGACTGAAATTTAGAGCAAGAGCTCATCACCCCATCCCTAGGACGATGTGTTCATTATGCAGTTCTTGCAGCCACTGGTAAGCAATGCCATCTGTAAACTGGATGAGCTCTGCGCAGGGAAAGGCAGAATGAGGGGGCATGTGGGGGCTGCCAGTTGCAAGGCACATGCTGACGTTGCTTAAAATGTTATGCTACTGTGGAGTTACAGTCATATGGAATGCACTGCATGCCATAATATTGGGTGGGAGCAATTACAGCATGCATCATTGCTGCCGTCCTTTCCCCACGCCTTTCTCCTCTGCCCAAGTTTCATGTGCATGTTATCCTGTGGGTGAAAGCTAATATAATATGAATTAAAGAAAATTGTATGATTCCCTAACATCCACATCACACAGATTGATTTGCATTTACTTGTAACTGAAAACACATGGCTAGTCACGGTTTAAGAAAAATAAAAACGATTACAGCAACCCCAGACCATGACTGAAAAGAGTTATTCAGCCCATGCATTGTATCATTTAGCTTCACAGTGCAGCAGATACCTAATCTAACATACAACAGGCCATCTATAATCAAAGAGTTTGCTGCTCCCTGGCCATCCTGGAATGATCACTTAAACATTTGGCATGACAGATATCCAAGGCTTGTTTGGTGAGGACAAAGTAACGCCGAAGGGAAAACCCAGGTAAGAAAACCTTTAGGAGACTGATTGAAATTGCAGGTGACAAGGGGATTGATGGCAATGGCAATTAGGTGGCCCCTGGGAAGTAGATAACTGTTAGAGATACAGAAACCTGGTTCTGCATGGGATGTCGCAGTCATCCCCTGGTCCAGAGAATGACCCACGTTCTTTTCTGAGATGGCAAAGTGATTTCCAGCAGGGCTCCTGCTCTGCACCTCATTGTAATTCAGGAAAGCCCAATGCTGAATATTTTCACTGTTCTCATACCCCGATGAGATTGTTCTGCAACAATGCAGTCAGTACAGTGCCTGAGAAAATTACTTTGTGAAACGCTGGGCTTCAAACCATTACCTTAAGTAGAATCCTTTGGCTGAATTTAAAGCATGATATGATGCAGGTGCTTGTGTCCTTCCCTTTCCTTTTCTTTCTTCCTTGGTTTTGTTTTATTTTATTTTAATTTTATTTCTTTTTAGAAATTCATTCAGACTGTGGATTGTTTGTTTTTCATAGTTCTGGGCTCGTCATATTGACGGATAACTCTAAGTAATGAATCCCATGACTGCACTATTGAAATTATCTCAACCACCAAAATTTCTGTTTAATCTACATCACAGTGCCTGCGCTCCTTTTGTGCCCAGATAAATCAGCTAAGCATAACAAAGTACCTCCAACATTCATTTCCAAAGATCTGAAAAGCAGTTGGCTTGTCTTAGTGTAGTTCTATGGCTGGCAGCTGTCTGGCAGTGTTTCTGACAAAAAAAGGGGAGGGTGGGGGGAGGAATCTTCTTCCTCTAAAGGAAAAGAATGATTTTACTAAAATCTCACTTCCAGAGGTTTTTCTTGTTTTGTTTTAATTTCTGTTGCCAGTCAATATTCTCCCTGAAGGAAATGAAGATGCTTTTAGGAAAAAAGGATATTTGTTTCCTTCTTTAATTGTCCTTTCTTTTTGAGTGGACAGTATCTATCTAGGCAGCCAAAACCCCGCAGACATGAGCAAACTTCCAGTCTTGATGAAGTGATGCCCGACCAGAAGAAACGTTGCAAAAGCAACAGCAGTGCTGGTTCCCACACACATGCTTGCATGAGGTCATGCTCCCATCCAGGAGCAGACAATTTCTGGAGTGAAATTTGCAGCTGTAGCTGCCAGGAAAGAACAGCCCAGCCTCCCAGGAAGCATCCCCTCCGGGATGCTGAGCTGAACCATGGGGAGACTTCTCCATGTCCTGTGGTAAGGGGGTGTTGGGGTTCAAGACCTGCCCCCTGTGCTACATCAGAGGAAAGAGTTTGGGCAGGCAGTACCCAACACCAGCTGAGCAGGGGATCCCCAAGCTCTGTGGACCTGATGGGGCCATTACATGTTGCTCACACCCATCCTCCACCCCCAGCTGCCTCCTTGCAAGGCAGCCAACATGTTAGCCTTATGTAAGTTCGGGAGAGGTTTGTAACATCAAACAAACGACCTTTTAATCCTTCCAGGGGACCAAATGGAACTAATAACTGGTTTCCACCAGAGTTAAGTTGTCTGTGTCTGCATTTCTGGATTCCATTACTGATTTTGAAGAGGAGGAAAAAAAATCCAAACAATGCTTTTTCTGCCTTTCATTTCTTGAGACAATAGAATAACATGCAATTGTCATTCATTAAGCAAATCTCTTGGTGCAAGATATAAAGGAATCACAAAAAATTACATTCCCAAATGAAGAGATCCATTAATCACAAACACAATGAACAATTATTTTTAAAAGAGGAAGCACAAAAGGCCTCAGAACATGGAATGTACACGATGGGACATAGCAGCTGGGTGTATTGCAGCCCTACCAATGATGCCTGCCCCACTCAGAATAATCTTTCCCGAATATGTCCTGTTGGGTTTTCAGTGTGTTTCAATATACTGTGTGTTTGTTTGCCACTTAGAGGAGTCCAACTGGCTGTATTACTCAGTAGGATAATAATAAAATTTAATAGAAAACCTTAAAAAATGTTTATTTAATTGTACCATAGAAATGTTTGGTTAAAGAAAAAGTATTCGCCCCGCAGCCGTATGGTTTCTGTTTGAAGTGCTTTTGGATTGGACTCAAGGCATTTGGGAGTTTGCCAGGAAGGGGTGTAAACAAGGGAGGCGTGGAGCTTTTATTCTCGGAGAATGTATGGCTGATCCAGAGTGCAGTAGTGCCAGGATGTTTGTGCTTTAAATTCAGATCAGACACCAAAAAACCCCAAACAAAAAGTCATTACTTTTACTTGAGGAAGAAATGTTCTGGATGTTGTAGAATTTAGATAAGAAAGGATTTATTAATTTGTGTGGTTCACCTGCCTGCCAGAAAGAGGTTGGGCCCTATACAACTCAATATTCTAGACTCTGGACTAATCTGAATAATTCCCAGTGCCACCATTTTTCCTGGAATATTATTTGTTGTGTTTAAGTATCTAATTATCAGGAGGATTTGATTATACAGTGCAAAAATAATTCTAATGTTATGCTACTGCTTTTATAAGTATCTCTGATTGAAAAAATATTTGCAGAAGCCCATTTGTTTTTCAAGAAGATATGTCATGCTGTCAAGAAGTAGGACTGGAAGGTTTCTCTACCCCCCAAAACAGGATCAACTCACTTCTTTTCCTTAACTTGTTCTTGAAAATATCAAATTATGGAAATTTCACTACCTTTCATGGAAATCTCTTCTCTTGTCCAGCTATTTATCATCTACAGCTTTTTTCTGTTGTTTACCCTACACCTCCTCTCCTGCAAGTTAAGCAATAACTCATTAATCTTTGTCCAAGCAATGGAGGACAAAGAGAACAATTCTCTCTTTGCAGCAACTTTTCACATCCTTGGTATCTGTTATGTTCCCTTTCGTAGTTGAAGCTACACAGTTCTTCCAAAAAGAATCCATTTTCTAGACTTTTGAACTTTTTTGTCGCCCTCCATTTCATACCTTTTCCTTGGCTCACCTCTTTTTTAAACTAGGGGATATCAGGTGAGAAGCACTGTCTTTGCATAGCTGCATGGAAGGACTACATCTTGTGACTTTTATGTGCAACTCTCCTATTTACACAGCCCACTATAATTTTTGTTTTTTGCAGTCGTGTGACAATGTTGACTCAAGTTCAGTCTGTGAACCTTGGTAACCTCCAGATCCGGTTTCACAGGGCTGATGCCCAGCAGACGTTTTGCATCCGGTGTTTGTACAGTTCATTATCTCCACTTAGAAGCGTTCACTATTCTCTGTTTTCATTGAACTACATCCAGTTTTTCTCAGCTCATTTCACCCATTTGTCAAGCAGATTTTAAATTCTAACCCTGTCCCTCAAAATGATTGCAATTCCTCTGTGCTTGGTATTCGCCCGTTAAAGACCTGCCACCATGCCTCAAATTGGGGGTAATCTTCCTAACCCACAAGCCATTTAACAAAGTATATGTCCAAGAGCTGTAAGACACCTGTCAGATGCCCTGGAAAGCTGAGAGGAAGGTCAGCTTCAATCATCGCTCACACAGGTTCTCAGGAATCCCAGTATCTCATTATCAAGATGGTTTTGAGCATAGAAAGAAGTGGCAATATGGTCCAAGCCCATGGCTGTCAACATTTCATCCTGAATTCAGAAATTTATGTTACCCGGGAGACCCCATATCAGCATAGCCCTGCTGCTGACCACTCCACAAAGACCCAGAACGGGAGCTATGAGCTGTGCACATTAAGACATTTATAGTACAAGAACCACATAGCAACGGCCATGCATATATGTGAACATATTCAGGCATGAACCTGGACTCTAACACATTGTTCAAGTCAATTATGCCTCTATATGTTACATATCATATATTTCTGATTTGTTATATATGTATATATTTTACAAGTTATATCTAAAAAAAAAAAGTTCTGCTCAATTGACTTCAGACCATTGGTACTATGCTATCTATAACTGCTTCAAGGGAATTTATGGTATACAGAACTCTCTTCGAACTCCCGCCAAATGCATATTGCATCTCCCTCTAGTGGCTTAATCTACGTGTCCATCCTCCAATGATAAATCTCTGTATTGGTACTAACTCCACTTTCTTGTCATGGACAGGAAAGTAGCTCACTCATACGGAAGAGAGCACATTTATCAGCATATCTTTCTTTAGAGGTATCTTCTATTTCTTTAGTTCCTGACAAGTCTGCCTGAATTCTCTGCTCCAGCACAACCACACTCTGGCTTTTACATACAGAAAATCATGATACACATAAGGAGAAAAATGTGGATTTCCAGTCTAAAATTATTTTAGTGGTAAGCTAGTAGAAACAATGAGACAGAGGCCAAAATTCAGGTCTCTCAGACAACTTTGTAATGTATATTTGCATTTTTCTTTAAAAGACTGGAAACAGCTCAGAGAACAA
Source organism: Rhynochetos jubatus (assembly GCA_027574665.1). Lineage (NCBI taxonomy): Eukaryota > Metazoa > Chordata > Aves > Eurypygiformes > Rhynochetidae > Rhynochetos > Rhynochetos jubatus. Next base: position 138,174,137 of record CM050648.1, on the reverse strand, counting down.
AATGGTTTTTAGGGTTTTGGGCACCAGACATGCTGGGAAGCCCTGCAGAGTTACAGCCAAAACTGCCTCTGTGTTACATACACCACGTATATAGGTGCCGTATTTTGGAGTGGTGGTTTATGCTCAGATACTTGTCTAAACCGGTCCCATTCAAGCTACTTGTTTTCAGACTTGCAGGTAAGTCATCATCTAGCTAATCAGCTATAAAATAAGGCGGTCATGACTATGAGTAATTTCTCCTTTCTCTTCCCATCACTGAAATGTGCCATATGCCTCTGAACACAACATGACCACCCCAGCTGAAAGCCAACAACTTAACAACTCTCTGTGTTCATTAGACATTCTGCACCTCTCTCCAACCCCGTGTCCTTCCTCCAGAAGACACATAAAACCAAGGTCTTGGGCACTCGTGTTAATTAACATTCCCATAGTCCTTTTTGCAAAACTGGAGATAATAGTCCTGGTGTGCTGGCCAACTTCCAGTGTGCAAATTACATTCGGCTTACCTCAAATTCCCCTGGCAGCTGGAGGTGGCTGAGGTATTCGGATGCTCTCTGTCCTTTGCTGTTCCGTGCACTCAGAATGAGCCAAGCTGGGAGATGAGCTGCAAGGGGATGGGGAAAAGATCCCTTTTTGAAAAATATATCAACTAAAGTTATATTCAAAGCCGAACACAAACACAAAGAGCTTTCCACTGTTAATATGGAAAGAAAAGAGTTTATTTACTTCCCACTGACTACTCTCTGGCAATAAATTAGCAGGTTTTCCCCTTTTTCTTCATTTCTCAGTACACAGCTGCTCTTATAAATCACCAGCCATAAATCTGAGAGGAGTCTGTAACAAAACCGTAATTAAGTCTTAAAATTTAGGTGTCATTTTATTAGTTTCTGGGTCTATGTTCACATTCTCCATGGTCCTAGACAAAACAGTTTTCTTCTTATTCAAATGTCTCATGTACAGCTAACTGAAAACTAAATGTGCTTATTAAACCCAATGCTTTTTAATAAAGGTTGAGGCTTAAATACCTGCAGTTTAAATGCCCTTTTAACACTGGTACAAATACAAATTCTGTTTTGGATATTCAGTTTGGGCCCTGAAGCTGTGGCTATGGACTTGTCACAGAGAACCTATTTATACCAAAGTAAAAAACACTAAACCAAAATTTTGCCAACTGCTTCCTTCAGTGTGGCTTTTCTCAGTCTGCTTCTACTCCATCATAAACCTCTGTTTCTACTGGGGATAAAGAGAGGACCTGAACACTCTGGATGCACACTCCAGAGTCCTTTTGAATGTTACCATGCCCCATTCATCATGCAGTTATTCCCCCACAGCTGTATGGGATATACATAGATTCTTCCTTAAAATATCAGCATCCAAATCCAGGGAGTTAGACTGTAAAATTCCAGCATCACTTCCCTTTTTCTCACTTGATTTGGAGAAACCAATGCAATTACTAGATTACAGAAAATATATTTTAATGCTAGATTTATAAACCTCCTTGTTCCTTTCCCTGCTTTAAAGGTTCCTTAATTTTAGGAGGTTCCTTAAAGGCTGAGAGAGCTGGGACTGTTCAGCCTAGCAAAGAGAATGCTGAGTGGGGGATCTTATTAATGTATGTAAATATCTGAAGGGAAGTTGCAAAGAGGAGGGAGTCAGGTTCTTTTCACTGGTTCCCAGTGACAAGACTAGAAGCAATGGGGATGCTCTGAAACATAGGAGGTTCCTTCTGAACACCAGGAAACATTTTTTTAGTGTGAGAATTATTGAGTACTGGTACAGGTTGCCCACAGAATTTGTGGAGTCTCCATCCCTGGGCATATTTAAGAGCCATCTGAATACAGTCATGAACAACTAGCTCTAGGTGACCCTGCTTGGGCATGATGGTTGGACCAGATGACTTCCAGAAGTGCCTTCCAATCTCAACAATTTTGCCTCATTCCACACTGTTTAGGGTCCAGATGCAAGGTCTACATCCTGGCCAAGAGCTAGAAGGAGACAACCTGCAGTTTCATTGTTAACATGCTGACTTTTGTCTGAATGCAAGAGGAGAAAATTGAATGTGGACCAGCATTTCAAAAAGGGTATTGATGGATTGTATCAAATTTTCATGTAGCCCAGCCTATTGTCTCTGTTGGTGATGATGCTGACGCTTTAGGATGAGGTAATAAGGAGAAAGTAAGCATAAGACAGTGTTTTCTTTCCCTCCTTCACTCATCAGCTTGAAGATTACATAGTTGGCATGGCACCAACCCAGCAGTGCAGGAGAGGGGACATGATGCAGCACAGGGAACAGAAGGGTACAAGGATGATCATATTTCCATGAAGTCCAACACAGAGTTATTCTGCAAGAAGTCAGAGTGAATATTTAACCCTGAGCTATTCTGAGGCCTGGGTCTCTGTTAGAAGCATGCAGTCCTTTTGCTTCAAGGCAACAGGCTGACCCAGATAAAAACTGCTCTGATAGACAAGTGTCAAGATTAGGAAGGGAAATTAAAGGATTCTAGAGGACAGAAGAGTTATTTCCTGCTCAAAACCCCAAAACTTCTTCATTCCATGATTAATTCCTTCACTGGAGTCTTATCCTAAAACTTTTTCTGAGGAGCTGGCAGGACAGGACAGCTGTTAACTTGTTTTTGGTTTGTTCATTAGACCATCAACGAAGACTAGTATTGCTTTCCTTGAAGTTCTAGATCACTGGTTATTTCAAACTAACATGCACTTGCCAATCCCTGGTATTAGCTTTTCAAACCAACTAAGTGATATTTATGATAGTCTTCTGTATTCATCTGCAAGATTGCTTTATTTGTCCTAGGCTGTGGATCACTGCTTGATCTTAGATTATTATGATTTGTTTGTTTTATCTGTTTCGCAGAGATTTATATTCTGAAACTCCCCCAGTGTCATTAACAAAGATTTGATAACCCAGGTGATAAACCAGTTCTGCTTTTGAGTTTCTTATAAAACTTCATTACAAGTGAAATTAATCACTGTAGATTTTAATGCAAAAAGACAGAGGCATTTATTTGATGGACTGTGTTCAAAAAGCCGGGTAAGCTTTATATCACTCTATATGATAATAAAAAATTACTGTGTAAGACCAAGGTCATATCATAACACGTGAGCAATAGCAGCATGTGCTCAGGATGCACTGACAAAGGGTGCTTGTTCAGCTTTATGACTCATACTGTAACCTTTCTCTATTTCCTATACACTCCTAATACGTTTGCAGTTCAGCTACCTATCTGAAAGCAGACAATATTTTAGGAATAAATAGATAGTTACATATAGTTCCATTTAACTCAAGAAAGGCATGTCTTACATGCCTACATGAATTTGGGATTTTCAGAAGTACAGTGCTTGTCCTAGATCTATGTTCAACTAAAGTGACAATGTTACTTCTATAGATCATAATTTATATTTTTATTTATCTATCTGGCTTGATCAATGCTTTGAAATCCCTTGAAAGCTCCAGAAATAAAGTAAATAATGCAGGTAAAAGAGAACAGCATGGTTTGTTATGTTCACAATCCTCTGTTAATGGGAAAGAGTAATCATATTGAGAAACTGTTCGGATCAATATTGGAAATTAATATATCACTCTTTTTTTTTTCTCATTCAGTGCAGGAAAATATGTGTTAAATACCATATTCCCAGCCAGTATCTATTGGTGCATGAAAGGCAGTAATACAGGCATGTCTGGAATGAGCTGAAGGAAGAATGTGTCCAACTGCTGCTCTGAGGCAGAGAAAGAGAATTGTTTAATAGTGCCCCTATTCATGTTTGCCCATGGAGCACTCAAGCAAAAAAAGTCACTTATACTTTCACATTGTCACCCATCCACTTAATTCTACCCTGTGATGCTGGCAAATGAATATTACACAGCTGAGACCTGAACCAGTTTCCTGGCTCAGTAAGTAGAAGCCATTGGACCACAAACATAAACAGATGTTTCCACATGTGTGTGATTCACTCAAAGTCACTATTTGGGTTTGGAAATGTAGCTTATACATAGAGGATGAAATGATGAAATTACAGTAGGGAATTAATCATCTCCAACTCTGCCAAAAGGAATCCTGCTTTTTATAATTGTTAAGGTCTTGACTTATATCATTTTGGTAATGTTAGATTGAGACTATACTAAAAATAACCATTATTTCACATGCTAAATAACTGAAATATCAAATAGATGATACACCATCACAAGCACAGTGAGCAAGACACGCACTGTCCCTTTCATCATTGTCACTAGAGCCAGGCTCAAAGCAGCTGGAAAAGGTGAGGCTCTGTGTCCACACCACTTTGCAACAGCAGGGCTTGAGCACTCAATGCAGTGGAAGTGCAGTGTGAATCAACAACTAGAGACAAATAAAGCTGTGTTCAGGTGATTTGATGTAACACACGTACAGTATTTCATCTCTTCCAGTAAGATAAAAACCGATTTGAAGGTCTCAGTCATAAACCAGGAATTTAGGTGATAAAAATATTCCAATGTGAGCAGCGCCAAAGCAAGACTATACAGCTGCTTTGCAGAGTAATTTCATGCAGTCATGGGTGAACGTGAGTTTTTTCTTCCCCGAACATGCAGGAGGAGATGGCAGATTTAAGTGCTTCATGTGATTAAGTAGACAAGGTGGCCATTTTTCTGCATTTATGCAGAAGCAATAAAAACGCGTGGTCATGCACCAAATCCTGGGGTCAAAACTGCAGTTACTACTCAGGCAAAACTCCCATTGACGTCTGTAGTTTTTATTGAATGTGGGCAGCGAGCCTTCTTCCATGCACTTAGTCTGTCCTCACATGTTCTTGAATAGCACCATCAGGTGGCTAAGCGAGGGAGAAAAAAAGGCAACGATTCACGGAGCACTTTGAATACCTAAAAACTGTAGTTGGCTCTTTTTGCATCCGCAAACCTGCGAGGATTCAGTGCAGCAGTCTAGAGGGCATTAGGACAGTCTGAGCTGGGGTCCTGCAGGAGGGTATCTGCTGAGACAAACCACGTTGCTCTGGCTACAAAGCATTCAGTGATGTTCTGAGCCTATTTAACTTCTTGACCGATTTGTGGCTTAAAAGAGAAGGTCAGTCAGCATAGTGCAGCTGCACAGCGCATGAGCTGAAGTGTTAAAGCTTGAACTTTTAGGTGATCATGCAAAAACCCAAGGATGTATATATAATCCATGGTGTCGCACGCCTGCTCACTGACTGCTGTAGGCAGTGGATGAAGAACAGAGGCTGGGGTTAGCCCATTATATTCTGTTGCATGCTGAAATTTAAGCTGAATGGACTGTATCTATTAGAATTGTTAGAAATGAGAAATAATTTTTTCTTATCAAACCCTTTTTCATAAACTCAGTCCCCACACCAGGGAGAGCAGGGCAATGGGAACATGTCCTCAAAAAAACGTGCCCTCCCCTCTGCCAGCCCCACAGTTTTAACCAACTCTTCAGTGTCCAAAGAAGTCGCACACCAACTCTAAGCCTGCCAATGCTTGCACCGTCTACTTTCTGACTTGAATAAGAACAATGAAACATCATTTTGCTGCTTGACATTTACAAAAAGGTGCTTGTTAAAAACAGTTCCTCCCAACTTAATTAACACTAAAACCCTTTAGGTGTTCCACCAAGTACATATTAAAACAGCTGTCCTTTTCCCTGAAATGGAAGTAAACTAGAAGTAAGATTCAATAAAACCAATGGACTATGACTTCTTCCAAGCACAACTGTAATGAAATGTTGCTGCTGTAATATCCAGCTAAATAAAGACTGGTGAGCTGGCTAGGCCAGCTGTAGTGGCAGATGCAGACAGGATCATGGGCTTTAAACAATGCTATCACTGAATAAACACAGACAAGGAGATAACATTTCTACACCTCCCCAGTTTCCATTAAATTATGTTTTGTTATTCTAAATCCGAAAGCTGATAATCCTCTCAGTATAAAATGAATGGTGGTAATTGTTCCATAAATGGTATCGTAAACTACCATTAGTCATTAGTTAGGAACACTTGGAATTATGTGTCACCCAGCACTGGAAATTGCATTGCATATTTGAGGAGACTTGGTGCTTTGGTTGGTGAGAGAGATCACCTGCTGGTTTATAAGTTTTTCACCTGTGTGCCATGCATTCCTGCTTAAGATAGTTAAGGCATGAGCTAATGGCCACATCCAAAAGGAATGCTTCCTTATGGAAATACCCCAGTAAATATCAAGTTAAGAACTGACTGAAGGAGTAAGTTAACCAATTTAGGACAAATATGGGTTTTCTATATTAGATGTGGCCAGAAAGAGACAACGTACATCCCAAATGATACACTGAAGTTTCAAAATTAAACACCATCCTAAACTGAGGTCAAAGTTGAAAATTTTCTCCAATTTGTCTATTGCATAAGATACCATCTAAAAGCCTCAAAATGAAAAAAAAGCCAGAATCAACCAGAAGGAAGAAAATATGGCTACAATATCCATGAAATTTTTTAGGAATTTGCTGTGTTATTGTGAAATGTTTAAATTTTAACAGTATTTTCCAAAGAAAAAAAAAATACTATTTAGTGTTACCAGTCACTTGACAAAGCAGATCCAACAGAACATAAATGCCAAATAAATATAAAAATTTACCTTGTATCCTAATTTAAGTATCAAAATGTATAATGATCCAAGCTCAGAGCCTTCCAGTATCCTACAGTCTCACTGGCGTTCATGTACTGGGTTCAGACGTCTATTTGATCCTTTCAGCATTTGTTTTCTTTTATCCTCCTTAAAATTGAACCTCTCACCCCATTAAAATTTTCTTGGCAAGATAAGAATCTGTATGATTATAGGATTTTATAATGTGCTTAATAACGATGGGAATTATTTGGTTACACTTGCTCATGTTAGGTAACATTATTTTATGCAATAAGAAGTTCCACTGAAGTCAAAAGGCCACTGGGCACTTGGGTAATAAAGTGCTCCCATGCCATAATGAAGATGACTCAGTCCTACCCCTATGCATTTTATTGAATACTATTTGGCCAGCGTCTGAACAGATTAAGTACTTCTATTGTAGAAGATAAATCATCACAAATTCACCATGTCATCTAAGCTCATTTTTATAGTATTTGCAGGGAAGGAGCTTTAAACTCAGATAAATATTGAAGATGACACTTTCACTGAAAATAACCAGTCACCGGGAAATAAATGAAATGTGCATAGATATTGCTTTTAAAAATAAACTCAGTTGCCAGGTTCTTAAGGGCACACTGCAAACAAACCATTGAAATGAAACTCACTTTATCTTGCAGGAATTCATAGGGAACCTGTTGAAGAGAGATGTGAAGATTTGGGTTTGCTCATCAGGTCTTCAGGCTTCTCCAGAAGCCAATGGCCAAGCTCCACAAGCAAGAGCAGGATGAGGCTGCAAGTGTGAGAAAGGTTCTCTTGGTCCCCCTGTTGCTTTTTCACATCCTTCATCTTCCCCCTTTTGGCTTGCTCCAAAGAGAATTTATCTAGCTGTAACATCTCCATCGTCTACTGGAGGAATGACAAAAGTGCTGCCAAATGTTGAAACCTTTTAATTTAAATGAACAGGAGAAAGCAATGGAGGAGCAGAAGAGATTCCATGGTTTAATGTAATTATGCTCCAGCAATCCATTTGGGACAACAGGAAAAAATACCTGAAGAGTAAATATATTTTATTATCCTTTGGTCCAGACATGACAGTTTATCTTTTAAGAACAAACTCAAGGGAACATTTCCTTCCCTCCCTAGCATCTTATTACTGTATTATAAGAGGGGGGTGATTGTTTACCATTACTTATAATGTATCACCAAACAATTAAGCCTCCTTCAACTAACATGATGGATTTGTAATAAATTTGCTTATAAAGCAATTCATGCATGGATCCTTACCAGATATCAGTTACCTATTCCACAAGATTCAGGGCATCCATCAATAAAAAGGGTCCAGATTGTTGTTAGTTTGAAAACAAACATTTCTACCTAAGCAGATTTTTTGATAGGAGAATTTACAGACACCAAAGCAAAATACACAGCCCTAGATTTTTCATAGAATCATAGTGTGGTTTGGGGCCTTTAAGAATCATCTAGTCCATTAATTTCTGATTTAGGAACCCAATTAGTTGCTTGATCACATAATAAAATTATAATTCTCAATAGCAACATCACAATTTTTTCACAGTGGAAATGAATATATGACCTGACAAATTCTTCATTGCAGGCTGAAAAGTAACTGACATTTCCTTAACCACAGCTTTCCTGAAGAGCTATCAGCTGTGTCAAGAACAGTGATGAAGAACCACACAAATGTAATAAACAGTTATTTCATATTCAGGCACTATAATCTCTTAATCCACTATGTCCAAGGAAAGATGACCTGGTACTGAAGAGGCTAGTCTAGATCTTAAGAGAGACACATTCAGTTCCTGAATCTTTCTCCCTCATTCCAACCTCATAGTTTATCTGCACACCTTTTCCCCCCTTAATAAACCAACAGAACTAGTTAAAAAGAAACAAAACAGCTCTCAGCTTGTGTTAATCAACACTAGCAGTATCGCAGCATCCAGCACTAAAACTGTTGCTTTCCATGTACTGCTAATACTGCTTGTTTCTAGCCAAGAAGTACTAATAAGCATAATGATAATTTCTTTCCACCAGTCGTTACAAGCTAAGTTGAGACAGTTTGAGGCAGGTTTCATGTATGCATTACCTGACAGGCCAGAGATTGATTTACATCCACAGCTGTACTCACACATTCTCACAGCTCAGCGCAGAGTGAGAGGATAATCTGCAGCCGACACATACTGGCAAGACCATGTTGATATGCTGGGAAACCCGCAACAGATTTGCTAACTGGAGAGAGTTGAGTAAATCACAGGTTATCCAGCTTCATCCAAATTACATCAAGGAATCATGCAAAGTTGTCTGTTTAAGAGCTGACTGCTTACTGCTATACCCTCTCCATTGCAATAAAACCTAAACACGTTTCCTTTCTTGTTGGACCATAGTCATGTTTTTTTCTTATTTTTCATTTTTCATAATTATTTTCAGTAATTTATCAGGGTTGCAAGTTTTTCTGCTTTGCCTTTATACACAGATTGACTTTGTTCCTCCAAGGACATTTCCCTTGCTGTCAGACAATAACAGGATCACATAACATGGGTTTAGGCCCTTTTGCTTCTTTATAATTAGCAAACAGACTGAAAATGGAAACAAAGCATCTTATTTATGCCTTTCTTTCCCCCATTACAGCAGCTTTCAGACAAGCCAAACAAAGCATTTTTTAGCACTTCACGTAATTATCATTGCACTTCATGAAATTATGGAAATTTCTTATAGAGCTGCCAGTCTGTGGCTACAGTTTCTCACATTATGAGTGGCGAGTAGCCATGAACAAAGGAAGCCCATGCCAAGTTCTGTGTTAGGCAGCTCTGCCCTGGGGCCAATTTTCAAAAGGCACTTGGGGTGCATGTTGCAACTATTCAGTATCTAAGGAAGGACCAGATATCTGTAAGTGCCTTACGCGCCATCTGAACAGACTTTGGAAAAGTCTTGGTGTACTTTGAAAATACTCTTCTGAATATCAAACCCATTATTTAGGCAATTTCAGTGTGACTTGAGCCGTTCTGAATGAACATGGCCAGAAAAGCCATTTTGCGGAGAAGTAAATGTGTGTGAGTACTCATTCCCATATGGCTTGTGCTGAGGTGAAAATATCGCAGGCAGCCAGAGAGCAGCTAAGGGATACCCGTTGCACTGAGAGCACAGTTCTCTGACTTATGGGATGGTTATTATATATTGCAGGAATATTGTTGTCAAACTGAAGCACGGCTCAGAAGTTTGGGCTCAGCGTGCCTGTGCCTGCCCTTTGCCTTGCAGTGTGGGTAGACCCAAAGAAGTTCTGGTTACAAAAGTGAGAGCTGCTGAAACATCCTTTCCAGCTCTAGTTTCTTCACCTTATGGCCTCCCAGGTATGCTACTTCAGCATATATGAGCAGCACATCAGAATGTAAAACAAAGTGGATTCATTTCTATATGATGCTCCTGAGACAATATCAGTAATCCTTTTGTTTCTTATTTATTGTACTGGTGTTGTATTTCCTTATATTGAACTTAACCATCATCTGCTCAGAGAAGTATGGAAGAGCTCATCTCTCATAAAATAAGTAAAATTATGGCTATGTTTTCCTTCTGCTGTCCCTCCCTAATGGGACTGTTGCCATTTTGAGTAATGAATCTCTACTTTAATTCCTCCTTCTTTTCTGCAACAACAAAAGAAGAAACTGGACTATAAATCATTCAGAAAAATTAATCACTTTTTTGTCTGTTATGCCTGATTAAGTGTTCTTTCTGCTTATGCCCTTCTCAGGACAAATAAAATAAAATCTGGATTAGCTCTTCAGCTGAGTTCATGGTTTGTTTTGATTTGAAAACTCGTGAAAAGAAAGGGTTATTGAAGAGGTAGCCAAATACCCTTGGAGAAAGGTGAGGCTGTAGGCCTCTCCAATCCATAATTCAGCTAAGCAGGACCAGAAGCCAGTCAAAAGTTAAACAATCAAACAACAGTACTGAGACGTATTCTTGCAATTCAGTATGATCAATGGATATTATTGCACAGAAAATACCTACCCTAAAAAACAGACGGACAAATAAGGACACAAAATATGGAAACCTGATTACTATGAAGGCAAAATATCATGGTTGTGCTTCAAATCATCTGTGAAAAGTGGCTTGTGGAAAATCGTGAATGTTTATAAAAGGTCATTCATCTACATCTAGCTACATACATATATTTCAAATTCTCAGTCTTTGAAAATGAGGGATGACAATAAAAGGGAAAACCATCTGATTTCTGCCTTAGTCCAGCAGTGAGGTTTCGTGTCAAGGTGAACATAAAGTCTGAATTTTCAAGCACTCCTGTCTTCAAGAGGGCCTTTCACACCTTAACACATTAATTTACTCCCTCAGATGTGAATTTTACATATCTGGATGGTATTGTCCAGCATGTTACACCAAGGAAACACCATCAGGATGCTCACTGCATTCCCTGAGAGTTCAGGCCTGAGGTCTGACTGCTGCATGTGTGGGCCTGCCACCTCAGCAGGGTATGTCACCAACACCAGTCTGAGAGGGCACTGGTCCTACAGGAACACTTCCCTTAGTCAGAGGGGGACAGCTGAGTACATCAAGTTAATGTTCCTTCAAATGCTCTGGCTTGATGCTGCTGCAGCTTGAGGTGGAAGAATGGTTCACTGAGCAGTAGCCCACAGCAGTGCAGCTTGGGCCTGATGTCACATGAGGTTTCCTCCAGCCTTAGCTGGTTCAAAGGAGAGTAAGGAATACCTACATGCATTCACTGCACACAGTTAACAATAGAAACAGCAGAAAGCAAAGATTATCACAGGAGATGGTAGACACCCTTGTGCAATCTCTTCTTCCTCTCTTTTCAGCCACCTGATAACAACATGGTTCTGTGACAGAAAACGCGTATGGTCCCAGGTGACTCATAACCTAAGTACTGTTGCATTATTTTGAGTTTAACCTATGTAATTGATGTGATTTGAACCCTGTCCTGCATCCAGTTTGCTAAAGCAAGAATAAATTCTCATTGTCCTATTGCAGTGGATATTGAAAAGCTTGCCTGCATCTCTGAAAAAGCCAGCACAGGGGCTGAACCCACCCTGCACCCAGCCTGGCTGTGAGACCAGCTTGCAGGATCAGCCTTTGCTGACATTCACATGTCAAATGTGCAACGACAGGCTCACCCCTGGTCAGGCACCATTGCCAACGTACGCTGGCCCCCAAGAGGATGAATTTCTCACAGCACCAAGCAGGGTAGGTCTGGTGACAGGTCATCCGTGAGGCTGTATCTGGTGAGGAGACAGATCATGTAGTGCCTCCTGCCCTTAGAGAGATAAAACTTTGAGCTGTATAGTCACAACCACTATTCTCTACTGTTAGCCTTTGTGGACAATCCTCTTCTATATACTTCTCCGGGAATATGATTAGCCTTTTAATACACTTGGATAAGGCCTTTTGAGTCTGGTTATTTTCAAAATAATCAGAGTGGATAATGTTATTCACTAATCAGCTTTTTTTTTTTTTTTTTAAAGAAGATATTTGCTGCTTTCAGTGAGCTACTTTTCCTGAGCTGTTTCATTTACAAGCTATGAGTCTGATTGGCCTGAATTCTGTAGAGCTTCAGCCAGGCTGTGATCATTATTAAGCTATCATATGCAAAATACAGCATGTTTTTGACAGTTCCTGTCAGCTACTGAGAGAGATTTTTTCCTGATAAAACATGCAATGAGCTTTGACAATCACATAGTCAAATGTTTACCCACTTGTCCATATACCAGTTTGCTTAAATATCTTTATGTTTACACTATCTCCCAGCATGTTTGTTAAGTAGAATACACTGCTGTGAAGATGCATTATTCTATCATCTGCAAAATATATTAGAGATGGAAGTTTTAAACCATAAGCTAATGAATAGCTGTGAACTCTGAGAGACAATTCAAGAGCTTAGGAGGAAACCTGTGGCCCTGTGGCTAAGTGCATACCTAAAGGGAAAAGAAGTCCAAGAAAGCCTAAGGCCGCATTCCAAGCGCTAGCAAAAGAGCACTGCTGCTGTTTGCACTTAAAACTATGCTATGAAGGCTGTTATTTTCTCCAAATTTTATTAGTATAGTTTAGCAATTTGCTATTGAGGGAAGAAGCTCATTTTCACTGTAGTCTCTGCTCTGCTCACGTTAGGTATCTTCTAACTTTAGACAGTCACTAACTGCACAGATGATTCATTGCATCCAGGCACCAATATCAAGAAACACTTAAAACCAGAAAACATCATAAATTGTGTGGGAAGAAGTTATTCTATCAAATGCACTTAGTTTTGTCACACCAAGTAATAAAGACCTAAGATTTTCAATGAATGTGAGCATTTTCCTGGAACACCTAAAATAGTTATTCCAGTAAATATTGTTCAGTGGTCTTTCTGATCATCTTCTCTTTGGTTTCTGAGAAAATTTGTGCATGTAGGTCGACTTTCTAAGAGCATTTCCACAGTGCCACATGAATCTCAAATGGGAAAGATGAGGGATTGATTAATAGAGGAATTATAATGTGAATAAGGAAGAGGCCAAAGAGAGACAGAGTAATTTTTGCTGAAACAAGAACTACTGTATTTAAGAGAAGTTACCAGTGAAATTCTTGAAAGAAAGATTTTGGGGGAGATGTCTTGATATTTTCTTTGAAATTGTTGGTGTAGAATTACAACCAATTCTGTTATTTGCTGATGTTGGGGTGACTCAATGACAGGTGGGACATTTGTGTGATCTTCAGAACATACTCAAATCCAACAGAGAATATGACCAAATGCAAAAATAAAAAGTGTAAATGCTTGTGCTGAAAGAAAAATTAGAAGAATTTTTACAGTGTGCTGGGAGCTCGTTTTCTGGGAACTGCAGAAGTGGGGGAAAGACTTGGATGAATCAAGGATATAATAGAAGGAAGGTTTCATAGAAAGAAGCAATATTAGAGAGTTGTTAAAAATGGCAATTGTCGGACAACTAATACTTCTCCTGATCTGAAACAGAAGCAGTAAGCATGAAGCAAGAAGTTTGTGTCAGCACTACTGAAAAGAAGCAGAAAAACTAATGACGGAAGTGGTAAAAATCTCTCAAACCGAGTCTGCCATCAGATGAAATAAAACATGGAGCTGCACCCATCTATTATCTTTCATAGACATGTCAGTCGTTACCACACAGGCATTCAGTGTAATGCAGCTGTGAAGAAATAAATGCAATGCATTTACCATGTCTTAGACAGGGTACTTAAAGACTAGAGAGTGTTTTTATTTTATAAATAAATGTTAAGATTTCACCTAAAATAAAATTTATGACTGGCAGTCAAGAGAGGAATTTAATCTGAACTAGGTAATTAGAGGAATTTCTAAGATGATACGAAGTCCATCTTGGAGAAAAGCATGTTTAATGTACCAAAACAAAGACTGAGAAGTAGGTAGTGTTGTTTACTGTAAAAAATATGGGAGAAGTAAATGCTGGGAAAGAAACAGAGTGATTTAAGCCAAAGGACAGTGTTTGCACAAGAAGTACAATCAAGAAATTGAAAGATGCAACCTAAATAAAACAGACTCCAAACTTAGAACTTCTCATGTATCCAAGAAAGCAGATCCCTCAACAGCTGTGTGGTGGGATGTGTGGGGGCAACCCTAAACCCCTGGTGTCCTACCTGATTCACTTCTGTATAAGATTCAATGATACAACATCTGAAAGACCAGAGGATGGACTCAGTGATCCAAATATTTTATACACTTAAGTTCCCACATTTTTGTCCACCGCACAGACAGCAAAACAAGAACAAAGACAATTATTTAAGTGATCTGACCCACAGTGCCAGTATTGAATGCTTGCACAAGGACTCAGAGGAAATGTGGTTTGTATCAGCTGTGCATTGCAAATATGCCCCCACCAAAGATTTGTCTGGCAGTTGCAACTAACTTAGGTGGCTATTTTAAATTGTCACCTTAAAACTATAAATTTACTGAGTAAATTATTCAGTGTGGATTGTTCATGCAACTGTTCCTATGATGTGTGAGAAGAATGAATTTAACTATTTTGAAACCGCATACGTGCTCCTTTTTTAATCAGTAAAGTTCCAAAGATAATAGAATTTATTCATGAAATTTACACTTCAGTGGTGTAAGAAAATGGTACAAAATCATAAATGCAAGATCACAGAAAATATTGAAGCAAGTACTGTCCTGTAATTCAGATGAAGGTTTCATTTACATGGTAAGCCATGATAAACTTAAGATGTCACTGCTGTATCTCAGGGACATGGGGTATCATTTGGAGGGGCCCATAATGCCATGTTGGTATGTTACAGGATTCCTGGTAAACCTACTGTCCCTGTGATACCCCTTTCAAAGGCTAGTCCATACACTAATGAAGAAGATGAGAAAACTCTTTCTAATTCCCACGGGCTTAGAACAGTGCCATTAATATTAAATGATAGTTGAAGCAATTTTATTGAATTTCAGAAATAGTGTTCACTTTTGTACCAAGTTGGACATGCAGGAGTTGGTCTTATTTAATATTTGAAGAAAAAACATCTGACGCTCTTATGCAGACTTCATAGATTATGAATCAAAAGGTATCTTGCAATCTGGCCTTGAGCGGAATACTGGCCATGGGATTTCTTGTTTGACCCAGTCCTTTAGAAAAATGTGATTATATTTTTTTCAGCGACAAGGAGTCAAGAACAAACCTTGCAAGCTGTTACAGTGAATAATTCACTATCTCATCATATCCCTTACTTCAAATAAGAATTTATCTAGTATTCACCTGGTTTATAACTGTATTGGGTTTGCGTGGCAAGGTTTTGGTAGCGAGGGGGCTACAGGGGTGGCTTCTGTGAGAAGCTGCTGGCTGGAATCTTCCCATATGTCGAACAGAACCAATGCCAGCTGGCTCCAAGATAGACCCACCGCTGGATGAGGCCAAGCCCATCAGAGATGGTGGTAGTGCCTCTGCAATAACATGTTTAAGAATGGGGAGGAGAAATTGAAAAGAGAAATAGCAGCAGTGTGAAAGAGATCAAGATGTGAGAGAAAGAACTCAGTAGACTCCAAGGTCAGTGGAGAAGGAGGGAGAGGAGGTGTTCCAGGTGCTGGGGAAGAGATTCTCCGGCAGCCTGTGGTGCAGTCCATGGTGAGGTTGGCAGTGTTCTGCAGCCGTGGAGGGTCACAGTGGAGCAGAGACCCACCTGCAGCCCAGGGAGGACCCCATGCCGGAATGAGGGAGATTAGGGGAATGCCTAAATGAGGCTGTGACCCCGTGGGCAGCCTGTGCTGGAGCAGGCCACTCCTGAAGGACTGGAGTCTGTGGAGCAGCTTGTGAAGGAGTGCAGCCCATCAGAAGGATTCATATTGGAGAAGTTCATGAAGGACTGTGTCGATGGGAGGGACCCCACCCTGGAGCAGGGGAAGAGTGTGAGGGTACTCCCCCTGAGGATGAAGGAGCAGCAGAGACAATGTGTGATGAACTGACCACAAGTCCCATTCCCCATTCCCCTGTGCCACTTGGGAGGAGGAGGTAGAGAAATGGGGAGAAAAGTTGAGTCTGGGAAGAAGGCAGCGGTGGGAGGAAGGTGTTTCAAGATTTGGTTTTATTTCTCATTACCCTAATCTGATAGGTAATAAATTCAGCTAATTTCCCCAAATTGAGTCTTTTTTGCTCATTATAGTAATCACTGAATGATTTCCCCCTGTCCTTGTCTTGACCCATAAGCCTCTTATTATATTGTTTCTCCCATGACCAGCTGAGGAGGGGAGTGGTAGAGTAGCTTTGGTGGGCTTCTGGCATCAGTCAGGGTCAACCCACCACAACAAGAGTATACCTAGTATTTCAGTAATCTCCAGTTACTCAATATACCCAGACAGGGACTACTCTGTCCCTTTTGCCTAAGCCCCTCCTGTTGTCCAATGGTCATTTGTCAGAATCATGGAGCCGTTTTTAAAGACTACTTCCTGCTGTGGAAGAAGAACCTTTATTCTTCCCTGTTGAATGTCTGGTTTGCTTGTCATCTATATTAAAACACATAGGTTTCATAGCAATCCACCAATCTTGTGTTCCAGACCACTCCTTATTAGTAATTTGTCTTCTTTGTTATTCATCATGTCCCCATCCTACATGTCATCTGCAAATTCTATCAGCAATGATTTCAAGTTTTCTTTTAGATCATCAACAATGTTCAAGGGTTTAGGAAGATGAACAGCCCTCAGCAGCCTCTCACCAGAAATTCATGTACTTTCTAGTGATTTCTCATCGATAATCATATTGTGAGACAGCCATTTATATTCATTTTAGGTGTGTCGGGTAGTTTTTAATAATTATTTTCCCTTATAAATTGACATGCATCCCAAGCCAAATGCCTTGTGAAGCCTGAATACCTGATGCACGACCAAGCCCTGATGCAGTCACATTAGGGAAGGGGCAACTGGAGTCATGTTTTGACTACCATGTAACATGTTTGTTACTGGGCGATCTACAGCCAAACTATGGTCTTTTGAACTTGTAGACATAGTATGTTATACCAATGTTGACCTTTATCAACTAAGTTTATAGAGTCATAAGCTTGAAGTCAGTTTGACAAGACTCCTTTCCCACTAACTCAGCCTTGTTATTTTAGCCTCCTTTCTTTCTAAGCTAATTGAAACCAATACTAACCAGCCATTATTCTGCTTGGGAAGAATGTCAGGGTCATATCACCTACTCTATTCCAAATATTAGACCAGCATTAGTTTCCCTTCAGCCTTCTGGATCTTTTCAATCAACAGTATAACACGGTCCTCAGACAGCTCTTTTAAGGTTTTCTGCTTGCAAGTAATCTAGATGCAGCATTCAATTTTAATTTAATGCCTTTTTTACTAATTGACATAAAATTCTTTCCTTCTCACTGGAAAAGATTATCCTTTCTCTCACTTCTGTTTAGTAAAGTAGCAGCACCATCATTAGTATTTCTTTTGTTCTTTTGTTATTATGCTTAATTCTGCAGGCTACGCATTTGTTCGTTTCCTCCTCTTACCAGTTTTCTACAATCCTCAGTTTCTAATTTCTGTTCCTTTCTAGTAAATCCTCAACATTTCCATCTGTTGTAAAACTAGGTTTATTAAAATACACATTTGTTTCCCAACTAACAGACTGTGTATTATTTTTTTAAGTAAAGGGCCTACACTGTGCTGTGAATTCAACAAACATACTGGAAAACAGTCACCACTATAAAATGGTGGAGTTTTCAGATTTTTTTCAGGTCCCCTGCCCAGGATATGTTCAGTTCAGCTCCCCACTGTTTACCCTCCATCCTCCAGTACTGGGTAAGCCACTCTCGCAGTAGGGCATGTACCCTGTGCTACGTAACCAGAGAGCATAGGTAGAGAATCACTGGGAACAGAGTCAGGAAACAGGCTGAAGATGACGTGGAGGCAGGACTTGGACTGGGGCATAGGACAGCAGAACTGGGGAACAAGGGCTGTGATGAGCTGTCCCCCTGCTACTTCTAAGCCATGAGCCTGTAGTAGTTTCTCCACTATGTGGTTCTGTCCCAGTCAGTTCCTTCTGGCCATATCCCTGCTCTGCTCCCTGTAGCAAATATCCCTCAAGTGTCCTCAGAGTCACTTTTGATTTAGCGTGCTGGTTACAATACCGTATGAAAGGGAAAATGTTCTCTCAGGGTACTCTCTCAGTACTGGGAATCATTTAAAGCCAGTCATAGAGCTAAAAACAGTTTAAATCCATATGACTTTAAGCTCGAGGAAATGGTCATACAAATCTCTGCAAAAACAAACCACCATGATTTGTATGTGACTTTTCCCAGCTGCTTATAAGGAAACAAGTTTTATGATCAGCTTGGTTTTCCTTTGTGCAGGAGGAGGTTCCTCTCCCTTTTTCTTCCTCCAGGTTGCCTCAGTAGAGAGTGTGTCTCTCTGGGGAAGGAGAGACCTGTGGGCACAAGGGCAGCTGGAGTGCAGATATGATGTCAGATGTGTTTTAACACAGCTGGCGGAATGCTATAAAACAGAGCTTTTAGTGTTTGATTGAGGAGCGATTTGCATGAATTCCAGATGTTCACTATATGATCAATCTTGCTATGTACACAACAAGTGTGTCCCCATGCACGTGTAAAACAAAGCCTGCCTAACCTAGGGAGTGGATAAGGGCACGCTTGCTTTCCTGGAAGTCTTTTGTTTGCTTTTCCATTCAGATCTCATGTGTCAGGTTGTACACAATTTCTGTCAGGCTTGTGAGATTAATAGAGGACTTTATGGCAGCTATGATGATGTAATACCTTGATTTCTCTGAAACTGAAGAATCTGTGTAAAAAAATGAAGTTAAAATAATGACTAAGTAACCTATCTGAGCCTTTAGAGATGGACACAGATGCTCATATTTCAAGGCACAAACCAACCTTTGAACTGGAGGTTTGGAAGGAGTCTTCTATATAGGCAGGTCATGCTGTAATTGTTTCGAAAGCCTTTCTTGTCACGTCCTCTAATGTAACTGCTGCTGACTGGGGTCATAGGCAGCGCTGCAAGAACTGAATTCCTGGCTTGAAATGGTGCAGCAATCCCTGAGTTCCTGTCAGTCACTATTAATTTACTTCATTATAAATAAGATTGCGATCAGGCCCTTCGTATCTCACAGAGAGCAACGGTTCCACTCTTTCCAAAGGCATCACCATTTTAGTGCTAAAAAGCCTAATGCCCCCATGTAGTCTCAACAAAAGCTGTACATGAGGACTATTTTCCATGGACTAATCCTTTTTTATTGTGGAGAATTTTCATTCTCCACAAGCAATATTACGGTTTAAAGCTACTTATGATACAGAAAGGTGACTAATAAAATAAAAGAAACTGGGAGCTGGAAAGTACTGGGATTAAAGCCACATACAAACCATCAGTTTTAGCTGGAAGACATCAGGAAACCAAATCCAGCAGATTTTATTTGTTTGGGCTCACTGGCTCTGAAGCTGGGGCAGAGAGGAAGAGGGCATTGAGTTTGCTGCTCGCTCGCTCTCTCCCTCCCCCCCCCCCCCCCCCCAAATTATTGCACTTGTAACTCCTCTCTTTTGGTCTTTCATGCCAAATATTCCAACTGTTGAAGGTTAGCATTCACAAGGTTCTCCACTGGCTCCAGCTGTAGCCAGATTTTTAAATGACACCCTTGCCTAATCACATTACAGCAAGTATAATCATCAAAGACTGGAAATGGTGGGACCTGTTTCTGGATTGACTTCGCTGTCATCTGCTCAGGGCCACAAAAATTTACAAGTGTTCACATACATTTTAGCTTTGATGTGGAAAATGACACAGTCTGGATAACATTTCTGGAACTTGAAAACTCTTCTGAAAGGAAACCCACAGTGCAAACTCCAAGGTAGCAGGGCCAATGGTAGAGATAGAGTGTGGTGGGTTGACCCTGGATGTAGGCCAGGTGCTGTCACTCCTCTCCTCAGCTGGGTAGGGGAGAGAAAATATAATGAAAAGCTTGTGGGTGGAGACAAGGACAGGGAGAGATCATTCAGCAATTATCATCACAGACAAGAGACCCAATTTGGGGAAAAAATAATTTAACTTACCATCAATGAAATCAGAGTAAAAGAGAATTAAAACCAATTCTTAAACCACTTTCCCCTCATCCCTGGTATCAGCTTTACTCCCCATTTCCCTACCTCTCATCCCCAAGCGGCACAGGAGGGTGGGTAATTGGGGTTATGGTCAGTTCATCACACGTTCTCTCTGCTGCTCAGAGGGAGGACCCCTCACAGTCTTTCAGTGAAGAGATTTTTCCTAATAACCAATCTAAACCTTCCCTGGCACAACTTGAGGCCAATTCCTCTTGTCCTGTCTTCTCCATTCTTCTGTTCCCCCCCCGCCCCTTTCTTAAATACGTTATCCCAGAGGCACTACCACCATCTCTGATGATCTCAGCCTCGTCCAGCAGTGGGTCCATCTTGGAGCTGGTGGGCATTGGGTCTGTTTGACATATGGGAAGATTCCAGCCAGCAGCTTCTCACAGAAGCCACCCCTGTAGCCCCCTCGCTACCAAAACCTTGCCACACAAACCCAATACATAGTCTTGAGCTGGGAATGCGGTCCCCAAGCTGGTACCAAACCCAAAAACCTTGCTGAGAGACTAACTCACTGGTGCTCATCACCCCAGTGGCACAGCTACAGTGACTCTGATGCAGTGGCCACAGCAGCACGTGGACAAACTGTGGGTTGAGTCTGTTTGCCATGCTCCTGCTAATTGCCAGGTGCTGTAGGTATGGCCTCAATTCAATCTTTCCAGAGGGGCCAGAAATCTAAAAAGGAACCTACTGAAGCAGAGAACCAGGAATTAGGATACTTTAATTTTTTTTATGATTTCATTAAAGCTTGGTGTAACTTGCTGAACTAGCATTATTCAAATTACTCACCAATAAAACGTAAATATCTGTTCCTCACAGGAATGCAATGAGATTCCACTCACCTTTTTCTACTGATTTGCAATCCTCACATTAAGGTATTTATTTCAGTACAGGTACTTTCTGAGTGGTTATTGTCTGAATGTGACGCAGGCAAGATTTGTTTTGTTAAACTTTCATTGTCATATTATTTGAAAATCTCAGACTGGTTTTACCAACTGGTTATTTTTTCTCTTCACGCAGGAAGAACATCCTGAATACCAAATAATCCGTGAAGTGTGTTTAAGCACAGTATTACTGGAACAAGATTGCTGCATCATTTGTGAACTTTCCCATGGGGAAACAAAAAGGCAAAGCTGCAATAAATCTCCAGGTAAATCTTGCTTTAGTGGAGATCAGTCAGAGACATCCTTCATTCAGAGGCAACTAATTTATTCTTAAAGCCAATAGAAAATATTGCTATCAGTGCCAGGATTTTGCAGAGGTTGAGGAAATTGCTCTAGTTGAATGAAAGTAATTGTTTAGCACTGTAATGATAAAATAAAATTGCACTATTGTTCATGGTAGCTGCAAGGGAAACACTGAGCAAGTAAGAGACCCCATGGTGTCTCTATAAGGGCAAAATATTCTTTATTGTAGGAGGATGTATGCAATTCCACACAGTGACAAGGAGGAGAGTCCTACTGAGAAGAACTCATAGGGTGACGTCTAGATGGTCTCTTCTCTCTGTGGGTAGTTCGACAGAGGGGTTTAGCAATGTAAAAAGGGAAAATCACTTATACTGAATTATGCCCTGAAGGAGAAAGGTTTGTATTTAATGAGGTTTTTCACTGTTGATTATTACCATAAGATAATGATGTAACTGATTCTGAACAAGACACTTTTTTTTTTACCAGTTTTAAGTTGAAAACTCCTAAGCCAAAAAGCTGTGATTTCCAAATGAAAATAAGCTAAGGGGGGACTGCTGTGATTTAGACTCCCACAAAGAGCTCGATCTACTATGCTTTCTACTGATTACAGTTGCAAAGAGGACAAGACTCAGCTCACCTGTTTGTAGGTGTTGATAATACAGCTGTCTAAATCACATCTGGATTTCTGGGATCCCATCTGGTCATTTCAGGCAAAGAGGGCAGACAGTGATTCAGCTCACTCCATAGAAGGCTCCTGCATTTTTCATCATGTGAATCACAATTTAACTCCTCTGAGTATAATGACCAAGACTTATTTGGCTTCAATGAGAACTCAGGATGATGAGTGTAGGTCAGAGACCTTCACTGCGGTGACCTAGATTTCAGCAAGATGGATTGCATCCAAAACACCTGATCCTGGAGATGGTGACAGACCAGCTGCAATGAAGGAGAAGGGAACTGCCCTTTTCCTGCAGAAGTTGCACAGCTGAGCCTGCCATGAATGGGAACTGGAGCTAGTCCAAAGTTTCTCAACATGTTGCACCCAGAGATGAAGTACTGGTTTGTTCCAGCTACAGAAACACCTTGAGAAGGGGCAGAGCTGAAGCATTAGAAGATCCACACATCCAAGGCACCACACATCCAAGGTACAGAGTGTGGGAGGTGGCTATCCCTGCAGGGCAGGATCCCTCCTCTCCTTGCTGAATGCTGATGTTTTACACACCCCAACCACTCCATACACAAAACAAAAAATGCAGTGGCTCCAAGGTCATGTTTGCAATCCCAACATGTGCCTCAGATTGGCTCTCCATGTGCCTTCCTACGCTTCTAATGCCAGCTGCTGGCATTGTAAAGAATATTTAATGCGCTGTGGTAAAACAAGTTTAAACATACGCAGATTAATGCCATGGGAAAAGGTATGCACAAAGTACCACCTACTCCAGTAAAATACTAAACCCAGGACATTATGGATGTTTTCACTGGAGGGGAAAGGTTGAAGTAAAAAGAAGTTAAATGTTTAAAAAAATATATTTATGAAGTTTTCCTGCAAAGTTTCATATTTGCTATGGAGTTTTGTGAAGAAACCTTCTGGCTTGGATCCTTTTTATCTGGGTGTGATGGGGATGGGATGAAAGCAGTAAAATTGTGCCTGAATCAGAAAATCTACTTAATTTCCTTCATTAGCTCTGTTGTCTTCTCCTCCTTTAAGAAACAGGCATGATAAAGGCCCAAATTGTCATAATCATTTCCTTTCACATAGTCATGCAATTTAATTAACACTGAAGAACTAATTTGGATATCAGTTACCACAGTGTATATCCAGTATATCTTCTCCAATGTCGATGGCATTACAGCAATATATGACTACAGTGAGCTCAGAATGAGCCCCGAAGCCTTCATTATTCTCTGAAAAAAGTAATTTCTATCCATTTACCTCATTGTGAATTTCACTGAAGCCTTTAGCATTGTATCTCAAGTCCAGTTTTGGTAGTATTGAAGTACTGATAGTAACCTGCTGTGTGACATATATAATATCCAGCATTGTCTCTTGCACCATAGGAATCAGTTTCCAGTAAATAGGAATGAACTTGAGGCACATTTGAAAGTGTACATTCAGTTGGGTTAGAGGGCATTTTGCGGTAAATATCTGTAACTGTCATAGACAAGTTATCCAACTAATTTGCCTATATCATAAGACATCAGTGCAATGTGGATATATGGCAGCACATAATGAGGAGGGCCCAGAATTCAGGTGATTTATAGAACTGGTGGATTTGGTAACTATCCAAACTAAATTCTTGTTTGGGGTTTGCTAATGCCTTCTGCTGCTGTAACACTGAGCACTTGGGACTGTTCCTCTGCTCTTATGATTATGCTTTCATGAAAGAGGCAGCTGTGTGGGAGGTTTGGATGCACAGAGCATAGGGGATCAAGCCTTGACTTGGTATGTAACTGTTAAAAGTCCTCAGGGCCATATTCAGTTCAGCTTTTGAGAGTTGCAACTCCAGTAGTGTCATTAAGGATGTTTTTAAAAGCAAGAAGAATCTTCTCTTTGCATTGACTTTTTAACCCAGTATCTTGATTTTAAACAGCTTTTTGAAGAACTGTAAGTGAATCCACATCCAGGATTACATTGCCAGTAGCAACTCTTGGAAATGTCAGCAAAGATAACTTTGAATCTGACATATTGTTAAGTTTGGATCACTCCCATGTCAGCGAGACTGAACTTCTTTGCAAAGCATCATTAGCTCATGCCTCATACTGTAGGCAGGAGCAATGAGAGTTTTATATTTTTCAGGAAAAAAAATAGTAGTAATGACTAGGAACATTTGTAGAAAGCAACAGCCTACTGTGTTTATAATAAGGAACACTAACTCCTTTAGTAGCATATGTGATCCTTTAGAAACTTTTGCCCTCCACAGACAAGGCCATTAATGAAGACTGCAAGTAGAATTTTGGAGAGTCTCTGTTCCTTGGCATATCAGTTCTGATTGTCTTTTATTACACTGATCAGATCTCTGCAGATCAAAGAGAAGGTGGGAAAAAGTGCGATGTAACCCCTGCAAAAATGCAAACAGCATCATTAGTCCAGACAGCAGCAGAAGCACAGCACTGTCACCCTCCAAATTAGTGAAAATGAGAAGAGAGGAAGGGAGACAGGCAAGCAAACAAAAAAATAAGAGAAATAAATGAAGAGGAAAACATTCTTCTACCTCTCTGCTTTTAGCCTTTTTGAATAGGGAAAATTCTTCAACTCCAAATCCATCAGTTTATATCCTGTAATTACTGTTAGCCATATCTGTTCAGGTGGGTATTTTTCTAAATGCATAAGCTTAAAGATTCTGATGCTCTTGGTAATGACTGAAAGAGGAATATCATCATTATCTGTTGATTTATATTTACCATTGCTTGTCCAGGTGCTCTCCTCCTCTGTTAAGTATACTGGAGATTATATGCAAAATTGCACAACTTAATGGGCTGAAGAAGTTTGATGACAACACTTAATTGCCACTATTTTTCCAGGGTTCCTCCTGCAGATGATCTGTTGCCATTTACAG
The DNA here is from genome assembly GCA_027574665.1 of Rhynochetos jubatus. Lineage (NCBI taxonomy): Eukaryota > Metazoa > Chordata > Aves > Eurypygiformes > Rhynochetidae > Rhynochetos > Rhynochetos jubatus. The sequence goes on along the minus strand of CM050648.1, from coordinate 138,149,196 downwards.
AGATGTTTTCTCAGAAAGCAGTTGCAGAAGTTCTATACTTTGCACGGTCCTTTGCAGCAAGAATAACTTTACAGCTTTAGGAAAGATAATGAAGGAATAAAGTTATTGTTAATATTTTTACAGGGAAATGAATTCATTCCTAAAAACAAAAGAAAGGAAAGATCCTGGCAAGTTTATGTGCATTTCTATGCATTTGAGATAACTAAATAACTGCATGACTAATGTCCTTGTTTGAGAGGCATTCAAACTTATCGTCAACAGCTCAGGACACATCCAGATCCCAATGAAATCAATACAAAGACACAGCTGAATCAGAATCCCAATGTGTTGGGGCTACAAGTACCCATCCCAGTGTCATCTAATTACAAAATTTAAGACATGATTACCATAAATCTTCTGCAAGTCTTGATGTACATCATTCTAACCTGCCCCAATCACATGAGAAAATACAGCATGAATCTCTTTCAATGATATGTAAGGGAAACACATGAGAAACTGCTCAGATAACAAAGTACTAACAGAAAAGAAATGGAAACTTCAAAACTCCTTTTAAAAAGGGATCCAAATATAACCACATTATCTCAGGTGTCTCTGTGTTTGTGGTGGTGTGTCAGTGACCAAAATGTGTTGCATCAGATTGCCACATCCCAGGTACTGAATGTCATATTGAATAAGTGCAATGCAGCCTAGCAAACATCAGACTTACTAAGATTCATCACCCTGAACAGTCAGTATGTTGCAATTCTCTGCAATCTGTGCTTAAAAATATTCAAGTGGAGGGGTTTTTTTCCTCCAGTCTATAGCTGTAGAATGGAAACCAGCATCTCAAATGTAAAATATGTTGGAGATAATCCAGATGGTGGAGGGGGAAAAAGGCTTTAAAAACAATTATCTCAGAGATATTTTTCACTCTTTAGGAATAAAATTTAAGTATATTTCCAGGTGGAAGGATGAGCTGGTGTGTCAGTTGTGTCAGTGGAGTGGAAGGAACTGGTCAGTCCCCCTTGTCCGCAAACATCCCATGTGTGCCTCAGTTTTCCCCAAACAGATATAACATTTTAGTCTATCATGAGGAGACAAGGAAAATTAATGCATTAGTGAATGCGAAACACTTGGATCCTGTGCCAAAGTATGCACACACAGATGGGCAGAAATTCAGGTGTAAGACTGGACGTGTGTCAGATTTTTTCTTACTTTGAGGCAGACGAAAAATAAATAAATAAGGGGAAAAAAAAATCTTGAGCTGACACTGCATTGGTGTGTTTTATGTCAAGCTACTGTGAGCCTGAGAAGTATGCAGTGCCTTTGTCTCCTCACGCCAGGACCAAACTTGTTGGTTTTGAGTGATGCAACCATAGCGTCTGTTCAGGCTAGATAAACCAAGATGTTTCCTCTTCCTTAGGCTGCAGAGCATGTGAAACTCTGTCTTAACTAGAAACCATTCTTATGCCAAGGAAAAAATCAGTTGGGCATTAAAGAGCCTACACTGCTCTCTGTTTGCCAAGCCAAATGTTCAGCAGTGTTAGAATTGCAATTGGAACTTACTGAGGCTTTATTTACAACATAATGTCACTTCAGTCTAATACTAGGACATAGTTTGGGGACTACAAATTATGCAGGGATGTCTTTATTTCTTGAATATTTTATTTCAATGTTCTGATAGAATATGCTTTTGCAACAGCCATACAGCATGTACTGGTGGTATCTGTAATCATTACAACACTTTCTATATTTGTCTAGTTTAATAATTCATTAATGACTTGAATTAATTTCTTAATAATTTTTTTTTTAAATCCTACATATTTTAAAATCAGGAAAAAAGTATAAGCTTAATTGAGGATTGGAATGAGTTGGTAGAAAGCTAAATTAAAACGTGCTAAAGAGCACCGCAAACACGATTTGAAGTCAAAATTATAGGGAAGGAAACTAGAAATAATTTCCTAACTCTGTCTTGTAACAGATCAACTTATAAACTACCAAGATTTGCTAATATGTTTTAGTTAAGAGTAATTTAAAAGAACTAGAAGTGCTGAGAGCCTCACAGTTATCTCCTAGGTTTACGTGTGAGAAAATATTGTATTCAGCTGCCCTTGCTGCCTCATACAGTCTATGTTACAGAGATGCTCAATATGACAACTGACAGTCTTTCCCCTTGGAAAGGAGACTTCAGTCACCTCAGCCCTGACTGTAGAAATGTACAGGTCCAGAAGGCAGAATTACCCTCCAAGACCAATCATAAAGTACCTTTTAGTGAAAGACAGCTCTTTTATACAGGTGAAAGGGCAGGGTATGGTTTTCGTACAAATGAGGGCACAAGACATAAGCAAACACCTCTCTGCTCAGTGATGAGTGTCACAGATATCTACTGTGACTGAGCCCTCTTGCTCCAGATGGGAGGGACCTGACCTTATGTGAGGTTTGTGAATGACCACTACCCCACAGACCTTGGGGACACAAGTGTGAGTGTGGCAGGGCATTCACTGCAGTGACACTAGTCCAGAGAGTCACAAAACAAACCAGAAGTTCTGTCTGCTCTCGCTGGGTCTACTTGTGATCTACAAAATAACAACTGGAGTCCACTTAGCAAATTAGGGATAGATGCCAAACAATGTCATTATGCAAACAACAGCAGAATCAGCAAATCTGTTCTCCAAAAACTCTTTCCTTGTGCTGGGATAGTGCACAAGAGAGACACAACAACCATATTAATGATGTTGAGCAATGTGTTATTCTTCCAGTAATTGCTTTTACTCTTGTCTTGGAGACTTTGAAATTACTGCAGCAGTTGTATTTCATGGTGCATACTGGTACAGGAGTGCTTCCATTTATTATTCATATCCTTTTGCCTTACTTTCACATTTTTTGTGATAATGTTGTTTTTATCTTGGCTTCATAGGGTATGTCCGTGATTTTGGAAGCCACCAGATTCCTAAACCCACCTAAGGCCAGGAATTCCTTCACACCCAGTTGCTCCCTTGGTTTAGGATTGTAAATAAAAGTAGAATAAAAAAAAATCATAAAATACTTTCATTTGGATGGGACCTCTGATGGTCTTCTGATCCAATCTTCTGCTCAAACTAGGTCCAACTTTGAAGTTAGATTCCACTGTCATGCTAGATCAGGCTTTTCTCTGACAATTTTTGAGCATCTTTAGTTTTGGAGATTTCACATCCTCTCTGGGCTCCTATGCCAGTGGTCAACCACCTTCACTGTAAAAAAAAAAAAAATCCTAATATGTAATCACATTTTCCCTTGTAACAAATTGTGACTGTTGCAACTTGTCTCTTAGCTGTGCTCTTCAACCTTCTATTAGGGAGTTAAAAACAGAAATAAGAAACCCTCTTAGCTTTCTCTTCTTGAGGCTGTTATTTTAATGGCTTTCTTCCGAACTCAACCCCTGCATGTCAATATCTTGTACTGGAGAGCTGCAAGCTGACCACAATACACCAGTTCTGTAATCAGTATGGATTTGTGTGACTAGCGTCACACTGGTAGGCTTTAACTCCCGATGTTTTCCATCCAAGTGAAAGTAGGTTTTGACTACAGTCTACAGTGAAGTTGGAATTCATGACTGTAGGTACAAAATGAGAGGCTTTCATTCCTCCACATAGTATTTGACTAGGTGCAAAAGCATTTGTGTTAGAAACAGACCTTGATTTGTGTTTTCCTTCATGAAACCAAAGGTCTTAGCGTTGTGTAGCCTTACAAATAGAAATCAGATTCTAGAAACTGGAACCACTCCACGTTTGAGCACAGAAGGAAAGGAACAGGTGAGTACCAGCTCACAGTGATTATTGCTATCCTTTCCCACTGCTGACTATTTAGATTGCTTTTAGCTTTTCTAAACCTACAGCCAATTTGACACATTCTAATGCTTTTCTTGTCCTCATAGACAATGCAGACAGATACAAGCAAAGTTGGCTCCAAAAGCTTAGGTCGCCTTCCTGTAAAAGTCACATTTAAAATGCAGCATGCAAAATGCATTTACATTAAGATAGCTGTGCTAGGATCCTGGGACTCAGCTGGAAAATAACCTTCAGAACAACTAAGTGCGCCATGAGCATTTGTCCCCATTCTCCTCTAGAGCACAGGGATTCCAAACATACTCTCAGCAGCCCACAGAGCTCCTTGGGAATTGGCATTCTCAAGGAAAATTAAAAGACTAATTTTCAACAGATAGTTAAAGTGGCTGAATAATGGAATATTTAATAGCAAGACCAGAAGACCTGTTAGCATTTGGGATACATTAGGTAGACTCTTGGAGCTCTTCTTCTGTATTAGTTTTAAACTGAAGGAATTTGGTTTGCATGCTCCACTGCTGCTCTGTAGTGTAAACTACAGTACTCATAAGCGCAGATGATGATAGGAATATCCACTTCACCAGCACTCTGAGCTGAAGTGCTAATGCAGAATCAGCAAAGTGCATCTCCATTCCACCTCCGGTCCAAGGATATGAAGCAAGAGGAGCAGAAGTTTCTTCCCATTCTATCGAGACTAGACAGTTATCTGACAGCAGACATCATGGTTCATATTTTCATCATGAAAAGGAAGAAAGTGTTCTTTGGAGGCTCATTGAATATGTTCTAATCTGCTTCTACTGTGCAATTTAAACTAGCTTCTGCACTAAGTTAAGAGGATGTAAAGGATGTCCAAGTCTATACCTTACATCATACAGATCCCTCAGTCTTTGAATCCAGTGCAATAGGTGCCATAACAATTTTACTTGCTGACTGGGGTCAGTAACTGGATAGGTGTTTGCTATTGTAGGCTCAGAAATAATGATAACTTGGGTTGTTTATTTATAATGTTCATACACAGGGCTGTATATTGTCCTGATGGACATGGCACAGTGCATATTAAAGTCACTGCTCTTCACAATGTGGTGCTTGCAAGCATAAATGTCATTCATCTAAATTACTTATTCTCCATTAAAATTATGATCTCTAAATATTGCTAGGAACTTGAATGGTACTCCTGTTGTTGCAATTTAGTGAGTATCACTCTAGTTTCCACTGTGTGAAACACCTTAATAAGAACCTAAAGCAATGCATCAGAACTATGATATAAAGGGCACACTTTTTATGATCACATACTGTACCTGTTATATAGAATATCTGTTCAGAATAGATGTGACAGACTCTAGAGACAGGATTGGTGAATCACTGAACTCTGCCCTTCCACTCTCTCTCCAGGAGGCTAAGATATACCTGTATACACTTGTAAATAACTCTAACAACAGCTTTGTTCTTCTCAGGGATGGGGAGAAAGAGAGGCAGGACAGATGTCAGGAAACTGCAGTTATTACTAAGGAACTACTGAGCCAGGGAAAAAATTGCTCTGATTTCCTTTCTAGAAATGGATGAATACATTCACCACCAACAGTTGCTGATTCTCTCAAATGTTTTCATTCCACTAGACACAAAATAATGTCAGTGAATAATCCCCATTCAGTCAGGAGGAGTTCACTGTGCTGGCTGTTTCAGCTCCTGTGTGTAGCACATGGGTCAGATACTGCCTTTGTGTACCCCGGACTCTCCGAAAGCTTTTCCTCTGCAAATGTCACCACTGGTCAGTGCATACACACATTGTGTTCCAGGACACTTCCAGTTGATTTACGGGGTATATTGAATCCACTGTAAATCCTATCTCCAGAGGTCAGCCTGTAGATGAGTAGTAGTACCTGCAAATGAGTAGAAGTACATCAGCCTTAGACTGAGGGATCCTGGTAGCTGACATGGGTTTTGTGGCAGTTTCTTCTTAGCCAGCAGCTGAAGAGTACTCAGCAGCTGACCTGCCTGCCTCCACACCAGCTTTACCCACAGTCCCAGTTCTTCTGACAGGTATAACCCAAAGTGGTAGCCATAAAAACAATGTGCCACTGGTGACTCTGAGATGGGCTTTCTGCTAGTACTGTGCAACATGTGCCTCTAAGTCCTTGTTTTCTGAGTGGATGTTACATTTGAAAGCCAGACAGCATTAAGTCTAGAATTCATATTGCAAAGAGAATGATTGTGTTTCATAAAGTTAAAAAAGCAATAATGCGAAAATGTCAAAGTAGGAACAATTCCAAATAAAAACCTGCATTTGAACGAGATTCTTTGGGTTTATCTGTTGGCCAGCTTTCCCTACTTTAATAGCTTTTTTTGCTATTGTGTAAGCTACTAAATATATTGCAGTAGTTTCTGTAGCTGTCACAGGAATGGCAGGTGGTTTTGCTCCTCAGGGATTATATTCATCCTTCTGTCTATCTCTTAACGTACTAATATAGCTCCATTCATACTGTACCTTGTAATCTTTAGTGCAGTTCCCCTTACAACATCTCTGGGAGGTAAGCAAGTACTGGGAGGTGAGGAAGTGCTCTCCCCATTTTATAGGAGAGTTGAGACAGGAAAGAAATACAGGACAGCTGGGTTTTTATAGCACATAAGCATCTATTGCTCATTTAGGAGAAAAATAAAACCTCTGCAGAATTTTTTCTGATCCATGCATGCAGGCTGTGGCAGATTGAAGAGGTGAACCCCGACATGGCATCTTCAGCCTCCAGAGTGGGCTTCTCCTGGGGACTCCAAAATGCTCCCTCTCCAGACAGAGGGGAGTTCAGCCCTAACTGGCAAGGGTACCAGTGGTTTTCCATTTCAACTCGGCACATCATCTACGACAGACCACTAATATACACAGATTTCCTCCTGCAGAGTTCAGTTTCATATCACTTTCTCTTCCATGTAAATCAACAGTGACTTTTTTAGACAGGCCTTCATTCTCTATCTAAAACTCAATCATGAATAAAGTAACTAAAAAGAAGAAAGTAGTGTAGGAAAAACACATGCAAAAGCCATTCAGAAGTTATCAAAATCTTTCAATCCTCAAGTGACAACAGCATAACTAGCTTAATCCTGTTTGGCTAAAAGATAATTTTCAAATGTCCAGACAAGCCATAGTTGTCTAACTTAGAACTTTTTCCTTCAGATTAATTAGCCATGTATATCTTTAGATTAAAAATCGAGTCTAAAAATATTCTGAGGGTCTGCTTTAGCAGAAGAATGTGTGTGTATTTTAAAAATATATCTTCCTGTAAAGAATCAAACAAAATTTCTCTAACAAGTTGTAAAATCATTTTCATCATAGACTGAAACATTTCATTTATCAGCTCAATGTTCTTTGTTTCAATTCAGATTGTGTTGTGTAGTGTAGATGATGACATCATGCAAAGAGAAAACAGGAAGATAATGAAACAGATGAAATTAAGTGTACAAATCCTGCATTTCAGCTTTGTGGATTTTGTGTTTTGGTTTAGGGTTTTTTTGACCAAGGCATAAACAAATACTGGAGTGAAAGCATTTTGCATAGGATAGCAGACCTTAATTTATAACAGTCACTAGTAGGAAAGAAGGGTTTTCTCCTTCTGTGGTGATTCTCTTATCATTTAAATTTGGCTCAGAGGATGTCAATTTTAAGTGAACTTAAGAGAACATACAGCAGGACTATATATGAAATAAAATTTTGCCCATGGGACAGTTTCAAGTTTTCACCTTTCTCAAAGAGCAGTTTTAAACTTCCCCCTTCTCTATAATTGCTTCTAGAAGTATGGATTCTAGTCATAAAACAATCACGTTTTCTTTTCTATCCACCTCTCTAAGTGACCATGAGCTTACAACTGCTGTCTGTTGACTGGCCCGAAAGGTAACTTGGAAATAGCTAACAGATAAGATGATAGAAAACCCTCTGTTCTCCTGTTTCATTGGGATGACTTGGCAACCATGGTGGAGGTATTGCCATTGCTTTCAATTGCATCCCATCTCATCCAGGTAACAAAGAACAGCTTTGAAATTAATAGCAGCTTATTAAGAGTTTGCATAGCTGCACATACTGAACAGTTCTAATGGGATATTTCTGGGTTGGTGGGTACCTGGTGCCATTGCTGAACACATTTATTTAATTTACACTAATAACAGTGTCACTACAATCAGAAAATACATTACTGTTTTTGAATTAAAAAGAAATAGTGGTACAATATACCTCATTTCTGTGTTCCGTTCTAACAGGGTGGTAATGATGTTTGAAGGTAACAGTCAAAATCTATTTGCAAATCAAGGTTTGATAAATGTTACTGCTCATAAAGTTAGTGATTTCTTGATTTTTGAACCCAGTTAGGATGGTTTTGTTTATCAACAGTCCTTCAACAGCTGGTGACTCCACTATTCTTTGCATTGTAAAGAAACAGTATATGTTAATTTTAGACTTTACACCCTGTACAGATAACAAGGAGGAAAGAAATGATGATTTCACTAACACTAATCTTTGCATTAAGTGACTTTACCAAATGAATAAAGGTGGGGTGGAAATCTACTTTTGTAAGTAGAATTGAACCCAGATGTAACTCTGTACCATAATTCCCAATTCAATTATGCTTGCATACTTAAGCAATTAGTTTGCTGAGGCACAGGACAACAAAACAGTGCACATCAAGCGTGTACTTGATGTTGACTGAAGAAAATGTACTATAGGTTCTTGCTGTGTGCGTGGGTTATCGTTGTCTATAGTTAAGGCTGCCTGACAAATTCCATTATAAGATGGGTTTTTCAGCTTTCAGAGCAAACAAGTTCAGGATGCCATTTCTCTCTCCAGAAATGCCCTCAGGCTGATTATTTTTTTGAGATAGCTTTAGCTAAAAATAGTTCTTAGCTTTCTCAGAACAAAGGGAAAGAGAAAAATATACTTTAATTTTGCCTGTAAGTAAAAAAAATAAAATAATTTACATCTGTTTCACTGGCAAACTGTTATACCTCTGCGTGTGGGAAGAGAGACTTGAAAATAGGTTGGATCCTCTGGTGTCAAGGCCATGCCTCTTATTTGCCTGGTAATTATTGATTTTTTAATTCAGTCAATATGTGCTCATAAAAACCTTGTTAGAGTTTGGAAGCTGAAGTATTTGAAGAGTCCAACTTCCCTGAGCATAGCCCTTCCTTTCATCTTGCTAGATAAATGGTACAGGGAGCTCAGCAGAGTAACTGAGCATTGTTATCACAGTTATAATGGCTGAGCAGAATTTCCCTACAGTTTGTTTCAGCTCATAGCTAGAGACTACTGTAGGAGAAAGCTTAAAAATTCATAGAAAAGAGATCTGTATTTTTTACTACTGGTAATGTCCATGCAGTACAGAAAAAGAAGGAAAATTTGAGGGCAAATGTGGAAGTAGGGTCTTTTTGCAGGAAATTGTGTGGAAAATAATAGGGAAGTATAAAAGCCAAAGCCAAAATAAAAAATAAATTTATATGTGACTAGGTCAATACTTCACTCCTATGAAAAACTTACACTTTTCCTGATGTGATTATGTATGACACACAACAGGACAGAGTAGGATCCCAAAGGCATGTTCTGTCTAAATGCTTGATTGTAATGTTAACCCTTGTTAGATTGATTGCTTGGGATGTTGGTCCGTGTTTCTGCCTACAGACCTGCTCCAGTGTTTTATCCTTCTTCAACACAAAAATAAATGAAAAAAGCATCTTCAAACAAAAAATCAAATGTTAATAATGTCTAATAAAAACTTCTTATATGTTTATTTTTGAGTACTGGATAGAAACAAATAGCTGCTTATGAGAAAATATTCATAGAAATACCTGGGGTGTTATTTCAAACAGAAATGGCAGCATCCTGTAATTTCACTTTTCTCTCAGCAAGCACATTGTTTGTTCTTGCTGGACCAGTCGAAAGGACAGCTATTCTGAGATACTCAGCATATTCATTTTAATAGTTTTTCAGTCACACAGTGGGCACAAACTAATTTAAAATAGCTGTCTCAATAAAATAGCAATAATTTTTAAAATTTCAATATCTCTGATGCAGGATCCCCTGGATTCCAAAGCGTTAAAAATCCAGGCGTACAAAGACAAATTCTGGTTTACTTGAGGTCAATAAACGCCAAAGAAAAATCCAGAGCCACCTGAATCTCTTCAGCATGTTTTTTTATTAGGCCATGGGGATGTTACTGGTGCTGGTAGATCTTTCTGTCCCCACAACTGACATGTTTTCCCTCCCTTTTACTTTTGTAAAAGTACCCAGACAGTACTTCCAGTTTGTTCTCTCCCTGTAAAGAAAATGTAATACTGCATTTTCTCCTGCTCAAGTCACCATAACATTCATCCTTGAAAATAATGCTCAGTGAAAGCACTTGGTTTTGTCTTGCAGAAGGCTGATTTTCTTTTTTTCATATTCTTTGACCTGTTCTGCAGATGGTGTGGTAAAAGTCATTATGGATGTTGACGTTTTCGCTTCCAGTTCCATATTCACAAATAGTAAACATTTCATTACCCAATCAGTACAGAATACATTGCAGAAGGTGATTTTACATGATCAGATGCAGTTCATTCATGTTACAGAGTAAAGCAAACTGATGATAGAAAGGTGCGTCTATTGTTTTGAGGTACTACAGCATTAGTGGATAAGGGAAGAGAAACTGATGTCATCTACCTGGACTTGTGCTATGCATTTGACACTTTCCCACACAACATCCTTGTCTCTAAATTGGAGATATTTGATGGGCTTGGCACTCAGTGGGTAAGTAATTGGCTGGATGGTTGCACTCAAAGAGATGTGATCAACAGCTCAATGTCCAAGTGCAGACCACTGACAAGTGACGTTCCTCAGTGGTCTGTAGTGGGACCCATGCTGTTGACTTTGTTGGTGACATGGACAGAAACCATGAGTGTGCTGAGGGTTGAACACACCTTCAGCAAGTTTGCCGATGACACCAAGCTGTGTGGTGAGGTCGACATGCTGGAGGGAAGGAATGCCATCCAGAGGGACCTTGACAGGCTGGAGAGGTGGGCCTGTGCCAACCGCATGAAGATCAACAAGGCCAAGTGCAAGATCCTGCACATGGGTCAGGGCAATCCCAAGCACAAATGCAGGCTGGGTGGAGAATGGATCGAGAGCAGCCCTGAGGAGAAGGACCTGGGGGCATTGGTTGATGAGAAGCTCAACATGACCCATCAATGTGAGCTTGCAGCCCAGAAAGTCATCCATAGCCTGGGCTGAATCAAAAGAAGCATGACCAGCAGCTTGAGGGAGGGGATTCTCCCCCCTCTACTCTGCTTTGGTGAGACCCCACCTGGAGTATTTTGTTCAGCTCTGGGGCCCTCAACATAGGGAGGACATGGACCTGTTGGAGCAGGTCCAGAGGAGACCACGAAGATGATCAGAGGGCTGGAGTACCTCTCCTGTATGGGCAGGCTGAGAGAGTTGGGGTTGTTCAGCCTGGAGAAGAGTAGGCTTCAAGGAGATCTTATACATTGCAAAGGGGCTTGCAAGGAAGCTGGAGTGGGACTTTTTATAAGGGCATATAGTGGTAGGACAAGGAGTGATGGCTTTAAGCTGAAAGAGGGTAGATTTAGATTGGATATCAGGAAGAAGTTCCTCATGGAGAGGGTGGTGAAGCACTGGAACAGATTGCCCAGAGAAGTTGCGGATGCCCCATCCTGGAAGTGTTCAAGGCCAGGCTGGGTGGGGCTTTGAGCTACCTGGTCTAGAGGAAAGTGCCCCTGCCCATGGCAGAGGGATTGGATCCCAATTTGCCCATTGGTAAAATTTGTTTTCCTCCAATTGTTCAGATTATCTACTTTTGAGGATAACAAATTTCTGCTCTTTTGAGAGCAACTTTGTCATCTCCTTTTCGCTGGAGCACCATGGCAGCTGAGATAGGGTAGTAGTAATGGCAGCATCTCTACTTTTCCTTACCTCTGGTTCCAGTCACAGTTTCTCATGTTTTGCTCTGGAAAGGAGATCATCCTGTCCCGGAGGTGAGCAAGTGTCTGTGGTGCATCACCTCCAGAGAGTGGAAAAAGTTGCCAAATACTATCAGTCCTAGGCATGTGATCTTTCTTGAATACAAAAGGCTGTTGTGTGCACTGGCTGATAGATCTATTCCTTGGCTGGCTTTCAATTGCTGTTATCCAAGAATATGGGGGTGATCTAGTACATATGTGACCTCTGGCACGGGGAATGTATTCTGTATTTGCAGGTTTAAGTGCTCACCCAACACCCTCCAGCCAAGAGCTTAGCTCAAAAGTAAGGTGTGGTTTCAAAGTCCCATCTACTGATTCATCCACATGGCTAACTAATTTTCTGGCTCAACTGAGGCATGTTTAGCTTTTCGTGTCTATTTTTCAGATTTCACAGTTGTTAAATGTGTTAAAAATTTCTTGATGTGAAATCCACATCACTTCTTGGCTTGCATTTCCGGACCACAGTGTCTGCAAGCGGACCCTGCTGTACCGAGGTTGTTGCTCGTTGCAACTCAGGAGTTACTTAACAGGGTTAGAGTGAGTCTTCAAATGCCAGCTGTATGATTTTCTTCCTGCCATATGAACCATATCATTCAGGCCCATTCATCTCTCACTTGTTCAGGACCTGTGGGCTGGGAATGAGGGTGGGAGAGCTTTCCTCAGTGTTCCCTGGAATCCTTCTTTTGACCAGCTATGGGATAATCAGCCTTGATCATCACTGGGGATCCATTAAGAAAATACCAGGACCCCTTCTTTTTCATCTCTTGCACATCCGTGATAAACTTCTTGGCCAATATTAGAGTCTCAAATGAGTTAATTATATCTACTGGCCTTTCTTTTAAGCCTAACTTGGCCAGCAAAAGGATAATAGTCGGTTTCCACCTGTCTTTTTAGGTTTTACAGACCTATTGGATATATGGGATTTTTTACAGCCTTCTCCTTTGGGTTCTTCTGGCTCTCTATCTTGTATTCCTTCTTAATGTCACTGTGTTTCTAATGGGTCACTTCTATTCTGGCATCCTTTACTGTGCAAAGACATTCAAACAAGTTTATGCTGAGCAAATGAGTTAGGAATGACATGAGAAGAAAGCAGAACATCTCACGACATGACACAACACTGTAAGCCCCAAACTATCATGAAATTTGAGCCTTTTCATAGAATCTTTGGGTTGGAAAAGACCTTTAAGTCTAACAACAAGTCCAACCATTAACCTAACACTGCTAATACCACTACTAAACCATGTACCTAAGCACCTCATCCACAGTCTCTTAAATACCTCCAGGGATGGTGGCTCACTCACCTCCCTGGGCAGCCCATTCCAAAGCCTGACAATCCTTTCAGTGAAGAAAATTCTGAATTGTGCAAAGCAAGACCTAGTCAGAGAAGCACTGAGATGACAGAAAAAATGGAATACAGGCAGAGACCTAGGTGGCAATGTTTCCTTCTATAGAGAGAATTTTAAACAAGAATATTTGACTAATGTTTCCAGAGATGAGACTGGTTGAATGCCAAAACACAGCTTTCATAACCTTTAAACCTGAACTATGTAATTGTTGCATGAATCAAAAGAAAAATCCAGTGACAGATATGAACAAAGAAAATCTGTCAGTTATGTGGAAAGCGGAAAGATTGATGTTGTGAGTAAGAAAGTTGGGGGAGTTAGAAGGAAGACAAAAAAAAATAATAGTAATGTTAAAATTAAATTATTTCCCTAGGTTGAAAAGAAATTTCAGTTATAATTAAAAAAGCTTATACGCATATGACCTGCTGTCATCTAAAAACAATTGTAATCCTTCAGTGGCTAAGAAAACAGATGCAGTCCCTCTGTATAGCTAAATTAAACCCAGTTCTTTCTCCCCCTTTGATAAGACATCCCAAAGTGAGCCAGCATACACAGCTATTACACACTAATTAGTGAGACAAGGAACAGCCTCTGATTACCAAGCAACCAAGCGACCACATGGCCATAGCCCATTTCTGTCTGCCTGTCTACCCCCTTGCAGCTTTACCCTGTTCTAGCAGAGTCACATAATAGTGCAACAGCAGACACGGTGGTCTAAAGAGGCAAACTTCATAGAGAAAAGTAGTATCTTTATATAGCTGGAAAAACTGAGCAAACTTTCAGACTCTTTAATCTTTCCCAAAGGCTGGCATGCCTAATATCTTGTCCCTTTTTCCAGCTATGTCTATCACTTTAATAAAAGATTTGATCTTTCCCCACAACCTTGTCTCCTTTACGTCAGAGCCAGGACAGTCGAAGGCCATTCACTCCCTGTTTAATCCATGGGGTAAGAGCAATTATTCTACAATTTTAGCAATTGATACGATAGGAGGAAGAGAGCTGAACTGCCACTCTGCATTTGTTGCATTTCAAATGTAGATGTCTTGCTGAGCTCTGGCAATATTCAAATAACCTCTTGGCTGTCAGAGGCTGCCCGTAAGACTATCATTCTGTAGCACAGACTGAAAGTGAAACAAGATGACCCTGTGATGGGAACAGGGGTCTGAAGTAATTTCTCTTACACTATAAAGCTGCTGAAAAGATTAGTAATTGGAAACTGCATTTAGGAGATTGTTAATAGGATTCACCTCTCTAACCAGTGTGGTAGCTGGTAGGGTTACCTCTGAGGTCATTAATTAGTCGCTACTTTCAATGAACCTTTCTCCATGTAACTTAATATCACTAAACTTTGTAACTTCTGTGTTGTCTCCATTTCAGGCATATGGCTTTCACTCAATAAGGCTGTTAGCATGATCATTCCCCCCTTGCCAACAGTGATCAAGAAGTAATAAAATGATTCGGAATCTTTATTCATACATTTGACTTTCCTATCAAATAGATACATTTGCATCTTAAATGCAGATTATTAAAAAGCTGCTGATTTCAGTATGATGTCAAATTTAGTGAAGAACACAGTTCGCTTACTTCTAAGGCTCATCCCTGCTTTGCTCCTTTTCCAGAGGCTTAGAAAGACAGTCAGTTAATGAACCTTTGTTAATATGCACATTTATATGATCTGATTGGCCCCTGCAGCAGCCTAGAAAAAGCTGTGAAAAGGCAGCTGCCAGAGTTACCAACACACACACACACACACCCCACTAATTGGAATTATTAATTGTTTACAGTTACATTTACCACAAAAAGAAAAAATGTAAGGAAGTGGTGGAAAACCCCTCTATTTTTAGAGCAAGGCAGGCTGCTAACAAAATGAAAGTAACAACACGTAGCTGTTAAATGACATATGACCAAGTTCTAATTATATGCACTTTTCTGTATCAATCCTACAGACAAGATCAAAGTATGTACTTCCTACGAGATGTAATGTTTTCTACCTTTATGCTGGGTGCTGGACCGACTGGTAGGTAGGTAGCTACAGAGGGTACAGCCTAGACAAGCAACGTAGATTTCAGCCCAGCTGAGTGTGACCGCAGACACGATTAGTCCCACACATGTGAGCATTTGCTAAGCCTACCTTTAAGTGCTCTGCTGACTTGGAGCCAAGGGGCGTCGAAAAGGACCTGACGCAGGGTAGGAGAAGACTTGGAGCCAGTAGTGCAGCTGGGAACTGCGTCCAGGGCTGCAACTCAAGCCAGACCCTTCTTCACAAGGTCACCCTTCCCTCCACCATCAGCCCTTGCTACTCAAAGCACAGGGAAAAGCTGATCATTAAAAATCAGAAGTATTGTACAACGTGGTGAT
This sequence comes from Rhynochetos jubatus, assembly GCA_027574665.1. Classification (NCBI taxonomy): domain Eukaryota; kingdom Metazoa; phylum Chordata; class Aves; order Eurypygiformes; family Rhynochetidae; genus Rhynochetos; species Rhynochetos jubatus. Next base: position 138,133,712 of record CM050648.1, on the reverse strand, counting down.
ATTCAGTCATGGAGGAGGGGACGATGGCTGCAGCTGGGCTCGGCCCAGAGGATGGGCAGGAGATGCTCTGAACTGCCACACTGGGATGAGAGTCAGGAATGAGTGAAAGCCTCTGCTACCTGGAAGGTCTGCCAGAGGGTGAGAATGAGTGTTTTGCATCACTTTTGAACTGGGGTACCCAAACTTCAGGCTGCTGAGGGCTCCTTCGGCCATTTGCCAAGAGCCTAAAGGTTGCCCCTAATCTGCCTAGCTTTTGCATAAATGCTTTTTGTTGTAATTTCTGGGTTTTTTGGTTGGTTGTTTTTTGTGTGATTTTTTGGTGTTTGGTTGGTTAGTTGGGGGTTTTCTTTTTAATCAACAGCAGAAACACTACCAGGATATAACCTTGCTCTGAAAATTTTTTTTAAGTTTGAAATTCTTGGAAATGCTCTTCGTACGTGGTCATGGTTTTACATTGCAGACACCCTCAGTGCAACTCCTGCATGTAGGTTTGAGAGGAAGAAAGTAGTGCATCACTGCACAGCACCAGTGCTTCTCACCCACTGCCATGTGCCAGCCTGCCCTGGTACAGCTCTTCCCAGGGAGCAAAATTCCTCGTGCACCCCAAAGAGAGATCTGTGGGGTTTGATGTGTAGGGAATTGCATTTCAGGGTAGCATAATAACTCTTAAACATGTGTTCTGGAGTGAATGTTTTACAATGCAGCACAGTCCGGAATGGTATACCCTGGACTCAGAAATTATAGGAAAGAGTGTGGGGTTGAGATATTTCAGAGGTTTTGACTGTTTCTGTGTTTGGACGTTTCGTAGTGTCTCTGTGCCTTAAAGGAAGGAGAACACTTCTCAGTGTATCCATGCTCCTAAGAAATGTCCCAGCACACAAATCAGCTATCCTGGCTGTTTTCTGGTGATAGGATTTGTCTATTTGCCTGCATTTGTTTTATCTTTCAGAAAAAATGATTAGAAACTGCTTGTTGATTGAATGTTTAGATGATTCTTCTCACTGTGTAATACAGGGAGGAGTTCAAGAAAATTGCCTCCTGAACTTTAAATACTGGGCAAAATATGATGCTATGCCTGCTGGATTTATTTAAGTGCGATAAGCGCACTGTAGGAAGTCCCATATCACTGAGATCTACTCAGTCTGTGCCAAAGTCAAAATAAGTCTTCATTTCTAGTCACTTACAGCAACTGGGCATTTACGGACCCTGCAAGGTAATGACAGCATGACTGGGTGGGTAGGAAATAGGTCTGAAGAGAGCCATTTCACTTTGTTCTCAGTTCTGCCATGGATTTCTTCTACATCTTTGAACAATCTTCTGTAAACCTTGAAAATTGCCAGCTCCATGATGTGTCTGACGATAAACCACTGATCCTCCCTCAGGTTCCTGCAGTTTCTAGTAGGGTATACCTTGAAGTTTCTGCAATGCAAGGACCCTTTCCTGCAAAGAGGGAGGTCAAAGGAAGGACATTTCTGGGCATGGAGGTAGGAGCTGGAGAGTTTGGCAGTGATGGGAACTGGTAAAGTTCAGTGACAAACCACATCCTTGCCTCTTAAGCAGTAATGGAAATTCTCCCTACTTTTAAGCTGCAGCCCAGAGCCACTGTGGTTTTACTTGTGTGTGGCCACTGCAGGGGGTTAGGACAAGGCAAGGTTTCAGTTCACAAACCATAAAAACTCAGTAACCACACAAGTAAGAACTAGAAATGAGCAAATGAAAGAAAATCCATCAGTGTGCATTTCAATGTCATGCTTAAGCCCATTTCATAGTTTGGAGGAAGGCAAGAAGATGACTAATGGCAAGTAAATGTTTTCGGCTGGCAACAAAAAGATATTTTGTTTGCTTAAAAAATTAATTCCAAGGTCATCCTCCCTCCATTGATTTTCCACAGTGGTATGTCCAGGTTGCAAGCTGCTCCAGCTCCAAGCGTGCAGGAGCTCTGCAGATTGCCTGACATTGCCTGAGGAAAAGAAGGACCTTCACAATGCAAGAAGTGTGGAGTGCAGTTGCCCAAGGAGGCTCCTGGCCTCCCTGAGCAGCTCCATGCATGTTGCTGGGAAGCTGTACCTGTGAGACCTCCACAAGCAGATGACCTTTCTCCTGAACAGACTTTCCCATTGTAGGTCAGAAGTTTGTGCCTTTCTGACGCCTGGGCCTGTGAAGAATGTGAATGTTACACACCCTAATCCTGACTGAATTTCTGGCTCGAAGCTCTCCTGAAGAGACATCGCTGAACAGTGCCAGCTAGCGCTGTGGGTTTGGTGCAACTGATCATCCAGCTGGGAGCAGGTCTGAAAGTCCTGCTTACATTTTAGTTGGGCGACCATAATATTTTCACCTTTCCCAAATGTGATGCTTTAATGTCGTTATTGTGACTCAAGGTATGTAGAACAAAACTACCGCATTTCACAAGGCTGTGGCAGAGCCCCAGGGGAAGGCACTGAGACCCTCCTGGTTCTGCAGACCTCCTCCAGAAGCCCTCCAGTATGAGAACACTCCTTAGGCATATTCAAGGCCAGGTAGGCCCATGCTATTTGAAAATAAAATCCTCTCCTTACACCAGCAATAGAAATGCACAGCTAAAACTGCGCCAGCTGCAGTTTCGGGGAGTCTGGGGTTCAGAGTGGGACTAAAAACTGTTTCAACATCTGGCATGAAAACATGCAGCTGAGGAAAAATGTCTTTGACACATACATCTCACTGTGTGTACATATCTTTTAAAAGGCTATTTCATAGCCAGCTTAGAATAAAAGTGCGGGACAGCCCAAAGATGGTCACCAGTGACTCTACATGCTATAACGCTTATGTGACTGTACACTGGCACATGCAGGCAGCCTTTTCTCTCCTACACAGGCCACTGGCACAAAGCTGGTGTGCATGAAACACTGTATTGTAATCAGACATGAATTACACTGTGGCTGACAAATCTGACAATCCAGAACCCACATAATTTTGGATTGTCTTGCCATGAGAGATGCCAGTCAACATCTCTTTTTTGTCAGTTGTCTGGGCCTTCCCAAACACCAGGCACTGATGGGCCTGAGAGATCTTTTGGCAGGTTCCATGATCCTGGACTTTTTGTCCCTTGAAAATACACCTTCATTACTGTTATCTTAAACGTTCCTCTTGGAGAAGAGATGAACTGAAAGGCGTTGGTGCCAGTTCTTCTTCTTTCAGCCCAGATTCCCACGGTTGTGGTGCAGGTGGAGTGAGTTTGTCTGGCACTTGTGCACAGTTATTTCAAGCACGTTCCATAATATCACTCTCAGTGGTAAGTCTTCCTGTGCAACCAAGATGTACACATAGTTTTACGACTACAAGCACAGATCACCTATCTACAAGTTGTCCAGCCCTAAGGAGGTTTAAGATCCCATCTTGGCTAACTCAAAATATGGGCTAATAAAGAAAGGAACACGTTTTACTTATTCTGTAATTTCTTCATGGCTGCAATATCTGTCACTCCTAAAACTTGCCATTCCTTGTTGTTTAGGTCCTTAAAATAACTTTCACCTCATGAGGTTACCTGCCACGTTCCATCTTTATCTGGTACAGGGTCTCTTTTCCTCTTCGCCTCTCTCCCTCTCTGACGTAAGAGCTGCCTGACTCTCTTTGTCACAGGTAACCACCTCCTTAGCTCTATTGGCATACCTTGTTTTCCTAGACGAGTTGGGGCCTACTGCCCTATAGATAAGTCCCTCTCTTGTTTACTGCTTCACACATATTCCTTTCCTACAAGTGGTCTGAATATCCTAATTGTCTCTTCTCTGTTTACCTGGCTGCTGGCAGTGTGGCACAGGTTCTTAACCTTAGCAATATACACACTATTGAGAATTAAATCCTATTAAGGATCATATTCCATCTACGACCACAGCATGCCATTTGGCACACAATTACAGGTTGTTTCCTTTCCAATTAGCAATGCAACACCACGATCTATGTGTAAATCAGTAACAGATTTATTAGCCACCCACCTTGCTTTAGATTGTAATGACTCTGATCTCATCGTTAGAATCCCAAAAGAATAAATCACAGATGTCTTGCAGGTGGTGACTTCAGTTTTTCACTGCATTTAGTGGGTGAAACAGATTTATGAATACTTCAACAGTACAGATTAAAAGCTAGAATTCATTGGCAGTAAGGGCTGGTCTGTTGTATAGGGCTGTAATGATCATCGGTATTGATTAAGGATCTCGACAGTATTTGTATTCTTTCCCACATGGTCTAGCAAAAATGTAGGGAATATGTCTATAAATATATTAAGATGTCTTTCCCATGGTATTAATAATACATTAGCCTTTGAGAATGAACATTTACTGCACTTTAGTAGGTAAGTGGCTGCAGATTTTAAGTTTCTGAATTTGAGAGCAGGAATGATCAACTCTTGGTAGAAACAACATATGTTTTATTACAACAAAGCATACTACTGTTTGTTGTTATTGGGAGGAACCTTCCAACTCCTTTAAATTATATGTTAGAGAAGCTGCTTTGAATTGCTAGACCTATTTAAAGAGAAAGCAATGCTTGAGTTATTATTATCTGGCATCTGCACACCTGCAATTCCACGTACAAGGAGCAGAGTCTGTGCCCCTGTGACAAACTGACAAATCCTGGAGTACAGGGGCATTTCTATCACTCACGAGGAGGACATATACACCCCTGCACTCCTGCCACAGTGTCCCATAATGGCTTTTATGGGACCTCTGCATTTCCCTAGCCCTTGTGCTCCCAACTCTGCCTGGGTCTTGCCTGGATTCTCAGTCCCAACCTTAGGGTATAAACATTTTTAGTGGATGACAGATTGGTAAAGAAATTTGCCTTACACCTGGGAATGTTTTCAAAGACTTTTGACTAGAAAAGATCCATCAGGAAGAAGTGTTTTCTTTGAACTGAATTATTCACACCATGATTCTTGTTCTGCACTGCCCCTGGACAAGAGAAGGATAGGCCCTATGGTGCACTTTGCCGAAAAAGTCTGAAAGGTCTTCTGACAGAGAGAAAAAGTTCAGCATCACAATCTGAAGTGATTAAATGGTACTTCATCCCAAATGGATATGTGGGATTTTAACAACCCAAGAGACGCAAAACCTAATTCCAGTAAAAGGAAAAGGAAGTAGGGTGAGAAGATTCATGACTTTTAATAGTGCTTGTGTGGGCAATCATTCAGCTTTCATTGCTAGAGCTGATGCAGGCTTGTGAAAACATCTTTTGTAGGCTGCTACATCAGTGTAACCTTTTCCTGCTGTTATCACTTTCAATGTATTTGTGACATTTGCACAGTAGTTATACCTCATGCACATTTTCTGTTTAATATACTGTCCTGTTGTCGCAGTGTCACACGAGGGTGTGGGAGGTGATGAGATGACCAGTCGCATGCTAGCCATGGTGTTGGGGTGGTGAGAACAGTCTGGCAGTATTTTGTATAACATTGAAATCCTGACTAATGCTCCCACAGCTCTGGGCTTGGACCCCAGTACTGCAAATTCTTATCATAGATGCAGAGAAGATAGGGCTGGAGAAACTCACCCTGCCTCAAAGCAGGGAGAATTGCACTACAGTCACTCCTGATAGATGTTTGGACCCTTAAAGACATCCAGTACTGGAGACTACGCAGTCTTGCCAGACAATCTGTTGTGTGCCTCACTGTCCTTGCCACTGAAAGCATGATATTATCTACCAGGCATTTCGTGGGGGACAGTCTCTTCCCGTCTTTATCTTTCTTGACATGGGCCAAGGTTGAGAAGTTCACCCCAAAATGTTCATTCCCAAATATTCTGTTCTGCTGTACTTTGCTGAAGCTGAACATATGCTGTTCATTCTGTGAATTCTCACATACATCACAGGAAGAGCGACTGCACACTCTGTTAGCAGAGCCTCTGGTCCCTTCCAAACATTGTACAAAAGAGCCTTGAATAACTAGAAAAATTAGCAGGCTGGGATAATTTCCACACTAACCTGTGCTAAGCATGCCACGCCAGGTTCCTCTGCACTCTCCTATGTCTGGCACCAGATCCTTTTTTACTGGGATGGCAGTTTTCTCTTGTCATGAGGCTGCAGTTACCCAGGTGCTTACTTGTTCTGCATGAACCTGTCCTGCCTAGGGTATGTCTTTGACCTCTTGTGGTCCCGCAGTCCTCGCATGTGAGGCACTGGGCTACGTGACAGAAGTCTGCTGACTGTGTTTTAAGGTTTTAGATGAAGAAAGTCTATGATGCTGGATAGTGCCTCTAATTCTCCCTTGACCTAGGGTTCAGGTCCACTCATGTATCTAGGGGTAAACCATGCTGGGGCATGTGAAGACAACCAGAGTGGGTTGAGAGAATGGGATGATAAGCACAAGACCAAGGCTCAGTACTCAAAACTTTGCAAGCCATGTACAAACATTAGATCATATTCAAAGTTGTCAACAGTTTATCCTTTAGCTGGACTTTTAATCCTCAGCACAGTGGGGAACATCAGTTCTTCTTGCTATAAGACATTGTTCCACGTTTGTAAGTCAATGACTGTTTGACCCTTTAGTTGTCAGAAGACAGGGAAATAGACTTGGAAGTTTGACAAGTTATAAATACCTTCTTCTTTGGCCAGAATTACTAGGATTATATACAGGACTGTGCAAGAAGGATTATCACATGAATGGGTCTTAATTTTGTTGGCTGCATGTGCAATTCTGTCACTTCTCTTCCTGGAATGGTACTGAAATTTTAATAGAAGTGTCAGCAGTTTAGAGGTCATAATAGGCAACTGAAAGGTAAGAATTGATTAAAGTCTGTTTCAAAATGCCATGGATGCCATATGACTCGAGAAATTCTCCTCTGTTTTCACTTCCAAACTGAGAGGAGGGGTATTAAATTATATAAATCAACCACAAGTTGCTTAACCTTTCCAGGAGCACACTGTAACTAAGAAGGACGAAATAAACCCATTATCAGAAACAGAGCAGCAAACCCTTTTGGGGAGCTCCAGTTGATTCTGCTTACCCCCTCCTGTGCTGTTGTGAAAATTGCTGTTTGCGAACTGTTCTACTCTCAGTGCAACATGTCTCATCCCAGGGCTTAGAGCCACACAAAACATCCAACATGCTTCAAAGACATCAATATGGAAAGCACCATTTTCCCTGCATTCTGTCACTGCATACTCATGGCTGTGCATTAGTAATTACTGATGACATCCAATAAAATCAAATAAGGACATGTGCTAATGCTAATGGAAGAAAATAAAACTAAATAATGCCTTAGCAAGCCCTGATTACCTTGATCTTGTCTTGCTGTCACACTAGCCTGGCCTCACTGAGGAAAAGACATGAAGTTCTGCAATCTCTAAAGCAGGAAAGGTATGCATGAAGGGTTTTTCATAGGTAATTATTTACAAATTCCCTGCAACCATGCTGCCTCTGTTGTTTTTATTAACCTAATAAAAAATATTATCTGGAGAAAAGCTTGGTGTATACAGCAGTTAAATTTATATGTGTTATTCTAGTATGACAAATATTTTGTTATAGTTTGCTAGCAATTATTCAGAATAACACAAACAGCTTGGGATGATTGTAGCCTTGTGAATTGACATTTGAAATATTTATAAGTACAGCCATCCTGCCATATGGACCCTCTTTGGAGTTATCAGTCACCACATCTTACTGCTTCTGCAACTTGGGTTCACATTCTAATGCTGTCTGATTCTATGACTCGAAGGACCACAGCTATGGGCAGCACGATACACACCACTCCTTTAGCCGTAGCTGTCAGCTTCAGCAAAGGAGATGAGGGCTCATGGTGCACGTTACTTGCTGATGCATTCTGCAAACACCTGCTTAATGCTTGCATGCTCTGTTTAATGTAATGTGGTTTATACAGCATAATGAATCTCTCTGAGTTTTAAATGCAAAACCACCCATCACTGATCTTTCCCTTTGAATGGTGTATTATACATTGAGGAAACAGAGGGCATTTTCCTTGACCTACTGGTTTATGGGGTCTCTCCTTATCATGTAAAATGCATACTATGGCCTGGCTAGCAAAAGCAGGATATGTCATGTCATTGTTTTCCCCTAAAATGAACCTTTCCTCTCTCACATCTAACACTGTATGAACAAATAGCTGGTATTTACCCATTCAACACAGACTCGCATCCGTGTAGAACTCCTATTGCCTTCAGTGAAATTACATTCAAAGAAATGATGCTAGGGTATGTCCTGAGCAGACCCAGACGCTGAAATATATATGCTGTATTCTTTCTTTGGTTAATTAGTAGTATGTATGAAATCTTTTGTGTCAAACAAGAAGGTGAAAATTCCTCCTGGTGAATTCAGGGAGGTCAGGGTTTCAGTCCTGGGAATTCAATCCACTACATGGATCATTAGAAACTGGGACTGGGAGGGGGCAGAGGGGGAGAAGTAGAAAAAAATAGAAAACAGAAAAAAGAGGGGAAAGAAGAAAGAAAAAAACCTGTCAAAATTATATTTTCTATAGATATAAAGACTCTTCCCGTTTTAAATCCTTGTTAGCTTAGTGGAGAGAGATATTTGGTGACTGGCGCATTTTGTGTGTGCATAGCAGAACAAATCCCAGAGGATTTCCAGGCTCAGTGTGTCTACAAAAGGGGTGAAGTAGGGTAGGAAAAGGAAAATAATTTTTTGCTAGCTCTGGGGAATTGCTTCAGGCAAACCAGGTGAACAGCTCAGAGAATTAAGGTCCCAAAAGCATATTTTCTCCTCTGAGTGCAAAAGACTTTACTGAGCAACCGACAACTCCATCTTTCCCTTGTCTGCGCAGTGCCCACAACAGAAGAGTTAATGTAAGCAATATGGGTCTGTGTTAGATAGATGACTTCCTAAGTGACACAGTGAAAGCAGATGACAAGGTGGATTTACATGACAGTGAGCCTGAGTAACTCCACCGAAATGGAGACTAGTTCTTTTTTCTATGTCCTGTGGTTCTAGAGTGCATCAGGAAGGTGACCTCTGCATTTTCAGGTTTCTTTATTTGATGACAAAGATAATACTCCTCAAATTAAGAGATTTAATGAAAGCCTGATCAAAATGTCTTTGGCCAGAGGGAGCAGACCTATAGGAAGCAGAGCTTCTTTCCTTCTGCTTTGCTGGACACCTTACACTCGATGTTCAAAATAATCTTGGAGAAAAGACTCCAAAAGTTGCCCAAGAAGGGTCCTGCTGGACCTCAAAGGCCAGGAGTATTTTCTTTTCAGAACATGTATTGAGAGGAACAATTAAGAAAAGCTTCTGTTTCTAGCTGTGTTTTTGGCCTTTGCCCAAATTGTGTTTGATGCTTTTACAGTTTCTCCATCTCTAATTAGATATACACCCTACTTGAGGGCAAAAAAAGAAAGCAGAGAGGATCTTGTCTTCAGGAAAAAGCTCCAGTCTCTCTGGCCAAGCTGCAAATCGGAAAAGCCCTGAGCATGTCTCCTGAAATAGAGGAGACAAATGAGAAATATGGGCTTTGTTCGGAACAAAAAGCAGATGAGGCTCAAAGGCACAAAGGCACAGAAGGATTAGAGCACAGCACAGTCTCATTTGTCATGGACTACTCAGCTGGGATCCAAACACCACCTTAGATGCCTGCTACTCTTTGTCTTAAAGGAAATCCCAGAGGCTCCCTCCAGTTCATATGTAAAAGGATGTTGACAGAGATACACATTTGGAGACACTTGGCTTTTTGTCCCAGATAATGAATCCCTCTATGCAGGCTGACTGTCACAAGAGAAAGGACAAATTTGGCCATGTGCATCTTCTGCCTAGGCAAAAGGATCCACTACTTTGATAGGATGCTGGAGGGTTAAAGGTAGATGGGAGGATGTGGCCTGGAGAACTGGCAAAATGGTGTTGGATCTGGCTAAACTCCATCTGTGGGTGGCTCTGAGACACTGCTGTCAGACAGAGGCATGTTTGAGCTGAAAGCCCCCTTTAAAATTCCCCCTTGTCTTCCCACATGAGGATATGTGTAAGGCAGCAGGCAGCATAGTGTGGCTGCCCACCAGACAGACCTCAGGCTCCCCTCCTCCGGGGCTCAGCAAGCGCCAGGGATGCTCCTCGCTGGCCTAGGCCTTAAAACTGGTCATCTTACCTGGGGCTTGGAAAATAAAGACTTCTGGTACTCATTTCACTGGCCAGCCAGCCTGTTCTGTTGTCATTGTACAATAGACTGCACAAGAGCCTTAGAAATGCGGTGTCCCAGGAGGTAATTTTTATAGACCTGACTTCATCAACAAATTGTCGAAAGTTCTTCAGCTGGAGTAAATTGGTATTTGCCCTGATGACACCAAAGAAATTACTTCCATTTTCACTTGCTGTGGATTGAACCCTTAATCAGTTATATTTTCATATCATACTACATGCATCAGAGTTTACAAAGCCTGTGTTTATTACTTGTTCCCCAGACCATTCAGACAGAAATGTCTTGATCTTCACTTTGCTTTGCTGCAATCCAGGATCAATCCCAAAGAAGCAGGAGGAATTCCAGTGGTGTAAAGTGGTGGAAGCCAAAGCAGAATCAGGAATCAAGAAGTCTCATTGATCATTGCTTACAGTGATCTTTCAGCTACCCTTATCAAATATTAACAATAATGACTTATTTATATAGCACTGACTGTGAGCTAGGTGCAAGAGAGGAGGCATAAGTCCCAGAGAACTAACAAACTAAATAATAAATACATATCAATCTAGAATAATAAATAATAAATCTCAAATTCCAAAGTCACTTCATTTTTTTTTTTTCTTCAGAGGTGTTTGCCCTCACTTTTTCTGATCAGCAGGAGAGCTTGGTTAAAAAGATCAGATTAGAAATTAATCTCTTTGATGTTTACAAAGGCAATAGGGCTTTCACACCTTTCCAAGTGCAATTCAGCTGCAGGTAAAGAAATCTGCAGCTGGTGGAAGTGCTAATTAAAGCCAATCATAACATGATTCACCTTCAACCCTGCTCTGAAGTGCCCAGTGTTTTTTTACCAGAAGGAGATGTTGCACCTCCAGAGCACTGCATTTGAGGAGCTTTCTTGTTTCAGGCCTCTGCAATGTAGCAACCATTTGGGCTAGAAGGGGAGGGAGCAAAGTTATTTAAATCAATCCCTGTCATAGGATCCCACTGTTTATTGATATCCTGAAGGTGAAAGGTTAATGCTTTACTCAGGAAACCACTCATCCTCCAAAATACTATTATTGTTTATCTTGCTGAAATCTATTTTTATATTTCCCAAGACATTTTTATTTAATTTCTGCTCCAGGTTGTCTTTACTGTGTTTTCATAGTATCACTGTGCAGACTTAATCCTTTTCCAATCTGATATTGCAAGTTGTGATGGAAAATGCCAAGTGTCTGGCATTCTTTTAAACAGAAAGATTAGCAGAAAGAAAAATTATTAACTTCAGGCTACTTATTTTAGTGGAACATGAATTATCAGGGTCTCCAATCAAGCACGGAATTTGAAAGTAACAGATGAACTAGAATAAACACTTGTCCCGAGGAATAATATGTCTTGTCACTTTAGTGGCTTGGAACATGTTCTCATTTATCCGGCCATTTTCTTGCCACAGCAATTATAAAATGGACAGTTTGAAATGAGATCCGTTTCCATTGATTTTATTCTTAGCTTCTTTTTTTTTTTTTTTAAGTCTTTGTCCTTTCTGGTTAATAAAAATGCAAGGAAGTGAAAGGTACATAAATCTGCAACATATACAAATAGCATTTCATGTGGACAGTTTTGCCTGTGGAATTCAATGCTGAAGGAGGTTCAGGTGAGATATTGAATAATGGGATTGTAAATAACTACAGACACACAGAATACCAGTAAGTAGATGTATTGCTTCAGAACCGGACTTGTGTCTGTGATGCAGATGTAGCAATAATTGTCTTGTTCTCCACTTGTTTTCAGCATTTAGGGTCTTTCTCTCCTCATGGTTGTTGGTAGGTACTGGAAAGAGTTAATAAATTCATGGTCTGATGTAGATTGGCAAATACACTCTAACTATATTCATGAACCTGGAATTACAAGAATATAGTAATCAGAAACATGAATAGAGTTTCTCTCACAAAAGGAATCTGGGAGAACTCAAAGAAAATACTTCATTTGTTAGAGCTGACATAAATCATATGGTGTTAAGACTATAGAAAATACCAGGGTCTGACCATAGCTACTGAGAAGTTGTAGACATGCTTTTGTTGTATGTCTATTTTTACAGCATTGTCAAAGGTGAAAAAAAATCCTAGTGTTCTTGTGTTTTTCAATGCCTACTGGTTTCTCATGTATTAAAGAAGGGTCTGCAAATGTTATTCAAACCAACTAAGAAAGCTCTTCCAAATCAGAATCCCTCATTTAACAATTTTCCCTGCAACCTGAAGGGTGTTTCTTCCCCACTGTTTATACTGGACCCAGTACCTACCACTTGACCTGCAGTCTATCAGCATTTTAATCACATCAGGACAGCCAAGAGTGGCTTTACCCCAAACAGGTACATTTCCACACCCAGGCCCAGAGATGTGCCACACCTCCTGGGAAAGTCTGAATAATATTCAGTACATTCTGCCTGGATGAAAAGGGTGGGGAAAAAGCCACCTTAGAGGTGACTCTGCTGGATTTTTCCCTGTGAGAATCATGAGCTCAGAGATACAGGGAGACATTTCATGACTGGAGAAAGGAATCTTCTCTGCATCGCTCAGGGCAGCAGTGCCTGTCTCAGAATTTAAAGCTGATATTTAGACCCTCCCCTTAGAAAATAAAGCTTAGATTTTTATGGGATACTGATAATTGAACAAATTTATATCAACTTAAATAAAAGAAACCAAACAATTTGTGATTGCTGATTAGCCTCCTCACTTATTCTCCAAAACATGAGGTAAAGTGAGAAACTCACAGCTCAGATTTTTCTTCATTTAGTGTTCTCATCTTCCTTGGTCTGCCTGCTCACGCTCTTTCTTCCTTCCCTTGCTGGAAGACTGCCATCCTCATCATGCAGGGATGCAAGTACTCACCTTCCTGCACATAGTAAATCCTTACAAATCAGCCTGCAATATATCAGACTTCTAATAGTCTCAGCAGGCAAAGGGTTCTTCAGTTTGGGTGCAAAACTGTGTAAAGGAATGAAAATAAATCAAATTTTATTTGCTAAGGGGCAAAATTTTGCCTGAAAGTCAATGGCCCTGAACTGATGATTTACAGAGGGCAGGCATGAAGTGATATAGCCCTTGAACCGAATCCTGTTGGCCTCCAAAGTCTCAAAGGTGAAGGCCAGTGAATGGCCCTCTTCGAAGTTCTTCATTTGATGACTTTGCTGACAGACATAAGCATCCCATGGAAGCCATGCAGGCGATGATTCCTGGGACAACAGCTGGCAAGTGCAGTCTTTTATGAGTTGTTCATTAAATTCATTTCCGCTGCTGAGAGGAAGCCATTACTTTCCTTTCCCTGCAACGTTAACAATCAAACTTTGTCATTCCTCTTTCCATCTTCCTGGTGGTTCTCAGCCACTTCCCACTGAAGGCTATCCTTCTCTCTGGTCTGTGAAGCACATCTCCACTGCTGTGAATGCAGACCTGAGACCTGACCCCTGTCCATGGCAGATCTAGGAAAAACAGCTGTCAAAATGAGAGATGTTTTCAGTACAGGCAAGCTGCAATCCCGCTGCTGCTTCTTCCTGTTCCTAGGGAGTTGTCCCATGCATTTCTCAGTTCAGCCAAAGCTCTCCCACCTCTACATCCTCGCATCTGGATATGTGCCTTCCCAGAGAGCTGGATGTCAATGAGCCCAGCTTTAGCCAGACACTTACAGCACTGCTGGACACCTGCTTGTCAGAAAGGGTCCTGTCAAACCCTGCATCCATGGAGACCATAAAGAGGACAGTAGAAGTTTTACCTTGCTTGGGGCTTGATTCTAGAGGGCTTGTTCTTTCTGATTCTTATTCACTGACATCCCATAGGCAGGAAGGAGTTGCCTGCATTATTGATCATTATTAGAAATAAGCTTTGCTGTCTGTCCTGAGTGAAGCTTTAATCCGGGACAACACAACCCACCAGCAAAACACTCACAGCATAGCCAAGGAGGCAGAGACCATGAGCAACAGACTTTGCCTGTGTTTCAGGAAGAGAGAAGCATTCCTGTTGTCTACTGAAGTTTTTGTTGGTCAATTGTTGGCCCCAGAGGACTTGTTGTATGTGTGGCAGCAGTTCTTTGCAGCAGCACTCTGGATGTGAGGAATGAGGGTGCTTGTACGTTTGGGGTAGGATCAGTGGGATGTCATCAGGGTCCTGTGACCGAAGAGAATGAGATCAGCCCTCCTCTGTTATTTAATCCCTTCCCTATAACAAATCCCTGTTGCTTTCCAGTTCCTCCTCTGTCCACCCATCTGATCTTTCCCAACTTCCCCTAAACTTCTCCGTTGCATCACAACCTACCTCTCAACACTTCTTTTGAAAGAAAGCAGAACATTTTCATTTCCAAATGGTAGCTCCAAATGTTAGTTTCCAAATGTTGGATTATTTCAAGAAAGCAAACTTGTATACGCATTTTCTCATTACAGAAAGAAAAAGGTAACAGTCGACTCCTAAACGCTGCACACAGTTGCTATTCTAATTCAAGCCCAGCATGGAATGCAAGTGGCTGTAGTAGGCTATAACATTACAAACAACACCCCATTGGTGATGGAGACAAATCAGATTATGTGTGAGTAGGTTATTGATTGTGTTAGATTTCTTAATCTCTTAAATCAATGATAGAATAGTAGATCACAGAGACAGTATGTGCTTGGAGGGCAAAGCATCTTTCAATACTTAGTTTTTAATGAGCATTTTTTAATACTCAGTAATACCATACCTGGAAAGACACTCAGCCAGCTTGAAGTATGGGTTACTATTTATTACCAAGATGCCTCGATCTAGATTTTTCTCTCAGTGTTTATACTAGACATCAATCCTGATTTACCTCTTGTTGAGTTAATGAAAACATGTTGCGCAGTTTTATTAAGGAAAATAAAGTCTTCAATTGACTGCCTCTGAAACAGTACTACAAATTCTGAGGAGATTAGCATAAGGATTAAACATACAGATTTCGTTGCAGGAGTTGTTTTCATGAATACAGTCTTAATT
The DNA here is from genome assembly GCA_027574665.1 of Rhynochetos jubatus. Classification (NCBI taxonomy): domain Eukaryota; kingdom Metazoa; phylum Chordata; class Aves; order Eurypygiformes; family Rhynochetidae; genus Rhynochetos; species Rhynochetos jubatus. Next base: position 138,118,627 of record CM050648.1, on the reverse strand, counting down.
GATTGTAGGAAAACAAATATGCACTCTGGTAATGCATGCTGAGTCTCCAATTCAGCATTATTTTAATTAAGTCTTTTGAATGATGAATTTCAATACAGCAGATGTTCTTGAGTATTCAGGTATATAAACATAACCAGTGTCAGTATCTGATAAGCCTGCAATTTGAGAGTTTGAGCACATATGAAACCGGGCCAATTGTTGAGAGTTGAAAATGGAAGGAATTTGCTAAACCGTTGCTTGCACCTGTTTTGAATTATGATGTTGTTCCCTCCACGCTAACCTCAGGGGAAAGAAGGAAAGTCTTGTGTGCAATGCCAGAACATGGGGAAGGACACGTGTTCCCTACCCATTTGCAGTTTCTCATTAACCAATTGCAGCAGCTGATCCTTGAGAAGAGGGAATTTCAGTACATTTTACATACCAAGCATTTTATTCAATAGACCTGTCTGCATGGCCACCAGCATTTCATTACAGAACTGAAGGTGAATAAAAAGTGCCAAACCCAGTGTTCAAATTATTTTAATAATTTGAAATTATGTCTCCTCACAATTAAAAGAGTATGCTATGCAGTCCTTTGCCTTTCAAATAACATCTGATTTGACAGGAAGTATGTAATGAATTTAAAAACGTTTGACATCACCTTGAATTTTAAATGACATCCTAAACATTATTGGTGGTCAAAGTATTTGGGTGTGTTGTCACTGAATTTTCACATAAGCTTTTGAACAGTAGATACATCCCTGTACATAGAGTTCTTGTACCTCAGCTCAATCAGGTCATTCAGATCATCACCCCTTTGCTGCGGGAAATATGATAAATGGACTTGGTTTGGTTCAGTAATCTGATATTTTTATTGCTCACTACCTTTAAAGACATAGGAGCAGAAAAACCTTTCCTGTTTTGAGCATGTCCAGACTTCCATGGAAAAGCAGGAGAGCCTCTCAGCTCTATGTTAGGGACGGAGGCAATACAGGGGTGAAAAGGAAACTTGAAAGGCACAAAGGTCTCCTACTGAGTTACATCTGCTTTCAGAGAGCACTTCTGTATCCAGAGAACTGTTGGGCACTGAGATTTACAAGATGATTTCAAATCACCAGCCAATGAAGCCTCTTGTGAGGCAAAAATAATGTCTCATGAGTCAAATAACACTGTGAAAGAATATGAGAGGGAAAATAAGGAAGGGTGCTGTATCTAAGTCATTTTAGGAAGGCTGGCTATCAAACTGAGTTGTTATCAGAGTTTAGGCTGAATTGTAAGTATTTATACACAGGTCCTTAATCTGACATCTGAAGCATGACACCAGGAACAGCCAACCTGAACATACAGGTCATGAGGAAAAAAGTCACCTCAGCTGTCACCAGCATTGCCACACTCAGCATTGCCCAGCCAAACTTGTTAGCCCAGCATCACCCGTGAGATGTCACGCAGACCTGAGGTGAAATCTGGGTACTGACCCTGTTACCAGCTCTTCTCCCCCTTTCTCTGTTCCTTTCCATTTCAGAGGCTCAGATTTATTTTTGGGGAAACCTGAAGGTGTGTTTCAGGAGCAGCTTTCCACACAGGTACTTTTCTATGTTCCAGAAGCCATATTGACAAGGGCTGAGACAAACGGATTAGTGCAGCTTGGTGAGACACAGCTTCCCAGCCAGAGCTCTGCCTGGGATTCACATCTCACTCATTCCAAGGCATAGAGACTGTGGTTGTCTTTTCCAGTGCACCAAAGTTAGGAAACCAAACCCTACCCATAGCTCTGAATTCCCTTACAGCCCCCTCAGCCTCACAGATAAATACACATCTTCAGTATTTCACTAGAAACACATCAATGCCTTGTTTTATATTATGTCCTGCTTCAGGATGGATTTAAGGGCCAGTTCTACGTGTGTCTGAAAACCTCTCTTTCTGATATTTGCTTTCACACCATTCTCTCTCCTTTTGTCCCTTTCATTCTTGTCCCTGAGCTTTGCTGGCTCTGGAAGCCAAAGACAACCATCCATCACACATTATTTGACACGAAGGTGATTCACGGTCTCTGAGCTGCCGGCATGTGGACAAGTACGTTGGAATATGACCTAACATTCAAATAATGATTCACTGTTGAATATTATGAGAAATTGGCTGACAATTTCAAGGTAATGCCCTTCCAAAGATATACAGTATTAATTCTTTACTACCGTACAACTGTATGTTCACTTGGAGAATCTTAAATAAAGTTTACACTGCAATTAATTTAGTGAAATTCTGAGTTAAATGACTTGCCATAAAAATATTAAACATATTACAACTGTCTGGACATGGTCTTCTAAATGAAATGGAGGTTTAATTATTTTAGAAGATAAATATAAACAGTGTCAAGATTTAACCACTGCTCAATTTAATGTAACTTCTGCCTAATTTTACAAATCATTATTTATACAGTTAACATACATAAAAAATTAATAAATGACCTCCATAATATCACTTTTGGTATAGTTAAGTGTAGGCAATTATTACAGTAATGTTGAAAAAATCCACCAGGGAAATTTGTACTTGCTTTCCAAACGCAAGAAGTATGGAAAGAGGAAGGAAAACAGAGTAAAAAAAAAGTACAAAAAAGAGCTTCACTGGGCAAACCCTACCCATGAAGTCAGTCTTGCATCTCTCCTCAAAAAAAAGAGAGATGATAACTTGAAATCAAGGCTTTGAGACAGTATGTGACATGGAAGCAAAGCAAGTGCAAGGTGAAGGTTTCTGCCACCTTTCTGCCTTACAAAGAGCAGCTCCAGAACAAAATGAGAGCAGGAACCTGCTGCCAGCCAGCTCAGTGCACTTATGGTGGTGAAGTCTCCTGGGGCACTGAGAGCTCCGGCCAAAACTCAGTCCAAACATTAGTGCTACGAAGTGTCTTATACAGGGGGAGAGCACCAGAGGCCGTCCAATACTCTTTCTGTTTAGGAAGTTTCCATCAAGAGCCATCTGGCATCCCCAGAGAAGTGCAAGCAGGGTACAAGGACTATGCTGCAGATCCAGAAACTTGCTCTCTATTACCATATTCTAGTGGTTTCAACCTGAGGTCCATGGGCTATTTCTAAGGGTCCAAAGAAGATAATTAAGTAAAACAAGCTTACAGGTAACAGAATTACACGTATTATGAATGCTGTCTCCCCTTAGGGCAGATTAAGTATGCAAAGGTTAAAAAATCCTATTAGAGAAATAGCCGTTACAAATAGGTTTCCAAAGTGCATCCCGCCTGTCTCCAGAGGCTGTATAGGACAGGACTGCAGTGGCTTGAACAGGCCACTGATAGGGCCAGATACATCAAAACGGTACAGAGGAAATCTCAGCCCTCCTGAAGTTAGTGGGAGTTTCAGCAAGAACATGTCCCTCAAGCTTTGCTCTGAAGTAGATGCTGGATTTTCAGAGAGAGTGAATTTTCACATATTTATACCACTTAAAACCTTGGCCTCTACTGGCAAAATACTATCGTCCCTTCCTTCCTTCTTGCTGGCTTTTGTACTTACACACCCTGCTGATTTACATCTGGAAGTGTTAACTGCGATATTTGGAAGCACCCACTGTACAGTAATTAATTCCTTTCCAGAAAGAAAGGAAGGAGGCAGGCAGGACTGAATGCAGATAACATTTTGAATGTTTCATTACAGCAGCACACCCAAGTGTTCTGATCCCATCCTTATTCCCAACAAGAAATAAAGAAACGAAGGGGAGAAACTTGTTGTACCTCCTTCTAAAGCAGGATGCTAAATAAAAATGATCAGAAGTGGGTACTGAGCTACCACAGGGGCTGCTTCACTACCACAGTGCTTCAAAGATGACGGTTTGTCAGAGCCCTAGGTGGTACATCTCTGTGTTTGCAGGATGAACCTCAGCCAATAAAACAACTGTGCAGCACTCTTTTTCTCCTTTATTAAAAGGCTTCTTGCAGATAATAGAAAATTATCTTTTCAGACACTGCAGAGGGGTTTTACTGCACAAGACAATATAATAAAAGATATTTGCTCTTCTGTAAAATTATCGATGGTATTTTTAAATAGTCTTTGGAAGGTCAGCAGCCTGAGTGCCCAAACATCCCTCAGCAATGTTATATGCAGATTCACCTGCAAGTCAGTTTAGAAAGAGGAAAGACTCTCCACACCCATTAATATATAAAAGATTCAAACTATTTTCTGGGAAAAAAAGGTCAAGGCTGTTCTTTGACCTCTAACCTGCATCTTTCTGCTATGATGACGTTTTTTGTAAGCTGAGTGAGCTGAACAGACTTGCTGAGTTGTCACAGGAGGCAGAGCACCAAGAAGGGATGGGGACCAGGGGACAAAGGAGGAAGGGGGTAAGGAGAGAGTTATCCAACTGTGTGGAATCTCATCTTGAGTCAATAGATGCTTTACCATTGGTATCTATGAAGGTCAAGAGTGTCAGGGAGAGATGCAGAAAAGGTGTAAGTCCAGGAATTTCCCTGTGCCATGTGGAGAAAACCAAATAACTGAAGTCCCTGATCCCTCTGCTTTCTCTCCCTTTCCTGGCATTCACTTCCCAGACCCACTCAGCTGTATTCCTCTTCACTGTTTCTTCATTACTGAAGGAGGTTGAAAAAATCAAGCAACACTTACAAGTGTGGATTAGTGAGATTCATGAGGCCTTTGCTTTAGAGTATGAGGAACTGACACATGCTGGGCTGTGCCAATTAAGATCCAGTCATTATTCTTAATGGCATCTGACAATGAAATACCAGGATACGCTGCCTTCATTCCTATGTATACACAGAGGAAAGAGCATTTTCTATTACAAAACTACTGTTCACATTCCGGGTCATCAACAGAATAAATTTATGCCCCAAAAAGCCTGTCCTCAGACCAGAAAAACACAGCTACCTGTGGTTGCTCTCTCTATGCGAGCTTATATTTCAGCTGAGAGAGATGCACTGTGATTTAGTGAACTGCCTGGTCTCTAGCAAGACCAGTACCTCTTAATATTTCAAATTCAGGAAGGCAGTTAATCATGGCAGTTTGACAGTGCTTTGTATCACTCTATGCTACAAGGCAGCTTAACATGAAATGCTCTCTTCTTACACCTCCTGCCTCTCACACTTCCCAGCACTAATTAATGAAGTCTGACACAAAGTCCTGGATCCAGCATGTTTGGGAGATTTGGAACCCAGCTCAGCTCCACACTTTACAATGAATCTCTTATGTCTCAAATAGCTCAAAGCAGAAGCACAGATCATCTTAACTCTTCAGCTTTGGCATGCTTCAAATCCAGGTCTTGACCAGTGTGCCAAGACCGTGAGTCGGATGAATCATATATGAGGCACAGTCTGAGAAACTAAGCTGGCGGTGTTAAGGTTATTAAGAGTCCTTCAAATCATTTGAAGCCAGGGCCTTTCTGGGTTCAGATATTGGACATATCCTGCCAAAAATGTGCCAGATGATAGACATACTTGCTCTGGACTATTACTGCAAAGATATTTTGTAACTGAGCATCTTATTATTTAATAGCTCCAGTAGTGAATTATTTTGTGCCATTCAACGTAAAGGAGATGAATGTAACTACCAAATATTAACATGGCCTCAGAAACCTGGCCTATTTTGAAAGTTTCCAAAGTCACTGCTATAGAAAGATGGTATCCTACCTTTAGGACATACAAAATACAGCAATAACAAATCAACCTTCTCTGTCATGGTCTGTTTCTTGGCATTTGTCTTAAATGTGTTACCAGATGCTGACAGTAAGAAACTCTCAGTGTGTGGAGGGGATGGGTTACAGTCCCATTTGCTTAGGATGCCTATGTCTTGGCTGCTTCTTAGAGCAAGGGACAGAATTAGTTGACCCAAGTAGTCCCTTCCAGTTTCATGGTTTTTATTAGGAAGTTCTCACTACTCCATATATCATGAAGGAGCCATTTGTTTCAGGAGTGCTCTTCTTAAGGGTGAAACTATTTCCTGCCCAAACTTCACCCTAGTTAGATACTTCTTTTTTTTTTTTTTTTTCATGATTTCTCCATAAGTGAAAAAAAAGATTTTCTGTTCAATCAAGGTGCTTGTACATGCATTCTCTGCACCTGGCTTGAAGCCTTCAACTTGTGTAGTCCGCTGATCGATGACCATGTAGCTTGGTATTTCTAAGAAGGCAAAATTGGCTGATGTGTAAAAACCCATATGAGAGTGCACAGAATAGGTCATTGCATGTATATGCGCCTACTGGCGTGTGAACTCAGCTTTGTCTGCACATGCAAGTGCAAAGATTTGCAGACAGAAGGAATGCAGGAGCCTTTGGGGTACAGCTGTCCTATTTTCATCTTCTGTTGCTACCAGTCTGGCCAAGGCTTGAACTCAGGAATGAGCAGTGAAGGTTATCAGTAGTGAAGCATCCACTCTCCTTTATTAAAATTACTGCTGCTTTATCTTGTCAAAGTTGTATAATTTGTATCACCACGTCACCAGCCAAGCCACAAACAGACCTTCCAAACTATGAGCTCAGCCCACAAATCACACTCATAAAGGCTTCAATTTTTTCCAGGGTACAAATAAGGAACTTTCTAACTTCACTTATGCCTGTGTATAAAACCTCTACCATTCAGTCATCATTCCAAAAGCTATCTCAACAGATTTACAGAAGTTGGCACCGACGCCATCATAAATGAAACACTGAGGATAACATCTTTATTAAGTTTATACATCTTGGCTCTAAAATAGCAGTGCTGTGTGTAAAATCAAGGTCTCAGAGAGCAATAGAAGTGTTTTCACTGGGTTCTGCATGATCCAAGAGGACAAGGGTGATCATAACGCTAATAATGTGCTTCAGCAATGGCAAAATGAAAAGGAGTGTTAATCTTTAGGAGTGCACATGGCTTGCACCTCCCCCAGTCAAAAACATTAAAAATTCAATGTTTTATTAAACAGGTTTCTGCAGGGGAAAATGCTGTGCTGCTAATTATGAATGAAATATTAGTGCAAAAGAAGCAAGTTCAGTATAAGCGAACGTTCTCAAATTTTCACTTGCCTAGTAGGAAAGGTTAGTTAGAAGATGATAAGTCTAAGGACTGATTAGGTGAGTAATCCCTGTGTTATTGTGTTAATGCATTTGTTTGTTGTCGTGTTATCAACAAAAGATTAAGCAAACCTCTGCATGAAAGCTAGAGGTGAAACAGTCTGCTGGAGAAAGTTTTTGAGTAGCAAATTCATGTATTATCATCACTTCTTTGTGGAACAATTATTGCTAATACTGGGTGATTTTCTATCAGTTCTTACAGGTGGCAAAACCACAGACATTGAGAAGTTTTGCTTACAGTTGGTGTTGTTCCTTGGACTGACTTGGTTTAAGAAGGCTGCTTATTTCAGTAGAGCTTGATTCATCAGTTAAACCACTGATCAGGGCAATGGGAAACATCTTTTCACACAGAAAGGCATCTTTGGCTAAAGAAACAGCCTTAGCTTATGTAAGCTTTTTTGCAAGTATGGCCCATTTGTGCTGGACTTGATTAAACTATGTAAATGAGGTGGGTGGCCAGAGGGTCTTCTCCATGAATTGACTCGGCCACATCAGCATGTGGCCAATAACTCAGCCATATCCCCGCAACAGTGTGCACCAGGCCAGGAGGAGGGAAAATGCAGTTTGCATTCTGATGCAAACGATGCGCTCAGACTCTGTCTGGGGCATGATGTATGTATCTTATAAACATTGATGTCTTGTGCCTGTTCCATCCTGGTATAATCCACTGGGATTTCTCAGGGGCTTGGTTGTTTTTGTCCTTTTGAGGGCTTGGAGGAGGCCTTTTTGTGTGTTGGTTTTTTTTTTTTCTTCCTAGACCCATTTGTTTTAAATCTTCAGCTTTTAGGACATCTGCCTTGCAGAACACTTCCTGTGGAGTTCTGGTTAAACACATCTGGGCAGAGTATGGAATATTTCAGTCTACTATGACATAAAATGTTATGATAGCCATGGGTTTGGGGTGAGGGTTGTTCAGTTATCACTACGGTTGTCCAAAGAAACTGAAGGAATATTTGAGTTCTTGGGCTGTGTAAACCCTCATACCTTTATTGGCATCAGTACAATGCCAAATTTTGCAAGATCTGAATCTGATTCTCTATGCTTACAGGCAAGATATCAAAACAGCCTCCCACATGACAGTGTCTAGAGATGGTCATCATTGATATTTGACAGAAAGTGTCATGACACACAAATGGAGTTTTCCTGTAAAAATACTGGTAATTTCATTCTGGGAAGATAATAAAAATATATTTGGATTAATTTTAACTTTTCCATTTAGACATATTTTAGAACATTTGGAGGTTTCATAATAAAATTAATTTAAATTTTAAAGTATTTGCTATTTTGTTTTGCAAAAATAGTCTTGGTCTATAGAATCTTTTTTCTAAAAGAATAGAAACTTATGCACTTGGGAATGAAGGAAATATCAAGTTTGCAGCTGGCCCCTTACGGAATTCTAACTCAATCCATACTGAAGGTCTCATCTATGTATCATGATATGAAAAAGAAACAGATCTACATAAAGAATGCAAACATTGAAATAATCATGAAGTATGTTACCTCAGTAGGATGTAAATGTGTTTAATTTTAAATATGTTGTCTAGGGGTTTTGCTGAATAGTCGAATTGAGTAACCTGGTGGATATCAAGCTCTAAAGCAACAACCACAATATATTGAAAGAAGGATTAAAGGCATCACTGGGGTCCACTGAAACCTCTGTGTTGTCATTGAAAAAATAGTTCCAGTCACAGTATATTTTATTTTTTGAATGACAGTAGTAGCTTGAGTGACTCCCAGCATAATGCACACTGGATCGACCAAAGATGGTATTTAGCACAGAATTTTCCATCCTGAGCTTAGTTTTTTATTTGTTTCCAGTTCACTTCCATGTTCTGATTATGAGGTTCTTGTCAGTCCAAGTTGGAACAAAATTTGGGCTTAGTTTGGGTACATTTTGCTGGTTTTCATTTAAATTCTCCTATCAGTTCTGTCCCCGTGTAAGAATACAGATCTGTAGAGACTAAGAAGTGAATTCTGACTGCCAGACGTGTGGAAGGTGGATAGGGAGATTGCAAAGTTTGGATCTGTCGCCATGGCAAGCCAATCCCAGACCTCTGGGGAAACTCTGAAGAACAGTGCCAAGTGCAATGTGGCTTTTAGTCATCATAATTGTATTTATAAAGCTAGCAGGCCACCTGCTCGAGTGCTTGAGTTGCTGCTCAGACAATTAAAACACAGTAGCCAGGCCATAAAATATGTATTAGGAGAACCAGACAAAGTGTTAACTCGTGGCATGGTGAGGGAGCAAGCCTCACCCTTGAGCAAATACAAGCAAACACAAAATCTAAAGATTCCTCCAAATCTGGCAGCATCACTGTAGGAAAGGGGATGCCAAGTCAAAGGACAGATGACTGGGTCTTTGGCTGAGCAGGACTTGAGCTCTCAGACAGGCTGCCAGCACTGCTACAGGGCTGTCCTCAAAGGCTTTGACCATTGGTGGTCTGCACTGCATTTGGAGCGAAAGGTCTCTCGACACCCCCTTATCCCCACTACAAATAGTCTTGGAGGATATATATGCTACTGTGCTGTAAAATGATAACATGTGATCTTACTCCCCAGTCACCATAGTTACCTCCTCATCTGAAGGAACGGAATTGTGCTGCATGGGGTTTTTTGTGTGTTTGGGAATTTTTTTTTTTTTTTGAAAGGAAACTCAATCAGGACTGAGCACTGATCCAGTTCTGAACTCAACTGCATCTTTCCTGTGCCTCATTAACAGCCTGTGAGATATCTTTCCAGGCATTTCTTTCCCTGTACGTTTAGTAAATGGAAGTTTTAAGTTACTCATTTGCAGTGAAATCTTGATGCATTTTCGCGATTTTCCACTAGGTGCCTTAAATGCAGGAACAGTTCAGCAAGCAGCACCCTACCTTTTCCTGAGCAGCTAAATGACTGATTTACCACAAAGTGGTGTCTTAATATTCCCAGACTTACTGTAAGGTCAAAATTGGCAAACAGAGCACTGGCTATGAGCTTTATTTGTTACAAGCACTGGTCAGTACAGGAAATCTGAAAATCTAAAAAACCTCCAAACCACATTAAAAACAATTGTTAGGTACTTTCAATTTGTTACTTGCTAAGAGCATTAATGCACAGTCCTAAAAAAAAAAAAAAAAAAATTGAATGGGAGAGCTCTGCTCTGGTTTTGGGGTGGGTGGGTATCTTAAGAAGGAAAAGGAATAAAAATAATTAAATACACCTAGGAATGCTCATTATTCGTGTCAATAAGTAAGAGTCTTCCTGGTCAAAGATAAATTATTAACATCCCTTTAAGGGAAAGAAGTATCTTATCATAGACAAAAATCTAAAACAAGTTATAAAAGTAGCTCTATATTTAAGAGGATGGTTCTTGAAAAGACTAGTGTCTGCCATTGCCTTGTGTCCTTTGCTTTGACAAACCAAGCAAGAGCCACCTGCTAATTTCTATTGCATCAGCAACTCAGGTGGCCCTTGTTTGGTTTGCCAAGCAAAGATTAAACCAGACCCACTCTCCCCACACCTGGCCCCCTCCAGGAAGAGGGAGTGAGGGGATGCCAAAGCACCAGATTTTGGCTGGCAGCATAATCCCTGGAATCCAGCTGAGTCTGGCATCACTTACAGAGCCCCTAAGGCTTCTCTATTACCTGAGACCAACTCCCTCAACATCTTGTCACCTTTGTTTCACCCTTTTTGGTGCTATGCCTGTAAACCAGTATGAGTAAAAGGCATGTTCTCTCAGAGAAAATAAAAACAAAAAAACGTTTTCCTTAAAAGGAAAGCATTTTGGTTTTCTGCTCAGCAGAAGCATTTTGTTTTCTGGTAGCACCAGAGCAAGCTTATCCCAGGGGACCACCTGCCCCAAAAGATTAAAAAATAAAAAAACAGTGGATGTGATATCAAAACACCAGTGCAACAGCATGAAAGCATCTCCACAGCTGAAGTGAGACTACTTCCACTCTCCATCCAGCTGTTTCCACTTTTCCAAACCAGACCACGCTCAGGGCATTCAGCTCTGAAACTAAAAATTTCACCAGTCCAGTTATAAAACAAATGGTGAAATTTTGAGCTGGTTTGTGGTAGCTCTAGGCAAGGCAGGAACACATTAACCATTTTCATTAGGAATTGTTTGTTCCTTCAGTTTACCTGCAGGAGCCAGAGGAAGGAAGGATGCAGTGGGTGTTGGACATCCCCATCCCTGCTGATGACCAGCCATTTCACCTCCAGACAGGACTCACACTCGAGGCTGAGTATGAAGAGAGCTGGAAGTCTCTTGGAGAAATATCCTTTCTTTGCTTCCTAAGCTTGCTTTAAAGCACTTTTTCTGTGCTTTGGAGGGTTTCTTTATTTTTTTTTTTTTTCCTGAGGGCAGGAGGTGGTTGTCACCAGAAACTTCAGACATGTTTTAGTTTCCCTTAACCACAAGAAATCTTAAAATGAAGAAGACGACACCGTCTTATTTCATACCTTGTTCTCATAGATTCTTGTTCAGCTAGTTATGCTTACAGGCTGTGTTGGCCTCAGGAGGTAACACCATGTTGCGTTGTTCTGTAACAAAACTGTTCCCAGTATTTTGCAACACGTCCCCTAGCTTGATGTTTCCTCATTTCCCCAGTAGTCCTTTTTCAGTTAGGTGGCAACTCCAGCTGTCATCACCAGAGCCCAAGAGGGAAATCTCTCCCTCATCCCTCATTCTTTAGAAGACTATCACTGTTGCTATTCTAAATCATTCACCAGCCTGAGGAAGGATCATTCTGAGGTTGCTGTAAGAGTTTCCTACATACCAGTGTAGTGACCTTCCTCTGAAGCCTTGTTTGACGACCATGTTCTCACCATATACCTATGGCACCCCAATTGAAATCCATGGGAAGTTTCTTAACATGTTAAAATCTACTTTTAAAAAACCTGCTTCCTTCCTTTTTCTGAAGACAATGGCCTGAAGCAGGACAAGACTTCACAGTACAGATTATCTGATCCTGAACACGGAGCTTTCATGCAAGCATTCACTGAAAACCTGGAAACACTTGGAATAAATTACTATCAGCTCTGAGCTGATCCATTTATATCAAGGACACTGACAGTGCACACCTAGATCATACACATGATTGTTCCATCAGACAACCGTGATTTATGGTTGCAGGAAAGACCAGCCCCTCTGCCTGCAACTGAATAATATACTCACAGGTCACAAGGTAGATACCTATCCCTTACACTCAAAATCCTAGGGAATGCAAACGAAGACATGGTGCTTTTGCCATATACCATTTTGCTTATTTAAACCCAAATTTAACATGACTAATAACATCACAATAGAAGGTAGAACTGAAATGTTCACTCACTTTGCCTACCTTTCTGTTAATAAGATCAAAGCAAAACAAAACAAGAGATAATTTAACCTTGTTTCACCACAAGATGATATGAATATTGTGGGGGTTTACAATTTTACCTTTTTATTTACATGGTTACCTCATTCACTTCATTGTACTAAGCTGTTCTTTTCTTATCATGATGTTGATTGATAGCTATCATTTTCATATTCAAAGCTTTTCCTCTTTGGCCAGTTACTTTCTTCAAGTTTCCTCTAGAACTTTCAAAATGCTAACAGAATGACATATTTGGACCCTCAAAAATGGAAACTCTAATTTAGATCTTGCCCTGCCAGAACAGAAAATAATTCTGTGGGCATTCTTCTGAGTCTCTTTCTCTAGCACAAATAAAGAACGACTTGAGGAATATTCATGTATATGCACAACTGTTCACTCATCTACTTTATTATGCACAACAAAAATTACTGAATAAACATCCAGTTTCTGCTACACAAGTAGATAAATATCCTTTTTCTTGAATCTCTTGTCAAATTGAAGATGGACTCTATTGTGTCATTTTCAGTTGCAGTATACTAAGCAGAGTATAGAATCATGTTGAATATAAAGTTGAATTCAAACCACACGTTTCCACTTGACATAATAATTAAAATTGCAACAGTGAAGCAGCGGAGCATATTGCTTACAGGGACTGGGCCATCTCAGTCCATGGGTGCTTTCAAGACCCATTTGGACAAAGCCCTTAGCAACCTGGTCTGGTCTCAGAGCTGACCCTGCTTTAAGCAGGAGGTGGGACTAGAGTCCTTTCCAACCTGGATTATTGTATAATCCTGTAATACCAGATAGTTGAAAAGTGTTTGAAAGAAGGTGTGGAAACTGGTAAACAAAGCAGACAGTGCTGGAAACAAACTATGTAAAAAACTGTTTAAACACTACTTTAAATAGGAAGTGATTCAATACATCATGACAACCGGGTGGTACTTATGCCTAGGGGTGCCACTTATTGCTTACAGTTCTCTAGAAATTTGTTTGCAGAAATGTTTTACTAAATAAGAGAAAAAATTCTGGGGGAAAAAAATTGCAGAATATGATTATATAAATACTTGGAAGTGGAAACACAAATCTTAACAAGAGAGGAACATAAACTTCTAAACTAGAAATGATGATCGCTCCAGGATTATTCAGATCATTTCCATGGTTATTAAACCTGCTTCTTTATTCTCTGAGATAATTCCATAAAACTATTAGGGTGCTAGACATACACAGAACTGCATCTGCCATTACCCTGAGCGACTCAATTGTTTGTTTTTCAACTACAAAAGTGGTAAAGAAACTGTACAAGTATTCCTTAACGTAATTTACTATCCTACCACCATCTGCTACATTTGGCACTGAATGTGTAGCTGAAATCCCTTTTATAAGTGTGCCCTGAACCAGGAAGCTGATTCAGACCAGAACCAATTAGCGTTCCCAGCCTTTCTCAAAGCACACAGAAACAGAAGCGCACACACTCACTGTGTTTGCATTTTACAAGTGTATGTGTTTTGTGAGCCTGAATGTGTCGAGGAATCTGTTTTAGCGTGTAGCACCTCTGTCCAATGCTGCAAATCACTGATGACAGCAATGAGTCAGGAACACGGTGAACACGCGGGGACCGCACAGCTTCTCTCTCGTGACCTGTGGCTGGGGATGGAGCAGTAGCTCCACGGCAATACGAACCCTTGTGTCATGCACATATGTCGCTCATTGCTGCAACTGAATGTGAGCCAGACCTCGGGTGAATGCTGAAGAGTCCATTTAGGATTCAAGGATGGACCTCCAGCTGCTACAACTCAGTGCAGTTCTCATGTTTCCTGTGGCTCTGCAGCCTCCCTCTCAGCAATCAATCCCCTCTTGAGTGGTGGGGTCTTGCCCATTTCTGCTCTGCTCTGCAGGACACTCAGCAGCCATGCCTGGCTGATGGCACCTGGGCAAAATCTGTGAAACATCCATTGGGAAGTAGTTCCAATAAAACCTAAAGTGAAAGGAATGCAAATGGAAAGCCACAAACTCACTCCAGCTTCGAAGTGGTTTTCGATGGGAGCTCCAGGCTTTGGTGTGGCCATTTGACAGAGAATAGTATCTCTTGCTTTCCTGGAGGGTTGTTGGGAATTCCCCTGAGGCTGTGAGTTGAAAGCAAACTTGCACAGCATTCATGATGTCATTTCAAGAAATCTGCTGTAGAAAATTGTCATGTTCCAAACAAACTCCTTTGGATGAGACCAGTGGATGACTGAACATGTACAGGAGGTCATGGTAAAAATGGAGATTGAGAAAATCTGTGGCACCATTTTCTTTATTTTAACAGATATGTAGAGTTGTTTGGGTTTTTTTTCAGTTCTGCCATACAGTGGCGTATCACCAGCGAAAAATCTTTAGGGTTCTGCTTATTTGTTAATTAAACCTGAGAACTACACCACTTTATGAGAGGTGAATGTCTGGCATTGGGAAGAGAAGGGAGGAACCCAAGGGGATATTATCATTGGAAAGAAAAGCAAAAAGAACTTGTAGATCTCCTATTTAACAAGCAGCAGCATAGCAGAAAGCTGGGATCTTCCCCATCTGCTGGTACTAAAGGAGAAGCAATACAAAAAGCAAAAGTGATCAAGTCTGAAAACACCATAGTGCAAAACAGTGTTAATAAAGAAAAGGTGTATTTATCTGCTTAGAAAGAGGCATTGACAACAGAGGGCAGTCTCAATAGACCAAGTGATTAACAAAAGAATTGTCACAGTAAAGTAGATACTGCACAGTGGGCTTTTGGGGAGGGACAATGTAACAGACATATGAGGGATTATGATCTAGACAAAATCACTACAAAGCTGATACACAAATGCTTGAAAAATCTTATGCAAAGAGAAGACATCAATAGTCTGCTGCCAAACAGGAAGGTCACACCTTGCGAGCCCCATAGGAGCCTGTCCTCTGCCCATTGTTATTCAATATTTTTATAAATTACTTGGATGAAGGAATGGAGAGTACACATATAAAATTTGTGGATGACATCTTACTGGAAATCTCATGAGAATTTTTGAAAACAGGATTAGACTCCAAAATGATCACAATAAATTAGATAAATGACCTGAAATCAATAAGATTAAATTCAATATAGATGCTGTATTTAGGAAGGAAAATTAGAAAATGGAGAACGACTGACTAGTGCATGGTATAGCAGTAAAGAATCTGAAGGTTTTAGTGGATCACAAAATTGAAAATTAGAAGCAAAGTGGAGATCCTGGAAGAATAGTAGATGTCCATTTTTACTCAGCACTGGTGGTATCTCACCAGCCCTGTCTGAGTATTCCATGTAAACAACACCACAGACCAATGACAAAAATGACAAGCAGATAAAAAGGTAACATCCCTACAGGAAAATAATCAGACCTTGGGTTTTTTAGTCCAGAAAAGAGAAATATGAGGCCTATAGGGAGATAATGGAAACAGGAAGTGTGTAACAGCTTATCATAATATAAAAGGGTATTCTTAAAGGAATAGAAATCAGTTGTTTTCCATATTGACAAGAGACTGGACAAAGAGAAAGGGGTTAAGTTTACAAGAATGGAGACTAAGGTGAGATACTAGGCAAGTAATTTCTAAAAGAGAGCTGAGGATCTTTGTAAGATAGGGATAGGACAGTCAAGAGAAGGAATCCTCAAAAGTGGTAATGATTACAGGAAAGGAGAAGTTACTGGCACTGGGAGGAAAGGGAGTTTCCTGCAGCTATTTTTGCTTGTAACCATCCCACCCTAATATAAATGTTATTATTAAGATTTCACTGTTTGTTTTGGCCCTGCAGTTTAAGAGAAGCATCTCTACGCAATTTGAGTCTTTGTGTTGTTTCACATTGGTGGAGTATAAAGTAGTACAGGAACTTGGAGAACCAACATCTCACTGATTCCAGCCCTTGTTTGTGCAATAAATAGAGCCTTTGCCTGCAGGTGTACTACCAAGTGCCCTTGTGCTTTGCTCAGCAATTTACAAAGACGAGATGGAGATTTCTGTAGGTTCAGGTTACCAGGAAACACTAGTGTCAGTATGGATTCATTGTTCATCACGCTTCACCATCTTTGCTGAACTGCCACGAGAAGCTCTCTTAGCTCTTTGGGATTAATGAGATCCAGACATTTTATCTGACCTCATTATCCTCCTATTCTCCACCTAGCAGCCTCCTTTGGTGGTTCTTTTATTTGCCTGCATCACATCTACTGTAACAAATGAGATGACTTGAATAGGCAACCATCAATTTAGATACTACTGGCTTTTCCAATATGCAAGAGTTTTGTATGTTTACAGCATGTGGATAAACATAGATAGCCATCCCATTGTTCTGTTCTTTGGAGGAAGCATTTATCATTGAGATTTATTAGCTAATGAATTAAAGAAGTGAATACAATTTGTCAAAGATGTTCATCTGGTTAGGGCATCAGATTTTTAACTGTAGTCACTTGCATTGAAAAGATTCCCAATTCTATTTGTTCTGCTGCAATCCTGAGTCAACTCCTAAATACTGCTAGCCACTTGAAGATCACAGAGGATATAGCCCAAACTTGTACAATGTGTTTCTTAACATCATTTTCTTGAGGTTTGCACCTTACCCTTAATATTTTACATGCAACCATTTAAATTTATGCTTGGTCTTCAAGGGCAATGGGAACTGAAACATCAGAGTCTGGTTTAGTTTAGACAGTAGCACCAAAAGTGATGGAGACATTAACACCAGAAGCTGAGGGATGTTAAAGGTCAGAAAGATACAAATGTACCATGGTCGCCTTCAGCATGTATACTCAAACCTGCAAAGTCCTGAGGGCCTCCTTCAATACACTGTATAGCCTTGGCTCCCACCTTGGCTCAGCAGGAGCACAGGGCACCACCCCTTCACTTGGACTTTGCCCTAAATTGCTTAATAATCCCCATCAGCATCTACCTGATTACAACAACTCCCTCTCTGAATTTCAAAAAGCTTCTCATCGAAAGGGCAGAGTTACTTTCCTGTAACAAGAATATGATGGGAAAAGTATGCTAGTGTTATTTCTCATATTTATAATCTATCCGCTTCTTTTCCCCTCAGTGCAAGCATTATAGAGGAAAAATACAAATGTGCACATACAGAGAACAGAATTGTCATTTCAATATCCAGCCTAGGTCTACTTTTATTTTTTAAGGGAAGAGAAAAATGGTACTGCTTTAGAGGCCAGCACAAAGAAAAAAGATTGCAAAGACTTATTGCCTCAATTAACTTATGACAGCAAACTTTATTACAAATACAATGTTATTGCTTCAAAGGAAAGAGAGAAAAATATTTTCTCCCCTAAAGAAAGGTAAGAATATGCACTTTGAAAGATATTGTGCAAAAAAGCTGAATTTCAGGGACTGTTGTTTTAAAAAGTCGAAGATTTTGGCTAACTTTTGTTTGTATGACACTAGTGGTAAACGTTCTTTGATTCCGACGGTAGTCAGATTAGTCCAATGGCGAGGGTTTTGCAAAATGCCACCCGAAGCATTGTTTTGTTTGCTAACTTACATATGTAAGGACACGTGGCTGAAGGCAGCTCATTTTCACAAAAGAAACACTCATTTGCCATAATGCTGAGCAAAACCTACAAAGCTAGGCAGTTTGCAGTAGAAATATCTACATACACGACGCAAGAGCTGATCAGGTCACTGTGGGTTCAATTGATGAACTACTGAGAGCTACAGAGATGTGTAAGTGAACGTGAACAAAAACATGGCACAAATTGTAACGGGAAGGCAGACTGAGTGATGATCTCTGGTGCAACTGGTTTGAGACATCTTGCTGCTCTTACTAAGACAGAAGGTGTCCAAAGACCAACAGGATAATATTTATACAAGTGAAATAATTTTTTTTCTAGAAGATGAAGCACTCCCTCTGGTCTCCATCCTAAAAGCATTTTTACAAAAATCTCTTAAAAGCTTTCAATGGCACCTACTCTAACATCTAAATTCACCTCCATAACCAAAATCGATTACAAAATTAAGTTTGGGAAGAGAAATGGGTGAAGCCATGTATGACAGCTTTGTAGACTTTTGTTTATATTTTTGTCACTGGTGCATCAAGTGAAGAGAAAGACCTTCTTTTCCTCAAAGAAAGAAGAGAGAGGAAAAGGGAACAAGGAAAGAAGAATGCGATGAGAGACAGCTGTTGCCCAGGACAAAAAGTATTAAGGCTATTGCTTTACATGTGTAGCAAACAGCAAAGAGAGTTTACTGGCTTCAGAACACTCTGAGAGTGCCATTGAGCAGTAATGTGCTCCATGTCCACTTTAATCCCCTTTCAAAGACAGAAAACACCCTTTTTTTTCCTGTCAATAAAAACTGTCTCAGAGGTGAGATGCATTCGGTTCAGATACAGGTTCCAAGCTCTATAAAAGTCCATATGCAGAAACCATACTTGAAGCATGGTAGGAATATCATCCAAGTACCTGGAATAATTCTCTTGCTTAAGCTCAGGTCTGTTCCAGACCTCCTGGAGAAGGAAAGCTGTAGCATTCTATTGCCCAAGAGGCTGTGTAGGATCCTGAGACTTTCACTCTCCTTGGCCTCACCAGGGCAGCCAAGCCACTTTTGCAAAGTCTCAGCAGCACTTTGGTGGGGCTGAATTCCTGGTTCCTGTGAATGCTCTGCTGGTCCCTCCAGCCACTTTGTCTGAACGTGGTGCAGGACCTAGTTACCTAGATAGGTCTGTGCTTATAATAACTCATAAAACAGGCATCATTCCTTTTCCATTCTGTAAGGCATACAATATTGCTGACACTTTATTATGAAATGTAATCCTCCAAACTGCATCTTTTTTTGTTTGATGATTGCTTATTATATTCCAATTACCATCAAACACACAGTCCCCTTACTACATTTCCACAGTTGCAAGTTACCGAATAATTTAAGCTACTGTGCTTCATTTATTTCAGAATTATTTTATGATCCAATTGAATGTTTTAATGATATTATGAAGCCTTTGTGACGATCCAAATGACTGGTCACAGAATGGATTATACAAGACCATGCTCAGTGTGTAAAGAAAATAATTGTTTAAGGAATGATCTTAAACACACAGTGATGCACACTGAAAATTGGAGTGAATGGGTGGAGTCACCATGTTACTTTTAGTAGGACTATGCTGGTTTACACCTGTTGAGCAATCTCACCTAAACATCCTAATGAATGTAATCAATGGCAATGCATGTGAATGAAGGGAGGGACAATTTAATCCTTTGATTGCTGCTTAATCCATTCACAGTCCCTTTCGATAAAGATTGCTTTAGAAGTTTCCAAATTCTGGAGAGGAGGGGAATGCTGGATTCTCATCAGGTGTAAATCAGGACAGCTCTGCTAAAGAAAACAGAGCTGCACCAATTCATATCAGCTGAGAACCTGGCCAGTTATGTTAAGTAAGTTTGATGGTTTTAATATTCTTTGTCTTGAAGTGAGGTGCATGGCAACTTTGTGATATAAAGTATAAATTGAAGTTTACTCAGCTGCACACTATAGATCTCATGCAATGACAGTGCTGTCGAGCTGCACTATTGTCTTTTACTGCATACATCAGGCAAGGGATTACTGTAAGTAATTTGTTTTGGAAGGCTGGCAACCCTAATGGGGCATGCCTGATAGTGTTCAAAGGTTCTGATTAGGCACAGTCCACAGAGATGTTCTTTCAACTTGAATCTCCAAAGAAAAAGACTTAATTTTTAACAAATCGCTTTCTTCACAGCTTCATCAATTTGGTTTCTTTGAAAAGCAGTAGTAAGATGTATCAAAGGAACAGATTGTTTGCCCAAAGCCTATCAAAAATGCTTTTTGCCTGAACTGAATATACCTAATCTATTTTCACAACTCATTTAGAAATGATCCTGTAAGGACTATTATTCCTATAATGGTTTGTGAAGCTGAAGCCCTAAGAAGCCAGCAAGGTGCCTCTGTGCAGCTGAGATGATATGAGCATGTCCTGGCTGGCTCTTCCAGAAGGAGTAAGTGGGAGGAGGGGTCTGAGCTGGCAAGGTGAGCCCAGGCTGCTCTCTGCTGGCAAGGAGAAAGTGGTGGCAAACCTGATGGAGATGATGCACTTTTCTGTGATGCCATTGACTTCCTGTCAGCTGCATAATCGCTTCCCCTCCCCAGTAATCCAGAAAGTCACGGTTACCCAGCGCTTCACCTGAACAAATGAAAGCATCAAGATGGCCTCTTGTCTGGTTTCACAGCATGGGCAAAGCATTAGAGGACATTAACCGTATCAGATCGAAATAAGGTGAGCCTTTCTGTTGTTAAATCTGTCATTAATCTCCCCAATACTTCCAACTCCTAGAGAGCCAAATCAGGAGAGAAGACAGTTGGAAATAGCTTTAAAAGGATATTACCTCATTGATTTTTAAAAGAGAGAGAGCTCCTTTAACAAGAATATTGTTCTTTCGGTGCACTCCGTCTCCATCTTTAATGTATATTCATTTGGCTGCTTCACAGGGGAATGCAAATCACAGAGATGTAGGATCTGTACAGTAGTGTGCAAAATGAGTACCACAAGGGATTCAGGGCTTCATCTCTTCCTATCCAAGCATCTGAGGCAGCAAAGCTTTGTGTGCTGAGGACCTTGGGAAGAAAAAGCAACATAAAGTAGGATTATAATATCCCCTTTTCATGGAGAAGTTGAAATGTATGCGGTTACCTGTAATTTTTGTTTCAACTGCTGTTATGTATATGTTGATATGTGAGAGAATCTGGCAAAATAATTTATTTATAGTCACTTTGTGGGGTTTCTGTAAGGCAATAACTCTTACCTTTCATTTGCTTGCTTTTAAGATATAGGTACTTTGAAGGCAAGTCCCTACACTTTGGAATTTAATTTAAACTTCCAACCTTTTGTTAGGGGTGTCTTAAACATTCCCGGTAAACATAGTGAAGAAGCAGCCTTGGGAAAGAGCCAAGATTAGGCATTTTTAAGATAGGAAATTAATCTAGAAGTTACTTGTGGAATCGTTCATCTAGGGACAACTGCAAACTGCACCACAACTGTGGGATTCCTCCCTCTAAGCATCAGCTCGCTCAAAATGAGACCTCTGGTCAGTGGGAGGAGATTGTCACCACAGAGGGCATTTCCTCCCATCTGAGTGTAGGTTATTGAGGCAGACTGAATCTATCATCCCCTTGAGGTAGCTCAGGCTAGGTGAGACAAGTCCCTCCCAAAATGCAGGCTCTAGTGGCAGTCCTTCAACACACGCATTTCATAGGGATGTATATAACAGAGTGTAAAGAAGATACCATGCTCCCTCAGTCTCTCCCACTATTAACTTCCATCTGTCTGTTCAGCTTATAGAATAACTGAACAAATTCCAGAAAACAGGCTTTACATGCAAAATTATGAAGTCCTTGGCTATTAAACCAAGCACATTAAAATCCCAGTAGTTGTATGGTCAAGTAGATAACTGAGTGTCATGGTAATTATTATGTATTAAAATATTTTGTTAGTTACTGTATTCTTAACACAGTAATGCAAAAAGCTTAAACAAATTAATCAGAGGCAATAGGAAAAAGAAGACATTTTCAAGAGATTTTTGAAGAAGCAAGGAAATGACTCACTGTTTTGGCCAGATAGAGCTAAGTGCAACATGTGGTTGATGCATTTATCTTTACTCTGTGCCAGCTGAGGAAATATAGGAGAGAGATCCATTAAACGTTATACATTCCTCTCCACTCTTCCTCCTTGGACTCACATACAGTAGAGGTGGCTGAAACAGTGTCTGTTCCTGCCAGTTTTATGTTGGTTGGAGATTTCCTCGTACACAAAGGATTCTCTGCTCTTTGTTTGTGGATGAAGTTCATTCCAGTCCGCATACGCGAGTGGCAGATCTGGGCTAAAACCCAAAGTCAAAGCCTATGCTGATTTTACCTGGGGGGGAAAAAATTAACATAGATACATATTCTGTTACAAGGTCAAAAGAGAGTCTAAGGGATTTAAATGAAACACCACATATATAATAGTCTATGAAGTCAAATCTGGTCAGTGGAGGAACCTGGGGTACTGAAGGATTGATACTAGCTCTGGGTTAATTTAGTATTTTCATTACTCACATGAAATAAGGTGGAGAGTGTGTTAATTAAACTTGCAATTGACACTTCACTAGCAGGTGTCAGAAAAAACAAAGAGGATTAAAAAAAAATAAT
Organism: Rhynochetos jubatus; assembly: GCA_027574665.1. Classification (NCBI taxonomy): domain Eukaryota; kingdom Metazoa; phylum Chordata; class Aves; order Eurypygiformes; family Rhynochetidae; genus Rhynochetos; species Rhynochetos jubatus. Next base: position 138,096,077 of record CM050648.1, on the reverse strand, counting down.
ACAGAAGGACCTGAAGAAGCTGGAGAACACGAAACAGGATTTAGCTTAGAAAAAACATGTGCCAATGGATGAAGGCAAAAGTAATCAAATCTAAAAGGAATGATGCCAAAATAGGCCTATTATTATGGTGCTAGAGAGCTCTATGGCTATAACCTCAGAATGTAGCTTAGATCAAGTAGAAAATAGCCATTTGAGGGAGCTAATTGAGTTGGGCTCTACACACAAAGGGCTTTACATTAATTTCATAAATTAGAGAAGAATCTATTTCAAAATGAACAAAAGCATGTCTCAGATGCAGTCTTCATTTTTAAAGGCAAGCTGGTTTAAAAATGAGATTTATATTAGTAGAATTACTCTAAAAAAATGAGCCTATGAGGGCTCTTTTCCAAATTACCTGATGACTAAAATGCTGTCCTACATGGCTGGGGAGTTTATCTTGATTTCGCTGCCTGTCACTGAATTTGGATGTGTATTCGTAAGAAGGGGACATGAGCAGACAGTGAGGCTGCAGCACAGCAGGCTTTCTCTGTCCTTGTAGGGAGGATCTCACCCATGTGTTCCAATATACTGACACAAAGAGGCGCGTGGGTCTTGCTACTCTAATTTGTGAGGTGGTGATGGATGAAAGATGTGTTTGAGGAAGTTTTCTGCAGTGTTCATCTATTGAACATGTTTGCAGAGGACTAGACTTGATAAACTCAGCAGTGTTTGCGTTGATACTTGCCACGCACCTAACAGCAGCAGGGTGGTCTCTGTGCCCTCATGGCTGTGGCATCCTGAGCACGAAGAGGAAAAGCACCAAAAGAACACAGAGGGCTGGTTAGCTTCCTTTCATGACTTGACATCCCGTAGCAGATGAATATCACTTAATTAGTATTTAATTACAGGAGTTAAATTGTCAAAGGCTTTACTTAATAGAGCTAATCCCTTTTACTTTGTAATCTCCTGCTTACCCCCCTGAAGCTGGTGGTGTTTACCACCTAGCAGGAGGGGACCACCACCAGGACATGGCTGAAGTGAGCTAGAGACCTATGGGCCAAGAAGGTGGGCAAACAATAGCCACCATTTATGTGCATATTTCTCCTGGTCCACATGAGACAGGAGATTGTCACATGCTACAGGGAAATTAGTGTGGTGAACGGGACTCAGACAAGCTGGTGAATGAAGGATGGTCAACAACACCTGACCTACACAACAGGAACTGCAGAGTTCAGAGATGTCTCAACTTTTTCCAGTTTTCAGCTACCACAGTCAGCTGTACTGGGAGATGTTTTCTTTCTCCCAGAGATTCATATCTTTAGACTTCCTCTGCAAATATGCACATGAATGCCTCCATTTCAAGGCAAACCAAGGTAAACCCTCTTTCAGATGCCTTTATTTCAAACATTTCCTTTGGGGATTCAGTCCCTCCATCTCCTAAATCTTCCAGTTACCAGGTAAGACAGAAAGGCAGATGACAGGGAGATGGTCCATGTCACGTACGAGAATGAAAGAACCAGACAGGAAACAAAAGGAAACGGGGTTCAGCAGCCTCATGATTACTGGGTCATCAACTTACCTCCAAGACTCTGAACCAACAGTGATCTACTCTCCCTATTAAATAGCTGCCTGATAAAACTCATAGCTTCAAAAAAGCAGAAACATGCTGGGCAAAAATGCATCTTCTGGGTTGTTCCTGGATGGGAACAGCTACTGTCTGGTATTTGCACAGGGCAGGGTGTAAAGCAACTCTCTAGTCTTTGACAGCTTAATACCTTATGCCTATTCTTATCTGGTTTTAAGATTCTCTGTGGGACAACTTTTAAGGTTTTTTCTAATGCTTTTTTCACCCAATAACACATTTGGCAGAATAAACGTGTTGGTGTGAAGAGACTTGGGATTTTCTCCTAAACTGTATGGAAACTACAACATGAATTACACAGTTTCATCAATAAGAAATTATTGTATTGCACTACTTCAGAATTACTGAAACACCTCATAACAAGTGAAAAAATTCTACCAAGCTCCCATACACAGGGAAGACTGTTTATGAAGCATGCCGGCGTATGGTTAACTCTGTAGGAAACTCACAGATTTTGGCATGGTGTTACTTCTTATTTTAAAAACAAACAAACTAAAATAACAAGGATGTTATCCATATTTTGATTCCGGATTTGCTTATATTTGTATATTAAATACATTCTCACTCTCTCTAAGGACTACTTTTACATTGCTTTGAAGATTCAAGGAAAAACTTCCCAAAGACTTATTTTTCTTGAAGGAATATATTGCCTAAAACTAGTTAAATCCAAATTCACAGTTGTTTCCCGATGATTTCAAATTCAAACTCTGAGCATAGTGGCACTACATAGCCAGACTCAAGATGATCAGTACTGAACAGCTATTTCATTAATCAGAAAATCTCTTTAGGTCCAGTTACCGCTCAGCAAGTTTGGTTTGAGTTTCATCATGGCCCCTTTACATTATGCTGCTGGTGTAACACAACGTCAGAGTTCATATATGTTACAATTATGGCTTTTTACACTACAAAAGAGGCATAAAGGGAAACATGCTATGATACAAAGAAGTCATTCATATTTTGAACCATGTCACAATTCTAGTCCTGCCATCTGCTATTAACTGGAGCAATGTATACTAAAGTAAGTAATTTGTTTGCCTTCGAAGGCCTGTTCACTTGCCCAGAAATTATGTAGAATAGTTGCCATCCAAGATCTCAGAATTCAGGCTTCTCTTTTTGTAAGGGCTAAGGATTTCAGTCAGCTCCAAGTTCTGGATACTCAGAGCGGCATAACGATTACAAATTTTTTTGAAAAATGATGCATACAAGCACCCTCATAGTGAGAATACAGGTGTTTGCAGCACAAGGGTCCTTTAAGTAGTCAATAGTTTAAAAAGGTGTCAGAGACCAAGCATGCAGACACTGCATGATCAAGACCTTCAGCGAACGGCATTTCATTTCCTCTTCTGGTGTAATCTGTCCCCACCGGGCCCTGCAGTCCATCCTATTTGCAACCTCAGGCAGGCCACAATGGCAGTCTCATATTCCAACATCCCTTTTGAGTGTAGGATTTGTGTTCACAAATATCCGAATATATTTGCATACATTTGTATGGGGTTTTTTGCTTTCATCTTCATGATGAATGGCTTTTGCATGAAGGACCTTTCAGCAATGAGGTCTCTCCTCATGAAATTTCTTCAAGGAGCCAATGGATCTGCTTGGATCTGTGCAATTTTAGGAATGGTGTATAGCAGTGTGGAATCAACTTATTTCTAGAGTGGTGTCTTTTTTTAACACAATTCTCTCTTTTTACAAAACCGTTTCCGTCATTTCTGGCTGCTTCCTTTTTAATAATTCCACACCAATTTGCAGTGCAGACTTGGAAAACTTTCATGTAAGGTGAATCTTTCTAATCTGGCATTCTCCATAAAACTATGAACCCATGCCCTTCAGGAGATGAAGCCAAATCAATATGATTTCAGATCTGGAAGTAAACACCCAGAGAAACCATTTAGCGGCTTCATTGTAACATTTATACAGTAAGTTGCTCTGGGGTAATGTTTTGTCATTCGTTTTTACACTTGACAAATTTTAATGATTATATTGCCAGGATGGGTGTATTGTAAGATGTCATTAAACTCCTACCAGGTTTCCTGTTTGAAAACTGTCTTGTTAGGTCTATTTAACTTACAACACATTTAACTATTAACAGGACACAATCAGCATTTTGATTTACAGTTGGGGGAAGAGAGAAGGAAAAAAAATACTCTTTCATCTTGGGATTTAAGGATGTTTTCATCCTTTTGTCTTGATGGTCACTGAGATTTTGTGCGTGGTTAATATAAAATGGATGTCAGTTTTACATACATGTGTTCACACACATGCACACACAAATGGCTTAGACATAACCACCAGGGGCATTGAATAAAGCAAGTAATTCACATTCTGAGGCTGGTCTTGCTGGCTTTTATCACTGTTCTCATATCAGGACTGCTAGTTTCAGCCCACTTGTAAGACTCTCATTAATCTTAATTCATCCTCCATCTACCTTAAAACGTGCCTTGAAGTCATTTTTTTCCCAGTCCTTTTAAACCATGCTTAATCTCCCAGGCTAAAGACAAATTTATCAACCTCTTGTACAGCATCATCCAGTGTCTAGAAATATCTCAGCCTTTTGAGAAAATGTCTTTGCGTCTTCACACTGCTCCTTCTTCAGCCTTATATTTCTAACATTCCCCCCAAAAGGCGGGACTGTTTCATTAATGACTAATGTTACCACCATTGCAATATAAATATCCAGCCATGAGGGCTAAGTACAATTGTTTTAGAAGAGATGACTTGTCTCTGCTCAGACCATGTCACTTCCTCATTCATCACCCTCAAGTGATCACAACTGAATTACTCCCCACCACTGCCACTCATTTTTCAGGCTTCTTGCTAATTCACGGAGGCTTTTTAAAATGCTGCAAGCAAAGGTGCCCTTCTGATCTTTCCAAACATTCACTAAATGGCTTGAATTTATTCATTGGACTGAGCTCATCCTAGGTCATGTCTCTTTTTTGTGTGCGTCTCATTGACTTTTAAATTTTCATTAAAGCTGCAGCATCATCTTTTGTTTGAAGCCAGATCTGTTGAGGAAAGTTACTGCTTTGAAGGGAAAGGGGTGGAAAAAAATCTACATGAAACAGCCACAGCAGAAACAAAACACAACAAACAAGCAATTAGCTTTACATAGATCCATCAGCAGCTTGGACTAGCAGGATTTTGAATTTGGTCTTAGAAGCATTTGGGGAGCAGCTGGTTCCTCTAGACAGCAGAGGGGATGTTGATAGAGTACAAGTTCCAATAGCAAGTTCTGTCTCTTTAACTTGACCTGCATTATGAGTTCAACCCAAACAGCATTCCCAGTAGAATGGGAAAAATAAAACCATTGCTCATGATGTGTTGCAACGCTCCCACCTGACAACACCTGATTTGCTTAGTCTTCCAAGATTTCTTGCATTCCTGATTCTAGTATATTGAATTTCAGAGCTGCGAGACTGAGGAGAGTCAAAAGAGGAAATGAAGATGTCTCACAAGTCAATACAGGTTAGGACAAATGTCAGCCTGACTGAAGGACTGACACGGTGCCAGCCTCCACCATCGTAAAGGTCTTGCATCTTTGTATCGTAAAGGACTTGCAAAACCAGTGACATGAAGCAAACGCTGTAAGGAACAAGAGCCTCCTTTGTCTGACCTTGTCACCCATTCTGTCTGTCATGGATATGTTGGGAGCTATAATATTTAATAATCTGTCCTAGAAATCCATGCAGTGGAGAAAGTTCAGAGGTTGCACTGGGAAAGAAAGCTTTCTCAGCCTGAGTGCTGCTCTGACAGGCTTTCCTCATCCTGTGTCGACTGCTTCGACATGACGAATATCTGCGTGGCCATCAAGATCCATGAACAACAAGGGCAGCAGGCAGAAAACAGCATCCAAAGGGCTGTTCTCCTAGGTATTATTATTAGCACCTCAGGACCGAGCGAGATTTGTGGCTTCCCTCCGCAGCTGCCCCTCTTCTGTGGTGGCTTCCACACAGGCACTGCCCACCCCCAGGCAGAGTCCAGGGGGCCAAGGGGGAAGCGAGCTGTGCTCCCCCCACACCTCACTTGTCTCCAACCTGCAGCTCTTCAGGCAGCATTGGCACAGGATAGCTATTTCTCCCTTGTCCTTGGGCACCAAAATCCAGTTTAATACTGAGAAGCCTTCAGCCAGCTCTGGTATAATATGTCCAACATACCTGTCCCTCTGCCCCTTCTCTGCTCCCACGGAGAGCACTAGGAGACAAGTTACTACCCTCGTAGTGTGATTTATCTGTTTCTTCATGGACAAAATTCAGAAGGTCCATTTCCAGATGCTGTGCACCAGAATGCCATTATGGGGACTTTCATGCAGCCCGCTAACGCTGGTGTCTCTTCCTAGCACATCCTTCTGCGTAGCTGAGAGTCAGAACACATCCAGCCAGTGCATCACACTACAGCCTTTGAAAATCTCAGTAATTTTTCCCTTCAGATACCAGCTCTCCCTTTACAATAAAAGCAACAAGAAGACATTTTAAATAATTGTCTAAGCTAAGCATTCAGTATATCTAAGCACATCTTTTGGAAATGATATTGTGGGTTGGGTTTTTTTCATGTCTTTTTTCAACTTATTTTTCACCCCACAGACCAATACCCTTGTTTTTGAAAATAGCTGATGTTTTGGGAATTTTGCTGATCTTTCAACACAAAGCAAAACCAAAGCCTGTTGTCAATAAATCCGGTTAATGACTGAGCCTTTAATGGTAAAGGGGAAAATGTTTGTAGCAAGTATCCACATGCCATAGTGCCAGCCAAAAGACTTACATGTCTGATGAGCTAATTGTTCAGATACAATTGTTTTCTAAGGGTCTAATTTGTGAACTGAAGCCAAAATTACTGGTGTCTGAACAGTGCAACTCCCCTTGAAATCCCACCCCACCACATCAGCGGGGTAAGAAGATGTGTCAATGTGTGCTGTGTTGTGGTACCCAGCCTTTCCTGGACAACCTCAGCAATGGACTGAAGAGCCATCCCCAGGGCTCTCCTGGCATCTGCTCTTTGGAAAGCAAATCCATGTGGCTTTGAACACACTCCCAACATTCTCAGGCACAGTAAGCGCTGTTAAAGATGCAGGGTTTATGGCAATGTCCCTGTGAAACAGGGAGTAACTCCTTTTCACCCTATTCTGGATGCAAGTCTCAACTGGAATATGAAGGAATAGAGAAAGAAATTTGGGCCCTTTACAAGGCAAAGGGCCTTCATGTTGGGCTGTGAGAAAGTCATTGCTGAGCACCTAGAAATGTGGTCCTAAACAAAGTAGAAAACCAGCATCTTCTGTTGTCAAAACTTCTATTCAAATAAAAAGTTTTAAATCTTATTGCCTGCTACACATAACAATAAGGTCTGCTACACCAACTCAATTACTGTGAGCCTTGGCTAGCCAGCAAACCCTTCTCAGGAATGGCACTGACTTGGAAGCAATCTAATAATTAAACCACTGACATTTCAAATGTGCAAAGTCAGAGTGATTTTCCAATTTCCAATGTGTCCCTCTCTAATTCAATATTTATTTAGGCTATGCTCAACAGAGTTAAGCAAGATGACTCCTTTAGGATCCTTTCTCTTCCCCAGGGTGAAAAAGTCAAGACCTGCTGTAACCTCCTTGAACATTCATGGTGTGTTTATGGTATTTAAACACACCTTTATTCCATTATTTGGCACTAACAGTGTTTCCAGAGCTCATTATTTCCTGCATGAAATAATGCTTAATTAGTGCTGAATTACAAGAGAATTGCTGTGGAACTACATAAGCCATCCTTGCAAATCCCCTAATGAATTCAATGTGATTGCTGCTACTGCATTGAATTTTAAATGGATTCATAATGATTAGAAACCTAAGGCATACCTGCCTCTTATTGATCAGTGTGTGACAACAGGATTTCTTTATAAACAGTGCCATGCAGACAATATGTTGATACCAGTATCTGAAGATTTTTAGTGCCTCTTGGGAAAAAGCTAGTGACTGTGACATTTAAATCCAAGGCTACAGTGATAAATGAATCAAATCTTATTAGTTTCTCCCAGACCTATTGGGGTTGCAAAGTTACCAACCCTTCTGAGTGCACAAATAAATTGAATTTAGGTTTTTGTACTGAAAAGAGGGATGATCCTGAATTTAATCAGAGGTACATAACACTCAGGTTCTTAGCTAAGGTAGAGCGCATACGTTCACAAGACTGTCTCCATGAGTCTCATTCATCTGCTGTTGTAATCACATAAAAAGTTTCTCTCTGGTTTTGCTGGATGATGGATTGGATCGCAAGTTCACAAAGTTACTCTGTAGAGATGGCTGCATCCCTAGAATGAGAACAACTCTGAACTTCCCAACTGTAATCCTAAACTAGAATGTGAGGAACAGGGATGTTGGTATCCACACACCATCTAGACCCAGCTTTCACCTCTTCACTGCAAAGTTCTAAAAGTCTGGTGATGCGTGGAGAAGCATCATCAATCCCATAGTTTGGACATCTGCCTTCAGTGTAAACTGGGAAGAAATTTTGCGTGTTGTTTCAATACCCTCATTCAATGTTTGTCCAGTTGTGCTCATTATCTTGTGGGAAGCATGTTGGGGATCAGCTCAGTACCTTCTTTCACTGGTGGGTTATTAACTTTCCCTTTTTAAAATCCCTGTTATCATAGTCTCTCATGCACTGAATCCTGCAACCCTTGAAGACAATGCCAAAACCACTACTGATTTCAGTAGACATACTTTCAGGCACATTGAGATTCTTTTATTTTTTTCCCTCTCTCACAACAGATATTCCCAGTTTGTAGTATACTTCAGACTTTGACATTTGGAACAGGTTAGGCTGACACAAACACTTCACTTTAATACCCACTATGTAAGATTTATTCCCACAGACTTATATTGGTCTGCATTCAAATTAGCAGTGGTTCCAGGCAGTCTGCTTCCTTGGGCTATGCTGGCATAAATCTACTGACTTTGGGGGAGTTACTTCTGATTTTCACTGATAAATGCAAGAAAGGACTCAGCACTCTCCACCTAAAAGGCTTAGATTAGATTCCTCCTGGCCCCATTAATATTGCCACTGGTATTCTTTCTGTATTGCTTTTGCTGTGTATGTCAGTAAGTGCTTTCTACCCGTCTGTTAAAATTCCTTTAGCTGTTAAGATAGCTGAAACTCCTTTCCCGAAAGAATCCCTAACTGGTTTCTTCATTGGCTAGAGCTGGCCAACCAACCTTAAAATAAAACTGTATGGGAAATGCTTGCAGGAACTAAAATGATTTACTATCAGAAATATCCGTTCATTCAATAAATTCAGCTAAACCCTCCAAATACAGCCTGCAGTTTGATTAATGGAAGAAGGTAAAGAGTTGTGCTTGAGCTGGGATTCAGGATATTGCTAATCACTGACTTTTGATGAATGGGAGGGTTGGGATGCCTCTTTCACCAGAGGAGAAGGCAAAGCATCCTCTTTGGTAGTTCCTTAAAAGAACTTCCCAGGGCAGGTGGATGGACAGGGTCATTTCTGATGACACTAAGTGCTCTGTGAGGGTTGTTGCTTTCAACAAACATGCTAACTTTTTACGTGGTGGAAAGCAAGGAGTAACATTTATTTGGTTTTATAGATATGCCAGAACTCTGCCATCAAGTTACAGAAACTGACAACTAGAGCGTATGAACTCCTGTGGAGTCTGCTGGAGTCACTCACCTAAGATACCATATTAGCTTTTCCTTATGACTGTCCTTTAAAACATTCCTAGACAGGAGTTTTTCTCTTCCCTTGGTTATTCAAACCCTTTGTTCCTGTTTCTTGTTTTAATATCCTCTTCATTCTCCTCTCATCTATTCAAAACTTTTAACTGTAAATGTCTTTCCGTGGCCATCTTCACTTGGCCAACATAACTTTAATTTGGTGTTTCAAGACCACATGAAAGGGAGGTTGCCTCACCTTTTTATTTATTTACTTCACGTTTTTTTGAGAAAAAAAAAAATCCACAGGCTCCAGGTTTTAGAGCATTTTTCAGATTAAATCATAATATAACCTTAATAAACTGCAGAGGTCAGGACCACAGCAAGCTAGTCTTGAAGTCCCCAGTACCCTTGTCCAGCATTCATAATCTGGCATTTATAAATAAAAATGTCTTGAGAAAAAAAATCAAGGTTTATGGGGACCATTATTTCTGGGGTTTAGAAAGTTAAAGTTTACAAAATTCAGCTTGCTCAGCCCCTGCACTTAAGGACAATCCTGTTGGGAACATGTAAAGCTACTTTACTTGTACTCCTCACAATCATCACCTTTGTTGAGGGAGAACAAAGAGGTTATGAACCTGTGAAGTATTGCAGATCCACAGCAAGATGGTTTTTTCCTTTCTGCCTGACCTAGTGAAAATGCCTCTAGGGAATTTCCCCCTTGTACCTCCATTTTGGAAGCAGCCAGTTGAGGAGTTTTCCACAGAGTCCATTTACAAATGGCAGTGTCTTGCAGCACCCTTCATTAAAAAATGTTCTGCCATTTATTTGGCATGCAGAAGGGGGCACCTCAGCAATTATATGTACACTGACTCCCTGTGACAAGCCATTCAGGCAACCATGAAATCTACACACAAACCACCCATCTAAAACACATCTCATGCCACAGGTTTATGTTAATTTTTGACAGCTCAGGAAGAATCAGCCCTCTGGCATGTCTGTTCATACAACACAGTTGGGTTCAAAGGGGGTGACCTCACATTTTTGGGGCTAGAGACAATTTTTGGTCTTATTATGGGGTATTTGTGGTAGCTACGATTTATAGCAGCAGCCAGTCAAGCATGGAGCGGGTCCCCTGGGTGGCAGCCAAGACAGTATTAACTCAAAAACCTTGTCATTTCAGTATTTGCTACGTTTCCCTCTGTGTGCCTGTGTTGTAAATCATGCCAAAGTCTCACCTTCCCATTTTTAGGCTGCTGATGGGCTTATAGCCTGATGCAAAGCCCAACCACTGCCAAGGCCCGGCGGCTCAGGGAGGTAGAGCCAGCTCCAGGGCACATGCAGATTACGCTGTGGCCCAAGACAGCCAGCTTGATCCATGCCAGGCTGCTTGCTTCTTGCTGCTGAGAGGGGGGACCTGGGGTGTGCTGGTGTGGAAGCTACTCTGTGAGGGAAAGGGGTGGTGCTCAGCCACTTTGTGTCCCACTCCTGCTCATAAAAGCAGCAGCTCCACCAGCTCCTCTCTCTTCCCAGCTCCAACCATCCCCACAGCCAAAGCAACTCTTAGGGCAGGAAAACTCAGTTTTACCTTTGCCCCTGAAACACTTAGGTCAAGTTTTGCCCTGAGGTTACCAACAGGAAGAAGGCAGGCACCTACTGAAGTTGAATTGCAGGTCAAGGCACTATCTGACCGGCACTGATTTCAGCCAGTGTGATTAACTCTGAGCAATTCTGTTTGTACACAGCAAGTCAGTCAGATGTAGCTGCAGAAGGAGGTTATCTTTGTGCAATTGCTTTCAAGGTGTAGCAATAGGATCAGCTGTTGCTGAGTCATTGATCACCCTAAATCAGCAGTGACCAGAGTGGTCTGATTCCTACATACAGTCCACCCAGGTTTAACTAATTACATGTTACTTATTATCTGCTGACAGACAGTATTTCATTCCTACCATATCTGTCTCTGAAAGATCATTGTCATAGTTGCAGTGCCAAGCTCCAGTCAAGATGCAGAAAAGACAAAGCAGTTGGGCTACAAATCCATATCTTGTCAAAATTACCTTTTCAGGATTGTGAAACAATCAGAATTTCCACCTGGAAGTCAAAATGATGGATTTTTCCTCATAAATAAAGATGATTGATATTTATGAAGGTTAAAGAGGCAATGGCCAGAGTAAATGACTGTGTGCAATATCACACAAAAACCTATGGCTGCAATTTGTTTACTGAAGGAGCCAAATAGCAAGGCTTTATACCGTGTTGTTTTTCTCCTTGACTGTGCTATCAAGTGGCATGTGAGGTGTAAATACTTGAGGTCTGACTCTTTGCTTCTTACTCAGCTGAAAGTCCATCAGAAACAGCAGGAATGCTGCCCTAGTGTAGAATTTCAGATTGGATTTCAAAAAGTTGAGCTTGCCGCTGCTAACTGATTACACAGTATTAACTCCACAGTTCTCCCTGTGAAAAAGATAAGCACTGGGTCCCCTGTTTCACAAGGATGAAAGAAAGTCAGAAAGCAAGTTTCTCTGTGGTGTCCGTTGCCATAGAAAACACACACTTGTGCTGTGCTGAGGGTTGGTGTAAGCCAGGTCTCAAAATCTACACTAAGCTCCCCCAGGGCCCACCCTTGGAGAATCTGTCTGGAAAGGGAGAATCTAGTAACACTACAAACCTTTTGTCATGTCCCATTCTGGGAAGCAGAGCACTGGCAGGATCCCACCGTCTCCAACAGCAGGGTTTAACATAAGAGCATGCAGCAGAGCCATCTTTTCAAATTAGTGTTTCATTCCTAAGTGCCTTTAGCACACTACATCACAGAGCAGAGATGACATTTCTATCCCTGCAAATGTGTTGCACTCTTCTAATCAGGACGTGTTGTGGCGGTGTTGCTGGCTGGTAATACAGCCAGGGTACAGCAGCGATCTCATTTGCAGTATCTTGCCATCCCAATGGCAAGCCGTAGAGCTCTTTAAACAGGGCTGTATTGATAAGGACGGACTATCTGGTAAATGTGTCATGTTTCAAGCACAGCTGAAATGTGAAATGTAACAGGGATTAGGAACTGCTTTTAACTAGGACAATATACCATTTACATGTACAGACAAAACTCCTTGTGTTGTCTTATAGGCTCATTCATCCTACGTAGTACCAAGGATGATGTAGCAGAATACACCCTGCATTCCCCTACCATCCTGCATGCTTTAGTTCAGAATTTCCTTTGTTGTACTGGATTTTGGAGCAATACACTAAGGCACACAAGTGACCTTGGTTAACTTGGACCCTACTCTGATACTGATGCCAGAAGAAGATTGCCCAGTTATCCCAGCTGAGTGTAATAAGAAAGGAATCACCCACTATGTTTTCAACACAGCCCAAGGAAGATTTCAGTGGTTTGCATTAGGATCTGGAAACAGCCTGGGAACTGGGTTAGCGCATGGTGAGGCAAGGCCTGTGTGCCAGCTGGATTTGCATGAACATTAGTGGACCCACAGTGAAATGCTTGGGATTTTGCTCCTTAGTCAGAGTTACTCCCAGCTTCAGCACTGTATTGTACTCCAGGCAGAACGTCAAGGATGACTGCAAACAAGAAGATACTTAGCATACATGGTAAAGTTTTAAAGCTTCATGGGTCTGCTGTGTCTAAGCATGTTTTCACCAGCTGAAGGTAGACAAGGAGGCTTAGAGCTTTCAGATATGTAAATACCTCAAATTTCTGATGCCTCAGATGGATTATGAGTTCCTTGTTCAGCTCTCTGAGACTGGATAGGAAGTGCTACATAACAGTCAATCATTCAACAGGGAAAATCCATCGGGGCTATTAAATACAAATAAAGAGCTGACTCAGTCCTTCCCCTCTGCAAGTCCACAACTGGGAGTCCTGCAGACAGCAGACAGCCCCTCATTCTCTCTAAATATCATCTCCTCCCAACATAGCCTAAATTCTGAAGCTGATCCTTGGCCCTAAGAAAACCACAACCCTCTCCAGAAAAGGAAGACCTAGCAGAGGAAATAAATTATGCCAGGAGACAAAAAAAATACAGGGAAAAGGTGTACAGGTCACATGTTTGAAAAATAAAAACAGGAAAATAGCAGGACACACAGACCAGAGTGACCCCAATATTTTGCCCAATCCCTACACATGTCCAGGGAGCCGATGAACACTGGCCAGACCTTCTGTAGCCTTTCTTGCTTTCTTTTTCATAAGTGAGGGAATGTACAAATCAGAGAAACTAGTATGTTAAGAATGGCTGATTTCCCACTGCCATCATTAATACCTAGGTTAAAAGGGAAGTCTGAGACTCGCTTCAAATCTTTAGGGAACTCTGTCTACAGCAACTGGTCTTGAACGCTCAGACCTTGTCCGTCATGTCTCTTCAGAGGTTGATATGCATATGAGTGAGTGAGTGAGAGGGTTTATGAAGAAAGCTATTAACCCTAAAATAGGAGTCAAAATGCAACATTAAAGGAAAAATATGCAGCATTCAGAATAATGGGGTTTATTATTGAAATGAAAGATGTTAAAAAGAACGAGGCATGGTTTGGCGTCCCCAATATCTAGCTGGCATTTCTACATCATTCCCATATGTGTGCCATCTGCAACACTGCTGTTTGGAAGCAAATCCAATAAACATAACTAGGGACCACAGCATACTTTTTGAAATGTGATAGAGGTACCCAAGAGACCAGTGACTTTAGGTTACAAGTCATAACCTGTGCAAGCCCATCTCAGTGGTAAAAGGTATATGTAGGCTTGAGTGAGACTTCCTATTGCAGCAATTTAGACTGTCTCAGGCCCCCAGTGATTGCCTTGGAGATATCCACCAGCAGCCTGCAGTGCTGACAGGGAATATGAGCTTGTGTAACTGACATTTCTGAAAGCTGACAGGGAATATAATATGAAAAGGTTGGTCATTCTCACATGAATTTACTTGCCAGTGAGTTTGTATTACATCAGCTCAGGCTCTCTGCTAAGTCTTCAGTTTAACTTAAATGTGCTACATGGGGGAATTCAGAACTTTGGTATACTCAGATTTTCATTGAAAATTGTCTCCATATGTATTCAAAATTTTGGATTTGGAGCCTGCTACATGGTTTTGATGGAATGGCCCTGAAATTGATGAGCCACTGTAGCAAGTTCCTGGGTTTTGAATTGAATTCCTCTTATGAAACATAAAAACCTAATGTTTATTTTTTCCCAGAAACAGCTCTTGATTAAGAGTTGACCCCCATTCATCTGCCTCCCAATCTTAAGTTGTCCAGACAGAAGCGTTCCTAGGGTGAGACCACAAGCTAGATCACTAGAGCAATATTTTATAAACACTTTGGAACAGTGCACAAAGACCATTTCCTCATTGCAGTGAGAAGAGGGGTAGATGTCTGATCCAGCGGTGAGAGCATTTGAGTGAGACTCAAAAGACTTGGACTTCACTCAAGGTCCCTTTTGGTAAGTCACTAAATATCTTCACTTTTTTTTTTTTCATTTTATAATACTAGACTAATGTCCTTTTTAAACATGCCTTAACAACCTCACTTGAAAACAGCAAAAAGAACATCTCAGTAAACAAAGGGAACTTCAGCAAGAAGTCAGTAGTTCCAATCTTCCTGTAGTGCAACACAGCTAAGCTGCTGCTTAGCCATAGCTTACAGTGTTATTTAGGAACTGACCCCAAAGCCTGTGTTTGCTCACTTTGTCAGAACAGAGAGATTTACAGTACATGTTCTTCCACTAGAGTGAAAGAGTCAAGCCTTCCCTGCAGAAACTGGATTTCCCTTGAGGGTTTCAAATCCAAGTACATCCTGACCTTACTCCCTGTCTGACAGAAAGTACTGCTTGTGGTGCTTTGTTTTTATGACATGTCTGGAGAAATGCTGTTATATACTCAACATTTCAGGCTGTGTGGATGGCTAAACCTCTTAATTTTCGCATTACAGCAATTAAAAGAGTCATCTTTTGTACTCCACTTGCCTTCTTCCATGAATTCTGCCAGAATCCTGAAAGCTGTTGCATTTTTAATGAACAAAGAAATAATTTTGTCCAAACTCACACCTGATATTTTAACAACTGGTATTTCTGGAGGGTTACTCCATTCAACTGCAATAGTAGAGTGGATATGTGATAGTCCAGAAGGTCTGCACCTGGGTTACAGGAGCACAAAAGATGATTCTTGCCTTGAGCAGACTGTCATGAATACATGGCAACAAATTTATATTAGTGTGCACTTTCTTGAGGGTAATTTTTCAGCCATCATTCTTGCACACTATAGCCCTTTTTTGTCTACATTCCAAACCTTTTGTTTAAAGGATAACACTTTGCCTGGCCCTCCCTTATTGTAAACATATTTCTTAATATGTTAAAGAAAATGACCATGGCAATTCCAATGCATGCTGTGGGACGACAGTAGACACTGAAGTGCTGTATTGTGCTGAACTAATCTTTCACATCTTCTTTTCTTAGATGCAACATGTTGGTGTGGGTTCTTCATTCTGGACCTTATTAGTGAAATTCCACTTTCACTATCAAAACATCCTCTGATTTCAGCAGGGCCAAGATTTTCTGAGTCTTCTTGCACAGGACATGGACCATATGCCTTTGATGGAAATTAAAATATCAATAGAGTTGCAAGCACATTCTTCCACCTGGGACTAAGGTACGAAGAATTTACTTGCAATAGATTATTCCAGAAGGCTTTATATGTAGTTTGCAAGACTCTGAAAGTGCTGAGTGGCCTTCCTGCTTTCAACAATCGTATAATTGTTGGAATGAATGAATATCAACATAATGAATATTAACATAATATAATGACCTGAGGTCATTATATTCAGGTTAGTTTTACAGTGTAAAGGAAAAAAAAAATCCTTAACCCCCAACATGGACTTACTAAATCAATGAGAAAGTTACTTCTTGTCAGTGTACATATCATTCTTCCACACTAGGAAGGAGTGCTATGTCTTCCACAATCCACTTCCAAGCTAAATTCTGGTTTGCATCTCATCACAATAAAGCTGGAGTTAACTCCAGTGAAGACAATGAAGCAATTCCAGGTTTATGAGGATACCATGGAGAACAGATTCTGGTCCTCGGGTTTTACAGTTGAGACAAATGAGCCACAGACAGTGTGTTCATCACTGAAGGGAAAACGGGAGTCTAATACTTATTGGTGTTTAAATGCTTGGCATTCTCCTAAAAGAGCAAATAGAGGTAAGCTTTATGAGAGTTATGCAGATGAATCTCTGACTTGGTACTTGATAGGTCACTCTTAAATCGTGTCACCTGTTCATATTGCTCAGGCTAGTTAAGCCCCTTCCCACTTGTGACTTACTCCTTATTGATACTAAGAAGTTCTGAGAGGAACAACCACAGTAAGAGACTGCTGAGGGCATCAATAGGGGACACAATACAAATTAGGAGTAGTTTAAAACATTGTGTAGAGGGGAGGGAGAAAACAAGAAGCCTGCACCCGTGCCTGCCCTAGGAAAAATGTGAAACAGAAAAATGGCACTGAAAAAATAGAGTAGAAAAAGGAAAGAAAAAACCTTCAAAAGCAAATAAAGAGACTGATGAAAGAAAATCAAAAGAAGGGAAAATCCTATTTAGGCCTATTTGTCCTGCTGAACATTTTTTTCAACAGCAAGTAGATGAGGCAATCCATATTTTTAAGCAAAAAAGAAAATCATTCCACTGCAATCTAGATAATTTCCCACTCCATTTGATGGTATAATGCACTAAGAGCAAAAAGCTCTAAATCATCTAGACTAACCTACCAGTCTCACTTTTCAGCAAAAAGGAATAAACTTTATTCTAAACTGTTTCTCTCTCAGAGCTAATGCATTTTACAGCCCCTTTAGGTGTTCTGTACCTACTGCATTCCTCCCACGTGGAGGTGGAGAACAAGTTCTTCACACTGGTGTAGCTGGACTAACAGGGCTTGGCCCAGACATACAACAAAGCAGTTTCTTCTTTTCAGAGGCCTCCCCAAGACTGTCCCAGTCATGATGGCAATAAGCAAATAAAAGGAATTTTTTGGGGTTTAACATCATTCTGCCCTTCTCCTACAGTAACGAGTTGCTGTTGCAATTTTTTTCTCCCCCTTTGCAGAGTGCTAAATCCAGCCAGAAACCTGTTATGAAAAAATACCCAAGGGAAGTGTGATGGAGAGTTTCTCTTCACTGATTTCTCTTCTAACATTGCTCCCTTCCTTCCTCCCCTCTCCACCCTGCAGACTCGATCCTCAGCCCAGTGATGTCAAAGGAAAATCCCACACCGACCTCATGCGGCTTTGGATCACGCTTCCATTCCTAGGCTATTTGTTTTTACAAGTGAGCTAACAGGATCGCTAAACTCTGAAAGTGCCATCCACTGCCCTAATGGCTGGTGTGAGTTTTCAATGGAACTGCATCTTATGAATCCAGGATAATATTTTACCTTCAATATACCACCATTATGAATTCATTTGACATTCAATGTACAGTAATAACAATGAATTTGCTGGATATTGAATGTCACATACTTTCACAAGTACAGCATTTCATTGTAATGCACAGCAGCATTAGTTTAACCATACCAGGGTTTTTCCAGAATCCTCTCTTTATGTTCCCTCTTTCTCCAGGAGAACAATAAATACTCCTTAATAGTGCCTAAGAAAAATAAAATCATACTTTGCTTTTGGAGAGAAATATGATCTATATGCAGGCCTCTAGCGAGCTGAACAACAATGCTTTCTGGGACACTGTGAGCATGAATTTTTGTGCAGAGGCTTTTTCTAACTGTAAAATGGATGGCCTGGAATATTAATCAGGGGTTTGTCTTGTTTTGTTTTGCTTTGCTTTGCAGTGGGCGGGTTTTTTCCCCCCCTTAATTGATTCCAGAGTGCTAAAGGAAATAACCTTGCTTCAAACCATCCTGCAGTAAAAGAAAAAAAAAAAAAAAATAAAGATGTTAATCAGAAGGATGGTCAGGAGATTTAGTTTTAAAATTAGCATTATAGTTGCTTGCTGAGTATTTCAGGTAGTGAGAAACAACTTGTTCTTTGCAAAGCAAGATGTGAAATTCAGGGCCAAATCCTACCAGTTTCTTACACAAGTTATCCATAGAGGATGAACAGGTCACACTGCACACATGGTGAGCTGGGCTGAATCCCACAGCTGGTGGAGTGACGGGCTGGGCAGTGAGTGAGGAGTGGGTTGCCCCAGTGCTGGAGGAAGGGGAGGCATGGGATTTTCATCCAGTGTTAAGGAAAGGCAGTGACTGGGAGGGGCTACAGCCTTCTTAGACTTCTGGCCAAACCTGCACCTTTGTGAGGTGGCTATCACTCGTGAAGTATCTGTGCTTCACCCCATCATTTCAGCTTGGGTGATCAGTTGGCTGTCTCAGTCCAGAGAATGGAGATTGTATTAAGTACCCTTAGTTGTGCTACATTGTTTTTTTCCTAATGTGTTTCTGTGCTAATCACTTGGATACACAATGTCTGTAAATGTCCATGATGAAACCCAGACAAACCTTATTTGATTAACTAATCTGTTTTCTGAAGCATTATTTTTTTTTGTAATTTTAAGGGGAAAATTAGTAATCTTTCTGATGACAAAGTAAACACTGACATCAGCTAGCAGTGCAGAGTCCCTAAAGGCTTTTGTCACAGGAGGATTTTGATTAATTCCTAAAGTTTTGCTGAACTCTACTGAATCACAGGTGAATATATTGTTCTATAAATGGTCCTTCAGCAAGACGGAAAGAAATATTGAGTGAACAGATACAAGTCTGGATTGAGAAAGATCCCTTGATGGGTATGTGGAACTTCAAGGCATAAGAGTAGCCTGCAATTAGCATGTATGTGGTTTACTGTAGCATACGTGAGCTAATCCTTTCTTCAATTTAAAAGCTCCTGGAGCTGCACATTTTGAAGCTGTCTCTTCAGCTCTGTGTTTGCTTGCATGCATTCTAGTTTTCATCTGAGAGTACAGAGGCGGTTTCCAAGGGAAGGTGCCCTTCAGTTTAAAATACAGAAGCATGGTGAATACATTAAACAGCGAAATGAATAAGACAGCAACAGTAAGTATTGCTGCTAATGCTACATAACCCAGCCTTGCACTGAAAGAGTTGAATCCACACAATTATTTGCAATGAATGTGCTTCAGAAGACCAATCAGCATTTTGAATGAAAGAGAACCTGGGGAAAAAATTGCTCATCTCAGATAAAATAATGAAGGTAATAATCAGTGGGATAAGGCAAAATGGATGGCAAGACCTGCTTGTTAAATATTAGCTCTTCAGATCTGTGCTACAGCAGAAAAGAACTGCATCCTAAATGAGATACTGTTATGTCACCTGTCATGGATGTTTAATCATGTCTGGAAAACATTTTTTTTTCCCCCACTTATCTCCTAATACCAATATTTTATACCCAGTACTGTATGTGGACTTTGAGACAGCTGACTTCATACAGTAGTTTCGGAGAAGGCTGATAGGAATAAGAAAGTCTGAAATCTGTGTTTCTTGTACTTAATAACTTATGTGACATTTCTATATCCAGCACTCGCACCAGAGAATGGCCAAGAAAAAACTTCATCATAATTAGATCCTGTTGATAAAATGCTGCAGACAAAAGGTCTCTACATGTGGGGATGAAATGGGCTTGCCTCAGATATTTATATGCCACTTATTTAATGAGACATTGATTGATAATTTACCAAGCATTGCATTGCTTTTTGTAGTGCAAATACACCAGTATGTTCAGATATATAAACAGATAAAAGACAAATAGAAGAGGCAATGACCAATCCAAACAGATGTGTGTTTTAATAAAGAATTAGAAATAGGTGACTCCAGACAATACACAAAAAGCAAATGTTTAGGTCAAAAAATCTGAATAAATGGTGACTTGAAAGAGTTCATAGCAAAACAGGGATGTCCCAGGAAGGTGTGTGTGTTTTACCTGTTGATTCATTCAGTTGCCTGTTAGATCAACACAAATATTTCACTCGTAGGGTCCATGCAGTGATAAAGCACAGACCGGCAGTTCTTGATGTGTCAGCATGACAGTGGTGAGACACCAGACGCATGATGCTGCACTCGTGATGAGCTTTGCTTCATGTGCTTTGCTTCTTGCACAGCAGTGAAATAGCAGCAGAGCTGCTCGGCTATGCTACCCAGCTGACATAATTACCTGCTTTGAATCAACCCAGTCTACGAGCAAGATGAGCGCAAAACCGAAGGTACTAACTGCAATGATACCTAAATTGCGAGTAACACTTTCCCGCCCCAAAGCACTTAATAAAGCAAGAGCAGGGACTGTTTCATGCACTGCTTAAAGGAACATGATGGCAAGTCTGCCCAAGAGCTTTGGATCAGAAAAGAATAAGACTAGCCCGCCTAATTGAAAGCGTAAGGCAGTCAAATAGGCAGTAATCTTTCAATATGCAGTGCAAAGAGGATTTCTATCCTTACCCTCTCATGAAAGGTGCAGCTTAATGCTTTGTGAACAGTGGTTACTGTGACTTGGGTTTTACATCTTTGCTGATGGCAATCCCAGAAAGTCAAACCTGCTAACTCCATGATGGAGAGGATGTTTAATTTTATTTTAGAGAAAAAGAGCGTAATGCTTACTGAATTAGCTATATCATTTCTTCTACCAATTTGGAAGGCTTACTCCCTCTGAGTTTTTAGTTATGAGATGTGACATGATAACAGGTTCAAGTGAGGAAGCTGCTTCTTATAATCAGATGGAATCTGATCATTAATCTAAAATGCCCAGCTGTATTTACTGCTTCTTTTAATAAGAATATGGATTTCATACATATTCTGTCTAGATATGTTCACGAGTTGCCTGAATGTACAAAACCAGACATCTTTCATTTTCATCAAATGCTCTGTTATGTTGTGACACTTTAACTGTACAATTAAGCTCTTTCAGTTTCCTAGAAAGAAAATCCATCATAAGCTATATGTCATCATTTCAACACTTTACTTCCTGTCCTTTAATATAACAGTTACTCCAGTAATCTGCATTTAAAACAGCATGTTTGGCCACATGCAGCCTCTAACTTCAGAAGCTGTCTAGAGAATTAAAATGTTTAGGAGGGGAGATGTGACATTTGGGTTGTGCCTTTTTCTTACAGAAGCTGGAAGAAACTTCAAGGCACAAAAAGCCAGATTGTTAGGAGATAAATGAAAACATGAGTTTGTATTACTGAAATGTTTGAATATTTTCCTGGACTTCTTCCTGTACAATTAAACAAGGTATTTAAGCACATGATTAAATTAAAATCTCTCTAGCGTAGCTTCATTTCCTCCCACAGAGTTTATTTCTACAATCTTGCCTGTGCACACTTCCTTCTGTTCTCTTCCTCACCATTCCTTTTCCTTTCAGGAGCCTGGTTTCAAAAAAAGTTGCAGTGTGTTCACTCAACCTGTACTTCAGTTCCTGAAGCACACTGGAAACTTAAATTGCTTTCATAAAGTCTGATTAAGTGCGGTGACATCACTCTAGCATTAATGTTAAATACCAAATTAAATCTTTGGTGGGTTTGGCTTTTCATGTGAGTGTGTGCTTTCTTTCAGCAGCTAATGACAGGGCTTGGAGTATTTGAACCATGCTTCCCTTTCTCCACCCCAGCCACAACCCACTCCTAAGTACTTATTCTGCATTAGCCCCAGCTTTGTTACATCCATACCCAAATTTGGTATATCTTATATATTAGTGACACAGTTATCCAGGTACTGCTGGATTTATATGACTCGACTTGCTCCAAAATCTCCAGTACACCTCTTCATTTTTTTGGTGAAGATCAGCTGCTTCTCGCACAGCTTCCCCTTAACCACCTGTGCAATACAGCCACCCTCCATGGAGCTGTCTGCAACTTTTGACAGCTTCTTACATGGCTGTCTCTGTCAATTCCTCATGTCATGTCCAGCAGTTTTCCACATCCTATTCAGTTAGCTAAACATCAGCTCAGCCAGCACCTGATCATCTGCCCGCTGCCCTAACACCTTCCTAGCAAGAACTGCAGCAGCCAAAGACCTGTCTTCTCAATTCCTGTTACTTGTCACTGTGCATGGGGCTCAGTGAAACTGGGTTTTTTTACATACATCTGTGTATTTCTTTCTTAGTAAAGTTACGTCACAGTGATATTTTCTTAAAGAAGAAAAATAAAAACCTTGTTTCAATAAATAAACCATCCTAAACTGTTAACAAAAAACCTAACTCACTTGCCATACTGATATCCCTACTTTACGGACAACTTGATTTAAAATCTAATAAACCAGAAGGCCTTTCAGTTCTTGTTCCCTGTTGCACAGCGATTTTCACATTCTCTTTTCATTTTCACTTCAGGGTGCTGTATTATTTTTGTCTTCAAGCCTCATGTTGGTAAGATGAGAAAAAGGAGAGATATTAGATTTGGCTTTGTCATTATTTATTTTTCTCTAATTCTCAGTTAACTCACAATGGATCAGTCCACTGCACAAAAGCAACAGGTTTTAACCACCAGAGTCCTTCTGCCTAGACATACTTTCACAGACAATGTGCAAGCTTTGCTTTTAAATTACCAGGTTGTTTCAGAAAAATGCAGGCTATGCCATCAATTCTGGGTATGTTCTGCCTTGCACTGACTCACTGCTTGCCCCAACCTGCACTGAGCACTGCCACCAGACACCTTCACGCCAGCCGTGCTCCAAATTGCACTCTCAACCCAACTTTCTTATCCTCACTGTTCCTGACTTTTTTCCTGTCCTTCCACCTGCAAAAACTTCCTTCCAAAATCCAGGCCATAGCACAAATGGCTGAAGGCAATTGGCACAGGCACAGAGTAACCCCCCCACCTAAAAAAGGATGACATCACCCCAAAGCTGGTAATGTCTCTGGTCCATGTTCTTTCCATGAGCAGGCCTGGTATGTACAGGCTAAGTCCATGCCAGGCAGCACACTAATGACTAAATAAGGAAAACTGTTGGGTGCTCAGGTGCAGCTGTAGAGATCAGGGACTGAGAAATCATTCTTCAATTTTTCAACTCTTTTTGATCATAGATCAGATCTGAATATACCATATTCTTACAGTTCAGTGCAGACTGGTGGCTTGGTTCCCTTCTCTGCAAAGCAGGTCCTTGTTAGTAAGAGGTGGCAATATTAACAAAAAAACTTGAGAAAAGCAAGTAGATTGCATCACATCACTAGTGAGGACATGGAAAAAAATGGCAAAGGAAAACGACATAGCTTGGTAAATATGTTGGTTTACCACTAGTGATCACAGCTAGAAAACCACTTAGTAAATGGTGGAAAAGAAAGGGGATAAATCAGGGCGGGAGAGGGGAGGGAGAACCAGGGAATCTGAGGTGGCAATAAGCAACAGTTTGTGTACACATCCTGAGGCTGTGTGCTAGTTTTGGCTAAAGCACAGTTAAGTTCTTCATAGTAGGTAGTATAGGTATGTTTTGGATATGGGCTGAAAAGAATGTTGGTAACACTGATGTTTTAGCTGTTGCCAGTTCATGCTTATATTAACCCAAGGACGTTTTCAGTTTCTCATGCTGTCCCTGTTCTCCCAGCTGCTTCTCTACATGAAGCTGGGAGGGGACATAGCCAGGACAGATGACCCAGACTGACCAAAGGGATATTTCATGCCATAAGGCATCATGCTCAGGGTATAAGTTGGGGGAAGTTGGCTGGGGTTGGGAATTGCTGCTTGGGACCAGTTGGTGAGCAATTGCTGTGTCGTGCATCATTTGGTGTTATATATTCCTTTATCAGCAATATTATTATTTCCTCTCCTTTTGCTGTGTTGTTAAACTGTTTTTACCACAACCCATGAGGATTTTCCTATTCTCTCCCCCATCCCACCTGGGGGTAGAGTGGTGTGAGAGGCTGTGTGTTTAGTTGTCAGCTGGTAGTGACCACAACAGGTAGTGAACAGCTCCCATCACCTACTGCAAGTTATCATAGAGCATTTGATATTGTGCTCTAAGTATTTTATTTTCAGCAGCTGACCAGTCATCACAAAAATTTCTCAATTTTATACCAAGCATTTTTATCAGTTCAATATTATGGTACATTCTTTCTGGTCTTAACAGCACCAGCAAAATAAAGAATGCAAATAATGTTCCTGATCTACCAACAGTGGCAGCCAGATGATCACTGTCTTTTCCTATTTAAACTGAGTATTTATGTTTTGAGTTTTAAATATCATTTTCTATCACTGTTCAATAAATTAATTTCTTTTTCTCACCCAAAATATCTGCAACTGTGATCCCACAATGTTGATGTTATAGGGACGGTCTTATTTCCAGCCACAGATAAATTATTTAAGTGTGGCTTAATCATCTCATGCAAACTTCAGCAGGCCAAAGCAGTCACAGTTTTGTCAAGAGGTAATAATGTTGATACTAATCTGCTTGCCAACTGACCTCTGTTTATCACTGTGTACCAGTTAAGACCTAAGCTGAAAGAGTATGTCTGGGGAAGAGCATGAAAAAACCGATCAGGACCCCAGACCCTGCACTACGCTAAAGTCAGCAATAAGATTTAGCTGAAAATTTAACATTGCCTTGGTGAGGTTGCAGAGACCAGGGTCTATAAATAATATGCTCCAAATTCTTGCCAATATACCACCAGTTCTACTGACCTTAGACCCACAGGGATTTTCTGGGGATTTAAATCCAGGTTTTCATAAAACATGAGCACTGTAGTGGTCTGTAAGCCACCAGCAAGTACATATCCAGTTCATGCACATGACGGCAGGCTGATCTGCTTGAGATGCTTCATCTCTCTTCCATTTCTGCATTCCTCCTCTGCCATCTGTATATTGCTGATCACATACCAGCATTAAGATCTGTATGACCATAGCTTCTCCTTGTGGCTGGGTTTTACCCACTTGATTTCAAGTAATTAAAATAAAACACGAAGGCTCAGGAAAAATACATCATTCACAAATTGTCCTGACCCAGGAAAACTCTTTTGCTGTTGTTCTGTCCGTAGGAATCTGGAAGAAGTTAGCACAGTTATCCAGAAGGGCATTGCCAGTAGAGTCGAAGTCCATCGATGCGGTGCTAGGAGCTGGGAGGAGAAAACGAGGGAGTGTATCTTGGCAGGTGGTGTGGGCACAGTTGTCAATGTCTGTCAGAAGAAACAGTATTTGCTGACTGATGACTAAGCCAGTCTGAAACGTAAAGGTTACAATGCAGTGACTCGTAGCACATGGAGGGCAGGTTTCCTTTGCAGTCAAAGGTGTGATTAAGGCATTAATAGCAATAATAACCATTGTACTATTTCTGAGGGTTCCACAAAGGATGATACAGGAAAAGTCACTTATTTTTGCTTCCTCTGCCAGAAAATGTTCAGGGCTGTGGTCATCAAAAGGGATGGGAAGTTACTGTGTGAAGTCAGCTTTGACAAGAGCAAAAGCATCCTGGGCACACTGCAGACTTGCAGGAGACTCTGTGAACTTCCCTAGGTAACAAGTCCACTGCCACCAGCTTCTCATTCCTGTGGTACTTGAGGTACCTGCAAGGTGGAGTTAACTCCAAAAAGCCTATTGATGGAATCACTTGCACCACTGGCAAGCATAACCTTGTCTTCCTAAGGAAAGAGATGGTCATATTCTCAG
This sequence comes from Rhynochetos jubatus, assembly GCA_027574665.1. Taxonomy (NCBI): domain Eukaryota; kingdom Metazoa; phylum Chordata; class Aves; order Eurypygiformes; family Rhynochetidae; genus Rhynochetos; species Rhynochetos jubatus. The sequence continues at coordinate 138,070,220 of CM050648.1, read as the reverse complement.
TTGACATAAACTGACATAAATACATGCTATTACAGAAACTTGTATCATCCATGACATTGCTCCAGGGTTACCATGTGCTTGATTGTACAGTCATACTCCTTTATGGCGCAGGTTGCAAATGAATCTGTAGCTTCTTCAAACGAATCCATAAAGAAAAGGTTATTTGTGATGTATTGGTGGAGTGGTACTTACGTTGATCCTGGAAGTTGAGGCAAAGCTGAGCACTGGGTTTGGTGACAGTTCTTGCCAGAATAGAGGTCAAAACAACTGCCTTTTTATGTTGAGTTTAAACCAATATTTGAAATGTGAAAGTCTTTGAATCCCAGGCACAATAATAACTTTATGTTATGTGTGGTTTGAATAACTTTAAAAAGATCATTTCCATGGAACCAAATAAAATCCTACATAGTTTACAAAACAAAACCCAGGTTAGTTGGAGGCAGGAAAATTCATTCTGGTTACATTTCCAAGAGATTAAGTTTAGCAGGATTAAAATTACTACACTGGAATCATTCAAATGGAATTTTTTGGCTTTGCAACAAAGTTGCCTTATCTTTATTTAACTTCACTGTTTTATCAGCTGTGTCCTGTTTTCTGCTTCATTGACAACTCTGTTCACACCTAATCAGATAACATTAAATTCTGGATTGAACATGCATCCAACAAAAGCTTACATGTGAGCAACTCTGTGCTTTGCATCATTAAGATTTTTTCAGTGCTCACATGACATAGTTACAGGAGATTTTACAATTTTACTTTTCTTCTTAAAATCTCCCTCAGTATTGTCAGCTATGTACAGCATCTGACAGTGTTTTTTGAAACAGTGAAATTCAGGCCATTGAGATTATTACGTGTTCCACCAAAAAGTTGCATGTCTGAAATGGATTGAAGAGGTTTCAAAGGGCAGTAGGCACCATTTAGAAATCAAAGATTTGACAGATGCCACAAAAGTGGAATTTAGTCTAGTCTTGCACGTTTAGAGACTTCTGAACAGGAAATAAATCTTTCCAGATACTTGTCCCATAAAATGCATCCCTATGGAACATCACCATATTGCACACATTTGAATAATTTTTTTAATTAGTCACACGGGAAGAAGTGTATTTCTAAAAATGAGTCCTTTTTTTTTTCCAGATATACAAAGGAAGCCACAAATGTTTATGTGTGGAAATTAGGAAACTACTTTTTCACTCAGGCTATTCTTTAAATTTCATCACAGTTCTTACTACTGTAAACTTTTTGATGCTTGATTCTCTCATACACTTTACAGTGTTTCAAGCCCAGTGTCACCAGGGGTGCAGGACAGTGAAATATGGCTACAATGTTCCATATCCAGCACACACAGTTTGAGGAAATTTGGAGCAAGTGAAACACATAATGGCTTTATCTAAAACCTAATGAAATCAAAGGAAAAAAACAAAACCAAAAAAACATTAATTAGAGAGCTCCTTGGTAGATGTGAGGTTCTCACTCTGTTTTCCCTGAGACAGCCCTGATCAGAATTTTTTTTCTCCCTCTCTCAAATCTCATTGCCCATAGTCTGCAGAGAAGAATACTCTCCATTAACTTTAACTGTCTTAACACAGACCATCTACCCCAATGTGGCCACCTAGGAGTTTAGAAAAGACTATATATATATATATATATATATATATATATACACACACACACACACATATAGAGAGAGGGGAAGATCCTATTCTAAAAGGATGCCTGCGATCACCAGGAAAAAATTCTTTCTGGATGTATGTCCCATTTAGTATATTCTTCAGACTAGACACTGAACTTTGCAATAGCTATTTAGATAAGAGGAGTTCATCCAGGTCAGACTATTCCCTACAGGAAGGAAAATTGATTATTTTAGCTGTTCAGAGGAGAGGAAAAAAAATTAAATAAAAATGTAACAAAATTTGGGTGGAAAACATGGCCATCTCCCTGAGAAAGGAGAATATCCCATTATGATACACCCTTGCAACTCTCAAGGATGTTCCTTAATGGCAGGTTGAAAGCATCATGCAGTCAGTAGGTGCTGCGAGGTGAGCCCTGCTGCTCAGCTCTGGATGGAGGGAGTGGATGCCTGCTTCCTCCTAAATGCAGTGTTATGGGTTTCCTTAAGTAAATGTATTTGAAATAGGACTCACACAGTACATTTGGAAATTGTTTTCCTTCCCCTAGACTACTTCTAAGAGCCCACTGTCTGAGGCTTGATATAATAAAACATAGACCTGGTTGCTACATAATTAACTCAAAATTTAATGAGCAATAAAAGTACAATTATTCTCTTGTAATGCATTAAGCTTATCCTCCTGCTTTAATCCATTTAAAGGGGCTCTCTAGGTGTTCACTTGGCAAATAACAAAATAAGGTGAGTCAGAAATTACACTTATTAAATGTAAATGTATATCTTTAGCAATTGGTATCTAACGTCATAGGACAAACTTGCCAAACTTAATTAAAAGAATAAATGTGATTATGCACTTAATATCTCCTTAATTATAAGGCTAAATTATCTTTTACATACCAAACTGTCAGCTCGATCGTTGCCTGTTGCATCACCAAAACAGCAGCAGTGAACACCAAGGTCTTGACTGTGTTGAGCTGCTGGTGCAGTTGAAATTCTCTGCATGCTGACACACAGTCCTGTGTCACAAATGTAAACTTCACATGCAATTACTACTTTTTTAACCAGCTACCAGTCTTAGTATGGTAGCCTGCAATGGTTGGTTTTTTTTTTTTTGTTTGTTTGGTTTTTTTGTTGAAATTTTACTAGGCAACGTAGGAAAAAATAAATAATCATTTCATTTCAATAATATGCCATGAGGTCTATCAGCTTTTGGAATTATTTTTTATTTGTACTATATTTTCACATAGTAGAGAATTACAGAAATTTTTCTGATGGATGCTGAACCATTCTGTCCAGCTCCCTCTACCTGTATCTCCAGCGGTAACTGGTAACCAGTGATGTTACAACTGTCCTTTCAGTAGGAGGATGTATTTCAGCTCTAGATCCTTCTATTTAAGTCCAGTGTCACCTACATGTCCCTTGATAGTCCCAAGCTGCAGCTGCTTCACATCAGGACTATAGGACCAGCAAGCTCTTTCTCCAAAATGCCAGAGATGCTACAGTCAGTAAGGCTCCAGGCAAATCTCACCCAGGGAAAAGGTGTGGGTTGGCATGAGGGACCATGCTCCAGAGACCATAACTCAAACTCAATTTGACCCAAACTCAATTCATATTAATCTTAGTTCACTACTTTTGTCTCTAAAACAAAGTCATACTAAAAGAAACATCTCACCTGTGTAAAGACATCAGCTAGCTCAAAAGAAAACTTCACCGTACAAACGTTTTATTAAAAATATTCAATGTTTTACTTTTGCCTTTATCACATCCCAATCATAAACTATAAATAACCCATAATGTTCACAGGATTTTTATAAAATGGATTTCCAGATTTCTAGAACTGATTTCCCCACCTCTCCCCAACAAAACAGACTTCATAGGAATTTATCTGTTTTACAGTTTCTAAGTAACCAGATCAAAGTCCTTTATTTGAATGACGATGGTGCTACTCCATTCAGTCTCTTTTACACAAATCAGATGTTGCCAATCTTAAAGTCTAAATGCAGTGTTTCAGACTTCTATAAACAATCTCAATAAAGCATTTTGGTATTTCCAAACTGAAGTTTTTAAGAAATGTTATTTTTTGTGCAAAATTTTGCAATTTGCATTTCTTGACTTCTGACAAATGTCAAAATATTACAGTTTCTCCTGCAAAAGAAATTCCAAATTTTGACCAGCCCTGTAAATTAGAGTAGCCCTCAATTCCATTTTGAATGTACAATATGCAAATGGCAAGGAAAATCTGAAGTGAACTTTTAAGGAAAACTCTGCAGTATTTTGCTCTTTTCATCATTGTGACTCATGGTATAATGAAGACAGCCCTGAATTTTTAAAAACCACCCAGAAAAACTGTTGAGGTTATTTTTTTTTATAAACATTTTTTCAGTATATTTTACAAATGCTTGAGTACCACCAAAAGCCCTTCATGCACATATTTTAATATGACTGCTGAAAAAGGTTGTTGTCTTTTTCTCTTTTTTTTTTTCCAGGAATCTTTATAAATTCCCTCCCTACAAAGCAGGCTGTTTATCTTACATTAAAGGCAAAAAAAATCAAAACACAAAGCAGAGAAGGTTGCCCATTTATTGAACCACAGTGCATCAGAGATTTGCAGAATAGTTAACAGAGGCCAAAAGGATTAGCAGCAAATACAAGCTCCTTTCACAAGGTTCTTTTTGAAATGCTTTATTCATTAAAGAAACAGGAAAGTTTCCAAAGTGTCTTGTGAATGATATTATGCAGCAACATTTAGGGATTTTTTTTAAAACCAGAAATCCATGTAGTGTTCTTTCATACAGCTAAATGTTGCATTTGGATTCTAAAAGATTTCTTGTTAAAGAAGAATCCTTGAAAAACTACCACAAAATATCATTAAAACCTACCAAGTCTAATAATTTACCCTGGGCATTTTATATTGCTTTACCAGTATAAAAGGGACCTACCAGCAGAAGTAAATTACATTTGCACTAGTTTCAGGTGTTATAAATGTGGATGGTCTGTGGATTTTTAGGAATCTTGAAGTTAGATTGGTTGTTAATACTAGTGGCATTATATTCAAAACATGCTGTGGTGTCAGTCTGTTAGGTACTGTTATTAAGCCACTGCACCATTGAAACCTGAAAGATACAGAGAGTTTGTAATTCTGGACAGAATTTGGCTTCTAGAAGGAGAAGGGTAGTGAATTGAAAATAAATCCTGACCATTTAAATGACACTCAGCTCTGAAAACACTGCCTAAGACGGTGAGGAGCTTTGGTTTGGGGATCCCATTATGTGTGGAGGAAAATACATGGTGCTCAACTTCTCTGCTATGGTTCCTCAGATATTAAATCCTCCCGATATTTAAATCCCTTCTCTGTTAATCTGTACAGTACTTTTCAGCTGAGGTCCTTGTCATACATTTTTGTTCTACCTTTTGGTGTTGACATGCTGTGCTCTGCAAATATCCACATGCCCTGACAGAAACACACAGAACACACTGCAGCTGAGTTTGGTGGGGTTTTACTAGGAGGAAGAGCTGGCAAAAGATCAAAATCAGGCACAGCCTTTTGGGTCTCTGACAGGTTTCTCCTGAATCCTGTGCTATGGAGAAGGATGCCCAGCAGGGAAGGCTGAGGATGGCATCACTGGCAATGCTGGGACCCTTCCCTAAACCACCTTCAGAGCACGTCAGGTGCCAGGGAAATAATCATTGCTCCCATCCCCATAGCTCTTACCATCAGCCCAGCCACTGCTCCACTTCGGCTTTCTCAGCCAAGAGGTACGTGTTTTGGAAATCTTGGCCATATAGATGTTCTAATATGTGGCTTGAAGAGGAGAGGATCCATAGGTCCCGATAAATGTGCCTCAGTGTATATGCTCAGACATCTCTCACCTCAAGCTCTTAAGATCCCTCTGCTTCTCCCTTGACTCTCTCAAACACCTTGGAGTTATTTCTGTCATGCACAATACGCACCTCCAAACCAGTGTATGAAAAAGAAACAGAATTTCATGTTGACAAGCACGTCATTTGCAAAGTGACCTGACCTGTGAATTATAAAGAGGCTCTAGAGATATCTCTGTCCTATTCCCTACTTCCCTTCTTGGATTTATGCATTATGCTTTCTCTCTATTTAAAGCCACAGAAAGGTCTTTGTGAACTCTGAAAAGTGGCTTGTGCTGCATTATTTTACCATAGCAGGGCCACAAGGTCTCAGGATCCATCAAGTGCTTTTAACAGATTTATGGAAGGGAGCTAAGAAAAGTGGACTTAAGGAGGCTTAAATTTACTTTGCAGAAATCCGTCTGTCTATTGAATACTTACTAAGACTTCAACAAACTGAAGCAAAGCCAATGTACTCTAGTGTGCTAGCTATGGATATTACTTGTGATTTGGGAGTAGAGGGTTGTTAGGAGATGGCTGGGGTCCCAGGATGAATAAATTTAATTCTAACCTCATCAGCAAATGCGGCAACCTAGTGCCTCAGTTTACCATTCAAAAAATAAAAATTGTTACAAAATGCTTGTGTATTAATTTAATGAAAATCCTAACATACAAACACATCCCCAGGCTATGGTCAAAACTGAAAAATAAAAATTATTAGGAAAAAAATTACCCTACTTGTAAATGATCAGTGACTTCATTTTTTACACGTGACCCATTTATTCAAGACAGAGGAATCCTCTATTGAAACAGAAATATATGAGGTAAAATTTTAATCAAGCTGTCATGCTTCATTCTAATTCTCAGGCTGTCTACATGGAGGAGAGAAAGGGAAAGGAAACATTAAAACTGATTCTCATAAAGAGAGATGGAGAGACAGAGAACAACAAGCTGTGCTGATATATTAATTATCTATTTATAATATGTAATCTTTTCAACTTCTGTCATGTTAAAATCAACAAAGAATTTAGCTGAAGACAGCCATAAAATGAACTGATTACAGCTTGCGTACAACAGCGATGAAAGAGCAAATACACACAGCTATGCAAATGTGAAATATAACATGACAGAAAGCACAGCCGCGGTGATAACAGCAGGTAATTGCTGGGCTCTGTAGCTCTCCCACCAAACCGACTCTGTGATATTTCCTTTGTTCTGTAACTGGCACATTTTTGGCACATAGGGGGAAGGAAGCTGAGGCTGAAGTCCTTGTGAAAGCTGCTGCAAACGTGCAGAGTGCCAGAGCAATGGGAGGGCAGGGTTACACTGAGCCTTCGAGATACCAGCATGTCCAGCAATGGGAAGGAATCATGTCCAATAACTGTACACAGCCAAAGGTTAAAGGTTGACATTTGCCCTTTTAATTCCATCACACACTCTCCGTGAAGGCAACATGCTGAAGGCCTGATCCAGCCCACTGGAGTTAATGGCAAGATCCCTCACCCCCATGAAATGGCTCAGGGTCAGGACCAAGTCTGAAAGCTCACTGGGTAGTAAATAAGACAGAACATTTCATGCATATATTTGCATGCATAGCAACTTAATGGTGCTTCTCACAGAACTAGAAACAAGTCTGAGCTGGGAAGTGAAAAGTTAGATTTTGTGGAGTTGGCATGTTGTATCTAGAAGCTGTACTGTTAATCACGGTCATGTCATGATGAGCACAGCTTGAAGCGCATCTCTAGCTGCCTTCCTTCTCTTCTGTTGACACATGCCAGATTTAAAAGTAGCCATTGCACCGGGGTAAGAAACAACAGTTTTCTAATTCTGATTCCTACTATTTTGGGTTGCATATTTGTAAGCATTTCAGTGGGTTTGTGCAGGCTCATATTTTGGGATCCAAACAGAAATAAGCCCAGACAGCATAGGACATAACCAGAGGCAGGCTGTACTAGTATGGACTCAGAACCAACCTGATGCAAGCAACAGGTTTTCTGTACTGGATCTGGGTGAAGCAGACTGGGTGGACTTGGCTCATCTGCTTCAATATCTGTCTGTTCAAAACTCCATGTGAGCCCTACTCCCATTTTCAGAAGTGACTTTGGCAGTTGTACATCAGCAGTTTCATGAAAGCCCACAGTAGACCTAGGGCAGTGGTGTTAGTCACTTTGAAAAAAAAAAAAAGCCTGAATCCACAAGACAAGCCTCTTATGTAATATTCCCCTCTGTTTTATGCTTTTGCTCAAGCACTACAACTACACCAGTAACAGTGCTTTGCTATTATTTCATCCAACAGGACATAGAAACTGGCCTTTCTGTGCAAGACTGGGGTATTGTCAGCGATTTATTACCTTCCTTCACCATCCCCTCTCACCTGCTTCATGCCGTTGCATCTGGTCCCAGATCCACACTCCCCATGTCATCCAATTCCCTTCCCAAAGGGGTGAATTTGCTGCAGGCATGAGTGACTCCCAAACATGACGATATGGGTTGGAGCCCAGTGCAGAGCCCAGAAAAGTTCATCTCTCATTTCTGGTGGGGAAACATTTAAAGTTCTGCTATACAGTGTGTGGAGTTGCAACACATCCCTGTTTGCACCAGAACCGACTTCTGTCTTTGATTACTCACCAGATCCCCTCACCCTTCTGTGTTCGGTATTAAGCAACTACACAGCCCAGGAATTGACAGGAGTATAATGAAATACTGGTTTCATACCACAACACAGTCAATCCCTAGTTTAGCCCTGCTTAATTAAAATTTGTTACTGAGACAGTAACCTCATTGTGTAGAGCTAGACCCAGCATAAATTATCAGTGATTTGCCACTTTGATAAATAAACATTAAATGTGTGTCAGGGCCTCTTGCTATCAAGCATGAAGTAATTCCTGCAATAAAAAAGTAAAAATCTTTTAATTATAAAATTCATTAGAATCTATCTAAAATAAAATGCTTTGTGTTTCTAATGTTAAGATGATAAAAGTACTCAATGAACCAATACTAAACAACCAGAATGCAATCTCTGAAAGAGCTGACACTTGAAAAAGAACCGTTTAATTTACAAAACAAATACAGCACTTAATAGAAAGAGGATCAGGTTGCAAACCATAGGCTCATGACTGTTTCTAACTCCTCAAAGTTCACTGTTTTTCAGTGCTTGAGTCTTGATTTATTTATTGTGAAGTGTCTATTACACAATGGAGGCACGAGACTGTTCCGTATTTTGTTCAGCAGTGACATTTTGGTGTATATTTTAAAGATTTCAGGTTTAGTCCAGGGATTGCTTATATTCTGCCTCTTCCATTTTCCAGCGGCTCTAGTGCACCCAGACATTCTTGCATATACTAAGCTTTTAGAACATCAGCTAACCCACTACAGTCAATGGGGGTAGCCTCATGCTCCAAGCTGAGGTTCATCCAAAGCAATTAGTCAGAGATTTAACTCTATGTAGCTTAAAGAAGCCGATTAACTTCAGTAGAACTCCATCCTCCTACAGCACGATGTCGAGCATATACCTTGTGCTTTGGCAGATGGGTGATTTTAGAGTTTTGTTCAGTATGGAGAGGGTGTTCATTTGGGGGAATGAATGGTACTCTTGCAGATTTGTGGAATAAAAATTCCAATATGAAAGAGTAAATTACTCATATTTTAGTATTCAGAAATCTCAAGGATTTTTTTTTTAATAGTTTTGAGTCAATACGTTCTGTAAGACAATGGTAGAGGTTCTGGGTTTTGGGCTCATCCTGAATAAAAGCAGGAGTTATGTTTTTCTGCTGCTATATCTTTGCACCCCCTTTGCTAAAATCCATGTTATGTCTGTGCCTGATCTTTCACATGATCAAACAGTCACCCTGACATCAAGCATTTCCAAAAGGCCAAACACTGCCTGTCTTTGATTTCAGTGGGAGACATGTTCTTAAGATTATATCACGAGGTAAGAAGATAGCTTTAGACAGAGAAATCAGATCTGTGACTTAAATACATGGCTTTCCCAGAAACAGAAGACACAAAATTTCAAGTCTTAGAGAAGGGATTTGAGCTGAGGCCTTGCATATACTAGATCTTTCTACTACAGACAAGTGATAGATGATGCAAGGCTGGTTTTTCGGTGATGTTTTGTCATGTCAGACTGCATTTCTGGATGTTAAATATCTTCTCTGTTTACACTTTACTTAAGCTGATATATTTTTGAGAATTTTTTTTGAAAACAAGCACTCTGCCAGAAAAAAATTCATAATGTTCTCAGCAAATTTTAGTTGAGTTTTGGATCTTAAGAATTCATACAGTTATTTTTTTGCAAATATTGAAAACACCACAACATATTGTCTAGATTTGGTAGTATGTAAATACGTATGTAGCACCGTGTTTGTTTCCTTAGTTTCTTTTTTCCAAATAAATTCCAACCACCATGTTACTGGCAGTGGAAAGGCAGCCCAAGCTCCTTTGCCATAACATGAAAGAAAACAACTCCTAGATTCCTCTGTTTCATGGGAAAAAAAAAAATCTTCCCTGAAAACATTGCTTCTTTTCCACCCAAAACCTATGTTTTCCCAGCATTTCTACTCTAGACAGATTGAAACAGGCCTCTTGCTGCTGACAGAGGCATCTGTTACAGGATTACACTTGGGGTCCAGAACTCAAACTGTTCTGAAATGAAGGATTATTACATTAACCCAGTGGACAACCTGTAATTGCCTTGCTTTATTTTGGCTGGCAATGTTTATGCCACAATGCTCTCTTCCTTTCAGTCTACTACAAATAACCCTTCCTTACACAAACATCAAATAAAGCTAATGTGAAAGAAACTAAGCAATAGCTTTCTGCTTAGCTCGCTTGGGTTCAAACTCCATCCTCCTGAGCCTTTATAGACATCACAAGTCACTATAACCAGTGCCTTTAAGAAGAGCCTTTTAACAAACTTGGCTGATCTGACCATTTAATTTCAAAACCGTCACCTGCAAGCTAGCTCCCACCACGTAGAGAGGGACCAGTATGACATGCGAGTTAATCTTGTATTAACTAATGTTCTCTGATGGCGCTACCCAAAGAAGGGAGACTGGAATAGTGCACATTATCACATACTATCACTGCGTCAGTACAGGGCTTTAAATGCCTGGGACCAGGACTGCTAAAGGACTCTTATGTTCAGCCTACTCCCAAATTCACTTACCTTCCTGCATGCTTCACGTGCTGTTGTTTAACTTTCTTCCTTAAGGGAGAATTTTTCCAGTGCATAGTTTGCAGATGTGTTTCACTTTCCAAACTCCTTCCATGTGTAGACTTTTGGTTTTTCTCAATATTGACATTTTCATGCTTTCAGGGCTGGTAATACAAGATTTGCAACGTGGGATCAAATGAATTGCCAGTCTTATCAGCACCCTGACTCCTGAAGGAATGAGATGCACTTGGGCAGAAACTCAATAATCTTCTCACGGAACGGCTAGGTGTTTTGTTCTTTGGGGTGGAAAGGAGGGGAGCAGTAAATCCTAATCTCACTCTGATAGTGATTGACAAACTTGATTCACATGCATTATATTGATTTTAAACTAATTTAACATTTTTGTTTTATAAAAATATAACTTTTCTATTTATTTTTTAAAGTTTGGCTTTTAACAAAATGAAACACAGAGATGGGGCACAAATAGATGTGTCCTTGCAGATCTGAAAGTGATTTAAACTAATCTAGCTGACTTTGTGCTGTTAACAAGGCTCAGCTGTGAAGGCTATCTCAAGTAAAGAGAAAGCAGTAACATCTTGAATCACTATCCAGGGTGAAAATGTTTGCACTGCAGTGGACCAAGAAGTTACCACATGAACTCTTTACATGCATCCACTTCTTCATCCTGATATGAATATTTTAATCCCAAAGGCTTTCCCCAGCCTTTAGTGCTCCTCAATTTTCAGATCTGTTTCAAAGCTACTTCTATAAACAGACTTTCTGTTTCTTATTTTTTTTATGAAAATGAAAATAAGTATAGACCTTTGAGGAATGAGTAAACTGTTATTATATATGAGTGGAAAACAAGTAGGTGGTTGTAATAACCTCTTATAGACAGCAGATTGTCTAAGTATGCAATGAGAAATGATAGGAAAAATGACAAGATTGTTTGCTTGTAAGTGACTTCAGAGATGACGTGAAGAAAAGAGACGGCTCATCAACCCAGATGATAACCAAATCATACCTTCATTCCTTCACTTTCAAGTGCCTATCAGCCTATTAAATCACCATGGGAAGGATAGAGATTGTAAAGTTACCATGAAACTTCACTGTGTCTTTTATAATTTTTCCTAAATTAGGGAATTAACATTTTATGGGACTCCAGTGTATGACTTGCACTTCTGTTAAAAGACAGGGTCATCGGTTGAAATCTGGAAAACTGCCTGAAACAGTGACAAGGAAAAGTGACACATCTAGAAAAACAGAAACACACAGAGAAGTGCCTGAAACATGGACTGACACCAAACTGAGATTTTAGGGAGAAAAATCTGCTCTAAGTAGTCAGAAAACCCACAGGGTTGCCTGAATGAGTAGTATAGTCTTCAGAAAGAAGACAGGGCATGCCTTCTTCCTCATTTATTTTCGCATAGGTTTGTTGAGAGGGACTATATAATTCCTTTTGTATACTAGACTAATTGGCTAAAGCACTCATCCAGGAATGGGAGGTGAGCATTTTAAACCCTCCCATCTGAACTTCTTCCCAGAAAGATGCCACTAGCACGAGACTAGTCATGGACAAGCATATGACTTCTCCAGTTCAAGCAGAGCAATAGGGAAAGTGTCAAGCCTGCAAGTCAAGTTGTGGGGGGGGGGGGGGGGGGGGAAAGGCAGGCAAGAAATAGCCATATTTTGCAGTTTAATGTTTAGGAAAAGAGGGGGGAAAAAAGGTTTCTGGTTCACATTTCGGTTTCCCTTTCCCAGCTGAGCATCTTAACCATGATCAGGTTCCTCCTTCTTTGTTCTCGAAGCTAGGCTTTCCTAGATAAAAGCAATCAATGGGATTGGCGCCATGCTCCAAGTCACGCACACGGGAGGATGATCTGGAGCGTGCTGAAATCAGTCCATACCCTGCAGGGTTTGCTCAGGTAGGTGTTCCCAGGCTCGCCAAGTGCAAGCCCTGAGTGACCGCCATAAGCTGCCCTGGCTTCAGCTGTGACAGACTAAGATAACCCAGACCTGAATGTACCCTGCAGGCACCGTGCCTCTTTGTTTTGTTATCCCTTATACTTGTAAGTGTATATCATTAAGCAACGAGTCTCCAGAGAGCTGTATTTAGTCTTTTTATTTTTTTTCTTTAAATCAAATTATCTCCTAACTGCTGTATCATGAAATTGTGCAGCATCACAAAATAGTGAGTTAGTTTGTGGGATGCACATTTTTCAGAAAGAAAAAATATTAAGAAAGAAGTAGAGCTGTAATAATTTCCAGCCTACCTAACTAATGATGGTGGTGTCCCTTCCCAAGGGCCTTTGTCACCTGTTCTAATTCGCTGACTCTGACACATTGCTTGCAACTGCAAATAACTAAAATCAATGGGAAATGGAAATATCCTGACAAGGCCAAATTGAGCCCACCTAGGTTGTCAATGATTTCTTCATCCTAATTACTGCCGTGTGAATCTTCCTGGGTGTACAGTGGTAATCTGTTTAGCTTGGAGAAGAGGAGGCTGAGGGGGGATCTTATCAATGCTTATAAATTTCTAAAGGGTGGGTGTCAGGAGGATGGGGCCAGGCTCTTCTCAGTGGTGTCCAGTGACAGGACTAGGGGCAATGGCCATAAACTGGAAATCAGAAGGTTCAAACTGAACATGAGGAAACCCTTCTTCCCTGTGAGGGTGCCAGAGCACTGGGACAGGCTGCCCAGAGACGTGGGGGAGTCTCCTTCCCTGGAGACTTTCTAAAGCTGCCTGGACTTGTTCCTGTGTGATCTGCTCTGGGTGATCCTGCTCTGGCGGGGGGGTGGACTAGATGATCTCTAGAGGTCCCTTCCAACCCCTACCATTCTGTGAATCTGTGATGCCATGCCTAGCTCTGATGTTCCTAGTCTCTGGAGTTAGGCACCCTGCAATACATCAGGGAAGCTAAGGACCTGACAGTGGGATCTAGACCAACCAACACATCATTGACTACAGAGCTGTCTTGCCAGTCAACAGTGAACACTGAAGACAAAGGTGTACCTTATACCCTACTTGGAAATAACCAGCTAACCTCCCTCTTTACACCCTACTTCAAATGTTCATTTGAAGCTACTCTAACTTTTTGTTGTAATCCTTTGATGTGTTGGCATGCATGGAGGGTTTTTATGAGGATCCCTAACAGAAACAGTTATCCACCACTTTTAATTTTATTCAGGTAAGATTCAAGGTCTGTGATATATAGTCAATTAGGAAGGTAGACCTTTGGTCTTCTCTTTACTGTGCCACATGGCATCTCCATACTCATATTTTGGAAAATTTAAAACTTACTAATTTGCCTTTCAGATTTTTCCTAATTAAAAATTAATATGTTTTAAAAATCAGTTCTTTTACACTTCTCTAATTAAATTTCCACAGGATATTTTTTGGTGGGAGAATTCAATTAGGTTTTAATTTTAGTAATCAAAAAAACACTGGTGCCTTGAGTATTTGATTTTTAATTTAAAAATTTGATATGGCATTCCAATTAAAATGTTCAACAGTTGCATTGTAGCATAAAAAGTCTATTACATCTGGTAATCAGGAGAATCCAATGACCATAAAAAATGCAAACAGTATTTCAAGAACCCTCAGGTAATAACCATATTTAACAAACACTAAACACTTCAATTACAGCTGCCTATAACAGCTCTGATCACTCAGAACCTATGGCAGCAAGTGGAAGAAACTCTTCACCTATTTTACCTTTAGATGAGGTTGTGCTTTGAAAATGTCATCTAAACTCAGGTTCTAGAAATATAACCAAGCCTGCCAGAAGCAATATCTAAAAAGAAGTGTTGACTCTGTTTCCCTATTCATGCAAGCTCCTTTCTCTCACCATTTAAGCTAACTTATACAGTATCTTCTTTATGAATGAGTCTGTGGCTTGAATATCTGATGCATTACTGTGCTGTCTTCCTCATCTTCTTTTGCTTCTTGCCTACAGATTTGATTCAGCAAATAAATACCTATCTCAGAAAGGTCCTAAGCAACCCTTTGGGGAGCAGAAGATACACTGCTTCCATTTTGCACGATTGAGCATCCCTCCCCAAAAAAATCCTGTTCTAATAAGAAGGCTCTTTTTCAGAATTAAAACACCTTCATAAAATCTTGTAGTCACACTTATGATCCTGCATCAACAGATACACCACCTTTCACACAATCGAAAAGCAGGAGCTTGGATGTGCCATATCCAGAATGAAGAAGAAAAATTAATCATGTATGGTTAAATCAAACTAGTGATGCAAAAAAATTGCTCCAGTTTTCAGCAAGTAGATCATATATCTCAAATATGTATCAGTACCCTACCACTGCCCAGCACAAGCTGGGCTTGTGATACTCATATACAAAGTAACCCAAAGACTATTTAGGTCTCTAAGGGCTTAGTCATTGTCATAATGGATCACAATTGGCTCCATCTAGTCTAGTGACCTGTCTCTGACAATGACAAATGCCACTGAAAGATTCTAATATTGTCATTGCTCCCAACAAATTGTATGACATTTCAAAAGAATTGTATCTGTCTGTCTCAGCTTTCATATGTCGTCCATTGCTAAATAACATAATATTGCTGTGTTAAATTTTTCCATCTTCCTGTAAAAGTCAATTTCACCATGTACTGCTCATCAGTCATGTGATTACTACACATTATTTTTGGAGGTCCTTTGATACATATGACATGGTACAGACAGCAAGGCACGAGGTCAGGTGCACCTGCATACTTGTGTGTTATGTTGCAGTGGGGAAAAAACACAGGAGAAAAATTTGTCAATGGTCTTTTTTATATAAAGAACAGTATCATGCACTGAGAGACACATTGTGTTTCAAACCATGATGACAGGTGGGTTTGGAATCCAACCTTGTACCAGATCAGGTTGATGTTTGAGAAAAATGAATACAGGGCCCAGAGGGACATCTTCTTTGCAGTTCTCTGCCAAAAAGTGAACATCACAGGGGCAGGCTTGGCAAAGCTGGAGAGAAGCAGAGCAGGGAAGAAGGCAAATTTTACTTTTGTTAGACCTAAAAATTATTCTAAATGAAGAGAGGAAAGGTATTCATGAAAACTAATAGGCCCAAGGATTGTTAAGATATGAGAAAAGACAGTAAAACATCATAAATGGAATTTTAATTAAAATAAGTATGATTTCAAACTAAACAGTGATGAAGTAGTCAGCCAAGGACAAGCAGGTTTAATGCTTGCCTGAGAGTGCTGTAAGACTGAGATAGCTCCTCTGGAGTCAGCACAGTTACACCAAGGTAGAGCCATTTATTGGGAATAAGATTCCTTGCCCTTTCACAAAATGCCATGCTGCTGCTTAGTATGGATGGGAAGACGAGACTATGGCGCTGCAAATCCAATGTGTAATGAAAGCACAGGAGCTCCTCAGCCTCAGCTCAGGTGTCTACAGCCCAGATGACACAGCGTATGAACAGCACACATGATAGCAACTGCAACTACCTGTCACCAGCAAGTACACCAAGGCGTAGATCCACTAGAGGTGCCAATGGGGAGGTGTGGAGAGAATGAGAACTGGAAAAAAAAGGTCTGTTCAAAACCTGCCTAGAGATAGCTCCTGTAGGGTAGCTAGTGTGATGCACACCTTGGCGTGACACCACCATTTGAACACAAGTTTCATACATTAGAGCTTGTTTCTGCTTATTACAATGACATGTTTAATGGCAGCTGTTGTGGGGGTAAAAGGCTAAAGTCCATCCAGCATCCAAGAAGGTTTGACCAAAATTAGCGATCTGTAACATGCTGGAGGAACAGCTCCATTTCTCTGTGTTCACATAGCCTTGTAGAAAAGAAAAAGAGCAGCTGGTATTTTAAGGAATGAATATGAAAAGGGATAAACTTAAAAGTCTAACTCAAAATTTAATAGCAAACAAGAAAAAAGCCACAAAGAAGATTAAAAAAAAGTTGAAAACAGGCTTAAAAATAAAGGAGCAAGCAAAGGAATCATTTACAAACCAAATGAAGAGGGGAATAGATAAGATAAACCCTGAATATTAATGAGCAATCAGAAGAAAGAAGAAAAGAAGCTAAAATAGGTCTATTTTACCACAGGCAAAATAATGTACAATGTTTCAATCTCCCCAGTTAAATTACAGAATAAAAAGGAACCTTAATAAAATATCAGCGTGTAAATCTCTTTCAAAACCACCCACATACTGACTGCTGCTGGAGAAAAATAGGTACAATAACAGGTAGAAGGCAGAATGCCACTGCCACAAATGTAGTCAGGTTGATTTTTCTTCCGTGGACAGTAAATAAGGTATTCTAATAAACACAAAACAGGAAAATTAGAGCAGCTGAACTGACCAGCAGAACAATTTTAAAGAAAGTGAAAATACACCAGCTGAACCCTGTCTGAGGGGTAGAATGTGTAGGAAAACTGTCAGTAATCTTACTGAAGTGTTTTGGTATTTCCAGTCAGGAGCTCTGAGTTTGCTGATGACACTGAAAGGCGTTTGGTGTGTTCAGGATCCAGCCTAAAAAGTCACACTTTCCTCAATAAATATGGCAGGGAGTCTCTAAGAGGGAATGTGAATTTTGGAGGAAAAAAATTATTTTCGTCCTTTTCATGATTTTGTTTGGGTTGGGTTACATTATTTAAGGGTGTCCTGGGGGCTGCAGGGCTTCTGAGAGTTGCTTCTATTGGAAGGAATGATCCCTCTCATTTGTCGTGGGGCTGGAGTAAACCTTTGGCTTCACATCTCAACTGCTCATGAGGCATTCTGCAGTTCTGTTTGTTATATCCTCAGGGCACCATGTGCACTAATAAGACAGAGCAAGAGAAGAACCTACGTGGAAAGCCTTTGATGTCTTGTGCTGAGACTCTATGTACAATCTGATATGTTAATTATGGCATTAGCTGTTATAAGAAAAAAAAAAAAGGGGGGGGGGGGAAATAATTTCTACTATAATGAACATTTATTTTCCTGGAAGTGATGGCACATTCCAGGCTCTGTTCCTGTCTTGCTTGGTTCTGTCAGTGCACGCTTCTGTAATTTGTCTCACTGGGCAGTCTATTTATCCCTCGCTGTGGGAAAGCAGGTCTCTCCTTCCTCTGCTGGCAGAACAGCACTCTGGAAATAAGTGTTGTCAGAGGCTGCTGGCACCTTCTGTTCAAACATCCTCCTGGTGCAAAAAACACAGGCTTTCGTCTTGCCAGCGTATCATGTCCATTGCTCTGCAACCTAAAAGAGACCAGCGCAAAGCTTTGAAGTTCAATTTTCCCCTCCTGGACACAAGTCCTTAAGCCTGAACTGAATGAGAGATGACACTTGGCTCTGCTTCTTTTTTTTTTTTTTGGTTTTTTGGGTTTTTTTTTTTTTGGTTTTTTTTTTGGTTGCTTTCCAAGTTAAATCTCATGAAGAGTCACAGGTGAACATACTGGCTACGTGCAGTGGAATTTCCCCAGCTTCTGAGAGCCAGGGTATAGCTTTGGTGAACGCTCGTGTCCTCCTAGTTCTGCACAGCCATGAGACTTACCGGTGGTGCAAGGGTATCCCTGTACTTCCACCAAGAGGTTTAGACATTTTTTCTCTGGGATCCTTTTAGCTAGCATCAGAGGCAGAATAATAAATATTCATGCAGACATCGTCCAGGGTCTCGAAGTTCACACAGTCAGATGAGTTCTCCCTAAATATTGAGGAGCATCCTATATTAATTTCTTTTAGACTGAGAAATACAAGGTAAGTAATACTGGAAATAATCCTGCAGAGGATAAGGGAGCAATTACCATGTATTGTAGTGAAAAAGAAATGCTTTCATTCTTTTTATCATCCTGAAATTATCTTGTGAGATTCCAATGAGAGACTGCCTTCTTGCTCAAGGGAATTTCAAATTAGCAAAGCCAGTTAAACTCTAAGAGCTGTTTCTCCTGGGAATAAACATTTGTTTTGTTTATCTCCAGCCAGCAGCTAATAGCACAATAATGATCTAATCCCTGGATCCCTTCGGCTGGAAACTTATACCTTAATCTCTACAGTACAAATCTTATCAATCTTTGCTTCTATGCAGTTTGAATGTTTCCTTTGTATGCTCAATGCCCCCTGCAATGAAAGACTGTTACAGATTCTGGTTATCTTTGTCATGAATTACATTTCCCTGACCCCATTCACTCCTTTTTCACAAATATCTCCTTTGAAACATTTTCTTCTGGCCCCTGTGTGACTGTTACTGAAGCCCAGTGTTATTGTCTTAATTTTGCTTAACTTTCTCCCTTGTTCACTATCCCGTGGAATGGCATTATGTTTGATTCAGTGATCAAGACAAACAAGTCCTGCTGCTACCCTGCCTTTACCCAATGATGATCAACAAAGATGTGTAAAGCAAGCACAGGGTCAACATTTCTTTTGAATCTCAAACTGCATCAAACTTCTCTGTGCTGTCAATTAGATACAGTAGTACCTCCATGAAGAAAAAAAATTAATATTCCCAAGGGTGGTCTTGTGGCATGCCTAGGAGGTATCACTTCTTTAGATTAATACTCCAGACGTTGGGCAGCAATCAGGTTCTAGTCAATTTTAGGGAATCTTTAGCAGAACTGAATCAAAACAGCTTTCTGTCAGGGTTTGCTCATCACATATATCAAAGTCTAGAAATCATCTTGTAAAACAGTGAACGCTCAGGCACAACACAAGGATAGCCACTATTAAAAATGAATATGCTTGTCAGCAAATACCCTCCATTCTTCCCTCTACACACACAGACCTGCTACCTACTTATCTGTCTTGCACATCTTACAAAGCTTTAGCGCTGCGACCACCCATCTCTCGTCTGTCCTCCTTCTGCACCTTCAGATGTTGCAGCTGTTTGACCTGGTAACTTGATGCATAAGGGAGAAATAACATAGGATAACATAATACCATAAATTTGTCTTCCTCAGGACACCTCATCAGTTCAATTGTTTTACAGACACCTCACTAATTTGACACTCTAATTAGAGTTGGCTTGTCAGATAAGCAATAGTTAAATGATTTTTTGCTTTACCCCTCCTCAAAGTTATTGCTTGCTTTGAGCACAAAATATATTTCGGTGTCCGCAGTCACTTAAGAGCACCTCTGTAGGTGTAGTGCATAGCAAATATCACTGCTTGTAAGGAATAACAAGGAATTTCTTCTCTATTTAATCTTCATTTGTTTGTAAGTAGATTTAGATTGTCCAGGTGTCTGTGTCTCAGTAATAAAACTACAGACAGACAGGACATGTGGCCTCATTTGCCCCACAGTATGCCATCCTCCCACTTAGGTCATAATCTTCTAAAAGGTAAAGTTCATTGAAGCCTAATTTTGTCTAAAATAAAACAGGATGGGAAGAGGCTTATAATGGAAGAACAAAGCTTCGCAGAGACCATGCATGAGTCACACACCAGACAGTGACACTGTGCAGGAATGCGGATAACTGCACGACAAAAGGTTGTGGTGCATTCCTCCTTGTTTTTCCTCAAAAGGAAATGTACTCAGAAATAAGTGTCAGGAGCACAGAGACTGCCAACTTGATGAGAAACTTATGCCAGATTTCCTGAAAATGCGAAACAAGCCTCAGCATACCTGACCAGGTAAAGGGCATTTCTAATTGCGTGTTTACCATTTGGATGGTAGTCATAAGATCCTTAAGGTTAGGACTTTGGGACCAAATATTTTCTCTTCTTGGAGGAGAAAGAAAGTACAGGGGAAAAATATGACAAGCTTTTTTTTTTTTGTACGACAGAAAAGTAAATCTACCACACTCTCTTTAGCATAATTGCTTGCACATCAGTTTACCTGAGGAAAAACAGCTCGGTTGGAGTGCATGGAGTTCATCAGTGCTGTCTGGCATTTTAAAATTATTTTCTTCTGCCTTGTGGAGAAAAAATATCATCAAAGTGTGCTGCTAGAAGCCATTTTGGCCCAAAATGTGGCTCCAAAAAACCCTTTGCAAAATACAGGTAAAGCAGGAATAGTTTGGGAATTTTAATATTCCCCACTCTCCCTTTCTTCTCCTCCTTGTTCTTCTCTTCATCATTTATAAGCCAGTTATTGCTGATTCAAGCCCAAGAGCCTAGCCAAGCACCATGACTAGAAACCAGCACTGAATAAAAGTGAACCTGACTGGTTTATTTCTACAGCCCAACCTAAAAGAATTGTAAAGAATATAGAGCAATCCAGCTAAGGGAAAATAAATCAGTTGTTCCAAGTCCTTTCTGTTTTAGTAACTGCAAGTGATACCCTTCAGGTGACATGGATGAAGGCTTTCTTTTAACTGTGCTATGTCCTCGCAGAGATTTGGCAAACTCAGAAGTGATGCTGGGCTGGCTCCTTTGCCATAGTCTGTGGCTCTCTGTCATTCACTCCTATTGCAGCTGGTGTAAAATGCCACCAGCTTCAATTTGAAGTAGTGAGCAATCCAAACTTGCTCACACAATGAAGGAGAGGGTATAAGGAAGACTTGCCTTGCATTTGTATTTTAGTCAGCTCAAGTTGCTTGGCCTCAGTGGGCTTGCTCAGGCCTGTAATGGGATTAAGCTCCTATTTACACTGCACACTGCAGTGAGCCTGTGGATATCTGAGCTGGCTCTAAACGACCTGCCCAAGGAACCAGGATCAGTCTGAGAGGAAGGGGAAGCAGCATCCAATGGATGGCCACCAGCTCAGCCCAGCTGCTCCCGTGACTGCTGCACAGCTCTGCCCCGCAGTGTGGCTATGCAGGGGGACCCCGCTCCCCACAGAGAGCTGGCTTGTCATCCACACAGATCTGTCTGGGAGAGAACAGCTTAAATAGGGCTGGCCTTGAGTCAGATGGCGGGTCAGCACAAAAGCCAAACAACAGATTTCCTGCCTAGTGCCTTATCCACATACCTTTCCTCTCGTGGACCCTGCATGGCTCCACTGTTGAAGATATTTTTGCTGAAATGCTTTGCACCATTCACATAAGCACAGCTTGACATGTGTTTGATAGGGATGTGGGCAGAGAGAGACTCGTAAGGGAAACAATGGGTGGTGGAGGAAATGGAAAAACAAGGCAACACAGGGAGGATTTGAGGGCATAAACATGACACCAGACCCAGGGTCCACTGGGCAGGGTGTGAGGTGTGGTGGATCCCTGAGGGGTCACAGGAGTCATGCTGATTTGCCTGACATGCTTGTCCTGTGGCTCAGCGGCACTTACTGGGGCAATCAGGAGGATGCTGTGCTGGCAGAGGAACAAGGAGACATGGGTTGGTCCCTGCACTGCTGGTCTTCCATGGAGCAGTGTAATGCCCTAACAGTTGCATGTTCTTTCTCACTTCTTGATGACTGTGGAATTAATATGTGGCCTACTACATGCATTGCAAAATGCTCACATAGGAAAATGAAGATTCACAGGGGAGCTGTAGTCCTCAGTTCTCCTTCGACCACCAGTGGGCAAGGATGAATCTTTAGGTCAGTGAAAGCTGTTGTAAGAGTATGGAAGAAGAAGGGTTAAAATGCCTCACTCCAAAGTTAAAGTATTGAATTCAAGCCTTGCCTTGGACTAGTGCAAAGTTTCTCAGTGATTCCAGCTGCACACATTCCCCTGATCATTCAGCCAGGAGAAACTGAGGTCTCTGAACGTCCACTGTGACTTAATTATAGACATTGTTGTGCCTGAGCCATTATAGTTCAATGGTCTGTCTTGTCTCAGTACCTATGGGCTCCATAAGGGTTCAACACAGCAGTACAGGGAGCCAAGGAGCAGCCAAGAGGACAGTTTATTTCTTGACAGACCAGGTCCCAGTACAGAGAGAGGAGGTGAGGTGCAGGGGAATACCTTTGTTTTAAGGAGAGTGAAAGAATTAAGAGTACTCTTTCCTAAAACAGGGGGGATTTTCCCTTGAGTTTATTGCAGGTTGCAATGAAGGACAGCGAAAGATCTTGTGCTCCACAGGCAGGAACTGCCATGGTTCTGCGGTGTCTGTCTGCAGAATAAAATCCGCCTGAGAGATGATTTATCAGCAAGGTTTTTACATTCATTGCTTGGGCATACAGGAAACCATGGCTCTGAGTCCTTGAACAAGGGGGACACAGAGGGTCAGATTGCAGCTGAAGTGTCTGGACCACATTCCTGCCCTGTTCCTGAGACAGCACAGCTGCTTTGACTCTCCTGCCTTGACATTGGCTGTATCTCACAATTCTACCCTGGCTGCATGTTTCTATTTCTGGCAAATATAATTTTTTTTCTGTCAGAACTTAAAAGCAGAAGTTATCTGTCCATCACTCCACAGCATCAAACTTAAGACGAAAGTTTCTGGAGCACCTTCCACAGATGGGTAGTCCTCCCTCACTGAGACAGCCCCCACTAACTCAGTCAAGCAATTTAGTTGTAAATTAAAGTTTTCTGCAAGCTTCCAATACTGCATCTGCTGGATCAATGTCCTCTGGGAGAAGAATGTCAATAACTAGCATTAGGGTTAGATTTGTAAACAGGGTTTTAGAGCTGGTTGAAAAATGGGCTTTTGCTGGAATTCCTAAGTTTTTTCCCCTTTTGCTCCCCAACATCAGACTTTAATTCCAGCACTGAACATTTTCAGGAAAGACTGTTCCACTCTGGGAACATGGTCCTGCCTTTTGCTCCTGCCTTCTTGTTTAAGCATGGTTTTCCCTATAACTTCATATGACACAATATAATCCCTCCCCTCCAGGAGAAAGGTGACAATAAAGTTGGACAGAAGCAGATGTCATTTGGACGGGAATTTCAGACTGAGGTGGTATTTGATTTGGATATTTTCCTCCATTTTCCTGCTTTCTTGTTGGACAACATGGTTTATGATATACTTGAAACTTTTCTCTCAGGGAAGAAAAGTGATTCATTATGGGGTGCATGCTCTAACTAAGAAACATAGCCCAGAGACAGGAACGGATCACCAAATAACTGATAAATTTAATGGTAGAAGACAACAATGGTTTCTAAGTGGCTAGATTATTTGGGGCTTTGGATACTTAGCTTTTCAAGAACTCTTTAAAAATTTTCACAGCAAATGAAAAATTTCTCATATTTTTACATGGAATTGTAAGCCTGATTTCTGTCAGAGAAGAGTTTTAGCCAAAGAAAAAGAAAATTAAAAGAAAAAATTGCCAGCAATCTTAATAGTTTCCTTAGATGGCAAATCCAGAAATATCTAACTTTTGCAGGGGGTGAATTGGAAGCATTTTGTGAAGAGACTTTATTGAAATGATAATGTTAGCAATACAATAAAAACTGTTGCCTACTTCAAAATAGAATCTGTCATGTGCAGTGGATAAAAGGGATTATACTATACTTATAAATACAGCCCATATCACAGATATTTGCCCATAGAAGAGGAATGAATTGATACATTGAAATATAGTAATACAGGTCTGAAATGAAATCAGCTTATTCCCCACTGATGGAGTAAGCGAAAAAGTATACTTTCTTTATAGGATGGAAAATGAACCAGAATTAGTCACAGAGCATCTTCCATTTCTGCTCCGGGAATGGTGCCAGATCAGATTGGGCCTCTCGTGTATTCGCTTGTTCCTTTACAACCCGGCACTGGGAGCCTGCCCAGCAGCAGGGTGCTGATAGTATGTCAGACACACACTGTATTGAGCAAAGTGTAATAGCTACAGATTTTATAAGCAGAGAGTGAATTGGAGGCAGACTGAAAGTAAATAGGTTTAGAGCACAGAACGGAAATCCTTCTAAAAGTTAGTACAGGATTTTTTAACCAATTAAAAGCCAGACATGACCAAAATAGTTTTTTGTAACAATGAAAATTTTAGATTAAAATAAGAGATATAGGAATTTCTTTAACTCTTAATGGAAATTTTCCTTATTAATGTCTCTTTGTGGCAACTATAGCTGGAGATTTAAAGTACTAGGCTGACAGACAAGAACCCCCAAGAGAAATTTATTAGGATGAGGCTGTAAACAGAGGTGAGACAGACTAATCTATTTCCATTTCCCAAACAGAGAAACACCAAACTGTGGTCATCTGGCAGAGCGAGTGGAAAGTAATGGAAATGGAAAGTACATTTGAGTTGTAATTGAATAACTCATTATCTATATCACTGGAAAATAAACTCAGTGTTCGGGGGCTGTTTTGGTTTTTTAATATATGTTTAAAACTGACAACATCCCCTGAAAGATCAAAAGTACTATTGTATTCAATCCCAGGTGCAGTTCAGCAGCAGGCACTCTGCAAAGTACAGACGTGTTTCACTGAAGGCAAGTCAATGAGACTTAAGTGCTTTGCTGAACTAATGCCATAACTGGACCTGGACCTGAGTCAGAGACCCATCAACCTCACATCCTGGAGTACTTCCACAGTTCATAGAAATACCCTTTCCCAGCTGTAACATTACCTGTCCTGGCAGAGAGGTGTGCAAGTCCTGCAGGGACCTCGAAACAAGGTGTTTCCACAGAGTGTCTGTTTCCTCATTTGTGCTGATCATGCATGAAGCTGATGTTCCACTACTTGCATCTCTTGCTTCTTCATGTCCTTGTGAATAAATTATTTGGTTTATGGAGTTGTAACATATGGGAGCAAAGAATCACTCTGTTATGAGGAGCTCCCAGGTGACAAAAGCCCCTCCAGCATTAATACTTTAATACATGGGACATGAGTATAGAAACAGGATCTTCTACTTAAGAGCTGCTCATTCCCCTCACCTGAACTTCTGATCACTGAAGTAGGATTTGATAATTCTTTCCCCAGCAAGCAACTTCGATGGCACAAGAAGTGGATTATGTTCTCAAGCGAGAATCAGCAGCAAGAAAAGGAAAAAAAAAAAAAAAAAAAGGACCCAAAATATTTTTATGAAAAAAGCATCCAGTAATAAAAGTGAAGAGAAAATATGTTCCAGTTGGCAGTCTGCACCTTTGATCTTACTCTATTCCCATGGTCTCTTGATACTTGTTATGTCTTTTCCTCATTAGCAGAATGGAAGTAATTGCCCTTGTTGAAGGAGATCATAAAAACAGGGATCTTGAGAATTCACATTCATAAGTCTAAGTATTGGTATGCAAATATTTACTGAATAGGCAGTGCGACGTCTCCCCTTCATATAAATATTGGTCATCTATAATGTTTGCTCAGCAGACATACTGTAGAATACACACCTAACAGTCCCTCACTGAAGGCAAGTTTATTAAACGGGCATAGAACGGTATTCACCTTAACACAATTCCTTGAATTCCAGAATGTAAGATAACCTCTTAGAAAAGGCCCAAACCTAGAGTGGGAGATCTGGGCCTCAGCCCTTGCTCAGCTCCTCTTTTCCTTTAAATTTGTCTCTGAATTCCAGCTCAGTCTCACTTCCCCATCTGCACAAAGGTCGATTTTCCCATTTCCAAGTTCCCTAATGAGTTTTATCCCCTGAACACCTGTGTGAGATGGAAAAGTCTCTGACCCTTTGGGACAATGGCCCACAGAGCTGCATGCCAGAGAAGCTCACCTGAATCCAAGGGGAGGTGGTTACTCCTCTGATGTGCCTTTTTTTTGAAGAATAAAGACTTAGAACTTCTAAATGGTGGGACCATGGAAAAGGGGAAAGCGCTTGCCTAGCCAATAGCTGTGAGAGTCCATTGTGGTTCAGGAGGAAACATTTTACCCAGTCAGGGCTTCAGTTCCTCATGAAAAGTTTCTAGAGAATATGAAGAAGCACTTTGAGAACTGCCTCATTTTTGGATGCCAGCATAGCTCTGATGTTCACCAGATCTTTGCAGCTGGATGTTGACCAGGAAATCAGATCAAAAGCATGGACTCAGTTTTCTTTCAGACTTTCTAAAGCTAACTTCCACTCGAACACCAAGATGAAGCTTAGCCTGAAATAGGATACAAAAATAACAGGGTTTGGTTAAGAATATTCCTAGATCTTTGCACAAAATTCAGGTTTATACAGAGAGGGTAATTTTTCATGAAACTCCTCTTGGTGCTTTGTAATTTAAGTTGACACACTCCTCAGGGGCTCTTAGCAGTGGAAAATAATTAACTGAAGGAATTGCAATGGTAGAAGTGTTGTAACCATTATGATTCAAGCACATACTATTCTCAACCTATGTTTCATTGTCTTCAGACATAAAATAAGACTCATGTGCCTGAAGGAGCATTTGTTGGTTTGTTTTTGGGGTTTTTTTTTTTTTTGTTTAGTTTGTTTTTTTCCCCAGCAAGCTAATGCCTGTGCTTACAAAGCTTGCCCTGGAAATTTGATGTTCTCAACACAGTGTGCAGGGACAGCAACAGTTGGCTGCCTCCAGTATTAAGCAGCTAGATTTAGTGACTTCAAAGGCTGCACTTGTTCTCCCATGACCAATTTCGCTACAGTTCCTGCATTTCAGTGGTGGTTTCCCAGTTCTTTCTCCTCTCTTTCCCTCTGCCTTAGCCATATAAACCTCTGACCCTGGAGATCATAAGCACATTGGGATGATTTCCAAACCTAATCGCTGCTGTCACAAACATTCAGGACAAGCCTCAGGTTATTGCTATCCAATACACTGATCAGAAGAGGATAACTTCAAGCGTGATTTTCTTCCAATAGAGGATACAGAGCTGGGCTGTCCACAGTGCCTTTTCCTGTGTCTCTGTATAAGAGGGTAAAAAACATCTTCCAACATTAATAAGGTAGAATTGTTCCTGGTAGGCAAAACAAGACCAAAAAGGAATGGGATTTTATCTTTTGAAAACATATTACAATCTGCAAAGGCTTTATGAATGTAGTTTGAACACAAACTCTTGAGGAAATACTAAAAAAAAAGAGGAAGAATCAGCAAAAATAGAAAAATGCAGGCCTATGAAAGATTGTCATGATCATTCCTAGTGAAAACTATTAGAATATGGTTTGTGCAGCTATTGAATAACCCCATGCTGGTTGCTCTGAGATATCTGAAGATTGAATTCTGTCAGATCAATATAAGAAATGTGCTTTCAATACAATGTCAACTCTTACTATAATAGGCAGCAAAATGCTGCATCTACGTCTAACTCTGTATTGTCGTTTTGGATTTGAGTTCAAATATGTAAGACATTCTATGACATTCCACAGGAGAGGATTATAGTTTCTGCAGTAGAGAGTGTTTTCCCTCTTAGACATAATGCAACCTGCTACCATTCTTTTGCATTTTATTTGCATTTAGGTTGAAAAACCAAACCAAACAAAAAATTGTACGGTCTTATTCTCCCTATCTGCCATGGAGGGTTTTTTTAAAAACCAGATCCTGCACTCCTGTAACGCAGCAAAGCCAGAAGCAGGCACAACAAGACTAGTATAAAGAGAGTCCCTGCCTGCACGGTGAGTTTGTTCTGACAGAAATGAATGGCTCCTCTCTTCAAACTCAAAATGATAGAAATACTGCCAAAAGAAAGCAAAGATGAACCAAATGAATTTTAAAGCTCCGACATTTACAAAGCTATTTTCAAGACACAGAAATGAATAGGCTTCATGTGTTGAAAGACTTGCTGTCACCTGTGTCAAGTTTAAAAGTCCATGTCACATCCCTCTCAGGTACCTTTCTTCTTAACAAAGATGCCTAATTCTAAGACCTAACTTGATCTCACCAGCCCACAAATACAGAAAAGCCCTTCTAAGAGAGGTTCTTCTTTCTCTGAAAAAATAAAAACAGAATGTCAGCAGTTTTTATTATTATAGCTCTAGGGAACCTTTAAGGTAAAGGCATCAGACCATTAAAGCATATCTGTTTATGGTTATAGAAAATGGAATAGGAGATCTTTAGCATATACTGTATTCATAGTGTCATCAAAATGTTCATTTCAGGTCTGGAAGGTTTATTAAGTTGTCTTTATAGGTTGAAGGTGCAGGCGCAGGTTTCAGAAACAAGGTCATTCCAGAAGCCAAACTGCCCTGTAAGGGAATGGAGATACTCCAAACCAGTTTTTAATGTGATATTTAATTGCACTTAATGTTTCTCTTGCCACATATCAGTGACTCAGAGAGATGTCTTTTTTCATGGATATAAATTCACACTGTACTCCTAAATATAGTTAGCACTTTTCAGCAAATCTCAGCCTTATTCAATAGGGAGCTCATTTGTCTTCCTGTTCAAAAGAATGAAGTAAGGGAATCTCATTTTCCCCTTTTTTCTTTTGTTTGAGCCTTCATATTCTGCGTTGGAAAGCAGGGAATTATTAGGTCAGGAAATGGAGTCAGAGCTACAGATTAATCAATCATGCCTCATGTCCTGATATTGCAACACACAGACTGATGTCATTGGGAATTGATGAATGCCACATCTGCATGTAAAACTCACAGGCAGTGTCGGGAACTCATTCCACAGTTATTTTGTGGTTACCTTCAACTCTGATTGATACCATCTTCTATTGCTTCCTTCTGGAGTCCCTTGCGCCCTGTGAAGGAAAAGAACATATTCCTGACACGCCACTCTCACTATGAGATGGGGATTCCAGCTTTTTCTTGCAAACTCCTTCAAACTTTTGTCTGAGAGAAAGCAATGTTGACATTTAAGATCTAAATTTTGCCCAAATCCAGCAGTGTTTCTTCAGACACTTTTGTTCTGACTTCTGTTTTCCTTTGCTCAGGGTACCTAAGAGCCTGTCAGGATCCACATACCACAGGAGGTGATTAATGCTCTGCTTGCTTTGTCTGAATATTGAATGCTTGCTCATCCAACATGAGCAAGTGAAGAACAAAGGACCACACGCATTAAACTGCTAGACATATTACTAGAGAACAGTTCACTGAAAAGATTTACCACATTCAGACAAGGGATGGAGAAAAAGCAGAAAACAAAACCAGGTTGCTTAAAATAACATTCAATCAGAAGCTATGCCAAAAATTAAAATTAAAGGAAAATACTTGGGATAACAAAAATCTAAATAATAATTTTTGTTTTCCCTTAACACAATGAAATTTTCTGTCATTCAGGGTGAGAAAGGATCAAATGCTGAGGAATAACTTTCATCATCTCATAAAAGTCCTATTCTCTTCTGTTGATGAGTGCTACAAGTAGTGACCTGAGCACAGAGATGCTGAGAACAGTTAGGCCATGATCCTCGTTCTTCTATCCAGGCCATCCAACCTTCCAGAAAAGAGCTTGGTACCTTTGCACTCCTGATAGGAGACCTTCGTCTAGTTACCCAGCAAAACACGTACATTAAAATGGAAATTTAAAAATTGTATTTACAAACGTAAAATGAAACCATGCTCATCACATGGTGGATTCAGTTCTGTTCATGTGATGAGGCTCTGAGTGCAAGTCAGTTCATATAATCAGAAGCTACTTACCTATCCAGTCACTGAGGAGAGGTGTAGCACATGACAAATGTTTTTGATAGCACTGTAAGGAAATTAGGGTACAGAATCAGACCATGAGCTCACAGGACAATTAATCCACCAAGCAGTGCATTCATTACATGTATCCAATGGGCTCTTAGGGAAAATAGCAATCAGGAGCGTGTTCAGAAATATTCATGAGAAGAGCACCAAAACTCTAAAGTCCAAATACGTGCTACTCACCAGCGGGATGTCTTTCGGAATCCAGAGTAGCTTCAGATATGATACCCAAGTCTACAACAAAATTAGTATACATGCTTTGAAGGATGGGGAGAAGGGAATCACTCCTGGGAATTGAGCACTGTGGCATGTCTGTGGTTCTGATCTTACTGAATTTTATGAGAAATAACTAATTTTAATTACTGCTTTTCTATACTAATTTCAAACATTTCTCCAAAATACACAGGCTGCTGCGGAGACTCATGTGTATAATGAACATCTGTAGTAAAACTGCTTTATTATGTGTTGTTTGATGTTGTTTATTGCATACCCATTGGTTTTTGGAATGGCATTAGTGAGTAGCATTTTGAAGATGGATGCTAAATTTTGCTGTAGCAAATTAGTGTCAACCAAGAACATATTAGCAAATAAAAGAGTGCATCTGCTCCAAACAATAGTTTTCCTTTGTATCATGATGATGATTGAAAGACTGTAATAAAGAAATGATACATATACTGTATCTCCCAAACTACATTAAAAAGCTGTTGCAAGTAATCTGTAATGCAGCAGGATAAACAACCGCTTTGCATGTAAGCAGTGTTTGGTGGCAGGACCCCAAGCAGCTTTCCCTGTGTTTATGAGAACACCATGCTCAGTACCCAAATGCAGTTCAGCAGAAAGCGTTTGCCATCTCCCCTGCCAATACGTTTTTGTTTCAACCATCTCCCATCTGTCCCTATTTTCTGGATATCTCTTTGTCTGAGTTTGTCTCCCTTTCCTCCCCTCTAGATTAATATCAATTCTAGGCCAGGGCATGTAAACTCCCTTGACGGTCATTACAGTAAAACTTCAAGAAAAATCTTTTTGAGATATGGATAGCAACATATGGGGACAGTTTACTTTATGTCTCATTTTTCATACTAATGTGGTTATTTTATAGGACTGCATCTCATCTTCTGTCTGACTAATGCCTGAGTCGTGTCTCATTCAAATGAGAGGTTCCTCAGGTTCACTAAAGCACAGGAGGTTTAAAGCTTTATCACACATCTGATGTTGTGGTGAGTATTTGTTAACGTTGTTCAGTGGTGAATAAGCTCCTCTCTTCAGCCTCCTGGGTTTTGCCATCTTGTAGGCAGTTGAGTTAAAACTGAAATGCCGTGATACATATGTGAATTTCTTTTTTTCCTAGACAGGAGGAAATCATGGTTCAAATCTCTCATGTGGTTTAGGTTTTCCTACGGCTGGAATGACACTCTGATGCATGATGCTCGCAGTCACTTGGCAGACTCCTTGTGGGTATCAAAAATGTTCTTGGCTTGAACTAAATGTCTAGGCAAGTACATTTCCTTGAGAGCAGTGCTAGACACAGCAACAATGTCATCCAGTGCAACTACTTAGGAGAGATAGTTTTTACATGGGGGCTTCGCAATGAAATTTCTGTTTCTAATTAACAGAGCAGAGGGAACTGTGGGGGATGAGGATGGAGAGAGAAAAAATATCCATTAGGAATTTGGAAAACAAAGGGTTCTTTTTCCTTTAAAAATCTTACTTTAAATGGCTGCATTTTGAAATACAAGTTCATTTTTAAGAAAAAAAAATCTGTTAAAATGATTAGTTACAAATTCAGGTGCAGTCTCAAAACCATTCATGTGAAATGTTTCAATGAGTCAGATCTGTGTTTGGGGACATGATTTCAGGTTAAGCATATTTTCAAGATTTCCATTGTCTTGCCTCGAGTAGAGTAAATCTTAAATTTTTTTGGAAGGGGGAACTGGGTTTGTGCCCAAATCTATGTCCAAGAAACAGTTCATGTTACAAATATATTTATGCCCATAAGAAGTGCAGCTTTGTCAGCAAATTATATCCAGGAAAACTGAACGCTGGAATGATATCCCTGATGAACCTTAGGAGGATTACAAGTGCAATTCATGAAGGTCAAAACTTCATATATTAACTAACATATTGTGAATCCCTTTCTCTTACAAAGTCTGCAATGCTACTCCAGCAGGTCACATGCTAAGGGATTAGAGTTAGGAATTTTTACATCTTGTGCCAGCTCTGATTACAAAGATGAAATCTTGGTGGAATGCTGGCAGCTGGCTGGTTCATCTTGAGTACTTGGTACCACAGTGTCTGCCCACCTGCCGTTGTGTCCCGCCACCTCTGAGACACCACGACATGACTGGCTGACCTAGGGTGTCCCTGACAAGTGACACACCCCAAGACTGGCTCTGGTCCTTGAAGCATCTTCAGTGTTCTTAGCAGAACTTAAGTAGGATTTAGTTGCCAAAAATGACACTACTCAAAATTCCTGCCTATCCCCTGCCTTGTGCAGGGTTATGCACTCTTAACTTCCCTGGAACCTGCTCGAAAGACCTTTTTTTCGGCAGATACATGCATATCACTGGAGCAGAGACCAAGTCCAAGCTCCCAGCTGCATAGTCCCATCTCACTTTGTTCTGTCTGGCTTCCTCACTTACTCTTCAACTTCATATGCCTGGCGGACAAAGCTATTCCCCCAGCTTCTCTCCTTCACAGCTTTATAGTAAGGGGAAAGGCTTCCTCTTTGCCACAGCTACCTAGTGTGGTGTTTTGGGCACCTCATCAGGACAGGGAAAGTAGATTTGCATCCCGTATTCAAAAAATGTCTGAAAAAGACAAAGATCCCGTATGGGTAAATAAGACAAAAAAATGTGTATCCTACTTTCCAACAACTTCCACAGCAGCAGGCCTTAAAGAGTTAAACATCACCTCCTCTTTCTCTAACAGTGCTTTAGAAGAAGAGTAAGCCATTCACCCAAAAGAAACAACTTGACACCTAAATAAGGAAGAGACTGGCTTATACATCCCAGCTTTACATAGATATTGAATTAATGCCTAGCTGTAGACAGCCAGTTCCTCAAGAAACATTGGATTTCAGGTATTTTTTGCTGGTTAGTAAGGACACCTGGAACCTCAAGATAGGTCAGGAGAAGGTGAGTAAGGAAAAAAACAACCACCAAATGAAATTACCCTACAGACAGTCTCAGTACAGACAGATCGAGGTCCTTTGTCACCCATGGAATAGACCATGACACTCCTTGACACAGACTGTTAAAGCTGACAAAAGTTTGTATGGATTTAAAATGTGGGAAGACAAGTTCATAGAATTAAGTAAATTAGGAGGTACTGAGCAAAGAGATACCACCTCTGATCTACTAGTGATTTTAACGGTAAAAATCACTGCCAGTCATAAATGGCACTAGCCCTTAATCTCTATGTCTCACATAGTCAGCTATAAATTTCAATAGAAAGAAATTAATTTTTTCTCATGCTTCATAGTTCATCTGTTTTAAAAATAAAAGTTTCTTAGAGTAGAGTCTTTATGTTCCTATATTTTTGATCCTGGCATTATGCACAATACAAACATGAATAATACAAATACTAGCTAAAATGTGGAAGCAGTCACCCAGCTGCTGTTTCTTCACAGTGTGCTGAGTGGTCCCTGATGTGGGATAAGCTGCGCACAGCAGACGCCTATTACTCTCCTAAAGACTTAATTTTCAGATCTTCTCCTGTGAAACACCCAGCTCATATATTCTCATTCCTCTCTTCTTAACTCAGGGAGAGATTGGGAGCCAAGATATCATATTTTCATTAGCTGAATGAAGCTGCCACATAGCTAGCAAAGGGTTAAAGAAAAACAAACACCCCCTCAAGATGTTTCTGAAAAACCCATGCATATAAGCACATGGGAAGCTCAGACAGCCGGCCTTCTGTTAAGTATGTGACAGAAATTTCCCATCTCAAGGTAAGGAAGATAGAGGCACTGTTAAATTATGTTTCCCGTGAGTGTTGCTAAGGCATACTTACACATATTATATGAGGTAGAAAATTAGTACTTTGAATTGTTATGGTTACATTTGCAGTAAAGTGTAAGTGTTTGCAGTTTTTCAGAAGTTTGCCTATGGTTTCTCATGCAGTTCACCCACTGAGAAGAAAATTTACTTGCTGTAAAATAGTGAAATAGATCGACAGCTACAAGGGAAAAATTGCAAACTCTACCCAGAATCCTGTTTCTGGAAGAGATGATTATTCTAGAGATGAAAAGACTTAAATGACAGCTCCAGGCTTCACATTTATCCACTATTTACCTTTAGAAAGTTTAAGACCTCGTTCCACACTAAGCAATGATAATGCAAGACTTGCACACGTTGGCGTCAGTCTCTGCCCCTCCGGGATGTAAATCTGCTTCTGAATCAAGGCTCAGCGTTATAACACACCTGAAATAAGGTTAGGGTTTCTTTGATAATGATCAGTGTCTCTAGCAGTGGTAGCAAATATGTGGTACCCAGGTCTCTGAAATGTTTAGATGTAAATGTATATGTATATATACATATGTACTTAAGTATTTTGCTTGTGTGTGTGCATCTATATTTATATGTATATATGTATATATAATGTATGTAGGCTATATGCTTAAATTAGGTAGCCCCACTACTGTAAGAACTGTGAAGAAGGCTGAGCTCTGGCAGCCCTGGGCAGTGGTGATATGAATTTCTCCCCTTTCTCTCTCTTGGACATAGATAACTAAGTAATGCATTTACTGTAGACAGGCTGAGCACAGCCCGACAGCAATTGCAAGGGATTTTACATTGGATAATCAACTCTCATGCATGCAATAAATTACGTGCTTTTTCTGTATCTACACAGCACACATGTCAAGAAGAAAAAAAACGGAAAGAAATCAAATAAAAATCTGTAACTGAGGGAAAGTGTTTCCTAGCTCTTAGTTCAGATGTCAGAGCTTGGTAACCCCATCTTCCACCTGACATTCATGTGACCAGCGGTCTAATTCAGGGGGACTACATTTCTGCTAAAGTCTTGACACTTCACTAGCACTGAAGAAGTCACAGCACCACAAACTCCGTTCAACCCCAACTGTCTTTTATAGGTCCCCCCTTACCTGCCAAGGAAAGAAAGGCACAGAAGCTGTCTGTTACCTATGTATCACCGGTACTGCTCAGTCCCTTACCTGAGTGCTGACCAGTCACGAATGCTGCTGTCATCATATCATAAACTAGGACAAAGACCAAGAATGGCAAATTAAAGTGTCTAAGGCCACACTGAACTCTGGGTCACAGCAGAGAACTGAATATATGTGACCCTAAAGACCCACTCTTCCCCTACTTGCAGTTCTAAGGAAAAACAGTTAAATATCATGGGATGTCAGCTAATGTGCCCTGGTGTGCACATGTCTGTAAGAATAAATTACCATCAAACTCCCACTTAATTTACATTGCCACCACTGTGTGAATGAAATTTAGCAGCACCATACAGCATATTATCAAAATTATTCAATGGCAAAAAAGAAAAGCAAGAACCTTTAGCTTCAAATTCTGAAGTCAGTCAGTCAGATCCCAACCCCCACCTCTATCAGTGTAACTTCATTGGCTTTACCTTCTCTTTCGTCTGTCCCTGAAGATGCTGACCATCCATTTCAACTAAGCCTTGAGTAAACGATTCTTCCCTTCCTGTTGCAATATCCTCTGCAAAGTTACATGCAAATGGTGCAAAGGGAAATTTCTTTTCAGTGTCCTTTTCACAGGAACTGATTTCTTAAAAGCTGTAAAAGCTTTTGTGTGGCACATCTTCAGCTAAGTCTAGTGGTTATTTGCTCTTTGATATGCTCTGGACACCCAGTGGCAGGACAAACTGAGTAACATGGCTAAACATACAGAGAAAAATCACTAAAAAAAATAATTTCTCTCGTTGACTCATTTGTTAAAGTCTTTGACTTTTATTTTGCAGGTGTAGGGCAAAGATGGGAGTGCTGAATTTGTCTGATTTCTGTTAAACACTAAGCATTCTCAACTGAGTGTCATAAGAACCCATGTATCCCCCATCAAATACTGAAAACATTCTGCACAGGATGCTCTATGGGGCAAAGTCATTTACAGGAAGCACAAGATGAAAAGTCAGTACCTTATTTTCATATATATATATAAAAAAAAAGTCTGGAAATGCTCGGGAAAATATGTTAAGGAGATAACAACACCTGAGAGGGGAAAGGTAGCTTAAAGAGGAGGGATATTGCATTCCCCATTATTAACTATTCATCAGAAAATGGCCCAAGAGTGAACATGTCCTTTTATGGCAGTTGTAAGAGAGCAAATCCATCACAGGAAAAAAGGAGCAGAGATGAGGGGAACTGAGTGTGAAGCAATTTTGCCCTCCTGGGTTGCTTCTTTGTGAGCAAGCTACTCGTTCGCCTCTAAACCCATCACCTACCACCACAAATGGTCACCTTGTTAGAGCTTGTACAATAAACACTGATGCTTAAATTTTAAGCAGAACTTTTAAAATTTACAATGGCAGTTGGCTGGATTGCCTCGAACAGCACTCTGAGGCTACGCCATTAGTTAAAAACAAAGGTCACTGTTTTCTCTTTGTTGTCTGCTAATATGATTTTGAATATTACTGCTTTCCAGCTATTACTATTTACACTGGCTGATTGGCTAGACTCATTAAAGTGAATGAATGCCAGGAGATGACATCATTTACATTTAATTGTCTTGTTTATCAGCAAAGTCTATACAGTTGTTTTAATAAAGGGCAGGGAAGATAAAGGCTACATTTGCATTCTCTAAGGAGCCTTTGACAAGGGTCTAGGATGCTGTTGACATTTATTGTTTGCAAATGAGATAGTCAAATAATGTTTTGTTTTGCATTGTTGCACTTTTTTTTTTCATTAAATTATAGTTTTTCATTACTGTTATTATTCCTGGATGTTAATGTACAGATAGATACTCAGTTCCAACTTTCTGGCAGATTCTTTCTGAGATTCAGAAAAAGTGACACATGTTCAGCTTGCTCAGATTCCTCTTGCTTGCAATGTAAGACAATGCACTAGTACAGCAACTTTACTGTAACTAGAACAAGGGTGTAAACATAGACATAAGCTGTGGGCTTTTGTGAGATAGGACATTCCAGCTTTAGAAATCAGATGGTTAATATTTTAGGGAGTTTGGGGGGGTGTGTGTGTGTCCCTTTTTATTTTTAAGATTTCCAGACAACACAAATTAATGCTAATTTTACACCTTTTTGGTTTTTTATCCCATATGTGATTAAAATACAAATGGCTTGATGGGCTCATATGTGCAGACACCATAATCCTTTCTCATGTGACCTCTCAGCAGAACTATGTCAGCTCTTGGCTGCCAAATCTCCAGCTCCGAAGCTGCCCCGTTACGCCTCAGTTGCAGTTCATCTTTTTTCCTTATTTTCTACCGTCATACTCCCTTGAGGGTGCAGCTGTGCTAACTGCTTTTTGCATTTACGCTTTCATCCCGAAGTGTTAACTTTATCCAGGATAAAGCCAAGCATGCCATTGCCGTCTATGGAGCATACTCCTTATTTGACTTTTAATTCTGTCTTCAAGGATTTGTTTTGTGGTCAAAAATACCTGTCTTTTTCCCGTTCCATAGTGAGGAGGGAAGTGCCTGGCCGTCTCCACAGCAGGTCTGTGGTTCACTGTGTGTCCCAACAACATGTTGTATATCCACTCAGATTCTGCTGTTGGCTGAGAGAAGCTGGTATTAAATGCACACGAGAAAGAAGAAAATGAAGGTATATATGTTTCTAATTTAGTCAGAGAATAGCACCTAAGGCAGACTCTGAGTTTATGTAATGTTTACACTCGAAAAAGCGATAAAGGATGAAGATGTCCTAATTAACCCTAACCATTCAGGAGTGGGTGGGTGGGTATTGGACCTCAGCCTGGGAGAGGTCCCCGTGAGGTGATGGCAACCACTCCTTCTCATCACCAGATGTGTGATGAGCTGGAGTCCAGTTGCCAGTCTGAACTGCTCATGGCTGTCTTGGACTTAGATGTGCTAAGAGATATCTGCGTCCGTTTTAGGCATCCACAGTGGGTGTTTTGGATAAAACCAGTAAAACCTTTGCACCCTTTCCAAACTTCTCAAAGATTTTCTTTTAACTTCTGATGTAAAACAGAAGCAGTCTCTTTTTATCTTAAATTAAAAAAAAAAAAAATAAAAAAAAAGAGAAAAGGGTCTGCATGCTTGGGAGTGAAAATTTAAGTCTCATGCAGTCTCTGAAAGGGGTCAGTCCATGATCATTTTGTGCACTTCAGCCTACAGTCTTCACCTGTTTTGCTGAGAAGCCTAATGCAGCAATAGAAATAAAGCTGCTGGTTAGACACATGCCTGTATTTAATGTAGGCAAGAATGCACGTTAGACGCACTGCTCATACCAGGAGTATAGATGACATTTTCTATTCAATTACCAATAAGCACTTTGGACTTGATTCTCTGCTCCAGTGGTGTAGCTTCAGTGTAATTAAGCTGACTTAGAGTGCATGTGACATGACAAAAATTCATTCTTTCATTTACAACAGGACCTAAATCCAACCACAGGTACAAATTTGTATAATTTTTCTTTCCTGTTAAAGAAAAAACAAAGCAACTCTAATAAAAATCGTGTTATTTGTAACTGATGAGTAACCCAATTGCCAGAGTACCAAGGAGCTACTCCCAGTGGGCCCCTATATTTGGGGTGATCTTAAAATAACCCATCATTTCTTAGCTGGTATTATGAAACAGTAGCAAGTAAAATAAGCAGAATACTGCTTCACTTTTGTCTAATTACTCTGGCAGAGAAAGGTGTGAAATGATTAGCCAGTAACATATGGGCTTGAGCTTGGAGAAGTTCCCAGTGAGAATTCTTTTTATTCCAGGCATATTTTATCATTTAATTTAAGGGTGTTAATCCATGGGTGAGCCTCTGCCTGCCACTCTCTCACTTGCTTTCTCCTGCGTATCAAACATATTCTTAATCTTAATCATGTCTTTCTCTTGCTTACTTGCAAACAGTGCAAATAACCCCCAGACTGATGCTGATGACACTGGTGGGTAGGGAGTCGTATTGTGATGTGGAGCCTGATCTTCACATGACAGCCATAAAACTGAGAATTTACTCTTTGGGTACAATAAGGGGACTTAACAATGCTGATTATATCTACCAGTCCCATACTGAAAAGAAGGTGTCCTTTGCTTCCTCTCAGAAACACAATTTTTTGGTGCTGTGGATGGGGCTCTGTCACTACTGTTTTTTCTTGAACACAGAAGCAGGATCTCAGCTTGCCAACTATAGGCAGCGTAGGAAGGCACACCCACACGAACACCATTTTCCCACTTCTACTTTAGTTGCAACATTCCCCAGTTAGCTATATTTAGCTTATATTTGAGGTGCCTAAAATACTTGCATTAAATCCAGCAAGCGTATATCCTCTCCATCCAGCTAGTCAAGACCACAACCATCATTTGGTGTGATAACGCACAACTTCGCATGTGTTCATTCATTTAATCCCCTAGTACCCTGCCTGTGTTTACCGAAGCTCTGTAGCCAGCAGATAACAATGTGTAAAGACACGGGGCTTCAGTTTTCAAACACGGGAAACTTAATCCCTAATCTGGATGCTCCAAATTGCCACTTAGACATGTAAATGTCAATTTTATACACCTAAGTGCCAATTTGAGTGTCCAAATGCATGACTTGGACATCACATTAAGTCACCCATTGGGTTATATCGCTTGTTTTATATATCTGAGTGCACATTATGCGCTGTAAG
This sequence comes from Rhynochetos jubatus, assembly GCA_027574665.1. Lineage (NCBI taxonomy): Eukaryota > Metazoa > Chordata > Aves > Eurypygiformes > Rhynochetidae > Rhynochetos > Rhynochetos jubatus. The sequence continues at coordinate 138,030,505 of CM050648.1, read as the reverse complement.
CAATTATGCTCTGTTCCATACAAGTAAATCAATTCATTGAAGTAGCTTTCCGGAAGAAAGTGATTTCAGCACAGCAGAAAATATTAAAAACAAGTAGCTGGTCATGTGTCAGTGTCACACTCACCTTAGTGCACCCTCCATTTCCCATCAGCACCACATAAATTGCCAGTGCCTGAGAGCCTCCATTTGCCATAATTTCTCAAAAGTATCTTAATCTGAGCAAAGCCATTTGGGAACCCTGTCCCTGCTGCTGCATTGCAGCCTGCCTGCTGTGATCCCTGAGCTCAGCAGATTATTTGGGGTGATCATGAGCAGGCAAGGTGGGAGTCTCAGACAGCCAGGAAGCCCAGGCTGTCAGGGAATCCAGCGGTTGCTGTCTCCACACATTCCAGGGCACTAATGGACATCTTAAAATAGGATTCTGGGTGTCACTGTGTCCATCCCTCCTTCAAAACCGTGTTTAAGTGGCCTTGAGAAAATGAGACTAAATAATACCCAACCTGCTTTTCCCTGAGACGCCTTAAAGTGCTGTAGGCAGAGAGGTGCAGGCAGAGACCACTTTAACCCCCTCATTTTCTGAGCAACAATGTCTAATATCTCTTTCACATCACAGCAGAGATTGTAAAATGAGGTGTAATTTGCAGCTTTAAGAGGGTGAGGAAAAAAGCAGCCAAAAACTGGCAGCGTGTTCTCTTCCCAGGCAAGAACTGTACGTTGCGTCACCTGTTTATTTTCTTCACTCTTTTCCTGACAGAAATGACCATTTCACAATTTCCCAGGAAAGAAAAGAAGCACCTGGAAATTACCCATGAAACAAGCCCATACTGTTTGTCTGGGGATTTACTTGAGTGTTAATGGGCATTTTCTTTGTCTCGGTTGCTTTCTGTAGACATGCCATTGTTAAAGTCCTGTTCACACAGTCACCCTCACAAAGGGAGTCAACATGGCAAATGAGAAATATTACACAGTAGATGCAAGGCTGGTTTTGGTGCCAGGGACACTTGTTTCAGTGATGCAAACCCTCACAGCTTTGCAAGGAAACTGCCTCAGCTCCTGCACCTATGGAGCACAATGTCCTTGGCACGGGGAATACTTTACGTACTCTTCGAGGGCAGGTAGGGTTTAAGAAGGCTTGAAAGTGGGAGATCCCAGCCCACTGTTAATGTCTCCTGAGCTCCCATAGATGTTTTGAATCCCAAACCACATGCGGGCTGAAGATGTTTGGTTCTTTGAGTTCTCTGTGCTTACAACCAGCTTGCTCTTCCTCTTATAAAGTAGACATAGCAAAAATTCACTGTAATTTCCTATTTCATTGTGACTGTGGGTCTGATCCTGGAAAAGCACTACGTATATTGTAAATTTATTCTTTTCCTGCATGGAGTGAGAACATGAGCCAGGCAAGAGGCTGACTGGACTCCCTTGCAGTGAAGCCAGCACAGAGGCAATTTGTGTCCACAGTGATGAAAGAAAACTGCAGCCCACCAATTGTAGTAATGATCTCAGTATATTTCTGGTGAGGGGAACCATGATGATTAGCATCTCTTCATAATATAGTTCCCAGGATCCTTCAGCAGTTATAGCTGTACATGCATGTGTGGTTAGTTGCTGTATGTAAGGAATATAAGGGAATATTTTATACATATATAATACAAGGGAATATAAGGGAATCAAATTTCATGTAAATGCTAGTCAGCATTTATAATAAGTCTTTGTATCACCTAATATTAATTTCCTCTATACAAACCAAAAATAAAAAGATAATAAGTGAGCTCCCATTCCCAAATCCTGCTGTACTTCCTGTCCTTCCTCAGAGATTCAGGGCCTTAGCTCATTAAAGTTGTTTTCCTTGCATGTGCTCCTCCATTCACATATGGAATCAATATAATACAAATTATGTGACCTATCAGAACAAACAGTTGAGACCCTCATTATCTGACATTTGTGGCAACCAATTTTTAGGTCAATACTCTGTGAAAGAATACTTGCAAAACTCTATATAAAAAGTTAGTTATTTTTAATTTTCTTATGGAAATGTCTTCTAAATGTAGAGAGAGTATATTTATCTAGGAGCCTATTCTCTTCCCAACATTCCCATTAACTTCTAGTATAAAACTGTAGAAACTGTCTTCACTGAAAGTAAAAATGAGATGATTCATATGCACTGAAATTACAATGGCAAAACACACTGTACTTTGAGTTACTCCCACTGTCTTATTCACAGAAAGCATTAGAGAAGTGGTTTATAGGATAATCCTGCTGAGGTGTTCTGCCTAACATGAAAAAAATACAGAAGCCTGCCCCCGCTGGGGTGGGGAAAGGGATTCTCCTCTTCCTGCACCCAATTCATATACAGAAGCAGATAAGAAGATGGGGCAGGTTAGCAAAGGAAGGCAGAAAAAGAACATGCATCTTTTGTCAGCCAAGCAAAGTGCTGGCTTTCTGCAAAACGTAAATAATCTTTTTCTAGAAACGTGTTTCATTTTGTGGGAACAGTGCAGTAAGAAAGCCTGCTTCTTCTGACGTAGCAGTTCAAAGGCGTACTGCAATCATGGAAGTTCTCCACTGCAGTCTGTTAAAATAAGGTTTAGAGACCAGTCTTAGGAGCAAATAGTCATAATCCCTCAGAGACAGTTTTCCACAAAGTTTTATTAAAATCGCAGAATCACAGAATCTTTCAGGTTGGAAAAGACCATTAGGACCATCAAGTCCAACTGTTATCCTAACACTGCCAAGTCCACCACTAAACCATGTCCCTGAGCACCTCAGCCACAGTCTTTGAAATACTCCCAGGGATAGTGACTCAAGCACCCCCCTGGGCAGCCCGTTCGATGCCTGAAACTACTCTCAGATTCACTCTGAACCCTGACAAACGGAGGTCTGTATATGTGCAAATTTAACTTAGTGATTCGAGCTTCACTAACAAAGTTCATATTGGCACTTCGTGGAGCAACTTAAAAATGTGACTTTGTCTGACAGATTTATTAAGCATTACAGAAAATTTGGTGGTTCCTGTTATTTCTGCAAGGTTTGACTGGGAGAACAATGAACACCGATAGGAAGCTATAACACAAAATGTTTTCCAATAATCTTGAGCTAAACAGGCAGCCAGAGTTTTTAGAAGTAAATGTACAGAAAATCATGAAATTATATGTGGAACACATATGCAGAGGCTTTCAAATATACAAATGAATGTCAGTCCATGTCTCAGGGCTTAGAGTCACTTTTCCCTTTGGAAAAAGCGAACTACTCATTAACTTGTTCAAGGCCAAAAATTACTCATTGGGTAAATTAAATGAAACTCACTTGAAATGGAATTAAAATGATGGAAAACTGCTGAATATATTTTTTGTAACAATTAGAGTTGCTTTACGGAAATTAATGAAAAGCTCCATCTTAATCAAGTCATAGTCCTGTCACATCCCTCTTTGTCTTTCTCTATTGTCATTTAAATAGCTAATCTTCCTCTTTTCCTTGCCACAGTTTCTACCCTTCCTATCAGCTAGCATTGGTTTGCCTCCAAGTTCCATGATAGTTAATTAAACAGTTAGGAAAAACAGCTGATTTAAGCTTCCTGTGACCGTTGGAAAGCAGATACACTCGTCAGGAACAGAAAACATATAAATGAGTTGACACGCTATTTTTATAAAATTATCAAAGGTAAAGCTCAGAACAGCCTCTTGGGTCAAGTAGTTCATCTCTCCAATAGGCAGAATCACTTCCAAGAGGAATAGTTTTCATGGTTGTAACTAACCTAGTTTTAAGAATCCCAAGTAATGAGGCTTTCATAATGTTGCCAAGCTATTCTGATTACTCTTTTCATAAACCATATCCACAAACTCTTCTCCTTTTTTTTTACATTACTTTTTGCTGGTTTGGGGAATTGTATAAATAATAATTTATTATTTCAGATACCAGGAAAGAAGCTATGTGAAAAATAGATTGTGTTGGGTGAAAACATGCTTTCAGATGTGAACATTGAAGAGCTCTGAGACATCCATCAACATATGTCACACCTCATAGATTTTTTTAGCTTTGCCCTCAAATGAATGCCATTAATGTATTCAGAGGCAGCTCTATCGAGAGAAGAACCAATTGCATGAATGATCCAATTAACTCGAATCTCTCTAGGCTTCTGTAGGAAACTAATCTGTACTGACCTGCTACAGAGATGCATGGGCAAAAGTAAAGCTATGCCCATGCTGACAACATATTGTCCAAGTTATATTTATCACCAGGCGAGTAAATTGGTAATCTATTTTCAGATACTGGTATAGAGGAAGGATGCTGGAAGGAGAGACTGAGTCTTCCCAATAATGGGAATAGATGCTATTTAATCTTTTTCCCAAAATTCCAAGAAGAAGATTGTTTTAACTCTTAGTTGAAATTTAGTTAAAAATCGTAAAATATAAAAACAAACTTTCAAACATATACATAATGAAGCCCCTTTAGAAGATGTTTTGATAATTTCCTGGCAGGGGAGCAGAGCAAAGGATGGGCCAGGATACCTAGAAAGGGGTCAGTCTCACAACCAGGACAGGGAGCACCTGAAAAGGGCTCCTTAATCTCACCAGAAAGTGAAGCAGATGGACAGACTTTGCTCTTCCTATAATAAATATAGCAGGAAATAAAAAGAGACAGAGGGATTGGAGGCGAGAGAACAGCACAGTGAATAGAGACAGCCTGTGTGTTCCCAGACACACACTACCCAGGCTGCCCTTTAAAGCCCAGCAATAGCTGCTGCAGGGTTCAACAGCCATTTAGAGAAACACTGTCTTTTTTTTTTTTTTTCTGTAAGAAACCCCATTATTGCTCTTAACAACAGTTAGCTGTCATAAATCAGGACTCACAGGAATGAATGGACAGCTTGACATTTCTTTTGCACATGAGAACTGTATCCTGAGTAAGATACCCAGATATCGTTATAGTGGGAATCACAACATAGGAATGCAGTAAAACCCACCAAATTATGCCTGCCAACATCATCCTCATAGGCAATATCAATATTTTACCATATTCTCTTATTTTTCACCTGCTTTTTGGTTTAAACTTGAAGCAGAAACTTCAAGCCATCATATATCCTAAATAAAAATCCAAACTTTTCATTATGCTTCTGGTTTGTCAGAATTGCACTGCAAGCATGAAGTCCAGAAGGCCTCTCCTTGTTACAAAACAGGAGTTTTATTCAGCAATGAAACTGATAAAGCCCACTTCAAGGAAATCACAAAGTCTCTCAGTCAAAATAAAGGCTGCACGGTACTCAAAATTAAAAAGGAATGAGTGGTTCATTCACACTACTCCTACACCCTCCACCCCCAAGGACATGTACTGATAACAAGTCAGGTATTCCCAGACACAGAGGTCATCCAACAGAAAGTCTAAGAAGTGAATTGTTTTAATGAGTACTTTGTGTCTTTAAGCAGACGTCTCAGGTCTTTGAAAGTCACAGGACAGGCCAATTTGGACATTATACTTATTATACATTATACTTTTCTAAACCAGAGGATGCAACAAACATATTGAAGGGAAATCAGTATTGCAATGTCATAAAGGCTCCGTTTTTCAGCTGGGCACATTCTTCATTTTTGCAGCCATGACTTTTCATCTTCAGACACCATGCCTGCAATTCGGTGGCAATAGAAATGGCAAATGAATGCCTGTTTGCTTTGTAGGTAGAAACGATCAATCAGGACAGCTGGGGACCAACCCTATGGAATTGTTTTGCTCATTTTCAGTGTGGGGTCCAAGAAATGCTTCTCAAATAGCCCAAGGGATTTGGATAAGGCCCATTCTTAGCTATTCCCATCTCTCCCAACACCATATCTCTGTTGTCTTCCCCTATTTTCTTTCAATTTTTCCTTCAGGCTCTTGCTTTGCCTTTTTTTCCCCTTTTCAGGGGCTCATTGAGCATTTAGTCAGAAAAAGTTAAAACACAGCTAGTTTTCCATCACAGAGATACGATGGTCCCAAGAACAGACATGTTGTATTATTGTCTGTCTTAAATCTAACTCAGAATCTGAAAAATTTTACATGGGTTTACATGTTTGTTTCCAATGTATTCCTGTGATTTTTCCCTTAGAAGTCTTTTATGTATCAAATTGATTTGTTATGCTTCAAAGATATGATTACAAATCCCTGAAAACGAAGCAGTGAATATCAGTAATTTGAATCTATGAAGCACATCAGTCAATACATTCACTCTGAAAGCCCTGTGACATGCTCATAACAATGCTTCACTTTTATCAGTTTCCTTCCAGATCAATACTTATAGTATCATTCAGACATTTATTATCATAGAACAGTAATGCCCAGGATTCAAAAAAAAAAGGAAACAGAAAGCACTGAATGCAAAGCACAGTTTTACCCATCTGCAGATCTGAGTTCTCATTCCCTCATTTTCTTTGCTTAGAAATCAAACTGGAAGGCTGCAGCCCTTTCAACACAATTCAGCTGAAAAGCTTCCTGAAATAAAGTTACAACCTCCTCTTTCCTGACAATTTAAATCATCACGCTCAGGCTGAGTCCTCCATAGTGTTGATGGTAAAGGAAAGGCTGTGCAACTGCCCAGCTCTTCCCCACCACAGCTATATTATGTGTGACTCTGCCATGGCCACGATGAATGATAAAGCTGGACACCCCTTCCTCTCTAGCCTTTCCTTCCCTGTATTCCCCTGCATCTTAGCATCTCAAAGCCATTTTTAACCATTAAACTACCCATGCTAATGACAGTCCTATATAACACACCATTGACGCATTAAGGGACATGCTTCAGTCCTTCCCCATCTCTCCCTATAGCCACTGCTGCAAGCTGTTACACAACCTCATCCTCATCGCTCCTGCTCCCTGCCCACTGCAGAGCTCTGGTGTATGTGGAGATGCTGCACCTTCGTGAGTGCTGCTCCACATTCACATCCAGAGACTCCTTTATTTTTTTCACGCCCTCTTTATGTGAAACTCCTGGTCTGGAAGTTTCAGTAGGAAAGATTAAACATTGGCAAAGTTGTATCTGAAAACAGGATCTAACAAGAGGAAGTGCCAGGCAACCCTAATAGGCTGTGTTACCAGCCTCGCCTATAACATATCTCTCTGTTTACTGAGTAAAGTTATGTATAATTATGATGAGTGATTCAGTCTGCTAACTAGCCAGAGCTGTCAGAACTTGGCTGTCTGCACAGTTGATGGAAAGAGGATCAGAATAATTTCTAAATGTGTCTGATAATATGGTTTACATTTTTCACATTGTTAGCTCATGCACATTGGGATTTCTGGCTGGTGTGGAATAGATAACGTTTCTATTACTTTTGCCTGGTTTTATCTCAGTTCTTAACAGTTGGTTTGCTTTGGACGAGTGGTATTAGCTACATCCTGGCATTCTTTACATGTCTGGCACTTTACTGTTTTTATTCATGGACATTACACCAAGGAAATATATTCTGGCATGTGGTCTTTACCTTTTCCTAAGCCAAGTTAAAGTATCAATGTATGTCTAAATAGGGGCACTTGTAATATTCATAGTTACTACTGCTAAAGAACCAAAGTAGATGCCAATGTTCAGAGACTTTACAGTTAAAGAGGCAGTGGAAAGAATCCCTCTTATTTGACTTCTGATGTGCACAGAACTGTAAAGAAACTTCTCCAAACTTTTCAATTGCTCGTGGAGTCCAAGACCCTATTTTACTAGTTTTCCATGGGGAAAGATTAAGTGCTGCAACAGGATTCTCCCAGTTTTAAGTTAGCTTCCTGGTTTTCAAGGGAGTTAGAAGAGTGTCAAAGCCTCTTTAGCTTATGTTACACACTTCTATCTTAACAGAGAAGAGGGGCTATATTTAGCTCAGGAAGCCTGTGTTCATTGCTGCTTCTAGCAATCCGAAGACAGCAGAGTTTGGAGAAGAGACACCATTCAACTGACACAGGTGTTCTTCCTTTGCTCTGACTAAGATATATTTTCACGAGACTGGTCTTTCAAGATGCTTTTTCCTATGGAAAGACTTGGAAGCAGACATAGTTCTTTGCTTAAAATAATTTCAAAGGTAAGCATTTTCTTGATTTGTGGCATTAAATATGGTATTCCTGAAGGATGAATCCTGGAAAGCAGTATGTTACTTTTATACACAAACCTCGCAGAGCAGAGAAAGATAGATTCACCAGACCAAAAGGGTCCTTAGGGACCCAGCCCCCACCTGTGCCACATCCCGTGCTCACTTTCAAAACCTTGCCAAGCTTGAGCTTAGGTTTTCTCTCTCCTCTGTATTTAATCAGGAAATTGTTTCAGAGTCTGATTGCTGAGTTGGTCAGAAGCTGTCTTCTGATCCCAGAATAAGTGTGTTCCCATATGGCTTATACCAAGAAGGTCGTTCACCTTGAAAAGATATTTTCTCTCCTCATGCTGAGCCCATAAATGCATCTACATGGCAGTCATCACCATTCCTTGTGTCACTAAGCTAAACAACACAAGGTTTTTTTGGTCTCCTTCTATGAAGTAGGTCCTGCTTTTCCCAGCCCTGCTGTTTGCCCTTCTCTGCGCCTATTACAATCAGCAATCACCTCTCCTCATTGCAGTCAGAAATCATCTCTCCTTATGGTGACCATACAATGTGCTCAGGTGAGGTACAAGAGCTTTGCACAGCTCTGCTTGTACTCCCTGTCACTGCTCGAAACCCTTCTGCCCTTACATCCTGAGTGTGGATTTGACCACCCTACTGCCTCATTATGGTAATATTCTGCAGACTCTTTTTTCTCCCCACGGTCATTTCCAGATTATGAGCTCCTAATGTGTAGCAGAATTATTATTCCATCATGAACAACTTTGATTTCAAGCTCTTGAACGTAATTCTCAGGTCAGCCCAGTTTCTGTGTGCCAGTCCACTCCTTCTCTCCATTAGCAGTGCCTCCCAGCACCCTGTCATCAGTAAGTTGCACTTGATATTAGTTCATTTCCTAATAGTCCTGCCAAGCTCATTAATGAAAATAGTGAATAGAATCAGTGCCACACCTTACCCTTGAGGAACTCTGCTAATGACTGCTCTTCAGCCTTATATTTCACCTTTAACCCTCTCTGTTGTCATCTCCCTGGAAACCAGGTCTTTACCTACCCATGTTTTATTCTGTAAATCCCCATCATGTTCATTTATTCATAAACCCCACATGATACTGCAACCAATACCTTTCCTGATTCCAGTAGACAAGACCTACAATATGATTTTACCAGAGAAATCCATTGGCTAGTCTGTTATAAGGTACTTTTGATAAAATCAAGATGCATTGTAATCCTATTTTTCTTTGACATCTTTCTTCTAGACTCTTTCAAAGTCTGTTTCAAAATTATGACCCAGTATTCAGGTTAGATTAACCCAGGTCATTCTCCATTCTCTCTCTCTCAATATCTGCACTACAAGTGCTGTCGGTAGTCACCTGCTGTCATCCTGCTTCTGTCAGTTTTGTTTGGGTTTCTTGCACCCAGACAGGAATGCAACAGGCGAGCAATTCCAGTTCACTGCAGTGGGATGGAGAATATTTGTAGCCTCCCCCTTCCCGAGTACCAGCCTTTGGCAAGTGTATGGCTTCATTCAGAAATGCAATTTTGATTTTGTGGTATTAGTTAGGTGAGGTTGATTTATTTGTATTTTTCTGCTGTACAGCCTGGATTTCTTTGTACATTAGCTGATCCAACCATGGCCATCTTATGCCTACATCCTCCCAGGGCCAGAAGTACAAGCAGTTTATGTTTCTCTATTAGAAACCTCCACTGCCTACAGTCACACTTCTGATCCTGGAAGGTCTGATGTATCACTCAGAATATCTCATATAAATTCAGGACTGAGACTTGTGAAAAGAATGTATGCAATGGGAGAGTTGTTTTAAATGTTTGGTCCTCATGCAATTGTGTAAGCAGTTAGTAATGTCAGAAGCAGTTGCTACAGGTGAAAGACTGACAGGTTTCCTTTACCTGGGCTAGTTGTAGGAAGACACTGAGTTGGGGGTATCTCAGTGCTGGAGGTGGCAAAGCAGCCATAGGACTCCTAAGTGTGGGGGACCCACTGCTCCAAGAGCCAAGAAAGGATAGTCATCAGCTCCTCTCCTCACTCTCTCAACACCCACAAAAGCAGCAACACCCTTACATAAATACCATTAGAGTTTCTCCATCACCCTCCATCACTGCTTTACCTGTTTATCTTCCCAATTTCTCTCCTGGCAGAAGCAGCAAGATCCTCTGCTCCGCCCTAAAGTCGCAAATTCAATTTTTCATATGTTGTTGGAAAGTGTTCATCTGTGCAGTCATTCTGCTTCCAATTTGTCATATAAAGGCAGTATATCAAGTAAGGAGTATCCTGATAATTGATATGCATATACATATGGGTAAAGAAATATAACATTCATTTTCATTCATCATTATACATACACACAGATATGTATGTATAAATGGACCGGATGATACTAAAGGTCTTTTCTAACCTAAAAGATTCTATGATTCTATATATGTGGTATTTCAACTAGTAAAATGGATTGCTGTAAGTTTACTTTAATACATTTTACTTAAGCATCTATTAAGCCCTGTATCCTGACTCTGTTGAAAACCATTTCAAAATTTTGTTGTTGTTGTTGATGTTGTTTTTTAAGGAGGAGAAACATCCTAGTGAACACTAATTGGCGACTTCTATCTTATCAGGAATGAAATAGTCCTATTCGGGAATAATTCTTCTTGACAATTTTTATTGTCGGACGAGTAAAAAGGAGTTAAATGTAATTTTGACTCATCCATAATAATCTCTTTATAGCTCTGATGGTTATTTCTGCTTTCTACAGAAGCAATCACTTGCTGGATAGAATGGTACCGTAATCTTAATTTATCACATACATTTTTTTGCTAGCAGCCAGCTGACTGCAGTAAATATCCCAGTCGGAACAAAGGTGCAAATAATCAATACATCTGTTCCATTTACACCAATAATGGCACATAGTAAGATTTATAGGCCTCAGTATAAAGGACCTGCACTACTCAGTTGATTATTCTTCAATAGCTGACATGTATTTGAGTTTCACTTGTCTGTAAATATGACGAGACTAACTATTCATGGGAAACGATTGAATGTACCACCAACACCCTCTCAGGAGGTTTTACCTCCTGTGGGTGTTTTTTTTGTTGTTGTTGTTTTGTTTGGTTGGTTGTTAGGTTTTTTTTATGACATCTTTTTTGAGAAAGATTGCATTGCTTTCTTTCCATGGGAAGAGATTTCAATTAGCTGGCTGCCTACAATCCCACCCCACACCAAAGACAGCCCTCGTTTTCATTCAAACCCAGATGTTCTGTTTGCTACAGAAAGGAGTCATAAATCATGACTGCAAAATTTTCCTCAGCTGTCTAAAATTGTTCAGAATGTTAAGGGCTTTATTATCTAAATACTGATTTGATTATCAATACTTTAATTGGAGAAAAAGAAATACTGTCATGCCTTGGAAGCTGAGTAAGCTGGATTGAGAAAATTTATGATGAAGACAGCCCCAAGAGCAGGGTCCTGCTGAAAGGGAAGAGAATTAAGTGTTTGTTAATGAAGTAACTTTTTATGTACTCTCTTTTGACGTCAGGTGTGACATTAAAAGCATAGTCTTTAAAACCTAGGTCAGCAAGAGTCTAAGGCACACTTTAAAGGAATGCAGAACTTGTTCTCCGTCTTTGCATGTACTGTTTGTTTAAGGTGTCAGGTCCAGGAACATTTTCCTTTTGCCACAGAAAGATAAAGTGCAGTGAGATGAACAGCCACTCTAGGATGACAGGCTGACAAGAAGCCACAGAGTATTATGTGTTTACATATGCTTTTGTTATGCTAGCAGCTGACAAACTGCAGTAAATAACTGCTGGGACAAAGGTGAAAGTGACCAATAGATCTGTTCTGTTTAAATCAATAAAATCATTTCTTATACATCAGGAATGACATGATGCACCTTGACGAGGTACTCATGGTGCTTCTCACTTCTTGTATGGGTAACACTTCTCAGCATTTTCTGAGGCAAGTTCCTCTATATTTTCTCCACGCTTTTAAACCCAAATTAAGACGCTCATTATCTAGAAATGTTAGCTTTGGAAATCTTGGCCCAAGGCTCTCCACAGATCCCTGGTGCAGAAAGATAAAACTACATCATGGTCTGTAGTGGTAGTAATGACAAAGACTGGGAGGACAGGAGACAGTGCTTTGGGTGCAGAGCTGACCTGTGTGCAGTATGGCTGCCAGCCATTTGCAGGATGATACAAGAACATATAGGAAAGGAACTTATATTCTCTTTCCATAGCTTTATTTTCTCAAGTCTGCAAGTAAGACTTGCAGGTCTCTTCCCACTGCTCCGTGGCCAGGACACCCAGCTCAAAAGGTGGGTAGGAGGGAAATAAATGAATAGCACAGCCTGCAGGCAGACTTTTAAGCAGGTAGATATGCTCCAGCAGCCAATTTTTATCTGTGCTTTCATCAGCAAGACCTACCCTGTGACATGATATGGCTTAGGTTACGGCTTGGATTACAGTCTCACGGCACCTCGTGAGCCTGCAGTCATCAGCTTGTATCATCTAGCAGTCGATTAGGTAGGAAGCAGGTGCCCAAACTTTCATCTCATCCAAGCTGTGGCACATGTAGGTGTGCACAGTAACAGGACTATAGGATGCTGAAAAGTTCTTTTCCAGAATACTCAGAAATCATGTGCCCAAGCAAATTGTTTGGGGATTTTGGTGGAGTAAAGGGGAGGGGAAGCTGTTTTGAATTCTGTCCTGAATCCCAGTTCCACAGGGTGTCTCACCATAACCCTGAGATGATAGGAGTGAAAGTCCAGGAAAAGGGGAGATGAGTGGTTCTGCAAGTAGGAATAAAGCTTTGAGTCCACCCAGCTAAGCTCATCAGTCTTCCTGGGCTGCTTTTACACTTGACAAAGAGACTCATCCAGACCATACTACTTCGAAGTTCATTATGTCACTACGTTCACATTGTTACAGGTACTATTCTCCTATTGCTTAAAAAAACTGGAAAAACTGTACAGTGGCATATACCCAGAACTTTGCTAAAGAAAACTAATTTAGATGACACTCAACCATTAAGAAATGTCAGATTTCTTCTCACCCATAATTTTTCCTTCTGAATAAAAAAGTCCTACTGAAAATCTTTATCAATTCCAAGAGACTCAGAATGAGCATGAGGTAAAGCTCCATGAACAAATGGAAGATATGGGTACACTCAAATTTGCAAGCCTTTGATTTTGCAACTTAAAAACTGTTCTTCTAAAATGAGCATTCTTATTTGATTTTTATGATGGTCCCTAAAGCTCCTTTATACATTTCCTGCCAGTCACTGCCAGTGGGGGATTGAGTCTTTCCCTCCAGCACAGGCTGCTCACATTGGCATTGTGGGAGCTAATCAACTGCTAGGACGAAAGCACTGTTTTTCCACAAGTGGGACGGACAGGTCCAGGTGCCCTGTCCAGATGTGAGGCCAAGCAACGGGTTGAGGCAAGAAGTCCACCTCAGCCAAACTCTTTCTCTCCCTCCTTGGTACCTGTAGATCCATTTGAAAGTGGGGAGTCTGGTGAGATGGCAAAAGCATCCGGTGGTCTTCCCTCCTCCAGAAACAAATGGTCACTGCCCCGTCAGGACAGAGTATTTAAAAACTGCTTTGGAGGCTTGACCAGGAACTCTTCAACCCCTGTTGAACTCTACCAGCAGGGTCTGTTCCAAGCAAGCATGTACACACATGCACACACATGTGCACAAACACTCCCACAGCATGAGACTTCACTGGAAACTTGTATTTTAAAAGCCTCAATCTAGAACTCAGGTTTTTTTTAAATGCATATTTTCCCATTTTCAGCCCTAAGAAGATCCTCCTTGTTTAAATGCCACTGTGTCGTGTATCAAAAGCAAATAAGAATATGTGCTTGAAATGTCTGAAAAATGCTTCACCTGTAAGCATATAGAAACAGAGCTGGTTCATCACTTTCTTAGCTCTTTACAGCAGCAAGCAATACCGGCCACCAGAGTATTACAGCTCTGACATCACAAAGCCAGAGGCCCAGAATTAGTCCTCATTCTCTCATCAGCCATGCTTTTGCCTGTCTCTGATCACAGCCTTGGAAACCTTGGCATGCTTTTTGGATTAACTGACTCTCACTACAGATGTAACAGGCACCAACCAGGCAGCAGCAAATTATTTTCTGTGAAGTTGTGCTGCAGTTCAGCTACGGGTCCAGTTTGCACTGACAGCGCGTTTAGACCTCCCTGGAGAAGACCAGGGCCTAAGCCTAATGTGATCCGCTGCCTGTGGGGTTGTATACAGAATTTCTTCAGTAAGACACATCTGATGATTGCTATCTGCAGAGTAACACACTGGCAAACCTGATTAATATGAATGTAGTGGGATAGAGGAAGAGCCTCCCAACCTTTGAATACATTTAATCCCAAGTGAAGCAGCATGGCTGACAAGAGCTCTCAGAAACATAAAGGTTTATTGCCTCATAATGGAATAAAAGGATTAATTTAGAATAGGTCTGTAGCCACTTGTAAAATATTTCATTTTAATAATTTATACTAATGGAATATATGATCTAGGGAGGGTCACATGTGTTGCTCCTGGACAGTTGTTGACAAGGCACGTGTGGCTGGGGAGACCTGGGCTGGACTCATATTTGCTTGTCCCTGGTGGACTTGCAGAATGTTAAAAAGAGAGAGTAAGAACAAGCAGCAGACAAAGCCTTTAATTCATCTACTCCTCATGTCATTGCAGAGCGCTCATCAGATGGCAGAGCTGATCACAGCCCAGCAGGTTCCTAAAACATGCACAAGGAGAAAAAACTTAAGCTTTTATCTCTGTAATAAGTAATGAAACCTAATTTCCCTTTCTAGCGTTAAAAAAAAAAAAAAAAAAATCACCTTCTTGTGTGAGCACAGAAGAGCTCAGTAACAGCAACAATCTCAGCTCCAAAAGGTATGTAGAGATTTAGGGGTCACATACGCTGTTGTGGGTCTGAGTCTCAGATGTGTGTCTGAAGCAAGAGCTAGATGCGATAGGCAGGAATTATGCAGTCTGTACAGAAAGAGGGTTGTATCTCTTTCCACACATGTGCTGTAAGTCTGTTATCTTCCCTTATCCATCTGAACTGTGTTTGTGATAGATATTTCTGATGTTCAGTCCTGTCCAAAATCGGAGAAAGGACTTTGGCAGCTCAGCATTGTGCAGAGACTCTTAACCAAGAGGTCTGCAGAAATTTTTCAGTTCTGTGTCATCTGTGTCTTGTTTTATAAATCCATCTGCGCTCTGACAGTATCACACAGAGACCAATGTCTCAGCAAGACATTTCCTTCAATCCTTCTATAAGACTGCTAAGTCCATGTAAGAAAAGGCATCTTATAAATATTTTTCAACTGTTTCTGTCAGCATTAATATCAGAATCAACAGAAATTGTCCTCACTTCTGTCCTTATTGAAAAAATTATTACACAGAACGTTCCGGTTCTGTATGATTCTGTTTCATCTGACAATGTAGAAAAACACTGGACTTCATCCTAGCTCTGCCTCATTTTTAAACATTAAAACTTGACCTCTGCTTACTGCCTACTTCCCCAGCTTTCCTTTTGTTAAGTTGCAAACATTTTTCTTTCATAACAATTTACATATGCAATTACTACAAGTACTTCAGGAATTGTTTGCTAAAGGCTCTATGTAAATACTAATTATCAGTAATTAAAAATCCACAGCTATTAGAAAGATACTGATAGGGAGAAAATACTGCTTAGGAAGCAACTAACATTCATCTAGGCAAAATTAAACATCAAATAACTTTCTATATCTATGTAATTATATAATGTGACTCATCATCTGCTGCATAAATGAAAGTGCAAATGGGAGAAAGGTGTCCCCCCACACACATGCCAGCCTGCTTACAAACGTGCATCTTCAATATTGCAACCTCGTTTCATGTTGGGAGCAAAGAACATTTACAAGTCTCATGTTACAGCTGCAGAAACGCAACAGCTGCATTGAATGTTTTTTATGGCAAGCTAAAATCGGGTGCTTCCAGCCTGATGATATGCAAACTTAACTCTCCAGGTCATAAAATGTACTGGGATTCTTTCTTGTGCCAAGGAAGCGAGAAAATATCCCGTGTAAAGAGTAGAAATGAAATGCAGGAACAAATGACATCTGCTTCATATTTTCACAAAATCTCTACCGTGGGTTTTCACCCGCCTTGATGTATTTTTAACTGCTAATGAATTTGTTTCCGTATTAACTGTGGTTCAGCATCCATGCACTTGAAGTGGAAATTTGGCCCATCTACAGATGTCAAAGGGCATTTTGCCACTGTTGTAAGTGGAATTATATTTTCATTTTAGTGATTTATTACAGATTTCAGCAGGCTTTGAATCAGCCTTAGTCCATCTAAAATTAATCAACTTTCTGAGCCTGGTGGGAAAAGCAAACAGGAAATCTATGTGCATTATACAGCAATCCCAAAGTTTGCTCTCTGCTGTACCTGCTCCTGATGGTAGGGGACAAAACCCATTAAACAAGCAGACAGGCAAAAGGGGCAGCAATTTTACAAGGGGCGCAAAATAGATTTCTGCTCTCAGAGCACAGGCTTCATCTCACTCAAACCTGTCACTGAAACAGGACAGCATGAATGTGCCTAGAGCACAAAGCCGCTGCTGATGCCCACCTCTGACAAGAAAACGATGCAGCTTTGAGAAAGCCTCTCTTCCCACAATAATGCTCAGCTTTGGTGTGCTCGGCACCTGCAGCCGCATTGTCAACAGGAGCAAAAAGCAGCTGGTCACATGAAGGCAGCCAGGCTGAGCTGCCTCCAGAATTCTTTTTCGAGTATGTTTTTACTCATTCTGTGGAGTTTATTTTTCCCTTTCTGGCTTTGCCATTTTAGGCTTGGATTCAATACAGGGAAACACTTCAATTATCTCTGGATCAGGCCCTCAGATTGTATTGTGGCTGAGGCTTTGAAAATTGCTGTTATCAAAACTATTAGCCTGTGCTATTTTGAGCTGGACTGAAAAGGGCTTGATGGGACGTTGAGTCACTCACAAACCACGAGTCAGGCAGGAAGAACAGGAGTTTCACTGTCAGGTTTTGACTTTCAGCTTTCAGAAGTTTTGTTCAGCAGACAGCCTTCCTGCACCCTCTCATTCAGCTGCTAGACTCAAACTCCCCCAAGCCAAAAACCAAGGTGTGGTAGAAAAGTGTAGTTGTTTGGGCAAAGCCTGACCTTGCCTTTGCTTGGTTTGCTCCTGGTGACAGGACATCCCCCAGCCTGGTGCTTGGGGCCTCTCCCTCCTGGGATGTGAGGTTTGCACCACACCAGCTCACGGGGCAGCTCCAGTAAACCCATCTCTGGTCTATCTGCCACCAACAGATGACAAGAGCCAAGAACAAAGAAGTCCAACCCCTGTGGCTCTGAATTTGCTTCTGCATAACCCTGACCTTGAGCACAGCCTGCCTTCAGTACACACCAAGCATGAGAACCCCCTGACATCTGGAAAAGCTTAGCTGTCATGCATCTACCAAAACCACAGTTTTCTAGCCTATAAGTAATATGGCCTCCTCAAGTCTGCCAGTAACTAATGCTTTGGATCAATATTTTGTTAATTTAGAGCATTTCCTTCGTCTTAACTTGGCATTTTTGTTCTTTCCCCTCCTGCTTTCTTTTATTTTTATTCTCTTTTTGCTTCAACAAAGCATGAAATCATTGTTTGTCAAAAGACAATCTGCTTGCTACTGTATCTGGTTGTAACTAATGATATTTTCTTCAGTCTCCTAGATTGCTGGGGAGACGTGTAACTATACTCTGAATAATTTGAGATCAGTCAACTCAACTGCTGTGCTTGCAGGTTACAATTAGGAACATGCCAATCAGAACCTCTTGGTATTATTTTGTTTGGCTTCATTTACTGAAAAGGGTAAGTCCAGCTGTCCCAGACACAGAGACCAACCCCTTCCCTCCCACCAGTTCACCTCTGTCCTCAGCCCTGTCTGGTGTGCTATGAATGAGGAACTGGACAAAACAGAAGGCAAACAAGGCACACTTAAGCATCTAGTCACCTACCCAACTCATGTTCATCATCTAAACCTCCTCAGAAAATGGACAAGGAGATGCAGACACAAGAAGAGGACTACAAAAGAGAGCATGCTGCAAAGGGTGGAGGGCATTCATGTGTGGGGACCAGAAAGAAACGTCTGGTGCAGGAATGGAAAAGAAAGACACTTTGGAGGGATCTTTGCTTGGTTCTGGATGGAAGGCTTACATCCGTGTGCAGCCTCAACTCTCTTTGCAGGAAGGTCCCTTTCTTCCCAGACATCACCAGGTCTTTCTCTTAGATCAAGTCCCATCCTTCTCTTGCTCTCCAACTCACAGGCTAAAACCCCAGCTAAAACAGAAGATAGAGGAGACAAGTTCAAAGCTCTCTCCTATCTGAGGGTATCAGAACTTGTGGCATCCAGTTACAGGTGGGCCACCAGGATGAAGGGAATTTGAAGAAGGGAGGAAGACCATTTTTTCATCACCCCTACTGAAGTAATTCGACTTTTCATGGAACATAAAAGCATTTATTACATATGTAAACAATGTATAACTGTGTGCTTTAGCTGTTAGCAACAGCGTCAAAGATGAGAAGACCTGGCACCCTGCTTCAGTGAATACAACGCCGTGGAGTGTTATGAGTGACTTAAGGGGAAAAAAAAAGCGCACCATATTTCCAAGAACAAGAGTGAAACGAAAGTGCTTGTCATCAACTGGTGAGTGATGTGTCATTGTAATGGCTCCCAAAAAAAAATCGTAGCTGAGCTTTGCATGACAGCGTATCACTCAGGACTGCAGAAAGGTGGGGTACAGAGAAAGAAAATTTACAGAACGTATCAACCTATCAGTTTTATAGTGATATTCATCATACACAATACAGGCCCTGTAACTACATTTGGTGAAATGTTATCACTAAAGCATCTCTCAGTAAGTGCCCCAGTCCAGAGGGGACTGACTCTTTGTCAGCAGGCCAGATACCAGCATGCCTGAGGTGAGGGTCTCCCCTCCAGGACCAAATGTGGGGCCACCAGGTCTTGGCAGGGCAGGACATGGACATGTCTGTAGGTGTTCTTCCCTCCCATCCGCTTTCCTTTCCTTCACCTGATCCCATCAGGTCATTCAGATGCATTCACAGCCCTCCTTCGACTCGCTTCTATTTTCTTTTTCCTTGCTCTGATGTGAAAAGAAAGCAGGTTTCAAAACCTCAGGAATTGCTGGTTGTTCTCTGATCAGCTTGAGCTGGGATGCCAAAGTGCACCATTTACAACAGTGATAAGATCAAAAAATCACCCCAAAATGTGGACTAGCTCTCTAAAGAATGCTAAAACTAAGATGGAAGCACAATAAAACCAAGTTTTCAGACAGCATTGTCCTTATTTCCAGCTTTTTGCTGGACTATAAAAACATCACCTCAGTCTTTTCTGTGGCTTCGGATCATAAGGGTCTGGGTCTGCCATAGAACAGCAAATCCCAATAAGCAAGAGGACAGAATTAATGAATCTGAAACTGTTCTGAGTCTGATTTTATATTCAGCTCAGGACCAGCTTGCCTTGTTTTGGCAAGAAGTGGGGTGTGTATGCGTGTGTGTGTTTGTGTACGCTTATGTGTGTTTACCTTGTGGTGGTTTCAGTGGTGGTGGGAATTGCAAATGTGCTTGCTCATACCCCACGGTTTCACTGTACAAGACAAACACAATTGATTTAGAAAGAAAGAGCCTTGCCAAGGATAGTAGTAATGGCTTTGTGCTAAGTAAATTTAATGCTATACACTTTGGCCAACAGCTGCAGCTTTGGAAAGAAGCAATTCACCTTCTCCCAGAAATAACCATGAGAAGCTAAGTAACTGGCTGAGAAGCTAGTTTATGTACAAAAAGGTTTGAAGGCTTGCAGTGGTAGCTAATAAAGTCAAACAGATATCAAAAACCATGGCCAGCTGAGCTGCTGAGTCCCAGGAGGGTGGAAGAAAAAGGGGAAGAGATAAAAATTCCTAAGGGTGGTTTTCTGTGTAAATTGAATATATACTCTTTTATTCTGGGAAAGATAAAATGGAATAAAAGTGTCAGAAACTCCCAGTGTTAGGTATTAAAATATTTAAAGAAATAATCGTTATGATATTAGTCCAGAAAGTATTATTTCATCTCACAGAGGTTAATACATTTCATAGATTCTAGGGCCAGAAAAGGCTATTAGGATCACCTAGATTAGATTTAAAGTAATTCAGGTTCAGTAATAGATGCAGAGAGCTGTTCTGCCAGGCAGACAGAGAAGCATAAGGTCATTCCCAAAGTCCTTAACAGAAAGGAGAGAGAGCCAGGCAGAGATCTGCCAAGAAATCCTCTAACAGAAGCAAACAGTGTTCATCTGGAGACACGGTGGTGTTTTATAACCAGGTCCAACTGCTTTTCTGAAGCACCAAGGTCTGCTCTGCAGGACTGTCCCTACCCGGGCGTGGCTAGGACAAGAGGGAACACATTCCCCCATATGCAACAGCCGTGCTTTGCTATGGATGCACAGCACCTCGTCAAATCTCAGCTCTCCTCTTGCAGCGTGGGGGAGTCTCCTCTCTTTTCCACCCAGCTCCAGGCTGGTTTTTGGACCAGTTCCTGCCGAGCAGAGCCCGCTGCTGCCCTGGGCCAGCTGCTATCCTTATCCCATGCAGACGGTGTGATGTCTTCTCCCCATTGACCTCTCCAACAGGCTGGCTGTGGGGGACTGGAGAGCAGCTGGGCTGGCTCTTCTCACAGCTCTTTCAAGCAGCCGCAGGATAACCAAGTGCGATAGCACTGGTGGGTGGTCTGGCTGCAACCTGCGGCTCCTCGCAGGGAGCAAGTTAAGCGCTTCAAAAGGCGGTTGTGTAGGAAGCTGCCTCAGACGCTACCCGCTGCAGAGATGGGTAGATAGGATGCAAGCTCTTCCCTCCCCAGGGCTTCGGCACCTCCCCTGGGACACACCACGTATTTTTATTTCCAAACCAAATTTAACACTGTTCACCTCAGGCTTAAACAGAGGAGTGTGAATGTTTTTTAAATTTACTTTTGGGGTTGTTTGTTTGTTTTCTAAACTTGCCCTTGTTTTGGAGGAAAAGTGAACAGCTTTTAAAATGTAGTGGCTGGGAGATTTGCCCTGGTTTATAAGTGGAAAAAAGTAAATATACAAACAAAAAGAATCACTTTTATTTTCACCACAAAAGGTGTTTCACCATTTCCCCCTCTGCCCCTCATCAAATCACTGCATTTACTGTAAAGTCTCCTCCTTTTCCCAGAGTGACAAAGGGTTTCTTTGAAAAGCTCTTGTTCGGTGCTGGCACCCCGGGCTGCAAAACCTGGGCCTGGCCCCGAGCTGCAGGTACTGTAGGTCTCCCTACACTTTTCCTCCTTTTGCCTAGGGGCAACAGAGAAAGAGCAAAGGAGCCAGTGAGGCCACTTCTGAGTCTTATGTGTTTGCACCTCACTCCTGTGAGAGAGCTCAGGTGACTTTGTTCTCCAGCTTCATTTGTATGCTTGGAGCCAATCCTGCCATGGGTCTAAAACCCAGTCATTCCTATTGATTTCACTGTGAATTTGCCATGTGGAACAACAGTCAGGAGAATAGGTCGCCTGGTAGCTATAAGCACAAAAAAAACCCAAACCAAAGCCATGAAAACCCTACCAAAAAAATCCCAAAGGTAAAAAGAGGAGCACAGAACTCTCCCTTGCATTAGATAAGCATCTTGGCATGTTAAAATCACATTTGAGCACCTCCCACTGAAAATTAAAGGAAAGCCTCAGTTTTGTCACCAAAGCTGAAAATGTTATTATTAGTTGTGGACATTGTTGATGTTATAACATATCTCATTTCAAATCATAACAGACGAGTGAGCTCTAAATTGTTGGTTCAAATGAGATAATACTCCATCATGCTTTCCTTTGCAACACAAATCCACATAACTAGCACAGTATAAATACAATCACTGGCTGGTATAAAAGCTTCAAATACTATTTTAAATCCTGCAAGTATGGCTGGCGCTCAAATTGACAGCTCAATGCTCTGTCAGTTCCCACTGCCAATCTCATTATGGAAGCAAATGGCTCTATCTTATTTTATCCTGTTCTATACATCATGCACTTAAAAGGACTTAAAGAAATCTAGTAAATGGAAATGTATGGTACAATGAATAGTTAAAAATGTCAATTGAATTAGTGGTTGTGTGATATCTTTTCAGCATACAATGTGAACACAGATGCTGCCTTTTATAGAGGTTTATGCATACAAGGAACGTGAAGTGGAACAAATGAGATTTGAATTTTATTATTCTTTTATAGCATAGCATTGCAGATAGTTTTTTTTAATTAGCTCCTATCTTAACACCTTTGGCAACTCTCAGTGATTCAGAGAATCTTGTCTTTTGTTGGTGGTGGTGCTGTTGCAGTGGATTCTTTTGCAGAGCAGTAGCCTTTGTGAATGGCAGGGATCTTATTTATCCCCTAGTTTAAAAATGATCCTCCAATTAAACAATTAAACTCACAGGGAGTACACTACAGTCCACTCAGAGTCTTAAACCCAAATCAGCTACCAGATGCGTTGAGTGTCAGATCAATCCCAAGCCCTAAGAGGTGCCAGGATTGCTAAAAGTTTGCTTCCCTTTTATGCAATTTCCTCCAACCTCCAGCAAGTGAAAAAGTCTGTGGAATTCCATTTGATGGAGTAGGGGTCAGGGAGCCGGTCCCCGTCAGCCCCTCAGCTCACCTAGGAAGGGACTGACGGGACCCAGTGCTACCACACAGTTTCAGCAGCTTGTTGCTGCCTCCTGCCCTGGCACTACACCCTCAGCAATAAAACACGAGCTGGATACGAAATAGGCACAAAACCCATCACTCCCAGCACTTCAAAGCAACAGGCGGTATTTTATGTCAAAATAAACAAACAAATGCATGTAGACAGAAGCTGATGTTTATGCTACATTGTGGGATGCGGGCGGGATAGTCCCACCAGCTCTGTTTCTAGACAGCACATCTTTGCACAACTTTGTTGAAAAACTTTAGGGACATGGTGTCTTATAAGGATTCCCTCAGGCTCCCAGCCTCTCCCTCACTTCACAATGTGTGGGCAGGATACAGCTGTTCAGCTTCACTGCATGGTCTTCTCATCCAAACTCTTCACATAATGTGAAAATTACGTCCCTCAAGGCACTATGGAAATTCACATCCTAACAGTTTCAAATGCCTATTTACTTCTCAGCCTAGTGCAAATATGACGTCTGCCCCAGAGTCCACTGTTTCAAATAATACTAAGTCTGTGGGATTTCATTTGTACTTAAAAAGGAAAAGGAATTTCTTATTCTTTGCAGAACAACAGAAAACAATCATTTCTTTTTTAAAATTCACCGTGACGTATTTCCCCAACCCCCCCACATTCTTTCAAGGCAAATACAAACTTCAGAAAATTTGTGAATTGCATGAAAGGTCATTTTGGACATTTAACCCAGCTCATCACGAAGGAGTATTTTAGGTTAAGTACTGCACTATAGCCTGTTCACCTACTCCAGCTGAGTACTACCCAGTCACAGGAGAAACAACAAGGATTTCTCCTGCTGTACATCATACAAATGCAACATACTATGAAATGTTCATAGACACGGCTTTCAGAAATTTCTAACTCAAGCTTTCAGCAATGACATTAGTCTGAAAAAGTAGTCCTTACGTTTTTGCCTTCCATTTCAAACCTGGGAAGCAAGCACAGAAGAATGAGCTTAGCTCAGGGGGTCTGAGGAACCCCTGTCCAATATCAGCCCTGACCCGGATCCTTGTGTGGCCCTGGGGGAGTCATATAAGGCCACATTCCCAAATGAAGGGATTCGCATACGCTCCTACTGAATGCAGATCCTGACCCCACCACCACACTGTGTCAGGGAGGGTCTGCAGTGAAAAACATCGTTAACTGCCGCATAATTTCTGCCCATCTCTCTTGCTCATGTCCCTCAACTCTGTTTGCACTTCAGCCCCAGAAGTGTTGTTCATATGTGACCTTTACCTCAGCTGTAAAAGAAAAGGACATTTGCCAGGTTATGCAATAGGGAGTTTGGTAAAAAAAATGTGATTGCAAATCCAAGCTGCATGAACATGGAACTCTGCATGGACAGCAGAGTCCTGGCACAGGCACCCTGTGTTAAGCCCCAAATTTAATTCAATGCATCAGACAAACAAAAGGAAAGAGGAAAGAGGATAAGAGGTCGACATTTTGGCAGCATCTGCCTCTTCAGAAGACAGCAGGTGCTGCCAAAATATTAGGCTTGCTCATCTGTTTTCCTCATTGTTTTTGTGGTGGTGGGAATTAAATTCTACAGTTGTCACTGATCTAATGTTCCAAGGTGCCTTCCTGATAATTGATGATTTTCTTGATCTCCTTTTTTTGACACTCCCTCTCCCTAGATTCCCATTGTCCCTCCAATTATCTCTGTGACCCCTAAGCCTTAATTAGATCTTACAGGTTCTGTTTCTGTGGTGCTTTCACTGCTGCAGGTTTCATTTCCACTCCAGGTCTGACTTTTCTTCAGGCTCGAGCTGTAGTTCAAAGATGCTCTGCTATTCTTTGCCATCAGCTGCTCACCTGAACTACCTTTTCATAGCAGTTGTTTTAGCTGCTGCCCCAGTGCTCCGTGAACGGCTGTTGTTCACCTCGGCACTCACGAAAAGCGATGGATGGCAGAGAATGAGTATGAAACAATAACTTTGGGTTAAACCTAAGGAAGGAACGTAGGCCTGGTGATACAATGCAGAATTCGGGTGTCTAGTTGGGGAATGGAGCAGAAAAAGCTTCATTTATGTCTCCACACTGTGTTACATGTTATGCACCAAGAAATGGGATTTATAGGAAAATAGCACATTGGCATTAACAAGCCCAGCTAAGGGGTGTAAAAGGCATGGCATTTCTCCCAGGCAGAAGTACCTAGCCCAGGGCTAAGTTTGGAAGTCTCTATGACTTAAATCTCCATCGTGTTTAAGTGCCCACATCATTCCTTTAGGGACATGGTAAGCAGCATGGATATTTTGTACTATCTCTTACCTCGTGGTTAAGCCATGGCACAGGAGGACAAGCCAGAGGAAACCCAAGCCCAGCACCAAGGGCTATTGAAACCAGCTAGAAAGGGGGCCCCTCATTTCTAGCTCCCACTCCCTAAATCTTCTGGAGACTTTCTATTGCAAAGGACAAGGGCCAAGGCAAAAGTCTTTTCTCTCCCATATGACAGTCTCACTCACTTACTCAGAGCTGCAGTCTTTTTCTTGCTCTTCAGGTAGCCCAGTAATTGTTTCCTACCTGGCTGCAAAGTTCCCTAGCATCAGCATATTCTGCAAAAGGTGGTTTTGAATGAAGTCAGCATTCTGTAGCAGAGTGGTAGGTGTGTTTTGAGCATGTTTAGTGAACTAAGGCCTGCAGGGCAGGGGATTTTGAAACCTATATTTTTGTAAATCAAATCAAGCATAGGTAGGAGGTAGACACCCTCCTCTTGGCCAGGATGGCAGTACTCCTACTCTGGAGCATAGCAGAACTAATCTATAGAAGACTTTGCAAGAACATTTACACTCTTTTGGGGTAGCTCAGGTTCTGAGTTTCTTAGGTAGAATCTGCTGGGTCATTGGGTTTGAGTGAGGATCTAGAAAAGGTCTTATTCCAGACTACACAGAGATGGTACACACTTGTGAGGAGGGACAAAAGGGAGTTCTCAGCAGACATCTCCATGGGAAGACTGAATAAAAGGTGGCATATTGTGAGGAGGATACTGCTGGAAGCAAAGCAAACTACACATTAGCTGCAGAACTCCCCTGCCCTGCAAGTCACCACCACTTACTACCATCATACGATAGTGTTTGATATTTGCTTTTCTGCTCCAGCCCCCAGCAAGGAGAACAGGTTGTCTGCTGGCCAAGAGCCCTCTGGAAATGCCGGCGGCTTCCCTTTTGACTTCCTTTCCCTGATGTACCCTGCCCTGTGTTTTTTGGCAGCAGAAGTGGTGACTTCAAAGCAAGCAGTAGGAATGAACTTTTAAGAGGTGGGCACTCAGTAGCAGCCACATTAGCACCTGACTATTTCAGAGAACTTATTAAAAGAGAGGGGCCTCAGTGGCAAGGGATACATTAACAGCTGCAGGTTACTTGGAGCACGCAGCAAACAGCAGCCTGTTCTGTGTTTATCAGCTGCCACGCTGGTAACTAACTTTGGCAGAGTGGCAGACTGAGTCAAGAGTCCAGGGAACAAGAAAGGCAGATTTCCCTCTGCGATGTTTAAATTCTACATTTGCAGACTGTTTTGCTAAAGACACAAAGTGAAGAGAGAGATTATGGCTGTGATAACCTACACAGCAATGTGAGGTGGGGAAGCCAGATTCCAGTTCACCTGGGAGAGGGCAGGCAACACCAGAAAGCATTTGGAGAGCAAACATTGTGCCAGTTTTTAATGGAAGCACAGAGGGCGTAGAGAGGCAATGAATTGTTCAGTGGTGACACGAACTTTGGAGGGCATGGCACAGCAATATCACAGTGGCAGACTCGTAACAGCTCTGGGCACACCCAGCTTTCCTAAATCCATTCAGCATAACTCCTAAGGCAATCCTCATAGCCACATTTTTAAGCCAGCTTTATGTCAGAAACACTCAGTGTATGGAGCTCTTTGGAAAATTGGCTCCTACTTTTTGGCAGTAATTGAAAGCTGAGCTCTTAGGAAAATGGGAGCTCTAAATACTTGGATGACATTTCTCAACTTTGCTCACGAATAGGAGAACCTGTAAGCCACAAAGACAATGCCATCAGCCGTCTTTTAAGGATATCACCATCAGATGGACTATTATTACATTTGCTCATTTATTTCAGCCTCATGAGAAGTGTAAGACAAAGTTAGCAATAGCAGAGTGACAGATCACTACAGCATTCAGATTCAAATATCCCGTTTTAATATATAGCTATACCTAAACAAAACCAGCACTGATGTGCTTGTAGGTAACAGTATGTGCAGTGTATGACTGTTCCTTTAAATGAAAGGAAGTGCCAGGCAGTTATCTCCATCAGATTTTATGATGTGACATAGGATGAACAATTACATACAGTGCAATAAGCTAAGTGAGGTTTTAATCGCTGCTGCATTTATGGATGGTTTATCCTGACCTTTCATAGCCTTAAAAACTAATAACTGAAGCAAAACGAAGTTTACCATCTCCTCTCAGAAACTAGCCGTGTGAGCATAATCAAATCCCAGGCATTAGTAAAGCCTGGATTCCTGAGCTGGTGAGGAACTGAGACACTTCCCATGTCAGATGCTGCTGGACAAGCAATGTCTTTTCTTTATGGCCAAATTAGAAAAAAGGGTATAGGGGTTTATGGTTAAGTCCAGATCATCACCCAACGTAAATTAAACCAGATATGCAGCTTTCCTTGTCTGCATACTTCTTTTATAGGACAATAACAATTGTGGTATCTTTAAAGAAGAATATTTATTCTAAGAAATGTGATGTATGTAAGAATAGTTCGACAGTAATTATGCTACATGAATGTCATACTAAAAAGGGAGACCTCTGCCTTACAGAGATATCAATTCTATAACAAGATTCTCTTAGGCAAAGAGATTTGATGAAGTCCACATGTAGGTTAAGAGCAGAGCTATGAACAAAACCTGAAGTCTCACCTTTTCCCTCTCTTCCTTATACCACCACGGCTTTCCAGAGAGGTGAATGAGATGAGAAGGAATGAGGTGGCTTTTAACGCAGTTTTCACATGAACATTTTTCTGCTGGTCACCTGAAGACCCACAGATGTCATTAGGACTTTAATTCAGAATTTGCTCCATTCCAGAAAACTTGGAATAAGAGTTGCCTCCCCTTCATGTTCTTTGCATGCCATTGACTTATGGATTTTCATGCCACTTGTAATCAAGCGATGCCTTGCAACCCTAATGCATCCAGGAGGCAATCATTTGAAATAAAAGACCTGAAGAATCCTACCATGAAGCTAACTCTAATGATAATCTCTTTTCACCATAGTCATGTTTGTAAACACTGCAATGCAAAGCTGCCCTGTTTCAGACATGAAGGAAATAAGATAGAGTGATTCTTTTTTTCTTTTCCGAAAAGGAAGGCACATTTACAAAGCCTGCCTGTATCAAGCCCTGTCTACCTGTGATCTTCTGAAGAGTGGCTTTTCAAGGCCTCTCACCGGCTGCCTCCTTCCAGCTTGGTGACAAAACTGCCTACAGCACTACTTAGCCATTTTATTTGCCACCCTCAGCTGCAAATGCATAGGAGCAGACATGCCTCATTAAACTCACCACAAACGTTCAGAGAAGTTACTTGTTGTGATTCGACCCACAAAAGAGAAAAAATTCACATATCCGATGAGTTTGCAGGCATTGCTCCTTGCAGCTGCGCAGCTGTCCTTCACACATAAAAGAAACAGGTCCGGCTACCAAACATCTCTTTCAGCTTTCCTTCTGTACAGCTACGTTCAGGTTTCTCCAAACCACAACTCTGCACAACATTACAGCTGTCTAGGCCAGGTCCTCAGCAGTTGTAACTCAACCTGTCTCCATGGATTTCAAACGTCTTTTCCACCCACCAGAGAATCTGTCTGAAAGTTGAAAGTACTTCCCACTCCTCCTTCCCCGCCTGCCACACAAACATACACACACGCATCCACACACATGGTAAATGGAATGAGTCCAGAAAGCTTTTCTTAACTCTGGTAACAATTTTTTTTTTTTTTTCAAACTATCTTGGAGGGAAAACTTTGAAAGCTTTCCAATGCAAATGTTCCCAGGGCAAGAGGACTTAATGTAAACAATAGCTAGGGCTTGGTTCTGCAGGAACTTTGAATGTGGGGTCCTAAGTCAAATGTCCTTCCCTCCTCTGCTTTCCCTCCTACAGCTAATGTGTACTGTACGCACTTGTGCATCACTCCATCCGACACACCTCATGGCTGCCAGGTCACTGAGTACATGGCACTTCTGCCAAGGAAGTAGGAATACGCTGGTCTGACATTTTTGATAATGACTTTCCCCCAGAAATTCAGGGGAAGAGAGCTGTTTTCTCTAGTTCATGTGGTCCACTGAGGAACAGGTAAGACATGCCAGAGAAGCATCTCCTGCTTGGCTACGTGGATGTGGAAACTGCTGGGAAAAGCAGACAGAAAGGATCCTATCTTGTGACAATTAGGGCAAGAGGGGAAAAAACAGGGGGAGATGGAGAAGGTGGAACCTTTGGTCCCTGTTTCATAGTTTCTTTGGTCCTTGAAGTGGTTAAATCAAAGATTTCTGATTTTCAGAATTGTGCAATGGCAACTCTCTCAGATCAGACAACATCATTAAAGTGGGAATGATCACATGATAAGATGCTGGGAAAAGGAGTCAAAAGATAATGAGGGCTTCTGTTTTCATTTGCTAAAGTAAAGGTAATGACCAGAGTGGGATTTGACGAAGTCAAGTTAGATAGACCTACTTTTACTCTGGAAACAGTGCAACTTTCCACTAGAGGAACTCCAGTTGGGTTGGGTGAGGTGAACATGCCATGAAG
Organism: Rhynochetos jubatus; assembly: GCA_027574665.1. Lineage (NCBI taxonomy): Eukaryota > Metazoa > Chordata > Aves > Eurypygiformes > Rhynochetidae > Rhynochetos > Rhynochetos jubatus. The sequence continues at coordinate 138,000,927 of CM050648.1, read as the reverse complement.
AGGTCAGGCAAAGACCATGAACTTCGATCATTCCAACATCTGCTGGAAATTCAGAGCATCTCTGAGCATTTAGTGAGTTCTGTATGACTCCCTGATAACCATGCAGGCACATACAGAACCATTTTCCAAATTATACAGCTCTGGGGGTCAGCATGATCCCGTTCTGACACATGAACAACGTTCACCAGGTAGAGCTTCTCAGTGCTTTTGCAATACAAACCACAGTAAGACTATTAAAGAGGCACTATCTTTTAAATTAATCTCTACAGTATAAAGTTGGCAGTGGTGGGGGATTAATATATTTCAGATAACCATATTATCTGAGCATCTTCTGGGTAAATCAAACTCATGCAAAGTTTTAGCTGATTTCATCACCCCACTGTCTCTTTTCCCTTTGCAAGGCTTTAACACTTCTTGTCATATGTTGTTGCAAAAACAGTTGCTGCAGTTAATTTTTTTTTAATTGGTCGATCAATTGGATTTGAAAGGTGCAAGGCGGATGGAGTAAAAAACCCACCCATTTGACTAGATCCAGCGGTGAAATGCACTACTAATCCCCCAAGATACTTGGATGAATCCTAAATTCGTATATAGGATTGCTGATTTTTTTAACTTCCAGATTCATAATGCCCTTCATGCAATGGCGTAATGTAACCATACTTATGGAAAAGATGGTCTGTTGGAATCTCCAGCCATCTGCAAGGCTGCCTTTATATATGACTGTTTCTTTTCTTTGATAAGAAACACAGGGATTTCCAGATTCAGCAACTCGGAATCTTCCTTTAAGTATGCACCAAATTTGTAACATATCATAGGCTGGCTTTATTAGATTAATTAAAGAAACCTATTAATTTACAAGTAAATGAAGAATATTTTTAATCATTGCCTGTGAACCACTTAGCACATTAACTTGTCCCTCTGAAGTCATTTACTTAAGTGTGCCCTTAGTTTGCTTAATCCATAACTGGTCAATAGTATATTAATATTACAGTCTCATTTTGGATCTAAGCATGTCTGAGCCTATTAAACTGTCACCCTGGATTTACTTGCAGGAAAAAATTATCTGCATTCAGAGATAGAGGGAGAAAAAGTATTAAAGTGAATCGAGCACTAATGAAATGAATCATAATCATCGTAAGTACTTTCAACTGCCATCACCCAGTGGGAGATGTTGCTACAGGAATGTCTTCCTGTTCTATTGTTTTTATGGCTGAACTGTGGAGCATACTTTAGCTTTTGTTTGTTCCAAAGAGACCGATAACGCTCTGGTGATCATTTGGAAAAGTTCTTTTTATTTTTTTAAATAAGGATCAACCTCAGACAACCTTGAAATACAAGCCACGTCATGCAAAGCTTGTTCTACTGAACTACTTTAATGTAGGTCAGACCTACTGTAGGTTGTGTTATAATTCATTCAAACTGTGAGACTCCATCTCTTGCTGTTTACTTTTACTGCACTGCTTGTGAACCTAATATATATAATTTACAGGTCCAAGACAATAGGAAAGAGCAAGTCAGGAGAAAAATGATCTATGTCCCTGCAGTGTAAGATACATTTAGATAGAGACAGATCCTGAGCTGTGTAAATCAGAATAGGTGCATTAAAGCCAATAAAGCTATGCAGATTTATATTAGTGCTGTAAGATTATCCTTTACAGCACTCCTCTTAATTCATGCAAAAATTTTATAATCCTTTAATAGTGCTTGAATTTTAATATATTTTCCTTCCAACTGCTGGGGTCTGCAGTGGCAAGACACTAATCTGTATCCTGTTTAATACTCCATGAAACTTTTGAAGGGTCTCCCCACATATCTTCTTTGAATTCTTTAGTTGTCTAGAAACTCTGGTGTTGTATGGATTAAACAGTTGAAGGAAGCCTCTGATGAAGAGGAACGTGACAATGGGAAAGACGAAAAATAGCAGCAGATCAAAAGCAGTTATCTCTACAAACAAATTCAGTGCTATCCACAGTTAAGAAACAGTTGACATTTAAAAAATATTTGATCAGTGTTTTGGGTTACAGAACTGCTTAAGGGGCACTGTGATGTGTAAATTAAATTCAAATGAAGGTTAAATATAGTTCTTTGGGGAAGACTGCATGTTTTAAATTACCTAATTATTTGGACAAAATCTGTTCTCCTGTAATTAAATGTATACAAAAGAATGTCTCTTTACTAAGTACGTTTGGAGAGGAGATGTTTATCAGCAAATGGTTACTTCCTCTTGATTGTAAAGATACTGTCATCACTCAGAACTGTGTAAGGAGGAGGAAAGTTAGTTTATATATTTATCAGAGCTCTGCTGAGGTTGAATAGAATTGAGAAAGCACTCTTGTATTTTGCAGTATGCAGCCCTCCAGTTCCTGATCCTGCAAAACCCTTTAACGTATGCTTTGCTTTAAGTCTTTCCCTGAAGTTCATACCTGTGCAGGAAGGCATATACCAAGGCAATGTGCCCAGGCAGTGCTCTGGTGATGAAAACAGCTGATAATCCATATAATCCCACATCTGCTACAACGTAGGATGACTGTTTGCAGTACCCAGGACCACATTTCTGCCTTGTTTTCAGCTCAGACCCTCTCGTTCTGCAAGTGTTCCCAGACTTTAGAAGGATGACTGCTGGAATGAGTTACAGACCCATATGAGTAAGGGGATTAGAGTCTGGATCACTGGGTTTTGTTTGGTCTATTTTTAAATGTGTTGAGTGCGCGGATTTAGCCATCTTTCTAGGGAAGACTCCTCCTGAGCCTAGCAGATGTCAACAGCAGGGTATCTTTTCATGATATTGGGCATGAACTTTCCCTTTTCCCTGTCCATTCCTTTTTGCTATGTTCTTTTTCACTTAACTGTACCTCTACCAAAATTCACACCCTTCAGTATTTCTGTTTCTTTCTACAGAGCCATTGTTCACTCTCATAAACTGCAGCCCTTTCATTCTACCTTTGGTATCACTCTACCCACCTCCTTTTTACTTTGTGCAGGCACCCTTTTCACCCCTTTCTGCCTCTCTCAAGTTTTCCAATTCAGTTTAAATCTTCTCTGTGTGGCAGACAGACAGAAATGGTAGCCTTGCTTTAGGCTCAGAGGTCTAGACCGTCAATCTAATAATGCAATACAGGCGTAATGCACTTGGATTGTTCAATTCCTGCTCATGAACCTAAGTCTGGCTCTCCAAAGGGCTGGAAATTAAGTCTGCACAATCTGCACAGCGTTGCGTAAGCTTCACAATGCTGTTCATGCAGCAGATACGTGATATGGAACAGAGCCTTGGAAAAGAATATTAAAAGCAAGGTCATATTGCTTAAAATTCTGAAATTTCCAATGTGTACCTGAAATTATGCAAATATCTGTGGTTTCCCATGTTGGAAGAGTAGCATGGTTCTGCATGCCCAGTCCCCAGTTATATCAGTCATAATTAAATTGGAGAAGAAATTGCATGCTCATTAGAAAAAGTGCACTGATGCAAAAACTTGTGTCTGGTGGGCCCAGAGCATCTGAACTGCATGTGGGAGGACAGTTTGGGTTTCACACATGTGTCAAGAATGCATTTTTCAAAGTGAGTGGGAAATTAAAGGAAGCTCATCAAACTTTCCCACAACTTATTTTGTAATACACTCTTTTTATTCAAATTCATTCTGCAGAACACTTACAGGAAAAGGAAGAGAAAAAGAGAAGGAAAAAAAATGGATTTATTGCTAATAGTCATAAAGGGTAACCATAAATCTACTGGAGACATGCAGTGAGTCTAATAGTGAGTAAGAACACATGTAATCCATATGGATGTATTCATTTTTATTTTCTCCTAGCCACAATCTATATGCATGGTATCTCACTGTTGAATAGGAAGGTACAGCTTTTGCCCCAGTGAGTTTACAATAATTCAGCAAAACTCCTGTTGAGTTTTGATTGAACAGTAGGTTTGTCTCTAGCTAGACAAAAAACACAGGCAGGCAATATGCTGACAGGGAGCAAAACTAGGAGCCAGCAATCCTAGAAGACCTGGGTACATGAAGGCAAGGGAAGAATGGAGCACTAAGGGGTCACTTTGAGGAAGAAAGACCAAAGTGCTGCAGCTGTTTCTCTGGGTGGTGGAAAAGATTGCAGAGCAGAAGGAAGCTCTCCCCAACCTTTGGTTCAGCATCAAAAAAAGATTGAAAGGTGATCTTCACAGCACTGCAGGGAGAGGTTGCTAACATACAAGGAGCTGACCTCCATGTGACTCCTCCAAATACTCATTTACAGCGTCATTCTTAATTGTCTTCATAGCCCCTCTCCCATGGTAACATGCACCCAGAGAGCATAAAACCGCACTGGTGGAGTTGCCAGCAGCAGAGGAGGAGAAGATGCAGACACCAAGGAAACCTGGAAGCATATTGGGTCCTGCTGTAACACCCTGGGCAAATCTCTTTGTAAAGAACAGGCACAGGAAGCCTCGGCTCTGCTCCCCGCCGCTAACACTGCTGAGCAAGCAGCCTGTTGCATTCTCCACTGACATTAATTTGCAAACAGCCTTAAAGCATTGCAGAAAACAGCATGGGAATTGGTTTTGTTTTTATTTTTTTAATGATGGTAACAAAGGCTTGGCTGTGTAATGCCTGCAATGTAATTGATGAACAACCAAAAAATACACAAGGTGTCACGCAGAAACAAAGAGGTCATCCTGACCAGAGAAGGGAATGAAATCAGAGAGAAATATTCATTGAATTAAGCTTCTGTACTAGCATGTTTGGACATTGAACCTACCTGGGGCACTAATAAAAATCCAAAGAAATAAGTGTTTCATGTGCTCTTGAACTTAACTGCCAAAGCAATGGCTGTGTCCCTCAATCCTCCCAAGCAGGCAGCCTGGAAACAGTTCAAAGAGCATTTAGGTATTTAACTTACACTGAAATTCAGGAGTGCTGGCCATTTCTCCTTGAAGACACACACACAAGCACGCACTGCTCTGTGCCAGACGGTGTGTTTCTCAATGGCCTCCCTCTTTTCTTGGGGAGAAGTTTTAGAAAATCACCCCTGGATGAGCTCTCCCCGACTAAGTATCGTACACTGCTTACCCAGCTTCCCAGGCTGGTGATACTCTACTTATTACACTGTGTCCTATCACACCTTCAATTTGTTAGCCTCCTAAAGAAAAAGCCTAATTCCTTCCCCGACTGGTTGGGAGGCTTGGCTGATGGTGCTGTGTAAATGAAGATGATGGTTATTACTATGATTATGAGTGTTACATTAGTAATAACAAGGAACTGTGGTCAGGCATGTCAGATATACAGGAAATGAGAGAAAATACCTACTTAAAAAAGAATGTTACAACTGCTTTTCATGAACTGGAGAGAGATTTGCATGTGAAAAAGAAAATTATGAGCTTGACAACAAAAATCCTGCTATCACTAACTCCAATTAAAAAAACTATTTAATTTTGTCATGCATTTTAGCCCAGGGAACACTGGCTTCCTGCAAGCATGCAGATGAGCTCATGAGCTGCTCATGGGAATACCTGAAGGAAGGGAAGGTTGAGGTCATTTTTGGTGATTCTTACACAGTGAAAACTACCCTACCCTGAGTGAGTGGAGGATTCAAGGAGAGATCCTCTCCTGTGCCAAAGGCCAATGACTGAGGAAGCGAGTAGAAGTCCAGACAAGTTAAGGGTGGTCTTTTCCTACTGCATCATCAGAGCTCTTGGCAGTCAGCAGGTTTTCATCTCCTTGAAGAGGCCCAGATAACACTTGGATGTAGTGTTGAATACCCCATCAAAGGATCTGTCAACTGTCTGTTTGCTCTTGAGTTATGGTGTACCAGTGCATCTGGCCCAGATGCAAGCATTTCAGACAGGAGAGTATAGGGAAAAGTAGTGGTGTAAATCCCACCTGTAGTCCTGCATACCATTCTCCAAGGCAAAGATATCAGTTTAACTGTCAGGTGGAGTTAGGCCCTGTTTGACTGGACAAGGAGAGTTCTAGATGATAGAGATCTGGATATCTCCCCACAAGTGATATGATGGCCACAAGTATTTAAAATGTGACACAGAAAATACTTTCAAAGAGTGATCTGCTCACAGCAGCTTGCTTTCAAAGTAAGAGGAAATATTTTTCTCCAAGGAATAATTCCTTGCTGCTCATGCACCAAGCTCTACACCAAAAAGGCCCACTTATGCCATGGAAACCCTCTTAACAATTGCAAGGGTCTATCTGTAAAGTTCTTTCCAAACAGCAAGCTGATGAAATCAGTGCATATCAAAGACCAATCCAGACATTGCTACATCCCTTCAGATGCCCACGAACAAGATGCGAGCCAGAGAAGTGCTGCTGTGTCCAGCTGATGAAGAAACCAAACTCAACAGCAAACATGTCAAATAGAACATCTATTGTATTGGTCTGTTTATTCTTTTCCATTCTGACTTTAATCCAAACCTCTCATCACAATCGATCTGTGCCCTAAACACTGTCTGACATATTTTTCCAGAGAAAACGAGGAAGGTCACTCTCTTCCTTTAGAAGGTACAAATCTGCAGCTCAACATACAAAAAATTCAAGACATATATTTGATTTCCTGTACTAGAAGGTAATTTTTGCAAAACTAACAGCAAAGTAGCTGATAGATCGCCAAGATTCGTGTTTACTCACAGTCTGTTCATGGAACATCTCAAATATCTGAACATGGAAGTAGATCTACTTGGTGTCATCTGCAAAGCCTTGGAAGAAAAAATTAGGGGAAGTGGATGAATAGGAAATATAAATTGTATGAATAACAAAAAAAAATCCTTGGAATAATTTTAATTAAACACAGATTTAAAAAAAAATTAAATGTATGCAGTTTCTTCTTTTTCTTACAGCTGGCTAACAATTTAATAGTAGCAATTCAGTGCTTGTACAATGGCATCTGCACTAACAGCTGTAGTTCCCTTGTGTAAAGCATACTGGATACAGCAGTGCATTTACTTGGACTTGCTTTCACAGGCAGCATAGTCTAACAAAGGAATAGTTAATGATTTCTTCTAAATAATAGAAAGCCTCAGACACATGGCAGTGTAGGATGCTCCTTACTCTCCCTTTGTCTAGGCACACATCTGAAACCTTGCACAATCTAATTTGGGGGGCAGGGTTTGAGGAGTGTAAAAGAGAGGCAGTGAAGAGAAATCTTCATTCACTTTGCCCGGCCGTGGAGTAGACCACATGTATTATCTTTTTATTTACATTTACTCTTCTCTGAGTATGTGTGTTTAAAAAGCCTAATATGCCCTAACAAAATGGATAATGTGTACTTAGTTTGATGTTCATCTCCTTGAAACTGATGCTGGGAGGCATACCAGTATATTCTGTTTAGAAGTTCGCATATAGGGCAGCATCCAATAAAAGTCCCTGAAAACATCAAAAGTTGTATATTATGCAATTTCTCTGTTGCCCCTCTATTTTTTTTTTCATTCTGAAGAGAAAGAGTGGAAGATTTCTGTACTTGATTAAGACCTGCTAGTGGAGATTTATTGGCAAGGGTTGCACGGTGTTTTTGGTATTAATATCTTAGATCACAGCAAGTGGCTTTTGAAGTTGTCTGGGGGCTGAAGGAAAGTTCTTCGTCAAGGGACATACCATACCTGCCTCCTTCCAAGGGGAGGCTGAATGGGGAGTAGAAAGGTCACTCTATTCTGCCTGTCACATCATTAATGCAAATGTTAACCAGAGAGGATTATCGAATGCAAAGAAACAAGTAACAAAGAGCTCTTACAAGCCTTACAGCTTGTATGTATCTTGTTAGACGATTAAAGAAAAGCAGGGTTAGGAAAGAATGACTATGCCAGACGAAATCTCATATGGTTTACTCCTAACTAGGTTGCAAATAAAGTGAAATGATTCATGGTTTATGTGTCCTTACCTCTCCCTCCACTCCTGGTTCCTCCTGAGCCCCCACCCTACCTCCCCCCAGCATCCTAGCAGTCCTGTTGTCAGAACCCAGGTCCCACACCAGCAACAACTGTTTTTCCTCACTACTGGCTAGCGCACATAGAGCATCAGTGTTTTCCCAGTGGGAGTGTGCAGCAGTGCCCCTTCTACCAGGAGAGGAGAGCAGAGCAAGTCCTCTCAGTCCCATCAGCCAGGTGAAGGGGGACTTAGACACCCTGCTCCACCAGGCAGAACCTGGACACTGCAGCTGCCCCTGAAAGAAAAAATTGTCTGTGGAGTTTCAGTTTCCCTGAATAAAACAAAAAAAATAAATTCCACACCTGTGTCCAGTAAGAAATGTTGGAGTTTGGAATCAGATCATAGACTTCAAACCAGAGCACAGTCTTTTCAGGCAAGGAGCAAATAGATCTGCAGCTTTATTTCTACTGTTATTAGGACAAGGCCAAATTGACAAAATTCACATCTTACTGCAGTTTCAGGTAATGAATGTGCCACAAGATGCAGAAAGAAGATGTTTAATTGACAACTCTTCTAATTGTGTTACTTTAAATGCTGGAATAAATAATCAAAGGAACTATTTGTAAGCATCTAGAAGATAACAAGGAGGTAAGTTACAGCCAGCATGGATTTGTAAAGAGCAAATTGTGTCACACTGATGTAATTTCCTTCTCCCACATATAATAGACCTTAAGGACATGGAAGAAGCAGTAGATGTCATATATCTTGAGCCTAGTAAGTTTTCTGACACTGTCTCATATAACATTCAGATAAATATGAAAATGTGGACTAGGGGAGTGCAAAGAGTGAGTGCAAAACTGATTAGAAAGCCATATTGAAGAGAATAATTATCAATGGTTCACTGTAAAGGCTGCATCAAGTGGATTCCACAGAGGTCTCACTTGGCCTGATACTGTTCATTGCTAATGAACTGGATGATAGAAATTATTGTGATGGTATTAAAATCACACATTGCCTGTTACTGTGAGAGGTTCCACATCTGCTGCAGGAAAGGACTAGTGTTCCAGAATAGGAAAAACAGGATACAAGTCTAACAAGGTGACTGTTATATTATACAGTGACCCAGCAGCAGTCTGCTACATAAAAATTAAGAACAATTGACTTGGCACTCCATCTTTACAGGTAAGGATCTGTGTGTTACAGCTAGGCAGAAGAAAACAACAAAAATTTAAGAATAACAAATTTTTCCTTTACTCAACACTTATAAGAAGTCAGAGCATTGCATCCAGGCTAGTTGTGGCCACCAAACTTTAAGGAACATGTAGGCCAGTAAGTTCCAAAGGAAAGAAACAGAAATTACTAAAGATCTGGGCATCTAGGAGACAGAGCTGGGCTTCTGTAGTCCAGAGAGAAAAAGTCTGATGCAAAACACGGCAGTGATCTTTGAATTTCTAAGTGGTTGTTGTAAAGAGAAAGTGGACAGTTTCTTTTCTGTGAACATGGTGAACAGGACAAGAAACAAAAGGTTTATAATTTAGGGAGAGAGTTTAAGGTTAGGCATTAGGAAAAAAATACCAGTGTTCTAGACAGCTGAACAATGGAATAGACTCCTTAGGGATACTGTGAAGCGTCCTTCACTGAGAGAAGAAACATGTACAGCTTGATGTTGTCCCGGAATGGGGAATGAACTAGATGACCTCTAGAGCCTCCCTGTCCAACCCACTTTTCTATAATCCCACGAATTCTATGAATCCCACAATCGAGCTATGTATAATAAATTAAACTGTAAGGGAGAAAAATAATCCTGTAGACCCAGAGCAAGGTCTGAAAACACTAAACGTGGTAGTAATAGGCCGTAAATTTGCTTTCATCCCCTAAGGAGATTTTATTGACACAAAAACTAACATACCAGAAGCCTCCTCTAATAGTTAAGTAGCTCTAACACACTGGCAGCTTCTTTGATTCATATTCTTGAAGAAGTAGTTTATAGAAACAAATTGGTTGCATCAGAAACACAGGTTAGGTCAATCTTCTGAGCTCTATCTGTCTCCAAAACGTCTCTCTGTAAATCCTCATATGTCTTGAACAGCAAAAACACAACTCCAGACCATTATTAAAGGGTACTTTGAATTATTTTCATCCTGTTCCTGTACTCACTGCTTTTCATAGTAACATTCAAATACCCTACTACTGGAATTAAGACACAGACAATGCAGACAAGATGCAGTGTGGCCTCATCAGCTAGTCATAAAACAACAGAAAACTGTGCTGTTCTTCAGTGTCAGACATCCATATTTTATGTAAAGCAGACAGCCCTTTCTCTGTAAGTTGACGGAAAGGACCCTGAGGGGTTTCCTTTCGATACCATGAGTACAACAGAGAGAAAGAGAAACTTTCTAATTAAAATCTTCCTAAGAAAGTGTGGTTTCACAGAAAGGAATAATTCTTGCTGTTAAATGTCATACCAGTAAAGCAGTATAAGTTATCAACCAGGGTTTTAATTTTCTTTTTGCATCACCAAGCGGATTCCATAATACTTTTTTATACAAATGCCCAGGGTTTATTCTTTTTCACTTGGGTTCACTCTTGCTCATTTTGATGAGCAAAACCTCACGGAAGGAAAAAACAAAGCCACCAACTACTTTCTGACTGGAATGGAACTAAACAATTCACTCAATGGGTTTGAGCTTCAGAGAAAATAAGGTCAGAATGAATCACTTGTAAAAAAGCCTGTGTCCCAGCAGTGCACGGGGTTCACAAAAGTTACATTTGTTCAAAGTAGTCCCAAGAGGACAATGCAAGCATTGTTTTACTACCACAGGATATAAGGTGGTATCAAATAATGAATCCAAGTATTCCCCTTCTGAACTCAGCCCAAAGCATTTTTAAAGTTTTCTAATATAAAATAATATACCCATGAAGTGGAAATCTTTCTGATACTTTGTCATTTTAAGCTGTAGTAATATATTTTCCCCTGGAAAATATAACTCTGCACTCATTGTATGTTCTTTTGTTTTCTGTTTAATCTGTGATGCATATCTGAATGGAATTTTTGCCTATAATTCTGTAAAGTTTACTCTGAACTGCAGCTTATGCTCTACTGATCACAACTCTGTTTTAAGGATTGGGTCTTATTTTTCAATCTTCTCTTCACTGCCCTTTTGCTGTATTAGAATAGAAGTAATGGGAAAAAATTTTTGCACATTTAACACTTTGTTTCCCCTGGACTTCTGTCTAGGACTATCGAGATCCTGCCATCTCACGTGAGCAAACCAGGAAATCATACTGCTGGAATAACAGTAAATCTGATAGACACAGGTCCATTAATTTATATTTTTGCTCTCCAAGGTTTTTTAGAGTTATCTACTATGTTTCAGCTGTGACAGTTAGGACAAATGTTATAAAAGAAAGAGGCTAGTTCCTCATCTGGTGTACATCTACTTAACTGTGAAATCCTGAGTTATGGTTTACATACCTGTATCTCAGGCCAGACATAATCACGGCTCTGGGCCATGACCTCCAATGGTCACTGGTTCTAATGAGTTTAAAAATTATGCTGCTTGAAGAAGCCCCACATCATTTAATTTAGCTTCTGCAAGAAATTATTTGTTTTGAGTCCAAATGAAACCTAATATCACTTCTGAAAGTGATTTTTAAACCAAAAAGTATGACAACAACACCAAGACTAAATTGGACCCTGTGCTGACAATAACTTAGCAGCTTTCTAGTTGCTATAGTATTTCATTAGCTGCTAAAAAGATTATGTTCCTTGTGTAAGTTTACACAATCTGTTGAAGTTGCTTCAATTGGATGACTTCAAAAGCTCAGAAAGCATAGGGGAAGTCCATGCTTGAATAAGAGAAAACTTTAAATATTCTCACAGGTGGAGAAGTTATGTTCAAAAGATGCCACAGAATCATAGAATCATTTAGATTAGAAAAGACCTTTAAGTTTATCAAGTGCAACCATTAAAACTAACACTGCCAAGTCCACCATTAACCAATGTCCCTGAGCACCACACCTAAACAACTCTTAAATACTGTTACGGATGGCGACTCCACCACTTCCCTGGGCAGCCCGTTCCAATGCTTGATTACCCTTTTGGTGAAGAAATTTTTCCTAATATCCAATATAAACCCTCCCTGCCACAACCTGAGGCCGTTTCCTCTTGTCCCATCCCTTGTCCCTTGGGAAAAGAGACCAACCCCCCCTCTCTGCACCCCCATTTCAGGTAGATGTAGAGACTGATAAGGTCTCCCCTGAGCCTCCCCTTCTCCAGGTTGAACAACCCCAGCTCCCTCAGCCACTCCTCACAGGACTTGTGCTCCAGACCCTTCCCCAGCTCTGTTGTCCTTCTCTGGACACACTCCAGCACCTCAATGTCTTTCTTGCAGCGAGGGGCCCAAAAGCCCACAGCCTTTCCCTCATGTGCAAAGCGGGTCACCGTATCATAGAAGATCAGGTTAGTCAAGCTGGGCCTGCCTTTCATAAACCCAGAAGAACTGATTGGACTTCTAGGTCCTCTGTGTCTTATCACAGAGCCACCACACAGGCTGCAGTCCTTGTAAGGTGCAGCACGACTGAAGAAAGACTGACAGGAAAGAAAGTGAGGTAGGGTTAGATGAGGAAAGCAATCTCAGATAGAGGTGCGAGCTTCAGGCAGGTCATTCAGTGGTCCAAGTTAATGCTTATCTATCTCCTCTGTTCATGGGAGAAGAGCAAAGCAGATGTCTGAAATACCCTGCCAGAAAAAATGTCTGAAGTCCCTCTGCCTTTGAAGTAAACATGACTTTAAACATGAATACATAAAACAGAGCATAGCTATTTATAGGAAATCAAATGTAAATGAAAAGGGACGAGCTTCCATGAAACAGCAAGAAAACAAAGAAGACAAAGCAAACAAACAGGAATGTAAGGAAAGCACAGTCAGCATGTGTAATACGGTCATTAGGCATGCTTTGTACTTCTGAATGCCCTTTATTTGCTGGCCTCGGAGTCTGCAAACATTAAGGATTTGTCTAGAGAGAGGCTGTGATAGTAGATGATTTATTTATACTGCTGCCACTTTTGTCTCTGGCTACCCTTCTGCTGTGTCAAGTCTATTTACACCCTTTATGGATGTAGTGTGTGTATATAGACATGTGGAACCAAAGGACTGTCCCAGAGCATGCCCATTCATAAGCAAACGCACTACATCTTCGCAAAGCACACAAGGAGCCTCCACACCCAGCACTGGCATACAATGCAAACCCCACAGAAGAAGTAATGACAAAGTCCAATTACCATTCAGCACCAGCAGCAACTCCTGCTTCACCCAGGTTTTCCTCAAGACCATTCCTCAGCATCCAACGAGCTGCATGGGGAACCTGGGAAGATCTGCCCCAAACCATGCCACTGGGAGCTACCAAGTTCTGTGAATCCATAAGCCTTGTGTTTGAGTCTTCTGAAAAGTCTGGGCCCAGTCCCTGACAATATGGTTCTGATACAGCTGGGATACATAACTGGGGAGCTCTCTTAGCCTTACATCCCCATTTGTTAAGAGAGACCATATTTATTACCTCCTAAGCATTAGGAGCTACTGTGAGGGTTACTTTCACATAATAGTAATCTAGAAAAGGACATTTCTAAGTGATACCCGAAGGAAATGCCTTCTTTTACTTGTGTTGGCTTTTTTTTTTTTTTTTTCTCCTTTTGTGGCGATTTTGCTGCCTGCAAGAAGCACTCGGAAATCCTGTTTTCTTAAAAAGCAGGTCAAGGAAATCACATATTGCTCTCATGAAATAGTCAATCCTAACACATTGCAAAACCCTTATGACTTTACATGACACACCCTGATGAGATACAGGTTGAGAGATCTGTATATAAATGGTTTCATAGTCACACATGAAAGTAGGCACTCTCCCTGCAAGGCAGCAGGTTCTCCCAGGAGATAATCAAGATTTTCTTCCTGAAACAGTGGAACTCTCTAGTTAACATCCCATCACATATAGGAAAATCCAAGGACACATTTTTTGGATTTAATTATTGTAAAAGCTCAGAGAAAATTGTGGCAACTAGGAGGCTGGATGCATGGGAACATATACTTTGATGTTTCTGTTTCACCACTACCTTTTTATTTATGCTTTCTCTTCAAAACTAACGGATTCATTATGCTGCAACACCTGCTTTAGGCATTCTGCAGCTGGCACAGCAGAAAACGGACAGATATTACATTGTCACTGAACTAACTGAGCCATCGCTTACTGCTTCCCTCCTACAAAGGCAGACGATAGAACTGTTTCTGCCAGCATATTTCTTACAGAGAGTTGGTGCTTTGTTAATAAGCCAAGCCCAGTATTTTAACAACTGTAAGGTGAAGGGTTGAAGCAGTAATATGCCTTAAGGTCATGTGGCACACGGTCATATTTTAATTACCACTGCCTGAGGCCATCTCCACAGGTATGTTTCCTTCCTGCATAAAACATGAACCTGGGAGTGATTTCAAAACACGCTGTCAAATAGTATGTGACTCCAACAGGATGTACACAGCATCAGACTTTAATCCAAGGGCAAATTTTATTTCAGTATTTTATCTTGTAGGCTCAGAGGAGCGAGAGAAAGAAACACTTTTCTGTGGTAAACTAATAATGTTTAGCAACACAAGGTGTATCATATGTTCTAGAGATCTTTCATTTCCTTAATAAATACCCAAGCATAGCAAGCTCTCAACACCAATATCCTTTCAATAAAAGGTAACCTTATATGGTCACTACATGATACATGATTTATAAGATGTCATGTTAAAGTAAACTCAAACTCACCAAACACACTGAAGGAAGGAAATGGTTGTCTGGCTCCATATGGCGTTTTCATGTTTCTATTAAAACCAGACTATTCAAACACTGTGGATACCAGCACAGGTTTTAGCTCTAAAGGACGGATAAAAAGAATCTTATCCATACCATCTGTATCAATAGCATGAAAATTGCTGGCAACACATGAATGTGGTTAAAACACTTAGGGTCATCTTACTGTAGGGGATTAAAAAGATATTGCTCCCACAGACTGGTTTGCTCAAAGAGCTATCATGAAAGTGGATCATTGAAAACCTTTGCTAGACAAATAAAAGGCAAAAAGAAATAGGGATAGTTGAACTGTAAAGACCAACTCCTTTGAGACTACCTACTTTAAAGCAGAATATAGCATTACAGAAGTTGAAACCTAATCTCCCCTATCATACCTGACGCTTAAATCCAAGGTCCAGATTTTTGTGAAGTCATGCTATTCCAACTGATGATATTATACTGCTTTTGCAATCTTCAATCTACCAATTTCTCATGCACCTTAAATAAATAAAAAGTTGCTTATTTATTATGGATGACCATGAAGAAAAAATCTAGGGCACTGAAATAATTTTCCCCTGTCTGTTCCCTCTGTTGTCACTCTCTGGCGTATCCTAGGAGGCATGTTCCTACAATAGGCTACTTCAGGGACTCCCAAGCTCAGACCCTGCCAGGCTCCACCCAGACATCAGCAGAATAAAACTGATGTAAACAGAAGGTGACTGAATTATATTTTTCCTTCCCTATAGGTGGCAACCCTTCACCACTTCAGTGAATGAGGGGCCACCACATGTCTCTGTTCAGGACCAGGAACATGCTGTATCACCACAGCGTAATGAAATCAAAGAGAGGAACAGATTTCAACGCACGTCACAGCAGGTCAGTACATTTGCTCGGTTGTGTGCTACACAAAGCTCACACAGTTGCTTTTTAAGCTATTTTTAAATCCTCTGCCAAACCATGTTGTTGTAATACACAGCTGAGCTGAGAACCTGCATAAACCCAGTGAAGTACAAGTTCTCCCAGATTTTGTAGCAGAGGACTCATCCCACAACTTTCAAGGTGCCCTTTCACACTGTACCTGAAGTTACACTCATGCTTTGAAGCATTCTACTTTGCTTGGAGTTTAATGTATTTATCATGTACTTTTGACCATACACGAGTTTTGGTTCATTCACTCCAATGGATGGACAGTCGTCATTAGCCTTATGCATCTACCGGTGTTTCTACTTTATTAACACAAGTACCGTTCAGAACTTCTGCTAATGAGAACAGCAAAGACCCAGAAAACACTAAATTTTTTGAACCTCACTCACATCATACTACCAGGCTAATAGTGCCAGTACTCCATAAAAATTTTTAGGCATTACAAACTCTAGATCCAGTAACACTTCATGATTTAACCACCTCCCTTCCCTCTTTTCTTACTACTTTAAACACTAGCATGCAATAGCTTTTCTCTGAGCTGCAAACACCATTCATGGTCTTGCCTGTAACGGTCCAAATGGTTTCCATTTAACTTTTATGTACAGGACACATTCCTTGCCCAGTCAGAGCTATCAGTGGAGCCCAGAGGGAAAAAAGATCTTCCTCATTGCCCTCTTACAGTGCCCAGACACAAGAGCTGTGTATGTGTTGATACATGGGGACCTGGGGAACATCTTAGCAGCTGCGGCAGGCACAGTGTTCCCAGCTGCTTTCTTATCAACTCAAGGAACTTCCGCTCAGCTTTTTGGTTGCTATTTTTCTATGGTTCTTCAGAGTTTCAGAAAGATAGAATGGAGTTGGAAGAGAATCAGAAAAGTATCTTAAGCATCCTCAACTTTCATAGTACAGTATCTGAAGTGAGTCCGTTGACCCCAACAGGGTGATTCAGAGGGTTGGAGGTCAGTACATGAAGCGTATCCTAAAGCCAATAAGGAGAGCTGGAAGCCTCCTGAGCGTGATTCACATGTGTGGTGGAAATTAGGACAAGGAACAGAGATAGGTACTGAGCTGCCTGGTGCTAGGCAATAGGAACCACTGAGCACAGGGCATATCTGAACTCTGGCTGTTTTTCATGAGCATTAGTATCCCTGTCTATGGGATTAAGGCACTTACCTGGGAACTAGGACACCAAATATTCAGACACCTCAGAAGACCACTCTTGACCACAGGTTCTAGAAAAATCTTCATGTTGCAGTTGAGCCATCAGGCACAGGGTAGGATTCCTGGGCTAAAAGAGCACAAGCAAGAGGGTCCAGGGATATAATTTTGGGGTTATAGGTAGGAAGCTATGATCTTTGCTCTCATACTGGATTTTTCACAGAGGGAAGGTTTCTTGCAAAAAGGGTCTGTGTTGGTTTTCTGCAAGAAGAAATCTCAAAACAAAGGAACTCCTTTTCTGCTCTTTCTCTTCCATATGATGCCTTGTCAGCTCAACAGCCAACACCTGGCCTGGCCTCTCTCAAGTGATGGAAATTTGCCACTAGTGAAGATGGGGCCCTGAGTTTTCCCAACAGTGGGTTTTGTGAAAGGATGTACCAGGACCAAGGGCACACACTGCCATGTTACCACTGAAATCTCTACAGCTGGGTGAGCTTAGGTCTCCCTTAATTGCCTGTATGATTCCTCAGTTATTCTGTGGGCTGGCTAACAGGGGTGGGCATTTTAGGTGGGCATTGTTTTTTTCAGGCTAATTACTATGGTTTGGTGCTTTGGAGTAGTTTTGCCTATAGGGTGTTTGTGCAATCATAATTGGGATGGGGTTGCTCTCTTAAAACAAGTGGCATAAGTGAGACAATAAAATTTCTACTGGCTTCTGACATGGTCCTCTTTATCATTTGTTCCTGACAGGACCTGAGTGTGCTGTGAGCTACACTCGCAACTGCGCTCACCCACCCAGAATTGAAGTTACACTAATACATTTCAGCACAAATGAATATGTTCATCTGAACTTCAGGCCAATTTCATCGCAGTGACACAGAAATAAAGTGACAGAAGCGTCTGCCAGCAGTCTCAAGCATAGGGCAACAGCATGCACAAGCGTTTGAAAGACTTTTAAAGAATAGTATTCTTCCTTAGCTGATTATCTTGCTGTTTACTATGTTGGAACCAAGATTAAAATGCTTTAGTGTTTACTGAAGCAGCATATATGGTATCTAACAGCATGTTATTTTGTGCACACTGTTTAACATTCTTTATTGCTCTAACTCATAAGGTTTATTTGAAATCAGTGGAGGAATTCATCCCATCCACCATTTACTCAGCTATTATCAGCTACTGCAAAAGTGCCGTGTGGAGAATAAACACCAGTTATTTATGAGCTTTCGCAAGCATGCAAACTGCTGATAGAAAATTACATTTTTAAGATCCATTATTATTTATGGCATGTGTGTGTCACTATATGCAGTTGCGTTCTGTATGTAAGTTGCTCCGGACGTAACCCTGAAAAGAACCGCAGCTACCTGGTTTTACTTGGCATTTCAGTTGTTTTATGCTCGATTCCAGAGTCCTTCTGTCCCTCCTGATCCTCCACCCAAGAAAAAGTCCTTTATCTTTTGCTGGTAGCTACAAGGAATGTGGAACTGACGGAAGATCAACTCTACCTCAAGTTTTGATCAATTCTTAGTCAATTAATGGAAAGCCTTCTTGTCAGAGGAGAAGACTGATCATGGAAATACTTCTCCCAAACACCAAGACTTTTCCACTACAGAAGGTAAATAAAATGTTAGGCAGGTATTGGTCAGGAATAATTTAGAACCCATTTACACAGATGTGATCAGAGAGAGAAGACCTTCCCACTCAGTGGAACATGACCCACTTCACAGGGGGACATTGTGGCTGGATCTGAGCCACGAATCAATGCTCACCTATAGGCAATTCCTGACTGTCAGCTCAGTGAAGGAAACTGTTCTAAATTCTCCAGCTAAATATAGGAGTGTTGTATGTTTTTCCAATATTGCCATTTATTCCACCTGGCTTTTTAAGTTTGGTGCATTAATACAGTTTACATTCTCATCCTCCACCTTTGTCAAAATTTTCCTGGTCTTGCTACCCAGCTAGAGACAAGGGTGTATTTAATAGCTAGTGATTGCTTCAGATGAGCAATCTGAGTGGAAATGTTTTAGTGCAGCTTCATGTTTCATCTTCCCAGAACCTTGGTGACATCTTGTCTGGAATACATCACGTCTCTATATATGTATTCCCAGGTTTGATTATGTGAGCTCTCAGAGGAAATAAATGCCAAGAGCTATGTACCTTTGCTAACTAGCATTCTTATGCTGGTTTTGCATAATCAAGCAGCACCTTTCATCCAATAATATATTTAAAATATCTTTCAGACAAAGCCCAATTTGATGAGGCTGACTCTGCAGCAGCAGGGAGCGTGCATGGTACATTGGGCTTTAGAGTAATGGTTTAGATCTCTCTACAGCATGTAGCACACATAAGCTTTGAAGCATAAAAATCATAAATGATTAACCTACTTGATTTCACATAAATGATAGAAATATGCTCTCCATGGTTTATTTTATTCTCTAAAAACAAAGGCATTATGTCATCATGTGATGGGGTCTTTTTATGCTCTTCAGCAATGTTAGTCCATTTTGGTTTAATTGCCAATTTTTCACTGTATTAATTGCTAATTATTATGTATTTGTATACGTGACACTTCAATTATTATCATGTGATCATAACTGTTTGGACTGAATATTTTTTCATCTTCGTGAGCTATTTCCACTAGGTTAAGCAGCCTTAAAAAAATTGCATCCAAAATGGTTTTTCTTTTTAATTAAAAGCTCTTTCAAATAAGAAACTTACTAAAACATTCAGCTTGCAACAAATCATGAAGGGCCTTTGTAAGAAAAATGAAATCAGCATTTGTTAACTTTTCTATCAAGCAATATTTCAAGTCAAATTTGGAGGGAGGAGGTGATACTACAAGGAAAAAATCCACAGTAATATAGAAATTACCAATAGCAATTAAAACAAACAAACAAACAAACAAACAAACAAAAAAACTATGTTTCCCAAGAAATTCTTTAAAGATCTACAAGTATCTTGAAAATAAAATAGTGCATATTTTTTATAGTTACCTATTTTAAAAATGCTCCAGAAGCCTTCTTTGGATTTCAGGTAACCTTTGAAAAGAGAAACAACCTTATGGATTGCTGTTTTCCACAGGAGCTACTGGTGGCTTGCTATGATTTTTCATAAAATAACCCTTCAGAACAGTATATTCCTTCCTGGTTAAAATTAGCAAAGTCAGATAACTTGCAAGACATGTCAGAAGCACACTTCAGGTTGGGCTCATGTAGAAAATGGAGAATTTGGCTTTTTGTAACTTGGCTACTTTGTCCTCACAGTGTAATGAAATTATTTTCAGAGAACAATGAAATTCCTAAATTTTGAAGTTGATCTTAATCCCAATTGCAAAGTGGCTACACTGACTACAGGAATAATGAAGCTAAATGGACTATTTAAGCTCTAGTTTTAAACACCTTACATCTGCTTCATTAGCTCGTCTCCTTGCCAGGTCAGAAAACGGATAGAACCTGCTTGAAGACAGCTGAGACAACCAGGAGACTCTGTAGACAACCCAAAACATGTCCCAGTGTCACATACACACAAGCTCACCCAGAGAAATTACAGCAGTGTCACCTACAAAACACATTCAGTCATATATTCGTACACCTGAGTCTCATCTGGAAGCCTGATCTAAAATATGCATCTCTCCTGAAAACTAAGAGGCAAAGATAAATTCTCCCACTTTGTTTGAAATGCTGTTGTTCTTGACCTCTGGGATATAAAAAGATTTATATAAATAGAATTTCTCTTTCTGCTTGCTTCCCTGTCCTGGAGAAATATGTATAAATAAGAGATCAAAGATCCTGTACAAACATTCAGCATAAAGCTGACAGGCTGCAAAAGCAAAGCTTCTTCCTCAGTGTCTCAGAGAACAGTGTCTTAGTAAGCCCCTGGGACTTTGCAGAGCTGCTTCCTCCACTAGACTATACCCTGTGAGAGAGACCTTTTTAGATTTCATTTTCATTTCAGTGGTGCCTTTGAAAATATAAATATGTCAGAATGATTAGGTGGTAAATGGTTTATATTAGCTGCTGCAAGATATTGTTTCAGCCTATTTGGAATCACACGGTGCCGTCTGTGGCCTGAACTCATCATCTTTCTGGAGGCTGCTGAATTTCCATGTGGTGGAGAAAACAGAAGACTTGCAAATTTTGGCTTTGGCTAGCCCCTCAAAAGCCCCAGCAAACTTTATACTTGTTTGTTTGTTTTTCAGTTAAGATTTCCTGGTTTATCTTTATTTTCTTTTTGTTTGAATGTCTCATCACTTACCTCCTGATATCCTAGCCACCTGTGGAGATTCAACTGAGCAAATAAAGTCCAGTAAGAAGTTATTGATGGCTTTATCAGTATGAAATACAATGCATCACCTGCGTGCTTAGGAGTGTAATTCTGACAATAAATATGATAATAGTTGTCACACATCAGTGAGAGAAATGTTGAACTTCCAAAGCACTGAATAAATTGCATTTCCCTTTATTTATTCAGCGCAATAGATGACACAAAGATGGTAGAACCAACCAACCATTTTGACATGTTTACAAGGCTTTTAAATCATGAAATGGATTATTGCAGTGCTGTAAGTATTTGGCAAATGCATTTTATGCACAGCACATTCTGCTTGAAGAGGCAGGCTTTTTAATTTACATTTGTTAGAAGTGCCTATGACGAAGAAGGATTGTATGTCAAAGAAGCTACATGTTTGGTACCAAACACAGTAACCTGCACTGTTTCATCCAAGATGTTTCACACACAACTAAACAGAGAGGACTCATGAGAGTCAGAAGAAATATGCAGATGCCCATGAATCGTCTTGCTGGCTGTAGCCTGATGTAAGCCATAATAAAATACAAGCATGGCCAAGGTCCTTCCCTTGAGTGGGTTCACAAACACACCTGATGATCCATAGATCTTCATTAACAAATCTTCCTTATTGCTCCTTCCCCCACTTCAAGATTTTTGGGTTAATATAACCAATCTATACCTATTTGATCCTGATATAGCAAAGCGCTAAATACTACCTGCAACATGTGCCAGACTTGTTTCATTTTCCATTGAGTCTCTAGTAAGAGAACAGCAATAACTAGTAAGAATAAAATCAAACCTCCATGACTTCATGACTGAGAACGGGTAGGAAACATCTTGATGGACTGGGCCCATCTTTCATACAGCACACATTTTATCTCACCTAACTAGAGCTGTCTAGAAGTTGAAGCATTGCTAAGCAGATCATCCATAGTCCTTGTAATGAAAGAAAACAGGTGTATTCGGGAGATGACTTAATCCATTTATCTCATTGGCCTCCTGGATGTGCTTGTCTGCCCCTTTCCATTGGTCATGGTTAGTGCTGGACAACTAGCTTAGCCTAGGGTGGGATTCAGGTGCCATGCTTATGAAGTGCTGCTAAGACTTCCTTGAGTATCAGTGTTACCCAGGATGGCCTATCCACATCAGACAGCACCCTTCGGGGTTGGCCACTATAAGGCAGGATGCCACAGGCACCTATGACAACACCATATGCTTTTGTCTGGTCAACAGTCCAACTCTGGATATCTAAGTTTTAGAGAGCCAGGTATAGATGAACTAAATCCCTACGCAGTATCATCTGCCCAGTACTTGAGATCCTACACCTTACAGAACAGCAGTTGTTTAAAGAAATTCCCCTAGAAACTCACCACATCCCAGTGGTGCTACTTATGTCAAAATCTGATGAGCGGTCTCTAAGGAAAACAGTGTTCCTTCAACTATTTCTTTTTTCCCTTTCATTTTTGGATCCAGTAAACCAGATCTTCAGCAGCTGTAAGCCAAACCCATTTCAGCTCTGATGGTTTAGAGCAGCTGATGGTCTGGTCAGAGTTTCTAAATCAGCATTTTGGCTTCAATTAATCCTTGCTGCCCTAAATAAGATGTTCAAACATGAGAGCAAAGTTAACAAAATTGTGAATTGTTTGAGGAATTAAGAAGCAGAAAACAAACCTAGTAAGAAACAAAGGGCACACTGTAAGCTGTTGGAAGACTTCGATTTATTTGAGTTGTAGTTACAGTCTAAATAACCATGGCATTCTGCCAACAGTAGAGCTGTGGCTTTACAGAAACGTCCTGGGTTTATTTAGAACAAAATCCAAAAAATATCAGAGCACCTTACAACAGTGGGAAATAATAAGTTCAATATTAAATGGAATAAAGAAGGACTGAAATCCCTAAAACTCAGTTTATAAAATGAATCAGAGAAATGGAATATTAGGGATAAGTTCAGAAATAGAAAAATAGTTACCTCTTTGTTCCCATAAACCAGAAATTAATAACATGCACATATTCAAAGTTCTCCAAGTTTAGACATGCTACTGTTCCCATTGAATTAGGCCTGTATGTATTATTAACACACATCAAACTACATTCAAGTAACCTGAATGGTTTGATTTAAAATCCATAAATGCCTAGCAGTAATGTATCTTCACATCAAGGAAAGAAGTGAGCAGAAATCTTTCCACAAGTTTCTAGTTCCACTGAATTGTGTTGTATCCTTCACATGATTTCAGGGCACACTAAAATGAATTTCTCATCTAAATTATCTGTGGGATTTTGTGTATTTGCTCGGCCTTGAGCTTTAAGGAAAGGGGAAACAGTACCCGGAGAAGTATCTGGGGCAATGTTAGAAACCACAGGCCATTGGCAGGACAGAGAATAACTGCCCTGAGCAGTGCTGGTAACTGCTAAAGACCTTTCTTCCACTGACTCTTGGTGCAGCAGAGCTGTGCACATTTAAAAAACCAATGCTTTGTTCAGTTTGTGTACTCTGACGCCTGTGCACACTAAGCTCTTATGCTAGATGGTCTCAAGAGAGTATTATCTGTGTATGCATTATGGAGCCATTCAAGTCGGAGATTTACTGGGCTATACAAAGGCACATGGAGAAATTTTCTTCTTCCCCACTTTTCTCCACATATACCCCACATTAACACCACTTCCTACACATTCCATTTCACAACAGAAGAAGCTGCCCTCTTCATGGCTATTCAAGAGCTATTTAATAAACTATTCTACAGTACCCTTTTGTTTATATTGTGGAACACACGTACCTGCACATACACATACTGTTCACAGACCTGTCCCTACCATTGGCTTAGCTGCATTTGGTACCAGTCAGACACCAGTTTGCACTGCCCTGTATGCTAGGTTGCAGACTGGACTTCACTACCTTTCTATAGTCTATTCAGCTACTCACCCACAACCATGAAAAACTTTATTTCCAATACAGGAAAAATTTCCAAGTGTTTCGTATTTTTCACTTCCACTGCAGTGTGTGATGGTGAAGTTCGAGGAACACTGTAGAAATACCTTTTAAAACAGAGACACAGTAAATAACACCATGAAATCAGAGGATTTTTTTCATCTGATTTCTGTAAGAACGAAGGCTTATCTAATTATGTAATCTGCATGTGCGTGAATGAATTTGGTCTTTTCCCCCACATTGGACCTACCAGACACCTTCAAGCAAGTTTGCCTAAAGGATAGGGACCTCAAAGACATGTCTCTACAGGTATGATGACCAAAGGTAGCCAGGTAAAGAAAGATGCCTTTTACACTGAAGAAATTACAAAAATATCAATTAAACTATTACTAAACATTAGAGAATCCTAAAGGGAAAATGGCTTTAGGTATTTTCCTACAATGAATGGTGTTTTTCTAGTGATCATGAAAAAAAATAGAGAATCCATCACAAAGCTGCAGGAAACCATGCCTTATCAGTTTTTTTCTCAAGGAACTGCTTACTGTCTACTCAGAGAAATGTCAGAAATTAAGGTTTCCAGCAAAATATTAAATTCCTTAAACTAATTCAGAATATTGCACAAGGGAATTATTTTGCAAGTTTCTGTCTACTGAAACAATAGCACACTCTTGAAAAACACAAAAAGTACAATCTGCTATTCACAAACTGGTCTTTAGATTTAGTGTTGGCTTGCAGTATCCAGAGGTAAAGCTTACCATAGCCCCCCTTGGTGTAAACTAGCATAACTCCAAGCAAATGGATATTAATTCCACTTGTCTACATCGAACAAGGCCTTTAGTTTGACATATTTGGCAAGAAATCCATGAAACGGTATGAGCAGAAGGTCCTTGACCTGCTGTAGTTCCATATTAATGACTCCTTCTGCTTTAAAAATTATGTGCAACCCATATCTCTGCAAAATTATATAGAAAATATTTCACTTTCTGCTTCTCCTACAATCTTCCCCCAAGGGAAAAGGTGATGGCTGTCCTAAACCCTAGTTTCCTCTCAACAGCTTCTTACAGCAACCAAGAATCAACTCCTTATGTGCAGTTTCTTCAAGTTTTGATTCAACAAAGATGCCTGTTTTTCCATTGTTTTAAAATTTTATTCCCCTTTGGACACATTTTTCTTTTCCTTGCCTTCTATGGTATATCTTGAAGAATCTTCTGGTTTGGTTTGTGTTTTTTTGGTTTGTTTGTTTTTGGTTTTCCAGTGGCTTTTTCCTATTGCTTAATTCATTGCTTTTTTCAAGGCTCATTAAACATTCCCTTCAGCTGCCTACCCAGGCTATGTGACAAGACGGCAGCAGACTCTTCAGGAAGCCTGCATGTGTCTGGTACTGCATCAGGCAGAAAGTTGAAGATGTCTTGAGTTTCCTTACAGCTTTACTTTTCTGTCATTTCTACTGTCTTTCTTCCTTGGCCCTGATTTGTTTTATTTGGCCATAGATTACATGATCCCAAATTCAGCAAAGCTTTTAGGTATATGTCCATGTTCATCCTGTCTAGAAAAGTAATCAGGAATGAACGTGGATCCCACTGGAATGCCTGCTCGAGAATCTCAGTAAAGCCTTTTCTTCCATTTCCCCCTTTTCCTTCCTGTTCCTTCAGAGCATCTCTCATTCCCATATGGGACCTTCCAGACAATCTTGTTCCCAGTCACTCTCCAGTTCCAACTTTTCCTCTCTCTGTCCTCCACACTGCAGGATTATTTATTGGTACCCTGAACTGCTCCATCAATGTTCTCACTATCCAGATCCTGTTCCCATACTCTTGTGGGAGTATGCCTACTTGTGAGGGAGCACTGGGCATTAATGCAGCTCCAGCTGTGCAGCCTTTACCAAGCTGTGCTTCCAGCTGTCTCCCACTGCTCCTAACAACAGGTTTGGATATTGGCACCCAAGAAGGGAAAGGAACCACAGAGATCTTCAACCCAAATGTAAGCAAAGACTAGGAAGGCCAATAAAGAGACAATAAAAACTGAGGAGGACCAAAATCTGAGGACTGCAATACAGGTTCTCTTGTACAGATGAAGTGAAATAGGGAGCAGCAATCAGCTCTAGACTTACCTCCCTCTGTCTCCAACAATGGGTAGCAATGGTTCAAATAAATGTAAGGACCAAATTAACAACTGCACAACTCGAAGACTTCTCAGCAGGGTATATAACAAGAAAACAGACAGTGTCTTTTAAAAGATATTGAAAGATCTTCTTGCTCTGTTTTCTTTCCAAAAATTTAAAGTAACAGGAAGCCAAATCTAGTAAATAGTAAATAACACGCCTGTCCTAAGACATTACATAATAGTTTTTGTGGTTCATTTGGAAACACCTGGAAATAAGATTTATGTTTAAAAAGATAGGGAGGGAAAGGGCAATATTGGTCATTGTTATAATAATGAGGCTTGTGCTTGCAGGTTAAATCTATTTGTGCTAGGCAACAAAGACTTACTGAAGAGGAACCTGTATTTCTGGCATCAATACAAGGACATTAGACTGGCTCCAGGAAAGAGTGAAATCTGGAAATAATGTTCAGAATTTGTGGGTTCATTTTGCTACATCTGTGACTTTAAGCTCTCAGCTTTAAATTATTAGATTTTTTTTTATGTAGAGGTTTTTTTGGGGGGTGTTGCGTTGTTTGTTTTTGGAGTTTTTTATGGTTATGAGAACAATTAGTGATCATTCTATCTAGTAAAAATGGGCTCCTAATAGCAAAATATTAGGAAGATGATAACATGTTATACTAAGTGACTGATTTACCCTTCCTCATGCAGGCCAATTTATTGTAATTAAAGATTGCCACTTCAGCACAGAGGTCAAAGAGTAGGGCTTGTACAATCATTTTCTAAAGAAATTTTGAAGAGATGGAAGAATGGTCTCTCTGCTCCCTCCATCATTTTATTCTGCCTCTGCATTTTTAGCAAAGCTTGTTGCTAAAATGCATAATTTCCATACACACAAGTAGCTTAATTTTGTTCTCAATTACAGACTTGTTATTCCAAACCAGAGTGACTAAAAGGGGCTTTATGTAACCAAAGATTGAACTGAGTCCTGAGGGCCAGTCCGGCAAGACCTTCTTCATGTGCATTTAAATTCAGTGGACCTGTTTGCAGGGAAGAGGATATTACAGACCAGATCATATACAATTGGCTGTACAATTGATAGAATAGAGTTATTTTGCTTGGGTTCAGTCCTTACATGCAGGAGTAATTACCTCTGAGGCATGGCTGACAGCATTCAGGCCATTTTATTGCTTAGTGTTGTGTCAATGATAGTTGCTAAATAGCCAAAAAGATACACAGAGAATTCCCAAACCTGGAAATGGCTCTGCCTTGGATCTGAGAATTAGAGGCATTGGGAAAACAATAATGCTGACAGCCATTCATATTGCTAGTGAAGAAAGTGGGGATGGAAGGAGTAGCAAATGCAAGAGCCAGACCTGGGGAAGGGAAAAACGTAAATGAGACTTGGTGCTGACAGGAGGAAACAGAGACGGTGTTTGAGAATAGACCCTTGCATGTTCAGAAACGAATCTGCTCTCCAGGATGTAGTCAACAGTGTCAAATAGGAAGGATGCTTCCCATTTGACCTTGGGTATTCCAAAATTTAGGGTTTGTTTTAGTGAACTCTGCTCATAGTATACTCACTTTATGCAGGGCCTCTGGTACTGGTACTCTGATGAACATTTGTACTTGTACTCTTGATATACATTTTCTTACTCTGAGATGGACTTCAGCACTTCTCAGCTTTACCCAGGAACCTATTTCGTGCCATATTATAAGAGAAATGAAGGACACTAAATACCAGACAACCATCAGATGGGCATGGGCAGTATTTTCTCCCCTGGAAATAACAAAAGTACATAATGGAGCATGAGTAACTGTAAGATATAATTCAATTTAAATTAAAGAACAGCTAAAATAAATAAGGCTGCCAAGTTCTTATTTACCAAAGGCTTAATACTGAGGAAAAAAGGGAAAGAGTGACTTAAACTAATTAAACAGGCAAGCTCAGGAGTTTGCAGGATGACGGAACATATAAAAGGTGCAAAAGATATCTGGAACAGGCAACCAAAGCAGAAAAAATAATATAGATGTATTCAGGCTTGATCGATCCAGTTAAACAGGATGAATCAGTTTAAGATTAATCTTATAAATCATCAGCACAGTGTGTAGCAGCATCCAAAAATACCCAGAAAATCTTGGGCATCATGAAACATATTATTGTGAACAAGACAAAGGGAATCATTTTGCTGCTACAGAAACCCATGATGACCTCCCATAATGAGTACCAAGCGCTACAACTGGTGTAGTCCTACATCTCCAGAAGGGTGTCATGGAGTTAGAGAAACAGTAACAAGGGGCAGGTCAATGGTCAAGGCAGAGATGAAAAAGGCTGGGACCCTGTGTTTGGGGAGGGGAAGGCTGAGGGGATCATAATCAAGGATTCCAAAGTCATGAAGGTGGTGGATGTGCTGAATGCAGAGCTTGTTCACCTATAGCTGCAGTAAAAGGGCTTGGAAACATTCAGTGAAGCTAACAGGGTATCAGTAAAAAAGACATGAAAGACAGCAAGTACAACTTTGCACTGGGGCAGTGAACTCATGGAACCTGCTACACAGAAGGTTGTGGACTCAGCGATGTCAGCAGGGTCGGAAACGGATTGAAAAATTCATGGAGGGCAGACATGTCCATGAGCGGATCCAAATGGTCTAGACAAGGACATATCTTCTGAAATTCCTGATAGAACAAATCTGGAAGAGGGAAAGTAGGGGGCAGATTGCAGATGGCAGGTTCCAGTGCTCCCCTTAAACAGCATCTCCGCCCTCCACTGTTGGAGTGACAGCCTTATGTGAGATGAACTGCAGCTCAGATCCATCCCTTATGTACTTAAATATCAACTCAAAAGGCATAAGTACACTAGTCTTAGAAATCAGAATGTCGTGCTGATTTGATCCCACAGTAGAGGAAGTGATAACGGCCAAAGTCAGTCTGAGTCAGAGCTAGAAATGCAAAGGAAAACAAATTATTCTTGTTATTCCTAACAACAAAGAAACAATATAGAAGTGAAAAATGCAGCAGCTGGGACTGAGAATTACTTTTATCAGCTACAAACATGGTAGGGCATTTTAAGTCCCATGCAAAGAATAGTGTTTCCAGAAGATGCGTCACTACCATGTAAAGCACTGGTGAGACCAATATTCAGCTCTCCTCAACCTTAGTCAAAAAAACCCCACTTAAATAGGTATACCAGGGAATGGAGGGTCTAAATTAGGAGGTGAAACTAAAAAAGTATGTGTTGGTCAGCTCAGCCAAAGAAAGCCTGAGAGGAGAGATAATTTGTTCTCTATAAACATATTAGTGAGGTAAATGTCAGAGGAGGAAGATGAGGTAATTAAGCTAAAGGGAAATGTTGTCACAAGAATTAATGAGCAGAGACTAACCAGAAATATCCTCAGGCTGGACTTGCTAATCTTCAGAAGAGTTCAATTCTGGTAGAGTGCTCTGTTTGGAGCAGGAGGGGGAAAACAAGTAGTTTTAAGCTGATCCTTCACAAGCCTGTGAAAGGAATAACAGAAGGAAATTTGCAACAACAGACTTGATGACTCAAGAGACCCCTTCCTTTGCCGTGTCCCTTAATTATTGAGCATGGGCATCAAAATAAGAGTGGCAAGTCCTGTGGGATTTCTCATGTCAAGGACCTTGAGGAAGGGGAGGAGTAGCTGCCTATTATTTTGCATGGCCCCACCATCAGGTCAGCAGTACCTCATGATCAGCAGTGTCAAAGGCGACTGACTAATCAAGCGTGAGGCTTTGAATGGCTCTACCTATTGCACCCTAAAATGGGGCTCATTAGCAGGAGACTGCAGCACGTGGTGTGGATGAGGGATGTCAAAGGACATCATGTTGCATGCCTTTGCCAGACCCAAGGTCACAAGTATGTTTACTGGAAACCTGTATTGTATCTTCCTCTGGCCATTTCACTGTTGTCCTTTCTACTGTTTTGGGGGGTTCTTCACTAAAAGCCTGATTTCTATTCAGTGCTTCTTTTCCTATTTCTCTATTCTCTTTTGCCTTAACCCCTCCAACTCCCCCTTTTTGTTCCTACTGCTTCTGCATTCAGAGGTAAGCAGAGATGCAATAAAGAAAATGAATACCAAATCCAGCTTTGGTCACAACCTTAGTAAGCCTTTGTATTTACATGTCAAGAAACAGAGAAAGAAACAAGTGGAGAATCTGCTGGGGAGATTCTGTAAGCTTGCACTGCCAAAAAGGAAAGCACAATATATTGAATATTGGATATATTTTCAAATTATGGTAATTAAAACTCCACTGCTCCTGTGTTACCTGCAATATTGAATAATACCACCAGATATTCAAGCTTTTGTCATTAAAGCTGATTGTTAGTTTTTTTCAACACCCTCAAGATAGTAGTTTAACATTGTGTCTTTCCTCTTTTTTCCCCCCATGAAGTTTTCATATTTCTAAGCCACTGAACAAAGTTCCGTGATAACTACTGTTTAAATATATTCTAATGCAGAGCACTTCAAATCTGTGGGACTATAATCAGCTCAACCCACACAACAGTGCTTTGAACACCGGAGTGCTAGGGAATAATGGAAAGGCCACGTATATGTATCTAATTAGTTAATTTTAGGAGCCTAAGGAATATATTTAATATTATAGCCAACAGCCTAGAAAGCCAAGTGTTCACTGCTGATGTGTCAGCCTTTCCAATATTCCTGTGACCTGTAGTGTTTACAGTCCCACGAATGACATTTGTACAAGTCTGCCTAGGGTGTCACTTGAAACAGAAGATGTGCAGAAGATATTCCAGCTGACTATTAGTCGTTGCTCTGCAGTCCTATCTGCTCTGCTCCTCCCGGGCAGGAAATGAACAGCCTAAGGAATGATGTAATGCATCTATCACTGATGCAACCTGTCAAAACAAACGGAGGGCTGAAAGTTTGCATCTGGTGCCACGGTTTCTCTTCAGGCTGGGTGCATGTGGTCAGAAAAGAAATGAAGCAGATACTGACATGTAAATGTTGCGAGTTTCTCCAAGCCCTAATAAAAAAACGGTATCAGCAAAGGTGTTGTTAGATGTATGGATCTAAAAAAGGAAAAAGCTTTTACAGTCAGCAAGTAAAGCAGATACTGGAAAATTACCAACAGGGTAGAAAGCCTATTTCTTTTGCCTGACTTCACAGAGGAATAGATCTGTGATGCAGCTGTCTTCAGCTCTGTCATATTGCAAACCTGAAGTTGTCATACCTTTAAGGATAAGGAATAACAGCCTTTTAAACTCTACTCAAAGTGTCAGGGCCTTGCCCCCCACCGCCACCCCACCTTTAAATCAACAGTACAGGGTTCACTGATTTTCAGGGTAATAGGGATTTGCTCATATTTGAATGTGACATTAACATGGATATACTGTTCTCAAGAGAACTGACTGCTGTGGGCCAGAGCTGGACATTGATTTCACACCAAATTCCCCATTGATCAGGCATGGTAGGAATTCTATTCATTGAACTGATAGGAGGATATAGCTATACAGTACTTGTTTTCGTTTTAATATGCAGCTTCAACAGCAAACCATGCATGAATTTAATAAAAGAAGATAATAATCTATCCATTCTAGGAGCTATAGACTGAACTTGGGTGGTTATCAGACCTGCCCTCACTGCTATAAATCATGTCAAATAGGAGACTCACTTTAGCTTTATGAATAAAAAGAATTCTCCTGTTTTAAATATACAGAACCTGTGCTTTCTCCTCACTCACATTCAGTCAGTAATTGTATTCAGTTATGCTTTATCAATGTAAAACCACCAACAGCAGAGAATCAGACCTATTGTGCTCTTAAAAACAAACATTTGAAGGCAACAAAGTAGCTCTAAAGAATGAATTAAAGTATTTGTACTATCTGTTGCAATGATCCTTAGTTGTTCGGTAAGCTCTTTCAGACATTGCTTCATGTTTAGGATTGGGGGTTTTGTTAAGGTCATTTTACAAAACAATAAAAGGAGATGCTTTGAATATGCTAATGCCTTCTATTGCAGGAGAGCTAACGCTGGTAACAGAGAAAATGGGGTGATGTAAAAGTCATTGACAACTATACAGAAACTGAATGGGTGGCACAGTTGTTAGCAGAGTGCTGTGTCTGCAGCTCAATCTGGAAATAAGTCCTTAGCAATCATTTTCTGCTAGACACTTTCTTGTAAATGACAGAAGTCAGGGAAGAAGAATTATGCCTGTAACGCTTTTCAAGAAGAAAAGACCTTACTTTTAAAACATACATTGAAAGTTACTTTCTAGATGCAAAAAAGTACTCAAGTACTTTAAGTGCTTTTAAGGGTTAAGTACTTTAAGGCTTAAAGTACTTTCTCTTCATTCAGGAAGCATCAATAAAGCCAAGAAAGGTACACTGAGTGCAGACCAGCATAAATAAGATCAAATGCTGGGCTAGCGTGTGTGAAGAGGGCTGCCTAGCAGACAGCATTCTCATTTCATGGCACAACACTATGGCATAGTTCATCAGCATAATTAAACACCAGAGTTTCAGTAAATTACATCATCTCTTCTTTCTCCTTTACCAGCTCATGTGGAAAGAATTAAAGGTTTGCTTTGTACCTTACCTGACTTAGCAAATGTGATGTGGTTTTGCGTAACAGACCGCTCAGAACAGCACAGAATGGTATCAGACAGTTGCTGAAAGATCTGGGACTCTAAAGGCTGCTTGCCTTGTCCCAGGGCATGGTACTCCAGCAGCTCTACAGCAACAAAACAAGCACGTAAATCTGATTACAGTAATGAGCTCTGCTAAGCTATCTAAAGTAACAGATGAAAAAGGTAAAGAAAAAAACAATCCTTCTAACTTTCTCCTTACCATGGCATTCTAGTAATCCATCACAACTATTACAATGTTTTTAAATGAAGTAATATCATAAAAAATAGAAATGCTTGGGAAAGAAATTCAAACTCACTCATACATTAATTTATTCCCCATGATTAGCTGATGAGACAAAGATGACTGTGGTTGGTTACATGCAATTCATTCCACTAGCCAGAAAAAAGCACAGAAGATGGTAACAGTCTAAAAAGAAGAAATGGAGGGTGAACAGAAACTATGCAGGATGGAAGGGCACAGAAACTGGGGCAAACTTACCAATTTTAACACTGTTTATCCTTACCTGGGACTCCAGGAATAGCTGAGACTTTGGGAAAGATGATGTAGGGCTCTGGGTTTTGCCCCATGCTTAATGAAACCTAGAAGTTTTGTTAAGACACCTTTGGATAACATACAATTGGAGGAAACAGTGAAGGCAGCATCTGGAAGTCCCATTGCTGATCCAGTGGTGGCTGGGTAGAGCAGAGAACAGGGCAGCAGCATGGGTATTAGAAGCACAACTCGGAGCATCAGAGAGATCAGAGGACAGTGAAGTAAAATACTCTAAGTTAAACACAGGACACAGAAAACCTTGGAAATAAAATAAAAAGCCCCCAAAGGCTTTGTTTTCATTGTACAGAACATAACAACAGTTGCTGTTATCAGTACAAATGCTTGTTTGAGTCCAATATGTGGCAGCAGCACGTCCTGTTATTAAGACACAACCAAGAAAAGTCATAAACCTAGCTGTGTCATAACCTATGCAGGAGCTTTCAGCTGCACAGCTCAAAGTGCTTTTTATTTCCAAGACTCATAGTGTTTGAGGCTGGAAGGGATCATTACATGGCTTGCCATTAATAAAAATTTTATAAAAATCTTGGGAAGTGAAGAATCAGTCTGTCCTGAGAGCATATTCCAACATTTAATCATACTGACAGTTAAAAAAATTAATCTAAACTCATCTGTCTTCAGTTTCCAGCAACTGATTCTTCTCAGGCTTTTCTTAGATTGGTTAAAGAGTTCTTTAGTACCTTCATTTTCTCCTTGTGATGGTACTTATACACTGCAATGAAGTTATCTTTATCTACTCTGATAAGATTCAGCTCTTGAAGATCTATTATTATAAGTAGTGCTGACTGGAAACGAGACCTGTCTTCTGTTAGGTCTTCAGAATCCAGGATGAGTTTTTTTCCTAGTATTAAATAAAATGGAATTTCTTTAATCCACAACTCTAAAAGCATGATTTTTCCTATTTGCTCCCAAATTACAGGTGAGCTTCTTGAAAGCGATTAGACCTACCAGCAATATCTACATCTCTAAAACTTTCCATTTATCATACCTTCTCTTTGATGACTGTCTTTGAAGATGAGCTGTCTGTACGCTAAATTGACACTATTTTTTAGCTATGCAAAAAAACCATAACACTCTTCATTTTCTAAATCAAGAGATTTAGGTACAATGACAGGAATTTAATAGTAATCCCTCTATCTATTTGGCCTCTTGCAACACATAGACTTTGCTGGTTGGTTCAAATCTCTTCCTTACTAGTCCTCTCACTTTCTCTCTTTCCATTTTATACCCTAATCTGTGCCATCTTTTCTTCAGCTTTGTTTTCCTATGAAATAGTTGAAGGTCAGTTATAGTTAGGGACAAGTGTTAAGGCAACAAAGAAACAATGCTTAACATTAATACAAAAATCTGGAATTTAGGTATGTGTCTTCTATGAACATCAGTGGGAACATGAGCAGATGGTTGAAATATCCTGTATTTCCAGTTTTCAGTGTATTTTTTTTCCCAAATGCATTATTTTCCTGAAAAAGAATTCTAGCATTATCTAAAACAAACTAGGAGAGCAGAATATTAAATTGTTTCAGGAGGTCCTGAGATCCTCATTATTTTTGAAATAACAGTTCTGCTCAGAAGGTTGATTTTGTTAAAACCTGATAAGGTCACAAAAGAATTTGAAACAGTCCCAACAGTGTATTTGAATGCTCCAAAATGCCCTTTGCCACTCAAAATAATTAAAAAAAAAAAAAAAATCAAACCAAAAACCAACCAAATAAACAACCAAACAAATCCTCTTCTGAACATGAAAATAGATCAAGAATGAATTTTGATTTTCTGACACTTTATAACAACTTCAAATTCTTAATAATTTTTGTTAAATTAAACTATCAAACATTAGGGAGACTAAATATCAGATGACTTCATCACTGACCTTCAGACTACAGAGTAGACTGGGAAGTAATACTACACAATGGGAACTGATAAATATCAAAATCTCTTTTTAAAGAAAGAAACATTCTTGCTGTTGATAACTGAAGTGACTTATTATGTCATTTGAACAAAAAACAAACCAGTGCCTAAAAGCTTTTCCTACTCACTTGGCAAAATAATCCTAAGTAATAATCAAGTTACAACATTCTCATTGCTGTTACACTTCAAGGCCAGGGGGTAAGGGGGTGGGGGGAGGGTGGTGGGGGGGCGGGGAATAAAAGTTAAGTATATCAATAGCCATATTTTACATCTAGTGAAAATTCAGGACAGATTTAGACAGGAGAAAAGCTCTTAATTTTAGATTCAGATCCATACATAAACATGTCAAGGAATTTCTTGTCTAGAAGTTGGTTCCAAGCCACCACTCTTAGAAGTAAATAAAAACTAATCATATCTAAGCCATATAGGCAAAATCATCCCAAAACCTATCACTGCCTAGTACTTAGCCACAGAAATTAGCACTCCTAGAAACCACAGTAGCCAGTGACATCAAATATACAGGAAAAAAATTTAGAGGAAGAAGATACACAAGATCCTCCAAAGGCAGGGAACAAGAGATGAGAAGCAGTTGTACCGTGCAAACACACCGGACTAGGTCCCCGAGATGCTGAGAGTCAAAAGCTATTTTCAGGAGTATGACTGAGAATGAGGTGAAGGCAATGTATTGTGCTGTTGGATATTTGGGTTCTCCTTGCACTACAAAACTAAGATAAACTTTTGTGAGTCATTAAAAACCACACGAATTACATGATTGAGGCTTGAACACTACTTTTTCCTACTAGCCTTTTTCCATCCACGTGTACCTGGCTATCATTTAACCAGGAGGGTACAGATCTGGATTCATGCTGCTGTTGACGTCAGTTAGTGTGGTGCCTAATCCAAAATGTCAGATCTGTAGTAGTTCTTCGGACCCTAAATAAAGCTTATCAGTATTTAACATCTACCATATTCAAGAGGAGTTTGACTCCTGGCTGCTTCTGAATATCATCCTTGGCATTTATCTGTATCTTTACATTTCTAAATATCTTTTAAAAACCTGGACCAATAAAAAAAGGAAGGGTGAAATGATACCTCGAAGTTAATGTTCCAAAGAGTTCATAATCCTGGCACACATTCATTACCTAGTTTTAAACACAAGATGCCTAAACACAACACAGTAGCTAAACACAAGACATCTGCTGCTGCCTCACAAAGGTTTTCAGTCCTGAAAATGTTCCTCTCTAGAGCTGTTTGTGCCTAGTTGTGCTTGTGGCAGTTTTTCATCTCTTTAAAAAAAAAAGAAAAAGAAAAAGAAAACCACAACCTTTTGACAATTATTTATGTTACACAAGAACAATCTCATGTCTCATGCTTCTCATGAAAAAAACCTTCAAAGTGCAGCTATGTTGCAAAGGGCTATGAAGTGTCTTCTATAGGTATATAGAGGGCTCTGTCACTCCT
Source organism: Rhynochetos jubatus (assembly GCA_027574665.1). NCBI lineage: Eukaryota > Metazoa > Chordata > Aves > Eurypygiformes > Rhynochetidae > Rhynochetos > Rhynochetos jubatus. Next base: position 137,964,315 of record CM050648.1, on the reverse strand, counting down.
CTTAAAAATCAGAAACTCTTCCTTAGCTCTGTTGACTTGTAGCTCGTGTGCACTAGCAAAATGGAGTTCACTCCAGCAGGAGTGATTAAATAGTCGATATAAAACAGAATCATGGGATCCCTTAAAATAAGAGTAATATGTTTCCCACTGTGTAGCTTTTTTCCTTACAGAAAGCATCTATTTTATCAAAATAATTGTCAGATAATACCAACCAGTGACCACATTTCATAGTTCATGGTGTATGAACTGAACCTGATTATTCCATAATCTCAGGGGAGCACCTTATTCATCTTCTAGTTCTTGTGTGTTGATCCATTTTGATGATTGATATACCTCATTCCTCAAAATTTCTGTATTTTACAAAGCCTTATATTCCAGCTCCCTGCTTTCTCCCTGAGAAATTAGTACACCATACACTTCTTTGAAAGGACAGCCAACATACCTTTTAAATGTCAGTGGGGATGGAGCTCAAGTTTTGCATCATAAGACCTCTAGGATTTTAGTTGGATACAGCAAAATCTCATGCAGTTTTCAGAGATGCTGACTGCAGAGAACACAGCTAAGCAAGTAATGGGGTGCTCAGCTCATGTGAAAATCATGCCAAATCATTGAGATGCTTAAAAAGTTCTCTAAAAGTCCTATATCTCAACAACTGTATTTATGAACATCTCCCACTGTACTAATATCTTATGTGAAAACAGGAACATCACTTTTCTGAGTGACCACTGTGCAAAACCAGCTGACAGACTACCAAGTCTCTTTCTCAGCATAAATATCCTGGTCAGACTACACTGATTTAACTGCTAATGAAGGTAACAGTCAGTGGATCAGCATGTGCTAAGAGAGGAGAAGAAATGGAGAAAATAAATGAAAAACACTTGAAGAAGGAACTTGTTAAAGAGTGTATCTTTTTTAGAGTGTCTCATTTTAATTATTCTTACAGAAAGCAATCAGGTTTGGACTCATCTTTTGTACTCAACCTATATTAAGTCTTTCATTTTCCTCACTGACTTAAAGCAATGTTCTTTATTCTTCCCACTTCAAATGAAATATCCACATCATTTGTTAATGCAGGTTGTTGGTTGTCAAAGCTTGTAAGGGTCCTTCAGTTTTGGGCAACTCACTTACAGAGCCTTAGGCTTCAATCCATGAGATGTAATAAGGCAAACCGTAATATACAAACCATGAACAGACTCATATCTATGGAAAAAAGGTTTCACTTTCTAATGCTCATATAGCTCAGGGTAAATTCAACTAAAATCCCGTCTGACTTTGACATAGCATGAAAGTAATTCTTATTCATTGGAAATTAGATGGTAGCAGAAAAAAAAATAAATCCTTATTTTATATAAATAGAAGAATTTCCTCTAAAGTGGTTTTCACTTTTGTCCTGGGGGAAAGGAGGGAAAGAAGTTATAGGGGGATCTTATTCCATGTTTTGTTCTTTGTGTGTTCATGTTCCTTTTTTTTTTTTTCTTCTGTAATTTAGGGAGAGGGAAATTGTTCCAAAACAATACTATAACTAACTTATACCACCCTGATTTCAAGGGATAAGCTAAGTGTTCATAGTTTACTGTTACAGCTTCTACTTCCGTGTTGCAAATCTAAGAGATTTCATTAACACTGGATATCTCATACATCCTGACGAACAATTCAACCCTAAAATCATTTCTATGCCGTTATTTTTGTATGGGTTTTTTTACCTGTTCAAAGAAAGACTAAGCTTGTGCTAGTCATCAGTGCTAAGGTGTAAATTCAACTCCATGTCCTCTTACCTGAGCTGAAAAAAGCCAATTTCCCTCTGTATTTTTTCATGACAAATTATGAAAATAAATTGCCATGAAAAACTATTGCTCTTTTAATAACCATTCTGTTAAAATTTCCTACTATTCCTTATTTCTCATACCAGGTATTAGACTCTGCCCCTTATGTGTCCAAGCCTTCGTGAAGGTTTGTCTGGTTGTTACAACAAGAAAAGTGATTTCCCTGTGAAATAGTTCTACACAGATGTCTTGTCCAGTCCCATCCCATATTGCATCCAACATGGATAAAAGACATGTAGTCCCTTATACTGTAGGATATATAATATGATATGAGTTTCTAAAATCAGAAAAAAGTCTAAGCTAACTTGGAAGTGCACACAGCTTTGAACTATATAGGGGAAAAAAAAAAGGCAATGCTTAAATGTCGTTGAAGTGGGAGAAGAGTCAGGCTTCAAGGACCTAGTTTCAAAGCATATCGACAGGACAAGTTTCTAAGCATACTGCAAGCAGGAAAACTGGTTGAAAGACATATTTGCTACTACATTTCCAGACAAACTGCTGTTTTTTGGAAATGAACCAGTTCTGATCATACTTTCTTGACTCTAACCAAAATTCCCTGGAAAGAGATTCCTGGCAAAAACAGGATAACCCAGTCAGTCAAGAATTAACAAAATTATATGGATGGCAACATCCCTGTTTTAAGAGCGTGGCTGTACTAGGCAGAGCAGTCAGCCTCCCGAGCTTTTTCTGGAGACACTTCACTTCGTTACACATCTCAATATTCAGCAGTCCATAGCCAGCAGCTGCCTCCACTGCCTTGCTGTGACAGTACTGACCTGGGCCAGCAGAGACGCATGTGTGACTGTACTCCAAACTGTGAAGAGCAGAGATCTGATCCTGTCCCTACAGCAGTATTTGAAAGATCATTACCACCATGTGAAGGCATGATTACAAAGTCAGATTTTTATTTGGTACATATTTTTTTAGCAAATAACAGCATCTTCTGTCCAGAAATCTGAACTCACAGTCAAGAAGTACATGAAGAAATATGTCTGTGTGCTCAGAGAATGCTCCTCAGTAGTCAGACACACATAAATCTGTGAAATACTGTGAATATTCCCTAAAATCGAGTACTACAGTAATGAGAGTGTGGGCTACATCCTGCTGAGTTCATTCACATGAATAATCTCAGGGCTTTCCATCAGACTGTTTGTGTCAATAAGGCAAACAAGTTTTGGCCTGTCCTGAATATTGTTCATTACAGATTGCAACAGAGCAGATGTAATTATGTAAGTGAGAGAAAGGCAGCAGGAACAATTCCTAAAGGCAGGACATCATCAAGATTTCACAACAGCCACATTTTCCCAAGGGATCCAGAGGAAACGAGCGCCATGGATTTCCTGAGGCCAGACTCTATGTTTGACTTCACAGATCCAAGTGCATTCTTAATTGCAGCATTCACTTGAAAGGCATAAAGTTCCTCGGGAAGTGAACAGGATTTGAAACAAGCCCTAAAAAAATGTCCAGTCCCTCATCCTACACAATGTGAAACATGCTAGAAAAGAAAATCCCAGAATGGTCAACTTTGGAGATTTACCACATGCAATTTTCTTTGGATAATAAACAATAAATGTGTGTTGCAAGGGAAAGCACTGGCTGCATGTTTTCATGATCAGGGCATTGTCATTGAGAAGAGCCAAGTCTGTAGGACTGCTCTGAAACAAGCCAAGAGGCATTAAGAGTGAAAGAAGTCAAAGCTGGCTGATGAGTTTAACACATCCAAGAGGAATGGAAAGACGTACTGCCTGGACTTAAATTCAGACTCGTTATAGGATCAAGATTCAACAAAATACTTAGCATTGCCTTAACATTACAGAAAACTCTTTGTTACAGGTTGGAAATGGTGCTCAAAGCTAGCTAGTCACACCTTTTGGTGAGGAAAGTTAACATACACTCAGTCCAGGTTCGTTTGGGATTTTTTTAATCTAGTGTAAACTGAATTAGGTATTAAGAAAAACCACATGTAGACTGGCTTTAATTAAAGGGCAATGCTTCAGAAATTATTCCTTGAAGCAGGAAATTTCCTGCTGAAAATAAACCTTGAGACAATTGCCCCTTTACATGTCTTTGTTGGGCTAAATAAAAATGTGGATATATTACAGCAAAGTAATGCCATCACAGATGCACCTGAGCTGTTTGCAATAGGGAAAATCAGTGTTGCAGCTGTGTGTGAAACTGTGCTACATAGTTTTGTAAACACACTCACATATATCATGCGTAGATGTTAAGACAAATATGAATGTCCCAGGAACTAGAGATAAAGAGGGAGCATCTCAGATTTAATGTGCCAGAAACTCCTGTGTGTGAATCTTGCTTAGCTTTGTTAGGTGGCAGTAGTATTTCTGAATTGCTCCACTTCAAATTTTAATCAAATCCACTCCTTTGTGACTATAATACACTGCTTCATAATAATGAAGCTTAATGAACAGAATTAAAAGTTGATTAATTGTAAAGCACAGTTAAACACAGAAATGCTTTGCTGCTTTGCCATAAAATCTGTCTACTGTTAAAAACTTTGTCACTTTCTGTCCTCTCTGCCTTTGGATTTTTTAAACAGCTTTTATGGGTGTTTCAATTCCTGCCTGCAATTCAAATCCACTTCCTGTTTTGTCCTAGTTCGCCCTTCATCCTCCTGCACCTCCACTTTTCCTTTATCTAAAGGCAGAAAGGCACATTATGTTTAGAAAACCTGTGATACATACCTGACACTGACACAACCTTTTCCTACAGTTTAACAGAATCAGTTGCATAATACCAACTCAGTATAACAACACAAGATGGTATTGTACTGTATCCTTTCAGAGATCTGCATGTAGTCGTTCTATCCACTAGCCCATTAGCTCATCTTGTATGGCACTGCCTTATGACTGATGAGATCTCAGTTCAACCCTCAGCATAATTCCAGCCTCTAAACATGAGAAAAGGAAAAGGTTTTATACATCGCAAGGACCAAGGAGATAAATAGCTGAGGAAGGTAAAATATTGGAAAAAAAAAAAAAAAAGAGAATAAAGATTGACTTTGACAGGGAAAAAAATGTTGAAAAAAAATAACATTGGAATTTTGATGCAGCATTATGTACATAAAGAGCGATCTGGACAGGCTGGATTGATGTGCCAAGGCCAATTCAATGATGTTCTACAAAGCCAAGTGCTGGGTCCTACACTTGTGTCACAACTACCCCCTGCAATGCTATGGGCTTGGGGATGAGGGGTTGGAAAGCTGCCCCAGACCTGGGAGTGCTGGTCGACAGCTGGTTGAATATGAGCCAGCAGTATGCGCAGGAGGCCAAGAAGGCCAACGACATCCTGGCCTGCATCAGGAATGGTGTGGCCAGTAGGATCAGGGCAGGAACTGTCCCCTTGTACTGGGGACCAGTGAGGCTGCACCTCAAACCCTGCGTTCAGTTCTGGGCCCCTCACTACAATAAAGACATTGAGGTGTTGGACCATGTCCAGAGAAGGACAACAGAGCTGGGGAAGGGTCTGGAGAACAAGTCCTGTGAGGAGCAGCTGAATACTTACATGCCTATAGGCATAAGAGTTAGTTAGACAAATTCTAACAGCCCTCTTACAGCCTTTGAAAATCCTCATCTGGAATATACTACCTGTTGAACACTAACTAAATTTTACTGATTTTAAATTACATTTTAAGCTCGTAAGTCACTTGGTCAATCAGGAAAAGTGCTATTTATCCTTTATACACAGGAACCAGCAACTATATGTTCTACTGTCTTTTTTTTTTAGGAATGAAACTTGATTTTTCAAATAATTTCAGAGTCCAGACACCTAAAGGATAAATGTCAATTCTAAGCAAACTATTTTAATTTTCTCACCAGATCTTCACACATACGCAAAGATTCAAAAAGACCAAAAAAGTAATCAGAACTTTGAAATATTTTAAAAGTTTATGAAAAATATAGTTTCCTGAGATATTATGTATTTAACTTATGTGTTTCTCAAAGCTCTAGAAAATAGGCAGATGATACAAAGTCTTATCAAAAATATAAATGCAGTGTGTCAAGTGAAAAATAATAGTGATTAGCTTAACAGCATCTTGGCTATGTATCTTTTATGATAAATGATGTATTGGGAGTGTGTTTTACTCAGGTTACAAAATTAAACCAGTAGGAGATCTAATTTGAATTAATATACAGGTTCAGTGGGAAATATTGATAGGTTTAAATATGATTCCTTGTAATATGCTGTTGTATACATGTACAGTTTGGTCGATGGGGAAAATGAGCTTCATAGACTAAAATTATAAAATATTCTTGAAACACATTTAAAAGAAGTTTTGAAGAAAGAACAACACAACAATTGCTTTCATAAATGCAGACCCCAGTTCATGTGGCGCATGAAATTGCTGTGATTTTCCTTACTGTGCACTGTATCTGTAAACGTCTAAGAGGTGCCTGCCATTTTTCAAGACAGATGTGATGATATGTGCTGTGCTGTCTACTGCAAATTTCCTTTATTGTTGTCTTGTTGCTTTTGCCTCTGATACAGATTATGCATCTCCCAGAAGAGTGGGGCTTTCAGGGCAGCAAGGACAAGCATACCAGACTGGTGGCAAAGCTAAGGCTATCCAATTAGTGCCATGTAGCTCCCATGTCAGGGACAAGTATGATCACCTGCTCCACCATATGGATTTCTGGGTAACCTGAATCCCTGTGGAATGAAACAAAGAGACCACGAAGGCTGATACTCTGCTCATTGACCCACAACCATGATGGAGGAGCTCATGCAGCATGAGAATAGACCCCAGTCAAGTCATTGGTACCTCTTTCCTGAAACTTCTGTCCAGACCTCCCCTTCATCTCTGGTCTCCTTAGAACATATTTTGCACCTATGAGCCTGCAGAGGATTTAGGTATGCAGCTCTGAAGGTTGGTTACTTTGCCATGACAGTGCTGAAGTCCTTTCTTTCCATCCCAGGGATCACATTCATTTCACAGGTTATTAGTACACATGCACTTCTTGTCACTGAATACCAAAAGAACTTAAAAATCAGACTTCTAAAGTGAGATGGCAACAAAAGTAGCAATTACTCTGTAAAATATTTTTAATATTCTAAGTACTGAGAAGAAAAGAACATATGGATAGCAAAGATCTCGTCAACCCCAGAGTGCCAGGTGACTACACCCAAGTTGTAGTCAACCTGCAGCTATAGAGAAATATTGCAAATTTGCTCCAGCAAAATGTCCTCCTCAACATTAGAGCCTGGCTGAGTGTTTCCTGGTAACTCCTTATGCTTGTGAGTGCCATTGTTATTTGGTGAATAAAATGAAACCATGTTAAGTGCACAAGTAAAATGACAAGCATCTTACTGTTCTCTAAAAAACCTCCCTGATTGCATGTCATTCACTTTAAATTCTGATTAAAAGAGAGTATTGAGAATCTCAGCTAGGAATGCAAAAGGATAAATGGACTTATCATCAGTTAAATTTTGCACTAACTACCAGGCTGGGTAGCATTCATTTCAGAGCAAACTACTAGGGACCGCCACTACCCAGATGTTAGCATATGGTCTCACATTGCATCATTTACAGTAAAGCATTGCAAAATTGTTTTTTTAAGAAAAACCACCTCTCAGGCAAATAGAAGTTCTTATGTAAAACTAAGGGTAGTATTGACATACAGCAGGAAGGCCAGTTTCATTTATAACCCTGGAGATGTGGAAATAACAGTACCCATGGGAAATTGAACAGTGTACTCAGTACTGAGAGGCTAAAATCAGGGAGATGTAGCAAGTCCTGTCTTGTCATGACTTTGAAAATACCTTGTTAGAGTTTAGACTTAGAGGCTAAAGCAGAGTGGAGGACCAGCTGGGGACAAAACAGACTAAGGTAGGATGTGGTCGTGTTAATAATCAGTTTGAATGGACTATCTGCCCATTTTTCAACTTTAGATGTTTCTTCATCAGATATCTGCAGAAGCAGAAGAGCAAGTCTTCCCTGTGGTGAAAGCCAACATGGGAAGATCCAACAGCCAATATGAGCTAGGAAAAAAAAACCAAAACACCAAAATAAGCCTGTTGCTGAAGAAGTGTTGATAATGACTGAGGTGCAGGATAAGAACAGTAATTACTGAATGCCTACGTATGGTCTTGAAGGTGAGAAGAAATGCAGATTGTCTCATTAAATGTTCATGACTTGCAACAAGGCTTAAGTGTTTTATTAGTCAAGGGTAGAATACGGCTCTCCAGGATGCCATTAATCGCTTAGGATATCCTGGAGAAAATGCTTCTGCATATTCACTTGACCTCAATCTCTTTCTATGCGTTCTTTTACTACACTAACACCCCAGCTGTATTTAGTGTTCATTGTCACTTTCTAGTAGTGAGCTAATGACACTGCTATAAAACAATGAGCAGCTGGTGGCACAGTACAAATAAGTATTATTCAACATGAATTATGAATGTCATGGAAGCACTAAAGAAAACTTTTCAAAATACATGTGATAATGCATCTCAACTCTTCTCCCATTCCCAGCTGCTGACTCATCTCTGAAAACCACTTAAGAGAGAGAACAGGCCAGAAAAGAACTCTGGGTTGGTCTATGCGTCATCACAGGATGTGAACGTGGCAATTCAGCAGTTCACTGAAGCACTAGCTTGAAAAAACATCACACTAAAAGACTGATATTTCTCATCTCAATTAACCTGCATGTCACTGGAGCTTTTCATTAGTATCACACCCACTTGTGCTTGGGAGTAGGTAGAAGTGGTAGGAGAGATCTGGACCTAAAACTGTGGAGCACCTTGACTATTCTGCAGTAACAAATAAGTTGCTCTACACACACTAGTTTAGCAGGGAAACACCAGCAGAATTTGAAGCACTGGTCTTGGAGAAGGATGAAAAGAGAAATCTAAATCCACCAGCACCGTGGAACAGGCACGGGAGATGACAAGCAGGTTGCAGTACAGCCACAATCCATCTCTGAGACTGTGGTTTCAGTAGAGGTTTCGTTTGTACCTTGGGATTCACTGTAACACACTAAGCTTGACATTCAGTTGTGAAAATGATGGTGGGAAGAGGGGGAGAACACTGTCTGCTTTTGTGTTGGCAACTGCCACAGAGAGGAGACAAGAAATCCTTGTCTGTAAATTGTTGAAATAAGAATGTATTTAATTTCTGTACCTACCAATGATATTTGAGACAAATTAAATATATAGGACTGCATCTACCTATTTATAGCATGCTGTAAGGCCAACGCACCTGGTGATTTCTTTGAAAGGTCTTAGATTTGCATTTTGTAAATAAACGCAGAAATAAATTAAGAAATGAACGGTTTGTTCCTGGACAATGGGCTTTTCAAGAGGCATAGAGCTGTTTGTTTGGGTTTTAAATGAAATTCTGATTTAGAAAGATGATGAGAATTCAGTGGAAAAGCACTATATTGATACTGTCAGAATACAGTCTCAGTTAAGTCTTGGAAAAAACGGAGCCTTTGAGTTACATATTAAGGCCTTCAGCCTGCAAGGACTTTGTGTATATATTTACCTTTATGCATTGCAGTTAGTCCCAATGATATCAATGCAATCACTTTCATGGATAAAGTTATATTCCATGTGTCTCAATAAATCATAGCCTGCATATGTGCCCAAATACTGCATCACAATATCCTTTATATATACAAATGGTAAAGTGATTCCCTATTCACACATTTAGATAGCCAACTTGGATGATCAAATATTTGATTCAAAAAAAGCTTAGTGTGAATGGGGCCTTTTACTAGTGCACATCTTCAAAAAATCAACTCATTTAAAATTGACATTTAAACAGGGACTGTTATTTGATTCGGTATCACATAAATGGTTTCCTAGGAGAAAAGAGAGTGGGTTGTTTTCAGATAACCAGCTATAAAATTACCTCCTGTGACAGTTCTCTCCACAGAGATCCAGCACGGAGCTTCAGAGGATGGATGCTACCTTCATCTGTGGATGCAGGACCTTTCCGAAGGCAGAACAAAGTATGGGTGCCCTCCATTCCACAAGAGACATCAGTATGAGCTCAGAAACCTTCATAAAACAAAGCAGAGCTTGATTACCACGTAGATACCACCAGGTTCCCATTAACTTTTGCATAGTTTTTGTTATTATTATTGGACCACTGGGATACCCAGAAGTCAGGGAATTTCAATACCCACATATCCTCATTGAATATTAATGCCAGAACCATAACAATAGTGGCTAATAATGCAGCTTTTTGCTGCCATGTGAATTACACATCAATATTAATGAAGCCTTTGTTAACACTCAGTGTTCTTTGCGTTCTGTGTCTCTGCCAGATTTTGGACTAGTTTGTGCCAACAACACAGACTTAGATGTCAACCCTGAGCAGGTCCTAGACATTTCAGAAAGGGCTTGATTTTGCAAATGTACATTCAAATTAAGAAGTATGCCATATCAATTTTGCTTTAAATTGACGGTTGTTCAGTTCTCTCCCCATACACAGGACAGATGTGGCTTTATATGTTTGCATATCCTGGAAGTTACACACAGAGGGCTGTCTTTTATTTCAAAATGTTATTACAACAGCCTTTGTATACAAACCCTAACGCAACATTCACAATTATATATGGATCTCCTTCTTCCCAGAAACAGACATAGAAGGAAAAGGCAATGGTTCTGTGATGACAGAGACAAGTAGTTTCTGGTTCTGTAAGAAGCCCACGGTAGAGATCACTAAGCAAGTTCATCCTTAATTCTGCTATTCTAAACAGAAAATTGTTTCAGTGCTTTGAACCTTCATATGAAATTTAAATGTAATTGCCAGAAGCATTACCTTATTAATAAAAGTAGAAAAGCATCATTACTAATTATCATGGGCTTCATTTGCATTTTCTAAACATTTACATTATCTGATCTAACTATGTAACAGATGCTTGCATGATTTCCAACTCAGCTCTTTTCCAAAATGAATACCCAACACCAGTAAATAATAAGTGTTGCTTTGGACTACTCCTGTCACATGTAGTGTCTTACTAAAAAAGGAATTTCATCAGGCACAGAAACAATACATTTTTTAATGAATACCACACCACTTCATTTCAGTACAGCTGATCAATCTTGTTGAATGCTCTATCAACTGATCCCATTTCAATGGTAGATTCTGCAAGATATCTACAACAAATTACCTCTTTGAAAGAAAGATTTAATTGATTTGCACTAATCTAATTTAGAGGAGGCCAGAATAAAATCATACTGGGACTTAATCTCATCTGAATACAAACAGTACAAAAATGCTCCTGATAAGTAGCTGATGTAATGCTCTAACACACCAGGGGGCCCATGTACCAATCCCACTCCCTTTGAGGAGAGCACTCTGCAATTCCCAATGGTGCCTCTTGGATTAAGACTTGAAATTGCATGTTTAGCATAGAATATCTGGAACTTAATATCACAAAGCTTAAAAAAACCCCAAACCAAACAAACAAAACAAAACAAAAAAAAAAAAAAACAACCAAAAAAAACCACAACGAAGAAAAAGAAAAGTAGGCTATTCTTTGCAACAGTTGTCATGAAATGAAAATAACCAGCTCTTATACAGATCCACTATTCACTGCACCAGACCCCTGGTGTGATAACACCTGGAGAGGAATCAGTGTTTTACTTCTCACAGTAGCAAAGGAGCAATAAGAAGTACAAGGAAGTCAACACAGACCCAAATCTGACCAAATCCCAGGGTAGTTCTGAGAAGAACTGCATTTTACTAAGCTTAAGGTGAGGGTGGTCTGATGTTGTTACTAGTAATCATCAAAAGCAAATGAAACCACTAGCATTGCTTTTCCTTCCTTCAAAACACGCCCTTCAGATTTTGGTGGACAGTCACACAGTTGATGTCTAGCAAAACCATCATTTTGATCTATGCCGTCAAGTCCACTGCAGCAAAGAATGGAACTTATTTTAAGCACAGGATGGGATGCTCTAAGAGCCTGTATCTAGTGCAAGTGGAATTTGAGTCAACACAGTTCATTTATAGATATTTATTTGCTGATTTACTGTGTAGATTTAGGGTAATTCAGCCCACCACCTAACTGTGTCTATAAAATAGATAACAACCCATGCTTCATGGGAAGCTCAAGGTTGAACTTACTAATGTTCACAAGACACTCCAAGGTGCTGCAATTCAGGCTGTAATATGAATGTAGAATGTCACCTTACTATGGTTATTATCTTTAAATTCATCATCTTCGTCTTGAAATTTATTTTTTCTAAGGGCAAATACAAGAATTCTTCCTTATTCTATACTACAGAAATAACTGTGTGAATATGTAGGGAGTAATTTTAAATTAAAATAACTGTAACTTAAACTGGGAGAACTTAAAGCTTGCAATATATTCTGATCATCTGAGAGAGGAAACAAAAATAAATGGATAAAAAGACAAATAGGTAGAGAGATGCACAGATGGATCTAATTAGGGAAGTAGAAAGGATCTTTGGATCATAACCTCCAGCCTTAAAAAACTGATTTGTTTGCAATTGACCTTCTGGGTGTTCACAGTTATTCTGCTTTCACAGAATAAGCCAAGAACACAAAATTAGGTAGACAGCTAACATTTGCAAATCTGGGGACTGAGTGTGTGAAACCATTACCCACTAAAATCTTCTTCGTTCTCTGAGTATCCTTATTCATTTACACCTTTACAAATAAATGTCTCAGCTATCTTAAGAGTATTTCCATGTTTGGATTCCTTTGTCCCTAAATAAATATAAAGTTTCCTGGATGATTTGAAACCTCATGCCATGTTTCACATCAACTCCCTTGAATGAAGCAAAACGGGAGGTTGGCTTTCTATATAGTAAATGGGAAGAATGGAAACAAAAACCTTCATTCCTATAGCTCAAAAATGAAAACCTGTAGCATTTGTGATTACTGTGGCTGCAATTTAGTGAGTTTCCCTGAGTGTGATGAGAACGTGGTTTCTGACGACAGGCTCTCTTTTGGCATTAACAGCTGTCTAAAACCACTTTCAGTTATAAGCTCTTTATAAATGTCTGTCTTCCGGGAGTACTCACGCCAGAAACCTGTATTTTACCTTCAACTTGATTTCAGCAGCTGTCTGGTAGTGCACACCCAGCAGGCTGACTTCCTGCTTAATGCTGTATTCATATACTTCAAAAATGGCACTGGAGAGAAAAGGATTCATGGATTAAGGTATTTACCCTATTTTCATTTCCTATTTTCATGGCCTCGAACAGAAAGCAGAATTTCATGATCAACAAACCCCAACATGGGCTAAAACAATTCCCACTTATTATTCACAGCAGAGGTAAAGCAGGATTTCAAAGGCTAGAAGATGCCCTCAATTTGCATCCTGCTTCATTTGTCAGTAAATCTGTTTGCTGTTGGGAAGGCGTTTACCATTCTGTTCTATTAGTCATTCAGCTAAAGCAAGACTTGTAATTAACACTTGTGATAATTAGGCATTGGTTTGGTTTGGTTTGGAATCAACCTCTGTGTTTTAATTAAATCTCAGGAATTGACAAAAATGGATATGGGTTTTTGTTTAGCCAAATGATTAAGCAGTATTTTTTTAATCATCTTTTTGTAGAAGCCATGCTATTTTCTACCCACAGCAAGTAGGAATGTTTCATTGTGGATTTAAATGAACAGTTTACAAATAATTACTATTTCTCTACTGTTAATAGGAAGCTCGTTCTAAAAACAAATCACTAACCTCACACAGTACATTTCTCTCAACGGACATATTATCTTTATGACAACACTAGGTCAGCCAACAGTACCATATATTATACATGACTTACTCTTTATTGGAAAAGGGGGAAAAAATATCCTCGCACTGAGCTCAACCTATCCCAGTAAACCTGTTACACAAACATTTTGTCCACCAGCACGCAGACAAGCCAACCTGCCATGACAGATTCCAATTACAAGAAAAATATATCTTAAACAAATGAAACCCTTGTGTACCTAATGGTGCAATACAATAATTACAAAGACGATTGGACCATCTGTGCATCAAATTTACGGCCTTACCATATACAGTCAGACCTTCCTAAAGTAGCTTGTCAAAGGAGCAGAACTTAAAAGGGAAGAGCTGAATGAATGTGTGCTTATATCTTTAAGCAGCTTGAAAAATTTGAAGACACAGTTTTGTTAACCAGTTTTCAGAAGGTGAAAATTCCAAGTCAAAATTAAGACTGGTAATGAAACCCTTTTTTTTTTTCTGGCAAATGCCTGGTGGTGAAAGATTAATGGCTGAGAGGAGGGGCTGTATCTGGGGGAAACACCAGCATAGAAGGCTTTGAATAAAGCAGAGAAAGGGACAAAATTGTTGATTTTGCGGTGGTGATGTCTGTGAGGATGTTGGAGGATCTGGAGTTTAGGAAAAGCCCAAACATGCCCTGATCACTGAGAGTGCATAAGAGGAACTGGCTATAGGTGACTCACAATAAGGAAAGAGGTAAATGTGGAGCAAGGGGTGGCTTGAACACAATAAGAGCATGCTGTAGTGTATTGCCAGGACCCAGTCCAGGGCTTTTTTTGCAAACAGAATGTTTTTGCGATCTGCATTGTCAGCAGGAAGAATTAAAATGCTTAAAATATATTTTTAAAGAATCACCAAGCTTTTTATTTTAAACTTCAGAGGAGCCAGAATATTCCCTACTTTAAAACAAAAATGTTACAAAGGAATGTGCTGATAAAAAGGACATATGGCAAGGTTCTTTCCTAGAAATATATCTTTCCCAAGTAGCATCTAGTTCAGAAATCTGTATATTTTAAAACCAACCAGTGCCCCACAGAAGAAAGCCAGAGCTGCAGAGCTAGTCAGGCTTTTGCAGCCAGTTCACACTCCAGGATTCTTTACAGAGACTTAAATTACTGAAGAAAAGATATTCATCATTCAGAGAGACTATTCTACAACGTCAGGATGGAGTCCTGAGTTTATTTCCCATACCTCCCACAAAAAAAAAAAGAGAGATTAAATGGTATTATTTCATACACATTCAACTTTTCCATGTCAAGCAATTTTAACTCAGAAGTTATAAATACGCCAATGGATTAAAGGACACACAGACGACAGCAGAACAATGACACAACAAGCTAATCTGTGCATAGAGACATTAATAAAGACCATTTAACCTCACTGGAAAAAAATAAAGCAAGCAAAGGGTTGTCCCAGACTCTACTGCAAATACTGTATGGATACATAATGGCCATAACCATTAGAGGGAAACAAGTTTAAAAAAACCCTGTTGGTGTTAAATTTTTTTTATAAATCTCAGTACAGTTATCAATGAAATGGAGCTTTCAAACAGAAGGGAAAAGAAGAGACTGTAATAAAACTAGGGGCAGCGGAAAAAAGCTAAAACTGAAAAATAAAATAGAAATACATAAAATACAGGAAAGTCAAAATGTACAGAAAAATATATAATAAACTGGAGGTAAGAAGAATGAGGGAACAGGTCTCAGAATCAAAGATAAAGCACTAAGAAGGGAGAAAAAGGAAGAAAATCTGGTTTGAATAATATAGGATAAAACACAGTGCAAAGCACAATAATAACACTGACAACACTCTCAACCCCAAAAGAATCCAACATTAAAAATCCTGAAATCAGTGAAAAAAAAAAAAGACAGCTAGTAAGTTTTAAAAAGGAATAGAATTCAAGTTGCAACCAGCATGCCCTGAAAATACCATCTTTTTACTGCATGCAAGCCATGCGCTAAGGGAAATAACATTACTCATATGGCTTTTCATTGGTAAACCGAGGCATTAGGCAGCGAGGAGTCTTGACAGTATCTCGCAGCAGTGAGAAAAATGTGACTTTTTGCTAACAAGTCCCAGTCCAGCTGCTGCCAGCCTGCCTTTGGCTGGGACTCACCAAAAGGATATCATTCTTACACAAACTCTTATCTAAAAGGGAGAGGGACAACCACCAGCCACTCTGTGTGAAAATGATCCCACCCAAAGGTGGAAATGACTTAATGCTTTCTAGCTTCAGGCGGGTCATGAGCTAAGCCTTAGTCCCACTCAAGAAGAAAAAGTAAGAAAAAACAATACCAATACTGTAGAAAGAGTAGAATCTGCTTTCTTGTTTGTCCTCTCCAGCAAGGAAACTGAATTCCAGGCATTTAACTTTGAGCACAGGTATTTCTCATTTGTCTTTGCTTCACTCAAGGAAGCTCAGTGCTGGGGACAGATGGGCTTTTCCAACTAGTCTAGATTTCTGAGCTTTCCCCCCTGAATAAGACAGCCATACTCTTCTTCACGGATGAGGTCATTTTTTAAATAATTTTATTCTCCCTAAAGGACAAACCGGTTTTATTATGTATGAGAAAATGAAGAAGCCTTCAAAAACTGCAGGAAGCTGACAGGAGTGGGTGGCTTTTGTATCAGATTAAGTCCCCCATACAAAATAAACTCCCACTGACTGCATCTGGAGCAGGATTTCAGCTAAGGTTCGTCTCTGTTTTATCTTTGTATCTACCTACCGCTTTTTCTTACATTCTTTTTGGTACTCAGAAGCCCAAGTCAGCTAAAACTCAAATAATATAATTGCTCTAAAGCTGTAGCAAGATATGTATACAAACAAAAGAAAAAGACCTATACATATTAGCAGAGTTTTATATATATTGTATGAGAACTTGTGCATGGTATCCCCAAGGTTCTGTCCAAAAGGCAAAGACTTTTCCTCTTACCTTCAAAGCACTTCCAGAGGATGCCTTAGAAGAGCTGTAACATGCAGCTCTGCATGCCCAGTGAAGCTACAGCAAAAGAGTAGTTTTTCAATCTCTGAGTGTGTCTTAGATTTCATTCAAGGAGGAGATTGTGATCACGAAATCAGAGCACTGGACCGGGTGCCACACACACCTCATGTGCCACTGTCTGGGTCGTGGCAGAGGCACGTGAAGATGGATGGTGGCTGAAATCCTGTCTCTGCATGTAACATTTTCAGCTACAGCGCTAAGCAAAATGTGTTAGGGGATAGAGCTCTGTCTTGGATTTAACGCTGCAAAATCTAGCCATTTTATCTTAGCTGTGGCAATATTTTGGTGGTGTTTTCTTCTCATAATCACAATCCTACCTGTGTTTCAATATGAATTTGAGATGTTTTAAATAACCTTTTGCACTCCCAACTGGAAAGAAACTTTTGGAAACATCAGCTAACCATGGCACGCATGTCCAGGAAGCACAAAGACTCTTGAAATGACTGATATTTTAATAGCTCCTTTGTTTCAAGTCAGCAGCAAGATTCTTTGTGGCTTTAATACTAAAAAACACTAGGGAAGAATAAAAGCCCTTTTCCCCTTTCTCTCCTTATAGGCTCCAGGCCACTGCTTGTCACCACACAGGCTGCAGAAATGGGGGCATTTTTCATTCCCCTGCCTTTAGGGACTACTGGGACAGAAGGACGCTGTTGGTACAAGAAACAAGCAGAGCCTTGGCTCCAGTCCTCAGCTGTGCCCAATGGCACTATCTGGAAGGAGAACAGAGGGGTTGGGGTAAACTTTCTCCTGCGGGGACCAAGGAGGAAAGAGTGGTGAAACCGAGTCAAGCGATGTTGGCCTCAGCATCTCCCTGCCTGCTGCAGCACCAGAGCTGATACTGCTGGTGCTCTGGGTTCAGTCACAGTCAAGCCCTGTGTGTTTGTGCTAATCCCTTCTGACTGCATTTTCCCTGTGTCTAGCTGCCAGACCTTCTGAAATATTGTTTTTTACCCTTAGTCACTTGAACCTAAAGAAACAAACCCATAGTTCATGGTGCTTTGTTACTTGAAGTCTGACTAAAGGCAGTACCAGATTTAGGCTATGGTTGAAGTGACATTCACCACTTCCCCACCAGAAACAGGCTGAAATTTCTGGATGGACACGTGGGGAAGGATGATTGAAGGCAAATTTTTCCACCCTAGGCATAGGGGTTTAGGTTTACACAAAAACAATCACAAAACAGAGCAAAAAGTTGAAACTTCAAATAAAAAATAAAGTATTTGGTCTTTGGATTGTCTTGTATTTGCCTTTTCTCCAGGGCTGTTACACCTACTTCACACCAACAGGGCAGACTGGCTGGTCTCTTCAGCTACGTAAATTAGTCCAACAAAAGATATTAACTCTTTTTATGTATTTTGTGTCACCACAATGATCAGAGCATTCTCTCGGCATTTTTAAACTTTTGTAGTATTCTGACTAAAGTTTTTTTTTAAAAACACTATGTTTGATTTATATAGAAAAGCAAAAAAATTAATTCAAAGTAAAATCATAAATGTTTTCTTTTCAAAAACTGCCATTCTTATGAATTTGGAAAATTTATCCCCAAATACTTTTAAAGTAGGATCCTTTCTAGAGCCACTGCTTCTCAATAAGCAATCAACTGACATTAAAAGCAATCAAACATAAAAACCCTCCCACTTCAACAACGGGATTTTTTCTAGAATTAAAAGGGCAGTAAACAAGGATGGAAATAACGTTACACCATCTTGGAAAGTAATAAAAAGAAAGGAAGGAAGAGAGTGAGGAGGAATCTCCAAAACCTGCCCAAGTAATGGATTCCAAGGGAGAAGAGAGTAAGGCATGTTAATGAATAACCAGATGTTTCCAAAGCCAGGAAACCTCCTCATTCCCTCAGCCAATTTCAGATTGTAGTGAACTCACCTTCTCGCTCCTAGTTGGTTGGTACACACTGAATAGTCAGATGCTTTCTATGTGTCGCCTTCAATGTTACTAAAAGCAAGAAAAGTCTTTGCACCATTTGGTTTTGGAGCGGTCTTCAAGCATAGTTATGCTGTGGTTAATGCAACACTTCAGTTTGTTCCGAGAGGTGACACCACATTTTCCATGACAATAAGCTTTCCTTTCTCGTGGCTGTTTTAATTATATACAGAATAAACTGTTCTTCAAGTTATTGAGCCAAGGTTTCAAGAGATTTAAAACAGAATCCAGTATTCATTCAGTTAGTTACTTTTCCAAATTCATGTCAGATTTAATCAGATGCTCACCCTACCATTTTAGTTTTGCTTAGCTACTGACTTCAGTGAGCCTGTTAAGCATATCCCTACGTGTTTTCTGATCGGAGTCTCCATTTCTAGTGAGACAGCAGTCTGAGGAATTAGCATTTCCTCACCTTCTAACATTCAGCAGACAAGATGGGTCTGTAGTATAACATGTCAGAAAACTACAAAGTCCCTTTGGACAAGCTTCTGTGAGAATTAGATCCGTAGGATCATTTGACAAGTGTTGTTTCTTTTTCTTTTGTTCCTCCTGTTGTCCTCCATGGCAGGTAGAAAATGAGCAATTAGAAGGATCTTATGTCTTCCTGTATGCAATAAAAAGAGATGTGTAAGCAGCTGTCATTGTGTCAACCCATTTCTTCATCACTGCCTTAAAGACATGCTTTCTCATCTCCCAGCCCAGTCATTAAAGGGGCAGAAACTAATTTCCTCTACAATTTCTTTGGCCAGGCCTAAGCAGCTTAAAGAGGAGTCCTGCAAATGCGCTCAGAAAGAAGTTCCACAGCTTCTGCCGGGAAAGGAGTTCAAATAAATTAGAGCTCGTTGAGCATTATTACAGCTTGTTGCCTATGGTATTTCCTCCCCCCAGGGTAAAGGAAATAATCTTGATTAATGACACCCACAAAAAATCATTTTTCTCTTTAATTCACTAATTGGTTAATCTTTTATGACATCAAAGAAGGCTGCAGCATTTGCAAAAAATGGTCAATGTAAAAGCCAGATTTCCTGTGCATTTTCCATGTGTGCTTTGTTTCCTGATGTAATTTCTAACTGAAAAGGAATGAAAAATTGAAATCTCCAGTTTACATGAGGAATGGCAGTTTTGAGCTCCCTATCAGACACCTCATTTTCTCTACATTAGTCACAATCAGACAGACAAGGCTCTGTCTTGTTGAGCTACATTTAGCAGTCTGTCTGAACTGCAAATTTAGATGACATCCAAATTACACAGACTCAGCCAGTAGGTTACACTAATGCAAACTAGGAGAAAAAGAATCAAGACTATTGATTTTTTTGGTCCTTTCTCTGTCATATTCCCTTAAAGGCATTTACCAAGGCTTTTAAGATCTTCAGCATTTTCACAAAGGAACAAATTACGTGCAAATAAGACTGCCTTAATCTATTCTTCCCCGCTTAGATTGTTCCTTCTTTACAGTCATTATGTGTTTTTTACGCTGCTGCTGCGGTTTACTTGATCCACTTTCATGCACCATGTGGTCAATATATATGTTGAAGAGTAACTGTGGAAAAGCACATCTCTTGCACCTGCCTATGATAATCAAAACCTTGTTTGTTAATTCCCTGCAATCCAAACACATCACACATCTCTCTGCTCTTTCTTGCAGCTGTTTCAGCAATTTGATGGCATATTCTGCAGAAAGCTCTCCTGATCGCATTTCCATTTTCAGACAACTTGATTTTTGCAATGAATATTTACAGGGAGTTCGCAACAATCTCACTAATGTGAAAAGCAAAGAACAGATTCTAATGACAAATAAAGGTGATTTCCAAAGTACTGAACCTTCACAACTCTGTCAAAGCCTAACATCTCTGTCCCTTCTGACTCAAACTAACACGACTCCACTGAAGCCACTGGCAGCTCAGCTGGGCTCACAGTGAGGTAGTTGGCTGGTGTGCATTTCTAAACTCCACCAAAGGCAACATATGTATAGGTTATTTTCTGCCTACCAGTCTCTGCCGTGGAGCTGCAGGGAGTATCTCTCCCAATAGTATGTTAATGAGACAGAAACCCTCAGAAAACACACTCCTTGGAGCAGGTACAACACCTAGAACAGGCCAAAGACTCACAGTTCTAGATGCTATGGCAAGTAATAAAAATAACAACAGCTTCAGAGATTTTAAGTGCTTCCTTCTTTGAACCAGCTACACATCAAGAGAATTAGGAAGAGCTTTTTCTAGCTGATCTCACTAGGCAGCTGTATAAGCTTTTTTAGGCATAGTTAGCAAACTACAAACTCATTAACCACTACATATGGTACTGTCACTTTCCATGAAATCTGAAACTCACATACTTTCATTTTAGGCTGTGCACATGCTTCCTGTCGGTGTTTAACGTATGTGCCGTCAGGCACTAATATGCCCCTTATGCATTACCATTTGTGTTTGTTTGATTTTATATTTTTATAGGCTCCTAGGCTTCTGACATTTCAGCCTTCAAACTTACATGCCCTGTTTTTTTCCTACACCTACAAAAAGGAATCAATTAATTTGCCCTTTGCTTTCACATGCCCACTAGGATTCTATCACCCATTTTATATTCCCTCTCGAATGTTATTAATTCAGACAGAAACTGAGGTACATGCTGGCTTTTTGTGGGTTTATTTTCCCTTGCCAATGGCAGACTTTGGGGTGAGTTTCTCACAGGTGAGTAAAGTTCGCCAAATGCTTTCTTAGTCCTTTTTTTTTCCCACCAAGAAGGCAAATCCCTGCGCAAAGCACTAAGAAAGGTCTCAGTTATCATTCCAAGCAAGGTTAGCATGTTTTTCTTACCCTTGTAAAACACGGAGACATTTCCACGCTTCAGACTTTCGTTTTCCCTATCAACAATTTCTTTGTTATGACCTTTCTGTACTGTAATTTTACTTCTGGCCTATCCCTTTGCTGACATTGATGGAACAGAATTGAAGCAAAACCCTAAAATTCCTTGACGTTTATTTCTCTTCCTTCCATCTTTTCTTCTGTCTCTGACAATCTTAACAATTTTCCATTCCCATTGAGTTTTTTCTTCTGGACATCATTCAAATCACAGAAATAGCCTGTTTAAGGTACCTGCAAATTGTGTTGGTTTCCTGCGTTCCTTTTTAATCAAAACTTCAAGTTTATACCATTGCTATAGGCTCGTGTCATCTCCGAGTCACTGCAAGATAATACAAAGATTGAGCTGAATGAGCCCTAAAAATTAACTTGAATTACAGAAGTATGAATGGTGGTCCTCTGAATATTTCAATTTTCCAATCAGTTTAGTCTGTGTATTTCCAGTAAAACAGAATTTGTGTGGCTGGACAAGACAAATGAGAACAGAGAGGTTCTAGTGTCTAGAAATGGAATAAAATGTGATACTTCCAGCAGATTTGACTGGGTTGAAGGGGAAATTTAAAAATGGTTTTCCTGTCTTCAATAGGATAAGTATTCAGAGGACTACAGTAAGGCCAGTAGTTTAAGATCTCTTCTTGAGTTAAAACGTAACGCACAGTGCTATCACCACACTGGTGATTACTTAAGAGATGGGAAACAATGCTGCCACAGTGAAAATCAAATCAGCTGGATACAGGACAGCCTTCAAGGAAGTGCAGCTTTTCGGAGACGCAGTTTGCTGCCCTATGGAGAGATTAGAAGTAAACCTTGCTTGGCTCAGTTGCAGACAGGAGATCCCCCACCACTTGTCATGGAGACAGTAAAGTATCACAAATGGAAAAAGAAAACATTTAATGAGTTGCTGCTAAGGATGATAGTATTTTCTAGCACACCACTCTGGGAGAGAGGATAAGCTTCTGAGAGGATGGTCAGCAAATCCATTTCAATTCCAGCTTAACACACAGTTAGCCATAACTGGCGCAGATGGCTATTGCATGGCACTTTGATTCTACCCATATCTGCTTAGCACCCTTATCGGTGATAAATCTCTGCTTCAGTACCAGAAGGCCACAGTTTAACTCCTGCTGAATCATGATAAAAAGCCTCAGTTTTTCATTATCTTATTGTAGCTCTTCAGCACTCACAGAATATTCCATGTTATACTTTCAAAACTTTGGGAAATATAAGTGTGTGATATGCGTGTTCTCCAGAGACAGTTAAATGTTATCATCCTTTTTTTTACCAGTGGAGACAGCAAGACACAGAAAGTTGAAGTGATTCTCTGTATGTCAGAATTTTCAAAGAGAAAATCACAGCTTCATGAAAATCACAGGTTCCTGAATAACTGCTTTAGCTGTGTATAACACCCCTCTTGCCACAAAAAATGTGCTCTTTCTGAAGGGGAGAGGGCTTTCAGAAAAAGGGTTGGCCAGAAGCAACCTTTAACGACAAATTTGCAAATGTAAAACCTGGTGCTGGAGTCCATAGCACAAGTCTTAGTTACCATTCTCCATATATAGAGGGTACAATCATGCCAGGTAAGAATAGGGCAGGGAGTACAATGGAAACTCATAAATGGTATATTAAATTTCAGATGCACAAATGTGAATACTAACACGTCTGATGTCTAATTGGTTGGCCACAGATATCCACAAGAGACTCCAATTTCCTGATGGACACCAAGTCTGTGACTGGAATCAGTCAGCCTAATTAAAGGCCAGGCCCAAAAACCCAGTATCCCTGATGCTATATGTACTGTGGCATCTTCTGTGCTTCACAAAAATAATAGTTATTTGTGTTAACTTTGGGAAAAAAACACATTCTTTTTCTAAGGTAAAATAAAATCTGTTGCTAAGTAAACATTCACATTTATACTTGGTGGATGACCTTTAGTATTAAGAAGAGGTCACCTGAATCACATCATCCATATTTGAATGGTTATATAGGACTTACTTCACACAGAGATCCCTAGGGTAATTATTTCATATCAGAGCTAGCAAAGTTTAGCATCTGTATGCAGTATGTATTTACACTTCATGCCAATGCATTAAATAAAATTCTATCACATTCTGCCTTTGTCTTTGTATTTTCTTCATTTCAAAGACATACAGTACATGATCAGATTGCAAATTCCCTCATAGTCTGAAAGATGCTCTCCTGTTATTACTAAAGCAGCTAAGAAAGGTTTAGCAAAAACTAAAAAAAAAAAAAGTCAACAAAAAAGCTGAAATTCTTTTAGAAGGGTGTACATCTTTGACAACCACTTTGTCATAAATGGAAAGGCAGAAAAGTAAAGGAAATGCATTATTATGCCATTAATGGACACTTATATTTACATGTACATAAAAACCAGAAAACAGAAAGCTTTAATGAAAATCTCTGTTAGGAGAAACATCTGAGAACTGTTTAGTTAAAGGCCAAGTTCAAAACTTGGTAACACTTGAAACACACACAGTCCTTGTAAAACAAAATTTACCTGGAGAAAGTCCATACCCCAAAATCCAACTGCTTCCACTGGACAGTAGCAGAAGCAAAGCATCCCAGGCTTTGGAATCCTAATGTCCTTTCCAACTTCATTCCTGCTACTGTGTACTTCAGAGTCCACCTGGCACAGGGCTGGCAGGATCTGTTCCAGAAGGGTGGGAAATGGGAATAGAAAAGGTGCTGCAGGTCAGGACGGAGGTACGGTTACAGTGTTGATGTTTGAACAGGGCTTGCCAGCACTATGGCTGTTTTAAGCCAATACCATTAATCATTTACTAATCTCACTTAGAAAAATTACAAATAAAAATAATTAAATAGTGCCAAGGCTTTTTATTTTTGTACCACAAGCTTTGACCTTCATGTGCATATTACATGCAGACCATGCCTGCTTAAATAAAGTTTTGTAGAAGACAGAACATCTGTTAGGTCTATTTTATATTCATGTTTAAAATGGGATTAGTCTCTAGGCTTTGTCAAATGATGAAGAAAAACAAAAGGGAAGAAAGAAATTAAAATCTTAATTCCCCTTTGATTTTTGTGAAAGAATTTGAATTTAAGATAATTAGTACAAATGCTTATAGGAAATTCTGTAAGATCTTTACTTGAAATCTTTGAACCTTTCAGAGATTAACAATGCATCCATAGCATAAAGCCCTTTGAAAATGCAGCACATGTATGACTAAAGAATTACAAGAATAGTTACTTCTAAGTCCAAGTGCTTATGTGGTGTTAAATGTTACCACTGTTAGCGGTAACGACATTAAACCTGTTATACACCAGGCTAAGAGGTGTCACCAGCTAAAACGCTTTCTGTGTTTTTCTCTGGTGTGCAGAAAGCATTATTTCCCAAAATTTATCTTGATTAGCAATGATGCCTCATTTTAAAGTAACAGCCTTTTCACCATCATCACTTCAAAATGCTACCTAGTGCTAGAACATCTTCCCATGCTTTGAAGGCTTCACATGAGTGAAGGCCTTCAGCAGAACAGAATCTGATCTCTTTGTGGGTGTTTTAGCTCAGCAAATACTTCAAAGCTGATAGCACGAATCCAAGTGACATCTGAGTCACTGAGTATCACTGGGAGCCCACCCACAGCTGGCCAAAGCTTGGGTCAGAAGCTGAGTTCAGGCACCACGGAGTATACATCAGCAGCAGAACTGGGAGGGAGGGCAACATCTGTTGGCAGCTTCGAGACAAAAGGTAGCCCAAGCAAATACTGACATGTTGCCAGGAAAAGCACAAAACACAAAAAGTGTGAGACTGGAAAAAAAGGCCGCAGAGAGACGTAGGTAAGAATGACTGCATTCAGCTGAGTGGGGAGCTCATGGAGGGGCCCAGAGTCAACCCAGAGAGCTGGAAGTACAAGAGGAATGAGCCATCCACAAGCCATAGACAAATGAAGCGGTGAGGTATGGCTTGGAATAGTGGTTATCCAACATCTCCAGTGTGACTCCTTTTCCCATCAAACGGAACCATCTCCATGTCAGCTCTACAGGCTAGAAAGGGTTGCTGTGCGAGATCCCTAGTTTGCTAAGCCTTGGGATATTGAGAAAAGGGCACAAAGCAGGAATGAAGGGAAAGATATTTAAAACCACAGGCAAACAATACAAGCATCCACTATATTACAACCCAAGAGACAATACCAGTTCCTGGACAAGCACGGATCTACAAATCAGAATATATTTTCACTTGCACACACTTTTGCGTGGTAGGACTTACCACTTCCGCTGCACATAGAGCACCTGAGTTGAGATCTCTCCCTGCGGAAAACCAGACTGGATACTCCCCAGTAATGGCTTTTACAGCAAGCATATGACAGCCAATTTGGAGAGGTCACTTCACTAGTGGGGAAACAGATGGGAGTGAGCAATTATGAACAGAGGAATACTGCACGTAGATAAATATCAACTGATAGGATGACACCAGCAGAGCTCTCCTAAGAGTTAATCATGCCCCTTTGTCTTCTAGAATGTGTTGCAAAGGTTCATAAAATAGTGAGTAAAGGGGATGTGGTGGGTGTAAATTACTTGCAATTTCAAAGGGCTTTTGACTGAGTCTCTCACTGGAGATTATCAAAGGGAACAAATAACCATAGGATAAAGAGCAATGTCATGTTAAGGATTAAATCCTAGTTAAATAATAGGAAACAAAGAGTTGTAACTAATGGGTTTTTCTCAGAATAAAGAGAAGTTAAGAACAGGACACCCCACAAAGCATTACAAAAACTATTATGGTTCAATATAGTTATTAATAAAGAACAGGACTGAGGGGTCACAGCATATGCCTGGGACAAGAATAACCTGGGACCTCTTCTGCTGCCTTTTTTTATCCCCACAAAGTCCCCTGTGAAATCAATGGCAAAGTGTGATCATGGTTCATAAAAACCAGCTCCCACTCCCAGATCTCTGCAAATGGCTAGTCATATTGGGACAGGCTGTAAATCAGTAAAAGGAGTTACCAAACACTGCTGCTCTAATAGCTAACAGCTTATCTGTATTTCAAAATATCTCTGGCTAGATAGTGATAAATAGGGTGTCATGGTTGCTTGGGAAAGCATAGCTGAGATGTTATAAACCACAGTGTGAACTTTATAGCCACAAACATGATGCAATAACTGGAAGCAACTAACTGATCAGTGATCAAACTTAAGAAAAGTTAGAGCTTGGGGGGGTGGGGGGTTGTTTGCTTTTCAATGAATGAGGAATTGATTATTTAAATCACAAAGAATTGTTTGTTTCTCTTTTCTGATCCCACTGACAATGGCATGGCAATGCTCTGCAGTGCTTTGGTAACCAGATACTTCACAGTCATTCTCATCTAGCACTTTAGGCAATTGATTTTTCACTTTTCTCTCACATACCTAAAGCTCCTTTGAAGGCACCAGCCTCCCTTATTCCCTCCTCCTGCTATTCCCAACCTACTGCCCTAGAGAGACTGAAAAGCTAGAACAGCTGCTTGCCACAAATAAGTTTTCATATGCACTAATTTTAGTGTAGAAAGAGCAGAGGAGCTGGGCAAGACAAGCTAGGCATGACCTCAGATGTCACAGGCCCTGTCAAGAATAACACCACAGAAATGTGGTTGCTTCTGCACATCAGCCTCTACACAAAACAATCACAGATGGAAGAGCACCAAGAGGAAGAATTCAACTCACAATCAGTCTGAAAACTAATCTAAACTGGAAGCAGGGAAATACATTGGTCTATAACGAAGAGAAAGACCAGAAGCAGGTCACAGCCCTCTGATTTCATTGGCAAAAGGAAACGAAAGAATTTTAACAGGAGGATTCCCAGAAGCACTTACTGGTGCCTAATTCCTGTTTACACCAGTGATAAAAACATCAGCTTCCACCAACCATTTCTAATATCTTGCCCTTGGGATATCATTTATAATGTCCTTGTTATTTAGAAACAACACTTCCTAGAGAAAATACGGCCCACTTAAACCCACAAGTCTGGGTCAACAGTCAATGTAAATCATTATTGCTTCACTACAGTTCTAATGCACAGCATCTGAAAATGGTAAGAAAGTCATGTTTTTGAAGGGTTTTCTCTACCTCTATAAAACTGGGAATAATTCTAGCCTAATTAAATCAAGAAAAATATGTTTTTAAAGTTTAACTACATGATTCAGAATAATAGGAATGGCAATATATTCCTATACATGCCTGTCTTGGTTTTAGCACATTTTTTTGAATCAGATTACACTATTTTTGACAGTTATTAATTTTGAATGAAAGAGAGAGAGGTTTGGCTTGGAGTGCCTAGAAATGACTGCTTACAGTTTTCTGTTGAGGGTTGTGTTGTTTTTTTGTTTTGTTTTGTTTGGGGTTTTTTTTAACAGCTACAGAGGAAAAGGAATTATGACAGTTTGAATTCTGGAATGCTATGCAGGGATCATATTTTTATCTGTGCAAATAGGTTTATGATACTTAAACAGTATCAGCACAAAAAGGAAAATGTTGTTCTCTGCAAAATCTTTTAATGTACAGCACCAAAGGTGAATTCAACTTTAACTCTCTTATATCTTGCTTTTCAACCATCTTTTGGAAATAAGTTAGACTGAAAAACAAAAGATATTCACGAGAAACTAGAGATTCAGGGAATCACCCAATAAGATTTTTTTAAACTTGCAGCAGAAAGTTGTAACAACAAAGCTTCCATTTCCACATCGTGCTCTATGGCACTGCTGCTAGCCTCACTTAGTCCAATTACAAATGTCATACTGTTGTACTAAATAAGAATCTGGCCTTCACATTAATAATTTATTCACATCGCTTCACTAACCAAGCAACCATTACATATACACAAATCAGCAGAAGGGTCATGCAGAATTAGGAAATATTTTCTATTGATTGAAACAAAGCAAGCCAAGGTAACTCCAGAATAAATCACCAAGAATGTGCTGCATTCTCCATAAGCACTGATCTTCACCTTTGTTTGGAAAAGTTGAAAGCTTCATTCCTTCAGTTTACTTAAAATATTTTAAACGTGAAAGACTGCAAGATGTTAGCTAAGGAAAGTTCCTTTCTGTGGGATGGATTTAGGTAACTACTATTCCACAAGCAGTTACATTGAAATGGGAAGCTGAAACTGTCTAGAGAAGTAGCTGCAATAGCCTAGGAATATAAAACTGAAATAGCTGTTGGAAAGACAGAAAAAATTTAGGAACTGAAGTTGGAAGCATTAAAAATTCATAGGCTCCAGCACTTAACTCTGATGCATTTGAAGCACTGAAACAGTTAAGGTATTTCACCAAGGCACAAAATAACCTCATTATCATTTCTAATACAGATCAATACTCAGCGCTGCCCTTTGAAAAACACAGAGCTTGCTGGTCTGCGCATTTATTGTGATCCTTGCATAACCATTAGTGCTTTCAGGTAAACCCTTTGCTAGCTTCTGAAACATGCCTCATAGTCCCTTATTTGACCAGCATATTCCCATATCAAATTGCAAGGAAAAAAAATAATGCAAATCAATAACCAACATATCGATTTTTTTTTTCTTTTTTCCTTATGACATTTTGTCAGGTGGGTTTCTCTGCTCCTTGGGGCTGCCTGGTGGCATTAGAGGCTGCTCCAGTCACAACTAATGGCACAGGCTCCGTCCCAGGTGGACGCCGGGTATTGTTTGAAGTAACTGATTGGTGTGAGAGCCCTCTAGCTCCCTCTCCCCAGCATGTGGTCCAAAGCACAACATATGCTTCCTGCTTGCTAGATTTGTCTCCAATAATAAAAACAGGATTTCTTTTCAATTTTAGTCTTGTGCCCAATTTATCAAGCAAAATAACATCAAGGCTTCAAAAGGCTTGGTTGATAATCTGGTTCTGCATTGGATTAGTGAGAAGAGGTGTAACACAGTGAATAGAGAATTACCACGATAATATCTTTTGCTGTACCATGAAAGAAAAAAAAAAAATGTGTATGTGTATGTGGGGGGTGTGTGTATGCGTGTGAATTCTGACCCATTATTAGGCCTTCTCCTGCACAGAGCTGGGAATTGCAACCTGCAGCTCTCTAAAATGAGTTTAAAAAAAAAAAAATAATAATGCAGGGGGAGGAGAATTGAAGGCACAGTAATACTGAGATTCTGATATTTGTTCTTTTCATTGTAAATGCTGATAAAATACGTTAGCTCCCTGGGGACTGGGGGGATGCAATTGTTTGGTGATGTTTCATTCATGCTGCTATAGGTCTTTAAACACTGAACGGGAAGGAAAAGGGGCCCAGGTTTCTTGCTGGTTTTTGTTTGTTGTTTTTTGTTTGTTGCTTTTTTTTTCTTTAGAAGATTGAATCATGAGAATAAAACTCCACCCGCTCAATTAACACAATAGCAGAATTTAAAGATTCTTGTCATTGTTTGCTAAAGCGGTAATGAACAGTGCTACAGATAAATTTATCATTCCTCCTGACAGTACATTATAATAAATAAGGCAATAATGGAAACAGACAACTAAATCATCTTAGAACATAGCATGTAAAATATTTAACTAAGATTTTCTTGTGAAAAACAGATTAGACATATCAAAAGTCATTGTTTGGTATAAGCAGTTAAGATTTACATAATGAACACAAGATGTATTCTCTTTCAACAAAGATTTTGACTTGTCTAGAAATCTCTCTAAATACTTTGTATTTAGATCAGAAAAAGAAATTGCCTTTATTGATAGAAAATCTGGGACCAATTAGGCTTCTTTTTCTTTTAGCAGAGGATGCAATTAAACACATAGCTTTAGGGGAAGTTTTAATGCTGGTTGCACATTAGGTGAGGTAATGCCAAGCCAAACACTTTGCAAGCTGCTCTAGGAACAGGCTGACTTCACAGCTACTCAGCTGCAAGAATATCTGTCTTCCCAAACAGCCATATTTGACTGACTGAAAGCTGGAAGTGGCCCTAGACATTCAGTAAACTCAGTTCTAGCGTGCAGAGATACCAGACATAATTCCTGCAGATTATCGGGATATTCGGCGATTTATGTTGTCTTTTGCCATATGATCTGGGTTTGAATGTCTAATTTACTCTATATCAATCACCCTGTGTGATAAAATTTTGCCTTCCCAATTGCTCTTACAAAAAGAACCAATCCATGCATGCCCACGCGGAACATATAGCAAAACGGCTCCATTTAAATGGAGATTTGGACTTCCTGCACAAAAGGAAGTCTAAAGTCTTTGCTAAAAAATACTAATACAGGATTATATTCTACTTCATAATTTTCTCTCACAGATGAGAGGTTTTCCTTGGTTTTCTTAAGGATTGTCTCAGCTGCATATGATAAAGAAATGACTGTCAGGTAAATGAGGAAAGTCTTAACCTGAGTGCATCAATTTTCCATCAATTGAGCACAATTGCCTGAAAGCTCCAGGATTAACGTTCCTCTCAAGAAATACTTCACCTTATTGTAAGACAGAGGATAAACACTAGGCTGTTTGAGAAACTATGGTGATGCTACTGCTAATTTTCAGAAAACCTCCAGATAAAGTACAAAGTCTGGATGCCTTGGAGCATCAGTTTCTTCCCAATTTAGCAGCAGGAGATTTCAAAAGAGGAACTTCTCAACACAGCACTAGGCAAAGCAACATACTGCTACTGTTTTGGGCCACAGTAAGGAGAGAGAGCAGATGTGGCAGGGCACAATCCAGTTTATCATGAGGTGATACAGTCCTGTCTGTTGCAGGGTAATACAGAGATACAGGTGGATATGAATGAGGTTGTGACTGCAAACGGCTCCATACTGTGCAGCCTCACATGCGCCTGGCAAAGTGAACTGATATGATTACATTTCTGAACCGCATATAAATAGCTACCGTCCATCCCAACGTATCTTCTGGGAAAAGCAGGCAAAAAGTACAAATTTGCAGATGCTCAATCAGATGGGAATACTACACACCAAACACAAATATTCTGCTTTCTCTGCTTTGTTGACTTTTTTAAAAAAACCCACAGAGTAAACATTACAGCGACTGAGTTTTGATCACACTATGTGATCTATACGCAAGTTATGCCCAGGGAAAGGATGTTTATTGCATTCATCTCAAACGCAATAGAGCAATATCCACTAACACGACCCAGTCTGAAGCAAGAGCAGTGCTCTTGGCTTTTATGTCTCCTCAATTCATGCATGCATCATGCAGAATCATGCTTCAGAGATAGGGTCAGAGAGAAATTTTATAGGGGCAACATGATTTATTTGTTCATTTACCATGAAATCTAGAGTATTACGTTAAAACCTATGGGATATAGCAGCTCCACTGGAAACAATTACCACTGCATGATATGCAATATGCATTATATTCAGTTAATGTAATTATTTGTTTCTGAGCACCACCAAGGAGAGACAGAACGATCCCTGCATGAAGGAATTTATGGTACAACAGCTACTTTCTAAGATTCTCAGGCACATAAAGTTCCCACTGAGGACTATATCTGATAATGCTCTATGTAGTTAGGATGCACTTAGGGATTCAACATGGTTTTATTGCAGGCTGTAATTCTAAGAATAAGAGTTCTTTTGTGGAGTCATACAAACACCACAGGTTTGTATTCCTGAATATTCAGAATGTTCCTGTGATAAATGGGTAAGACTCTATTTACTCTATAGCCCTTAAAAGCATGGTTTAATCACAAGAAAAAAATATTAATTGCTCTGCATGTCCACACCTTCCTCTTTGTACCACAGGAGCTTGAGAAATGAGAAAATTGAGCTTGCAGGCTGAAACTGAGTTTGTAGAATGAAAAATGTCAACAAATAAACCTTTAAATATTTAAAATAAAATATAAAAATATTTCAAACAAATAAATAGAATCTGTGGATTGAGGAAGCTAAGGAAAGAATGGGTATTGTTCTACATTTGTTCTGGTCACTCTTACATAGTACTTGACACTGTCATGTTTCACAATAATTAATTATCTTTTGTAATGGATAGGCCATCCGGAAGAAAAGTAAAGATGTATACATACTATGTGATAAGAAAGGAAATAATTTTTGCTATTCCACTTTTTCAGGCAGGTTGGTTTGCACATTGTATGAATCTTGTTTTAGAACATTTAATCTGTCAGTGGATGTCATTCTATACATGGTCAATAGAGATAACTCAGACATCCCGCAAAATCCTTGAACATTTGATTATATTTATTTTGAATGACAAAGAAAAAGTCTATCTATGTACCAAGGCTGCATTCTCTCTCTCACCTCCTCCAATTTTATTTTTTTTTCTCTTACAACATGAGGAAATATGTGATTCCGTTACACATACAAATCTTCGGCTACAATACAGGATTCATTAAGCACTAAGACGACAAAAAATATTCTTTCCACCATTTCACATACTAATAAGCTTTCCTTAATTTCTCTGAGATAATATTAGTCAAAAAAATGGAATATAAATGTTAATAAGACAAGTGATGTCTCCAAAGCTTTGTTAAACACAATAGCCTGGGAAATTATAATTTGTTTTAGATTTGATGAATCTGGTGAACACAAGCACACTAGGGAGAAGTTGCAGTCTTTAACTTGCAAACCACATGGCAATATTTTGAATCTGCCTCATCCTTTAAAGGCGCAGATGCATGTCCTTCTTTGCATGCAGTGGAAATATTTCCCCAAAGCTTTACTAATCGCAAGAAACACTGAAATTACTGATTTAAATGTTCTAAAGAAAAGCTGTCATTGCATAAGTGAGACAGTTCAGCAAGCCTTCCTTCATTACCTGGTCTAATGCCCCTGGCCATGGCAGGGGGGTCAGTCTTTAAGGTCCCTTCCAACCCAAGCCATTCTATGATTCTATGCTTAGTGTGTCTGCCCTGTTACTCCTTCAGGACTAGGTTGTGCAAGTCCAGCCAGGGGGTCAGGAGTGGGCTTGGCACCAGACTGGAAAGAAGAAAATGACAGCAAGGAGAGCCCTCCTCATCCCTGAGAAGGGGAATATATCTCGGAGTCAGTTTTTCAGTTATTCTTAATTTGAAAGAATATTTTTGCTGAGACAGACAAAAATATTTCTTCTTGCCTTCCACAATTGCAGAATCTGAAATCATGGTTTCAAAGCATCTGTTTTCTAGAGCCTCTTAGGTATATGCTTTTAAGATATCTGTAATGCTTTACCAGCCTATCAGCAAAGGAAGTAGATTTACTACTGGAGGGTGGTTGGTGAGGAGGAACACAACACAAAAACAAATCCAGGCCCCTTTAATAACTGGTTACTCTTCCAGTTCTGCCTACAGGATGACTAGGGTCTTCCCTTTCCTACAATGGGCAAACTGCAGCTGGGACTGTTTGAATGGGTAATGGGAATTAGAGCCAAGTGCAGATATTTAATGGATGCCACCTGTTTCCAGCTCTAAGGGAGTCAGAAGATACGGTGTTAGGCCTCCATCTGTATTCAATGCTTTTTGGGTTTTGGATGCCTGGAACAACAATATCATGCCAAAGGATCCTGGCACCATGATCTTGCCTTCTTCAAAATCCATGGACCATAAAAATCTTCCTGAAATTATGAAATGAATGTGGAAATTAGTTACCCCTATCATACAACAAGCTTCTGTTTCTATGCACTGTAGCACAAAGTAGTGTGAGATTTGAGCCACCAGAAGTCCCTTGGACTTCAGTATAAATTTGGAAGTAATGTCTGGGACTGTGCCTGCGTGCATAAGCATTTGAATTTTGGATTGCAGATTTCCCTGCCTATCTAAGCACAAGTGTTCTCATGCACTGGGAAAAACAAACTAGACCCAAGCAGTCAGTAGCTTTAGTTCAGCCTAGTAAGCATCACAATTCAGAAATAAAGTAGTGAGGTGAGTAGATAAATCCTCATAAGGTCCTGATCCATTGGGCATGCTTAGACCAAACGTAACATTGGCAGCTCAACACAAAACCCTGCATCTCAACGATTACGTTTTTTTCACTTTTTCTCAGGAGACGCTTTACATTCAAAATGTGCGAGCAGGCTCAGGCACTGCGGCTGGAAAACACAACTTCTTTTCCTGAACCCTCTCACCAAAATGTCCTTAAAAACTGCAGAGACAGACCCTTTTGCCTTCCTCTCACTCTTGAACTCTTTTCTGCACAGCTTCAAAAGGATGGGCAGAGGTTGGCCACCTCACAGCCAGGTCTATAAAGTGGTAAATGGAGTTCTCTCTGTGTGGACGAGGCTCTTTCCATGCTGGCAAATTAACTAGCTGAAGCCTCCATTTCTGAGTAATTCTGTTAAACACCAGGCTGCCTGTAAGGTGATTCCTCTTTACTGACAGTACAAGGAGCATCAACTGGCACCAAAATTTTCTTCCTGAGGAAAGGGTCAGAGAGAAGTCTCTCTGTCTGGTAATTTTCCACAGAAATAGGCATGGTGATTGTCTCTTGTACATCACAATTTGATTACTGCAAGTGGGCATGACACAAGGCTGGTCTAAAGCCTGAAGAAATGTGGCTGGCACCAATCAATTCACTATCCTTTAACCAGTTCTGACTGTTTCTTCAAAAAGGAGCATTTATTTTAAGTAATGATGTATGGAGTCATCTGCATCCATGAAGGTATATAACTATAGCAAACCAGAGGTAGCTAATCCATCTCATGGCAGCTGCTGTAAACCTGTCAGTTATAAGATGTACCAGGTATAGCTACTAGGGATAACAAATGAGACTTAAAAGCCAAGTGCTTCAGCTCACTGGTATGGTGCCAAAGTATGAGCCACAGCTAATTCCACAGGTTTTTCGAAGTTAATGTATGGGGGAAAGGTTGTCGACTGGGACATAGTGGTATTTGAAAGAGATTGAGAGACCCACATGGAATTTTGCTGAGTCATGGTCAGAGACGCAGTGCCAACACTTCATGACAAAATTACAGAGGACAAAATAGATTTGGGCTATGCTGAAGGAACATGATTGATGAGCACAAATATGAGAAGCTAGAATGACACAATGAGGTCAGTGGAAGTCTTTGCAATGACCCCAGTGCGGCCTGGATCGGTTAGCAACTATAAAGTTGTGTCCACCACAGTTCTAATCAACAGTTGTTTATTTTTATCTACATCTAAAGCCTTAAAACTACTCCAAAAATAGAAAGAAGACAAAGGAAATTAAAAAAATACAGTGCAGATAAATATGCACTGTAATTAATTCCAGGTGGAGTTGATGCATCCTTTGATACATGACAAGAAAAGTAATCATTATTAGCCAGAGAAATAGAAGAAAAGACGCTGAAGACCTTGGGATCTTCCCAGAATGAAGTACAATCAAAGGAAAGAACACACTGGAGCACAAATCAGAATGGAGCTGTGTGAAATTATTAATAGCACTATAATACCTACAATATTATTGTCTGTGAACCCAACCAAGAACAGAACTCTACCTTTTCAGAATTGTACAAAGAGACCATGATCCTATCCCAGTAATTTGTCATCCAGTTAGACAAAGCAAAAGAAAAAAGGAAATAAAATTTTATTTTCATTTTGAAAATGAGAACTCTAGAATTCCTTCAGTTTTGCCATAAATGTCACAGGAAGTTTGCAGAGAAGCTGGGGTTTAACCCCTTTTACATTCCTCACTTTCTCACAGAGCATTCCTCCTTCTCAGATACATGTTCAAAATCAGAGTTCTTGTGGAAACTGAGAATCGTAGGAGTAGAAAGGACCACAGAAGGATCACAGAATATTTTAGTTAAATGTATATCCTCCTCATAAGCATATTACAATACTCATAATATTACTGTTCAAAAGTTGTTTCTAATGTGTAACCTGAATTTTCCTTGCTTCCTTACTTCAGTTCAAGAGCATCAGGTCTCATTTATTGTAATCAAAAATATAATTTCCTTCCTCCATTTAGCAGAAGGGATTTTATGTATTTGAAGACTATTAGCCTATTCCCATTAGAGTTTTCTTCCGTAGGCTAAATAATCCCTATTCGTTCAAGTTTTCATCATAACATCTAGATTGTTAATTGCTGGTCTCTGGACTTTTTCCAGTTTAACTTCTTTTTGCTCGTAGCATACAGCACAAAACTGAACATAGTCCTCAAGCTAAGGTGAACCAAGTGCATCTCCAAGTGACAAACCAAATCACTCAATTCCCTTTCATTGCAGAGGGAGCTGCACCATGTTCCTGTTCTTAAAGTAAATGAGTCAGTGTTTTAAGCTCAGCTTTTCTTGCTCAACTTTCCTGCCTTTGGCACAGCCCAAAAAAGCAACTTGCAACAAGCTAGATTTAAAGCCAGCCCCAACAGCTTCACTAAGACGTAGAGCTCTGTACATGGAGAGCCAATAACACAGCCATGGTCCCTCAAGCACCCTGAAATAACTGCATGGCAGCCCACTGAGCTGTGTAAAGGTGTCAGCATTTTGGAACTGGTCTAGGATCTCTGCACTACATTTCCATTTATGAGCTTTAGTAACCCAAAGCTTATACACCATTGCTCAAGAGAGAGGAAAGTGAACAAGATGCAAAATCGTATGCTGGGTTCAGGGAGCAGCTGCAATATTCAAGCATACATCTTTAATGTCACTGGTAACTCACAAGCCTTGTTTGTCATATGTTAAATATTGCTCTTTTTCAAGAAACCAAACATTAATCAGCCAGCACAACTTCAAAGCTCTTAGTCAGAATCTACAAGTACGTGTTCATGTCCCCTTAAGAATACATGCATGGAAAATATGAACATGTTTTATTTCACTGAAATTTTATTAAATTTAAAATTGTTGAGCAATGGAATGCACATAGGCTGTGTAACCTACATGGACTCTGAGTATTTATAATGTCTGTCCACAAGTATTGAACGGCCTGTTCTTACTGCCTTCTATTCACCCTAGAATGACAGACTAATTTGACAAGGGATCTTCAGAGGTTATCTGACCCAAAAAGAACAGGGCCAACTTGGATCAGGTTGCTCAAGGGAACATCCAGTCATTTTGTTTAGAATCACTAAGGATTGAGATTCCACAAATCCTCTTGCTTATTCAAAATTATTCCTGTTGGTTTCAAGGGGTCTTCCTGGCTAAAATATTACACAGTTTCCACAGCAGAATCTGAACGCAACCCCAGTATATTACAACCAGTGTCCTGCTCTGCAGCTGTGTCTCTCTGTGAATAACACAAGTTCACCATTATTTTTAAGGGCCAGATGATGAACTCTTTTCTCCCAAGGTAAACATTGCAATGCAGTCCATGGATCTCTTCTGGTGAGCATCTGGCTGTTAACAGCAACCAAACAGTCGCACTTTGGCTCCTAATGGTTAATGGAAAAAGTACAATGTGTGGTGTAGCATATGGAAAACCCCACAGAATTAAGAAAACACCCTTTCACTGTCATTTTAGAGATAGCAAAAAGATGCAAGGAAAGGATCAAATAAAAGCCAGGTGAAACATACCTAGGCCACAATTAATAACTAATCTTGAAGAAGTACAATTCATAGTTCAAATAATTTCAGAAATTGTACTAAGATTACTAGACTTCTTTTTCAGAAGTAAGCTATTCAGTGGTAGCAATCCTCATGGTTATCCCATTCCATACAGAAATTTTCATCATCAGGGCTCAAAACATATTGTAAAAGTGCTCATTAGCATGAGAGCTCCTCATTCAAAATCCACCAAGATCAATGAAAAACACCCATGCTCATGTCTTCCAGCTTATTTCAGTTCTGCTAACTAGCAGAGGATCTATGCTATCTAGCACTTAGAGAGTGTTAAATAGTCACCCATTGGTGAAGCACTAGTAAACTTATAGTTTACAATATAATCTGGCTGTCGATGGAAAAATATGGAACAGCGCAGTGAATGTCAAAATAAGGCCAAGTGTATCGACAGGACAAGAACTTTAATATTAAGGTCAATAGATATTCTGTTTTTCTCTGCTGTCATTCTAATACTAAACAAGCCTGTTTAGTACCTTCAAGACTGAGTCAAAAGGACAAGGCCACATCCATTATTGAAGAATTCATCCACCTGAACTGGATCATATTTCCAAAGGATATGTTAACTGAACAACTCTGCTTTGACCCAGGAAAATATATACAGTGTTCACAAAATTTGTCAAAAAGGGTCAATAGTCCTATAATATAGAGGAGACATCTCAGTTATCAGAAGTGTCTAGTATCACCTGGCATTTTGACTAGTTACAGAACTTGCCACTAGCTTCAGCTGTGCACAGGTCTGAGCTTTTGTGTAACTTTCATCTTCTAAGCACTGTTCTCTGCTCTGCAGCAAACTTTACGGGAAATAAATTGCAAAGGTTTACATTACCTGGGATCTGGCTCAATATGTAGAGCTTTAGCCAGAAAAGCAGAAATATGAAGGGAACCTGTTGAAAAAAAGCTAAGTGGATCAGTTCATTAAACCAGTCTCAGCCAGCCTCCAGGCAGAGTTCTAGCTGAAAAGGTATTATCCTTAGTCAATGGACATTTCTTTCTGATTCTAGGCATGGACAACTAGGATAAACAGAAATCATGGATTTCTGTGTAACGCTAACTGCTTTGGTCAATTAGCACAAAATTTAATTTGCACTAGTCGGTCTAAGGCAAGGGGTGCATGAAATTGAGCTGATACGTTAATTTTCTGTTTTGTGGTGCTTCTTCTTTTTTTTGCATTTTTCCCCTTCTAGATGAAAGCAGATATCTAAATATCCCAACCATTGTCAGCATTTTCAAACACTCTGAATGAATATAAAGTTTGAAAATGGAAAATTTCTGAAAGATATGTCTGCACGTATACATAAGATTATTATGTTCACGAGTACATTAACTAGCAGGCCTAAGCAAAGATGGCTTGAAAAAAGATTTATTAAAGTGAATTTTTAATTGAAAAACAAAATTAGGTACTTTTTGAACAAAAAGCTCTAGCAAATTAATCAATTAGAAAATTAATCTAGAGTTGAAATTATATTTTTACCACAGTGGTACATATGTGAAACATTTCTGTTTTCCTGGGTTTGGATTTTTTTCGTCACCAAGCATTGCAGAGCTAAAACAATACTTTTGTCCTTGTCTGCTGTAAATCTCTGCATATAACAAAGTAGCGGTTCATGATACAAATATATGGCTCAAGGCCTAAATGGCTCTTGTGGGCTTAAAGAGAGCTTACAGGGATCTCAATCCTCTGTACAGAGCAATGTGTAACAAAGCCAATGATGGAAGAAAACAAAACAGTGAAAACAGTTTTCCCAGAAGGCACCATTTTTTTGTATTTCTCTGTTCTTGCTGTACCAGGCCATTACAAAAGGCTGTGTACCCATGCCTGTATATCCATCCACCTGTAGCCAGTTCTCTGGACAGTATGGGGAGAATCCTCAGTTTATCTAGATTTTCCCAAACTACTCAAACAATAACATAAACGTCTCTTGCCTGTGTTCTAGCCCAAGGACCAGGCTGGGCCCATCCACTCTGTGTGACTACTCATAAAACATTCGCTCTCCTTGTTCTTCATGGCTTATCAGTCACCCTGGGAAGATGCAGTGGAAACCTGTATCTTCTTCGTTGACCCTGAACATGAATTCTCTCCGTCCCTGTTCATTTTGTTCTTTTGTGTTTATCTCCACAAACATTATAGTCACTACATTTTACAAACTCATGAAAACCAAGCTGACTGCATGCCATCATTCATCAGCTCAGTACTGACTATGAATGCAATAAGATAATGCAACATGCACCACTATTTGTAGAAAACTATTTTCAATTTGCACATGCAAGGATCCACCCTGGTTGTGACACTACCCAGCCCAACAAATGCAACATTATATGATTTATGTGACAAGTCATCTCTCTCTAACAAAGTAGAAGTGCCAAATCTATCTTAACAACAAAACCAGATCTATTTGATGCATCTCCTACATCACATCTGTAATCATCTTTTATCATCAGCCTAAATGAATATGTTCAAATAATTAGCATTGTTCAGTTGCTTTCTTATTTTTCATATTTTTGAGGCAGAAAAGTAAGACTAGATTTATTGAATGGATTATTCCTGCCTGGTTCATTATTTGTAGTACCTGAGTGCTACCTTTTTTTCTCATTAAACCAGCAAAATCTTAACTTGTCTGTGGTCTTGAAGCATCTAGCTAGTTATCATAATCTGATTACTCTATAAATGTAACTATTTTTAACATCTATATTCTTTCCATACAGCACATTTAAAAAAATATACCTGTTTTTATTTCTTCAGAGGCAGAGGAATAACTCAAGAGCTTTCTTCAAGCAGACCGCAGGAACCTCTCCTTCAACTCTTCTGGGCCTTTACATTCAGAGAGCTTTAAAGTCTCAATCAAGCAGACTCGAACAATAGCCTGATCACTGGATGGAAACTGCCTTTTGCCTATTGCACAAAACATGGATCTTCATAAGATACAACATCCTGTAATTCATTCTCATTGCAGACAGTTTGGAGTAGTTACTCCCGATTTACACCTCAGCCAGTGAGTTCAGAGCCAGGCTTCATCTTTCAAGCGGATTTTATATTTAAGGCTGATTCTGGAATAAATTTATTAAATATATGTATTTCTAAGTATGTGGGAGTGAAAGGAGTTCCCTGAGCACATACCCGCTTTTGAATAGTGGCGCATGCTTCTTAGGGGGAAGGTCTGTGTGTATCTGTGCCATCAACGGTGATACAGCATTTTGAAAAGACTCCCATTTTCCCCTTAATTGTTCTGTCAACCTGTTTGGGATCTCATCTACCTTCCTCATTACAGCCTTCAGAGGGAGGGCTCCTACCACACTGAGAGTCAAGAGCAGATCATGTCCCTCATTTAGACCCAACACATCTTTCCACAGCCCACTAATTGCATGGCAGCTCAGGCTCATTTGTCTTCCCAGATCGTTAAAATTCATCACCATGCTCCGTGAGCTCTCACTCCTGCCCTTGGATGGGCAGCTGTAGATTATTTAGCCAGACCAATCCCTAATGTTTTTAACTAGGAACTGACCCCAGCACCTGAGCACCTGCTGGGCTCTTAGTCTCTGTCATGTTAAAAGACTGCACAGAAGGACCCGAGCCATCAAAAGCATCCTGCTGCATTACATTAAATATTGATAAAAAATATGCAAATTGTTTATTGATCTTCTCCAGGAAGGGCTGAGATAATGAGAGAGGGACTGTTTGAGATGATGCTTGGGATTTTTAACTTTTTTTTTCCCCCACATTAGACTGTTGTTGATAGCTGAAGTTAATGAGGTCTTTCAGTTCACTCAGTATTTCAGACCTTACCACTGGTTTGAAGATAAAAAAGATCAATTCACCTTTATTGTGCATCACTGCCAGTAAGTGCCCTGAAAAGGGCAGCAGTATTTGTACAGGTGCAGTGCCAGCACTCCTTACTAACTTTACCTGGTCTGCCCTGGTTAATATTATACTACTCTAAATTGTCTTATCCTCCATTGTATTTGTTTTCCATGTCTGGCATATATCAGAAGCTGATGCTCACACTTTCTCCAACTTATTAGCAGCTCAGTATATAATACCGAGATACCAGTTGTTTTTTCTTTGCCCTTTGCTCAGAGCACTAACTGCAGTGCATATGCTTCCTACCCTTTATGTGATTGACATGTGACAGCTTTTAGCTGCCTTTCTGTGCCTTCATCCTCATGATGGAAATTTCTTCACATTCACATTCTTAGCTTTTCTTTTTTTCTTTCTATCTTTTCCTTAAAATTTTTGGGTGTTGTATGCTGTCTCAGGGGAGTAATAAATAATAAACCCAAATCAGCTGGACCATAGCATTGTTGCCCCCACACCAACCATCCTTTCAAAACCATAAATCTCTCACACCTGGTTTACCTGCAGGATGTTGCTTCTGCACCTCCATCAAGCTGAATTCTACACAAAAAGACACAAGAAGTCTTCCTCTGCAATTGGCTCTGGGTAAACAACTTCCTGGAGTGTCTGCATCTTGTCCAGGAAACAGCGAGAGGCAAGTCACGAAGGTTTTTGCCAAGGCAGAGTCCACGCTGCAACGACTGTCATTCCAGACTGTACTGATTTGAAACAGAGCATCCCTTCCCAAAGCAGTCAAAAAATAAACTTCAAAATCTCACCATAGTTATTAACGTTTCCTTAGGATTTGGATGAGCCCATCTAGGTGGAGGCTGGCACTGTGTGAGGAGCTACAGCAGTGAAGCTCTGGAGCAGGTTACCCAGGGAAGCTGTGGGTGCCCCATCCCTGGCTGTCTTCAAGGCCAGGCTGGATGAGGCTTGGAGCAACCTGGTCTAGTGGAGGGTGTCCCTGCCCATGGCAGGGGGCTTGGAACTAGATGACCTTTGAGGTCCCATCCAACCCAAACCATTCCATGATTCTACACAAAATCATATTGAGCTGCATTTTTTAGCCAAAATACTTACTATTATCAAATCAACAGAGCAGATACTGTGTGATCTGAATGTGCGACAGTGACTGTTCAGTAACAGAAAGATCTCAAGCTTCTCTTTTGCCACCCTGTCCAACAATGGACCACCCTGAGCAGTGCTCACGAGACAGGGAGGAACAGGGTTATAATTTATTTGCCTTATTTTTCTTTCCTTTTAATCACCTGCAGCTGACAACACAGAAACAGAATGAGAAAGCAAGCAAAGGTATGGAGAAGTAGGAAGACTTGCTGCAAATTGCAACTGGTTAGTGGCAAGACTGCAAGCACAACCTAAATCCCATGGGTTCAGTCTGCTGCTCTGGTCCCTGGGCCACCAGTGTCCCTGTGGGCAGTTATGCAGGTGCCTGAAAGAGGGGATGCCATCCTGAGCTTTACTTCTAAAGGCAACAGCTAATTTTTTTTAATGTCATCAATTGGTTTTGCCAGGAAAAAAGTATGTACTGGGAAAGGTATTTCCAACACAAGCAGACAGCAATAAATGGAGGTGGAAAAATACTGTCAGCAAAATTTCAGAGGGGACAACACCTGGGGATGATGCATCTAAATGAGATGGCTAGATAAAAATCTGTCATGTATCTGTCATGCCCAAGTTCTGGTCCCTACTGTGTCAGTGTAAGAGTAACCTGGAATTTAAAACTTGGATGTAGCTTGATCCAGGGGACTAATCCTGCATCTACTTGTGTTCCTAGTACTCCTGCCACATGCAAACACAACTTCACAAAAACTACCAACTCTTCTGACAACCTGCAATGTGAAAACAAAAACTTCAAGACCATTATATTTTGTTTAAATCTTATAAAGATTTCCATATAGAATCTCAACTATGCTATTCCTAGAAACATTTACATCCCAGCACTGTTAAGAAAAAAATCTAGTAGCAATTACTAAAGATATTCTCATTCATAAACTCAATATACTCTGAGATTTTGTATTGGTTTACATCAGCTAAGACTATGGGAGAAAAGATTTTATTTGAGCTATGCTTTCTCAAGGGAAAATACTCCACTGA
Source organism: Rhynochetos jubatus (assembly GCA_027574665.1). Taxonomy (NCBI): domain Eukaryota; kingdom Metazoa; phylum Chordata; class Aves; order Eurypygiformes; family Rhynochetidae; genus Rhynochetos; species Rhynochetos jubatus. Next base: position 137,920,594 of record CM050648.1, on the reverse strand, counting down.
GAGCTTGAAAAAGTTGGCTTTCCAGAGTGAATCAGAAAAATAGAAATAAACAATTATTCAAAATTGGATGGAAGAACAAAGTGATTGACTGACTATACTTCCCTGTGTACACTTTCAAGACTGATACCATACTATTGTGTATGTCAGGATACAACAGACCTGAATTATTAATTGCTCTATGATTTCCATTCTCTGAATGATACACTCCCTCAGTGCTTCTCTGAATGTACATTCTGTACATGTAAAACAAGCAAAAGCATCGCTGCATACCCAGATATACAGAAGCGCTTTTAGGTTTGATGGTGTTTTGCTGCCCTCACCAACAGAAAGAACCAACCAATTTAAAATTGTGCAGCAGCAGGGGAAACATTTTTTCCCCTTTCTTTTCACACCAGAGTATTTAATTATGAATTTATGCAAACAAAAATTTCAGAGCGCTCACTGCTCAGTCTCTTGCCTGAGGTGCTTTCAAGCCCACAACTGCAGAACAGAAGGGGCGGAGTAGAGCCCCAGCATTTCAGACAATCACCTTTGAAAGCATGTTACAGCCTGTTCAGTGCAGGGCCCTATTCATTTTCTATGTTTCAAACAAGAATCATTTGTTTGAACACTGCTTTTATTTTTCTTTTTTTTTTACCTTAAAGTCCATTTATTTAAAGAAATGAAAACATACAAAAACAAGAACAAAAGCTAAATGCAAGTGATAGACAATAGAAGGAACCTGTTAAATGTGACCAAGGAAATTGTGGGGTTTCCCTATTGGCTGTATCAGAACTGAAAATACAGACAAAGGATTACTCAGTTACACTTCTGTAGACTGAGAATAAAGCCACTGAAGTCATGGTATCTCCATCTGTTAATGAACCCAGAATAGGCCCAAGGTGTCTGTGTTTCTTTACCATACTAAATGTACTTGCAGTTCAAAGCCCTAACTCCTTTCTAAACAAAGGCCACTGTAACCATTTCTGGTGATGCAAACAGACTTCAGGGTATGAGCAAACTATATTTACATTTACTGAATGACCACTTTGAACACAGTTAGAATGGCATAAAGTAGCATTCATGCTGATAGAAAACAAATCTTAAGGTCTGAAAGCAAAAGAATGCAATGACCACACCAAAAATTAGCAATGACCAATTTGTAGAAGCAGGTGGTTTTAAATAAAATCTTCCAGGTAATCTTCAAGTCTGTAGTTTAGATTTACAGGAGGTTTAGGTTTTCAGGTGCTGGTCATACACCAAGCAACAGTCTCTATAGGAAATAAGGAGCACATCAGCTTCACTTCTACATCTGTTTGTGCAGAGGTGACCCAATTGAAAAGACAATTTCATCTCAGTTTGGAACAGAACTTTCAAACTTTCCAGGAAACAGACAAGCTTTGAGTGCATAATCCAAGTTGGTCAGTCCCACCATCTGCCTAAGTACCACTAACTGCATCAGTGGTGGGAGCAAGGTGTGGCTAGGCAAGAGCCACAGACCCCAGGCTCTGCATAGTTGGCACTCTCATGCTGGGAGATTTGCACCAGAGGTCCTGCAGCCACTGGGAACCTCTACCCTGACATGGTCTCTCAGGCAAGACAGTTCAAAACTAGGATCCAGAACTCATGGTAATCTGTCTAAAAAGCTGATAAGATCTATGAACTTGGGAGACTCCCAGAGCTTTGGCGATTTCTTAGCTAGAAATAAGACAGCCTGAAAGGAGGATGGAAGACCAGCTGCACCAGGGGCTACAGGATCCATAGAAAGCAGCCTGGACTTTCAGGAGCCCAAATCTTTTAAGAGCCTCTCTTGGAGACAGACATGGTCTGCTACATGTTAGGTATGGGACCTAAGGAGCTGGCTCCCAGAGTCTCCTCGGCGCTTGCTGGGCAGGCAAGCTAGCAGGAAAAGAAAAGTCATCACAACTCTTCCTGTGCTCCTCCATCTCCATAGATTATTTTGTATTTGACAAACAGGAATTTTCTGGGAGGACAGGACTCTCTTGCAAAATACCAAATTGAGCCCAAATTGAGCTAACCTCAAGACATGAAGCTATCTCCAGTAAACACACAGCGTCAGATACACCTGAATATGGGAATACACACTACTGAAAATACATTTATTTCACAGGATTCCCACACTGCTAGAGAATTAGTGAGAAAACAAACCATATCTGACAGATATTAATCACATCACTTAATACACAAGCGCCAGGTGTGCTGGAGATGAGATGGCAAAATAATTGATACAGAATAAAATTAATTGTTTTCAACCGTGTTTTTCACACAAGAAAACCCTCTAGCATGTCTCCCTATTTTTTTTTATAATTAGTCATTCTTTCATCAATGAATTGTAAGTTAATATCCTGAAGTCAGTAATTTGGAAAAAAAAAAAAAAGAAAAGGTATGTTCAAGAATGACAAAATGCTGCTCAAAGAGCAGTAATGCCACACCTGCAATCTGCTTTGAAAAATTACCTAAAGCCCACAATTAAAGCTCTTGAGAACAGAACAGAACAGAGCTAGCATCACCTTTAATAGCACTTCCATATCACACACTTTCCCATCTCATCCTAGCAGACAAAAAGGAGCATTATCAGAGTCAACCCATGCCTGCAGGCTCTGTTTGGGTTACCAACAAGGATGTCAGAAGCCACAGCACAGGATCTGAGATGTCATCCATTAGCCCCCCCAAAAGCAGAAGATGCTTTGCAGATAGTATTCCAGCAGTTCAGTCTAAACAACCTAGCACAACTTGGAAAAAAAGAAAAAAAAAAAAAAGAAAAAAGGGTTACTGTGTGAACATTCCTCCCCCCAAGAAGACCTTTCTTGACTCCTTGCTGAGCACCAGCCCATCTGTTTGTTTCCGTATTTGCAGGTAAACATGGCAACAGCCAGAGTGAGGTCAGTGAAGAAACGTTTAGGTTAATGTAATCATTTCATCCCTCTGAAATACAGCATGTTTTGCCAGCAAGGCTCCACACTGGAGAGCCAAGAGACTTGTTTAAGGGCAAGGGACCTCACTCTTCATTTCTGTTTGTTTTGCACTAATGTAGCTCAGCTGATTTCTCTGGCACTGTTTGAAGGAAATTTCTAGAGAAGAAAATTTCTAGAGACAGAAATTTCTAGGCTCATTGATGCCAAGACCAAATAAAATCCATACCATCATTGCTGGCAATTGAAGAAGTGTGCTCCCAGGAGAAAGAAGGCTCTATCACCTTCCCCAGTCACAGCTGCCAGGAGGAAGGTGTATCTGGCTGATCCAGTCTCTCATCTCCAACAGCTCCAGATCAGCTATACCATTCCTGGTCACAAAGATAGGGTTGGCCCTTCCTGCCTTGGTCTCCAGCACCCACGCTTCACTGGAAGACACTACCGCAGCTCTGACAGACAAACTTCACCCCTCTGATGTGCTGGGGTAGCCCTCCCTTCTCCTGGGGCAGCCTCCCGCCTGCAGGACTCCACCACCCCACAGCCAGCAGGACCAGCTGAGGGGAGAATTAGCAGAGACCTTGGCTGGGCAGAGGAAGTGATTTAGGTGGGACCTCCTAGGAGTAGCAAGACATGCAATCCCAGACCTCTCTGAGCTAAACTTTTTCTGTTTATAGACAGATACAACTCTGACACCAACATGATTCAGGGACTATGCAGGAAAATGATGGGTCCTACTGTTCTTACCTGGATTACTGCCATGTCCCTTTGTCAGAGACAAAGGCACCTGTACTTACACTTGTATCACGGTGCTAGCTGGTGGTTTCGACACTCACAACAGTGAAAGTAATGTACACAGTCTTTGTTGTACTGTCCAAAAGAAACATGTTATTTATTAACTGGAAAATGAAAAACTGAAGCATATCAGCCCTCTTAATGCTTCAAGGACCTGAGTCAATACCCACTAAAATTTCTTCATTGTCTTTAATAAGCTTTAATAATGCAGGTTCATACAATACTTCTTTATTAAATCAATGACAGAACTACAAGATATTTTGCCATAGGACTGGTAGTGCTATTTACTAAGTGTACATATTTACTGCTAACCACTTTCTGTTTCTGTCTTCCTCCTCTTCTATTATTTTTATATTTGTTTTCAATAGATCTTTTTAGTGCCTATAACTCTGGAATTCAACAAGTGAAAACACTAATTAGAGTAAGATACAGATATTTTAATGATAAGCTTAAGAATATTTCCTGGTTAATAAAAAGCAGATAAGCCTGAATTTGGGGATGGGGGTTGGGGGGGGAAACACCAAAAAACACAACACCTAACACCAAGACATCACATTAAAGGTCAAATCCTGACACAAACACCCCCTTCATTACAGCCACTGAGAAAACCACCCATGATTTTCAGTGGCATACGGATTTAGGTCTAATGATCAAGCTGATAACCACACAAGAGAGAAAAATCAGGATCTCTACTGGAAATTCAAGCTGACACTCTGACCTTAACTCATGCTGTGGTGCTTTTTGAAGGGGAGGGGAAGAAGTATCTTTCTCCTCAACAGCATGAGTTCAGACAGAAGTGTCATCCCATATTTTCCTGTCCTTCTTTATGTAGTTTTATTAAACATTGCTTAAATATGTTCCAAGGTGGTTAAATATTTAAAAGGGGGTGATTCCTTGCCTTAGAAAGGATACAATCAAAAGACAGAGTGCAATCAAAATTAATCCATTTCGGAGGGACAATGCTTTTATCCATACAAAGTCTGCAAATACTTGTTTTGTACTGAGCACTCAATGCTTTTCAAGAAAAAATAGAAGAAGAAAAAGAGAAAAAAGCTTGTATTGCCTGTTGGTTTATCTCCAGTGATCCTTAAAATAACAGAAAATGTCTTTTTAAAATGCTCAATTTCCACCAGAAACTAAGCTTGCCAAGAATGAAAACAAAACCATGAGCTCCTAATCTTGCAAGATCTAGAGATCTTGAATATATGTTTTATTTTGATATTGCCATGAGTTGCTTAAATGCATAATGCTGATGAGATTGTTTGTCTGATTTTAATGCAGGTAATGTACTCTGAGCTCAGTGATCCAAGGGAAAATTTCCCAGCAGGCCATACTTGACAAGCAGGTGTCACTCAATCATGCACGTTTTCACCTCCCTGAGAGGACAGATGGTCCCAGCCTACTTAGCAATTCCATCCTCTGTTGGCAGCCCCCTCTCCAATGCAGTGCTGTAATAAAGATGCTCTGAGATTTGTGTTAATCTGTGGTCTTTGGGGTAAACTGTAAACAAAGTGTGTAGAGTTACCGTTTCTCATTATGAGCTGGACCTCTTATCTTCTCCTCTGCCTATAGCATATAGATATCTTTAATAGCCTATAACCCTGGACTCAGCTTTCATGGAGATTAGTTCCTATCATTTTAAGCACCACAGAATTACCGTGTCTGCAGAGACTTGACCTAATCTGTTTGAGGCTTTTACTATAAAGACAGTAAGACAGCCTTTTTTCTCCAAATTAGGAAAACAATGGTTTAAATTGGCAATAGCTCCTGTTGCTGAATTTCATGCATATGCATGTATTATGCTAGCCGATTTCCAGCTCTGAGATAGAAGAGGTAGTGTTATTCCTGTCATCATCATTCAGGAGCAAGAACAGCAAGGATAGGCAGGGGGGAGGGAATAAAAAAAATCTTACATCTGAACACTATGTTGAGGGGAGTTATTTGTGGCTTCTTTTTTCCACTGCTGCGATACATTTCCACTGCATCCAATTTCCCCTGTGTAAAACGAAGATTATCTTCTCCTCACAATCTGACAAGTGCAGTAGGGAAAAAAAGCAGAGGGAGAGAGGGAACACGTGCAAGAGTTCCCTGAGTCCAGTCTGGCATCTCCTGTAATTTGTGCCATTAGGGAATTTACCAGGACTTTCAACGTGCAGAAAGGGAAAAGAAAGCCAAAGGTTCTGAGTCCTCATAACACTACTCAAAACGAAGACAGAGCTGCTTCCAGCACTCACATAAGTCATGGAATGAGGTTGGAAGGATATCATATCAATTAAATGATTTATCCAAATTCATGCCTCTATCACAATTTTAAGTCACTTAATCTAATTTTTTAGGTGTAACAGAGATTGCATGAACATCAGTGGTCATCATATTTTGGTTTTGGCTGGTGCTAGTCTTATAAAGGGAGTCTATGAAACATTCCCGGTGATTTTAGTGGGCTATGGATCCACTCAGAGTGGTTGGAAGGACAGGGTTCAGCTGATGGAAAAGTGAATTTTGTCCAGAGTTTATCTCTGAGAAGGAAAATTTTTACCTGTTGAAACTGATTGAAAGAATTAAAGAAGATTCAAACGTGTTGTTTCGGAAGTCCTTGGGTTTTTCATTCTTAGTCACAAATCTTGGAATTCTTACCCAGTCCTCGAAAAGGGGATCACTTTTGCATGATTTTATCAAAGGCAACAATAAATATCAAATGTGAGTTCAGAAGTATCAGCTGACATGTAGTGAAGCTGATTTGATGACAGGGGAGACATGGTGTTACCACAGGTCTCCAGGAAATCTACCTTCTTATTTTCTTAGTACCTACACAAGTACTACATTCCTCACAAGGTAACAGACACTTACAGAGCTTATGCAGTCCAGTCCTTACTGACCTTTATAACTTATATAAAAAATAAAATCAGATTAAAAGTCCTGTAAAAAGTTAGACTCAGTCCTGTGGTGAGTAGGACATAGTAAACTCTGGAGACATTTTACATTCTATATTAGAAATCGAAAAATCTGTGAAAGGCCTTTCCAGTGTAATACTTTATTTGTACATAAACACAGTGATTGAGCCAATGAATCCTTCTCCATGTGAACAAATTGCCCGGTTGTTATCTGTATGACAATGGTGCTCAGAGTCATTGGTGGAGGTTGGGGATTCAAGGGGCTCAGTGATGGCCTGAGTGTCACACCGGGTTGAGGGCACACCTGTGTGGGCACATCCAGCAGTTGCAGCCTAGCTCTGCCTGACCGGTATGGCATAACCCGGATCAGGTCCTAAAGCTATGCAGGCACTTTAATTCCCACAATAAACCTGCTTTCTCAGACTTGTCCATTAGTCCTAGCTCAGGGATAGCTGTAGGGCTGCACAATCAGAGCGGGCTCACCCTCGCTAGTGGGAGGGGAAGAGAAAGGACAACAGACTTCACATTTCCATGACTGTACATGGAGATGTGCCCTGAGATTGAAGATGCTGAAGTTTCTTCTCTAACGTCTACTGGTCACCCAGGCTACTCAGCGACTACCAGCAAATCATTTCACCTCCTCCCCTAAAATCAACAATGAGGGGAACTTCCTGTGGACAAATGATGGGATCCCTGTGGACCCTGGGATGCTTGTGTAAGGTAAAGGAAGAATAAGAAATAGGAATGAGATGTCAAGATGAGTATCAAGTCTCTTGCCTTTCAGTACCCTGTAGACTACCTGGCAGAGCAGTTCCCATGTGAACACCCACAGAGCTGCTGTGTCTTGTCCCTCCAATGCCCATCTGCTTTTCCCACACAGGTCAATGGTCCCCAGTTCTCAGGAGCTGCAGCACTATTTCCACAGACTGCTTGGGCATATGTTTGTTTCTTATTTTTCCTTCCTAGAAATGGAACCTTGCTTTCTTACTGCCTTAAACATCCGAGTCCACAAAACATCCCTGTACATTGCAAACTCAAGTCTGTGAAAATATTTTGGATAAACCACTTGAGTTTTCTCCTTCCCATCATTAGGAGAGCTCATAGGAAATAAGAAGTGAAGGACTCGCAAGCTTAAACCACTTTAAGTTGCCAAATATAACTTTTGCTGAAAAGAGGAAATTATTATAGGTTATTATTTCCTGTAAATTTAAACCACTGTCAAGTGAAATATGAACATAAGAGTGGCTACACTATGTCACACAGAGGTATGCCTAGACATACTCTTCTTCCAGCAGTAGCGACAAGCAGATGCCCAAGTAAGAATAAGAACAAGTGGATGGTACACTCCTTCCTAAGAGTCTCCCACAGTTCAGGGGCTTCCAAAACTGGAAAAACAGAATAGAGAAGAACAAAACTGAAGGAAGACATAATCTTAAAATCAACACATCCTAATCAAATGAGGTTTTAAAATTTATAGGCATATTTGAAAGGATAGTCAGAGTTTAAAAATAGCAAAAGAGCTAGCATCCACTCACAGTCTGTCCAAGCCATGATTTTCCTTATTTTATATTATTCAGTTCTAGCAATAAAATCCGGTTGCTTCTTTAAAAATGTTATAAGCAGAATACAGCTGCATTTGAGAGGAAAGGACCATTTCTCTGTTCTGTATCTAGCAGTGCTCACAACTATAGAGCAACACAAGTGGGAAAGACTAATACAATTTCAAAAGAAACATGAATGAAGCATGTCAGCAGTAATGTACACACAGCACTATACCTTCAGTAGTAGGCATGCACCCTCTGACACTGACACAGCTGTATGTGTATGCCTGTGTGTTAACACGCTTATACTAGGATGTTTCCCTCGTGCAAAACTACTTCCCGTCACTGAAAGAGGAAGGGCAAATATATCAATGCTCCGTCTTGCAGAGCAGCATTTTCTTTTCATCCATAGACTCAAGAAACAGACTACATTCCAGAGCAGTTCTGTCCTTTCCCAACTGTCTGTCCCTTTTCCTATTCTGACCACTGTTTGATTCACTGATGTACCTACTAACAGTAAAAATGAACTGTCTATAATCTTACCATGGCAGAAGCAGAAGAAAGGAAGCAGTGTATGCAGTAATACATTACTCAGTTGCATATGCTCTCTATAGCTTTCAAACAATCCTCCTCCTCCCCCCAAACCTCTCCTCAGATTGTATCATGGTGGTGAGGAACCAGGCTGCCATCTAGCACAGCTGGTTTCACTGACAACCATGGAAGTGAAACGTGGGTTTTTTCTCAAACTTACAATATCTCTCTTCTTACTTAGGAAGGAACAGCTAAACTCTTCAGGATGTTGGTGCTAAAACCCCCTTACATGTCTGGAAGGAGTCACCTGAGCGACGTAATCTGACCTGTAAAATTAGGCACAATTAAACCAATCTATTTAGAAGAAATAAGATTCCTACAAGAGGTTATCATCTTTGGGACTGGACTAGTAGAATGCAAACAAGAAAGAGGATGTCCCATCCCTGGAGGTCTTCAAGGCCAGGCTAGATGAGGCTTTGGGCAACCTGGTCTAGTGGAGGGTGTCCCTGCCCATGGCAGGGGGTTTGGAACTAGATGATCTTTAAGGTCCCTTCCAACTCAAATCATTTTGTGATTCCATGATTCTAAGAGGAACATAGCTCCCGCTGCTTAAGGTCTGGAAGATAAAAGTAAACCCAGATTAGAAATGCATTGACAGGCAAGCAGAAACGTGTGTACGTTGCTAAAGCTCCCAGGGACTAGTTGACTGGTTACTGCAAGTTGAAAGGATCAAGGTGAATAAGGGAAGCTTTAAGACACAAACTAAATAGCTGATACAGAAATCTGGTAGACCAGAGGGAGATAAAAGTCTTAGCTGTTGAATTTATTTGTCATGGACATCTGAGATGATACATCCACAAAAGCGCAAGGGAATGCACTATGTATTAAAGTTTCAGTCCAAAGAGAGTCTGGCAAGACCAGCCCCTGGCTGTTACAAACACTGGTGGGCTCTCCAACCCCTGTACAGTTCTGGAGGGGTGAATCTGCAATGCTCAGAGATACCGAAATAGCCCCAAATCAAAGTTCTCTCCTTTATAAAGTAATGCAAATATTATGGGATAATTCTTACTAGAATGAATGTAATACTACATATTACAGACCTAGGTTTTGTTGACATTACAGTTCTGTCAAATTAGCAGTAAAAACGCAATACTGCTGATTAGTGAAGGAAACAAACCCTTTGCTGATCTCTTTTTAGAAAAGAATTACGTTACTTGTGGATACTCATGATTACTGGGAGTCGCTGAGCCTCAGCATAGGTGTCTCCTTCTCAGGTGGCAGAAAAGTGAGTTTCTGAGGCAATCCTGTCTGCCAAGGTGCAGGGTGCTTCATGCAAGCAATTCCAGTGGCAGCTTCTTCCTTAGAGACCTCAGTCACCCTCACTGCCTGACCAAGGACAGCACAGTGCTCTCGGTTGGTGCTGAGCTCATTGACCAAACTCTGCACACACATGTGAACTGTCTTGTATAATAGAACTCGCTGATGTTTTTCTTTTCCTTATTCTTTTAATGCAAACTGACTTCTCACCCAGCAGGGTTTGCCTTTTTTTTTTTTTTTCTCAGTGAGAAGGTATGTTATTTGTGTCTTTTCTTTTTGCAACTTTTTTCCAAAATACCTCATTTAGTTTTTAACTAAGGGAAATCACATTGTCATTCTCTTTATATATTTTTCCTAGCCTTGTTTTTCCTCAGTACAGAAGGTTTTCTTTGTGACCATATTTCTAACAAAATTTCTAACAAAAAAATAAGGCTTTCTTGTCTCCAAATTACAATACAATATAACTGTTAAAATGAGGAAAAGTATTGAAATTATTGATAAAACTAATTTAAAACATTTTCCTTCAGCTAGCCCTGAGAACTTGTGAAGTTCTCTCAGATTTAAAATCATTTGGGATTCAGTTAAATACAGTAATTGGTTGTAAGTCCAGCCCATCTATGCTAAAAGCATTGCTAGAAACTCCTCATGTATTTGAAAGGAAGAACTGAAAGTCAGAGAAGGAATAATTTAGTACATAGCTTAGAGGTATCATTAGTAGCGACAGCCTGATGTTAAGAACAGCGAAATTTAGGTTAAACAGCAGGAAAGAAGGCTGAGCGCAGTCACGGGTGTGATGAGGGGTGAGAGCCACCCTCCCATCGTGTGGCTTCAGGCATGTCACTACCAGAAAGCTCTCCCCACACTTCATTCCCTTTTTCTCTAAGGATAACTTCCCAACAGTGTTAAATTATGGGACAGCACCCCAAATAATTTTTACAACTAGATTGCTCAGAAGGTGAGAAGTTGTCCTTCTACACTGAAAAGCCATAGACTTGAGAAAAGACTGTAAGACAACTTTTCTCCTGCTGCAGTCCCTCCACTATGACCACACCTCCATGATGACAAGACGTTGTGTATATCACAGCTGTCTCCTACCTCTAACCAAAGGGTCTCAGGGTTTTCAAGCTCATCTTCCAGCCCTTCTCCCCACACAGAGCAGATTTTGAACCTTTCCAACAGTATTAGCTTCATATATTTTAAGGCATCACTTTAACACCAGACACTGAGACCAAAAGTAAAAAAAAAAGAGGAGTAGCAGAATTACCTTTCTTACTTTAATTATTTTTTTTTTCTACTTTATTACAGGTAAAATAATATTTCAGTCTTTTGTCTTAAATAAAAAAATAAATATTTAAACACATCAACCTGACATCTACAAGACCTGCTACAAGCAGAGCAGGATTTAAGCACTGCATAATCTTTCCCAGAGACTTTTTCAAACAAAGATGCTGTGGTTTTATTTGGTTTCTATTTAACTCTCCTGAGAGGTCTCTCTTTAAATCCAGGCATGAAAAATACATTCTCAGTCCAGACACAGAGATTTTAGAAAAGAGAAATGCAGTGAGACAGCATTTCATTTGCAAGTCTTTTACATTTTAACAGTGTCTATTGCTTTCCACTCAGCAAACATTACTGAAACTGCTTCTCCATATGATAAATTTTCTTTAAAAGTGTAGTAATTTAAATAGTGCACATATATATGCAATAGAAGCAGCTTTAAGATATTTACAAATGTGGGCACATAAGATCCATGTATTTGTGGTTGTGCACAGTATGTATAAGCAGACTATACACAATATATACTGTATATTCATACGTGTGTGTAATGTCACTCTGGTTCTAAATATAATGTACATAATTTCAAATCACAATGTTGAGAAAATGAACAGCCAAATCCAGTCAGCTCACACTACCAAATAAACACTTGGGAAAAGTAGGGAAAAAGAGTTAAGAGGAAAACCAGACTTAGAGCTAAAGATTCTAGTCATAAAAATAATTCGATTTTTTCTAGAGTTTAGTCATATTATTCAGGTTCAAAGAAAGGAAGGAAAATTGACTAAAAATTACGAGGATTTGTTTGCATATTTTGGTGAGCATTTTTTCATAATAATAAATGTAGCTCAGACCCTTTTAAGCCAAGTAATTGTGTCTGGTAGTTCTGTTTTAAATATGCTCTGGGGCATCACATTGTTCCCACTGAGTGTAAAGTAGATTGTTTCTCTGCTTAAGCAACTACAGTGTGTGGGATTCAATAGTACACTTAATGAAGAGGCTAAAATGACTACATTCTTGCTATTTCAAAGGGATTCCAGGAAAGAAAACCACCCAGGATCAGTGAAAACAAACTTTTACCATCTCATATTTTATTAATACAAATTCTGTAGTGCACTCTACTTAAAACTGCACTTAAAGAGTACCTAGATATGATATTACACCACCACTAACTTCCTCAGTATAAATCTGAACATCTCATCCTTCAAATTATTTATCCTTCCAACAAACCCAGGACCAGTCCTGGCCAGATGAGTGCTTGAGTATGGATAGGCTGAGTCACACACTAGTGATCTGTGAAAGAGAAGAAAAGTGAATCCATGTCTTCAAATCCTAGGCTATTAACCTAATCACTTCACTAGGGCTACTGAAACGACTCCTCTCTCAAATTAGATTATGGGTTTTGGCATGGCAAACAAAACTCAAACATTTCCAAAATCCCAGACATGTGATGTCTACCACCATCCCATGGATGAGCACATACTGCCTTCCACAGCTGTGACCAGGTTGCTGTGCTTAGTCTTTTGCATCTTCTGGATAGGGAAAGTTGGCACTCATACCCATTGCACGTGGGACAGCCCCCCATCTGAAGGTATGAGGCACCCAGCCAATGCTTCCCCCAGGCACAACGGAACTGCAGTGGAAACATTTGGACCAGCACTGCACTATGACACAATGTCATGAACATACTGGTTTGTGGCGGTATAGGAACAGTTGATTTTTGCAAGCCATTTAGGCGACCATATGAATTAAGCTGTGCTAATAAACCAGTGCTGAGGTAACAGCCAAATGACAGTCAAGTCTGGTCTATGGAGCCCTAAATGGCCTGGCTCCTGACAACTCCAAGTCATTGTTCCATCTGAGCTTTGCTGCCCCTTTGGTTTTGATGTCTCACGTCAAATAGGAATTAACTGCTATGTCATGCCTATTTCAGACACATTCATCACATTCACACTTTTTCTTACCATAATTTTCCAATGATCCTCTAACATATTTTCCTGTCTTCCTGCACAGTGTTAGCTTAGGAGAACCCCTCTCTTTGTAGTCCATAAAGTACCAACTCTATTTTAAACCAAGGGAATCAGAGTTCTTTCCCACTTTACTCCAGCTGGAGAAGGGAAGGACCTGGATAAACAGTTGTAACACCTGGGAGAAGGAGGGATTTGCCCTAGGTGAAGCATATGCTTCTCAGTGGTGTTTACTCTTGGAAAACCTAAGATAAAAGCCAGATCTTGAATCTCATCTTGTCACTTCATGGCATGTAGCACAGTTTGCTCAAGCTTTTTATGACTGGGCATGTGCCACATGCTTTGCATACCCCCTGTGCATGCCCCCACTGGCACTTGCCATGTTTCACAGATGGATCAGCAGTGGCACACACACACACACACACACGCCTGTTTGGAACACAGGTGCTTAATGCTGTCTTTGCTACCAAGCCAGCCAGATTGTTTGGGCATTTTTTTTAAGGAGGAGGGGCAGCTATGAGAAGAAACTGCCAAAAATTTCTACCGCTGCTATTGGCACTTCTTTTCCTTGCTAACACACACAAGGGCTCAAGCCAAAGCCATTTAGTCTTTCTGCCTGCCTCTGACTTTTACCCTCTATTGGGTGATACACAGTATTCAAAAAACAACTTTAATGATCTCAATTCTAAAGCCTAATGTCTTTCAGAATTTAATCCAAAATGCAGACATCTGATCTTTATGTCATTCTCAGTATGTATACTGAGGTAAAAGTTTTGTTTATGAAATTCCACTTTCAAAGCATTTGTGTGTGAAAAATATTCAAGCCGTCTTTCCAGCATTTGCAGATAGTCTCTGTAATTTGTCTGATGGCCAAAGTTATTGCAATTAGCAAAATCAGACAACAGTATCGAGCCAACAAAAATGAAACATTATCTTCTCCTGCCAATGCTTGCATCACCCTACTGAGCTCATCTTATAAAATACCTAAAAGGTGAGCCAGTTGCTTGGAATCAGAAATTGTGCAATTCCCTCCCATACCAGCTACCAGAACACTGTAGACATTGCCCTGCTTCTGTTACTGTAACTCTTGCTCATTCTTTTTCTTTTTGCCTGTTTTCTTGGAGGGCAGCCTTGGAATTCTTGTACTCCTCCCTTTGCAATACATCCTCTGCTCTGTGCATGGTCACTGGCACAGAGCACAGATGTGCTTCCATTGCACATCTATGGCAATGGAAGCAGGGCCTTTTGTAAAAAAGTTTTCTGCCGCGTGTCAGCATGCTGCAAGGACTGCTCAGACCAGGGCAAAAAAAAAAGGAGTTGAGCATGAAGAAAAAGGTCACACCTTCCTGCCTCTGCATTCACATCAGGGACTGACCCTGTAGAATTTTTCATGAAACTTCATATTCAGAGGGAAGCTAAAACTTCATTAGAGTCTACCTAGACTTGAAACAAATAAAACACGCAAGCAAAAAACAAAACTCTATTTAAAATTTGGGAGACTGGTGAGCTCATGATGCTGTATCTGTTGCTCTCTTGCATCCACATTACCCCTCTGCACAGAGCCCATGTCAGCATGTGGTGGCTGGCACAAGACCTGGCTCAAATGGTTCTGTACCAACTGAGCACCACCTACTCCAGAAGAATTCATTGCTAGCTCCTTACAGACAGATGTTAGACTCCTTGTGCTTCTTGAGCAAAACTAAGGAAGAAAAACACACACGCAGGCACTCATTCTTACACTTACAGGCAGCATTATTTTCATTTGGGGTTTTTTTAGGTTAAAATACCAGAAACAAAGGAAATAGAATATAATTCAAGAATCTCCTCTATAAACAAATATATTCATCCTCAAAAGGAGTTATGAAACCTGACAGCTTTAAAAATGGACTTCATGTACCACTGTAGCATTAAACTGAGGCAGTCAATGAAAGAAAACTCCAGCTTTAACAGTTTCAGTAAGCATCTGCAGCTGCAACACACCATCACACTAACTAAACCTTGCCTGCTCTGACCACCATACTATCTGTCACTCTAAAGCTAAGATGGATGTATTGCACCAGCTTATCTGTTCCCTTAAAGCCTGAGGATTTATGGACTGCAAAGGCTATTTGTAAAACCTACAGTAGTTTGGGTGTGAATTCTTCACAATAAATTTTGCTTTCAACACCCTAGGATTTTCCTGCTACTGATTTGTCACATCTTGGAAACCTTTGGAGAAATGGAGTCCTGTAATAAGTGTCCAGATGTGGAAAGATAACAAATATGCATTACCTGACTAGTGAAATTCATCATGTCACACAATTCCTGTCTAAAGATTATCACCTGCTTTAGCAAGATGATGATCTTTAAGGTCCTTTCCAACCCTAACTATTGATTCTATGATTCTAAGATACTGGATTCTCCTAACCATGGACCTTTGCAGTGGAAAGACTCAGTACAACTAGAATAACATCAGATGACACAGAAGAGAAATAGGCAATTTAGCAGACCTGATTCTCAGTTCCTGGCACCTGATTTTTTTTTGTGTTTACTCAGACATGTCATCTTTATTTACAGGCCTAGCAGTGTTTTCCTCTGGGTGGGACAACTGAGTGTGTCCACTGTTCCTCTTAAACATCCTCAGTAAATGCACCTCATTGTATTGACCTAGGAGCTTTTTTGACTGATAGGGCTGTTAGGTGTTCTGATATCCTCATGGAAAATGAGCATGCAGAGGAGGGCCTGGTGAGATGGTGAAGCAGAGGGTATTAGGAATCAGGGGTTGTCTAAGGGTGACAGCAAAGCACTAGAGTAAAGAAACAGAACCCAAGTCTCTGTAGAAGCATTTCTTATGTGGTTATTACAACAAATTAATATTTGAACTATTTCATGAATATTTGAACTGAAACTGCTCACGGTGCTTATGAAGTAGGTACTGCAGCTAGAAAATGAGTTTAAACATGGATTCTTTATGTAGAACACCTAATCAACCGTCTGTGCATGGAAAGAGAGATGATCACAGCACTGTGGTCAGTATCACACAACCTGCCCTGCCACAGAGATACTATCCACCTCTACAAACTGCAGTTTTGCCTCTGAAAAAAAAGACCTCTTGACCTGTATCTGAAGAAACTGCTCCCCGGTTTCTCAACTTCTTTCATTCCTTTCAACGTATATTGCCAAAGCTGCACCTGTTATTGTAGGGCTTTTCAAGAGGAGGTCACACAATTGAATTATAAGCCATGGGCAGATAATAACAGTGGAAAACTTTTCTCTTCCTAAAGTGATAAATGAGAAATTACTTAAACTGAATGCAGGTCTGACTGAAAGGAACACTGTTTCAGGTACATCTGCTTCTGGCTCTGCTTGTGACTGTCCTCCTTCCTTCAGCCTGTCTCATCAGCAGAGGGTTAAAGCCACTTTCTGCAGCTCTTCTCCCCAGTGCTAACACCGAGGGGTATGAACTACCTTTTCTCAGGTTAGAGGAAGGAAAAGGCAACAGAGCTGAGCAAGAGAGGATAGCATAATAAAACAAGTGTGTGTGGGAGAGAGAGGTTTCATTAGCCAGGGTGCCAGCTTTGAACTGCAGCCTTTTAACAAGGCAAACTCCAGGCTTGGTCATCTTCTGTCATTACCTCAGAGCAGGAGCCATGCAGGCCTCTGCATGTGTTCATATGTATATGGCAGGGCAGCATGGGAAGCCTTTAATAATTAAGTTCAAGTACATTCCTGTTTATTCCTGAATATGCTGTTTAAACGCATTCATTTCTGCAAAACCGCTGAACCCCCGCCCACCTCCTTTCCTGGCTTGACTCCATGGCAGACCCCAATGTCTCTGGGCTGGCTTCACCCCTTGCCAAGCCCACTGGCTCTCCCCAGCTCCCCTGCCTCCTCCTCCTCCATGGCAGCAGACTTTCACCCTCACTGAGCTATAACATTCCTTTCTTCTCTCCATTTTAAGTCATCTCAGTCATGACTGCTGCCACCACAGACAAGTGCACATTATTATTAATGCATTATTAAATTTTATCTCACATTTAGAGCCTTGTCAATGGTGCTCACTTGTAGACACTATGGTGATAAGCACTCTAGGAATGGTTATAAATAATGAATACTATCCCTCTCATGTCTCTCCCAGTCTCCCAACCCAGTAGGTATTCACTGCAAGGCAAATGCAGATCAACTCCATTTTATTTTTACTGATTAAAAGTATCATCAGTGTGGGTAGTTGCCACAAGGTAGGCAAAAGACTGCAGCTACTGTGGGAGGCAGCCCAAGATATTTCAGCAGCTGCTGTTCCCAGCAGGGTACCTTTCTCTAAAAGCAAAGCACTAACTCTAATTTACCTGCTACTTTCCTGCTCCTTGCAGGGCTTCAGAAATCAAGAGAGAGGTTGGAAAGATTGAGAAAGGGTCCAAATTCTCCTATTTTTTGCTCTTTACAGTTGGCTCAAAGCAATTTTTAATTGGGGAATGCATCATCTCCATCATCTGCATCATTTGCCTGCCATCCAGCAAAGTTCTGACACACACTGGTTGAAAATAGGAGCCCAAAAGAGCAGAGCGCCAGTGTCATCTCAACGGAAGCCTGTCCTACCTCATTAATGTTTCTATTCTTTTTTTTCCTCTCTTCCTTTCCTCTGTAGCTCCTGCAAATTAAGTCTTTGAACACTGTTAACACTCCCATTTATCCACAACTCTTGAGCACTTAGCCATGGAAATATGTAGGTGCTTTTTCCTATTATCTGAATATCTATAGGAGCTTAGAGAGAAAAATCTGGAAAACACTTCAGGAAAATACTGAGGGGTTTTAAAAAAGATCATGCAAATGCATTGGGTTATGTCTCAGAGATGCTGAAATAAAAATCTAGATTAATGCTCTGGAACAAGATACCTTAATCTCTTCATAACTTTGTAATGGACAAAAGTTCACTATGTGGTTCAGGTGTCAAAGGCAATTCCGGAAGCTGAATAGGTACCAAAATCAGACTCCAATCTAAGTATCACTGAAGTTAGGTGTATTTGGAGTTACTGATTAAACTGGGCTCATCAAGCAGGTTTTCAGCAGGCAGTTCAGATAAGATGCAAGACTTAAAACTGAAATGGGCAGAAAATGGGTTTCTAAATTGTAAAAATATCAGAGATACCATATTCTTGTGTTCAAATGAATTTAAAATGTCAAAAGTCAAGTTATTTTCATAAGTAAAAGTCCAGATGAAAATAAAATCAGTTTGGGTTAGTTACAGCATTTTCTTCTGTTAATGTTGTAATGTTTAATTTTTATTTTGACCTGTTTTTCATTTTTGTATAATTAGCTTGTACTTACTAATAAATTGTTCTTAAGCAACGAAATGTTTGGGGGTTTTTTAATTCTGAAAACATCCCAACATTTTCTCAAATTAACAAATATATACGGGGGCTGCTGGGGAGGAGGACAGGGCCTTTTCCAGTTAGAAGAAAGTCCCATTTTAGTACATCCTTGGGTTCTGTGTATCAGAAACACTATTCTATGAAGAAATTATCATCTGTTACACCTCAGATGATACAAGCCCTTAAAGAAAATCATCGTCCCTGATATTAAGACTAAAGTTATCCTTGACTTCATCAGGGCAGGACTAGACCTTACCACGGACTTCTTTAGTCTTACCGCATGCAGTCTTGGGGAATAAAAAATTACTATGGAACAACCTCAGATTTCCTGCACTTGAGACCTCCTGACTTCACTCCAACCTAAACTCATGCTTGCCAAGCATTTGACCCAGGCATCCAAAAGATTTTCACTTTGTACCTTTGCGCAAGCTGCTTCAAAACTTGACATGAGCTTGCTTCAAGCTCAGGTTCTTCATAGCTCTGCTCTTTTCTGAAAGCTAAGATGAATTTTATAACATTATCAGAATGAATGGATCTATCTCAGCAACCACACTTCATATGAAATAGCTGTCTCGCAGCACACAGAAAATGTACCACGCTGATAGACTTAATCACCAGTGTATATTATATCACCACTAAGGGTGTATCCCCCTGTAAAGCTGGGTTTAGATCTAACACGGTTACACAACTTTTGGTCAGCTTAAGGTAGAAGAAAAATTAGTTTCTGCCGACTGCAGAAAACTCCTGGGAATGCACTGTCAGGAGTATATAATGGAAAGCATGGAGAAATTTGATAATGAACCAAAGCATTCAAGCTTATTTAGCACATATATTCACCCTGATGTCATCTACATCTTCTATCATTACTTAAGTACCATATAAATTTATTAATACATGTTTGTATTTGAGGCTGCTTACATTTTTGCACCCTGACCTCAAACTCTCAGTATCAAGCCTGATTTTCAGGCACTAAGCACCCACATTCCCCATTAGTTTCTATTTCACCAGGGTCTCCAACCGGTGGAGACAGCTTTGAGAGTGAAAAAAACCCTCAAGCAGACAGAGAACAGTTATCACTCATCACACCCAGGATGTGATTCAGGGTTACTGTCAGCTGCCCAGGAGTTGCTCCAACAACACAAAGTACTAACTCATCAGCCAAAAGAAAAAAAAAAAAAAGTAGTAGCAGCTGGGCTCAGTGAAATAACACTGTCAAGATCCCTCTCCTAAAGTGGAGATGGCAATCAGTCCACTCCAATATTTACTTTGTTATCTGCCCATCACAATAAACAATAATTAGATTACCATGGGTCGGATTTTTTTCTAGAGAGGTCACGCAATGGTATAAGACATCCTTAGTGCTGTCTCGACAAGACAATTCCAGCATTTTCCTTTCAGATTAGCAGTATTTTCCACTGTAAATTTACCTGAAGTTTCACCATCTATAATTACAGTATAGTCATTACACAACATACAAACCAGGTTGAGCAACAGGGGCATAAATAATGAGAATGAAGCCATAAAATCAACAGTTTTACACACCCAGCTGAGTGCATAAAGAAGAAATGGCAAATGTGTTTTTCAACCCAAAAGCGGAAGAACGAACATTTCAAAGGGTCGAATCACCCTCCCCAGCCACCTCTTGTTTGACAGACCTTTACATACACCTACACAGTGTTTCTCAGGATTCAAGAAAATTAAGTAACTCCTACCATAAATGTTTTCACCAGCTCACATGTCAGAAGGCCTCTGAAATCATATCATAAGCTGTGAATAGTGATGCTCCCAGTGCTGTACTTTTGGGAGGCAAGCTTGCCTGAGATAAATGTTGCTTGCAATACTAGCTGTTTCTCCTCTTATCAAGGAAAAATTTTGTATCCTGAGGATTCCCCTGTAAATTAGCCAAGCCCCACTGCTACATCCACTGCTTCCCTACAGCAACACAAAGAATATGGTAACACTCATTAGAGCGTACCACCAGGGAAAAGTCTAATTGCTAGATTTACATTTTGTAGGCAACGTGTATTTATACTAATAATTCTATTTTGTGCTGCTTTACTAGTCAGAGAAGAAAAGAGCATATTGTATTAAGCTCCAGCCCCCAAGCATTGAAATAACACTAACAGATCTAGAGAGACTGGCGTTCATATAATTGGCATCTACCCACAGTATGCAGTTGATGATGAAGCATATTTCCAGCAGTTCACAAGAAGGGCATGTGATTCCCTGAGGATTTGCAACCTTTAATATTCGCCTATCTTTGGGAGCATCTACTCATCCCATCATTACAGCAGTGCTAGTCACTTCACTGACTGAAGTGGGACTGGAAAAATCAGCACTTTAACCTTGCCCGTTTGGATCTTAAACATTATCATCCTTAGTGGTCACCTACTGAAAAAAATGACGTAGCCAGAGTTTCTTGAGAAAGTAAGTTTAAGAAGAAATAAGACACTGGAAAATCAGTCATCCAACCACAGAATAGAACAGAATCATAGAATCTTTAGGTTGGAAAAGATCTTTAAGATCATGAAGTCCAACCATTAACCTAACTCTGCTAATACCACCACTAAACCATGTCCTTCAGCATCTCCTCCACACATCTTTTAAAGACCTCTAGGGACAGCAACTCAACCACCTCCCCCTGGGCAGCCCAATCCGATGCCTGATAACTCTTCTGGTGAAGAAATTTTCACTAATAGACAATATAAACCTCCCCTGGCACAACTTGAGGTCATTTCTTCTTGTCCTATTGCTTGTCACCTGGGAGAAGAAACCAACACCCACCTCTCTGAACACTTCTTTCAGGTAGAGAGCAATAAGGTCTCGTCGAGCCCCCCCCCCCCCCCAGCCACTCCTCACATGTCTTGTGCTCTAGACCCTTCACCAACTTCATTGCCCTTCTCTGGACATGTTCCAGCACCTCAATGTCTTTTTTATAGCGAAAGGCCCAAAACTGAACACAGGATTCGAGGTGCAGCCTCACCAGTGCCCAGTACAGGGGGGACATTCACTGTCCTCGTCCTGCTGGCCACGCTGTTCCTGATGCAGGTCAGAAGCCAGAAACATTACCAGAACCTGAGACATCAAGAAATATTTTTCTTTTAAAGAGATATATATATTTTTAATTTCTTTTACAATGAATAAAAAAAATAAATGAATAAAAATTTCCTTCTTGATAGTATTCCAGTGTCTCTGCTTCCAACTTCACCCAAAATGAGGAAGTGCTAAGCTGTTGGCAAACCTGACTTCTTTTTCCTTGTAGTGAGTTTATCAAAACATCTTGCAACTAGCAAATGTGCTCAAATTTGATTCAAGATTTCCACAGGCTCTTATTTTATCTGAATAAATTCACCCAGGCTTAATATTTTCTTTTCCTTTAATACTATAAAAGTGGAGTTCTAGACCCATGAAACAGATGAAGGATAAGACAAAACTTTAAGTTTGTCAGTATGAACTTTTCTAAAGATCAAAGTTGTCGGATGCAGGGATTTGGCCTGGGACTGTCTTGACAACTGCTAATAAAAAAAGTTAAAAGCAAACAAAGAAAGAAATACTTGTCTTACTCATAATAGCTTCACATAAACTTAAATATACATAAAACATAATTAAAGGCTTCTTGTAAAAGGAGCTGGAAGCCATGGTGTTATGTCTCCCTTCATACTTTTTATATCTGATGGAGCAATCTCAGAAAAGGTACTTTACACACCTTTCTAAGACTTGGTTGCTTCACATTATCTCACATAGCTGTTTTGCCAGAGCACTGCATATCCTGTGTCTGGACTTTTTACCTGGAAACACATTCCCACAAATTAACACTGTGCT
This sequence comes from Rhynochetos jubatus, assembly GCA_027574665.1. Classification (NCBI taxonomy): domain Eukaryota; kingdom Metazoa; phylum Chordata; class Aves; order Eurypygiformes; family Rhynochetidae; genus Rhynochetos; species Rhynochetos jubatus. The sequence goes on along the minus strand of CM050648.1, from coordinate 137,898,201 downwards.
ATTAATACTTTCTCATTTGATGTTCTCCTCACCTTCGTTTTATGTAACATTACCGAACATAAAGCATCTATTTGCATGGTTCTAATTGCAGATCAGCCTGTTCTCCTTTCAAACTCACTCAGTTTCTGTGTGGGAGAACTTGTATATGAAAATAGGCTTTGAGCTTCCTGCACACTGCAATAGAAACATAGAGCTGGAAGATGTGCAGTCAGGTCTGTTGGAGGCTGGTCAGACCTCTCATGAGTGGAACATGTGCCTTAACTCCCCTTCCAACTCACCCTGGGCTGCCCAGCCACGAGCCTTCTGAAAGGAGGCTTTTTTTCCTGAAAAAGAGGACAGAGTTGCAGATACCATGTTGAGCCATGGATGCTCAGTAACAAAGCTACGTGAACTGCAGGGCAGCATTGGAAGAAAAAAGCCACTGACAACGAAATGCTGCTTGCTGACAGAGACTGCACGACCTTTTCACTAAGTACAAGAAGGGAATACTGTGAAATATACTGTTTAGGGGTATGACTCCAAAAATACTATTTGGAAAAAGAAACTCCTTCATTACAGTGTAATAAGAATTATACTGGAACATTAAAAAGCCAATAATAACTCATTTTCTAGAAGTCCTTATCTTTCCTTTTGTATTCCTCATTTAAATGCTCTTAAAGCAGTTACTCTCGTGCACAGAAAAGAGAGAGAGCATGGTTGTTCAAGCTTTTTTCCAGTTCCTGCTGGAGCTATGACTGCCAACAGCATCTCCCCTGGTGCTGCACTCTCCATGCTGTGGAGCACACACATGGTCATCAGAGGCAACGACATACTGTAAAACCATCCCAGTGGATGAGGCAGATGTCATGGATATTTTGACCGATACTGTTTGGGATAGGCTGGGAAGGGAGAAGTTTTACACTCTTATTTGACTTTGTGGTAGACAATCCTACACAGACTTAGTTATTTTCTTGTTTGTAAAATAGTTTCTTCCCTGGAGACTCCACAACGTTAGTTATCTCATCTAATAAGGATTGCTATTGGGTGTTTTAAAGGAGTTCATTGTAGGTTGTACTGATGACATCCTTAGCTAACCTTCTGAAGTGTGCCCAAGGCCAACACACAACCACTAGCCCATATCAAGCCTTCATTCCTCCTGCCAGTCTTGCACGTCAAGCCCAGACCAAGGGCCATTTGCAGGGCAGTGTCATGACCTCAGTCCTAGGAAGGTAGATTACTATGCTGTATGAAAGCCTTCCTAATTGAGTGTATGACACCTAACAGTGTCCCACATCCAAGGAGGTCTCATTCCGCAGTCACAGGCTCCTACTGTGTCCCCTGTCCAAGACAGGGTCCCAGACAAAGACCCATGTAACCCATCTGCTGATATATTTTTATAACGTGAAGAGTGGAGGTCTTGTGCATTAAGGCAACAGTATGTTGAGAGGTCTGCCCATGTCCTGGGCTTGATACTGATGCCAGCCTGCAGGAATAGGACAACCGAATGTAGTCAGTGGCTGACATATATCTTGAAGAAGTGATTGCTCTTATCCAAGAATGTGCAGTTGCAAGTCTTTGGCATGTTCCCCTGGCTGGCCACTGACTTAATGAGGAAGACAACCTATTGATCTCAGCAGCAGCTGAAACCAGAGGGTCCCTAACTGGGCCACACACCATTTTTCATATTTCAAAATTTAAGTGCATTATTTTTGTTAACAAAAAGAAATTTTATCAGAATAAAGGAAATAACTGCTTTTCAAAAAAGTTTCCTGACCATCTTCTCTTATTCTGTTAAAAATAATTAAGACTGGGCACTCATCAGTGAAAAGACCTCATTTATGTTTGTCCATAAGGCGCTCTGAATAGCTAGTCAGTATAAATACAGCATAAAAATAAAAGTAATAAAGGGAGATTTTTTTTCTTCATTTGTTATTTTTGAGGAGAAAAACCAACCATCTGTGTTCCAAATGTGTTGCTTTTCAATGATCCACAAGCTGTTTCTACGGTTTTAATTTATTTGACTTTGCTCTTCTTTCGAATGGTTGCCTTCACTATATTAAAATACAGTGCCTCATCCTGCTGAGTGCTGTGTTATTTGTCTGGCTGCTCTGCTAGATAAGCATTGTAGAGGCCTGGAATTGATAACCTACGCAAGAGGGCAGTTTAGTTTTTACTGTAATAGTGCAGGGGGAAGGAAGAAAGCAAGGAAAAGTTCATATTGCTTCAGTGAAGATTTTACCTGAAGAGTAATTTTTATATACCTCTGGAGATAAGGAAATTGTTTTAGTTCCTATATGCAGCCATCATGAATACAGTTTGTCATCCTTCCTGAGCTAGCTCTAAAATGCCTAGAACTTAGGCATTTAAGTGCTTGAAATGGAAAAAACCCAACATGCATGTTAAAAAAACATCTTCCTGCATGTATTGAAAAAACTCTCTCATATACATTGCTTGCACAGAAAGCATTTTATTTTGATTGAGAGCAGATTATTCACTCCTATCTCCAGTTTGGGATTGGGCAGATTGCACTGTGTGCCCATTTTCACAATATAATGATCTTTGTGTACACACAGATGTACGTACAAAGACCTACATGTGGCATTTTTGTAAATTTGGCACTTTTAATTGTTCCAGTGTTCAGGTCTATACTTACTAGTTAGCCCAGCACACAATTATTGTTAAGAACACTGTGGATTCAGCAGTTATTTATTAAAGGTAGAGATGTAAATGAAAAAAAATATTTACATAAATATCTGTAAACAATATGCTTCATTCTCTTTGTCTTCAGGAACACAGCCACATGCCAGGTCTTTTGTATATTAAATGACCAAACAAACACTTAAATCAAATAGCTGTTCCATTCAGTCTATGCTTTCCACAAGTCGTTAGACATGCCAAGCTGAAAGAAGCGACTTCGTGCACACTCAGCTTTTTCAAAGAAACATCTGTGATTTAATGACCAGATCTAAGCCATACAGAAGTCTGAACTCTGGGAAACTTGCAGCCTGACTGCCATCCACCCAGGAAACTCCTGTTATAAAGGGAGTCTATAAAGATGCCATTCACACAAGTCAGTCACTGGGGCCCTGGTGTATAACAAACCTAAAAACTTTTACTGGGGTCTGTCCTAGAGAAATTCAAATTGTTACAAGTATGGGAGTCACCGAGGCTGCCAAAAACACAAAGAAACACTTCCTCCGAGACAGGCATCTCTTAATGAGAGCAAACATTCCCCTCTCTGAAGAAGGCAGCAGGAGACGGATGCATGCAAGGACCAAGCTCCATCTGTCTATTGTACTTCCATGGTTCCAATTACCACAGCATTTTAGAGCCTCACAGCTTAAACTTCTCCCTAAGATGTCCCGATGAGGGGCGGAAGTACTAACATTGTTTGGGACAACAATTCTGCCCACAACAGAAAACCCAGCATAAAAATCAGTGGAGCCATTCAGGTCAGACTAGGAACACAGATGATGCTTTTCAAAAGTCTGCTTCTAAGTTTCTCATTAACAACTCAAATATACATTGAATATTTTTCAATCTTTAAGAACATTCAGATTTATTTCCAGAAACGTAAGCACAACAGAGATCACGTACAGATTCTTAAGTATTAAAGGAGACCCCAAAAATGTTTTATTCTTCTCTGCACACCATGCCCCCTTCTTCCAAAACCCTTCTTCCTGCCCCAAGTTATTTTCTTTCTTACCACACAGACTGAAAGGGCTCAGATTTGACTTAAGTCAGAAGGACAGAAAACATTAAGAGTTTTACAGAATCTTATCAAAACTATCTAAACAAGCTGAATCTGTACAAATGGGCTGGAAATCTCACCAAAGCAGACACACATCCTTCTGCCCTTTGTGGTACGTCAGATATTCATACACCATTTTAGCTCAAGAATGGAAGTGAGAAAAATTGTGCTTTGTGTCCTGCAGACTTGCACACATGCCAGGCTTACCACCCTCAGGGGACCAGGGGTATTCCAATAGAGCCCTCATTTAGGTGTACTGGCTGTCCCTCTCCAGAGATCCTTCTTCTAGAGACCTCAACACAGAAACCTTTTTTCCCCAGCTGCAGTACCAGCTATCTCCTGTCCCCAGATTGCTCTCTCAGTTGCGCCAGCTCAGTTTCATACAAGGCAACACTGTGAACTGCATCAGGAAGTGCTCAAGCTGAAATATAACCTATTCTTGCATCATTTTTCCTTTTAGTTTTTGCAGTGTTATCTTTCAACAGAATCAGTGCCCCGATGCATTTCGCTGCACAGCCACACAAACGCTGTGCTGGCACAACAGAGCGGAGAGGCAGTGGGCAGAGACTGCTAAAACCAGCTTACACAGCACTACTGTCCAATATTTAACTGCAGCCACAAGCTCCTAACTCTGGTCCTCTGAACGGCAACCAAATTAGATACAGGAAGCAAAGCAAACAGTGCAATTTCCTGCATCTCGGTCCAGGGTTTTCATCATCACTCACCAAAACAAGTTGGAAATATTTCAGAGGTTTCATGGTTTGTCCACATTCCTCATTCCATCCGTGTAATTTTGAAACGTTGGTAAGAAGTGTTAACAACAACAAAATATTTGCAGAAAAGTTTGACTATCTCTGAGCTGCTGCCTAAAGCCTGAAAGATTAACAAAGAGAGATATGTCTCAAAATCAGGTTTAATTCACTCAAGTCAGTAGCAAAGCTTTCATCAATCCATGTACACTCATACAAATATTTGCTTCCAAATACATACAAGTAGATACACACTTGCCTCGAGTTACAGAGAGGGGAATCTTAATACCTCTGATTTTTAGTAAATAGAATTGTGTCTCCAGAATAATGTTATAAACTAGTACCTTGGCAGTTTCCTAAATGTACGTCCCAAAAAGAATTAAGTAATTTCATTAACAGATTTTCAAAGTTTAAATGCTTCAGAAAATAGCATGAAATGTGATTTCTTACTTTTACTTAACTTTTGCAGTTTTGCAGAATTTTTATTATCACAGTGAGCATTCCTGTTATAATGATAAATACTATTTCCATTGCCCATTTAGGTGCAAATGGTCTTGGCCCTTGGCCTATGGTTTGCACAAGGATTATAGCAGCAAATGAATTTTCCTCAAACTCTGTAATAACACCATGGACCCCTTCAAGCCCACCAAAAGTCTGGGATAGTGCATCAAATAATACACAACACTAAGTATTATGCAAAAACATAGTTTTCAATTCCCAAACACTATACAGCAAAATAACAAAGCAAAAATTATCTTTGGTGATTTTGTGTTTCAGAAAAGCTCAGCCAAGGGCAGGTAACTATTTCTCCTCTGAGTTCCCTGGACGTCTCTAACTGTAGTCTCCCCTGGCTCTCCAGACCCATTCATAGTAGCAAGCCTGAAATATTGGAATTATGGTATTTCCTTTGCATATTCTTATGCAGCTCCCTTTTTTTTTCCCTCAGATAATCTATAATGCATTTATGGCCCTTACATGCTACTGGGAAACTGAAAAAATCAGTATTGGCCTCTGTGCTGAAATATGACACATTGTTTGAAAGGGCATTGAAAGAAAGAGGATGGTTTCTAGCAGGTTATGTATTAAGGGCAAGTAATTCCTTTGTAGGACTGAATGACAGGACTGAAAACAGAACAGGCTGGTCCTTTGGAGCTGTCTTTCCCCATAAGTCTTCCACTAAAATGATAGGGAGACACTGAGTAAATATTTTAGCAACTATCAAGAGCAGACTCAAAACAAGCAGTTTTGCTGCTGGTGATTAAGCAGAAAGAGAGGTTTGCCAGATCCCTCTGCTTTGGGCCCCCCTGCACAGCCATAGATGACAACATCCACTGCTTTCTCTGAGAGATCTGATGTTCCTGCCATCTTAGGCATCCAAGATGAAATAAAAAAATATAGATGGTCTCAGGGATACGCTTAAGGTCATAAAATCTATTCCTATTTTCAGTTCATTGTTAATTCTTCAACAACCCCTTAGTACCAAACCACAGTTGATCTCTTTCCCAATAAGTCATACTTTCATTGGATGGTCACTGCAGTCAGCAACACCTTTTTAATAAATCAAAAGGGTTTTAATGGTGAACAATTGTTCAAGACCCAATAACACCACCCTGGATCTTCTTTCTTTCTGGTAAGGAAAGGAATCTCCAGAGTTCGGTGAACCCCTAAGAAGTTACACTACTATTTTTACAGCAACAGCTGTACCTAGGTTTTAAGAGCAGGCAGATGTCTTTGTCTTTCAGTAGCCTTCAGTGATGAGACATCACTTGTGTTGCCAAAATTAAAAAGAAAAAAAAAAGAAAAAAAGGTGGTTGGTGCAGGAAACTTAAGTGCTGTTCATTTTTACTGTCATTTCAAAAGGAAAAGGAAGTTTTCTGTCCCTTAACTGAGTTGCAAAACTCAGCCCTTGATTTCTGTGCTGATGCTCCCTGAACTGGGATTCAGATGTCTACAATAACAGGAGAGGTAGTTTGAGCAAGAAGGTCCCTGTTTAAACATAAAATTCCTTAAAGAATTGCAGAAATGACAAGCAAAATATATTGGAAATAAAAGTTCTGTGTTTGTTTCTTTGCCATAATCTTGGAATGCTCTTTTCATAAGATTCCTGTCTCTCCAGCTGAAAGATTATTCTTTTTTTTTATTGCAACAAATGTTTCAGAAATTAATTTGTTCTCCAGAAGGGACCCTCAATCACCATAAAAGCAGATGCAAAGAGTTTGTCCCTAAAACTCAGAGGATTTATTTCCTTAACCTGCCAAATATAACAGCGAAGAATTTGACTGGGATAAGAAGTAGTTTCTGTGTTCTTTAGCTGGTCAGGAGCCGCTTCCTTTCAGCAAATGTCAAGCTGTGAAAGCCTAAGGTTTCACCATAAAATGCACAAATCAGACTGAACCTTCAAAAACCACCCATACCACTTGTTGTGTTGCTCTCCACCTCTCACCTCCTATCCCTGTGACACCTGGTATCACCAGACAGAGTTGCTTAGGACAGAGTGGAAGGCAAGAAAGCTTTAACACTCTGGCTCCATCCACTGACTGTAGCACAACTGCCTGGGATTCAGGACATCTGACCACCTCCACTCCAGGATCTCTCTCAGGCAAGTAACCATCCTTCCCCACAGAAAAATCTCTTAACTCCCACTGCAGCCACCAGTCACTCTCCCAGTGTGAATGTGTAACACAAGTAAGACCATCATAGTTTGCACTGTAACAGCTCCATAAAGTCATCCAAACATATTTTTGCTTTAGTCTTTCCCTCCCTCAAAAATCAGATGCCAACATGACTCTCTGAGCTTGGTGCTTGTCGAAGCAGTTTGTCTTACAGACCAGCCCACACAGACAGTTATTGAACACCAGTTTCTCAGGCTGTAGAAAAAGCAATATATCCCAGAAACCTGTTAAGCCATTACAGTAAAAAACAGTGATGTGTAAAGATGATCCAAATAATATTTTACTGTTTAATTCATCTTGTCATAAAACTGCATTAGGACCTAACTCATAAAATAGGAATTTCCCAGATTCTGTATGCACACAGAACAATTTGAAAAGCCTTGTTACAGAGTATATCCATGTGAGCACAGGAGAGCATTTCTGCTTAAAGCAGCCAAGGCAGGGAGAAAAGATAGGGCAGTGAGAACTGTGTGAAAGAATGCCAGCCCTGCAAATAGAAGGTTCTTAGTAGTCTTTCCTGTCTGGGATTGATGGTGACATAGAGTAAATAACAGCTACTGCATGTTCAAAGCTCCTGGGTCAAAATCTCCACTGACATAAATCATCAATGTTTTTTCTCTGTCCCTCTGATTTTATGAGGGAAGCTCTTTTTATTCTATACTCTATGAATTGCAGAGATTACATCATCCCAGAGGGAACTGGTCAGAGAACTGCACGTTACTCAGACTATGCAACTCCAGCAAAACTGAAATACTAGAGTTTTACTTTAAAAGAAGGACAGTAAAATACTGCAATTCAGGCAATAGAAAAGACAAAATGTATTGGAAAGGCACAAGTTTTCATGTAATTGCCTACAGAAGGATGAAGTATATATTATTATTTACGCTTTAAAAATGATACATTTTTTATACATAGTGAAAATGAAATGAAGTTTCATCCCAGTGAAAAGAAAGTTATCTATCCAAATAACTGAGACGCATTTTTTCCCCTTTGAACGTTTACCTGTGAAAAAACATTAATTTTTTTGTAGTCTTCACTACAATTAATCACGAAAGCAAGTTTCACCATTTCAAAGTCCACTACAAAGTTCCCTTTTTGCAGTTATCTGTGGTCATGACAGTTCCTTCAAATAGACAAAGGTAATTCAATATTTAAGAGGTTAATTTCCAAACACAATGTCCACCAGTCAACAAGAATCTTATTGTTTGCAATGGATGCTCAACAGAACAGAGTTTTCAAACTACCCTCAAGGAACCATAGGAATCACTACCTAAATACACAAGAATCACCAATTTTCACCTTTATTTTTGAAAAATCGTTTTTATAACTTCTTCCTTCCATTCTATCCCTCCATCTATCTCACATTCTTATTTTCTCTCTAGTTCGACATCTTTCTTAGCTTTTTCTCTCTCTCGAGTTCTACTTTGGTAACATCATAAATCACACCATTTCCCCCCAGCTTTGACTTTTCTGACCATATATTTGCTGACTATTCTGTTTCTCTCATTCCTCATAGGATTGCTCCTAAGAGTGTAATTTCTTACACCAAAAGGAGATGAATGTTTTCAAGAAGTCTGTTTCAACTCCAAAGGGTTGAGAAAAGGGAAGTAGTGCTGGAAGAAATATTTGTGAATAACAGTCAATGTTTCTAAACTGAGAAACTCTATGCAGGAAGAAAAAAACGTGGCTTGCAGGAGAAATTATGCAACTATAATGAGTTCAGAATAAGATGAGGGCTGTTGTAAATCTGTTAAACTTTAATTGAGTGTGAGATGGCAGAATCTGTCCCTAAAGGAAGAGCTTGCATGGATTGACTAATTTTCAGTGATGACACCTCAAGATTTCACCATGATTCCCAATACCTCAGTGAAACTTGTGCAACCACATCCTTGTCCATCCGTAATACACACTACTCCATAATTCTGGATGCTTCCAATTTGCTTCAGGTATAGATGGAGCAGTGTGTATTATGGATGGACAGGGATGTCGCATCTTGAGGTGTCATCACTGAAAAGCAACAAAGCCCTTAATGGTGACAACGGTTACCTAACCATCATGATATTTGTCATTGGCTTCAGCTCCTTCCTGGACCCCTATACAATGTATTGTCCGTACCCATGAAGCGAAGTGGGTTCTGCTCCCAGGAGCTCCCAGCCAGCAGGTAGACAGCAGCAGAGAACAGAGGTATTCTGCCAGTCTGCATGTGAGAGGTGAGGTACAAAGAGATTAAAGGTGACATTTTCAAAGGAGTCCATACAAACTCCTCCCTTCACTAGCTGCCTTTGAAAATCAAAGGCTAAATGCCTTGCTCAAAGTTACACAGGAATTATACAACAAGGCTGGATATTAAATTCCAGTTTTTTGTGAATTTTTCATTCCTATGGGAAGGAGTCAAGACTCACATCTGCAGCAATCTCCTCAGAAAAACAACCTTCCCAGTCTGTCTGTACTATTCTTACTGGATTTTTCCTTACAAAAACCAAAAGCCACCATGTTTGTCTTACACTGGCATTGCAGCCAACCACCCAGATCACGGTTAAACTAAGTTTCACAAGTATTTTCCTTTATGCAGTTTTTCAGGATTCTGAAAATGCTGTGATTTTTTCAGGACGCCTGTTCTCTATATCAACAACAGTTATATGCTGAACAAAGAGCTTTGAAACTGCTTTATTTCCATACATAGATCTCAGATTAATATTCCTAATGCTTCTGGGATACTCCCACCCTGCTGCCCAGCCCTAGGTCCCATGAGTTATGCCCAGAATGCGTGGGATCTTTTCTCCTAATATTGAAGTAACCTTGCCATCCTGCTTGCTTCACCACTTTCTTTGAAGGCCCATAACAAACATGTCGTTACAGTTTTATACCTTCTACTTAACCTTTGGAGCTGTTTAAGCTTCTCTGAGATGGAGACTCTCTGATTTATACTCTAATGTCTTCAAGTCTAAACTAATGTAATTCTTTCTAAAATGCCCAAGTTTAAATTATGGACAACAATGTCCAGAATGCTGCTGCAGAACCTCTCACAGAGCTTGGCTCAGGCTCACTGTACACTTTTTCTTGTATTGCACTTATTAAATTGACTTTGGTTTTGTGTCCATTTTTAAATTCTGTTTGTGATATTTAAACATCATTATAACTGATTTTTGTGACAAATTTAACGTGCAAGACAAGAAAGCTTCTGGACTTGTTCCAAGTTTTCTTGTTCCATGACATCACTAGAAAAAAATTAAAGCAAAATTAGTAGAGTCACACCTGACTATTTTTTTAAGTCAAATTTTTTGTTCATGGAAGCAGCAGCCTTGAAAAATGGGAAAGCTAGCATCCTGGCATAGGCACACTATTAAAACACCAGAAAAAGAAAATGGACATTCCCCAGATCAATACCTCTCTTAGGACCTATCATAGTGTGAGACGTATGGTGCTCATTAAGCCTATGATGGTAATAAGCAGTCCTTTGACTTCTGTACTACAGTTATCATTGCAGACGTTATCGAAATCCATTGGCAATGGACATTTTCACAAGAACTGAGACCAGTAGATCAATTTAGAGAAACCACAGAAGAGTCACCAAACAGTTGTAATAGCTTTCAAACTCTCCACACCCTGGATTCAAAGAGAAGGTCTAGACATAAAAGGCTGAAAGTGTCATTACACTGCAAATCTGTCACCAGGCACTATCCAGTTTCCCATGATAGCTTCTACTCAAACCTCCATTTCGCTGCCTTTTTAAAACTTCTTTTAATGCACTGCAAAAAGTCAGCAAAGTACCTGTCAAAGGATTAACATCATACAGATGCCTAAGATTTGAGATTAGGTAATTTCTGATAAAATTAGTCAGAAAGGTGTCTGGAACTTTTCACAATTTAAAGCAAGCCCCATTGAAATGTTCAGCTGTGTTACATGCTTGAAATTATTGAAAGTGTTCAGTTCTATGTCCAATTGAATGGAACATGGGCATATAATCCTGCAGAGGAGGCTGTAAAAAAAGATGCTTGCTCCAGCTATAAACTGATGAGTTAATATCCATGGCCCATTTCTGCAGTGTGCTGCAGGTAAGTAGCCAACCTCTGTGACCTCAACAGGCACAGCAGGCTGCACATGGAGCTGATTGCAGAACCAGGGCCCACTGCATGACACCACATGAAAAAAAAAAAAAAAAAAAGCAGCATCCTGTCAAGCAGAAAGCATATAAAAAAAAAATCCTATCAAAAGAGAATGATATGAAAATTTACTAGACAAAATCATCATGCATTTTGTCCCTATATATTCTGTGAGTTTAGCACATGCCCTACCTACCAAAAACTTTGATGGAAGAAGAAAAAGAGAAAGAGGAGAATTAGACCCATCTCTGTAAAATTAATTAGTTGTGGAGAGTTCCCCCCTATAAAAAATTCAAATAAATTGGTTCTGTTAGCTCATATACAGGCCCCGGATGTAATTAGTGTGATAATCAATATATCAGTAGGAAACAGCTACTTAAGTGCACCCAGTGCTGTTGTAGATTTAGGACAAGTGAAAGGGGCGTACTCAACAACAGCAGGGAAGAGTATAAATGCAAATGAAGCTCATAAAAAAGAATGAGTGGTTCTGGCTGTGCAAGCTGCTCAAAATTCATTTAGGATTTTTTGAAACAGAGAAAAGAATACGCTGCTGTGAACTACCCATATTTGGCTAACAAACATCAATATGTACCACAGAACATCATTTGTTTTCACGCTTACTTGAAGACTTGTTAGAAGTGCTGCTAGCTCTCTTCTCTCCACCAATGCACAATAAAAAAAAAGTTCTAATAAAACGTGCACCTGTCACACTCATATTTTTAGTGTTAAAAATACTCCCTGTTGTGTACAGGCTACCAGCTGTGCCAGCAACTTCAGTGCATGACTGACATGCTCAGAGGCACCAATGGCTGAAGGTAGCTTGCCTTAGATTTGGCTCTGATACTCTCTCCTTACAACAAGACTTCAAAGAGTGCAAGCTGAACACTGACATGGCGGAAGTCCTCTGAAGGAATGACCTCCCAGAGATACTTTTTTTTTTTTCTACTCCTTTGAATATTTAAATGAATATTTCAATAGTGTCGTGGTTTAACTCCGGCTAGCAAAATACCACGAAGCCGCTCTCACAAATCCCCCTCCCCTCCTCCAACAGAGGGGAAGAATTGGAGGGAAAAAAAACTAAGGAAGCTCGTAAAATTGAGATAAGAACTATTTACTAATTAAATCTAAATCAATATATACAGGTACTACTAATAGTAAATAATTAAAATAGTAGAAAATGAAACATATAGTACAATATATACAGTATGATACAATACGATACAATTTCCCACCATCCACTCATCAATGCACACCCAGATGTTGAGTGATAAAAGTCAGACCCCGAGAGCCTGAGAGCGATCGCAGCCTGAGAACCGCGGCCTGAAGGCCGGAGCCCGGGAGCCTACGCAGCGGATTCCGAGCAAACCTTATCACCGATAACACGGCCAGAAAACTCAAAACAATCCACCAGCTCCCACACGAATGAGCCGGCACAGGAGTTGGCAAAGCAGCTAACGCAGGAGGGTTAGCAAGTGCCCAGAGAGACGAGCAAGGGAGTAAGGGAGAGAGAGAGAAGAGCAGAGCGATGGCTACCGGACCCTCTTCCCCACCCAAAAAGAGACCGGAACATGACGTACTATGGGATGAAATACTTCCTTGGTCAGTCTGGGTCAGCTACAGTATCCGAAGCAGACAAAAGACCTTGAGTCCAGTACAGGCCATCCCCAGCACTAGCTGAGGCCTTATCAATGTTTTCACTTACTGTCCAGCAACAGAGTTCCCTGGCAACTAGAGTAAAGGGAGTTAGCCCTTTCCTGACTGAACCCAGCACAAATACAAAGAGGAGTTGTGATTTCTTCTAAAAACCTAGAAGCAGGTTTCCAGAATAACCCTACCTAACAGCTCTTTTGCTTCCCTCGGGGTAAGAAATAAATCAGGAACACCTAGTGAACAAAGTGTAGGTGCAGGTTTTATAGAGTTTGGGTCCTGGATGGTTTTCTTCAGCGAGTGAATGGTGGGACACCATTTGACAATGTATTTGTGAAGTCATAGTAAACTTCACCCCACCATCTTCTACACAGAACGATAGTACAAACATAATACAAACATAATGAACTGAAAACAGCATTATGTGTTCTACGTTATTCTTCAGGCCATGATACTTTTTTAAGGACAGAGGCATCTGACTCCAGAGACTTTCCCTGTCACCAAAAGCAAGGGGAAGATGGACTCTGGGCATGAGGTTGAGATGACATAAATACAGCTGTGGTAGAGATTCATGTTTATTGCCTCACTCGTAGTTAATGATCCTCAGAGATATGTACACAGAAGAAAAGGGGAAAGATATGACTAAAGCAGGGAATAACCAATTGGGATCAGATTATGCATTTCTCTGCAGGGAAGCACAAAGGCCTACATTTTACTTACTGCCATTAAATTGTTCCTACAGACTTGGTTCTTAGTCAGATGTGGAGGAATCTTGCACAAAAAACCCATCTCAGTGCTCTGATCAGCCACACTCATTAGACCTCAAGACAGGGATGTGATTCACACAAACCTGCAGAGAGCAATAAGAGCAGAAAGACACCTTAATTGTTTGATCTCATCCTTTAAACGTCCAGTGACTTGTTGGCTCTCAATATCCTACAGTTCTTCATCTAAAAAAGAAGTTCTGTACTTCCTCTACGTGGAATTATTTCTCTCTGTTTCTCTTGGATGATGGAAACTTCGATGGAAACTTGGATGATTGAAACTTCAGTTTCAATCCCACCTTGGTAAGAATTTCAACTCCCATCTTTCACAGCAGTCACTATCACTAAGACAGGGTTCGAAGCGAACAATTTGGTATCAGAACTCACAGCGAGATTTACAGGAACACCTCCACAGCTTCACAAGTCAGGGTCTGCCTTAACAAAACCTTTAAGCATGCACTTCATTTTTGGACTGTGAGCAAACTACAAATAAAATCAAATTACTACAGCTAAGCTACCAGATGCAACCATACATTCTGGCATAATCAAATGAGGACCAGACGCTATCTGTAGCAATCTGCAACCAAAGAACTGGTACCAGGCTGCAAAATCTACAAGGCACTTAACATCAAAGTGCCTCAGACACTCTCTCTACTATCACTGTGTTATTCATAGCAACACAGAAGGGAAGGTCAGAGATGCAAAGCAGAGCTGATATTGTTTAGGCATTCTACCTGTGAATTTCCCTATTTTCTAAAGTTTAAGAAAGGTGTTCCCTAAAAATCCAGGATTTTTCATATACAGCTTTTTTGAAGACAATGCATACATTCTTTTAAATATTCTTTACTCCAGAGTTACTGATAAAGCTTTATCACCTCGTGCAAAGCTGAATTATGTTTTTGCCAGGAATTACATACACTCACTAGAGAGAAACAGACGGTGTCTATTCATATATTTCAAAACAGAGGATTTAACCTCTGAAAAGAGATATCAAAGTGGCACTGAAGCAGGGACTTGCATTCAACACTTTCACATTTGGTTCACAAATACCCAATTAGGTTTCTATCCGAACCACAGTACCTCAAATTTATAATTAATCATCTGTCAAAGTTACAAGGGCAACAGAACACCGTATTATTTTGAACAGTGATAAAAAAAAGGCATTGAGGTCTTATGAGAGAATTTCTTAGCTCTGAGCAGCAATATCAGGTTCTTCTTCAGTGAAGAGTTAAAGACCAATACAGTCTCTCCATAGTTAAGATAGGCAGCATGTTTTAGCTCAAAATCAAGACTGAAGGGACACACAGTATTTAATGTAAACTCAAAATGGATTTCTGTAAGTGATAACTTATTTTGTAAGAAGTAAATTTTTAGGAATCAACCCATATTTCTTATCCAGTTCCAATATTAAGATAGATTCTTTAAAAGCTCAAATAAATTTTGGAAAATATTTTTTCCCCTTTGTTAATTGCAAGTGGCTAATGACCACTCTTTGTTTGTCTGGGAATGTGAGAGCCTGTAGTAAATTTAAATTATGTTAATTAACACCACCACATAAAGGAACAAATGTTTATAACTGCTAAGGATGCAGAAACCCTACCAAACTAAACTAAAACTCTTTTGACCTAATTGGGGATATAATTGGAATGAATCCCCTAGGAATTTTCCTATTCCTTCTACATAAAACCCTATTAATGCTTGATCCCAGAACAAAGATATGTTCCTAGATATTCCCGTAACCCTAATCCATATAGTTCTGTCCCCAGCGGGTACACAGGTGCTCATAAAAAGTGAAGGTCCCCATCTTTTTAGAGACGCTTTAATTGATAAGACCCAGACAGACTGCAAACACACACAGCAATGTAGTAGGAAAATGACCTCTTTCTGACTTTTCCAGCGGGAAACAGATAAAGGTTATTTGGCTCAATATGTAGCTGTAAGGTTAATTTCAGAAAATGGGATTTGTCTGAAGGCTGAAATGATACTTTCTCAGTATCAGCAGCCACATACTGCTATAATTTGGGAACATATTCTACTCACTATGCATTCTCTTAGACTGATCCACTGTACACAAGGATGGTTGCCAGGATTTATTCCCTGATGTTATCTGTCTGTACTATTTCCAGTAATACTAGAAACACAGCTGCCTTCTTCCTTGCAGTGTTGGGCAAGTCTAACACAGAGCTCAGTTTGATGCTGCACTTAAATAGAAGCAATCCCATTGAAAGAAATAGAAGCACAGCAATGAGAGTGAAAAACCTTTAGTGGGAAAGAGAACATAATCCAGCCCTCAGAACCAAAACCTTATTTGGCATAAAATTTCAGAGAACCACCAAACTAAAATTCGCTTTTTGGAAAAAAATGATACATCTCAGAATGAGTCCAAAAGCCTCTCTGTAAGGAGGCACAAACTTCTATCTAATGCTTCTTGTGCACAAAGTAATCACCTTTTATCCCAGTCTAATGTTTTATGTTGTTGCCACATTTAGTAGGCAACTGGAAGAGACAATCATTGAAACAGTTACCACCTGCAGTTCTTACTTTCAATCATGTACTATGCACAGAAGCAAAACTGTCTGAGACAAAGCATCCAAACTTCAAGCCAGTTTACACTGGCTAGGATTCTCTCTCCCCAGAGTCTCAAAACCAGCTGCAGTCCAGTTTAAGATGGTGGTGCAGCCTCGTTTTGAGAAGAGCAAGTCTGAAGGGATGAGGTCTACCAAACCAGTGGAGCAGCAGCACAACTACACTGTGATTCAGATTTTTTTTTTTTTAAATTGGATTAGGAATATTCAGTCTTTAAAGCATACTGGCAGTGGCAACAATTACTAAAAATAGAATGTAAACGTACCACATCAATACTCACAAAACTCCCCTGACCACACACAAAGGCAGACAAGAGCAGGCAGACAAAAGGTGTCTTAATTAGTTTATTGTTTTACAACTCTCTCAAGCTACAAAACACAATTTGTTTTACAATGCATTGTTAAAAATGCAGCCTCCAAGGATTTCAAATTGTTTGAATAATATAATTATCAGTGTTAACACTTCCTTTTATCGTTTTGACAGTCTCAATTCTACTACCATCTCATTTGAGCATCCTCCAGCCAATAAAGAAACGAGCATTTCTCACCCACTCTCCTTCCCCAAATTTAGGTGGATAATTTATAGAGACATGACTTAAAGTTTCAGGCACTTTTTAAATATTTAAATTATACTAAGAGATTTTTAAAAATCTTAAACCGTAAGGATAAAAGGAAAAACAGCAAAATTAATGGCCCAGGAAAGGATCTTTCTGTTCATGCCTCTTGTATAGCTTGAATCATCCACCTCACGATACAAACCCATTTTTGACATGGAGAATTTTCTATGGAAATAAGGAAAAGCAGGATAATTTTAAATTTCTCAGGCAGTTTGTTATTAACTGCTAGAACAGGTGTATGAAAGAGCACCCTCTAAATGAGCTCGCTAGGATACCTTGTGCCAAAACCTTGACTGGTATAGCACAGATGCTCCATTAGCACCTTTCTGCTGCCATCGCTGAAATCACACCAGCGAATGCTCACAGAACCATACCTTCTCTCACCAGTTTCAACTCTCCCCTCCTTGGTCCACGCTTTATCTGCTCTTAGGTTAAGTCATGCGAGAATTAACTTTGAAAGACACTGGTATTTGCAAATCCAACATTCCCCTCTGTTTTTCCACTGTGTATTTGGTTATCACATGCTAGGCACCAACAACACGCACACCAGAGAGACAGATGGGACTCTTGTTAGGAGAGAGGCCTGTGACACTGAGCAAACAACACAACCATCCTTCCCCCACGATCAGTCATGTCAGGGCCATACACATTTCCCCCTTACTCACAAGGCTATGCCTGAGATGGTTCATATCAAATGCCCTCACAGCATTTTTTTTTTTCCTCTTTTTTTCTATCTGTATACAGCTTTGCTGTACAAATTCGTTCTAGGATGGGCTTCTCAGACCAATGAACCTTCAAAGCAGTGGGACAGCACAACTTGCACAGTATACAAGAGAAATGGGAGGTTCGGACAAATCTTCCACAGTTATACACAAAGAGTTTAAGCTGCCTTTCAGCTCACCATTTTTCAGACTCAGATAACAGCACAAAATCCATGCAGTATCCCTAGGGGGGGGGTTGAATGTGAGGTTTCTGAGCTAACCAGCCACATCAAAAATACAAAGACTCAACCAGGAAGTGACAACTAATGGATTTACACTCATTTGAATGGAGTCTGGGAAGAATTAGGCCCAAAGTCTTCAGCAGAGCAATGTACAGACCCAGCCTCCTAAGTCCCAGCCTTGTGCCTGATCCATGAGCATGATCTTCTTCCCCATTGCACTCTACTGCCAGCCTTTCACATAGAGGCCTCTGAAACAGTTAAATCAAACAGAGATTAGTAACCTGGCATTAAATTATACTTTAAAGACTTATTGAATGGAGGATATTATCAATACCGCATCTGTCACACATGAAAAGCTACATTTGTGGATGAGCACTGTATAATCCACTCATTGTTTTATAGACCTGGAATTCCCCAGGGAGCAGCACAAAAATCTGTGTGACATCCCCAAGAGTGGAATTTTTCCATTCAGATGTCTGAGCTGGCTGATGTGTGAAATCACAGCTAGGCAGCCAGCCCCCGGGGGACCACACCTCTGAGGAGGCTCCTCTGCCTTGCTTATTCCAACAAGGATGCGGAGCATCTTGCACTCATAAAAGGGGTCACAGCAACACTTGTCTGTGGTGGCACTTCTACGCACTACCGACATGCGGGACAAAGCTTCCACCTTGAGGAAAGTCAAGTCCTTTCAGGATATCTGAACAACAGACATGTTACACTCTGGTATCCATCCATGGCTTTCAGAGCTGATGAAGCTATGCACAAGCTGCTCCACTCTTCGAGGCTAAACGCATGCAGAACCAAACCCTGAAGTATTTATGTACAAAAGGGCTCTTGGCACATTAGGTGGCCAGCAATTTCCCCCATGGGGAACATTCAGTTACAAAGCTCCAGTTGGCAACTTGCTAACACTGGTGTTATAATTTGTTGGATCTGGGGTTCGCTTCCTTGGTTTGAGCCATGCAAACCTGCTTCCAACTCCTTTCTGCATTTCTCCAAAGGAAAAAAAATGTTTTTTTAAATAAATTAATAGACATGCAGCCCTAGGCAGTATCTTACCCTTTTGGACAAGAAAGAAATACAAGAGCCAGGTTATATCCCTACGACTTCAGCTGGTATATAGGTTATTATGCTGCTGTTTGGCCCTGTGTAAGTAAGATTCTCTTTCACATGCCAAAAGCTAAATAGTCTAGGTGATACCATCTAACATTCCAACAATAAAGTGAAGTTCTCCATTGAAAAAGTTATACTTCATTATGCTTTTAATGGAACAATACATCCACTTTCTCCAACCAGCTCTAATTTTTGCCATATGGCCAGTTCCTTCAGGATGCATACTGCTGTTTGTTCTCCCTTTATTAAATTTCCATGGCCCAAAACTACCTTGGTGTGAAGCACAGAGCACTCTCAAAATAAGCAGATTCACTCAGAAACAGTATCCCAGGTCTCATGTTTACCACCACCTAATTAGTGCTTCTGGATACTGACAGCTAGCTTACTTTTCACAGAGGGCAAGGATTCACCCCAATTCATATTACTACTACTGTGGTCGTTTTTATTATTCAACATATAATTTCAGTCTCATTCCTGCTGACTACAGACTTGATTCCTGAAGACATTAAAAGTGCAGAAAAAGAAAGGAAATTTATCTTTTAAAAGACCTTTAGTCCAACCCTTTTTAACTTTCTCGTAATTCAGATGTGCGTATTCTGTTCACCCACATAAACAAAATTGTTAAATGCAAATACATGGATAATACAATACGATCCAGCATTTTTTTAATGCTGCAAAAAGATGACACTTCCGTGAGAAATAACTCACAGCACATAACTGATGGGGGAGGGTTGCAAGTTTGTAGAAAGACCTTTGAAAATTATTTAAGCCCTTAAATGTGGACATTGTTAAATGTAGCTAATCTAATCTAAAATGCAAGCGTGAAACAACTGGTGTATGAAGGTCTACTTTGTTATAACAATTTATCACCTCTTAATATTTATAATAGCCTAACAAATGAAGTTTCTTTTAAATTCATTTGTTTCTAATTATCAGAAGAAAAAACTTTCTATGTAACTGTAATAATTGTAGGCTAAGTGCAAATTCTGAAGCACTGCTGAGGATAATGTCAAGGGGCTTGCTATGATTTTTTTAAAAGCAGCAATAGTTAGACACCATTCAATTCAAAGGTAAGTTTTACATATTTATCTTTAGCTTACAGGCATGTCTCAGATAGGATTAGGAAGCCATTCTATGAAATATAAATGGAGAAAATTTAACAGAATACAAAAATATGAGTTTGAGATAAAATTTTGGTTAATGAATTCTGGATGGGTTCTTTTTTGAATCTATTGCAAAGGCAAGAAAGAAAGATTTCACAGTACAAAAGTTAATAAGCTCAAAGATTCCTCAGTATGCTTTTTCAATTGTCTCATCAGAATAACTTGTGGCTTTACAAAAAATAAAAAGAGGGGGGTATAAAAAAACAGGGGTAATGGATTAACAAAGAAAAGACTACCAAAGCTGGTTACCTCAGCCCCACTTATATTACCACACAATTATTACTTTATTGATTCCCCAGTAAAATTCACTTAACCAGTTTTCTAGTTTTTATAGCTAAATAAATTGCTTAATCCATTTCAGCAGAAAAACCTTATGCTGATGAGTTTATGTTAAAGATGTCACAACCCCTTGGGTGTCTCTCACTAACCGCTCATTCACGACTTCTCTCCCTTGAGACCACGGTACAGACATCAAAGGCACAGCTGGATAAACTGTATAGATTGGATCCCGAGCAAGAATTATCATAAACACTATGAAGCCACAAAGAATGTGGATGGAATGATCATTTAGATCCAGAGAGTTATTAAAATTCTTTCAGTTGATGTGCTTATGGAGGTATGCGACATTAACCATCAACTGCGTTATCACTTGAAGTTCAAAAACTGCTTGGGAGAGGGTGATTTCACAACAGCCATTCCACAACAAGAAGAAACCGGGCTCAGCTCTGGCTTAGTTCTCATGAGGTTTCACAGTCCTAAGTGAGATTTCATGACACGTACAATCACAACATAATCACAGTGGCTGAATGAATCTGGTCTTTCAAAGATCTGGGAGATGATGGAAAACTGACCCTTTATTATTCACCCCACCACATTTACCACTGATTGACTACTTATTACTCATAGATTTCATTAGAGTCCCAAGGGAATTTCCCAAACCTAGGCCAAAAGAGAAAAACATTATTGTGAATATTGTTGCAACAGGAGACCCCCACCTTTCCTGCTTTCCAGTCAGCTCTAGCAGCCGTTTTCTTGAAGCAAAAGCAGAGCAAGCTGTATTAATGAGAATTTTCTTAATGACTCTTCTAAGAGTTTATAGCATGTATAATAAAACAACTTTTCAGTGAATATCTGTTTACGAGGACACTCATAAGAACTCTAATGACATTACATTTTTAGGAAAATTACTTATGTCTAGCACAATATTTTCTTCCATTAAAAAGTGCTAACGGAAAGATTAAAAACCTGCTATTTTCTATCACTATTAATGTTACCTCCTTGCAGCCTGCAACAAGTTAAGCATTAATTTTTCAAAGCTGTTTAATAAAAGAGTAAAAATCCTTTCAGTTCCATATAAAATTACACTGATTAACCTTGACTCAACTAAAACCAGCTTTCCTTATTCCTGAGTGGTCTCTCTATTTTATGCATTCCAATTATGTAAGCAACATGAGCTGAATTCAGTCTTTTCCAGTGTACAGAAACTATAAAATACTAGTTTTCTTGAATAATACTGTATATTAATGACCAGTCCCTTCTGTCTGTACTCACATTGTGCTCCACACAATATGAGGTACTGTTAAAAAAGTGATTTTCAACCTGTCCTCTGTGAGCCTTTGGGAACTAGCCTGTGGGCTATTTCTAAGGAGTCTTGTGAAAGGTGCCCACAGAAAGCAAGTTCAAGCTTGTGCTAGAGTATCTATGCACAGGAAAACACTAAACCTTCCCTGGAAGAAACTTAGGTACCCACAAATCAAAACCAGTTGGAAAAAATATTTGCTTAAATGTATTACTCAACAAAAGGCAGCATAGCAAAATCTAGCACTGCAGGGAGATTTTTAGATTATCCACTAGGTCATACAATCTTCCACATAGAAAAGAATAAATGACAAAAACCTGATTACATCAGTTCAGCCAACAACACATACTAATTGATTATTGAGGAAAAAGGGCACTTTCACCTTTTGCAGAATAAAGATGCACAGTCATGATGGAATAGTTTCCATCTCCTATACATAACCACCAAAGAGAAAAGGAAGCAGAAATATGGTATCACAGTATAGTAGCGAGAATATTGATCTTTGCATGTATTAAACAATAGGTAGCAAACACCATAATTGAGTTTAAAGTCTATGCAAATTAAACCTCTACCATCAAAACAGAAAAGCTACTACACTACATAGAAAATGAGGATTTACAAAGCTGTATGTAACTGTTTAGGAACTCTAAAAAATTAGCTCCTGTCCCATGAAAAAGGTCCATGGGAATGCCATGAGAGCCACTCTGTCTGCTCGTCTCCAAGTAATGAGGTTGATACATGCTGCCAGCTGACTGACAAGGGAAACTCCTTTGTTTCTAAGCTCCAAAAGGCCCATGAATATTCTTGGGAACATATACAAATGTTCCAAATAGATTAAGCATTAATTAATCTAAAGATGCGGACACCCACCTCTCTTAGGATAAAGACACCACCCTATTTTGTTGGTCTTAGCTATTAACTTCCAGTGTTACTTATCTCACCCAAGTAGGAAGGAACTGTGAGGAAAGGGTGTATCATTGGAAGGCTCAACACGATTACCACCTCTCCCATTTCCCCTTCAGTCAATGCCTGCTCTTTTCCCTTCACACACTTGGAAAAAGCAATGTCTTGTTTTCAGACTATTGCAGCTTCCAAAGATCATTCTTGGATCCTGAAGAAGTGTGGTCTCATAGTCCTCGAGAGACCTCATAAGGCAACCCAGTTCCTCTCTTTCTCTTAACAAGAGAGTAAGAGAGAGAGAACTGCATATTTTATTTATTTATGGTTCTTTTCTAGAAAAAAAAAGGCTCTCCTAACAGCTGAAAGGGTTTGTGAATTTGAGCCAAATTTAGATCACAATTTGGGATTCTTTCAAACAACATTTTCAGGTGACTAAACCACCTGCCAAAAGAAATTCTCTGTGATTTGTCTCCTGTTTTCCAAGTTAGAGCTGGTAGCCATCAATCAAATACACCTGCAGGTTAGAAAACTATTTGTTGAAGGAGCTTGACAACCATTTTAATGGTGGAAAAGTGGTAGGACTTTTTACTAATGGAGAGATTACTGGGTAACATTTTCAAAAAACCCTGATTCTTACAAGTTTTCTACTTGATTTAGGCACTAAAATTCCCATTTCCGTTCTTCCAAATAGCTTCGGGCTTTTAAATTCTCCTTCTGCTACTGTGATGCTATAATTGACTACTTTTCCTCGGTGTTGTTGAGTATGGCTGTACACTGTCATACTTGTATTGGTTTGGGGAATGTGGGCCAATATTTTCAGAAACTGGAGCCAACAGTTACACTTCCTAAATCCATATGTGACTACCTGAATAAGTGCTTTGTTTTCCAAAAGCCAGAAGCACCAAAACAGCTACCATTCATTTCCAAGGCAGCTGCTAGATGCCCAGTCCTTTAGCATATCACTCCAACTATTCCAAAGCTGTAAACAAAATCTGAAAATCTTGGCCTTTAGGTCATTATGTTTAGCATCAAGCTCAACTGGTAAGTGCAGTAAATCCATTCTCTCCCTCCCTCTGTGTTGAAGGTGTGGGAGGGAAAGAGTTTAAGATAACTGAAATACAAAAATGATAAAAAAGCTATGTGTGATGAAGTACCCTGTGTGTACAAGATGTTGATGTTGTAGGGAACAGCAGTGGGCTGGATCTGCCTGGGGACATCTGTTCGTATTTGTGAGGGTCAGGAAGCCAGAGGCTTCCACACTGTAACTAGAAGGAAGTTAATATGCAAGCTGCCTGCCATGTGCAAATACAAGCAGGACCCACACCTTTTTCTTCTGTCCCCCCTCCTCACCTCCAATGCTTGTTTCCCATCTGACATCCTCTTTTCCCCAGCCTGCAGCCACAGCAGTTTTGTTTTCTGGTGATAGTCTTCATTCAACTCAGCCATCTTTGCTGAACAATAGATCTGAAGGTACCAGAGGCAGAGCAGAAAGGCTAGAGTATCCAGGAAAGTAGCTCTTAAAATCAGGGGCATATGAAGCACAGAATTTGCTGCAGGCCTAACAGAGGAGAGAAAACATGTATACACTGACACATTTCTACCACATTGCCTAGGGAGTATTGCTGAAAACAGCTAGGTAGCACAGTGGTGGAAACCGCAGTTAACCAAGTGTCCTCTTTATTATCTGTAATTTGTTATAAAAGATCAAATCCATCAACTTAAAACTACCTAGGCACTCTACACAATGATGTATTGTTAGACATCCCTCCTTCCACCACACAGTTTCATCTCACCTTTAAACTGACCTTCAACCCCACAGGAAAAACAAAGCCAAGAGGAGGAAGAACCACCTTGTTTTCAGCAGGGCTCCCAGAGAGTCAGGGGTTCAACCAAACACCTCTCAGAGGCAAGACTTAAGGGAGCTAAGCTCTTTGTAACAGATTTTTCTTGCCGTTCTGTAGCATTTGTCTGACAAGCATGAGCAGGTGCACAAGGACCTTGACTGTCCTCTGCAGCCAGGTGATATACACACCAAGACCCAGGACAAAGCAGACACACCTGAACCCAAGGCCAGCAGACTTCTAGCCAGAGCTCAGGGATGCTTCTCAATTTCAGCTCCATTAACAAGTTGGGAGCTCCAAGCCATGGCACCTGGCCTGCTCTGGGGATCCCAGCTGGCCTATCTAAAGCTCAGCTGATAAAGAAACGGAAATTAGTCAAACATATCAAGCCTGGCACCAGAGAGTCCTTCTCCAAAGCCAAGCATGTGCACCCTCATGTAATATTAGCACCATATTTGCACTATTTCCTCTGTATTGAAGACTCTTACTGTATCACAAGACATTATTTTGACAACTACATATTATGTTGGACTATCAGATGGTCTCTCAGGCTTCCATTAGTAACTACCAGGTGGCTTTGCTTCAAACCTGCTATGCACTAGGTCCCTGATCCAGCATGAACAGTCCCATTACTTCCAGTGGGAATATCTATAAGCCTTAAAAGAAAGAGGTATTTTTCTGAGTTGGAGTTTAAACCACCAGCCTATGAAGCTGTTTAATGTGTGCTACTTCTAGCTATCAGCAGCATCATTAACTTCTCTCTTTCTCAAAACAGCTTTCAGACAGTATAGATACTTCTGTTATTTTAAAGACCTCTATTTCCACTTTTACCAAAAGTAATTGGACAGAAATTGTCACACTGTATATGATATTTCCAGTTAACAGCTTATGTGGTACATTTCAATCAAGTTTCACATTAGGTTTTGGCATTCAGATGCTGTATATACCCCTGCAGGTGTATGTCAACCCATTTTCCTTTAGTCTATATCATGCGTTCAAATCATCTTTATATTATTGATGATGCTTCTTTAGATCAATGGAGTACTCAGAATAATCCATCTTATTTTTCTGGCAAGCCAGGTGTTATTCTGGATCTTCATACTTTCAGTGTTTGCCTCTAGGTGTTGCATCTATCAGGGATTTTTATAACTCAAATCTAGCTTTTTTTTTTTTTTTTTAAGGGGAAATATAATAACTAAAGAACATCAGCAACAATGTTTAGCCTACAAGAATGTTTCTGTGTGAGACACAAGTTTTGGAGGCCCTGGCTCTTCCTAAATAGAAAAGGCTAAATGAAGTTGATTTAGTCCTTTCCTGCATCAATTAGCTTCCCACATGTACTTATTTGGGGCTTTTTGGTAATAACATCTGTCTTTTTCCCAACGTAATAATTTTTTCTAATATAAATTTGAAGATACTTCTGACTGAGGTTTCTGGCTGTAATACATTTTGTTCAATCTCACTGTTCATTATCAGCTCTAGAATCTATTGAGGTTGTGACCCATTATATTCTTTTTATGATTCTTATGCATATTTTCATGATAACCTCATGGGATTACAGCAATTTATTATTTATGAAACTCCCAGCCGCTTCCCTCTAGCAACGGCAGATTCTGCAACCTCAAGCATCAGAAAGCTTACTGGAGATAGATTCTCACAGCTCTTATGCTTACAACACTTTTTTTTTTTTTTTGGCTCATAGGGAAAAAAATTTATCCTTAAGGCTTTATGTAGGCTTGCTACTTCACACCTACGAGACCTCTTTAATTTATACCTCCTGAAGTGAGCTACAGTCATTGAAATACTAAGTCAAATGTTGACTGCCTCCCTAATACCAGCTGTATCATTTTGTTTTAGGATTCCTTCTTTGTTTACCTGTTATTTATCTGTGTTGAAGGGCAGACAGACTGTCACTTAACCTATGAACTGTATTGGTTTCATTTGATGATGCAAATCCAGTACACAGGCATCAGACTATTTCCTTCCCCAAATCCCCTGTTCAGAGTGAGGAAACAAGTTTTTCACACATAGGCAATAGCCAAGCAAGAATCACATGGAAATGTTACAAGACTTATATTTAAAAATCAGGCTTCTAAACTCTGGAAATGAATCATAAATATTAATCAAAGTCTGTATCAGAAATAACAATTTTCATAAAGGATAATATCCTATTAAAATATCAGTGTTTTAACACCAAACGCCAACTGCATTTGCATCTCAAGCACAAGAAATAAAAGCTTCTGCATCCCTAGCACCTATACATGAACTTTCATTACTTGTGTGGTATTTCAATACCACCTAGAACACGAGGTGAGTGTCATGGTCACTATGCACACATAACTCCCTGTCACTGAAGCAAGACATATGCACGGACTTGCTGGGCAACATCTAGAGCCATTTGGGTAACGTGATGGCTTGATAGTCATATGTGAAGCTATACGTCTCCATGTGCATAAAGACAGTAAACCACCATCCACGTACTTTGCAACTAGACACAAATGTTCTCCAGCTGGATCCAGTCCCTGGAGCACCAGCTGGACATCTCTAACCTGAATAAGGCAACCAGAATGAACTCTCTCCCTGTCTACTCACAAAATGTCTCCCCATAAGAGTTTCCACATCTGCCCTTGATATTCTGCCAAAGTTGAGCCTGTTGTCTAAAACGTACAACCAAGACAGCCCATGGCATTCTTATAATTCACAGCTCCTCATTATCCTATAGATATTATTGGAACTAGAAAGTTTTTAGGGTTGAGACCATCTTTGGATGACAATCTCTCCATTGCCTTACGCATGGCAAAACAGGGGTCCATTCTCAGGTGTGAAGGTATGTACTGTATCATTGTAAATTACAGTAATCAAGAACATCCCAGGGCTACCAAAAGCAATATGTGGGGTGACCAGCCCCTGTGCTCATCTGCCTCATTTCCAAGCAGCAGGTTCCTAGTGCCAGCTCAAGCAAGAGCTACCATCTCCGCTCAGGTGGATTTGCAGCCCTCGGTATGCTTGAGCGACCCTTTGAGCGCTGCAGAGCCCTCAGTGGTTTGCAAAATCGCAGGCGGGTGACGGGCAAACGCCACCCCGGAGCTGACACTGTGCAGTGGAGGCTTGTGAAATGTCTGACACCTTGGGGGGCTATGACTTGTTTTCCTTTCAACTCCTCAATCAACCTGACAGGAACTTGCTTTGAGTTTTCAGGTTTGGCAGTGCCAATAAATTCCCCTCGAACCGTGAGTTTTCAGGCTCTGTTCCTGCTCATTCTTGACTGCTGCCTTTGTGGCACTGCTCCACACCAGGGCAATTATTGAGGCTATGTGGGATGCATTAAATTCCTTGTCAAGGAATGTGCGGTAATATCACTGCTGCTGCTACAGCCACCTTTGCCTCTTCTCTGTCACAGAAGACGCTCTGGTGCCTCTAGCTCATTTCATTCCTACTTTTTAATTAGTTCAGACATTTTCCAGGGGTGATTTTCAAGTTGTTTTAGGGACATCGTTCTAGCCAGTTCATCTTGCCTTCTATTAGAGAAAGAGTAGACACAAGAAAAGTGTCAGAAATGTGACAGTATTTGCAGAGCTCTTTTTACCAGTACTTCTCCCTTTCCTCCCAGTATGTTCACTGGATATTAATGAACCAGGGTATGAATTCACCTGAGTGAATGGTATTAGACATGCAGTGTATCTTTTAGCCTACGATGAAACCTGTTTTATCAGATGAGGCAAATAAGACTTGAATTCTAAGGTGTCAGGGAAATACAGTTTCTCCTGAATTAAGGGGCTTGATCCACCCTCCTCCAAGCAGGGAAGGGAAAGAAAGCTGCCTTTGCTAACTGGCAAAATCTGAGCTTTCTGAAGCTTGTATTTATGGTTGTACTTCATCTGGGTTACCTCTACCTCGAGTCTCAGTGGCGATTCCTTTGCATTTTTATCCTGGTCAGCAGTGGCATGCTTCATGCTGTGGCCGCAGGGTATTGTTTTAAATAGTAATAGCATGCTTTCTTGTATTTCCGCCTCCCTAATTTCTTCTCTTTTCTTCCCTGAGAATAACCAGGTTTAGCTGTCACTGCCTGTTTGTACCAGCAACTCAGGTGCTCTCATCAGCTCTGACTGTCTGCCCAGAACCCCAGAAATTGCCACGGGCAGCCTCCAACAGCCACCTCAGACCGTGCTTTTCTCTACATTCGATGTGCACTGCCCTCAGGATTTGTTTTCCTCTGAATTCACTTCAGCAAAGAGAAATATCTTTTGCTGTCATGATGAGATACACTCGTGCATCAGCATTTCTGGGTTAATAGGGAAGAGGAAAATAGGGAAGAGGAAAAAAAAACCAAAATGAACAGTGATATTTAAAATGCTAGTAGGAAAAGCAAATACCCATCTCATCATTTGCTTAACTGTCATTTGCTTGGTGGGATGGATCTATTGCTTTCCTTACCAGAGGGAAAGTGTAATTTCATCATTTCTTCTTTCTTCCTTCCTTTTTTTTTTTTCCTGACCCTTCATTGAGCTTTTCCTCACATTCATTTCTTAATGCTCCTAATTTAAAGTCATTGTCTCATATCAGGCTGTCTGCTTACTTATTAATAAAACAAAAAATCTCACCTTCTAAAAATGCAGCAGTCAGTCGGTGAGAAAAGGTTTCAGAGTTTCAGCCCAGGGTGAGGAAGAAGTTACACACTCTAAAAAAACCAAGCAACAACAAAAACAAGAAAACAAAAGCTCAGCAGAGTCATAGTTCTACTTCCTATTAATCAGTCAAAACAAATGTACGTACAGGAAAATAAGTGCAGGGCCTCGTCCCTACCTGTTACAACTGACCTAACAACATACAGATCTACTGAACCATGCCCTCCCTACGGCAGGTGGAGATTTACATTGAGTCTCATCTTGTGAGACAACAATGTGCAATGGCCATTCAGAAAGGAGGCTGACAAAAACAGGTAAGAGATTTTGGAGAAGTGAATAAATGGCTTTGTACCGGGTTTTGAAATCCTACAGTCTCAAAATGTTACCCATAACCTCCTCCCATCCTTTTAAAATAACATCAGGCTTTCAGGACATAAGGTTTCCTCAGGCCATTTGAATCCTTCTGAAAAGAAGTACACAACTGCAAGTGCAATGCATCCTCTGGAGAGAGAGAGACATTCATTCATACTTTCTCCCTTTCATCCCATGAAAATACAGGAAAGACAGAGAATATCAACCCAAGCCATTCCAGGCTCATCAGGTTTGTGTGGATTTCTAAAACTCTGTCTGCCTTCTCCAAAAAGATTTGTTTTCCCCTCATCATCTGCTGCGGTTCTGGCAGCAAGATTTCCTCAGCTCCTTCTGTGGCAGCTATCCCCTCCCAGAGCATTAATTGTACTCTTGCACTGAGATGAGGAGTGATGGACCTTCTCCCATTGCTCAGTCGCTCAGTTCACACAGATTCTGCTCAGAGTCAAACATTTCCCCTGTCAGAAATCAGCTGAGCGCACACTGTCTGAACTTTCCTCTCTATTTCAAGCCAGAGCACTTATTTTTAGTTTGTTTAGATATGAGCAAACGGAGTCCTGAAATTACACATCAGAATTTGCTTGCTTGCTTATTTTGCTGCACCATACCACTTGCAACCTTTTTTTGCCCCCGTTATTATTTAATATTCTAGAAGATAAACTTTCTCTTGAGGAAGTAGATATATGTATCACTTTGCTAACATAAATCCACAAGAACCACCAGAGATAGCTACATTCTGGGATATTAAAAACGGCTCATCTGTTTTTAAACACTCACCCCCACATTCTCCCTCCTCCGGCTCTCCAGCTCTGGAGTTCCCGGCTGGGATGCTGCAAGGTGTGGGTGGACCTGTATGCCGGCAGGCAAGGCGCGCAGCTCTGGCACGCGTGGCTCCAGGCACGTCGTACAAAGTGCAGTGCTGGAACCTTGCTAGTACAACCACGCAGGAAGAGCAAGGGAGTTGTCTAATTGCCATGGGTCTGACCTCAGGATATTTAAAGCTAAACCCATAGGTATTAACAATAATAGCACACAGTGGTTTTTCCAGGACAGCACCCATCTGCCAGACTACTTCTAAACTGCACAAGTCTCTTTTTTTTTGCTCAATATTTCCCCGTCATTACAAAGATTTTAATAAAAAACTGTGAGGAAAAATATTTTAATTCGAAAATGGATATATTTAACAGGCATCAAGGAAGCATGAAAGGGATGCTGTAGAACCACTGAAGTCAGCAAGATGCGTTCTGTTGACGTCAATGAGGTTTTGGATCAGATTCTAATTTATTGGATAGATTATTTGTTGACAAGTCTTCATTCATCTTTAACAGGAACAGACCATGACACAAATAAGAATCTGAGCAGAGAAAGTGTATTTGTATAAAAGCATTAGGCCAAATGTTCAGACTGAATAAATTGGATCAGCAGGGTGAAATGCGACACTTCCATGGACAGAGACATATGGCTTTTCATATAGGAAGGACTGAAGAAAGGCCCACATGAAAAGATGTGATTTTACCATTTCCTCTGACATCTACAGCACATAACGTTACAGCACTGGGGTGGGGGGGGAAATAAAGGATGCTATCAGCACCAGTGTGGAGTGACTCACCCATGGTTCTCACTGCGGTCAGTGGTTTGACAGAACTTTTTCTTTTACTGTGTGACTGCCAGCCCCAGGCAGTGGTACATGCAGAGCCACCTGAAGCATAGCAATCAACAGGCTAACCTGCAGCAAGGTGGCTTTCAAAGACTGAAGACAGTTGTATGCCCCTGTCTAGAAGGTTACAGCAATCTTATTCTCTAAAAGAAGCATTTTACTCCTGGCTCAGCTGTCTGATTTTCAGCAGAATGACACCTCCAGTCATCTGCAAACACTCAGATGTAAATAAAATTATAAAGGACAGCAGAATTCGACTCTTTGACAGCTCTGGAATAGTATGTCATGTAATGTAACCTATCTCCGTGCAACATATATGAGCACGTGTGTGTAATACTGTTATATCTCTATGAAAGGATGTAGGTGATTGTAAACATAACTTTTTGAGATCTCAGGGATCTAAGTGGGAAACTGCTGCTTTGAAGTGAATGGAGTAACTCAAGTACTAAATCTTTAGTTACTAGCAGCAAGCAGGTCACCTTTCTATCAGTCAGTACTCCTTGACTTTTATTACTAGTATTTGGTTAAGGCAAGATATTTCTGAGTTAAAAAAACATATAAAATAAGAGTTATATACTCTGTGCATCCTGCTCTTCTTTTCTGCAAAGAAGTTGATGGGTAGCAACATCATGAGAGGAAGTCCCCTCTACATGTGTGAAAGCTTCAGTTCTCTATTTGGAGCTGCAGACCATTTCCCTTCCTTCTCCCCATGGAACAGAGGCAAGCTTGGTATTTGCATCTTTACACATTCCTTTCCAGCACTGGATGATAAGAAGATTTTTCTGGAAATTGAGTGGAGTAGGGCACAACAGTCAAATTTAACACTGGAAATTTGGAATATAAGTTTACTACTCACAGAACTGCTATGAACACTAGAAAGCAATGAGCCTAGCCTTGTCCCAGACCATTCTCACTAACTCCCTGGCATATGTGTTCCACTTAAATAGTTTTAGTTTTAGCTCAGCTGCCAGCTTGAGGACATTTAAAGAACAGTTAGAGTCCACAGCAGGCTCTTTCATTTTTAAATAGAGAGAGGCATTAGGCAACTCCTTTTTTGTTTGTAAAAAAAAAAACAAAACACCAACCCACACCATAAATATTCCATGCCTTCTGAGAAAAGGAAGCAATAAAGTGTAATGTACACATTCAAATTAAAAGCAAATCCAAGCAAAAGATAGATGACTTCTAAAATCAAAACCCAACACACAAACCACCTCTTTGGCTACTAAAGCCCAACATGCAATTTAGTAGGAAGGGTTTCTCAGCTGATGGCTTGACTTTCATCAGACTCTTCCCTCTTAAAAAATCAAAACAATGAATTGTATCAGAGTTCATCTTCTCCAGGGAATATAAACCAATAACTTACTGTGGTCAGTACCAATAAGCCTATGGATTTAGCCTTTATCCACACTACTTCAAGCTAAAATGAGTGACTAAAGACAGACCAAATCAAAACCAGATACACCATGTTATTTACAGAATGAGCTGCTGTTCTCCTCTAATAATCAACTGTTATTGCCAGTAGCTCCAAGTTCACAAGGACTGTTTCTCATTTCCCACTCAATTCTATGTCTTTATGGTAACAACAGAGTTAGCTGAGTCTAAATAGTGGTGGATGAAATCAAAGTATGTGGCTTACAGGATATCAGTCAGAACTGTACGTGATCCGTGAGAAGGTAAAAATGGCCTAGCCACATAGGCTTTAGTGTGGCAACATCTATGAAAATTCAGATCTCCACAATTAGCACAGAAGAAGACTTTCCACATCAGAGCAGTTTACACCTGGGCAGTATCTCTTCCTAGGCTGGTTTCAAGTAATCCCAAATTTAATCTGAAAAGAGGACAGTGCCAGAGGCCCTTGAATTGCGTAGCCATGGCCACAAAATCGTACCCCTAGTTAGGTGAAAAGGAAGATCCCCTCCAGAAATTCTTTACACCTTGACATAGAAAAGGCAGAGCTACACCTAATCCGGCTCACCCAGCACATGGTAATCTTTCTCATGTCCTCTCTTTAGTCACTTCTCACTACAAAACAAATTCAGCTGGAAGAGCTGTGGATGCCCCATCCCTGGCAGTGTTCCAGGCCAGGCTGGATGAGGCTTGGAGCAACCTGGTCTAGTGGAGGGTGTCCCTGCCCATGGCAGGGGGGTTGACACGGGATGATCTCTAAGGTCCCTACCAACCCAAACCATTCTATGATTCATCTGTTCCAATTTAGACACCTGAAAGGCAGTTGTCTCTGTAAGAGTTGAGAGTCAATTCCTACAGTGATTCATCTCATCCTGAAATAAGTTTAAGGCTTTGATTTCTTGCACGCTCATTCTTAACCCTTCTGCCCACTCAGACCTGCGTCTGCTCAGAGCATGAACAGGCTTCTGCCAGGTACATGTGTTTGCCAACCCTGAGGTGGAACCAGGAAAGGGCTGCTGCTTGCTCAGGTCCTGCCCCAGTGTGGATCAAGATGTGGCCAAGATGTCCCACACTTACGAAGTGCTTCCACATGTGGCAGTATAGGCAGAGGCTAAGACATCCTTCTGGTGACACCTTCATCATTCCAGTCAGGTAGGATGAGTAAATGTGAATCAGCATATAGAAAAATACAACACTACATTACCTTTGCAGTGATCTCTCAGAAAAATTACAAAGGGAGAGCACAGTTGATATTTCTGTTCTTTTCTCACTAGGAATTTCCTTATGAATCAGGAACAACAGGAGCCAATCCCACAGTGTTTTTTCTTATAATTAACATTTCACAATATGTCCCAGCATGAATACATCTTGTTCAGAGTTAACTATAACATGCTTCACATTAGCTAGAATAGGGGCAGCAATGACATCGGTTTCTTTGCTGATAATTTTTCCTGACACAAGAGGACATTGGTCCAGACGGAGTATTTTGGCATGACACTGGGAGCACTAATATAAAGAAAAACTGTGCATGCTTGACTTGCTTTCTCTTCGTATAGCACTTGGGCATGTGAGTCAGACGCATATGCCTCTGTGGTTCAAAGAAGAAAAATCCTCAGTTATATGCATAATGGCCTTGCAAGGTACGTGAGTAATAGACATGAAACCTGTTCAGATATGCTGGCGCAATTTTTTTCCCTACAATATGCATTGCCCTGCCTCACTATGATTTATTCAAAATATCCATTAATTTAGAGGAAAGAGTTGCAACTGCAATGGAAAGTTAAAAGTCTAAATTCCCACTGGTGCTAATAAAGCCAAAGCACAAGGAAGCAAACCCTGTCATTACCTATATGGCCAACCACCATTAGGGAGCTAAAAATGTCGAAGTAACAAAGGCTTGATCCAAATGCCATGTGCTCCTCTTCACAACCCCCCAACTAGACGTTTGTTTAACTTCACAGCTAAATAAGGTCTGGACAGCAGCAAAATCTCAGATGCTCATTTCATTTATCTGTTCATGCTCAGGTTAATTCCCCTTAGCTCAGATCTCTACAAAGAGCACACCATGCTACAACAAAAGACAGAGGAAGGTGCCATCAAAGCCTTTGACTCTTACCTCTCACAGATGAAAGCATGAGGTGGGAGATGGGAGAGACAACCTGTCCTGCACTGTATTCACGTTTTCCTTTGTGAAAGGTGTGACATTATTGCTTGACAAGCACAATGCAGAGTAACACAAGACACTAAAAGCAGAATTCTCATCCAGCAGTCTCAAAACAGAACAATCAGTGTCCTGCTTCACGAACAGCAGCTCACCAGCAAAATTAGGCAGGAAAAGCCTGAATTTGCAAGCATTCAGGACAGCAGATTTGGATGCTTTATATTCCTAAGCAGTATCCAAACATAAAGACAACAGCACAGATAAGTGCAACTAGACAGAGCAACAGTGAGCCTTATTTTCTTCCCAGAGTAACTCCAAGCACCGCAAGGCAAAGTGATATTTTGTATTTGGGCTACATGTTTTAATGCATGGGTACTGAACCACAAAATGACCTGATTTAATGGGGAATTAAATCAATACAAGCTTTTGCATTTAAACTTTCAAGTTTACTATTACCTGCAGATCCATTCTTTACTTAGACTTGCAAGACAGCGTGAGCAGCTGTAGCAACCCTTCAAAATGACGACACCAAAGCATTTAGTTTTTAAGAGACTGAAAAGCAGTGAAAGAAATAAATAGGAACTCTCTTCCCAGATGGAATTAAATGCTTGACTCCTCATTCCGTCATATGAAATGGATCATGCTAAAAGAAGAAATGAAGAACAATTTTTTATTTAAAAGGCTATATTGTTCTATAGCTTTTTACTATGCTGGCACCAGAATACTTAAAACATATACAATTTTCCAGTTGTTTACTCCTGCTCCACAGTCTGATTTGTGTTTTGGAACCACTGATCTTCCGCATATGAAATTAAACAGAGTAAAGCAACATTAAAAAAAACAAACAAACAAACAAACAAAAAAAACCACCAAACAAAGCCTTCTAAAGTGAGATTGCAATTCCTTGCTATTTTGCACAGCTTGGGGGGGTGGGGGGGTGGGGGGGGGTGGGTTAGGAGTTTTCTAACTTTTGAGCTATAAAATTACCACAGTTTGAGTTTCTCTCAATTTAGCAGAGCATACTGATTAGAACTGTACTTCTCAAAATGATCACCACAATTTGCAGAGGAAACCAGGACTCATGGTGCACAACTCATGCTAACATCAAAGTGACAATACATGTTCCAAACTTTCCCTGGGCCACAGTGTTGGTATTACTTATTTACAAGCATTTCTGTATTCGGCAGAGTCCTCATTGAAGATGTGCATCTATATATATTCTACAGTGCCTAAGTGTGTTCTGTTTATCTGTTTTCAAAAGACAATTTTGTTGCATCCAGTCTGTTTGCTAAGTACAGCACACAGCAGGCATCCCCTATATACACCCAACAGAAACTTTCCATATATGATTAAATGTATCCTAACTATGCCTTCACAGCTATGACAAAGTTCTAAAATCTATGCATTTCCAAAAAACTTTTGTGGTCAGCGCCTAAACTTTGTGACCCGGTTTACTGTCCAAAACAACCACACACAAATTTATCACGGTGGGGGGCGGGTGGGGAGAGCAATCGTTTTCCTTGCTTGAAGGAGTAGAGTTCAGAGTTACAAACCATCCTTTTCACTTGAAAATCTCAGTCTACAGAAGCCGAATGAGTTTTCAAATGTGAAACAAAACTCATTTAGAAAATGGGCAGATTTCCAGAGGAACTGTCAAGACATGACATGAACATGTGTCACACAGACCCAAGTGCAACCATTGCACTGTAGAGGGGGAAACTCTTTGAATCCCATGAAGGACCTACTATATTCATCTGATCTTACCAGTCAACTGTAAAACACACCAATTGTTACCAATTTAATTACAATCCTTGATGCTGTTGCTAATAGCACCATTTGCAGCTGAAAATTATTTTGCAATTATTTTATCACCAGAAAGCGTTGAATACGAGATCCCTCATCTTGCTAATGAGAAGGCATTGAGTCACTCCATAGATGACAATGACAGAATTTGTTTCTTTTGTAAACGAGATTTCTACCTCCCAGGTGATTCGTCTTTCCAAACAAAGAATCTGACACACATTCAGTTGCAGCAGGATTGTATGTATTACTATTAATGTTATGAAAATAACTGTGCATCAGAGACTGATAAGTTTAGCTGAAAATAGTCAATAAATTATTTAGTTCACAAAATGTCATTATGTGTGGGGTTTACTTAATTGAATAGAATAATTTATGGTAAAACCTAGAAAAAAGATCAATGCAGATGGCTTGTGAGAATGATTGAGTTTCAGTGAAGGCAATTTGATTTTTATCCCTCATTATAATAATGTTAAAGGGAAAGCATCAACTTTGGTAAAAATCAATATTTGATGAGTGCCTAGGCCATGAATTTTAACTAGAGGTAGAACTGAGGTACGAATACATGTAAATAATTAATAACTTCCATACCCTGAACAAATAACTGTTTTGTTTTGGAACAAATGCCTATTATCCAGAGATCCGTCTGTTCTCATAAAAGATAATTTAGTAATGATTGTTTGGTTTTTAAAATTATTTTTTTAAATTGACAAATGATCCTTAAAGGACTCTCGCAATATATTTCATAAAAGGTTTTTACAGGCAACAGAGGGCTCAAAAGTATAAACATCTTAATTTTCTGAGTGAAGTAACACATTTCTCATTTTTCCCTTTCTCTTTACACTAGAAGAATATTTTCCACTTTGCCATCAACAGCTATAAGGACTGGAGATGGAACGAACAAAAATAGTATGCATTTCATAAAAAAAGAAAATTGTAAATTAAATTTGTACATGGTCTTGCAGCTGTCAGAGCTGTGCTATAAAAACAACCTGTAAAATCTGTTTAAAGAGCAATCTTACTGTGAAACACTAGCCATGAAAATTATCTACTTGTCTTTTTTTAAAAGAAAGCATGATTGAGTTGGTGTAAATGTAGTGTACATATTTTTTTTTTTTCTGTGTAAAATATTTCTCCCCTCAACCAGAAACTAAAAACCATGTCAGACTTTTCTAATGAACACTTTTTATCACTGGAGTGTCTGAGGAAAGAAAGTGTCACATCTTGGTTCCCTCCTCCCCAGTTTATTGGGAAATTTCCCGTCACTGACTATTCACTTCTGCACTTACATGGATTCTCTTACACTGTCTTCCATTAGTTCTGATGAATAAAAGGGCTCATCATGGCAAGTATACATGTACCAATGTAAAGGAGAAAATTGTCTAAATAGTCCCTATTAACAAGGCAAGGCTCTTTGATTATTTTTTATATATATATAGATACAGAGGCACAGGACAGAAACTGAACACCCAAACTGTGCCTGAAGTGGTTAGAGCCTCTCAGGTGGTACCACAAGCGACACACACCTCTACACTCATGAAACAGTGAAGAAAACGATGCAAAAAAAAAAAAAAATATGGTGGAAAGACCTCTAAGAAGGGAGCGTCAAGTTAAACAGACTTGAATTCCCACTTGGTTTAGTGAGTTAAGCAGAGGTTGCATTTTTATTCCTTTTTTAACTACAGTAGACAACACCACTTGACAGCTCACTACATACATGCACCTGTGATTTCATGGGTCACACACCACTGATATTCATTAGGCTCATTGCACCTTCCAGTGGATCCAGGGCTAGAGATTGTCACAAAGAAAACTGACGTCTTTCAATGGCTTTTCCAGCAAAGCAACAATTTGCTCGACCTAAGGATTCAATAGATCACTAATTGTTTTTCCATTAAGTCTTTGGTTCAGGCTGGAAACACTGACTGCAGTTTTCAAAATGTCATGTTAATATCAATTTGTGCACCAGATTACAGAACGTAAGGGCACTGAGTGGTAATAAAAAGATGGAAACCCTACAAGCTAGAAACGAGGTTGGGAGGCATATCGCTGCCTTTGCTCCAGACTGTATGTAAGACTCTGCTATTTAATGTACTTTGAAAATGTTTACGGTCAACCTGTTGAAGTTTCCTCTTATCACAGAGAAACATCCCATACGTGGGTATGAAAGGAAGCATTCCTCACAGCAGGGATTAGAGGTTAGAATAATAAGCAACTTCCTGCAAGGCTTGTGAATCTTCACTCTCATAGATCTCATCTACTTTTAACATTTGCTTTTAATATGCGACCCCTTTTAACGTTCATTTCCCAGCTCAAACTTCCTTGCCATTTGTAGCAAGATCCAATATGGGATTAAGGCAGTGGATTGGGTTTGTGTGGTGGAGTTTGGAGGATGGGTGGAGGGTCATGTAACAGAGAGACTACTGTGAGAAGCTTGTAGAAGATTCCCCAGCTCCAAGTCGGACTCACTTCTGGCCAAGGCCGAGTCAATCAGTGACAGTGGTAGCACTTCTGTGATAACAGATTTAAGAGGAGAAAAAACTTGACATGGGAACCTACAGCAGAGAGAGGAGTGGGACATGAGAGATGCAATCAGGCAGACACCCAGGTCAGTGCAGAAATGTGGGAGGAAGCGCCTGGAGCAGAGGTTCCCTGCCAGCGTGTGGTGAAAGGGCAGGCTGTGCCCTGCAGCCATGGAGGGTTACAGGGGGCAGAGACTCGCCTGCAGCCCAGGGAGGACCCCACACCAGAGCACAGGAATATGCCTGTAGATGTCCATGACCCTGTGGGAAGCCCACACTGGAGCAGGCTGCTCCTGAAGGACTGCAGCACGTGGGAAGGACTCATATTGAAGTTGGTGGAGGACTGTCTCCCATAGGGTCCCTCCCCACGCTGGAGCACAGGCAGAGTGTGAGGATCCTCCCCTGAGGAATCAGGAGTAGCAGAGGCAACATGTGATGAACTGATCACAACCCCCATTCCCTGTCTCCTGTGCTGTTGGAGGGGAGGAGGATGAGAAATGAGGAGCAAAGCTGAGCCTGGGAAGAAGAGGGGTGGGGGGAAGGTGTCTTTAACATCTGTTTTTATTTCTCATTAACCTATGCTGATTTGATTCATAACAAATGAAACCAATTTTTTCCCCAAGTTGAGTCTTTTTTGCCTGTAACCATAATGGGTGAGTGATCCCTCTCTGTCCTTGTCTTGACCCACCAGCTTTTTGTTATGTTTTCTCTCTCCATTCCACCAGGGGGGGAGGAGGGAGAGAGCAGCCACATGGTGCTGAGCTCCCAGCTGGGCCTAAAACCACAACATGCAAGTACCACAACATTTAGGAATATAAATCAATTAACCACAGGTCTTGCTACGTAGGTGATATGACACAGACAATAACTCTGGTAAACCCTATATTATGTCTTCAACTACATTTCTTTGTTTATTCCCAGCATCATCCTGGCTGAGAGTACTGTCACTCCATTTAAAGCAACCTTTTCTTGTACTGAATAGTTTCTTACCCTGTAAGCAGAGCTCTGCAGGCCACTGGTTGGGGAAAAGTGCAAACTTGATGCAAGATAATTCTATCAGCCAAAGCATGCACTCATTTACATGAGATTACACTCCAAGGCACTCCACAGAAATCAATTCACACCTCTGTTACTCACCATGGAGTTGCATCAAGACGTGACAAAATTAAACTGATGAGAAACCAAAGTTAAAATTCATCCCTGAATTTATACTTCTATTGATTCAGGCCATGTCCAAAGCCAAGTTTCCTAGAAATATGTGCATTTATTTTAGTGACATTGAATAGAAAAGATTTGGAAGGAGTAGGCTAGACATACATTAATATTTGCCAGATTTAGCTCAAAAATTCAGGTACTGCGAATTAGCTGGGACACCACAAAGTTTATTCCTTACCTTATCTAAAGCTGGTAACCTCAACCGAACATGGAAGCAGTATATTTTGGAACTAAAAACGTTTTAGTATTTATGCTTATTTTGGAAAGAGCAAAGCTCAGCAAGCACGGGAGGTCCTCCGCCTCCCCTCTTGTCTGCTGCCATGCCTATAGATGTATCCTTCCTAGCACCCTGCCAATCTGGCATGCTGGAGCTTTTCTTCTCCAGCTCTGAGTCTGTGGGGAAGCACAAATACAGTTGTGCCTTTACTCATACAGCAGTTGTACTTTGTTTTCTTGCCAAAAATATTGAGGAAATCAGTTTCTGCAGGCCATTCTGTACAACCGATGTAGGAAATTTCCTTACTCCTCCGTGATTTTCCACTCTGTAACTTTTTGCTCCTTAAAGACGGTAACGCCAGTCATAACCCCACTGTAACAAAGTAGAAGTGTTTCTTGACCAGTTTTCCTCCAAGTCCCAAACTTTTGCAGGCTTTCAGTGGCAAAAAGGAAAGCAAGAAGCCCAGCACCAGAGAAATCCCAAGGCAGCAGAATATTGACCCCACAGATTTGTAATGCTTCACCTCTGAGCAGCACAGAGAGAAAGAAGGACACACTGTGTTCAAAGCATAAAATTCAGTCATCACTCTATGCTAGAAATGTTGAAGCTACCTGAAATACCCAGTGTTGGGTACAGCCATGAGCAGAAGGGTGAACAAGCTCGCAGAGCAGTGTGTTTTCTCATCAAGACTCGGGGTAACTCTTCCAGAGTTTAATCACGTAGTTCTACAGCACTGCAAAATTTACATACAGGCTCTAAAACAACCACCTGAAGTAAGTCCTAACTCATACCAGAGCCATTTTCAGATCTGGGAAGTCTGAGGGCTATGAAGTCCACTTATTCCCAGCCTTAAGTCAGCCAGAACAGAGCATCTGAACACCGAATGTGCTGCCTTTGACTGGTTTGTGAAGCCCAGATGGTGACTCAGACTTGGAGATAAAGGATTGCTTCTTAAAAGCTTGTACAAGCACAAGTGTGAAAGGTGTGAACAGGTTTGAGCCTGAATTTATTGATAGAGAAACAAGTGGAGCTTGAATCTCAGTTAGAAAACCTTCTAATGACATTAAACACCTCTAATAATTCTCACACATGCATCATCCTCTCTCACTCTGAGCACTTTAGACATTTCATCTGTGCCAATCACCCCAGCACGTGTCAATCACACAAATATTAACAGATTTCTTAGCTAATGAAAAATATATTATAAACTGTCATTTCTTTCTAAAAAGTGAAAAGACTAAATATATATGTATTTTTATCTTGAGAATAGGACTAGGAAACAACACGTTTGTTCAGTTCATCTTTTTCTTAACAACTGTGATGAGACAAAGACCACATAACCACAGTTAATGCAAAAGACTGAGTCTCTTGAAGGAAAAGCCAAGAACTGTACTCTCCTGTATTTTGTTGCATGACTAGAATGTTCATCATGACCATATCCTTTTCAACCTTTCAGAAGATGGAAGAGCTAAAGGGATTTTTTAATTCATACTGAGATAAAAATTCCCTTTTGTTACCAGAGAAATTAGACCTCAGGGCAAATATTCAAAAATGCTAATTCAAGTCAAGGAAGACTTCTGCAGACTGTGATTTCGTTTCTTCTTGGTAAGGTCTCCAAGAAGCATTTATTTTTCTCTCTTGACTGTACAAGGGAGCCTAAGACAGGAAGTTCTCTCAGACAACGTTGTCTTTTATGAATATATTATAAATTCCACAGAGACAGCACTTTTAAAATTCCCATTAGGTACCTATACAGCTTTAGAAATATATAAAAAAAAAAGAAAATTCTCAGCCTGTTGTCCAACACATATTTTCAGTGTGTTGCCTTGGTGTGCCATTATTAATTAACTTACCAACCTGTTTGGAAGCACTCCAAGCAATCTGAAATGGTGCTACAAATTCTGATCTGCCTAACTCCACAAACTTCAAGTCTCAGAAGGATTTAAATGCCATGATATTAATAATCGTATTAATAACCCATGATGAATTTATGCCCATTAACCCAGAAGTTGCAAGAAGTACAATTAAAAATTCTGAGTATATGATACAACCTGAATATATTATTCAAGCACCCATTCCCATCACTGGCTATAGTATAAATCATATAACATGAAAAATACATCATAAACAGATTTTAAAAATTCACATATCCTGAAAAAATATCTCTCAGAAAAAAAGGCTCAGGAGGTAGTTTCTTGTACAACTAAAATTCTTGCAAATCACTGATGTTTTTCTACTAAACACCAAACCTTAATCTGTGTATGATTTCTAATTTTGACATTAAAGTTTGCATAGAGTTCTTAGCAAGAAATTTGCTGAGGAAATGGCATAACCTCACACCTTCCCTTTTTCTGTTTCTCTTTATAGTGATTTTAAAAATTGATTTATATTCCTTATTGATTATATAAAGGTATACCTTTTTTTCTTTTTTTTTTTTTTTTTTTTTTTTTTTTTACTTTTATCAACTCCATATAATGTTCCTTACCAGTAACCTAGGAAAAAAGCCTGGGCATATCTCAAGAAATAATCTAAATCAGATTTCTTAACAGTAATACCATACTTTACCTCAAGCAATACCACATGCAAAAGTGGACACCTGATTGACAACCAAATTAATTTTTAATGCCAGTATTTGCAGTTTTAGCTCTTGCACAAGACATTTTCATTATAAATATACTGTTCAGTAAAGGCACTTGTCACTCAAAAGGACAGAAAAATACACAAAAAAAGATGGAGTAGGTATACCAAGAATACAGAGAAATGAAAAGAACGTGCCAACATGTCATCTCCCAGTATGGATGACTACAGAGGCCAAGCTGTGGAACCGAGCTGGCCAAACAAATACAGTGCCTTTCAGAGAACAATGCCTATTTGTTCAAATAAAAAACAAAGACACAAGAAAGAATTATGAAGGAATGTAGTGGTGACAATGATACCCAGCCCTTTCTCTTTAAGCCTTGTTTTTTAATGGATGGCAGTTTAAATAGGCTATAATGTTCTATGAGGTACATTCCACACTGTATAGACTGTATTTTATGTCATACAGACTGTATAGACTGAATACACACACATTCTCACACTATACACATATTTGTCAATTTTATGCTTTGAGATAGCTTTACATAATGATCTTGGCTGAGATTTTTCAAAGGCAGTTTGAAGACCATAGTCTTAATATGCTTCTGTGATTTACTTTCTGGTTCTCTCAGGGTATATTTTATATAAAAATTTGTGGAAAGCCTTACTAGCTCACATGTTGCAAGGTCAAGAAACACTTAAGTATGCAAGTACAAGAAGCAGTAATACCCTCAGCTCATTTCCCTTCAAGTATTAATTAATAAAGGGTTTTTTTGTTGTTGTTTCTGCCAGAGAAGTTGCAAGACTTTATTGAACAGATAGAAATTAAAGAAGTAACAATGTTCACTCATCCCCTTCACACCTCCATTACACTGTGCCATAGACTTAAAGCACCATAGCTCTACTCACTATATTGAGATTGCTTGCAGCTAATGACCCACTTAAAGCATTTTTACACTACTGCTCTTAGAATAACTCTCCCAAATCAAACCTGTTCTGCTGCAGATAGGCTTTTGTGTTGAAAGGCGTTTTCTGAAGTAATATTTATCAAAACCCAAACAAATGATAGAACAATCTAATCAAAATACTGGAATGACTGCCTGATTGTATTTTAAAAATCATAACCTAATTAGAACTGAATTGATTTTTCCGTTAGCATGAAATTAAAACTAATTTCCCTGCACAATATTTACTCTAATATTCCCCAGATGCAAATACAGTCTCATAAAACATTTTATAAAAAAGGTTTTATAATTGTTTCCTGATTTCTTTCATTACATCATCAATTGTATTTATCTTTCTAAGCTATCCTTCTTGTTGTCTCTTTGGAAAACGGATTAACAAAGGGATAGACTATGAAACATCACTGAAATTCTTTAACTGCTCAGATACTGTGGGCAGATAAAGAGATATTTTTCAGAGGATCTACTCTTTCATTTCCTTTCCTAGCCAAACCTGC
This sequence comes from Rhynochetos jubatus, assembly GCA_027574665.1. Classification (NCBI taxonomy): domain Eukaryota; kingdom Metazoa; phylum Chordata; class Aves; order Eurypygiformes; family Rhynochetidae; genus Rhynochetos; species Rhynochetos jubatus. Next base: position 137,853,783 of record CM050648.1, on the reverse strand, counting down.
TCCTGAGATGACTTTCTCCTAAATTAATGTTACACTCAGGCTGATAGACAGCAAAAGGTGGCAGACACTCCCTGTTCAATTTCTTTTAAAGAAATGGGCTAGAAAAGTAGATTTGTCGCCAAAAGAAATTCCTCTGTCATCCTTCAACATATTCACAGTTTTCTCATTCAGTGTCACGTCTACTGCCCTAGGCTCTTCCTTTCTCTTTGCCACAGAAAATGTTCGCGAATTCCTGCAGCGTATGGCAGTTTGTACATTGGGAAATTGTACAGTGAGACACTACCTCACTCAAGCACAGACACAATCAGATTTATAGGACTATAATTTCATTTGCTACGATGGCTGCCTTAACGACGAATGCATGTTTCTATCCAACCAGGACTATCCTTAATGTAATATACTCTTGACCTTGAACGTTCATTGGGTCTGTCTGACCAATGACCAATCCTAGGAGTCCACTCTCTTTAAAGCCAAGTTAATGAACAAAAGGTGCTATACAAATATCAAGGAAATGGTGCAGACCAGTAACAAGGGCGCTCCTCAGGGGTCGGTGTTGGGACCGGTGCTGTTTAACATCTTCATCAGGGATTGAGTGCACCCTCAGCAAGTTTGCCAATGACACCAAGCTGTGTGGTGCAGTCGACATGCTGGAGGGAAGGGATGCCATCCAGAGGGACCTGGACAGGCTGGAGAGGTGGGCCTCTGCCAACCTCATGGAGTTCAACAAGGCCAGGTGCAAGGTCCTGCACAGGGGTCAGGGCAATCCCAAACACAAGTACAGTCCGGGTGGAGAATGGATTGAGGGCAGCCCTGAGGAGAAGGACTTGGGGGTACTGGTGAATGAAAAGCTGGACATGAGCCGGCAGTGTGTGCTGGCAGCACAGAAAGCCAACCATACCCTGGGCTGTATCAGAAGTGTGGTCAGCAGGGCGAGAGAAGTGATTCTCCCCCTCTACTCTATCCTTGTGAGACCCCACCTGGAGTGTTGCATCCAGCTCTGGAGCCCCCAACATAAGAAGGATATTAATCAGTTGGAGCAAGTCCAGAGGAGGGTCACGCAGATGATCAGAGGGCTGGAGCACCTCTGCTATGAAGAAAGACTGAGAGAACTGGGCTTGTTCAGCCTGGAGAAGAGAAGGCTCTGGGGAGACCTTATAACACCTTCCAGTACCTGAAGGGGGGCCTACAAGGAAGCTAGGGGGGGGACTTTTTACAAGAGCCTGTAGTGACAGGACAAGGGGCAATGGGTTTAAATTGAAAGAGGGGAGATTTAGATTAGATATCAGGAAGAAGTTCTTCCCAGAGAGGGTGGTGAGGCACTGGAACAAGTTGCCCAGAGAAGCCATGGATGCCCCATCCCTGGAAGTGTCCAAGGCCAGGCTGGATGAGGCTTTGAGCAACCTGGTCTAGTGGAGGGTGTCCCTGCCCATGGCAGGGGGGTTGGAACTGGATGAGCTTTAAGGTCCCTTCCAACTCAAACCATTCTATGATTCTATGATTTTATAAATTATCTGATTGCCTGAGGAAGAAAATTAATTACAGAATAGCTGCCTCAACTTTTTCAAATATAGATACCTACGTATGGAAGCACATTGTCTTTTGCAAATAGAAAGGTGATTCCCAAGCAAGACACTAATGGAACACTATGACTGAATGTTGAATATCTTCCTGGTTTTTCTCTATTTCAATGGAATATGCAGTGTTCAAAAGAAAAGTTAACTCCCAGAAAACTATGGCTTACTCTCTTCTCAGGACATATCTTTTGTTTAGCCATTAGAGAGAAGCGTATTATATCCTTTATGTATATAAACCATTGATTTGTGAATTCAGGCTTTCTCACGCTAAAGGAGACCATATTGTGCCATTTGCTCTAATACACAAAATAAAAACATCCCTTCTGATCAGGACAGTTCACACATCCTTACTATAAAACTGGGATGGCAGCATCTACCCAGGCAAGCCTTATGAAACAGTCAAATAGAACAAAGGCAGCATCCTTCTGGTGAAGACTTTTCTGTACTCAGACCACAGGGCCTCTGGACAGGACTTGGTAAGACTTTTACTGCTCAAGCACACAGTTCATCAAGCAGAGAAGGTCCTTGGTCCTTGACAGAGATATGCTATTTGCTCCAATACATATAAGTAATAAATGGAGACAAGGGCTTGGGAACTTTGATTTCAGTTCACACCTCTGCCACAGACCTTAGGGAAATCATTTCTTTCCACTTTGACTCAGCTCCCTGAATGTAAAATGAGGTTAATGATATTTTTATTGTATCCTTTGTCTGATTCATCTACTCTGAATTCAAGTTTTCAGGGGGGACGCTTGCTGCATAATTCTACAGTAGCCACTGTAACAAGAACAAAACTGTCTTAGGGTGTCTGTTCTCCTCTGCAACCCATATAAATAAGATAAATCATGTACTATTAATCATCAAGACTAAAAATATTATCATCTCATGAAATGGTGATAACACAAAATGATTCCAGCAATATACCAGTCATTTATCAAAAAAACAAGTAAGGACTTTGTTGGTGGAGAAGCACATAAACTAACTGATCCAAGAAAAAACGTCCATCATCAAAATGTGAATCTGATTGAGTGGGTAAGTTGTCATTCTGACTCTCTGTTTTGCACTTGTTCTCTATACTTTCTTGAAGGAATTGATGAAAGATTACAGTTTACTAAGAAAATATTCTTCCAGAAATATTTTTGTGATTATTTTCTCTTTTGAAGAGGATTCTGCAGGCTACGTACATAAGAAGGTTTGTGCAAAGAACTAAAAAAGCTAGAAGGCCCGAAACAACAACAAAGTTTTAAGCATAGAGATAAACTTGTTTTTAAAATAATGACCATGCAAATGAATGAATTGGAACATGCATATCTCTCATTTAAGAAATTGCTGTAGTGGGGAAACCTCTTTTTTGAACCAAGCTATACAGAGTGAATAAATTCAGGGGAAAAGGTCCTTCCCCTCTCCTTTTCTTCTCAAGGACAGTAACCTGGTGGTTAGATTTCTTTAACAATGATGGTAGATGCTACTGGGTAGCCTACCCTGCTTTCTTTTTTTACATTAAAATCCCATAATGCTAACAAGTATGCAGCGCTGCTCACCTGCTTTGGGAACTCAGTGGCACGTGTGCATTTCACTGCAGAACATCACTCAGTTATGTGAGGTTTCTGGCATTCAGCCAGCAAAGTGCTACACATTTTTCTCTCATTGCACAAATTCTCTCACGTTGATGGCATTGCTTGGCAGGCCATTAAATGAGCCTTGCTTATGTTTATCTTCTTTGCATTTATAGGGTGGTGCATATAAGCTCTGTGTGCATTTTCCCAGGTCTTTGCGTTTAACGCCAGTTTCCCACCCAGCACTGAAACCTGCAGCAAAGCCTTTTTGCAAATGGGCTGAGCTGAGTCTCTCACAGGTCCCTACAAGAAGCACTTCCAGTGAAAGCAGTCCTGAGGAAACAGGTTGGCTGTTTTAAAATGTGTCTTGCAATCCAACACCACAAAATAACATTGCCATCTCAGGTAAATACAGCATTAGTTAAAATCCTTTAGCTCTATTACCAGCTAATCACACACTCCAGTCTAGCTTTGTATTACATTAAACCCATCACACTGTCTGTGTTTACTCACAGTGACTATCATATTCTTTTTTTCATCAAATATATCATTAAAAGAAACACTGGAAAACAAGTGTTTTAAATTCCTCTATACCTAGAAGCCATAGGCTAAAATAGAAAGTTATTAAAAATGCTTTCCTCTTCTTAAACAGACAAATATATGCAAAAAGAAGCAAAGCTAGTTCTGGCAGCAAGCCACAGGCTGCTGCGTCTGTACACAAAGAAAGAATAGTCTGACATCCAGCAATGGGAAGAAGAGGAGGCTGAGATTCATGGAAGCTCAGCTGAAATCCAGACTCAGTGCATATTCTCACCAAAAAGAAAATGGGATAGTGGGTAACAGTGAGGCAGAAGGCAAAGCTGGACCTTTTTCTGTGCTGGCAACTTGCTGCTCTGATGAGGCATTTAAAAATCAGAAAAAAAAAAGAAAAAAATATAAAGGAAAAGGGGCTGTCCCAATCCTTCCAGCTAAAAGTTCTGTCCTACTGACTGTGGTAAGAACATGAAATTTTGAGCACTGGTACATATAAAAACTTAGATATTGAGCTTTGCCCTCTTCAGTAAACATACAAAAATAATAATAAATGTGGTTTTGTCACTGCCATCTCTCAACGATTTTGAAGTGTTTATTATATACCAGATGTCATGTGAAGGATTTGGGTTTCAAAGTGACACGAGAGACTCTGGAACAGCATGAATTCTAGGACAACATATTGTGTGCGTCTGTCTCTATCTGTCATGGTAATGATAAGAAAGGGCAAGAACGCAGAGGCACTTGCTCCTCTCCAAATATAATCTCCGTGCTCAGAAATTCCTAAATAACAGCCTCGAATCACTTGTTGGGGTGAACAGAAATGGTAATCCTTGACTGGCCTAAATTAGCTCAAGACCACCACATAGGAAACCTGTCAGGGAGAAAGCTGACAGCTCCAGACTGCGTGGCTGTGCGTCTCATTTTACATATTCATCACCCGAGGTACCACTCAACATCCCAAGCAACAACTGCGCAGAAGGGTCAGCAGCACACGTCGGAGCCTGCTGCTTGCAAGTGGTAAAGAACCCAGGGCAGTTGTTGTATGAGAGGAGCATTTTCAGAGGACAAGCACTGTGAAATTAGGAAATTAAGGAACTCGATGAGCAGGGGAAGAAAACACTTTAATCTAGAGATTTTTCAGGAAATCCAGATGAATTGTTTAATTTGCACAAGTTAATACCTTCGGAGGCTAAGGATACCATAAAATAAATGAGTGCATGCTGCTTGGGGTCTCCCTCTTGGAAAACGACAAAGATCAAAGACTCCCTGCCTATTTTCTCTCTGAAAAATTGAAAATTAATTGCCTGAATTCACATACCAGTTTATTCAACTCCTGCCTTTTCCAGTCATACAATTTGCATTGACTGACAGATACTTTTAGAATGCTAACATAAATAGCTGGCCTAATACTCCATGTCAGGGTATATTTTAATTGGTAAAAAGCAATCATCATCTTTGTTGCAGTAGGGTCGTTTTCTGGTCAGATACCAAATTAACACAAAAGGATAAGGTCCCTATCAAAAAAGTTGTGTATCCACAGCCTGTAAGATGTAAGATAGAGAATAAAATATATTAAGATTGAAGGACAAACAATTCATAATGAGGACAATGATATCCAGAGTGTTCCTGAGCTGTCTTGAAATTAAAAAAAAAAAAAAGGCTAGGATTAAAGCTATAGAACTGAGGTTGCAATATGTACCCTGTATGTATGCAGATGTTCATGGCTCCACCCATGCTACAAAAACTGGGCATTTGACAGTAACCCTAATTAGTCATAGCTATGGTTGTCAACAGTAAAGACAAACTCAAACAACTCTGGGTGGTCTCTAGGTTGGCTGCAAAGCCCTCACGCATTCATATCCATTAGTCACCCACCTGTATTACAATACACAAATTTTATTACTTTCTAAAACGGCGACTGTGAAATATGAGGCCTTGGGCTGTTGCCATTCATTCCCTTCAAACAATAAAAAAAAACCTCAGTGCAAAAGCCGTGCTTATTCTCTAGTTGCCCTGTGACTAGTTAATTAAGTTTCATGAATATGTAAATCCTAAACATTGCAGCGGATTCTTGGACTTTCAGTTCAGCACTGCACTAATAGACCTGGGTCTGCATAAGTAAAAGACCTGCCTCTGTATTTTAGGATGACAAATAATGCCCATATAGCACTGATGTGGGTGCAAGAGGGTGCAGTTTGTGCCTGTCAGCATCCTGCCTTCATTACCATCCTTCACAGTTTACCTGCAGCAAAGTCATGTCTAGGGCTCTCGACCAGACTATAACGTCCCTGTGAAAACCAAACTGTGACACTCAGCTGCAGCCCCTGCTAGGTCATAGAAAATCTGGTCTCTACCTCAGACCAAGATTCAAAGCTTTGGAGTCAGAAATCACGTACTGCACTCCCAGAAGTAACTACCTTTAACAGCTCCATGGCTACAAGTTACAGAAGGTGTCCTGGAGCCCGAGGGTTAAAACACTGGATGTTCTTGTTGCCCATAAATATCCAATCTTTTGCTGTCACTGTGTGAATAATGGATTTTTTGTTCAGCACAAGAACTTAAAGGAAAAATAACTCTTCAAGATGACCTTAAGCCTTTATTTTACTCCTGGTATATTTCCAAAAAATTTCTATAGCCCAATTTTGACTTATTACCCCTGAAGAATTATATGTAAGCACACCTTTAAAACATAATGAAAATGTTTCCTTTAAAAAGTATTGAAACTAGGTATTTTTATTCTCCTTTTTTCTTGTAGCTGAAGCAGTTTGTTTAGATTTGGCCCGAGTTTGAGTAGCCAAACTGCTCTTCCCAGGGAATTTACTCTTCAAAGGTTTTTTGCCTACCTCTAACCCTAAAAGATTCTCAATTCCATGATATTTAATCTTCAAAGTTTATGTAGTAGGCATAAGATTTTTTTTTTTTTTTCCTGTTTCAGCAAAATCAACTAACTTTTCAAGTTTCCACTGCCTACTAAACAAAGAATTTTCTGTCTGTCTGTTCTGCTTAGGACACAGTGAACACTGCTGCCAGGAGACAAGATTGTTAAACAAATTGCAGTAGACACTTATGGATTATACCCATGTATTGTTTAAAGAAATAATAATAATAGATAATCCTAAGAGAGAAAGGTACCATAATTTCTGACCAATTTCAAAATGTCATCTTTATCAAAATTCTACCTACAGAGTGTGAAATCAATATATGGATATTGCTGTAAAATTAATGAGCTCTTCAATAGGTTGTTTTGAGATTTATTTTTTTATTGTGAATCATCTCTGATTTTTCTTTTCCTAGGCTGTATAGACACATACAGTGGCTGACTGATGCTGCATCATAGCACGAGAAAAATCTACAGGAGGATTTGTCCCCTGTAATGATCTCCACCAGGCATATATTCTTCTTTCTCTGCACAGATAGACATCAAAATTAAGTACATTGGCTTAATTCAGTTGCCATTGTAAGCTCAAATGGGATACAAAGTGAAATCAATATTAGTGAAATAGATCAGACTACAATTGGAAGGTAATATAATTAGGTTGGCTTTGCTATACTTTGTAATGCTTATCTGTAGTATTTTACCAAATAGAATACCAGTATCTATTTTCTGAAACTGTAGTAGGTTTTCAATGCTGTATTGCCCTCATTTATTTCACTTTGAGAGAGCACTTCAGAAAGACCTGTCTGTCCATCTCTGGGATTTAGGCTGCCATATCTCACTGAGTGATCTGGATTTGGTGCCTACAAGGGAGATTTGCTTCTTAAGCAACACCATTAAGAATTGTTTTAATAGCACAATACAGAGAAGGCATTATGCATGCTGGCCATAGGAAATATACTCCTTTACCTCTGAATACAAAGCATTTCACTGTGCGACAGTCTCAGGGCACAGAAATGAAGAACATGGGATCTTGTGCCTCTACTTCTCAGACTTCACCCCAGTGAAACTTCCTCCATCATCTGGACAGCTGATCAGCAAGACAGAGGCCCCAGTGCAGGCTAGCATCTCTCCAGGGTTCTCACGGACTGAGCAGTGCTCCCACACCTTTTCTTTGCTCCATTCTTGGGCTGAGCAGAGGTGCAGAGCCAAGCCTCAGCTCCTGCACAGAGGTTGCTTTCAATAAAGAAATTCATTTCTGAGCAATCACATGCAAATCATGGGCTCCTTCCAATGGTCCTGATGCATATATCTTCCCTCAAAGAAAGGCGAATTTATTCCTGAAACCCAATGTATATTTCAAGGAAGACCAAAGCTACTTAATGTTTTAATTAGCTTGGAACACTAAAGATTTAGTGGAGGTAAAATTCCTTCTAAAGATGATATTAAGAAGCTACATAAGTTGTGGCTATACATCCTTTTGATTTAATAAAACCTTTAGCATGTTTTCTATCAAAGAAACTTGAAGAATACTCGGATTTTGTCTAAACACAAAGTCTGATGTTCCCCAAAAGACCTGCTGGATATACAATGAGAGCTTTAGCCTGCCAGGATTGAAGACACGACTCCTGTAACATGGTAGAGAAACAGACCACCCTTAGGTTGTACCAGGCAGCGAATCCCCACTATTCTCACATCTTTCTCAGGGTGCCTCAAGAACCAGCGAAACAGTTAGAAGTGGCCTTGCAAAGACAGTGCCTTAATCATTGAGGAGCCTTCCTCTAGTGAAGAGTAGGTTGAGGAAGGAAGTGCTCCTGCTCTTCAGCAGATGCTTTCCCACTTAAGAGGTTACTGATTAAGCTCCAAGGTTTTTAGTCAGAATTCCCCTTCATGTATGCAAGCATTCACTGCCTCGAATCCTGGGATTTTATCCTCTCACTGGCTTGTCAATGGCAGAACTAGTATTTCTGATGCAAAAAGAATTTAAAAACAAAAAAATCCTTATCATTAGCAGAAGGAAAAAGGGGATAAGCTATTTTCTGTGCCCCTCTCTCTTCAAGGCTAGCTTTAATGATTTTATTCCTTTGGAATAAAACGTGTGATCCCAGAACTTGGTTTAGTGACAGAGCACAAAGTCAGGAGGTATGTAAGAGCCAGGAAAAAAAGGGTACATCCAGTGAGCTGCTGTGGAGATACTACCTCCTGAATCTACTGAAGTCCAACTGCTTTTCTGTTGAATCTGCTGTGAGGAGATCAGGTGGTGCACAGCATCCACGTGTGGATTTACTGGGAGAAAACTGTGCTGACATCCCATGGCATGCACTCTCCCAGGTGGATGCAGGGCTGCACCGCTGCTGTTTGGCAAGGAGGAGCCATCAGCAGCCCTACAAAACCAAAACATCGCTGGCAAGTCTATGCCATGTGCACACCACTCCTACGATTCCTCAGGGCCTCGGAAATGGAGAGAAATGCAATAAACACTCTCACGGAAGGGGAAACAGAGGCAGGTTTGCACAAGGCAGAAAACCACTGCGCAACGGATTACAAGAGGCTCTCAAAAGGCTGGCATTTGCAATTAATAACCCAGTGCAGAAAATCTTGGAACCATAAAAGTAAATCTGGCAGCATATGATGAAACCTGTTTTCCCTGTTCGTAACTCAGCCCTTGAGGGGCAAGTGGGAATGACCTCCGTCAGTGGGTGAAGCAACACAACACAGGAGCAATAACCAGAAATGAAAGGGCAGTACTGCAGGGATACCAGTACATACTGACACACAAGGACAAAAGAACTAGGAAATAGGGAAATTAGTATATGAAAATAAAGGAACGGAAGTAATTTGAGAACAGATTTTGATCTCATTTAGGATTGCCGGGTCATTTTTCTATTCTGCTACCTGCTGTCACAGGTAATGTAAGTCAGAAATCAAAATTATAGTAACACCTCACAAATTCTTCATAATTCTGACATTCCCGGCTGATTGAGGGGATGTCAAAAATTTCAGTGTATGTCAAGGAATTCACTTGTAGAAATATATCATAGACTATAAGGGAAAAAAAATATTTCCTGCTTTTTAAGTTAGAGTAAATCATATGAAGTATAACATCAATAACATGAAAACTCTTATTCTCCTTATTGGTAAACAGACTCAGATGTACAATATATGTTACACCTGTCATACATGCTATCAGACCTGGACAGAGATCTGTACTGTATATATATGTATATATACTGTGTATACGTGTGTGTGTGTGTGTGTGTATACATACCACCTCCTCAACTTTCTTTAGTGCAGGATTATTTCTTGAAATGCAGCAAGATACTGGATATTACAGCACAAAGCTCACATAAACCCACAGGAAAGTGCTTAACTGTGACAAGTCTTTAAGGTGAAATGAAGGTAATACTGAAGTTCCTACCATCATGCAAGCCTACTCAAATGACAGTTTACACACACATGGTCTGAAAACTAATCATTTTGCCCAGAACTTTTCCAAGACTTCAAATATGGTATGAACTCCACATTATTCTGGAAAATGCTGGGTGGTGGATTTTTTTTTTTCCTCCCTATGTTTTGGATAACTGTTGTGGTTTTTGCTATCCAACATGATAGTACCTGCAGTGTGTGACTATCCCAACAGCACTGTACCTGGTAAACTTCTTCCAGCTGAATAGACTGATAGAAATGACTGGACCTCAGTCAAATTATTCAGTGGATTTTGCATGAATGAATGAAGGCGCTTTGCTGTGAACAAGAAAATATTGTCAGAAATGCACACAAGTATATGCCTCCAAAGAAAAGTCTCCACCGCTGGATTTACAACTACCCTGACGTCTGTTAAGTGGCATATGGCTACAGATTTGTCAGGATAAACCATAGGCCTTTGGAAATTGCTACATCTCAAGTTAACTTCCATCTCAAAAATGCTTCAGAGCTATTGATGGGAAACTTTGAAATGGCATAGCTGAGAATCCAAGGCTGCTTCGCTGTGCTACATCTCTTTTCTCAGGACATCATCGCCAACAGCATACATATATATTTAGTTGAAAGAAAGAGATTATAAACGTAATATATAGAGTTAACATATCTGTACCTGTGAGAGTCCCATCCTACGTGAGATTCCCATCTGGCTACTCAAAGGCAGCTTCCAGTAGATTGAAAATTTTCAGTGATAGAAGCAGATGAGTAGATAAGGGTATCACAATGCTATTAACTCTAACATATATTTCATTTGAGGTTGTTTGATAAACTTTTGCTGAATTTCTTGCCAGATCACAAAGAAACATCACAAAGACATCATCTACCTGGACTTGAGCAAAGCATCAGACGCTGTCCCGCATGACACACTTGTCTCTAAATTGAAGAGACATGGATTTGATGGATGGACCAGTCAGTGGATAAGGAATTGGCTGGATGGTCACATTCAAATTGCTGTGGTCAATGGATTAATGTCCAAGTGAAGACCAATGATGAGTGGCATTCCTCAGGGGTCATTACTGGAACCAACACTGTTGACTTCGTTGGCAGCATGGACAGTGGGACTGAGTGTACCATCAGCAAGTTTGCCAATGACACTAAGCTGTGTGGGGCAGTCAACACACTGGAGGTGGGGGGACCATCCAGAGGGACCTTGACAGGCTGGAGAGGTGGGCCTGTGCCAACCTCATGAGGTTCAACAAGGTCAAGTGCAAGGTTCTGCCCAGGGCCACAGAGATGCTCAGAGTGCTGGACCACTTCTCCTATGAGGACAGGCTGAGAGAGTTGGGCCTGTACAACCTGGAGGAAAGAAGGCTGCAGGGAGACCTTATAGCAGCCTTCTAGTACCTGAAGGGGGATACACAAAAGCTGGAGAGGTATTTTTTTACAAGATCATGCAGTGATAGGGCAAGCAGTAATGGCTTTAAACTGAAAGAGGGTAGATTTAGATTAGATACGAGGAAGAAATTCTTCACAGTGAGTGGTGAGGCACTGGAACAGGTTACCCAGAGAAGTTGTGGATGCCACATCCCTGGAAGCGTTCAAGGCCAGTTTGGATTTGATCAACTTGTTCTAGTAGAAGGCATCCTTGCCCATGGCAGAGGGGTTGGAACTAGATGATTTTTAAGGTCCCTTTCAATCCAAACTATTCTATAATTCTATGGAAAACACTAACTGAAAATTTCACTGGAATAGACTTCTTAAAACACAAAGAAAAAGGAAAAAAAAAGAAAAAATTTCTCATAACACCGGTTAATAAAAGTGCCAACAAGAAAATAAACTCACCATGTTGTGTAACACTGCATTAATGAAAGTGTAGAAGTACTAAGCTAAACATGACACCATTTAACATTTATGTACTCATTTTACAAATAAAGAGTTAAAAAATAAACACAAACATTAATATTTATAAGTATAGCCTCATGCAGTGAGAAACAATAATTAAATGGCTGTTGCTCTATTATTTTCAAAATATATCATGCCATAAGAGAAAAAGAAATATAGAACCACCTGCCCAGGACCAAGACAGTGACTTAAGTAATGAAAAACCCTTGTGTTTGTTATTCACTTGCAAGATTTTTCCCATTTGTTTGACCTAGGAGCCAATCTAGACTCAAGAAACTATCCTGATGAAAGATTTGCAGAAAGAAGACATTTTACAGTACTATTACTTGCCAAAAGAAAATAAAGACCATCAAACATGCCTACCCAGGGTTCATGTAGATCTCAGGTACTACCCAGGACCCAACAAGTCCTGCCACAGTTCAGAAGAAATGCCTTACAGAGCTGCTTACCTTACTGAACAAGAGCCCTGGGACAAACTCTCATCCTACTCCTGCCTGCAGGCAGGAGAGTACAAATTAACTGACAGAAAATATAGTATGCAAATAGTCTCATTCTCCTTCATTTTAAAAGAATAAAAGGTTTTCCTTCCCCTTGTTACACTGTTTAGTAGAGTGACCCAGAACCACACTATTTTGATTATTAGAGACCTACTTTCCACCCTAAAGTGTTGTCCTCCCTTCCAGGTGCTGTGTCCTGTTGTTATCATAGATAGCAAAGATCTACTAACCCAGGTTCCTGTTGGTAGGTTCAGCAACACTCCTTCAGTAAAACAAATGCTCCATCCACCCTGAACAACCTAGTGGCCCTTCCTGGCAGCTATTCCAGATTGAATTCATTTCCTTTGCCCCTGCTTTTGTTCTTAATGACATCTTCTCCAGTCTAACTAGTGGTCCCAACGTGCCATTGTACTGAATGTTATAGTGAACAATATTGTATTTTCTTTATCTAGAAATTGTCTGTTTGGCCAAGACACTGTTATGTTAGTCTGGTAAAAATCTTTGGTGAACCAATGATACATTTTATGCCATTTCTTATTTACTTTCAAGTATTCAAATATTTTTGCCTTCAACTTGTAGTATAATCTGCCACAATTTCTCCAGTATGTGTATCAGATTTAGTATTTATCTTCTCACTCTTTGATGTCTTCAACAGAAATCCTTTCTCCCAAGATTTCCAATTTATGAAGCAATCTCTCCCAAAGGCTGAGGCGGAGATTTTCTGCATCATCAGACTTCAGCATATTAAACCCTGCAACTACCTTCAGTGCAGATATTGTTTCCACTTTCTTGATCACTTGCTCTTTAAGTCTACGGTTAGTACTGTCATCCTTCCTGAAATAATCATGGCAAGGATACATTTAATTCTATGGCCATGTCTGTTACCTCTAGCATTCTCACTGCATAGGTGCCTTCTGCCTCTCCTTATTCTTTTTTGAATAAGAGTCATTATTAAATGGTTCCTAGATTTCTCTTGATGGAATAATCTTCTACCACCGCTGTCTGCTGTGAGTCAGAAGTTATGAAATTTTGTTCCACAAGTGTAGATAGCTTCCTTTCTCATTACCCAGATGCCTTGAAGACTGGACCTTGTGCTTCTCTAATATTAAGGAATCCAAGCGTGAAGTTGTGAAATGTCATTAGCAGATGACTACTAACCTAGTTTCAGAGCCATTTGATATAACAGGGTTGGGGGGGTTCTTGAGGGTATGAGATTGTTTTGACATTCAGTTTTTCACATAAGTTTGTAATCTAACAGCCAAAACAAAAGAATCAATTTGTCTTTTGTACTAATTATTGTTTTTAAATAAACTTGCTTTACACAGATATTTGATCTGTAGTAGTGCAAGAGATTAGTATTTCTTTATCATGGTAACATTCTATTCCAGTTTATATGTGAAAGATCATTACTAAATATTGCTTATTGTTGGATCCAAACTGTAAAGACAATTTAACACTGAATAAAGATTATTACAATATGAGCATGAATAAAAACGCATCTTGGAAAACAGTGAAAGTTAGACATTGATTTCTGTCTGGTTATTATGCAAACTCAGCTGGCCATGAAAATAATAAGTATTTGGAGAAAAGATAGTGGATAAAATTTTACTCCCATCTTTAAAGCATCTCAGCTCAGAAAAAAAAATCCGTATTTCAGGCCCTAAATAGTGTTCTGTATTTATAGCTCTGACACCACTGGAACATGAGTGTAACTGATCATCTCTGAAAGTGACGCTGTTCTTAATTATGTCTATTTAGACAGAGGCAACTAACTTTAAATGCTCCTCTATGAAATTCTTTTCAATATGACAGTAGTGTAAAATAATGTGCATTAATCATGTATGCACAAGCCTGAGTCAAAAATCAGAGCCCCATTGAATGAAGCCTTGTGCAAACATATTGAAAGACAAGTGACAGAATCATGCCATTTTAGAAATCGGTGTGGGGTCTACATTTGATTTCACCTGGATAAGGCTTTTTGGAATTATACTCATTCCTGACGACGATGGAAAAATTCACTGCAAAATAAAGCCAGGATGTAGAAAAGGCAAAAAGCGTAGCAATAACTGTTCCACAAGCACTGAAATGAATGATGCTCTAGTTTCAATTCATTTGTTCCTCATGGTTGACTGACTTTTTAAAAATTAATATAATTAAGGTAACAGAGACCCCATCACTTCCATTTTACCACCAGAAATTTAATTTTATTTTAATTCCCCCTTGGGCATGAGATGTTTTGAGCTGCAGTCTGTCCCAAACTACATATACACTACCTGGCCAGGAGACTAAGTACTGTGCGCCTCCCAAGAAGTCAGCTGGACACCAGCAGTAAGTGGCTGGACAGCGCAAATGATTTACCATCTCTTAGTCGGTGGCAGGTTGAACTAATTGATTTTGGAGGTTAAAAATTGTACTTGATTTTCATAAGAATTCACTACTTTGAAGCTTCCTATTATCCTGTTGTATTTTGTTGAAATTATACAACAGGTTCAAACATTTATGGGCGAAGTGGGGAATACACATTTATATTCACAGGGTGATTTCAGACACCTCATTGCCATAGTTAAACTGGATAAAAATTGGTTTACTTGCCCCAAGTGGCCAAATGAAAGTTGCTGGAACAATACTGTCACTGAAACTGTGTAGACTTACCCTGGTCTGCTTTGCACATGAAAAATCCCAAGGAATATTGTGAAAATGATAACAGGAGCAATAAACAATATTAGTAATGTTCACCACATCACAATGTTGCCATTTCACTAAGAATTGAATGACTAAAGTCACTCAAGAGCACCATGGCAGGAATGAGCTTAAAAAGCCTAAACTAAATCGAGATACAAGTATCCCAAAAGAGAGGGATGGACTTTTTAATTCTCATGCACAACATACAAGGTAAGGACCAGCACCGTTTTTCATGCAAGCCTCACAAAAATTAAGTGTAAATAAGGCATACTTCTGAATATATAATGTGCATGTTAAAAATACTGTCTAAAGATATCAACTGTACAGAGCATGAATAACACACTGACAAGCTTGTGAAAGAGTGATGTTCTTTGAGCTCATCATTGCATACTTGAACAGGGTATGAATATTTTATATTCATGCTAACTGTCATACTGCAAGTTGAGCTGTTTGTACTAGAAAGGCATACACATAGCACTACTATTCATGTTTACATTTACCCTGCAAACATCAGCAAAACACTTCCATGTTGTAAGCATCCCCTCTCCCTCCCTCGCACTTTTTAATTCAGACATAAGATTATTCAAAAGGACCACACAGGAGCAGGTTGAAAAAAGAAAGATAAAAGTGGCTTCTGGGTATGCAACCCAGGGAGAAGGCAAACAGGACCTTATAATCCAACACCCACCGCATGCAGCAAGTTACCTACCTCTAACCACTGCTGGAAAAGGCCCTTACTGGATGCGTATTGGAGGTCAGGGGAGAGGGGAAGGCAGCTAAATACTATACCCATCTAGATACCTGTCATGGAAACTGATATGAAGTGTGGAAATGACCTCCAGAAAAAGCAGTCCTATTAGCTTTTATCCCAAATGGCCAACGGTATTATTTGATAGAAAAATCTACCAGAGCTGACACATTAGGATTGCTGATGTTCTTTATTTGGCAACTCTCCAATCACTTGTTATCAAGAGAAAGAACAGGGAGGATACAAAAAGTAGGTAGTGTTCAACTCTAAGTTAGCACCTAGCAAGTAGCCAATGTTTTCCCTGAAGGGCACCAAAAACTTTTAAGGAAAGCAACTAAAAGCTTAAAACTACCATGGCAAGCTGAAAATTCTCATGAAATAGCTGGCCACGTTTAAGGCATCTCAAAGTACTGGGGGGTACCAGGTACAAACACTTAGTAAGTGCTCCCAGCAACAGCAGAATGCAAACCCCCAGATCATTTGACATAAAGGATGGACAGAAGATTGCCTACTTCATGCAGCAAATTATCTGGTAGCAGATCATACCGTACTCTCTTTGCACAAAGGTCATGTCAATGTTACCAGGACAATCAGAGAATATATTCTGGAAGAAACTTCTCTGTAGCATTGCCCCTAATCAGCTTCCCTTGCCAGTTTAAGAGATCAACACCACTCCCACCTCCAAGTCTTCACCACCACAGAATGACTCTACACATTACGTTTGCATGCACCTACCCATTATCATCCGTTTCTTCGTACAGTTGCATTCATGATCTCTAGACAAGTATTTTGAGGATTTATTTCTCTAGTAGCACACTTGGTCACAGTGTAACTTCATCATAGAAAAACAAAACAAAACTGCTAATAATTCTCCTGGTCCAAAGCAAGTGTAAAAGCCTGCGATGTAAAGCATACCAGTCTTTCCTATCCTACTGTAGGGCTGTGATTTGGCTTCTGTTGACATCTGCATAGAAATCAGGTTCCAGTCTTCTGACGTAATCATCACTTAAATTTCTTAAATCACTTAAATCATCAGAGACAGGACTGAAGACCTACTATCCAGGTATCATCTTATTCGAAACTGCTTCATAATGAGTGATATTTTAAAACCAGGCTACTGCAGGGAAATGATATCTTTTTTAATGGTTCAGAAGAGGTCAAGCCATCAGATAAAGAAAGAACTACCAGAGCCTGGTGACAGTACAGCTTACAGTGAAACACAAAAAGCTAAATTTAGCCCCCGTGTTGATGGCAAATTCAGAAATTCCTTACACATGCGTTCCTATACATAATGACATCTACCATTAAGGCTTAATCTCGGTGCTGAGATTTATGTCACTTACATGAAAAAAAAAATCCCTTTACTCTTCAAATACTTTTTTCATACAGCATAAGTGGAACTCAAGCTCTTTTAAATCTATAGCAACTTCAACTACACCATCAGACTTCTCTACCCCTCCCATCAGGCCATTTGTATGAAAGAACAGGAGGTTAATGTCCTCCTCCCTTACACTGAATTTACACAGGTGTATTGGTTAATAAGGACTACTCATTGAAATTATGTTCCTTTGGCCCAAGGTGTTCCAAAATGATTAAAGAAGAACCAAGCATTTTTCAAAGGCTGTAAAATTTGAAATATGTAAAGATTACCACTGGGTTTAGTACAAGAATCCTTTTTTCCTAAAAAATGAATACAATGGGTCATTATTTTTTTTCCTAATCGTGATCCACAACATTGTTATTGCATTATCCTCATTGCATTGCTTATAGGCCAGCTCAAAATTCAACCTCAAGAAATCACATAGCACCATTTCTTCCCTTTCACTCTATTCCTCCGTCTCTGCCTGCGGTACTTTGAAAAGCATAAACAGAAGATAAATTCATACCAAGATTACCAAGCTAGTCCAGTTATCTAGGAGACACAGTGGTTTCTTTTTTCCTGCCTCCTGTGGTCTCTGCAGTCATTAAAAGAGTGGGCAATAGTCTGAGATCCCCTAATCATGCTACAAGTTATTACATCTCCATTTATGTAGGAGATATCTGTAATTTCTGTAAGTTATTGAGATGCAGCTGAACGTAACCCAGTCTTGTCAAGATAAGGTAAGCCTTGGCACTACTTCTGTGAAATCAATGATAAGTCCCTGATTTGGAGTATCAGAGACTGCCAGTGAGTCACAAGACCTTTGAGTTCCACCAGAAGAGTTGGGCATACACCCAAAAGGGTTTCTAGATTACAAGCCTATAATGTGATTCTTTCATGCCAATATACATAAACTTCTTTCATGACAATATGCATAAATTTTATTTTAAAATACTTATCAAAAAACGTTGCTGAATCTGTGTCTCACAGAGCTTTTACTGGCCTACAGATGTGGATTCTTCCCCCAGTCTAGAAAAGCATTAACACAGAACAGATACAGGAAAAAAATACCTACCAGGTACCACAATGTACTGTCTGCAGATTTACAGAGCACACATCAGTCTAGCACCACCCTCCCCATTGACTTCCACGACAGATAGGTCAGACCACTTTCTATCGCACGTGTTCCATTCCTCTTTGCACAGTTCCCTGAAAGTCAATAAGCTACTTTATTTTCATGGGTAACAGACTATATACTGTCTGCAAACACACACACTGACTTATAACAAGCTATGAATCTATAGGCCTTTTCTAGTGAGACACTCAAAAAGGGAGGAGGGAGAGAGAGGAGGGCCCCTTTGACTGGTACCAATTACACATTTCTCCAAGTCACAATAATATACCACTAATATTATCCAGAGAGACTCCCTTTGGCTCCATCCATAGCTGGTGTTTCTAACCCTCCTTTACAGAAGGATATTCAATAAATGAGGTATTTCTGTGACCTACAGCAAGCCTGCACACAACTGTTTGTATTATATATGGTTTCATTTTGCTCCCTGGCACTGCTCTTTGGTGGCTATTACAGTCCATAAAGCCATCTGTTAGGAACACTCAGTCATAAAATTATTAATGCCTATAGCCTAAAACCAACCCTAAGTAAATAAACAGTACCAGAAGGCCCAGTGCAAAATTCTGGGATGTTAAATACACAGGAAGTACACAGAACCATAAATCTTCTTAATAGTTCTACGTGCAATTATGTATTCACTTGAAATTCAAATAACATACAGAAAGACTAGACAGAAGTTGCTTCTAAAATAGCACAGTGCAGATTTGCCTCAGAGTCGAACCCCACATGAAAAACTCTGGGATACTATTATGAATCTTTGTGACATTTAGAGCTAATAATAGAGAATTATGCAATTATACAAGTTTCTGACAAAGAAGCTCATGACACGCATAATCCTCGAGGCTCAAATGCAGAGAACAAAGGAAGGGCGTCCCAAGTTTGAATCATTCAAATTCTTAAGAGAGGAGGATAAAGGAAATTTACTTGTATTGGATATGTGGCATTTGCAAGCATGAAGAAAATACTAGGAAATTAAGTACAGCTAGATCTTTACCCTTGCAACAGCAAGTCTCTTGAGTAGGAAACGCAGAACTGCCACTTTAGTCACTTGGCACTAGCTCATACCTTAATGTAAAGGTGGATCCTCTTCACCCGCCCTCATGACTCTCTTTGACTGTACTTGCCAAGGGGGTCTCCATAAGGCTGGTACAGAGCCTGGCCTGTCAAGTCTCACGTACAGGGTGCAAGACACAGTCAGCTCTGCTTCCCATCCCTCCCACAGCTAGGGCCATATTTCATGCATGCCCAGCACAGAAGAGCAGCCTGAACCCCTAGTCCAGTAGCCACAGATACCATCAAATAACATCAGCTGGAGATCTTGGGATCTAAGCATCTGCTGTGGCAGGAGAGAAGCTGCACTGCTGCAGACATTAAGCATATCTTTTTAAAAGATATATCTGGTCTTAATGTGAGTCATCAGCTCCCTAGCTGCAGTTTAGCATCAACAGCTGTAAGTAGAAGCATTTGCAGGCTGGGCACATGAATGAGTATCTGATTTACAAATACCAGCCCTGCAAAGATGACCAATACCTGGCTAAAGATAGACAAACACTCACTGCCTGGAAACCAGCTGGTCCTCAGAGAAGCCAGCATGGTTAAAACAGCTCTGTCATGATGAAGACTGGATATTTGCACCTATGTCAATGGCTAAATCAATAAGGCTGCAAGATCAGCTGTGCTGCAGCCAGCTCTAGGCATTAACAGCCCCCAGCTGACACAAATGTGGTCAGTATGGTATGGCCAAACCAGCCTACAGTATAATCATTTCACTTTAGATCTTCTCCAAAGTTGCTTCCACTTACAGCACTGCCCATGGCAGCAGCCTGCCACACCACAAGCCTGGGCTCTGCAGTGAACCCGGTTCTCAGCTCTCCACCTCCAGCCGTCACTTCCCCTAAAGACCACCTCCTTGGGACATGTGTGGGATATGAGGACCCCCTCTGGGGCACATGCCATGGAACTTCCCATCCCCAGGGCAAATCCAGCACCAACAGAGTACTGGAACCAGTGCATGGTGTAATACCACTCACTCCTACAGAAGACATGGTTGCTTTAAAGACCTCACCCTCTTAAACCTTAATTCCAACACCATCACCCCCTCAGGATCTTACTGGAACATGCAGCAGCATTGCTCAGCCTAGTTAGCCTGATGCTAACTTCGAAGAAATCTGAAAGAAAAGCTTCAGACGAGTCTCTTCTTCTACAAAAATCACCCAGAGTAAATCTGTTACTTTAATAGAGAATAATTCCTATCTCCTAAGATCCCCCATTAAGCTTTAAAACCACAGCAATCTACAAGAAATCAAGCAAGAGTATATATTCTCTTAAATAAAGGTTTTAAAGATCTTCAAATCTGAGTATAGCACTGCATTGAAAACAGCAGGCTTTTGTTCCAAACAGCTGCTTGTATTTTGCTACAGGTTAACACTGTAGTGCCCTTTCCACCTCATCTCACTTGGGTTGTATCCACAACTTCTGCATCTTTTGCTTTTTAACTCAAGGTTTTGTTTCGTCATCGCAGCGGGAAGGAGTTTAGAGTTGTGCAAGTCACATGCAAAAGGGTCTATACTTACTGAATGTTGGACATCTGGGTTTTCTTTTAAACTAGCAACTTCCATAAACTGGGTTGTGATTTTTACTGTGAACCACATTTTGACACATCACATAATAAAACAAACACCTTACATTTGTCTGTCAGGGTTCTTTAAGACCTTGAATATCCTGGAAATGTCTTATATGTGTTAAAGCTCCATAGACTAGGAACTGAAAGGAAAAACCCAGACTGGACCTAGTAACAGAGGAAGTTTCTTATGGAAATAGATGACAATAACCATAAATTATCCCCCACATGCGGATGGAGGCTGCAGTTCAATTTCCAAATTAAGACTTCCAAAACCCAACTTCTGTTCCTAGCTCCAATAGAAATTTGCTTCGCAGCTTCTGATAAATTATTTCATTTCTCTGTGCTTCGTCATGGTTGCCAAGCAGGAGTATTTTCCTTTTTCCTCTATCCTATCTATTTAGTAATTAAGATTTTTGTGGAGAGGAGAACAAGTGACAACACTAGTGGAAACTCTCTTAGCTGGGTTCTTCAGTGCCCAGACTGATCAAGGCTTGAATTTCTCAATGTTACTGTAATATCAGTGAACTTCCCTTAGGTCACAAAAAAAGGAAACGTTGCTGCCAAAATATATTGCTAATAGAAGAAAAATTTTAAGTAAACAGCAAACATCATCTTCAGTGATATCATTTGATGTTTCACTTCACATTAAAATTGTAAACTGGATATCCTAATATATTTTCTACTTTACTGACTAGGGAATTATCATAATGCTCTTTTCCAGACAAGATGCATGCCGCAATCATTCTTATCTATCCCGTGTCCTACTGAGTTTTTCCACAACCATATTGCTTGACACAAAGCAACATTTATACATATCAATCCCTAATTTCTTCCATTCACATGTCCTCTACACCCAGTCCACCTGCCCACAGAGATTCCTCTGTTAATCCAGGTCAAACCCTACATCCTTCCAGGAGAGGATTTTCCAGTTTTCTGCTATGCAACAGGTTTCCTTTGAGAGTAGAGGGACTCAATAGAACTGTATTTTCTAAATTACATATGTCGAAAGATATTCTAGGCACTCTATAATTAGCCAGCAAGGAAAAGCATTTCTGATTCATTAGGTCAACTTTAATGGTTTCCTCATTAAAAGTTTTTGCTGTTAAGCTGACAGAAGCTAGAATTTAATAGTAGCTTCCAGCACTTTCTTTATTAGCCGATCTCTATTGAATCAGTCTTTATCACCTGAAGAGATATTTTAAATGGAAATTCCTCAGCCCCAAGCAACCTAGATTGACCAAAGGCCTAGAGATTGCTCTGTCCCTGCTTTAATAAACTGACTATATATATTGCTGCAAAGGTCAGTCCTCATTAGTCAGTGATGGCTATGCAAGGTTTAACACATTATATTCCAATATTAATTTGTCACTTGTTGATACTACCATATCCTTGTTGATATTAAATAGGTATTACACAAGGTGGAATTTACAAATATGAATGTCTTGAGACCTTTTACAAGAACAATTGTTCCCCTCTTATCCAATTCGTAACAGTTGGGTAGCTCTCTGGTCTGGACAAACTAACTGCTTTTATAATGTGGGAAAATATATGATTAAGTTCCTTTACTATCCCCTCTGAATACAAATCAGGTCAAAGATAAGTGACAGGCTTGCATTCTACACACTGAAGATGAGGGCTTTCAGAGGTAGCTCGTGGAAGGACTCCCCTTTGTCATGTTTCAACCAAACTACCCCATATGTCATGCTAATATTCGTGGGTTTGCAGAGAACAGGATTCTTTCTTTAAAAGGGAAAAACCATATTTCTTCCATTTCTTGTTCATGTCCCAGCTACTAGACACTGAATTTTCACATAGAGCAAGCTCACTCAGCTCTAGACTGCCATAAGTTTGTGCAACTTGATTATTTCAGAATATACAAAGCCAAAAATACTGTAAGGAATGGGACCCACTGAATCCAATCAAGATTGCTCTATTTTACTTAACAACTATCCTCCTCAGGAGACTAACTTGATTTTTTTTAATTTCTCGCTCCTTAATAAGTGTCTTTCTCTGAGTTCTCAAGTCACAACAAAACCCCAAGGCTAACTCCTATTCAAGCTTCTACTTTCTGTGGGGAATTTGAGGATTTTATCCAGTGTTTTAGGAGAAATACTTGTTTAATAACTAACGTATTGTCCCATAATTTGGTAAGTGGGGATTCAATCCATGCATCTCTCACTGACTCTGCCTATGACCTTGAAGAAACTCTCTCAGGGCTTCAATTGCTGCAGACACAAAATAAAGGTGACATTTGCCTTCTCTCGCATTTGGTCTGTCTTGTCTGTCTGGATCATAAACTCTATGTTGGCAAGGACTCTCTCTCTCAATTTGTTTGTAAAATGCCTACTGTGGCACTTTACAAGCTGTAGCAGATAGTCTAATACAAATTAAAAATAGTAATTCATATGTCAACATACTAACTGATTTTTCCCATCATAAGCCTACATAAATATCTTAAGTAGACGTGTGTCTTTTAAACAGTGTCAGATGAGAGAACTAAGGAATAGTTGTGAGATGGGAAGGCATTGCCAGAGGCAGTTCGGCTCCCCACTTCTTCCATCTTATCAAGCCCCCTCAAACATTAATTGCATTAATTTGCAATTTAGCAGATTATTAGCTAGGGAACCTCCTTTAGTAAGACACTGAAAATGGCACAAAAGGGATAGGACTTTAAAATTAGTCAGGGTGTTTGGCTTTGCAGAATTCCCTCATTTCAGTAGGAAAATTAGAGGGATTCAGGACCTCAGCTTGCAGTGATATTTTTCCTGGTATCACCTCTTGAGGAAAACCCAAACCGGCATATTCAGCGTTAAGACGTGACTGTCCATAGCTGCAAAAGCTTGCTGGCACAGGAGTGACCTTGGCATCCTTCATCAGTGCCTTACGATGTTAATGGAGGTTTAATGTATGGAGGAGGAGACAGCAACCAAACAGGGAATAGATGGGGAAATATGTGGGCAGTAAAGTAGCAATGAGCATTCAAAACCCCTCCATACTCACAAACCATAAAAAGTGGCCGAGAGGAGTATTTACAGAACCATTCTCTGGAACCAGAATGAAATAATTCAGGATGACAACAGTTCAGAGACTCGGTGTAAAAAAAATATAATCATTTTAATTATGGATGAGGAAAATGATAAGCACTATTGTAGCACCAGGAAGTGGACACCTTGAGCTCCTCATACAGCCTCAATCACTGTGGCCACTTCTGGCTGCCAAAACACCTCAATCTCTCTTGTTTACATTAGCATATATGTTTTAAACAGACTTTTTTGTTGCCATCAGCAGCATCAGAATGGAGGTTGATGTTAGCTGTGAAGAATGACTGTAAAAGTGGCATCCAGTCCTAGGCGCTATTCCAGTTTTTGTTTGGTATTTAAAAAAAAAAAAAAAAAACCTTAGACAAGCTGCAGAGTGGCAGACTTCTTGCTGAACAGAGCAATCCTTAAAATAGGAAATAACAGGAAGGCTTACAGGCATATGGAACCCATTAGAAATGGCATGTTTGCAGGGACAGATTATAAATTGGATCAACTAGAAAAGCATCTGAAAAAAGCCTGTCTACAATTCCATCTTGTGTGAACTGTCTCAATCCAGCTGAAGTGTGTTTCTAGCCAGAGGCTTTGCTTCTCCATCATTTCTTCATTTTACCACGTTTGGAAAACGCCCATAAGCGATGACAGCCAAAGCCCCCACAAACTGTAAGACCCACCCTGGAGCAGAGGGGAAGGGGAGAGGAACAAATGGCACACTCACATAGGCACCATAACACACAACCATTACATCTCCAACATTTGCCATATCCAGAAACAAACCATTTCAAATATTTAATGTGGCCATAATCCACATTTGTGCAGATCCCAAAGGTCTTCGCGCCTGGGTGCAATAGACATGCTGCTGCTGCACTAGCCCCAGGTCACACACGCTGGGGTGCTCTCCTACAGGCCCACACTTGTGAGTGTGGATTTCGACTCCTTGGCCCTCCACTATGCCTTGCAATTTCAGGAGTAGGACTGATAACTTGCCCGTTTTATGCAGATGCAGTGGATTTCAACCTAAAAGAATAACAACTAGTCATTCATTAACATCAGACATGCAAAACAAATTTAGCTAAGCTGATTACTGTAATGTAGTAGCCAAGAGCACTGTTCAAATTGACATGGGAGAAGAAATGCCTTTGATAACTCTCAGTACAACGAGCTGTCTATTTTTGTGAAGTCTCATGTTTCCTAATTACCTTAATACTATAAGAATTAGGTAATACCGATGTACCATCATTCACACCGGGCTGGGTTCACAGCATCCCATTCCATGGTGCTTACAGCGAACGCTAATCTGATAGGAGAAGTCTGGCTTTGATAGAAATGGTATCAGGCAGCTACTTTGCAGTAATCAGCTGCACCTCAGGATAAGGGAAACCCTAAAACACCACAGGGCAGAATTCACTGTTGAATAAAGCAAATGCTGCAGGCACGGAGGCTGCTGCAAACATATACTCCTGAGCTGTGCTCTGTCCCCTGCCTTGATAAAACCCTTTTCACTGACAACTGCTCTAAGGGCCACCGGTCTTCTACCCCACAAAGTCCTCTCCCCATCTTCCCACAGCCAGAAATGAGGATGAAGTGGTGTTTGCCCCTCAAGTGCTGTGAGAGCAATTCTACTTTCCCAGATATGTGTGTGCCAGAAGATATCCAAACACACCCTCTCACCCCACATATCATCTCCATAATCTGTGCATGACCCACACAGACTCTCAGTATGAACCTGGCACAGCAAAAGAGTTCAGCTATGAGTATGCCCTGACTTAACCTGGGAGGAAGGGAGCAGTTCCTGGAGAAGGTTAATTTTCCATTCACCCAGCCCTTTCCAGTAACACTCAAATCTAGGCCTGAAGGAGTTGCATAGGTGATGTGGATGTGAGGTACGATATATGTCGCAATAACCAGACATGTCAGTGCTGATAGACATGAGGCAGGACCTTCTGTGCTAACCCCATCGTGTGTGCTTCACACCCCAGTATTTTTCTTTGTGTGTTTATTTATGGGAAGATTTTGAAAAAGAAAGCAAAGCATCCTAAAATGGGAACAGATGGGGTCTGCCTATTATCCCAAATCATTCTATGACAGAGAATAAAAACAAGCAAGGCTCATATGTGGCAACCTGCAGTGCAAGACACTAAGCAGACCCCACTGACAAGAAGTATCTTATTGCTGAAGAGACCCAAGCTGGCTGCACTTTCACGTACTTCAGCGGAGTTACTTCTAGTTTGCAATAGTAAGAGTAAGGAAAGGAATCAGCCTTTGTGTGCAACAAACACAGCTGAGACTCAAACTTTGGCTCTTGGGCATAAAGAAAACAGAAAACCAAGTAGCTAGGAGCAGCGTTAAACTTTCCACAGCCAGAAATTGCTCTTTCATGCATGATACATACAATTAAAGCATGCTTAAATCCTGGATTATTGGGACAATAGGTTGTAGCAGCTTTAATCCAAGTGAGTCATTAAGCTGTGCCACTTCAGTGGGAATCTGCATACTTAAAACGTGTCTGTATATCATACAGTCCATCTGTGTAATACACAGTCCATACAGCCCTTCTCCAGTAATTAACTTAACTACACTTCCTCATGAACATATTGCTACCATGTGTATACATTAGCATCTTGGCAATATTTTCTTTTTGTAAAAAGATTGAAAGTATTAGTGCCAATGTGGTAAATCTGTCTACGTCTGTCTGTATGTCTAAGCCTTACGGCTGTTCACAGGGATTGTCTCTCTCTCTCTCTCTCCCTCCCTCCCCCCTTGTATTAGACTACCAACTGCTTTGGAAACTTCTTTTTCCGTTTCAAATGCATTTTGTTCTTCCATATTGAGATAAAATCCCCAGGAGATGACTAGCAAGACTCCTGCATCTGAGGCAGGGCTAACAAAGGAGGTCTGTTAGCTGTTGATGATGGAGAGCTGCGTTGGAAAGCTTACAGGGAAAAAGGCAATTCCCATCCTGTGCAAAACAGGTTATAGGACTGCACTCCATGGAGAGGCAACCATACAGGTCAGCTGGGAACATTCAGTGGATTATTTGTCTCATCATATAACCCAAGAAAGGGAAAAGGAGCGTGCTACGGGGAAGCCTGCTAGTAGATTTAGATTCATAGTTCAGGGACAGACTCTGAAACTTGAAGAAATCTTGTCAAAACTAGACTGTTCCAGAGACTCTGACATAAACCCCAGAACACTGAAGACTAACAAAACAAAAACCTAAGAGGCAGAAAAATGAACTCAGCTTGCTCCTCTGATCTCTGCGAGTGCATCTATACCACATGATGGATGAAGATCACTCAAAGACAGTAACCATCCCAAATTGGTAAGTCCACGCATCACAACACACTATAGTGTAGATTGACCATCCCAGACCAGTCCTGCCCTGCATGGCAGTTAACTCAACTATCTCCAGCATATTGCTCACACATTTCTGAAGTAAACACAGTAAGTGCCAATTTGGGCATCCAAAATACAGACAGGCTACTTCTTACTCTTCTGTACAGAAGGACTGGTATCAGAGCCTTTGTAAAGCTTGTAGGTGACCTGTTTCAATATCTAGTATCCTAGATAAATAAGCTTCAACTCTAATAGTCCTCTGGAAAATGTGCTTACTCTACTGGAGAGCCTAGAGAAAATAAAATTAATCCAAGCTGTGGAAAGACACTGTCTCAATCACATGATAAATCCCTAAACAGAGGACCAGCACCTCCTGATGCAAGCACAAAGGTGAGATGCAGCTGCCTGGAGCCTGCTTCATCTCGGGAAGCCCGGGAGAGGCAAGTGTTTAGAGCCCAGATACAGCAATGTGGTCTGGACCCAGCAGCAGACGCTTTACCAAGTCTGTAACACTGCTATCCTATAATCTGATTAAAACAATACATAGATATATATATATTGCTTATCCAAAAATGTTTTGCCATAGAACTGCCAGAAAGCTTGTAAAAGCACAAAGGCGGCTGTAATCATGCTGTTTGGTCATGTAACTGTAAAGGATCACAAAAAATATCTAAACAATATCTGGTACATCATTGCTCCCAAGCTGCAACTATACATGCCAAGATTTACCACCAGGAAATAAATGGGAAAAATTCATAGAGAAAATCCAAATAGACCCCTGACTCAAGTTTTAGTAAGTCATCCAGAATTATGATTTGACATTACCTGCTAATCAGTGCTCTGAGAATTCTCTCCCCTGTTCCTTGCAATATCTCTAAATGGAAAGATACACCTTAGGAAAAATATTTTAATAAATGGAATTCTAATTCAAATCAAGCTTGTGACCTGAAGTAATGAGCTCAGATTTTTACATGCTAACCAGGATTACTAGTAGGGAGCAGATTAAAAAATGATTATTGTTTTAATTTTGTGGACTCCACAAAGGCCAAAGGCCAGAAAAGACAAGGACTGAGCACTGCTTACATCCCTGCATCAGCATGCACTTGCATCATGCTAGGAGGTGAACTGAGAAAACAGGGTGCTGCAGTCAGTACCCCCAAACCTCCACTTTCACAGGAAATTAAGCAGATTCCGTCTTTAATAAAACAGCATGGACTGCTGGAGAGTTCAGCCTGCTCTGGTCCCGTGGACAGGGTCAGGTTATAGGCAGTCTGTTCCCCACCATTCCCTTGCACACTAGTCTTGGAAAGGACTATAGCAAATACAATTTCACTATTCCCATGCTCATAATCCTCACCCCTGGGTAGCTAAGGAGGCTGAGATGTGGGGAGGAAGCAACAGCAGTTGATTCCCAAACCCAGACATACAGAGAAAATAACAGTGAAGCTGCAACCATCACTGGGCTACAGTGACAATAACAATTTCTGTATTCCAGGGCCAGAAGACTTGAGGTATCTCATGAAAAGCCAAAGGTGCACGTTTGTACTTCATTCTGGATTCATGCCAACAGAAAGCTCTCATGGAAGCAGGTGTAAAGGAACACCTGCATTGTCACGCCAGAGAACAGACGCCAGATGTGGGTCAGCAGCTGCCACGTGGCTTGGCCATGTTACCTCAGTGGGACAGGCATCAGATTACAAGTGTCTGTGACTGAACTCAGAGCTTTTTGCCTCATTTTGATTTGGATAATTTCATGCCCCTCAACTTTTTTTGTCATTTTAGCAAGTTTGCAGGAATATCAGGAAATTTTGCATGAAAAAGCACTAGGAAATTTGAATTTCCTGTAGAAAGACCATTTTTTATTTTATAGATGACATTTGCTCTGAAAAACAGACTTCAGAAACAAAACCCCTTACCTATCTGATCTCACAG
This sequence comes from Rhynochetos jubatus, assembly GCA_027574665.1. Classification (NCBI taxonomy): domain Eukaryota; kingdom Metazoa; phylum Chordata; class Aves; order Eurypygiformes; family Rhynochetidae; genus Rhynochetos; species Rhynochetos jubatus. The sequence goes on along the minus strand of CM050648.1, from coordinate 137,824,574 downwards.
GTCTGTAGTTTACAGTTGTATTGATTTTATTTCAAATACTCCTTAGAACTCGGACTTGTTCTACTTTTAGTAGTGCAGTCGTGCACTTTTCACACCTTGATCCCCTGAAATAAGGCACTCCTGACTATATTCACAAGAGGCAGTCACATCTCACCACAGGTGCTTTATATCTTTTAAATGTGTTATATGCAGTCACTATAGTCATCAGCAGTCTTCATACCTTGAACAACAATACAACACTCATCACATCGAGCTATGCCTGCATTTCCAGAAAGCAGCAACTAGTACATCAGTCACAGCTGCACACCAGGTTTGTAAGTGAAGATGAGCCAACAACACTTCGACCTCAAACTGAACACGTTCTTAAATAGATTAGTGAAATTCACTATAATCAGTGTGCAAACAATAATTTCTAAAATTAAATCAATTTAGTGTTAAATATTCACAAGAATTTAAAGAAGTTCACCTTGGCATAAAAGTATGAATATAAGGGAGATTTGTTAACTTTCCTGAGCATCATAAGAAACAAAACACTGCAGTTCATAAAAATTATCTGGGGTCTCTCTGAAAACCAGCACATCTTCATTATCTAAGGGCAAATGGGTTTAGAAACAACACAGATTTGTTCAAAATCTGGTTTTGCATGGACCCATTCATTAGCCAAACATTCAAGATAATAACCTTTTTTCTCTAGAGCAGCAAGGCCAACATCACCAGACAAAACTGCAAAACAATGACGGGGAGACAGCAGAAGCCATTGCTGTGCTTGCAAGAGGTTTGTTGCCAGTTTATAACCCCTAACATACTTTGTGTCTTTCGCGTACAGTATATTCATATGTCTATCTCATGACTCCACTGCTCAAAATGCTCGTTACTGCTGTCGATCCACCAACTCTAAGTCACCTGTCAGGCTTCAAATATTTAATATTAAATATAAAACACTACAACAGAGAAGAGACCACTTGAGTATCTGCACCATCACTCTCCACTGAACCAATATCTGGGCATAATTACTGTCACCTTGTTTGAGGGGAGGTAAAATTTTTGCACAGTCAACCATCTTCGGCAATGACCACTTAGCCTAGAAGGCAGAAATAGAAAACTGTGCTAGAAAAAAATTACAAAGGAGACATATTGCAAACATGCACACAACACTCTGGTATCCTGGCAGGCAAAGACATAGAACAGTGAAGAATGAAGAGGACATGGCTAGACAAAGTCAACATCTTGGAAAGCAGTTGGTAAAGTGAGAGACAGATTTCAGTATAGTAAACAAGATATAAAGTTCTCCACAGGAAGAGCTGACAAACCACCCTACATTACTGTAATGTCTAAGCCATCTCTTCTTTGTGATGATCTTGTTTAAAAAAAAAATCTTGTTTTTCTGCCTATTTATTGACAGGGAGACATGTAAGTGGTGTCTGTTTTGGGATGATACTTTGAAGTCAAATGCTGTAACTTGGCCTAGACACATTCTCACTTCCCACTTCTCGAAAGAAAACAAGAGCTTTTGAAAAAAGCAAAAAAGCAACCGGATGCATTTTTTTGTTTGTTTTAAGACACATTTTTCTATTTTGAGAAGAGTTAAACTCTATCACTCAGTATTCCAAACACAAAATTGCACGAGAACTTGATAGTCATTGAAGGTTAGAATAGCAGGAAGGATATACCCATAGAAACCTTGCTTTGCCAGCATATTGTAAAAATTCCAGGATTAAATGACAGGCATGTGATCTCTCAAAGCTGTATTTTAGGTGCCACATTTATGGTGTAGCAGCAAGAGCTGGCTTTGTCACCTTTTGCTTTGACTTCTTCAGACGACAGTGTTGTGAGCTTCCTGTCCCCTCAGCCCTCATAGATGTGGTGTATCTGGAAAGACATCAAGCACATATGCAGTAGACCAAACAAGTGAAAATTCTGTGGAGATTACAGCGAAGAAAGCCATCTGTATCGCACCCTAGCAGCTACAGGAGGTCTGTGACCGCAGTATCAGAGTGGCTCCATGGGCAAAGGGCAATCTTTCCATTCACAGCTTTAGACAAAAATAAGGTGTTTGTCAATATTGGTGTCTTTGACCTTATCCCTCACAGATTTTCTATCCCACCTTTTGACTGACAACACATACATAAGTTGGGTATACAATAGGCAGGCAACTGTCTGAAGAAGCCAGTGGGAACAACTATGAAAACAACTGTACAACCAAAAGAGAAAGGTACCTTCTCATAAACCTCCCTGACAGAAATAAGCAGCAACCTGTCACTCAGCCCAGACCCTAATTCTGTGTTTTGGAGTCCTAGATGTAAGCTCATGCCTACATTTCATCTCCTTACTTCAGTTCTGTAATAGACCATACAGACCCAGAGGAGGTAGGGAAGAGAGCAACAACTTTCATGTTTTCCTGACAGCCCACTTCCACTTCAAAATAACAGTTTTGGAACAACTCACCCACCTATGTCTGAACCCATTCAAACCTCACAGGGAGAAGAGAGGGAGATTCTAACACAGATAATTACAATCCCTAGGTGGGTGGAATTTCGCAGATTCAACATCCATGTAAAGTATCTGCAGGCTGCATGGATGTGCCAAAACACTCATCTGTCTTCCCAGAAATCAAAGAGCTTGCTTAACACGAATATTATCCCTGAAGTTTAGTTTTATAGGAGTTACATTATTCACAGAGGTACTGCAGCACTAGGGAAAACAGTGAATAGGGAAAAAAAAAAAAAAAAGACCCCTTCTCTGTCCCAGCACAGTTGCTTTGTCATTTTTAATACAATGAGGAACATCTAAGGGCTAAACCAAACTGTGATTTACACCACCATGGAACCTATTCCTGCAACAATTGTGTGTGAGTAGGTCCTATCATAATGTTGATTTCAAGCTCTGAGAAAAAACTCCTCCAAGTATATTTGAAAATAGTTGCTAAAGTTAGTTTTTCAGTCAATAACCTGCTCTTTTTTTTGCTCATTCTCTTACTACCAGTTAATTCCTCACGTGGATATAGACACAAATATATTCGCATGTATTGGCTCAGACATAAAACTTCCATTTGACACAAGGAAGAAAAAAATGTCTTTAAATGTACAATTTGCTAAAATGCCCTTATTCAAGAAGTTCAAATGTGTGCTGATTATAAACATTCACTGAATGGAGTAGAAATAATAAATTTGATATGCCTACCAAGGGCTGCACACTTTCAGGTGATTTTATTTTTTCTGGAAGTCTTTATAATGCATTTATGACGATATGCTTACAGGCAGGATTAAATCTCTCCTGTTTGCACCAACTGTAATTCAAAATGTGCAAATATTGTTGTAAATTAAACCAGTTGTTGGCTTTTCTCTTCCAAGGAAATTTGATAGTGAAGAATTTCTTGCTTCTTCTGTTTAGATTATTAAAGTCAAAAAAACACCTTATGCCATAATTTTTGTACCCTAAAACCATCTTTTGTCATGCACCTCCTTCCAGAGAAGCTATTGTATATTTTGTCTGAGAAAAGACTGCAGGACTTGTTCTACTCTGGAGTGACAAGCACGTAGAGTGAGCAAGCCAGGGCTTGTACTGAGACAACAGATATTTGACACAGATACTGATCACCAGAAGTAGCATTTACTGTATTAAATTGAAATCCATGAATAATTCACCAGGTTCAGCTGATGACAAACCCAGAAGTGGCAGAGTATTTGATGATCAATAATTATTTCTGAGATTTTAGGAAGCATGGCATCTTATAACTGAACAATTTAATTAAGCACTAGATTTGATTGTTTAATTGCACACGCTGTATCAATCTCTTTTCCTTTTGAATTTTGTGCAGGTACTAAAAATAGTTCCTCGCTTTTTGAACAAATGTATTTCTCACCATGAATTACAAAACTGGTTCTCTAATAAGGTTTTCAAATATCACATTTTGTGCTACACTTCTGCTCTCATTTAACTGCTAATAGGCTTCAAATAATAAGTTCACTGGAAACCATAGTTCTGGGTTCATTGAAATCACATTTGAATCTCATCTGTTGCAGAGGTTTATAATAAGTGACACTGCTAAGACTGAATCTGATTTTACTGTGACCTTATGTACAGCACTGGAGTACTCCAACAATAGACAAAATTTCCAGTAGTCAGAGCCACAACACATTTCCAGTTTGTCAGTCTTGGAAACATTCTTCAAAAATGAAGCAGGTCCATATAGTTATCTAAAATCTTATCTATAGGAACAGACCCTTTCTAAAACATGTCCTTTTAAAATGTGGTATCGTTAGTTTTCACACTGAACAAATCTTAAAGTGACAATCAAATTTATTCTCTGACGGTGTTTTCCTAGGTCGTCTGGCTTTGTGGCCTCAGTTTGGGATGCAGAAATCCATCTTGTTTTTTTCCAAGCAGGATAAATAAAAGGGATTTATTTAGCTCCTCACTCTGTCAGAGCAGCAACCCTCTCCACAGTGGATTCCAATAGCTTTAGGGTTGTAAATATCCCATAGGATGAGGTTGTTTCTCCTGAAACACTGTGGGATGGTTTCTGATCTCACTTTGAAGCCTTTTTCTTACTACTTGCTCCAGTTTTCCTTCTCTGCCATTAGCTCCAAGTTAAAGGAAGCTTTCTGGTGCTGCACTGAAGGGTTCTTCTTCTGAAAATACATCTCCATACTCAGGTGTATGCTTCCCCACATGATCATCGCACTTTAAACCTCCCCAATCAGACATCGATATATTGGGTCTTTAAATCTTCTCTCCTAAGTGACTATCCCAGGATCTTTGCTCATGCACTCTTTAAAACCTGTAGCTTCTCTGCACTGTTTTCACAAGGAAGCATCAAAAGTACAGTTTCCTGTGATTCTAGATCCCCTAGTCAAAACCAGCTGTATTTTACTAAAAACTGACTGCAGCAGGCTTCTGCTGAGGCCTGTGGTGTGTAACTATCAATACTGTCTTTACTCTATGATCCAGTGCTTTTGAATCCTGGAATATACAGGCCCTTGTGAAGAAACTCTCATAAAAATAAACTGGCCACCCACTGACATATTCTTTCATGGTTGTAATAACTTTCACCTAAAACCCAGCATCAGCCTGTTACAGAGATTTGCTGTAAACTTCTCAACCAGATCCATAGCTTTTACTAAAACAGAAATAAAACATCAGTTCACACTTGTACATGCATATAATTCCATCACATCTCTGCATCGTAGTTGAGGTGCTGGGGCAGCCTGAGACCTTTCTAACTCACTATGTACTGTAATTGCCCTTGGAGCTAGCCAAAGATTAAATCTCTACAGGAGAATTTGACACATGCGTTTTTACTAATCAAAAGGGCCAGTTATAAAATGCTTCTTGAAGTAAATAACACCAGCTCTAAGCTGCAAAGAAACCCTTGAAATCACAGAAACCCTTTGACAGAACCTTTTTACACTAAAAAAAAAAAAAAAATCTAGCCTGGTCTCAGCTTCCATGAGTACAGCAGCACCTACGGTTCATTTTCTATCTGTCATGAGATCTCATGTAAATTATGCCTTGTGTGATCCTGAAACCGAGTTGATGAACTATAAACCATTATTTCTGTCCTGATACAAATAATTTCTTACAGCTACAATGACACATAATATCCCCACAGTGAGAAAGCTGTGGTGATTGATATGAAATCAGCCCACATCACTAGATATCCTAATGTTGAAGCAGGAGACAGAAGATACAAAAACCCAGTACTATATGTGTTCCACCTTGCCTTTCAATCTCCAGTCGTTTCTGATGAAATTTTAGTTTTTCTCAGTTAACTTTGTTTTGACCATTCTCATAGCCCTACTTTGCCCACTTCCTAAAAGTGCTCTGTCTCTACAACCTTCGCTGGCAAGACTGTTCTCCAAAGCACAGGTTATTACAAAACAGCCATAGAGCAAGAATTATAAATGCACACATTTACCTCAAGAGCCTCCTGTACGCAAGGTGGGAACAGCCCCAGTCTGAAGGGCAAGGACTACATAGCCGTGTGATGAATATCATTTCATGTAGCCCAGAGTGTGTAGGCTCTGTCAATTGGTAGTAGTAGGGGTGTTTCATCCTCTTAGCTCCCAGGATAAATCCTGAATCCTGCCTGCAGTCAGCATTATATTCATGTGGTCTCAGCAGACATTTGATCTGCCTAATCGAAAGAATCCATTTTCTGCAATCCAAAGAAGAAATAATGCAGTACACTCCAGAAGAAAAGATGCAACGGCTTCACACGAACAGCCTGTCAAATCATACTTGAATAGTTACAGCTCCTGTGGCACTTGTTCATGAACAGAAAAGAGGAGTTCAAACAGTTAACACCAAAAAAAAAAAAAAAAAAGCAGTTGAAAAACCTAAATTTTGAATAATTTTGTTGGATTCATTGTTCAGTCCAAGGTTACAGAATGTAAGAACATCATTAGGAAGTTTCAGAGGGCGCTTTTCATTTTTAACTGCCAGAGATCACTTACATTTATTTGGACATCACTATCTAATCTGTCTTAATTTCTCTGCTCTCCAGCTCATGTATTTCAAGACGACACTTGGAACAGTCTTCAGTGTTCTGCAAGATTAGGTTTATCTTATGGCTTGTGATACCTGTACGTATTTCTTAGTCATGACTATTATCCCAGTACAAGTAGGCAAGTACAAGTCCTTTAGCAATGTGTGACACAGCCGAGAAGTCAAACCAGCAAATGGGAAATACTACAGTCAATAATAACTGAATCCATATTCAGCTCCAGAATAACAACGTATGAAAGCCACTATTCAAACTGTTCAGCTAATACCTGAGAAACAGCCTATCGTTCTGGATGAAGCTTCAGAGGTATTGCTCCATATGCTTGTATCATGCCGCCAATATATTACGCTGTCTTTCTTGGCAGACCTTCCAAAGAGTATAGTATGTACTACATGACCAGACAGATAAATATCATCCCATAAACCTTATTAAGCAAAGCCACAAGAACACTCCCTTTCAGACAGAGTTTTATCACAAAGCAAGATTAAAAAGGTCCTGTGACTTTTTTTGCCTTCAGCTGTTGTTCATTTTTTATTTATGGCACTATGTCCCAACTAGCTAAACCAATAACTTGCCCTTACTTCCATGCCTGGAACAGCCACACACCTACAAGCATTGCAAAAGTGTGCTCTGGCCACATCAGAACAAGGCAGATTCTAACATATCAGCAATCACCAGAGAATTGGTAATGTTATTACAAACTTGGGTTATTCTATTAAGCAACTGTCTGCATGCCTAAACAGCACAGCACAATCATATGTTATAGTATTTGCTTTATAGCTACTTCCTTTAAAAAGCCATTGTAATGACACTTCTCCAGCTGTAAGGCACTTACCCTAAATGCACTAGGAGAAAACTTCTGCTTGAGCCACAGGACAAGTCATACTAATTGCCAGGATAAAATGTGATCTTGATGGGAAAATGACCTGGGCTGCCACCTAACAGGTTTAAAAAAGTCACTGTGGTGTAGCTAACAAGAAGGCTGGACAGCAGAGATTAGATTCCAGGCTATGAAGGTGGAAACAGACAGGGAAGACAGGCCAACTCAGTTTACCTGTCTCAACAGCTTCCTGTAATACAGCCACTTTGGCACCTCCCAGATGTTCCCACTACGGTTTCTTGTACAGCTGTTCTGCAAGCATGACTTGTAGACACACTGTCCTCCCGGTATGCTATGCAGGGCAAAGGACATTTTGCGATGTCATTCTCCTAAATATATAGGAGAGAAACGGCACTTGTGTATTATATGTGTAATAATTCTTAACCAAACCTCAGCGACAGTTCTTGCAACAAGGGCATCACAGACAGAAGGTTTTTCCTCTGTTGTATTTCAAAGTTGTCAACACTTTTCAAAAAGGGAGAAGTCGTCTTTTCTGATGACAAGTCTCAGGAAAACTTGAATATGGGGATAACTATCTTTGACTCTGTAGTAAGAACCTTCAAGTTTTTAGCATTGATTTGCAGTTTCTTGCAGGCTGGGGCTATCCAAAAGAGCTGTTTAACACCACATGTAATTTGATTTTTTTTAATCTGTGCTGGTTGGAACTAAATCACAACACTGATTGAACCTTAACTTATTGTCATGATTTAACTCCAGCCAGCAACAAAATACCATGAAGCCACTGGCACACCTCCCCTTAATTATTCCTCCTTTACAATAGCTGTAGTGACTGTTTTCCATTCTGGATGATACATACTTGTATTTTTAAATTACTGTCATTTATTTAGCACCTCTGTATGATCCAGCTCTTCCCATGTCTACTTCTGCAAAATTCTCCATAGCTAATCCAACTGACAATAGCACACAGGGTTTTATTCTGCAGCATGGTAAAGATACTGAGAAGGCACAGGGCTCTTCACTAGGGTTTTCTAGATCACAGAAAACAGGATGTTGCTCCAGGACACATGGACAGCAAAGAAGTTCTATCTGTAGTCCTCATCTGAATTGGCCTTAGTGCCAACCACAGCAGGACTAAGAAATTATCCAAGGACAGAGGCATGAATTGCCCTACAAACCAGGGGCGAAGGAAAGTCCTGCCCTTCTGCTCCCACCCTGGCACAACCATGCCCTGCTAGAACTTCTGGTCAGTCTGGTCCCAAAGACGACATTGTTCAGCCTTAATTAGACACTATGTCTGCTCTAGGGTTGTTAATGATTGGAACTATAAATATTGCTGCCATAAAAATCCAGTGTATTATGGTATATGTGAATTTAAGTGAAGTGCTAAGAGACCTTGAAAACAAACAAAAGGTAAATTTAATGTTTTCCCCACAGTTTCTGTGTAATAAGAAAAGCTTTTTTCTATGGGACTTTGAGTTTGCTTTTTGTCTCCACTGACCACTTTTCAAGTGTCCCCAAAATACTCATACTTGTATAAGTGCCTTGAAACGATCACAGTACTGAGGTCAATGTGTACAATTCTGCTACCAAGCAAGTGTGGAAGTGAACTTGGGACACCAAGGGTGGATGTGAAAGGTAGCTAACACGTGCAGTTTAAGTGGAGAAGGTGAGAAACAGAGCTCAGCATTTGTCCAATATTGATGGAACAAAAAAACCTGAGGCCACCCATTCAAGATTATTCAGACCTCAATATCTGTGCTATTTTTGGGTACTCATCACCATGCAAGCGGAGACTCAGCTGTCTTCCTCTTCCCTCTACATGGTGACACACACACATTTTAGGAATTTTGTTTTGCTTTTTATCAGGAACTCCAGCATTGGTATTCACCAAATAAGTTACTCAAAATTCCAAGTTTCAGTCAATGCACAGATATTACATAAAACATCTTTTTTTATCTTCCTTGGATTTTTAAGTGTCATCCATTATGGGACTTGATCTAAATACCCACTATAGAATTGAGACGATCAGCAGCAGCTATCCACACTGCTGTGGGCGGTGCACCAGGAAAGGGGGAGAGTTCTGCCTTCCCACGGGGGTCATGGGAGTCACTGTGTCTCAGCAAAATACAGCCTCCTAGTCTGAGGGGAATAAATCTATTACTGCAGTCTGCTTCCCTCTTTGAGACAAGGGTCTCGAGAAAACATTCACATTAAGCATGATATTTTCTTTGTTTTTTCTAAATAAGACTGATAATAAATACAAAGCTTCATGTTCCCAGGCTTAACCTATTAACTGACAGAAGCTAGGCACGTTGCATTGTGAGATTTCTCATGTGTTTTCAACCCATCTGGTACTGTCCAATATTGAAAACAGGATATTGGACTAAATGGGCAATTCATCTAATTCAGTACAACCATTCCTATACGTTTCTTTCCCTCTAAACATATGCCAAGGTAGAATTATAAACGATGTTGGAAACATTTGAATTTGATGTACGGAAGGTCACTGAAGAGCACACAATTCACCCCCCTTCCTGCCTCTCCATTCCACAAAACACAGTTTGCCTTGTTTTCCCAGAATAAATTTCTATTTCATAAGTAACTCAATTTTTTGATATCTTGTTACTCGGAAAATAATTAAATACTGGTTCAAGCCTATGAAGTTTAGATTGGTCTTTCCAATAGTTAAACCCAGAATGGTAAAAAAATTCCATCTTCAAAGGTAAGACCTATAACTGAGAGTTCAAGTAGTAAAGCAATTCGACTTCAACAGAACAGCACATGGTAGCTATGAAAACAAAGCTCTAAATTCTGACAATCATCCTAAAATATTTAACACTGAATCTCTTCAGAGATTCCTGTTAGAACCCAATTGAAAAGACATCGTCTGCTTGCAAAATAAATGCAAATCCTTACAAGGCTGGATAACCATAAGATGGCTTCAGGCTTATCTTTGGTTCTTTCTCTCTATTGGCTCCTATGAGAATCACCATATTCCCTGATTCTCAGGGAAAGCTCTTTCAATGACGGCTTTTTCCAGTCTCTTCCAACAGACATTTTTTGGGTATCATCTCTTTTCTCTTTCACATTTCACATTAATGACTAAGATCAAGAGTTCACATTTTGGGGCATTAATCCAATCAACGCACAGCTTGTGATCTGCATGTTGGTTTAGTTTATAAAAGCTAAACAGCAAGCTAAAAAAAATAAATTAACACTGTGCGCTGTCAAAGTAAAATAAGAAAGAATATTTTTTCAGTTTGATCTTAAAAGTGATTGCGCTCACCTATGACTGAAGCCTACACCAGTGCTACCAAGAGCAGACTCTGCATGGTTGGGCATTCTCTTCACACTGAACACACACCCAAGACAGCAGCATTCTTGATCCTGTGATATGCAATACATGCATTTGTGTGCCAAATCAACCTTTAGTTCGAAAATCACCACGATCTTCAAAAGACAAAAATTAGTAAAGTCACAGGAGTTAAACTTTTAATCAGATTTTAGGTTCCCTTTATTTGCATTAAAATATTACTGTCATCTCTGCAATAAAGTAACACGTCCAGTCAAACACATATTACTGTCACAAATGAAATAAAAAGGGTTTCATGCTGATAACAAGGACAATACACCAAATACAAAGATCAGAACCTAACAGAAGAGGAAAAAAACTGAGGAGAGAGGAATTATTCAGAAAGGAGTGTGTGCAGTTATAAAACAGCTATTGCTCTTCTGTGCAACTGTATTATCAAGACATTTATGAGGCTTCAAGCTGCCAATTACTATTAAGGAAACGGTCTTGAAGCTCAAAAAAAACCCAATTAATTTTAGTACCCTAGTTTCCTCCTCTGAAAACTCCAGAAATACATTTTTTCTTTATATACTATCCGTCATTTGTTCAGTTTATTGTCTTCCAGTCATTCAATGGTAAGAAAATCATGTAGCTCTTGTTACCCATGAATCCCATTTAAGTGACATTCTGGCAGTTAGGAAAGTTTGGGCATAATTATTTTCTGCCATGAAGACCAAAATATCTTAAAGAGGCAATGCTGGGACCAAAAGTCTCTGTATTATCTCCCTGGAAGATATTTAGGGAGACAGTATACGGAATAAGGCGACTACAGATGGTCCTTCTCATGGAACATTGTTCCCAGGTGCTGAGAACCAGTGTTTTAGAAATCGTTATTCATGACCCCCAAAAGAATCAACATAGTTTTATTGGCAAACACATTTGTCTGCAAAGAGCTGCCCTGGAAGAAGCCAGAGCTGGAAGTGCTTTTATCAGATTGTCTTTTGACAAAACCGGGTTTGTTTGCCTTTTTTTTTTTTTTATTATTCTTTTTGAAATGCCTTGCAATTATTTACATTCTTATCACCACGCCTGCAGATGATCTTTGAAATAAAACTGTGTCTCAAATGCTCTCCTTTCATTAACTGTCTCCAGACAAATCAATATATGAGGTGAGAGATGTGGGCAGCATCTTTCAAGAGAAACAAATTGCCATTGTAACTTATAACGTGCAATTAGTCATGCAAAAATGAAATGCTTTGGACATACAGTCTGCTTTATAAATGCTTCATTGTGAAGAGTAGATGGTACTTCAAAATGCTGGTGGAGCAATAAGTTCTTGTTTGTCAACATAATATTCCCATATGTAATTACAAAATCGTGTGCAAGCTGACCACTTTACCTCGCTCCATTAGGGAAATGGGCCACTAGCATTAAGAATACAATGACAAAATATCTATTTTCAAAAATAATTCCAGCCACTGAGTTACTTTCACTGCTTTTCTCTCTGACATATTTCATCTGTGCCCTTTAACCAAACTCAAACCCTTTCCCAAGCCTTCCAGGAATGGATAAATTACAAAAAGGAAAAAAAAAATAAAGGAGGGTCAATTTTCTTTATATGTTTACCAGAGTAAACAAGAAGACTCAGCTCGATTGCATCTAAAAGATTCAGTCTGAGGTCTAGGAAAAACTTTCTGCCACTAAAGCTGGTGACACACTAGCATAAGGCTGCCGAGAGAGGTCATATAATCTCCTATACTGTCCCTACATGTGCCTGGAGATTTTTAACAGCTGCAGAGGAGATCCATACTGTCTCAGTGTAGTGTTGGACTCAGCTACTTCTCAGAGTCCTTTCCAGCCTGACATATCTATTATTCTCTGCTTCTATGCACCCTGGCTCTAAAAGCACATTTCTGGACTGCTGCACTCATACAGCTGAGGCTGACAGGGCTTAGCATAAGCATAGGGTGCTGTCAAAATACTAATACTTGCAGGACCAGAGCTTTTCTTTAACACTCCATGATTTTTATATTATTAAGACATGTGTGAGGTCTTTACTTGCTTCGGTTTCCTGAGGTCATTGCAGTATCTTTTCGATTAACTAATCAGTAGTGCAGATCAGCTGCTGCAAACAGAGACCTTCCTGAGTAATATCAAATGCAGTTTTCATTCCTGGTGAACACAATCGCATAGGAAAGGATCCTTAAAACAAGTTATCTTACTAAAACAAGTAAAAATTAGTTATCTGTGCTAGCTGTCATTTAAATAGCAAATTACAGCAAATGTTATTGCAGCAATAAGAAATTAAAAAATAATTCCTAGCACAGTTAATAAAATTAAACCAAATCCACGGTCTATGCTCAAATGACAGTCAAGACTAGGTATCGCGCTGATTACTACTTTGTCATCCTCTCAAAAATCATTGCATCTTTCCACAGCAAAATATGATCCAATCTGAAGATACTGTATAAATACATAAAGAAATGGTACTTGATACAGAAGCGATCACATTTTTAGCCATATTCTGCGCCTCCCAAATCGATGCGAGTATCCAGTTTGCCTGTTATTTTATTTTTAACTATAGTCATAAACTAGGCTGATGCCCTCGGGGAGATTTCTATAGCTACCCCACCAAATATTATTCCTGGTCAGTACAGCATGACTGTTCCCTTCAATACATACTCCCTAGTTTGCTCCATTACCCAAGAAATCACATTTTTCCACTAGTCTGAGATAAAAATCGGGTAGCAGTCATGAGATCTGATGGAAAAAATATACTTTATGTAACCAGCCTTTTATGTTCAACAAATAAAAGATACTGCTTCTGTAATGTGTACACAAAATGGAAAGGGTTAGTGCAAGCAAATTAGAGTTTCCAGGTACACCGAAATGGAAAAACTTTTAAGAATTTCAGAAGCTTCAGGGTAAGTACTGGGAGCTGTATCTTCCCATCTGAAACAAAAGCATTTTAAATTGAAATTTCAAAGCGGGTTTGGGGTTTTTTTTCTTCTGTACCAGTGCCTGCTGAGTATAGAATTGTGTGTAGGTCACGGGTGCCATTTAGAAGACTATTACTGGTGTAACCAATTCTTTATCTCTCACTGCTACCGAAACACTGCTTGGTACCGAGCACATCAAACAACTGTTCTGAAGTTGTTTTATTATACGCTATTGACAGCTAACATAAGCAGAAATTCACCTAACTAGAAATCCTGTCTATTTTAGTCATGCAAAGGCAAGCTTGACAGGCATTAGAAAGAAAACATGATTTCTTCAAAGATTTTACAATCAGATTAGTTTTCATAGACTAAGCCATAACATCCATGAAAGTTCTGGTTAATTAAAGTCTAAACACAAGATAGCTACACCTAAACACAGTTTCAGACTTCCTAAGACTGTGTTACAGGGTGGTCCTTCTCACCGCAGCTCAGGGTATTTCCCTCACTTATTACATAATACATGTTAAACAACGTGATCTCTGCTGGTTGCTGCTTGGTATACATTCACACAAAAATCACAAATACTCTTAGACCGGGAATCAGGCTGCTTGGGCCGTGGGTCTGCGAACATAAGTATAAGCAGTATCACACCCTGTGTTTCCTGAATCACACAAGAGAAAAGCAGAAAGGCCGGACAAAGCTTTATCCCTGCAAACATAGGGATACACACAGATTCTTTACCCAATGTGAACAAAGACCCAGGAACTTTCCAAGGAAAATATTAAATTCTTTCCTCAAAAAGTGTTGCAATATGCCCTATTCCTCACTCAGGACAAAAATCAGTTTCTGTATGACATTTAAATTCAATGTGGTGTTGCTGCTTCTCAAACTTTAGAAAACACAAACATACTGACCTGACTCAGCTAAATGCTTCATCTGTTGCCTTTTCTTCCTCTAATGCTGAGAGATTTCTCCTCCCCTCTCCCCACAGTTTCTATTTTTGATGAGGATGTCCCCTGCTACTCGGTCTGTTTATTTGTCTTAGCTTGCCCCTTCAAATTTTAGGAAATTTACCCATCTCTCTGATAAAGCCACATTTCTCCTCTCCTTTCTCTCTAAAGACAAAAACAAATAAGCAAGGATTGGGGGTTTTTTGCTTTTTTTCAAATAAAGCAAGAATCAGCTGTTTCTTCACTCTCCATCTTCAGCTCTGTCTCCAGCTCCCCAGGGAAGCAGTTCTCCGCATACCTCCACGCCACACTCAGGGTATTTGGAAAACCCTTGACCTCAGGTTAGAATGTATCGCATAGTTCTCGGTGTTCAGTATTCATATTTACTCTTAATTATCTTTAAAACAGATTTGTTTATACAGTCATCTGTATGTTGAAAGCTGCAGACTTGTTGATTACATCCTGCCTTGAGCCATTTTCCCACAAGGGTATCTGGTGCCCTTTTGCCCACACACTTATTCAGTGCAATTGGGATGAACATCAGCTGCAATCCCTCCGTCTGCCATCCCACTCTTGTTCTGTAAACTGATAAATTCTAATCAAAATACCTCAGGGCATTTTACAGTCTCTCAAAGTCACTTTCGTGTTGCTTCATCTAGTGCTCTCTCTTAACAAGTATTTCAAATTGGATGATAGCACTAGAAGGTTTTACTCAAATACAAGTAGTACCCATTTTCCAGCCTTATTAAATCATAAAGCACTTGATTCATTTCCAAGGATTAGGTCCAAAATATCCTCTGGCTATATTGACCATTCAACAAATTGCATTATGAAAGCAGTGCTACACTAGAGTAGCTCTAAAAGCCTGCCTTCCTTGGATTTTGCATGGTTATTATTCCAATCAATACTGGAGTGATTTAAATCCCTCATGTTCAATCTCCAAGGCTTCTTTTAGGTGCTTTTCTTATCAGCACAAACATTTCACAAATAATTTTTGTGAGCAGTCCTCAGGGTCTGTAACAACAACCAGCCTTTTCATCACCAACTTCTTTCCATACCATCTCTTGTTTATGGGACACAATACATGTCTCTTGGGAAATCCTTTGCCATCCTTCAGTGTTAATGCTCACCATCAGATCCATTTTGTATTCTAAATCTCTAAACCCTAGACCTTTCCTGGTTGGTTGGCTAGATATCACAACCCTTAAAATGTTGATTCATTCAAAAATCATAGGCTACTGAAGACTAACAAGCCTCCTTACCAGTTCCTGCCAGACACCCATGCGGTTTGTGTGGAAGTGAACTCCCTTTTAAATACCGAAAGCAAGAAATAAAATCCAGTGCTATGTTGAACATTTCAGCCAGAATATTTTAGTTCTGAAAATAAAATGCTTTTCCACTCCCCAAAAAAAAAAAAAAAAAAAAAAAAAAGATGCATAGTCTGACTCCAGTAATGAGAATGGCTTTTCTTTTTCCTTCTTTTGACAAATTCACACTTCTAAGGGGAAGAAAATCTATGGTTTCTATACCCCATAATCAAAGAGAAAAATTCCATCCCCTTTCCTCTCTCACTTGCAGAAATGCTTCTTTTAACATGTTTTTCTAGAAGACAATATCATGAAAATACATACTGTCATTCAAATCTGTACTTTGACGCAGGTTTACAGTACAACCTCCACCACAGCCCCCAAATCGAGATTCATTATAACCTGTCTACTGCAGGGGTTAAATCAGTTAAAATCCAATGGAATTTCTATTGGATGCTCTCGATAGTGTGACAAATTGAGAGAAAAGGCAGGGGCACATGAAAGGTGCACTAATTTCAATCAACTCTTTCCAAGTGTGTGAATGCCAGAGAATGATTGGATCTCAAATTTCATCATATGTGCAAGTATTGCCTTATTGTGAGCATTTACATTAGCAGTTTAATCCCTTTAGGAAAAGAATACCGAAAATTGGTTTCAGAATGTTCCCTTCATTAAATCTGTTGCAATTTCTCTTGAAATAAAAGGCACAGTCTAAGCTAGTGAGAACCTAACAGATGAACTGTTAGAAACATTAGATAAGGACCTCTCAACCCTTAAAAGGAAAGAAATTGTACTGTACATTTCCCAGCTGAATTGTTGCAACATTTTAACATCATTTGGGGGAATAGAATTTTAAGCAAAGGCTGGCAACGTGTATCACATGTTTAAAGAAAATCAGCCACAAAATAAAGAGCTTAAAATGTGCAGGGGAGCCACATTCATAGCCGCTCATGTATTTTTATCACCTCTCTTTTCTGCCCCCTTCATGGTAGCTTATTCACAGCACTTCACTGTGCTGGGAGACAGACTGATGTTGTACCACCATGGGAAATCTATCTCAATTTTGTGCTTCAGTAAGTTCCCATCTCAGAGAAAACCTTGTAGGATTGTCCTAAGTTTTGATTTCTTGTATCTCATACACTCAATGTCCCCCAAACTGGCAACAGTGTGTTGCACTTCTCACCGTTGTGTAAACATCAGCAACGTATCCATGCAATGCATGCATCTGCACTGGCTGCAAAACCAGATGTCAAGTGCAGAGTTTCCTTCTGGAAATAGTGTTTTTGAGAAAACTCATGTGGAAAGCAGAATTTGGTCCAGTAGCATTTGTTTTAACTGTATTTGTTCATGCTTACCACAGTTTTGGAGCATGTCTTGCAAGCAGCTAATGTGGCCCGGTGTATGCTCAATAACCTGCTTGTGTCTATGCCCTCAGTCTTCCCCAAACGACATAAACAGCCAACAATTAGCTTATTAAAAATATCTATGGTTTTATCCTTAAGTAAAGGGATAAAAGAATTCAAATTATCTCAGATCTGCTGTACACAACAAACATATGTTTAGGGACTTCTGTAAATTAGAATCATAGAATCTTTAGGTTGGAAAAGACCTTTAAGATCAAGTTCAACCATTAACCTAGCACTGCTAATACCACCACTAAACCATGTCCCTAAGTACCTTGTCCACACATCGCAAACACCTCCAGGCATGGTGACTCAACCACATCCCTGGGCAGCTCATTCCAATGGCTGACAGCCCTTTCAGTGAAGAAATTTTTCCTAATATCCAGACTAAAACTCCCCTGGTGCAACTTGAGGCCATTTCCTCTCATCTTGTCACTTGGGAGAAGAGACCAACTCCCAACCATCTGCGCCCTTCTTGCAGGTAGTTGTAGAGAGCGATAAAGTCTCCCCTAAACCTTCTCTTCTCCAGGGTGAACACCCCCAACTCCCTCAGCTGCTCATCACAGGACTTGTGCTCCAGACCCTTCCCCAGCTCCATTCCCTTCTCTGGACATGCTCCAGCACCTCAGTGTCTTCCTTGTGGTGAGGGGCCCAAAACTGAACACAGAATTCGAGGTGAGGCCTCACCAGTGCCCAGTACAGGGGGACAATCGCTGCCCAAGTCCTGCTGGCCACACTGTTATGCCATGTGATGCCATTGGGTGAGGTACTTGTTTCTCCATTATAATTCATGAGGATGGTAGGGCCCTTCCCTGAAATTACTGTATTCCTAAACTTGATCTTCCCAGATGCCAGGACATTTTGGGGTGGATCACACTCTCTCCAGTTCTCAGAAAAACTAAATCAAGGAAAGTTTTGCTGAAGTTCGTCTATTCTGTGAAGAAGTTCACAGAATATTTTGATGAACTCACACTTTGTAGTTATAGAATACTTCACTTAAAATTTTCAAACACACCTAAAGCAAAACATTTCAAGCACTTTAAAAAGCTTCTCCTGTAAGCCAAATGAAGGATAAACAACTTACAGAAATCCCTAGTTTTTCTATGCAGCAATCTAGCATGCTGAATTAAAAGCATGATGATACTGAAAGAATGGCATTGCTAACGCATATTTTGTTGATGAAATGTCCTTTTGTCTTCTCTGGTCACATCTCCAATAATCTATTACTTGTCTTCCTGTGCACACCACTGATCCATTATTAAAATATCATAATTATTTTAAAAATATATATTTGGCAGAAATTCTTATCTGACCTACACAGAAAAGTTAAAAAAATAATTGAGTACTAATGTATGGATGAGATTAAACTGGGCAGTTGAAGACGGACATACAAAGGAGGAGTATTTGGTAGTTCTATCTTCAAAAAAAGAATCTTACAGAAGCAACATTAAAAGTAGCAACACACAGGCAGCCTTACACTCCTCCAGTTCCACTGTTGTGATAATGTTTTGGAAACAGGAAAGTAGGAATGTACTTGCACGAGTAACTGCCACCACACCAGCGGCCTGATAAACCCCAAATGAGAAGGAATAAATAACCTGTTGGAAACTCCCCATGTCATGCATCTCTCTTGCATCTTGACTAAGAGCAAACAGGGCATGTTATCATTGTTCATAACACATACCCATGACTTTAATTCTTGGAAGGTTAAAAACTTCTGCTGACCCATTTTATTGTATGACACAGAATTATATTGATAACAAAACCAGAGAAGATACTATTGAAACTAATTGGGGTTTTCTATAGCCCCACTCTTGACCTACCCTCTAGCATCAGGTGTTTAAAAACACAGTCACAGACAGAAAGTCACTTTGTGTGGGTGAAACCAACAGAACACAGAAGCACGCTATTACATTCTCCTTGGTGGGTGATTTTCCACATTTTGCATTCAGAAAAGGAACTTTTTCTAGACTCACTCTTTACCTGCAAAGATGCAATGGCTGTGAGAAAGAGCAGAAAACATTCCTCAGGACCAAATTCCAATTAGGAGGAGGCTGCACAAAACAATATGCAGAAATTCCATTCAGTTTGGAAGCGCATAAAAGCTTTGACACAACTTAATTCCAGAAACTACTCAGGGAAACATTTGAACATTTTCTTCTGTTCTAGCGAAGCATGTGGTCAGAGTTAAGCATTTGCTTTTGTTCTTTCCTGAACTACAAAGCAATGAAGGGAACAGAAATAGACTCTCTAGTCTTCATATGTCTTCTGTCTTAGTAAGAAACCCCAAACCATGCCCTCTATGACTACTGAGTCCATATACATCAAATAACTCTAAGAAGGTATGCCAAAGTAGGACTGCAACTCTTTCAAACAGTAATCCTAAAATCTGCAACATAACATTTGCTGAGGACCTATACTAATTGCAACCAACAAGAAACCAATTTAACAAAATATCTCACAAAATTCATAGCAAAGGAGGCATTATTTAAAAAGTGCTTCACATAAATTGATTGTATTTTATCTATTCAGTGTTGCTTTTCAGTGCCAGAAGTCCAGCATTAACTCAAAAATGGCTGGGTCTGTGCTTACAGACACCCAGTCAAACAATTAGGAACCTAATCATTAAAGAGTTTAAGACAGAAAACAGATGTTCCAGCCAAATTTGTTAGAGCTGGGAGTCTCTGAAGAGAGATGTCTGGATTGTTTAGCTTGCTTATTTCTGCAACACCAGAGATCATTCTCGTTACTGTGTTTTGAAGCGGTAATTTCTGAATGATGATGCTGGCAGAACTACAAACAAAGAATTACACTAATCCAATCTGGATGTTACTAACACATGTAAGACTGTCTTCAGATTTTCACAGGTCAAGCAGGATTTAAACCCTGCTCCATTAATAAAACAGAAAGACACTGTTCTCGGACTTTTGAAAGTGTCTTTGCCTAAAAAGGCACAGGAGTCCAAAGTGGGCGACATTGTTTTGTCCTGCAACAGGAGCCCGAGGAAATAATTTATAGACTGCCAACAATCAAATTGCTTTAAACAAATAAAGTTCAGTTCCAACTGTCATGAGAAGAGCTTACAGGACACCCCTGTTGCAGTTGAGAACACTTCACAAAAGACAGAGTTTAGCCCAAACCTAAATGCCAGAACCCAATTCAGCATCTTACCCAGATGCTCTAAAGAGCATTTTTAGCAATTGTATAGCAAAAAATGAAGAAAGGCCCCTACCCTAATACTTGCTTATGTAACAGTATTCACCAGGCTGCCCACCAACAAATAAAATAGGTTATAAATTACTACACAAATCTTCAAAATGAACAAATAGAAGACAGTGATTAAATAAGATTCCACAACAAACTCTTGTTCCCACCATTCTGAGAGTCAGCATTCGTCTTACCTTCGAAAAAACGAGGTCAGTAACTATTTATTCTAATATTTCTCCTACAGTTTAGAACGTATTTCATAAAGGTTGGACTGACAGCCCTTTATTCTATTAGTGTGAAAAAAGGATTGCAATTGCAATAAAAGTATTTTCTTGGCAACAATCGCAGAACACCTACTCAGATTTTTTAAATTTCCTGGTCCTTTTAGTAAACAATGGAAATAAGTATCTGTCTTGACTGTGCTTTCTCTCGTTAGATGAAAACTTAAGAGGCCACCAGTTCAGTACAGCTCTTTTAGATAAAACTAAGCTGAAAGTCATAAGGAAATGAACAAGGTTTTCCTTTCTATGACTTTTCTGGCTCGTTAGATCACTTCATGGGTGCAACTCTGAGTACCAACATGGTAAATTCATGGAGATATTAGTGGGCAGCAAACATCAATCTGCCAAGGACAGGTTTGAATTTTAGGAATTAATTATTTCTTTCCAATTACTTCTGTTGATCATTCAAGGCAAGACTCAACTGTCTTTTGTGGCTGCATTTCTCATATTTGAACTATTCAAAATTCTGGATCAATAGTATCCTCCTATGTGTTGCAAAGATGACATTTACTGTAAAGCCTTTAACATTGTTCAGTGCACAAAACAAAATAAAAGGGAAGCAACAGGAAGAGCCAAGTAGGAAGTTGTCCCATTCACGTAACTTTCTCAGCGCTCTTATTCAAAGGACAGCAATGGCTGGGAGAGTGTGAGGTAGATGGAGTCACAGAATATATTAACGGAAGGGCAGTAATAATAAAGCTGTTACAGCCCTTGATACAGTCCCCAGAACTTGAAACCCAGGGGAAAGAGCAATTATTCCTAAAACATACATGGAAAACCGGGCAAACTGATGGTTAGCAGGCAAAGCCACAGAGAAGCCCAAGACGGACCTTCATATACAGCCCTCCCCAGCGCTAGTCATGTCCTGCCACATTTTATATTTTATCTCTTTTCAAAGATAACTGGTCTCTCCATCAATAGGAAAGCTTCTGCCACTGGGGGCAGCTAGGTAAGCCTGCACATCATCTACTCCCTTTAGTCTCCAGTCTCTGTCTAGCCAAAATAAACTGGCTTTCGTTGAGAGAAAAGGCTTACTAGCACAATATCTAACTAATACAGCTATACTTGTTCACATCTGGCTCACATCTGGCCAAATAAAACCACAAGCAGAGTAAGCATATTGTCATCTGCTCTGCTTCATAGGTGTACCAGCAAACCTTGATAAAGACAGCTCCTTCTCTGCTTACCTAATTAGGTTATTAACCATTTTAGGGCTCAGGATGCAATTAAAGAGGAAGGCGGTGGGGTTAGTCACTTCTGGTTTTGTACCCATGCAAAAACAATGAAAACCAGAAACCTTCAAAGGTGCTTTAAAAGAAACCTTTAAAGGTTTCCAATTTTCAGTCACTAGATTTCCCTACCAGCACACAAGCCAGCACAACTATAAGCTGTGTAATTAGGAGATTATTAAAGACCTGGAAACAGATGAGAAAAGAGAAGACAGAAAAAGCAAAAGATGTTATACCACATTGAAATATGGCCAGGAATCTAACCTCAGGATTCCCATTAGCCACAACCACCTCAAAAAAAACCTGGAAATGAGTAGTTATACAATAGCATAGCATTAAACTAAAATTCAGTGGGAACTGAAAAAAAACCACACCAAAACCCTACTCCAGCAGAAGTGGCACAGTTCTTCCTGATCCGCAGGAAACTTTCCCTCAAGATTAGTAGCAGCTCCATCAAATCCAATTAGACAAAGATAATATTCATTATCTGTTTAGAAGATGTCCATTCAAGATTATCAGAAACAGTCAAATTGCTTTTCACCAGAGTAGACAAAAAAATGTTGCTGGCATATCCTCTGCCAGATCCTGAAGACAAAGGGTGCTCAAAACAGAAATGACTGCCAGTGTAGAGAAATTCATGAAGGATGGTTTCCACCGAGCACGCCAACCAACAAACAACATTATTGCAGGCTCCCAAAATTCTGGATCTAGAATCCAAATCACCTCCACCTAACAGGGTTAAAGCTTACAGATCCACTGCAGTTTCTATAAAAGGCACCATAGGAACCACAGTACTGAATTGATTGGAATGGCAAACATCCTAGAAATTTCCCAAGCCTAGGAAGTCTGAAATAATACAAAGACTAGGGAAAGGTCAGACTGGGGAGGCTGAGGAGTAGAAGGGGATATTTAAAGAAAGCAGCAGTGTAAAAATGAAGGAAGTTGCATGACACATTTCCACAATAAACTGAATGTTCAAGCGTAACATTTCAGTACACCATTGACTGTGTGAGCCTATAGGTTCACACCAAAGAACATTCAATGCCTGAACTGAGAACAAGCAGTTTCCCATTTCTCCATCCCCGAAATAAAAGCTGATGTGCTCTCCAGCCTTATGGAAGAGGCTAGAAGTATTTAAAAAGAAAAAAAAATAGCAGCAGAGGGGAAAAGGAAGAAAAGACACCAGAAGACATCAAAGTTCTCCACTGCTTACGTCAGAGAAGCAATGGTCCATGGAACACAATACAGATCATGCCTACACTGCTAGAGAAAGAAATTCACATGCAGACATTCAAAATGCTTTCAAGTTAGCCTATCCAGATGTTTCTCTACAGCTGTGCGTTAGTAATGTTCTGTGGGCAGAATACAACAGACCCAACAAGCCTTTCTTGCTGTGCAGAACATCTGCAGGAAAATGAAAAGCACAACCATAACTCACAAAAACTAAAATTAAGTTCTCTTGTGCGTGCTTTAGAACTAAAACTCAGACAACATGCATGAAAGAGAAGGGAAAGGTAACCAGATGAAGACAGTAAAAGACAGAGGAAAATATATCCTTCCATTGGTTTTCAGTGTGGATTGTAATTACGGTTTTGTTTTTCATTGCTCTCAGCAACCCATTTTCACATTCTCTCCCCTCCTCTTTTTGTTCTGTATATTTCTGATTTATGTTCCTTCACAGAGGAACTTAATCATTTGGAAAGCTTCAAACCACAAAAACTCTAAAAATCTAAATACACAGACTGGAATAGTAATGAATTACTTTGCTCAGAAAAGTTCTGACCATGGAATTTCTTTCAAAAGATGTTATTCTATAGAAAGTTATTGATTTTAATTAAATTCTAGATGGTAGATTTGGTGAGGACCACGATGACATTTTCACTCATTTTCAGAGTCTCAGAGGGAAAGCAAGGCTTTCCCAGGAAACCGCAACTTCAATATAGCTTCAGTTCACACAAGAAAACATACACTTTGCTCTGGTGTGATCAGACATCAGAATTTTTTCTCTGACCAAGATCTGTTTCTATTATGTGACCCAGAATCAGCTTTTTGAAAAGCAGACATGGGTACTTGAGCATGACAGGACTTCAGTGCATCTCAGAAGAAAACCCAGAAACCTTCATCACCAAGAGTAATTGTTCAGCCAGCCCCTGATATTGTTGGCATTTATGTTTACAATAAGAGCATCAGATTACATCATCTACCATTTGAAGCAATTAACAGAGTTGAATCTTGCCTGATACTCCATGAACTTGAACGAATGTGCACTGCTGCACCTCTGCTAAAGATTGGTTGAGAAGACTGTATGCTTCTCTTACCTTCACATCTTCCTCAATTGTAGGCATTTTCAACTGAAACCTCCCCAAGACACTATAATCTTCAGAGCCCAAGTAGCGACAGCAACAGAGACAATGTGAGCATATGCAACACGAGCGTTAACTCAGTCGGGTTTTCCAGGCATACTTTGTGTGGAAACCACCTCCATGGACAGAGGTAATGATAGTAATTTACTGTAGGAGAAAAGCCTACAAGCTTATTCCAACATATCAGAGGGAGCATGAGTGAAGTTCAGAGTTGCTACACCTGTACTTTGTATAAGCAGAATCCTCCTGGGGTGTCAGTTGCTATCAGCATTAAAATGATACTCTGCTTTAGCAGCACAGAATTTACCTTTTAAGTGGCTTAGAAACAAAATCTCTTCTCAGCACAGAATTTGGCAAAGGGAGATTCAAGCCCGAGAGACCAGCTCAAACTATACCTCTTTATCACTTAATCATGAGTGTAAATCTGCCCAGGAGAGAAAGCGCCAACTTCACTTGAACTCGGAGTCTATGCATTTGAGGCAACACAGGTCATTTAGAAAATCCAAGGATGCTCATAGAAGCTAGACACCCCAGCGAGGACATATGGTCCAATGAATACAACAATGTAGTAGCAACAGCAAGAATATTAACCTCCTCAACATGAAAAGTAACTGATTAGAGGTCTTATAACTTCATTGTCTTTCAATAAAAAAATTTCTATTTTAAATTAAGCCCCAGAAGCTTAAAAGCTTGAGACAAAGCCTATCTAAAAATTCCCTCTATCATGACTTTTAGATCAAGCCTTTGGAGTGCTAGGTCTTCAAAGCAGCTTATTGTCTACTGCTATAAGTATTAACAAGAACAAGCATCTTCTCTGGACATCACACCTCGCTTCCCATAGGATCTTGTTGAAATCAACCCTTAGCTGCAATTCACTTTCCATTCCTTCTCTCATCACACACATTTTTCTTTGCTTCCTGATATCCAGCCCTTTGCTTCCTCAGTAAACTCCCATCTCCTCTATGCCCGTTTTCACCATTTCGTTCCTATGAATGTCTCTCCCTATGATAGTTTTTCCCTTAAGTTACAAATATTTAAGCATTTTAAACTCCTGGTCTTTACAAAAACCATTCCGTTTATTGAAACTTTTTTCCATTTTTCTTCTTTTTTCCCTTAAAACTTTAACTGTGCTCTCTAGTCTGTCTGAAGTAGTACTGGATGTGAATCAGTTTTCCTATGCCATGAAAGATCCTGAGCTTTAATTGCCTTTTTTTCTTAAAACTAGAGACAGATATCTATCTCAGACTAGACAATAGATCTTGCAAAGATACTCATATGGAAAAATTTCCGTCTATCTAAATAACAGGAGAATTTTTTTTCAAAACGTCACCCACATTAATGTTTTTCATGTTGTGTTAAGGGCTATAACCTAAGAAATCCAGCACCACTTCCTTTCTCCCAACACTTAATCTTGAGCTGGGAAAAAAACACTCCATCCACATGAATATGACCTTACAAACAGTTATGACTTCAACAGAAAAAGCAGACAAATGTCTTCAGCACAGTTAACCTGGACTTGTCCCCTACAGCTCCTCTCCATTTAAAAAGGTCTCCAGCAATTCTTCCTAGCTAAACCTCGCCTAAAGATAGCTGTCAGGCCTAACACCTGCACCTTGAATCTAGTCCTCACAAGGAATCTTTGATTGTGACCAAATTATGCTGCATTCTCCTTCTTAATCATGCCCTGTAATATTCTCTTGATCTTCACTGTGTGGGAACCACAGGACTGGCTTTGGTGGACCTGGCATGATTGCCAGAGGTTGTTTTAAGGAGTTAGCACAAGACAGATACCTTCTGATAAATCTTGGTTTTAGCCATTTCAGATATTGCCCTTCAACTGTCTGTCCTAGTTTCCAGGGCACGAGAAAATGGAGACTGGCACATATTAGACATCAGCCCTGGGTCCAGTGTAGTATCTTAAACAGTAGAATTTATATATATAATTAAATCAAGATTACTCTGAAACAGATCAAAGTACAAAAAGCCAAGTAAATCTCTCAGGTGATGGCTAGCAGTAGATATCATGAGAAAGGCATTAATACCAAGTAATTCATAGTCAAAATTCCCCAATTTTACTTTACTGTTTCCGGAACCAGAGGTTTCTTTTTGGGTTTAACAAAATTAATTTATCTAAACATTATTTTGAAGCTCTTAGATGTTATCGCTATCCTGACTTCTAACTGCATCAGCCCACGAGCCAATCTAACACCATTACTAAGCTCTCAAATACACATCTTTGGGTTTTCCTTATGAAGATCTTCATGGCTAACATGCAATTCCTTTAATTTTTGTGACCACGCCTGTGTGTGGTGCTTGACAACAGCCTGAGTCTGCCTAGGGTTTCATCACTGTTTTGTTTGCCACTGTCTGTTGCCATCTTGTACTTAACATGGACTTGCTGGGGCAAGGACAGCCTGTTCTGTGCTTGCATAGCATCCAAAAGGGCAGGATCCTAACCCATAACTAGGCAGTATGGCCACAGAATTTGCAACCCAGACACAGTGTCAATAAGCGTTTCAGCATAATCATCATCCATATAGTTAGCCAAGCCATAGGACTTTAGGAGTTGGAGCCGTCATTTGTAAAGGAGTTTGCACACATTTTGGCATGAGGCTGCCCCCTAAACCAGTTTGCCTTTGGGGAAGGAAACTCTGGGTCTGCCAAAAGTCAGTCTCTCGGTGTCAACAAAATGGCCACAATCTACACAGCAGCAGGTACATGCATTTTGAAGGAGTTCTACAAGTAATACGGACAGCTGGAGTGAATGACCTCAAGCCTGCCCTTTAGCCCATTTAAGAATGGCAGGTAATTTAACAATGAAAATCTGATCACATTAACTTGGGGCAGGGGGAATATAAATGTACTAATAAAAAATGGGCACCACTGCTTCTACCAGATCTTTGACTTTCATGAAAATACTGCCAAATCTTGTTATTTTAGTACGTTAAATGATTTGGGGGATTATTTTTTAAAGTAATACCCTCCTAGAGAATTGTTACTGGCATCAGTGCCGCAGGGGGGGGGTGTTGCCAAGAAGCATTTTGGCATAAGCTTAAGGACATGAATATGAAAACAGAGACACCAGAAAATGAATGGTATATATAACTATATTTACCTGGAAAGGGAAAATAACAAGCACAATTAGTTGGAAGGTCCTCAGCAGTTCAGACTTCTGACTGTCAGATCAAACCTTATCAAGAAATCTTTATTAACTACAAGATCTAATAGTTGCACTGTCTTTTTCCTGCAAAAAGCTTTCATTAAAAACATACCTGAAAATTAAATCTTGAAGAAAAATAAAATTAGAGATTGGATAGCATTTGAGAGTGGGGAAGATCTAAGAGGAGTCCAAGGAAGGGCTGTAAGTAGGTTTAACATGTAAACACCTCATATAGTCAAAATTATCCTGAAGGATGTTGAATTCCCACAATTTCTGTCTCATCACTAGCCTGTTTCTTCTCCAGGAAATTTTGTAATTTCCCCCTGGTTTAATTATCCCCTTAACTGAACTAGTTTGTCAGTATGCAGAGAACATAAATAAAACTAGTCATGGACGATAAAGCCTTATAAACCTTCTATTGTACTGTTCCAACTCTCTATCATCCCTCCTAATTTTTAATTGAATGTTACCATTAAGTGGTTCCCTTTAATATGCAGCCAATGAGGTTTCTTTTGCATGCAAGCTCCTCTGCTCCCAGAATAAGCATTACGGACATGACATTTCTCATTCTAATTATTTTAAATTATTTTGTAACAGTCATTAAAAATAGAGGGATTGTCAGTATTCAATTAAGAAATAGGCCAACAGCCTAAGAAAGAGCCTTAGCAAACACACTGAAGGTATTCTCAAATATTAAAAACTGCTGCCAGAGGAAATGAGCATGATTTCTAAAGCTGCTTTCTGAAACTGTTGCTAGAGATAGCAGGATAAGCTGTTGTAATCCTAGGTCTGGAAGCAGGGATACCACATCTTTCAAACTGCAGTAGGCAGTAACCAGGAGACCTTTCCCCCTCCTTCCCCATGCTTTAAACCTGTTTCCAGCCCACTGGAGTGGGAAATAGAAGCAGCAATACCATGGCCAGTTTCTGCCACCAAACAGATGGTGTCTGCTGGAAGCCAGCAACACAGATCCTAGTCACTGAAACTTTATTGGGAGCACCCACCAGTGTGAATAAATGTCTTCAGACGGGCTAATTAAAAGGACTTTTCATTAGTTAGGACCATCTGTCAGGCCACAGACCTGATGGAATTGCATACAGGTGGACATTCCTAGGTGGGAATCAGCAAAAGAACATCTCATGGCTTGTAATGTTATTGTGTCCCAATAAGACTAATGAAGTTTCACACAGCATGTTCCTTCAGTCTGTATCCACAAAAAGATTTTTACCCCTGTCTCCTTCCTCAGCTGGATAGGTAAGGTGTTTAGCACTGAGGTCAAAAGCAGCTTAGACTTCCTGGCCAAGTGTACCAAATATTTCTTCATGTCCCAAATGTATGTAGCATTCCATAAATATCCTGGTGTTTCCATCCAGCAGCAAAAGGGAAAAACTTAAAAAAAAAAAAAAAAAAAAGACAAAAGATAAGCTTGTAAGAGCTCAGGAAGTCTACAAGAATGAATGTGGAATCCACAATAATGAGCTCAGGGACAGAGAGGATAGCAGTACGAAATACTTCCAAGCTTTTGCTTGAAATCAAATCCTTTACATCATACAAGGTAATTCGTATAAAACTCAGCATTAAAACCCTATGCACACTGATTCAACCTTCCTGTGACACCCATATATGCAACAGGTAGTGCAATGGGCCAGACACAGTTCTTGTTTGCCTCTCAGCACAGGATACCCAGCTTCTTGACACTTCTGGGTTGCCTGCACTTGACAGCCATGCTTTTGAACAAAAAGGCTAAAACTCATCCCCAGGCAGCTTCTAACACTGGATGTCAGCATTTTCTATGCATTGCTGTTGACAGGAGTGGGTGCTTGCTTGGTCACTGGCAACTGTAACAGGCACTCACAGTCCTGGCAGGCTAGTTCCCAACTCCATTTACAGGTACAACTCCTTGTGGGTGTTGGGTCTACCTCCAAGGTAGTGCTGCCTAGGGTTTGAGTTTGCTACTGCTTCCATTGCCTTACTGTTACATTCTGCAATCAGCCACTATGCAACTACTTAAGCCAGCAGCCAAAAGTAACCAGACAAATTAGGGCTTTATATTACTTCATTTTGAGATCATGGCTAGTTCTCAACCAATGATTTTGGCATTATGCAATAGCTTTTTATGTGCTTTCATCCAAGAGCCTTGAAATCAAACTGCACAATATTCATCAGACTTCAACAGCAGTTTTGCTCTTACTGAAAAAGTCACACACAATTTTCTTGGTACTTCATAGAAACTGACTTCCTTGCTTCACTTCCAAAATTTGAGCTCTGGAAAATTCTCAAATGGGCCTGAATATGTACAAAATAAAAGGGTTAAAAATCCTCATCTAAATGTGTTAATACAAATACTGGTCACTGCAATTCTCCTGTACTATCCTATATGCTACCAAGACTTGTGAGTGAGAGGTGGAAGGAGACACTTCATTGCTAAAATAAGATGAAGGTCTGAAAGGAAACATTTTCAAGAAAAAAGGTTCTCAGGCCTTATATACACAAAAGGTCACCAACAGTTTATTTTTTCCCCCCTTATACATCACCTTTAGACAGCCAAATAGTTAAGGCAATACAGACATCCAGGAAGCTGGCTAGCCAACATACAGAGAGCTTTAAAAACAGCAGAAAGGCAAATATGTTCCTATTTACAATATTTTGTGACCCTAACCTAATCATCATGTTTTATTATGTCCTCATTTTATAGCTCATTTCTTTCAAGAGAGCCAGCAGCCAACATTACTTCTCTGCTGGCCAAAGGAGCAGCCAAGTGTCTGCTCCACAGCCAATATCAGTTACTGAGCCATAAGCAACTAATATGAGGTGGTGAATGCACAAGGTAGCAGCTGATGCTCTTCTACTGGAAAATTAGACTTGAGGTTTAGGTACCTAAGGATGTTTTTTATATAGACTTAATTCATTCTGCAACCCAATTTGAAATTATTTTATCAAATTTGGATTTAAATTAGGGCAGGCCGTGGAACTACACCAATTTATGCCAACTTAGGAACTGAGTATATTTTAATACTACATTATCTTGGTTTTGTGCAAGAATAAACAGGCAAGAAATCAAGACCAAAGAAAGCAAAATACCACTGTGTAATTTCCAGGACAAATAGAAGCATGTGCACTGAAATCAGAAACCTCCCATTTCAAAAACCTTGTCAAAACAAATTATTTTCCCAGTGAGGGAGTCTACAGAACTCAGCTGAAGGCCTTCAAGACCCAGCAAGAAGAGTCACTTCTACCTAAAGTTAGTCAAAGCATTTACACTCTTGGATACCTTCAGCTGATACTGTGACAAGCAATCAAACCATTTGTAGCTAAGCTGTATGAGATGGTAATATTTCTTCTTACTAGGGAATCACATATTGCTACACAGAAATGCAGTTCCTTTAAAAGACAGCCCTAGCAATGACAGGCAATCTCCTTGTAACACCATTCCTGAACATAGCTGTCATGCAGAGAGAAAAACAATGCATTAAACCTGTTTGACTCCATCTTCTCTGAATTCATAGTAAGACTAATTCCCAGAGAATTCCCATTAAAATGCACATTCATGCAGATTCATGTGTTTTTAACAACCTCTGTCTACAACAAGCATGGGAAGCCCTGGTGCTGCAGCAACGGCTAGTGAAATTTCAGGCAGGCATCTCCATTTGCCAGTCCCAGACCATAAAGGAAATCAAATAGCTCTTCAGTCAATCTGATAAAGATAAGAATTGGATTATACTGGGAGTCTAGAGTATCTACCTTTTTAACATATTCTTAAAAATGATGAAAAAGCCCTGAATTTAGAGACAAATAAAGATCTACAGACATTCTTTCACTTACCTAACATGAAAAGCAGGTGTCAATACACTTTTACTAACACATCAGCATGAAACTCTGAAAAATTAAAATTATACCTTTTGCTTTGAATTCCTGCTTTATCCTTAACCCATAAAAAACCCATCTCCTGTACTCAACAGCTAAGAGTATAGGTTGGAATCTATTCTACAAGTTACTAAGATCATATGTTACCTGCTATACTTCTGACAAGTCTCCTTTTTCTTCCCATTGACATTTCATTTCTTTTAGTGAAAAAGCAGGCCAGTTAACAGCTCATTCATAACCAGTACTGGGTATGTACACTCAGTAGTGGGCCAACTTTATTGCTAGAGACTGAGTGCCACCTCTGTGACATATAAAACCACTACTGGCCCAAAGATCAAGAAGCACAATTTCATTTTTCAACTGGCAAATCCTTGAGTACAGGTAGTGTTGAGTCTCTATCATTTTAGCAAAGCTCCAGATAATTTGCAAAGATCATAAATATGTACATAAAACATAGGAGGGGAGAAGAGTGAGGGGATTAAGGTGTACAGCTAAGGTATAGCAACAAATCGAGGAAAGACAAATCTAGAATAGATGTTAAATAGGAATGTGAAATATTTAGAGTACCTAATCATGCATAAAACACCACAACATGCCTGGGAACAGGCATGATTCATGTACTGGCTAATGTATATTGTAATAGCATCCTGCAACTACTGGCAACAGCACAAGCACAACAAAACAAGCAAGACCGCTCAGCTAAATATGCCGTTACAATGCATGCACAGTTGTTTTATTATACACAAGCCAGTAGATTAGTACTTATCACCTAACAACGTATGATTAGGTTCACTTCAGAAGCAGATACAGACGGGCAATGTGAATGTCCACAGAAACTACACAAGCAATGAAAATCTGTGTGCATGGCAAAGATGGACAAACTTTGCCTTCTGACAGATGATGCACGTGGATAAAGGCAGACTGATATTTTCCCTCACCACATGTCAGGGGATAAAAAGGTGTTATAAAGTCTTCCATTTCTTGATTACATACAGACATAAATGCCAGCTTGTTTTAATTAAAAGGATGGAACATCAGCATTTAACAAGGTTTAGAAAAAACGTTTATGATAGAACTTCCATTTACCGTCCTATAATATGCCACTTATAGCAACGTACATTCCCCCACACCGCAGGTAAAGCTCAAGTTTGTCAGCACTGCTATCTGGGGTCCCAACGTATTTTAGTTCCACACAAATTAAAACAATGGGCAAGATGGTGCAATGCCTACCTCTGTTACCTAGCCAGACCGACTGCTTCCGTGGTGCTGCAGTCACTGTCACTGAGCAATTTTGTCTAAAATGGTTCCTCTAGAGCAGAATAAAAGATAAATTTCCTAATGTCTTAAGGAGGCTGCTGTTAGCCCCCAGCCTGGCTGTAAATATTTGTTGTGCATTATAAGTCATCACTGATGATCATTTCCTACTGTAATGGTCTTCATTACATGAGCCTGTTTTCAGGCCTACAGTCCACCATTAAAGGTTTCCTTTAGCTGAGATTTTATACACATTTTCCTTTTTTTTTTTTTCCCCAAATAATGGTTTTGGATATTTGACAGTAGTACTAAGTATAAAGAGCTTAAGTTTACAGTATGATTTTATGCTCACACTATTCAAAAGCAACTTTGATATAAATCATAGAAATAGACACAGACCACAAGAAATAGCTAATTTTCAAAATTTTTTTAATCAAAATAAGAAAATCTTCACAAATTAACCAAAGGCTGTGAGCCAGGTCTTCAGCAGCTGGTACAGTAACTGTAGTGTCATTCACCTTCAAACAAACAGACCCTATGAGTCATGTTTCCAACAATCAGAAAACAGTTAGGAATGCCATCACTGTTCACATAAGTTTGGAGACATTTGAAAGAGCGGTTCAACCACTCAAAAAACTATTTATCAAAAAGCTAAACCAAGAATCTCAGGTACTAGCTTGAAATACGACGATAGGTCTTCAAAACTGACATCAAATTAAGATTCAAGATGAAAGCTGAAAAGCTGGAAACACCTTGTAGGAGTGAGACAGCTGACTCCACTGAAAACATAGCCCATGTTACCATTTCTGCAGTCAACAGATAATGGGCTTTCACCTGATGCTCTGAAGATGCAATTAGGAGTCAAATCTTCAAGTATTAACACCCACTCTCCCCTCCATTCCAAGCATTTCACCCAGGTGCACACAGCAAGTTCAAAACAGGGTAACAAAACACCCAGACCTGGCAGCCCAGCCTGGTATACCATCACCATTAACCAAGTGATGCTTTTTCCCTAACCTCAACACATACACAGTTGAGATTTAACCATGACAGTATATTTGTTTCAGTAATCTCTAAGCCCTTAGCCTCTGTGCTTGTGGCAATGAGTTCTGCAAATTAACAGCAGGAGTGAGATAAATCTGTTACCTACCACATATAGTTAGTCTTGCTTATCTGCAGGTATAAATACATCCACACAGCCTCCATCACCAGCCACAAATTACTGACAACTCAGTGCAATGAAAGGAGCCTAGGTGTGACGCTGTAGCACATTAGAACAGCACCAAGATTCCTGTAGCACGTCAGCCTGTAATGTCACCCCAAGATCACGATGTCATACACCAGATATAATAGTAGAAAGCATGTACCTCCTTGTCCATAAACACTCGCTTTGGCTCCTGCGATTCGACCACTTCCCTGTAGAGCACAGAGGGCAGTGGCATTTATATTCACTGACTTAAGCACCTGCTGAGTTTAGATTTCTTTAATATATTTTTTAAATACAAAAACAAGATGAATGAAATTTAAAAGCATATATACTTTTGAATAATATTAAAAACAACTTAAACATTAAGCAAAAACATGCAGAAAATTTAAGACTGCTACTTAGTTCTTTCTGCAACTCACATCAGCAGCACTCCTTCCTGCCTTTCTCTAAATCAGATGCATAGTTATTTAAATGCATTTATTTCATTTAGCTGTGCACTGATCCTTCCTCTTACAAGGCAAATAAAAAGCAAGCAGATAGCAATCAAAGACTAAAAGACCAGCAGCCAGAAGGACATGACTATTTTAACCTCCCTTCTCTCCAACCCTTCTAGAATGAATTGTAGAAGCTTACTGAGAACCAAGGGCAACTGGGACTCTCCAGTTGTTTCTGACCCTTTAATTAGAGCAGCAGGGTAGAAGTAAATAAACCTTGTCTTCTACCTTTCTGACACCACAAGACACTGAAGAAACATGTTAGTAACAAAATTCCTCACCTGAGGGAGGGAAAATGAGTCTAATATTCCCCTTCTGGTACACGAGTTTGTTTAGAGAGAATTTGTGACATTTCAGTTCAACAAACAATGTCCCCTTCAGTTGAAATGGGCATTGGGTACTTTGTATTACACTCTTACTTTCCAATTAATAAGGGTGTTTTCTGAGTCTGAAAAAAGTTTTTCCTGAATGTTTCCAAAATACGTGTTGGATGCAGTGAGCAACTGTTCCTCATTTTCATAATGAAAAAAAAGCAGGAGAAAATCTCAAATTGACTCAGAACAATATATTCCATAATATTAGAGGAATAACAGCTTAAAAAAATACTTATGGGTCAATTTTAAAGTGAATTTTTCTACTCCATTTTGAGGTAACCCTGTAAACAAAATGACAAAGAAAAACTTTAATTTTTAAATTGAAAATTCCAGTTTTAGAAAATTTGAAAAAAAAAATTAAATATAAAATATTCTCAGCTAGACGAAATCACTGAATATGCTCCAGATTTGTGATGTTTAGTTAATGTAGGTGGATTTCCAGTAGATTTGATGGTTTTCAAAAGCAAGTCAGTCCACTTACTGCAGCTTCTTTTGTAAAGACTTATTTGTAGACTCTGTTGCAAGCTGCAGCCACTTCTGTTAGCCTCTGTTGATGTAAAATCTCTGTATAAGAACAGTGAAAACAGAGACAGATCCTCAAGCTGATATAAACTAAAGGAACTTCTGACTGGTAGATTTATGCTAGAGGGTGATTCTGGAGCTTTATTTCAGCAGCATGTATTACTGTTAATGATTAGTTTAAAAAATATAGTCTGTAGGAAAGTATGCAACACTGGTTTAAAAAATACAGCTGAAATTATCTGGTGTGATTCTTCCAAATGTACTAATCTAATCCATTTTTTATCAGCAAGCACGTGGTCCTTGTATACTAGAGACTAAAGCATAAGCAGTGAGGAATGGGCTAAACCCAGAACTAGCTGCAGAACTAGTAATCCTAGGAGAAGTCTCTTATCAGTTTTGATCAGATCGTAGTATGGTCCAATAATTTTATTCTTCCCTTCTTTCCTCCTTGCAAATCCAGAACTATGATACATTTTCAGAGGCTAATTTTGAAGAGACATTTTAAAAATTATTTAGGCACCTTTATTGGCAATATACGGGGGATTAACAACAGTAAAGCTTCCCTTCTCAGAGACCCATCCAAGTCAGGCCTTTTTCGTGCAAGGAAACAGTATTTCAGTTCTCTCGGCAACACAAGAAAACCTCCCTGAAGAGCTCCTGCTATTTTGCGGGTGTCTTGGGGGGCGGTGCTGTGGGAATGCCTCTCAGGCTTCCATTGTTATCAGCCTCTGCTTGCTTTCTTTGCCCATTTTCCCCTCACCTTTTGCTATTTATATTTCCTCACACATAATTCCTTTGCTTTTGAAAAATTGAGCGACCTATGTGCCTCATAAGAAGATTTTTCAGAGGTAGAAATAATTAATAATGAAAAAAAAGCCAACAGAAAAGTCATGTCAAGTTTTACATATGTTAGTGTAACTAGAAGATACAAGGGATTCACTTTTTGCCTGCATGTCTACACCTTCATTTTACAATCAGCAGACTCACAGTATGGGGGTAAGGCTGCATGTGATTCCCCTTCCTACAGCAAGTTCCACATGAAGCCTTGAAACACATTTGTGTCTCATACATACCATATCCTCCCAGGGTGCCAAAAAACCTTAAGTTTTTTATTGTTAACACCCACTCCCTGGACACTCTCAAATGCTAAAATGAAACAGGTAAATCCCACTGGTCTCAGTTTTCACTAGTTAAACCCAAAGCTCATACTCCTATTATAATTCTTTAGACACATCTTAATTTTTCCCATTTAAAAGTCACAGCTGTGTTTATACTGCTTTCATATGAAGTAGTGGAATAAAAAGTTGCAAATCCTTTGATTTGTCTACAGATTGACTTCCAATTGAAGTATAATGGGATTTAATGTAGATTTAATATCTCTGCTCTATCACCAAACACTCACCTGAGTTACTGGCAGCTGCAAAGTAACTGCATAATCTATATAACCACAAACTGGCCCAAGAAAGGATTACTAACTTCCAAAAAAAGATCTCCTCCATGAAAGAAACGTTTACAATCTGAATTAATAATTTGCAAGCCCAAAACAAAAATAGTCTAGATGTAGTTTGCAGCTACCATGACACACACTACATTTTCACCTTTGTAAAAATACGAGATCAAAAGAGCATAGCCAAGGGGTATAATTTTCTACTCCTTTGTCACATCCCAAAATGTTAAGTACACGTTCTTTTCCAGCAATCCCCATACAAAAGGATAAAATGAACAGCAGTGAACTTCAGTCTATTAAATGTCACCCCAAAATAGGTAATTACCATATGAACATTAAACCAATGCACTCTTCTCCTTACAAGGTTCCCTTTACTAGCTAAAGATATTACCAGATCTTAATTGGTGTGACAATGAAATCTCTTGGAGCTGCAATTTGAAGACCTCCAAAACTTCACCTACTAGATTATTCTAAATTGTTGACAAAATTAGTCCAAAATAAACCTAAAAGAAATCATTAAACACACACGGAGCACATTTTAGAGCCAGAATTGCATGCAGAGCTTTGAATTCATGTCTATGCATTTAATCTACATGACTCACTTCTCAAACAGAAATTGCTGGGCTGTTCCTCTACAGAAAGGCTTATTGCACCCCTGCCTGTGGCCTCACCTGTGAGCTCCATGGTGAAATACAGATACATGAGCATCAGTATGTTGCAGGTTATAGGAAAATAAGATAACAGCAATAGGCATCAGCTCAGCAGTTCAAATAAACTACAGGCAGAGTTCACATGAACCTAGCACTTGTTCATCCACTGAGGAGAAGAGAGAAAAGCCATGCATTTCAGGTCTTGCATTTAAAAAAAAAAAAAAAAAATAGGGCTATTTGGAGACAATATGATTTAGCTTTGTCCCAACTAAATACTTAACAGGGAATCCCTTTTCCACAATACTTCCTTCACCAGTTCTTTCCTAAAATACAGGAAGAGAGAGAGAACCCCCAGGGAAGTTGACAGGGATCATGATGAGAAGGGCTGCACTAATGTCACATCAAGGGCAAGCATGAGAAAAGCCTTCAAATTGTACATAAAAGGAGAAAGAATGGAAAGTGCTCTATTCCAGACAGGCCGAAGCATGAAGCACAAAGCCCTGGTACATGTTATTTTAGTTTAGGATGTCCTAGCCAGTTTTGTTCCTATATGAACTGACGCAAAGCTTATTTTTCTAACCGTATGTAGAGGGTACATATAAAAATACATTGATGCTGAGAGGTTCAACAAACCCTGGCACATTTGAGAGGATGATCTAGATCTACATTAACTTTCAAATACTTACCTACACCCTTCCAAAGATAAAGCAGCTGATATTTACCATGAATATTGAATTTTTTTTTCCTAGAAAAGTTGAAGAGTCTGAGAAGTTACCTCAAAAGGGAGCAAACATCTGAAAAGCTGCATATACACATGACCACTCTATGATTTTAAGGTCATGTCATTGATCAGTCCATGTAATCTCCAATTCAACATGGAGAAGCCACACATGAAAATATGCTACCATCTTTCTAACAAAGTCTCTAGTGAATCTCACATCATTCCATGGACTCAGCACTTTTTGATGCTCCATATTCACAAGCCATTACTTGTAAAATTATTCTCCCAAGCTCTCAGCTTTCTACTTAACTACAAATTTTCTTTAGTAAGTGACTGTGAGCACCTCTGTGTTCACAGAAAGCAATGTTTTTTCCTTTTGTTACGGCAGACTCCCATGTAGGAAACCTCACTAGGGCCCAAAAAAAGGGAAAACAGGGAAGGAAGCATGCCACAAAGCTGCAGCGCTTTCAACACAGAAATGATCTTTCATATTTCAATTCCAATTTGACATTTATTTTCTCTATTTGTGTCAAAAACTGAGTCTCATCCACAGTCTCACAGCAGACCCAATCCCACTGGCATTGCCAAGCTCACACAGGCTGGATGCACAAAGTTACCGACCCTGACACGAGTTACTGTTCCACTCCACAGACCTGTGTTCTGCCAGAGCATCAGGGAAAAAAAACAGGGCACCAGTCTGCTTGTAAGGGTTTTATTCTTCACTCCTCAGTACTCATCACCTTTTATTTGTTAGGACATTCACTGCCACCCTCATGCTAAATTGACAGAAAACTGGGACTGCTGATTTATACCCACTGCAGCAAGATTCAAGAGCAGCAAACAACACAACATCCAATTCAACAGCAGCACACAATTTCTGCACCCAAAACTTTATGGAGAGAGTTGTCTCATCTTACCTTACTCCCAGCTGCCACAGTCCTCCCTTCTCCAAGCTCTCTGTGGGGTCCTGGGCCCCCATTCCTTCCCATCTGCTTGAGCCTGTGTGAAGCATGGAAACCAACCCTGGGCCAGCACAGACCTCACTAGCACCAGTTCCATATAGACTTTTACAGCTGCTCTCCAGCAGTAAGCCATAACTCATGGTCTGATTCATCTGAGAAGGTACCTTGCCAGTTCCTGCACTTTATTCTGCCTGAGGAGAGCAGCAGTAATAAAAAAGGTCAAGACTGTCACTGTTCAGCATGCACACTTTACATGCTGAAATAGTTGTTGCAAGAATTAGAACAGATAAAAAATTCCTTGCTTCAGGATGCTGGCAAGGAAAATTATTCCCTCTACCAACATGTTGGCAACGAACTTCTGCCTCCCTGACCCCATCACACCAGTGCTTTTAGACTGGAAATTTTCCTTGAATCAGGATGTTGGCCAGTCTAACACAGCCCACAAGCATCTTAAAGCTGACTTTTTTTATTTGCCTAACAGTAACAAAAATCTTTCAACACCCGCTTCTTTAACTGAGTTTCATTACTTTCAATCCACTTTTCATCTCCCTCACTAGCACCTTCATACAGGCAGATTTTTAGGTCTATGAGCTGTTCTACCATTAGGTCAGAAGACAGCTAAGAGAACATAGGTTGTATTTTGTGCTTGTGCATAGTGATTAATCGTGTACAGGATCTGTCACTCATACGCTATCTACTCAGATCAACTTTTTTCTCCAATCCATATCACAACCTTAATTTTGAAGCAAGAATGTTCTGAGTTTTGCTACTAACATGCTACAAATAGGTTCAGGGAAAATCAACCTTCAACTTGCATTGTTGTTTACTTAAAGGAGGACTTTCAAAACCTTACTCTCACAGTCCTCAGGCATTTTCTGGCACAGCTCCTAGCTTATAGTACATTCTGCAGCATTAGACAAGTTGCAGTGGAAGAGAGAACTAGCCTACAATTTTGCTCATCTTAGATCCAGAAACTGAGGTCCCTGGAACCTCACACAGCTCCAGAAACCCCATATTCACATTACCACATCCAGTAAGTGTGCTGTACACTACTTCTCAGCAGGGTTTATTGGATTAGGTTCCTAACTGCATGGCTTTCAAACAGAAGCAGGCTTGGGACGTGTACAGAGCCTTGTGTATCTGATCCTACTAATTCATACCTGGTTTTATAAGCCTTGAACATTCCAGTATTTACCAAAGGGCTACTTCTGACTTGATGTAGAACAGAGTCACAGTGTGTTTAGCAGCAGCATTCCACAATCAAGGTCTTCCACAAATAGTTTTGTGCAAGATGAAAGCAGACTCCCTGGACAGCAAGTAACTGGCTTCCTGCAAAGTTAGTGCTCTATGCCCTTCAGATTAGGGAAACTGCAATTTGTTTTCATTATGAGAAATAAACTGATTAGCAGATGGCTATTCATTCCCACCCCCACCCCCCACCCCCCATCAACTCTAATATTATATACATGGAAATCTTACTTCAATGAACAAAGTGCTCTCAGAAAAATCAAAATTCCTGTGCATTAAGTGTATGTTTTTGCAAATGAAGTAAATTAATCTTTTAAAAAGGAAGTTTATTTTTGCATTTGACTGATAGCATGACACATGATTAAAATATATTGATCTGCAAGCTTTAAACAGATGATTGAAGATTAACTTAGACATTAGACCCACTTAGCTAGGTTTTACCCACTGAGATATTCTTCAGGCCGTGTAAGTGGCATTTTTTGTCTTTATTTCAGTTCAGTATCTTTATCAACACGGCAAACCACACTAGGCAGTTAAAGGACAAACTCAAGCATGAAAGTCCAACTTTTAACATTCCACATTTTCTTCAGGGCCAACAAGTCTGAAGCTTTTGCCTAGATTTGGTTTCCCATTTATGCAGCATGCAACGGGACTTAGAGTTGAAATATGCAGGAAAGAG
This sequence comes from Rhynochetos jubatus, assembly GCA_027574665.1. Lineage (NCBI taxonomy): Eukaryota > Metazoa > Chordata > Aves > Eurypygiformes > Rhynochetidae > Rhynochetos > Rhynochetos jubatus. Next base: position 137,783,675 of record CM050648.1, on the reverse strand, counting down.
CTTGTACAGGAGGCACACAAATGTGTGCAGGGAGACCTGAGCCCATGGCTGGAGGAGCTAGAGATGACCTGTCACCATGGATGCGTCATTCCTCATATCTTTGTCTCCCACCATTTCTCTGCCTGCTCTATTTTGATTATAAACACTTAGTTGGGGCTGCTCCCTCAGTGGATGTTCACAATAGCCCAGCAATGCCACAGCCATAAAGGGATTCCCAAGCACAGCACACTGTGAAAACAAACCACTCGGGAGGGGATTTACAGGACTATAAAAATACAAGAGAATGTTTTATTTCCCCTGTAAGACGTTGTTCAGGAATCACTGCAAGAGGACACTATCACCATTACACTGGTGCCCTCCCCTACCCATTCAGCAGATGCTGTTTCAATAATGATGTGATCCAGCCTCAACTTATCATTATACAAAAAATACCACAGCATTTCAGTGTATTACTGTCATGCTTTCACATAACTTATGCCTTCTTGCCTCCCCACCTATCACCTTCCGAAGGAATTGCCATCAGCAAATACTTTCTCCCAGACTTGGGGAGATTAGGGAAAGTGCTGCTGCCTTGGTTAGAATAGTTTCCTTCTCTTGCCCAAACTCAGCAGTCAGAGCAGTAGTACACCAGGCTCCAACAAAACACCAACCAAAACAAAATATGAAAAGTTACTACACTGTAGTAGCAAATACAAATCTGGACCAGATAGGAGACCTGTGGAGCAAGGCACAGTCAACTAGTGCTCGCCTCAGTGGGAATATACCTCTGGTCTGTAAAGTACTTAGACATATGTGTAAGTCACACTGCAGGCAGTGAGCCTTCAAATGATTAAGTGTTTTCCTGAACAACAGCTTGAGGAAAAAGTATTCTCCTGTATTTTTATAGTTTATTTCAGAAGAAAGTCCCTAGATTAAAATAATACTGTTTGTGTTGTAACTATTTGACTCATGGCTTGAATTTCCTGCCATATAGTTTCCCCAAAGAACACCTGGAAATCATGAAATAAGGATGTGTCTTAATGGCCATTTCCAGTCTTGCAGTAAGGGCATCAATTATCTGTTTCCTCCTAGAAAATGAACAAAAAATTGTTATCTAAAAAAATTCAGTCAGATATTAAAACACATTCTGTAGAGCAGAATAAGAACTGGAGTTGTCCTCCCAACTGACAGTTTGGAAAGAAACTGAACATAAAGTCCTCAGTGGCTATGAGGGAGCATAGAGGACCATGGAGCCTCCTAGTTCCCCAACTCATTCCCAGTCTTACTTTTTTTATTCCCTCGGTGGAAATGCAATTGCTGTATCTCAGCTGACAAATCCATAGGCCTAGAATTTTTCAAAGCCAGGTTTACCCACCATTCTTAGTGTTCAACTGCTACCTCAGCTTGAGCTCCAGAGCTCTCCAGAAAACACAGAAGACAGGCTTACCATGTTAACCAAAAAGTCACCCTTTGGGTGAATTTTAAAGCAGGCAGCACAGAGCATGCTTCAGCCCAGTCCATCAGCAGCAGCATTCAAATCCTTCCTAAGAAGAGTGAGCCCAGATCAGTCAACCACAGGCAGAAAGGTTGGGTTAAAGGACCTGGTTCAATGTCCATATTGCAAAGCCTTTTCTTCATCATATGATGCGTATCTCTGGGATTACTTTATCAACGGTGATCCTTACAGCCTTTTGCAATTTGCATGACTTCAAAACTTTAACAACTTCCTAGTTATTTAACCCCAAGAGAAAGAATTAAAGAATTTTAAAGCCAAGAGATTGGATTTTTACTGTGTGAAATGAATTCAACTGAACACAGCAACCCAGTGGAATACCTAGACGTCTTTAAATGAGCCCCTACAGCAGATAATCTCTTCTTAATCAGTTTGATGCTCTGATTAATCGGCTCCTCTTTCCTAGCATGGCAAGGAAAGGAGCAACTGAGTCGATGCTTGTTTGAAACAATATTTTGAGATAGAAGCTATTTGTATATGTAAATGCCAGAAAGCCTCTAATTGAGAAACACAGGCAATTCTTTTCTATTTCAACTCCATAAGTCTATGTTTATCTAATCCTGGGATATTTTGAGGGATTTTATGTTAGCCCACGTGCATATCATTCCACTTGCCTGCCCAGCAAAATTTGCTTGAGTACACAAAACATATAGCAACTTGTTGGGCTGAGTAATAGTAATAATCCATCTAATCACAGTCAATTCAGCTGCTGGTTGCTTATGGGCATCTTTTACACATTAATTTGAAGACTGAATAAGCAAGATCAGAGCAGCTATTTAACAAAAGCATGCTCATAAGGCTCCTCTAAGCACCCAACACTCATTTTCAGAGGCTTGTGATCTGGAAGCATGTTTTTAAAATAAGTTTACCAGCTTTAACCTTCCGCCTGTCATCAGAAAAACATGCTCAAGTCAGGGAATTTGACTTCATTTGTTACTGAATAAAACACATTTCTGATCACTAATTTGAGCATTGAGGGGAAAAAAAACACATACACAAACAAAATGTGTGGGGTTGTTTGTTTGGGGTTTTTTTGGGGGGCGGGGGGGGGGGGGGGTATTGGTTTTATTGTGTTCATTCCCCAGCCTCAACTTGCTTTAGCTTCAGTAAATTACACTCAGTCAAAATTACCCCAGTGAGGTGATGGGCAGCACAGATAGCCTGACCTGCTGACTTGTGTCCCTTACACTGTCACACCAGGGAAATAAAGCAGTCGACTAGCTTGGGGCTTCAGGGATGGATGTGGAAGATGTAAGGGTCAAATTCCCACAAACTGCATGGACTACCCCTTGTGGAACAAGCACTCCCTGGTCAGCATGTCAGAAGGTGGTATTGCAAAGCACACAGTTTAAAGATGATTCCAGACTGCTCTTCAAACTTGTGCCAAAGATTGTTCCAATCCATGGCACTGTAAACAGGACCCAGTCACTTGGACCATGATTCAGAGTTGGCTAGAGATGATACCTCTATATCACTCCTACATGTGTTGCAGGAGTAGACATGTCTTAACCACAGCAACAGGAAAATTTGTATTCCATGCACAGGTGTTGTCACAGGCAAAGGTATTGGAGAAGATCAAGTAATTCCTCCCTCAAGACAACAGCACAGCAGTTTGTCTGCCGGAGAAGGTGCACTCATTGCTTAAACTCAGCTCCAAAGGTACTAGAAGTCAAGCATCAAGAGGACAGAAGATCCTTCTGACTTTCCAGGAGAAACATCCAGTCATAAGTGGGTTTTGTGAAAACTTGGATGAACATACAATGGGATAAGAAGCACTAGTATGCAAGACAAGATACTTTCACATACTGAGGTTTCTTTCTCAGTGTAGAGAGCAAGCTCTTCCTCAGAAGTGTTTTCCTGGGGTTTACTTTTTTTTTTTTTGCTTTAAAGACTGAAACACTGAATGTAGACAAGAATTCCAAGGGTGAAAAGCAGACACATGGCAAAAAGCAAGCAATGAAAGTGTCAGTGACTACAGATGTCTCCACCTGCACATGTCAGTAGCTCTTCTGAAGAGTACCTGGAATACCCCCAGCAAAACGCCATTCAAGAATCAGACCTTTTTGTAATAAAACTGTACCAGTCACTGATATGCTTCCCTACAGGCCTCAATACCATAACAGAAGGTGGTTCAGGGAAAGCACACCTCAACAGAAGTCATGGTATTTAAGAGATTAATGTGTGGAGCAGGGTGGGGTATTTTAGTGGAGCATTTGATGTTGCACGTAGGTGTGCATGGAGGGGTGTGATGGTGTGCTCCCCACCCCTGACCAGACTTCTTCCCATAACCATGCTCAAGCAATAGCCACAGGTTGCTGTCTGGGTGAATTTGCCTGGTCACGATGGAGGCATCCAGCTCAAAGTAGATTAGATAGATAACACAAATGCCAAGGGCTAATTTATGGCAATATGCCCACTTGGACATTGACCAACGCTGTGGCTAACTCAAACCAAATTCAAAAGAAACGAACATCTGCATTTGGTATGTAAATATTACTGAGTCAACCATCTTACCCCCATAAATAGTGAGTGGCCCAAGAGCCCTTTGAGCTGTCCTGCACAGCAGCGAGCTGTGTGCCAGGTTGTTCCCTTGCATAGGGACACATCTCAAGGTTACTCCCTGAGGTTGAGACTCCTCACTGCAACAAATTCTTCATAAGTAACTAACAGTATGCTGAACATCATTGAAATCTTGGCTAACTGATACAAGGATTGATTGCAGACAAACTGTTGGCCTTGGGCTAGGGTTGGATCCAGCCACACCTAGGCTCTTTGCTGAGGAGTACAGAATGTAGAGTGGTCCTTTCCGAACCACTAGACTCAACAGAAGGGTATCCTTGACAGTTTTGTCTCGTCTTGTCCTCTATGCAGTAAGTAATCCAGTGTAGTTTGACATCATATTTTGTTAAACCCATTACATTTACTATAAAACTTGGTTAAATCTGTTTTATATCAATAAACATACTGTTGCTTCTCTCTTGCAAGTGAAGTACATTACTGTCTCCACACAAAGAGGTCACTGTTTCATGTAGAAGATCACCTGCAAAACCTAAACTTCAATATTTCATTGGAAGTTGCAGTTGTATGCATTACCTTTACCCTTCCTTCTAACCAGCAAAGAAATACTAAGAAGATCCCTAGTTCTTTTTAGAACACCACCTTTCTTTAAAAGTTCTTATTTACACACAAACAAGGACGCACTAAGTCCTTGATCATACATCTGGTTAATACAAATTTGACTTGTCAATATGGCATTCAAATAGTTGGTTTATGAAGCAGCAAGGTCTCTGGGCAATGAACTCTGCTGGTACTGGCTACAAAGTTTTAATGTACAATTACATTCCTCTAAAATTAATCACTTTTTGATCAGTAAAGTTACTATTGTGACATCATTCTATGGTATATTACATCCAGGTTTCTCAAGGAGGCTTACTAATCACCATAAGCTTCATAATATTCCAGTTTGATGTATTTATGGTACCACACATTGCTGAAGTAAACATAGATTGAGCAGCTGTCTTGCCCTCAGATACTTAAATAGTATGTGGCAGATTCAAAGTGTTCTTTATAGCAAATGAAAAGGAAGGCTGCTTAATAGCTAAGCACCAGATTGATACCTGGGAGATCTAAAGTCACTTCTTTCCCATACACATTTTGCTTTGTGGCTGTCATGCTTCCAAGTATCTTCAAGTTCATCCCTAGTACAAGTGAATGAAACTAATTAGACAGGAGCAAGATCTGGGACTCCTTACATAAGGACAGAAAGTGTCACAGTAACCCAGCCACATACAGCACAAGCAAGTGCTGCTTGTGCAGTAATGTTGTTTTCCATATGAAAGAAGGGGGGAAAAAAATCCTCTCTGAATTACCAACTGCTTAGACAACAGGGGTTAAAGCACAAGTTAATCCAAGGAGGTTACATACCACCCCCAGTGCAGATACACCTTACACAAGGCAGCTTATTCCACCTTCCTTTCAAAGTATAAAATGACTCCACATTAAGGCAGTCTTGGACCCCCAATAATATGGACAAGTTCATGCTAGTCCACCGTAAATCTACATCACAATGTACAGCTCATGCCTATCAGTGCCATAAAGACTACCTTATGATCCTTTAGGGTTGTGCATCTTCGGCATTCAGAAGCATAAGAAATAAAGCAGAAGACTCTGGGGAAAAACCTGGGACGCGACCTCTTCCAGTGAAGAGAGAAGCTATTGGATAAGTAGGATACAGTACCAACGCTTACATTGGTGAGCATCTCAGTCTTACAGATTTAAAGATGTGAAAGCAGAGATATAATGGAGTGATGTTGGCTTTGAATCACAGAATGGTTTGGGTTGGAAGGGACCTCAAAGTTCATCTAGTTCCAACCCCCCTGCCACAGGCAGGGACACTTTCCACCAGGCCATCTTGCTTTGACTTCATAATTCTTTCAATTCTGTGCTTTAATAGACTTATTAAGCAAGCTTTTGAATAGGAGAACACACTTTGTGCATACAGGCTCCTAACACACTACGTTGATTTCAGCCTTTCTTTGGTATGTTCCCACAGCCCTGCAGTACCATTCGCACAGTAGCTTCAACCTTTTCATTCCATCAGCTGTCAAATACTTACTATACATTGAAATATCTTTCCTTTTCCACAAGAAAGCAAAATTTAAGAGTAACAGAAAAGACCCCTGGGTCAGGTTAAAAAAAAAAAAAAAAGGACAGAAAAATATTTTACTTTTTAGGCTTTCCTCTAGAGCCTGTATATATTCTACAGTTCTCCCAGTATCAGTAAGTCTGTTCATCTCAGGGGAATTACATTTGATAGCATATTTAGTTCACAGGACTACCACAGTTACATTAAACAGAGGCTGCTAATAAAACATTACATCTCTCCCCCCGGCACTCCATTTGCCATGATGTAAAAGGCAGACACCCCATAGAGAAATTAATCAGAAAGAAGGAGAATGAATCTAAGGAGTGAAAATTAAAGACCCCATGACATCTACATCCATCTACTACATCCAGATGAAACGGTGTCCCAAAACTCAAGGATGTATTAAGATCCTTCTGAGAGATGGAAGTGGTTATAGAATTCAGCATATTATCGTCAATATAAATTATAGTTATTGAAATGGAAAGATTTCTCTTCGCTCATCACTGAAGCTCCACAGAGAACACAATGTCTTTTAGAGGAAAGCACACTTGTTTTGCTTTGTAAAGTGATGAAAAAGTCTTAAAGCTTAAAGACAGGCCCTGTAGAGGCAATGTCAGTCTAACTTCAGTAAAGCCACACTGCTTTATCTCCACTAAGAATACAGCCTAAGCATCTACATTTCTCCCATAAAGGGAAATCTGAAGACCTGTCTGTGTTCAAAGAAACAGACATAATTGGGTGTCCCCAAATCCCAGTTCTTCCCCAATTGGTCCAACTGCTTTCAAAGCTTTCCAGCACCAAAACTATTCCAATATAAGGAGTGCCTACAACTGTCTAAAGGGCATTTCATTTCCATTTAGCCCTTAACCAGATACTAATCTGTCAGCATCCCTACCAAAAGATGTTCACATAATCTATTGAGGGTGTATATGGGAAGGATCCCAAATGCCTGGGCTAAGAAATTTACCCAAAATTTATTAACTTGGACAGAATGCAAAAGAAGCAATCTTGGCTTTATACATACGTATGCTGCTCTAACCTTTACGTACCTGTAGTGCAGAGGACAGCTTTAACCAGCAAGGTAAATAGTAAGATGTGGGGGAAAGTGCATGCATTATGCAGCATGCTGTAAACAACCACACAGGTGTGCAGCTTTTGCAACACCCTAACTAAATACTGGGATTGAAGTTTATGACATGTGAGCAAAAGTATATGCAAGAAAAAACTCATGAAGCTCAGCTCTTACAGACAGCACTAGATTTATGAAGCAATATCTGGATTAGAGCTTTCTCTAAAAGGAATTTAGTAGAGCATTGTGTGAAATGATACTTTCAAATCTTTTATGACTGATTCAGCTAGAAGACCTGAACTTGGAGTGGGGATCAGGGAGAAAGACCTATAAGTAAATCACATCCCTTCACAATACAGGATACAGAGTAAACACAATACCTTTACTGTGTAAGTTAAGTTACATTATTTCAGGTGTTTGCTGATGAACAAGGATCAATCAACCATGCTAGTGTTGTGGGGTTTTAGCAAAGTGGTTATTTTTTTACTACAAAAAAAGCGCTTAACTGTATTTTAAATTTCAGGTCACCTCTTCTGGACCCACAGTGCAACCTTGAATCACTTAAAGGGAGACTGCAAAAAAAAAAAAATCACAGAACAGGACAAGAATTTTAACTATAAAGCTGCTTCCACTCTCAAACACCAAGATTATTCCAATCTTGGCAGCTCTGGGTCAGAGATCACAGCTGGGCCTTGAGAGACTATTAAACCAGTATTAAAGTAAGATGAGGACTGTATTACATGCTCTTGGCTAGACAGTCTCATACTTCCTGTGTCACAAAAGCTCCCACTTTTCAGCAAGTGGCTGCACACCAGAAGATAAATAGGAAGTGACAAATTTAGTTAGAGCTGACTTTCAAAACACATACCGTAATTCATTCAGAGTGAAAAAAGTTTCTTACCTTGTGCCTTGCAGACTGCTGTGTTGAGGAGAATAGAATGATCTCACCTCCTCTGCAGAAAGGATGGCACTATCAGATTGACTGAGTGTGGAAAGAGTCTTTCAATGTATTCAAAAGTCTTGTTCATACCCACAATCCAGTAAAAAAAAAAAAAAATCAATCCTGGTAGAGACTGCAACCAAATAACAAGACAGACAGTGCTCCCATTAGTCGCTATCAGCACAAGCCCCCTACTTGTCAGGAATCTCTTTGGTACAGTGCTGCTAGTTACAGAAGGCATGCATCAAGTCCTGCCACCAAAGCACCAAAAGAACAAACAGCAGCAGGCAATTACTTTCCTATATAATACAAGTCTGTCTTTCTCACTTTGTCTCCTTCACCTTCACAACAGCTTCTTTATATTTCTGCCACTGCATATGCAAAATCAAGCCAACAACTAACCTATTACACAGGCCCTGCATTTTTCAGAAAAGCCCTTTTGAGCCTCTCAGCTCATAAGGAGGCCCTTGCTTAAGTTTACCAAACTGACCAATGACCAAGCAGTCTCCTATTATTTCAGTTCCTGTAACAGAATGCTACAGAAAGCTACATTTAACAAATTTCACTAGATCATAGAATCATTTAGGTTGGAAAAGACCCTTGAGATATTCAAGTCCAACCTTAAACAGAACACTGACAAGTCCACCACTAAACCATGTCCCTGACTACCACATCTACACAGCTTTTAAATACCTCCAGGTACAGTGACTCAACCACATCCCCATGCAACCCATTCCACTGCCTGACAACCCTTTCAGTGCAGAATTTTTTCCTAATAGCCAGTCTAAACCTCTCTGGTGCAACTTGAGGCCATTTACTCTTGTCCTAGCTCTTATTACTTGGAAAAGACAACCAAACTCCACCTCACTGCAACCCCCTTTTCAGGCAGTTGTAGAGAGTGATTAAGTCTTTCCTGAGCCTCCACTTCTCCAGACTAAACATCCCCAGCTCCCTCAGCCACTCCTCACAGGACTTGTGCTCCAGATCCATCACCAGCTTTGTTGCCCAGCTCTGGACATAGTCCAGCACCTCAGTGTCTTTCTTGAAGTGAGGGGCCCAAAACTGGACACAGGATTTGAGGTGTGGCCTCACCAGTGCCCAGTACAGGGGAGACATTCACTGCCCTAGTCCTGCTGGCCACACTGTTCCTGATGCAGGCCAGGATGCCATTGGTCTTCTTGGCCACCTGGGCACACTGCTGGCTCATGTTTAGCTGCTTTCAACCAACACTCCCAGACCCTTTTATATCAGGTAGCTTTCCAGCCAGTCATCCCCAAACCTGTAGCATTGCACAGGGTTGTTGTGACCCCAGTGTGCAGGACCCAGCACTTGGTCTTGGCCCATCGATCCAGTCTGACCAGGTCGCTCTGCAGAGCCTTCCTGCCCTCCAGCAGATCAACACTCCCACCCAACTTGGTGTCATCTGCAAACTTACTAAGGGTGCACTCAATCCCCTCATCCATGTCGTTGATAAAGATATTAATCAGAACTGGATCACTACTTGCTTATAGATCAGGCACTTCATAGCAACAATTCCTCCTTGTATTACATTGGAATAGACTTCCAACAATGCCATCAATAGAACAAGAGTAAACCACATGAAAGCTATGTCCGAGACTGTCCGTGTATCTAATTTTAAGTGATTAAATTTACCTTGGGCTGTGGTGACACCTGCGATACCAAAATATCTCCACCACTGCAGTGACAGCAGTTACACAATAGGAAAGAACAAGTACAAATAGTGTTCAATTAACATCATTTGTTAAAATTATTTATGCTACAATGTCTTCTGCGAGTTAAGAAACATCCCAAATACATCCTATAAACCTTATGGTGCTATCTTTTACAAAGGTCAGCAGGGAAAGGATGAAAACATTTGTAACAAATGTTCATGACAGATTAAGTTGACTATCTATGCTTAAATGTTATTTAGAGGATATTGGTTTATTTAGCAGGTGAAGACTTAGGTGGACTAGATGTTAGCACTGATCAGTGCTACACATGCAAACACTCTGCAAAATATTAACTACATCAAATGGGGTTGGGAGTTGCCATGTGTTTCTGACTGTATAATGTCAGACTTATTAAAGTTAACTCTCACTGGCTTACTCTTGCCATTTCCCTTGGTTATTTTCCACCACAGACTTGTGAAACGATAGGCATGATTTCATTACTGTGTTCAACACTAGTTTCCTCTCTTCTTATGTTACCATCACAAAAACAGTAGAATGAGGGCTATTTTTTGTATCTTTTAAGAAAAAGGTCTGGCCTCATAGGCTGAGTAGAAATGCAGAAATTTTTGCCCTTGGCACATTAAGCCATTCCCTAATGTAGCAGGCAAATGATAATTAAGATAAAGGCTTAGATATATGAATAACATTCGCTAAATGTTAGACTGAAGTCAAGGGTAACTTCACTCAAGGGTTAATAATCTGCCCAGGGTTGAGGCCTGTGTGCAATGTCAGGGTTTATCTGAAGCTGTAAGGAAGACTTGTTCTAGCTTTCAACACCAGCAAATAAAACACCTTATTTTAACAAGTTCACGAAGCAAAGCAATGCAATTTTGTTGCTACTACAGTTTTCTGTTTGCCTGTGTGCCTGGGCATATAATAAAATGTATCATTTAGTCCACATCAGCTTTCTCCAGGAATGCAACAATATCCAATTGTAAAATTATCGGTGATTTCCTACCTGAGGCAAGTTTAGCAGAATTCAAGTTTGCTAGTTTTACAGTGACAGGGTAAGTATCCTTTTCTCAGAAGCATATTTTTGTCCTGTAAATAGCATTTCTGCATTTGATTCAAGATGTTTGGGTAGGTCCAGGCAGTATTAGACTGGTAGCTCTGGGAGGTAGTGTATTTTCCAGCAGCCAGAGTAAAGAACAAGGAGCCAAATCTACTACCTACTAGCCTCACTGGCTTGTGTGCCTTTGCTCTTTCTCAGTTTACCCTCAATAGCACTCTTCTGATAATAGCCCGCTTCAGTGTTTGCAAAATACACTGAGTGTTAGGCACCGTGCACCTAAATACATATACTAATGATCTCTCTTCAGAGCAAGGTGCTCATCTCTAAAACCAAAGTTATTTTGGCATACCACACACGTGTGAGAAAAGGCTTAACTGAAAACCTCTTCTCAGACTAAGTGCTTCAGTTCAGACTGACAGTTTACACTGGAAGAACTCATATCCACTTCAGGCTAAATTGTATTTCACACTAACATAACTTTCTGCACTACTATGAGAATAAAAACTCTGGTAGGAAAAACACATCAGCACTTTCTTTTCCCTCTAAGCACAGTGCAGGCTTTGAAGTCGAGACAAATGAGAACAGGTGTATTTTGTAAACAAATTTCTACATCAACTTGCAAGATTACCATGCAGAGTGGTTAAAAGATTCATCATCTTCCTTACTGTAAAGAGTAACATAAATAAACAATCCTTTTTTTTTCCAAAGATATTAGGTTGATCAATCAGGCCTATTGCAGAAAGACTTGAATTAGTCTGATTAGTCTCAGCTACTTAAATTCAGAAACAGATGCCTCACTTTGCAAGACTGGTGATTAAAGGCTGCATTCAAACAAAAAAATTGGATTACGCACACTTAAGACAATACCTACCATTTTTCAGCCCTCCTCCCCACAGCAGATGGCCTGTACAATTAGTGACTTCAAAAAATTCTCACTAGAACTCCTCCAAAGCTGAGACATGGCCACCCTTACTTCTAGAAACAAAGCTACATGCAAGCCAAGACTATTTTCAAATGTTCTCCTCCTGTCAGGACTGATCATACAGGTCAAGAAAGCCACTCAGCCCACTTACACATGAATGCAAGTCAAAATGCAGTGTTTCCACATTCCTAAAAGTCACCCATATGGCTACTAGCAGCATGGGAGAGGCAGAATAATAATATAGGAAGCTTGGCAGCAAATAAAATCCACATCTCACCCTCATAAAGCTCCAGCCAGCACTAGCAAGTGAGAAAGCCAGGACTCAGAAACACAAAATGGCTCATTATCTACCCCAGAAGGCACAGCACTGTCAACACTGCTCTTTATCAAGTCCTTAACAGGTGTAAAATTAGCACTTGTTATTAAAGACAATGGAGTTACATGTACTGCCAGCAGCTGAAGAAATGTGCTAGAATTGTTTTCACCTCCAGTTAATTCACTTCCATTCAATAACGCACACGAAGCCCGTAAATTAGACAAGTGTTTTCTGAAGCATGGCAGCGAGTTAAGCCATGTGTAAGCATCCTTTCTAAATACAGGTGTCTTCCTGAATGAAGGCCTAAGGACCAAATCCTCTTCATCAACACTCATGTAAGTTCAGACAAACTAAATTTACCTGAGTGTACTTACAGGTAAAGCTGTGTTGATGCAATCTGTAACCAGAATCTGGAGATGTAAGAAATCCTCATAAGCAAACTCCAGGACTGGAGTTATTTTCAACTTTTCTAACCCCACTGAACACAGATCGACTGGCTGCACCAATATCCTCTCTCCTCTACTACTTACAATTCATTCCCAAGAGCAGAGGTAGGCGTTATTTACTGAGAGAAGCAAAGCCCTATTTCAGATGTATCTCATTACAGGAGATGACCTCAGGTTTAGTCACTCAGGAGTGTGCAGCTTCACTGCCTATTTTTCTGGTTTAATACAATGCTCAGCTTGGAAAGCAAATTATTTAGATTCCTACTGCACATGGGGACTCTAACTGCTGAGCCATTTTTATCCAATGGCACTGTATATCTCACCACTCACCCCCTTATACCCAGTAACTGGGAGGAGGGTTGGCCATCATCGAACAAATCTCACCAAGGGCAGAAATCTCAGTGATAATTACATTCCCAGGGGGTTTCATGAAAACTGGCAGTGAGATAGAGGAGGAAATTACCTCCTCCACCAGGAGAAGGGTGGGTACAAGTCAGGCATCACACAGTCCCCGTGGCAGCAATTGGCCAGGCAGCCAGCATGTGAATTGCTCTGCACTACCCGCAGCACATGCTGCCTTTTGTCTGCTTGGGTTGTCACTGGGAACGTGTCAGGACGTTAGTGTGCTTTAGTGGGAGGAGGATGTTCCTAAGTCCATCAGAAATCATGCTTCACTGCTTCCCCAGCCAGATATCATGCGCAGCCTGAAGTGCGAACCGTGGGGCAAAGCTTTCTTGCGTTAATATATTCTGTAACTGGTGGGGGGGCGAATGGTGCTGGGCTAAAGGAGAACAATAAACTCAGAGGTGGTTACTAACAGATGCAGTTTCTCTTCTGTTACAGCTGTTGTGAACTTTTCTTATTGTCGTTTTAGGATGCAGTCAGAACACGTCTGAAACCCAATATAAAAAGCAAACTGCATCTGTTCAAAGGCCTCTGGACAAGTTCAAGTTTGGACAAAATGGGGGGAAAAAACCTGTTTGCTAAGGTATGAAACATCTTACCACTGTCCGTGGTTCATCATACATCGTAGAAAAGGCAAAAATGAACATAAAGCAAAGAGCAATTTGTCTTGATACAGAGCAAATCTCCAGCTCTTGTTGGGTTGCGGGGTGTGGTGAGCCACCAGCACACTGCCAGGGCTAAAGTCATCACTTAAGCTGGCTATGGTACAAAGCGGAGTCCTTCCACATGGTCACCGCTCCCCTCTCTGTGTGCAGAAGAGCTGCAAATAAAAGAGTGCAGCCCTTTCACTCCTTGTTCCAAATGCACCGTGAAATCTATTATTTATGCATCAGTCTCACATCCCTCTGGGCAATGGGAGTGATCGTAATCTAACACATGTAAATGCTAACAAAACTCCCTTCTTGACATTAAGTGGTTGAAAACTTAAAGTACAAGAAACAGCAACTGCAGTGCAATAAGGACCAAAACTGGAAAGGTTCCAGGTGGCCCACAGGCCCTGCCACGCTGGCACTGACATCTGTGACATTGCCTAAACTAGACCTGGGACTTTTCAGAGACTGGGAATGATCAGGAGAACAGGTTGCCACAGTGGAATCATGCACTGCCAACGGGTGGAGTTGCTCAGTCATGCACTGACCCTCTCCCCAGCCTACACCTGTGCACTCCAGGAGCAAGAAGCAGCAACAGGTCCCTTCAAAGCATATGTGCCAAGGCGCTGCGGGCTGGCAAAACACATCAGTCATTCACACTGATAAGATGATAGCACAACAAAGGCAAGGCTGATGCAACACATCTGTAAGCACAAAACCACGCTGGCTTTGTTGAAGTATTGCCACATTTTAAACTTATATACAAATAGCAGAACTACTGCCTGTGCAGCTTGTTGCTGTGGGAGGTTACAGTTAAATCACCCCCTGCAAAGTATCGGGAGTTCTGTGTAAATAGCAACACAGTGGAAGCCACTTGAAATGCATGCAACAACTTGCACGCGTCCTACAGTGCCGGGAGCAGCCCTACATCTTCTCAGTTACAGTCAGATGGAGAATTATTAACTAGCTGCGTATATGCAAGGGGCGGAGAGGCTTTTGCCAGGGAAGGAAGGCAGGATACTAGCATTTCCAAAGGTTCCCAGTTAGTTTGCATATGGTGCTATCAGACTGCTGTGCTGTTTCCAACCTGGTTATTAACACTGCTAATGGGGAAAGGCCTTGGAGGGCAAAGACTGCACGGCTGCATGACTGGTGCATACAGAGCTGAAATTCCTGTTCATATTCCCAACATATACAGACCTTTTTATTATATTAACAGATCTAATAGCATCAGTGATTCAAAGATCACATCCATACCATGAAAACCATGGAGGGGTAAATTTTGTGAAGTTTTCAAATCTGTATTTACAATTTACACACCTCAAAAGTGATCTTTAGTCCCTGTGGCAAACCAGCCAGTGTGTTGTCAGTACATCTGAAAGTCCCTCCTGACAGAGTTAATGACAATAACTTCCCTATTTTCTGATTTTAAAGAAAAAGTAAATGAGATGTCTTTGACATTTAATACTTCCATGTTATTTCCGAGCTTGGCTTGTGCTGGGTTAGCTGTCCATCAAGGACAACTCCATCAACTTCAACATCCAGGCTAGAAAAGGGAATTTTTCCAAAGTCACAGGAATTTCGATGGCTCCAGGCCACGTCAAGAATGTACCAGACCCCAGTTTGCTGATCCACTGCATTTTGTTTTTTTCCAAACAGTAGAGTAATAAAACATAATAAACTCTGCACATGTAAACCAAGAAAAGTAGTTGGTTTCCGTATTCAACACTTCCCTCAGCACCCGACTGGATATCTCACAGAAAAATTCCATGCAAATGAGAAGCTGTCTTGCTGGAGCTCTTTGGAATACGAATAAGTGGTGCATATGTATTATTTCAGTAGTTGCCTAAAAAATAATCTTAAAAAATCCTAGCGGTGAACTTGGATTTAACAATGGTTTATTGTCTATACCCAACAGTGTGATGAAAGTATGACACAAAACTGAACAGTTCTCTGTGCAATTTAAATACAAGCATAGCTCAGTGAAGTTCAGGCAGAAGACATTTTGACCTACTATATATGAAGACAACTAAAAAATATCTCAGCTATGTGTATCAACACTGCTGCACCAGTTCTAAACATAATCTCACTGGCCACAACGCAGCGGAGTGTTTGAGTCCTCAGATGTCCATCCCCAGTTTGTCTACCAGGCAGCTTTCCTTTTACCAACCCTTCTCTTCTCATGTTGCATCCTCTCCTGGCAGGGGCCAGCTCACATTGCACAACACCTCATGGCAAACTGCATTTACAACTGGAATATTAGTAAAGAAGAGCAGGAAGAAAAGGTGGAGATACCTTGGATATCACAGAGCAAATCAGAGATCAAACAAGGCATCCAAAGAGGGAACGGCAAGAAAAATAGACAACGTCCTACAGAACACTAAGAATTGGGAAAAGGAGAAAACAGGGAAATCTTGTGTTTGTAAAAGTGTTTTATAAAATTGCTACATCAAAGCCATACATAGAGATTTTGGAAATTATTCGGCTGGGAGGAAGCTGAGCAGAGATGTGACCAAGGATATAAACAGGGGGAGGTAAGGAAGGTGCAGCGCACAGCTGCCCTCGGCCTTCATCCCTTTGTGCCTGCCCAGAAGGCCCAGCTTTTGCAAAGACATGTGCAGCCTGGGTGCTGGCAGTTTCTTCATTGGATGTATTTGTATATATCATTACGTTTTCCTCCTTCTGCTTCTCTCTCCGAAAGCCAAAGGGAAAGCTTTGCTTTCTCTCATTTCCTGTCATAAAACAACACGTCTTCGCTGTGAAAACTGAGCAGTTTGGAAATGGCATCCCACCGGAGCCCGTCTGTGGTGTTTCAGCCCCCGCGTCTGAAGGTTTTGCTCTGTACTCAGCAAGGGACATTGAGAGAGACATATTTTTAAGAACTGTTACGTGCTCAATTTGGACGGAAACACAGTCACCCGCTTTGTCCTTCTCCCTCAAACCCTGTCTATTTAGGCTAAAAAATTGTGTTTGTACAGCACTTAGCCCCATGAGACTGGAGCCTTTAGGTACAAATGTAACTCATTTAAATGGTAATGTACAACAAAATGAGTGGCACCCTTCAAAACAAGGGGCATTTGTAAGTGTATCTGTGCCAGGTGCTGACAAATGGAGTGTCATTGTTACAGACGCAGGGAAAGGTCACGGTGAGCCAATATGTAAAAGTCAGTTTTTCCAGTCAAAGGCCAAACTCTAAAATGTCTGCTTATTTCTCTACTGCCTGTGCCCTGGAGCACTGCGCCTGCCTCCCAGAGAGCAGCACATTAGGACTCTAAAGGTATTTCCCATGCAAGGTCAGATCAATTAAAATGTGCTTTAAATGTAGTCACGTGAGCTGTGTCAAGAGCTCTGCAGCCCTGATTAGGTCCCCGATGCTCTGAAGGGCAGAATCTAAGGCAATTCGTTGACCTCGGGTAGGAGAGCCAGATAACAAGGAGGGATGAACCTGCTTTTTCACTACCCTGAAGGCTTTGCTCCTACCAGCCACGTAATACTGCTCTAACACCGGCGATGCCAGGAGTTAACTAATGACCTGCTTCTTCCCCTGCTGAAGTCGACAGCAAAGGTCCATTTAGACTCAGTAAAAGACAGTGTTGTGCTTTCAAAAGTCAGGACAAGCTCTTTCAGCCACCCCAGGGAGACCAGGCAGCACAGTGAACATTGCTGCCTTCCTTTGCCAGACCTGATAGGGAACTCCCACGGAAATGTTTGCATTAAAGAAATAAATGAAGCAAAACCTTTGGAGAATTAAACTGTACTGACTCACACCAGGAGCCAGGCCGTCCACTTGAAAGACAAATTAACCAAACAAAAGCTATCTTAGAGAGACCTCTTACCACCAGGATTTGGATAAGGTCCTAATCTCTATAGAATGTATTAATATAAAAGTACGAGTGAATTATGCTACTGAAAAAGTGTTGATGCAATGGATAGAAGGCAGAAATGTTCCTTGTATCTATCTGCTGTATGAGCATCCCTCTATTGCCTATCCCACAGCGAGACGTAGTGTGACAGCTGCCCGTCCCTCTCATCTGGGATCTATGGGAATATGCCCAGGAATAACCTGTCTCCAGCTGAACACAATAGTCAAAAGACATAAAAAACTAAGGTAAAACCAGGCCACTGAGGAAGCGTGTGTCACCCAGAGTCCCTGTGTGGGTTGCTCTGAAAGAGTCCCCTCCTTTAGCCACCATGGTCCTGCTGCCTCCCCACCAGCTGGTGGGGAGAGCCTTGGGAAGGGAAACAATGAGTGAAATAACGGGTTCCGACGTAAGCTGTCGTAAGGTTACTGCCATGCCAACCACACCCCATCATCAGGCAGGTCCCCTGCAGGTCTGATAATAAATCTCTCTGACTACCTACACTGTCAAGACTCATGTCTTACTCTAGGTATTCCACAAACCGATCTCTGCAAGTCAAATTCTGCATGAAGCCATGAGATGCTACACACAGGAGCAGCCTGGGAGGAAGTTTCTATTTTCTAATTTGCTCTCAAGGTATCATTGTACAACAACAGAATTATTCATTCCTTTCTCCCAAATACCACTGATAAGTAAAACATTTTCAGCAGGATCTTCATCTGGTGAAAGTCAGCGTAGCTCCAATGAACCACTGCTAAAGCAATTTACACCATCTGAAGCCCTGGAGCAAAAAAAAAATCCAAGTCAATGGGACATAAGCCAAAATTGGAGTGTTTTGCTGGATACAAACCAGAATTACTTGCCTGCTTAAACAGGTGCCTAAGCGCTCTAGTGAATTGGGGCCCAAATACAGCACATTTTTAATTTGTGTCCACTTCTGCCAGCTTGGACATCTGATACAGAGGTCATCTTATAGCTAACATTTTTGCCTTAAACCCTGCCTATAGCCAAAATATAGAACAGCTGCCTGTGGAGTTACTTTCCACATGTAACTTTAAAAATAAAATGCAAGTGACTGGAAAACGTGGGTTTATAACCAGGAACAGGATACACGGGTACCTTGAAATAGAAATAAATGAAACACTTTCTGCATGCTGAGAAAAGAACAAATAATCTTGGATTTCTATTGCATTCTCTGTTAGTACTAACATTTCAATACTGCGGTTAAGAGTGTCCTAGAAATGCCTTAGCTGGAACTGGTTAGACAAGAAGCACTGTAGGGAGAAATGTCTTAACACATACATTAAATGAGGTCTTGCCTACACACCATCTGATTTCTCTGTAGGGAATCTGTTTGTAATAACTGCATTTCCAAACACTTCTACCAACATAGCAATGTCCCCATAGATGTACACTGCTTGGTGGATGGTTAGCAACATCACAGCTCACAGGAGTGGCTACTGACTCCTCCAAATCATCCATCCATCCAACTTGCAAATTCTGACAAGTGAGCTGAATTCCCACCTCACAGGAGTCATTTTATATATTCAGCCATGACCATTGGATGGGAAAATTCAAAAGCAAATTTGGAGACCATGTCTAGATTGCAAGGGTCTCCTCGCTTTCCTCAGTCCCTGGTCACCAGGCAAGAGTGATACTTTCTCACTTGATTTCTAGTCCAGTCCATACTTCATTCCTTCCTGAAACATGCCTGTCCTTGTGACTGAGGCAGTGAGGATCTGTCCTCTTCCTGCCTGTCACACGCAGGCAAGCTCACCTCTGGCCTCCTGGCTAGTGAAATCCGGTGAGAGGTGGGGTTTGAGGAAAAGGGAATTTATGTCCCACTTCCTGAACTTTAATCTTTAGTCTTTTATTTAAAGTCAACACTGCATTGGTTTAAAAAAACAGCAGCTGTCAATACATTTTTTCCTGTTGCTGGGAAATAAGCATGATGTGAGCTGCTTGGTAGACTGGGCCATTGAGGGACCTAGAAAGGGTTGCCCCAGCAAGGAGGGGTGAGGGATTTCATGGGAAGATCTGCAACCAAAGGAGAAAGAATTCTAGTGTGAATTAGCCCTGCCAAAAGTAACTCAGGCCATTCTCCAACACCAGTGGGTTTCTAAGGTTTTATTTAGTATCGTAAAAAAGACCCCTTCTTCGAGTGTGCAATTTTACGCTCTCTTAAATCATTGAATCTCGATAGAAAATTAATGAAATAAAGCATTCAGCTTCATTTTACAATTATCATTTGTAACCTTATTTAATTAAGCCTTATGCAAAACAGGCTTGAATCGTAAACTAAGCATTTATGTGTATAAAGTTTAACTGGACAGAATTGCAAAAGTAACCAAAAAGAAAGGAATATTACAGGCTCTGAGGTCTTGAGATATGAAAGATAATTTACTATCCACAACTACCAATGAAGAGTAGAATTTGCACAGGGAAAAGTCTGATATTTCATCCATCAGTGCCTCACCTTATTTTGCATCTCAGGCTTGTTTTGTGTCACCAAGCCAGAGGCTAAATGCATTTCATATGCATGCTATTGCCATGCTGACATGGAACTAAGCAGCCCTGAAATGTCTCTTTTGCTACTTTGCAGCAAACATACTCATGGTTAGAAATTAAGGAGAAAGCACCAAAGGATGCAAGCCTGATTAGCAAACACCATATAACGGGATATTTAAACAAGGTGGTGTGTTCATAAAAATTGCATGAATGATTAGTGGCTTGATTTTTATTTCAGAGGATTATAATATTGCCAGACTGGGAGAGAAACAATGAAGACCTCTGAGGAGAGGATGAAGTGGCTGACAAATAAATGAAACAACACGTCTTGTGTCCATTCATGAGGGGGTTACAGGCTGCCTTGGACAGACTGTGAGCCCAGCCCTGCTGGGCCCAGGGCTCAGCTACCACAGGCCAACTCATCTTGCTGCAACACCATTAAGCTGTACATCTCCAGCAGAGAGTGTAATGGCACCCGCGCAACACCTAACAGCACAGTGCAGTGCTCCCCATTGATATGTTCTCCTTTGGCCCTCTAGTTTGAAGGTTTTCCCCTTTGCTAAGAAATGCTTGTCCCTCAGCATGCTGCTGCCTTTTTTATTTTGATTGTATTTATTTATCTGATCCTTGCTCTGAAAAAGAACCACAATGTATTGAATCACTACATGGTTTTGATTCCATCTTTGGAAGAACTGCGATTTTCTGCACACATACAGAAAGTAAATAGAGCAGGAATTTACAACTTAATAAATACATCTGGTATTCAAGGATATCAACAAGAGGATCCTCTAGAAATCCTAGATGCCACATTCCCCTGCCCACAACCCAACGCAGCGCCAAATGTCAGTAAGCGAACACAGCACACCCCCTTTCCAGGGATAAATCAGAGAGTGGCAGATACAAGCAGGGCATCCTTTGTAACCTATGCAAGGTCACAGAGATATTTAAGTATCAAACTCTTGCTCTCACTCTCCCACTTCTCCAGCTGCAGAATGAGGAGGAAAGCATTTACCCACCTCTCACAAGCCTCTTGTGAGGGTAAGACAACTTGGTGCTTGGATGCCCTGCTGTTAGGGCTGCATAAGGAGAGAAAAAGAGGGAGGGGGAAAATTCACACATTACAGGCCATTTGGCCAAATGGCTGGAAAATACTCGGGATGGTGTCATTAGAGGCAGAAGCTTTACATTAAATCTGCCTGGAATTACTCCAGCCAGCCTCAGTGGGAGACGAGGACCAGGCACAGCTACTGATCAGAGAGCAAATGCAGCAGTGTCAGAGAGAAATGCATGCAGTCATCTGCTGTGATGGACCTACAGGGCTCAGGGCTTGATTCCAGTTCCTAAAGTCTTCCTGTGTTTTTAGACCCATTTTTAATTGCTTTGCCTCATCGGGGAAAACAAGTACGTGAGCCGCAGGTCTTTGTTCTGTAAACTATGAAGTGCTAAGAGAATATAAGTATTATCATCGCTATTTATTTTACCCTTTGGTGTTTTGTCTCTCTTTCCAGATTGGTTTATGATGACTAATATCAAAACTCTGTTCCCAGTTATCTCTCTTGGGCAAAGAGATAATATAATACAGCACTTAGTGTACCACAGGCCATCCTCTCTTCCAAACGTTAAAATCGTGTACGTAGCAAGAAGCAATCGTAACAATAGATGTATCTTTTATTCACAGATAAAAACTGAAGCAAGCTGTTATAATACATATTTGTACAAAGGATTTGAAAAAACCATAAAAAGGAAGATGATTAGAAAATATGATTCATTATGAAATGTGGTATTACATACACTATTAAACCTTTTCAAAAGTATTTGTTTGGCAACAATTTATCAATAGTTTCCACACTTAAGTGGCCTCCTTCAAAAAAGCACAAATCTCATGCAGCATGTATAAACTTGATCCTGAGGGTTTGCCTTCCTTAGAAAAACTGTAAAAAGATATACTATTTGTCTTAAAAGTTCAAAATGCAAATGCTATATTTATAGTCAAAACTATATAAAAATATGGACCTAACTTAACATTTACAAAACTTTTTTTTGTTTGTTTTATGGTTTTGGTAACAAACATAATTTTCAATTCCTGCAGTCAGAGAGGAAAAAAAATAAAACCAAAACAAACCACAGTGCCCTTCGTAGACTTCCTCACATCAAGTTTATGACTCCAAAAAGACCAGGTCTGGGGTAAGTGAGGTTAGTAACCAAGGAAGTAGGTAAGCAGTTAATATATATCTATATATGTATATATAAAATGGAAAACAAACGTTTATTTTGATCTGAAAAGGTAATAATACAAAACCTGAAGGTAAAACAATCATCTCAAAATGCCATAATACACCTTTTTAATAGATAAATGTTCATAAAAATATCTGGAACCCTAACCAAGAAAACAATTATAATACAATTTTAATTCTGCTACATAAAACAGCTTTTCTATGAAACAAGAAGGCAAGTTCAGGTATGAAAACATAATTTACTTATTGCTTTTGCTACAATGTTGTTTGTTTTTTACATATAGTCATAAATACACTATACAGTATAAAATATTTCGTAGGAATACATTTTGTGGTCTGCTTAGGTTTGCTGGCTTTAATTCTAGCACCAAATACAAAAATGAAAACCAAATTAACTTTAAAGGCACTTCCATTGTATGTTTGTTTTTTGTTAATTAATGTCTGGTTTGTACTGAATTTCTTCGCTTCCCTCTGGTAGAAGCAATACTTGATCCTACTTTCATCTTTGTACAGTTCAGGTCACGTTGAGGCACCAAATGATTTATGAACATTCCCATCCCTCAGTCGTTTCTTTCTCTTACAACATTCGTTGTTGCTTTTTAGGCTTCACCTTTCCTCCTTCACTTCCCAGCTACTTAACCTCTTTTCTTCTTCATATCGTACAATCCAGCTTCACTTCCTTCAGTCCCTTGAAAAACCTCTCTTCAAACCTCCACTTCCCTTACTCCATCTTGTGCATCTGTTATTCCAATATCAAAACACGTCACTATCATGATATGTGACTTGCACAGATTGACACACTGCTCCAGTTCCTCTGTCACTTGTTCCAGTGCCTCCAGGTACTCCTGTGACTCCTTATCCAGATCAGGATCCACTTCAACTGTCAGACAAAACAGACAATTTTATTTCTCTTGAACTAAGAAAATCTTTTCAATTAGTTCAGCAGATGCAAAACATTTTTTTTTCCTTCTTTGGAAAGAAGGATAATAAAAGGTCGTATAAA
This sequence comes from Rhynochetos jubatus, assembly GCA_027574665.1. Lineage (NCBI taxonomy): Eukaryota > Metazoa > Chordata > Aves > Eurypygiformes > Rhynochetidae > Rhynochetos > Rhynochetos jubatus. Next base: position 137,760,440 of record CM050648.1, on the reverse strand, counting down.
TATTTATTATTAACAAGCATCACAGCGAGTCTTTACATTATTCTGATGTTCTCTTCTGGTTAGTTTGGTGAGGGGGGTGTTCATTCCCAGTACTACTCAGCACTGAACAAATCCCCTATCACAGAAATACGAATGGAGTCACAGAGTATTTTAGGGCTCAGTTCAGCAAAGTATCTTAGCAAGTGCTTAACTTTTTCAGTGAGCCCGCTCACATGCTGAAAAATTGTTACATGCTGACCATTCTGCTGTTTTTGCAAAATACTTACACTCCTCTTTCCATTTATTTGGATCCATCATCAATCTGCACTTTGTCTCTTCCAACTCTTCCTTCAAAAATTCATGCTTTGCCTTTACTTCTCTGATTCGCTGCTGGCGCCTTTCTAGTATCTTCAGTTTGGTATGGAAATACATCAGACCCTTTTAAGACACAGAAAGACCATTTTATGAATTCGCCTGCTACGAGCTGACCTCCAACAGTTTCACACAAATTGCTCCCAGCTCATTACTTGTAAGAGTTAGCAGGTGGGTTGGTTGGTTTGGTTGTGGTTTTTGGGGGCTTTTTTGAAGTTTACATTAATGGATTCCAATCTAGAGGAACAGCATGCTACATCACTCAAGCATTTTTTGCCCTTCTCTGAATTAGCAAACATCTCTAATACATTCTAAAATTACTGCTGTTTGTATAGGATTTTCTTTCCAGTAGTACAAAGATAAACACAGCCTAATAATAACGTAAGAGTTATATTTAATCCTAAAACAGATGAATTCTTATTTTCTTAAAAGCATTCCTACCTTCTCAACATCCTGGAAAGGCTATTATGAAAGAAATGGGAAAAAGGCATCAGAAGAATATAGAATTCAGAAGAAAATAGAATTAGCTGAAGTGTTTTCCAATTACAAGTAAATTAAACTCAGTGTATCCCTGATTTAATAGAATCCTGTCATTTACATAAAGAGTTAATGACCCTATAGTTGAGGGAGGCTGTAATGTTTCATCAGCCAGTCTAAGATTATAAAGTCTTCTCATAATGTATTCATTGGTAACTTCCATTTACACCATCAGTCATGTTAGACACAATTAATTTTAGACAGTAATCATTTTCATTTTCTGTGTTAAGGGTACCCCAACATATGAATTGTAAAATTAATAATTATAGAGCTTTAATTGCAATCAATTTCCTGAACACCATTCTGGCATTGAAGCAAGGATTCTGCCTGTATACTGTAATTTAAGTTGTCTACAGTTGTTGTAAAATATGTGCTGACCTCAGTTTCCTCTTGTCTGTGTCGCTGTAATCGTTCCACATCATCAATCTCATAAACTTTAATTTCAAATGGCTCTTTTAAAGTGCCTGGCAAAGGTGGTAGATCAACCCACTGGCCAGTAACACTGGGTTTTCTTCCTAGGGAGGCAGCATCTGGCAACGGAGCAGGAATCAGTCTACGACGCTGGAGACCTAAAGTACAAAAGACAAGCGTTCCTCAGACTCTCTAAGAGACTAACAGAATGCATGAAGTACTGAAGTAAATTAAACAAAGATCTGGGTTCTCAGGATACTTAGGAAGAAATGCTTTTCTTGATCTTTTAGTAAAATACCCTGAGGCTGCTGAGTTACTGCTTTGACAAAGTATGTTCCACTAGGTTAATGGATGGGAATAACAGCAGTTCCTCTCCCAAAGCAGCTGTCTGAGCATCAGTTCTTTATTTTCCCCTTGTAAAAATATTTTGCCTGTATTAATTTTTCTTTGGTGGGCTACAATGGTATTCATTACCTCGCAATGGCAGTGACATAGGGAGTAATTTCAAAGCAATACTGGTAACGGCAGATGAACCCAGAAACCTCCTGCTCCTCCCGTTAAAGCCAAGCAAGGCGATGTAAGATCCCTCTCATTGTATGACCCTCTGCAAAGAGCAGAGTTCCCTCCAGAACTACTACCAGTGCTTTAAGGTGTGTATTGGGTCTGCATGCCTAGGATTTGGTAGTGGGGGGCAGCTACAGCGGTCCCTTCTGTGAGAAGCTGCTGGAGGCCTCCCGGGTCCAATAGAGCCAATCCCAGCTGGCTCCATGATGACCCACCGCTGGCCGAGGCCAAGCCCACCAGTGATGGTGGTAGCACTTCTGGGATAACGTGTTTAAGAAGGGGGAAAAAAATGTGCAACCGCAGCTGAAGAGGGGAGTGAGAACATGTGAGAGGAACAACCCTGCAGACACCCAGGACAGTGGAAAAAGGGAGGAGGTGCTCCAGGTGCAGAGATACCCCAGCAGCCTGTGCTGCAGACCATGATGAGGCTGACTGTGCCCTTCACCCATGGAGGGTCACAGTGGAGCAGAGACCCACTTGCAGCCTGGGAAGGACCCAACACTGGAGCAGGGGGATGCCTGAAGGAGCTTGTGACCCTAAGGGAAGCCCAGGTTGGAGCAGGCTCCTGGCAGGAGCTGTGGCCCCATGGAGAGGGGAGCCCAAGCTGGAGCAGGTTTGCTGGCAGGACTTGTGACCCCAGGGGGACCCAGGCTGGAGCAGGCTGCTCCTGAAGGACTGCAATCCTTGGGGGGACCCACACTGGAGCAGTTCATGAAAAACTGCAGCCTGTGGGAGGGACTCACATTGGAGAAATTCATGGAGGACTGTCTTCCGTGGGACAGACCCCACACTAGAGCAGGGGCAGAGTGTGAGGAATCCTCCTCTGAGGAGGAAGGAGCAGCAGAGACACTGTCTGATGAACTGACCACAGCCCCCAATCCCCATCCTGCTCTGCTGCTGGTGGGGAGGAGGTAGATAAACTGGGAGCAAAGCTGGGAAAAAGGGAGGGGTGGGGGGAAGGTGTTTTAAGATTTGGTTTTATTTCTCATTATCCTAATCTGATTTGATAGGTAACAAATTAATTTTCGCAAGTCAAATCTGTTTCGCCCATGACCATAATGAGTGAGTGATACCTCCTCCTTTTCCTCATCTCAACCGAAGAGCCTTTCGTTGTGTTTTCTCTCCCCTGTCCAGCTGAGGAGGGGAGGCATAGAATGGCTTTGGTGGGCACCTGGCCTTCAGCCAGTGTCAACCCACCACAGGGTGCTAATGTATTTGTGGGATTAGGAGGCATGCAGAAGGCAGCCTCCAACCATGCTACAACTTGAGCCACCTCTACAGTCGAGGATTTTCACCACCCCTTTGCACCAGCAGTCAGAAGCTCAGGGATCCCAGATTTACAAACAGCACACTGCCACCTTGATGCATTTGCTAGGGCTCAAGTTCCACGAAGCACAGATCGACTTACATCCTTCAAAAATGCTGGTAACTTTTGTATACAAGAGTTGGCACTTTGAAGTCCAACATTTTTGCTATTGTAAGGCTCTCTTCAATCTCTAAAAGGCTGACCTTTACAGCACATGTGTCAAGGATGAGTACTGCTCAGAGGACAGTGCTGCCAAAATAACTTCTGGGCTAAGACCTCTACAGGGGAGTTAAGTGCAAGCTAAAGCTGTCAGGTAAGCCATGTCATGAACTTCAACACAGAGAAATGGAGACAAAATCCCAGCAGGTACCCTCAAAGCAACACATCTCCATAGATACCTGAAGAGTTACCTGCTTTACATATTCTTAAGAAAAACATTCCTAATTCTTAATTGCATCTTTGCTAATTTCTAAGTAATAAGAACAATCACAATGGCAAAGTTTTGGAAAGGGGAAGACTTGATTCTGCTTCTACAACAGCTGTTCATCATTCTCACAACATTTAGCCTGAATCACCACTATGGTCCTGCCTGATGAAACCATGCTGTAACTCTGATCCTGTAACCACTCTGGTGACAGCAGGATCCCTCTCAAGAGGACACCAAACAGATACAAACACATATACTAAGCAGACAAACTTCAGATCCTTCCACTGTATCAGCCAGGGTCAACATCACTTCTGCAAGGATGAAGTTAAAGGATAAGGGGACAAGGTTTCCAGTGACATATGGGAGTGGGATCTGTCCTTAAATACAGGGAGTGAATGACTCCAACACAGTTTGGAGAAACGCAAGCTACTCCAAGTATCTCTAACACATTGCAAAGATCACAACGTATTTTAGGTCAATAATGGGTCTGCACCAAACATTTCTTGTGAGAAATATTTCATGAACTTCCCAGAAAACCTCATTTCATGTATAAAACACATTATTGTCTTGAAGTCTACAGCACTCAAAAAAAGTAATACATCATTTACTGATATAGAGCAATTTCAATTGGAAACAGAAATAGTTTGTCATTTTTTAAAGACTTTATAAGCATTTCCTGGGGCAAAACCAAATACAAATCCATCAGTGGGTAATGCCTTCTCAATATGTGTGCAACTTATACAGCTGTTAATATTGATTTGCAGGATAGGTTTAAGAGGTTCATACGCTATGGAAAGAGAACTGCAACAAATGTTGCACTAAGTTTCCAAAAATGATTTATCACCTGCTGAAGCAACTGAGTTGCTTTGACCAGAAAGCACCATGAGATCTACATCAGTTTAACTCATTTGGTTGTATTGCCAGAATGGAGCACCACGGGTGTCTACAGAGATTGCAATAATTATTGCTTTCCAACCAAAAGCTGAGATTCAGCGCACTGCTGATATTAGTTCCTGCTGTATTTCCAACAGTCAGTACGCTTAGGTTGCTGAATGGGGCTGCTGGTCATCGGCTACATGGCACCGATTGCCATCAATTCTTTACGATACTACGGGACTTCAACCTAGATCAGTACAAACAAATACTGTGACAGCAGTCATACAAGTCTGATTGTGAAGCTGGCTACAGCTAGTAGCACTTAGATGAGCACCACCTGCCAAAGCAATAACAAAAGGCACCAGAGAGCAGGAAAGCAGACCTGGCTCTCGTATGCCCACCTTTGCATAGCGTAGTTGGACGTGTCTGTCTTAGAACAGTATGTGAGCTGGAGCCACCTCTTCTGAGCAACTCCCCTGGTCAGATTCGTACTGCTCTAAAACTTCTTTAGAAAAACACTATTACAGTGCAATACAATAATTTTGCTATTAGCTGGTAGCATTAACGTAAGAGCTGCAGCATCTTACATACACACCCTACTGCTCTACCCCTAAGCCTTACCTTTAAGCAATCTAACACACATTCAGCAATCTTCATTAATTCACAAACACTCTTCTCCCCTCCAGGCCTGTTCTTGTTTCCAAACTACAGTCCAAACCCATCTCACAGAAATTCCCTCACAGAGCCTGGCAGCAGAGCTCCTCCTCTCCTCGTTGATCTTCTCTCACCAGTCTGCCCCAACACAAACACTCATCAGTGTCCACCCAGCAGCTTCACTCTTCCCAACCCAACTGTAACACCCTTCTATTTCAGGCCGTGCTGATGCCACGCTCCCTGCTGACCCTGCTGAGGGAGGGAGGGAGGGAGGAACGTCCCCTGTCTGCCAGCAGCCATCTGCTGCCTCCTTCCTCGAAGGGAGGCTGCCGGCGCCCCAGGGCGTCCAGCACCTCTCCTGCCCTCTCCACCACGGCACCTGTGTCACACCTGCAGCTTTGAAGTTAAATAAATGACAAGTAGCTGCTGTCACAGCAATCCGCATGCACACGCAAGTGCACGCAGGCAGTCCACTCCCCCACTTTTGAGTTTCCCCAAAACCTCCTCTCCATCAGAGGTGCCATGAAAACCCCCCATCCTCAGGGACACAGCAGCACGCTGGCGGATGCCTGGCCGCCTTTCTCTTTGTTTCTTACCTGTCGATCGTTTCTTGGGGGACTTGAGGCTCCTCATTCGGCCCGGTGACGACATCCCACTTTCGCTCATGGAGTCGTGTGCTGAGGAGGCGCTGCCGGTGGCCTCGCTGTCCCGAATCATGCTCTCGTAGCCGCTGCTGCCCCCGCTGTGGTAAAACAGAGCCGTCCTCCCCATGGCCGGTGGCAGCTCCCCGCTCAGGACACTGCTGTTGTCGCTGCCGTGCCCGCTGCTGTATCGCTGGGGCCGCCGGGGTGCTGTTATCTTGCTGTATGGCGAGGGCAGCACCGGGATTTGCGACTTCTCGTCGCTGAGGTTAATGCCACTGTCGTTGCCGCTGTCAGAGTCGGTGGAGCCTCGGAAGTGGCCCACCTTGGCAGACCCGCCTGACACCAGCTCGTTCACACGGCTGTTGGCCGCTCTCATGGCCTGCTTGGTCCCCATGATGGTCCCTCGGCCGGGTTTGCCACTGACGGGCTGCACAGAGCGGGGGGCTGCCTTCCCACTGGGGACCATGCCGGAGCCCTTCCCTGTGGGCTGTGCCAGGGACTTGACAGAGGAACTGAGAGACTTTGACCCACTGGCAGAGAGGCCCCGGTTTTTATTCCCATTCGCTTGCACTTTCTGGTTAGCTGTTGGTTTTGCCTGGCTGTTTTTACTGGGCACAGGGGTGGTAAAAGATGGTGGTAAACCCACACCAGAAGCAACGGGAGGGACCCCCAGCCTGGGGACAGAGCGCCCTGCCCGGCTGTTGCTGGTACTCCCAGCCTCCCTCGCCATGCTTGCTTTGGATCCGACCGACGTCAGGCTGTCACACCTCTCCAGGGACATGTGGCTCCCGTAACGGTGCACAGCTTCACTCTTCGACGCCTTCACCTTTAAGCTGGACGTCATCTTGGGCAAAGAGTGGTCACCCTTCAGGTTCATTTTGCTGCTGGCACTTTCGCTGAAGTAAGACCCAGCTTTCAACCGCAAATCTGCTTCATCTTCGGCCTTTGGCGTGGCAGCTCTTGCAAAGTCCAGGCTAGAGGCTTTTCCCCCACCATTACCCAGACCAACAGGTTTCTGCTCCAGGCTCGATTTGCGTACAGGAGGTGTTGGAGGTGTCGGCCCACCTGGCCTGGGCAACATGGTCGACTTCTGCGGTGCACTCTTCTTTCCCAGTGATGATTTCAAGCTGCCAGTGGCCAAGGGAGCATCTGAATTCCCTCGGGTCATGGCCTCTGACAAAGTACTGTTAGCATGTGACACTGGCATCACTCCCAGTGTGGTGGCTCCTCTCTTCAGCTGCGGCATCTTCAACACAACTTCTGACTTCTTCACAGGTCCACTGGAGGATTTGCAGGCCATTTCGCAACCATCCACAACCCTCTGTGAACAGGCAAGCATAGTCTGTGACTTTGTTGGCCTGGACGCTGTGCCAAAATACTGGGCAGCTTTTCCTGGCTGCTTCTCAGTACCAAATGCATGAGATTTAGGGGACAGCAGTGAGTCTGTAGGTTTTGCTTCCAACTGATAATCGGTGCGCAACAGCCAGGGATCTTCAAAAATACCATGTGGATTCTGCAGCTCTTTATAGCTGAGGACAGTATTATTGTGGATTGGAGGCGAGGTAGTTTTTGTTTTCCTAGGAAGACTAGAATGTATTGTTTCTATCACAGGTGTATCGCGAGAATTACTGAATTTTATTTTTACAGGCTGATCAGTGACACAAAAAGCACTTTTTATCTGAGATGCTTTGGTAGTTTCAGAGGTTTGAGGGCTTTTGCCTATGCCCGAGGACAGCTTACTGGAACTCAAGCTGTCACTTTCCAGTTCAGAGAAGCAAAATCCACTGTCATTCAGAGCGCTTTTCAGTGGGACAGATAAATGGGATGAATCCAAGTTGAAGGGTTCCTCGGACTTATTACAGCTGTAAGATGAGTGTGCAACAAAACTGTCACTAGACTGGGCTCCATCACTTTCGATTGTACAGATGCTGACTTCACTAAGCCACGAACTGATGGAGGAACGTCTGCTGCTGGTAAAGGGATCCTTAGCAAAGGGCACAACAATATCAATATTTACACCAGTAGAAGTCTCCTGTGAGGTATAAGCATCAAACTCGTCATTTATGCTGCTGATAATACTGACCGGCCTCGAACCTGATGCCAGGGCTTGAAGTGAGCAGTCGCTGTTAAAGCTAATGATACTGGAAGGTCTTCCATTATCCATAATCCCGCTAATGGATAGCTCTTCCACCACAGTGAAAACAAGCTCATCCTCTCCGTTCAGCTCAACAGGCTGCTGCAAAGTCACTGTGGTGGTTAGTATATCCCGATCAAAACATTTCCCTCTGAATGCTGACCTGAAGCTGTGTACCTCTATCGCACCTGACTGATTCGGGGTGTTGCTACCAACCAGGAACGTGCTTCCTACGGGGTTTTGCTCAGGTTTGTTTCCCATCTGCTTGCTCATTCCCACAGGAGGAGTCCGAACAGCATTGCTACTGTCCAGCTCCAAATTCTCAGCTTTGGAGCTCAGTACATGCTCTTTCTGCTGCGGAGGGGGAGGTGCTGGGCTGGGCAAGGGTCTTTTTACATACAAGGGCTTTTCCTTAACGACACACTCAGCTGTGGCCTTAGTCGGCTCCGGATTCCTTGAAGGGCTACATCTTGAGGACTGCAGGGAATCAGCGACTGTCTCTCTCTCTCCCTCCAGTACTGAGTCTATTGTTTTGTTGTCAGCCCTGCTCTGCGGCTTGGAAAGCTCTGGTTTCGAGTGAGGTGTGCTCTTTTCATGACAATTGCCGTTGCCACCCCGCGGTGCAACAGCCTGGAAAGGAAGGTTATGTCCTTTTCTGGGAGACGCAGTTTCTTGTGGAACTGGTTTCTTAAATCCACCAGAAGGAGAAGATATTTTTTCTTTTATCAGCTTAGACTGTGCATTTTCTGTACCTCCAGGGACTGGACTACAGCTGGACACAACAGAAACTTCTCCACAAGCCAATCTGATGGGTTCCTCACTTCCATCAATGCACTCTAGCCTTTCTTGCAGTTCAGCAAACGTGTTGCATTTAAAATGGTCCTTGTCAGAACTCCTACCATTAGCAGAATTGTCTTTACTTCTCTTCTTGTTCAGGGATGGGATTATGGGAACAAACTCTGGAGGGCCTTCATTGTCTGTCAATTCCCTGTCAGACAAAGCTGCACCATTGGGACCAACATAGATGACAGTATCACAAGACTGTTCGCTGCTGGAGGAATAATCAGGATCACTAGATATACTCAGGACAGGAAGGTCAGGGTCAAGGGCAACAGTTCGTGGGTGGAATGGTCGCAAATGGGGTGGTCTTCGGACATGTCCTTCTTCACATGAACTCTCTCCTCCAGACGAGCTGGATGCATACTGCAAATGATCGATAAGGGAAAATTTATTAATATCCATTGATATATATGTACATATAATTGATTAAAAGATCAGGTTTGCTACATAATCTGCGCTTTGTTTATACTATCACAACTAAATCTAGTGGAAAAATGCTATTGAGTGAGAATTAAAGTAACAAGGTCACGCTACATGGATTTTACTGTATTAGGCTAACGATCACCTTTTCAGATAATTTCCATTAAATATTATGCATTGTCTTACTCCTCAACAGCTTTCTGTTAGTTCCTTATTGTTTTTTTAAATAATACAAAGAGGAGCTTTTGAGATAGTTCCACATATAAGCAAAGAAAGAATACACGTTTGGAACAAAGAGAATGGAATTTCAGGATTAAGGATTGGGGGCGGGATGATGGCTCAGCGCCAAGTCATTTGTCAGTTCCTCTCCTGAGCTTTTATGCATTTTGTATTACTTCTTACCACCGAGAAATCTCAAGTTCCCCCACCGAGAGGTTAGGAAAACTCATTTTCAAATGAATTAATTTCATCTTGTTTGTGAACCAACCTTGGATTTCTTCTTTCTCATTCGGTGGATTCGTGATGCAAGCTGAATAGTGGTGAGAGTTTCTGCATAACTGGCTGGGGAGTCAGAAATATGCGCAATCATAGTAGTTCTGCAGTTGATATTCCCAAGTGATTCCCTCAACAACATCGTCAACTTGTTGTCCCTGTGTAACGAATGAGAACACTAGGATGGTTTAAAGAAATCACAATCTTTTTTTGCAGATTTTTACACCACAAGCTGTGCTTTCACTCTCCTAGGGTATATGCATGTATGGCACATGCAGATAAGAAATACGCTCCTATTATTTGACCACACTTAAAATGTGTCTAAATGTACCCATACAAAGACACCAATATTTTAATTATTTATCTGCCTGTGTATTTTGTAGTATGGTAAGTCATTTTATTAGTTACTTAGACAACTGTAGAACAACTGATTGATAACTACTTTAGTTATCTCAGGTTTAGCTCATATTACCCAAAAGGCTAATGAGTGCTGCATTTCTCCTGATCAGACTTAGTACCTGGAGAGCTCTATGTAAGCTCTATGCAAACAATCGGGACAATAAAAAAATAAGTCAACAGAAACGGTAAGAAATCTCTAAACAAATACAAGAATGTTTGATATCAGAAATATATTACCAGTGTAATCCAGTTTCCATTCTGCCTGTGGTGCTCTGCTCTGACAGAGCAAATGGGAAGCAGAATTTCTCTCTGAAGGCTTTCCTGGTGATATAAGTCCTCCATCATGGACAGCAAAGGTGACAAGACAGATGACATTTTGTCCTTCAGTGGCCTCCAAGACATCTCTCCCCAGGGCTCCCTGGAAGCTGCTTCCTATTGCCCCCCTAAGCTGGCTTAACCTGTGGGGAACTACCATCACATCTGCTCACTAAACCGTGGTAGGTGACAAAGTTGAGGTTCTGCCCATCCCTATTTGTACACTTCCATCCTCTACTCCATCCACAGACCTAGCAGCTAGCCTGAGGAAGTTACCTTTCTGCCTAATACAGAAAGCAAGAACACCTGTTTGAGATGCAGCACTAGATAAATATGTGAAATGACATGATTGATAACAACGGCACAAAGTTACAATGCATAAAGACAAGCAGCAACTGAATTTAAGGACTGACAGCCAAGTTCTGGCAAGGGTGTTTACAATGTGGCTGTTGTCTTTAAGTTGGGCTCCCCACAGGTGTGTTTGATTAATATTATTGTCAAGTACACTCCACAAAGGAACACACCTAAATATTTACTTCTGCTAAATGAATGTGCAACATGGTGATCGTCTTTTTTTTTTTTAATTGAAAAGATGTATCATTCAAAAAGGGATACAGAAATAACAACCTTTGATGACCATACTTGATAAACACTCTAGTATTTTGTGAAATTCCAATACAATTTTTAAATTTGGAAAAAGGAGAAAAAATCCAATGACATTTTGAGGAAATTTCTCACTAACGTCCAGCTGGCTGAGAATGGTCTAAATTCCCAATCAAGGAAAAAAAGAGGAAATAGAAAGAAAACCTTTCAGCCAATTTCCCTTGCTTTTTTCAACAATCTAACCCTACCCAACACTTCACCCAACTTAAGTACATATCAATATGCATATAATTTTTAGCCATGTAATTAAGAATTTCATGTTACTACGTGACATTTTAAAAGTTGCCTATGTACATATATATATATATGTACATATATATATATATATGTACAGACAGGTAGATGAAGAGATATATGTATTTGTCACTGAGAAGTGACCTTAAAAGACAAGACTCCTCTCTGACAGAACTTCCTTTAACTTCATCTTAGGTAAAGAGTAAATTGTTGATCCAATTCATTGCTAAGGTAACACCAGCCACAAATTTAAGATAATGCAGACAATAATTCACTTACTTATATGGCACATGCTTAGCACCATTAATTAAGGCCAAAATTACATTGCCCAGGGCAGAGAGAGACAGACACAGAGAGCCTCCTCCATCTCGGCTCTTGCTCAGTACTTTTTCACAGCTCCCCAGATCAATGAGATGCAAACGGCTGCGTCCTCCAGACACTAAAAGGAAAAGGGGAAAAACAGTGGTACATTATGTTCTTGCATGGACTCAAGCCAAACTTGGTATTCAAAATGTATTCAAATGAGTAAAATAATGAATACAGCATGGGATAATGACCAAATTATATATTAATAGTAAGGAAATCAGATACTAGCCACAGCTACCAAAGTTAAAGGTGACTCGACCAGCTTGAGGGTTCACTTGATTTTTTTCTTTTTAAGTTTACTGCAAATTATGGTTTAAACTAACCCCAAACCACATGATTTAAACATAAACAATATGGTAAGAAGATTCATACTTCCTCCTTTGCCGCTCTTCTCCATGCGATACTGGTATATGTGAAGAGTAAAGAGCATATGTGAATTCCTCCTGTCCTCTTCCTCACATTCAGGCTTGCTGGTGCTTCTGGCAGCAATTGCAGCATCAAGGAAAAAGGCAGCTTTCTCTGCTGTTGGGGCCCTTAGCTCACTTTGGTTTTGAAGCTAGAATATAAACAAGAAAATGACTAATTAGCACAGGGCCATTTTTTATTATTATTATTTTTTGCTGAACTGGCTAAATTTCTAGGGCACTAAAAGAAACAAACATGTACACTATGGGAGAGGGGCCTATGAATTAAAAGCGGGGTTTTTTTTTTTTTTTACTGTCTTAAAAGTTGTCATAATTGTCATCAGATAAAAGGAAATAAAAAGCAGAGGAAAGTCAGGCTCAGAAAAATCTATGCTGTGATATCCATTATACCTGGGTTCCACATATTGGATCTTCTCTCAGATAAACCCCAGGAGACTGGCCATCCTGAAGGCTGCCAGTGGCTACTTCAGCTAACAAATCCTTAAGGTTTTCATCTTTGCCACTGATCTCCACAGCAGATACTCTAATAGAGAAACGAGTCCCGGTTTTTTCTTTACGTTCATTGATTAATTTAAAGAGCCAAGAAATTGCACAGGGGATGATACCGAGGCTTTGTGTGGAGTTGTCTTTCCCAATCATGGTAAAAGATTTTCCTAGAATGAAAAGACAAACGTGAACTTAATTCACCTTTCTTCTACTAGACAGTCTCTCTTCATATCACCACTGTACATTATATGCAATGCCATGTGCTGCACAGATAATGGAAAGAACAGACGCAAAAAAGCAAAGTATTTAATTATTAATCCATTACCATTTATTCAATTAGTTCTGCAATTTTTGTAACGCAGACCCACAGCGAACTAATATTAAAAACATCTTTGATCTTTTGATTTTCATCACAATGCACCTATATAAACTTGCCCTTCAATAAGCTAATCTGATGTTACGTTTTAGCTTTTCAAATTAAAACTTACAATCCCTGTGTAGAAATAAACCATGATAAGTTTGCAAAGCTAATTAAAAAGAAATTCTAATCTATTCATATACTCCAGGTTCATTGTTCCAGGAGCTGACAGCATGTAATTACCAGACTGACATAGTAATTAACTGTAACGAATTTGGGAGCTCACCAAGCTTGACATGACCAAAGCAAAATATGCAACCATCTGCACCATTCACAACAGACTGGATTACTTCTGCTACTGTTCCAGAGCATACCTCAGCCTGAAAGGAAGATTGGACACAAATAAGGAAAAAAGCATATACTGCTACGGTTTTTACTATTCTCCTGTAATGAAATGAATGACTCAATATTTTTGAGGCGCAATACTCTCCCCATTTTTATGGCATCAGTCCTATTATTTTAGTAACTATGCTATCTTAAAAAATAATAAAATATGCCACTACAGCCTAAAATAGTTTTCAATTCTATTAAACCAATTCTCTTGGAATATTGATTCTATGACTAATGTAGCAAACTGAATGCTATCCAACCAGGCTTCCTGCTGGTATAATAGCTTAGGCAAGGCTATTCAAGCAATAGCAGCAACTCCACTGAAATTAAGCTACTCAAGAGTGCTCACAGGAATTAAAAAGACATTCATATTGGAGAAAATGCATTAAGATTCCCTGAATAAGATTTTATAGTATCACATTTTCCTTTTCCAGGGGAAACATCATCATCATCAATAAAGAGAACTTGCTAAAATGTTTGAGTGTACCAAAACCAGTTTATCCCTGTCAGCGAAGGTTTCAAATATACAATAAGATGACCTATTAAGTACAGCAACTGGGGGCAGGGGACAGAGTTGGTGTAAATATGTAACTAGAGTGAAATGATAAAGCTCTCTTTGCAGCGAGCTTGCCTCGAGCAACGATGCCTGCACAGAAGTTGCTGGACTGGCCATCGTCACACAAACACCACAAACGGGCCACCCAACAGGCCCGCCACAAGGACCTGAGAGAGCCTAGCCCAACCCAAGGGTCAGCAGCCTGGAGGACTGGCACCATGGCCAGCAGAGAACCAAGCTGACACCAGCCACCTTGTAGCAGAGCTGGCAACACAAGCAAGATAAAACCACTTCCATTTCTGGACTCATGTTAAGAACACTTGCATATTACTGCACAAAGATGCCATTTGAGCTTATGCAGGATCTCAAAAACAGCCTCCTGATTTGGTTATCACTGCTTTAGGCACTGTTGCATGTGGGAGGTTATTCTCCATCTTTAGTGCTTGGCGAGAACTTGAACCTAATGGATAATTGCGTACCTCCAGTTTGGAACCCAAAAAATTAAACAAAATCCCAGAAGATCTGAGTGTGGGATTCTGAACTAGATCTTGTCATGTTTTCTCAACATTAATGTACCATTTTCACCTTGGATGTTCTGTGGTGTATTTTTCACCCTAATTTTTTTTTTCAGCAGTTCAAACTTGGGAGTAATTCTTAATACGCTGCTGAATTTGTTCTTCTAGGATATTTTTTTTCTGAATGGAAGACTTTTCCCGAATGGAAGACTTTTCCAAGAAGGACAGGTATCCATGAATACAAACTCTACAAATATACAGCAGCCCAGTCCTCTCAAATAATCCTTTTGTATGAATTTCAGGTCTGGGGCTGCTACTGTCTAAATACACCCTTTTGCAGGCCAAAAGAAAGGCATGCACCATCATCATAACCATCAAGAGAAAATAACCAGTCAAAACCACAGCATAAAGAAACTGGAAAAGGTGAGGAAAATATACAAGCTCCCTAACTGTTTCAGTATAGCAATCCCGCGGGGTTAGCTGTATCTCTTCTCCTAACAATGGCATTTAGTTTAACGTTAAGCACATGTTCATTTCCCACTGAAAGCAGTGGGGAAGGACTTTATTTCAGTGACATCAAATGGGTTAAAACCTAACCGGATGGAAAAGTGAATTTCAAGTTGGCTGTGTGTCTCTCTCTAACAAGAGAAAATGCAGGAGGACAATTTAGTTGGCAAATCCATCTCTCCAGCTATTATTCTTTAATTTTACATCTCAATTAAACTAAAAACGTAAGAATTTGCCCACTTGTCTATTAATTACCATGTTTTTTCCAGGCATTAAGGCAACTCATTCAAATAAAATTCCCCAGAAACAGAAAGAACTCTTCAGGCAATCAAATGCAGTGGCCATGAGAAGACTCAGGAGGTTTATGCGAGTGACTCCAGTACCTGCGAAGCATCCTGGGGGAAAACCGCATCAAAGGCAAACATCTTTGGGACAGCAACGATGCCTCTTCTGTGACCTGCATTGGAAGGCCCACTTGCTGCTGGATCATAAAACGTGATTTGTTTTTTTCGCGGGTCTACCTTTAGGAAGGACATGGATTCAGATGTTTCATGTGCTCCTTGAGAGGGACAAATCCTTACCATCACTTTCACCTGCAAGAATTCAGAAGAAAGCAACAACCTGAGTTCCCAGCTACAGATAAATGCACACAAAGCATTCCTCCCAAACCCACTCCCTGTCCCGTGACACGTTCATTTGTAATATTTAGGTGTGTCAGAACAACCGTGGGACAAAAACAGAGCCAGATTTTCCAGCCTGGTTTTCACCCTGGGGTCTGCACTGAACTAGCCTTTAAAGATGCACTTTATTCCTTCAGTTGACTCCGTTCCAATTTTTGCTTTTCAATTTATAAATGTCTGATCTGCAGGTGTAATTCACTGTAGGTGTAATACCATGACTAAAGAAAAGGAAACTCTAGTCTCCTACCTTTCAAATAGTCAACGTGACCAAAAGCACAAACTGATACACTCTTAAAAATCAGTGTGAATAACACAAGGCTACTGCATTTAAACTGAACTAAATCTAGAAACTTTCAACTCCTGGTTCACATTCTTGTAATAAAAAGATGCTTCTCTTCTAGCCTTCCCAGGCAGGCGCCTTTATGCTGTCATTACTAGGCTCTTTGGTGGTTAGTGGCAGATTTAATGGAAGTAGCAAAGAAGAGAAGGAAAAAAAAAAAAAGCATTAAAGAGGTCGAAAAACTTGAAGAGAAACCCCTCACAAAGTGCATTTCTATTGCAACACTGCAAAAGCCAATTTCCTACACATGGTGTTTTAAGACAGCATTTTTAGAGAGTTCAGACATGTTGGCTGTGATTTCCAAAGCAGCTTATGGGAGCCAAGTGACTGGGTCTCACTAAAGTTCAGCAAAGGCTGCACACCTCCTTCTTTTAAGCTTCCTGGAAATCATACTCTTCCTTTGAAAAACTGTGAAATATTGCCTCACACCCACTTACGACCGTTTATCCTCATGAAATGCTCCCAGGTCAGAACCAGCCTGTTTTATACACTTTCCACTGAAGTAAATGACTATTACAGGCACAGTGAATCACTTTTCTGATCTTCAACTCTGCACTGCCCAGCAGATCAAACTTAAGAGAAAAGCAATGCTCAGACAGAGTGACTTTGCATGGCCAACGTGAAATGTTTCAAGAACAAGCTGAACAAGAGTATTATCCCCTTATCCAACTACCAGACAACTTTCACAGCACCAGTGTTAACCATCTGGTTTCACTGGGCGAAGAGCCTCCACAGCTGTACCGGCCAGCAGAGTTGGAACAATTGATACCAGTATTCTCCAGAGCACCCACCAGGAGCTTCACCTTCTGCAATGCAACTACTGACCCACAAAGCACCCACTCACAGCATTTGCACCTGATCTGGAAGGGGAGTGACAGAAACTCCTCTCTTGCAAATCACCAGGTGCACCCTCCAAACACAGAGCACACAGTCGCTGGTCTGAGTCAGGCCCACCTCTAGCCCTGAGCTGGACATTGCATGGGGAAGCCGTGTTCAAAGCATCCATCTCTGATAAAGGATGAGCCTCCTTTTCAGTAACTTTTTGTTGCTAAATTTAACCTTAAATCTACCAGAACAACCTGACTCCTATTTACTATGTTCTGAGATGATTACTTCACTACAATAGTGTGCAGTGACACATTCTTTGTGTCACTAGCGCTTTGCGTCACCAAGCGCTTTGCAGTCGGCACTTCCCCATCACTCTCGTATCCAGAGAAGTAATGGCGAAGGAAGAACCAAAGCTGGAAAACTACTTCATCAAAGCACCACATGGGAAATGCAGGTGACGAACAGAGACCAGAGCAGGCTGAGACACCATCTAGGACTGCCCTTTGTAGCAGACCAGATGACAGGATGATGGCTTACACACCTGTACCCATTGGGTGCAAGCGAAACGCAGTGTCCAGGCCAGGATGACCCACAGCGGATGGATGGGTGCAGCCATAAGCATCATGTGGAACTGTCCCTGCCTTTATCAGCTGGGGAGGGTGGGTAATTCGAAGACTTCATTTAGGTCCTCAACTGTTTCAGTTTTCTAGCTCCTATTTTCTACAGGAGCTAAGATGTACACAGGCATCCCTGCAGTTATTCAAGCATCCTCACAGAAAATATTTTGCATAATGAGGCCATAAAAGCTTTTCCCCAACATCATTTCCAAAGAGGTTAAGAAACAACCAACCCCTCCAGTAAACACTGCAGAGACCCCACCAAAGGTAGCAGCAAATTCTTCCACCTATTGACTCAAACAGTCCCCCGATTGCAACACTATCTATTCTTTGTCCTTTCACAGTGATATGAATATGAAAATACAGTCCCAGAAAATAAGCAAACCTTAAGAATAAATGAAACAGCTGCTTCAAAAGCAAAGTGCATCAGAGGTGACACACTCAAGGCTGTTTCCCCATAAAAGCTGCATGAAGCCAGCTTTGTGTGTTATCCTGCTAGCTCAACCTTGACATGCTACCAAGGTGCTCAGAAAAATAACCTCCCTCAGGAAAAAAAAAAATAACACCTAAATATATATAAATACAAATGCCCACTTCAGGGTCACTTGATTAAAATGAATTTTAAAATATATGCTGTTTTCAAAGCACTTCTCTAAACAATCCTTTCTGTTCTCTCTTCCACCTATTATTAGATTATAGCAGCCAGAGCTTGGATAAGAGGAAAATTGGTTTGCTCCTGACCTAAACAGCAAGTTACCTCCATCAGTGCATTGCTCCCCCTAACACAAAGATGGCTTCATCCCCAGAAAAACCTTGTGTGTCAAATCAGCTTTTTGAGACCAACTCTCTGAAGCAGAAAGATACTAAAATAGCTTCCCATAATGGATCAGATCCCAAACTTAACAGGCCTCAAGGGTCATCTTCATTTTTACAGTGGAATGTGAGCTTTCAAGACAAATGGGAGGCAGAAGAGAAAAGCAGCTCAAGGGAGATACTCTTAGTGGTTTGTGTATAAAAGCTGATTTGCAGAGTAGAAAAACACTGATTTCAAATTCAGTTTCGCTGCCCACTAAATCTATATGTGATGCCTATGAGAAATTGTAGGGTTATAATGTGTCACGCTCATTTGTGATGCTGAGACAGACTGACTTCACTCGGAAATGAAGCAAAAATGCTCATGAAAGTACCAACAAGCACAAAGATTACTCAAACATAGCCCTTTGCAACAGCAAAAGCTAAGTGCAGGCAGATCCTGATTGCATGTACACACTTCTAAGTGCAAAAAAGAAAGGTTTGTGTCATACTATTTTTTCTTCTTACACTTCTTGCCCTCCTGTGTTTCAGGACCAATCTTAAGTGACAGGTTTATATTCTCAGCTCTGAAGTTCATCCCAGTACTCTTGTGGGATGAGTACTGCAGAAAAGCAGCATATGATAGAGTCAGCATGGTTCCTGCCTTAAGGATCAAATTGCATCTTCTCCTGGGTCTCCTTAATCTAGTTCTCATACAAAAGGCATGCTCACCTGTAGAGATAGCAACTTGCAGTGCAGGAAATCATCCAGATAAAGGGCTTGCACTGAGAGAAGGATTCAAGAAAACACGGGAACCTGCAAATTTTAAAGTAACTTTGGACCGTAATTGGGGTTCATAGCAGCCATACTCGCACTGCACTCTAATGCTTTTATTTGCTTAAGAAAATGAATGACTAAAGTGAAACAACAATAATTTCAGGACCACTCAAGATCACACCCTCTGTGAGCAGTTACCCAACAATACAGCCAGCTTGCTGGTGGTCAGTTCCAATTGCAGCGGTACCAGCTACTGGGAACACTTGCACAAAGCAAACACAAGATAAGGAATTTAGAGAATGAATGATTTGGAAGAATAAGAGAGGTCTGAAAGAGTAAGAATAGGACTGGAGGGGGTGGGGGGAAGAGAGCTAAAATGAATGTGAAGAGAAGGGGGTAGAGGGTGAGAAAGAACACAAAAAAGAAAGACAATACAAATACGGTGATTCCAGAAAAGTCATTGCAGGTTCAGGTTCAATCTCTGCCCTGACCACTTTCAGACTCCTTAAGGAGAATTAAGACGGCACATCCTTCCTGTGACATGAGTGACCCTTCCTCCTAGAACTGGGGATTTTCAGTAACACCTTTTTTCCCCCCCTTCTGTGTCTTTCTTCTTCAATGTCACAGATGCAGAGTATGAAAAAGAATTAAAAGTTTACCATTATCAAAGATACAAGGATTTATACATAGACATTCATACAGACATTGAATATTGAATAGAGGCTTCATTTTAATGAGGAGGTTAGACAAAGAGGATAGGTTTGTATTAGGAGTTGAATTTCTGCAAATAACAATAAAAGAAACACAAATATAACAATACTTCCCCATTATTAACATTTTTCTCAGTGCCTGAAGACAGCCTAAATCATGCAAACCCCTGAAGTACCTCATTAATTAACTGACTCTAATCTGGTGGGTTTTGTACACTGGGGGTTAACAATGATGCTGAACTTTCCAAATTCACATTCCTGCAGGAACCAGGAGGTCAGCAAAATTGCTGAAAGAAACCCTATTAAAATCCAAAGTGTTTGTGAAAGGAAGATGGCAAATACATCCTGAATATGCCACTAGAAGAATTTTAAAAGTAAATAAAAGAGCACATAATTTGGAAAAGCCTTAGAAAAGGGCGGCATAAGGTCAGAGGCCCACCCACCCAGCACAATAGGTGTAATTTTAACCTTCACTGGCAAGGATGGGAGAGACTCATAGCAATCAAGGGGGTGTTTTTAAGGCTTTGGGGTTTTTTTTTAACTTCATCTGTCTGTCAGCCTTGTCGTGGTTTAAAATGAGCCTACAGTAGAAGATAAAGGCTATAAAAGCAAAACTCTGCAAGCTAGAAATTACTTGCCCCAGATATGTAAGGGAAACCCAGTGGATGGAGGCTGTGGTATAAAAATAAAAGTCATACCACAGCTTCACGCACACATGAAGAATTTTAAGGGAGACAAACTGGCACAGGGCAGATTTCTGAAGAGCAATGGGGGGTGTGGGGGCAAGTCCGCTGCGTGGATGACAATGGCTATCTGGGGGACTATGGGGCTAAACCTCATACAGGTTTAGAAACTTCTGTTAAGACCACTAGAGCACCACAGAACCATATAGTACACTCTGATATCAGTTATTTGTTGGATCCCTGAGCTCCAAAGTAAGACACCACAAAGCTGTGAAAGATACATTTCAAAGCAACTCTCTGACATGAATGTGAGAGTGATGGCCAGAGGCCAGCTAGCAGTTTGGTCTAACACAGCCTATACATTTTGGATATGCTGAATTGAATGGAACTACAGCAAAGCCACACAGCAATGAACATAAAACTCCTCCGAGCCCAGTGAGGCGTATGTCGTCCAGAAGAAATCACGTCCAAGGCTGAATCTGTAGAGAAGTGAGCCAGTGATAACAGAAAGAATGACACAATCCTACACAATTTTAGACAGAAACAGCTAGGACACTGAGACAGTCAGGTTCCCATTATTACCCCGTAATCAAGAGATGGAAGGGCTGCCAACTCTGAGGCCAGATGAAGGGGAAGGGCAGTCTCACACTTAAAGAACCAGATGATTTGGGTTCTATTCCTAAGACTATCACGGACCTCTACTACAGGTTTTCGACAATGAATACAAACAGTTCTACATATATCTATCTCAGAAAGTTGGCCATTCCTCTGTCAGTGGAGTGAAGGGTGCCAAATACTCTACGCGGTTTAATTTGGGGCAGACATGTAGACAGAGAAGACTCCACTAATTCACTAAGTAATGACTAGACTCCATGGCATGTTGAATGCTGAGGAAATTAAGACCTTGACCCAGCCAAGTATGTTAGCACAGGCATAACTGTAACATATGGTACCTCCTTTGAAATCAATGGATGTGC
This sequence comes from Rhynochetos jubatus, assembly GCA_027574665.1. NCBI lineage: Eukaryota > Metazoa > Chordata > Aves > Eurypygiformes > Rhynochetidae > Rhynochetos > Rhynochetos jubatus. The sequence continues at coordinate 137,739,166 of CM050648.1, read as the reverse complement.
AATATTCATGTGTTTATAGTGACGCTTTGTTAGCATTTGATGCTTATATGGTTGTCAAGTCTCACATTAGACAGGATGAGAAGGAAAAAAAATAGACTAAAAAGCATGTCAAATTTTAAAATACATGCACTCAATCCTTTTTTACTAAAATAAATTCTGACTGTATTTTGGGAAAGTGCTGGCACTATACTGAAATCCATTCTAAAAATGCTGGTCATATTCTGCATTACAGCAGTATCATAATTCCTAAATGAACAAGCAATTTTGTCTTTAGCAATATATGTCATTATATCAAATTTGAAAGGACACTAAATATTCCCTGGAAACACACATCCTTAACAGGCACCATGCGGCCAGGAAGTTAATTTTGTCCAATGTTCAGAAAATGGCGTTTAACAGCAGGTTAATTAACTAACTATGTTTATACACCCACCATTCTGAATTAAGATTTCTCAGCAAGAAATTACAAGGAATTCACATTCAGTTGAATAAAGACCATTTGCCAACAAAACCACTTATTTTTCAACTACGATGTAAATCAAATTACAAAAGTCCTAGTTCAGAGCCAGTATTTTTCATGGATTTAATTGTAACTGACAGATATATAACCCTTGCTAAATTGGTTTACTGTGGGTAGTTCTTACAAGCCTTTCATACACTGCCACTACCAATGGCTGGCAAATTTATATGCAAAATTTCCAGGCTAGCCTAGACTATCTAGCTCCCCTGAGAGAACCTAAAAAAAAAAATTAAAAAATTCACTTCTGTATTGTACTCTGTTAAAGAAGAATTGATTCTCTACTCCCAGAAGACATGAAGAAAACTATTTCATTTTTAAAGGTGAAAACAAAGTTAGAGAAATTGTAGGGTTTTGTCTATTTTTTCCACTTTTTTATTTAGGCAGTTCAAGGCATACATTTCAGATGTATGCACCTTGGATGATAGGGGACTGCATACACGGATAGAAGAGTACTTAGTATGATACATGATTTATATCAGAAATAACACTCTAGTCATTAGGAAACAAGCAGCAATAAAGATGACAAAATTAAGTACCTATTTGTTATCCGCCATCAAACCATTGTAAGAATCAGTGAATGGGACATACAGCACACTTAAGAAAACCCTGCATGATCAGTAAATCATATTAGCAGCACCTTAGCTATGGCCTGGTAAAACATAAATGAAAGTAAATGTCTAAAACACATAAACGGAGACCAGAATGTATATACCTGTCCAAGAAACATGTCTGACAATTCAGGTTCTCTTTAAATGCTCCACTTCAGTTGTCTCACACAGGAGGATTCTGTCATTTTAACATAAAAAATTGACAGGATCCTTGGAAGAGACAAGCACTTAAAGTTGCTGTTGTAAGTGATGCAGTATTATAAAGAATGAGCTGAATAGAACCCCAGAAAAAAACATTTTGCATGAAAAAGGCTTCCTACCATGCTAAAGAAAAATAGCAAATTAGAATGCTACACAGCAGCTACTGTAAAAAGGATGTCTTTTTTAATACCACAATATGATAAATTATCTTAAGTAGCACATTAATGTCAGAAATTGAGCATAATCTAACTTCTTTCCTGTGACAATATTAAATGGCTTTCAGACGTCTTTCCTACTATTCTGACATTAAATTTAATAACACCCAGAGAGACCACAAAAATGATTCAGTTACAAGAATCATACTGTACTGGATCATTGCCTTTTAAGTAGGATTCAGCTAAATGGTTCGGGCTCTGATGTTTTTGGCACATTCAAGAGAAAGATATGAAATTTGCTACATAACATTTATCAGTAGTGACCAAAATTCCTTTCAGTATCCAGTTTGCATTGGTAGTGAGATTTTCCCTTGGGCATGAGAGTGTGGTTACTGTTGATTATATGAAAAAAAAAAAAAAATGGTCCCAGATAGACCTACAGTTCTAAATTTTTTTTTTTTTTTTTTTTTAAACTTTTCCCTGCTGGCAATGGTGCCCCATCCCTGGCTGTCTTCAAGGCCAGGCTGGATAAGGCTTTGAGCAACCTGGTCTAGTGGAGGGTGTCCCTGCCCATGGCAGGGGGTGTTGAAACCAGATGATCTTCAAGGTCCTTTCCAACCAAACCATCCTGTGATTCCATTCTATGATTCCAAGTCCACGCACTCCTGCTGAATTTATTATGAAGGGAAAAACTGGTATTTGTGACATGTGAAAGAAATAGGAACACATTTGTTTCCCACCTTTCAAGAGAATAGAGCAATTTTGTCACAGCAGAACTGATATGCATGGAGATGATGATGTCAGACTAAGAACAAATTTAGATCTTGGGCTCAAATAATCAATAACTGAGTCCAAGTGCAGGAACTGACCATCAGGACCTTTTCACATTCCTGCCTCCTCCAGCAGTTCTGACAATGCACAGGTACTGCTTTTGCTATAATCATACAGCTTATGAAAAGCAAGAATTCAAGCCTCTTTCCTTCCCCAAATGTCCATCGAGCTCACAACTTCAAGACAAGGTCCCACAACCAGTGACACAACACATCAACCAGATTAACTAATTTCAATTCTAATCACCACAGAAACACTGAAGATAGTCCTGATGCTGCCTATGCTCAATTCAATCAGTTCCTCACATTCAACTGTCCTTTGCCCCAGTTCAGAATAATTCTTGCTCGTGTTTAACTTTGAAACCCGTGAAAAGGACTTAATGCATGGGGAAGCTCTCCACTGAATCAGTGCTTTGGCCAAAGGGAGTTTCTTTGGCAGGAAAAGCCAATATTCATGGCAGGGCAGCTTTGACAGTGCACATCAAAGAAGGAAGTTAAAAATCCAGGTACAGATGTTGATTTGTTTGGTAGGGTCTTTTTTACAAAGATATAGGCTTATTGGGGTCCTACTCTGTAACCAGCAGCAACACACATACAGCTGCTGCTCCTGCATGCTAGAGTCTTCAGATCCAGCTCTTCCCTCGCTCAGCCACAGCAACAGCTCCCCTCTGAGAAGGTAACTTGAGATATATACATGTGTGAGGGGAAATATTTACATTTCTTCAGTTGTTACCATCCTCTATTAAACTTCTTTAAAGGTATTACCTCAAAGAAGAAGGCCAGTAAAGAAGAAAAAAAAATCAATTAGTGACTGTTATTTAAGCATTGTGAGCCTAAAGAGGAACATGTATTTGTATCACATACTGTTAGAGATGCCCTAAAACGGACGATGCTTAATCTTCTTGCCTGTTGAACAGTCAATAAAGCATTTCTTTAGAAGCTCAAACTCATGATGATAAACCTAATGCTGTAGCTTGCACAATGGCTGGTAAAATGGGTTACGGTCACAGTTGATTTCCTTAGAGCTTATCGTTTGTGCACGCATAGTTACAGCTCCTTTTCTTATGTAGATTACCTTGTGTTAATCAATACAGAAGTTCATCTGCCTTTTTATCCACTCAGTAACTTCAGTGTCATGAGATCTTTTTGCAAGTCTTCACAGTCAGATTTAGCTTTGGCTACTCTGAATATGCAGCTTCAAAACCTCACCCAAACCATTGAGGAAGACACTGAAGACCATGGACCTCCATATGATCATTTTGCTCCAGTGTAAAATCTAAACTTCTGTATCCCACCAATTATTAAATCACTAGAGAACACATGACAGCTTTGGGTTTTAAGAAATCTAGGTCAGGGCATTTGTCAAAATCTTTTTCAAAATCCAAATATCAACCAGAACAACCCTATTCAAATGCTCACTGACTTTCACAGAACACTAATGTACGTGTCCCACCTGTAAAGGCTCCATCAACCTATCCCTACTATATCACATTAGTCCCTGCTAATTTCTGTCTTTGTTACTGTTCCAACTACTTTGGCTCATTGCCTGGTCTGAAAGTCAGCCCTATGACACTATAATCCTAGATTTCCTATGGAGTCCTTTTTTTCCCTTTTGACCCCAAAGTGACATCACATTTTCTACATTCTGTTCCTGTGTTGCTTTTAATTTGTTGAATACCAGCTAAAAGAAAATCTTATGCATTGGTGAGGGAGAAAAACGGTAAGAATTACCATAGCAGAGGAGATACAGAAAGCCAATCGTACTGGTCACTAAATGTTTCAACTTGTACCTTGCTTTAAGCTTTCAGTGGATTTACAAAAGAAACTGGACTACCTTGAGTGTGTCATTACAGACAATGATTAGTTGTAGGATTCAGGCCTTACTCACTAGTTCCCTCATAATATAAATGGTATTCCCACACAGTTCACATATTCACCATTTCAGCTTTCCATAAAGGGAACCACACTGCTCCCATTGAAGTATCTTGGTCACTTCATGGGTTTCCAGTTTGTTACTCTATTTTTCATTCTCACATAACTTACACTCTTCTCCTTCAATTTTATCTCTTCAGCCCCTTCACAGTAAGAAAAGGAATGACTGTATGGAATCCTGCCCTGCTCTAAAAGAAACTATTTGACAAGAAGGCAATTAAAACTTGTCAAGCTATCTGTGCTCAGAGAAATCTTCCCCCCGAGAAGAGTAAGGATGATCCTCAGTGGGTCTTTCTCAGCTTAGTAGTGGGAATTAGGCAGCCTGTCAGCACTGCTACATTCTTACCTGTACAGCAGAAACAAGCAAGGAACCCATCCTCCACATCATAACTAACCATGAAAGACAAAACAGCAGCAAGCCAGGAGGTGAGGAGGAAAAGGCTGCCTTATGAGCAGCTTAACCCACTGTAACCACACAGTAATAATAGGGCGAGGGACACTGCTGACCTGAGAATGAGCACACAAACCAGGGAGAGCACCAGCCACAGGTGCTGTGGTTGGAAAAAGTGATATCAGAATCCATCCCTGACTCTGTCCCCTGTGAGTATCTTGTACTATAGGACAAGCTACAAGAATAAGCCACCGAAAAAGATAACCAGGAGGAGTGTAAAGTAAAAAGCTGTTAGAAGAGGAACTGAAGTTAACAGAGGACCACAGCACATCTGCCAGCGTTTGCTGGTTCTCCTCTCAATTGCCATGACACTTAAAGCAGTGAGGAAGAAAGATACTTGCTTTATTCCTATCTCCTCATAACGAGATACCAGCTGACTAACTCTTGATAAGCAGAAGCTGGTGAAGAGGAAATTATAATGGAGAATGTTACTGCCCAGGGGGCTAAATGCTACCAAAAGCTTCTTGGCATTGCTCACAGGTGAAACTATCAGTGTTTCATACTAAAAGAACACCTCTATAAGACTGACACTTATCCTTTGACCACAAGTTCTAAGAATTGGGAAACATGAGATTTCATTTGTGCTGACTCGTAATTTTTACAAAAAGCTACATTGCTGGAGGTTTTTTTCTATGGGCAAACACTGTAATTTTAAGTTGCAAGAAAGAATGGGTTAAGAGAGACATTTAATAGGTATTGCATATTTTAAACTGTGGATCAGAGAAGATGCCTAATTTATTTTTTGAGGAGCATTAAAACTAGTAACTACCACACCCCATCACCACTGGATGGTCTGGTTCTTAACTCACGAACTAAAGGGCTGATTCAATTAGCAAAGAACTCTTATCTTCTCCCACACAGCACAGAATTCTTCCAAATTGTGGGCAAAAAGTATGTGCTGAGAAGGACACAGCTGGAACCCTGGGCCCAAACAAACAGTATCTTCAATAATGTTTACAGCTGAGAGCTAAAGAACAAAGATATTTGAGGGTCAACAGCAGCTTGTTGACCCATAAAGTCTGCAAATTCTTGGTGTAGTGTGCCAGGCAGGAGAGAAATACCACCCACACTGCCAGCATGGGATACATATATATCCTGTGCTGGCGGAGAATCATGCAGCTGAGCAGCAGAGCTGCTCGAGGTCCTGCTATGGCCCTTGGCATTCTGGTAGAGCTCTTTCCTTTGAAAACACTCCGCTGTGCTACTAATGAAGAAAGCAGGTAGACTCCATGACCCAGGGCATAAAATTTCCTGCCATCTGGGATCATGCACTTGATCTTTATTAGACTTTGCTGATCTGTTTGAAGACACCAGATAAACCAGAGCTTTTCACAAGGCACAAGTCATGCCGGTAAGCTCCACCGGCCACCCTCAAGGAGCAGGAAAGAGGCTGAAGCCTCGTGGCTACACAAGTGCAGCGAGGTGCAAACACAATTTTATTGAACTGCAGACTCAAGGAGATACAAGCATGCTTTAAAGGTCTTCCTAAGGCAACGAGCTTCAGATATGCCACACTCCCTGTTATTCCTGATGCCATGGCCAAGTGTTAAGCCTCAAGGAGAAGACACAGGCACAATAAATGGGCTCTGCTAAAACACACACATAGAAGGGGTGCTCCTTAGCAAACCCTCCTCCACCTGGGAATCTCTAAATTACTGTGCCAGGTTTGCCATATTCCACAGTTTAATACTACATCTACTTTTCTAACAGATTGGAAAAAAAGGAGAAGAAATTATGTTTTCATCTGTGAGTTCCCACCTCCTTAAACAGCACCAATTACTTCATTTTCCGTTTAGCACAAACTCACTGACTTAAGAAATCCAGGGTATTCTCTGTAAGCAACACTGTCAGCTACAGGTGTCTAGGCTGATAATCTCTTTATGTTCATGCTGATTTGTATGGTTACTCAAGTTGCATATTTTAGCTCTCCTGCGCACACCACATACTTCAAATCTATCTTCAAATGCTAATCTCTTGTAACCTATGTAAATAAGTATTCAGACTCTGCTGCCTGGTTGATTAAACAGTTATAAATATGAATAAAGCTCTAAATAATTGGGTTGTATTTTAATTAATTTTAAATAAAATTAGCACAAATTTTACAGTTTGAAATGTTCTGTATTTCCTAAGTTGGAGAGACATCTATTTCTCTGCTGCTACTTCATTTCCACACTCCTGATTTACAATGACATGTGAAGCAGAGGGAAACAAAGCTCCCTCAACATATCTGCTTAACCTCAAGCAGGCAGACAGCACAAGCACCAGTGGCTGAGCCTTGCTGGCACTGCAGAGACTACTTCTGCCAAAGCTGAAGCCCGTGTGTGCATTGCTTTTGCAGCAATGATGCCAAAGGAAAATTTGTCTCTTGGTTTAATAGAGGGAAAGACAAAACAACCTTTGCCAATGCTGTTGTCAGTGATGTTAACTGGCTTCAAGGAAGCCAACACTCTAGCACTGAATCTGCTCTGAGGCTGCCAACTCTTTCCAAAGTCAACAGGTAATTACAGCTCTCAGGCACATTCAAACAGTTGTGGCTCACTCCCTACACCAAGACCCTTCCCTTGAGCCTACCCAACTCTCTTCTAGACTGAAACAGGACTTGCAGCCCTGCTAGAATTCATCTAGAAAACTTTTTAAAAAATCAAAATCCAAAGTTACCTTTCCAATGCCAGGGTTGTCCTTGATTTTGGACACTGCTCTCAGAAGGCATGGTGGTGCTGGGGGAGGACAGAGCTGCAGGATGCCACTAAAGTTAGTAGCATAAATAGAGAAGTCGTGTGTGTGTGGCAGGGGCGGATGGTATTTCTTTCTCTTCGAAGACAGGTTAAGCTTCTGTGCTGCTCTGTATAAAAGTAATAGCAAGAAAGGACAATGTTACTAGGTGTTAATGGGACTCTGGACCAGACAAACAGATGCTCATTGCCATCACTGCCTACTTAACAAATCAAGTCATTGCATTCTAATCTAATTTCATAAGGACAAACCATCAGGAGACTAATAGAAGGAAATGTGGGTAGAAAAATTACTGGCAAAATATTCAGTTAATTTCTCCCCCAACAGAATTTCAATTATAATCTAACTTTCCCCTCTTTCCCCCAACAGCTTGACAGCTGAATCCTAAAATGCTAAAATCCCACTGACGTAATAAAAAGCTGAAATAATCCCCTTGTCACTGGCAGGACCAGATGGACTTTGCTGGTGATAACATTATGAAAGTGGTTCTTTGTACTTTACAAGTTACTCAAGGCAGAGAATAACACTCCAAGTCAGCTGAGCTCAAGATCCTGTCTTGTTGGCTGCACTGAAAATCCTTAGATAACAGTGAATTTCCTTCAAGACAGATTGGTTTTTCCATCTCAATTCCATTCTTTCACATTAAAGGGAAAGCTATTAAAGAGACATGCTTTAATGTTCTGAATGATAAATGATCCTGCTTTTGAAATGCAGAATTTCCAAACATAAAAGATGAAGAAGGAAAAATTAACCATACAATTAACAGTGTAACATTCTTCCTTGTGAATACGAACATAATAAGTTTTTCTGCTATTCCACATCAGCAATGCCAAACAGTATACCAAGAAACAAAACCAGAAACCCAACTCCACATTAAAAAAATGACATGGCAAAAATGTTAGTTAAGTAGAACAAACATATGTGTTAGTGAGCACATGCTGGACAACTGGGAGTGGCAGTGAGAGTGACACCTGAGTTCTGTCAAAGCCAGGGAGAGCTTTACCACCTGAGTAAGACATGTGTGATCTGTCCCTGAGAGTGTCAGTAGACAGTCCACCCTCAAATACATATCGTAGAAGAATCCAACCTACTACCTTTTAACATTACTTTGAATGACTGTTAAACCAAGAAAAATGCAAAGTGTTACACTGTCAGCATCTGTCAGCAACCTGAGACCATGCTACTGATACCAATAAGTCTTCTGAGGACAAAGCACTATTCTGGTCCATGCTTGCACTGTAAAGGCACTAGACAGCCAGTCAGTACGAGGAGCAGGACTCAATACAGACACATAAAATACCCAGTTCTATGCTCTATGTTCCCTAATTTCTGTGTTAAAGTCCTGGACCTTTTTACTCTAGAGATGTAGACCCTCTATGTGCTTCCTTCTCCCTCTACAAACACAGACTCCAGTGATGAAAATATGAGGCTCTAGTTCCAGACTCAGAGAGAGACAGAAGCCACTGTCTTGTGGGGGACAAGTTGGACTTCTGCCTCCAGACAGAAGCATCTTTTGACTCCTGCTGCACCGTGAAAACAGCAGGAACTGCATCCCACAGTGAAGCAAAGCACTGCAAGCTTGGATTTATACAGAACCTCGAGTTTTGGTGGCAATGGCAACTGATTTAACTGCCTAAATCTCAAATCCCCTTGCTAATACCTCATTCAGTGCAAAAACATATGCCTGAAATAGGACACTAGGCAAACAGTTGCACAATTTCACTACGGTTGCAGCTGCACATTAAAACTGTAATACCTCCTAAATTATATGCAGCTATATCGTGCAGAAAAGAGTCTCTACCTGTTGATAGTCTCATTGTCGAACTCAAGACAGTCATTACCCTCTATCTCCAAGTACCAATTAAGAACTGTGGTTATTATTTCATCATCTTGTTGATTAACATGAAAGATAATGTTTATTTCCTTGTTTACATGCTATGATCCCTTATTGAAATGATAAAAACTCCTCAAGAGAATGTCTTCGAAGTGCAATCAAGATACACATTAAAACCTGATGAAATAATTATTCCTTCAACAGACCTGGCTGAAGGAGCTCCTCTGGGAAACACACGTGAAATAGAATGTGATAGAAAGGATGAATTTACTCAGGGATAGTGTATTCAAGCACCTACGTGCTAACAACTCAATGAATAAATGCACCCTAAGCAAAATATATAAACAAGTAAATAGAAAAGTCAGCCTTTTTAAAATATAGCATCTCTTAAATGAGCTCAGTAACAGAGTTTTGGATGATTTCAAAAAGCAGATCGAAGACACCTAATCCATTACAAGTTGTCATAACTTCCCCACCAAGACAGCAACTTTTAAAGTGATTCACTTCCAACAGTAGTCACACACTTTCTGCATCTCCACTGTTCAAAGGACAGTGCCATATGCTAGCTAAAGTAATTAACTGCTATAGTGCAGATAAATCCTCTTCCTATGAGTCTGGAGTGCCACTATTATACTAAGAAATTTGGCAGAGGGACTGCTGATGTCCATGCGAGATAACAGGAAACTGAAAAAGCAGAGGAACTGGAGTAGCTGTCGTAGAAAATAATCAGTGCTTTGATGGGCAGCAGGCCAACTGCACTAATAATGATGTATGTGGTTCACATTTTAAAAGAATCTTTTCTCAGGTAGCAGTGCACAAGGCTTAATTACAACCTCTCTGAACACAAGAATTACTTTGCCCAACATTAAAATGAGGTCGTTTCTGGAGTTGGAACATCACAGACATCTTGTACCAGCAGTATCAAACAGCTTGTTGGGTTTGTTGGTTTTGTTGTGGGTTTTTTTCCTAAAGGGGAAAAGTTAAGAGTCTAATGGAAAGAATAGGGCAATTTAGGCAAAACAAAACATTACTATCAAACTGTAGATACTGAATACGAATTTAAGTAATTATCCCCAGCTGCAAAAAGCACAGTCAGTTCTTTAACTACTACAAAAGTCAGCTGTGCTTGCGCTCCTGGACTGGTCCAGGCAAAGAGCACCACACAAGGACTCATCAATCCTTATGCACTTATTGCAGCACCAGCAATATACTTTGCGACCAAGTACTCGTTAGGCCAAAATACACACGGATATATATATCCGTGGTTTGGACACGGGCCCAAAATCCAACTTCACAAAATTTCTTATTTCAGTAAAATTCACGAGAGCATTCATTCACAGGGAGCCAGTGTGCTGGATTTTCTGCTGTCCTTATCCAACAAGCCATTACTGAATTTACACTTTGAGTTTCCAGTCTTTTTTTTCTCCAGCGTTCTTTTCCTTAGGGGGACTTTGTCCCATGAAGACAGAGAAGGCTAAGCTCTCATAAACTGGGCCCTTTTTGCCCAGCACCAGGAAGGCAGAAGTTGAACTTATATAGGACCACTTTCTGCAGAAGCCTGATTAGGTGCCATGCCTCCTTCCTGATTTGCTTCTTTTCCTCAAATTTAATCTTCCATGGGAGGCTCCACATCCATCTGCAGCACCAGTGGGCTGTCTGACCTTCTCCAATACCAACTTCTGTTTCCTCACAGGGACAATTATGACCCATATGGAATATGATGCAAAACTTAAGTGTTACAGTCATTTGGTTTTTTGGTCATTTTCCAAGCATTTTGTCACAGCTTTGACAAAGATATATGCTTCTCACCTACCTTCACGTTTCCCCATTCAACCTCCACTAAGCACTCTTCTACAAACATTCTTGCAAGGGAAACTCAGCTCTGCACGTTTATGCCTCTCTTCCAATTAAAGCACGAGAGACACCCACGTATATTATTTTTACATCTGGCTGTGAGATCTACTGTCTGCATTTTGCTTAACTCCATCTTTAATAGAAGTCGTCTTTTAGGATGCTCTGGAGAGTTCTTTTCTCATAGCTAGGTGTCACAGTAGAAAATAAAACTAATATACGGCACATGCAGGAGCACTCACATATCAAATTACAAGGGACAGTCTCTAACCTGCTCTTTCCCCCATACAACTTACAGATTACTAGGTTTTCTGCCATGCATGGATGAGACCAGTGAGTAAAAGCGTGGCCAGATCAGTGACATAATGCTCAGCACCTAGGGAATAAGACTCCGCAACAACACTAGCTACAAAGTCTGCCCATTAAAAGAACCATACAATTTTTTATTTTAAATTCTGCCTATGTGGTTAACCTGACATTTCAGATACTCTGATGTACTGCGAGCTGCTTCTAGCTTGCACTCACTGCACACGTTCTGCACATTACAGCTCTGAAAGTGAACAGCACAATTTAAATCCCTGAAGAACAGTGTTCCGTCTGTGTATCACTTCTCCATGAAAAAGACAACTAGATTTGAAATTTTTATAACTATGCACAACTATAAAATTTTTGCTTTGTGGAATTCATTAAGCTTCAGAAGGAAGAGTGATGTGAAACATACACTGGGACACATTCTAGAAACGGGCCAACTGAAGATACAGAGGATTTAATTGACACAGTGGGTTTACAGACAAACAACAAGTCAGAAATAGAACTGGGAGTCCTGATTCCCATTATTAAGCTCCGCTGACAAAAATAATAAAGGAAAACTTCTGCACATTCATTTCAGCATAACTCATTGCGTATTAACAGTTTTAGTGTTACTAGCCAGCCTTATCTTTCAGAGATCACTGTCATTATTCTTGCTGTGAGAACGCGTAAGGCCTTCACTGAGATGGTCAAGGCCAAGCAATTGTACCGTCCAAGCCTTAAATATCCTGAACTTTGGTGTTTACCCAAGAGTTACTCAAACACTTACTCAAGAGTTTTGGTTTGACCTTGACAGCCATCACAGGAGCAATTTTTATCCTGATTCTGAACACTTTGCAAAGCTTGCAAAATTCTGGACACAGGTTTATGCTGGGAATCCGTCTACTCTTCCAAACTCTCCCAGTTCCCATCCCAACAAGAGATCGCTCCTCTACCACACAACCAATATCCCAAGCCTTTCCCACTGCAAACCAGCTCCAAAGAAAGCAGTGGGAAGTCATGGTCTGTCATTGTATCTGCAGTTCCAGTTATTGTTTCCTTAATTACTTGTCAATATAGACAACAAATAGACGGATGTCCTACAATACACCCTCCAGCACTCTGTTCCAAGCTTTCCACAACTCAGAGAATAAACTTGGTTGGCATTATTATTTTTATTACCACTAATACTGTTTGATTTGTGGTTCTAAAATTAGAAAGGTAGTACAATGAAACAGTGCAGTTGCTACCCAAAACCCCAAGCAAACTTAAAAATAAACAAGGTATCCATTTCCACTAATGGCATTCCATTTAGAAAATCAAATCTGGTTCAGAAGGAGCCATTTTTAAACAGAAAAATGGGAATGTCTAAATCTGTCATGAATGTTTGGAAAGGACAGACACCATCTGTATTCCTACAATAAATTTTGTACAAGGAGTGACTTATCAAATACACTTTAAATTTTGAGGTTATGGCTTGTTCTTTCCCCTAGAACAAGCTTACTAGGTTCCTGTGATGCATATATAGCTTCAGGAGGATATAATGGCTTTTCTCACATTACAAGTACCATTACAAGTACTGTGCCAAACCTTTGTCTCCTTAGCTGTCCCAGCAATGCTGTCGAGAAGCACTGCCAGGAAGAAAAAACAATTAATGTTCCTTATTTCAGTGGTTCAACTTTCTCAATAAATTAGTTCGTCTGGATCACAATGCAAAGCCTCAAACAATGGCATTTTTATAATGGGTGAAGGTAATAAATTCTCAATAGAAAACCATTATTCTGAAACATTCCAAAATGTCAAACCACATCTAATATTGTGAGGATATTACCAAGCCAACATTATGAAAGAAAGTATCTCCAGTATGAGATTAAGTTCATGCCTTGCCTCTTGCACATAGCATAACCTTGCAATTCAGGCTTGAATTTCAGCCTCTCACTTTGAGTGACCTCTTAATTTTCTCTTACTAAAATCAGCATGGCAGAAATAAAAATCAGCTATGTTGACGTATTAAGATATCTGCTCGCAGCTGATCAGAGAAGATGGGTCCAGAAGGGACTTTAAGAGTTTATCTACATTTTCCAATGCTCCACAGTAGGATAAACTTTACCTAATATATTCCCAATATGTATTTGACCAACTTGTTCTTAGAAACCTTCAGTGAAAGCAAGCCCACAGCCTCCCAAGGCGATCAGTTCCAGTTTTTAACTGTTCTTACTGTTAGAAAATTCACACCTCATGTCTCTACTAAGTCTGCCTTGCTGGAACTTGTGTCTGTTTTCCCCCACCTCCCCAGTACAAACACAGAGGACCTTATTTCCCTCTGCTGCAGGAGCTGTTCTCTCTGTGAAGACCATTACCACACCTCTGTCTTCTCTTTTAGAAATGAAAAAGTCCTTCCAACCTTTCCCCACAGGTCAAGTTTCCTTGATTTCTGGCTATCCTTGCTGCTCTCCCTCTGCTCTGTTCAGATCGTCATAAAGTACAGAGTTCAGGCTTCATGCATCAGTGAGCAATAGTCGAGACTCAGATGAATTCAGGCACCACAAAGAAAGACCAGGCAAAGTCATTTGGGATAAACCTGACCAGACCTCTGGAACATAACAAGTTAAAGCAAACCTGCAGGCTACCCCTGACATAAGAAAAGCTTCCTCATACTGTACAGACCCAAGAGCTAATCTTTCCTCTCAGCTACACACTATCATTTAAACAGACGCAACCAAACAAGCCCATTTTTAAGCATTCAAGCTATTTGCATGAGGAATCCAATGAGGAACTTTCACAGCTCTTCGTGATTTTTCCTCAGGTTTAAGAAATACGAAAAAGCAGATCTTCACGAGCACCGACTGTTAACACTCCAACCACTTTTTCCGCTCTCCCAAACAAGCGGTTTCTGAGGTTGCTGCTATAAAACTGTCATGAGTGATGTCAGCTCCATATTCTCCTCAGCTGGCAGATCTGACACTTCTCTGGCCAAAGAATGTTGCTTCAGCAGACAGGACCAGGGTCCAGGAACTGACTTTATAGATATACAGATATAAATAAATATACATATATATACACATATATGTATATAAATATACCAGAATAGCAGCTAGTCACCGCAGCCTGCCACATACCATTTCCAGCTCTGTTCACTAATGATGTTAAACAAAGCAACAGCAGATGAACATATTGCTGTACTTCCATACTTGCTGTTTACAATTGTACCATATGACAAACTGCTGAAAACCTGTGTAGGTTAATCTTTATGTAAGCAAGACTGTCAACACTTAATATAGAAATATGTCAGTTCCCGGGCTGCACACTGCATAGATAGCTATGTATTGAAAATACAGCTACCTGAATGCCAGCAATATTTCCTCGCTCTGCTTCATGAACTAACTGAGCTAAAGCAGGCAGAACCACATCAATCTTAGCACAGTCCGTAGGCAAAAAAAAGTTGGACATATTTGCCAGCAAGACAGACTCATGAAACAGGTTGAGGAAAATAAAATTCATTTGTATTCTATCAAAAAAAAAGTAATAAAGACATTTTTAAGACTACAGATTAATAAAACAGAAACAATGGTGTTAAGTAGCCCTTCATTATTAAATTAACTACTTAAATAGATCACTTAAAATTTTGTCCTGCAATATCAGCTCCTGGTATACAGAAAGAAGCCACTGCCAAAATGACTTATCAGGCAATAAATTATTTTTGTAACAAAGGATGTTACACTCCATGCTATTCATCAAAAACAATCTGGTATGAAAAGCGAAAGCATTCTGCTCATTCATGCTGCTTCACGAAAGAAAGAGGCCCTTTCTATGACTTGCTAGTGGAAAGGATGAGAGAAATTACAGGCCACTGCTAACAAGGGGTTCATCTGAAGCCATTCAGGCAAATACCAGACAGGAAAGAGAGGGACTGAATGAGAGAGAAATTCAGTATTTTCACATTCCTGATCACATAGAGCAGCCTGAATACAAGTTAGCATCTGTGACTGTAAAGCCTCCTTTACAATAAAAGCTCTGGGGTGGGTTTAGTTTTCAGGTTACCCTCCTCTGCCCCAACACACCATCCCCACAGACATACCTTTCTCATCACCTCCAGCTCCCTCAGCCCATATTTTAGTGCACATCTAGAAAATTCACAGAGGATCCATTCCCACTTCAGCCGGGTTTTATTTCAGATGCTTAGTTAAAGGCTTGACACCTATACTGCCAAGCAAATAACTTCTCAGGGGGGCACTTACTTATTCCTACTGTTAGCGAGTTAAATGGTCACTGACAGCATTAAATGATGCAGTGGAAATCACCCAAGTACAGAAGTCATATGTCCACACAATGAGTATTTTTAAACAGAGGAGGGACACATAGGCTTCTTAAAGCCCAGCATTTCTGTGATTTATTCAACTGACATCAGTTCTGAAATGATACTTCTCAGAGGTATAATAGGCTGAAATTGCAGCACCATTTAAAATAGCACTTTTAGCAGGAAAATGTGAGATGCATGTCCTTCCACCACTGCAGACTGAGAGATTTGACTGTTTCTGACCCAAAGATGATCATTTCAAATTTCAGCAGAAATAAGCAACTCCTGAAGACCTGCTCAAGACACATTATCAAAAAATATTCTGAAGCTTGCCCTGGACTCCAACTAGCTTCACTAATATCATTTAAATTAGATTCATTTTATGCCAGTTAACATCCTCTGAGTCATTTCCTCACAGTAAAAACTCCATAGGGCAGTGCTTCTTAGTAAGTGAGCCCACCACTGAAGGTATGAAAAGCCCAACAAAGCAGAAAGCAACCCCAAGAGCATCATTCTGTGGTGACCAGCAAGGCAGCACTGACTGATGCTGAGGTACTGGCTAAGCTCTCTGAAATATCCTGCCAAAAGAAACATCTTCCATCCCACAGAAGGAAGGATGAGGGAAGTTTTAAAAAGCCAAAATTCACTACTATTTCACAGAGAATTCCAAAGTACCTTCAGAGTAATCCTGCAGTTGATCAAGCACTGCAGGTACAGTGCTGGTGAATTACTTTGGCTTGACATTTCCTTTTTATTATAAGTGATAATGTGGGATGTCTTATTTTGCCACAAGCACAAGCAAGCAAAGCAGTCTAACACAGAACAGAGATAGTGTCACTTTAAAGTCCATCTGCCCTGCAAACCACATCCTGCACACAGTAAACTGCTAGTGACTGCAAGTCAGCCATGAGAACTAAATATTCAATTATCAGATTTTACTATTCTGCCTGCTAAGTCTGTCTGCCTTAACAAAGTATTAAAATAGTTAAATATGTTACTGGAAGAGTCTGAAAGTCACCAATAAAGTTGCCAAACAGGTGCAAACTGTCAAATTACATCCCCACAGGAAAGTCACCGTTATCATTTTACCTATGGAATGCTCCGTTTCCCACTGCAGCAAAACCACCAGCGCAGCTGCCACCGAGCTGAGGAGCCCCAAATAACGTAGTCAGAGCAAGCACTGGTGTTCAGGAGTCCAGGAACCAAAAAAGCAGGCAGACTGGGAGGGCTGGGCTAGGGGGGAGGTGGGAGAAGTGCTCCTCTTGATAAGCTAGGCAGGGCAGAAAGAAGGGAAGAAGCTGAAGGGGAAAAGAGACGCTGGTAGCTAGACAACAGTGAGATTTCATATATTCAGGAAAACAGAATAACCAGGTGCATTCAGCTACCAGTGAACAAGAAATTATAGAAAGAAATTATATGAAAAACCCTTAAGAGAGAAAATATTAAGTTCAGGAAAGCAGAAGATCAGAGAGAGAGACAAAGCAAGAAGAAACATCTGCACAACTCCAGCCAAGATCATGCATAAATACTTGGTTTAAAATCCCTTCCACCGACCACAGTTTACCCCACAAATAAACTGAACCTTGGGTGGCTCTGAAGGTACAGATTCTCTCCTCTGACATATCTGTGAGCACATCTGTTTTAAATTACTCTGCTTTGCTCTTCCTCCCAGGCATCATGAGTGTCTCAGAATACAGAGCTAACCCAAGCTCCAGCTGCTGCAGCAGCAGTCTGCACTGGACTACCTAGACCAGCTCAAAAAGTCGCCATGTCTCCTGAGGGGGCTGCCTCTGGTGCCCCAGAACCTCCCATATTATCAGCCATCAAGGCACCCAGGGCTGACAAAAAACAGTCCTCCCCAGTGGCAGCCTCTTACAATAAATATCTTTTCGACATCTGGTCAGCAGGAAACACTGAAAGTGTTTTTTTGTGCCCCAATTCTGCTTTTTCTATGAAGCTAAAGACCTAGAACATCACCTTCAAACTCCCAACTTCAGTATGAAGTCTGCACGTCACTGGATCTGGTTTTTGCCCTCTTTCACTGTCTCCTCCTTTTGATATTTCCTGCCAATCTGGTTGGCACCAGGCTCCCTCCTCTCTTCATCCTGCCACCTCCAGCATAGCCCAACCCGCTCCTGCACAACCCATGGCCTGTGCTATCCAGGTGAGGCCTCTCCTTCCAAACATCACCCTGACACTGATGCCTGGCACAATCTCTCCTTAGTTTATACCACAACCCCTAACCCTCCATACAGGTGAGCTTCATCTTCTGAAGCAATGACTCCTAGATACCCAGTGCTGCTTCATCTGGTCACCACCACCCACTCTTTATTCCCCACGAGGCGCTCTCAAATCCTGACCAAGGGCTCTTCACTTGGCTGGTCATTCAGCGTGTCCCCCTCTAATCAAATAGCCATGCTCTGATCACAGACCTATTGGCCTTTGGGAGAACACTGCTGAAAGCATGAAAATTGTATCAGCAATGACGATGTACGAAACTCTACCTCCCCTCTCCTCTCACCACTCCAAGTTTTTTACCTCCTCCCTTTGCTGAACTACAGCTCTGTGTCTCATCTCTGTCTGCCCATCAGTCTCACAGTCATCACGGATGAGCTCTTCTTAGCAGGGAGCCTGGCTTACTTACTTATATGCTGATAAAGCACTGTGCAAATGTACAATGCAGTATTAGCAATGATACCAGTAATGATGTTCTGCTCTTAAACATGCTGTCCTGAGAGTCATTTCTGTTTCCAAGAACAAAGCCTACTAAATTCAGGCTTATCTTCTAATTTATCCTCCTTAATGGGCTAACATGAAATGGGGTATACCTAAAGCCTACACTGCTTTGTTTGTCCTTAATTACAGGCAGTATTATGCTGCCACAGCAACTAGGAAAGCTTAAGCTGCCCTAAGATGATACAAGATACTGCACAATGCTGCACACCCTGCCCTGTCTCCTGTCCACACATAGCACTGCGCTGCGTGCAGGTCATGTTTACTCTCCTGAGACAGCTAGCAACCACATTCCAGCAGCCACAGCATGGCACCAGCAAGACGAGGCAAGCCCTTCGGTGGCACCCGCTCTGTCTCCATTTGCACAACCGCAGGAGGGTTTTCTTGCTCTTCCTGGCTCCATGAAGAGAGGAAAAGGGGGCCAGAAAGGCATCCCCCTCTCAAGCACCATACACCAGGGAGGACACTGCAGGGACCAGGCTGCTCCACAGAGGAGGGATTCATTAAGGGGAAAAGGATAATTTCGGCTCCCCCTGAAACAGCTGGATGCTCAACTCCATCTGCACATCTCTAGCTCTCCATCAAGCTGCAGATTGCTCAGCCACCTTTCCTGACCAGCTTCCAACAGTGAACAAATGGTAGCAAGAGAAAGTGAGGCATTGCTTGGCATTTAACGTAGAATTGATGCACCAAGTGGCTGTAGAGCTGCGTTAATGCCAGTGAGCAATCGTGTCTCCGAAGAGCTCCACAGCTCCTGTGATACTGCTACGACACTGTCAAGTAGGAATACACCATGTCTGGGTTTCTGGATGTATCTGTCAGCAAGGCAGCCTTAATTGGGAAGAGTTGGTACCCCACTTTCCTAGGTAATTAATTTAAATTTTATTTTCCCACCTCAACAGAGGATGTCTTGGGTGTGGGTTATGTTTAATGAGGAAGCTTTAATAAGTGACTCCACTTCTTCCCGTGACCTGTAACTATAGCAAGTGCTTCTGTTGCAACCTCACAGACTAGCTTAACTACTACGGGTCAGCACAAAAGGGTCTAACTCAAGATCCAATGAGTCACACGTTTTCTTCACCTTTTGGTGAATGACGACTTATTGATAACCCAGTTATACACTCTATCTG
The DNA here is from genome assembly GCA_027574665.1 of Rhynochetos jubatus. Taxonomy (NCBI): domain Eukaryota; kingdom Metazoa; phylum Chordata; class Aves; order Eurypygiformes; family Rhynochetidae; genus Rhynochetos; species Rhynochetos jubatus. Next base: position 137,719,603 of record CM050648.1, on the reverse strand, counting down.
TCAAAGAGATTTAAATTGCACCAGCTCTGCACAAAGCCAGGATACCAGTGCATCCCAGCAGGGTATAGGGCAAAAGTTTACAGCTATTAAATAGAGAGGACTGGTGAACTATATTATGAGCTTAGCCAGAATATAATTCTTGCTTTTAACAGGACAGAGAATGACAGGCTGAAGTGATTTAGCTAGGAATATCTGAAACATGGCAACTTTAAAAAAAAAAAAAAAAGCATGGGGGTTTTTTTTTTTTTTTTTGTGCTTTTTTTCCCCTGCATTAAATTCTGAAAGTACTGATAGTCATGGAATAATCAGGTTTAACAGGTTAGCAGTAATATATGCCTCAAGTGTTCCTAATACATCATAATCTTCTTTCACAGAATTTGCATCACTGTCAAACTGAACTACTGATTTTCAGTTGATGCTTTTAACATGTTTCTATGGTTACTTTCTTAGGTCGCATCACAGAAGCCTGAACAGCAGTTCAGAAAGACAAAAGGCATTTTGCATCCTTCACCATATTAAATAATTTATGAAAGTTAAGGCATCCTCATGGAAAAAAAAATCATAAAAGAATAGGTTCTGAGGTTATTTTCTCAGCAACAGTTTGAAGCACAGTAAAATCAATATCTCTACAAAAGCCTTCAAGAACTAGATTATTTGATTAATGTTCCATATGGCATAAAATGCTACAGAACATGTGCTAAGTTTAGATGTATAGGCACAAGCCTACATGAACTGCATGAATGGACCTTAAAGCAGAATATGTAGACATCTAATTTGCTGCTGTCAGCTTCATCTTTTAAATCAGGCACTAGGCATTGTCTTAGAAACTATTCCAAATCTAAAAAATGCAAAACTAAAATTGAAAAAAAGGAAGTAAAAATGGTAATGACAGCCTTTATTATTTCCATCGTTTTTCATTAAAAGCCACACAGATTTCATCTGTCCCTGAAACATTACAAATTTTGACTTGTGTAATGAAAGCTTGTACACAAAATATCTGAATTCTCTGCCTACCGCTACACTAGATCAGAGTTTATTGGAACTAATTGAAGTGTCTGAGGCTTGGAACAAAAACACATTAGTCATTTAGTGGTTGTGCTAATATTGCTATGCCTTTCCTGCAGTTTCATTAGATATAGACTGCTTCAATACCCTAATCATATGCTCAGTCACAGCACAATCAGTACACAGAGTACTGACAAGCTGTCCCACCATGCCTAAAGCTGATAAGGTGTCTGCTCTGTGAGTAACCTCAATTATTGACTATATTTTACGGTCAATCTAATGACCAAATGCTTATCAGTGAACCATCAGGTGCCTGTAATAGGATAGTGACCCTTAGTTTATATGTACCATTACTGCTCATTAGTGAATAATTAGATTCTTTAATCCACAACTCACTGGCATTAAAATATGATGGAATATCCTGAATCTAGAAAAAGACTACTATGCTTATTTTAACTCTTAATATGTTCGATTACATTACTCAGAGATGGTATGTTATATCTTGTTAAGGAAAGCTGCTTGTAAAAAGCATATCATGTGTAATGTTTTATATCATGTCTAAATTGACACAGCTTTCCCAAACATGAAGCAATATGATGAGAGCGGAAAGATAATGAGTGTGATTCACCACTATGATTCTCCAAATTTATTAACTTACATGGCTTTAATCTAGCAAAGCCCAGCAACACTGCAAATAATTTAGAAACCTGAAAACCAGTGAGTGCATAGTGAGTGCTATGTTTGAAAGACTGATTTGTCAAACAAAAACAGGTGGATGCATGGGCAAGTGGCTGCAACTATACAGCTATTTCCCTGCTCCCTGACAACACCAAGCTGTGTGATCTGGTCAACACACTGGAAGGAAGGGATGCCATCCAGAGGGACCTGGACAGGCTTGGGGAGGTGGGCACTGCCAACCTCATAGAGTTTAACAAGGCCAAGTGCAAGGTCCTGCACCTGGGTCAGGGCAATCCCAAACACAAGTACAAGCTGGGTGGAGAATGGATTGGGAGCAGCCATGAGGAGAAGGACTTGGGGTTACAGGTGGATGAAAAGCTGGACATGAGCCAGCAGTGTGCACTGGCAGCCCAGAAAGCCAACCGGATCCTGGGCTGTATCCAGAGAAGTGTGGCCAGCAGGGCGAGGGAGGAGATTCTCCCCCTTTACTCTGCTCTCGTGAGACCCCACCTATAGTGCTGCATCCAGCTCTGGAGCCCCCAACATAAGAAGGATATCAACTGGTTGGAGCAAGTCCAGAGGAGGCCACAAAGATGCTGAGAGGGCTGGAGCAGCTCTGCTATGGGGACAGGCTGAGAGAGTTGGGCTTGTTCAGCCTGGAGAAGGCTCCAGGGAGACCTGATAGCACCTTCCAGTGCCTGAAGGGGCTACAGGAAAGCTGGACAGCGACTTTTTACAAGGGCCTGTAGTGACAGGACAAGGGGTAATGAGTTGAAATTAAAAGCAGGGAGATTTAGATTAGATATCAGGAAGAAATTCTTCCCAGAGAGGGTGGTGAGGCACTGGGACAGGTTGCCCAGAGAGGCTGTGGATGCCCCATCCCTGGAAGTGTTCAAGGCCAGGCTGGATGAGGCTTGGAGCAACCTGGTCTAGTGGAGGGTGTCCCTGCCCATGGCAGGGGGATTGGAACCGGATGAGCTTTAAGGCCCCTTCCAACCTTAACCACTCGGATTCAAAGGCAGCAGTTCCACAGCAACAAGAACAACCCTTTCACCAAATCATTTTGAAAAGTTGTAAAAATAACCCAACATCAAACAAGATTAAGATTTAAGAATGAGGACTCAATACAGTTTGTCATCATTGCTCAGGGTCTCAGGGTTGCTTGCTTTTATACATATTTTCTTCTAAACGCCTTTGACTCCTCCTAGCTGCCCTGTCACTGCTCAAACACCGTATCCGCATGCAGCAGCACAGGCACTGCTGCCACCAGCCACCAACAGGCAGAAATGGCACATTAATGGTGATGGTTCTGACGTGGCCCTGATTCTCCTCCCAAAGGAGTGGTGTTTTTTTTGGCAGATAGCCCAATAACCTCTTCCCAAGTGCCTGCCCATTCTCCTCCTCCTTGCTGCCTTTCTCCTACCTGTTCTTGGAAACACCATTTCCTCTCTTCTCCAGGTGTCCAGGTGACACAAAACCCAACACCTTACTACAGCTTTATACCACAATATGACAATATTTATTTAGTTGCAGGCATAGCCCACAGAAGGGTCCTACAACTATCTCACATATTTTCACTTTAGTAATATAAAGTTTGTTCAGGTTCCTTATACAAAAAAAAAAAAACAAAAAAACAAAAAAACAAAAAAAAACCCAAACAACCACACACCACCTGCAGTCAAGTAGAATGTGTGGAGCACCAAGCAAGGCATGGCTCATACCACACCAAGGGACAAAGCACAGCTGCATTCTTCTTAAATCTGAAGAATGCAAGATTAAACTTCTCCTGAATTCTAAGGGTAAACTGGGAGTCTCTTCACAGCCATCCATGCCCACAAGCAGCGCTTTTTGCCTGGCTTTCGTAGTCTGTCAGTGACCTACTGAGAAGCTGCATTTTCTGGCAAATCCGCTGCTCCTTCGATAACATGACCAATGAGTAATGTCTGGCAATTTGCTTGTGTGACACAGTCAGATGTTAATCAAAGCTTTCCTCCTTCTGTGACAGATCAGAGTGAGGAAAAAAAGCTTAAAACTGATTTAATTTCTTAATACGCTTCTGTCTGCTGGCTCTAATATTTGGCTTTGATTTTGAATACTTAGCACTTCATGCTAGACAGTCTGCATTTCTAGGTAGTGAATAAAATACCTTTTTCTTTTTTTTTTTTTTTTTGAAAAGCAGAACATAATTAAGCTTGAAGAAATTAAATGTGACATTCAAATGAGAAAGAGCTTTGGATGAATATATAGATTTGGGGTACACATATGCTTAACGAAACCAATGTATTCACTGCAAAGACTATCTGAAAGATATTCATTTTAACCATGGGTACCTCTTATCACCAGGTAAACATTTTGCTGCAGCTCTTAGTTATTATTTTTCAGGTGAGGACGTGAACTCTCTGTACAGTCTTCTGAGTTTTTGACCCTACAAACACAAAGCTCACTGAGGAAAAAAATGGAGTAAAAAAAACCAAACTAACCAACCAAGATGACCTGCACAGACCTCCTCCCTTCCCAGGCACAAGACAGCCCACAAGCAAGAGTCAAAGGGTATTATTTCATCAAATAGATACTCCAGTTTTAATGTGAAGAAGACATTTATTTGCTGCCAGGAAACCATGCCACAGCCCAATAGCTAATTGTGCTAGGACCTGTACAAACACAGTTGATGCTGTTTCATGAAGAACAAGACTGGAACCCTTTGATTATGTGAAAGAAAATCTGTATTTGATGCTAAGGAAATCACAGATGCAGTTTCCACAAATACCCTACGAAGGCTTTTTCTCCCAGAGTAACTAACCCTGCACACCAATACACTGAATGTTACCATACATGCCAATTTTTGCCTAGCTACTTAGCTTAGGAAAAGGGCTGTTTTGTCACAGAAACAAAAGTCCCAACCTCAGCCCCTTTTCCAAAAGAGTTCTTGTAAAAAAGATGGAGTAATTCAGATTGGGTCAAAGTAAGAGCAATGATTTGGGGGGGGAGGGGAAGTGTGTGCGTGATTATCAATACATTAATTGCATTTATTCCAGCTGAGAACAAGGAATAAAATGTGCCTGGTTCTGCATAACATAAATTGTGAACTTTATAGCAGGGCCAGTGTGTTAAGTGGCTGAGGAGAGAAACAGTGTAAGGAAAGAATCAGTAAACATAATGAACAGGGACTACAGCATAACGCTAGTGCCATGACTCCCCTTTCATCTGCAGGTGCTTGCTGAGAGAGGATTAGCTGAACAGATAGACAAGGGACAAAGAAGTGGATGCTGCTGCAAAGGATTCAAGGCAGAGATGGCCTTCTGCCTTCATGTGCTCAAGGCTGTATGATGCAAAAGGGAGAGAAGAGACAGGCTAGAAAGGCTGGAGCAAAGAAGCCTGATATCACATCAGTACTGAATAAAAGCAGCAAAAACTGTAGATACCCCAATACTTGTGGTCCCTGGATAAGGTGCTTCCACCCCAGTTTCTACCAGCATCTGTGTTTCACTCATCCTTGAAGATTTCCTCCTCTTCCTCTCCCCTCCTGTTAAGGACTGCACAGTTTGATGGTGAGAGGAAGATTCAGCACAGAAACTTTGATTTGTAAGGTCCCCACAGGGGGAGGAGTTGGAGGAGAAAAAGGAGTAATGGGAGAGGGAGCCTATCCTGAGGTTAATGCCAGTGGTGGTGGAACAGCCTGGCTAAGATCACACAACAGTACCCATCTGAGGGCCTGCTCAACATATTTAGGACTGCCAGGGATCAACAATGGATTTCTCCCACCCCAGCCCTTGTGTTTTTAATCACAGTCATAACCGAACTTGTTCCTTGAATGCTTGCTTTTAGGGAACCTGAGTTTCTTAGACCCATTCTGGAATACTGAGAAATTAATGCTGAAATATTTTTATCAGCAACATGATGAAAGATCACAAAAATGCTACAGAACTAATTCAGATAACTGATAACTGTTAAAGAAAAAAAATATTTCTCACAATGTCTCTCTCCAACAACCACCACAAAAAAAAAAAAAGAAAGAAACAGAAGTGCTTTGTGCAAAAAAATTTCAACCAGCTCTCTTTGGTTAAAACAAAAAAAAAAAAAAAGAAAATCAATTTTGAACAGAGGAAACATGGGTAGGGAATAAGCAATGTACTAATGGGTTTTAAAATGTTTTAGCTAGCACATAGCTGCTAAAGCTATAAAACTCTGATTCACTCAAGGCAAAGACAGATTCATGAGAAGCAATTAGGGCCCGATCCAATGTACAATGATGTCATTTGCAGTCTTGCTGCTGACTTAAAGAATCTTTGAATCAAGCCAACACCAATCATTAGTAAGGATCTGTCACTTTACAATAAAACCAGAACTGAGTTTTGCTGACCAGTGACAGAAGGAGAATAAAAGATTTTGGTTCTTATTTCAGATTGTTAGGCACTGACTTCTTTCGCAAAATTCCAAAGAGGGTATTTTATTTTCTGGATTCCCCAGTGAAAGTTACAGTCTTTGCATTTGCTTACAACATACAGATTCTCACGGAAATAAATCTGAAGTAGATTAAGCTAAACCAGACTGTTCATACCCACAAGATGAAATGCAGTAATGAGAGCTATGCTGCTGTCCACTCTAGGTATTTGCAGAGGATTCGTGTCTTTATTTGGGGGGGGGGGGGGGGGAAGCCTGAACTTTTCCCCTTGCCTTTCCTCTCCACTCCCACTGATTTCAGACACATCTTAAAATGAAACAACTCATCTTTTGTAGACAACCATTACTATGAGACTTTAAACCTGCAGCACTTAACAAAGAGACGAAACACTAATTTGCAAACATCACTTTTGGGTCAGTCATTGTGGTAGCCTTTTATGACAGGGTTATGGTGTTGGTGGATAAGGGAAGAGCAACTGACATCATCTACCTCGACTTCTGCAAAGCATTTGACACTGTCCCACATGACATACTTGGTTCTAAATTGGAGAGGCATGGATTTGACAGATGGACAACTCGATCAAAGCCAAGTGCAAGGTCCTGCACAGAGGTTGGGGCAATCCTGAGCACAAGTACAGGCAGGATGGAGCACAGATTGGGAGCAGCCATGAGGAGAAGGACTTGGGGTTACAGGTGGATGAAAAGCTGGACATGAGCCAGCAGTGTGCACTGGCAGCCCAGAAAGCCAACCGGATCCTGGGCTGTATCCAGAGGAACGTGGCCAGCAGAGCGAGGGAGGAGTCTCTCCCCCTTTACTCTGCTCTCGTGAGACACCACCTGCAGTTCTGTGTCCAGCTCTGGAGCCCCCAACATAAGAAGGATATCAACCGGTTGGAGCAAGTCCAGAGGAGGCCACGAAGATGCCCAGAGGGCTGGAGCAGCTCTGCTATGGGGACAGGCTGAGAGAGTTGGGCTTGTTCAGCCTGGAGAAGAGAAGGGTCCAGGGAGACCTTATAGCACCTTCCAGTACCTGAAGGGGCTGACAAGCAAAGATGGGGGGAGGGACTTTTTACAAGGGCCTGTAGTGACAGGACAAGGGGTAATGGGTTTACATTGAAAGAAGGTAGATTTAGATCAGATATCAGGAAGAAGTTCTTCCCAGAGAGGGTGGTGAGGCACTGGAGCAGGTTGCCCAGAGAAGCTGTGGATGCCCCATCCCTGGAAGTGTTCCAGGCCAGGCTGGATGAGGCTTGGAGCAACCGCGTCTAGTGGAGGGTGTCCCTGACCTTGGAAGGGGGGTTGGAACCGGATGATCTTTAAGGTCCTTTTCAAACAAACCATTCTGTGATTCTATAATTTCCCAACCTCTTGAGTATAGAAAGACTATGACAGGAAGGCATATAATGCTTAAGACTCACTGTACTATGTTCTTCTAAAACGCAGGGAAGTTGAGCTCCTTCTGAGGTCAGATTATAACAGAGTAAACATCATTTTTTAATGGTGCAAAACATTATAAAGATCACAGTAAAGGAAACAATACGATTACCATCATGATTAAATGATAAGAAGAATCCTCACTCAGTGCATAAATTTTACTTAAATGCCATTCACAGACATACGTTTTTCAATATTGTCTCAAAACATGTTCAGTTCTGAATTAAAAAAGGAGTTTGGAATGCAAGTACAAAGCCCTGAATTTTGTTGTTTTAAATACCATCTGCTTGACAGCGTATTGCATTTAATCAACATTGCTAATTACAACAAACATTTCACAAGCAAAACTATCATATAATTTCCATTATAAGACACATTATAAGAATGGAGAAAAAAAAAAGATTGTTTTAGGTTACAGCTAAAAAAATAATGTTTTAACTGTTTTAACTGTTGTTACCAACTATGGAAAAAACTTTTATTTGCATACATAGACTTTTATTCAGTAGCATGGCCTAACTTTTTTTATTTAGATCTGAGTGAAAAACACTTGCTACTTCAGCTACTGCTCCAAAGAAACCTGTGGAATAACAGACCTGCAACAGGTGGAAATGTCCATTAAGGACTAGACAAGACCAACACAACTTTCTCGGGTTTTGGTCAATAGAGGTTCCTGCTCAGGTCTGCAAAGAGAGAAACGGGGTGTCACCATCACAGGCCTACTTCCCAACGGCAGTGGGAAGGCACCATCATGACCAGGTGACCAACTCCACCTCTCAGCAACCAGCACCACACACTACACCTTCTACGCACAGCAAGGAGACTCAACAGCATTTCACAATTGTTTGAAGACCCGTGAGCAGTTACTGAAACTATAAAGGTGAAAAACTACCTTATGAAGAATGAAGCTGCAGCTGAGGCACCTGCCGAGACCCCAGGTGGAGCAATCAGGCTCTGGGAGGGTGTTGAGCCGCCTGCTCCTGCTGGGTCAGAGTTGTTCTGCCCTGAGCTGATCTGAACATTGGGACCATCCCGGCCACTTTCTGACGTTGTTTCTGCCTGAAAAAATAAAAACATATGTACAGGTTAATACACTTCCTGAATGGCTATAACAGGGAGAAATCTCACACAGCACTTCCAGAACGTCTTTGCAAGGCAAGGCGAAGATAGCAGTGGGTGAGGAGCGAGACAGCTGGACAAGAGTACCGCGGTAGGTCCTGCAACAGAGAAGGTAAAAACCATGACCGCAGCAGACAAGCAGAATAACATAGAGACCCTTTGTGATGGGTAATACACAGTTAAATAGTTTGACAAGCATGAAGAAATGGAAAACGATAAGCAGAACTCTTTTGTTTTACAGTGTTATTTGGGAGCTGGCAGAACTGTTTATTTGGTTCAGTTATAACTGTCAGGAATTATTTCTCAGTGCCACATCATAGGCAAGACCTATCTGTTTAAGAGGAACTAACCAAACAGTCGCATTTGTAACGTGTTTCCACATGAAAAACCCCAAGAACTAAATAAAAATTGATTTTTAAAAACATATATACAGCCCTGCTTTTCAGCATTATCTATCTTAGCAGCACAAGTACACGGCATTTTTGTCTCCTGCAAACCGTTCCAGTGAAAGAACAAGAGTGACTGGAGATGCATCTTCTCCAGCATAATGCATCTGTGGTATCCGAGACAGAGTTTGGAATCGGGGGAACGGCGCTTGGGATTTTGCCAAAATATCAGACATCTGTATTGTGAAATTGTGTCATGTCTGTGTCTTCACGCTTAGGCCACCAACTCTTTCAGTATCAAGTTCAATTAAGTCCCATCAGTCAAATGCTCGTTGACAGTGCTGGGAAGGCCTCCTTTTAGGAAGAACCTGCTCTATGTCTGGGAGTACGGAAGATTTAATTAAAGATGACACCACAATAAATATTTGTCAAAAGAGTTAATTGCTTCATATATGATAATATATGATGTTTCTGTCATCTGAAATACTACTTTGACATTTCCAACTAATTAGCTAAAATAAATTCCAGAAAAGGAGACAGCCTTGTAATGAAGCACAAACACAATTAAGTACTTCCTGGGATGCCACCAAATTTTAAATTTTGTGCTCCCATAGATCATGTTTTACAACTACAGAGATGCAGACATGGTAATAGGGCCTTCTCAGTTACATACACACCCTCAATTTTCTCATACACTGACAACCCAAACAGAGTTTTTCTCATGAGAACTTAGGCAACCCTGTTATTAAGTATCAAGTAAAAGAAAACTCTACCAACCAAGCAGTGCTCAACTGGAGCAGGAAAGGACACCTGGCCTCATTCCCATAGGTTGAGTGCTGAATTCACAGCTCCTAGCAAAGCCAACAAGAAGAAAGTGCATCCAGCTCTTCTGAAGGTCTGCTCTTTAAAGATTAATACTATTATAAGTATTATGGAGCCACTGACTAATGCTTTATCATAGACTGCTACAAAAAACAAGTATTTTTACAGAGCCCACCTAAGAGATCTGAGGCTGAGACACAGAGGAATATCCATTCGGATTAACTTAACCCTAGCAAAGATACTCACACTAGAAACCTAACTGGAACCTTCGAATACTCCTCCACAAAACCCTTCACTTGGTAATACAGAAGTCTCAGATGACTTCGCAATGCAGGCAAAAATGCAGCGACTCAGCACCGTGAAAGGCCAAGATTGGCACAAAATATGGTATGCCAGCAAATGAGCAGGTACTTGAGCATTAATAAATTGAAGCAACATGTGTGTGGTCTTGACCTATACGAGCCACTGAAAGTATATGGCAGAGGGAAAAGAATGCAGACTGCAAAAGATCCAAATGTGACATCTGAACTTCTGAGTTAACGATGCAAAGCACTAATAATAAGCAGAGCTTGTTATGGACATAGCACTCTACAGACTAAGCAATCTACATCAGAAACTTTAGAGCCAGTACATAGGGCTCACAAACTGGCACACCAAGGGGCTGCCATGCACAGCGGCCAGTGGTATGGTGGCCAGTAAGAGAAGGAAACCCTATCAGCAGCCACTGGCAGGCTAACGTTCATGTTTGAATACTCCTATATGTCCTGCCAGCAAGACAACCATAACCCTCTGTCACGTGTGCTGTTGCCTCAGACTAAATATCACAGGATCAAAATGACTTCCCAAGACATTTTTCCATTCGCTTTCAACAGGGGATATATTAGACAACAGGACTTGGGGGGGGGGAATAAAATAAAAAATAAAAAAAACAAAAACAAAAACAACACCTAACACCCATGTTTAAGCGAAATACTGAAAAAAGAAAGCAGAAGCAGAAACGTGTTTCTAACCAACTGTCCTTTAACTAATACGTAATCTAAATGATGGCACAATCTAAAGCTAAACATGAAAACTGCAGCATTAGCATGAAACATTTACAGCAAAGCATAACAGATTTGGAAGAACTGACTGGCATCTGTTAACAAATCGATCCTGGTAAATGCTATTCACAGTTAAAATATGAGTAATGTGTAACATGCATTCCTTCTTCACCACTTTTTTATTTCTATGAAAATTTGGAAGTCTACACTTCTAAGAGACCAGTGACTGCGGAGGTATCAGGCATCTAACTTGAAATATCCAAATTAACCCTGGTATTTCAGATATCAGATGGCTAATATATTTTCCAAACGAACATATCTAAGTTGTCTGCCTGTAAACCTCCTATTCCCACATTAGACACTTTTGAAATCCCAAACTGCAATTTCTGGGTAAGTTTGGAAGTTTTATTCTCAGTTGTGTGCGCGTGTGAAAGGAGGATGAGGGGAAGCCAAGGAGAAGACATTGATTCTTGTAAAGGGGGAAAAAGTAAAGCAAGACATGCAAGACAACAGCATCAGGAGACTAGTGTAGAAGACTGCCCCTATCTTTTTTATTAAGTCTTCAAATAGCCATTAGTGTTCTTAAACACAGAGGTAACATCAGTTTTGCTGCATGGTGAGAAGCTGAAAAAGCACAAACCAAGTTATTCCAAGTTTAGGATTCATTTCAATGATTGCTTGCACCATCCAAAGCAACAGCATTTTCCAACACAACCCTGTTCAGCTCTCCCCGAGACAGCTACATCTCTCAGATTTCCTCATACCTGAGCCACCCTCATCAGCTGTCAGGTCCAAGTCGTTTGTCCTGAAGCAGGAAAGCTAAGGACAAGTAATGGGAGTCTCCTGGACACTCCAGTTCGTCACACCACAGTTTCAGCTTGTGTCACAGCTGCTGAAGGGGTAACGAGTAAGACTGGGGGGGTTTGTTTTTAAACTAAATGCAGGATTTCATGTATCTCCCTCATCTCAACCCATGCTCTCCTGGGGACCGCAGGTGGAAAACACAATTCTCCAGAGGAATGGGAGCAACTTTGCATGGCTTCAAGCATGCAAGTCTGCACAGGGAGCAGACTCCAGTCTGCAGCCGAGAGGGAACTGTGCTTCACTGTTTACTAAATTTTCATAAATCATTCATGATCAAACACAGAAATCACCTTATCGCTATAAAGTATTACTGACTGCACTGAATATTTAAAGTGCCATAAGCCTCCACATGCAGAAATTAATATTTGTTTTAATTTTCTAGGAAAAGGTTTGGGGAACAAAAGCCATTAACTCTCTGGAAACCCACTAATCCTCAAAGGAAGGATTTCCAAAACTGTTCTACAGGACACCTCTCTCTCTGATGTCACATAAAAACTGGTACCAGTAAGAGCACAGCGAGGACAACACCTGAAAACGTCACACCAGGGGTTTGGCACATGCAGGAGTGACTGATGTCTTGGTGCCTCATATCGGTGTTTGCATGATAGATGGGAGGGTTTTGGTACTGGGTCCGAGCACATCTCCTGAGGACATGGAAGCAGAGCTGGACGTTCTGTATTTTGGCTGGCAGCATCCACACCCGCAGCATAGGCTGGTGAGGCCACAACAAGCGACGACAGTTTGAGCTGTTTCCAGTTAAGATGGCCAAAGGCTGGGGCAGAGGGCAGGAAGAGATGGAGGGAATCTGACATCCTCGGGCTGCAGAGGTGTGCTGGGCAGACCAGGATCTTCCCCTGCCCTGTCCCCCATTCCCAGCACACAGGTTCCCTGCTGTGACCATATGGCAGGAAACATCAGCCCAGGTTTAAACAAGTCAGACTAGTCCAAAATTACACTGTAGAGAAGCTGGTCATAGATGAAATTTCCAGGTACACAGTACACTGTCAGGCCATTACCATCTAAAGGACAATTACAACCCTGACAAGGTCTTTACAAGTTTGAAGTGCAAAGCCAAAAATTGAGCCATAATGTTTCCAGTTTCCTGAATATTTCCATTCTCTGGACATTGACCTTTGTCTAGGCATCCCAAAAAGCCAAGCTAGATGCTGCCACTTTGTCTCTGTAACTCGTGCAAAATACATGCCTGGAAACACACAAGCAAAACACGGGAATATAAAAATCTAGAGAAAAATAGATCAATTCTGGGCTAGTGCTGCAATGGTAAAAGAAGACCAGAACGTTGGACAGAACTGCAAAATAAGTAATCAGATGTGATGTCCAAATGTAAGTATCAAGAACAGATTCACAGAAAAGGGAACGGAGAAAATTACAGAAGCATCAAAGAGTCTGATACACATCTGTGTAATCAGTCAGAACTCAATACAATTTATTTTATTTCAAAAAATTGGTCCCATAATGAAAGCATTCAGCAGGGCTTCAACAGTGAATCGCAGGTGAAGCTATAGCAAGATCAAGCCTGAGTCTGTATCAGGGCTTCTTTCCTAGGTTTTAAGTTGGTTTTACCCCTCTCTGATTAGCAGGCAGGCATACAGAATTTTGAGTATTTGCTCTAACTTACTATTTTCCCATTTCAGAACAGAATGTCACAGCCAATTAAACTGCAAAAACTGCTTGATCTAATGATTTTGCGATATATTACATGTACTGTTTGTATATGATAAAACAGTAATTTTCCCCCTAAATGATTCATGCTAAGACTCTTACAACCTACTACCACTAACTGGAACAAATGTGACGTAAATCTCTATCTGGATAACACTCATATTATAAACCCTCCTTTCCCATAAGAGTGGGTAAGTCCCACATACGTGTTCTATGGGAAATGTCTCCTCCTCCTCCGACTGACTAGCTTTATGGGATGTTAACAGCGCAGCATGTGCCAGGTTGAAGTGAAACACATTCTGAATAAACTTTTCACTGCCTTTTGACAATGTTTCTGCTGGGAATCATTATAAAATAACTAGGGCATTTTATAACTACAATACACTACTGTAGTCATTTTATAACCTGCAGCTGCGATGTGGTAACAAGAATGCCTAAACCTGTAGTTTCAGACTTTTATGGGCATCTCATGTTCAATGTGAATCAAATGCAGAGCATAATATCCCTTCCCCCAAAACAGGTTTTCAGCTACTAAAGTTGCTAATGCCTGGCTTATCACTGATCTCTGAAGATGAGACAGAAGGAGAAAAATCAGAGAAATAGAATTAAATAGAAATAGGAGGGGCTGTCTGCTGTCACAGTCTGGAGAGTAATACAGGAGATCCAAAGGAAACCTCACAGCCCTTGCTTTTTTGGACTAATACCTGAATTACTAAGAAAGGTTAAGGGTTTGGATCTTCACCACCAAAAAATCCCTAGCAGGCTGTGCTTCATGCACAGAACGACCTCATCCTTCAACTGCAGGGCACGTGCACTCATTTGCATCCAGCACTGATGCCCTTGGCAGTACAAGGATGGAGAATTAGCAGCTTGCTCCCCTCTGAGCAGTGGCTCTTGATCTCACCTTGGCCCAGATCTCACCTAAACCATAAGCTCTCAGGTCCACAAGAAACTTATTAAGGTTTTGGGCAAGTCTTGGTCAGGCCTCCATCATCTACAAATGCCTGTTCCTCCTTTCAGCCTGTCCATGTCCTCAGGCTGGAAGGTCTCTGCAGCCAGGGCTCTAGTAGCACAAAGATGCCACTGGGCAATGGTGGACCACTTCACATTTCAGCCACTCAGGACAGCGGTACCAAAAGAGGCAGCAAGTGATGCTTTTTGCTTTCTTCTTCACCACCAGCCACATCAACTTCAGCCTCCTATCTGCAGATGTAAACACACCACTTGGAAAGTCAGGAGAATATGAAAAAGGGCTATCAAGAAGGACATACATCCTGCTGCACATAAACACTCTCAAATTGGGACTTTTCACCTGCAGTGGATTTAAAACAGCCAGACTAGAGGAACTGTTTCTTCTGATGCCTCCAGACAAGCATCAGAAAGTGTTGCCCAGAGTCCTCCCTGCTGATATGTACTACAATACCTACAGCCTCCACAGCCAAAAAATATAGCTGTATACTGTTTGGGGTGTTTTAATTTACTATTGTGGTCAAAATCTAAAATTAACTGTTTATTCAAGTGGACAAATATACTGTTGAATCCCTGCTTTTTTCAGAAGCTGATATGAGCAAGCAAAGGAATTCATTAACAGGCTCATAATAATGCAAATTTCTGTCAGCTTAGGATTGGGTTTCCTACAAGGAGACAAATGCTTTTCCATTAGGACTGACTTTCACAGGCCAGATGTATCTCTAACAGCAGCAAAACACAGAACACATACAGAGCTTTGAACTGGAAGAACCTGTGTTGCCTTCCTGACTCTACAACAAAATTTCTCAATGATTTTAGGCAGCTCAACCAAAATCTCACTGTGCCTTGTTTATTCTCTATTCAGCAAAATGGAATAACCATGTTCCCAAGAATTACAGGTCTTACGATTTTATTATAACCATTATATTGTTATAATGATTGACATATAATGTCAGCAAATAAAGGCAAAGGTGGACAGAGACTGTCATACCTAATTTCTATTTCAATCATGCTTGAACTGCTTACACATTAGACGTAACTACTTTACGGAGAACATCCCTTGGGATCAATTTGCCTGACAGCTACCACGTGCAAGGCACCCACTGACTAGCATCTCACTTGAAGAGGTTCAAACCCTCATTATCTGAAAGGAAACTGGGTCTTTAGTACCCTCAAATCTAGAGAACAAGGTTCAATTACAGCAAGTTCATGAAGCTGAATTAAGATTGCAAACACAGGGACAGCTCTATGTGATCATTACTGAAAGGCACTGAGGTCCCAGACTGGGGATGGAGCTGTACATGCCCTGTTTTCCTTGTGGCTGTTCCCTGCTGACCTGCTGTTTACTCTCCATGTGGAAACAGTGTAAACCCAGACACACAGTCGTAAGTCACCATGACTGGAGAGAAATCTACAAGACTGTAGATGACCCAAAGCTCTTTCAAGCAGCCAAATGCCATGATAGTAATCTGGAACTCCAGAACAACTTCCCAAATGTGCATGGGCAAAGAAGTGTCAGGTGAGATCCAACATAGATAGGACCATGTACTTAGGGAAAATAACCTAAATTACTCCTAAACAATGCTGAACTCGAAACTTGCAGTTACAACTTAGATCTAAGGGTCATAGAATCACAGAACGGTTTGGGTTGGAAGGGACCTTAAAGGTCATCTAGTTCCAACCCCCCTGCCATGGGCAGGGACACCTTCCACTAAACCAGGTTGCTCAAAGCCTCATCCAGCCTGGCTGGATGGGTCCTTGACAGTTCCCCTGAAACCAAGATATAGCAGCAACTGAAAAAAACCACCAAAGTTTTAGACATCCTAAGACAGGGTATGAAGAACAAGAGAGGTCTGACTGAGGTTTAAAAAGTCACGGAGGTGATGGATAAGCTGAAGGTAAGTTAGTACTTCTTTGCACTGGGATAGCGAATTCATGAACTGTCATAACCCCCCTTACAACAGCCAACCACCTTGCCCAACTTCATCATCAGTTTTGAGAAACACAAGGGGGAGGTCCTGAACAGCAGATCCATCTTTGCCCAAAACACCAAAAACACAGCAACGGTGCCTACAGCACCTTTCAAATGTTTCCTTCAACTAAGGTATCAGAAAAGAACAAACTCATTCAGTTTTGCAATAGTGGGAGCTATGCAAACCAAGCGGAATTAACTCAGAAGCATTTGGGCACCAAACAAAAATAATAATAGGTCAGCTTTGGAAAATGCCAGACCACAGTTTGTATAATAATTTGCATGGACTCACTTCCCTAGAAGTGTTTCACGCTTGAATCTTACACGTACTACTTTCAGATTCAAAGCAAACCTCTAATTATTGATCCTTCGTTACACTGGGAAATTACCTCATCGTAGCTTTAAACTTCTATTTATAAGTCTAATAATCTCATCATTGATTATGGTGACTGTATTCTAATTATAAATCCATTATCTCCTCAACAATGAAGCAAAGTCAATAATGCACGTAAATGGAAAAAAAGGAATTTAAATGCATACATTAATGTCATTCCAAGCAGCACTATTTTATGCACCATCTCTAACAAAACTGTGTCACATCATTACAATAATGTGAAAAATCTTTTTCAATTAACAGAGCTGATTTGATGCTATGTTCAGTAAAGTGGCAATCCATTCCATTAAACACACGCATATGAAATGCTTGAAACACCTATGAACTCTATCTATACATCATAAATTCTCTCCCAAGTGCCGAAACAGAAAAGTACATACATTTCCTATCAATGTTTTTTAAACCTGCTTTCAGAAGCTATCAGGCAGGGTATTTCAGTGATTCGACTCGCAAGTGACTCTACTCACAAGAGCATCAGTACTTGCCGCATGCGTAGCTGCTCATGCCACAAAACAAAGGGAGATGCTTTTGGCAGCGCTCATGCTGTGCACACCCTGACTACCTGGAGACCCACAACCTCAACATGCCATCATTCCAGTACACAGCCCATGGAGCAAATCACTTTCCAAAAATGCGTACAACATTCAATCCTATTTTACACAAGCAGGACGATGGGGCAATCCACACCTGCATCCAGCTGTGCCCATCAGTTCCTTCCAGGCAATATACAGAGATCACAGCAAAAGACTTTCTCTCCACCAGCCTGCACACAACTAAAGTCTGAGCTCAGTCTGAATTTATCTGGTTCCTCTGCTGCATTAGCCTCTGAAACCAAAGGGCATTATTCAGCTGTAGCCCACCCTTAACAACAAATGCAGCCAGTGCAGAGCAATGGTAGCTTCATAAAAGTACTTCTACATCAGATATACAGTCTCTCTCAAATGTTGGATGACACTTCTGAGCTCCAGCCAAAAAGCATAGGCAATTTCTAATGCTGGGGTGGCATGGGATGTGTTGATTAACCATCACTTCATTGGAGAGCTCAGAGTGGAGCACATGCACAGTACAAATGGAACAGCGGGAAGCAAAATAAGCTGAAGAGAACTAAGTGAACAGAAAAGACCATCCCTAAGAAACTAGTTCTAAGGCAAGAGTAGAAAAATTAAATATTTTGAGTAAAAAAAAAAGGAGGGGAGTTTTTATCTTAGTGTAGTTCACTACACACTTGCTGGATGAGAGAATGACCTGTGGGCCAAAGGTAAATCCGGTGGATTATCATTTGTGCATAATCTCTAAAGTCTGCTTGTCTTAAATCTACCTCTGACGAGCACAGGTGAAGTCTGGGCCAACATTCTTTATTATTGCTTGTTGACTTCAATTGTCAACAAAGGCGAGTATGGACTTGTTTCCCTGTGAGAGCTGTAATAGCAACTGCTTAGCCTGGAGGGGTGAAGGATCAAAGGAACTGTTTTCAGGGTAATTTGAGCCACAAGAGGGTCTGGGTCCTGCACACAGTTACCCTGTCCCACACTGTAAATCCAATATTATGGCAGAGGCATCAAATACACAACATAAAGAGATGCAGTCCACACCCTCACCTAAGAAAATGCCCATTTCTATCTTGTAGCCATCTGTCAACTCTTCCTAAAACACTCTGATACTTGGGAATATATTAAAAAGTAGCTTCATTTTCACTTTCAGCATCCTACACTGGGGGCAATCTAGAAAAAGCAAGCACAAAGACCTTAGCAACTACACAAAACAGAGATCTACGTTTTCATCTGCGTTTAGGGCTGAATTTCCAACTCATGCTTTCTAAACTTGTTTGCTACCTGGCTGCTGGGCAGGGTCTCATTCTCCCACATCCCAGCCCTCCCTCTGCATTGGCTAACACAGCAAAGTGCAATGCAAGGCAATATTGCCCAGCCAAGATGCAACGGTCTCAGGAAGTCTTTTCGGGTGCTATAAATTAGATTAGTATGAGAAAAGCATTTAGTAACTTGGATCAAAAGGTTTCCTTCTGCTGTTCAGACTTGTTACACAGAGTGACCACACTACCTTTGAAGATTTTTTTTTTTGCCACCTCCTTTCCTTTATGTACTTCCTCTACAAAAGCAGCAGCACCAACACCACTAAAGCTAAAGGGAAAACAGAAAAGCCTCTACACAACCCTGGCCCCACCACCTGTCTGGGGTTTGCTACTGACTTCTGCAGAGCCAAGATGTTATGTGCAGAGTGTGAGACATGTCCCAAGGCTCAAAGTCATCCAGATGTCTCACAGACAAGATTTATGGTCAAAGCACTGTATTTTAATTGTTTCGTTACAAAATATATTTCACGCATTGTATTAATAAAAGGTCACTGAGAAAGCTATCAAGAAGGATTTTAAAAATTCATTTAAAAATCCATCTAGGATGACATTTATCAAAGTAAAAAAGTAAATGTTGGAAAGTAAATCTTGTCATTCTTCTATTTTCCACAGTCAGCTTTTTATTGTATCTTCTAAGCAAAATGTAAGTCATCCTTACTATAAACAAACAAAGAGGATTTAAGGAAAGTCAACAGAGGCTGAACTACCCCCAGATGAATCCATCTGGTTTACATTAGGGTAAGCAGGAGACTTATTCCTAAGAACTACAGGAAAGCTTGAATTGTGTCTAAAATAACTTTCCAAGATTTTTCACATAAAACAAATGAACATCACTAACTTTAGAGTATATACACCCATTCACACATCCTATGGGTGAACCCTCCCTCTTCTGAACCTCATCGTATCAGGCCATAAGCTTATACCTAACTTTAAATTTCTGAATACTCTCAGGGGCATACATTGGTCTGTTGATAAACTTACAATTTTATATACACATGCTTTAAAAGTTTTACCTAAGTCACTTTCAATTTTCCAGTGCTCCAACTTCTCCCACGTCCTAAAGGCGTATTTTTTAATATATTTTTTAAGCAACTTAAACCGGTAAAGATTCAAGGAGCCACAATATTTTGCCTTATAACCAGTACTATTTGTAGATATTCAAATTAGAAATACAGCTGGCAAGGATTTCATTTTTGCATAACATGAAAGAACAGCCAATTTGCAAAACAAAAGCTCTATTTCACTCTGATGTCTCTATAGCACATGGCATGGCTACTTCACCACTTTTCTGCAGTACATGACACTGCGTAATAACAACACAGCCAGTTGACAGTATGCAGGAAGACCTCTTTTTTCCCACAATCCAGGCAGGTACTTCTAATAGATCTACAAGGTATTTTCAGTGGGTTTAATTTTCTACCTCCCAGTCAGATTCCAACACACCTAAGAAGTCTAAACTCCCCTTGCTTCCCTGCTGAGCTGAGGGGCGATGCTGAGCACTGCTAGCATGTTTTTTCATTCAAGTAGTAACAAATTCACTTGTCAGGTCTAGAATTAAAAACATCAATATAAAACTATTTATTAATTAAAATTGTCAGTCGTCCACTACAAATCAGCTGTCTTACACAGAGTTATACCAGCTCCCTCCCCTCCACAGTGCTCACTGTCTGGTCAGACTACTTATCACTGCTACTGGTGATTATTTTTTGTAATTTTTCACAACAGGCCACTTGGGTAAAGCAGCTGATTACATCTTCACCTTTTGCACCTTGGTTGCAATCCCACTCTTCCCCTCCCCAGACCTTCCTCTGGATCCTTAATTACTGTTCCTCTTCACAGCTCCCGAAGCCCACAGTTATTATTTTGGTTTGAGCAGCACCCACACTATGCTTCAGACACATTCCTGTTCAAAAAAAATTTATAATCTATATAATGGATTTTCACACTTGAACTCCAAACATATATTAAAAATTTACGATGTCCTGCACTTCTGACCCCCAACATTCAACCCAGAAGTGTTTTCACAGCCATAAGTGACATTACAAGGTAATACATGCGAGTCTGGGGAGGGAGATGAGAAGAGCAGGAATCAAGTCTTTTTTTTTCCTCGCCGCAGACAATTCCAGTACCACTGCTATTAAAACTAACCATAAATAAAAAACATGGAACATGGAGCAATGTTGGTAGGTACAAGGTGCCTGGAGGTTTGGCCGCAATACATTGGGGTGTATTTTCACCCCTGAAGGTACCTGGCACACAGCATCCCGCACTGACCACGCCAGCAAGGGTTTGCTCCAGGTTACCCACCCGGGCTCTGGGACAGGCATCTTCAGCAGACAAGGCAAGCCAAGACGGACATGCAAGAGTTAAGACAAAGCATCTCTCGGAGGTGCTCCTTGCTCTCCTGCAACTATAAAGGAAGCCTCAGTAATTAGAATAAACACCTGTCTTTTTGGCAGCTAAATATAGTTGGGACTAACCCCAGCCTTTATCTGTGTCTGTCTCCCCACCCAGAGAGCTAACCATGTTCTTTTTGGATGGAGCACCAAGTTCAATCACTGAGATGTAAAGTGCTTGGACAAACAGTTTCCTACCAGAGAGTTCAGCGCTTTTTGCAAGAATAAATCTGTGGTAGGAAAAGGCAAAATTAGAGATTCTGAGTGAAACAGGGGTATTTACAGAGCAGTCAAAATACACAACCTACTGAGAGTGTAAACTGCCGCCTTCTGCATCTGTGTGGTATCCTGCCTAGATGGGGGCTATAGTCTCCAAGATGCAGTCCTATTACACATAATAAATAACACATTCAATGCAATTTTTCTTGCTCCAAAATTCCTCTACCCAGACATGCATTGCTGCACAAGAAGATGGGAAAGATTACTAAAGACAGACATGTCCACAAAGTGTGTATGTCCACAGCTCTCTCCTGGGTTAATCTTAAACCTAAACCCTGTCTCCAACTTCAGGAAAGACTAGGCAAAGTCAAATAAATAAATAAATAAACAAATTCATAAATACTTTTCAAATGGGAAAGTCAGTTCAGACTTAACAATCAGTACACGTCAGGGAATCCCAGTCTTGGTAACATTGTAAAATGAGGTGGGATGAGCATTGGACAAGAATGCCCTGCAGTGGATGCTGTCCTAGGAAATGGCTAGTCTAGCTTGTTCCTGAAATCCCTCCAATCCTATTTCTTCTGACACCTATAATTCCTCTGGGGAAAAGCGTAGGGGAAGCACTTTCTGCCTCACCCACTCAAATAGCTACATCAGACACAAGGCTCTTAATACAAAAGGCAGAAGGAGAATTCAGACAGACACAGAAAGTATAATCTGGGCAGAGATGAGTCATTTAGTCTTAAATTAATTAAAAAAATAAATTAAAAAGAGAGAAAAAACAACTGAAGCCTAGCTTCTCTCCAACAACTGCTTCCAAATCTAAACTCCTTGCAGATGACTGGATCACATCCAAGCAGCCTCCAACACTAGCAGTGTTTGTCCTTTCATTAAAGGTCACTGTTTTCCAGGCTACTGAGTTTCTTTGCACATTTCTAGATCACACTTAAGCTCTGTTGCATTATACACATTTTTCCTTCACAGGGGTTAAATGAGGCAACTCGGTTTTATCTTAGAATAATGCAGTGGTTAGGGAAAACCACATCTATCAGTCAGCATGGTTAAGCAGGAAGAAATCTGGAGCTGGCTGTTAGTGAATTATTTAACAGAAGAATAAGGGCAGACAAGGAATGAGCAGAGAAATGGAAATACTTTGGCTTCCAGACAATGCAGGCTTCTTAACCCCATAGCTTTCCCATTTCCCCTCCCACACACACACATTTCTGTGATATACACAGAAAAGATAACTAAAAGGTAGCATCATATGCCTTACATTGGCCCAATTGATCCCTAATGAATGGAGCAGCATTTTAGAGAAAATCACTCATAGCAGCAGTTCCTCAAACTATGAGAAGCTGAATGGGCAATTTTTTCCCCTTTTCTCAATGTAAAAATCAGAGAGCGATCCAACATCAATGAGGATTCACTGGATTTAAATGGAGACCCCTCAGAGGTGGGACACGCGTCCATTCACAAATTTCCATATGAGAGAGAAGTATGAGAGGGAGGAATCGCGTCTCCAAGCCTTTTCTGGAAGAAAAAACAACAGCCACCCTGGGAAAGTCATGTTATACAGCAGCACTCTTGAATATTTATCTCTGATGATCTTGGAGCTCAACCAGCTGAAGCTACCAAGCAGTATTAGGTAGTGTTTATATACAAGAGCACACAAGGCATTATGTTAAATTAAAGCTGCCTAGCACCAACATACCTGGTCTTGCAAGATCTGCTATAACATCTTTAAGTGAAAACCATGACTTTCACTCGTACAGATTTCATCATTAGTCACACTCCTCTGTTCACTACCATGGGAAAACAGTCTAGGAATAAATCTTAGTCAAAATCTGTGATTATAGTCTCCTCCTTAGCACAGTTCCACAGATAGTCACAAACCTGTAATGAACTTGCTTTCAGAGGTAGCATGCACCTCTATAAAGCTTTCTCATTTCCCTCAAGAGTCCTTAAAATAAACAGAGAATACAGAAAATCAACATCAATGCTTAAAATCAGAGTACAATGACATTTACAGTCACGCAGCTCTGAAGCAACCTTCTGAACGCGCTTCTTTACAGCAAACTGTTTCGCAGCATGTCTAACCTGAAGATTAATGCCCTCCATCACAGTCTATCAACATCATCTGCTGAATGGAGCACAGCCTTAGAAGTTCAGCGCTATGCTTGAGGGTCAAGTCCGTCTTTGATATAATCCCATGGAGCTCCCAGAGTTTCACATGTGACAAACTTGGCCTTTTATGTTTCTCTAAAGGGGTCACCAGATATGTGACAGCCAAATAACGTCACCTACACACGTGAAGCTAAAATTGGTGCAAAGCTATCTGAGAAAAGCATCTCACCATCTGAGATAAGAAAGCAAATTTCTTGTGACATCTGACAGAACATTGTTCAAAGCTCTTTCTCAGCTCTTGAAACATGGCTTAGAATACCATTAGCTGATCCCCTTCAAGATAAGCATGTATACATCTCAAATTTTATCTTTATCTCTCTGTATATCCACACACAGGTAAACAAAACTCAAGCATCGGAATTATCGCTACTTACTAGACAAGCCTGAGGCAGGAAGCTGTTCACCCTGGAGATACTCCACATGCCCTCGAGGTACTGCTGAGCCTGGATGGTGACCGAGCTCAGTGCGCCGCTGAGACCACTGGGGGCCACCGTCACTTGGACGCTGGAGTTGGGAAAACTGCCCGCACCTTGAGACCACCCCAGTCCCTTCTTCCGTTCTGCCCCGGAGAAGAGATTGGGTGACTTTCCAGGCTGCCTGCCCACCTGCCCAGCAATGAGTGGCAGGTCTCTCTGGGAAGAGACAGTGACCATCCTGGGTACCATGCCGGCCACTGCCCCAGCGCCGGGCGGGAGGTCGGGCATCTCTGGGTAGCTGGCTTGGTTGAGGGTGTGCATCATCTGGATGGCTTCCTGCTTCAGCTGATTCAAGTGAGTGGCACAAGTTTCGCATCTGCTTTCTCCTTCATTCCTATTTTTCTGTAAATAGTCAGGCACTTGAAGCTTGTCAAAAATTAAAGCTGATAATCGTGGGTCCTAAAGGAGGGAGGAAAGGCAGAAAAAACATACTGAGTTAGAACAATGCAAAAAGATAAAGAAAAAAGACAAAAGTTCTCTGTGATTTGCTCTCCAGCCATGGAAGTACTTTAAACCTGGACTGGTAACTCAGCTTTTTTCACCCCCAAATACCCTAAAAGATTTGCAGGACACAGCAAATTAATAAACCATAACTGAATCCATTTGTATGAGACCCAGCATGAAAATTATCATCAGGATTAAACAATGGAGCTGTGGTGTACCTGATAACTACTCATTCTTCTAATTAACTCCGCTTTGGAAACATCTAACATGTCTGTGTTTCCCATGCTCAGGAACAATGCTAGTTGAGATGCTGACCCTACAAATACCATAATGCGCTTCAAAGGCATACCACCACCTTAAACCCAGGAAAATTAGACTTCAGAGTACTTAAAAATTCGTGTGTAACCTGGTAAATGTTTTGTTGTCCTCACCCTCAGAAATGATTAATCAAGTGGCATAAAAAAGAGTTTACATGCTGCTGCCCACAGCTGGCTCCTCTGCTTGCGAGGACCGTTATTTCTGATCTTTGCAACCCAGATGGTCGCAATATTCCCTTACGCTACAGTTGCTTTGATGAGAAATAGATTTGAGCCTACAGCCATGTGTGAAGGTGTGACAATGCGCACACTAAGAAGCTGATTTAAAAGCAACACCTATTTTGTTTCCGCAGAGCAATTTTTCCTCTCGTCCCCTCCCCCCCTTGCTAGCTCATTTTAAGGCTGCCCAGACATTTTAAAACCCAGATCTGTGTTTCCAGTTCAAAGATAGAGTTACCTATCTCCTGAAACACACAAACACCTTCCCATCCCGAGCCTGCTACTGTAAAGATTAGTCAAGAGATTAAATCCAGCCCTGTTGTAAACCTGCTATAAAGAGTAATGCCGTGCGGTAAAACTGACCCAACTTCACACATGCTCGTTGAGCTCTTGAAACAATTAAGGTTTTAATGAAATCACAGCACAGCCAAAGGTTTATTTGTATAATTATTTTAAGTGAGAATATTTAATTTGCTTGTTAATAATGAGGGCACACAAAGCTAGTAAGTCAGCCATCCAACATAGGCCGGGGGTATCCCCAGATCAGTACTCATCTTTAAAAATGTATTACTTTATGCCAAGCTGCAATTGCTCTCTAGGAAATGAATGTCCTATTAGAAAAATAACTAATTCTGGTTTTAATTACAACACACATCAATAAAACTCTTTTAAGAAGTCTTGGCACTGGTGCTTTGGCTTTGCTCATTATACTCTTTCAACTGCGCTATTTCCCTTTGCTCTGAATTCAGAATGTCCTAAAACGCTGCCTAACTTCTGCAGCAGCAGCATAAATTTTATCTCATTTTCAGCTGCTGGACTACTCCTGCAAGAGTTTTTAATCTCTCTCACAAGACACAGTATGGTGTTGATAGAAACCATTATGAGTATATCTAGCATCACATCATTCCACAGCCAAAAGCCATTAACTAAGAGTTGCTTTTTCTGCAGTAATCTAAATTATTGTCTATTTACTGACTTTAAAAAAAGGGTACTTCTCAGGCTAAGGAAAGCTACCCCTGCCGCTGATTTGCATTCACATTAGCGAACCAGTTCACAAAATCAAGTGAAAGACAGTTTATTTTTTGCCTCTTTTCTCTTTATTGAGGTTTAGATCCTGGTAAAAATGCCTTTGAAGCTGCACCATTTGCTTACCCTCACAAGCAAGAAAATTCTTTCCCTCCAAACCTCCCAGAAGATGGCAATACTAAATTAACAGATATTAGTCATGAAAATAAAAGTAATTAATATTTTAGAAACTTTTCTCCAAGCCTTCAGCAGAAAGTGCTATTGGCTAGATATTCAAAATACAAAAACTCAGTTCTGTGAGGACTATTTAGCCTCAGGCAAAACAAAGGCCAGGCAGTCTACCTCCCAAGAAAAACAAACAGCACGGCACTCCACAGAAACCTTGCTAAGGGAGAGCCCTCTGAGCAAATTCTTGCCAAGGCTGACACACACCATCTATTCAAACAGCCCCAGAAGACAGCACTATCCAGCACCGGGTGCCCCATCCGCAGCCAGGTACAGCCCTGCGCCCGCTCTTTGATCCAAGCTGGGCACACGCGGAAGCACCTGCAGGTCCCAACTGAAGGAGCCTCATCTGGCAACGTTTAAAATTGCTATCAAATGTCAAAAGTTTCAAATAAGCAATTAAAGCGAATTACTAGGTGAAACAGGCTTCTCATTTAAAAGAAACTACTTCTTTTGATGTAAAGAAAATTAATGACCCCAACTCTAGCTCCATAAACACAGTGTAAGGCAGATCAGAGTCAGGCCCATCTTGCAGTTACAAGAAAATCGAGTGGATGCCACATTTAAGGGGGAGAACAAAACAAGAAATTTGATTTATTTAGGAAAGGATATAGACCAAATCACATGAGGACACAGTATACCAAATTCAAACCTTCTAATTTATGTCTAGTAAAAAAAATAAAAAATAAAAAGCCATCTCATGTCCAGTGCTTGTGTTTTGCCAAGCGTTTACAAGGAGCCTTTTCACCTACTCATCCAGCCTCTGTGATCCCCAGCTTGCATCTGTGGCCATCCTCCTCCAGCACCTCACCCAGGGCCCAGCTGTACAGCTAGATTATTTTTCCACTCTGTGCGACAAAAACACCTGGCTAATGGTTGGGTGTGAAGGGCAGAGGAAACACAAGTTGCTGTTAAAAACATTAACTGTAACTTAAAAGTTAAGCCAGTCCCATTAAAGAGGTTTTACTACAGGGTGACAACGCCTGGTGTCGGGGAGCCCCCGCTTCAGCAGCTCGCACCCTAACAAGGCTGGGGTGGAAGTTACACTGTTGTGTTTTACAGAGGGAAGAAATAAAACTTGAGCGACCAAATGTGGTAGATACACACGTGGGAAGGGGGAAGCAGTGAAAGCCATCCCTGTTACGGCTGCGCTGGCAGGGGCAAGACAAAGACAGTGTGCAAGTCACTAAGGGGATTGGCATAAAAATTGAACATACCAGCCTCTATTCCAAACCATGCTCCAAAACCAATTTATTCTGCTCTGCTACGAAGATGATTCCTTTATTCCTGCACAGCATAAATAAACTATGTTGACTTTGTCACACCTACTTTCCAAATGCTGTTCTTACCTTCTGAACAAGCAGGATAAGCAAAATACTGTGATGCTGTAACATTCAAAGCTTTCCCTCCCACTACAGAAACCAAAACCCTAATTTCAGTCTCAGCTTGTTAGCTTCTGCATACAAATCTGAGACATTCAAACATCACAGACTGTTAGAAGGATAAAATACATGGTCCCACTAGGACTACACTGGACAGCCCAGGAGCCCTCAGTGATGTCAAGGCATGAGATAATTACATAAGGAATTATACAAGGAAGAATTTGCTCAAACACCTGAATTTACCACCATTTTTCAGCAAGCTGCTTTTTACAGAGACAAGCAAGCTTGCAAACTGGTGCTGGGAGAGGCAACACACAAGTGCAAATTGCCCACATGAGGAAAAGCACACGGACGTGGTCTGCAAGTCCTTCCAAGCTCAACCAGGCAGAATAGTAAACTTGGGAAACCAAGAGTGTGCTCCCGCTAGAACACACGGCAAAACAGCCGTTTAGCTCAACGCCAGCTGCGTTTAGCCTGGAGTTTGCCTTTAGGCTTTCTCTCTGAAACCAGGAGTAGGGAAAACAAGCTCAGATTTGAAAACACATCCAGCAACACATAACAGAAAGAAACAGGCATTTCTATGATTTGAATTCACACTTCCTGCTCTGATGTATACCTCAACTGTTGCGTTGCCCCCCCGTGAAATCCAGTGAGGACGGAGCAGGATTTCAGCTTTGCAGATAACGTGCTGTATGTGGGGCACGCAAACAAACCCCACATCTCACAACTGTGAAATACTATGGCTTGAGACCGCTGCCCTTGAAACTACAGACATATGCAAAGCAACTGGGATGCGGCCAAAGGCTAACAGCTCTGGAAAGCCCCGCTACAGCTTAGGCACCAAAATCGTAGCCAGGTTTTCAAAGCATGCGACACCAAGTGACCTTGCTGGAGCTGAACTCCTCTGAAAATCTGAAGCAGCCCGTCAATGATACCGCCCTCAAAAAAGTCAGATTCTTTTGAAATTTTAGATTATACTGTAATTTCCCAAGTACTTACAGTTAGGTTGTTTAGTTAACAAGGAGTGATAGAGAGCTTTTCCATTGCAAATGAGAAACAAAGGTACAAGCTTTAAATCTTACCTGCAGCTACTGACTTGTAACTCCCAAGCCAAGCAAGAGGAGAGGACGCAGAAAAGCATCTGGATTCTCACTTAAGAAGTCCCTGAAGTAATACCCACCCATCTGTAACCTAATCCTTTCAGCGAGGAACTATCCACAGAGTGCGAACAAACGATGACGAACAAATGATGAAAAGTCAAACTGCCAACAACCGTCCTCAGTAATTACCTGCAGTTCTGCCTGGCACCAGTTTCTGCAAGTGTAGCTGGAGCGGTATTCTGAATTAAATTAAATTCTTGATATGAAGATAATTAAAAAGAAATAAGAAGAATCACCGAATGTCACACTGAAATATATACTGAAATACAGACCTAGGTAAACAACATTTTTAAAGGATGCTTTGGGAGAAAGGAACGTACTTTCCCAGTGCAAAAGAATCAATGTTAATGATTTTTTGTCTTAATTGTCTTTCCAGACTTCTGCCGCGCTGCTTACAAATTAGTTTTTATCTTACATGACATTGTGAAATATCCACCAGTATCTCCTATATTGACAAATACTTTGAAAGCTGATGCTTGCTTTCAACTATAGCAGTTACTGTCAGAAATAGAGAAGAGAAAGACAACACTATGTTCAGCAAAGCCAGAGACTGCTTAGTGTAATCAAGGGGAATAAAAAATTATAATGGCTAATTTTTTTAAAAAAGAAAAGTTTCCAAGTAGCAGACTATCTCAAGAGAGTGAAAATATGAGCTGTAAGTCTTCAAGTAACCCATGTTGTGCATTCATTTATTTACTGACCTAATCTTATCACAATATAAACAATCAAGGATAAACAAACACACAGAGCTTTCACAAAACCACAATTCAGAAATCTCCTGAGGATTAAGGGTATCTGGAACTTGCAGTGTAACTTTGCTGTCCTTGAAAACAGCCCTCTGAATAAGCTGGAGGACAATCCACAATTTCCAAAGTGAGCAAAACGCACATTCATTAAAGAACAAATACATGCGTTTTTAAGGCCAAATTCCAGCCAGTCTCTCTACCTGAATGTCTCATTCCCTTTATGTGGAAGATTAATTTCAGCCCATGGACTGTGATCCTCTTCCCATGCTGTCCACTAGCAGGATTTCTTCAAACCTCCAATCCCATTATTCTAACCACAACTGCACGTACTGCACACAGACATATCCCACTGACTCTACCCAGCTGAGACACAACCCAATTTCTTTTCAGCTTTGGCATCCCAAAAAGCTTGGGGGGGGGGCAGAGGGGTGGAAATTCAAGCACATTTTCTAACTTATAAAATAAGTATACTGCATCTCTTAAACAGCGCCCATCTTTCTAACAAAAGTCAAGCAATACGATAAATCTGCTAAAAACCGCATGACCCCACACTAAAAATGACTGCGGCGTGTTTAGTTATTCTGCAGCCTCCGCTGAACTCTATTTATTTCCATTTCCTGCCCACTTTAATGTACTTCAGTGGCCCGCAGTAAAGTTAAAGCAATAGGTGTCTGTCATAAAGATGAATAGTGCTATTGGAATGCATAATACAGTGGAAAGAGGAAATGAGAGCAATCTGGTTTATTTACATCTCGGGCTCCCATCAGCACCTCAGCCCACCTCCCAGTGGTTTCAGCCGCCTTTCCTGTTATCTTGCTGTATAGTCCCCTGCAATGATTTGGCTTTTAACCTCGCAGAACCAGAGGGGCCGAGCTGCTTTCCCAGATTTGTGTTCACGAGCTGGAGCAAACAGCCATGCAGTGTGTTTAGTGCAAAAAAAAAAAAAAAACCAAACCCAAAATAAAGGTAGTGATTGCGATTTAAAATAATTAAAGACACAAAACAAAAGACCCCAAAGAGATCTGCTATCACAGTTAAATTTAGATCAACACAGAGGAACCTGACTACTTCTGAAAAACAGTAATTACTGTATCACAAAATATTACTTTTAATCTCCTTTCTTTATGATCTAATTAAACAGATATTTTACTTGCCTTTGGAAAATGTTTTTCTTAATTTCATTCAATTTTAACATTTGGTGTATTCTATAAACTACACATCCAAACTAGTATGTAATTTTGTGCTTATTTTTAATAGTATGACTTCATTTAAAAATGATGACTTTTAATTTGCATGTTTATTGTTGGTTTTAAGTAATCCTTTAATTTTCCCTCTTGGGTCTGTGACTTGCTGTAACTCCACAATGCAAATTCAGTGCTGATTCTGTTCATATGAAAACACCATCTTCCAACACGCATTGTGTCTTTTTTTCTTTTTTTTTAAAAAAACCTTCATCAAAGTATTATCATTTTGATCAGCAGCAAGTGTTTGGGGAAATAGCTGCATGCCCATCACCACACAATACTCTGGCATGTGAAAAGCCTTTGTTTGACTGTTACTTTCAGAACTAGCCACTTAGATGAAGTTCCCTTTCAGCAATTCAGACAAAAACTTGATAGAAATTAGACACTTTATTCAAAGGTAAATAGCTTTCCAACCTTAATTATTGCTTCCTTGAAACTAGAGAGTAAACTTTGGTTAGCCTATGAGCACGGTAAATCAGGTTATAGAAACCCTGCCTATTACACTGCAGAAAAAGTCACTTCTCTTTCCTCTTAAAAGCAAACTGAGTGCTTATGAAAAGCGTTAGAATGACTACTCTGGAAACCCATGCTCTCCAATACCTTCATCACATTGAATGCCACCTACTCCCTATACAGTTTGGGTTCAATCAGGATGCTCGGATGATACCACAGCTCTGAATTTCAGCACAGGGATGAAAATCAGAGTGCAGCACCCACCACACAGAAGACATGCTGCCTTGTCAAAAAGCCTCAGAAACATCAATTCTTGAATCCACTTTATTGGAAACAAAAGGATGTTTCTGCTATTACAGTTACTTGGACAAGACCCCATGTTTTCAGAACGACAAATTGCAATGGTAAGCCTTGGGAGACGGACTCTCTCACTGGTGAACTTGGGCCAGAGACCAGCAACCCAGCCCAGACCACTCAGTGGGCTAGGCGAGGAGTAACGTCTCAGATAAAACCTTCAGCATGTTTAAGTGATCGTAACTGCATTTGTCCCAGTAGAACCGTGCCCATTTGTACCAGACAGACCTTTAATGAGGGGGTTCAGGAACGTCTGGACACCAGCCGCAGCAAAAGCAACACTGGCTTAGAAAAACTGGACTGGAAAAAAGCGCTTGGAGCACTCCAGACATCTGTATACAAACCCTACAACTGTTTCAGTCCAACCATCTGAATCCAATTAAAAGAACACTCAGTGGCAGAAGTTAGGGAGTGGACACATTTTCCAAATGAACATCATTAGCATAATGTAGATTTAAAATCAACTATGAAAACCAGAGCTTGGCACTGGATCATACCCTCTTAGTGTCTCTTTCACTCTCTCATTTTATCAATTATTTGTTTGGTAAATGAATACTTGAGCATCCTACAGAAGCGATTTAGCTTTCACAACCAAAGGGCTGCCTATCGTGCACTCCTCTTGCAAACTACAAATTGCTGCATGTAGTGCACAGTTAGCACACCAGGCAGTCTGTCTCCAAAAACAAAGTGGATTCCACTTATTCTTCATCTTAATTAAAGTGCCACTGCCTCAGTTTAAGTGTTTCACCAAAAAATGACTTCTTGGCTGAAAAATCTTGGGTTTACATCTGAATTTAAGCAGTACTGTAGATGGTTAGAATACTTCCTTTTTCTCCTTGCTTGGACTTAATCAAGAAAAAGAGAAGGAAAAAAACCCTCTAAGCAGGGATGAGCAGAACAGGAATGAAGTGTATTTCTAACTCCTCAACCACAAGCAGCCACACGCTTCCTGAAGTCTGCTCCAGTACCTCTGCTTACTAGGTGGCACGTGAGACACACCGCCTCCCTTCTCCAATCTGTTCATCCCACAGCAGCTCTTTAATACAGATTCTTGGGTGCCTTTTTTTTTGATACCACTCTTCAGCAGAGGAACTTCAATTCAAGGGAGTTCACAAATTTTCCATCAGCTACCTGTTGGAAAGTGGGATCCTGGTGCCTCCACTATCTCTGGACTTGCATAGAAGATAAATATGCAGATCCTAAGGGACATCCTACTTTTTAGCAAAGACACCTTAAGAAAAACCATCAGAGGTGAGTGAATACTGCCTAGTGCTCTGAATGGTTCTGTGAAATCTCGTTCCTCCCTGACAGGTTCCAGAGAGCAGGTGAGAAACATCCATGGGAGGTGATCCCATTTCAGTGGAGGAAGACAAACTACATTTTAAAGATCTGAAGATCCTTTTCCAGCCCTAGGTTCCTATGATCCTAGTTTTGGAAAGATGAGTAATCCACCTGTAGACAGACGTTGCTTGGCTTCAAGTGCCACAGACAAACAAGAAATATAGACTTTAAAATACTGTTCTCCTTAGATGACTATTGAGTCAACTACGCTACCTTGCTCACAGCAAGTTTTCCAACTTGCATCATTTCTGCATTAATTCCATGTTTCTTGTCCTAGTTGTGATCACCTTGAATAATTCTTCTTTTGCCAAACACTCACAGCCCATCACCATGATACCCAAAACATTATTTATCATTAACTATACTACATATACATTCCACTTCTAATCTACCCTTACAGATAACAAGTAAGAATTGTTACATTTCATCCCCTACAGGTTCAGGGGATAATTTTAGGAACCCAAACAGAATGCCTAAATTAGATGGTGTAAGTCCAACCACTCCTATCTGTCCATAACATTCTGGAAATAAACACAATAATCAAGATTGATTAAAACCTCAGAAATGAGAATTGGAAAAAAAAAATACACACACATCAGAAAACACCAGTTGCATTGCAGTAACTGGACTATCTCCTTGAAAAGGTTCCAAACAAACAAACAAACAAACCTCATTGCAAAGCCCACTATAATGAGCCATGAAGGAATGCCAACCAGTCATTACAGATTACAAATGAAAGACATCTCAGAGTTGCTGATGGTACAAGAGAACTATATGTAACAGAATGGCATGAGAAAGGTGAATCCACAGCTACCTGCAGGCTTACCTGTCCAGAAGTTTCTAGATGCTCTGCCATCAACATATTTCACAGCATGTTCAAAAAAACAGTTTCTCAGTAAACCTGTTGCTCCTCTGACTCAGAGACATTTCTGTCAGGTTTTCAGGAGTAACGAATAATCACAAAAAAAAGGTATGGTTTTCCCCAGATACCCCCACAAATGTCAGATGGGCAGAGATATCAAAAACCTAAATACATACACTGAACAAAGAACAATAAGGGCGAGTTCCTAAAGAGCTCCTGAAGCTTAAAATATCCCACTGTGTTCTAGGGTTATCATTTACTTACAGACTTCTCCCGTTTCAACAGTTCCTTTAGATGAGTATTTCAGCACCTAGCACCACAACATCATGGATCATGAACTAGCAGCAGTGTCATAGTAAGACACTATGTAGAAACATAATAAGATTATTATTAGTAAGATACTCTTGTTGCTGGTTTTGCTGATCAAGTTGATCTTCAACATCCATTACCTGAACACTGTTAGATAATCCTTATCTACAAAACAATTTCTAACAGTCCTACGCCAGATTAATCAATTGCTTTGCATGAACGTACCCTGGCTCCCCATAAAAACACCTCTTTTTGCAAGTCGGCTGCTATCCTTTGATCATCCAGTCTTGTAACAAGCCTTCCAATGGCTATACTGCATTGTGAACACAAAGCACATATCCAGCCCTGAACCCTTAAAACCCCCCACTGGGCACCAAAAGGCATTGTACATTTTCTACGCAGCCTAAATAACAAGAATTGCCTTTGTCAGCCCAGCAAATCACACTCATGTGAGCAAGACAACAGCCCTGTGATTAATACCCACCTGTAATCCTTATGGTGAGAAGCCCTGCAGTAGTCCTGTGCAATCTGCTAGCTGTGCAACCGCTCCCCATCCAAGGGGCTAGTGTAATCAAAGAGGAGCAACTCCCTTTGCCTAAGATCTCTCTTCTACAAACATAAATCAATGTGGCTATGCCCACAGGCAGACAAAAACCCACTCCACCCATGCTCAGAGCATCTTGAAAGCCATGTTAATAGGGTTTATAAACCCTACTCTGCTACGACACAGGATATAAACATATTAAATACATGGGCAAAGTGAGCTCGTATCTGCCTGTAACATGCATACATGTAGACAATGCCACAGATGGCTGGCTAAAATATGACTGTAAACTCTTTCAGGCTCCTCACACACAAAAAAAGCACCTTATCTCCTGAGACACAGAAGCAATCAAATACCTGGCAACAAACTTCAAAACCCTTCAAGCCAAATCCTATTAAAACCAGCAACTAAGAGATGAAAGACACTAGCTCGTCCTACCAGTCACACTTAGAGGGCTCTTAAACATTTACGGTATCCAACATTGCTCCTACAGAAATTCCACAAATGTAGACAATGCCTAACATCACAGGATACATTTATGTTTCCATTCAATTGAAGGTCCTACATAAAAGGATGTGTTTATTTTAATTTGTGTTCTGGGACCTTGGAAAAGAAGCTGTCTCATCACCTGCTGCGAAAGGCCAAGTACAGAGGAGGAAAGAGTTCTTTTAAGAAGAGAAATTACAGCCCCAGAGTGAGACCTGGGCCCTAAAGAAATCCATGGCAAGATTCATACTGAATAGGAAGTGTTATTTCCCCCTCCAAGTTGAAGCATCCCCATTCCTAACTTTAAATGAACAATGAACTCTTTCACCAACCTGCCCCTCCATTTCATAAAATACCCATGAAATGCAGGTTTGTAGTTGTTGGGTGATGAATGAAGTTACACCTTCACACGTGCAAGTTTCCCCCTTCACTTTAAAACAAAGTTTCGTGGCAGTAGACAGTGTCAAATCTGCAATAATTCACCAAAAAAAATATATATGCCACCCAAGTTGCCTTATTATTATTATTACAGGTGTTAATTCACATTTTAAACCAGAAAACTGTGTGTAATCATGCAAGTAACATCCTTATAAAATCTGACAGCTCATCAAATAGCTCCCATTGTAGACAGTGCTGAAGCAGTTCTACAGATCATTAAAGGCCAGTGACGATAACCATCTTGTCCAGCCTCCTGCACCTCACAGCCCTGCTAATTTCAACCAGAAGTAGTGATCCCAACAGGCTTATTTAATGAAAATAGATGGGTTAGTATTTTAAGAAACACTTGCTTCTATCTGAACCCACCTGTCTTCCAAAGCCACAGCACTTCTGAAAGAATCATGTTTTTAAAGCACAAGCTATATGAATAAAAAAAACATGCAATCAAACAGACAGGGACAGCACTTGAGGTGACATAAATCCAGAGCTGACACACACTATTCTTTACTCCTGTGTCAGTTTGTATCATCAGCTGGGCCAGAAACTCTGCTCCCAATGGTCAGCTTGAGAAATCCAAGTGGTTGATTCCAGGACTCTCAGCACCATCCTGGACAATAACTGCGCAGTGGTAATATTTGATTTACGTTTGCAGCTCTAGTCTCAGAGAAACCCATTATGCAGGATACGCTCAGGGATGTGTGTTTTACTTCATAAGACTGATGCTGTGATTCACAGGGAAAACCTGCACAGAAGGCACAGACTGAGATGTTACTGCTCCAGCTCCAAACAGCAAATAGTCACTGAAATAAATTAGCACCAGCAGTTCATGAAAGCCCCTGCATGAGGAAGTTAGGCAAGATTTATTCAAGACCACAATCTCAGGAGCAATTCAGCAGAATCAAAGGTAAGCCAAAAAATAAATAAATTAAAATGGGACCAGCTAGAAGAACAGAGCAGCACAGCCAAGGCAGCAGCCACATGACAGCCAGGGGCATCTCCAGAGCAATCGGAACAACTGTCCGCAGATCTTGCCAATGAGCCAGATGCTGCTGCTGGAAGAAGGCTTGTGTTGATATAAACTCAGAGATGTGAGATGCTTAACACCAAGAGCAATCCATCTTCATGATTCCCATGTGCCTGCCAAGCTTCGCTATTATGCCACAGCGATGAAAACAAACTTCATAAAGCTCATGTAGATTCTACATGGCATCAAACCGCCCCTCCCCCCTACCACCACGCTCCCCTTACTACTTAGAAACAAACCAGCAATTAGGGTGTAGCTATAAATGACCTGATGCTTTTCCTGAGTTAACAACAGAACCAGGAAAGAATATAGTTGGCTAAACAGCTCACTGCACACACGCTGCCAGAAAACCAATGAACTTATCATACTGTATAGGAAATTCCTATCTTCCACACCAATTAGTGACCCAACCGTGATTGATTTTATAATCCCAAACTTTACTTACAAACTGACTTCCTCTGGGGCCAACTTTCCATTACCCACCATGTGGAAAATTGCATACAGTCAGTGCACTACGAAAACCAAAGAAAAGTAAATGCTATTTAAACCCCAACTCCACCATGCCTCCACATTCTTGCTTTCCTAAGGGAGATGCACTTTTGACAGTTATTTCCTTTCCCTGCCTCAACATCGTATCTCCACCATAGACCAGCTGGGCACTCAATCAAAACAGAAACAACAACAGGAACTAGCAGCTATTCATTACAATAGGATCAAAACATTTCTAGGTACTAGTGCTTCGCCAAGTCCCTGTCCTTGAAGACCCTGCCACAATCCACCTCTTTCCTCCCATCGCAGACACCATTACTGAAAGTGGTTCCACTTCAACCCGAGCACCACGTATTAAAAATCATGGCTTTTTAATCAGAAGCCAGCCAGTGGCAGGCGGTAACACCTCAGAACTGCAGGAGGCAATGAAACTGGGCAGCAGAAAGGTGAGAAAATTAACTGGCCAACAACACAGGACGATGTTTATCCTTTATTTTAATCAAGCTAACATTAGCTCCAGTCTATAAAACCAGAATTACACTGCAAACTATCAGCGTAATCACAGAAACAGCACTGCAATATGATTACTGGATGCTAATTATATCTTAGAAAGAGTTAAAGACAATCAAGTACAGGTAATAAAGATTTATATGCAGTTTTTCACTGACCTGGAAACAGCTTCATACATTAATAAGTTAGCGTTACTGCCAGGAACAAAGCAAACAGTTACATCTACATGACAAAATACGTGAAACACGAGAGCCAGATGTTGGATCCTTTCATCAAGGAAGCAATTATTTAATTCCTGGGAAAAGATTTTTCTCTTTCATTGTTTCATCAATACATAATATCACTCATAAAAGACCCAGTCCTGGGTCCATAGCCTGGTCTGGGTACAAATTTCCCATATTGCACAGGGGCATAAACCATGGGTCTCCTTCTCCCACTGTGCAGTTGCTTCTGGGCAGGGAGTGCAGGGCAACGGAAGACATCCTCAGGCCATATCCACATCTCCCCATTCACACGCAACAGCACAGACCCCAGAGTGGCTGCCAAGACTGACTGTGTTTCCCTTTGTACCTCTCCAGGAAGGCCAGTTCTCCATGGATAAGCATGATGGGGAATGCCAGGGAGCTGCTCACACTGCATCACAGCTCCTGACCTCCAGCTCCCACATATGTGGGGTCTGTTGGCCACCAGCCTAACAACTCTCCACCTCAACCGCTACCAAGAACTGCTGGTATTTGGTGACTCATCTTGGCCATACCCTCCTCACCCATTGTTATCCGGGAGGAGGGACAACAGCCATCATCACTCAACAGGCCTACAAGGAAGCTGGGGGGGGGGGACTTTTTACAAGGGCCTGTAGTGACAGGACAAGGGGTAATGGGTTTAAACTGAAAGCGGGGAGATTTAGATTAGATATCAGGAAGAAGTTCTTCCCAGAGAGGGTGGTGAGGCACTGGAGCAGGTTGCTCAGAGAAGTCATGGATGCCCCATCCCTGGCTGTCTTCAAGGCCAGGCTGGATGAGGCTTTGAGCAACTGGTCTAGTGGATGGTGTCCCTGCCCGTGGCAGGGGGGTTGGAACTAGATGATCTTTGAGGTCTCTTCCAACCCAAACCATTCTATGATTCTAACATGTAGATACCCAACAGTCACCACCAGCAGACACACGAAGATCACAGAATAGATTGGATTGGAAGGGACCTTTAAAGACCATCTAGTTCCAGGTTGCTCAAGGCCCCATCCAACCTGACCTTGAACACATCCAATGGTGGGGCATCCACAACTTCTCTGCGTGACCTGTTATCTTGTCACCCTCGTCAAAGAATTTCTTCCTTATATCCCATCTAAATCTACACTCTTCTATTTTAAAAC
The DNA here is from genome assembly GCA_027574665.1 of Rhynochetos jubatus. NCBI lineage: Eukaryota > Metazoa > Chordata > Aves > Eurypygiformes > Rhynochetidae > Rhynochetos > Rhynochetos jubatus. Next base: position 137,680,752 of record CM050648.1, on the reverse strand, counting down.
CATTACCCTTTGTTCTCTCACTACAGGCCCTGTTAAGTCTCTCTTCGTCTTTCTTATAAGTGCCCTTGAAGTACTGAAAGGCTGCAATAAGGTCTCCCCAGAGCCTTCTCCAGGCCAAACAGCCCCAATTCTCTCAGACATTCTTTACTGAAGAGGTGCTCCAGCCCCCTGACCATGTTTCATGGCGCATGCTCAGCCTTACCCCGAAGTGCTTACAGAGGTAATAAGGGTAAATATTTACACACTGATCACATCCATAGGCCCAGCTGGGTCTAGGCCCCTCTGTGTCAAACTCACAGCTCTAAATAATTTAATGTTTTTCAAAAATCACAAACTACACAGTACTCTACACAACAACCAATTCAGCAGTTTGCTAACTATGCTACGCACATTGTAACTCAAAAAGCACATCCCCACGCAAGGTTCCTCTGAGGCTGTTGCTAGATAAATGAGCCAGACTCAGCCTGAAAGCACTGTATGTAAGGTACGCTCCTGAACAAGACACAACAGATAGAAGCACTTAATAAAGAGATCCATTAACTTGGAATCATCCCTGCAGCAATTAAAACTTCGCAAAGTACTACGACGTACACCTGGTTATTGCTCTGACATCTGCTTAGGTTTTCTCTGTGTTTCTAAGTTGGACCAAAGTGCAAGATAATTGGTTTTATGGACATACCATGACAAAAATGACAACAAAGTACTGTTAACCGTTCATGAAAAATGGCATAAAACCTCAAATAAAGCATGTGTGCTGTTTGAAATGCTTAAAAGTTACCATATTTTATAATGAACCATATACAACCAAATGGTGTTTCTCCTACTGCTAAAGATTCATTTTATTCTGAACTAAGGATCCCATCATAAAATGAGAGGAAATTCACAGTCTGAACAATGGCAGTTGTGCTGAGCACATTTTTAGGCATATGGCAATTTTATAATGGTCATTGGGGATGAAGAGCTAAAATTCTGTTGCAAACTCTGAATTTAAGACATTTCACATAAAATTGCCTATCTCAGGAAACAAATAAATTGTTAAGTGTGCAACCTCATAACATTACAGCCAATATTCAGCACATGTAAATCCGACTACCTCAATATAGAAGTGCTATTGTCAGTACAAGGACACAATTACTTTATAAAGGATCCAAATAAATAAAAAAAAAATTGTCTGAAGGCATCATTAAAAGAAAACAAATATGAGATCTGCCTTAACTTTATACAGTCTGCCTTACCACGACATTATGCAGCTACAATAAGCGATCCAGCGTTCCCAAGTAAATGCCCTGATTGCTATTGTAAGTCTGTCATTTAAATAGTTCCTTCCTGTTTAAAATGTAAAAAGCCAAATGTGTTTTCCCACCACTAAGCATTGTGTAAGACTCCTTTCTCTTCCAGCAAGCAGGCTGAAGATGGATGAGCTTCCAAACTGATATAATTTTTAATTACACGTTTTTCTCTCATTACTAATTTCCTAAACATGTCTCTAATCTTGCAGTGAAATCTCTGAGCGCAGTAGGTGTATCCACATACATCACGCTCTAGAAAATTAATATGAGATAGTGATCAGGACTGCCATCACAACATAACCTGAAACAAGCAAGATACACTAGAGGTGATACATACTCATTAGACTCTGATCTCAAGTGTTTCTGGAAAGCAGCTGTTAATGGATAGTTTCCTTCCCTCCTACATCTTGCAGCCAATAAGACAGTTACTTGGGGTCTCAGAGAGGGGAGATGCTTCAAGCAACCTCCCCTCTGCACTTTCTGCCAGGCAGTTACAAGCTTGTGATGCCAAATTAATGTTCACCCTTTCACCCCCGTACCCTAAACACTCCACCAAGAAGCACTGTTTGTGATGGGAGCCACAATTATCTGCTCCTCTACAGAAGGTAAATACAGGTATCCCACCTCCCTGCTGCCATCAGGGATCCAACAGCTCCCTCCACCTAGGACAAGGTGTCCTGGTGGGGCTGTCCTCTCCAAAAGCCCAGAAGGAGAGCAGGAAGCGTTGGAGGCAGTAGCACCCACCAGACAGGTAGGAAGGCCCACGCACGCCCCACGTACCAAAAGGGGTCACACAGCCAGCAGCTGTCTGCACCAGATGCTCTTTTGGCAGGCAGGTACCAGGACTATGTATAGACCCGTCAGCTCAGGTCAACCAAGCGCCAGCCAGTGATGCACCCGGGATCGCTCATTCCTCAGCTATCTCTCACTACCTGAAAGGCATTGCACAGCTAAACGTGTTGCAGCATTCTTTCACCATTAAACCAACAGGGCAAGACAGCAGGTTTTTTGGGAGGGAGGTGGGATGGATACCAACTGTCACTGAGCTTTCCCCCCAGCTAAACACATCACACACCAAATCCTTACAGAAGCAATGCTTTCGGCACACCAGCTGCCTTCTCATCAGCTGACACTTCCCAAATAAAAGGGGCAAATCCTAGGAACTATTCAGGTTGGGAGACATTTAAGGAATCAAAGCAAAACAAGATAAATCACAAGCACTTAAATAAGTTTCTGTCTTCTAAGTAGTCTTAAAATTTGTCACAAGTATGAGTCTGCCAGCTTACTCAAAGGGATCACAGCTGTTTCACCGTCAAAAATATGAAGGTACAGGGAGATTAGCAGAATAGCTGAAGTACCTGAGCCAGAGTAATGCACATAAAAACCAGTGCATACATAAAGAACACCCAATAGAAGGGCTCCGGTATAGATGGGAGAGACTTATTAGTCTGTAATCATATGCTGAGCAAAATGCATATGCTAAATGGGGTAAATGTATCTAAAACTGTAATGCCAGCCGACTTGCCCTAAGTCCTGAGGGAAGCCTGTAGCACTGACAGCGTGCGTAGGCCAGATTTAGGATCTTTCACTGTACACACACATGCTGCTATGGAAGAAATGACAATTTTCTTATTTTCTTCTCAAAAAAAAAAACAAACCACCACACCCACCAGTTTCCTAAAGCTGCTACCAAAATTGCATCCTGTTTTTCTACCTGTTGTCCACCTACTGACCAAGATCACAGCTTTAAATCCAGTCTTGACTTCCTAAAGAACCTGACAAAGAAATTTGACCTCCTGTGAGAACACTGGTTCTTTTTGAAAACAAATACTTCTACTACACTCATTCAGCAAGGGGAAGGAAACACTGGGGGGATGCCCTATTCTCTCTTTCCCACAGGATCCTGAAAGGACCACGAAGAGGACAGGTACAAACCCAAGGCTTCACCAGAGCTCTGCAGTGCACCCCCCAACCCCTAGACTGGGGCTGTGCCGACACCGGACTCACGATAACACTGACTGCACAACGCAACCCTCCAACTCAAGACAAGAATTAACTGACCGACGAAGTCAAGGCAAGCCTTTCAAGTGACTTTACTGGGTTATGACTGGGCTCCCATGTCTTTTTAATTCTCGTTAGCATTTGCTGACAACTCCTTTACAACCAGAGGGACAGGTTCTTTATGAGAAGCCGTTTCGGCTGCCCCAGCTAATGCCTTAATCCACAGACTGAAGCAGGTCAGATTATCTACACGTATCAAAGACAACATTATGCTTCATAAGCTATTTTTCTGCTTCAGTAAGGAGTAAGCACGTTTTTATTTCTTACTATGTTTACCCATTACCTCACCAAGCGGCCTTATTGTTAGTCTTTCTGAGGCTGTCCTGGAATAGGAATGTATAAAACAGGATTTCCTCCAGCTCTGCATACCTACTTACTTCAGAGTCATTAATGACACAGGACTGGATTCAACAAAGACTCAACATCAAATGAGCATTCGAAACAGCTGGGAACAAAAACATATCTGCCTGGAACACTGCACTTCTTCTTTGTCTTTAAAAAAAATGCCGATGAGGCATAAATTTGTTTTGAAGACAACTTCTACAGGAATGTTTTCATGAGGAAAAGAATGGAAGAGCTAAACACTTGCATGCAGGGGACACATCCCAGTGGGCTCCAAAATAAGTTTACTGCAGTTTTTACACAGAAATCTGCAAATCAGATTGTCCTTTTTGCTGGAGATCAGAAGTAACTTCACTGCTGTGAAAAGGAACTCTGCAGAAAAGTTCCAAGACCTGCACGAGAATCCTCCAAAAACCCAAGGCAACTACACATTGTCTTCCACGTGATTAAAAGCAATAGCTGAAATATCCAAGGATAGGTAACACTGCTCAATGCTGATTTTAAAATACCTCCAACGAATATTTTAAAGAAAACTTATAGATGTATGTATGTAAGAAAAATACAGGCAATACTGCCCCAGAATTTGTAGAGGCGGATTCCTCAGATTGCTAACAATACTTGGGTGTTGGATGGGGACTTTTATCAGAAGGACTCGTTCCCCTGACAGAAAGTGCTTCCCAGCAAAGCCAGCACTGCACAGCAACACACGTCCTGTACCCATCACATCACACCAGGACACACCGCCGATGACCCAGCACTGAAATGCAGCACACCCTGCTCTTTCCCTCCCCACCGTTCCAGACAGACATGCTAACTCAGGATTTGTATTCAGAAGCTACTCTGTAAGCACACCTCCCCTGAAAATAAACAGGAATTTGAAAGAAAATTACAGGCAAACAATGACAAAAAACATGCCAGAGGCTACAGGCTGTCCATATTTTTACCCTACATAGAGCCAAAGTCAGTAGGACAGGGAAGAAATAATGCAAAAGCTACAAGGATGGTACTTGGGTTCAGTGCTTAGCATCCAAAATTACCTTGGCAATCTCTAAAAGACCTCCTTACCCGGAGTGTACACAAAAGCAGAGGCAGACAGCAGGCTGGGAGAAGCACACAAGCAATGTAAGGATGCTTGAGGAGAAACGCTACCTCTGTTTAATGCTATCAGCTCCTGCCTGCCTGAGGACATTTCCTACCTCTACCTACAAACACTGTGATTCCCTAACCATTAAGTAAACAGTCTTTGAAGATAACTCTAATCTCTCACTGATGTCACTTCTGTATTGTATTCAGCTGAGCTGCAAGACTCTCGGGTTAACTAACTCCTCTGTAAAGTCGGGATTACCTTAACTCTTTGCTCCTGCACAGATTTAAGTAATCCTGTCGAGGTACAGAAAAAAGCAGATCTTTCACACAGTGGATCTATGTTTTTCTTGTTGCACAATTACAGACATTTTTCAGCTCGCTCCTTCAGATGCGGGCGAACTGCTCCTGTACCACTGTGCTTAGCGAGACAACCTTCTGTACCAGACTGTTCATCACTTCCCAAGAAAGCAGAAGTCCACCCTTTAATAAGGAGGGGATGCCCTAGACTACTTTCCAAGACTGGTAAACAGGGCTTTGCTTCAGTGGCAAGAAAGAAAAAAATCAGATTGAACCTGGACTAGCAAGAGGAATTAAAATGGAAACTACAAAAAGAAAACACAGAGAAGCAGAAACCTTCCAATGCACCACCTCAGAGAACAATGCCTTCGTGTTCACTTCCCAGGGTCAAGTGTTTATTCTGCATTGCAGTTCTTTAGCTATCTACTCCACGCTTTTCATTGCGCTCAATCCTACAAGAGACAAGCCCTCCCACAGCAATAAAAACCTCAGGGAAGAACTCAGGGTGGGTCAGGAAAGTCAGCCCTGCATATAACATATCTTTCATGTCATCAAAAGACTTGGCAATAAGAAGCTGAAACCCAACTAAATTCTAACAGCACAAATCAGAGCTATTCTGCTCTCGAGCTGCATGTGCTTAGGAGCAGCCATGACCAGAATAATAAAAGGATATACAGCACAAATCTGAGAAAAGGGCCTCAAGTTGTGGCTCAATATTCACGCTCGGTGTCAGTCCCAAGGCAAATATATTTTGGAAATTTTCAGGATTATCAGCATGGGGTTTTAACTCTTGGGTAAGGTATGTCTCAGTTATACCAAACAGATGCTGGCACTAATTTTTTTTCCTCCCACAAACAGGTAATTATGTTCCCACTGAACAGAAAAATGAAGAGGATGTGCTGGAAAAAAGCAGACAGAGGTAATGATACCTACACAGAGAGACGGATTTGGAATACAGACACTGACACCGTTCTGCAGTCTGGCTTCCGCTTCTGTTTCACCAGTGTAAATCAACTGAAACTATACAGCGCCAACAGGCTTCATTTTCCACCTGTTAACACAGGTTTTCAATTCTACTGTCAATAAAAGAACCACAATGCAAACTGTTATGAAATGAAAATCCAATGCCGTATGTAACTGAAGGCAGAAGTAAAGAGATGTACAGCCAGATTCAGGACAACATATCGCTGAAAATACTCTTCTCTAAACCAGTCATGGCTCCCCAAAGGGTTATTACCAAAGACACGCCTGCTTTCCACCGCCAAACACCCTACTGGAAGCCAAGAAGGCTATAAGATGAGGCCAGGGAGTTGCTACTCATGATCAAACTGTCAAAGGCTGAGCACAACGTCCACCCTTCCACACAAACATCAGAGAAACCCATGCACAACCTGTGTTTCACAGGCAGGCTGAGAAAATCTGAATCACACAAATATTTTTCTAAACATTTATTTTTCTAAGCATTTAGGTCTTTGTGGAGGTCTCAAATCTTAAACTCAAATTAAAAAATAACTTTATTGGAGGTCAGTCAAGCATCAGTAGGACTGCACAAGGGGGCAGGTTAAAGCATTGCATATTTATAAGAGTATAAGCATGAAATCCAGAAAGGGCCCCCAGGGATCCCAATGCAAGACATGAAGGTGTAATTAAAAACCATAAATCCATCAAACGAAAAATATGTAAACTTAATACATTAACTCATATATTTTTCTTCCTCGACCACATTTGTCTTACTCCACACTCCTTTGGAGCCTACAAATTAAAAATTAACAATAACAGAAGAAATATTTCTTAATATGTGGAATGTGAGTATCAATAATAAATGCTTTTTACTTTATTCTTACAGGTAATTGCTGAAAGAAGCTCTCTCAGCAGACTGCTGAGACTCTGCATATTATAAATTACTTCAACTGTATCTCCTCTTTACAAAACCCGCAAAAGGACAATATCTTACAGTGTTTCCATGCCACTCAATCATCCACACAAAATTACCCTTGTGAGAGCTTGTTGGAGGAATGTTAAATGTACTTGCCTTTCTTTGCAACAAAATCTTCACAGAAAGACAGCAGAAGAGCTCACTTCTGCATTCACAGTTACACAAGTTACACTAACACCTGAACATTTTAACTGGAGATTCTGGGTTTAACTTTGTATTTAATTACAAGCTACAGGCAAAATAGTTAAAGGCCAAATCCTGGCCTGTGTTTCACCCACAGCATAGTTTTCAAGATAGCTTACAAAAGCTCTGCAGCACTTGTAGTTCATATCAAGGCTAAAACATGTCTTTTGAAAGTGCTATCTGGGACAAACCAGCCCTTCCATCTCCTGCCCACCCCCCAGAAAAGGAGCATCAGCATTGCCCAGAAATGGCCATGGCAAAGACTTCTGCCTCGTCTATATCCTTCAAATTTTGTCGAGCAAATTTGTTTCTCATCGCTGATGGCTGTTCCCCTGGGACCAGATGGCTCAGCGTCAGGCAGCGGTATGGGAACACCTCTCTCCACAGACCAAGCACAGAGCACATTTTAAGGTTTTGCTCTTGGCCTCCTAACCCTCCTGAGAACTGTGCCACTGGTTGCTAGAACCTGGCTGCAGTTGGACAGTAGATACAAGCAGTTGGATTTACACTCCCCACTAGACAACTTCGTGTTAAAGACGGTCTGTCGCGACACCAGCATGTTTTGTCCCGGACTCGAACTACCAAGGAAAGAGCTCGATGCTTTCACCACTCCACACCATGCAGTACTGAGCTTCTACAGATGAACCAAAAGAATTAAAGCAATTGAAACAAGGATGGCCAGATTTCTTGATCGTACAAGCCAGCTGATACTTCCGTCAGCTGTTGAAACTGCCACTTCCCAGAGTCCCTGGAGACACATCACAGTCCAGGGATGACAACAGCTCCCGGTGCCCTGCTTTGGGATGAGCTTGGACGTGTTCCACTAATCCAGCATGGTGCCATTGACCTCATCAACCTCAGCATGCTCACCTCCTCCAGAACACTCAGCAGTACTGCTCTGCTGAGGGTTGTGTGATGTACCCTGGGCACAGCCACCACCTCTGAACTGCGCAGGAGCTACATAAGATGCAAAACCAACAGGCAACCCCTGCAAAAAAAATTTTACTTAATAAAGCTACAGGCAAAGCTGCACTGCTGTACTCTGAAGTCCAAGAGAATAGCAACAATACAGAGTAAATACATGCTACAACACAGTGAGAACAACACAAGGCAATAAAAAAAAAAGTACAATACCAACTGAGTACATCTACTTCCCAAATGACTTAAAACACAAAGCCAAACACTGCCCATTTACGGTATAATCAGCACTGATCAATATATACACACCGACAGCAACACAAACCGTGCTGTAACAAATTGTGTGTTGTAGTAAAACAGGAAACACATTTAAACATGATCTTTTGAATGCTGTGAGAACCAGGACTAATGCTTCACTTTCACAGTTAACGCTGAAAGCCGGTCAATGCCCACCCTAGCCAGAAGTATCACATTTCAGTGTTGCACAGAAGGCTTCCCATCCCATTCACCGAGCAGCGTAAAATCCCTCAGCAACATTAGGGGAAGATTTGCTAAGAGCTAAATGAAAATTGATCATTTTCCCACAGCCGTCCAGCGTTCTAATCAATTCTGCACAAGTATTGACGTATGGTAATGCTGGCCCAGCCCCAGCCGAAACTCAGAGCAGCCTGCCAAACTCCAGGAATGCTGATCAAAGACTGATTTTAAGGCTTGACTCAGAAAGAAGGATAATTGTGCGCACCTAAGCCTTTTTTTTGCAAGCAAGTGCTGAGATTTCGCTGATTCACTGTACGTTAGGGTGATGCATACAGCAGACTCTTAGTGATAAAACAAACACGCAACAATGGGATTATGCTGCCTAAAATAGGTGGATATATTTATACCAGTTAAACATTCTTTCTCCAACATGAAAACTACTATCTGCCAGCTACGCCTTAAAAGCTCTTACAGCTTAAAGCAAAGAAGTCAATCCACAGAACTATACGCCAAAAGTTTACGTGCACTTTAACTTATCCTAGAGAAGACTACATTACTCCTCCAAAATGACATATCCCCACACCCCCTCCCTTGCTTGGAATAATTATTTGAGGCTTTGTTCTTGGGTTCCTCTACAAAATTTTCCTTTTTTCCATCTAAACCCAAAATATTTTAAATTAAAAACTAATAGGTAACACACTTTGGCATAAACTTCAACAGCAGTAGGAGGGACTGAATCCACTGAAGTTCCCAATTTACGAGGCCATGTCACATTTCCACCGGGCAGCTTTCTAGTTTCCTCGCAGGGAGGCACAGCGCACCATGCAGATAAACCCCTTTTAGACAGCATCAGCACTGCTCTAATCCATGCTCCCCAAGCTGACCTGATACCAGCTACTTAAGCTAGCTCCCCTTTGCCTGAACATACACCTTCAGCCCCCTTCCACAACCTCATCACTCCCCTCCTGGTGAACTGGCAGATTTTCAGGACTATCCATTACTATCTTCACAATTTATCTGAAGTCCCTGGCTTTGTTTGCTGTTTCTGCTGTCACAGAGACACCAGCCCCAGAACCCCCTCCCCGACACCCAACCTGAAAGTTCAGCTGCAAGTCACAGCCCGCTGTTTTCTGTGTCCCTGTGTTGTTATATATTCTTCCTTATTATGCATATTACAGCAGTTGATAATGCTTGATGACACACAAGCAAGAGGGAGTCTCCACCACAAAAAAAAAAAAAGTGTTTACTGGAAATGGACAAAAGATGGAAGCATTTTCCCTCTTCTGCAAACAGGAGAAATTAAGCAGCATGCCCAAATTCACAGTCAGTGACAGATATCTAGGGATTAAATTCAGGTCTTGCATCACTGCAGCGGGACACAACTCCCTTTAACAAAGCCAGCAGGAGGCATGATTCTCCTGAAAGTAAGGCTCAAGTTTTCTCCCATAAGCCATTCATCTGAAAGACTACACAAAATTAGTACAAGAAGTCAGCCTGTTCCTAATCAGGAGCACAGGCAGCAAGAGACAAGACTCCCACCTTTCTAAAGATGCCCTCCATTTGGGGATATACTGCACACATAAATACAAAAATTATTCCAGTGCTGTGGGTCCGAAGGCAGAGGACAGGAAGGCAAATGCAGACAAATTAAATTCCATGGATTCCAGTAAATAATTAAAAAAAAAAGAGAGAGGATACAATACTCCCAAATGGACAGCTGCCTGCCACACTCAGTGGAGCAATTTCCAAATAGATCTAGTTCCTGAAGGTAATCCAATTTTGAGAAAGGCAACAGCATCATAATGGAAAACTCTTCCATAAGACATGCACATATTTCCAGATAGATTCTGCTCCTCTAGCCAGGGTGAAGCAAAATCTCCACTCACTTTTCACGACAAAACTGTTCATCAGCCAGCTGAAAACCCAGGGACTAACTGGCTCTTCTCTACACCAGCATCCTCCTCGCTGTGGGAAGAAGCATTCAGACCCACAGAGTGCAGTTACAGTGGCGTACCCGAGCAGCAGGAGTCCCATGCAGCATCTGTGTACATGGTGGGTGATCCCAGTCTTGAGAAAGAAAAATCTCTTGGTGGTTTCAGCCATCCTCGCCCCAGTACCCTGCGGTGCCAGGTCCGGAGCATCAGCCACTATCAGCTGCTGTGGGCTGGGGAAAAGGAGGATGACTCTGCCTCCTACAACCTCACTGCTCACAAGTTAGAGGTTGGGATCACTGTAGGTGGAAACTCTTGGCAAAAACAATAAAGCAGCTACTACATATTTCAACAGGTTCAAAGTAACCTCAGATGTTAGGAGCAGATGCTCTTTTCCACCCCCTGGGATTTTGAAATGGTTTATGTGTTTCCTCCCTTTTCCCTAATAGGGCAGGGTGCTGAAAGAATTAGCTAGAGAAAGAGCTGGAGCAATACTAATTACCCTCAGCTACCCGGGAGACCGCAGTACCTTCAGCTAATTGTGCAATCCCCGCTCCCCCACTTCAGATCCCCCAGTGAGAAGGTCTCTTGCCCCCGGCATCCAAACTGCAAGATAATCCCACTCACCTGTATTTTAAAAGGGCATGCTTGAAAATCCTAGAAGTCTAAACCAAACTCATTACAATTAGTTTCCGTGGCCTATCATATAGCACGGGGACTACTGCCCTGACTGAAACAAGGGAACTGCTCACGTCAACACGTTTGACACGGTGTTGTCACTAACCCCGTTATTAGACTGCACACGTACCTGAAATCCACATCTGAGCTCATAGCCTGAAGCACTCCACAGCCAAGTCTCTGCAAGAGTCTCTCTCACAAAATTAAATATTTAATGTGCATCTCAAAAAAATGCCCTGTAGTTTCGTATTTATTAACTGAGACATTACTTCCTCACACATTTTTGAAACGTTAAGTATAGAATGTTTTAAGGTGCATTTTGTGTTTGTAAAAAGCCCTGAAAACTGGATTCCTCTAGAGAGGAATCTGTAAGAGACAGAGTTCCCTCACTCAGTTCCCCTTATCCATGTCAACCCAGTTGCAGAAAGGCCTCCCATGAAAAGGAAAAACAGCTCCTCAGCAACAGACTACCCCAAACTTATCCAAGACTCACAGCCTCACCACCAGGACTCTCGAATTCCAGGTGACCATGCCACTCAGTAGAAAGAGCTGACGTGTAAGGGAAACAATGGGCATGGGAAGAAAAACGCCACAAAAAGGCAGGGGTTGCTTCTAAAAGGCTAGACCACGTGCACCTCAAATGTTGACAAAAGTCCCCACGTGCTCTGAACCCTTGCTCTTTCAGGGAAGCATGAGCCTGCAGGCAAACACTGAGGACTCGGAGCTCTCTCCCAGGCTCCTGAAGCACCCAACATTCCGCACAACAGTGAGAGATGGGTACCGGCAGCCAGGGATCACGCAAGCTCTCCTTGCTACTAGCCCTGCTGATACCACACCACCAGTGGCCGAGGTGGGAATAACAAAGCACAGCTGGCCCTCAGCATCAAGACAACAGTCCTCAATCCCATGCCTGTCCTCTCAGCCCAGGTTTCCAAAGCAATGAGAACTGCTGCAGGGCCCTTCTCTCCATCCTCCTTGCTGCTGGCTCTCCTGAAACAGCTTTTGAACACATAGAATGATCTGAAATTGAGGTAAAAGGCTCAGAGCGAGCTCCTACAACTTCCACGAACTGGCAGTGACAGAATTTGGGCAGGACCCACTTGTCATTGTGTGACGGAGCCAGATGGCCATGGAGTACTAGCTTACTGTCAACCAAACAGTATGAGTGCAGCTCTACAGATGCAGAGAAGGTGCTGCCTCTTACCAAGTCATCACAGACAAGGAGGGAACAGCTGGGATTAATACAAAGGAATGGGGAGAGCAAACAAGGTGAGAGAAGCATCCATCCTACCAAACCGTCCTTCCTTAGTTCTGCCGGTCGTGGAAACATGCGGGGGGGAGGGTTATTTAGCATACAAGAGAAACCCACAGGAAAGAGCATGCCCTTCCCAAAACTTTGTTGTTCACCTCCCCTTCAGGTGATGCAACCATCAGCACGTACAGGTGTACCAAGAGACCATGGCTTTGATCAAGCGGGTGTGGTGGGAGCTCAATCCAGCAGCACTGCGTGGCATCTGCAGGGCTCAGCCACGTCAGTACCAGCAGTGTGTCTAGAGCCACTGCCATCCTCCCCTTTTTTCCAGAAAAGCCGGGCTTCCTCTAACTCGTAACTGGTGTACACAGAGCCCTGCCAAGGACGCAACAGGCTAGGACTTGCTCGGCTCCCTCAGATGATTCATGGCTCGTTAGCAACCAACAGCATGACCTGTCCTGGTCACCAAGACTGCCTGCAGACCAGGGCTGGCAGCGTGCCTCTTCATACCCAAACACAGCTTACCCAGTCAACTGGGAATACATTTCTTTTAGGTATTGGAGGAAAAGCATTGTCCATCCCACCACCAAAGAGCCCACACTAGCTCCTTTGTCCCTTAAACTCCCAGGAAGCGGCACAGTGGTGTGCCTCATGTAACACACAGAGCAGAAAATGCAACAGGGGAAAAAAAAAAAAAAAAGAGTAAAAGAAGCTCTCAAAAACTGGGACAGCAAGAACTGGGGTGAACTCCTACAGTACAGTGTATGTGTTTCTGCCTCTGACCCCACCTGCACTACCAGGTACAATATAAACTGCTCACACTAGGGGTGGTAAGGGAGGATAGGGACAGGTAGAATGGGGTATCTGAATCCCTGGGCTCAGAGAAGCACAATCCTCAATGCTAACCACTTCCAAAGTGAACTTCCTCTGGTCCTGGCCTTCTGTCAGTACCAATTAAAATAATTCTTTTATTCCAGTATGAGTACAATCATTACTCTTCTATAATCAAAATATTTCTACCAGTATAAAACCCTTCTGTGGAGGTAGTTGTACCAATGCGTGCGTTCCTCAAACCAAGAGAGCTTTCTTCCTCTGCTCATAAGGGATTAGCTAAAACCATTTTACAGTAGCTGCATATCCTTAAGGCTACCTCGTGGGTTAGAGGGAGTGCGGAGTTTACTTCCAGCCATACAGCTGTAGGAGCACATCCCTGTGTCAGACTGCCCCTGCCTGTCCCCGTCCATACACCTCTTTAGAAAGAAACACAGCGGGTTTGGGTTTACCAAACAAGGGCATCACGCAAATTAAGTAATTAGCATTTGTGTAGCACTGTGAAGATTTTAGGTGCTAAGTATTATTATTACTAATTTAATCTACATCCCATTCAGTCCTCAGCCTCTCCTGTGAAACTGCCAACAGTGATGCCAATTAGCAGTAATTGTTGTGGTGGTTTTATGACAAGGCTATTTGCCAACCGGGAGTGAGACAGAGACCACCAACCCATTTCCCATGGATTGCCCCACAGCTGCCAACAGCAACAACTTCCAGGCACAACAACCTGCTCTCGATTCCAGCCAGAACCCTGGAGGTAGGAGATTCTGTATCCCAGTACCAGCTACCCAGGGACACAGCCTGCAAGGCACATACAAAACTTTTAATTAGGGATAAACCAAGGCACCTTTTTTTTCCCCTTCCTTCTCCACTAGTTCAGTACATGACCCAGCAACTGATGCTGATACTGCAATACCAAAATGCTAATCTGGAATAATTTCAGATTAAACTTTGTTCTTTTCCATCCCTGCTTTATGAAAATCACTTTGGTTCGCACAAAGGCCTCACTGTGGTGGCAAACTGTAAAGGCAGCAGCAGTAAAAAGACAGGAATTGACAGTGTAGGGTGCAGTAAATCTTGTACTTGGGAGCACCGTTGAAGAGTTTTAACATAAGCAGAGACTTGTATCTTTTTATCAGCTGTCCACAGAGATTCGAAGGACTTTAAAGAGACACAAACAACTAACAGTATTCTGTAATCAATGCACATCATCTGAGCACTGAAACTTTAAGTTATTTATATATTTTAAATGTCTAATTGAAAGGACAGCAACACATAAACTGTATGAATCACAGCCCTCGAAAGCAATTAGATTTGTTATCCCTGCAGACTGCAAACAGTAGGTTGGCTTTTTATTCTAATGTGAATTCAATACCTTGTCAGCTGCCTCACGCATGAGAATACACCTTCTCTCTTTCATCAGGAGAGATATCAACAGCAGGAAACTAGCCCTTCTTTCATCTCTGAGGCACCCACCCACCTTTCCAAAGGGTTTTCAACCAGGTGTGGAAATCTTTCTGAATCTGTGCTGAAAGATCCCTTAATTATTATGGCAAAGGAGGCAAATCCTTTGAGAGCAGCATGCTCTCAAGCAGTAGTCTTCTGTGTTTACTCATCCAGGAGTTGCTTAGTTTGACAGTGCGTTAGGAGAGCTTATACGAAACTCTTTGGACTTCAATTGTAAGGGCATGAAACTCTTACAGAGAGGAGCTGCTTTTTCAGATGTCTTGTTATATAATTAAACAAGAAAGGAAGGGAAAGGAAAAAAAGGCAAGCTGCCTTTCTGGCACAAACATTACACAGTGCTCAACCTGCCAGCATATTGCATCAGATTCCCACTGCAAGGCCAATTCGCAGCAGCTGAGTAGCAGAACCCCTGACTGTTATCTCCCGCTAACCTACTTCACACTCAGAAGGCAGTAAGTGGGACTGTTTATTGCATCCTCCTTCCTGAGGAGCTGCTCGCTGTACCAGGCCTGGGAGGGGGTTTGAGCTTGCAATTAGGCTAGAGGTCTCACAAGCATTAGCAAATGTATTTTTAAAAGATTTTAAACGTCTTGGTGTGCTACTCAGTAAGTAAACTCCAGTATCTGTTACTCTGTGATGAGGTCTGTCGAGGCTCTGACACTGTGATGACTACTATTTGATTACGTTCCTAAGCATGCTTTGAAACCCTGCCCAAAAAGGGGATTCATTTACCCATCATCGAGTGCTTATCAAGGAAGTCCCCTGAGACCTGCAGGAACGAGACCACACAAACAGGCCTTTGCTCACAGGTCTCCTCACCTGAGCACCTGGCCAAGCCCGCTGACTCCCCTGCACCAGCAGCTTTTTTTCCCATGACAGTGATCCGCTCCCAGATAGGACACTGCTCTTTACGGCAGAGGCTGGCCCCAACGAGAGGAACAGGGGTTTAGGGGCTCCTCGCTGAAGCAGCCTATCGTATGCACATCACAAGGGGACACTAAACTTCTTCCCACAGCAGTGCAGAAAACAAAAAGGTCCAGCAGTCCTGAATTCCACGAGATATGTGACCTTTTACACCGCAGAAGTAAGAGCCCGCTCCAAACCTAGCAAGTCAGTAAACTGCAGTTGATCTCAGAGGGCTTTGGATCCAGCCTGAAAATACAAATCCTGCTGTGCATTCGGACACTGCTCCACAATGCACTTCCAAACAAAACTATATTTAGATTCAATGGGAATTCTGTAGATCATACAGGAACTCTTTGAATGAAAATGAAGGTCAGTAGGGTTTGGCTTCCTCTTCGGACCCTCCCCCCCATTCTTGCAAACATCCAGATAAGCATTGTTTAGAAAACAATACTTTACTTCCAAATGTTATCAAAAACCCAACACGCGTTTTGTGTGCCCTGAAACAGAACCTCAGGGTCTTCTGTTGCATTGTGCCCAGTCAGCTAATCCTCGGGGTCCTTTCAGGTGCCTAGGCAAGACTCTGTATCGAGGCTCTGTATTTTTTTCACCTGTACCACCCTGTAAAAGTTTATTTTCACATGCTCTCACCGAAGGAAAAGGGACAACAACAATAAAAGACCTCTGATATACAGAAAACAAGCACAGAAGGAAAAGTTGTGCAGGCGACTCCAATGCAGGCAAATAAAGCTACACGTGTTAAAGGAAACCTCCGGCGTCCTCACGCACGTTCTCCATTCACTGCCAGATAGGAAGGGCCACGGTGAAGCACAGACGGCAGGAACATGACACAGCCCCGGCTTCCCCGCGGGACGCTAAGGGCCGGAATGGGCCCATCAGCAGGGAGGTACACCCAAGCACCCAGACGGTGAAAGCTCAGCAAAACCATCCCGTTCAAAGTTTCCTCCAGCGCTACAAACGCGAGCGTGTGATTTCCAGCTGCGTTTTACGGGCTTCTCGGAAGGAGGAGCTGAACCGCGGCTACTGGCAGCTTCTCACAGTAGGGATAAAGGCGCTGCAAAGCTCAGCCGCAGCACCGAGCCGGCATCCCCGAAACGGTGTCCCCAGCAGGGCCGGGAGGCAGCGGCCAGCGGGAGCAGCCCCCGCCGAGCGGGGCGCGGGAGCTGGTTTGGCACCGGGGCTCTCGGAGCGGCTTGCGGGCTCCGCCGAGTGCGCATCCCGGACGGCACCCGCGCAGCCTCCCGCCTGCCTTCCCGCTCCGCCTGCCAAATTCGCTATTGGGTTTTGTAACCGTTCCTGGCAGCCGGTGACCGTACAGAGGGTGAGCCGCCAGCCGCACAGCTTGGCTTTTTGATAAACCCCGGGACGGGAAATCCTGGAACTTTTAAAGAACCCTCCCGGGTTAGAAACCACCGGCTCTGCCGACACACTCTCCTCCCAAACGCGAGGGGATGTACACCTGAGCCCGCCCGGGCCCGGGGTCAGGGTTCCGCCGCCCCCGCACAACCCCCACCGCACCCCTGCGACCGCCCGGCGGTGCTCGGCGCTGTACGGGCGCACTTACCGGCGGGGCGTTGGGCGGGCATCCGCCGGCAGCCAGCCGTGCCGCCTGCCTCCTCAGCTCGGCCAGCTGGGCCTGGCAGCTCCGGCACCAACCCCCGGCCGCCGCCCGCTCCAGCGGCCGCAGCTCGGCCCCCGCAGCGGCCCCCGCTCCCTCGGGCGGCGGGCGGCTGGCGCAGCGCTCCTCCTCGGCGGCAGCCGGCGGCCTCTTCCGCGGGGAAAGCTCCCGCACCGCGCTCCCCTCCGCCACCTGCGGAGAGAGCAGAGCTCAGCGCCGCGGATCGCGGAGGCAACGCGGCTCCCACCCCCCATCCCGGGGAAAAAAAAAGAAAAAAAAACAAGGAAAAAAGGCAGCGCCAACGTAAGGGGGAGTGTTGGGACAACTTACCCCCGGCGCCCGGGGCTCAGGTCCCAGACCCTTCCTGCCGGCGGCCGCGATCATGATAGCGGGGGGATGCGCCCCTGCCCCGCGCCCCGCTCCGCTAGTGCGGGCGGCGCGGCACCCGGCGGCGCGGCCGGCCCGCGGTGCCCATGGTGGGGCGGGGGGTGCCAACAGTGATCTCGCCGGTTCCCCACCGTCCGGGCTGCCGCTCTAGGTGATGCTGCCTCCCATGTTGAGAAGGGAGTGAAGTTTGGGTTGGGAGAGGGAGGCGGAGTGAGCTCCCCACGGCGGCACGGGGAAGGACCGGGAGCACGTCGGAAAAAAAAGCTGGAAAAGTGCTCGGAGGACAGGGGAGGAGGGGCTGGGCGGGGGCGGGTGGGGTGGGGTAAGCGGGGCGGGGGAGCCTCGGCCAGGACGGGCTGGGGTTGAGGTTTGGGGAAGATGCTATTTCATAGTGACCCTACAGGACAGTCCCAAACCGCTGTGACTGCAGCGTGGACACGCCACCTCCTTCACACTCCAACACCCAAGTTCCTCGGGAGTGAGGAAAAAAGGCCCAGGCTGGGGGTGCCGATCCCGCTGCGGAGCGCGGGGGCAGGAAACCCGCGCAGGCGTCAGCTCCTGCCGCGGGTGCGGAGCGGACGTTGTGGGTGCGGACCAGCTGCAAACGGGCACCGGAGGACCGGCATGGGTCCGCTGCCCCGCTCCGCCCCCGCGGCTGGTGCTCTCCCGCGCAGGGTTGGGGGTACGGTCATCTTCACGCGCATCTACGGGCAGATGCGCGGTGCCGCGGGGCACAGTCCCTCCCCCGGGGCAGACTCCCAGCCGCTCGGCGGGCGCGATGGGATGTTCCTACATGCGAAAATTGACCTGACAGATGGAGAAATTAACGTTCGCAGCTAATTGTCTACTTGGCTGCCGCTCGGCCTCGTATATTTAGCACTTTTCTTTTTTCAGTTTTGGTTTTTTTCCCCCCAGAGAGGGGAATATGCGCCACTGTCTACCATTGCTCCCGCTCCGGCTGCCTGGTGCCGTTGCCTCCGCGGCGGCCGGGAGGGCGGCGGTGGGCAGGACCCGAGCCGGGACGTGCCCGAGCCCTGCGGAGCGGCCCCGCGGGGCGCAGCCCGGCTGCCGCCGTCCCCGTGACCAGAGCGCCACCTGCCGGCGCCGCCGCGAGGCCGCACACGGGAGCCGCCGGTCCCACCCGAGACGGAGCCGGAGCTGACACCCGCGGGGGAGCGGCGGGGCCGCGCTGGGAGACAGCGGCGGCGGCTTCCCACGGCGATGCCAAACGCGGCTCCGACCCCGCCACCGCGCGGGTGGGTGCTGGTGGCACTGAAGCGTGGGGTGAGGTCTGCGGTGATGTGAGCAGCGCCGAGCACAAAGAGTGGGGAAAAACATACGTATGGGGGGGGAAATCCACACACCCCCCAAGAGACACCTTCCCCAGCCGATTAAACTTTCGTGGCTCTCCCGAGCACGTGCCTGAAGCGTGTGCGTGTCCCCCAAATGGGTGCGTGCCCCCGGGGGAGGGCCGGGGCCATGTGCGCTCGGGCATGGCCCGGAGCCGCCCCCGCCCCGCGGGCAGAGTCCCCGGGGGCACTGCGGCCGCTGCCCCCCGCCCGCCCTCCCGCAGCCCCAAAAAGTTTGGGTGGGGAGGTAAAGCGGAGAGACAGGGGGGAGGGGGGGCGGGAGGGAGCGCGGGCTGTTGCCCGGGGGGTACCATGTGCCCCTCTCGGGGGCGGGCGGGGAAGCGGGGCTCGCAACCGGACGGCGCGCCCCGACTGCCTTCCCTCGACCGGCCCCCACCAGGTCTCCGGGTGCTTATTCCGAATTTTCTGGTGCCCGAATAACGGCTGCAAAACCCTCCCAAACGGCTCCAAGCCTCAGGCTGGACGGGGCGGGGGGTAAAGGGGTGCGCTCCCCGGCCGGCGCTGGGGCGGAGGGCTGAGATGCTCTGCTGGGCTGAGCCCTCTCCTTTTCTTATTAAGTAAAAAACGCCTCCTGGAAATACCGGGACACGGTGACCCCACCCCATGTGAAGCCGGGGACACACAAGGCGCCGAGGGGGGCTCGGGAGAGGGCCAGGCAGCGCGGTCCGCTCCGCCCTGCTCCGCACCGCTCCGCGGAGCCGCCAGGACTGTTCGTGGTGCTGAAACCCGCCGCGGCACCGCCGCCGCCAACTTCGCACCGCCAAGTTTGCCACCCTCTTCCCGGCAGCCGGCCCGGGGCAGGGCAGGCAGTCGGAAACACACACCCCCCGACCCCGCTCCCAGCCCCCCGGGGCCGGGGACAGGTGCCCTTACCTTGGCTTTCCTCCGCAGGAGGTGGCTGGTGAAGCCGAAGATGATCTCCGAGTCCAAGCACAAGGCTCCTATCTCCAACAGGCTGGGGTTTTTCCTCGTGGCGTTGGAGGCATCGGGCGATTTTTGAAAAGCCATAGTTTGGGGTTGGAAATATCCAGCTCCCTGAGCGGAGGCGATGTATTTGTATACACAGACACACAGAAAAAAAATAAATAAAAAGGGGATAAACCAGCAAACACCTCCCACCCCTTAGAAAAAGAAGGGAAAAGGGGAGGAAAAAAAAAAAAAAGCCAGACGCGGGTGAGTTACTCCTCCATCCGCCGGGGCGAGGTAGCCAGCAGCCGGGCAGACCCACCAGCCTCCCTGCCTTTCTGCCTCTCCCCGCCGCTCTCCCTCCCGTTTTATCCCCCCCTCCAGCGCACCTCGCCTGACGAGCGAGCGCGGCGCGGGCCCCGCTCAGCGCCCCGCCGGCACCGCGGCCGGGGCCGCCGCTGCGCTGGGTGCGCGGGGCCGGCAGAGCCCTGCTCCCCCGCCGCCGGCCATCAGCTCGCCGAGCGAGGGGGCTCCCACCGCCCGCTGGCCAAGAGCCCGCACTGCGAGCCTCTTGCCTCCCCCCATCCACTGCTGGGTGGGTTTAGTGGCTGGCTTGGGTTGTTGGATTTTTTTTTTTTTCCCTCCTCCTTCTCCTCCTCCGGCGTGAGCGCAAGGAGGGAAAAGCTGCCGGTGAAGTCAGTTTGGGTGGGGAAAAAGACGCGCGCACACACACACACACACACACAAAATAGAGGAAAGAAAAAAGAAAACAAGAGCGAAGAGAAAAAAAAGGAAAGCCTGAGGGAGCAGAAGTGAAGCACTTTCCGGAAGGGATCCGGCCTTTCCCGCCTCTGAAAACCTTCCCCCTCTTTTGTTTTTTGTTGGGTTTGGGGTTTTTTTTTTTCCCTGGTTAATTTTTTTTGCAGTGGGTGAGGACGGCGAGTGGGACCGAGCTCCTCCTCGTCGAGGGGGCCGAGAAATAGGTTCCTGATGGCTGCCTCGGGAGACTCCCTCGCAGGCTGCCTCTCCGGCCGCCCCCGCACTGTTCTCCCCAAAGTACGCGTGTCCCCACGCATGTCCCAGCCTGAGGGATGGGGCAGAGCTCCTGCACCGGGGGGCTCCGCCGGGGCGCGGCCTGTCCCGTCGGGGCGGGCGAGATGGCTCGGGCTCCCCGGCGAAGCGGGGAGGGGGTAATCCCTTCCCGCGGACATTCCCGCTGAGGAGAAGCGTTATCCTGCTTCGTAACGCCCGCAGCGAAAGGCAGTTGAATGATCTATTTAGCCGGGCAGCCCCTCCCACACACCCCACACACACACACCCCCGGGGGCAGCCGCGGCCACCCCGCTCTTCCCACCCGCGACTGCACTCTTGGCAGGGCCCAGGTCCTGCCCCGCAGCCTGGCCTCGGCCGGGGGACAGCAAGTCGGGGTGATCTGCGTGGGGGTGGGTGCTGTGGGAGAGTGGGGAGGGTGAGAGTAATGGGGGCGGGGGGAGAGGAGAGGAGAGGAGAGGAGAGGAGAGGAGAGGAGAGGAGAGGAGAGGAGAGGAGAGGAGAGGAGAGGAGAGGAGAGGAGAGGAGAGGAGAGGAGAGGAGAGGAGAGGAGAGTCCTGTCTTAAGTCTACGGCCACAAAAAGACACCATAGGTTCTCTTTACTCTGAATTTACCACGTCACCTGTCCTGGGCTGCCAGCCAATGATGAGTCTGCGTGTTAGATGAGGGAGGTGGGTTAATGGGTGGCTCTGTATGATGGAGGTGGAATACAGGTGTCACAGGCAGCACAGGAGGGGTGTTGGGATGGAGGAGAGGAATGGTGAAATGCTTACAGCAAAGGGGCAAGGGTGTGTTTAGCTCCTTATTGTGTCCCTTCCTGATGTACACATCTACGACCAGAGATGTGCCAATATGTCAGCTGGTTCCTGAACACACCTGGGAATGGAGTCTGCAAGGACTCAGCCCCTGGGCTACCTTGCACAGGGTCATCCTCTCAGCCCCCACCCCAGCCTCCTGCCTCTCTGTGCGCCATTCTGCATTCAAAGTCTGCCACCACCCTCCCCTGCACTGATGGGACATTCCCCTTCCCTGGAAGTTTCCCATGCTTGGAATGTGCTACATTACCAATGAGGTAGGAAGAAGAGGGTGAAGGAGGGGGCAGAAGGAAAAATAACTGTGTAATGGACATCAGATGTCCAGATAAAGAGTGTCTCACACAGGCCCTCAGCCCAGGTGCTCTGCATGAGGTAAAACAGTGCCCATCACCAGAACCCAAAGCATCAAATGTCATTTCCCACACAATGGAGAAAGAGGCTTGGAAACATCTAAGGGCAGAGACAAACCTGGCCAGGGCCAGAGGCCCATTGCCCCTTTTGCCTGAGGCATCAGTCCCCATCCCCCACATCTTCAGCCTAACCCAAGCTTAAGCACTGGTCTGGCCCCAAGGAGAGCCCAGCTTTTTCCCCAGGCCACCTCCAGCCCACCAGGTCTCCCATGCCCATCACAGTTTATCCCTCTTCCCAGGCTCTTGGCAAGGATCTTAGGAAAGTCTGGGTCTAAAATATGGCCCTAATGTCACTCACTGAGGTTCCCTGTGCAATCCCAACCTCACCCTCAGTCCTGGAAAGTCTCTCTTCAATCACCCCTATTAAAGCAAGTATCTCCCCACCCCACTGCCCTCAGGTGTCCTGCCGATAAACAAGCTGGAGGGAAAGTTATTAGCTTTTATTCATGGCGTCTAAACTAAAGTAAAACATCAACGGGGTGACTGTACATAATAATAGACTAGATAAAGTCCATTTTTCTTGGGCCCTCTGAAAGCGATCCCCAAGCATTAAAATGGGTCTCTTAATAAATATCTTATCTCCCCTCCACAGAGCCCTGGCTGCAGATAACCAGACAGCCATTACTGTACCTCTGAAATAACCCCATTTCCATCAGGGCCACTTCAAACAGGCTCCTCTCTAAAGGCCCCCATCCTCCCCAAGGGGAGGTGGGGGAGGCTTGAACCTCCCTGGGTGGGGGGAGCCAGCAAGGGGCAGGGGATTTCATCAAAGTCCATAAGCAGGGTGGGGGTTACTGCATTGCAATGCATTCCCTTCTGTAAGTAACCATGGAGCGAGGCATTGCCTCTGCGAGCCAGAAAATCCACCACCACCACTCCGTGCCCTGCATTGGGGTGAGCAGTGCTGGGCTCTCCCGGTCCAGCTCCCCTGGACCCACTGGACTCTGAAAGTGGTGAGAAGGTTGAGCAGAGGCACAGCAGGCAGCTGCCATCTCCTCAGGGGAAAAGGCCTTCCCAGTCTGTGCATCCCAGGCCGCAAGGTGATGCTGCACAGGTTACACTGGACTCCTTTATTAATCCACCATACAGGTGATAGTGGGTTTATTAAGTATATTGCTGTGATTTCACATTTAATTTACTAAGAATACAATGGTTTTGGCTAGAGGACCCAAGGGAAATCTAGGCAACAGTGAGCAAAAATCCATGAAATTCAATGTAGCACACTAATCATGGAGGCATTATAGTATTAATTGCTATAATGATATACTTCTAATCCTATCTTACACCGCGCCACATAATTTCATTGGGTAAGGGAGGAAAGGAATTAAATTTAGTTCAATACAGGCAATCGTGTAACTTAATAGAGTAGTTTGACTCCTGCACACTCGTGGGTTTAGGGCTAATGTCACGCAATGCGGTCTGCAGCGGGGAAGAAGGACGGCGCAAGACTTCTGACACCCTCCTCGAAATCTGGAAGCAATATGGAAAAGTGTTAGATTTCTGCTTTTCGAGAGGCAACCCGACCATATAAAGGATAATTAGAATTCGTTGTAAAGATGATTTATCATGTCTATCATTGTGTTTGAAAAGGCTAGGTCACCCATGAATGCTGATGAAATTTCAAAGATCTACTCCCCAAGGACTTTCCGCATCTGCTGCCCTCTGAGATGGGGAAATCGCCCAGGGCAAGCTTCTCATTAATAGCGCAGGAAAATATAAGCATTTTGTCCGACATAACATTTTTCTTCGGTATTATACCTGACACGATCAGACCTTTAAATAACGTGGTAATAGGGCTCACTTTAAAGTTCATGTACTTGGTGTCGCATCCCTCCTCCCCATTCCCCCCACCCCCTTCCAGGTTCCAGCTGGGCCGTACCTCTCTCTAACAAGGCAATGTTTCGACCCGAAACACACTTTCTCCAGTAACAAATATTGCGTGAGGTGGGCGGAGGTGGTAAAAGTAGCTTTTGATCTTGTTTGTGTAATATGCAAAAGGACATCAAAGCGAGGGAAGAGGGGGAGGGAGGGAGAGAAAGGAAAGCAGAGCAGGAATAGCCCTAGACGCTGGCACACCAAATAGCTCATGAATAGCTAAATAAAACATAATTAGGAAAACACGATAAATTAGTGGTTCTTTAAAGAGATGGATGGCGGAGCGGGCTGGGAGCGCGGCCAGGGGAGGCGGCCCCGAGGGCGACCCAAGCCCCAAACCTCGGAGCGGGGACGGGAAAGCTCCGCGGGCGCCGCTCACCATCACGCACCCCCCGCGCCACCCCGGGAGGCGGCTTCCCCCGGCCCGGCCCGCCCGGGGAGCACCCGGGGGGCGGTGGGAAGCCGGGACGGGGTGGGGGGGACTCCAGGGGGTTCGGACCTGTTCCCTGGGGGGGCGTAAAGGGGAGCTGGTTTCCCCGCGGGGCGCTGCAGGTTTCGGGGCGTTGCCGGGCGCTCCCCACCTCGGGCTGCGTGGAGGGGGCGCAGGGGGGCGGCTGTTTGTTTGGGGTTGGTTGGTTTGTTTGCTGTGTGGCCTCTCCTTTATTTTGATCAGGCCCGGTTGCCGGCGCTGGGTTTAATTGATTTGCGGGGCGGGCAGTCGAGACCATCAAGGGAAACTTCAGCCCTTGCAGATTGTGGAGAAAATAACGATCGTATCGGTGAAACCGGCGTGGAAAGCGAACACAGCCTCTCCCCCCACGTGTTCACGGGCAGGTGGGGATGCGGCCACCCCAGAGACCCAGCGGTGCTCGGGTGAGGCTGCAGGACCGGACCGGCCGCCTGGGACACCCCTGGGGTTCGGGAGATGCCTAGAGAAGCCCCCAGCCCACCCCCAGCTGAGAGCTGCAGCCTGAGAGCTGCGAGAGGGAAGATGCCGGCTCCGCGGTAGCTCCGCGGTAGCTCTGCGGCCACGGGAGAAAGCAGGATGAGTCCGCACGAGAAGGGCCGGGAAGGACACACAGAGAAGAGTAGCCAAATTCAGCCCCCAAGGCAGATTTCCTCTCTGTCCCCGAGGTAAGTCACGCTGGCAGGCTCCGTACTGCCTCTCCTTCCAGCTCTGTGGTTGGTGCCTCCCCTGTGACACTGGGGCTCTTCCCACTATTCACTGCACTGGTGCTTTCTTGCCACCCCTCTGGTCCTGGGAGGTCCAGCCCCAGCTTGTAGGACCCCTTTCAGCTCCCACAACAGTAGCAGGGTCCCCTACCATGGCAAAGCCATATCCTGCTGCACTTGGGGCAGTTCAGGCCACAGAGTGGACCTCGCAAGTCAAAGCAAGGGCTTAATCAAGCCCCAGGTCATGACCTGCCTTGTAGGGGAGGGCTGGATAAAACAACTTGATATAAGGCCTCTCCTGTCACTGCCTGGGCCTGGCGGCTTAGAGCTGATGTTGGGCTTGTTCTGGCTTAGTCTCTTGCCTTTTCATGACCCTGCTCTCCAAGGGGAGATCGAAAGTCCTCATGTAAACAACTGGTGAAGGTCAGGGGAAGGAAGCCTGACACCACTTAATGAAAGACAGTTACAATCTTTTGCTCAGTTGTCCGTGTCTGGGAGGCGTGGGGATCGCTGTGTTCATGCTTTTTAATTTCCATTCTAATTTGCAAGTCATAAAGAGAGACAGTACGCAGTCCATGGTCTCCCATTTAATTTCTTGTCACCCTAATCATGCCAGTTTAACACTCACTCACTTGCCTAGGTGTTTCTTTTGCTCAGCCCCAGTTACCATCTCCTCTGTGAAACATGCCTACCCAGACACATTAGCGTCCTGTTTGCACTGCGGTTCTAATACTATTTCAATGACCTCTGTCCAGATGAATTTGAGCAGCGGCCTGGAGGAAGAGAAAAAAAAAAAAAAGGAAAAATAACCCTGCCTCCCTTTTAATGTTTGGTTGGATGCTTTTTAAAGGGGCTGGTGGGGGTGAGAACTGCCTTTTTCCGAGCTCTGCCAGCCTGGTTAGAAGCACCTTTTCCTTTGGTGCACCCAGGGAGTCCCTCGCAAGGCGGTGCAGCCCCGTGGGGGGCACAAAACCTGGTCCTCTTCCCGTGCTGCCAGGGACGGGGACCACGCGGCGCCTGCCGGGGCCGGAGCGGACCGAGCGGGGCGGGCGGCGGTTCAGCACCTCGGACAGCGGCCCCACGCAGGCCCCGTCCCCGGGCGGAGCCGCTGCCACCTCCCTCCGCCCCGCGGCCACTCCCGAGACAGAGACCGCGGCCGGACAGGGTGCCCCGACCACGCTGCCTCAGCAGAGTGGGGAAGGCGATAGGAAATAAAAGAGTTTCTGGCAGCAGCAGCAGCTCGGGAGCTGTGTTTTAGCCTCCTTTTTACTTTGGCAGACGGACCCCACGCGGCTGCAAGGGCAGGGTGGTGACGGATGCTCCCACAGGAGCGGGTGCTCTGGTGACTGGTCTGCTCTCTCCCGTGACAGGTTCTCACACAGACAGCGTAAGAAACAAAAAAAAGCCCCACCCGTGCCTTAAACAAGGTAGCATTCCCGCACTGCCCACCACTGCTGTGGTCCACATGGTGCCACTGGCAAATCTTCACTCCACTGCAGGGCGACAAACTGGGGTTAACAAAGCTTCCTCCTTTTCCTCCTCCTCATGTTAGCAGAGTGACTCCGGATGGTAATGAAACCCTCTCATGGGGCTGTGAGCGCCCCGGGCAGCAAAGAGCACCTGGGGTTTTGTGCGTGGGGGAGGGAAAAGAGAGTGGGAACAAACCAGCCTCACTTCTAGCCTTCATCAAAGGCAGTTCCCGTGTCCCCAGTACGGCATACGTGAAGGCATTCTCAGGGACACTCTGCTTTGTGACAATCAAGCAAACGTCAAGTCCTCCACACCGTATTTTCATCAGAGGTAAAACAGCATCATAACAAACATGAAAATAACCAAGTTGCAGCAGCAAGAACCGTCTTTGCTGACCCCACACAGCAGAAGCATTTACAGCTTTTGTGACTGGAAAAGGTAGCAAGCACAGCCTTGGAAATACAGCCTGACCATCTCCCTCACCCCCCTTACAGAATGAAGACTATATTGTAAGGAACAAAGTCAGCAAACGTAGCACTCGTAGTTGCCTCCTCTCAGCTCATCTGATGCCCAGTCTTAGTGGAGAAGTTGCTGGTTTATTTCCTTCACCACACTGGATCCTGAGTGCATTTTTCTTAGTGCCCTGGCCAAAGCAGAGTGTTTTATTAACCCTTTAACCAAGCAGAAAGGCTCCACGTTATAAATTCAGTTTTTAGATATATTTGATTGGAAAGAGAAATTTGCCTATCTCAGCTAAAATGGGAATGCTTTGTCAGGAAGAGACGAAGAACAGAGCAGGTGATCATTTTTCCACAGCCTAGTGGCTCCGCAGATAAGGTACCACGCGCAGCAACAGGCAGGAACTTTTTCCTTCAGAAATACTGGTAATCCTGAGAACTTCTCCGGGGGACTTGCATCCCCAGCCTCACCTCAACACTTACCAGGGAGTATTCGCCAATCGCAGGGCTCCCGGAGCCCGGACCGTGCTCCTCACTCCCGGCAGATGGCGCTGCTCCGCCAGGAACCACCCGCGCGGGAGCTGCATCCCTCCCGGCGCCGTGCTGCCCGGCCGCCGGCCCAGACCCAGCCTCGGGCGCGCAGAGCGCCGCCAGATCAGCTGCCAAGAAGGGCCGAAGTCGAGCCCACCACGGAATAACTGGATGGCGGCTGCTGGCATGTCGCCATGCCTTTTGCACGTTAGAAAAAGTCCCGATAAACCACATACAGTAAACAAATGAATCGGCGGACCATTGACGGTTCTCCTTTCCTCCCCCCTCTTTCCCCCGGCCGTGTCCTGCATGACGGTGCTCCATGAAGGAGCTTTTAAAATTAAGCGGCTAGACCAACCGGTTCAATTGGTCTTATTCAGAAAACCTTCTTTCTCGAGTTATCCAACTTCGGTGCTAAAGTTTGGCTGTAGGTTGTACATTCTCTGTCCTAGGGTAGAAAGGATGAAGAGTTGGACCAGCATCAGGGCGTTGACAGCCTGACAAGGCAAAGGAGAATGGATGCAGTTTTCTGTGACACAAGGCGGGAAAGGGGTATGAGAGCATCAGCCTTGCACATGGAAAACACTGCTGGAGAGCCTATGACACAAAGAGTGATGACAGGTTCTTGCGTAATGTGACACTTAAAACTACAAATGGTTCACTAAAATGGAAAAGCACTCCTCTCTACCCACTCAGACCCAGACATTTTCAAGTTACAAATATTTCTTTGGTACATGACGATCCTACGAGTTCCTGTGTTTGTGTCTCTGGGCCATCCCGAAGCAGTAGGCAACAAACAAACATGGAAGCAATGAAGAAGCTCCAGCTACTGGCAAAGTAAGCACTTGTCTAGAGCAGCAGGCAACCAGACATAGCCAGGCGACCATGAGCACCAGTGCCTCCATCCCCTTTGCTCTAGAAAACCAGCCTGGAACCTACAGACCCTGCTGTAGAAAAAGGGAAGGTCTCTTTGGCTCTCTCATACAGGTACACCTCACCCACAACAGTAGGGACACCAAGCCAGAATCTCTCCCCCAATATTTTTCCTTCTAATTGCAAAAGACATCTGCTCCATGCCCTTAGTTATAGGGCAATGTATCAAATTTGGGCTGCTTTGCCTGCATAGCTGAGAAGCCTTCAGCCAGCTCTGCTGAACACATCAAGACAAAACAGTCCATCACATACCAGATGCAAATTGATCGTTCAAACAAAGGAAAAGTTTGTTTCCAGTGGGGGAGGAAAGAATTCAGAAATGTCTTCTTCAGAAGACTAAAACAATAACTGGGAAAGGCAATCTGCTTGGTTCACTGATTCTGCTAACTAAACCTTAACAGGGACCTACCTGGAAAAAATATCAACAGCTTTGGGCAACAAAGGTTACATTCTCTTCTGTTGGTCCTTCTGGCAGGTGAGAGTGGAAGAAGAGGTCAGAGTGAAGCAGGATTTTGGAAATACAGACAGGAAAAAGATGCATAAAGATGAAAGGAGATAAGAAGGAAAAGAGAGGGAAAGAAAACGCAAGGGAAGGCTAAGAAAAGACAAGAAAAACTAGTGTTCACACAGAGGCAGATGCCCCACTGGGATAGGGATAAGGGGTCAAAACTTCATTGAAAAATATCCCAAAGTAAAACCTAAGACATTCTCTTTCCTACCCTTTTCCTAACACATCTGTCCTCATCCTTTTCCTTTCTCCACCAGGGCATCCATCCCCTTCTTGCCTTCTTTTCAACTCACCTCTTTTATCAAACCCAGCCAGAAGCATGGTTTGCTTCATGGTTTGCACAATAAACACATTGGCTGGCTGCTCCCTTAGGCCAGCTCCTCACCCTGCTGATCCTGCAATGAGATGCCCCATCCACCCACCACCAATCCACCATTTCCCTGCTTCACGAACAGCAGGAGTTCCAGCTCCTCTGGTACCACAGCAGCTCTTCTAGCCCCACAACAGCTCAGTTTTCAGCTCCCTAATAGACCTTGCTCAGTTTCCAGTACTCAGTCAGGAATAACCTCAGTTTTTACAAGCTTGTGTGTACCCACCCCAGACTCCCAACCACTCAGAAATGTAATTCACAGCTATAGGGATGGTGACACCAGCAGAAAAGTCCTCAGCTATACTGCTTGAACTTATCTTTGCAAAGACGATAGTTTCCACTTTGTCAGCACCAGTGATCCAATGGTTGGGGTTGAAAGCACTCAAATGGAAGAGCCAAGCCACCAGGCTCAGAGCCTAAGCCACCAGGACTGCAACAGTTCTGTACTCCCCATAGCTTGGATACACAGGGTGACATGGCACATCCTGCCACCAAATAAATGGCCCTTTGCTTTTTTTTCTTTATAACTCGCAACCCACATATGAGAAGTGGGGGCACAGGAGCGGTTGTTTTGCTGTTTTGCTACTGTTATCTGAAAGTTCACAGTATTATTTTTTTCTTAACTGCCTCAGTTATATTAATGCTGTTATAGCTAAATGTGGCAAAATAGTTACAGGCATGCAGGTCTCTGAGGTGGCCTTAGTGTATCTCCTCACATCTCCGGGTGGTTTTCTGTCCCAGGATAGAACAGTTGCTACCAGCAGTAAAGGATACCTCTTGTACAATGTTTAGCCATGCTTCAAAGTCAGGTCTTAAAGGAAAAGAGGTAACAACTTCTTTTATTATCATTATATTCAGAAATTTTGTCAAGAGACAGGATATAAAAAGTGTAACTATAGTCTTAATCTATGCTCTTTCTAGAATTCATGGTGCATGAACTGATACTCATGCTCAGAAGAGCCACCTGAAACCAGGTTAGCTATCTCTCTTTCTGCACAAAGAAAGCTTTATGCAAACACATTCTGTATTTGGTTTTAATGATCAATAAGTACCAAGTAATAATAATTCATAGCTTCATGGATCCATACCCACAGGCTGAAACTTCTGAGACAGAAACACCATTCACTGATCACTATAGTATCACTAAATAGCATCTGAAGTCATGTCTGTATGGATTCAAACTGACTCCAACCCAGGTGTGATGACTATTGGGCAGCAAGTGAATACTGGCAATGCCCGGGTTCCTGGATGCCGGCAGGCTGAAAGATGAAGTATCTTACATGTTGACATTCTAGACCACTTACAATTAAGTCTAAATACGGATTTTGGAGCTAAGTTTAGGCTTTGGGGCTGGAAAGGCATGACTTTGCAGGATGCTGGCCTCTTTTGGAATATTAGATGTTTAATACACAGCCTTCACAAAAATAAAAATACAGTGCCTGTTTTTAAAGTAGTGTGGTCATTCTGCTTTTTCTTTAAACCCTTATTACAAAATGGAATGCATAAGAAGAGCCAGGAAAAATATGTTTGTATTTACTAGGGAAATAAAAATAGGGAGGGAAGATGTGAACAACATTATTATATGTGATGAACCTCCTGTTTATTTTAGAGAGTCTGGAAATTGCCTTATTTTTTTCAATTGGACCACATGTCTTTGTAAAAGATGTGTTCCACTCCAAACCATAAATATTCCAGGGACATCCCATTAGCAATGTTATGCAAGAAAGGGAACCAGCTTATTCCAATGGAAGGCATTCACACTGCCTCTGACATGCATCTGATTTAAGCCTGTCTTCTATGCTCCCTTTAAAGCAAAGGGGATTCTGTCCAGAAGCCTCATTACAGTCCTCTGTCCTGCCTTTGGAGATGTCTGGGAAGATAAGCCTCTCACACATGCCATCTAAAATTAGTGTCATGTGAATATCCTCTTCTGGCCTTAGAAACGTTGAGTCTATGAAAACAATAAAACACTATTCTTTAATTTGACATCAGCACAAAACTGCCTTTTACAATTTTACATCTGAATCTAGTTAGAGGGAGCCTGGGATGCCACCACTTTGACCTTTAGTATTTGGCAACGCGCTGCTGAGGTATGAAGCCATCAGCAGTCCCCGAAGAAACCTGCACAACTGCTGAGTCCACACCAAGCTCTGTGAATGTGAGCATGGCCTGATGAGGCAAGTTTATATACAGGCTGCAATGACAGTGGAAGGAATATGTTGGAGTAAATATCCTGTCAGACTTCCTCCTTCTAATTCTAAATCACCTTTGAGATCCTGGTCCATCAATGGGGGAGATAAAGGTGTCCGGGAACCTGATCTCCAGAAGTCAGCACACTCCACGGGAATCTGCTTATTCTGAGAGGAAAAAATCAGGAGGAAGCTCAAGACACTGCAAAGATAAATGCTATAGTGCAAAGACCCACTTCTTCAAACTGCAAATCCTCCCTTGCCTGGAGCCAGGTGCTTATGAATTCTGCCCCCTGGGTAACAGGCACTACAAAATCTTTCCTGATCTCTTGCTGACAGAATTTAAACTGTCTGTGCTGGTTTTGCCCAGGACAGAGCTAATTTTCTTCATAGTAGCTATTATGGGGCTGTGTTTTGGATTTGGGCTGAAAACAGTGTTGATAACAGAGAGATGTTTTTGCTATTGCTGAGCAGTGCTTACACAGAGTGAAGGCCCTTTCTGCTCCTCACCCCACCCCACCAGCAAGAAGGCTCTCCCAACAAGAAGCTGGGAGAGGACACAACTGGGACAGCTGACCCCAACTGACCAAAGGGATATTCCAGACCATATGATGTCACGCTCAGCATGTAAAGCTGCGGGAAGAAGGAAGGGGGGGACATTTGGAGTGATGGTGTTTGTATTGTTTGCAAGGGCATGTAGTGACAGGATGAGGGGTAACAGGTTTAAATTGAAAGAGGGGAGATTTAGATTAGATATCAGGAAGAAATTCTTCCCAGAGAGGGTGGTGAGGCACTGGGACAAGTTGCCCAGAGAAGCTGTGGATGCCCCATCCCTGGAAGTGTCCAAGGCCAGGCTGGATGAGGCTTTGAGCAACCTGGTCTAGTGGAGGGTGTCCCTACCCATGGCAGGGGGATTGGAACTGGATGATCTTTAAGGTCCCTTCCAACCCAAACCATTCTGTGATTCCCAATTAACTGTTACACATGATGAACCCCTGCTTTTCTGGAGGTGGCTGAACACCTGCCTACTGATGGGAAGTGGTGAACGAAATCCTTGTTTTGTTTTGCTTGCATGCATGGCTTCTGCTTTACCTATTAAAACATCTTTACCTCAATCCAGTTTTCTCACTTTTCCAATTCTCTCTCCATCCCACCAGGGAGGAGTGAGCAAGCCCCCATGTGGTGCTTAGTTGCCAGCTGGGGTTAAACCATGACAGTCCTTTTTGACACCCAATGCGGGTATCAAAGAGTTCAAGATAATGACAGATTTGAGTGGAATATGCTGGATTGAATTTGTAGCTGTCATTGCTGTTTAGCTATTAACGGGCAGGCTCCTGCGCTTGCCATGGGGCTTACTTGCCTCACTGTATATTAGCCTTGCGCTTGTTAGCGGCAGCTTTTTGCTTTTGCTGCTTGCTGCGCTGCTTATCATCTGACTCTGCTGTGCCTGGGAACATTTTGATAACAGCGATGGCCATGCGCCTGGGCTGGCAGATGGCCAGGGCATCGCTGCTCTTTCTGTGCTGCTGTCCTGGACAGGCTGGAACTCTACTGTGAACTCAAGTCGAAGGGACTGTGACCTGTGGATGAGTCCATGTGGGAGCAGGACATGCCGAAGCGTCTGTGGCCGTGATAAGCCCATGCCAGAACAGGTACGTCAAAGCCCCTGTGGCTGTGGGTAAGTCCATGCTGCAGCAGGTACACCTCAAAGCATCGGTGCAGGAGGTGATGCTGGGGCACCTCAAAGTGCGTGGCCATGGGTAAAGCATGAAAGAGCAGGTACCCACCCCAGAGGGGCTGCAGCCATGAGCAAGGCCATGTTGGAACAGGGTCACTTCTGAAGGGGCTGTGGCTGTGGGTAAGGCCATGCTGGAGCAGGTACATCTCTGAAGGCATTGTGTTCCATGGAAAAGGCCACACTGGAACAGGGGCACCTCAAAGCGACTGTGCCTGTGGACAAGTCTGTGCTACAGCAGGTACACCCTGGAGAGACTGCGGCTCGTAGATACACCCCAAGGGACTGCACTCTGTGGATAAGTCCAAACCAGAGCAGGGTCAAGGGGGGCTCATTGCAATGTTAAACCTGATGGTCTGGTCCAAAGGGACCAGGGGTGGAGACTGCAATGGAAATACCTCTAAATTGTTGTAACTCCTGATTTGAGCTGCATGTTATGGGAATTACTACAGCAGGAACCACCTACACCAATGGAGGACAAGCCTCACAAGGAGCAGCACAAGTGCAGCAGTGACTCAACCTGAGCTGGCTCTGTGCTGCTTAACTGCCAGCTGAGGTTAAACCACGACATTGCCCTTCTCAACAGCCCACCAAAAGTAATTTTTCCATGCACCAATACAGCTTCACAAGCCTTGGACCCGGTAATAAGATCAGCAAAACACAGGATTGGCCAAATAGCATTTGGGATTGGGAATCACTGGTTTTACCTGAAATGACAAACGCACAGATCACTGCAGCAGTTTTAGTATCTTCTGTTTGTTTATTCTGTTCCATCAGTTACACAAGTAACTGGTGTCTTCCTGGTTTTTAAGCCCATGTGAAAGAGAAAAGATCTGGCTTTCTGTTTGGATGTCATAATATTAATAGAGAACATCTTCAGAGGCTTATTACAATGCAATATTGCCAATTCCAAGCATTAAGAAAATGAAGGGAAAAAAGAGGACATAATGAATCATTCATCCCCACCCTACAACAAAAATCACGAGAGTAAAAATGGCTTTGATTCCATTTGTTTACCAGTTTCTGAGCGTTTCTATGTCGTCAGACTACTATTTCAAACCCTTCTACCACAATGAGAGCTAGGAACTGTCTTAAAAATTCTCAGTTATCCTTATATCACATGAATCCTGAAGCTGGAGCCTTGGGGCAAAAATAGTCTAACAAAACAAGCTAACAAGAGACTCAGGGTGAAAATATCAGAGCAATTAATGAACCATTGATACCAAACAGGTTCATAAGGAGGGCTGTGCTGCAAGACCAAGAAAAGATGATGTGCTAGAACAAAATAAAATGGCCTAAAATGAAAAAAAGGGACAACATACTACATTGTGGGTATTAACCCAGATCATCCATGCACAATGTTTCTGGGAAAAAAATAATCAAACACAAACCCACACTCAACACCCCCTCCCCCCCCCCCCCCCCCCCCCAACATTTAGGGCTTTTGGTTTGAGGCCAGTTCTCCCAGTCCTGATTTCTTAGGGAGTCAGGAAAAAAGCTACCGGCAAAAATAGCTCTGGGTAAAACTCATGAAATGTAACTAAACATTATTATAAATTTATTTCATCTTGACACCAAAACCAGCTCTACAGCTGTTTTATGATACTGTGAAGGTTAAACTACTACAGAACAAGTACTCCTGCATGCAGCTACTATAAAAGTGTCACTGAATTATTTCTAATTTTAGTGCCTGTTGTTCTAAAAATTGCTTCCTGCTGCACTCCAGGAAGCAAGAAAAAAAGGTGATTCACATAAACTTTGCAGCCAAGGAACAATATGGATCTAACCGACAGAGCTGAGCAGCTATGTACGGCCAGGTCTGTATTGGACTAAGACTGCAGGGAGACTCAGAAGGGGGTTCAAGTCACTGTAGTCCACAACGCATAAGTCTCAAGGCTGATTTAGTGATACTACCCCATCTCGTAGCAAACTCAGAAAAACAGGTACTTAGGGTAGAAATGCTTCAGCCATCCCGTTTAAGTTGATGAGATGAATCACACCTGAGAATGGCCATTTGTCTACACTCACGATAACATTAATTCAGGCAAGTAGATATTTTACTTAATTTTTTTCAGGTGAATCACATCCTAGTGTCCAATAAAAAATAAATTGGCAGAACACTACTCCAGCCTCAAATACTGCTACACCCCCTGGGACCCAAATCTGTCACCAAAAAAGGAGGGAAAGAAACAAGCTCACACAGTAGATATTACAAACTTGCTGAACATGCCTGCAGAAATTAGTGCTTTCAACAGGCATTTCCTTTGCTGGTATTCCCAGACACCAGTAAAAACCATTAACTGAGAGCTGCGTCTGTCTAAGAACATCAAAAAGATGTCAGGAAGCCATGTACGCTAAAAGGAGATGTAAATCACTGGTCTCCATATCAGAGAAACATACAACACAAACTAGTTATTGAGATGGTCACCAGCACTCATCAGCTACCAGTACAAACTGCTGGATACTATGAACATCTTTAAAGTAAAAGTCATGCAAATACTAAAATCACAGGTTGTCAGATAAATTTTTGTCCAAGAAGAGAACCAGAAACAAATCAGCTAGCAGAAAATATTCATGCCTTCCTCGTTACCAAGCACAGACTTTGTCACCCCATTTATCTTATGGGGATGCCGTTACTGCTGATATGGACAATTAACTGCGCTTGGAAAATACATTTTTCAAATCTGCACTCTCCATCATCAGTTTTGAGCACAAAATCACTTGCACGGAGAAATAACTACAAGAGCGGCACCCAAGTTGCGATAAACGGAAGACCGTACACCAATTTACGTGGGCTGCAAGTATGGCCACTAATTCACATCTACAGGATTGGAAGCTGCCAGCAGTAGATGAGCCTCTTCTTCCCTCCCCCCCACAAAGGGTCGATAAAGCAAACGGCCAGATCAGGCCCAAGAATTTCTGATTCTCAAATTGGTGGGTATCTGGTCTCTCAGCATGGAAATTACTGTGTGAACAACATGGCAAATACCATCCCAGAAGCTAAGCATGAACTCCCTGTGAATGTTGACTACTGATGTCTAGAAATACGTTATTTTTTGTACTACCTTTTCAGCGTTATTTTTAAGGACTTCTAGAGATGCAACTGCCTCTTGTTCAAGAACCTAAGCATGATGTCCAAGATGCCCCAATTA
This sequence comes from Rhynochetos jubatus, assembly GCA_027574665.1. Lineage (NCBI taxonomy): Eukaryota > Metazoa > Chordata > Aves > Eurypygiformes > Rhynochetidae > Rhynochetos > Rhynochetos jubatus. Next base: position 137,644,129 of record CM050648.1, on the reverse strand, counting down.
CAGCATTACTCAACAGCCGAGAAGCACCAATATCCAGATTGCTCCTACACCGAGGGGCGTTATTCAACAGATGACAAAGAGCAAGCAACCTGAACCACACCTTTCTTAATTCAAACATGAATTTGATTTGAATGCCCAGTTTACAAGGTGTTGCCACCTGAATCTCTTGACCAATCAGCATCCCATCCAATGTACTCGTGTGTATACTGAAACTACGGGATGCTGCCAATGCATCAAGCAGCCTACAGAAAAGGGTGGGGAAGGAGGAATGTGCTTCTGCTTCCTGTTCTTGGGCAGAGCAGACAATGAGGAATGTCTCCTTAGTCCAGAAGCAGAAGGTTTAATCCACCTATGCTACCAGTCTGGTCGTAATACCTTTGCTACTCATTTCTAAAGGGAATAAAAAAATTTAAATGTTATTATCCAAAGGCCAAGATTCCAGCGATAAGAAACTGAAATATTGTCTGAGATGTTACTAGTAAGAGCTGAAGACATGCTCTGCAACGGCAGGCAACGTTTTACTAAGTTTGGCAGAAGAGTCTTCTCCCTTCATCCCCTCAGGCTTTTGCTTAGCTTAGACAATATCACAAGGAAGGGCTGTTTGCCCAGAGGTTTTCACTGCGTATTTGTTAGGGCTTTTTGTTTGTTTGTTTGTTCATCCACATGGCTTACTGCCAGCTTATGAAAACTACAAGCCAGTTATCAGGAGTTCACCCAGCCTGAGAGAGGAAAAACAATGGTTAGAAGTCAACCTGATTCCATACCTTTAAAACACCACAGAATAGAACACACATAAAAGAGACATTCCAGCAACATCGTGAGGCTCCACGATTTCAGCCATGGATTATAACAAAACACCAGTTTCTGTGAGTAACCAGTAGAGGTTTGTCTTCACATGGACAACCCAGTACAAGAACATTATGGTCTTTTCTTTGTGTAAGCAGAACCTCCTCCACAGGTTTGTTTTTCCAGAAGGACAGACGCTATCCTTAAAAAAAACAAAACTCGTTTCTTACCCCTACCCGACAGGCTTCTTTCAAACTTTTTCAAGGCACACTGCACACAGGAAAAAAGAAAAAAAAAAAAAAAGGCAAAACATCATCATCTTGAGTGGTACTAAAAGCAAAGAGGAAGCAGGAAACCCTTCTTGTACAGCTCACATCCCCACTGAAGCCGGCAGACATCTTGGATAGAGCCATCTGAGGGGATGAGACTTATCAACCAGAGGTCAGGCAGGAGAGTAGAACACTGGGTCAAATCCCAGCTGGTGTAAATCAGTGTAACTCCACTCACGTTAACAGGGTTGTGCCGATTCAAGCCAGCTGTGAATCTAACCCACAGTGTGTTTTGCAAGTCTATTTTCAACTCTTCGGGGCTCTGCTCTGCTGTGTTTAAACATTCACAACACCCTCTGAAATTAATGAGAACTGTGTGTGCAGAACACTAGTGTTATTTCTTTTTAAATATTTGGGAGGTGCTCAGAGACTGTGATAATGAGTGCCATATATTAGAACCCAGACAGAATGGTATTGAATCATCAGACCCTTAAGTGGGACAGGTCGTTAATCTTTTCCTTGGGAGAGCATTTCAATTTTTGCCTTGGCAAATGAGGAATCATCATTAATAGATGTGGGGGTTCTACTTTTGCCAAGTCCCAGACAAAGTGTGTTTTTCCATTTGCCCTGGGCTTGTGTAAGCTTGCCTAAGGAGGCCAGCCTTGCAGTTTGAGAAACACTGCTAGCAGCCACCATACCCTCATTCCCAGCTAAATTAAACCCTATTATGCTGTAATTAACCTTGCCTAACTTGTTCTGAGTTACAGCAGTAGGTGAAAATCATACTTTTCCTCAGCTGTCCCCAAGAAGCATTTTTACATATCAGGCTTGCCTACTCTTCAAATATTTCCAGCTTCTCCTGGAAGCTCTTCTTCTGAAAATCACAGCTTGACTGCAGGCAACTTCAGAACTCTTCTTGACTTCAGTGAGGCCAGAATCACCTGCAAATGTACTTGTGCACCTTGTGTTCATGCCAGATGGTGCATTTTTGAAGCCAACACAATGCCACTGAAATGATGGTGAGAATACATATATACACTTTGTTAGTATTAAGGTTTAAAACATACATGTAGGCAGGCTGACTAAGTTTCCTTGGTCAATTTTAAAGCAGTACAATTCAATTTTATGAATTGGTCTGTTGCCTGTTTTATTTACATGCAAGTTCAAAAAAAACGAAAAATGCAACACATTTCTAGTTCCATTTGATAACTGGGGTAAAGGGTGAGAAGAATGAGCACAAGGTAGGAAGAACTTCTCATGTACAAAGCTACCTATTTACAAGAAAAATTAGTTGTTGTTATAATTGCCATGTCTAGATTATTTTTTTTCCTCCTCTTCTCAAAACCTCAAAATTCTCCAACTGTATTTTGGAAGATCCAGCACTTCAGTTAAGGTCCAAGCAACTTCATTAAGTCCACAGACCTTAAAACCAGGCCGTAAGTTGAACAGTGTTAAAAGCTGACACCCACTCCAAGTCATTCTGATGAAGATAGGATGTGAAATCCAGACAATCCTTTAACCGCCTGCAGTAAGGGTATACACAGAAAACACAGTATAAACCAGCGCAGCATAAGGGCTATAGCACCTTAAATAAAAGGACACAGAAAGCGGAAAAGCTATCGTTGAATACACCTTGCACGCAGCATCACCCGTGCAAAGGTGGGAAGCCTCTGAAGAATGCAGCAAATGCAGTGTGAATTTGGCTAATCTGTGCGTCGGAAGGTGTGGGGGGAATAAAGGAGAGAAGGGATGGTTAGGCAGCAGTGTAACAGCCTGCCTCTAACGGAGCCAGCTGACAGCAGCTGTGCCAGCAGCAGTCACCCTACCTGCTCCTCTGAAGTTACTGAGCCCAGTTCCCGCAGTACATGCAAAACTGTTTCTCAGAGTACTTGCGCTGACGTTACCACTCCTGCATCCCCAGAGCGGGACCCGCGGCAAGCGGCGGGTCTGGCGGCACGGCACGTCCCGCCGCCACCCCGGGCCCTCCGCCTCCCTCTCCCCGCCGCCCGTCCCAGGTGCTCCGGCCCCCGGGTGCTGCGGGGCCGGGCCGGGCAGCTCCCCCCAGCCCACCGCTCGCCTCCTCGCCGCCAGCCCGGCCCGGCGGCTCCCCCCGTCCCCGTCCCCATCCGGCGGGTCGCTCCGGCCGGGGGCTGGGCCCGTCTCCGCCACGGGCGCTGCAGGTCTCCGGCGGCGCCAGGGGGGCTCGCTCGTCCGCCGCTGCCGGCCCGATGCCCGGGCCTCGCTGGTCAAGTGGTCCTAAACATTTCACAATTATGATAGAGAACTGTTGAACTGTTAAGAACCACTGCACCAAGGAGGCTGAGGAGCCGCGGTCCGCCGGGAGCGGGGGGGAGCGGGGCGGGGGACGCGCTTCCCGCTCGCTCCTGGCCCGGGCTTGGCTCTTCCTCTCGCCACGGCGGACCTGGGGACGAGACAAAACACACGGGACTGGCGGGGTGGGCGGCTCCAACGCGGCGGGGAGAGCGCCCGTCCCGTCCCCGCGCCCCCCGCCCTCCCTCCTTCCCCTCCCCGCACGCTCCTCACTCAGCGCCGCCACTTACTCATGGCCACCGTCCCGCGATCATCCCCCTGGCCTTGCGCTGGGGCTTGGAAAGCTTGGCGACAACAAGCTTTCTTTCAAAGGGAAAAAAAACCAACAACAACAAAAAAGTCTAAAAAGAACAACCCAAACAAAGCCATTCTCCTCGGGGAGGCAGCCCGGGGCGGGCAAGCGGCCCCCCTCCACCCCACCGCAGCCACCCCTCTGCCGCCGCTCGCCGTGCGGGGCCCTTTTATACCCGCGCGGGTACCTCGCGGTGGATGAGCCGTCCCCTGCCGCGGCAGCCAGGAATGCAGCCCTCGCCCCTGACACGACCAGTTTTTCCAGGCTGCCTTCGCACTGACGGGGCGGTTTTGTTTCCAACCATCATCTTGGGGCGGCCAAACGTCAGCAGGTAGAAAAGGACAAACCTGTTCCAAGGCGGCGCAGTTTCCTCCCGCCCGCCCTGTCACCGGGGGGAAACCGCTCGACAGGTTTCGCCGAAGCTGGAGGTGGCTCCGGGAGCTGAGTAAGAGCCTCCACCCTGCGCCCTCCTGACAGGAGCAGCCGCTGATGGGGCCGCCTGCCCTCGGCACCCTCCCGGCTCCCCTCGCCTGGCTGCCAGCCGTAAAAAAACCAGAACAACACAAACAAGAAAGCCCTAAACCGGCCCGTCACGTTCTCGGAGGGGGGGAATGTGGTCGCCGCAGCGTGAACGCCCGCCTTGGCCCGGGCTCCATGCCTGCCGTGGCGCCGGGCGAGAGAGACTGCTTCCCGCCCAGCCTGCCCGCGGGCAGGCCTGAGGGGGAGAGGCCCAGGGCTCCCGCCTGCCATCCCCACTGCTCCCAGCCGGGTCTCTCCTCCTTCCCCACCGGCCGGCGCTCGCTGAGAGGCAGGGGGGTTGCCTGCCCAAAGCAATCTGCAAAAGGCCCCCCCGACATCCCTGCGGGGGTGGCGGTGTTGCCACCTGCTGCCCTGCCCTCCAGAAGGGTAGCACAGCGTACCCGTCCCAGCTTGGGACTGTTCACTGCTGGCTTCATTCTCCTGAATGTGGGGTTTTTTGCTCAGAAACGGCACGAGAAACCACCCGCTGTGTGCAGGGGTCTGGGTTTACCCCGTCTTCCCCCCGCTCTCCCCACAGCCCTGCCCCAGGTGAGGTGTCTGAGGAGTCACCCCTGGGGAGTACCGCGCCGTCTCAGAGCTTGCTTTGTGCTGCTGAATGTTCCTGACCTTGGGAAGATCACACTACTTGGTCTCAGAAAGGCAGGACCAAGAAACCAGGACTGAGAACTCTTGATTTTCAGAGGTGTTGGGCAGCCAATGGGGAGGACGCCTGGAACTTCCAAAAAACAGGCCGCTTTGCTCATTGTCACATCCTTAACCATGACTCAGGGAACAACCACCGCTGAGGTTGGGCTTCTTCAATTAATCCCTCTCAGTTTTACTATCTTCATCAACAGAATAGCAATGAAACCTAATTCACCAAGCTGTGTTGTTGGGGTGAGCCGAAAGGCCTTCACACCCTGCCACCTCAGGAACGGGGTTGATGGCAACCTAAGAGCAGGCTTCCCGTCGTGACAGCTGGTCGTTGGTGGTGCTGGGCTGCCTGCGTTGCCTGACCACACGCTGCTCTTGCCAGCCAGCCCAGGAGACACCATTTCAAAAAGATGTGGATGGCAAACCCTGCTCTGCCAGTGACTCAGCCTACGGCCTCAGCCAAGTCACTTCACCACACCTTGAGAGGGAGAGATAATGCTTACCTTCCTCATCTTATGAGGCTTTACTAATGTTTATATAGTGCTTTGAATGTTTAAAGAACTGTCTAAGTGCTGCGTGTGAATTTCGGTGCTCCAGATCCTATGATCTTTGGCCCTTTAAAAAATACATGGGAGATTCAAGCCGGTCCTGGAGGAAATGCCCATACAGGCGTCATGGAGCAGCAGGGGAGGGAGAAGCCCTCATGGCTGTGCAACAGCTGTTCCATCACCGCTCGTGTGAACGTGGTGCTTGCACCAGAAGCAGGAGCAGACAGGTTGCTCTAGGAGCCTATGCAAACCTTCTGCTGAGGAAGCTACCCTGGTCTAGGCTGGAGGCGTTTTAGTCCACTTTGGTAAAACCAGCTCCTGCTCTTCAGCTCTGCCCTCGCAGAATGAATTTTGTGCCTTCTTTCAGATAACCCATTCTGTAGGGGTTTTCTGGACCCTCTCATTCTCCCAAAAGGATAGTCACTTGCCTTGGATAGAGGAGGTTGTACTATTTGTGGGTTGATTCAAAGGGCACCTCTGTCCTTGGCATCAGTGGAAGCAAGGCTGCTCTTTACTCCCTGTAAGAAGAGTTACTTGTTTTATGACAGTGTCCTGGGTCTCCCACTCCTGCCAGTGATGCACACAGCATGCACGGCACGATCGCACGACCTGTGTTTTATATATAATCCCTCGCTAACTCTCGCCTGCCCCTGACAAACACAAACCCACACCCACACCCACGGCTCTACAATACCACTCAGCTAAATAATAACCCGACTGCCATACTAACTGGGTGCAAAAGGCCTTTCCAGCCAAACCGGTCAGAACCCACTACTGCACTGGTGAGATGTGTAATCCCCAGGGGCCCCACTGCTGCTCTGGTCCAGGCTCAGACACATGTGAGGCTGATGGGTCCCTAAAGAAGGACTCTGAGCCCTAAGTGGGAAGTTGCCTTGGGCAGCCAGGGGAACTGAGGTACAAGAACCTGTATGGGGTTTGGACTGGATGAATAATCTTCTGCTTTGGATTGTTTTTTATTAAGTGTTGATGGTTTTACTGATTGAACGTTTAAGTTTGGGTTGGGTTGGTTTTTTTCAGGGAAGAATACAATAAATGAGAGTACATGTCTCTTGAGTTTCTTCATAAACAGTGGCTAGAGTGAACTTTATTGGCTTAAAGGGATCCACCTAGTCAACGTATAAATTCTCTTAGACCACTAGTATGAATTTTTTTTTAGTAACTTACATTTTAGAGAGCAGAGGGCAAATGTACATTTAATTTATTTATGTAATTATTTAGTAAGTTCTGTTTCTCACCCGTATACCCCCAATTGCAAGAGTAAGAAAGCTAACATCCTGCTGCCTCCCTCAGCTAGGTAGAGTCTAACAGAACAGGCTGAAAGCTTTAAAAGGTCCAAGAGCAGAGGTGCCTAATGGTAGAAGTGGACAGCTAGCACTATGCAAGGGATAAGCTACGAATTAATTGTTCCTCTGTGAAAGGTGATTGGGGCATTAAAATAACGGAATTGGTTCTGAAATTGTATAGAGGGGAAAATTTAGTTGTATTAGAAGGAATAGCAATTAGTCCTTCATTTCTATTGGTGGTTAAACTAGGTATTGTTTACATCCTACTCTTTTCAGCTGCATGTATGTGACTACAATAGTTCTGTGCTTGGTTTTTAAGGCATCAGAATGCAATAAATGGCCCTGTTAAGCAAGAAGCAGGTCTCCCGTGTGTTTGCAGTCCAGGGGCATAAACCCAATGAAAAGGACTATGCTACCCACCAGCATGGACTCCTTGGTGTTGAGAGCACTCTGACTGCACTGAAAGCTGGAGGAGCAGCACCGTGTAATGTGGAACATGGTGGCTTGAGCACCCCGAGTACAGCAGGCAGAGTTTGCTTGGAAGGGGGAAGCAAATACTAATCAGCTGGTAGTGTCAAACAAAGAGGGCAGCACAAAAGGAGAGGTAATGCCAGGGGTGATTGTAACAGACAAAGAGCTGGCCTGGGAGGAAGTGAAGATGAAGGGTAAGCTTGTGGGAGGACATAAAAGGGTGCTGTTTGCATGGCAGAATATGGAAGATCATGAATGCTCTGGTAAGGAGAGGAAGATTATATTTCAAGGAGGTTCTGCTTGGGAAAAATGATGTGAAAAATGACTGGGCAGTGCTATCATTATCCATCCATATCCCCACACTCCTTTGGCAAAAGGTCCCGATACTTTCCTGCCAATACCTTATCCCACAAGTAATATCGTAGAAGGGCACGGGACAATCCAAAGTACTGTTCCTTGTACTACAACATGTTTTATCGGACAATTCTAGACTTAAAATACATCTAGCATGCAAACTAAGCCTGGACGTGGAGCTTACTGTTTCTCTGCTTACCGTGTTTACTTTCCTCATCATTTCCCTACTGCTTTGCCATTCTTGCTCATAATTGCTCACCTAAAATCATGTTGGAAGTTTCTTAAGCAAAGACCCAGAGCCTGAAATGGCCTGTAAAGTGCCTGTCGTATTCTTGGGGCCTGGTAAACAGAAAAAAACATGTGCAGGCATTCCATATGTTCACAGCAAACACTGATGGGGCAGCCTCTGGCTTACTTCACTTGGTTCAAACTCGTTTGTCAGTATAGCAGCCTGCTGCGTGTCACATGTGAGCATGATAACAGCTTGATAGGAACATGCTTTGCAGTAATAAACACCTTGAGAGATGGAAGCCTTTTGAGAATATTGCCTAAATAATGTCAAGTGATTTATGGAGAAATAAGATGGGGTAGGATGTTTCTCCAACCAAGAACTTTCAAAAAGATTGAGGGTGGGGTTGAGGGCGGGGTTGCCATTCAGTAGTTAAATTAATAAAGACATGCTAGAAATTAAAATATGGATAACGGCTTCACGCGAAGTTAAGAATTCACATTTTATTGGAAAACATCACCATTGTATGCTCAAAATTTTGATTAACCCCCAAATTACCAGTTTAACAGGAGAGGAGGTTTTATCTCTCGTGCTCTATCTAAGCAGACAGTTCATCACCCTTGAGCACTGCAGAGGTTACATACTAATTTAGCCTGTAATACCACGCTTCACCATTTTCCTTGTTCTGATTTAACACCTTGTTCATTCCAGCAGTTAACTGTGTAAATTACATTATACAAATTAATGTACTTTTTCCCTGTTTGAGAGAATTTTTCAAGTCAAGCTTTGTCTGTGTACAGTAGCACAACAGCTAGCAATAAACAACAGCGTAAATTTTCTGTTTTCTACCTTGATTTTTTGGTTTCATTGTTAAACGTGTCGGTTCTTTTAATAAACAGCGTGGAAGAAGGAGACCTCAGAGCTTTGCACACTTGATGCTGGATCAGCACAGGGTACAATTACCTGTGCATCAGCAGTAGTGAAAAAAAAAAAAAAGGATGAGAAACAATCCTGGTGCTGCAGAGATGGTGCATGAGCTGACAAGCGAATGTGCCCTGGGACATCCACCTTTGCATCAAGAGCTCGATATTAAGGAGCAGTCTGAGCACCAGCACTAGGATCCCTAAAAAATCATTAGGAAAAGCCTGTTTCAAACCATGAGGAGGTACTTCTGCCATCCTGGTGGAGATTATACTTTGCCATGACTTTCCACTGGAAGCTTGGGAGCCACAGCAGTGCCGCTGACAGTTGGAGATGTGTATGTGAGAAATGGGATCCACTGATTCCTGTTTTGCAATCAAGTTGATAATCTCTGTAGTATTTTTACCAAATTGCAGGAAAGTTTGGTCTCATGGTTACTTTTTTTTATTCTTCACAATCAATTCTCTATTCTCCTCTTTCTTGTTGTTGTTTATAAATTTGAAATAAAAGTACAAATTCAATAGCCAGTGAACAAGATTTTGACAGGACCAGTAATTTTGAATGCCTCACTTCCCAGGTGCCTGACTATAAGCGGAGCTGACTTTCATAAAACGCCAGCCACCTTTTATTCTACCGTCAAGGTTCAGGTTAGACCCTGGAAGCTGACACTTGAAACCCCTAGCTTTTTCTGAAAATTTCAGCCAGCGATTTCATATTTAAAGTTAGCAGCTGTGCACTACGTGTGCTTTACTAACTTCATAATTGGCTGCAAGGCTTAATTGTGATAGCCATCACAAACCTTGTATTAACTTTATTTTCACGTTCACCAACCAGCTGGTTTTCCAGAGTTAGGAGAATGATGTGTTCTGTCCCATAAAGCCATCAGAAAGGAATTCATTACTAATGATTTGGCCATTTATTGAGATTTCCTAAGTATCTGCTGGTTCAAGCCACTGAAGATACAGTGTGACTTTGCAGAGAATTAGCGTGGTAATTTTTAGCAACATCTCATATTTCTGGTTTTATGTCCTGAATGTAGAACTTTCCAAACAACAGTGGTGAATGGTGACATAGTTGTGGGCAGAGAGCTCGGTCAAAGTGGTCCAAATAAATAAACTGACTTACTTCACATCATGCTCTTGTCAGTCAGCAGAGATAACCGACAGTCATCTTTGTCTTCAAGCCCTGGAGCTCTACAGGATTCAGCAGAGATCTTTTCTGGATATCTTGCCTCAAGGGTGCTGGGAATCATGTCACCCAAACCTCACCCTTCAGTGGGAACTGAAAATTCAGATGTGCCACAGAAAGAATTTGATGCATCGAACTCCCACTTTTACCAGGCCCTGGTCACAAAGATCCACAGCAAAACATACCCAGGAAGGAAGTCACACCCCCTGAAAGACACAAATGTAATTATTCATGCACAAGGCATCACCATCAGAGAATCTCCCCAGCGCAGCAGCTTCTTGCATATGACAGGATTAATTTACAACTCTCTGTTTTGATTGTGATAGCTCCTTATCTCTCAGGAAAAGATTGCCATTAAGATTCCTTTTTCTTTATCCTGAAATTGTTTTTTTTTGCAATACGTGGCCATTGCTACTGGATTGCCAGGGTTGCCATTCCCCTTCAATGCTAATAATTAATCATTGAATGCTAAATAATTGGAAATCAAAGTATAGAAATAACCAGCTGACGTAAACCAACACTACCGTCATTCTCTTGCCCCTTGCTTCTCACCATTCACTGCGTGGAGCCTGATCTGATTTCACTCGTCAGCTCTTAAAACCAGGGTCTGTGACTGTCGGACGCCAAGCACAAGAGCCTAATAGGACCTACAGCAGTGGCACTGCAGAAAAAACACATTTATTGTGCACATAAACATGCAATTAACGGGGCTTATCTGTACTCAGAAATGCACAAGCCACTAAGCAGGCAGTTCTGGCCAGGTAACGTCTCCCCCGGCCACCGTTCTTCTGGTCCCATTTGGAAGCTGAAGGAATACCATGGCTTGGGAGAGCGGTTGTTTATTGCTGTGATATTTATTGCTGCTGCAAGACAGAGAACGATCTATTGGCCTTTTCCTCTCTGCTTGTGCAACGTGCCACGCATCAGGTCACACGTTGCCAGAGCCTGGCAGCGCCCCTGTACGGGGGAGGCTGCGGAGGGAAGCTGCAGGATGTTGTTGGTTGGCACCTTCCCACAGATTTGGCTGACATCTCCCTCTGATGTGCAGCATCCCGGAGTGGGAGGGAGGTACCGGTGTGGAGCTCAAAACACCGGTGGGAGTGTGCAAGATACGCACCAGCTGAGCGTGCCCGGACAGGCGAGCCTGGGCAGGGCTGGGTGAGGGGGAAAGGGGCACTGCCCTTCCCTGCCCACCGAGCCTGCGGGGGCTCACGGTCCCCATTCGTTACGTCCTCCTGTTACGTCAGCGGCAATTTTGGTCAGACATCAATGTAGATTTGGACATGAGCGACCAAATCCTTTGACCATGACATTTGTATCAACTCTTCCAAAGAGAGAGACGCATTAAGGCGTGCTCTTCCGTGCGGTTTGCGCTCGACATTTCATTTTGTTGCTATGATTCAGGACACTTGTCTCAGCTGCGCTTCTGAGATGCAGGCTTCTGCCTCTTCCCGTTCACCTGATCACAGGTAAACAAATGTATGCCTAATGAAGTTTCTAAAGTAATTTTCAGGTAGACACTTTGCACAAATAATAAATCTGGTAGTACCAGATTTTATTCTGACTCATGGGCTATCTGAGATGGCAACAGCTGAGTCCCACAGGTTCATTTGTTTGGTTCAGTAGAGCATTTTACATATCTTATAAGCTTTCTACATTAGTAGCTTTTCTAAGAGTCACTAAAATGAAAGTGTTGTTACCACCATGCAATCAAGCACCACACTGTCATAAAACATCGTTAAAGAATCATGGAAAGACTAGTCTTACTAGTCTAGAAGATAATTATACTGCTGATAGAGTCCCCTCGGAAGAGACAGGAACCTATCAGCAATACTTGTGGTGACATACATTGCGCACATTTGATCGGTTCTTCATAATTGCTTGTGTTCACCCATCGTGCAAGAGCTTCAGGTTAACCTCAGTAAAGGAACGAATTGCGACGCTGGAAACGAAAAGCGTTGTATTTCATACACTGCTGTGGTAGGTCCTAAGCGGGGACCAGCTGAGGTACCTGGAGAAGGGGATTACACCTGTGGCTGAGTTTGATCATGCTGTGGGCCCATTAATGTTTCGTGTGTGAGTGGAACTGGGCGCACTTTGTCTTCTGTGTACAAGGGATACATTTCCCTCCTTAAGTCATTTCATTGCTTGAACCCACCTTAAAAATGGAGGAATCTTCCAACTAGATTGCAGTCTCTTTGGAAGAATCCCAGTCATCAGCCCATTCAGAAGACTAAATAAAGAAACTGCTTCAAGGAGGGTAAAGGGGTTTAGTTCCAGATGAGAGATTTCATTATCACTCTTTGCTGAACACCAAGATCCTTGTATGAGACAACTGTACCATGCGATAGCACAGTCATTCTGAGTTAAGATGTGCAGAAGTGGAGTTATTCAGCAATTTCAGAACGAGCAGACACTGAAGCCTTGCTGAACAGCTGATTGAATTCAGCAAGTACTGATCAGACACAGTCAATCTGTCACTGGGTCGGCCAGCCTTGACAGATGTTAACAGTTTACCAAGACGACGTGCAAGAAGCAAGGCAAGCACATGCTGATTTTTCAGATAATTAAGAATCTTCCATCACAAAAGTTTTATAAGAGAACCTCCAAACAGTAAGTTAATGTTTTCAGACATCAGTAAAAAAGAAAGTGGTTGCATTCAGGAAAGTTAAGTTGTAACTCAAATCAGACAGGAACTTGGACGTGTTAGTTGTGCAAATCTCTGGTTTCTGCAGTGCTAGGGAAGTGCTGACATAGGCCAAGTAGTCCCTATCCCTTGGCAGTATTTGCTGGATCATTAGGAAAAAGAAACAAAGTGGAAGCCGGGTGTTGTCTTTCAAGTGAAGAAAGCCGTAGAATTGATGTAATGTTTGACTTTTACAGCAGGCATTCACAGCGTCTCCTCCGTGCAGAGGTTCCAGCACCAGCATTCCTTCCCAGAACATCACCGCGACTTAAAAGATCCAACACTTGTGCAGCAGCTACAAGCCCCACGCTATCGATCATGGCTTTACGCTGTTCTGTAGTCACTGATGTAGCTGGATGTAGACATGAAAGGGCGTACGGACCTCATGGGTGATGGGAGCTAAAGCTGTTACAGGAGTTGTGAAACGGACAGCAGCGAGTCCCGGCAACAGAACGAGGGTGTTGGCATCAGTAATGGCCTCGTACAGCTGCTTAACCTGCAAGCCTTTACCAAGCTGAAGGTTGCTGAATAAAAAGAGTGTATTTGATATTTTCAGGGATGATCAGGAGGAGAAAAATCAGGATGTTTAAAAAAATTAAGCTGCCCCTGGAATGTCTAGCATACTTCAACTAATGAAAGACACTCAGCTGCTTACAGTAACTGAAACAAAGAGCTACAATTTTCATTCCTTACCAATATTAAGATTTTGCTTTTGGCCAATAGCTATGTAAAGCTTAAGGGTTACCACACACAAACAGATTCATCATAAGAGTGGGAGTTATCACGGAGAGTATAATTATGACTCTTCAATCCACGGCACAGAGCAAAGGGTGTAACAGACAAACAAGACAAACACAGGATTCTGAAAGCGTTACTGAAGTTTGTCCCCGACTCCGAATCAAGAGCTGAAGTTTCTGGCCTCGACTGGGTGATTCTTGCCACGTTTCTAATCACAGCACTCTAAGCATAGTTTCTCTTTACGCTCGTAGACTGTTACAGCCCTTGGCGGAAATTTTGACATATATAAAAAAGATCCAGTTCTTTCTCAGATAAATGTTAAATTTGCATTCATGCATTTGCCATTAAAACATCTGCTAGATACTGGTCTATTTATAAGGCAAATAGCAATTTTTTCTAGAACGTTTTTCTAGGAAGTTGCAGGAACACTATTTTATGCAAGATAACATTAGTAGGAATTACATTTCTGTACAGGTTTGTCAGAAAGAAGCGAGTACTGCTTTATTCTCACTGTAAATGTGACCCAAACCATTTCATTTTACCTTTATGGGCTTCTAACTGAAAGTTTTCTTACTGCATTGCATTTCAAAATGCTGTCCTTCGTGTCTTTACCTGGCTCATGTGCAGGAAGAAACTGGTTGTTTGTTTTCTTCCCTCTTTTTCAGTTTTATTCTTGGGACCCATTATTTTAGTAATTCACACCAGGATACCATTCTTTGTTCCAAAGAAAAAGAAAGCATGTTTTGTACTGCAGATGGATATTGTGTTTTAGAAATATAAGAACGTTCTTATTTAGAAAGTTTTCTGTAGGTCAGATGAGCCCTTACTAAAAAGTATGAAGAAAGTATTGATGCTTCTGTAGATGCTGCAATGTTATGCTGGTACAGAAATAAAGAATGGATATTGCTATGGACAAATCATTGCACCTGAGAATCACTTAAAACCTCAAAATATTGCAATCCCAAGAAAGTCACTTGCAGAGAAGTTTATCAAGGGATTTCCTAGTTCAGTGCATCAACTTTCAGACTACTGCCTAGGCAAGAGTTAAGGTAGTAGGTCTAAATACCGTAGGAGGAAGAGCCTGTGCATGGCTTTTCTCCTCATTGTAAAAACTTTCACCAACATTACTTTATGTTCATCACCTTCATGTGTTCATCACATCAACAAACTTCTGTGTTTACAGATAAGACACCAAAAAGGTGATGAATTTGAAGACTCATTTTTGATGTTAGATCTCGTTTACTTTATTCCGTATTAATTTTATTCAATCTAAAGTGTGTTTATTGCTATGTAACATCAATTATTTAATGATGAGACGGCACAGCTGTAATTGTTGTGACCATCGTGAAGAGGTGCATTACTCTGCCCATTAAAATTCCTGCATTTTTATGTTTTTGTTTTGAACTGAAGCGTGTACAGCACTTCCTCAGACTACGTGCACAGTCATCTTGTTTTAGGGGGATCTGATATACAACATACCTTGGGAACCTTTTAATACTAGCCGGCTCAGCAAGTAGTCCATGCAGCTTTTCTCCATGATAAGAATAGCTGTGGGAAGGTTGAAGAGTATAAGGAGGAAAAGAAAAGGCTATCTGCACTTCAAAGATTCCCTTCAGATGAAGCACATGATAGAAAATCCACACAGATTATTGCAGAAGCTGTAGGTGAAATTAAAAGTTGCCATCTCCAATATATGCATTTGCCTGAAGTATTCTCTATGTTTACATATTCTAGGGCCGATGAAGCTGGAAAGATGTATACATTGCTTTTTTTTTTTTCTTTCTTTAGTCTAAAAGTGTTGGGACTTTAAACTTGGGGTCTGTTAATACTGAGATCCCATTTACAGTCCAAAGAATTGTGTGTCCAGCATGTAGCAATCTTGATTATATTCCGGTCAGGATGTGGGAAAGATGCTATTAGAAACAAAACAATCAATTCACTTAGACAGTCCCACAAACATGCTTTACGGCATCGGCCTCCTCCTCATTTTGAGTGGGGTTTTATAGTGACACATTGGTGAAGATTAGTACACAACTGCAGGCAGATGCCCATGACTGATTCAATTGTTTGCACTGACACTCGCAATTGCTGTAATTGCAACTGAAGTGATACAAGCCATGGCAAAAAACGAAGTGAAACCAACACTGTTCCTCAGAGATTTTATTAGCTGAAACCCAGAAACGCACAACCCACTGTTTTGTCTGGGTATGAATTCTGTTTGCTATGCCTGCAATACCATCCTCGTTGATTTAACATAACATTCAAAAGGCCTCTTCGGAACCAGAACTTGTACAGCAAAGGTAATACATTCCAGTCTCACTTGTTTATACACATTTCTTTTCAAAAAAGGCGATTAAAAGATAAAGCAGCAAAGAATTTTTAGCAAATCAGTAAGAACTTGATGTCATCCTAAGTAAAGGACAGTTCTAAGCTCTTGCTTCCCTGTACGCTCCAAGTGCAGCTACCGCTCTTCCTTTCCTCCCACAACTGCTTAACTCCGTTAATGTTCAAAGCTGGTATTTCTGAAGGGAGTGACCACCTTCTGCAGCCTCTGGAGAAAGAGAAAATGGATGTTTAGAACCAGGCAGTATCCAAAACCTTCTGGAGAAGAGATTACCTTGTAGCCTGCCAAGCAAGTTCTCATGCACTACTGAAGACTTCCTTCAGACTGCCTACACTCCTGGTGGCTCAGTCCAAAGGAATTAGGAGATGACCCATGTAGGAGTTGAGGATTTAACACACTGACTCCCCACTTACAAAGAAAAGTGACTCCTGCAGATGTATTTCGCTGCAAATGGAAATCCTTTTGCAACAGAACCTATATTCTGAAGGTATTTTTAGCATCTTCACCCCATACACTGGAGAACTTCCATCTAAATGCTCGAGGCCGTGATTGTATCTAATCCTTCTGTATCGGCCATAACCAAAGAAAACGCCCAACTTGACAGGAAAGCAGAAGATGCCTGATTCTGTCCTGTGTTCATCTAGGCCAGTACACAGTGGTGAAAACCGCTGTTGTTCCTGTTGCAGCTCCCCACTTACATACACAAGAGTTCACCGACATTGACCAAACGGGACACAACAGTAGAGAGGCAGCCATGGATGCAGCAAAACCTTTAACTAAATTTTGTGTTCGTTTCATTAAATAAAGGAGATCATCTCCTCCCAATATTTAAACTGGCGTTAGGCTTGCCAATACATTGGAGAAGGGAACTCTAAATCAACAACATATTGCATCAGAAAGGAGTTTTGAGAAACGAAAGGCAAGTGTTGTAGATGTCTCCAGTTACAGCACGGCACGGGGGAAGGTCAAACGCCCTGACAAGTTTCCTATGGAGAGGCGTGTTGAAGCTGATGCTCTGAACATGAGGCTCACACACAGCTAGGGAGGGAAACACACCTTGTCTGCCAGCAGCACAACAGAGATCCATGCTGGGAGTCCCTGCAGAGACAACCAGGCAGCCTCATCTAAGGCCTAGGAGTGAGGCCATGGCCGTGCCCTGTCCTGCACCCGGAGGGGAGCGACCCCTCAGCAGGGCTCTCTGCCGCGAGGGAGCATCCGCAGCGTGTGTCTGCAGTACCACTCCAGTAAGAATCTACCCACGTTTTCTGTGGTGGTTGACTGCATTGCGCTGGCAGATGGGGGGGTGTACGGCGCTCCACGAACAGCCGGAAGGAGAGCACAGGTGGAAATGCTGTGGGTACCACCTCGCACCTCCTGAGCTGAGGCTGTGCAGCCCAGCGGCTGTGATCACGGGCATGGCACCCTGCAACCAGGCCTGGCAAAGTGCCCGATAAAAGGCATTTCCCCTCGAATGTAGACAAGATGATAGAGGAAAAATTCATAGCAACAGGCCAACGGAACGAGACGTTGCTGCCCTCAGTGGTTTTATTTCAGCAGCTTTTACGTTCCCAACCAAGTTCAGAACCACACTGTGGAACGCACCATGAAAAAGCACTTCCAGACTCAGGCAGAAAGAGGAGTAAACATTAGCCCCACTCTACAGACAAGGATTAAAGTACTCAGGGTCGTGTCAGAAGCTAAGGTATGGACAGCAGCTGAACCCAGATGCCCTAGAGTGAACTAGGGCTTAAATACAAGATCTCCCTTCACACATGCATAGGCTGATCCGTGGGTTTCAGAAACCTAGCACTTGACAACGAGATCTTACCTTCTTTACTTCTTTTGTCTTAAGAAGTCAAGAACCTCCTTATGCCCTATAGCCTCTGCCTGTAAGGAGAAACATGAATAAATCCTGCCATCCTGTGCACCAGGACATGCAAATACTTCCTTGTGGGAAGTAAGAATATGTTACCACAAAATAATTAAAATCCAATTTAAATTTTAATTCCTCTGACATAGATGAGAAAATTCTGGCTCCAACAATTCATTGCTTCAGAACAGCCCCAGACTTGAGTGTGTAACAAACACTAATCCAGTTTATAGTCCCCAAAGCAGCATTTATTTTTCCCAAACTAATATTACCCGGCAGCGTGCGTTATTACTCACACAGCCAGCACGCCATACGGAGTACAGCCGTATGCACACTTACTACTTGTAGGGGAGTTCTGCCATCGTAACCGGTTTGCTGCAGGTTTGCACCAGCTAGGTACCAGGCATACAGCCCATTCATGTCGCCGTTAGCTGTGAGGCTGGAGAAAGAACAGTTAATGTTGGTTTTACATCTTTCAGTCCATTTCAGTGTGCTCCTGGGTCCTGCCAATTAGCTCAGCAGGCAAATCTGAGCCAGAACAGGCTCAACATGGCTGCCAGGGTAGAGAGGTAAGTACAGGAACACGGTTACAACAGCGTTGAACAGCTGAGCAAGCAACACAGCTTGATGAATCAGTTCCTTCAATTAACAGGGCTGTGTGTAAGTACTTACAACAGGCTAGTTTCACATCGTGGGTGTGACTATGACCAAAGGGGAAAAAAAAGTCATGCAGTTTCATATTTCACAACACAATATTTATCTCATTAAATGAGTTGGGGGGAGGGCAGTGGCTAAATCAAGATGCAGCTGAGTAAGAGAGGGCACAAGCAGATGTCCTAGCAACCGATGTGCCTTATTTCAAACCCCCAAGAAACCCCCTTCACGAGTTCGCGTAACTGTGTTTGCTATCAGGAGTTATGACAGCACATTTACGTGGTATCACTGGGATGGAAACACAGATGTATCTTTTCGTGTTATATAAGGCGATTTTTAAGATGTAAGTGGGCATCAAGCAAGGGGAAAAAAAGCTTGTTAAAGATAACCTCTATCTGCCATGTACAGCGAGCAACAGAAAGGGCCAAAATTAGTCATATACAAATAAAAGTTTTCAGAGGAATCAACATGAGGCTGTTTCTTCACACATCTGCCAGTAGTCTCATCCATAATACTTTAGGTTCATCTTTAACATTGTTTTGGTAATAGAAGGGCTAACAGCCAGTACTTCTGCAAAAGCACGGCCTGTCTGTACCAAACCTGCGGAGAGGCTGCGCCGACAGCAAGGCTGGGAGTTCTGCCTTCGGCTTTCTCAAGATACCAACATCTGTCAGGCTTCAGACCGGAGCTTGCTGTGTGCTCGCAAACAGTTTCAGCAGAACCGTGCCGATAATCATCAAGCGAGATTAAATCTCATTAAGACAGGGGGAACCCTCCCCAAACTTATTAAGTTCAGAGTTTGCTGCCTTAAGCAGGGCTGGCTGCGGGGAACGGCATACTGCTGGCTGCAGGGATACAGGACGGTGATGGGCTCCTGGGGATGGCAACCAAGCCAGGCAGACCTGGTGGAGGGTGGAGAAGGCTGGGAGATGCAAGGGGCAGACAATCAGGTAAGCTTACAGGAGAAACCCTGAAAGCAGGGCTGCAACATTCACTTCTCTGCTGGGCTGAAATCACTTCTGTTGTTGATTAAATCTCTTAAGTACCTGAAAAAATGTTTTCAGGGGAGTGGAAGCCTCTAATTGCAGCAATCTGAGGAAAAAGTCAGAGGGAGGCTTTTGCTTGCAGCAGTCCCAGAGGTTGGGCAGGAAAAGGGAAAGCAAACAGTCTCTGTGTTCCTCCAGGCAACCCTACCGAGCCTGAGGCAGGGCAGAAGACATATAGCTGGGGCCTTTGGGGGGCAGGGAAGTGGCAGTGGGGTGCTATGAGGTTTAATAGTGCTTCAGTCTGACATCATGAAGGATCAATAAATCATTAATTGAAACTGCCATCACAGAGAAAGGCCCCTCAGATGGAATAAGGAAACAGAGGAAGGCAAAGAAGGTGGAAGCTCAGTGGGAAGTCCTTAAGAAAACTGCAGGAAAAAGTAAGCATTAATAAAGAAAACGTGTAAGCATTAGTAAAGCAGAGAAGAAATTGCTTAGCAGCCACTTCTAGAACACAAGAGTTATCTTTATTTACAGAGTCTCTTGCTGCTGACACTGGAAGGTCCCAGAATTAAGGAACAAACAAACAAAAAGCCTACCTAGCAAGTGAGAGTTACAAGCACCTCCAACACTGGACAGGCCAGCACGGTATCCGCCAAACAGAATCTCATCATTCAGCCACGGGCAAAGCGGAAACCACTTTGGGCAAAGACCAGCACATTTAGAAATATTACCAACCTACACCATTCCCAGGCAATCCGGCTAGCATCACTGTAAGCAACAAACAAGGACTACTGCACTTCTTGAAAATGAACTGCCTAATGGGACCTATTTATCCTTCCTCCCCCAGCCTTACTCCCCCAAGTTTATGTTAAATTGAAGAGGCATCTTATTCTGAAAGTCGCTGGTTTTGAAAGGCTGCATCCTTGTATATTATATCATATCATTTTATGAAATCTAAGAATATGAAAGAAAAAACTGGTTTGGCTTTATGCCTTTTTTAATTTTGTGAAGCACCAACTTTGTACAGAGTATCTTAATTATATACAGGCTTTTTTTCCTCTGGAAAAAAACCAAACACAAGGTAATTGTTTACCAACACCAGAACTTGACAAGCCTTCAGAATAAGTCTGAGTGTCCCAATTTATCTCGTCATGGTTTGGTTTTGCAGACAGATGACAATACTGCTGCAACTTGAGAAGACATTCTGACATTTTTAAGAGATTACTAACATTAAGACCTCTTTCTCATTTCAAAACAAAGCCATGAACCACATACCAAACATCAGCAAAGTGATTCTGAAAATCAGACTAACACCTCTCACCAAAAAAAAAAAAAAAGAAACCAGCAAATGAAACCACAAAAGATTTAATAACCAGATCATCTTGGCTGCACCTATGTGCATTTCCACTTCCTACACACGAGTTCCCACTGATACTGTCCAACTCTAAGTCCTGGTTGGTACTCCTTTCCCTTTCAAAGGCCACCAATGCCAAAGGAGGACATTTATTTTATCCCCAAAATCTTCCAAGTGGACTGTTCTATAACCATGAGTCTAAACAGAAAGAAGCTGAGGAAACAGTATTAGATCACAAAAATCACTGTTCATGCTCTTTTATAAAAGTCTGTTTGTTTGAGAATAGGTAAAGTAGGAAGGGAGGACACATGATTATAGCTTCTGATTTACAGAGAACTGTACGGGAGACAAAAAAAGGTAATGTTAGTTAAGTGTGGGAACCCAGAGCTTATCAGAAAACAAGCAGCTTTGTCCTTATAAACACCAAGAAGTCGACATACTGCCTTGGTGACCGGTACAAACTGCAGCTTAAGGGACACTGCAAGATAGAAGAGATGCAGGAAAAGAGTTCAAATTAGACAGAGGGAAGATGTTATAAACTGCTTGTTCTATAAGCAGCTTGACCGTGTGAACACAGTGACTGCCGTGAAGGTGTCAGTGCCTGCAGAGAGCAGGCTTAAAAGGAGGAGGCAAGAGGTAGGACAGAGGAGTGAGCCTGGGTATGCTGGAAAAACGAGCACATCCGTCAGGTCATCTGAGGATAGTCTAGAAGTATCTGAGACGTTTTGCAGGAGGACAAACACCACTGACTGAGATTTAAGAGCTTGAACTCCACTTTGGTGCACAAGACTGTCAGGTGCTCAAACAGCAAGAGGAAAGAAAGCCTTTCAGCTCTGCAGGAGCAGCGTACGGAAGAGCCAGCATTCGCTGTCTCGAAGCCTGACTGCTGCCTCAGGCTGGCTGTGCTCCTGCTCCAGGCCATGCAGGGACTTCTGTCAGTGGGCACGGCCCTGGCTGCGGCCGTGCGTGGGAGAGCGCCACGGCCCTGGCTCCTGACCTGCACCAAGGTGGGAGCGCCTCTGCCCCTCTCACCCCGAGTACGTCCCTGCGCCGAGTCCTCATCCAGCCTCTGCGCACACGTGCACTCCCGCACCCTGGAATATTCACATTGGTTTTGTACTAAAGTTCTTGCCATCACTGCAAGTTCACAATGTCTGAAATGTTTATTATCAAAATATCAGGAGATAGTGCAAGGCAGATGCAGGGTGTATGATCCTCCTCAAACCGCTGTAACAAACTGCATCAGAACCACGTGTTGTTTAAAGGACCCTTGTTCTCTTCTTTATTTTTGGACACACTACTCCCAGGTCAGCTAGCCAAACTGGTTCTGCACGTGGCAGCAGGGCTAAGTAAGGGGCCAATTTATTTGCAGAGGAATGTCATTCCTTAAGCCACTCCTCTCACCTTCTTGACAGATGGAAACTACGGAAACCAAGGGTTTAGTTCTGTCCTGTCACTTGCAGTGCCCTGGGACACGCATACTTTAACTTCACGGTGAAAGTCTTATTACCCAGTCTTCTCTGAGTGTGTTACAACGACAAAATGCTCCAGCTTGATTCCAGAACTACTCAAAGGATAGAGTCCAGTAGCTATACAGAACACACATAGGCTTTACCTTGACCTTATAGTTTGGTACACAACATACAGCACTGCCTGTTCCCTGCAAGTCTCATGGTTTCCTGCCAAGTCCTGATATAGACATTGCTACTCAGGGTTTTTTTTGTTTGTTTGTTTTTGAGAAGAAGAGAAGAGAAGAAGAAATGAAGTAAAAACTATAAGTAATTTTAGGAAATACATAAAGCATTTTTACAATTTTCAAAGTAATTTATAATTCAGGACCAGTACTGTAAAAAATAAAATCCAGCATCTATTTCTTTTCATAATACATATCATCAAACCACCTTATATATTAAAAGCAACTGTATGGAAAACCAGCTTTAAGAAAGGATTATATCCTCTTCAAATTAAATATAGAGACAGTGAGCAGTTGTTCAAAAGTTTTGGGGTTAAACCTATTTGTGCATATGATTTAAGTATTTTTAAAAATGATGCTATATGCTAATTAGAGTAGAAGCCATTCTACTATTCATTTTCCAAGTGAAAAGTGAATTTTAAGAAAATAAAAATGATACACTATGTGCAGTTTTATTCTCAAACGGAGATGCTAGTAAACCACACCTTGCACAGCTTCATCCTCACCCTTCTTCAGTGAAAGTGCTTGGAAAAAAAATGGGGCATATTTGTTTCCAGTTCACTTATCCCCACAGTACTCCCTACTTAGGAGCTCTCTTGAGTTACTGGTGCTCCGACACAGGGTTGATTCTTCATTTCATCACTTCACTTGTTTCCTCAATACTAGTCTAGCACAGATATAGCCACATCATGTGCCAGGGACCCAACTGTTTCTTGGAAGGTGTCTACACACTGTTCTCCATTCTGAGGGTCTCTTCAGAAAAAACATCTCCCTCCATCCCAATTTTAGGGCCACCTCACCTTATATCACATTTACCTGCAGAGTATTGATCCAATGTTCTCCAAGTCATGGCTTGAAAGGTGTGCTCCTGTTTCTCGTAACAAATTAATCACCTGTATGTGCCTTTATGAAAGGGATAGAAAAAACAGAGAAAGTGTCTTGACCAGTAAGGCTTTTTTTCCCCCCTAAATCCAGCATCACTCACAAACAGTCAGTGAAAGTTCCTACATGATATTCACTACCATCACAGAACCAATGAATCTTCTCCAAGGTGACAGATGCAGCAAACAGACCTGCCCTCCCCATCAAAAAATTATTCACATACTATGTTCATGGAAGTGTTAAGTTCAGCTTAGGGATGCATCCCTTTCTCTTCAAATATGCTAGTGCTACCTTAATTTAACACTTGAAATATTTGTGATTGAAAGACATGCAAACACTGAGGACATTTACTACGTAGCATCGTTCCTGTACTTTACAGAATACAATGCCCATATATTTCAGTCTTAAATAAAACCTATGTCTTGCAGGTAAACAGTGAATCTTTAGGTTAATTTAGAAGTTAATTAGGTTTTCAGGGCTTCAAAACTGGTAAGCATACTTACAACCCCTCCCCTCCCCCTCACAGCACATCTTTTCCTAACACCCTCCGCCCATTGCCTTTATTATTTCCACCTGGAGTCCTCAGGAGTTCAAGTTCTTCCTTATCCTTTCCTTGGAGATAAATGGCCAAACAGATATTTAACCTCTACCAGCCAACTCCTATACCTTAGTCAGACACTTGAAGAAGCCTATGGAAAAGGCTGGTCTCTAAAGGTACTACCGTGGGTAGAAAATAACATGACAGATGAAAAATGTGCAAAATGCGTTTTTTACAAGTAACCTAGTGAAAGGTTTAGAACTAGGTTCAAAAAGGAGGTGACAGCATGCTCCTCTGCTAAACAAATGATCTAGTTTACGAATCCAAACACAGGGTTTTTTCCTTCAGAAAGAGCATGATGACACCAGTAGATAAGGAATAATTTCACAGATCCTCTTTTAAGTAAATTGCTATACCACAACACTTCAAAATAAAGTTAGGCATATCAGTGCAATAGGAAATATATGGGTTTTCCCGACCCATTACCTAAACACTCCCCTGTATTAGTTCAAAATAAAAAATCTCACATACACGTTCTGCTTAATCACTTGCATTTTCTTGGACTTAGCCGTGGAAATTTATAAGATTTCCATTTTAGAAACGGACTAAACTGCTTATCTAATTTCTCTGCTTCTTTTTAGGAAAATCCATCTTGAATGAGCAGCTACTTTAAAGGTATCCATATTAAACCTATGTAAGCTTATAGTGGTGAGGCACTGGAGCAGGTTGCCCAGAGAAGCTGTGGATGCCCCATCCCTGGAAGTGTCCAAGGCCAGACTGGATGAGGCTTGGAGCAACCTGGTCTAGTGGAGGGTGTCCCTGCCCATGGCAGGGGGGTTGGCACTAGAGGATCTTTAGGGCCCCTTCCAACCCAAACCATCCTGTGATTCATATGTTTCATATAAGATCTTAATTTATAAACTAAACAAAGAACTCTACAGATGCTATAAGAATCATTTTGCTTTTCCAAACACAGGTTATTTAACCTACCAGAGATTTTTTTACATTGTAGTTTGTTTTGATTGACAGTCCAGAAATATTAAAAATCTTTGTTTCATGGCAAAACATTGCTGGAACAGCACATGCCACAAGTTTGTTCAGTTATCTAAAATATTTTCTGAGGTGGGTCCCTTACGGCATGGCTAGTCATCCACAAGCATCTCCTTGAGCCAGCAAGTAATGGCACAGCATCCTATCTCTCAATCTGTGGTGACAAATGAATTCTACATGTATGAAATTTTTAGTTCAGTCTTAAGCAGAACAGTAATTAGCTGAAAAGAAAACTGACCTAAAATAGATTAAAGTAGGACATGTTTGTTCACTCAAGCTCACATGGAGTACAGAACTGAACGTAGGGAGTGTCTGCTTACACTCTAACGACTGCCCTGGAGTATTCCTCATTTCCCACCTTATACTCGAAATCACAGCATGAAACTAGCGCTTTTTAAAATAAAAGCTTTGCTATGGGACAGCCCTAAAAGATAAAAGGCAGCAAAACATGTCATGTTGTGTGGTATCTTCCCTCAATCTGCTCCCCCTATGAAGGCCGTGTCTCTGGATTCCAGGGAAGGGCCAGGCTTTTCTCCCCCGTTGTAACCATTTACTCCTCACTGGTAGGGAGACTCCCTCCAGAAAACACTTCATGTCCCACCTACGCCACTCAGCTGCTACTGTTCTGTGTGGGACTCTACAAATCTTTGATGCAGACGGATTTGGGGGCATTTATCCCACATGTTTAATTTAAATGAGGAAAATTAAACAAGGAAAAAAAAGTGGTTTGAAATAAAAAAAAATCCTTAAGCCTTGAAACTAACAGCGTTTACAATAAATACTTAGAATAAACCAATTCTAAATAGAAGTACAATGTCCCGATGACTGGGAACCATTCAAAGTCATGTTTCTTGGTATGGGAAGAAGAGGACATGCTGTCTACCACTGCTTGCTAAGGGAAGGGTAAGGGAGAGGGAGAATAGGGACAAATAGTAATGTGCAACTTAACTTAAAAGCATTAAATTTCATACTGTGGCTGTGGAGAGCAGACCCATCCAAGAAAGCAAACAGACCACCTCTCACGTTCCCATCACTCAACATGAAAAATATGCGGGAGGTAATTCGCACTGCAGCTTGTTCCTACTTGCAGCCAAACGGTATCTACATTCTGCAGGAACTTAAGCCCTATCCAGAGTACCACTTCTGCTGTCTTGTACCTACCACAAGAGCATTACTCATATTTCAAGAGGCTGGCTGTGAATTTTCTGATACTGCTATGTCTTCAGGACATGAGAGGTATTTGTCTTTGGAAGTTTTTTCTTCAAGTGCTGCTCTCTCGCAGCTTTACAAAAGCCTCACGAAGGTCACAGTTCAGCTGATGTCATGAGCCGTGAACTTCTTGGGAACGGTTCAAATGCGATTATCATTCTAAGGTGAGAGCTCAGAGCCAAAAGCAGAGCAACTGCTGGGCAATGAAAGTTCAAGGCGCAGAGAGAAGGCCAACATCACCGTGTTAGCCTGGGGTGCACAGCTGCGTGTCCAGCCTGGGCCCTTCTGATAAGCAGAACCATGAGGAGCTACCGTCACCTGCGAACTGTTCCTGACTCTCCCTTTTCCTAGGGCTCTGTTACCAAATTGTGGCTATGTTAAGTTAGCGGTTTAATACTACCACCGTCATTCATCTGCTCTCTGAAGGTAAAAACAAATAGACAAAATGGGTTTCTAGTGTCTCCTCCCTGCTAGATTCCATTATTGATAACACCGGAGATAAAAACCTCAGTGTATACAAATATTTTAATGGATCAATAGCAAAATAAATGATTCAGTGTGGTCTTCAACATTCACGGCTATGAGCAAAGTTTGAGTTCCAGATAAAGACATCCGAACTCTTGCCAGTTCACAAGGGCTCTGGAATCACAGCGATCAAGGTGCCGTACAGTACGTATCATCTTAGGCCTCGACTTGGCAGACACCAACTAAAAGTGAATCAACTTCAAAAGGGATGAATCACACGTGTGAAATGAACACGCATGTAAAAGTTGGCAGGATTGGGGCCTTAGGGTGCACACCATCCACCACCTCGCTTTACAGAAATGCAGGTGTAATGTCTATCCAAACTGGACTGGCTTCATTCTTTTTAATGCTTGCTCCCCTAGCAACTGGAATGGTTATGGCAGGATCAGCTCAGTTTCACTTGTTCGGTTTTCTGCATGGTATCAGTGAGAATTTTATGCTTAAAGACTAAGGGCAGGCTTCAGTGCACTTCTGGAGTCAGTGGTGGTTAGATTTTCACTCTGCCTTAGATTTCCTGAAGTAATGTAAATTTAACCTTGCAAAATATCAAGTATTTAAATTCATATTTACATGGGAGGTAACTTTACTGCCTCTAATCTGATGTTCTCACAGCACTGTATGAGCAACTCCCCATTTTCAACCTTTTACCACTGCACTACAAGTAAATGGAAGGGCTTTTGCTACATAAAATATACACAGCTTTTATTCAAGACATTTTCCTGCTTAGAGAGTTTCTGTTATTAAAAAAGTATTATTCTATTGTTTTGAAAATGAATTATCCCTTGAGGGTAGTCTAAGAAATTAAAGGAATGCTACTAGTTTTGATATGTCAAGCAACTGGGCTAAATTAACAGTGGTCTGTTTAGCTTCATGCATGAAGTGAATGAGACTACACACATATAGCAGAGTTGCAAATGAAAAAGTGGAAATGCAGTTGTTTATTTCTTATTTATAAAGGGACTCCACATTTTACCATCTAAAGGAACAAAAAGTCACTTAAAGACAAAAAATTTAAGACACTATCTTTGATACAGATCAAGTTTCTGGTCTACCAGCTGACAGTGCTTTGTTACGAAGCTTTTAAGAAGAGACATAGCTCCTGATCATCTTTAAAAATTATTGAATGGAAAAGAGAAATCAGTCATCATTATATAGGTTTGCATGCTAGGTTAAAAGGCAAGCCACTGAGAAATGTGACATAAAAAACTGGAAGAAAGCTATTTTTAAGATGAGTGGATACTGTACGGCAGTTAAATGCCAATTAAACAAATATTAATTCTCAGAAAATGGGATTAAGCTGATGCAATATTCAGTAAAATTGAGAAAGTTACACTATTAAACAGTTTAAAGCATTGACTGATCATTTAGATCAGTTTTCTCCCTTTCCTCTCTGCCACTTTGTGCACAGGACCAGGATAATCTCTTCACTTTCAGCACGCAACTGTTTAATAAATAGAATTTAACTATTTCTGTAGCAGAAATCTTTTTAGTGGGTACCTAATTACGCACATATATAGATGTCTGATCTTTACCATTCTTCTTTAAATGCTTATCAGTGTGAAATGCAGTGTGAGTACCCAGCAGGTCATAAATACACATTTATGAGATTAGTTCTAAGTTGACTCTTCCTCTCATTCCGACAGTAGAAACAAAAAGAGAAACTGAAAATGGTTATGGTGCAGTTTCCCTTCACAATTCCCTGTACCAAAATGGGTGTGCAGTTTTAAAGAGCTTAAGAGTCATAGTAGGAGTCTAATATAGGAGTGGCAATGCTAAGGAATCCAAACAACAAGCTCATGTGAAATTCCTCAGGCAGTAGATGGGTGCGGTAAAAAAAGTAGGTGCCTGATTTGCAGGAACATCTAATGGTATCTAATGCTTTAGCATTTTCTCACATTGGACCAGAGCCACCCCTGTTCAACTGCGAGGTTATTTGTTTGATTTGCTGTTGGGCTTGTTTTTGTTTTAAGACTTTAAGGGTTTGCCATGGAAAGGCTTATATATTCATGAGATAAAGCAACAACTACAAAGCCGTAGGGGAGCGTGCAGTAGGTATGGCGATAGCACAGTGCGGCCGCACAGGACACCCAGTCTCCAGTTAATAGAGCCTGTTGAGTTTTCTACATCTGGTCACTGAGAGAGAAAAAGCCTTCAAGTTATTCCTGTAGCCAATGCAAAACCAGGACTGTCAGACCTCCCAGGGAGCCAACTCCAGCCTGACAGACCAGGTGAACTTGTCAATATTAGAAAGCTGTGGGAATATTCGGGGACAGACATACGTGAAGACCATGGAAATTCTAACGCTCTGAGTTTCTTTACAGAAAAAACACTTCTCTCCTGCCATCATACAGACTTAGTATGAGATAAGGAGCTGAAAGTGGATCAAAGAAACAAGAAGAGATTAGGGCATGCAGCTTCTAACACGTTAGAAGACCAATGGCTCTGTGAATCCCCAGGCTATATAAGTGGTTTTAAATTAAATTCTGATAACTGGTAACTTCTATGTTCTGTGCTATGGCCATTCCCTGGAACAGTACAACATGGAAAAGACCAGAAAATCGCATGTCCGTGACTAGCAGTTGAGAACCACTGACATCCAGAACAACAGGAAGAGGAAATCCACAAAGCAGGCAGAGCCATGCAGCCATCCCATATAATTATGAGTGGGCGGAAGGGAAAAATCAAAAAACCAGTCACCCAGCAAGAGATTCAGGAAAGCACTGGTGGAAGGGAAAGATTAAAACATGTCAACCTACCAGTATATTTTGTGCCAATTGAAACAGTCTGGTCTTGATGAGAAACGGGAGGGCAGAAAGAAACCAGACAGCCCTTGGTCCTGCACTCTCACTTCTGACAGTCAAAAGGAGTGAACCGTTTGGCTCTGTTTTATAAGGAAGCCTCACAACAAAGAGTGGAGTCCTGAAATTACGGGCAAAGTCTTGGCAGGAAGGCAGCAATGAGTTGCTAAAATTTTGCATGCATACCAAGTTGTTTGCTTTCATTTCATATTATTTTAAAAAAATCTTTTAATTTAGGCTTGTCACATCCTTTGAAATAAAGCTAGTTTGTGTTATTTTAACTGCTGTCATTTACACATGGCTGCTGAGACAAAACAAGACCAAAACCCAGGGATGGCCTTCAAATCCCAAATGACCGAAGGTTTATAAACTTTACATAGAATGGCGTATCATTTATTTTGTTACCTGAACTTGATCGCATTCTTCAGTGGGGTAGATCCGTATCTGTCTCTAGCGTAAACAGTTGCGCCAGATGTCAACAAATACTCAACCAATGGTAAATGCCCTTCAGAGGCTGCAATATGAAGTGGAGTTCGGCCATCATAGTCTCCACAGCTCAAGTTTCCACCCTACAGAAGGACAAAACCTTCGCATGCTAAAAAGATAATGGCTGCACATTAAATTATTGGTACCACAGTAGACGCCACCAAAATGTTAGGCTTGTCAAAGTTTATACTGGTGTTAAAACAACGCTACAAGGAAGATATATATTCCACCTCTGCATCTTCCCCACCACCACCACGTATTCTCATTACAGCCCCTTCAGATACGCTCTTTATTGTACTTTGCCATACAGCAGCTTTGTGCCTACAGTCTAATAATTGTGCTTGTATTAGTTTATTGTTATTTTCAAGGTATATTTATCCTTTCTCGAAGGCCATTACCAAAGTCTCAAGAGTAGGGTAAACTGAGACAAAGAGAGGGGAAAAAAATAATGAAAAAAGGTATAGAAGATGATACAGCGAAATGCCTGTTTCTTCTGTCACGTATAACCCAAGCTAGAGCTATGGGGAGAGTCAAAAATCCTGAATTAGCACTGCACTGTGTTTTGCTTAAATATAATTTTCAAGTTTGGGTGTTTTTTTTTTTTAATCATGACAGATTTACATCCAAAAGCTGGATATTATGAATATGCATAAAGAAAGTTGAGCGAAAGAAAGCGGCAAACACCATTTTAAAGTGTTCCAAAGTCAGCAGATAAGAACTTGCGTTTTAATCTACCTGTGTTTTCACAGTTCAAAGGAAAATGTAAACAGCTGAGAACCAGATAGGACATACCAGGTTTGAAAGGCAAAGACTGAGGAGCCTAGAAACCAACAGCATTAGTCAAAGCACCTTGATTTTAAGACTTAGGTAGGTGCTTCCCAGTGAGCACAGCTTTCTCCCATCATTTACACCTCTATTGAACAATTCATGTTTTGTACAAATTGTTTATTTTACATTACCATTTCTGCTATGGCTCTTAGTGCATCTATGTCACCCAGTTTAGCTGCAGCACAAGCCAAAGGTGGAATTAATGCATCTCTTACGGCTTCTAGCTCCTGAAAAACAAGTAAAATTAAACATTTAATATTAGCCTCACCTCTAATATGAATGATGTCCAAGTCATAAAAGCACTGCCCTTGCTTTCAAGCAAAGTTTCCAAATTAGACATTTGGGGATTTAAAATGGTAGTATTTAGTTCTTGGAAGGGAAGAAGTCTCACGTTTAGTTTACAATTTGTTGGTCTCACATCCATGAAGATTTATGTCCCTCCCTGGCAACACTGCAGTTACTTGATACCCATATATACCGTTCAAGGTGCATGCACTTATTACCATCTCTGTACTGCCATAGTTACACACCAGTACAGTAAGAGAAACAGCACTGGGGGCAGTTGGAAAAGACCACATAGTCCAGTCTCCTCAAGACTGGATCAACTTTATTCATGGGCTTCCTTCAGGTATTTGTGTAACTTGTGGGAGACAAAGCAGAAAGGTACACAAAGCAAGGCATAAATCCCTCACGCGCATGGCGAGCAATAAGTGTTTCTGCTACCTAATTGTTTACCGATGAGCCTAACTATGGAATAAAAGGTTTTGTTTGAGTACAGAGCTCAGTTGTATACACCCTATTCCAACCAAGGGGATCAGTGAATCTCAGTCACACCTCCCTCCTTCTTGCCACTGTGTGCTTGGACCCAATAAACTGGGACAGAACATAGTCACAGGCAAGAATCTGGGACATGACAAACCTGTAGTTCCAAACCCCCACTGTCAAGCGCCACAGGCTCCCGAAATATCCTCCCACTTCTCCCACCTACTACAGAACCACCATACACACAGTATTCATTAGCTACTAAAAATCCCATCCTTCCTGAAACCAAGCCAAGAGAAAACCAAACATTTGTATCTTACAGCCAATACTGTATTTTGATTTTCCAATTGGGAGGGACTAATATTAGAGACCACAAATTACACTTGTGTAGATCTTCCTTAGTATCAGCCTTCTATGACTGTACGTCAGTGTGCCCAGAAAGCCAACCGTATCCTGGGCTGTATCAGAAGTGCGGTCACCAGGTCAAGGGAGGGGATTCTCCCCCTCTACTCTGCTCTCTTGAGACCCCACCTGCAGTTCTGTGTCCAGCTCTGCAGCACTCAACATAAGAAGGATATTGACTGGTTGGAGAGAGTCCAGAGGAGGCCATGAAGATGCTCCGAGGGCTGGAGCACCTCTGCTATGAAGAAGGGCTGGGAGAGTTGGGTTTGTTCAGCCTGGAGAAGAGAAGGCTGCGGGGAGACCTCACAGTACCTTCCAGTACCTGAAGGGGCTGACAAGGAAGCTGGGGGGGACTTTTTACAAGGGCCTGTAGTGACAGGACAAGGGGTAATGGGTTTAAATTGAAAGAGGGGAGATTTAGATTGGATATCAGGAAGAAATTCTTCCCAGAGAGGGTGGGGAGGCACTGGAGCAGGTTGCCCAGAGAAGCTGTGGATGCCCCATCCCTGGCAGTGTTCAAGGCCAGGCTGGATGAGGCTTTGAGCAACCTGGTCTAGTGGAGGGTGTCCCTGCCCATGGCAGGGGGGTTGGAACTGGATGATCTTTAAGGTCCCTTCCAGCCCAAACCATTCTGTGATTCTATGTACAATTAAGCTGTTCTACCCATTATTATTTGGATTGCTCCAAACTGTCAATACATTTGACCACAAAAATACAAAGCACTTTTTCATATCGATACCCTGAATTACAGCAACTGTCTGAGGCTTGTTACTACAATCAGCCAGCTAAGAAAATAAACTCAAGATGGGGCTACAAAGAAGAGGAAACAAAGTTAATATGCTTTTAATTAAAAACATTTTAACATTATGCTTGTCATTGTGTCCTTTCTCCCTATCCCAACTAGTTTGCTGGGACACTCAGTACTAAAAAAATAATATAAAATCCAATGTTCCATTTTTCTTTCAGCTATACTGTTCATCTTTACACTAGATTAATTTAACTGAGTTTATAGCTTTACATTAATTCAATTTTAAATATTTAAATGTATACCTCCTTGCTGCTGATACTTAGAGATTTGGCAATCAGTTGAATAAACTTGCTATCTCTCAGAGAGATCTTGGCTCCTGTGGGTACAACAGTCATTTCTCCTCTTAGATTTTCACTCAGCATCTGAAAAGCAAACAATCAAATCCTTTGTTAGCAGAGGAAAAATATAGTAGCAGTCTAATAAAAAAACCTTAGGATCAAGTTAGAAAATTGTTTGAAGGAATTATGGAAACTAACTGAATGTAGACAAAATATTAAAGGAATAGTTACTGTCCCATGAAGACTGCAAGTTTAAAAAGACAAAGGGGAAAAAAAAAAAAAAAAGAGACACAGGCAAATAAAACTTTCTTCCAAAGCAAAGAAACCAAATTAAGCACATAACAAAACACCCCAATTTTTAGACTATGCAGATAAAAGTTCCCTAGTGGGGTAAGCTTCAGCCTACATAAAAACACAAAGTTAGTGAGTAATGAGCAGAGTGAGACTGAAGACCAGAATATTCCTAAATGCTGCCTTCTGCCAGCATTCCCAAACCTCAGTACTCCTACACAGGCTGTGTACATAGGCCTCAAAACAAAGCCTTGTGCTGCCTGTGGAGGGTCATGTATTTCACTATTTCAAACCCAAACCAAAATAAGTCAGCCAATTCATGTGTAGAAAGTGCTTGAATATGGCAATACAGAAATGAGAATACTCCAAGAGACAGGTTCTGGGAAACCTGGAGAACAGAGAGAGAAGCTCATCATTAAGAAAAAGCAACTGGTTTCCTCAATTCTGACAGTTTTACATGCTGGCACTCTTTCACAAAAGGTTGCTGATGCAGCTATAAAGCACGTGGTTATTTCAATTAGAACTTTAAAAAGCAGGCTTGTGAAAGTTAGCAAGAAACAGATGTGATGTTGGAAGGAGGAATGCCCCAGGTTTACTTATGTCTAGGCATGCCCTTTATTAAAAAAAAAAAAAAACTCGGAGTGCTGACAACACTGTAGCTGTCTGCTGGAAGAGTCCCACATACGTGTACCTGAGGATACCAACTGCTTTGGCGCACTTCTGGAGTTTGACAGGTTGAGATCATTGCTGTGCACAGGTAACCTTAGCAATTGGCAGCTGTGCCAAATGCACCCAGTGCAAAGCCCTACGCGCCTCACTCCGTCCTACCAGCTCTGCAGCCATTTGCATGTGTCTGGGGGCACATTCCTTGCTTCTTGGTGTTGAAAGAGAATCCTAAAATAACTACGCCAGCTTCAGGAGAGCTTCCGTCTCTTGGGAGACTATTGTTTAGTGATATGTTTAGCTGAAGATATTGCCACAGACAACATATTTCCAGGCTTTCTTCTCCTGGTCTCTACCACTCATTCCTGTCCAGGCAATGCAGCATACTGCTCCCTTAGTTGTGCCAACACAATCAATCGTTTGTGGGTCTGTACAATGAGTCAAATGAGGAAAGCGACCCTGCTTAACTCAAAGAAATTGCAAAAGTTATGTTGTTTGTCAAACCATATAAAGGAGGTCCCAGCACCACCACACAAAAAATATAGCACATTCTGAAGGGCAGCACTTGAAAATGCAGGGGTACTTTGTGCCAGCGGTACCTAAAACATCCTGTCACCAAGACCTAACCTGAGTAAGTCAGCTATCTCACCTCAGCAAACTGCATCTCAAATTAAGTTTTGACTCGCACACCTAGGCAGGAAGACAGCTGGGAAAAGTTTCTCTTGTCCCAGGTCAAATAATCCTCTGTGCAAGATTAAAGTCTGCATTAAAAAAAAAAATGGCCAGTATATGCATGTTCCAGGGTCAGTGATCGTACCAAAGGGGTACCAGTGAAAAACCAGGGATTCAGAAGTGGAGATACACAAACACATTCAGTACCACTACTCTTCACACAGCATTACGTTGCCTGCCAAGCACGTTCTTGCACAGGGTTGCCATCCTCAAAGAAACACATAGCTCCTCCTCCTCTCATTTTTCAGAGCCAGGGCTTTAGCAAACAACCAAGAGCTCAGAGTCTGAAACTGTTTCTAAGCAGGGTAACTGGTGCTTCCAGCCACCCCACTTATGATCACAGGTATCCAAATACATTTGCCTCGAGAGCTGCTACTGGTTGGAAGATGTTGAGCATGAAATAACAATCACATTTGTTTCGGTTTTAATAAAAGCAAAATACCATCATAAGATACACACGTGCATGCAGTGCCTAAGCCTAGGGAATGACTCATCATGATGTCATCTCCCAAAGTGTCAGGATTATGATTTCACTGCATACAAGCATAGGAACACATGCATTCCTGCAGACTGCTGCTCCCCTAATTCAGACCTCTGTTCCTTGTATAAAAGAAATATGATATATAGTTGTATAATTTGAGGAAAAAAGCCTGGATTAAGCATCAGTGAGCAGTAAGAACATTGTTAAAGGGGTTAAGATTTTAATTGGTTACAATTTAATCAGTTACAATTTGTTTTTAGAATAATCCTATTCTTTATGTATTTGTGAAATGTATCCCTCTTAGAGAAACAAGATCTAACACTGTCATGAAAAATGCTGTAAAGGAAGAGGCAATATTTATTTTCAGAATTAGCTTTGTGTGAATGAGTCTTAGTGTGGTAAAGATTTCATCCAAGACCAGTGACAAGATCTTTGCTGACTTCAGCAGGGTTGGGAGTCAGCCTCTCAGATGAATTTCCACACATGGGTTTTCGTACAGAAATGTCCAAGGTAGACTACTACCATTTCAAGATGGTATTTTTATGGCTGGGCTATAGTCTTCACCTGACTTATGCAGAGAATTCTTTTCTCTCACCATCTACATACATTTATTTGCATAACAGTATTTTCCTTAAGGAAAAAAAAAAACCAAATCACCACCATGTGATGTTCACACTATGGCTCTGGAATCAATTGCTTTATAATGCAAGGGAGAAGCTTAAGGCATTCAGCTAAGTAGAAGTTAGCATAGTAGATGAGAAAGTTAAAGTCTTTCAAGGTCACGCTGAAATATTTACCTTCCTCTTCTCCTCCCAACTAAGTTTACACTTGCTGAGTATGTATGACAGTTTAGTTAGGGCTGCCTCTGGTGTCATATCACCTCCAGGAATTACTCCAACATCAGCGAGAGTCTGAATAAAAAGGAATAATGATTCCTATTAGCATGGCATTCAGAAATACCTGCGCAAACAGAAAATGCGTATGAATGAGTGGCTACAGAATACAGCATGCAGCCATGCCTCCACTCTCTTGCTCCTCCTACTGCCACTGTAATTTTTGTTATCAAATACCAAGCAAATACTACAGCCAGCTGAATAGAGATGACTTTTAAATTCCTTTTCATGCAATAACATTGAAGAATCCACCCAAACGCTTGCCACGGTCACTTACTATGCTAAAAGGGAAAGGTTACAGGTCCATATCAGCTATCTGCAGAGTTGTCAGATTCCCTTTATTGAAAAGCTGCAGTTACTGTGTTTTAACCCAGTGGCATTTTGAACATTGCCAAGTAGGCTGTTCTCACAGACATATTTACCATTCTTTTATGGGGCATTGCTTTGAACGAATTCCAGCACTACAGTGTGCTCACAGCAGGAGTGTTTTCAGATCCTCTCAGGCTGCACTAGCAGTGTATGATTTAGAACATACAACTAAAATATGTAATTTACACAGTTCTGATAAGGACAACTGAAAAAGATGACCTTTTAGACTTACCTTTCTGGTAGTTAAAAAAAAATAAACTATCTGAACCAAAGCAAAAGGCAGAAAGATTTTTGCTATGGTCAGCAAGCCCTGTAAGTGTACAGTGAGCAAGACAGCGGAAGTCAAAGGAGATCTCAGATCTCTTGTCACTGAATTGTACCTGGGCAAACACTCCTGCTTCTCTAAACCACAGATCACCATCTTTGCCACAACAGGATGCCTCACAGTTAAGGATCTTGCTGTAAGTTCTTTACATTGCATTTTACTTTTACATACCTTGTATATAAACTTCAGCTTTGAAACTTGCTGTGGCTTAACTAGTTTTCAGCAAGATACAGAGCCTTAATCAGCTCACTCACCACCTCCAAAAGCCTCAGACTAACATTTTTAAAAGTCCCATGGGTAAACATATACAGAGAAGGTGAGAAATACTTCCTGTGCTGCAGAGCTAGCCAAAGAACAGTTAGGGCTTTTTCATCGGGTTTGAGAAAGAGGAGAAGGAAGGGATTTCCCAGCTTCCTTCCTATACCTGAAGTCCCTTCAATTATAAGCTTCTACTGTGCAGATGGATCAGAGGCCAGACATTGTTAATTAAAACAAACACTTCAAGGGAAACCGGGGACTCAGCTGACCCACCTGGCCAGCTTGAACGAGTAAAAAATGGCCTAGCAATATGAAAAGACCTGTGAAAGATTTTATTTAAAGAAAAATCAAAGTTAACATTACAGCAACTTTCCAGCTTTCAGCCATGATACCTTCTCCATTTTGTAGTTCCTTACAAAAAGGTGGCAATACAAGCAGCATGAATTTTGTAGGATTTGCCTGTCAGTGTTCTTCTCAAAAGACAGCAAGAAAACAGGGCAGCCTCCATCAACGGATGCTGAAACCACGTAATACATTCTCCACATAGAAAGTGGAAGCCAAAAGTGAACACATTTCCACACAGCCTTACAGTGGTGCAGTAAGACCTGAGCAGAATCTTTCAATTCAGCATATCAACAGTCTGGATCAGATTGCAAACAGCCCTTTTAGAGGTGTCTATTTGGAGAATCTTCTAACCAGAGCATAGAGAAGCTTTTTTTCCTTCCTTCCATACATTTTAGCAGTTCATTTCAGGCAGAAAATCACACCAAAGCTAGGCTTCATTTTCATGTTGGTCTTCAAATGCAAGTTTGGTGTCTTTTATTGACTTAACTGCTTTCCTTCTTCCATGTGAACTGTTTATATAATCCATGTGTTCCTATCGTATTTGCTACAGAGCATGGTATCTTTGAAAGAATTAATACTTCTCAAAACATCTCAATTAAGTTACACAAAAGTCTTACCAACACCCAAATTACTGCCCATATCAGAAAACACCAAGTTTGGATACTGAAGAGGTGGAAAGAAACTCTTAGAATCTCCTTTTCTTCTCAAACCAGACTGTGTGTTCTTGAAGCAAACATAACCTAAAGCTGTCTCAAAACCAATGTCAAGAGGCAGGGTTCAGCAGCAGACTAGCACAGCTAGGTTTATCTTGCAGTCACCGAAGAGGCTGGCTCTGCCAGCCAGGTGGTCACTCCCAGCAAAACCAGGTGTCTAAAACCAGGGGATGAATCACCCTCTGGCAGGGCTTTGTGGCTATTTAATGGCTAGCCTTTTTACAAAGGCCAGTTAAACCAGCTTCCTTCACACTACCACATGCAACACACACTCTGAAACAGCTTTGAGCTCTTCTTAGTCCCAGTGATGTCATGGCTTAATATACAGTTGAGAAACTCACTGTAAAATGCCCTGAACATTAGCTGTGTCTACACGCAGTCTGCTTTAAGCCTTCACGGGTTAAACGCAACTGATTTCCATTCTGCAAGACAGATGCTCCCTTACATACTGTTCTCCAATCTCACTGAATTCAGGTACTTCATCAAATAAAAAACAGGATTTGGAATATCACTTGAATTTGCAGGCTTTCTTGATATTCTTACACTGCAGCTAAGTAACTGCTGGCCTATCAAATACTGCTTTATTTGATCAGCTGACCCCTGAGCTAGCTTCTAGCTCAGTCAAGTCCCTTTGGGAGAGATACTAGTGATCTAATGCAAGGCACCCTGCAGTGCTGCACACGACAAGAGCGAGCAGTCACTAATTTGGGATTTGAGCTCACTGCTTTGACCATTCAGACTAGGAGTAACAGGATCTTGTTTGCAGATACATATTTAAATCCTTCCAGCTTAACATTTTTCACATACAGTTATTTTATGAGCAACATCTTTAGAGTTGAACAAATCTGGGTTTATACACTGGGACTGCTAGAAGCGTACAATCAAGCTGTATCAGTGGGACGGTTCTTTTCAACAGCAGCAGAGTCTGAAATGACTGAAAAACCCTTACCTGCCCTGTTGCATAGACCGTTTTAACAGAGCCTCGTAAGCACTGCGTACAGTTCAGAATTACTACTTTCCGTTCCGTTGCTTTCTTCAGTTCTGCCAGCAGGTCTTCTCTGTTGTTTGGAGCATTGCCACTTCCATAAGTTTCAAGTACAATGCCCTCAATTGGAGGCTGAAGAAATGCTTTTACCTATTTAAAAACAAGACAGGTAAGAGACAAAAGATGTGTTTAAGCCACATCAAGATTTTCATATATTACACAGTTTTTCAAAAAGTGGTCTATTCCTGTTATAGTCTGACAGGCTCTTATGCCTTACAGTCTTCTTGCATACTTCTGGGCTCCCCATTTGCAATAACTGGGACCGTAGAATAAGATTTAAAAAAAAAAAATAATTTCACTTTTCAGTTTCCTTTATAATTCCTAGAGGGATAGATTTTAAAATAAGCTATTTTCCACAGTCACAACCTCAGTGTGAAACAGAATGCTATTGCTCACGTGCCATTAACAGGCAGGCTATATTGTTGCACCATGGTGGAACAAAAGCGTATATTTAATCTTATAAAATAAATGCAGAATTATTAATTGAGATTAGAACCCCCAGCCCTGCCCAGATTTGCTACTTTAGCAAAGCATTTTGTGAACAAATCCCTGCCTAACTAAGACAGAGTCTCTCACCTTTCAGGAAAAAACATTCTAATGAAGCCTGGAGTTTTTTTAATTCGAAATTCAGCTGATTTAACCCAAGGCAGGAAAAAAAAAAAAAAAGGAGGCATTAATTCATTCTGGGACAGTTGCTAATGATGTAGCTATTGTGGCTGACTGTAACAGGATGCCTAGTAAAGTCCTCTTCCTAGAAAGATGAATTTTAAACAACCTAGACATTGCCTTGCTGATCACATATGCTAAATGCAACACACTGTAAGCCCCCATGAGGCTAACTATGCAGTTGGAGTTTTATTGCAAATATATCACCCCTCTGCCTTTCCATCTGTTCATATTCTCCTAAAAAGAATAGCAATATAATTGAAGAGTGCTGCTTAAACTACTGGATTCAATTTAAGACAGCAGCAGCCACAAAAGACCTGTCAATTTAATTGAACCAGTATTAGACAAAAATTTAAAGACAAATCTACCTAAAACCACAGTTCTGCAAAATAATTTCTGAAGGCAAAGAAAATCCCACTTCTCATTTTCAGCTCTGTATGATTGCTGGGGGTCATGTTAACCATCAGTGAGAGACAAAACGAACCTTTAAAAAGAAGCACGAGCTGTAGAAATAGTCACGCTCCACTCCACGCCCCATACCGTGTATTCTCTGATAAGGTATCTATTACTATACCTCAATATGCAGCAAGAGACCACTTCCATGGTCACTGTGACCCATCTAGAAAAGCACACTTGACCTATTTATGAGCCCTGACAAGAAGTAAATTTTAGGTTTCAGAGCCTAGGTGGTTTAGGCAAAAGTTTTGAAGAGCTTTTATCAATAGTTTGTGGCATATGAAAAGTCTTTGCATGTGCTAATATTCCCAAGAAACGTTTATTGGATCCTTTCCCTTCCCTCCAAAACCCCAACCACTGCTACGTCAATGCAGCTTCCTTATGTCAGCTAACTAGCCAAGTATTTGAGCATCACTTCAAGGACTTCCAGAATGAAGTGGGGACACTTACAGCAGCAGCAGTGATTCCTGGGAAGATTCGCAGGAGCCCAACATTCCTGTTCATATTGGTGTGAACTTTAAATTTCTTTTTGGTGTTGGCTCTCCACACAGTTTCCCAGTTTACTGTTAAACAGAAATGGCCTTTTTAGTTTAATACGAAGACATAACATTAAGTACATTTGCAGCACTTCATACTTACAACATTGTCTTTAAAACTGTTTTTTTAAGTAAGGGATTCATGATAGACAACGTATTTTTGATAAGAGGAAATAAAGGCCCATTTAAGACAGCAGCCACAGCAGCTGATCTAACACACCTTATTTATTAGGTACCACAAAATGTGTCTTCAAGACACACCCACGTCAGACTCAACAATGTTATATTTTAGTTTTAATTCCAAAATAGTCTACATTCAGAGATGTACCAGAATTGCTCAACAATATTTCTAAGTTAGTGCTCTTCAAGGAGATATTTAACGTGTACACTTCAATTCAACAGCACTTTATAACAAAGCCTTCCAAAATGGGTATTTTATTTCCATGCCCATCCGTGAACAAGATGATCTACCAGACACGAAGCTGTATACCTCTACTGCAACCTCCTCAGCAGGTAAGTCTGGTAGCTTTGAGAAGCACCTGAGTACTAGACCTGACGAGTTCAGGATGTTGGGTGTGTCCCATTAGGGCCACCTCTCCCAGCCTGCAGTGCTCGGAAAGCCTCAAACAGAGCAGCATGCAGGTCTAGCATAGGTGAGGTATCACATCTCACGCAGTGACCTGAACTTCATTGACATGTAGCTGGCCTGATACCAGCCTGGATTCATATTTAGAAAACAGACCTTCATCTTCCCAGACATAAGAGATGACAAATGCAGTTATTGTTGCCGCTAATCACCTCCAGACTTTATTAGGTAGTTACTAACGATTAAATAAAATAGCAAGGATTCAATTAACTCCGATTATACATTTAGAGCCAGAAGCCAGCTGTTTAACTAATAGTTTGTTTGTGTTACATTATTAGAAGCCAAGTCATGCATTATTGATTTTGAAATTTTACTACTTCAGCGTAGGAGCGCAGCGTTGGTAGTGCTGACTGCTCCTACAAGGCAGTGGAAGAGGCTTAACAAACAGCAACCAACAGCTCAGAGCATCATGCTTCAGTGAAAGCAGACCATGCCATAAAGCCACCTGTTTCCCCATGGTGATTTAAGCTTCTTACATTTTGGAGAAACTCCCAAGCAGCAAGACAGATAAAAGATCTGCGTGCATAATACTGACTTGCTTTCAGCCATGTGGAGAGTTACTCACACCAATTACTGTTGCAATCTCTTGCAATCTGCAGACAGCCCTTTGCAAGGAAATTCAGAGTACATTTAAAAGCCTCCACTGAAGCCTACTCCGTTGCCCTATTACTAGAGATACTAAAAAGTACACAGTCCAT
Organism: Rhynochetos jubatus; assembly: GCA_027574665.1. Taxonomy (NCBI): domain Eukaryota; kingdom Metazoa; phylum Chordata; class Aves; order Eurypygiformes; family Rhynochetidae; genus Rhynochetos; species Rhynochetos jubatus. Next base: position 137,602,252 of record CM050648.1, on the reverse strand, counting down.
TAAGTCAGGACAGAAACAGTAGTCACCTAGAAGACTTCACAAGCTTTCCCCTTCTGTCAGCAACTAGAGCCTCTATATAGTCTTACTAAAAGGATACCCTAACTCATTAAACAAGTCACAAGCAGCTGGCTCAGCATCATGTTTGTGCAACCAGTCACATTTCGGCATGTGGATTCCAAACGCTCTGGAAATGGGAGAACAGAAATATAGACTATTCCTATGGTTTCTTTCTTTGTGCTAAGCTGGCCAGCATGGTTCTGAAACCACCTGGTTGGATTTAGTAGTTAGCCAAGTAGCTCTCAAAGCCTCCGTGAGCTTCCCAAAGCAAGCTACAGACCTGCAGGAGGTACACGGGCGAGTGCAGAAAGACGTGTATTTGTTCTGCTTGAGGTTTATAGGCCTGGCTAACCATGTTCACTCATGAACACGGTGCCTTAAGAAGCAGCAGGATTTAGCAATAAATCCAGTGCTTTCAACCTTCTAACACACAGATTAATTCTTTAAAGGCAGCTTCCTCTGTAAGAAGAGATGGCAATTAAATTGCATCAGCACTTTCTTTCCTTTATCCTCCATAAGCTAGGAGTCCCTGACAACGCTTCACAGATGCATACTACTAAGTTTGGCAACTATTAGCATCCCTAATGCCTGTGATGAAACTGAAGAATGAACTGAGGAAACCTGCCTTGGTATGGATCACTAAGATATTGCCAAAGGTGTAAGACCAAGGAGACAGATGAGGGGATAGGTTCACAAGTCAGACCTACACCAGGCCTATACCTGTACTCTGAGCATTCTACCAAATAACATCAAGGTCAATATAATGCATGCAGACATAGTACAGTGATGTAATTCCAAACTATATTACGAAAAGAACTAAAGATTGTGCCTGCCTTAACATTCTCTTGGTCAGCCTACATACTATGATCAGTACTGCACACTCCACAGATGTCAGTTTTCCGTTAGACAAATGAGTTTAAAAAGCAGAACAACAGGCAAGTGTGATGCAAGAGACAAAGACAAACAAATATAGATAAAAGCCTGACTTAATCTCAGATTTATTCAGAACTGTTTGAGGCGGAGCTCCATGCAGGGGGCAGGGAGGGGAAATTTAGAACACCCACCCCTGCATCCTCCATCTCAGAGCCTATGTCCACAGAAAGAAGGAATATTTATGTCACATAACTAAGTTCAAGTACATCTTCATTGTACTGAATAAACCACCTGTCTTGATGTCTATATTCACACCACACTGCCATCTTTTTTGTTAATTAAACCAAAAAAATGTAAAAAGTCTTAGGAATTGTGAGCAGTTCTTAAGAAACTCATACACAAGCAGGTGAAGTACAGAAAGTACAATATATTGGTGTTCATAACAGTTTTTTATCCTAGGGATAAGAGTGACTAATTAGGGATATTCACTTTTGGCACAACACAGAAAACAGGAACCTGTTCTGACTTGGATGGCCTGTGCTTGTAAAGCCTTTAACTGATGTAGTGTACTGCATTATGTAAATACGGGTACAGAGCTGAGGAACAAACAGCTAACTACTGGTCTCACACAGCAAAAAATGTTTTCAAAGCAATGTACATAAAATAAAGAGGCAATGGCTATTTCTATACTGTATCCAAAATGGCTTGGGATAGAAAAGATTGCATTATTCAAGGAGACTGCATTCGAGACACTAACTAAGGCCTTTTGTTTCTTCTTCCAAACAAAAGCATCACAAACAATACTCTGCTACTTCCAATCTCCCCCTCCCTACCAAACACTACAGCTCAAAAAAAACCCATTATCTTGTCCAGCTTTATTCACACACATACACTATGGTGATAAAGTTAGTGCAGAAAAAGCATCAATCTGACTTTAAAATAAAATTGAAAAAAGAGAAACAGCTCTACAGAGTCTAGAAAAGCAGCAGAAATACCCCTTGTTGTTAAACAGCACCTATGCCACAATGCAGGTTTCAACTTATAATGGTAGAGCAGCAACTAAGAGTGACACCTCCCTTAGGAGTGGTGACTGAACTCCGAGTTATGAAATCAAACAAGAAATACAGCTTTTCATGATTGCAGAGCTCCAGACAAACAGCAATGCTTTCTTCTCATCCTTCTCTGCAGGGCTACGGGCGAGCCCTACCATTATATAAGCTGCCCCGGCGCTCATTACAATTCACAGCAGCAGCCAAGGGGTGGGGAGCACAGGCCAACCTATGGGTGCAAATTCTCTGAGCAGGAAAACACACACAGACCCCCTTTTTTGGCAGTTTGTTATAAAACAAATCAGCACACACCTTTTGAAATGAATATTTAAATTGAATGGTGTTGTGTCAAGAATCAACAAGCCTATTTACAAGGGGGGAGACACCAAAAGCACCTCAGTGAAGAGGGCTGGCATTTGCCTTAGTACACACATGACTTGGGCTTTTTACTATAAATAACCAGAACTGCCAACCAAGACACAGACTTGGTCAGTGACTAATAGCTTCTTTCTAATGAGACTGGTGGGTAGACAACCCCAGAGTGCCTTCTAACCTGCTGCTGCTGCACCATGTCTCCATGCAGTCACACAGGCTATGTTCATCCCCTACACAAGTTACGCTTCTCATCATACAGTCCTGAACACATGCACCACTCCCAGAAGTTTCATGCATGTGTGATGAAGAAAGTCCAGCCATAACAAGGCAAGTTTCATATTTGCTTCATTGAGACAATCGAGAACAGAGGAGAATCATCTGTTATGAAATATATTGATACTCTTTGCACATTTCAAGTGAAGTAGTCTTCCTTGTCTTTCCTGTTTGATAAATTTTAAGAATTTATAATTTTTTTTGTTGTTGTTATTTCTACATAGTCCATTTTATACAAAGATTTCTGATTCTGCCACAAAAGTATTTCCCATCAGCACTGTGTTTCTGACGCATCTCAGGAGTGGGCTAGAATTTTTCACTTCTTACAGGAGTTTCTTGTGCTAAATTGAAAGTCTTGAGGAAGCTGACACACTTGCTCATCTAAAACTGGATAACGAGACTCTTAGGTGTTGCTAACACAGTTAAGATATCCACAGGTAATGGATCCAAAATCCACCGTGAGCCTCACCTAAGAGTGAACAGGGATATCAAAACTGAATTAGAGAGCTGCACCCAGGGTAGGGAAGGGAAGAGGACTAAGCTCCTTCCCTCTGGCTCCGGAGGGTTGCTTTTATATGGTATGCCTTAACCTCAAAGAGCATGGCCTCTCCTCATTTGTGTGTACCAACCCATGATCCCATTATGCTCCCCACCCCCTCTATCCTGTCACCTCTCCCTCACTGCTTCTCTGGAATTTTCATTCCCAGGTTTGCTAGAACCGGGAAGCCTGAGGAAGAGTTTCTGCACATGGCCTATTCCTCCTGGCACAGTCAGGCTGCTCTCCATAATGCTGAAGCAGCAAGAGTCAGCCCTGTCTACAAGAGGATTAAAACATATTATACAAAGTCATTTGGAAAAAAAAAAAGTTAAAAGATACTAGATTTGTTTGGTTTGTTTTTGAAATCCCAGGTGGTTCCTTGTCTCCATGAAAGCTTCACACAAGGATCATACAAAGCAAACTCAAGGGAGACAGCAATGTTTCAAACAATTACTTTGGACAAAACAAAGAAGAACTAGTAGATTGCCCACACTATAAACTATGTTGTTTCAAAATGAAACAATCCTTCAATACTGACAACGTCATCTTGGATAAATGATGCTACTCTAACTGGGTAATCAAGTGAAACAAATAAAAGTAGAGCCTGTCACACCATCAGTTTTCAGATCAGAAATCCCCACTTATCTCAATGGGGCATTCTACTGAAGAGATAATGGGTCCCAATATGGGCCAAGGGAAATACTTAATAACGCTCTCATTTTTCTACTATAGACAAGGAATCACAAAACAGTTCATTCAAATACAAGAGAAATAGCATGCAATTTGCAGCTTGATTTCATTATTGATCAGTCAGTAAAGAGACTTTATTTATACCCTATTTGATGCAGTTCATAAAAACCCAAGAAAGAAGATTCTCCCCAGTTTACTGCAACAATCAGCTGACAGCATTTCTGGTGAATGCCATCCATATTTGACACAGCACAGTAATACAACAGAGGCAGACCCTCTTACAGACCACTACAGTATTTCATAGGCTTCCTCAGTCTGTATCTACCTCCGACAGACACAGCACTTTGATCCTGAAACTTTAAGGAACTCCTACTCATTAGGTGAAAGGGCTAAGTTTATTTTTCCAAATTGCAGAATGTCTCTCTCTAGTAGCAGAAGCCACTCAGAACAGCATGCTGTGTGACAGCACTAGATTTCCTGTTGCCACTAACAGCACCTAGGAAAACAATTCAGGAACCCCCTCCTATTACTAGGTTTTTGTAATCATGGAGATTATAACATGTTTTGTGAGCTGCTTTTGGATAGGCTAGGTATATTAGAAAGATTTTTTTTTCAAACTGTCCTTTAGTATGTTTTTTTTTCTGGCAACTCCTCATCTGGCTGGATTCCAAATGTGTGTCTCTTCTCCCCTCTCCAAAGAAAAGGTGCCATTTATCCAAGAACAGACATCAATGTGTTAATGGCTCTGCCATTTGTTAATGGCTCCTTCGAAAACAGACACAGAAATTACAGGGACCCTGGGTAAGTTTGAGGGAAAGAAAAACCTTCACACAGCACATATTCTAGGTCTGCTGTTTTCAGTGTGCCTGCAGTTCAGACAGGTCCTAAATATCCAGTAAAACATCTTACACAATGACATGCATCAAACAGAGAATCTGTTGAAGCTGGAAGTACTCCGCAATGACTCTTTTGCCTGATTTCAGAGCCCAGCATGGTCATTAACAAGATTAAACTCGTCATTCTTTCAGTCCTCACTCCCTCATTTTTATCTCCAGAGCAAGCATTGTCATGACACAGGGGCAACATTCCCGCTGGTTACTCTGGATCTTTAGTCCAAGTCAGTCTAGCTCACATCGATGTTCAATACATAAACGCAGTGGAGTCACAGATTCTCAGTCTTACTAATACTTAAACACTTTCAGAGCAGATAAAGTGGAGTCAACCTACTGGGCTTTCAAAGATATTTGAGTTTAAAAGCAGCATTGCAACTACACAGGCATGGATTCTTTTCAGCTAGAGTTCTATTGCATGTGGCATAAATTACAAGGCTTACGAGATGATGTTACTTACTTGTAATATCAACCTCAGCATTTGCAAGTGGAGGCAGGTTAGGCGAGGAAAAGGCATTGAAACTCCCAGCATCCACCTTAGTCACCCTATTTCCCCTGTACAGTTTATTATAAAAATACAGGCACACCTGCAAGACAAGTAAAGAAACAGGTCTATGAATAAGCTAGTAATTAAAAGATTCAGTAGATAAATACTGTAGTCTGTCCTTTATAAAGTGTTTTCTAAATCTTTAAAGCAACTCAGAGGCTAGTAGATGTTTACAGCTCTTACCCTTTCAAAAAGAGCTGGCACATCTGTCACATATTGGTTTAAGGATTTAAGAACAACACAAGTTAAGAGCTAACTAGTTTTGTAATCCTCTCATGTGGCACAATCTAGGAGACAGCAAATTTGCCCGAGTCCACTTCAGAGAGAAAGGAAAGAAACAGTGTGGACTTGTTAATAAATTTATCAGTTGTCTCTAAATTCAGATTCCAGAATCTTAACAAAAGGCCTAGGGAAAATTAGGATAACTTTCAAGAGTTACCACAAGTAAATAATTAGGTTCCTTCAAGTCCCCAAAGTATGTCAACCGGAATTTGAAGGAAAAGAGATACCTCAAGGTTGTTACTAGTTATAAAGATGCCTTTAAAGACCATGGAGGTACTTCCATGTCCATTAGGTATATAGAATATGATATCACCCTTGGCACTTCAGTCTTCAGGAACTAGAGCTAGAAGACACTCCTACCAGTTCTAGAGCAATTTTAGACCTTCCAAGTAACTTTCACTTAAAAAAATGTCTTACAAGTGTTTCAGGTCCCACTTATTTGCAAGGGAACCTCTGATTTCAAGTCTGCTGCAAGCTGCACTTCAGACTTGACAGCCTTTCTAGATTGTATATGGGCAAAATGGGATATGAATCCTGAGAAAACAGCATGTGCTTTGCCACGCAAGCTCCTGTTACCTCAGCGGAATCCATTTTATCTTCCCATTTAAGTGTAATTCCTTACTGCCTACCGGATATTTTGAGTATGTAAGTATGTGTCTGGCCCAGAGGGAGAAAAGCTGTTTCCGAGACAATTTTCACAGGCAAACAGACCTCAGGAATCACGAACTGCCCAGCAAACAGCAGTGCCCCAAGAAGGTTGGCTCGGCCATCATTCTGCAACTCGTATATGGGCACCTGAAGAGCAGAGACTGAAATTACACCCTGTCCCTTATGTAAGGCCTACACAGCAGAAAAGAGTCCAACTTATGCAAGACAAATACACAAATAATTTATGTAACAGTGATTTATGACAAAGTTTCTTTCTTCATCCAAACTATTTTAGACTGCAGCAGATGGCAGGGTTTCCCTCTGTGCTTAGGAGACTTTTATAATTTAAGTGCTTATAAGTTAATACAGAAATTATTCTAGTGTGATCAAGCAGATTATTTTGATATTTTTCCTGACAGGCTTTTAAAAAGCATGCATAGTTAAGGTGACCGAGCATGGGAGAAGTGATTGTACAGAGCAAAAGCAAGAGTCCCATACAGCTCATACAGAACTGCCACTACAGGCTTCACAACAGCACCATCCTTCCTCATAGTATAGGAAAACTGAGACAGCAGATTAGTACCGACAGAAAAGGACAAGATTAAACCCAGAAATTTGGTCTGCTGAGTGATGAGTTCCATGTCTTTTCAGATTACCTCTTTATTAAAAGAGTCAGAGCTCCCTTCAGCAATGAAAAAAAAAAAATCACATGCTCCATTACTAGATCATATGTCAGGCAGATCTCCAAGCAATAAAGCCAAAAAGAAAGTAAAACCTTGAATATGATGTATAACAACCAGACTTCCCCATGTCAAGACAGTAAGCAGGAGCCTATTCCTTCCTAGACTTCTGTATTTTGACTTCAAATAGACCACATGTGAAAGGTAAGTTATGAGAAGGGGGAGGGGAATTTTACAGTGCGACGTTTCATCTCTCTTTTGTGATGAGAGCTGTATTATTTCATGCTCAAGCAAGCTAGTCTAGTAAGACAACCCCTCCCCCTCAGACAATATGCAAAGGGCTGATCAGCTAAGAGAATGAAAATGAACAAACGTAGTCTTTAGAGGAAAGGAAACAGACCATGTTAGATGCTTTGTGGAACAGAAATGATCAAAAATGCATGTAATGCTTAGATTATTTAAAAAAAAGAAAGAATGCAACAATGAGTAACGCAAGATGGGATGACAACTAATGAAGTAAAAAATAGTAAGCTTCAGGGCTTTAAAAGGAAAAAAGACAGCTAACAACCAGCAGCCACCTGAGGCTGGAAAGATGCTTCTCTTATAAACCGATTAATACACAATGGCCAATGACAAGCTCGTATATCTTTCTCTGAAGCATCTGGCCCCAGCCATAATGAACTACTGGTATGATTTGGTACAGAGTTGTAAAGTCATTAATGATAAAATTATGGGGCAGATCCTCAGCTGGTGAGCCTGTCAATTCTCACTAATTTCCATCAGCACTGTGGCGACCATTCACCCTGGCCAGAGGCCTGTCCTGCATGACCGAACTATTGTGATAATCGGGATATTACTTAGCTTTGCATATAAAAACCAAAAATTAGGCTTCTGACTTTAACTTCAAGTGAAGTCCCTTACCTGAGATCCTGTCAGAACAACAGTTTTACCCAGGTTCTCACACATGAAGGATAAGGCTGAAGCTGTATAGGCCATGGTATCAGTGCCGTGAAGGATCACAAAACCGTCATACTTCTCATAGTGCTCCTGGAGATGGAGAGACAGTTTTCACATTGTTAGAGCAATGCACTGGCATCAGCAAACGAGGTACATATTGCATTACTTTCACTGATGCAAGCAACAGCATAATAAAGGGTACTACATGCATAATTCCTCCTAAAGTTATCCTGGTTTCATTTTAAATACAGTTAAGGGTTAATAGGACACTGAGCACTAGAGCCAGTAATTCTAATTATGGAACAGTCAAAGAGATTCTTCTATGTATACATATTAATGCAGCATTTTTAAACCAGAAGACTGCTAATTAAGAAAAGCTTAGCAAAGGCTTTAAACAGCAATGTTAACATATGCAAATTAGTCATATAGTCTGATTTCTTGTTGCCGCTTTTACTTTAGGGATTACACCATTTACAGGAACAGATTAGGCAAGCCAAGGCTATCATAACGTATAGAAAAAACAGTCCATTTAATCCGGGAGGCAGACAGGCAAACTGCCAGTGTAAGAGTGCCCTCTTCTGATGAAAAGCCATCCTTTCCATAGCACTACGCTACTTCTGCAGCAGAAAGAGGTGAGGAGGCTTCTTGTTTAACTTGCTGGTTTTTGAGGAGTCCCTTAGACTATCAGACACGCACAAATGCAAAGCAGGATTTTACAACAACTTTAATCTACATAAAATTTCACACAGGAGTTTTTTTCATGCAAAACCATGAATTACACAGTTCACCTTGTATTAATAAAGTCATCTGCAGGCTTTTGGAGGAAAAAAGGAATTGATTCCTTTATCTTAAGAGTGATGCACACAGTAAACATCAGTGAGAGACACTGACATGTCTAATAATCATTTGGTAATGTGGAAAGGATTACATAAAGTCTAAGCAGATCTATGAATTGCCAGCATGGGGAAAAAAAGGGAGTTTCACGTAGAATTAAATTATTTAAATTAAATTTCACTTCCTGCACTACAGTAGGCAAAACCACTCAGCATCTCCTGAGAAGGTCACCTCAAACTCACCTGCAGATTTCTACTTGTCCTTTTGCTATTCCTTCACTGATGCTACCTACTGGAAGTCTCAGGGGATTTCTGCTTATCTCTAACAAGTTAGCCAGCAGAACCACAGCCAATGTCACAAGATCTTTCTGTAAGCCCAACTACAGCGTGATGCAAAAAACCTGCTGTGGTTATTCACCAATGCAGTAAGAAGGTAGGTTTCAAGAAGGGCTAAGATCACAGAAGTAGCCTCTTGTCCTCTCCAACTCAATCGGTACACTCACAAGTATTTTCAGCCTTACAAACTTCATTAGATGCGAAGGAACATAGCTTGGTTTAAGCTCCATAACGTGAAAGATCAGGCTGGCAACTGAGGAGATACCCCATAGAAACATCTCGGAATGTTTCAGTCTGGAAAGTCATCTGCACATTACAGCTGTGCCAAGTACGTGTCCAAGATGAACACAGAGTGGCAGTGTCTATACACAAGCTGGACAGTTGAAGAAGTGTTTGTTGGGTTTTTTTTCCCATCTCAGCACTTTTCACTTGGATTACATGAACTGGATATTTGTAGATACAGAGAAGCTGCATTCTGTTTATAAGAAAAACACTTTTTTGTAAATAAAACTAATGCCATTAAGGAAGAAAGGTAAACTCTCTCCTGGTCAGCATGGAATTGCTGCCTTCTACTCTTGGCCCTGGGCTTTTCCCAGCTGCATCCCTTCTCCATCCTAGAGGCTCTCTGCTTATACACCATCTCTTCTCCGCCCTGGTATGATGCGTTCAATAGGAGGAGCATCATCCCTAGTTTGGTGGTTTCAGGATTAGAGCACCTAAAGGTGAAAGACTTACCTGAATCTTCAGCAGCATTCCCTGCATTATTACACTGTTCACATGCGTTGCTACAGCTTGGTCAAAGAAGGAAATTTACACTATAAAGCCCACTATCGCCGAGTGAGCAGGAGTGGAAAAGCAATATCTTACTAGGCCCATGGTTATTTATTTCTAACAGCTATGTATGAATTCCTGGTGTGAAGCATTTGAAATGTTTTGCATTTCTACTTTCTTAAAAGCACACAGCTAAGTTCAGGCATGGGACAGGAGCAGAGAAATGCTGATTTTTTTAATCTAAAGAAGGATGGAATGAATTTATCTATATATGCAGATATATATCTAGGGCTTTAAACATTTCCAAATGTGGGAAACCCTGACCACGGTAGCATTTTTTTCTGCTGGCTGCAAAGCCAAAGCTAGTCAAGTCCGTCTGTGTCCAGAGTGAAGAACGCATAAAGACATGCCATTATCTTCTATGCCCATAGCCAACTATTAAGCTATTTGAACACTCGAATGATGTGTAACTAAGGTAGGTTAAGTCATCTACACCTAAGGATTTTCTTTAACATTTCTGGACAGTGAATATAAGTCAACATTTTAGAACATATCAACCTACATATTACATACCTTATTCAATCACGGCTGCAATTTTCCTATTTATTTTCACGCACAGAATTATGACGTGGCTTACCATTGGAAGAAGTATAACTTTAATGAGGAGGCAACATATTCAAAAGGGAAAAAACAATTTGGCAAGCCTCGCAAGCACAGTACTTGTTACTTTGCAAGTAACTAAGCAAGATACACAACATTTACATTTTAAATAAATAAATAAATACAGCACTACTGGGTTATTTTATCTTGCTAAGCATACTAGATATACTACGGGTTTCTTTAAGCAACAAACGAATTCTTATCCCATGCCATAGTACCTCAAGTTTCTTTGCAATTTTGGCCCAGTCGTCTGGCGTCATGTTGGAAGAATCAAGCAGCGGCGACAGCTCCAGGATCGTGTAAAAGATTCTTTTGTTTTGCTTAGAGAGGCTATAAAGAGAATTGGAAAAAAAATTCTTAGAGCTAATATCAGCTCATCACTTCTGATTATTCCCCTCTAAATCAGTAATTTTCACCCTTTTCCTCCCCATCCCTCAAACCTATGACAAAAAATTGGTCTTAAATTTGAAGCATTAAGTTCCAAGTTCAGAAGTTCACGGCTTGATGTGGTCTGAAGCACAACTCCCTACATTTAATTTAATAATAAATATAATTTGGGAGGCAGAGAGGGACTGGCAAAACTAAGGACAGAAAAGAAGAACCCAGACTTACTTTGTTTAAGTTTGGAACCAAGTTCTAACAAAAGTCAATACGAAGCCTCTAAGGTTTGAAAATGCTTATAAGATATTGAGAGGAATCTATAAATCTCCCAAGGTTTATTGGGGGGATTCATGAGAAGAATGGAAATAATTTTTTGATCCTTTGATAAATATAAATAGATACCCTGCAAACAGATACTCCTTCCTGACACAAAGGGTGTCTTAAGAGTCTTATGACTGGGATTCATTTTTGTGGCCTTTAAGAGATCTCTGACCTCAGATAACTAACCAAGAGAGTGTTTTTCCTGGTAAGATCTTCAAGTAAACTGTTGCCTTTGCCAGTAATAGGCTCACTCTGTAAAAACCCAGTCCCAGCCTGTAAGCCTGATGTCACCTTGTTATGAAAGTCTGCTACATGGTACCAGCTGTCTTTTGTTATGACATGGAGTTTAAGCGTTTGATAATAGCAAAGATGTTAAAATACTGGCATAGGTTGAAAACAGAGGCCTCAGGACTACAAACAGTTCACTGGTGATCAGTTACTGGCCACTGAACAAGAGCAAACTTGACAGCTGGGAAAAAACTACTCTAAGTACAATAAAAACAAGACAAAGCAATGATGTAAGGGGAAAAAAACCCAAATCAAACCAAAACTGAACAGTCAAGCAATAGGATAAAGTACCTGTGGGGCTGAGGAATGTAACATCAAAACATCCTGCAGTGTGTAGCCCAGCAGATGGAGACCAAAGACTGTCTAGACACTCAAACACCTTACAAAAGTAGATCCCAAATTTGGAGGGCACTTACCAAAGGTGATGATGGCTATGGGATCACAGAGGGATTCTCCTAGCTCTAAGCATGCTGTCTGCTCTCCCTGCCTCCAAGGACCACGGGTCTCCCTTTCTCCATCTGCCTATCTCAACAAATCTGACTCTTCAAAGACCTTTGATTTGCCTGTCAAATGGACTGCACACAGAGCATGTGTTTTATACCACAAAACATGCTAATTCCTCCACATTAGCGTTCTAACCTCTCAGAAGAAAGTCAACTACACATTAATTCAACCTGTCAGTTAAGATTTGGGGTAATAACAGAACCCTACTAATAATATTTTCTGCTACCTTTCTGAAGCTTGGAAGAGGATAGAATATCCACCATTTTCACCCATTCTTACATGAGTTGGAATATGTTCCTATTTAGCAATACAGCGGTCAACAAGCAGCTAACAAAGAACTGCTAGCAGGCCAGCTCTGCCCTTCCTACTCACTCTTTCAGGCAGAGCCATCCAGAGCATGTTTACCAGGATCGTCTTCAGAGCGTTCTCAATGCTTTTCCACTGCCTGAGGATGATGGAAAGTTCCCTGCCAGCTGTAACTGTGACAGATGTTTCAACATTTACACAGGAAGGCAGTCAAAGGCTATAGAAGAGACCAGGATACTGCATGGATGCATAAAAATTCCTGAAATAAGGTACTTCAAGCACCAAAAAGTTGATTACTTTCCCTTGGCATTCACAGTAGTGTTTTATTCTCACTTGCTATGCTTGTATCTATTTATAGCAATATAAAATATGCAAAACCAACTCAATTATCAATTCATCAGCTAATAAAATCTGCAGACTCACTTCCCTTATGAGGCCTGTAAGATAGTCAAGTACAGCAGAGAGTATTTAAACATTGTATAGTTTTCATTCATGACCAACTGACATACTGTACCTAAGAAGTTCAGCTTTGTATGAAAAATTGCCTTGTTGGATACCACATTTACACAGGTTAAGAGTAACTTTGGATGTCAGTTGAAAAATCTGTGAGAAGAAAGCTCCCCGAGGATGTGCTGTTTAAATAGAACACAGCATACCGACACTAGAGACCAGCCTAGTCCACAACTTCCGATGCCTCCCTCTAAAGAGATCATATTGTTCCTGTTGCATCAAGGTTATCACACAGATATACAAAGTTCACAAAATACTCCTATTTTCTCCCCTCAAACTCCAAATATTTCTCAACTGCCTAGTTAAAATATCACTCAGCTGGCACAAAAGAGAAAGTGGCAAATTGCCATGACTAACCTCCAGAAACAGCACTCAGCAGCACCAGAAAAACAATACAAGATTGGTTTTTAAACTTCAGGTTTTGATGTGAATGACTGTTTTAAGCTTTTCTATTATTCATGGAAAAGATGTGCCAGGAGAAGTATATTTAGGACTCAAATGGGTATATTAGTGTAGTTTTGTTATATTTCAAATGCCTTAGAGTATTTAAAAGTTATTCAGTTATAAGCACAGCATTATAACAGAGCTCCATTTTTATTAGTATAACCATTGTATGTAACACAAACTGTATGTTCACATCAATACTACTCCAACAGGAGTCCATTTCTTCTCCTTTTACCTCTTTTCCTGCCATCTGCTCTTTAAGTGGTTACTTTTAAAAGCTTTACACAGAGAACTCAATACAAAATAGAAAGAAATTAATAAACCTTACATTTTCTTTGTATGTCCTCATTTTCTCCTTAAAGATTCAAGGACATCCATTTTTATTCTTACAACAAAACAGCTATGGTCCCATTTATTTTTGAATGGCTGTGTAAAACCATCCTTTGTGCAAACTTAACATGTTTACAGCGGGTACAGTCATTCATCACAGCTGGGGGATATCTCAAACTAACATACTGCCCTCTAAGTAAAACCTATAAGCTTATTAATCATTGCCCAACAGTTAAGAAGCAATGCAGATTAATTACAAGGCCACTGCTTATTACGATAATGTTGCATAAACTTGGGAAAGACAATCAGCTTTTAGGGTTTTTTTAAAAAAAACAGGTGGCCTGCAGAATTAAAGCACCAGGCCTTTTCACAGATACATTAATCAGATGCTACTTTTTGACCTGTGCTGAAGATAATTCACACTGAGCTGCATACACACATTTCTTAGTTTCTGTAGAATATTTGTATGTTTGCACAGCACAAAATTAATATCCAAACAAACAAGAAAAAGCAGGACAAAACTGCCCAGAATGGTTACTTGTTGCCTAATTTAGAAGTTATTTCTCAAGCAGTTGTTAAGACACTTCATTGCACATATATCAAACCAGACATAGGTTTTTTTCCATTTAAGTCAATGTAAGCATTTTTTTGCTAATTTCATAATGGATTCTTCACATTAAATGGTTGGAGATGTAATTATCTCAAAATTAACAAGATAGTTCCTCTTCTCAAGGAGAACGTACTTACGGGAGCACCAATGTGTTATCTGGAAATTCATGGTGGTGGTTCAGTTTTGCTTCCCGGGCATATGCCTCATCATGCAGCATTGGCATCGTTTTCAAGCTGCTTACTAATTTATTGGCCTCAGGAGCAAGTCCTTAAAAACAAAACATAAAGGAAGTAAACAAAGAGGCAGGGATGGAATGAAGTGAGTGGCACAATAAGGAGGGAAGAAGTCAAGTTGCACAGATGTTTGCTCATCCTTCCAAATTAAATTTAAACAGTCTATTGCCAGAATAAGGATGTGAAAACCAAATATAACCAATAAACCTCCATGCAGTTTCTTTTCTTGATTTTTAAATAAATTCTTTATTTAAGAGAAATAATGTTACAAAGACCCTCCATATTATATATTTATGTTTTATCTATTTTTAACTGTTGCTTGTGTGCCATTACCTATCAGCAGCAGGGGCAGGAAGCTGATTTTTGCAACTGTAGCAAAAAGCTACCATTCTCTGACACTTACCATAGCTATTCTTCATCTAGCCGCAGAAGACTTACAAAACACTAAGCATTATTTTGTACTATAAAGTTGTGATGTTTTAACATAAGCTTCTTGGCCTACAGCAGCGTTGACACAAACAGCAAGGTACTGGTATCACTGTGTTGGAAAGCTGCAAGTGATGTCTCCCCATCAATGGCAACAGCATCTCCACAGAGGAAAATAAAGAGAAAGCTAAAACAAGCCTCACGGTAGGTATTGAGCACTGACAGATATAGACCAAAATCTCTATATACAGAGGAACCTCAGCTTTCCAGAGAGTCTTAACGAAGTGCTCTAACCGCCCCCTCTTCAATTGGTACTTTTAACTAGCAGGTTTAGGACTGAACATCTCTATTGACACCAGGTAGAGAACGTGCACAAGCTGCTGAATAGGAACAGTTCAAAGCACAGACTCATCTTAAGCTCTGTTCACCCTCTCCCTGCCCACGATGTCTTTCTCTGAGGAAGGGGCCCTAAAACAGCTGGGGCTTAACCTAGCCTACACACATTTAGTGTTTGCTGAATCTGCAGGTGTCCTGGCTGCAACCAGGTATTCCAAAGGGAATCTGCATGCTGTTCTCTGTTTGCCAGAAAGGCTCCTCAATTTTTGATGTTAGAAACCTCAGCCTCATAGAAGGGAGTTCATTTGTGAATCTCACTTGCAGCGCATCTCCCAGTACCCTGTTTCAGGAATTACAGCAGCGGTCCTGGTGTCCAGAGTCAGAAGCCACCCTGTTAGTAAGTCTGACTACTTGAGACGTTTTCATTCAAGGAACTTTCATCAGAGGTTACTTCCTTCTGGACTTCAAGATTATACTGACATCACTGCCCAGGTAAATCTCCCTGAATGTGTTTTATACCACCTGTTCAGATGGCAAACAAACTCTCAAACCTCATTATTCTACTCCTGCTCATTCTAGTTATTCTTAGTTTGAGGCCAGGTAATTCCTACTTCCTAGATCTTGTTTGTTTAAACATGATTGTCATCCAAGTTAACATCTGTTTTGTTTTGGTGGGTTTTTTTGCTTCACCTTCAAACAGCAAAGTTCATTTGAAATACTCCAAAACACAAAACAGTATTTTCAATAGTATTTCTATCTTTTCCCATTTACTTTCCAAACTGATGGAAAAACCCTGAGGAATTCCCCAATCTCCCTCCTGGCTTGCCTTAAGTAAAGTAGCAGGCCTTTTCAATGCCAGCTTTCTCACAGGATGGCAACAGCATTTGAGTGGATTTGTTTGGATTCCTGCCAGAATGCTTTGTTTTACAAAATATACTTAACATGCTTTCAAGCTTTGGATGTTTCATTCATTTAGCTATAATCCCTGCTCCTCCTATTAAGGATGTTCCTAGCTTACTCACAAATGGCCACTTCTGCTGCTTGGGCAGGGAGTCATTTTGGCACTGAAATGCAGGCCAGTTTCAAGGGTTGTCTGGGTGCTTTCCGATTCCTCTTCTGTTTGTCCAATGCCCATCATGCTCTGAATATTGACAATGGATTAGACTGTTTATTTTTTGTATTTGTCCCAGGAACCAGAGAGCTGATGCACGTTAATATTCTTAATTCTCTTTCCCACAAATGGCAGTTCCTCAACTCTTAATCACAGATCTGTCAGGATTTTTCTGTAATTGCTTTCACTGAACTTAAACCTTTTCATTTTAAGACATTCTGCAGATGTATCCAAGATGACCCACTTACAGCCTACGCAGTCCCCTAAATGCATCCACGTCCGGCGGTGTTTTCTGCTTTACAGCTTCAAGAAGCAAACACAGGGGAACTCAAGTGCAACTGTTTTAAGAACACTTCCACTTTATTATGCATGAAAAACATCTTTTGTGAGCCCAGCTTGTTAACCAAGTATCTGAAGCAACTGCACCCCTGCAGAGAAGGGGCAGGCTGTGCAACTTGTCCAAACAGCTCTCCATCAACTTCTGTCCTTTCCCTCTTTAGCTGGCCAACCTCAGCATCTCAAAGCCGACAAAGGCAGAACAGCAAATAAGCAACTGGGCTGAGAACAAGCATAGTTCTGTCTCATCTACAGTCGAGGGCTCTGTTTTTCACTCTGTGCTGTTGGTAACAGTTATAGCCACTTGCCAATCCAGATAACCTATAACCTGTCCTGCAGCAGAGAACAGGGAGCTGAAAAGTCTGATCCAGCTGTCAGTGGGGCTCCACACCCAAGAAGCCATGGGTGTTGGGGAGGAGCATACTGTACATCAGTATGCTAAAGTCCTCATCCCCAATCCTAGCAAACTCTCCATGCTGAGGAATACAAAAGACTTTGCAAAACCAGTCTTAACCTACAGGAATATCAATACAGATAGCACATACACCTACAGTGCCAGATCCCAAAAGTAACAACTGCAGTTTGCAAAGGAGAGAAGCAGAAAGTGTTCTCAAAAATACTCATTTCCGCAGCTGTCGTACTTGGTGCTTTAGGAAGTGAGGTGTGCATGGGTTTCAAACAGAAAAAGGTTTGGACTGCAGCAGCCAGTCCTTTGGCAGCCTAGTACATCTAAAAATGTCAAATAATTAAGTTACTCAGGCAGACTCTACTGCAAGAGAAGTAATCTTTCTAAAGGGATTTAGCTTAATTCTACCTGTATTTGTTGGGTGTGGTTTTTTTTTTTTTTAATATTTCAGACAAAAGCTAGGCAAGGGATCCAGCCCACAAGCCCAAGGAAAATACTTCCCTGGAGACACCAGCCAGGAAGAACATGAGCCCGAACTTGATGCAAAGATTAGTATCACAGTAACCTCGCTAAGGAGCACAGTAAGATTCTCTATCTGAAATGAGCTACTGATAAGCCAAAAGGAGTTGTGGGAGGAACTAAGTAGGAAGAAGTTTTTAAAAATGCACTGAAATGGCTTATTTGGCAGCAAAAACATGAATACTGAAAGAGTCTGGAGCTGAGTCTGGTTGTCACCTAACTCACACAAACAGACTATCCATCCTCCAAAAATGAGTCCTCCACAGGTAACCTGTAGGTGTGCAGAGTCCAACAGGTCCAAGACATGCAGGAGTTGCCACACATGCACTGATCAGCTGCAGGAGGTTTACAATCAGACATCATGATGATAAATAATCCCTCCATATATGCACAATGAGCCCAGGGAATGTGATTCTATCAGTCCTGAACATGGGAGCAGTGCTGCACAGGAACATACTCCTCGAAGAACACATTAGGCCTAATAAATCTGTCTAACTTTAAAAACAAAACCATCTTCTTGCAGCAACTGTAAAGGCCACAGGAAAGCTTGTAAGCCTAGACGGAAGTCAGTGAGGTGAAAACCTAGCTTGATCCCCTTCACTTTGAGCAGTTGCTGCTATGAAAGGTTTCATGCAGCTCAAGGGAGCTACTTCTGTTTACCTTGCTTGAAATAAGAGCTTGTCATTCTAGGTCTGGTTGTAAACAGGCACTTTCTATCTGTTGATTAATAATAGAAATGAGCATCCATTGTTTTTTCCTTTGAAGCATGCTGCCTTTCCCAGGCCCTTTCACCACCTTCTGTCTGAACACTAAAGACTGCCAAATACTCTGAAAGAGGTACTCTGGCTGCTTTGCTGCTAGATCTGTGAATGAAAAGCAGGATGAAACCCTCACCAGGATGTAGCAAGTCAGCATCGTTGAATCATAACTGTTTGCACATGCTTTAATGATTGATACTTTTCAAACAAAAGGAAAAAATGCATACAAGATAAAACGAGGTTATGGAGTTTATGTATAAAAGAATGAGATGTGATTTTAATTTATTTGCTTTGTATTTGGGAAAAAAACCTAGTCCAGGAACTGAGGTGAAGCCCTAAGTGTTTTAATCCTACAAACAAGTAGCTGAGATGGTATTTCAGGCAAGGGCTTGCACTTCTGTAGTAGGGAACACAAGTACCCATGCTTCTGAACTTACACAGGCTTTGGAAGGACTGAGGTGCTCCACTGCTGCACAAGCGAAGGAACAAGGAAACGGGATAGATGTTCAAAGTTAGACAGTTTCCCACTCCCCCACCCCATACATTACCCTCTTTCTCTTTAAACCAAAACTGGTAAACACACAGCCCTGCAGCAAGTCAGACCTGGCCGAAATCCATCCTTTTCCCCAGACATGGTAGTAGGCTGATGCTTCTGGCACCCCTCGGGATCTGTGCCTACCAAGGGAGGGTTTAGCGGTGCTTAGGTGCCTCTCCAACCAGCTTCTGGATTGCGGGTCAGGGAGGGGGTGGGGGGTGTCGGTAGTTTAAGCACTTACCTGATGACATTCAGGGGCACCTGAAAACACACTGTATATACCTGTAGGTACCCAAGAAGCTTTCAGGGAAAATGCAGGCAGTATACTGAGACATCTCAGAGTCTACTGCTGGATTTAAACATTTTTCAGCTGGTGGAAGGGAGTTTGGCATGTCTAGCTATTTCATCAGCATAAGTCTCACCCTCCCTTGGTAAGACAAGGCACAACTCTTCGGTGATTTCTGGAAGTCAAGAGCTGGTAGGAGAGGAGCAGAATCCTGCCCAGAGGCAAGGAGCACAGATACTGCACCTAATCTCACTAGTTCTGACACCCGCCAGCGTGCATGCTGCCACACTCGCATCAGCTGCATGTCAGGTCTCCACTTTCGAAACCCTCGACATCGCCACCTCTAGCAGCCCCTGCTCTTCCCAGCGGGAACACGAGGCACGTGCTCTCCAGGCAGCCAGGGACCACGGCTCTCTTGGGGCCAAGGGAAGACTGCGTGACTGGTACGATTAAGCTGGTTTCATTTTCAGGTAGGAGGGGAGAAGGAGCTCTTACTTCAGGAAACACGTCGTCCTCTGCAAAAGCCTGCTCTAACTAGCAGCGAGGCTCGCTCGTCGGAGGGATGCCTATCAACTGAGCTACCGAAATAACTAGCCGGCAGGCACAAGGGATGAGAGGAAGGCACACAGCCCTCAAGGCGCTGCTCGCACCGGCTGCGAGAAAGCCGGGGATGCTGAGCCACCAACCGCGGCCAGAGCGCGGCTGCTGGTCAAGGCAGCGGCATCCTCAGCCTCCGCTCGCCAAGCGGCGCATCCCCCGGGCCAGCGCCCTGCCTGCAGCCCACGCCAGGCCGGTTCCGCAGCCCGCGCTGAGGGGGAGCCCGTCCCCGCCGCCCCGCTCCCCTCCCCCGGGGCCCCCTCACCCTTGACGTCCTGCACCATGCCGATGGTGCCGCCCGTGTTGATGACCAGCACCCGCGCCTCGGACTTGGAGCCGCCGGCCAGGGCCCGGGGGCAGCCGGAGCACTCCCGGGGGCAAGTGCCGGCCAGGGCTCTGCTCAGAGAGCGCGGCCCCGCAGGGTGACATGCAGCCGCCTCCATCCCGCTCCTCAGGAACCGCTACCTCCCGCCCGGCCGGCGAAAGGCGAGTTATAGGGCAGCTGCGGGGCCGCCCCTTCCCGGCCCACCGCCCCCGGGGGCGGGGAGAGCCGCCATGCCCGCCCTCGGGAGCTCGCTGCGAGGAGGCGGCGGCGGGAGCTCGAGGGCTGCGGGGCCGCTGGCCCCGGGGGAGGTGAAAGAGGGGGCCGGGCCCGGCCCCGCCGCCGGCCTGCGGCACCGCCCCTTGTACTTTGCGCCGCTGCCGAGGTCCTTCACGCTTGAAGGAGAAGCGAAGAGCGGCGCTGCGTTGTAGGCCCGGGGGGGAGGAGGGGGTCAACGGGCCCCGGGGTCATCCCCGACGAGAAGACTGCCGTCGTCCCTTCTCTTTTCCAGAAAGCTCTTTCAGGGGAGAAAGCGGGAGCTTCCTCTGCTTACTTGGCCTCTGAGGTTCCGACCAAGCGTCTCCAGAAGCCCGCGGCGTGGTTTGGGCACCCACCCCTGCTCTCCGTTTCAGCTCCCTAACCTGCACCCTCCGTTTTCATCCAAGTTTTCTCACAAGAGAGGAAGGAGATTCCACCTGCAGGCTGCACATGGAGCCCTGGGCTCAACGGGGACGCTCCGGTACAATACCGCCTGCGGACAGCTGTAGTACAGAGCATGGGCGTTGTGCTGGAAAGGTCCCCTTGGGCAGGGATGAGAGCTGTGGAGTAAGTGACAATCGGCAGCCCGCAAAACCACAGCCTACCCAGACTTAATTAAGTCAAGCATCCATAGACAATCCTCTCGTAGAATATATGCTAGTATTAGCCCACAGACTCCTTTATTTGAGCTCTTCTGTTGCTCTGAGGACATTTACCCTCAAGGATTGTTATTTCCTGGAAACCTGTGGCCGCAAAAGATTCCTGATAACAGCCAGCACCAACATGCAATTGTGAAAGACATTTCTGTTTCTCAACAGTCTTGCCAGAAGGGCTGAGGCAAAACCAAGCTAATGGTCAACAGAGGAGCCCAGTTGTGCATATGACGATACCACCTCCATGTACCTGGGACCTTTGAAAAAGAAGTAAGAATAAAGAGGAGGGGGAAGCTTACTACCACAACCTCAGAAGGTCTGAATATTTGTCTAGGTTATCCTGATGATCATCTCTGCTGTCGTTTGCAAAAAGCTGGTTATCGCTAGGAGCTGAATACCATGATCCTGAAATCCCTACTTTTTCCATGCAGTAGGGATACTTTAGAGTCTTTGCAGATGCAGAGAACATAGAAGAACCAGGTTTAGGAAGCAGTGTCAAAGTATACACCTTGAGGTATACATGTGCCTTATGTCAGTGCTCCGTGAGAAATGGCAGCAGTATTATTGCCCATAGCCCTGGTGATGGTAATGCTGTAGTAGAATTGTTAGTGCCATCAAAATAGATGGAGTAATGCTAAAAGGTGTATGACTATGGAAAACAGTGGTGTCTTCTGGTCTTACAGTACCAGCAGTTCCTGCTGTCCTTAGTACCTACAAGGTTGAACTGGTGAGGAAAGCGCTGTTATTTGTAAGAGATACCCTAAGAGAAAGAATGGTGAATTACCATTTTAGGGAACAGAATACTCACCTCCATCCTGGTCTAGATTGTAGTTGAGCTTCAGCTTATACTTCACATATTTGTTACCAATTATGTGCTAAGCATTTCTCAAATTTTTCTCCATCTAACAGTCTTCCTTTCTGATATACAAGCCCTTCTTCAACTCAAATGCATCAAAATAGAAGCATTAAGCTTCAAAACTAAATACAAATTCAGGGTATAGTGTCTAGGTAAATATAATTGATATATCTGGATTAGAGGGCAATTTTGCAGGTGACGGAAGTGGGGGCGTGTAATGAAAAAGGTGATGTTACAGTTATTTTACAGAAAAATCTATAGACCCGTAACTCACAGGCTCTGGAACTTGAAGAGGTTAATTGTGGGAAGAGGGGCAGATTAAGCTCTGGCATAAAATTATCTGTATTAAGCCCTATATTGGTGTCTAGCTCACATACAGGTTTTACTTCTAAAAGACAGATGTTTGGAAGGTATATGGTAGTTTCTTTGGAGGATCAGGTGTGAGAGGTCAAGAATGAGGAGGCTGAAGTTGGTTTCCAAGACTTGGACCTAAGTCTTGAGGTCTGTTGTCATGAGATTTGAGGTTTATGAGACTTACTACTGGACAACTATAAAGTAAAATTAGCAAAATAACTGGCTAAAAACCAACGAGCCAGTTACGGAGAACAGTAACTGCTGAGAAGCACAGTCTGAATGAGCTGAGAACAAGCAAGTACCGTGATGCAAAACGTGTAGCTTAAGTGCCTGAGTTACTCAGTAAGCCAGAGGAAGAACATGCTTCCTGTATGAAAGTGGCATGGAATTTTGACTCCAGGTCATATGAACTTAATTTGTACCCTGTGCTGCAACTTCTGAATAAATTTTAACTTAATTTCAAGGTTAAAATAGATATTATGGGATGGTCCAAAGAGGTTCTTTCACTTCCAATTTCTATTACTTGCTGTTCCAACAGAAATAGAGGTTATGCACTCCTTCCAAGTTCTCAGTCTCTCTCTTACACTGGGTGGCCCAAAACTTGGCACAGAGTTCCAGATATGGCCTCACAAGTGCCAAGTAGAAGAGAGTAATCATTCCCCTGATCTGCTGCCTGTAATTGTCTTGCTAATGCAGTCCAGCTACTGTTAGCTTTCATCACTGCAAGAGCCCTTTGCTTGACTTGCCCGTACGACACCCAAGCCCTTTTTGCACAGCTGCTACTTACTTTTTCAGTCTCCGGCCTGTACTGATTTATGAAGTTATTCCATCTGGGTGCAGGATTATGCATTTGGCTTTGCTGAATCTTATGATATGCCCATTCCTCCAGCTTGTTAAAATCCTGCCCTGTATTTCAAGTTGCACCAATATTCCGCTTTTCGTTGTTGCCTTAAGATCAGACAGGACTCCTGGGCTCCGTTGCACTTCAGGATGGCCTCCCAAGACACATGCTTACTAGAATCACAGAATCACTAAGGTTGGAAAAGACCTATAAGATCATCCAGTCCAACCATCAACCCAACACTATCGTACCCACTAGACCGTGTCCTCAAGCACCACGTCTACATGTTCCTTGAACACCTCCAGGGATGGTGACTCCACCACTTCCCTGAGCAGCCTGTTCCAGTGCCTGGCCACTCTTTCAGTGAAGAAGTTTTTCCTAGTATCTAATCCAAACCTCCCCTGACGCATCTTGAGGCCGTTTCCTCTTGTCCTATCACCAGTTACCTGGAGGAACAGACCAGCACCCACCTCCCTACAACCTCCTTTCAGGGAGCTGTAGGGATCGACCAGGTATCCCTTCAGCCTCCTCTCCTTCAGGCTAAACACCCCCAGCTCCCTCAGCTGCTCCTCATAAGACTTGTTCTCCAGACCCTTCCCCAGCTTCGTTGCCCTTCTCTGGACACACTCCAGCAACTCTACGCCTTGCTTGTAGTGAGGGGCCCAAAATGGAACACAGTACTCAAGGTGCGGCCCCACACACACGAGTGCTGAGTACAGGGGCACAATCAGTTCCCTACTCCTGCTGACCACACTGTTCCTGATGCAGGCCAGGGTGCCATTGGCCTCCTTGGCCACCTGGGCACACTGCTGACTCTCATTCAGCCAACCGTCAACCAACACCCCCAGGTCCTTTTCTGCCTGGCAGCTTTCCAGCCACTCAACCCCAAGCCTGTAGCGCTGCCTGGGGTTGTTGTGACCTAAATGCAGGACCCGGCACTTGGCCTTGCTGACCCTCATACAATTGACCTCAGCCCATCGATCCAGCCTGCAAGATCCCTCTGCAGGGCTCTCCGACCCTCCAGCAGATCAACACATCCCCAACATGGTGTCATCTGCAAACTGACTGAGGGAGCACTCAATCCCCTCATCCAGATCATTGATAACTATGTTAAACCAGACCAGCCCCAACACTGAGCGCTGGGGGACACCACTTGTGACCGGCCACCAACCAGACTTCACTCTGTTTACCACAACCCTCTGTGCTCTGCCCGCCAGCCAGTTTTTAACCCAGTGAAGAGTACATCTGTCTAAACCATGACCCACCAGCTTCTTTAGGAGAACGCTGTGGGAGATCGTGTCAAAGGCTTTACTAAAGTCCAGGTAGACAACATCCACAGCCTTCCTCTCATCCCATAGGCAGGTCACCCAGTCATAGAAGGAGATCAGGTTGGTCAAGCAGGACCTGACCTTCAAGAACCCATGCTGGCTGGTCCCAATCCCCTGGTTGTCTTGCACTTGCCGTGTGAGCTCACTCAAGATGAACTGCTCCATAATCTTTCCCAGTACCAAGGTCAGGCTGACGAGCCTGTAGTTCCTCAGATTCTCCTTCCGGCCCTTCTTGCAGGTGGGTGTTACACTGGCAGGTTTCCAGTCTTCCAGGACCTCCCTTGTTAACCAAGACTGCCTGTAAATGATGGAGAGCAGCTTGGCAAGCTCCTTCGCCAAGAGAGAGCTGAAGAGACCAAAGTCTGCTCCTGGAAGGTCAGAGACTTCAGTCTACTCTGTCTCTTCCTCACTTACGTAACACGAAGGCCAGTTTGTAAAACACATCCTGCTGGCCTTGCACCCAGTCATACCACAGACTTGCTTGATTGAAAGCAGGAAATATTTTGTTGGCTTTCCTGAGTTGCAAGAAGCCCAAGAACTAAAGATAGGGGCAACTTCAGCCAACAGCTCCGCATCAGACTCAGGGTAGCATATACCTAATAAGGCTTGACTAATGTTTGATTAATGCTTTATTTTTAGTTAGTAACAGATGGATTACTTTGTAGCTGCAGCATCAATCAATGCTTGTTTATTTGAGACCCACCTGTTGTCTCAGAAAAATGCCCATCATGGCAGCCCCTGCTCCCCCAATAGTAAGATCTGCGCCTTTTCCTTGAGGAACCTAAGCTCTGCTGCCTTGAACACTGCAGCCAAGGCTGTCCGTGACTGCCATTCCCTGACCAGTTGCCCCTTATTTGTGAGTAGCAGATCCAGGAGAGCACCTCCTGCATTAAGCCTGTCCAGCAACTGCCAAAAAAAAATTGTCCCCAATGTCCACAGAATCTCCTGGATTGCTTGTTCCTCCTCCACGCTGCCCTCTCAGATGCTGGGATTGTAGACTCCCTATGAGAACCAGAACCTGCGATCATGAGACGACTTCTCCCTAGTTGAAGGGGAGCTTCACCCACCTTCCTGTCCTTGACAAGGTGGCCTGGAGTAGGCATCAAGTGTAACATTGCCATTGCAGCCCTCACAGTGATCCTGGATAGGAAGGTCTCAGAAAGTCTGTAAACCTTGATCTGTAGCACCCTGTGCCTCCCTTTGCACAGAGCACAAAACCAGCCCCAGCCCTCCTCTTCGTAGTCTTTGTGAAAGAGTCTGTATCTGCCTTGCAATGCCTGCTTCACATGAACTCTCCCATCATAGAATCATAGAATGGTTTGGGTTGGAAGGGACCTTAAAGATCATCCAGTTCCAACCCCCCTGCCATGGGCAGGGACACCCTCCACTAGACCAGTTGCTCAAAGCCTCATCCAGCCTGGCCTGGAACACTTCCAGGGATGGGGCATCCACAGCTTCTCTGGGCAACCTGTCCCAGTGCCTCACCACCCTCTCTGGGAAGAATTTCTTCCTGATATCTAATCTAAATCTCCCCACTTTCAATTTCAACCCATTCCCCCTTGTCCTGTCACTACAGGCCCTTGTAAAAAGTCCCCACCAGCTTCCTTGTGGGGCCCCCCCCAGGCACTGGAAGGTGCTATCAGGTCTCCATGGAGCCTTCTCTTCTCCAGGCTGAACAAGCCCAACTCTCCCAGCCTGTCCCTGTAGCAGAGGTGCTCCAGCCCTTGGAGCATCTTCGTGGCCTCCTCTGGACTCACTCCAAGTGGTCAATATCCTTCTTATGTTGGGGGCCCCAGAGCTGGACACAGAACTGCAGGCGGGGTCTCACGAGAGCAGAGTAGAGGGGGAGACTCACCTTTCTGGCCATGCTTCTCTGGATACATACCATGTCTAGTTCCCATATCACCCCAACTCTTCAACTGCACATAGACATCTAGTTTCTGCTGTTGGTTTCCCAAGCTGCATACATTACAACACAGGCACTTGAGGCAGGTCCTTGGTTGCCCAGGTTCCTTGGGTGGGTTCCTTTCTGTCATGTGGAATCTATCTCTGGTAGTCCTTGTTCCCCAAAGATGGCTTTCTCGCTGTAGAAGCCCAAGTGCTGCCACCAACTCCTGCCACGCAGCTGAGTGTTAATCTGTGAACACGTGTGCCCTAGCCCACGTCTTCCCCCTTGCCCTGGAGGAGCCAAGGAACGTGTCTGGGATCTCATCACTGTTGATACTCCTAAGAAACAGAAAGCAATTTGGGGTGACTGTTTTACAAAGACCAAAAAAAGGCTTAATGCAATGCACAGCATAAAAGATGTCTGTAAGTGTTAACTGGGGGCTCTGTCCCCTCTGGGTATTGCTACAATCGTACTGAAACTCAATTTTTGGAAGTCATAAATCAGTGAAGATTAACACAATTGCAAATAGGTGGCTTTATGACACTATATTTGCAACCAATTTCAGTATACAGAGCTCTTTAGAAACCAGTTCACATGAAACACATATTTCCCGGATGTTTTACTTATTTAAATGAGTACATTCCAATACATAGAGCTCTCAGTGGGCTTCAGCATGAACAATTTACAAGGCCATAATTAAGGATTATCAGGATATCTGAAATTTAGCTTGTGCTCAAGTGACAGGGGGCAGGACTAGTACTAGCATAAGATAATTCCCTTCTGCACTGGATAGTGATCCCCAGAGTTCCTAATAATTCAGAAAAAGGATCTTATAGAAGGGGTCAATAGCACCTATTGCATGGAAAGGACTAGTCATTTATCTGGACTGGTTTAGGTGGAACAAGTGCCTGGTAGTCTTACGCACTGCTGGTTTTCCCTCTCTCCCTCTTTTTCTTCATTTTACAGCTGAACTTTCCCCTCAGCTGCCTCTCCCTAGCAATTCACATTTTGTCCCTTAAGTCATCGTTCCCTTGGGAGCAGTGCTTCATTAAGCACGTTTTGGACCTCCCACTTTACCCCAGTCTCTTCATTCACACGTCACGTGCAGCTGTCCGGATGGGCAAACACTGAATGGTAATCCAAATCAGTGAGGGTTAAAAAATAACTGGGGAAGGGGGTTGAAGTGCAGAGCGTTTTCAGCCTGGGCTACATTTCTGATCCAGCTTAGTGCGAAGGCCCACTGATGGCTATATTGAACTACCAAAAGTGGCAGGAATAGAGGTGGAAGGAAAGGGTTGAGGGTGGGATGATCTTAAATCAGCTCCTGTGCTGAGCGAGATGCCCAGAAAACTGTGGCCTCAATCCCAAATCCTGGGAGGAATCTGACTGGGGAAAAAGGAAAGAAAAATTTAAAAAAGGGTAATTCCAGATAGTTTTTTTCCTCTCTAATAGAATAATAGCATAAAGCTGTTTGCCTTCAGCTTGATAGAGACATGTATCAAGACACAAAATGTCATCATCTCTCAGTGTTCACTCACCTGTGTCAGTGCAGAAAAGAACCTGCCCAGCTCGCAGGGTTCTGCCAAGTTTTGTATACGCTGAATATGTGGCCACTGAACAAAACCCAGCATGTCTGAAGGCAGAAACTAACTACTGAGGAACTCCAGCCGCTGTTGTTTTAACTGTGTGTATCCACACACCCACTGTAAAACTTTCCAAATAAACAATCATTTTGGTTCTGCCGCAGGAAACTATTTTTTCAAAGGAATGAAAAATGTGCGGCTAATCCTTACGCTGTATCAAAGGCTCACATTCCAGTCAGTCATTTATTTCTAACACACATCTCAAAGCATTTTTAATTGTTGGATTTTTTTCCCTTTGCAGTGCCACTCGAGTAAAAGACCCCATGAAAATCACATGAAACCACATGTACAAAGCTGCATGAAGCACTGTGTAGAGCTGCTGAGCCAGGAGGTGACAGCTGCTGCAGGAGCTGGAGCAGAGGACCCAGGAGCACAGCAGTGTGGCCTGGGGAACCCTGCTTTTTGCTGCCTTGCAGCAGTGGCAGTTCCAGACCATTGCTGGAGTCCTGCTCCTGCTCTTTGGGCTCTGCTGGTGGCTCAGGAAAAGGACCTGTGAGCCAGGAGCAGCAGCAACGAGAGCTCCAGCAGTGAGAGGGAGAACCTGGAGAAGGAAGACAATGAAGATGCAAATGACCTGGGAAGGTTTATTGAGGAGCGCGTACAGTGGCCGGTTCAGAACCTGGACGCAGAGGGCCGGATGGTGAAGGGCCTGGTGGCCACCTTCATCCTTGTCTTCAGAGAGCTCTTGGTCAATTGTTGCTTCCCAGTGCCACGACCAGACATTGGAGTGGGCAGTGCCTTCGAAGGCTGGAATCCTCATGAGAGAGACTTCATCTACCCCCTGCTCGTGCCCCTGAAGCCCCCCCCAGGGGCTTGCCTTCTGCCGGGAGCTCAGCCATACAGGGGAGATGCTGACGAGGAACTCCTACATCCTACATCACGCATGGAGCTGGTGTGCACTTGCACAAGGGAGTGGCTGGCAGGAGGGCTGCTGTGTTTCCTCCACCACCCTGAGGAGGAGCTGAGGAGGAATCAGGCCCCCAGCCTCCTAAGCACCCTCTGCACCAGCTCCTACCTAGATGTGCAGAAAACTGCCCGCTGGTCCCATCAATTGGTGAAAACTGCCTGGGTGCTTTTGCCTGTGTCGTCCTAACACCATCTGACGATGCTGCCCTGTGGCCCCTCCTGCAAATTCCACATGACAACAGGCGACCAAGAAAGCCTTTTCATTGAGATAACGTTCGGGGAGCAGCAAGGCGACGTGGACATCTTCCTCAGCAGCCAGGCTACAGAGGCCATCTGCACCCCAAGCTGTGCCATGGCAGAGGCAAAGTTCTTCAGGGCGATGGCCGGGCAGGCCCCACATGACAGCTTCCACCTCAAATGCCTGCAGCTCTGCACTCGCATCCTGGTGGGCACAGCCTTTTCCACCTACACCTTGAAGATGGTTGTGATGCACCTTCTGACCAACACCCCTGTCAGGCTGGCGCAGGAGGCGTTTCCTGCTGCGGCTGCTGGATGTCATGAGGTACCTGCGCTGCTGCCTGGAGGAGAGATGCCTCAACCACTTCTTCTTTGGCAATGAGAATGTGACTGAGGAGGTGTAACTGAGAGGTTGGACTGTAGAGCACTTGCAGCAGAGGACGACATGCTTGAGAGCCTCTGCATAACGATTATGGGAAAATCTAATAAAGCAGATGTTCTTGCAGGAGTCTACTATGGATCACCCAGACACGATGATGAGACCAATCTACACTTTTACCAGGAATCAACGCAAGTCTCTGGATACGTCGCCCTATGCTGTCCTTATAGGCGACTTCAGCTCCCCAGCTGCTGACTGGGACTGCCACAGAGCACCCATGAACAGGCCCAGGAGATCCCTGAAGCCCACGTTGAAGGTAACTTTTTTTTAACAGGTACTAAGGGAGCCAACTAGGGAAGGTGCCCTCCTACAACCCCCTTCTTGGTGCATAGAGATGGTCTCGTGGGTGAAGTGATGGTTGGTGGCTGTCCTGGCCACAGTGACCAAGAAATGGTTGAGTTTAAAGTCTTTGTTGACATGGGAAGACCTGTCAGCAGAGCTACTACCCTGGATTCTGGGAGAGCAGACCTTAGGCTGCTCAAGGAACTAGTTAGTAAGGTGCCCTGGGAATCTGCTTTTGAGGGTATTGGTGTCCCTAAAGGATGGTCACTTTTTAAGAGCCATTTCTTAGGAGTGCAGGAGCACACAGTTCCAATGTGTCACAATTCAAGCAAGAGGGCCGGAAGGCTGGCTTGGCTGACCTGGAACCTTCTTCGGGAACTTAGGCGGCAAATGAATGTATGGGCGTTGGAAAGGGGTCTGAGGGTTTTGGCTGATGCTAAGCTCAACGGGAGTCAACAACATGCCCTGCTGACAAAAGGGCCAGCCATCTCCTGGGGGCATTAGGCACAGTATAACTATGGGGTCAAAAGAAGGGACTGACCCACTATGCTGAGTACTGCTGCAGCCTCACCTCGAGTGCTGTGTGCAGCCCTGGGCTCCACAGAGGAAGCAGGATATCAAGCCATTAGAATGTGTCCAAAGGAGGGCAACAACAATGGTGAAAGGACTAGCGGGCATGCCCGTAGGAGGCGTGGCTGAGGACACTGGGTGTGCTCAGCTTAGAGGAGCCTGAGGGGTGACCTCATGCCTATCTACAGCTTCGTCAGGACAGAGAGCGCAGAGGGAGGTGCTGACCTCTTCTCTGGGGTGTGGTGACAAGACGTGAAGGAACGGCTTAAAGCTGTGTCAAGGGAAGTACAGATTGGATATTAGGAAAAAGTTCTTAGCTGAGAGCTTGGTCAAACAGTACAACAAGCTCCCACGAGGAAAAGGTTTTGGGCACAAGTCTGTTGGTATTCAAGAAGCAATTGGACAATGCTCTTATATGAAGTAAAGTTGCCTCAAGCGGCAAGGGGCAGAAGTTGGCACTCAGGAGGTGCCAATTGAACATCAGGAAACACTTTTTCACTGTGCAGGTGACCGAGCACTGTGTAGGTGTCTGTGGCACTGAGAAGGGAAAGCAGCAGCAGAAGCAAACCTAAACCCCTCCCAGTATTTTGCAAAACCCGAGGCTGATAACTAACTTTGGTAAGCTTGGCTCTGCAACTGCCTTACAGTGAGCTTACCAAGCCCGTGACTTGAGCCCCTTTGGTGTCAACATCCTAGTCCTGTGTTTTTAATTCCTCAAGTATCTTGTGAGAACATGACCTTCAGCTCTTTGTGCGGTTCGTGAGAGCCTGGTCCTGAGAACCTGACCTGTCCAGCCGGTCCGCAACAGCCAGGGACTTTCCAGCGGTGGCAAGGGCAACAGGCACCGGGCACGGGCTGGAGTACAGGAGGTACCGATGGAACGTCAGGAAACGCTTTTTCCCTGTGCGGGTGACGGAGCACTGGCACAGGTTGCCCAGGGAGGTTGTGGAGTCTCCACCCCTGGAAATATTCCAAAGCCATCTGGACACAGCCCTGGGCAGCGTGGGGGGTTGGAGGAGAAGACCTCCAGGGGTCTTTCCAACCTCAACCTCGGTGTGACGCTCTGACAAAGGGGCTTTTCCAAACGAACGTGTCGACAAGGCTGAAGCGGCCCCTTACCGGTATCTGCTAACTGAGTGCCTCTAATGAGGGAAATGGGATTGTAAAACCCAGAAGTGCTAATTAATGCCTCCAGTCGTTGGATGCCAGTCAAGGCCTGGGAGAGCTCAGAGGTCCAGAAGATCCCAAGACGTGCTTCTGGCTTTATTGTATGTAAATCTGTGTGGGCCACTCCCTAACGAACGAGGGAACTATGATCCCACGGGTGTGATGTGTGTTTAGGGCTGACCGTCAGTACGTTCTCCGATTTGGGGTGCACAGTTCATGGCACTGCACCATAATCACCTTTTCTGTCTCAAAATTCTGACTTAAATAAGCAGTACTTCTGGCGGGGACGGACTCTGCCTACGTGCGGACTGACCTGGGGCCTGCTTGGAGGAGTTTGCAGTGTAGGTGTCTGTGGCAGTGAGAAGGGAAAGCAGCAGCAGAAGCAAACGCGTATCGTTAAGCAGGACGATTCCTGCATCTGTAGCGACCTGGGAGGGGATTTTGGGAGGTGATTTTGGGAGGTGGAATGGTTTTGTGTAGTGGGTAGAAATAGAAAAAGCAAAAAACATATTCTTATTTGATTTGTTCCTTGTAGCCTCTCTAAACACAAGGAGGATTATCTCTGCCATCCCAGAATATGCACCACGTGAGTCAGGTAACGTGACAGTAGAGGACTTGGCCAAAATTGCCAGGTATCCTGGGGTCTGGCCATGGCCTGCAGTTCTCTTTCCCTTAGTGCTGGGGCGGGTTAGCGATGGGCTGTACGTTTTCTCTTTGTGCGGATTAGTGATGT
This sequence comes from Rhynochetos jubatus, assembly GCA_027574665.1. Taxonomy (NCBI): domain Eukaryota; kingdom Metazoa; phylum Chordata; class Aves; order Eurypygiformes; family Rhynochetidae; genus Rhynochetos; species Rhynochetos jubatus. The sequence goes on along the minus strand of CM050648.1, from coordinate 137,570,079 downwards.
ATGGAATTGGAACAAACAGGGTCTTGGGGCTGGAGGAGCTCTTGTTTGCTAGCAGGCACTTACAGAAAAACTGCCTTTGCCCTCGTCTGTTCGCTTGTAGGCGAGGGGAAATCATGTACGGCTACGCTGCAAAGGAGCGGCCACGATGTGGTTTTCCACCTTCTAGCGTCAGGAAAAAGACGGGAGGCAGGGATTCTCTTGCTTGCAGCAGGGCTGGGGCAGCGCACGGCGATCTGGACCGCGTGGTCCAGGTTCCTGTGTTGTCTGACGGACGAACATGGGGCCCGCCAACAAGGGCTCTGGCCTGTCGGTTATGCAGCGCTGAATCGCGTCAGCGGCTGGTGAAATCCTAACCGACGGGGAAAAGATGTCGTTCCAAGCAGACGCGCCCAGGTCGGAGGCGTGTAGCAAGCACCCGGACACTCGGAATTGAGGGCGGTTTTGAAGAGCTCCAGCCAATCTAGAACCCAGCCGGATTTTCAGGTACAGGGCTTCAAGGGCCCCGTGAAGGGTAGGATGGTTCTTTGTAGCCTCAACAAAATAAGGAGTCGTGAACTTCCCCAGAACACCTGGATGCACATTTAAGGCCCCCTCTGATGCTGTGCAGGGCTCTGGGCTGTGGGACGCTGGGAGCAGCTCAGGATGCAGGCTGTGCTGTCACTCTCGTGTGACTCCTGCCTGCCTCACTGAACTTTCCAGGAGCTCTCACTTGTCACAAGGGTAAAAGGGAACTTGAATTGAACTGGAGCTTTTATTGCGGTTCCTAGGAAGGGTGTGATTTTATTTCCTTGGGTACAACAAAGATGTTTGGCTCAGGAAGGCGAGGTGGGAGAAAGGGAAACACCCCATTTGACAATACACCACCCCCACGTTCTCAGGTCGGGACCTCTAGTAACACGCAGTGACACATGCCGTCTTTGTCTCTGCCCCAGCAGAAGAATTAGTGGAGTTCCAGAGAATTTCTGAGACACAGTAAGGTTGGAAACAGACGGGCTAAACAAACAAGGCGATATCAAAGCAACACTAAGGGAAACAGAGTTGCTGACATGAAACCCAACTGAACCTAAACTCTGGGGAGAGGTGTATTTTCACAGTTGCCCCGTCCCCACTCTCGTTAGTCAACACCTTGGTGTGTTACTCTCATCCTGCTCTAAGAACTGTTACGGTAACTTCGACCCACCCGGTTGACTGAGGTAGTTCTGTTGGCGTTTTGACTGAGTTTGAACAGGATGCAGAACTGATAGGCTAAGAAACTGCTGAGCCAGCACAGTGAAGCAAGACAGATGGGGCAGGGGGCAAGGCAATAGTGGTGTGATTAAGGCAACTGTAAATAGAAGAAGAGGGACAATGCATCTCAGTCCGTTTCTTGGAAATGATCTCCCCAGGGCAGGGAGGAAGAACATCTGGAGGGGAGATCACCATGCCCAGGGGCACAGCAGCCAGGGCTCTTTGGAGAATGGTGGGCTGGGCAGGCTGCAGCACCCAGGACACAAGCCACAGGCTACAGCACTGGGAGGGGGCATTTAAAAGACAATCCCAAAAATCATCACGGTGTGGTCAGCAGACTAGTCCTGTAGACCTCAGCGGATGACAGCCCGCTCCGGTGGTGGGCAGCAGCTTCTCCAAAGCACCTCAACGCAGGCAGGTTTGCTAGAGCAGCTTGGGTGACAGGATGGGTAAGAAAAGTCTAAGAAAGCTGTTTCTGACCCGTTCTTCAAAAGCTGTGTTGGTTTCACAGGTGTTTTTTCTCTTCAACTGTCTATCTAATCCTGTCCGACTTTCTTCTTCTGCCACAGGTACTCAGGAATGGGGAACTGTTTCACCCTCGTCGCTACGCAGCACTGACCCTGGCCTTCACCTCCTGCCAGCAAGCCGGTGCCTTGGTACCGCACACTCTGTCCTCAGTGGGGCTGACTGCACTCACACGCTTTGTTACCTCGCCCTGCCATGTGTTACCCTTTCCTGCTTGTATATCACGATGGTTTCTATTATTAATTCTGTTCCAGTTTCTAAAGCGCTCATCAAATGTCAGTAATTCGTTCTGCCGGCAGTCCCTGTGAGGCCTGGGACACTTGTCTGCCTTCCACCAACGGCATGTTAGTTCTTGATGCCGAACCACTTCTCTTACTTAGCCCAAAGCCACAGCCAGCCGGTGCCCTTGCCCGCGCCTACAGCCTGGTGCTTGACTGTTCTCTCGAGTGCCAGGTGCAGGATCTGCTGCCAACTCACACCCCAGGGGTGGCGGAGGTGTAACTGCAGAGATCTCTCCTTACGGAGTCAGTTGAGCGCTGCTCCGGACTTGCTGTGTCTGGACTGGCATGGGTTGTGTCATCGGTGCTTCTTCTAGAGCTACGCTTGCGAGGCTGAGACAGGAGAGTCTCCTCGCCGAATCCCACAGCCCTGCCCGGTGCCTTAGGGAACACAGCCAGCTCTGAGATGCCATTTCCCTGTTTTCAAAGCAGTGAGCCGTGACACACAGAGCTTGACCTTCAGCTTTCTGCAAGGACTGAGAAAGGCAGGCAAGGATTAACAACCTGAAGCCTGAGAAAACCCAGAGGTGAGCAGGCCCTCTTGTAGAGCAGTCCAGCTACCGGTTCTGCTAGTCTTTCATGTCATATCAAGCCACAAGCTACAGCACTTTCCTATCAGTCTGGTCTTTTTCTTATGGAATTGTAGTTGGGTGGCTTGAGTGAACCCTGCAGACCTCCTGCCGAGACTGTGGACATGGCAAAACGGGACATTCGGCAGGGAGGGTAGAAGTCAAGGCGAGTGTGGGTGTCAGTGCGAAGTCATTTATTTCCAAAGAGATCAGGACTCTCCTTTTTTCGCTGTACGTGATTTTAAGAAGCGCGGGTGAGAGCATGGAGTTATTTTACACACACTGACCTTTCCTAGCGCAGCTGTAGGCACCTGAGCTACCTGTTTCTAAAGCCTGCTCGTGGATTTTACAGACCTTTTCTTTACAGTGTGGGCAGAAAGAGCTGACAGTTAACAGGAAAAGAAAAGCCAGAGATGGAATTTGAATAATGAAGGGATGGAGACTTTATCCTGTGGTGACATTGTCGAGCACTGTGAGCGCCATCACAGCAGGCTCTGGTTTGCATAAGCCATGATCAGGTTGATTTGCATAACCACCACGGTTTGGCATAGCTCGGACACACCCAGAATGAGAACTGAGTGAAGCCAAGGGCTGTTCAAACAGGCACGTAGATTGTGATCCAAGTGAAAAGAATTCCCTCGGAGAAGCCAAAAACACTGCAGCTGGCTAACCGAAGGTCAGACTGCTCTCTGAAACGGAGATTTGCGGTGAATTTGTATAACCTCGGTGAAGAAAAATACCGCTGTGTGCAACTAATAGTAAGCCGTAAGTATGTGACAGCTAAGAACTGTCACAAAAGCAATTCCAGCAAATAGTCTTCCTGCAGTCATCCTCGAAGCTCTGTGTATCCTGACGGATGTTGGTTCACAGGAGTGGAGGGGATTGTCTAGCTACGTCACCCGTCAAGCATTGGAGCAGCATCCATTCAGGCACTGGAACAGGCTGCCCAGGGAAGCGGTAGAGTCACCGTCCCTGGGGGTGTTCAAGGAGTGTGTAGACGTGGCACCTGGGGACACGGTCTAGTGGGTGTGGTAGTGTTGGGTTGATGATTGGACTGGGATGATATTATAGGTCTTCTCCAACCTTAGTGATTCTGTGATCAAAAATATTGCAGCTCTTAAAAGGTTTCCGTACATTTTTGGATCCATTTTCAAGGACCACCCTCTCTGAGCTTCTCTCATCATCAAGGATGATCCGTTCCAGTGAGCAGGAAACCAGGGGAAGGTAGGAGGGAGAACAAGGAACTCCAGACCAAAGCACAGAAAGGAAGCGTACCAGAGGTGGAAGAAGGGACAGGTGACCCGGGAGGAACACAGACCTACTGTCAGGGTGCAGGGATGTTATGAAAGCCAAGGGCCCCCTGGAATTGAATTTGGAGAGGGATGTGAAAGGCAACAAGAAGGGGTTCTACAGGTGAATTGGCAGCAAAAGGATGACTAGGGAAAACAGCCTGCTGCTGGATGGCAGAGCACCCAGTCTCAAAGGACGAGGAAAAGCTGGCAGTGCCGCCTTTGCCTCAGCCCTGGCCGGTAATATTTGCCTTCAGGAGCCCCAGGCACCTGAGACCCGTGGGAGGGTGCAGGCCAAGGAAGACTTGCTCTCCCTGGAGAAGGATCAGGTTAGGGAATGTTTAAATAAACCAGACCCTGACAATTCCCAGGGACCTGCTGGGCTGCACCCACGAGTGCCGAGGGAGCCGGCTGATGCCACTGGAGGGCACTGCAAAAGGTCACGGCAGCTGGGGGAAGGAAGGTTCCTGAGGCATGGGAGAAAGCAAATGTCAACTCAAGAAAAGCGAGGAGGAGGAGCTGGAGAACTAAAGGCTGGTCAGCCTCACCTCAGTCCCCGGAAAAGCGGTGGAGCAAATAAACCTGGAAGCCATTTCCAGACACGAAGGTCAAAAAGGTGATTAGGAGCAGGCACCGCAGATTTAGGGTGCTTGATCAACCTGATTGATAGTCTCTGTGCCTAGGTGACTGGCTCAGCAGTGACGGGAGAGCAGCGGATGTTGCTCGTCTTGGCGCTACTATGGCTCTGGACACTGTCCCCCACAGCATCCTCATAGACAAACTGGTAATGGCTAGGTCAGTGGACAGCGAGGGGGGCTGAAAACTGGCTGAACTGTCAAGGTTAAAGGATTGTCATCCACAGCACCACATCCACCTGGAGTCTAGTCACTAGTTACGTGCCCCAGGGGCTGATGGCACCAGCATCTTCTTTAATGAGCTGGATGATGGGACAGGGTGCACCCTCAGCAAATTGGCAGACAACGCACAACGGGGAGGAGTGGTTGGTACGGCAGGCGGTTGTGCTGCCGTGAACGGGCTCCTGGACAGGCTGAGTAAATGAGTCAACAGAAATCTTAAGTTCTAAACCAAACTGGGAGCTGCTTAAAGAAACTGTAATCGGTCAGAAGAAACAAAAAAATAATCACAGAAGCTCTGCTGGTTTTGGCTGGGATAGTTAATTTTCTTTAACGTTTAGCTAGTATGGGTATGTTTTGGATCTGTGCTGAAAAGAACGCTGATAACACTGATGTTTTAGCTGTGGCCAGGTCATGCTTATATTAACCCGAGGATGTTTTCAGTTTCTCATGCTGCCCCTGTTCTCCCAGCTGCTTCTCTACATGAAGCTGGGAGGGGACACAGCCAGGACAGCTGACCCAGACTGACCAAAGGGACATTTCAGGCCATAAGGCATCATGCTCAGTGTATAAGCTGGGGGGAGTTCACATGGGGAAATTGCTGCTGGACAGGCTGTCGATCACTGAGTGGTGAGCAATTGTGTGGTGCATCACTTGCTTTTGTATATTCCTATTATTATAATAATTATTCTTATTATTTCCTCTCCCTTTGCTGTTCTATTCAACAGTTTTTATCTCAACCCATGAGGTTTTTTCTGATTCTCTCCCCCACCCCACCTGGGCTGGGCGGGTGAGCGAGCAGCTGGGTGGTGCTTAGGTCTTGGCTGGGGCTAAACTATGACAGTAGCTAACCTCATTCAACGTATCGTGTCACACGTAATACTGACCCAGTTCAACACTTGGGGCGCTCAGCCCTTACTGGAGCTCAAGGCAGGTGAAGTGAGCCTCTGGTAAGACCTAGCTGAATCCTATTTCCTATCATACATCCTATCACACTTCATAGGCCGAATAAAATCCCGAGGAGATATCATCAAAATTCTGCAATCAAAGCAGTAGGTCTCTGGACTGGAAAAAAACTAACGACATTCCACTTGACATACTCAATTAAATGATTAATTTGTCATTATAATACTTTTTCTGTGGACAGTCACATGCCAATTAATATACCTCTGAGGTAGGATTCATCATCTTACTCAATCTAGAAGACAGGCATCTAGTCTCAACTAATTATTTAATAATTAGTAGTTAATTAATCATAACCAGAATTTCCTGAGAGGCATTGCATACATCCAGCATTCACAATGGTTGACCATGATTGCCCCTGGGCTGGGGCAATCCGGAACACAAGTACAGGCTGGGCAGAGAATGGATTGGGAGCAGCCCTGAGGAGATGACCTGGGGTTACAGGTGGATGAAAAGCTGGACATGAGCCAGCAGTGTGCGCTGGCAGCCCAGAAAGCCAACCGGATCCTGGGCTGTATCCAGAGGAACGTGGCCAGCAGGTTGAGGGAGGGGATTCTCCCGCTTTACTGTGCTCTTGTGTGACCCCACCTGGAGTGCTGTGTCCAGCTCTGGGGTCCCCAACATCAGAAGGATATCGACAGGTTGGAGCGAGTCCAGAGGAGGCCACGAAGATGCTCCAAGGGCTGGAGCCCCTCTGCCATGGGGACAGGCTGGGAGAGTTGGGCTTGTTCAGCCTGGAGAAGAGAAGGCTCCAGGGAGACCTTATAGCACCTTCCAGTGCCTGAAGGGGGCCCCACAAGGAAGCTGGGGGGCTTTTTACAAGGGCCTGTAGTGACAGGACAAGGGATAATGGGTTGAAATTGAAAGTGGGGAGATTTAATTAGATGTCAGGAAGAAATTCTTCCCAGGGAGGGTGGTGAGGCACTGGGACAGGTTGCCCAGAGAAGCTGTGGATGCCCCATCCCTGGCAGTGTCCAAGGCCAGGCTGGATGAGGCTTGGAGCAACCTGGTCTAGTGGAGGGTGTCCCTGCCCATGGCAGGGGGTTGGAACTGGATGATCTTTAAGGTCCCTTCCAACCCAAACCATCCTGTGATTCTATGATTCTCTGAGCTAAAAATACACAAGTTTTGGTTTGGTTTTGTTTTTTTCTGAAGTTCTGCGGTGTTTGATCTGCTGGCAGAGAATACCTAGGTCAGAGCACATGCTGTGCCATCAGCTCCTCCCAGCCTGCAGCCCCATGTGTCACCAATTACAGTAACGAGGGCCACAAGGATGGGAAGCAGATGCTGTTAATTGCATACAAATGCTTCGGTGGCTATCAGGCTGCAGAAACCTGCACACTGGGCTGCTCGGGTTTAACTTCCCTTTCATTGAGAGGACCAAAACTCTTCTGTCAGAGCAGAGAGCCCACTGAGGTGACAGTGGCGCTGAGGTATTTCCAGGCTGAAAGGTGGCAGTGGTGAATCCACAGGAATCGTGTGTCCTGCCATAGGTGTCAAGGCTCAGAGCAGCAGTCAGCAATGCTAAAAGCACCAGTCCAAATGGCAAGAGAAAAATCCTGATATGGCATGAAAGACTAGCAGAACCGGTAGCTGGACTGCTCTACAAGAGGGCCTGCTCACCTCTGGGTTTTCTCAGGCTTCAGGTTGTTAATCCTTGCCTGCCTTTCTCAGTCCTTGCAGAAAGCTGAAGGTCAAGCTCTGTGTGTCACGGCTCACTGCTTTGAAAACAGGGAAATGGCATCTCAGAGCTGGCTGTGTTCCCTAAGGCACCGGGCAGGGCTGTGGGATTCGGCGAGGAGACTCTCCTGTCTCAGCCTCGCAAGCGTAGCTCTAGAAGCAGCACCGATGACACAACCCATGCCAGTCCAGACACAGCAAGTCCGGAGCAGCGCTCAACTGACTCCGTAAGGAGAGATCTCTGCAGTTACACCTCCGTCACCCCTGGGGTGTGAGTTGGCAGCAGGTCCTGCACCTGGCACTCGAGAGAACAGTCAAGCACCAGGCTGTAGGTGCGGGCAAGGGCACCGGCTGGCTGTGGCTTTGGGCTAAGTAAGAGAAGTGGTTCGGCATCAAGAACTAACATGCCGTTGGAGGAAGGCAGACAAGTGTCCCAGGCCTCACAGGGACTGCCGGCAGAACGAATTACTGACATTTGATGAGCGCTTTAGAAACTGGAACAGAATTAATAATAGAAACCATCGTGATATACAAGCAGGAAAGGGTAACACATGGCAGGGCGAGGTAACAAAGCGTGTGAGTGCAGTCAGCCCCACTGAGGACAGAGTGTGCGGTACCAAGGCACCGGCTTGCTGGCAGGAGGTGAAGGCCAGGGTCAGTGCTGCGTAGCGACGAGGGTGAAACAGTTCCCCATTCCTGAGTACCTGTGGCAGAAGAAGAAAGTCGGACAGGATTAGATAGACAGTTGAAGAGAAAAAACACCTGTGAAACCAACACAGCTTTTGAAGAACGGGTCAGAAACAGCTTTCTTAGGCTTTTCTTACCCATCCTGTCACCCAAGCTGCTCTAGCAAACCTGCCTGCGTTGAGGTGCTTTGGAGAAGCTGCTGCCCACCACCGGAGCGGGCTGTCATCTGCTGAGGTCTACAGGACTAGTCTGCTGACCGCACCGTGATGATTTTTGGGATTGTCTTTTAAATGCCCCCTCCCAGTGCTGTAGCCTGTGGCTTGTGTCCTGGGTGCTGCAGCCTGCCCAGCCCACCATTCTCCAAAGAGCCCTGGCTGCTGTGCCCCCGGGCATGGTGATCTCCCCTCCAGATGTTCTTCCTCCCTGCCCTGGGGAGATCATTTCCAAGAAACGGACTGAGATGCATTGTCCCTCTTCTTCTATTTACAGTTGCCTTAATCACACCACTATTGCCTTGCCCCCTGCCCCATCTGTCTTGCTTCACTGTGCTGGCTCAGCAGTTTCTTAGCGTATCAGTTCTGCATCCTGTTCAAACTCAGTCAAAACGCCAACAGAACTACCTCAGTCAACCGGGTGGGTCGTAGTTACCGTAACAGTTCTTAGAGCAGGATGAGAGTAACACACCAAGGTGTTGACTAACGAGAGTGGGGACGGGGCAACTGTGAAAATACACCTCTCCCCAGAGTTTAGGTTCAGTTGGGTTTCATGTCAGCAACTCTGTTTCCCTTAGTGTTGCTTTGATATCGCCTTGTTTGTTTAGCCCGTCTGTTTCCAACCTTACTGTGTCTCAGAAATTCTCTGGAACTCCACTAATTCTTCTGCTGGGGCAGAGACAAAGACGGCATGTGTCACTGCGTGTTACTAGAGGTCCCGACCTGAGAACGTGGGGGTGGTGTATTGTCAAATGGGGTGTTTCCCTTTCTCCCACCTCGCCTTCCTGAGCCAAACATCTTTGTTGTACCCAAGGAAATAAAATCACACCCTTCCTAGGAACCGCAATAAAAGCTCCAGTTCAATTCAAGTTCCCTTTTACCCTTGTGACAAGTGAGAGCTCCTGGAAAGTTCAGTGAGGCAGGCAGGAGTCACACGAGAGTGACAGCACAGCCTGCATCCTGAGCTGCTCCCAGCGTCCCACAGCCCAGAGCCCTGCACAGCATCAGAGGGGGCCTTAAATGTGCATCCAGGTGTTCTGGGGAAGTTCACGACTCCTTATTTTGTTGAGGCTACAAAGAACCATCCTACCCTTCACGGGGCCCTTGAAGCCCTGTACCTGAAAATCCGGCTGGGTTCTAGATTGGCTGGAGCTCTTCAAAACCGCCCTCAATTCCGAGTGTCCGGGTGCTTGCTACACGCCTCCGACCTGGGCGCGTCTGCTTGGAACGACATCTTTTCCCCGTCGGTTAGGATTTCACCAGCCGCTGACGCGATTCAGCGTTGCATAACCGACAGGCCAGAGCCCTTGTTGGCGGGCCCCATGTTCGTCCGTCAGACAACACAGGAACCTGGACCACGCGGTCCAGATCGCCGTGCGCTGCCCCAGCCCTGCTGCAAGCAAGAGAATCCCTGCCTCCCGTCTTTTTCCTGACGCTAGAAGGTGGAAAACCACATCGCGGCCGCTCCTTTGCAGCGTAGCCGTACATGATTTCCCCTCGCCTACAAGCGAACAGACGAGGGCAAAGGCAGTTTTTCTGTAAGTGCCTGCTAGCAAACAAGAGCTCCTCCAGCCCCAAGACCCTGCTTGTTCCAATTCCATACATCACTAATCCGCACAAAGAGAAAACGTACAGCCCATCGCTAACCCCGCCCCAGCACTAAGGGAAAGAGAACTGCAGGCCATGGCCAGACCCCAGGATACCTGGCAATTTTGGCCAAGTCCTCTACTGTCACGTTACCTGACTCACGTGGTGCATATTCTGGGATGGCAGAGATAATCCTCCTTGTGTTTAGAGAGGCTACAAGGAACAAATCAAATAAGAATATGTTTTTTGCTTTTTCTATTTCTACCCACTACACAAAACCATTCCACCTCCCAAAATCACCTCCCAAAATCCCCTCCCAGGTCGCTACAGATGCAGGAATCGTCCTGCTTAACGATACGCGTTTGCTTCTGCTGCTGCTTTCCCTTCTCACTGCCACAGACACCTACACTGCAAACTCCTCCAAGCAGGCCCCAGGTCAGTCCGCACGTAGGCAGAGTCCGTCCCCGCCAGAAGTACTGCTTATTTAAGTCAGAATTTTGAGACAGAAAAGGTGATTATGGTGCAGTGCCATGAACTGTGCACCCCAAATCGGAGAACGTACTGACGGTCAGCCCTAAACACACATCACACCCGTGGGATCATAGTTCCCTCGTTCGTTAGGGAGTGGCCCACACAGATTTACATACAATAAAGCCAGAAGCACGTCTTGGGATCTTCTGGACCTCTGAGCTCTCCCAGGCCTTGACTGGCATCCAACGACTGGAGGCATTAATTAGCACTTCTGGGTTTTACAATCCCATTTCCCTCATTAGAGGCACTCAGTTAGCAGATACCGGTAAGGGGCCGCTTCAGCCTTGTCGACACGTTCGTTTGGAAAAGCCCCTTTGTCAGAGCGTCACACCGAGGTTGAGGTTGGAAAGACCCCTGGAGGTCTTCTCCTCCAACCCCCCACGCTGCCCAGGGCTGTGTCCAGATGGCTTTGGAATATTTCCAGGGGTGGAGACTCCACAACCTCCCTGGGCAAACTGTGCCAGTGCTCCGTCACCCGCACAGGGAAAAAGCGTTTCCTGACGTTCCATCGGTGCCTCCTGTACTCCAGCCCGTGCCCGGTGCCTGTTGCCCTTGCCACCGCTGGAAAGTCCCTGGCTGTTGCGGACCGGCTGGACAGGTCAGGTTCTCAGGACCAGGCTCTCACGAACCGCACAAAGAGCTGAAGGTCATGTTCTCACAAGATACTTGAGGAATTAAAAACACAGGACTAGGATGTTGACGCCAAAGGGGCTCAAGTCACGGGCTTGGTAAGCTCACTGTAAGGCAATTGCAGAGCCAAGCTTACCAAAGTTAGTTATCAGCCTCGGGTTTTGCAAAACACCGGGAGGGGTTTAGGCTGTGGACAATTACCGAATCAGTCTATAAAAACCCACGCTGTAAAACAATAAACAATCTCGCTTGGTGCACATCATGCCGGTGTCCGTGTCTTCAGTCTCCACACCTGGCTCCCTCTTCCACGTACACTGCTAAGATCTGTCCCGGAGCCTTCTCTGCTCCAGGCTGACAGTCCCAGCTCTCTCAGCCTTTCCTCATGGGAAAAACGCTCCATTTATCTTAGTGCCCTTCGCTGGACTCCCCAGCAGTTCCAGCTCTCTCGCAGGTTTCCCGTCTGTAGCTATGGATACAACGGGTGACGTTTAGGAAAGCATCTTCCAAGTCTCTTCAGCACAAGGCGAGAGGACACTGCAATCTGAGCGCTTCGAACGCACCGCTACTCCTGCCAGAAGCCTTCCGTTTCATCCGGACACAGCCGTGAGAGCAGCTCTTTTGAACAGACACTACACGGCCCACGTTGAAAGGGGAACGAGCAGCACGTCAATGGCACCAGGTGGCAGCACGCACACAGGAACAGACCAGGACACGTTGCCCAGAGAATCGGAATTAAAAAAAAAAATAGGAAAATATATTCCCTTCCTCTCAACTCTCAATTGCCGTGTTGCTCATGAGGAAACGCAGTAAGCTACATGATTTATATCATGCCTTTTGGTATTACCCAGTTACCTTTCCCTACAGAAGTTCCCATCGCGGGAGGCAAAGCAAAGGTGTGGCATTCTGCCCGTTCCATTTGTCCCCAGAGGTATGGAAATCCACGATTCCCTGTGCATACAACACTCAGCTGAGAAATACTCCTGCCCAAGCCACTGGAGATGCAACCTTTCTGTTAAATCTATCTCCCTAAAGAAAGCATGTGTTGTAATTCACAAGGAAGAAATGCTTATAGTAACCCACCCACATTACCTATTATGCCCCTTTGATTAACTACAGCTTAAAGTTATTTCTTAGTTTAAACATCCCCAAATCTGCTACTTATGGTGGTAGCCGCTGATTCTGGCTGTTCTTCAGGGGATGACTGCATACTACATGATCCTCCTGGAAACCACGCTAAGGCACATGGAAAATAAGGAGCTGATGGGTGACAGCCAACCTGGCTTCACCAAGGGCAAATCGTGCCTGATGGATCTGGTGGCCTCCCATGGCAGGGCTACGGTGTTGGTGGATAAGGGAACAGCAACCGATGTCAGCTACCTGGGCTTGTGCAAAGCGTCTGCACTGTCCTGCACGACATCCTGGTCGCTAAATTGGAGAGGCATGGATTTGAGGGATGGACCACTCGGTCACACTCAGAGAGTTGTGGTCAACAGCTCGATGTCTGAGTGCAGACCAGTGACGAGTGGCATTCCTCAGGGGTCAGTGTTGGGACCAGCCCCTCTGCTATGGGGACAGGCTGGGAGAGTTGGGCTTGTTCAGCCTGGAGAAGAGAAGGCTCCAGGGAGACCTTATAGCACCTTCCAGTACCTGAAGGGGCTGACAAGGAAGCTGGGGGGGACTTTTTACAAGGGCCTGTAGTGACAGGACAAGGGGGAATGGGTTGAAATTAAAAGCGGGGAGATTTAATTAGATATCAGGAAGAAATTCTTCCCAGAGAGGGTGGTGAGGCACTGGGACAGGTTGCCCAGAGAAGCTGTGGGTGCCCCATCCCTGGAAGTGTCCAAGGCCAGGCTGGATGAGGCTTTGAGCAACCTGGTTTAGTGGAAGGTGTCCCTGCCCATGGCAGGGGGGTTGGAACTGGATGGGCTTTAAGGTCCCTTCCAACCCAAACCGTTCTGTGTCAGATCATTTGAGTGAATAGTGAAAAGACTAATACTTTTCTGTAACGTGTTTCTGTATTAATTTATTTCATGAATGCAATCACATACCATTAATAACCAAATTTAGCTTTCATTAAACATGACTGCACAAAAAAAAGAGACAAATACAGTTTCACTTTTGCATTTTATTCTGAAACCACTGTCCTCAACTTTAGGACTAAAGAACTCGCAAGTAAAAACAAGAGGAAGGGATGAAACAAAGGTGCAATGAATCAGTAATTCAAAAGCATTCTTCTGCCATACAGGGGGAAAAAATCATGTATTAAGAAAACCTAATGAAAACACTGTATGCAGTATACGGAGTTGTATTTTAGATCACAACACAATCTAGATCATCAGTTTCCTTTGATCTCTAGTTTAATAAAAAAAAAAACAAACCAATAAGAAAACCCAAACACCGTTGTTGTATGGCTTTTTGAAAAACTAATCACACAGAAAATAGGAAAATGCAACTTGCAGTTAAAGAGGAAAACTCATGCCCCATGGCTAATGAGCTTTTAGACAGAAAACGAACAACTGCACCTAGGTTTGCTGTGTCTTTCACGCACCTTGTGGTAACTCTGCTCACAAGTAGCATCCAGATGACAACTGCATCCTGCTCTTAGTCAGTTTGTTTTACGAAGAAACTCAAGTCTTCTCTAGGTCAGCAAACATTCGCTTTAAGAAAACCCAAACATTAACACATTCCAAACTGTATTTCAGTCCACTGACACTAACCTTAAGGAACAGTCCTGCAGAACAAGTGCCCAAGAAGCCAGAAGTAACTTTCAGACTAGTTGTAACACCTCCCTCTCTGAAAGACTTCTAGAAATACTTAAACATTCAACAAAACAAGGTTATGTAGCTGGAAAAGACCATCGCCTCTTTCGTGCTGCTTTTCAGACTGGTCAATGAGACGCTGAGAATCCACCTAATGAGAAGAAGCAAGATGAGAGTCAAAACGCATTCTTAAGACTGGTTTCCTCTGTAACAGTTGAGGAAGAGTTGTCAAAGTTTCAGATCACATGGGCATTTCGGCCCCGTGCTACACATGTCAAAGGAAGAGCCAGCGCTATTAAACGCTGAATCTCACGGTTTGCCCGAGTCAGAATCCTGTTCCACATCGGTTCCAAAGCACTGCAGGTAGTATTTTACGTGATGATGTAAGAAAGATGTCCTGACTTCAGGTACAATGGGGAAAATGCTGACCCAGGGCCTATACACTGATTTGTGATAAAACGCTAAACACCAGTATAACCCAGCAAGAGATTATTTTCGTAATTCCAGGGAGAACTGAATTTGGAACATGAAAACAGGCTTAAGGCAGTGTATCACGACACACTACCCCCTCAGCGAATGCCCACTAGACATGCGTGCCCTTGCTGCTCACTCACTGTTGTCAGCCTCGTCAAGGAGACCCAACCCTCATTTATATGCCTCAGGGCAGGAGAGGCACAGGGAGGGTGTGTGTAGAAATCTTAGTCCTGCACTCACTAATTCCTCTCCCCCTTTTAATTAAGAAAATGCACTTGCTCATCAGGAAATCTAGTTGCCTGCAGAGGCCCTTGCAGAAAGGTAAGGTTGCTAACAGGGTAGGAAGCCAGACTTTTCAGCTTTACAAAACCCTCCCAGACTTTAAGATGACTGCCCTCCTATCCGAGCCCACCACAGGCATTCTAAAGGGAGCCACGTTTCTGTCTGCTTAAAAGCAAAAAGCCACCTGAAAGCACAGCTACCCAGAACACAACTGAACCCACCCAAACCGTCATCTATACCCCTACCTGATTCCATGCATATGGCTTCTCATACCATGTAGGAACAATTGCATCACGAGGCTTTGATTTGCAGATTAAACTGAAATGACATAAAAATAGGCTTTACATTGTGTTTGCTTATAAATACGAAGGAATTTTTATATTGGCTACAGCTGGGCATTTCCAAGTCATCTGTGCTGAAGGGAATCTTAAATTTCCTTGTTGATCTAGTCTGATTTGTTCACTTCTCTGTACTTTGCCCCCCCCCCAGTGTAAGAAGTCTAAATATAAATTTTGGCAGGGGCACTAAGTGTATCAGAATGTATTTTCTTTTAATGAAAATGATTTTTTAAAAATTTACAAATTACTAGAATTTGGAACTGTCATTTATTCCCTACGTTTATGCATGCTTAATCTCCAGAATGTATAATATAGCTATTTTTAGGGTGTTTTGTTTTGCATGACAACCCAATTACTATAGATTGTCTGTCTGCTCCAGTTATTTCCTCAAGCTGTGCAAAGTACAACAGTAGTGGACTTTAATTAAGTCTGTCTAGATGTGTTTTTCAAACACACATTTGAGTCTTAAGTAGTGGTGACATGCTGTAAATACAATTAGCTTTCGAAAAATGTAAAAATGTTACGAAAGACTGTTGAGGCTATATTTTTACATATTTATTCTTATTAATGAAAGGGGAGGGTTTGGGGTTTTTTCCAACACATAAACCAAAGTACAATCAGAAAAAAATATTCAAAACGCAGAAGTTTTTACACAAAAGAAAACACCACGATAAGAAAGAGATGATAATAAACAGATTGCCTCTTTCTTCAAAAAGGTTTTAGGGAAAAGAAAAAGGCAGGCCTAGCTTCAGGGACTTTAGATAAAGAATCCAGAATAAAAACATGGAATAATTACTGAATTTGGTTTCTTGATAGCATAACCCTGTTTTTCCCTGCTGTAAGCTCCCCCACCCCCAGTCTGGCTGCCTACATCCCAGGTCCAACTCTGAGACGGGACAGCTGTGCACCCTTGGCCAAGACTGCCAGGAGCGAGCTGTCAGCCTGCACTGAGGTTAAGGAAGGCAGAAGTTTGCTGCAGCATTGCCGGAGCAGCATCAGTCAAAGCACGAAGATTCCAAGACAGAAAACGCCACCACAGAAAGGTATGAAACCCTAAGGTCAAAAAGCCCAGAAGGCTGAGGACTGAGCTAGGCAGTCAGCACTGACTGAGCCAGGCAGGACTGCAGTGCTGACAACCTGTGCCAAGGAGCTGCACAGGCTGCTCCTTCCCCTCCTGACTGGACAACCAAGCCAAAAAAGGTCCCCAAACAGTAGCATGCATTCACAAATCTAAACAGCAGTGACATCTTCATGCCATGAACTTGGCACACAAGTGATGTCCAGGTATGAGCTCCTGTTACTGTCACAGCCACCTCCAGAGAGGTTTTGTGGGTTTGCTTCTTTCTACCCACTTTCCTTCACCTCTCCCTGCGTACGAATTGCACAAGCCGTCTTCACTCAGCTTTGAAGTCGAAACGCGGTGCTGCCTGGCAGTGTCCAAAGGCAATGCAGACACCAACTGGCCTGAGGTACTTGGACACAAACAGGAAATGAAATACTGCGTCAGCAGCGCACTCAACAGTCGGTGTTTCACCAAGAGTCTCATAGACACACAACGTGAACAGCTTGTGAAGCTGTACCTCCACTTCCCGGAGGCGCACACACCCCACGGCAGCAGCTGGCTGGAAGCTGCCGTGGCTCAGCAGGGAGCAGCTGACTCGCTGGCAGCAAGCACAGCGTGAACCCCAGACCAACACCAATCACCCTGCTCCCTTGCCATATCCAACACCTTTGCTGGTCAGCCAACATATAATACCTATCTCCACATCTTCTGGCAACTGTTTATGCTCTTTTAATCTCACTTCCAATGCCTCAGAAGGCAAGACCTTTCCCACACTTGTTAATTTATTACAAAATGCACCACACACGGAAGTTTCTTTCAAATTCCAGAAAGAAGCAGTATGGGTACTTGCTTTCAACTAAAGGTGATGTAATAGTTTTTTCACAGCTGGGGAAAAAACTAAGTGGTACTGTCAAACCCAAGAAACACCTGACGACTCAGCATAAACAGCTGCTGTGATAATCATTTTGATAACCTAGGGTAAAGGCAGCTGAGCTTCAAACCTTCTGATCTTTATCAGCATGAGGAACTGCCTCACCTTGGCACACAGTTTCTTTAGGAAAGCTCTGTTCACAAAAAGGGCACATTTCCTAGTGCTGAGGCCGACGCTAGAAGGCACAACGTACCTCTTAATTCACGGCTGAGCCAGAGCTCCTTTTGAAACCTGGTCCGTACGGGGCCAGGTAAGGAGGAGAGAAGTCCACTGACGATACAGACAGCACCAAAGTGTGCTCCACATTTACAAACACCGGAAAAATTTTCACAGCAGGCTCAGCAGTGGCAGACGTTAGAAGGAGCTGTTACAGGGATACTTCATGGAAACGGCTCCCCTGAACACTTCCCACGCAACGCAAGCTGAAAAATTACTCAGGATCGGCTGCACTGACTACAAGAGTTGTCTCAGAAGCACTGCTTCAGTCGCGAGCAGCAGGGAGGCCTGCTGGAGAAAAGGGACTCCCAGCAATTAACTCGGCCAGTACCTATCCTGCACAAGCCTGTTGAGGGAGGAAAGGCAGCACATGCAATTCCGATTCAACATACAGACAGAAAGCAGGAATTCTAACCCCTTCTGCACCCTTACACCACAGGACT
Organism: Rhynochetos jubatus; assembly: GCA_027574665.1. Classification (NCBI taxonomy): domain Eukaryota; kingdom Metazoa; phylum Chordata; class Aves; order Eurypygiformes; family Rhynochetidae; genus Rhynochetos; species Rhynochetos jubatus. The sequence goes on along the minus strand of CM050648.1, from coordinate 137,552,541 downwards.
TGACTAGCTTCAGCCTGGGTGCACAAAGCAAAGATACACGAGAACTGATCCTGTAGAACGGGTTTTACAGTCTAGGTTTTATGAAGCTTAAGTGATCAGGCTTCCCTGAAGAACCAGTGCTTCCACAAGGAGTCTGAAGTGTTGAGTATACTGCTTTACAAATAAACACAGTAAATGAAATGCATCATTAAATGAGAACATGTATTATTTCCTCAAAGCCTAAACTGAGCTATGCTTCAAGCAATCATTTACTTTGGTTTTGCTGAGACTGTGAAACAGAAGGTATTACTTCCACACAATTATTACCGTAGAAGTTTCTGACGAACATTCTCCTGCAGCTGTGTCATTCTCTCTTGTCCAGAACTCACTGCACATTCACAGAGCAGCTCATTAATGGCTCTCCTTAGGATGTTTATCTGTAAGAACACCAGTGACAGAATATAAAGCACTCTCAACCAGCACTACTTCTGTAGTATATCATACCGACACGAAGGTGGTCAGGCACCCACACCACCCAACTTCAACTGGAGTTTTATTAACGTAAGCAAAAACGTCTGAAGCTCTAGAAACACTCCTTCCTCCTCTGCTGGTCAAAGACGTTAATGTTCAGCCGCTTGATATCGCAATCTCCAAGGTTACTCAGATACACCGTAACACATGCAGGCTACCACTTGTCTGGATTCTTTCCAGCACCAATTCCTTCTGTAAAAGTTTCAAGGATTTTCTCTCTCTGTCCATAGTTTTCACATGCAGGACAGCTTGGCGTTACTGCTCTGGCTACGGCATCATGAATACAGACATCGCACATGCCAAGTCAGTGCTTTCAGAAAACAACAGCTCACAGATATGTGCACCAGCATGCCCACTGGGTCCTTAAAGCCTCTAGAAACCACCTAGGTCACCTCATGTACGTGCCCTGTACACAGAATAATCAGGGCGTGTGAGCTCCTTCACTGGCTACGGCGCCTGTCAGATCTGAAGCACAGGTCAAAATACAGCGTAATGTCCTGCGTAACACCGTGTAGGTACACACTTCTCTGACAGATCTCGGTCTACAAGTTGCAAAAAGGCTGTAATGAGGAATACAGGGGTTTATTGTTTGCTTGGTTGATCTGTGAGAAGGTGCTTGATAGAGATGACTTCTCCGAGCTGTACCATCAACCTGAAGACTGCCAAGCAATACTGCCAGGCTGATCCGCAAGAAGCACAATAATCCTAAGAACACAACTAACGTACTGAAATCTGTTTAGTGCAAAATTGATGCTTTTGTTTTGAAAAGTGTACAGTCTATTGTACTATAATATTTTATTTTGTTCAAAGTGTATAGAGGGGGTAACTGGGGTTTTGCCCCCGATAAGGAGCCCAAGGTTATAAACAGGTAGTACCCTAAACCAACTCAAAACCATAGCTTGAAACAAGCTTTCCTGTAAACACTGAGTTAACTAGCCCTGATGCACTGAATTCTAATTAATTCCAACTACACTGAAAATTCTTACGCATGTTGTACCTCTGTTATGTCTTCCACTCCAAAACGCACATCAAATGTCAGCTCCATGTCATTTTCTGGAAGCAGTGGAGCCCCCCAAGTCTGACTCCAGCCCAAACCACACAGAACACCAGTAAAATACTTTCCATTTTTATCAACCCTATACGAAAAAAAGAAAAACCGTCTCACCTAGAGATGAAAACCTAGAAAGAAAATCATACATATACAAAATGAAACTTTAATGAAGGAACGGTAGCTTCATTATGTTGAGATGACAGTTTACAGATTTTAAACAGAACTTAAACAGAACTTAAACAAAACACAACGTAATGTAACTGCCAGAAGTCAGCTTTAAGAAAAAATAACCAAACCAAAACAAGTCACACAAGTTCCTCTCCTCATGTAGATTTAAAACTTTCTCAGTTCTACATTTCATCTTCCTAGACTTCCAGCATGATTGTCAGGAACTGTATTGCCTTATCGTGAGAGTAGAGCCTGCAGCACCAATCGATAAGTATGTGAAACAAGTTCTTAGCTACATACTCCACTAAAACTGATCAAAGACAAGAATTACAAGAACAGGAAGAGAATACATCAAATCCTGAAAGCAGAGCAAAAAAGATTCAGTCATTCTTTTTAGGACCTGCACAAATGGAAGACCCACCACTTCTCAATGCGCATGAATACCTGAGTTCGACAGCGGGAGCAAACAGCATGCTGAGGAGTGCAAGCAGGCCAGGAATGGGAGGCATCAAAGACGTTTCCTCTAAAATCACAGTAGATCCTGTCACCAAAAAAAACAAAACCCAAAAAACCACTAAGGGGTGTCTAATGAAAAACAAAACCTCAAAAAGATGCAATGTAGAACTACAGTGACAGATTTACTTGTAGAACTATTCATATAAAAACAAATCTAGAGAAACTGTCCAAATATTTTTACTAAACATTACCAGTTGCATTTGTTGATAAAGCAGCAGCAACCAAAAACTGCTGAAAGGGATCTTCTGGAGCATCATGGACAACTACAGAGTTTACGCTTTCCTTTTGTATGAGAGTGTTTCTGGGGAGGAAATAAGAAATATTTTCACCATTAAAAACCCCAAAACCATACAAACGTAAAAAAAAAAAAAAAGAATTGAAGAGAATTGTTTCAAATTCCTAATGCAACCCCAATGGACAGTAGTTACTGGCTGAAGGTTACCTGAATACCGTCTAGCACATGTACAGAACAGTTAACAAATAACCTCTCTAAGACAATAAAGCACCTTTAATAAAACTATTCCTAACATTTTACATAGCAATAGTGTCCATGTTAATGTAATTCAGGCCTGACTACTTCAGTCTTTTCAATGAATAAATGTTGTGTAAAAATGTGTCAGAGTAAATAGGATTTTTTTTTGCCTATTTATTGAAAGTAACAGCTGTGAACGTGCCTATCCTTCCCATAAGAGTCTTGTCATACCTGAACTGGGATACTCTAGTCATACCGTAGCATTTCAGCTCATAAGGGCTGAATGGGCCAAAAAGTGTTACCTTCAAAAAGAGAGAGAACAAATGGTATGCTCATTAGTCAGTATCTGGATCTCTCCAAACCAAAATCTTCTATAAATGAAAACCAACACACATTTCAGCATGTACTGAGCAACAAAATTGATAAACAGCATCTTCATTTCACCCATCTAAAGCAAACTTTGCTTGTTGAGGCACCTAAAGAAAAATAATGTATTCACAGGTGCTGGGGCTTCACGCCTTTCCCCTGTTTTAAAAACTGCAAGTTCAGATTTCATAGAGCACCTAACAAAACCAGGTCATTTTTGTTTACACGACCAAGTCTTTAATCTTTAAAATATCTCACTTTATGAAGGTGAGTAGTTAAATAGATTATTCCTGTGGATAAACTGAGCACGATTAGGTGCTCGAAAGCCTGACATTCTGCCAGGTCTGAAATGGGAAAAGAATTATATTGCAGATGAGGCTTAACTTGTAACCAGAATGCAGAACAGGACACGTTGTCATGTTTCATATTCCAGTTTAGTAGTGACTAGATATCTCAAAATACATAAGTAATAATAAATTTAGAGTTTGGAATTGGCAGTGGAAGAAACACCCACTGTTTCATTATCATCAGTTACTGGAGTGTTCGCTGCATCGCCTATCTCAGGTGCTTACCTATCTCTACAAAACACTGTGTATAGTAAAAACCATGTTTAAATTTTCTGAAAAATTGATAGGGTCATAATCTTCATTATATAAACTCCATAAAAAACCAAGACTACCACAAGTGGAAGCGCTGCATTCAGTTTTCCAATGCTATCTTTGTTCTGCAGCATTGTGAAACGCTGCCTTAGAATGCATTTGAAACTCGTTCGCTTAGCTGTCAGGCAGTAATTCAAAGCTTTGTTAAAAGCTGCAAGAGTAGTCTGCCACGGTGGGCACATTACAGCCTTCCACCAACAGAAGGGAGAATGCACTAGGAAAGGCATCAGGTATGGTTTGGTTATTAAAGGCACTTCCAGTCTTCATCTCCATTCTTACAGTGTGAGAAGCAGGGTCACGCAATGACATATCAAAACCACCGCTCGAGTTACCTTATGGGTTGGCACATGAGATTGATTGTCAGAAAACAAGTCTAACAATCTTCCAATGAGATGCTTTTCTTCCTCTCTTGAAGACAGAGGCATGTTCTCTTTTTGCTTTACTTGATCCAAAAATAATCCCTTGACCAAATCATGGTTTTGCTACATAATAATGGAAGAGTGTTAAAACCATGAAACACCTATGTTTTTCAAACATTTTACAAGAAAGGTCCTACATAAAGAACATACACTCACATACAGACACAAAACCCAATGTTCTTATCACCTTTCAGATTATATAAAACAAAGCTGAAAGAGTTCAAACTAAGGAGCAGTTACATTTTTTCAAAGTTCAATAAAACAGTGGAGCCGTTCAACTGATGCCATTATCTCCTGGGGAACATCTCGTTCAAAAGGTGTCTCAAAGCACCAATCCTTCTGGCCAACAGCTCAATATCAATAACGTGCACACATAAAATTATTAATTATTAATTGAATTATTAACCTTGTCTAATGCCACGGCATTAGTCAAGACTTCAGCTCAACTTCTCAGAATTCCAGACAGCCTGAGCTGAAATAAATTAGGGAAAGGAAAGGTAGAAGCAGCATTCTCGATACATACTTGTGATTTGTATGATTCTTCTGCTAGTTCAGCATAACCTTCTTCAATAAGCACATCTCGAATATTCACAAGCTCTTTGCACCTTGAGTAACGGAAGACATCCACGTGCAGAACGTTATCCACAAATGAATACACCTTCATGAGCAGAGTGTAGCCGTTTACTAGTGAGGCAAATCTCTGGCTGGCACTGTAACTCCACCGTTCCCCACATACAAGAGATCCTGCAGATGGACGCATCTTGCATATCTTGCATTCTAAAGCCTAGAGCAAAAACATTGAAAACAACTTTCCTGAGCAGAGAATCGGCATGACAAACTTTCACATTCTCAACAGACTGTCTGAATTAATAATGACTTCATAATTATTGCAGTGGCTTATGTTAATGCCTAGGACTGCTGTAAAGCTACCGGCATAGTTCCCATTCCATCATTGCCAAAGCAGCTACACGTTACATCTCGTGTCACTTCAATATTGTACATAGTTGCTAATGAATCAGAGCAAACAGAGCATAAATAAAAGATAATTTGGTATTAATTCACTATCCACATCAAAATCTTAGGAGTTTAGAAATGTCTTCTCTGGAAAAATATTTGCAATCCACATTTTTTTTCAACTAAGTTAACAGAAAACTTGGCAAGACCACTACAGCTATTCCGCCTCTGGCAGGCAAGAGTAATTAAGTTCTCATTTAACCCCTTTCCATGATCACTATCTGTATATGTGTCTTCAAATAAATTTACAACACAAACCCTATTTTGTTTTTCCTAGCCAGTCATTAAAACTGATCAGTAAAAGATTAGGCTGGAAGCAGAAATACATTTCCCTTTAATGCATTTGAAGAAAACACAAAAAAAGAGATGTTTCTTGCTACAGTTAATTCTACTTATTTTTTTCAAGTAGATTATCAAAAAACCCCAAATGAAATCAACTCTGTGAAGATCTAATACTAAGAAGAGAAAATGAACCCATGCTTCTGGCCAGTTCATTTAGTTAGTTAGCATACCAGTTACTATCACACACCTGTTTCAATTAGTGGAAAAATATAGAATCACAGGATGGTTTTGGTTGGAAGGGACCTTAAAGCCCATCCAGTTCCAACCCCCTGCCATGGGCAGGGACACCCTCCACTAGACCAGGTTGCTCCAAGCCTCATCCAGCCTGGCCTGGAACACTTCCAGGGATGGGACATCCACAGCTTCTCTGGGCAACCTGCTCCAGTGTCTCACCACCCTCTGAATGAGGGCTGAAAAGCTGAATTTCACTTGAGGTCTCCAGTATTGTATTTGTAAGTAGAGCTCAAGAGAATTATTTTGTTGAAAAACTAGCTATAAAGTCCCTCAGATCTGTGTTACAGATCACTGTTTAATTAAAGAGAGGTCTGCCTGAAAAGAGCCAAGTAAAGCCACCAGTTCAAAGAACAGTGAAGCAGCACAAAGCGTAACCAGAGACTTGTAGCATTGTGGAATTTAAATAGGGTATCTCCTATGTATTTGTCCTGTAACTAATAGTGTAGCACAGCAGGAGCTTTGATGGAGCAAAATTGTCTGCACAGCACTATGCAAGACACGTGCCATGCAGGCAAGAAGAGATGCTGTGCTGCCCCTTACCTGTAGTAGGTGCAGCTAGGTGTAAGCAGAGAGCAACAGGTTAAACTACTCACAGCTAGTTTTCTCAGCTGTATAAACTCTCATTTGCTCAGAGATTCTTGAGACCGAAGCAAAGCAGCCTGTTACTCCTGAGCTTTGCATATCAGCAGGCAACAGAGGAACCAGAACATCCTCCTTCTGGAGAGAACTTTGCACAGAACTGGTGGACAGCACAGAAACTGATAACCAAAAGTAGTGAGCAGCAGAAGGCAGCTGTTAGAGCCTTTTCCTCTCTCCTGCTGTTTCTAGTTTTCCCTGTGATTACAGGTGGGAGACAGATCCCACTATGCTGTCCTTGCAGAAACAGGACTAGTCCAAATATTCAGTTAAAAAAACCCATTTAATACCATGTTTTTTACATCCAGCCAAGCAGCAACTTTGGGCTCCCCTCCTCCCCCCAGCAAATGCCCCTGAAAACAAAAGGCTGGATAACATTTCTCTACAATTAAATACACACAGTTACTGTTCTGTGAACACACATCTGTGGGAAACTTAGAAAAATACATGTTACTTCATTATTATCCAGAAAAGCATTATGATCTGAAGTACACTTGTTTGTCAGACCACACAGGAAAGTATCTATTAAGCAACAGCAAACAGCATCACCCTACCTGGAAAGGAAGCTCTTGAAGACAGCTTGGAATCTCTTTTAATTTCTTTAAAGGCACTTTGGATCTATTGCCATAATCCACAAAAAAAACCTGGAAAAAGAATGAAAAGCATCTGCAGAGATTCCACAGCATTAAAAGCTTAACTTCTAGTGGCAAGGAAAGTGACAACCTACATTTACAAATAACAGTACAACACAATCTTATCAAGTGAAACGTAAGCAAACTCAGAGTGTGGAAAACATGCAAATGTCAAAAAATAATAGGTCAAATTTTATCATGTCTATTATTTGATCCTTTGGCTTACACATCCACTAGTAATGCAAGTAATCTGCTAAATCTAGGAAAAGGCTGCAGTTCTCTCCCTGTAATTAAATTTGTATAACCTTACTTCTTAACAGTGAGTGATTCACAAAATCACAGACTGGTTTGGGTTGGAAGGGACCTTAAAGAGCATCCAGTTCCAACCCCCCTGCCATGGGCAGGGACACCCTCCACTAGACCAGGTTGCTCAAAGCCTCATCCAGCCTGGCCTTGGACACTTCCAGGGATGGGGCACCCACAGCTTCTCTGGGCAACCTGTCCCAGTGCCTCACCGCCCTCTCCAGGAAGAATTTCTTCCTGATGTCCAATCTAAATCTCCCTGCTTTCAATTTAAACCCATTACCCCTTGTCCTGTCACTACAGACCCTTGTAAAAAGTCCCCCCCAGCTTCCTTGTCAGCCCCTTCAGGCACTGGAAGGTGCTATCAGGTCTCCCTGGAGCCTTCTCTTCTCCAGGCTGAACAAGCCCAACTCTCCCAGCCTGTCCCCATAACAGAGCTGCTCCAGACCTTGGAGCATCTTCGTGGCCTCCTCTGGATATTACCTAATAAATGCATTTAGATAAGCAAACGTTAACATGGATAGGGCGACTGTTTATAAAAGAAAAAGAAAAAGTGATGAGATTAGCACTGTTATTCACTAGTTTTCCACTACTTTAAACATATGACAATGTTCAGGATTAACTCTCTGGTGGTGACACACAGCTATGTTAAGAAATCAAGAAATTCAAAAGAGGAACAGTCTGTAAAAAAGCCAATCTCTCAAAAAAATCTGTCCTTAACTACTGAGAAGTACTGGCCTGAAAAATGAAAACCCATCTTGACCTGTGGCACTAATTTCCATTACTGGTCTTGGCTCGAAAAGCCAAAACATTCTGATCAATTTGCTGATGATATGGAACTCTGCAACTTGAACACTGACCCGATAAAAGATCACACTGAATGGACCTGAGAACTGAACAAGAACAGGGAGAACCAAATGGTATGAAGCAAAAGATCACATCCTTTCAAATTTTTAACAATTTCTTCTACAAATGCTCCATTATTATTTATAAATTCTAATTAGCTGGCAGTTACCATGGAGACAGAACTGTAAGATGCCAAGAGGTGGCCCATGCAAAAAAAGCCCTGATAAGGCAAACGTGGCACGTGCCACATGAAATGGTTTGGAATGCAGAGGAGAAGCACTGCGTTGGAAGAGGCATACTAGCATCACTGCATAAGCAAAGGTCGAACTGCAAGTACTGGAGCATGCACAATTTTCCTCAGAAAACTGAGGTCAAAACCACAGAGGAGTGAGATGGAGACCAGGCAAAGAGAGTCAGTGTAGTGTGTGAGATGGGAAAGAGCGCATCTTGCTTCAATTAGCAAAACAAAGCCCGTGAAGAAAATGACAGGCGGAAACTGGAGGGGAAAGACAAGGAAAAGAAAACCCATGTAAACCAGGGGAAGAAACACTGGCAGAGGAACAAGCTTAGATGAACTGGCCATGAGTGACTGAAAACTGCCAAAACAGTGGGGGCAAGAAACTCCCTCTTCGTTAATATAGTGAGATCCATCTGAAGAGGATGTGATGGGGTTGCTGCCAGCAATGCAAATGTGGTAAGGAATGCTGAGATCAAAGATGCTGGAGGTTTTAGTCTCTATTTTGCTTCACTCTTGTTCAGCACAAGACACTTTACTGTATCAAAAACAGTCTCTTGATTTAATACTGAAATATTCCTGTATTCTGGAAAAACACTCATTCATCTACTCTGGCAACATTCTATTAAGGTTTAATTTTAGTTCTAGTTGTGCAGATCCTTTACTGGAATATTTACAATTATCATGAACAAAGTGCTTTGTAAAAAACAACCCATAGCTCCAAGATTGTTAACCCAATTACGTCCTACCAAATGCAATATGACATAACGTATTACCGTACCTCAGCAAAATCTCTACAGACATACAGGATACGAGCTCTACAGTATCCTCTGTATTCCAGATGAGTGAATGGTGCCAGACAAATCAACTCCGGATGTGGAGACACTGCCAAATCCATCAGGTTTTGGTAGTTAATTTCATCAGTTAGAGCCTGAAGTACAGTCCTATTTTTTTCATCTATCCTGTAACCCCAGAAGTGTCCAACTTCCACTACCTAAAAGTGTAAAAATCAGACATTATCAGATTTCATGTTATTTTATTCTTCTACATCAAATACAACACACATCTGAGCAAGATACATGAAAGCACTCCCAACACACAGAAATGTTCTCATACTGCAGTGAAGCATTTCTCTCATAATTAGATGTTATTTAAAAATGTACATTTGCTGTGCAACTGCAGTGCACTTTTCATCTAAACAGACCCTGATATAAACATTACTAAAATACAGAAAATTAAGAGACTGCTTCCATTTTTCTACACCAAATTAACCTACAGAAAATACAGGGTATACAGCTGATTAGATACATACAGTGCACTTTCGTTATTAGTGAAAGAACACCCATCAGCAAATCAGCATCGTTACTGTTATGGTTAGCCATCCTTTAGGAAACTGAAAAGAACACACCACTATTTAAATCAAATTGAATGAAATAACTCATCTTCTCAGGTGGCGTTACTGAACTCAAATGCCATTTCCAATCTTGTATCAAGCGCTTGTGATAAAAAAAGAATCTTTACTTACAATACATAGGATCATAGAAGCTGATGTGTTAAACAGAAGTAACATAGCTAGCTATGTGATTGGAATGTGCCTGATAAAATCCATGAACATTTCTGAGCCAAGAGACTTGGCTGAATAAAATGAAGAAAATGTTCTTTTCTGCACTTGCACAACCCGTCACTACGATCAAGAGCTGTTTTAATACTTCAGCCTATCATTTCCACTAGCTCAGTGGTTTGGATATTTTTATTTCAGCAGCATATACATTGCTATCAGTCAATTTGTTAAGATGATAGTTAACACAAGACTAAAATATTCTCAGCTTCAAAACTCAGAAATATTTATATATAATTTTCCCCTTACACACTAGCTTCTATGCATGCAATATTTTTCCAAATGAGCATGGAATACTATTAATTCATCTCATTTCTCACATCTACAGTTTCTGAAGAAAACTGCTAGTTAATAATAACCAGGTAAATGACCTAAATACCTACTGATCTTGATTTCCACAGCATACACAAATATTCTGCCTCTCCCATTGATCCTCTTTACATTTATGCCTGCTTCCAGCTAAGACTTACCGCAAGCAAATCTCACAAATTTTGGCAAGTGACAGGCAAGTACTGTTTAACAATGAACTACTAAAAATTAGACCAAGAATATTCTCTATATCTCTATATCAGATACCACTGTACTAAAAACATTATTAGTACCCATTCTTTCCATGTAAGCTTGTCAGATATTAATTTCTGCAAAGCTATCTAGGTAGCGGTATTAGATATAAACTACTGCAGATGTTAGAACATTCCTACCTCTGTTATCTTGATGGACAGAAGACGGTCTGGGATCATCTTTGACTGGTGTAAAGTACCAAATGTAATTTCCACAGGCTCCACTGTCTGCTTTTGACAGTCCACATTTACTCTAAAAAGTTTATGGAATAAAGATGCTAAATACTTCACTCACAAAAACTCCAGAGTTTGCCATTTTTTGCTTTCGTTTCCCCAGGTGTCCCTAGGGCACATTTATGTACTTAATGACTTGGATTTAGATACATATTAATTCAATTAGAATGTAAAATGACCATGCAGAGCCAAAATACTACAGAGAAACTGTTTGAATTCCACTATGACCAAATACAGAAATACACACACCAAGAAGCAACTGTGCCATCTATTCATTAGAAACCCAAAGAAATAAGGTTGTAAGGCTTTTTGCTATGGCATGCCTTCTAGGCTTTTTTTTTTTTTAAATAAATTGAGTACGCTACAGCTCAAAGATGCACTCAGCATATCTTTGTGGCTTTTTTTCCCCCCAATACATATATATAAAAAAGACTACTTTTAATTGACAAAATTTAAGAAATCTAAAATTAGTCTTCCAGCCTAGGAGACTTCTTTCTTGAGTTTCTCAAGTTTCTCAAGAATTAATTTTCACAAAGATTAAGTCCTGTTTTGGGCACAGTGAAACTGCTAAAGAGTTTCATTAAAAACTAAGTACAATCAACTAGAAGTCAATCATTCACCTACACTTTAACCTTTCCAGTTCATTTCTGCCTTCCTGTCTAGTGGAGGCTGTCCCTGCCCATGGCAGGGGGGTTGGAACTGGATGGGCTTTAAGGTCCCTTCCAACTCAAACCGTTCTGTGATTCTATGCCATTTCCAAGGAAATTCTCACTGAATCCTACAAACCTCATTTCAACTTCACACTGCAAAGACACCTGTTTTCCGTACGCACTACAATTACCTTAGAGATCCCACACTTGCATGTTTCACATCTTGCAACTGCCTTTCAATATCATGTGGATAATGAACATTCAGCTCCAGAGGAATTTTCAGCTGTGACATCTTGACTGACAGATACACTGCAGGAAGAATCTTAAAGCTCTCCATCGGGTTATGGGAGAACTCCACAAAAGCCCTGTTCAGAAAAACCCCACCAAATCAAATTGCAATAAATACTTGATGAGGAAACAAAATACAACAGAAAACCCACAAAAGCCCTCATTTCTTCCCCGTCTGTCTTAGCAGGCCAGCACTGAACAGCATGTTCCCCACAGGCTTGGCCTACTGCTCTTATGCATCTTAAAACTTTAATTATGGTGATGGCTATAAGAAAACTTTCCCCACTCACAAGCACGTACCAAATTGTCTAAGCACATTTAATACAAGAAGAAAGGATGTGAAAATACATGTGAATAGGAATTAAAACCTGGAAAAGTCAGAAGAAAGGCTACATGAATTCTGCTTTGGGGAGTTGCAGTCCAAAGTTAGCCAGCTTAGCTAAAATAGCCAGTCACATACATTTTGTGCAAAGCCATCCTACTGCAGAAATGAGCTAAATTCAGTATACAGGTTACAAATAAATACAGACACATCTGCTGCAGTTAAGTTCTACTGATAAGATAACAGAAGTGACAAAACAGATGAACTCAGCTAGTTTATCTATTGTTATTCCAACCAATGTGTATCAAACTTCAAACCCACCTTTCTTTCTGTAGCCAATACATTAAAAATAAATTACTGACTCCAAAGAGATGGGAAGAAATAAGCTCTTTTTGTCAGTGAAGCACTGACAAGAAGAGATTGATTATTAGATTCATAATTGAGAACATGAGAAAGGCAGGATACGTGATGTATTTTATACTTACTTTGATCCATCATAGGCAATAGATTTTACTTGCCCACACTGTCTAAACAGTGACTGCAACTGTTTGTGGTATAAATATCCATAGGGAGGGATATTCTTCAGCTGTTAAGAAGTCAAATATGGATACATTCAATTATTTTAATGCATTATTAAATTTACCTAAACAGTTTGCTTTCTTCTTCACCTGAGCTGCAATAATGATACACAATCTAGACCCCAAAAAATTCCAAACATGTTATTCAAAAAATCTCAAAATGCTGCCCTACTGCCTCAAACCAGTAGGTAAGTGGGTTTTTTCCTCTAACTATAAATGAAGCCGCTTCATTTGTAATTATATAAATTTCTTTGATAATCTTTCCTAGAAGCTGTCTACTATTCCTCTTTTTCCTTGTAACAGAAAAGTAATGAATTGCTATGCTTCCTCGTCCACCGTGGGAATGACATCCTAGGCAGTGTGCACAGGCTGGGACACAGGAGGAGCTACAGCCCTGTGTGGCCTGGGCAGAACTACCATGTATTTGGTTACTGGGGTATGGCGGGACAGCTTGCACAACTGGACAGCACTTACAGATGGACACTTGTTGCTTAGGGATGACAAAGGGCATCTCCTGGTCTTCCCTGTGTGGAAGAGCAGGTCAAATGTAAGGTGCACCAACATGAAGTAGACAGTGGGACAACCCAGCTTGTGTGGGCCAGGATAAGAGAAGAGGTCAGTAAGGGTAACACCGAGGTGGGAATTTGTGACAGAGCATCGCTCAGGATGGAGCAGATGATCTTTTTCAACTTGCAGACGCCTCCAGATCACAGACCCTGCATCTTAGAGGGGTTCAAATCCCTGATAACCCCTTAGAAGGGCAGGACATGAGCTCCTAGATTTCTGAAGGGTGTTGAAAGTAACTTCCTAACACTGCCCATGAGCCAAACATGGCTCTTCTGGATCTGCTATTACTGAACAATGTAGAAGTTGTTATGGAATTGATAATCAACATCAGCCTGGACCAGTGCAACCAGGAAAGAGGAACTCAAGACCCTGAGGAGAATGAGGAAGACAAGCAGCAGAATACACATCCTGAGGTCTAGGACAGCACAATTTGGGGAACTAGTAGGTGGGATCCCATGGGAAGCTGCAGAATCTGCATCCTCATAGCTTTTTCCAGACTCAAGTGGAGTGGACAAAGGCCTAAGCAACATGGTCTCAATTCCCTACTAATCCTGCCTTGACTTTATCAGACTAGATGACTTCATGAGATCTCTTCCAAATTGAATTATTAAATGACTTCGTTATTCTTCTTGGGTTTTAATCCTGAAACCACTACAAATTACTGAATTCACTGGAGTCGCAACACCTTTTCAAAGGCATTCTGTTAAGAATAGCCTTCTAGTTAAGTAGATGGGTTGCATAATGTTAAGTACTGTGGAGTCTATAGAATGTATATAGTTAAGTTTAATGGATTATGACTTTAACATGTATGACCAAGGCAACAAGAGAGGTGTTTCACAAATTCTGTTAACTAAACTAGCTTGAAAACTAACTCTACAAAGCAACAGAACAGCCTTCTCCTACTTTAAACACCCGACTCACTCGGGAGGCAGACAAGATCCAACATAAGAGAAGGACATGTGCTGTCAGAAGCAAAGCAAGACTCCAGTAGCACTAATTTACATCAGTTTAAGGCTGTAGTTTCACAACTATTCATATGCCATTGTAGCCAGATAGCTATTTCTCTACCTTTTCCTTACTCAATCTCTCATAGTAGATCTTGCTTTAGTAACAGAACCACAGAACTCCTAACTAGCAAGTTCAAACTTCTGGATTTTGAACTGTTTTTCAAAGGCTATACAACCGTGCATTCTTCTCAATCTTAGACAGGAAAGAACAGATTATTTTTAGAAAATCTTCATAGGCCTTCAAGTTACATTACTAAGATCAGCTGCTGGTCAAAAATACGGTCAAGATCAGACTGCAGAAACTGCCTCAAGACAAGATGATTTAGAGACACCAGAGAGTGGGAGGAATAACTGCCTTCTGTATCTTTGGCACACACCATTAGTAGCATCATGGAGCTAGAAGAATAGTCTCTCAAACTGAGAGCGTAAGGAACTTGCAGCACTTGTGCCCAGGAATATCTTTTACACTGATGAAGACACAACAGCTACTTCATTCTTCAAGATAACAAGCGTTGATCCCTGAGCAGATCAAAAATTACATACATTAAAAGTAAATAGCTGCTTAGATCTAACAGTTTAATCTAAATCAGTGTTTCTGTGGCAAGACTAATCCTGTCTCTATTCCACAAGATGAAGTCAAATCTGTTAAACAGGACTTGTTTTTGCTTTTATATCCTGAAACAATGTCAGAAACTTCAAAACATACACAAATGTATCTGTGCACACCTATTGTCATGCCAGCAGTCTCCTTCAGTACAGAACTAGCCTCTCTTCTTGAATAAGCAGTAAAGCATGAATACATTCTTTATCAGTAAGATTTTTGAGTTTCTCTCCTACCTCTTCATCTAATTATTTTCTCTTGTGTCAATCCCAGTCTGTTCTTTTGAGGCTCACTGGTCTGTAGGGTTTTTTTCTTTAAGCATAGGTCATGGTTATTTTTACACGTTATACCTAGTTCAGATACACTGAACATCTTCCTAGTTTAGACTGTGTACCATTCTGCAAATCAACACACCCATTTCAAACTTGCTATTATTCAATCAGATTAAAAACTGTTTCTAAAAGATGATGATAAAAAGAAAGCAGAGTGCAATACCCAAGTAGTCTTAAACAACAAGCATCTATGCCATGCACTATCAAGTAGGAGATTACAAGAAAGTAACGTTCAAGTTGCAATGACACATTTCATAAATACTCACTAAAAAGTACCCTTGACAGTCCTGTTCCATTTTTCAAATCTTTTGTTAGTTTCATAAAGGTTGTTTGCCTGTGCAAGATGAGCAATCAAAAGCACAGAGGCAGCCCTCAGTAGGAATTCTTCTAAAATTGCCCACCCACACAATGTTTATTATATACTGGAAGAAAGGGAGATGAGAGAGAAGACAACTTACCAAGTGAGGATCAGAGTACGTAATTATTTCTGTCCTTGCCCAAGACAGAGCAAAACTTGAAAATACCACCCAAACACTACATATTTTTATTACTTGATTCTTTACTGTCATTCACCTTCTTAACATACCATTACAGTGGTTTTTGGATCTTTGCCAGCAAGGTCTCTCACAGCGATTTCTTCATCACATTTTCCAAAAGTAAAGTAGTTTGGATAGAAAGCCCCAGCTATCACAACCTGAACGTAAGAAAATACTTTGTAAAACACAGCAGATTATATTCAGTTTTTTGAAAAGAGATACACTAGCAACACGAAGAGATACCAAGAGATCTCCATATGAAGATTTTTTTCCTGTCTCTTCCCAGGAATTACTGTCAGTTCAGTCTAAACGTTAACTCACGAAAATCCTTAGAAACCTACTTTCATGAAAAGAGTTCAACTTCTGGAACATTTTTATAACATTTTAATAATTTTGTATGCAGGCTTGCTCTACAAAAACTATAGTTGTTAGCCCTGATATCAAGAGCCTCAATTTTTAACAAATTCACATAAAATAGCTACATGAAACCTGTACATGATTCATGTTGCATCTTACAGTATTAAACAATTCAGCTCTGAAAAATGCACTGCTTATACAGTTAAACCAATTGCCACTGAAATGATAAATAGGTCCGTGAAACTAAAATTGCTCCTCATCAGTCCAAGTAAGACAAGAAATTTTATCAGAAATTTGACACATTCACAATAGCCGAAAGACATCTAATTTCCACCCCCACCCCCCTGCCACCCCTCATAACTAACCAAGCCAGTGGTGATCCATGCAGAGCACTCAAATCAAGTGAAAACTTTTTTTTCCGAAACTGTTGGTTCTTAGACTTCCAGCACAAACTATCCTTCTTTGGAGTATTTTTATGACTTTAATGAAAATTAGTCTAAATATGCAGCTTAATTCATCTCAGTATACCTTGATTTTATTTTGATGAACCGTCAAAAGTGAAGGGACAGCCACAGTACCAACTTCATGTGAATTCTGAACCATTAAAAGTAACATTAGTTGTCCTTCTAAGTAGTCAAAAAATTACTTTTTTTTCAGCTGCACTCAAAATCTAGAGAGAATTTTGAAACACAGGTGTAACACTAGTTCATCCGTACTAGTATATAAAAACCTAGTTATAAATTTTGTGAATAATGGCTCTCACCTGAAGAGTCAATAGAGCATTACCTGCAAAATGAAGCGTTGTTTGTATACAAATTCCTGATCCATAGCAGGTGGTTGAGAATTAACGTACATGTTAAATGCACTGACTCGCTTGCTCAAGTTGTGAAATAACTCTGCCACCTGAAATTTGAACTTTAAGTTACATACTAAACAGATCAAAGCCACCCACAAGTTAAAAGTAAAGTCTAGTAGTAAAAAAAGTAAGTGGGTGTACACCCTTTCCTTTTTAGGTGACACTAGTACGCACTTCACCTAATACACTGCTTAGCATCTCCCCTCCAGAAAATCATTTCAGTACAGTGACTCGTTTTCCAACCTGGACTTCTGTACCCAACTGTAGCAGTGACCACGCATGTTGCACCCTCAGTTCAGCAGACAACCCCAATGAATTTAAATGCGATCAAAGGTATGCCCTACAGCTGAACATGCTCCTTTAAGCTTTCAATCCTATGCATTTCCAAGAAGCTTCCATAAGCAGCCACTGGTGTTGGGACCACAGTGAATGCCTTCATTGCCCCAGTGGATTTTGGAGCAAATGTAGAAAAGCACAGTCCGTTCAACTGCTTCACATCTACATTTTCCTTGCTGCTGATGGCAGTTTTAGGATACTAAAGCTGCTGTTATTTTCCTTTCAGAACAACTACCCTTAATCAGAAACCATTCTGTGTGGCTGCCTCAGTTCTGCATATCCAATTGCACACAAGAACTAACATTGTTATCTGAAAGCGTGGTAAAGAAAAACACCCCCAAAGTTGTCTCAGAAAGGGTTAGTTTAGGTGTTCAGTCTGAACTCCTGAACTCTTGTGTGTCATTCACACTCTATTCCTGAATTATCTGAAATCGGGCCAAGAGAACACCAACTACCCAGGAGGCTATCACATAAAACCGATCCTTCAGCTCTCCAGTTTTACACTATTTGCTTTTCTCCCTTTTTCCATGCCCCTTGATATCAGGCACACAAGCTAAAAAACTATTGGCATTTCTGATCCAATGGTTGCTTACTATGAAAAGCATCTTTTTCTCCCCTATGTTTTTTTGAACACAGGCCCTACATTGCTCATGCCAAAGGTGTGACCGGCTGGAATAATGGGCAAGGCCATGCTTTGCCAGTCACAGTTATTCAGAAGTTCTGCTTACTTCCCCTCTCAACTATCACATTAAGCTTGAAGCCCTTTGGTAATGTAGAGCTTTTACTAATCAATACAGTAATGTTAGCAACAAAGCCCTACAAATTTTCAGTCCTTATTAAATAACTCTATTTGCTTAAAATTATCCTAACTGTAAGACAAAAGTTGGGTCAACAGACAGCAGTCACATCCCAGCCTGTTTTTCTGAGCGGACCTATAGAATTAGTTGGAGGTATCTTAAAAAATATTAAGAATCTGTTAAATAGTTAATAATGTAACACCAAAAACTATGAAGATTTGGTAGGTCTGGCTAAGAAGTTTAAGCAAATTCCTTTTGTCTAAAAGTTAGCAGCCTGTGACTGTTTCCAACCCCGACTTCTGAGCTAAGATAATTCTGGACGTGCCACCCACCACCGGCCATCTCTCCATAGTGTCAACTGTGGCAGTTAAGCTACTTAAGAGTCTGTCCCTCCCAGGCATGGGTAATTTTCCTTATTAACACATAAATGATTCTCTGAGGTCCATTCTTCACAAGAATGCACACGGGGCTTTGTTAACATTGCAAAGATTGTCCTCACCCCTTTCCTTTCTTTGAAACCTATATAAATGGGGTCTCTGCAACCAACTGAGAGGAGCCAAGAGGGAAATGCTGCCCAATGTTTCCTCACAATGACCACAGTTGATAAAATTTCTGTCTGATCTTAAATCGAACTTGGAGTCCTGATATTCTCTGACAAATTTAAATAGTACCATCTCTCCCACCCCAAAAAAAAAAAAAATCCCAAAGCCTAAAAATTCAGTTTATTTAAAGGAAAAATAAAACTATATATTGATAGATAATAATCTTGGCCTTATCCAAGATCTTAACATTTGCAGAAAATAGGGAAAATTAACTCCTGTTTACAAAAATGATCTAGTTCATTGTACCTCTCTGACTTTCTTGATGTGAATAGAATTTGATCGACCCCACTCAAGTTCTTCCTGGAAAAGAAAGTGAAAAATGCAAACACAACGTTTGTTAGAAACTTATTTCTTCTCCTGCTAGTAATCTTTCTCTCTTATTCTTCTGTGTAGACACAAACAGTAGTTATGAACAGTGATGGAAGAATTTGATCTGATTGCACAGCATTCTTTGCATCCATATCAATCATTATGACACATATGAAAATATAAGACAGTTACATTTTTTACTAATAAACTATACTTTGGTTACCACAGTGCAGCTGCGGGCCATCTAAAGTTTTCAGATAAACCCACAAGTCCAACTCCTCTGGGTTGCTACTACAGAATCTGCTTTAAGACAGACACTCAGAAGAAACCACAACTTCATCTGGATGCATAACTGTCAGACAGATTCTGGCCATCCCAGCTACTCATTATCTCAGTGTATGTTATGCACTGGTGTTCCTAAACCAGATTATGGTCTGAAAGAAAGGAAAAAAGACTTTAGCATTCAAAAGAGAGAGTGGAGCCAGTGATTGTGTGCATACTGTTGCTTTGTGTGACTGATGCACATAAAGATCTCCCGTTTTTCAGGGCGGGGTTTTTTGTGTGTGTGTGTGTGTGTGTGTGTGTGTGTGTGTGTAATTTGTTTTTTTCTTTGAAAACAGGCATGCGTATTAAAAATATTTGTTTCAACTACAGCTCGATTTCCCTTTTCAGCTTGGATCTCAAACCCTCTGGCCACTGTTGATCCATTTGTTAAAGGGACTACATAAGGGATTCCCTTCAAATACTTGGCACTGGATTCAAAAGACTCATGTTCTCTCAAAGCCTATGCTTCTATTTACTTCTGAAAAATTTTAACAGTTAAAAAGGAGGATTGCTAGCCAAAATTCCTTACTAAGAACATAAAATACTCCAGCAGCGAAGTCACCAACCTTGAATAGAAAAGAAGAAATAAAGTTTAACTAACCTTGGGATGTTTCAGCTCCCCTTTTAGTCTACAGGCCTGCCATTTCTAAAAAAGAAAGGGTGTAGCGTTCAGACACAAACTGTAATGCTTCAGTAATAATTACTACAAATATTAATGTGATATTTAAAACCATGAAGTTTTCTGTATACCCATACTGGAGATTGGGTTTTAAATTGGTGCTAAAAAACTGAGATGCCCCCAGGCTAACATTTACTAGAAATACTTAAGCACAAAAGAGTATACGGAAATCTGAATCACAGTAATTTAGGTTGGAAGAGACTTCTCCAGATCAGCTGTTCCAACATCTCACACAGCAGAACCAACATAGAACAGGTTTTTGAGGGTCTTGTCTATAAACCCCTGAGTAACTTTGACTGACCTGATGGTTGAACCTGCTCTGAACAGGAGACTGGACTACAGACCTCCTGATGTCCTTTCCAGCCTTAATTATTTAATGATTCTAGTCTAATGTGATGCTTGTGTGGTTGGTTCCTAAGCAGATACAAATATTTCTCACTCTTATGAACAGTCTTACTCTATTTTGTTGAGGGTGGGTGAGAACTTTGGGTCTTCCTTTGCTCATAAGTGAGCACATGAAGTGGTGTGGCTGCAAAATAGAATTCTAAGAATGAGTGTTGAGAGAGGAGTTATAAATGTTGTACCACGACACGCTAAAGAACAAGAGTTGCTGTACGAAAATAACTATTATGGCCTTCAAGTCAGCTTGGTGACTGGCACATCTAACACAGAGAGAAGGAGTTTAAGCACTATTGGATGAACTGCAGTTACATACACCGCCTCAAACTTGCCAGCAGGTCCTGCAACTAAACTGGAACATAGGATTTAAGTCACTGAATTTCTGGACACAGCTTATTGATTCTGGATCTTGGCGTATTCTAAAAGCAGACTGAGCATGTTATATTCCCAAGGCTTTAAAGGAGTAAGTCCTAATTTGTGTTGGGAGAGGTACAGTAGGCAGTTGATAATACAACAAGCTATCCAGCTAGTTTTCTGAGGGATGGACTGAGTATTACAGTACATACAAACATTCATAAATAAACAGAACAAGCTGGATGCTTTTATTTGATGCTGTAATAAAGCAGGCTACTTTCAGGACCTTTTTCTCCTTGCTTTGAGACAAAAGTAAGTGAACTGACAGATTCAGATACAGTTCTGATGTGGATGCCTCCCAGAAAACAGGGCTGGAACAGATATTAACAGATCCAGGATATTAATGAAAATAATTTTATTATTAGGCAGCAAATCTATGACAGATGCCTGCAGAACCCATTTGTTCTAGCCTGACAGCAAGCCACCTCACAGTCCAACTTTCCAGTCTACTGTGGACCATGACTATTAGCATAGTAGCATATCCAGACTGCACTGACCTACCTTGATTGAGGCTGTCTGATGTACTGATTTTAAATAATGCTTTTGACACTCACCACTTCCACACCCAAGCCTTATAAGGTGTCAGAAAAATGAACTCCACTTTTCTGACTTTTTTTTTTTATTTTTAAAACACTTTTTTAAAATCATATCACTTAAAACAGGCTGATTAGCCTTAACTTTTGACCTTTTCTAATTCGCTGAAACCTTTTCATAAATAAGGGCTTAAATAACAGATTCTAAATGATTCACAGAACTTCAGCCTACCCTGGAAGAAATCTAATCTGAACCAGGGAGTTTCAAAACAAGTTCTTTCCCTGTTCTCTTCTGATACTCAGCCATTCAAAACACAGCTTTCACATCACTCACACAGAGATACTGCTTAAGAAGCTCTGTCTAAATGTTTGTGTTTATTCTCCTAGATAACATACTGGTTTATAAAAATATCACTTGCAGATTAATAGTTCATGAAGGAAATATAGTATACAACAGAATAAGGGGAATTCAGAAAAGATGATGCTTGAGCCTCAGGATCAGTGGGTACATATGGTATACATGTCTGTGCGTGCTTCATAAACTTCTGACACCAGAGTGCAGAAAAACAAGTCTGCTTTCACCAAAGTGGAAAAAAGTCCAAATACATAAAAATGAATAAATTAAATCTGTAGCTGAAGATTTTGGAATCTCCAGCAGATTACAGAACATGTCAGACAATCCATAATGTAAACCGCTGGATTTGGAATAGCAAATCCTATGCTGTTTCAGCACCACTGATAAGCGTGGGGCTGGACCGCTGTCCATGGTGCTGGGCTGCCCAGCAGCCCAGCACACAGAGCAACCACAGTCGGACAGAAGAGTTACTACAAAGTCAGAGCTGTGAAGTCCAGCACCTACAAAGTCTCAGAAACAATTTGGACAGAAGCCTTGAAGCAGCACAGATGTGGACCAACTACTAAGACACAAGAAAATCAACCAAGCAGACCTTCAAAAGAAGCATGAGAGGTACAGTACCAGTAGGTGTTACAGTTCGGAAGGCTTTGATCTTGTAACAAGATTTAACTGAAGCTGCAGTGGGATCCTCAGCAGCACACAGAGAGCAGATATGCTACATATGAAACCTCTTCAGCACCTCAAGTTATTCCAGAAACTTCGTTCTGCTTACCAGTTAGCCACCATTTGTTCCATTGGAGGCAATGAGACATCGACTTTATAGTAGGTGAAATGACAGAGGGAAACCTCCCTGCACTGGAAAGAATGACTCCCCATGTAAGACAGATCCTGTATTGAAAGGATCACAGAGGGTCAAGAAAACCTGATCCTCTAGTTCCAATCTTGTTCAAAACCTGCTCCTATTTCCAGCAAGCAGAAGATTGAGATAAGCAGCATGCTCTTACTCTCTTTCTCCAGTCCTCATGCTGTTTTCCATCTGCTGAGTAAAACAAACACCTCAAAAGCCAATTAACTCATCAGAACTAGCAGTGCTTTGCAGTAGGACACAGCCTTCAAAAAGTATCACTAAGTAGCTAGGAGCAATGTGAAGGTTTTAAGAATTTTTAACAACTTCAAAGCACAAATGCTGCACTGATCCTACAAAAGTGAGCAGGTCTGTCTTGGCCTATCAGATTTCATTGGAAGATAAGCCATAAAAAGACTTACCTTAAATGCATTTACAATTGCAATACAGTCACTCTTACTACTCCCAGTAAAAAACAGTTTGTTCCTGGAAATACAAACAGAAAGAATTATCAATTTTTTTTTAAATACCGAATGTATTATACAGCTCAGAATGCTACATTATTAATACCTTCCAGGGCTTCAGTAAACAAGGTCAATTCATTTATTATAATTACTTGTTCTTATTCACATCTCCTTGCTGAAGGTAATCCGTGTGAGCAGGATAGCAAAGATATATTTTTTTACAATTATTTAAAAAAATAATTTAATAGACACTGCCACATGTTCATATCAGAAAGGCAAAGCTGAAAAAATCAGGACTTCTACTCAGGAAACGATCAGTTTGCTCTGTAATCCTAATTGGTTCACGCAGAAATAGATTTCACCATCTCAGCTGCCCTGGAAAAGCTTCTTTTTGCACTTCTTGGCACTTTGACAGAAAATCAGATTCAGGATATGAAAAATTATATTTAGCGGTCAACTTAGTCCTCTGCCCCCAGATGCAGTCAGGAAGTTGTAAAACATCTAAGGTAATACCTGTATCCATCGACATGCTGTTTGAAAGGTACTGCAAAAAAATTCCGCAGAGAGAGGGCTGCAGCTACAACAAAAAACAAGTGAAAATGAAAACCTGCAAATCACTTTTTACAGAAATGTTCTCACATGCTCTGCTTTCAGTTACCTATAATAAGGCATTCTTCTAGGCACCCAAAGACATGCCCAAGGACTATCAATTTTCCAAGATGCAGATCCACTGGCAACTCTACCAATACCCTTCCTAGGAATGTCAGCTCACCATCATGTGGGTTTTCTTCTGTTTGTGTACAAGCTGTAAGCGCTCCCAGCTAGAAAATTAAAAATTTATTCACTTGTAAAAGTTGACGAAATAAACATAAGACCAGTTTGTAAGAAAACAGACAAGAAGCAAGCAATTATCTCAAAACAACATCAATTAGTATCAAAACTGTAATTAAGTTGACATTCTCAGATCAATTTTAAAAGCCTAGTATTTTGAATCCGAAGCTTCTACTACCTATACTGCATATACCTATACTACCTATAAGCAAGCTACTGTATACAAATACAATTTCTTAGGCACTTTGCAAAAGAAAACGTTTAAAGCAATTAATGTTCTACCCCCTGTCAACTTTATAACTGAAAAGCAAAATCACCAGCTTCCTTGTACAGGTGAAAAGGGAAACTTCAGACTGACCCCTGCACATAGTAAAGTGTAAGAGTGTGATTTTGCTACTTTATCAATAAACAATTTCACTTCCAGAGTTCAACTCTGACTTGTTTTTTCTCTTCGTTCTCACCACAGATGCTAGTTCACAACAGTATAATTAATCCCTCACGAAATTATAATCCTGTTTTAATGAAGTAACTACAGAAATTAGGCTGAAGAGGATGGTAACCAGAAAAAAGACAAACGTGAGAAAAGATTCTCTGGACACAGAGAATTTCAAGTTCTAATCAAGGCTACTACTTCATCAAATATCAAGAAAAACACTTCTACAGTATGTTTCTGTTATTTTGATTTTAACAATATTAAGAGAATGCCTACCTCTTTCAGCTGAAGTATGGTACGTTCAATGTCACTGACACTGGGTGGAGAGAGAGCTGTTGCCAGCAAGGCTTTTGGTCCCCCCATATCAAGCTTTTTTATTTTTAAGACTGTAGTTCCCAATGGACAACACTAAATGGAAGACAAAGTTGTTATTTTCCCCAAGTGTAACAAAGTGTTTAATAAGAAAAAATGAGTTAAATTTTACAATTTAGTAAAACCTGAGGTTGACTTTGTGTAACTCCTTTTCTTTTGAAAAGATTGCTTATTTCTAATCCACATCCTTCTTACCGCGATGATGGAATGGTCTTTGTCAATTATTTATCAGCCTGAATTCTATGCAGCGTTACAGTTATTAATAACTATTCAAATTGTGCACTGTCTTCAGGAAAAGTAAAGCAAAACTTGTTATTGACCTCATGCATTAAAAAAATTCATGTTCCTCAAAAGTCTTACCAGTATCTCAGGTATTGACTTCTCTGGAATAAAGTCTGTCCAGAAGTCCTTGTGTACAAGTCTATAACAATATCCTTTGGAAACACGTCCAGCACGACCTGTTAATAAAAGAACAGCTCTCGGTTAGGAAACTGCCCAAGCTTCAAGCTGTTCAAAACCCGTCCATTTACAAAGCCTTCTGGGCAGCTGAGCAGCACAGGACAGCTGATGCTGCAGGCTGACCAGTATTTTGCTCTCTTGCAGCAGACACATTCTCTATCCTTTCCTACATAAGGATCAGATGAAATAATTTTGCTTTCAGAGCAGCAGTAATGAACAAAGTGTTAAGTCAAGTGTTTCTTTCAAATACCTCTTCCACATAACTGCCCTCAAATCAATACCCATCTTTCTCAGTAGAAAAGACATGACAAATCTTGCACTAAAATACACTTCCCCAAAACCAGGAAAAGGCAAGTCCTACCAAACCTAAATTTAATCCAGATAAATAGGTCAATGAAAGTTTCACCACACCCCCAAACTGAAGATTTGATATGCAGTGTAGATAGGCTTTGCATTTGTATTTCTTTGCACAGTGAATATACTCAGATTTCCTATTTGACTCCACAGCTAGCAAAGATCTTCTATATAAACATTTAAGATACCATGATGAAAAGGAAAACATCTTTATTATCTATTATGTATAGATGATTCGGAAAGTTTATCTTCACAAATCCAAACACCATTCACTTCAGCAAACCGAAGGGTACTCCACTCAGTGGGGTACTCCACTGGAGAATTAGGCCATATTTTTAAGTCATAGACATAACAAGTGCAGGTCTGCTATGCAAAATACTGGTTGTATATTGGCTGGTTGTTATAACCTACACCAACCCAGAACCAAATGGAAGTAAAGCTGTATTGTGTAGACCTCCTAATATTTAAAACTTAGGCTATTTTTCTATCTAAAGATGTCACTGTTACTAACTTATTTAGTACTTTTTTACTGAAACAAAGAGATTTTGGTATTTGTTTACTGTCTTACTAGAAGCACTAATATGAAACCTTACCCAACCCTGTACTACAAAGACTGCTCTATGCTACAGACATTGCTGTGGATATTTCAACTGATTTAAGAGTGACAAATACACATGATAATTTCTTCTACTGCTGAACCTCACCACTAGTTAATAAATAGCAGTACCTATCTCACCTTTTTAAAAATGACCCACAACAAACTATTACTATTAAATAACAAAGTATCTTTTTAAGTTTTATGGCACATGAATTTTAACATTTTTTCAATAAAATGCAAAACATGAGCTTCTACAACGCCTTTCCATTACCCATTGTCATCTTACCTTTTCTTTGATTACAGTTTGTTTTAGATGCCCAGCAAAGTCTCAAACTTTGGTAATTAGTTTCCTCATCACAAACCACAGTTCTAGTTAAGCAGAAATCTATCACTGCAATTAAAAAAAATAATTAGAATCTAGTATTAATACAAAACAACTTATCCTCATGGCAGTTGAAAAAAATACTGGCTGATTTTGTATTATCAGAAAAGCAAGTTTCAATTACTTGAAAAGCAGTAAGGAGAACACTAGATTTATCAACAACCAGTCCCAGGATACCCTGAATACAGACAGACCTGCAAACAGATTTTAACATAAACATAATAAACAGTTAGTGCAGATAACAAGCATTAAAAGGCAATCATTCTGCATTTAAATATTTTGTATCAGTTTGCTTCATCTAATGCAACCATTTCACAATGTAGCCAGAATGTGAATACAAAGCTTAAGACAGTTGTGACACGAGGCCTGATTCTGCTTGTTACTGCATTTAAAATTATTTCCCCCCAGCTCCAGGAAAGATTAACACCCCACTCAGTAGCTCTACCACTTGTTCCTATATTCAGATTTAAAACTGTTCCCTGTTGTGAAAGAAAGAATTCAACAACTACCAGAATTGAACTCCAACAGCAACGTTTTGTAAAAATGACATCTTATGGAGGTTTAGACTGGCACACGCAAGGTAAACATTACAAACAGTGTATACACAACTACAAGATTTATGACTTACCATACTTAACATCAGGAACTGTTACAGAGCTCTCAGCGATGTTTGTAGACAGAATAACCTGAGTATTGAAGTAAAAAATGAGCAACAAATGCATAAAGAAAAAATCACTCACATTAATGTTTCTACATGAAAAATCCAACTTACTATGAAGAGCTATAAACGTAATGGCAACATAGTATTTCTGCTCTGCATGTTAAAAAAAGCAACACAAGAAAACTTGTATTTTCCTATGATCAGAAAAGCATAATAAAGTAGTATAGTATATGACAAAGTAAAGGAAGAAGGAAAATACATCATTACGCCTTTGTCATAACAAAGCATTGCACTATTAGCAGTGACAAAGAAAACTAAGACACTAGTCAAAATCTGGGGTACAAAGCGGGCAAGGCCCCCATAGCGGGGGACTACTTTGCTATGCAGTGCCAGCAGCACCATACTACTGTCATACAGGTGCAACTGACACACAAACTCTTGTGAAGGATAAAAACAGTGTCACACAGTGATTTAAGGATAACTTCCTGTTACTGCGCTTCTCCTGAGGTCTAAACACCGGTTAAAGCAACAGTTTGGTAAGAAAAGCAATCAGTTTACATCTTGGGGAAAAAACACCCACAACTGCTTTGCCCTCCCATAATGGTTTGCATTGGCACTCTAATGTTAATTTAGATACGTTATTATTTGCTATTATTACTCTAGCAAAAGGTTTCACACACTTTATGAGTAAGTAGTAGATTCAACAATATTTACCTTTCTGTAACCAGGAACTGTAGTCAAAAATACATTATTTTGCTCCTCTAATGTCACACATGAGTGAAGCGGGTACACTTGCCACCTGAAGAAAACATTGGTGAAATATTTACTGATGCAAGAATATAAAAATTAATATGATTTAGCACAGAGATGTAATTATGTACTCAGCAGGATGGGGGAGAGAATCAGAAGACTAAAAGTGAGAAACCCCCTGGGTTGAGATAAAGACAGTTTAATAGGTAAAGCAGAAGCCGCACACACAAGCAAACTGAAACAACTTTTTTCCCCACTTCCCATCGGCAGACAGGTGTGCAGCCAGCTCCAGGAAAGCAGGACTCCATCACATGTTAATGGTTACTTGGGAAGACAAAAGTCACCACTCCAAACATCACCTCTCTTCCCCCTTCTTCCCCCAGCTTTATATGCTGCGCCTGACACCGTATGGTCTGGAGTATCCCTCTGGTCAGCTGGGGTCAGCTGTCCTGGCTGTGTCCCCTCCCAGCTTCTTGTGCACCCCCAGCCGCACTGCTGGGGCAGGGTGAAGGGCAGAAAAGGCCTTGACACTGTGTAAGCACGGCTCAGCAATAATGGAAACATCCCTGTACTATCAACACAAATCCACAAATCCTGTGTTTCCAGCACAAATCCAAACACAGCCCCATACTAGCTACTGTGAAGAAAATTAACTCTACCCCAGCCAAAACCTGCACAAACTGAAGCAAATGTGGTCTTAACTTACCTTTTGTTGAACATATTTGAGAGACAAGAGTGCATGTAGCTTATTTCACTCAAACCTGGGGAAAAATTAAGAGATTGTTTTCTTTTCAGTAATCACTAACAATTCTAAAACCAATACTCACATCTAATTAAATTCTTAATTGACTTTCATTATTATCTCCTTTTCACTATATAATAAAACAGCTGAAGAGTTAAAGAGTAAAGGTAATAATGAGTCACTGAAACATCACAAATCTTTCTTTTTCAAGAGTCATTTTGCACAATTTTACACTTAGGAAAGTGGCAATATGAGATATAAAAGGCCACCTGCCAGTGTCCCATTATTAGCCCTCGTTTCAGTTCCTCACAACTGACAACACTCACCAGATGCTGAATATCTGGTTTAGGATAAACTGGGCTATTTCAGCCAAAACAAGCTGTTTCCAAGAGCAGGGCCAAGGAGAAAGGAAAAAAAGTAGCTATTTCTTCCTTAACCATTTTACCTTTGGCAGTTCCAGTGCTTATTCTCTGGGGCATGAATTTCACGTCTGCCAGAAGAAATCTTATGATTAAGCATTTTTTGCCGTCTTCCTGAATACCTTCACAGACGTAAACCTTTGAGAAGCCTAGTTTACTTCTTATTGAGACTTTAATTCCAAAAGCTGCATTTTCAAAAATCCGTCCAACACCGGGCTTCCCCAGTTGGATATTAAAAGTGAAATCACTCGGTAACTGCAGTACAGGATTGCTGCAATTTTCAGTGAGGCTAAACACAGTTTGAGCACCAGGATGTGAAAGTTCCTGCGTGCTTTAGATGACTTACCAGCTTCAGAAGTGAGAAGGAAGGAAGACAAATGCAAGTGGAGGAAGAAAGATATTTTCACTTGAGAGAAGAATAACTTAAACAAGAGGGAAGAAGGACATGTGATTTGATAGAGCTGACTTTCCTCACAGTAGCTAGTATGAGGCTGTTTTGGTTGTGCTAAGAATATTTATAACATACTAATGAGAATAGCTGGAAATCATGATCAAGTTAAGTTAAGCAAGGAAAAAAGGCCAGAAAGCAAGAAACTGGGGCAAGGAAAGGAGAAACAGATTCAACAAGAAACCAACATGGTGATAAGACAAGGTTGGCTAGGAAAAGAAATTGCAAGAGAACATGGATATTAGTCAACTACTGGAGTCAGCAAGACTGAAAATGGAAAATGAGGGGAAGTGAGTATAGGTAAGGGAGATAAGAGAAGTCAGTATTGGGGGCGAACAGGTGAGTTGTAGGAGGAAAAAAATAGTGGTGGGGGAGCAATCAGAGAGAAGTTGAAATGTTTCAGGGATGTGCTTTGTGTGAGGCTACTACAAGGGAAAGCAATGTCATTAGGACCTAAGACAGACAGACAGGAAACCTAATTTACATCACAGCTCAAATGAAATAAAAGTACTTGAGAATGCAAATAACTGGTCAAGTAACAAAATAATGACTAGCACATCGATGAAGCAGTTAAAGCTCCAAGGCAAAACACCTTCAGCACTGTAGAGAAAAACATGTACAGTGGGAAATACAAAAAAACAGTACCACTTTTTAAGATTATAATAATACAGGAAAAGAAAAAGTGTTTATTCATTAACTAGAACATGTAATTAAAGATACAGAGAAGACAAAAACCCATGATATGGTCTTTTTGGGCACATCCTGTTTTCTTTGACCTTCCTTTTCTGGCTGATAATATCTGTAGAAGCCCCTCTTAATATTCTTTGTATCCCTTGCCATGTTAAGCTCCAGACGTGCCTTTGCTTTCCTAACTCCATCCCTACACAACCAGGCACCATCCCTATACTCTTCCTGCAGGATACCTGTCCCTGTTTCCACTGCCTGTGCATTTCCTTCTTGCCCTTTAGTTCAATCAGCAGGTCTCGACTCATCCATGCCAGTCACTTTCCTTCCGCTCCTGATTTCTTACACCTGGGGACGGAGAGCTCTTGTCCTTTATGGAAAGCACCCTTAAAGATCTGCCAGTTCTGCTCTGCTCCCTTGTCCCTGAGGGCAGTTTCCCAGCAAGCCCTACTGACTAACTCCTGCAAGAGCAGACTTTTATCTGTAAAGAATCAGACTCAGTAATAAAAAAATACTAAGCACTGAACAAGACAGACAATTACAACAGGAAAACATGGCACCCTACTCGAGACAGCTGCAGCTGCTCTATGAAAGCAGAATCTGCAGATTCACCGAGTTACACAAAGACAGCAGGCAAAAATCACTTAATAGTACTCCTCAGCACAGAACTACTCCTTCTGGCTCCTGATGCCTACTCAGCTTGAAACGTCATTGGGAGTGTTATTTTGAACGTACAAAATGCTATGTAATTGTAAGCACTCAAAAAAATCTAGGCATCTCAAATCAGTGTCCTAAATGTAGAGGTTATTTTTACCCAAATCTCTGTCTCAGCTGCCCTCTTGTAAGCCGAGGGCTTTCTTCCCCTTTCAAGAGTTATTTGCTAATCCTGTGTTCAAGATCAGTTTTGAATATGTAGTTATGAAACAGGCCAAGGTCAGACACTGAACAACAATAAAAACCAAACCTGAGTAGCAGCTCATTCAGAAAGCACGATCCACACAGGTTTTCATAAGTTTAACAAATGTATTTAACCAAAAATTTTCATTTTATTAGTTGAAGTTATGACCTATCAGGGATAGCAGCACAGTGAAAGAGAAAAAAGATACTGGAATTAAAAATACTAAAGAGTAATTTCAGCCTGAAATGAAGACTCAGAGGGCCTGAGGAAGTCTGAAAGCACACGAGACAAACACCAATAGGAGAGGCCAGAGGCAACAGAGCCAGTCGCCTTACTTTATTCATGGCAGTCTGGAATGGGTCCTACATCAACATGAAGTTATTCCTTCTACCCACTCACTGATTTCACAGAGAAGCTAACTTGAAGAAAGGCAGCTCTGAAAGCCACTTAAAGCTACTCTGCCAGTGCAGTGTATTTTTGTGCCAGTGTGCTGTGTTTCCAGCCCTAGAGCTAGCATGTCTGCTGCTAAGCTCAACGCAGCAGGAAAATGACAAAGATTTTACAGAGAATTAGACAGTCCTGGAAGGGATAGACCTCATTATGCTCAAGGGAACAGCTGCTCCTGATTCTGAGGTGACTCTCCACTGGAACGTGTCCAAGTCTTTTCAAAGTTTTGAACTAGCAAGGCTTCATGTCCATGAGGTAACAGAATATGTGAAAGCAGCAAGTAATAGGTATGCAATGCTCAGGAAACCTAGGCTGCAGCTAGCCACACAAAAATTATTGCATGATTTTGTTTTGGCAGACACTCCTACTTGAACCCCTTAGCTAGATTTTAGAGGCAGTGTAAGAACACCTAGGTTTACTGTTTAAAGTTGACTTACTGTTTAAAGTAAACTGTTTACTGTTTACCTGTTTAAAGTTGACTAAAACGATATATAACCAGCTCTCTGGTCATTATACACTACGACACCCTGTGTGCTTCTGTGTTCCTACTACACCAACCAATATACATGGAAAGAAAAAAGTGAATTTTAACTTTTATTACGAGAATCTAAATGAAACGCAGGTAAAAGACTACACTATATGCAGATAAGAAAACATTTCAAATCCTATGAATTTCATACAATATTTAATAACTAATCTAAAAAATTGAGCAACTGAGGTTCTGTGGATTAACTGTAGAATTAATTTTATTACTGTAACTTTATTTCTTAAACATAAAAAGTCTTAAATTTTGACTCACTGCTCTTCCAATTACTGCAGTATTTAAACAGATATGCAAGATAAATACCCAAAGACCAACAAACCCCAGTTAGAAATGTGTTAAGTAAATCCTTGGAAGTAGCATCAGAAGAGAGCTTGTTAGATGACAAATAAGGAAAAGGAAAATTATTAAGACTTATACTCACCTGGTAGAAATACTAGCACACTTCCACGTTCTGACGTAACACTGAAGTTCTTTCCCTCCCTAACAAGAATATGCAGTTTCATTAATTTTACATCCTCAGTCTACTTTATTACCCCAAGATATTTTATTTCGAAAGAACAAACAGAACTATACCTTTTTTGTAACACGTATTATTTAGAGTTTCTGAAGGAACAAACATTATTCACAAACTAGTCTTTCTGACAAGCACAATATAGTAAAATTGGAACTATATAATAAGGTTGGTTTAGTTTTGTCTTCAAAATTATGCCAAAGCAGAAACATTCTTATTTACCAATGAAATTAATCATAATTAGGTTACCAAAGATCTTAAAATGAAAAGGTAGTATACTACTGCAGAAGCCTATGCAAACTTACTGAGTAATTTCTCAAGTAAATATTCTTGTATTCTAAAAATATCACTAGGCACCTTTAATAAAAGCTTAGCTTGTAGGAAAACTAACCATTATCAAGAACTACAGGTCATGACATTCACTGAAGATATCTCCAAGTTTATCTGCTATAAGGCAAGTAGCTAAAAATCACCTCAATGTAATACAGAACTCATTTTTTGTAGTAATCATTCATGATACAAAACTCTCTCAAACTATATAATTAACAGAAAGTATAATTTTGAAATGAAGGTTCATAACAATGGATGTTTGTAACAGCCCTTTTGGTATTTGAAAGCTGAAATGCTAATGCCTTCATGTTTGTTCATAAAAGTAGCATATTAGTAAAAGGTTGTCCAATTTGGCTAAACTACAGTAAAAAAGCTTAATTGAAAAGGTAAAAAAAAGCTCAAGTCTCTCTATATTGTAACAAAGTTAGTGCCAAATTTATTGTATTTATGTACCTCCATCAGCACTTGTACTTCAGTGGTTCATTTGGTAACTGGTCAGGTGATCTTAAGTGATGCTTTCTTAAAATTTCAAAGTTAACATAATACTAAGTTTGAAAAAAATAAGCTTACAAAACAAAATTATTTCTGCAGCATATATTCATAAATTACTAAATGTATGGGAATAAAAACTATTCCTAAAGTAAATACACACTCAGTGTTAGACCAAAGTTGGATCATCAACTTTACTACAGTTTCAGACACTAAGCATCAATTTACGAAACAGAGTAACACAAATTAATAGTTACTTATTTCAAAAGACAGTAAGGCATTAGTTACAGAACCCATGAAAATTAATGTCTAGTTTGCATAATTTTTTCATGGCTCTATGTATGGTTCAGTTTACAATACCAAACACTATTTCTGGTTTTATTGCTCATGAAGTTCAGCTCTGGTCTGCAGCAAAGAATCTAGTTTCTACATGACATGGCTGGCTTAAACGGTCACTTACACTCCAGGGCATGCAGAGTATTTCAAGAACACAGAGCATTCAGTGAGACCTACAAGCAGACTCAGTATGACTAACCTGAATAGAAATCACACAAATATATAAAATCAGAGCAGAGATGCATAAAAAATTGTTACCACTAATAACTGTAATACATGGACTGCTGCTGTTCGTTAGTTAGTGTTTCATTTCCCCAAAGAATCACTGATTCCAGATCCTGAACTACATCTTACCTATTGCCCTTCATCTCCAACTCATCAAATGACTGAATCAAAGACACTGCTACTTCATACATTTCCCTTACTATCACTGGTTCCTCAATTCTTTGAGAAGGAAGCTGTGTGGAAAAGAAAGTATTGAGGTTAACACAATATAACAGGCTGAAAGACCGTAGATCACATATGTGTGCTGATTGGTCGAGTGCTTTTGGATTAAAACAGATCCAGCACAGAAGCTGTACAAAGTAGTAACTTAATCTGGAGCATTCATTACGTTCCAAATAAGACATTTTCCTTGAAGCATCCTATCATTCTAATGCTAAAGAAACACAGCTGGTATTTACCTACTTAAGCACTAGCACACACTCCATCCCCTCTGCAGGACATGCTCCTTATCCAGAAGGGTTAAGCACGTTAGACTAAGTGCAACGCAGGAAAACAGGATGACAAGGACAGGAAGTTGCGTAAGGCAGGCACAATCCTTCTCACAGGTGCTATAATGCAGGTCTTTACCAGATTGCCAAATAAATCACGTACTTCTTATTTAAATTGTCTTTACATTTAATGGAGCCTGTGGTTTTGGTCATACCCTGTCAAAGAACTATGGTTCTGTTGTACACAGTATAACCGTGACGACTCGTATCGACACTGTTTTCTAGTGTTCTGTCACAAACTCAGGGCTTTAACATTTAAGAACACAAACTATAAAGCCTTCAGAGCAAAGACAATAACTTAATCACATTTCAGTTTTAAAAGGAAAATGCTTAATGAACTAGAAATATTCTGGGAATGGTCTATAGTATTACACGTTGGGTTTTTTCTTGTAGGGAAAATGGCTTTTGATTATAGCTCACCTTTCATTCTCAGGGTTTCTCCTCATTCTATTAGAAACTCCTTACTGGACTAACCACTATAACTTTTGTAGAACTGTATTACCGTGAAGTATGTCCTCCACATAGTTCACACCATTAGAAATCTTACAGTCAAACCTCACTTCTCTCCTTCATATTATGCCTTTGAAGTTTTTTCATCTCCCCTCCCTCCTTCCACCGTCAAGTCAAACGTTTTATTGACTTTCATGCTGAAATCTAAGTTATCCAAGATTTCTCCAAGAAAAACAATAGGTTCAAACGATCAGCCTTTATATTATTCTTCTGTAGGTTGTGAGTGCATGCTTTAAGTAATCTATGTTCTTGCTAGCTATCACATCTCCATTTTTACACCTATGCTCAACCAAGTACCACTTCCAGCCTAAGTGTCGTCTTCACCTGCTGCTTGATACACTACAACAGTATTTTAGCATTCAAATACATATTTATTTAGTCTTGGACTTCTCACTTTTACTTTAAGGAATAGTACTATAATTGAAGTGACAGTGAAAACAGAGCATTTGTGCTTTAAGCGTAACACTCCGTAAGAACTGGACTGTATGATAACAACAAAAATGGAGTAGAAAGTAGTAATTGGTAAATACGAGCAGATAAATACCAAAGTAAGATGTAGGGACGTTTAACAAGGACATAACGTAAGGGAAAAGCCTCTCCTGGAAAGAAATTCAAGCTGGAAGTTGAATGGCCAAGAGTGATACTTAAAGGTTTCTACACACAAAACTAAGATATCCCAGGTCTCCCTGTAAAAGAAGCATTAGTTATTTATCAGCTGTCTGCATTTACAGAGCTTTGATTTTAATCAAGTACAAAGTAAGGATTACACATTTATTCCAAGTCAGTTATCATATAAACAAAAGAAGATTCTGCAGAGGTTTTCAGTGAGGAAAAAACCAACTGAAAGATACACTGATAAAGCTGGAATATATCATATGTACTAGTAAGTCTATAATTCATCTAACATGTCCTTCAATTGTCTGACATGAGATAAAATCCAATACAACAGTGTAAACCTATGCATCTGAGTTTACCAGTCTTGGATACAAGCAGATGGTGTCTTGACTAAAAACAAAGAAACTTCTGGACCAGCTACTTGGGTCACAAGACAAAAAGGTATCTTCCAATGTAAGGCGGCTGAATGAAGGCAAACACGACCCTGGGATGAATCAGGCAAGGTTACTCTAAGAGTGCGATGTGTTAGTGACACCGCACAAAAGTGACCCTCGCTTTGAAGTGAGTCAAGTCTTGTCAAAGTTTTCAGCTAACATACCTGTCAGCCCTTGAAGCCAAAAGGTACTCAGTTTGTGATGCTGGGGAAACCGACAGGGACAATACATCTGCAATTCTTACCAGATTTTAAGGGGATCAGCCAAAACTTGAACAGATGCAAATTATGGCTACTTCAGTGACCACAAGAACAAAGAGACCGTTTCATAAAGGGAGAATAGCAAAGACCTACCTTATCTAACAAAGCAAAATGAAAGCCAAAAGGAAGTATTACTGCTACCTATAAACCTATCAGAGTAAATAAGAATGTGGGAAGGAAAAAAGTTACTTGAAGCTAAAAAAAAAACCTAAACCCAAACCCTCAGTGCTGGCTCTATGGCTCTCGTCTTTCAGTCTCCCCTGGTGTTGTGGGGAGAAAAGGCAGCAGGAAGCAGAAGTTCCATTCACTTGCTCCTTTCCCAGTTCTAGCACTGGAAACACTTATACACATCAATTTCAAGGTTCAGTGCCAAGACTGTTTTAACCTGATCCAAAATGGTTTGCCTGCAACCGTACACATTTGACCTAGTAGAGAAGTTAGAGACTTAAAACAACAGAAAAGTGAACGATGAAGTCAGTTACTTTTCTTCCCTTTCTGCAGCAGCTTTCGATGGAAACACAAAAGCACCACTGCTATCAATTTGGGAACAGTCATTTATATCAGCTTTTGCTACTGCAACCTCAGCCCTCAGCTTTCCAACCCTTACCAGAACCGCCAGCTTTAACACCACATCATCTTAACCCTCTGTCGCCTTGGTGTCCGCACAAAGATCCCTTTCTGAAAACCCTGAGAAATTTAACCACTTTGCTCTGGCAGACAATGGATTGGAGGATCAAAAAAAAGCCATCTGTAGGAACAATACTCTTTCCACTTCTCTGACCCCCCTGAATCATCCAGCCAGGCAGACTTTCCAGGAGTATGACGTGGTCATCCCCAGAGCTTAACTGCATTTTATACCCACTACATAATGATTTTCCAACGAAGCTTGATCAGTCCATAAGAAACCACAGACAGTGTTCCAGCAGTTTTGGTAAGTCGTACTTATTTTTCCAATACATGTGATAAGCTAAGGAATTTGTCTTTTCTGTGCTGCTTGAACATATGATTTTTGGTTTTAGATTATCCCTGCTTAAGTAACTGTCAAATTTGTCTCTTCAATTTTGTTACCAACTGTACCTTTTGTATTCTTTAGCGTGACAAGGCTGCCACATCACTCCTAATAAAAGGTAACGATGTGACAAACAGCCAGCCCAAAAACCCAGTCAGAGCTGACTGAAATAATACAACACAATGGAAATGGCTTTTGACAGCACTTCACTACCTTTCATCTGGACTCTGACTTCAGTTCTAGGGATATGAAGAAGTTTTTACATTTGCAAGCCAAAACTGGGACTCTCTTTTTCACCTGAGGCAAGAAGTAGAGACATGGGATTTCACAGATCTACTGCCAAAGACTAACATCTAGACCCCCTAGGTGCTTACAGTTCTTATATCTGCTCACAGAATTAACTAATGATCCAGCTAAAAATCCAGAACCACGTGCTTCCAAAGGCCATTATGCCAAAAGAAAAAGAAACCACTTCTTATAAACTTATACTCAAAAGTTGAACAGTAGTTTAAACAAAATTAAATTATAAATAAACCAATATCTGGGCAAGGGTAAGGCAGTGTTACACTGAAGAGTGTTTCACTCTTCCTTTTATTCTTTCCTACAAATGAAGCAAGTCAAGTGGAAAGCTTTATCTTTGATTCAGCTCGAGGTCTGTCTCTCCACAGCAAAGGGTTTACTGCAAACAGGCATACAGAAGAAAATATAATGACTGGCATTTCTATTCATCTTCCAAACAGGTATCAGTGAATTCCCAAATTATCCAAGTCAGAACTGCCCAAAGAAAACGCTTATTTTCAAGCATAGTTTTAAAACACTACCACCTACAGAAATAAGTGACTTTCATGCCAAGAGCTCTACCGGATTGATAAAAAGAATTCTACATTTATACAGTAACGCTCAATTATTTTAAGATTCTCTGAGAGGGGACAAAGGTTCATACCTCGCAGCAAATGCGACAGTTACAAAGGACTAAAATGATTCCAGTCAAGATGCTTTAAGGAATGAGTTATGATTTATGTAATCTAATTTGAGTTATTAATTTTAAAATCAAAAGAAAACTTGGAAAGATTGTTTACCTAAAAAGCAAAGACTCCTTTTGCTTTTAACTTCTGTCCTTTTTTCTGTCAATTTTACAGGCTTTAATAGGCAAAAATAAAATACTAAGAACTAAAGCCTGAAGCCTGTACCTCAGGCAGCTGATTTTGATCTTAGCATGATGAAAGATGTGACCCTGCTTCCATATGGCAGTGTTAACTCATCAGCTGCCTTAACACTCAGGCTCCGCTTTCATTTTTATCAGGGTGTTACAAAAATCTTTAGACCTTCCTTGTTTTTAAGGACTTTTTGAATAAAACTACTATTCAGAGAAAATCTCCACTAATAGCTCCGTAAGAAACAAGCTGCAAGACTAAACACAGTACTTTCTAATTCAATTTATTTTCCTTTTTTTCCCCACATACATGTTAAAAAAAAAAAAAAGAAAATCAAGAGCACTTATGTGCTTCTATTGTTGCCCTAAGGTAAAAATAACTTCTTGGACAACCATACTCTTCTCATACTAAACAACAGAAGGTTATAGATAATACAACAAAGAAACAGATGAAAAAGATTTTAAAAAATATCAAACCTAAATGCTCATACACACAGAAAATAAAAGCTACAAAAGAGAATAAAGCAGTTCCTTTTGTTTGTGATCTTTGAGGTGAAAAGTGTGGCAGCTGACATTCAGTTCAAAGTGCAGCTATGACAAATGCAACTTGACTGAAGTAAACTTCTTACTGAGTTTCTTGGTTATCTTTTTGTTGTCACCTAGCATCAAAATTCTATTACAAAAATCACATATTACATAATCTCCTGCATATTACGTATCTGAGCTGCCATACTAACATATAGAAGCTGATGGGCCAACCGCTATATGCAGTCATTTTTTTGGCTGCATTAAAACTTCCGACAGTTGACAGCCTTTTATTTTTAGCTTGCCTGTATTCAGGCATAACCAATGCGTGTGCTGTGTACAGCATAAGCAATTATTTTCTTCCGGATTTCCCACAAACTACACATTTGTGTTATTTCTCTAATTTAGCTTGTGTAGGATTGAGGGTATTCTGTAGAACTGAGGGAATAACAGCATGCTCACATACTGCTACTTTTTACGTGCGTCCTCTGGTTTCTTCACTGTATTAGCATTATCAAAACTGACCAATAACTATTCCCATGCACCAGTTGTTTTTAGAGTTGTTGTCACTATTATAGCCTGAGTGCATTTGTTCTACTTTGGTTTAACCTGTTTACTTTGCCTTGGACCACAATACTGAAAGAGTTCAGGCACTCAAGTAAATTCCTACACAGCTGTTTTTAAACTGTAAAACAAACTCCTATTAGAAAACCCCAGACACAAGGTGAATTCAAACTTACATTTATTCCTTCCTTACCTGCTGTCTATGTAGATACCCACTATACGACAGCACGTCAGGAGCTCTAGCTTATGAACCGCACAGCGTATTTGTAAAGATTGACAAAGCAAATGAATCTTCAGCCATTTACTATCCTCCTTAGGCACCAGAGCAGCAATTCTCCAGTGCAGCAATACAGGCTGTTAAGAGGCCACCAGGGATATGGTGAATATCTATTACTCTAACCTAGTTTCATTACTCAAAATTAGGTATTTGCCATGGTGACCTACACGGCTACAACAGAAATACATTCTAAACTACTGCACAACAGCTCTGGGACTATTAAAAAGAGAAAAGAAAAAATGGGAAGCAGGTAAGCCTCAGCTGATAGAGAAGCCAGCTTGATAACATCAAACTTCTGACCACAAATGCTTCTTTTCCAATGACTCTCTCCATTTCCTAGCTCTTCCTGCCTTTGACACACAACAGCAACATGAACCAACCAAGGAAACGTTCCCTGAGTGTCAGCTGTATTCAAAGAGATCCATAAACACTCATGTTACTTTCTGCTCAGGTTTTCACACTGTTCATTTGGATACAAACTACAGAATAAAATGCCACATACTACTTAAAATTCCCAGCCCTTTTCATTCCATTTCTGTTACATAAAAGAAAAACTAGGCTGCTGGTAAGGAGACTCCTGTTTTATATGTTAATTCTTGTCTAGAACTGTAACACCAAATTGGTTATTTGTAATTTTATCACACAGCTTTGAATTGACTATTCCAATTTCTTTCTTACTACATCTAAAGAAATAGTTATATACACAATACCTTGAAAGGAACAGTGTGTTTCAAATCATCGAGATAATATTCTTCAATTGCATAAGGTTTGCCTTCCACCTTAAATACACAGGCTGGATTCAGACCGTTAGGAACTGTAAGTGCAAAGTAATCAGCAAATTCTTTACAGTTGATAGAAGCAGACATCAATATTACCTGTTAAAAAAAATCCACAGCAAATGTAAAACATTTATTTTAACACAAAATGCCATGCTACACTGGAATCTCCACTTATTCTTTGCGCTAAAATGGCCTAATTTTGGTGACAACAAGCATGTATCCTAGGCACGTTTAAGACAATCAAAGCTAGATGCTTAAGATTCCCTAGGTAGCATGGGGAGAAAGGTGAGCACCGGTAAGGGAGCGGATCAGGCCAGATGCCTAGGGCACACAACGTGAAAAACTTTTTCCTGTGGTAAAAGGTCAACCTAACAACATACAGTGCTCTTCTTTAAGCTTATGTTCTCTATGTGGTCCTGAAAAGAAAAAAAATGTACACTAAGTATTTTTAACTCCTGTTTTACTAAACAGATAAGGTATAGGTGCCTTTAACTCCATCAAAAGATGGGCGTCCTTCTGTAAGAGCAGTAACTCTAATTATAACCCAGCCTTGAAAGTGTTACTAGAATGATTATGAAATAGGCCAAATAAGTTTTTCCTCAGTTTCAATTAATTTATGCAACTTGAAACTCTCAAGAATCACACTAAGCTGCTCCCTCTGTTTGCTGACTCCACCAAGATTCTTAGTCCCTATTAGCCTAAACAGAAGAGCAGAAATCACATTTGCTACCTGGTGAAACCTTTTCTTTCAATTATTGTGAAATTCAGAATTTACAGCTTTGTTGTTTTCTCCCTGGTTAGACAGCACAACATGTGCAGAATGAGGGGAGAAGAATGAAGTAAATCAGTGGCTATGGCTATTTACCCTCTAACCCCTCTATTTGAAACGTGGTCCACCGCTCAGCACAGCCAGCTGAAATAAACAGTGTCAACTTGAAAATGGGACAGCGAGCCCAGGACTTATAATGAGCTGTGTAGTGTTCAGCTTCTTCAGGTCTCCTAAGTCACTCCAAGCAGTACCTGTAAACTGGGACAGAATCAGTACCTGACACCTTGCATGAATTCAAAAATAGAACCAAGTAAAGACATCAACATACCACCCCCACACGCCCCAGCCCCCAAGACAGACAGACAGACAAGAGCATCCCCCATATGAAGTTACAGGCAGGCAAGATGATCGGTGAGCATTGTACCACTGTGCTCAGCTCCAAAGCATATGTGAAGGCACAAGGAATATGTGCAGAGGGCAGACTAAGTCATGAAGTCATTTAACATGATTCTGGAAGGAGGAGAAATCTGAAAGTTTTCCAGTGACAATTTTCAGAAATTATGATAGGACCTGTAGGAATTACTGCTACTGACAAGCATCCGATGATCAGCATCAAGGGCTAACTCTTCACAAACTGAATACGATCAAATTATTCAGTATTCTCAGTAGGCAGAGTCACGTGCTAAAAAATGCTGAATAGGTTCACATTACTGTGGCTGAATTTGCAGATAGGTGAGTTTTCTTATCAGCAAGAAAAGGGTTAAATGTTAAATTTACATTTAATGGGTGCCCCATCCCTGGCTGTCTTCAAGGCCAGGCTGGATGAGGCTTGGAGCAACCTGGTCTAGTGGAGGGTGTCCCTGCCCATGGCAGGGGGGTTGGAACTGGATGATCTTTAAGGTCCCTTCCAACCCAAACCGTTCTGTGATTCCGTGATCTAAAGACCAAGTTATCTGACTGAATCAAAGTGGTGGATTGCACAGAACAAAACAGATTCCTTGCCAATAGCAACAAAAATAGCCAATATAGATTCAGGTTATATCTGTTTTGAACAGAACAGTTTGCATTAACTGAAAAATTACTGAAGCGCTTGAGGGATACACATAGTCTCACAACATTTCTGCAGTCCCCAAGAGCTGCACAGAAATATACCTAGCTAGCCTAACTCTATGACCTGTATTTAATTACTTGCAATTCCAGAGACCATTACTTTGAGACCACAAAGACTAAATGTGTCATGCCAAAACTCTACCAACTCCGCTTTAGTACAAAGTGCAATCACCTAACATGCACAGAAAAATCTCAGCCACATTTTACTACCAGTTTGCCGAGAAATTACAATACAGCATTTCTGCCTTTTGCTATTTTTACAAATACATTGTCCCATTTAAAAAAAAGCTCAGTATTTCCAAGAGTTAATGCTACCATCTTTAACCAAGGATAAGCACTGCCCTCAATACCAAGCACGTAATTCTAGTCAAATATCCATCTAGCATTTTTTAGCCTTAAGCAGACTTTAGAAACTAATGCATTCTAACATGAGGGAAAAAAAACCCCATCTCTCAGAACACATTACAGTAGCCAGGGAAAGAATGCCCTTTAGCTTGCTAGCCTATGAAGACCAGCAACCTAAATAATATTTTAGTAAAAAATGACACATTTTAAGGTTGGTTCTTTAGAGCATGCCCTTTTTAAATCAAAAACATGTAAAAATGTATTCTTACAAGGAAAAGTAGCAGAATACACTTTGAACCTACCTTCACGGATTGTGAATTTGTACACAACAGTTTACGGATCACCAGGAGCAAGAAATCCATCTCTTCTGTACGCTCATGCACCTAGAACACATTATCCACAATTTCATTTTCATTAATTCATGCTATTCTTTTTGACAATTTCTTCCTTTGCAACTCAACTTTATGCTTTATTTTTGGAACAACAATATATTTTCACAGAAAAAAGCAGACCTTTTAAGACTATGCCTGTTAATCACATTTTAAAATCCCAACACAGCTTTTCACACGACTACAGCACCCTCTGTGAAAATCATAAGGCACTATTAAGTCATGAAAATTGGAGAATGACTAGCAAACCAACTGGGAGCTCTAGGCACTAGTTCTACTAGAGGTGACAATAACAGCTGAAGTGATACTGAAGAGAAGGCAATTGTACTGGTAAGATCACACATGATCCACACAGGAACGAAGTCAGCTTGTCTAACAGTTAAATTGAATCAACTTCCCATGTTCCCAATGGCTTCTAGCTATGATCAAAATACACAACTGCTTTCTAAAACATCGTTTTCCACCCAATTCTTTATATACCCTACATATACCTGACTTTCCTGGTTGCTCCTTGCAGTTCAATAAATAGTTATCAACATTATCAATGATGATCATATCCCTTTCTTGAATTATTACAGTTTAAATATATTAAGTGCAGCAGCATTGTCCAGAGATTAACCTTCAAAGGTCAACATTCACGGCCACAAGGTAATTAGCATATTCTACCATAATATATATTTATATGCAATATTGCCCCATTACAAAAAGATCTAGCTAATGCAGTTTTTAGGCTGACAGAGAGATCTTGCTATGAGAAGCCATGGCTTTTTTTCTGACTCAGCCCTGTTAACAGTACTGCAGGCATTCAGGAACATACCTAAGCAAACCTGAGTCCTGCAATTAAGAATGATGTGGAGAGCATCTGGTTGCTAAAATCACAGAATGGTTTAGGTTGGAAAGGACCTTTCAAAGTCATCTAGTCCAACCCTCCTGGACTGAACAGGGACATCTTCAAAAAGTGCGTAGTAGTCAAGACCACAATCTGTGAGGTAAATGTGGGGGAAAGAGTGGCATATGGGGATGAGGAGGGACTGGAATTTTGGCTGGGGAAGCAAAACAGACATAGCCTTGAAAGCTAGGAGCTGCTGAAAGAAGTGGTACAAGCTGATATCATCAGTTCAAATTACAGCATTCAAGCAAACAAGGTTTGTCAAACCTCTGCATAAGGAGCCACAAGACTTTACTCACCAATTTTTGTATCTAATAAAGGCACAGTCAATAACTTCTCTATGTAAGCAGCTTCTGTTGTTAAACTTCTGCATCTTACATCTAATCTGCATTTCCTTATTTTAGGCTTAAAAACGTTAACATTTGCAAGACCCGGCTAATATATTAGAGTAGTCTCAAACCTTTCTCACGAAGATAACCAGTACAATTCTTTAGGATTTGGGGTTTTTTTAGTTACTTTAATCTGTGTGAATGAAAAATCTAGAGTTTCTTCATAAAAAGCATTAGCTATTTGCTTCATCTTTTCCAGTGTGCCATCTCAAGTGCTGTCATGACAGCCTTCATTATTACTGTAATGGCCTGACGATGTACCAAGTACT
This sequence comes from Rhynochetos jubatus, assembly GCA_027574665.1. Taxonomy (NCBI): domain Eukaryota; kingdom Metazoa; phylum Chordata; class Aves; order Eurypygiformes; family Rhynochetidae; genus Rhynochetos; species Rhynochetos jubatus. The sequence continues at coordinate 137,507,829 of CM050648.1, read as the reverse complement.
GTCTCCCTGCTCCTCAAATACCCAAGAATCCAAGTCACTCTCAGCTACAATACCGTAACAAGTAAAAATGAAAACCAGTATTAAAAAAAAGTCTTCTTCATGCCATTACAACCCAAGATTTAGTCCTACACCTTACATGTGATTTACATTCATGGTTTCTAAAGCACAGTTTCACATCTGACTATATTTAACAGTCTCTTACTGTTTACCTCAGAAAATAAGCATAAACCCACCAAAATATACAAATTACAAAAAACCCCACAAGAATATTTTCTTTAGCTTTTTAGCGAAGTGACAGCAATAATGATGGGTCCACCTGAGTGGACTGTAAATCTGGCCAGAAGACAGAGAATTTTCAGAGGGCTACTTTATTTTCCAGGACATCCGTGAAGAGTAAGGATGCTTTCTAAAGGCAGTAACAGCCAAGAGAGTAAAAACTAGCCGCCTCCTCCTCCGAGGCCTAACCAGAAACATTTTTGGAATCCAGGCAGTGGATTTCAGAAAACATTACAAGGTGTTCATACCAAAAGCACTCCTAAACATCCCCGCCCACACACCCAGTTCTAAACTTTATTGCTCAAAGGAACACCAAGACAAGCCTATTGAAAGAAGTGTTAGCTGGGACAACTTCTATAAAGCATCTTTACAAGTAGATGTCTACATTTTTCTTTCCCTAGCATGCTAAGAGAGACAAAAAAGCAGGTGGAAATAAACTGAGTATTTCATATTAAGAAAACCAACTTACTTCATCAATGAAAATGTGTGTGAATTCAGCTAAGCTTTTGGCACAAACTATTTTCTGAAGGAGAACTCCAGTTGTCATGTACAGTAACCTTGTCTCCTTTGTGGAAATGTTCTCTAAACTTACCTAATAGAATGAGAAAAAGATGTGAACAGACAGTTAATGTATTTACAGGAATTATGCACCTCAAAAGAGCTCCAAAATGAAATACAGTGTAAACCCATGAGAATTACTCATTCCAACTTGTAAAAGCCTCTGTACAAACCTGTTTTTAAAGCCCAGAATAAGTTAAGCCAGAAAGCAGAGATTTTCTTTGTAAGAAATTAAAAAAAGTCCACAAGTTTATAAAATAAAGGATCAAAATGTCTTCCTGGGAGCTGTGGCCTAAGTCTTTGACGGTTCTTAAAGGTACATACACGGATCTTTGCGCTAAGAAAGAAAAAGATTTTGCCAAAACACAGTAAGTTTACTGGACAGGAGAAAAGGAAAGAGGTGTAAGATATCATCAAGACTGATCAAATTATTCTTGAGTGGAAATTTCCACAACCCTATGTTAAACAATGGATTTATGATTTCTAAAATACTACTGTAACTTCAGCTATCTCAGGTGCTGCCTATCCAGGCAGGTAGGCACATCTGTGACCATCTTTCCACCTTCCACTTTTAAAACAGTCTGGAGCAGGCTCCTCCTAGCAGGAGCTGTGGCCTCAAGGAGAGAGGAGCTCAGGCTGGAGCAGGTTTCCTGGCAGGACTTGTGACCCCATGTAGGACCTGTGCTGGAGCAGGTTGCTCCTGAAGGATGGCACCCTGTGGGAAGGACGCATGCTGGAACTGTTCAGGAAGAACTGCAGCCCGTAGGATGGACCCACTCTGGAGAAATTTGTGGAGGACTGTCTCCCAAGGGAGGGACTCCAGGCTGGAGCAGTGGCAGAGCGTGAATAGTCCTCCCCTCTGAGCAGCAGAGACACCATGTGATGGACTGACCACAATCTCCATTCCCAGTCCCCTTGTGCCGCTCTTGGGGAGGAGGTTGAGAAAAGCAGGAGTGAATTTGAACCCAGGAAGAAGGGAGGGGCAAGGGGAAGGTGTCTAACATACATAAATGGCGCATATGTAGCATGGATGTAACCTGGAGCTGTAGACAAATAAAAAACCCAAGAAATATGTAAATGCACGTTAGCAAACATTTATATATGACCTTAAGAAAGCCCGGAAGAAACAAGAAAAAGAATGGAGAGGTAGAAGACACCAACATGTATTCCTCCCAGCAAAGGACTCCAGATACAGACAACTCTCCATAAATATCCTCTCACCGGCACCACCAGCGCAAACCCACCAGCCTTAGCAGCCAGAGAAGCTAGTCCAGAGTCTGCTACTGTCAAACTGCCAGCAAAACAACGATCACAGCAGTTTATTGTGCTTACTGACAAACACCTGATTAAAACACCAGTATCTGTGTCAAAAGGTGAAAGTCGCAAATAGAGGGATAGAACTGAGTTTGATGCAGAGTTTGACAGAATGAAAGCAGAAGGTAGAATCAAGAGGAAAAACTAGTTCAAGTTTGCCCATATTAAGAAGAAAGGACAGGACATTCACAAAACTGTCTGGCCACAGATTCATTAAAGTTTTGACATAGCTGACTGATGAATGTAGTTCAAATCAAGTATGTTAATTAAAGGGTTTAAAAGTGACAGAATACAATTCACAATTATTTCAATGATGAATAATATAGATATGTCCAATTATCACAATGCAGACAATTAAATATTTCTGTTGGAGTCTCACCAGCATTTATACTTGCTCAACTTTAAAAGCTTAAACGTTTAATTATGAACATTTAACAGGAGACAGTTAGAAACCTGCAATTCCACTGTAAAAGCAGATTTTCTAACTTATCTTCAGTATGCTAGATACACTTAAAAGTAATCAAGAAATAAGATACAGTACTTTTAATGTATTTTTAAATGCAATTTGAAATTTTCTTATACCTGGTATCCTACAAATCCACCTAGTATCCATGATCGCTGCTTGCTAATCCACCTGGCAATGCTGCTGGCACCAATTTTCCGAGGCTGGGTAACAGCAATGTTGCAGTAGATAGATCGCTCAATGCAATAATCCAAAATGTATTGTGGAATCTGTGTACTCTTGCCACTGCCAGTTGCTCCTTGTACAATCACAACTGAATTGTTTTCTATCAGAGACACTATCTGAAACATTTTTTCAAGAAAACTCATAAGTCTACAAAACAACTCAAAATGGATTTAAAAAAAAAAAAAAAAAGATGTGAAATAGCAATAACTTCCAGGTCACATATCAAGCCTCTGTAAAAAGCTTGTATTTTCTATCATCTCCTAGGCATCTGTAAATAACTGGACTCCTAACACACATCAGGATATCACAGAAAAGAACTTGGGCACACACTCACACAATTTACATAAATACCTCTAAACAGAAAGTATAACAGCAATGTTTCTTCTTCAAAGAATTTTTATACCATGGCTTTGTACAACAAAGGGTTTGTACACTGCTCAAAACAGGAACAGAGTTTCCTTCTGAAAAAGTAACAAACCCCATGACTTTCAGCTTCATTCCATAATGAAAGGACAATGACATTACCTCTTCCCTGTGTTTGGCTATAGGCATATCCACACATTTCAGGTTAGCTGTTGGTCTAGAAGTCAAATCATTCGATTCACACTGAGACAGTGAAGTATCTAGGCATAAAAATAACAGAGTAAGTTAATTCAATAGAGAAAGGGGTAGACCTGCAGGAGAACATGATCACAGGATTTGGAAACCTAAATTACACCGAATTTGAATCACACTTATGAGTATTAATACAATTAATACTTTTTAAGATTAACAGATTGAAGATATGTTCTGTGTTTATGCAACTGCTGTTTTACTGGCAGCTGCTCTGAAAAGCGTTGTTTCTGCTGAGAAGCCACCAGTGTCAAGAATGTATACAATTCTGTAGTTCTACATGCTTTTCTCTTAATTAGAAAATAATAGTATTTTTGCACAGTTTGTATTACAGCTGCCAAATCTACTCCTGTTCCCAAGAACATTTTTGACACTATTGAAAAAATATTCCTACTCATGTACCCGGTGTTGTTTCTCTTAGAGCCTATTGGATCCACAGTACAAAATAGCCCACACTTGATACAAGGACGACTATATATCCACCACGGCATTTGAAACAAGCCTGGTAAGTACCATGATGGTCTTTCCATGTGATACTACATTCTGTAGTCCCTTGGCAGAAGTAGTCACCACTAGCACTGGGAAATACAGGACAAAAATCTTACAGTGCTACCATGTATTTCTGCTCAGCTCTCAGTTTGACCATGAAAAGCAAGAGAGCAACTGGACAGGTGTGGAGGCAGGTATAGAGGGGAAAAACCAGGACAAGACGTAGGTAGGGGACAATTTTGCAAATTTCAGTTAAAGAATTTGGCTAAAAAACGCATTATACTGAAATCAAAAGTGGGAATGCCAGCAGTGGGGAAGAAAACTAGGTTTTTGAGGCTTTTTTACAAAGGAAATATTTACTGTAAAATAAAGACTGTAAGCTGAATAACTGAGTACACAGTTACAGATTCCTTTCTTCGGAAGGGTTACTAATAACCTCACACAGCAGCGAAGCAGAAGCAGACAGAACTCTGGACCACACCTGAACGTGCTGCAAACCCTAAGTTCTCTTCAAGTGCCAAGGAATGCAAAATGAGTTATTCCCACATTAAAACCAACACCTAAAAGCTGGACAGTCATTAAGACACTTTAATAAAGCACTAAAACCCAGAGTTCTGAAGCCATACTCTCCAACAAGAAAGGTTCTTTACCTAGATTCTGTGTAACAGAAGAGTTACAGGTGATCATTGCAGTGATTTACCTAGCACTACTAGACTCATATGAAACAGAACTTATGCCAGCATCACTGGAAAATACTAACTGTCCTCTTTAAAATACTTTTGGTCAAGTTTCTAAACATATTCCCCAGAAAAAAATCACATATAGCATTCTGTCACAGCAACACTGTACAAGGGTTGACTGGCTTCCCTCCGGCACAAACATGTCACTACTGAGACGTCAGTAGCACTGCAAAATTTGACCAATGCTGGAAGAAATCTCAAGCTGCTAGGGAAAAGATCCCAGCGTCAGCATATTCCTGCTAAAGCAACACAGCCTTCCCACATCCAGCAGGTTTTCCATGTAACAACCGCAGCTCTGAGAAAGGTGTTAAAAGTATACAACAGAAGAGAGCAGCAGTTCTATAGTAGTGCTTATGAAAAAGGGAGGGACAAAAAAGATTAAATTGTAGGATTCACATTATAAGCTTCCCCAACTTTGTAAAAAACCAGTGTATTAATAAATCATTAACCTAAAATCCAATTATGATTTTTATTAAAAAAATACAAATGAACAAACTAGAAACAAGTAAACAACCACCAGTATTCATGTATGTGCTCTACAATTAGAAGAATTTAATCAGTTTTGTGTACCTCATTGTTTTCACTGCTGCAACGTAACATTTTTGGTATCGCTTTTTATACGACCGTTGTACAACAGCAATATCTTACCTTCTCCTAAGCACAGATGTTTGGGAAAAACCCCCAGTGTTAGCCACCATCCACACGCAGAGATTGAGAACTGGCAGCCATGTAAGCGTTTAGTACATGCTGCAAGTGCTAAAAACTGTATGGTTTGAGTTTTTCTCTTCAAGACGTGTACGCTGTACTTAAACTGAAAAAACACTACTGAGTTTGCCTGGGGAATGAATGCCATGACAACTGAGACTTCTGTCTAGAGCAGACAGTACAGTCTTGGGCCTCAGAGTAAATCAGCAACTTCAGATGAACGCTGACATGACCCAAGCAGCCACCAAAAGGCCCACTCTAATAAACAGGATTTTCTGAAATCCACTATGATTATTAGTGATAAAACAAAACTGGGAACCCAGCTAACCATTTTACAAGACTGAGAGGTGTTGTTCTGAACAGCAACCAGGACTTGCTGCAGAAGACACACTTGAATACACACCGCTATGAAAGTTCAAGATTATTCTACTCATTTAAATAACCATTCAGCTGTGGGCTCTATACCACACAATGCAATCCCCTTCAACCGTTATTGTTTGCTTTTGGGGATTTCTGGGGTGGTTTTGGGGTGTGTGTGATGTTTTGTTTTTTTTTTATTTAACACTTAACTTACATAACAAATCCCCAAATGAGAAAGTCTTTAGAAAAACAGATCACTTCTGCAAATAGAAAGGCACCTTCAGATTAAAGAAGCTACAGGACCAGACTTATCAGCAAAAAAGCATAAAGTTTCACTTTTTCAATTGTTTACGCTTTCTGGAAAACATTATTAAGACCGGGACAACAAACCCAACCACTGCACACCTTCGTAAGACATAATGCTCAAACATGCACCTTGGAGCGTGACACAGAGAATGCAGGGCACTTCCAACCTGAGAACAGTAAACTGAGGGAGCGTGCAACCGCCCACCACGCCACTTTATGACAACCAATATATTTCCATGTGCAGCTAGTATTAACACTGATCCACAACAAATGATGATATTCATTTCCCTACTCAGCATCAACGGAAAAGCAAACTGAAAGCTCAGTTATGGGAAAGACGAATTTGCCTGCTCATTTCCTTTTCAATTATTATTCAAGGTCTGTAGCTACATGCTGACTGCCATGACTAAAACAGTCTACTGCCCGTGGAAAGAGCAATTTCCAACATCCCCGTTATTGCAGCCCACACAGCAGATGTATTCCTTTTGGTACCTCTTTCCTGAATTGAATTTGAAGAGATGCTTTAACGCAAGATTAGATTGTTGTAGTCACCAGTTCTGGCAGAAGAGACTGTACAGCGGGATCTTGGTATCTGCCGTTATTCAAACTAAAACGAGATACGTAAAAAAATATATACTTGAAAGTCCTGGTTAGGTGAGACATGGGAGATGCTTACTGTGTCACTGATCATTCTTCCACTGAGCTACAACACACAAAAGGATTACTGTTAGCAAGCAAGCTCACGGGAAAGGAAAGCCACAGGAAACAACCAGGCTCCTACATGGACCCACAAAGCATAAGGACTTCACAGTAAGACATGCTACTTCAGTCATGACACAAAGTACACAAAGTTGCTGCCAACTGAGCCCTGAAGAGCTTGATCCAGAGCCTGGGCAAAGCGATTATCGTTCCTGACTGGGGAAAAAAGGCTAACAGTTTTCTGTGTCTTCAAGTCTTGACTGCTGAAGGATGCTACATTAAAATTCCTAAGAAAATACTACAAGTGTCTTTGCCTTTTGTTCCCCACTGCAATCCTTTCAACTTGAACATATTTTGAATACAGAAGGATTTGGAATGAAGACCTGCACTATGATTAATTTTCCTGGCATGCATCTGTTCTAAATTCAAAACATTTAAGGAACTCTATAACTCAAGTGTTTAATATTTCAGAAACCGTGTTTAACTTGCTCCTTCTCTGTAAGCAATTATTTTACCTGGGACCTAAAAGATCCCCAGAAAAGATCCATTTAATGGTGTTAAGATAGAAACTGAAAAAAAACTGCCATTCACAAATCTGAATGAAAATAGCGATATAGGCATCCTTTAAAAAAGGGGAAAAAAAATTCATTAAGGATTTCAGGTGATTTCTTAAGAGTGAAACTCAATGCATACAGTTCAGAATATCCAGATTTGAAGGGAAAAAATAAAATTAAAAAAAAATCTGTTTTCCATAGGATGCTTAAAGTAGGCAAGTGTCCCATACTCACAGCTCTGGAAGGTTTTCCCCTGCAACAACACTGACACCTCCCTGAATCAAAGGTGTGTGTAAGTGATGCTGAAATAGCCAGTACCAATTGTGAATCCAGCCCGATAGGCCAGGAAAGAAGAACTGCTCATGCTCTTCTTGTTTGGCTAACAACTGTGACAAAGTATTTTCTTCTGCTTTTATTTATTACTTCAACTTCCTTTTTACAGCAGTATCGTTTCTACCGTGTTCTGTAGAAGCCAGAACTCTTAAGTGCAGTTCCCTGATAATCTCAGTTTCCCTGACAGGGAGGCAGTTTAGGCATTTATATATGTACTCAGCATAAAAGCGTATGCTCTTTCAAAGAAACTAGAAAGACCCAAATTTAAACTCAACAGAATTAAACAATTAAATGCCTCGGCACAAGCAAACACAACCGCTTCAGCAACCCTGAAACTTTTGGGGCAAATGAGGTTCTCATTTCCATGCTGTGCTGCTTATTTCTTGACTACATTTGTACTTGAGATAGCTAGAGTGGTAGGGCCTTGATCATTTATGACAATTTTTCATGTTCTTAAATAGAACATGCACTTCCAGACTGATACAGCTGATAGTTACACATAGCTCTTAGAGCTCTTGAAATCTGCATGATTAACATCTTACCACTTGAGAACAGCAGTCTCATTAACAACATATACATTTATAATCCATAAAATTAACATTACAAATCTCATGCTCACTCACTGAAGTTCTTCATTTTACCACCCTAGCATAATATTCCTGAATCTGTAAGTCAAAGTCGACAGCAGTAAGAACCAGGATTTTCTGAACTTTTTGTGTAATTCTACATGTAGGTGGGACTTGGCAGTTCAGCCTCACAAGGCTGCAGGGATTTTCCAGTCCTGTCACTATCCAGTCTGCTTAGAGTCCCCACTGGATCACACACAGCTGGGAGCAGAGCACTGACTGGAGAAGGCAGGCATCAACACCCCATGGAACAGCTCCTAAAGCAACTCAGACTCCACACCATGACACAGACAAAGAGCAGGAGAAGAGGGGGAAAAGCGACAGAGGAAAACATCTCAGATTAATAAGAAGAGTATGCATATGCTAACATTTTAGTAATTTAAGGTTGTTCGCTAACTAGATGGTGTGGAAGTAAATCACAACTGGAAGGCAAGAATACTATACGGTATACATTTCAAGGACAAACATTTTAAGGTACATCAAGAGAAAACAGGTATTTATAAACATAAATTACCATGATGACTATGCAGAAATATTTCCTAACAAGCCCAAGTTATAACCCTGTTTCCTTTACAGGAGGAACACTGCTAGGATCAGTTCCATTCAAAGTTAAGCAGCCCACCAGTGCTGCTAAATTAAGTCGCTAGCCTTCTTTAAGAAGATTTCCAATTTAATTGCTGAGGGACAGTACATTTTACAGCATTTCCCTGAATTAATCAATACCACTATACTTCTAAAGAAACATCTAAGGAACTTATGCTTAGTCAACTCACTGCTGTCCTCCCTTTACAAGTAAGGCACACGAAAAGCTAGGGAACACCACATTCCGGAACCACAACATTCAAAGCTTCTTCCAGGCCCTTTATTCCCCCATTTTCACCTTTCAATACGTCCTCCTCTCCCACAAATTTTATGTAGTGTCAAGTGAACAAGAGACAGTACTTTGTGGGTAGGACAGATGGTCAGATGGGCTGCAGCTGCTGGACAGGCCACCTGCACCTTCTGCCTCTCCGCTGATGACAGACCAATCAAATGGCATCAGCACCTATCGGAATTTCAGGGCTCAGATAATTGGCAGAAGAATTAAAGGACAGTAATTTCTAGAAAATTTCCATTTGTCAAATTTTGGTATATCAGCAAAGGGCTACAAAAAGTATTACAGAGAATGACACGCAGAACAGACAAAACACACAAGTGTCCTTTTCTTGGGAAATCAGCCACATTAACAAAATTGGAAATTAAGAGGCACAGCAAGAGTTTGAAGCTGAGCTGTCCTGACAAGTGAGTCAGCCTCATACTGCTTTTACCAGAGCTCCTAGGAAAGAAGTGCAGTCAAATTTCTCTCTCAAGGCACTTCAAAGCAACAATCAGGTACACACAGAAATAATGCGGACAGAAAATGGGAAAACAGGATAAAAACCATGAATCTAGTGAGTCTTTTCCTTTCCAATATACTTCAATGATATATCTACATTTATCAATGCAATGAACCAGATGTATGCAACAGCATTATACATTGTGGTTTCCAGAAAATAAGGTGTTTACTTTTTAATACCATGCCTTATACAAAACAAACAAATGCACACACAACATTAATGAAACAAGAAATACACAGTAAGGTTTCCTAGTTTTGTTTAGGGGAGGAGATGGGAAGAAAGACCACAGGGAGGAAAAGGACAGGTATATCTGAGTTTACGATAGGAAATATATATATGTTCTTTACCTGGTTTATAGGCAAGCTGATAATTTTCAACTACATCTAGCTCTTGTGCCTGTGTCTGTCTGTATTTTCCAGCATATTCAGTTCCCACACTCTCTGTGATAGGCAGCCTGAAGAGGAAAGAAATGACTAATCAATAAATGCCTCCTAATCTAACAGTTGTGGATATCTCTGAAGTAACAGCATTATGCAGTAAGTTGCAATGTCACGCAGGAACTACTTCAATGAACAAACTTCAGAAATAAATTTTGTCTCTGCAGTTAGATACTAGCCTGAGGAAGATGCCACATTAAATCTTTTTGTTCAGATTCAAAAAAAAAAAATTGAGCTCCCAAAATATCATCCTTTGAATTTTTAATACCTAGGAATTTCTCTCCTAATGAACAACTTCTGAACAAAGATGAAATAGCCCTGTTCAACCAATTCTTGACACAGTACAATTAAGAAAATACTTGTCATTCTTGCATGATTCTCTGGAGACAGAGGAAGTAAACAGGAGTAAACACAATGATCTCACTGCTTTAAGGTAACAACTTTCGTCTTTGAGCCAAGAAATTATGGTGGCCAGGGAAAAAAATTAACACAATCACCTGATCAGTGAATTTTATGGAAATTTATTACATACAAGACAATGTCTATCCATGATGTAAATAGAATGAAATGGGATAAAAATGCTTCTCTACATAAACAGTGTGAAGAAACCCACATGGATTGCACTAGAGAATCAAGTAGCACATATACAAATGCACGATTATGAAATGATAAGCGAACTTCAATGTAGAAGAGTTTTGGACACATCGAAAGCTCTTTTGTTTCCTTTTTTAAAAAAAAAAAATACAAACTAGAAGACAAAAACTGTGGTTTTGTACTTTAAGCTTGGGACACAGCAGCAAGCTTTTTTGCTATGCAGTGCACAGCAAATCCGTTTCTCAATAGCTTTATCTTTGAGATCCTCTATAAAGGGATACTGCTGCAGAAGCAGCCGTTTCTTGACCCAAGTAATAAGCAACACTGACTCCAAAAACAATTAAGCTGAAAACAACAAGAGATTTTTGACATGTCACTGTGTCACACTGCTGTCATCAACGCAATTCACAGTATCTTGATGCCATAGAGCACCCACCTTCTCTGACAAGGCAAACTCTGTGCCACCTTGGCTCTGCTACAGACTACTCATCTAGATGGGTTTTTACTTCCTCCTACAGGAAACACCCAGTATTTATCATCCATTGCTGTCAACAAACCAAGAAATGGCTTCTCATCCTATTTTAACAGTATTTTATTCATTGTGTAGGCATAGAGCTAAGGTAATTTTTCCCTGGATCTCAAGTACCCCTTAATGCAGGGTTCAGCAACCACACTGACTACAGACTACAAGCCTTTCATCACTCTAATCCTTCGAAACAGCTCGGACAGGGAACACTCCACAAGAGGCCTGAATTCGAGGTACAATTTGGAAAGGTTTATAAACATCGTGTCAGACCACTTGTTAAGTAGGTTATTCCGCTGAACGAACATTCAACACATGTAGAACCCAAAATGCAATGAAGGTATCAAAGTCAAGCAATCAGTAGTTGAAAAATAGCATAATTAAGCTTGGCTGCACAATCTCAATTTGGCAGCATTGTACGCACACACTACACAAATTTTAGTTATATAACCGATTATTTTTCCTTTCCCTAAGACTCCAGCCTCACCAAGTGCACTGGACATCTTCTGACCACAAAACCTGGTTATGCAGTAAATAACACCTTGTCCTTCAGTCCTCTCCAAGAAAAAAAGCTGTCTGATTTAAGATAATAAACGCTGTCATGGAGGAGCAGGTATCACTAGACTGTCAGAGCCCTGAGCGATAGCAAGTAAATCACTTCAACAAAAACCTTCCACTGAGGCACAGGGGCTAGGAGTGAGAAAGGTAGGACTGCGCTCCTCACTAGCTGTAAAGTTCTTGCAGAAGCATCAGTATTTAAGCAGCAGCTGAAGTCAGCTAAGAAACAGTTTTATGTAATACCAGGTATATTCAACTAAACGCCACTAGAGATGGAGTATTAAGCAGTTCAAAATGCTTTCACTTAAGTATGTATGTGTTTTTGACCTCTGCCTGTACAGCTCCAGGAAAATGAGAACAGTATGACCTTGGTGATTTGTGAGACTACATTAATTTTTGTTTTGTTTGGATATCTGGATATTTCCTTTCAGAAATTAGGTTTTCTGTGTTCAGAAAACTGCACGCAGTAAATAAACCTCAGGCTACACAATGAATAAAGAAAATAGTTAATAGCCAGTCATTAAGAATGAACATTGCTCACTCGATGCACTGAATCATGCTGCAGTCTTGGGGAAAAATCACATACAGCTGGAAAATCGCATTTGGGCACATGAAATGAACAAACAACCTTCATTACATCATTTCTCAATGCTTTAATGCTGAACCTTGCAGCTTTAGTAAAATTAAAAGCTTACAGATTGTTATTTTTTTAAGCAAAATGGAAAAAAACGTTGTTACAAAGACCTCTGATGCACTCCTAAGTCATCAGAACGATACAATCCTTTTAAGTAATTATTACTAAGGCATCAGTAGGAGGTATCATCCAAGATATACCTGGACAAACAGAAAGGGATGGAACATATTTTCTAATGAGTTTGAACAAACATTTGCTGACAGCAGAGCAATGATGAGATTGAGAAAATCAAAATCCATTCCAGGCTAGGAAAGGACAACACTAATGAAGTGACTTTTTCTGGATTCTACTTATGAAGCATGCGTCTCCAATACACCCATTCTCTCTTCCCCATTTCAATTCCCTCTGACACAGTGAAACCCCACATTTCCATACACCTGCCCTGTTACAGCATGTATTCCTCTGGCATCCCAGATTCCAGCCCTGGTGCTTGCCTACTTTTAGACTCCCTTGGGTCTTCTGATCCCCCAAATACACTATAACGTTGGCAAACAACAGATTTTCAGCTGCATATATATGAAACACATCCAGAATTCTACCAAATTAAGTGGCAATAAAAAGCATTTTTGTGACTAACGCAATTACTGAAAATGCAAAGCCATCAATTTAAGCAAATGCAGAAGACATCAGATGTTCTGGTTTTACTTCCTCCTCATTTAATAAAAAGGAAGGTGGGAGGTTGATCTTATTCAAATCAAGGGCATGTTTCACCCTCAAAAGTGGCCAGATTTCTGCGGCTGAACCTGCAAACACATAACATTATGTCTACCTTAAGTGGACAAAGGCAGACAAAAATTATGAAGCACTGATAACACGAGCACTCAGAAACGTCACTCACAACAAGTAACCCTTGGTGTGTCCTAACATCTGTACAACGTAATGCATCAGCTACCTGTGAAGGTGTACACATCTCCAAGACCTACCTGTTCTGGAAAATACTCCCAGAAGCAGCAGACTTGGGAAGTCTGAGCCTGACAAGCGATGGCCAGAGTAAGAGTCTTTCCACGCAGGCAAAAAGGTAGTATGCAGCACACCTCTTTTCCAAGAGAATTAAGAGTTTCTTAATTAATGGGAGGTAATGGGACACTCTCCTTGTTCCTCGCCATGTGTTTTAACTACTGTAACATTTTTCTGAAGTGTGACTAATCTTGGCACGTACAACTACTTAAAATTATTTCAATGGGGACAAAATCTTTTTAAATATTTCTTATTTGTGTTTAAATGGAAATTCAGCGTCATAAACAAAATTAAATACAGCTGTCACTTCAGGAGGATTACTAGAAGTGCAACACAGTTTAACACCAGAAATTGTTGACACATCCATTTGTAAACACTGAGATGCCTTTCTTTAAATAAATTCAGCTAGAGAAAGGTCTTCCTTTTCTTCAAGCTATGGAATGACCTCTAATAATTCAACAAGGCCATCATAACAGAGTACACTGAGTAATATTTCAAATGCTTAAATACAAAAATTTAACCAAAGCATTTTTGCATACACTTAGTTACCAAAAATAGCATCAATTGCCCAATCTCAACCATAACGGTGACAGGAAATTTATTTGTGACATACACTACCACACCAACGCATACACTGAACACAGCTGGTGTCTCTAGAAGCCATGCTTAAAAAAGCATTACTAAATGTATACATACAGTCTTATTCCCTGACAATGTAAGACTGCTTACACAGCAAACCTGATTATATAAAGAAAATATTCAGGTATGTAATGAAATTCCAAGGATAAAGATGTTTGCTTAACCAATTGCAGATAGTGTCCTATTAACTATTCAATTTTGGGGTAGAATCTCCTATTTCAAGCCATGTAACTTCAAGAACATTTCCACCTTAGAGACAAACAACTGGAAAACCAAAGTGTTCTAAGGCTGTGGTTATAAAAATTTTTATAGGTGTAGTTTTTGCTTTGTTCTGCCTCATTTGACACAAAAATCCCTGTTTACATGGGACTGGGAGTTGAACATAAAACTAGTGTCATTTCACAGATCACAAGAGAAGGGCTGCTCTAAGCTGTGGCTTCTGTCACACGCACAAGCTGTCCACCACTTAGATCTTTGTGGGGGGGAATCACTTGAAAAGGCACTCAGCCTTACAGCATACAGAGCAATATTTTGCTGTACAACTTTAGTACGATATATACAGTAGACTGTTTCAAACCCTCTTTTCTGAAACTAAAATAATGTGACACTTTACATAACTGAACATTTGCCATGACAGTAAATAACCTTCCAATGGGTTTACTGAAGGACATACTGAAAACCACTTTCCTTTTAACTGGCAGTTGGCATTCCGTACTTCAGAAGACTGGTCCTACCTGCAGAAATGCTTTAACGAAATAATGTACCATCATTATAAACCCATAATGTTTCAGTTGCAAAAATAGAAGATTATTAGAATTCAGAATAAGTGAAATGTATTAAATACTAAAATACAGATTTTACAAAGTGATTTACAGATTATTTTAAGAATATGGGAATCAATGAGATGCATGCTTTTTTCCACTCAAGAGAGCTTTTCTAAAAATGTAATTAGCTAGATTTAGTGATAAGGTCTTCATACATAGGCATCTTACAGGCTCGCACTTCTCTTTCTCACAGCAGTTATTCAGAGCTCCTGTTTTAAAACCTTAAATAACTGAGGAGGGAAGGAGTGAGGGAGGGGAACTAAAACTACTTTGCAAAATCCTGAAAAACTCCAATGCAAACGTCTTGATTTGGACAGACTATGTAAATTCAATTACTCAATTAACTCAATTACTTCTGGGTAAAACTAATAGCTCTGTAACTCACAGTTAAAATCCAAGAAAAATTAACAACCAGAAATGCCAGGACGAAACAGTCCAAATCCTCAAATCATGGAATGGTTTGGGTTAGAAGGGACCTTAAAGCCCATCCAGTTCCACCCCCCCTGCCATGGGCAGGGACACCCTCCACTAGACCAGGTTGCTCCAAGCCCCCTCCAGCCTGGCCTTGGACACTTCCAGGGATGGTGCACCCACAGCTTCTCTGGGCAACCTGCTCCAGTGCCTCACCACCCTCTCTGGGAAGAACTTCTTCCTGATATCTAATCTAAATCTCCCTGCTTTCAATTTCAACCCACTGCCTCTTGTCCTGTCACTACAGGCCATTGTAAAAAGTCTCCCTCAGCTTTCCTGTAGCCCCCCCAGGCACTGGAAGGTGCTATGAGGTCTCCATGGAACCTTCTCTTCTCCAGGCTGAACAAGCCCAACTCTCTCAGCCTGTCCCCATAGCAGAGCTGCTCCAGCCTTCTGGTCATCTTCGTGGCCTCCTCTGGACTCGCTCCAACTGGTTGATTTACTGCTTTGGGATTATACGCCAGCAGGGGAGACTGGGATGAACTGCTGGGCTTCAAAGAACTGGTCTCTTCTTGGAGACGAGCTGCTGCTTTGCTCCTCTTTCCACTGCCATAGCCCAAATAGGCATGGTTGGAAAAAGGCAATTCTTACCTGTGGCGGATGGTGACAAGCCACACAACAGCTACCTCTTTAGCACACACAAAAAAGGCAATTTTGTAAATTAATGTCATTATGATTAGTTATGAATTAGAAGTTAAATGGGCGTTCAGATTAATTAACTGAAACCAAAAGCACAGTTCTTCTATCAAGTATCATTTCTGATTCTTTAGCGACATTTACATAGCATCTACACTCCCTAAAAACTTAAAAATTCATCCTACCCTCTAAAAACAAAGGCAAGGAACTTGGCCAAATAGCGAAAAAAAAAAACCCAACAAACAAACAAAAATCACCATAGTAAGAAGAATAAACCAGAAGCATTTGGTTATCACCTTGGTAAAATCCCCTACCCATCAGAGAAGTGTCACCAGCACCTGACACGTTAATGCTACGGACAGTCCAAATGGAAGAAATCAGCTTCAAACATGTCCTGATTTTATTCATCACAGCAACCGAAGTACAACAGCTTACACAACTTTCTGTCAGTTAACACTGTCAAAAGAGAATTATTACTGTTGTTAGCTGTCACAGCAAAGGACCAAACAAGGAGTCTTACCAAGAGGCCTCATGTAGGCTCATGGCAAGTTTTGTTCATAGCTGTTAAAAAGCGAAAGCAGTAGTGAAACGCTGTCTGAAACTATCAGACGAGGTAGACACACCATCTGTCTGAAGCCTGAAAGAGCTACAGTAAGTTGATCTGTCAAATCAAAAGAAAAACACACTGCAAAGTTGATCATTAAATCCTAAGAGTGGGGCTGTGCTTATAAACGGAAGCAAATCATCCGACCTGCTAGCTACCAGTCAGCTCCAAAAATGAAATCTCGCGTGTCTCGGTGACGGTAGCATTGGTAACCTTTCCATGTAACTGTACTGGGCCTGGCTGGGATAGACTTCATTTCTTCATAGCAAGCAGCTCTACGATGCTGGTTTAGATTTGTGACCAAACCCATACTCCTGCACTGAGGCCTTCTGTTTGTCACACCGTGCCCCACCCACCCCCGCCCCAGCAAACAGACTGGGGGTGCACAAGAGGTTGGGAGGGGACCCAAGCAGGCAGATAACCCAAACTAACTACAGATATGCCATGCCATGTAACATCATGCTCAGCAATAACAACTTGAGAGGGGATTTCAGTCAAGTTTGCTTGGGAACTGGCTGGGCACTGGTCTACCCATGGAAGATGGTACATGACTGCCTTTGCTTCCCTTGTTTTCTTTCTTCCCTCCTCCACTTTTTTCACTTATTAAAGAGTTTTTATCTCGACCACAAGTTTTCTTGCTTTTACTCTTCAATTCCTCCAGACTACTTTTTTACTATAAGAGCTGGTTGTCAGTTTAGGAAAGCTCTTTTGTGCATGTGATGTTAAGGCACATATGTTCAGACTAAAGTCTTCTTGAAATACTCAGCTCTGACTTGGATTTGTGGCTTTTTTCTCCCAAGATAAACTAGAACAGTTACACTACTTCCCAGAATACAATTAACATAACAATACTTGTTAAAAAGAAAACACTACACTGGAGAAACAGCTGCTCCCGAGAACACTTATTCTTTGTGAGAATTTCAGATTTTGCAAGAACGATATAAAAAAATACAAGAATATGCCTTCTGCATTACACCAAATTATTATGGTAGTGCTGAGAAGTCATAAACAGAACTTAAAACTTGTTTAACCACAGACCATGTAAATATCTAAGTTTCTTGTCCTAAAGAGTTTATTTTTATCTAGTTTTTTTTTAATTATTATTTAAAAGCTTTCCAAATATTTCAGAAAGCATCAGACAGGGTAAAAGAAACATCTTCTGTGACCTTTTTTTAGCTGAGAAATATTACCTTGCCATAAACAGTCCCATCTCCTAAAGTAGCTGGTATTAAGGCTAGTTATGATGATTTTCGAGTAAGAATCCAGCTTTTTCTAATGCTACTGCTTATACTAGAGAAAGTGTCCTGTAAACTTCCACAAAACCACTTCAGTTATTCTTCACATAGTCCTTTTGAGTTATGCTTTGCCATTGTATCAACAAAGCTAAAATCCAGGTACATTCAGCACCCTCAGAACACACATCACATGTTGACCCATTCTGTTCCCCTGTGGTAAGTTCCAGCTATTTAAATCCTGTGTTGTCTGTTGTACTTACATCACAAGCCTACAGAAATATCCTTACTCTCCAGTGTTCTATGCCTTCAACAGAGCTGAGGGCTCCTAGCTAGTAACATACAGGGCTGTAAGAGTATCGAAAAGGAGAGATTCAGAGGCTTTAACCCTGAAGAACTTCAAAAGGAAGCAATACTTCTACTTAAGTAAATGCTAAATCTTTGCAGCCTCACACCAATTATTTGATTCCAGAATATCTTACTCACCAAGCTCCTGCCTACAATTGTGATGACAGAGGCAAAAGAGGAATTCCTAGAACAGATGTTTTCAGTACCAGGCATTTTCAGGTTAAAGATGAGAGCCATGGATTTCCATGACATATATGTGACTGAACAAAACCACTTTGAAACCAACGGTTCTCACAGCAAGCGTCAGTTTTAGATGCATCTCTTCAGTACAAAACATACCCAGAACCTAACTGCCAGCATGGATGCAGTGCTGCCTGTGGAGGAATTCTTTAAAGATGACACGTACTAATATCACACCAGATTGATGCTCCTTTCCCCCCAGTCAAGTAAAAGCTAGTAGCAGACTCCCTAAATATGCCTCCTACTAACCAGAATGAATCAAGCAGTAATGGAATGCTATGTCATATTTCATTTAAGGGTGAGAGAAAATAGCAGAATAAAAGGAGCACATGGCCTCAGCAGGAACTGTTCAGCCACATGCACCAGGGCACGCTTGTTACTCTAACTGGTGATGCACAGAGTCAATCATTATGAAGATCACCTTCTAAATCATAGGCTACGTTTACTGAAGTCAGTAGGGAAAACCCCCCACATCTGTCTATTTTAATCTATTCTGGAGTAATTTAATATAAATTATGCTTACATTGTCTGCTTACATAACTATGGGAATGGAAGTTAAGCTACCTCAATGATTCCTCACTTCCGTATTTGTAATCAAAATGTCATTAAACCAGCAGAGCTAAAAGCCATGGGGAACCCAAATATATCCACCAAAACCCATAAGAAATCCTCACCACAACAAAGTGGAGTCACTATTGGAAAGATGCATTTAGATTGGTCCATCATTACATGTGCGGTTGCCTTCGCTCACCCATACTGATGCAAAAGTTTAACAGCTTCCTTACACATGAGCTCGGCCACCCAAACTTCTGTTTTTTAATTGTGTAGCTCTATTCAACCACTCTTATGGTGAGGCATTTATTCTTCATATGGTCCTAAGTCAACGCATCCAGCTGCATGGCCATGCCACCAGAGCTACTCCACAGGCCTCCACTTCTACCATTATTGCAGAAAAAAGCTTTTGAGAAGTACATCAGTATTTAACCTGCACAGCTAGAGTAATCCTGCAGTGCATACACACAGTACAATAGAATCACTTAGCTATTACTAGAAAAAGCATTTTGTACTCTCAAGAGGAAAAATGAGATGTTCCTCTTTTCTCCTGCCCTCATTTATCATCTCCACAAACCAGGTTACGCAGTCTCCTAGCCAACTGCCTAAGTGAGAGACATCTTTGTAAACTGGTAGAATTGACTATGAGTTCAAAAAGTAATAACTATTTGATGTGAACCTCCCATTCACTTGAGGATGGGTGAAGAATAAGGAGTACAGGAGAAAGAGGAAGACACTGACACTTTGGAATAAAAGATAAAAACAAGCTATCATCAAAGTTTAAAAAAAAAAGTCTGTTCTGCATGAAGCCTTTATTAAAATAGAAAGAAATCACCTGTGTGTCTGACACGGGGATGCGAGGAAGGAGGTACCATTTTATCCACTGGCTGCCACCCTTATTTCATGATTTACCCACTCAATTTACAATTAGTATGTGCTTCTGTCAGGCTAATGTCTGGGAATAAGGCTCTTTCCTGATGAACCCAGACCTGCCATAGCAATAAAGGAAAGACCACTAGAACTGTCTGAATTGATTTATGAAAGGAAATCTGCACTTTGGCTCCAGCAACTCTTGCTGCTCCCTCAGTTCAATTTGAGAATAGCGTTAGAAAACTAGCCTAAAATATGCAGCAGAAAAAGGAATCGTTACCTTAAGAGAATGCGTAAGAAATGCTTATATGAAAAGACACCCTTTCTGATTTACCTACTTAAGTAAAAATATAATTCATTGCAGTTCAAAAAAAAAAATTAAATGACAGAACAACAGATGCTTTAAGAATTCATTACATTCCTTGGGTCAAAAATTTGGAAAACAAAGTAAATAAGGAGGTTGAAGTTTAAAAAAGTTCAAAGAATCTTCAATTTACATTTTATGTTACACACACAATTAGGATTAATCTACAGGAAAATAAATAAATCAGTAAACAATTGACCTGCTGCAGTGTCAGAGTAAATTGCGGCTTATTAAAAAAGACAAAAATTACTCACCAGTATATAACTAATGCTATGGTCTCACTCAAGTATTATAGTCTGGTTTAGCCACTAATACCAGCAAAGAACAATTTAGAAAAGGGAAATTAAAGCTAAAAATATTGGGGGTTATGCTACAGTAAGAAAGTAAGAGTGCTAGGACTGAAACTTCTAGAAAATTTATAGAAGCGAGTAATGAGAAATGAGATCAAGTGCCAAAGACGAGATATTCGTAAGATTAAGACCATAAATGACTTAAAAACACACCATCTCCTAGTTACCTAAATTTACAGACTGAAGGAAAGTGCAAGATTGCTAGATGAATGCTGAGGAGACCAAAACATTTTTTTCCATAATAATGAGAGCTAAAGAACATTAAAAAAAAAAAAAACAAAACCCCAAAACAAGCAAAACACAACAACAACAACAAAAAAGGTAAGTAAAGACTTCACATCATTTGTAATTTTATCATTGTAATTCTAGGATCTGCCTAAAAATTCATGACATAAATCAAAATACAGCATTTTCTCCCCACCAGGCTCCATCCTAACAATAACTGTAGCTGCTAGTGAAGACAAACTCAGGAATGCCCTCAGGGAACACACCCATAATCAACCAAAGTCCAGCCGAAATGTTCACCCCACCCAGCACTGCAGAACCACGAGCACATTTAGGGATTGTTGGATGGGACTGTAACTCTCCACAAAGCTTCCAAGATTAACCACTGGCTAGCAACTGCATAAAATACTGCTCTACTTTGAAGTTCCAGTTCCCAGTGTCAGTGTCCCATGCGCAGTCATCTCTTCCTGAATACACATCTGAAATGGACCAAAACATAGCAGCAATACAAATTTTCACCTTTCATGTTCTCCTACCAATGGAAAGATAAAATATCACTCTCAGTACTGTGTCCCACAAAATTTGATGATGCGACCAAAGATTAGGTAAAAAAACCCAAATTAACACAAACTCACAACGGTAGGTTTCTCATTTAATTAATCTCCACACCTTCCAGTAGGCATCTCCTTAATTTGCAAAGACACTACAATGGTTTTATACTGTACAGCAGTTTACTTTCCGATTTGATACAGCGGGGAAAAAAGTGGTGACATGTTAACTGTGCTGTAAAGGAGGTGGCAAGGAGCATTTTAATTTCATCTGAAAATCTGTCAGGACAGTTCTGTCATCATAAACCTAGCTCCCTTCCTTTTTCATAGGCCCACATACAATGCAATGTGAAAACCTTTCAGTTGAAGAGGATTAATAGTGACACTTGAATTTTTCCAATGTATAAGTAATATCAGCTTTAATAACAGCCACACACGTCATCCTTTATGTTGTATGACATCTAGAACAAATTTACAGAACCCTTGTTCTCCCAACAGCCCAACACCCCAGCACAGGCAAAAAAGTAGGAACGAAAAATACTTACAGGAGCGAAATCAGTCATTAGAACAAGAAAAAGCAGAAGAGAAGGCGTTTCGTAGACCATGCCTATTGTTTAGATGAATAGGAAGAGACCAGATAAGTGTAACGGAAAATGGCTGCTTCAGCGACCTTTAGCGTGCACAATGCCATCCCTGAAAATGAAGCTTAAAAATGGATATGCTCAAACTACTCATCACCAAAAGAAGGAGCAGGCAACTGACAGCCAGTTGGGAGAGAAGCAAAGTCTAAGGTGAGACTTACGATTCTGGGCTTTTTAGATCAGTTCGACCTCAATTTGCATTTCTTTATCATTCTAGTCCTTTAATTAGATTAATGTTTCTTTCCTGGCACACCACAGGTGTTACAGACTGGCTTCTTTAAACACATTTGAAATGTTAATTAAAAATGCTAACTGCTATGCACAGTAATGAAAGTGTAGTACCATGAGATTGATGAAATTCAGCTGGAAGAACTATTTAATATAGCAACAAAATCCTGAGCAACTGTCAAATAGCTTTCTGTCAACACTCACTTAACAAAGGCTTTAGATTACCTTCAGTAGAGAAAGACTATTCTTAGCTGTTTTAAAATGACAGTAGAACAGCCTGATCCCCCTCTAATGGGAGAAAAGTCTTCCAGCATCTCAATGGCCTGAAAGTTTAGTTTGATGATAAAAGCAACGTAGTTATTTTTAGCACTCTACAGGCATAAAAATACAGCTCTAAACTGTGACCTACAGCTATGCACAGCCAAGCATCACATCATACGACAGCCTTAACTTTAGCTAGAAGCACGTCTGTAGTTGCTCCTGACTATCATTATTCATCTCACTACCAACAATACCTTTGGATGGGTTTAGCAACAAGCATTTGAAATTGTTACCATCTTTTTTAAAATTGCTGCCGTCGGCAGAACTCAATTCAAAGGTAGGAGGTCTTAATGGACTTTGTAGAAAGTATTTGAGAGACCATGTTAGGTTAAATGGATTACTACTTCTCTTTGGTATAGAGGATGAAAAAGAACCTTAAAAGCAGAAAAACTTAAACTGTCATATTCAGTACAGAAAGTCATTTTTCTAAGCACAGTTTGAGTAAATGAAAAAAGAAAAAAAAAAAGAAAAAGAAAAACCCTTGTTTTCTTCCAGCAGTAGTAACAGCCTGGGAACAGGATATGCTAGAGTAAGAGACCTTCAAGCAAACTCACCTGAAACAACACTGTCACAGACCACTGCAAAGGTAATTTATGTTATTTTATTCCAATTAGTATGCTTGCGTCTGCATGATTTGTAACAAACTGCAACTGAAAAGCCTATTCCACCAGATTTTGGTTTCCAGATTATGTAAACAAGAATTTATTTAAAATAAAAATTGAGACAGAAGTTTTAAAAAATATATCACGCAGAGTTCCAGCAATTAACTTTATTTCACTAATTTTTAAATGTACAGATCAGTTGAAATTTTGGAGATTTGGGGTTTTGTGTTTTGGTGGGAGGTATTTTTGTTGTCGTTTTGGGGACTTTGTTGTTTGGTTGGTTTGGGGATTTTTATTTTTTAAACTATATATACTATCAGGATACAAAATGAAATATTTCCAGGACGATAAATATGCACTTTTAAATGCTGTGAACTTCACAAAGTTATGTTAACTCAGGAAACAGATGGAAAATGCTATAAAATATACGGCTTGTCAGATTTAATCATGGCTTGGCAATTATTATCACTCCTTATATAAGTGTTTTAGAATCATTAATGAAGTTTCCTTTAAACATGCAGCTGCTAAAAAGGAAGTCTACAGGTATAAATATTATTGGTCAGACAGAAATAAATAAAATTTATTTTCTTCCCCTCACAGCTTAAACATGCCACTTTTTGGCTGGATGAAATGGTCAAAAAATGATTCCTACAAACCCACAAGATATCCCGGATCAGAAGTGGTTACAAAAACCCTACTGAGGGAATTGAAATGGCACCTGAAAGAGCGTGAAAGATTAGTGCAAGAGATTGAGAATGAACAAAAAGTCCCGAAGACTGGCATGGATAACAACTGGCTGAAGAACTACCAAAACCCTCAAGCAACAATTCCAGCTACTGAGCAGCGGCAGCTCGAAGTTCTGTGTTCACAAATCCAGCCTTGCCAAACAGGAACTGTTCTCAGCAGGTAACCGGTTCATATTTCTCTAGCTTATCATAAGATTAAAATGATTTCTCTATCATAAGTAATATGTTTCTTCTACCTAATCTAAGCTTCTGTTTGGCTCTGATCTTTCTTCCAAAGTGAGAACGATGAGCAACTGAAAAACATTTTTACAGGTGATTTAGAAATGACATCTTCAATATATTATATTCGCAAAAAGTTTTTAATCGGGATTTTCCTGGTCTTGCATGTTTAAGCATGTAACCTCCCAATACTTTCAGTTTTTCCTGTTATTTATTCCCAATTTTTATTAAACAGTAACCCAATAACCAAAAATCAAAATACATCACTAATGCAATGCAGTTATAGTCTCACTGTCCAAAATACCTGAAAGCTTCCAAAACTAGAAAATCTGTGGAAAAAAATAAATCCAATATTTAACAAACAAAAGCCCCCACATTTTGCAAGGAAAAATTCTCCTATGCCTGTACTTTAAATACATTTTCTAAGGACACAGAAAAACAACAGAACAATCCCATGTGCCTTTTAAAGCCCAGAATATACCTAAGGGCAAAGTCAGTTTAAATCAAGTTACCCAGATGGGCCAAAAAAAAAAAAAAAGCATACTCAATAACAATAGCTTTCAATTCTCATAATAGCTAGACCACATCCAGTGCATTGTTAGAGTTCTTTTCCTCTTATAATCTTTTTGGCGAGGTGTCTGGGGAAATGTGGCAGCAAGGAATAAATGACAGTAGACCACAGTCATTTCCTCCTCCTTCCCCTGCCTTCAACAGACCAGAAAGGAAACAGAAGAGTTTTCAACACTGAAGATTAGATTTCAATTGTTGTTTGTTTCTAGATTTCGTGAAGTTTTGGCAGAAAATGATGTTTTACCTTGGGAAATAGTCTACATATTCAAGCAAGTTTTAAAAGATTTTCTTACTGCCATTGAGAGAGAAAACCAACAAGACCGACTGGGAGACGTATGGAATACAAACTGCTCTGAACATTTCGGCTTGCGTGGAGACAGTTCTAACAAGTCGGTCAAAGATGAAATCCCCACGGTCTCAAGTTATGTCGACAAAAACACACAGAGCATGTTTCCCACCTTCTCTCATCGAATCTGGAATCTACCCTATTACTACCCATCAAGTTAAGTAGATCTATGTTTCTTTCAAAAAGCTGTGTAACCGTTTGCATTCCTTTCTTGTGACTGCCATCCACAAACATAGGAACAAGAAATGTGACATGATCCCCTTACTTCCAAGTTTAGAAATTAAAATGCTTGATTATAGTTAGTATGCAGCATATAAACTTTAAATATGAATTCTCCTTTATAGTACCGTAAGGATGTTGTGTTTGAAGGCACCTTTTAAGCAAAAATGTATATGTTTCTGAAAAAAACTCTGAAGCATTTTTTTGGCCATATACAGGTAGATGAAAAGACTGATTTCCATATTTTGAAATAGCATCAGTTCACAAAGTGTTAGGCAAAAACTGTATTTGTCACATCGCTTTTAGGCTCTATGGGAACTTTATACTGTGTAAGATAAATGGTTTAATATAATATCAGTTATACCAAATAAACTGATAAAAACTTTTTGGAGCTGAACAGTTATTTCTTAACTTCAAGAATAAGCTCTAAAATGAAAACAATGTCAGAAGTTGTAACATACTGCATGTACTGCTTCAATGTTTTTTCCAAACTGTACTCTGCATGCACTGAAATGACATGAAGATAGATAACTAAATGAAAACCTTGGATATTTAATGGCATTTAACTCTATTTTTTAAGAAGTGAATGAATTTCAGGTAGTTGTACTTTATTTGACCTATTGGAAGTTACCCTGAAACCCAGACTCTGCATTAAACTGAAATGTTTTGATCGATTCAGACAGTACTATTCTAGAATAGCAAAAGAGTCATAGTTTATAATAAAGTTTTACAAGACTGATTGGATACATAGCAGTTATGGTCACAGCAGACAATTAGAGCAGAAAATCAGTGAAAACATATGCCAGAACTCAGTTTGCTGCATTTCCAATTGGACTCCCATCACTGTATGTAATAGATTTTTATGTGTCTTCTATGTAACCTCTTCATTTCCAGATTTCCTGTTAATCTGTCTGCCACATCATAGGAAATGCACATGGCTCACATGACCCAATTCACAAAATGCACTAGTTTGCAAAAACAGGGGAAAACTGCTTCCTCTCATTATTTTCTTCAAGCACAGTGAAGACAACGTTCAGATTTCCTTAAATTGGTAACATACAACTGAATATTTCCTTATGCTCCACAGTTGTATACCGCCCCCCTCCCCCCAAAAGAATTTACTAATAATACAACAGATTCAGTGAAACAAATAGAACAATAATTTCAGAAAAGATAAAAATACTGTTTAAAAAAGAAAACTCTGTAAAGCTTATAATCTAGAGAACATTTCATGCAGAAGAGTGGAACATAATATACGCAGAAGGAGAAACAATCAGAACTCTTGCATACGCCTAACTGACGAAGCACTAGAGGACTAGAGTAAATCAGTTCCTACAGGTTTAGAACAATAAAAAATTGCAGCTCAATACCAAAAGTAAACGGTCCTCTCCACTTTCCATAAACTAAACACACAAAACTTCACAAGCACGTGCAAACTTATTATAGCTGCACGCAGAGGTGGTATAAACTCTTTGCCCTCCTTTTGTGCAGCTGTCAGTTTGTGAATAAATAACAAAAGAGTTGACCTCAACTTAATCTGCCCTACTGATGCAGAACAAAGAGTATCAGGTTCTTTTCATGCAGTTCTACACAATCCAGACATGATCCCTGCACGAGGGCAGGGTGGTCTGAAAGAAAGGTTTTTCCTCAGTGATAAAGCTCCCCAAGGAGTTTCCTCCTTCTTTTCCATAAGAAAGAGGGTAACTGGTACTGATCACATAAAAGGCATTAGCAGAATTAATATTACAGCGAGAATTAACATCCACAATGCTGGCTTCAGAAAATAATTTTTATTTGGTTAGAGATGGCAGATTCCTGTAATGGAAAGTCACATAAATTAGTTTCCTAAAATGGTACCTTCACAGATTTCTATTGGAAAACAGGTGAAAAAATTTGCTAAAAATGTAGCTTCCAAATTTTAGGTTATGAAAAATGGCAGGCCAGTAAACATGCAAGGTCCACTTACCTTTATGATGATCAAAAACAGACATGAAAAGCCATCAAAACAACCCCATAAAGTGATTAGACACAACTTACCCATTCTTCATAAATTACACCCCAGTTTCATTTTTAATAAGAAAATGCAGTCTTCTAAGTCCAGAAACAAGGACCATCAACTACAATATATGCTAAGGCAGGCACTGAATAGTTTAAAAAAGATCTAGTCATCACAGCCAGTGCAGTGTTAAATCCCAATGCCATGCTAAGGAAATGTACCACAAGGCTTAGCCACTTTTACAGGCCTGTTATATTGATGAAACTGATACCAGGCTACTGCATCCAGTTCTAGTGTCCACACTTGGGAAAGGAGAGGGAGAAACCAAACTGGGAACCGGTGAGGGTACAGGAAAAAAAAGAATAATCCAAAGGCTGAGAAAATGCCATCTGCTAAGACCTGGCTTTGAAAAAACGGAAAAAAACAGAAATGAGAGGTAAACTTTACAGACTATGAGCACTTTCATCTGATGACAGTGTTACATACTCCCTCTCTAGTTGAAAAGCATAGAAAAGGCAAAAGTGTAAGAGGAAGAAGACAAACCAAAAAAAGTTAAACGTATTTTAAAGAAATCTGCTAGGTTTATTCCAACATGCTACACAGAGACTCTGTACCACAGACCTCCAGCTAACACGAGCTATTTCCTGGACTTTAGCTCACTTCGATTTCAACTAAGCTACCCCTACGAAATGCCAGAAATCAAAGAGAGAATAACCACCTTTTCCACACTTCACCCTTTCAGGGTTTTAATGCAACCACAATTGTTTTGATAACATGGAAAGATTTAAGGGTCAAAATTTCTTTTCATACAGTTAAACACAGTAAGAAAAATGAAAAAGTTAATCAATGAGCTCTTTAAGGATCAAAATTCCAACCACAATTTCTGAAAACTATTATCTTTCCCTAACAGGCTCAATTACTAATACCGCTATTCTAGAGATAGTTCAGATAACAAGATTATCCTAAAAGCCTTGAAAAACGAGGCATCCGTGGTAAAAGAGAACGCTTTCTACATCTTTTTAAGGGAGATGTGAGGCTTTTAGATCCCATTAGAGAGTCTCAGTAACATTTTTGTAAAATAATAGTTATTACACACTCGTGTGCCATAACACACCTGTTTCTACAGTTACCATTTAGGTATTACTCCTACACATAAATTTAGACTAAAATAGCAAGACAGTCTCCATCAATAATCTATATCCATGAAACATCATATATCCTTGAAATAAACACAAATAAGCATTTGAAAAAATTCAAAATCATTTTGGTTTGGATTTTCCCAAGAAACAAACCAAGAATTTTGAAGAAAATACTAAAATAGACTACTATGCTACAAGCTGTTGCAACAAAAGAAGAAATTCTTTTGCTTTCCACTCTTCAAACTCTTTAAGAGGCCAGTGAGTAAGCATTTCCTACTTGAATCCAAACCTTTTAGAATCTTCAAGTACTGCAAAAACTGTCAAATTGTAAGGACATTCCCAGAACTGGGGAATAGAAGCATATATGGAAGCAAACACTGCTAAGCAAACACACCTTCTTACAGAGGTTCGTTTCATTTTGCAGCAGCACACATGCGTACCTCTCTCTATGCTCAAAGATTTTATAGGTGTCTAATGATGAGCAAATGCTGTTCATGCTTCCATAAATGGCGATTTAGGATGCATATCCACTCTCGCTCTTTCTCAGATGAGAGATTGAAAAACCCTGTAAAAATAACTTCTCTCTGTTAACACAACTATCAAACCCCACAATCTAGCCTTTGAGTGGAAAGAGGTATCTTCTAACCAAAGATAAAGACTTGCCTCCTGCGCAGGCACACAAGGCTTGACAAATCTTGTTAACAGTAGATTTCAGCAGCTTAGCGCTCAGCTGGGTTCAAGTATCTCTTGACAAACCCTCCCAAAGTACTACAGAAATGTTACTGGCACCTAAATGAACAATGAAAAGTCCCAAACATCTTGCACATACTGGGTTTAGGAATTACATTCACAGCAAATAACCTTAAAAAAAACCCATAAAATTCTGTCTGGTCACTTGTGGAAAGTTTTAACTACTTCCATAAAATCCAGCAGCTCTCAGTCAGAGATTCAGAGCTTGCTAATGGCAGTACATTACATTAAAGGGTCAGAGGGGGCAGATGTTTAGACGCGTCAGTTTTGTCCTTTCCTTGAAGCAAAGGCAGAAACTGATAGCCTAAACAGTCATGGCTGAGCTGACAGACTATCCTCTGTTAAGATGTTAGGCAAAAGGTTGAATCTTCCTCAGAAGCCAATGTACAGCCTTTTCAGAGACTTCCCGAAACACAGCGACCCGTACTGCTATACATCATACAGGAAGACACTCCCTTTAGACGCTCCCTCCAGTTAATGTTGAAAAAGACTTTAGTACATGAAAGTGCACACAGAACACTGAGCACAGATACACTAAGCAAACCTAACCTAAATACCAAGATTACTGTGCACTGCCACAATACCTTCCAGTTTAAGCAGCATCCAGGGGAAAGTCTTCTCACCCTCAATATCCAAACACTAGTGAAAACCAGATGTACCTGGCTGTTCCGCAAATGTGCATTCCTGTTCTCCTTGGCTGTGAACTATGCCATCTGAGAATAACGCATATCCCAAGAGTGACATCCCAATATACCTTGAACTAGCTTTACCCTGGTAACTTAAACGCTTCAGACAAGTCACAAGAGTGTCTTTAGTTAGAAAACACACAGCCTTTGATTCCGAAAAACAGACTGTTAACTGCTTCTCAGAGAAAACAGAAGTTCCTATAGGGAAGCAAACAAAGATTCAGTTGGAAATAACTGAGAACATCTGCTGTAGACATCAGTATCTAAGCTGCTGGAAAACTGCTGGCTGAAGAGGTGTATTTGAGGAAGGAAAAAAAACCTGTCAAAAAATAAGTCAAATTTTCACAATTCATAGCATAACAAATTAAACTTACCAACAAAGTTATAGGGTAGGTAACACCCACTTATTACTAAGAATATTTGCTTACAAACTTTAGCATAAACAAAGGATGAATCTACTCAAAAGCATTTAGTTACAAATAACGTATGAAACACTACCAGTGAGAAGTTCTAAATATATAAAATTCAACGTTCAAGAATCAGCCACTGAAAACAGTACAAGCACTGTTAAGGGACTATCAGGGGAAAACAAAGATCAGCCCAAATCAGCAGTGTTGCTCATTGATTTTAATTGCCACATACATAAAAACACACTCCATGAGAATATTATACCGTATTGAACAAACAAACGTTTACACTGATTTTCATTTTATCACTTGCCACTGCCAAAACTGCTAAACTACACACCTGAATCAGAACCAACCAAGTCTTCCCCACCGCTTTTCAGCAGCACCTGCTACAGCAGCACTGATGCACTTTAGAGAGAGCAAATCCTGCACGTAGCACATCTAGCGATGATCAAGAGGTAAGTAGCAAATCAGAAAACAACTGAAGTGTTAAACCCACAAAACCACACCTGGACTACAGCCACAAACATCAGGAGGGCGTTAGGCTGGAATCCCACAACTGCACCACCCCGAGCTCGCACAGAGCGGGGGAGCCAGAGCGAGCCATCCAGCCCTTGGGGCAGTGTCCTGCACACGCAGGGCCACGGGCACACACACGAGAGAAGGGAGGCGCCCGGCGCCCTCACAGAGGGCCTTTCACGGCGGGCGCAAGGAACGCCTCCCAGCCGCCGAGAGCAGAGGGCCAGCGCCCCGCACTCGCCCCGCACTCACCCCACAGCCGTTAACCGCTCCCCTGAGCCAAGGGGGCCTGGGGAACTGCGAGGAGGGCCGCACAGAGCGCCAGCCTGCGCCTCCTCGGGCAAGAACTCGACGGCGGTCACGGATTTGCCGATGGTGAACCAGTCGCTGCCCTGCCGCCCGCTGAGCTCACGCAGCATCATGGCAGCGACCCGCGCCTCACACGCGCCTCCGCCGCCCCACTTTCCCGCCTCGCCTCGGCCCGGCCCCGCCCCTGACACGTGACCCAGCGGGCAGGCGCTGCTTCCTGCCGCCGCGGCGGAGGGAACGTGCGTGCGGAGTGTCCCGGGCGGAGACCTCGGCAGCCAGGCCCGCGCCTCCCGCCGGCGCTCTTCCTGGACAGGGCTCCCACCCTCCCCAGCCGCGAGAAGCGCGGGGCAGTCAGGTTCCCCCACGCACCGCAGAACAATGGCTGAGAGCTGCTCTGGAATCCCAATCGCCCTGTCCTTCCCGTCGCCTGAAGAGGTGGCCCACAGGCACGTAGATGCCTCAGCACTCCTCAGCGGGTGCCTCGGGGTCCTCCCGGACAAGCTGTTCTCGAAAGAACACGCTGCATAAGGAGTGCCGGCGGCCCCTTCCCGGCATTGTCCTCGCACAGGGCTGCGCTCCCTTCTCGGGAAGGAGCGAGGTGCCGGTCGGGTGAAACAGGGGTGAGACGGACCCTGGGACCCAGTGCGGACTTCCTCAGCGCAGGAACCCTGCGGGGGTGGCACACAGCCCTGGATCGGCTGAGGGGCCGCAGACACCGCACGGGGCTTCGGGGCTTCCCCCGCGCGCTCCAAGGCACGAGGGGCGGCAGCGCGGTTGGGAGGCAGCCCGGGAGCACGCGGCTCGGGCGGGCGCTCTCGGCCTCCGCACCCATAGGGGGCGCTGCGCGGCGGCTCTCTCGGCCGGATGCCTTCGCTCGGTGGTGCGTCCTTTCCCAGCGGCCCCCGCGGCGGTAGCGGAGCCCGTCCCCGCTCGGTGTCCTTGGCTGGCAACCCGCGCTCTCCCGGCCTAAACGGTGGGTTTCGGCCCGAGCCATCCCTGCCGGTTTGTGGCGGGCATCGCTCGGGGGTGCCTCCGGGAGGCAGTTGTGGTTCAGCGTGGGAAAAGAGGGGGGGGGATGGGGAAGGCGCGGCCAGCGGCGGTCAAGTTCTGCCGTTACCCACCTCCCCCCATCGCTGCGGAAGGAGCTGTGTGGGTCAGGCCCCGGGCGGGCGGCAGGTTTCCCGGCCTGCGGTGGGTTCATGGTGGGGAGGTCAGTGGGAGAGCACATTCTGCGTTGTTCCGGATAGATTTCAGAAAACAGAGGCCTGAACAGTGTGGCGCTCACCAAGGCCTTGGGGGAAGGTCTCCGCCGCGTTTTAGGAGGGTGTCAGTTGGAAGTAGCGTCACTTACGCTCTGTGTTTTATAGCGATGAGAAAATCCCTCCTTTCTCTTCAGTCTCCTTGTTTGTTACTATGTCTTGTTATTCTGGTAGAGCAGAATTACTGCTGTTATGACACTGTGCACCTGAAACTGCAAAAGCTTTGGGAAAAGTGCAGCGTTGTTAACAGCATTGGTGAAAGCATAGCACTGTTTCAGGGAATCTGTCCACAGTAATAAATTTGATTGAAACGTCTACCCAAAACCAGGTAAATGTGCGTGTGGCCTTGTCTATAATTACACATTAATGACCACAAAGATGCTTTCATTCTTTAAGAAGCACCTAGATTTTTCCAGTTGTTTTGACATTGGCTACCCTTGCCTTGCATCCTTTTCTCTTTGATGCTTTACATTTAGTAATGACAAATAAGCATTACTTCATAGATGTTTAAATCTGCTTTTCTTTCCTGGAACTCTGGTTTACCATATAGTTTTTATATGCGTATAGCTGGATTTATTGCATTTTAGTAAGTGTCAGTAGTGACTTCTGGGGTGAAGTGCTGTGTGTACAACTGTAGAACATGCAGTATTTCAGTGCAGAGTGGTGCAAATGTGTACTAACGTTGTATGGGAGTTAGGGTAAGCTTTATTTTAAAACATCTTACACTTTTCTGTTTGTCTAACAAAGCTGCATAGAAAGGAAAGAAACATCAATAGGCTTCTTATTCCTGGGGCGTATTTTCCAGGTAAAATATTCATGATAAATCATGAATTCAGTAGTTTAACATAATTTATTTTGCTAATTTGAGTAGAAATTACTATGTTGGGAGACACAGCTGTGGGGGAGGGGGGGAAACTAACTTAGTAGTGCAAGGAAGGAGCCTCTCTAGCTTGTCTGGAACAAGGCTTTCCTCCTGAGAGAACCTGGAAACATCAGAAAAAGCTGTTAGTGGTAGGCAGAGAGGAGCCTAGCTATTGCTGCTGTGTAAATGCTCTGTTAAGTCATCTTTGAACACTTTCATCAGCTGTAACTTTATTGTCTTAGCCCATAAATGGTAACCTTAACTCTGAATTTGCTTTAGAATAAATACTTCTGCATGTTTGGGGATTACCTGTAAACTGCTGCTGATACATATCAGGAGTATGTATATACATCAATATATAGATGTGTGTATATATAGTAAAAAGATAGCAGGTAAGAACAGTTGCAATACTCACCATGGCAAAACTTCTTGTAACTTTCAGATGATGCAGAACATGCTCCCAAAGTCATGGAGAGCCATGAAATTGTACTACACTACTGTGTATCAAGAAATATGGGTTGGTGTAGCATTAACAGCTTATGTCTATTACAAAATTTCATATGGCGGTAAGTTACACATTGCGGTCTTCGTTATCTGTTACTTTATAGGTAAGGTTTATAGATGAGAGTATCCTTAACAGTTAGAAATAAATTAAAACTCCTACTTAGGACCAGGTTTTTGCCATAAATATTTACAAGTTTTGACACATTCACAGTAGAAGGTTGCACTGCCAAAAATACTCAAATACTAGTGTAACTGTGACTATATTATGAAGATTGAATAATGTAGGAATTGGTTTTAAAAACACACATCTAACTTGCAACTTAGAGCAAGAGGCTTCTCCTGTAGCTTTGTCCTGAAGGGGACAGATATGTTTTTGAGTTTTTCCTCAAGATCTGCAAAAAAAGTGTTTTAAAAAGGTTTTCCCATGTGAACTTGTGAAAGTTAAAGCACTTAGTTTATTTTGTGCTGATGTGCCTCAAACTGTGAGGAACATCACTGAACATTACGATGTGCGTTACTTGTGATATGCGATCACTTTCTCAGAGGAAGAAACAGAACATCTAATGTAAAGCTAATATATTAGAGTGGGCCAGGTCCCTCAAAGCAGAAGGGTACAACCAATTATGGTGTAATAGGGGTCCTCTTCTATTTGGGCTATGCTGGAAAAATTCCAAGTTAACCCTTTACTAGCTCTGATGAACAAGGAACTGTTACAGAAGTGTAGACAAACTTGATGGGGAAAGGAACCCCTCACTGTGAGAACAGCTGAGTGGTGTTACCTCAACATTTCTCTAGCTTGTCCAAATAACTTGTAGCATGTCCAAAACTGTTATGCTACATTTATAAGCTCAAGTAAGTATAAGTAGTTGAACAGATGGAGAGGCGAAAAACAAGTATAACTTTTGCTTAAACTTCTTTAATTTCAAGGAGAATTCAGAATCGACAGACTGATTCAAGTTTGTATTCATGTCATGCTACTTTTATTTTCGTTGATGATTTAGATAATAGATGTGGTGCTGTAGGATCTTGAGAGCCAAAACCTTGATACGGCACAAGTGTATGCTGAGCATCATTTTAAAGTGAAAATAGCTTTTAATACTTGGAGCACTTTCCGCAGTTTGGGGAACAGTTTTTCAAAGAATACATGTATCTATAGATAAGTATGATGTAGAATAACTTGGATTGGAAGGGACCTTCTGAGCTCAGCTGGCCCAAACCACTGCTTGAAGTTGTTAGATCAAAGTCAGATCAGGTTGCTCATGGCCTTCTTCATAATTCAGATTAATATTTCCAGAGGTGGAGATTGCACAACCTCTTATGAAGAATTTTTTTCCATTTCTTTTTGTCTGACCACTGTGAATCAGTATTTTAGGAGAACAATTGCAATGGGAATGTAAAATAAGCTGTTTTCTTTAGAAAGGAAGATTTTAAAGCAAACTGTATTCTTAGCACTTCAGTTTACATCCGTATGTTGTGTATGTGTGAATATATCCGTATATTATGTAAAATAGCACCATTCTGTAAACCTCTCTTTGGAATTACAGTAGGAGTCTTGATGGCTACAATTTTTAAATGCATGGAGTCTTGGTTAATTAAAAACAAACTTCAAAAAAAAATAGAAAGTCAGTACACATTTACTGATGTGTGCCATGGAAAGTACGCTGGATACTTTTTTAATCTTGTTCAAGCTACATCAGCAAATCATGAATAGTATAATGTAATTGAAGTTTATCTGCAAAAAAATACATAGGAAATATTTTTTTAAACTGTCATCGTTCAGCTTTTTTCTTTTTTTTTGTTTTTCAGGCAAGAAAGCAGTAGCAGATAGTAAGTATTAAATATTTAAAAAATACAACAGGGTATAAGATGAATGCAGTAAAAATTAGCTCAGCATATTTCATGTAAGTTTTGGGTTTAAGTTACAGATTTAGAAAACATTTAAAGACTACTTCAAAATACGTAGTTTTTGTTGTATTGATGGTTTTGTAGCCTAGAAACATCTGTGAATCTGCACAGATGCTACCTCTGTCTTAAACAGACCTTTGCAGAGGTTTTAGGAGTAGAGTGGAAGTCGTATGCCTTGATTGGAGGGGGCAGAGTAATTCTTTTAAATAATAGTAACCACCATGCAGTGGAATTACTTAAATCAGCATGATCCCAAAGTAGCTGCTATTTTAGCTGTCAAGAAACTAAGAAGTTTAAACTTGTATTTTTAATTTGTATTTTTGTATCTTCTATAAAGTAGTGTTTAGTTTCTTTTGACATCACACTGGAATTTAACTTCTCATGAGCTGCTTTATCAGTTAACTTTCTGCACCATGGTAGCGAGTCTGTTTGCTCCCAGTTGAATTTGTATGTGCAAACATTTTTACATTTTTAAATGTGTAATTAGTGAAAGTACTGCCCAGCAGACTTAAGGATAATAGCATAAATAAACTTTAATTTAGCAAGAACCATACCAAAACCGAAGAAGCATGGATGTTTCCTTGTAATAGTAGTTTAAAACCTGCAAAAGAGGATTTTTAGTATTGGCCAAGTTTATGTACATAGTTTGAGAGTTTGGTTTTATTTGACAGGGCAGTTGAATCTGACAATTCTTGTGCTCCGGTGTAGCTAGAGTTGTCTGTTCTAGGTTCTGAACTGCGTTCCTGAACTCATTTGCTGTGCTGTTTGAACAGTCTAAACCGTGTCTTTGTTTCAGAGCCCTCTGATGCTCGCCACCATTAAAGACCTCTTCAGGAGTATGAATGTGGTGTTTCGGCATCATGAAGCAAGTTACAACCATAGGGAAGTTAATTCTAAAACTGTACCTGATCCATCTGCTGTAATTAGAGAAAGAATAAATCCATCTAACAACAAGGAATTAAACATGTTGGACAAAGTATGCTGGAGTGTAACCTAATTTTTAGAATAAGCATTTTTTGTTTTCTACACTTCTTCCAAGTTCCGTGTTAAACTTTTTAAATAGTACTTTGAAAAAGACCAGATTTCTGTAACTAAACTTAATAGAATTAGCCAACATTTCTTACCACAGCACTAAGCCTCCTTTTTTTTCTTCCAAATCATATCTCTTTTTGCTAGAGCTTTTGAAATATTCCATTTACTTTTAAAATGTCATTTTTAAGTATGCCAAGTGTGAGGACTTAATTCTCAGCTTTTTGTCAACTTGTGGTGCAATGGTTAAGGGTACAAAGGGTTCTTTTTAAAACCTTGTATTTTTTTTTTAAGAGTTCTGCAAGGTTTAAAAGTAAAACCATGCAAAATGTTTACAGAGGTTTTTAAAAAGTACGCTATTGGCAACTGGGGTTTTTTGTCTTTCATATTCAGCAGAGCTAAGGAATTATTCTGGAAAGCTCTGCCTATAATCAGAAATTTTGCAAAGGAGAAGTAGATAATAGCATGCCCGAATTGTAGGAGAAAATTGATACACAGGCCCCCATCTGCTGTGTGAGCTAATGACTGTCTCAGAATGAAATCACGCACTGTGGCAGCAGTTAATAGGAGCATAAACAAACATCTAACTGACTTAAAAGAGTTTTCCTTTTTCCTGAAAATCTAGAAGCAACATATGTATTACTAGGATGGGTCATTAGTGGTTTTTGCAGACAGCTGTTACAGTAACTCCATAGCTAGTATTATATTTTGGAGACTCTGGGAACCTCTGCTATCATCTGAAAATAAGTTTTCAGGACTACATACTGAATTCTGTACCAAGGATGCATAGTGCACAAAACCAAAATTGGACTTCATGTCATGTTTTGTTGAAGTTTAGCATAATCTGCTTTTGAGAAGATTAAGAGGCTTAAGTAATTTTAATGACTTAATGCTTACGTACATCTTTTTAACTACTTTGCTGAAACATCTTAAATCTTTCAGCTTGATTGAAGTTTTGCTTTTCAATCTCTGACTGCAATATCTGGCCATAACTTAAATATTTTGTATTTGAATACTCAGGAACATGATAAACTTAGCTGTTGATGGTAAACATGCCAAACGCTGTTGCCTTTAATTTCTTCAAAATTTATACTTCCGCTTAAGCTTAATGGCTGTATGTGCTGTGAGGAGAGCAGAATTACCAGTCACTTATCTGAAAGCTTTTTTGAAAAAGGTCGGTATAGCATTACTAAATTTGAAAAGAATAGGCCACATCTTTCACATATTCTTGACATTTCTTCTACCATCCACAGTTTTCCTTATTGTTGCATCTTCCCTTGATAGGTTTTAGCTGATGCTTTTTTCACTTTCATAATTTTTCTGTGGGTTTGTCAGTGTTTCCTCACCGCAGTAGAAAACCCACACCATTTGTTTCAATACATAAAAGCAGAAGCATTCAGAAGAAGGGAACTGAGAATAAAAACTAGAAGGAAATGGAGCTTCAAATGAACAGATACTAGGCCAGTTGTGATTACAGGGTAGGTCAGAGTTGTGGTATAGTTAATAAGTGGTTCGGATTGAAAATTTATGCCAGTCAAGGAGCTATATGTGCATTTGTAATGCAAATTTATGATCACTAGCTTATAGTTCCTAAGATACTACACATACTTCAAATGACCTGCCTTGGCAATTTTCAATTACAGAGCTGAGGAGAACAAGCTAGGGGAAAAAACATGAATCACTGCAGGATTTGCTTCACCTTAGCTAGAACCTAGCTCACTGGGACTGAGCTACATCAGCATGCTGTCTGATCTCCTAGATGGTCATTGAAAAGCAAGGGAAGCTTCTGCTAACCTGACCTTGGAGCACACTTAACGGCAATTTTAGGTAAACTTAACCTACTTCAACTTAATATTTCTGACTTCTCATACATATGGGCAGCAATGTCTGGGTTATGGAAACTACAATTTCTACTGAAATAATGCTATGTGCAGCTGGTTCTTCCACTGCTGCAACTCTGTTGGAAACTTCTGTGAAGGTTGCAGAATATTTCCTTCCTGTTTGTGATTCTTAACACACAAATCTCTGTAAAAGGTAAGGGTAAAGTAAAGTAGTAAAGGGTAAAGTAAAACTCGTGTTTATCTTTAAATATTTTAACTTGATGAGGAAATTAACTTTGTCAGTGGCTTGACTCAAGCAGAAATCCACACACCCATTATGGGTAACACCTGCAGTACCATCTACATACTTTTTGCTCCTCTGCTGAAGCATACCAAGTAGTAGAAAAGACAACAGAGGAAAGGTAGCTAAGGCATTATAGGTGCCCTTTCTTACAGTGAGGTGTGGAAGGAATAATCTGTCTTCTTTGCAGAGCTAACATCTGGAGTGTAGCCCTAGGTAGAGAAGCATTGCAAAGGAGTACCCTTGAACTGAATACTCATTTTAGAGTATGTGCCTTTTTTTCTAATTTAGCTAAGGTGATTTCTAAAGCTAACACATCTGGAACAAGAAAAACTTTGTTGTATTTATATAGACAAGCCTCTGTTCCTGAACAAACCCATTTTCTATGCAAATTACTATTTAAGATCAGGACTTCAATCCATGGAGGTAATATTATCATGATTCACAATTAAACACCAGTGGGGTAATGCTTACTGCTCGCGGACAGATCATGCCATTTCCATGTAGCTGCTGCCTCTTTATATTGCTGATGTTTCTAAAATGAGAGGATTACACTTAAACTTTGTGTAGTAAAACAGTTCAGCAACTGCATTTTTCAGTTGTTGCCTGTGACAAGGCATCAGTGACAAACTGTTTTCTGCCTTTGCAGTGTTAGTGGAACTACAAACTCCTGTAGGGGTTCAAAAGCCTCATTGGATTACTGCAGCACCACCTCAACCAAGTTTTGCTGTGGTACTGGTAATTTTTTATCAATACAGAACATGAAAGCTCAGCAGTATTAATGCTAACAGTGCTAATGCAAGATGTGGTCTTTCTGCAGTGCAGCTACTTCTGTATTTGCCCCTCCATGCTCGATCTTACTGATGGCCACGATTTCTCATTTCTGGAGCGTTTTCAAGTGTTGTCCTACAGTGAGGAATCTCAGAGTATCCCCTGCATACTAATAAGGTGTTACGGAATACTCTAGGGGAGCAGCAAAATACCATCAGAGCCAAGGAAACATTAGTCACAGGGCCCAACCTACTTAACCTCTTTAATGGCTAACTTGAAAAAAACCCAAATGTGTATTCATGTTAATTGGCAGGATGACTAAAGTTGCAGGAAATGATCTAAAGGAACGAAAACAGCTGAACCAGTCTCCTATTTATCTGAATCATGACAGAAAACCTCTGTAGTACAAATACAGCCTGATAGAGAGCTGGTATGTACATGCATATTGTACTTTCAGTCCCCAAGGAAGGAAAACTATCAGGTGCTTGTTAGACACAGGTGATTACATGTGACATCACCACCAGGTGGCTGAAATGAAACTGAGGAAATCAACGTGTGAAATCTATTGTTTCATTCATGGAAATTTGTAAGGCTACTAGGAAGGAAAGACTAGTAAAATGGAGATTCCCTGAGGCATTAAATATGTTGGT
The DNA here is from genome assembly GCA_027574665.1 of Rhynochetos jubatus. Lineage (NCBI taxonomy): Eukaryota > Metazoa > Chordata > Aves > Eurypygiformes > Rhynochetidae > Rhynochetos > Rhynochetos jubatus. The sequence continues at coordinate 137,467,728 of CM050648.1, read as the reverse complement.
TAACAATTGGTAAGTGGAGGAACAAGAAATGACAAGATAGTGCTTGAACAGCAAGCTCCTCATGCTATAATTCCATGACCTTTAGCAACTAACATTTAGCAGCTAATACTCCCTTTACCTGAAGAATATAAAGCCATGTGACTGATTTAGTATTTTATGAAGAACTCATAAACACGAAATTCCTGTATTCTGCTCCACTGCTGCAAGCAAACTACTTGGAAACAATTACTCTCCCCTAACTCAAAATGAACTGACCACTACAAGAGTGGATTATTTAGAAGTTTAATTAAATTCTGCTGAGGGACTATGGTTTCTTTGCCTGTGGTTTAGCAGTGAATACCCTGGCAGCTACACCAGCTTGTGGCATTTTTACCTTATACCACAGTGACTTGCTCCTCATAGTTGTGCTGATACAACTATTTGTGAATCAGATAGGCATTTTTCATAATTTTAGAGGGGGTTTCCCTCTAAAATAACAAAACACCCAGGGTTTTTTTGTGTTTTAATTAGGATCCATCTCCTCATCCTTTGCTCCTTACAGCAAAGCTGCAATACAGCACAACAGCTTCTTTTTTAGAAAAGGGGCAGAAGAATTGGAGTTGCTAGCTTCCCACTCACCCAGCTATCCTAAGTCATGTGTCCCTCATGATAATTTCATGCATTTCCTCCTCATACCCAGCTACGCATAAGATCAAAGAGCTGTCTCTCCTGTAAGGACTGTCATCACTGTCAACACTCACAGGAATAAAAAGAATTCAGAACTCCACCCTGTATACGAATCAGTAATGTCAGCTTTGTGCTGCAGCAAAAAGGCAGAACCTTGCTTCCTTCCTTTGTGACAGCACATCGCTTTCTCAAGTTTGTAGTATCACTTACTTAATTGGGACAAACAAGTAGGGAACAGGAAGAACTGTACCACAATGTCCTAATGCTTAATACCTGTAGGATGAATACTTTTAGTAGTAAAGGATATATTTGGAAGTGGTTCTTCAAATCAAATTATGTGATTGGCTGTCATCAAATGAAAATACTTTCAATTCAGTCCTAAAGGAATTTTTTTTTTAACCGACATGACCTTTAACTATTTTATGTTCATATTGTCAGAGTAACCTCAGCTATCTGCTGGAACGGAGATTTCTTCAGAGCTAGCAAACACACTTCGTTAGGAAATGATAATAGGGATTCTGTGGGTGGCAGAACTAACAGCAACATACTGAATGAATCCCATCTGTGATGACTACTTCTGCCTACACAGATTTTTCCTGCAGTATCAGTTGTAGTCTTCATTTCTTGTTTTAACCTGTTGTGTTTAGCATGCTTTTGATAATAGTAAGAATTGCTGCAATTAAGGAGGAATTCTTTAGGTATGGAGGAGAAACTGTTGTGAGATATTTCATATGGAATGCTATATAAACAAGCAAAATGGCAACAGCTAGACTGTGAATACAACCAGAGTATTGGAGGAAGAAAAAGGAGGAATTAATGAAATGTATTAGAATGTGAACAGGCATTTGATATGGGACCAGGAACACAGGGAAGGATACCCTTTTTGGGGGGAATCTAACCAAAACCATTTCCATTTTTATAATGTAACTCCATTATTTAACTTGAGGCTATATATAGCAGTCTCAACTATACATTTTTGCATCACTGTTATTGATTCTTTACTTTTGAAACTTCAGATACACTTTTTAATTTAGTGTACTTATATAGAAAAATAGCCTTGTTTAAATTCTCTTTACCTGACATTACAGTTCTCTCCTTACACTGCTTGTGTTGTATTCTACGTATCACATAGAGCTTGAAAAGGAAATTCTTTTGGTCCCACTTAGGACCTCAAGACACTGCTTCAAAATAATTAACAAAAATTATGCATTTCTTTCAGTAAGCTAAGAATTGGAGATGTACCAATTTTAACAAAGGATCCGACTCTTGTTTCAGTAAACACTGAGACTTAAGTACTTTTCAGCATACTTTGATTTAGTTAATTCTTTTGGAGTAATTCAGATAGAAAAGGAATCTTGCCAAAAAATATATTTACTTCACTTTCAAATTATGCTTTCTTATTAATGCTAACTATCACACCTCTTTAAATTAAGGATACTAATTTAAACATGTACTCAGGCCTGTCTGGAAGGACAGAAACAGAAGGCAAGAAAAAAAAAACCTGCGTAGAACTTTCACATAGCAATTGGAAGAAAAAGAAAGTGTTCAAGTTACTTCACCTTCTGCTGTAGCATGTCCTCTAATAGAACAGAAATACTGGTTTTAAATTTGAGGCACCAGCAATAGAGAAACCTTTAAAGTAGCATCTAATCATCCCCAGGCAAGTAGGTTATTGTGTGTACTCCTCCATGATGAACACACTCCAGTCTTCCAAATCTGAGGTTCAGCTGCGTATTATGGTATCTTCTTTGAATCAATCAACCTAAAATAGATCTAAACACATACTGGTGATACATTTTCTACTGTCACTATTTCTATTTCGGCTTTTCAAGGAACCATTTTCAATAGGGTTCCATCAATGCCCTATGTAATTTATTTCCCTGTACTGATGACATTCTTCCGCTTATGCAGCTAAGAATTGCAGTACACCTTGTAGTATCACAACAATAAAAATTACTCAGAAACGTATTTCTGAAAGTTTGCAAACCAAGGCACTTAGAAGCAAGATCACCTTGTCTCATTAATTTTCCGGATAAAGTAATGATGTTTTAGTCCCAGGAACAGCAGTATACATACAGTCAGTTAGAAAGGATGAACCTTAAGCATCAGTAAGGCACAAACCCTGTATTTTTGTTTATAACATGGAGAAAACATCATTGCAAATGTCCTTCATTACGCCTGCTGGTCAGATTATCTGACTGCAGCTGCTCTTCTATAAAAATGCACTATTAAAAAAAGTCTGTGACAGGAAAACTCGGATTCACAATAAATTGTATACACCTGTATAGATGACAGCCATACTGACAATTTTTGGTAATCAAAATACCCCAAAAACTGATCACTTAGGTGTTTGGGGTTTTTTCAAATATATATATGTGAGATAGATATAGATATATATATATATAGATATATATATATAAACATATATCTCACAGAAATGTTTTCCATAGAGGTGTATCTTTAACCATAACCATATCCTGTTCCACAACTGTAATGGTCTTTTATTATAAGCAGATTCAATACTCTATTGTATTGTTGGAGGAAACTTACCTTGTGTATTGAGCTGTTAAATCTGCACACACACAAAAACGATAAAGGATGTTATTTCCAGTAGCTTAAATAACGTAGTTGTTTAGATACAAAGATAAACAGATTACTGTAAGTAAAGAGTGAAGCGTTGATTTGTTACTCTATACCCTCGCAAATTAAAGTTTCAGCTAATAACCCGTCATCTAGCTAGTCACAAGTATTTTCACTCATCATGGGCATATTGAGAATTTAAGAAAAGAGATTTTTGTAAAGACACATCTTGAGAGCCCAAATGGTTATAAGCCTAAACGTACGAGCAGAGAGAACCTCTCCCAGGGCATTTAACTTTTTGCTTTTGTTTTCTCCACCTCTTTCAATATAGTTAATGTTTTCAGCATTATAAATTACAGGGGAGCAGAACAAGATTTTCCATCTGTAAAAATGATGGCATGTAATCTGTTTTAGAGAGCTGTATCTTCTGTATAAAAAATTAACAATCCCTATTTGTGTAAGAATTTTATGAGTGTATAACAACACATTCCCAAATGAGGCCACAGCGTTCTCCACTAAGCACGCTCTTTTGCATCATGTGTATTGGATTAAGAATACAATTTATGTTACTGTTTAAAGAAATTACCTCTAATCCACCAAATGCAGGTCTGAAACACATGACGTATCAGACACTCAAATCCCCAGGAAGTGCACACAACTATGCTATGTACAGATCATATGGCTTCCCTCCTGCTTTAATTATTACACTCCCTTTCAGAATGATGCACTGAGTGTATTGGGCTGTGGAAACTTTAGAACATTAGTCATCTAGTCCAGCATACATTACTTTAGAATATTACAAGGTAGCCATGAAAAAGTGTCTTTCTCCTGTTCACGTGTCTGAAATACTGTATACAAAACAGACATCAAAGCATTTCCTTCAGGTTATTATTTATAGTTTATCTCTGAACAGGTTTGGTGGGGTTTAAAGTGCATTGGCTATAGGTGAATTCAAACATGGCAGCATGTGACTGTTCAGTATGAATTCCTTATTGTTGGAGCCTTAGGAAGTCAGCTTGATTCTGAAATGAGAGGTTACTTAAGGCCATAGAAACATCTTAAAATACCTTTCCTTTAAATATACACACCTACTTTACACAGTATTTCACCAAAGATTTTAGGCTGCCTGATGTGAAACTCCTTGAAATACTTAGTCTTTTTGTTTGTATCATCTGTTACATAGCACTGCACCTGCAAGGAACTGCCTTGCAAGTCACAAGTAGTTCCATCACTCAGCTTCCAAAATTGCTTACAGACAGCTCCTCCTGTATTACAGCTTATGCAAAATGTGATTTTTGAAAGGAGAGTTTTATTCTGTAATAAAGTAATCCACTCATTCATTTAGAAAGGACACATTATTTGTAACACACACACACACAAACCCCAACACTCCTACCCATACTCCCTTCTTAGAGATTTTATTCTGCCAGTTGTGAGGAAACACATCCTAACTGTAGCCATCCAAAAGTCTGCTCTCTAATCTGAGCTAGTCATCCAGGCTCCATCTTTAACCAATAGAGAGAGGCACCTTCAAAGGCAGAGAGATTTAGATAGTGGGATGAGTATCTCAGCATGGAATGAATTGCCTGCAGAACTGCCTCTCTCCCTTCCATCCCCATCCCAGTTTATCTATGGAAGGAGCCTAGATAACTGATTAAGAGTGCATGCCTAACTTCTAGATTACTGAAATTGTGGAAGATGTATCCCACCCTAAATGTTTGACCTCTGAGACTGCTTCTTTCTGGCTATAAATAGGAGTATGTGTTATTTAAAATAATACCACATGAAAAGAAAAAGTGTTAAATTAGGTAAAAATGAACACTTACTTTCCTGTGACACCTCCAAAGCCTGAAAACATTTTCCTGTGCTCCAGAAACACATCTTAACAAGTTAATGCAAAACTGAAAAAAAACTTGGATCTGAGAAGGTAGGAAAGCTCATTTTCCTCCTTTTCTCTATGCATAAAAGAGAAGTTGGAGAGATTCAGAGCTGGTAGTTCTAAAAACTTCTAAAAAAAAATCAACATTTGAAAACGTCATTAGAAGATAGTGAAAAAACACAAGTAGGAAGTGGAACTTCATCAGGATTGCTCCTGAGAATCTCATTAGTCTCCCACCAGTATCATCTTTGGGAATCTCTGCTTGTCCTAAGAGGCCTGCCAATTTATTAACTGCAGTTAATATCCCTTTTTTTCAATAAATCTAGGTTAAATACAAAACATATTTTAATAATTTTCCTCTGTAGCCATAGATTTCAACTATTTAGCAAAACAGTAAGATGATCGTTTATACCGTCATTTCACTCACATTTCAATTTCTAGCTAAACATGAGCTCAGCACAAATCTCAAAAACTAACCATACCATAACTAATGAAAAAAAAGAAAAATACTGTTTATGTCGTAAGTTGAATAAATGTCTGTTCAGCTACAGTGGCTTCAGTTTGTAAAGTTAAATAGTGTTGCTCTGTTTTTTGGCTTTTTTTTTTTTTTAATCAAGAGGTGCATAAAAGGTATTTGCGTAACATGTTTTCATACTTACACCAACAAATAAGCACAAACCCTTTCCTTTAGAAAAAGGCTGGCAAAATTAGAGCACCTCTCACAAAGGCAACGTATTTGGAAGCAAATAATTTGGGTTCTGTATCTCTGGCTTTATCTGCTTCCATAACCAAATTCTCTTACCTTATCTTCTCAGGCATTCCCCAAATCACGACTGCTTTCACACACCCCACTTATCTAAAACAGGCAACCAGCTTGGTGATATCGCTGGCCCCTTTGGCCAAGCAACACAAATACTACAAAGTCAGAGCAGTCATTTGGTATGGAAATGCATGGGCAAAGGGAAAAAAAAATCTACATTATTCCAAGTGACCATTTTCATGCTCCCAGAAAACAAAACATTTGTAGATATTCTTAGTTGGAATCAAAAGCTTTTATAATGGCTGCTCTGTCCCTTAACTGATAAAGAATGGTTCCCAAAAAGTTTCTTCTGTGGGAGAGATGATGTTAGTCAATTTACCCCACTGCAGGTAGAGTTTTAAGTCTATGGTTGGTAAAGATTGGGTCTTTTTATTTTTCTTTTTTCTCATTTCTGTAGGAGAATGGAGATGGGATGAGGCAAGTGGGTTTTTTCCAAGGGAATAAGCAATAGGACTAGGAACAAACTGGCACATGAAGTACGTGCTCTACCTCCTGAAGACATGTCTTCTTAGTCCACAGTATCCAGTCTGGCTGGTTGCTGCATTGGCTGAACCTGCACCTGCCAAAAGCAATGCAAGGCCGACCATCTTTTATACCAGAGGCCATTATTCCACTAGAGGCACTACATGGAGGAGTGCCTTCCTTCCCTCCCTCCCTCCCAGTACCACCTGTCTACACCGTATTCTCCCACTTTTCATTTTGTCAGCATTCCTGCTGTTGCAATGGACAAGTAATAGTGGGGTAGTATCTACAGTATTTTAGGGTTTATTATCAACCACTGAAAATGGGGAGAAGCCAGCTATAAATTATACCTGCAAAGAAATTACAGACCATAATTTAAGAAGCACTAGCCAAAAAAATCTAAAATGGTTCATGAAAAAGACTATTTTTTTAAAGAACAAGCGTGACAAAAGGTGCACAATTCCCTCCTCGTTCAAATGGAATTTCACCACAAATCGATGGCAAGTAGATTTCTATTTGCTGCTATTCTTCAGTTAAGTTCAGTATGAATTTGATGTAGATAAGGAGAACAGGGGAGTTAGGTATGTAACTATGAACACGTTACAGCCTGTTTCATTCCAGGTCAGCCTAGTTGTGGGGTTAATACTGTTATCCCGAGTAGATCTTGGAGATCTACTGGGTCAAAAGTATCATGGTCTTACCTATTTCCAAACCTGTGTGTGGGAGGTAGGATCACGGTTTACATGAACCCGAGCACAATGGTGTTATTGTCAGCTAGCAGCACTGCTAATAGTACTTGCAAAATAATTTTCAGTTGACAAAGTATCTTGTGATGCTAATAGGCTTTTCCCGCAGGACCAATTAATTAAAAGAAGCAGAAGCTTTGACCCATCACAAAGCTGGCACCAGAGCCTGCAAATACACTGATGAGGATACGCAGTGAAGTCTTGGGCACGCCTGTGTTATTTTAAGATAATTTACACAACTATCTATTGCAGAACCTTATGTTAGTATGTTACATTTAACACACAAGATCATATTTGAGATTAGTATCACTTATCCTCAAAGACTTACAAAAACAGTACCTAAGCTCTGCTCGAAAACTCCCCAAGCTACTGGTTTTTTCCCCTTCTAGCCGAGACCTGTCACGGTGTTCTACAAAGGAAGACTGGGATCCGGCCATCCACAGCAGCAGTCGGGTGGGTCCGTGTTCTGTGGACTAGGATTTACGGCTCGCGGCAGTAAGAAATTTGTCTCCGTTGCATGTGCTGCAGTACTGCCATATGGTGATGTTTTGACTTATAGCTGAGCTTGACTTCTTCCAAGCTGTTAACGTTCATCTTGCTGTCGTGGCTCTACAGAACGAGACACCAGAAACTGAACAAACTAAACCTTACTTTTAAGCACGAGACCCAGTCTCCCAGGAGGCTGACGTCAGGCTCCCGGGCAGGAACACCACCTCTCCTGCTGCTCAGGGGAACGTCGCACATCAAGTACTGCACGCGGGTGACGGGACGGTAGAACGAGGGTGACGCTAGAGGTGACGTTACTCCAGCCACACGGACCAGCTCCGCACCGCGGTGTTTCGGTAGGCCGAGACTCCCCTGCGCACCCGCCTGCCTCGGCTCGCGGGCACGGGCTGGCCCCGCGGTGCGCCCGTCCCGCCGCGGGACATCGGCAACCCCCAGCTCCCACCCGCCGGGTCCCCGCACGACCCCGGGGGCGCCCCAGCGCGCAGCTACAGCGGCTGGACCCCCGACCGCTCACCCGCGCTGCAGCTGGGCCGAACCGGGCCGGGCGGAGCCGCCACCTCATTCCCCGCATTCCTGGGGCAGAAAGCGCCCGGGGCCCGGCAGAGGAGGTAGCGCCCGGCAGAGTCCCGGCCCGGGAGCGGGGCAGGGCAGCACAGCACCGGGCAGGAGACCAGGCCCGGGACGGGGCCTACACGGAGCTGAGTGGGGGGATGAGGGGAACCGCCACCCCCGGCTCCACGGCGAGAGGACGCGGGTCCCGGCTCCGCGCGGTGTCCGCGGTCACGTGCAGCACCACAGCGCGAGCCCGCGCGGGCCGTGCACGCGCCTCCCGGCAGCCCACCCCCGGCCCTTCCCGCCTCGGCCAATGAGGCCGCGGCGGCGGTTAACCCCTGGCGGGGCGGCGCGGGCGGAGCGGAGCAGGAAGCGCCCAGGGAAGGAGGCAGGCAGCAGGCAGCGGGCAGGCCGCCGCCGCGCTGAGGAGGAGCGAGGGGGCTGGGAGCCCGGCCGCCGCCGCCTTCGCCTCTTCCTTCCGCCCGCTGTGGGGAGCGAGGCGCGCGGGAGGCACCTGTCACAGCCGCCGGGGCGAGCGCGGCGTCCTCCGCGCTGAGAGGCGGCGGCGGCGGCGGGAGAGGCCCGACACGGCACGGCACAGCACGGCGGGGCTGGCGGGGAGACGGCTGCGGAGATGATGCCGGTGAGTGGGAAGGGGCTGAGTTCCCGTCGCCGTCTTCCTGGCCTGGCGCCACTCTGCCGGGCGGTGGGACGCCTTGCCTTTTCCTGCGGGGCCGCCGTCATCCCTGCGTGTGTCCCGGCCAGCCGGGGCAGAGGGCGATGGTGCCGCGGAGACGCCGTCAGACTCGCCGCCGGGGGTGGGGCCGCCGGTCACCGCCGTCCCGGGCTGCTGGGGGACGCACACGACCTACTCCCGCTCTCCCCCTCAGCGCGGGGCTGCCGTCCCTCTCCGCCGGCCGAGCCGCTCTCGGCGTCGCACCGGCCGTGACAGGTCGAGGGCCGCGTCCCCCGGGCTCTGCCCGACAGCTCCTTCCTCGCCCCCGCGGCGGTTTCGGCGGGGGGCAGCGGGCACCGCAGGTTGCGCCGCCCGGGTATCGGGGCCGGGCGCCGAGGCCCGGTGTGAGCCGTGGGTGGGGGTGTGTTTGTTTGTTTTGGGTTATTCTTTCCGAACGCCGCGTTCTCGCCGCCCGGGTGTGGGGAAGGGTTAAGCGGTCCCGGGGCAGGCGGCTCCGGCCCCTCGGCCGGCTGTCAGGCGGGGGTGCCATTCCAGCCTCGCCACTTCGGGAGGAAAGGCCGGCTCCCCCCTCGGTTTCTGCCACCTCTTTTGTGAATCCGTCGCTCATTTATCGAAGAGAAAACCTTTCATTTCCGCGCAAACAGCCTTGGTTTGGCTTGGTGTGACAGAATCCCTCTCCGTTTCCTTCCTCTGCCCCCCCCCCCCTTTCGCTGGGGGCTGTTGCAGTGGCCAGCGGAGAGTTGGTGACTGTTCGTTTTATGACAGGATCCTCTGAGACCGAGCAATAAACAATTACATTCTTTTTGCTGATTCCTTTCAAACTCTGTTTGATCTCAGATGTGGGTTTATGAGATGTTCCCGTACAGGGAGTATCTCCCATGTTTTCTCTAATTCCAGTAGAAATGAGCTTTTTATTTACAGTTCTCCGCAGTGTTCGCAGCCGGAGCACTGCAGCAGAATGCTTTCGGGTGAGACATCTTTTACAAAATTTCCTTGCTCTAACTTTGTTTCATGTCTGAGAGGAGGAAATAGCTCAAACTAGATGTAAAATTTCAGATTGGAGATTACAGGTAGCGTTTAAAGACCAGGTATTGTGACAAGCTTTTTGACATGATGTGCTCTTTAACTTCCAACTGCTCGGTACAAAAATACTCTTGTTACTGTGTAAGGATTTCAGTGCAGGAGGCACGCTAGAAACCAGCCCCAAAGTTCCTGGAGTTGCAGGCTTGTTCTATAAACATATGGATGTTAAATTTGTAAAAACAAGGTGACTGTCAGCTTTTTCAGCTTTCATCACAACGTGGGTTATGCTCTGCGTTCACAGAATTCTTATGGAAAACCTAGCATGCCAATGACAAGCTAAGTCAGAGCAAATGTATTTGCTTCCTGTGTGTGGGTTTCAGGCTGATGTTATAACTTCCGTAGTGTAGTGATTGACTTTCATAAAAAGTGATTTGTTACGGTTTTCGGTTGGTTTTGGTTTTTTTTTTTTCACTTATTTGGGTGTTTCTGCCAGTGTCTTGTGTTACCTTTGTGGCTAATGTAGCAGTTTGCACGAATTGGAAGGTGTTATAAGATTCAGACACTTCATTACGTTTTTGAAACATACTTCAAAGCATTTTTAATACTGATGGCTGAATTTTAATAAAAACAAATTACCCTGCTACAGTGGTAGTAATGTTGCAGATTAGAGCCTACTGAATCCTAAAATATTAAATATTTTACTTTTCTGAAGAGCTTTTAGATGCTGTTGTAGACAGTCTACCATAAGGTAGTCAGGAATGTGTATATTTAAGTGGACATTGTGACAATGCCTTTAGTCTTCCAGGTTCTCATCCTAGTTCTTTTATTTCTGGACTGCAAGGCTGACAAAAAAAAAAGGCCCCATTTACTGGAGTAATCAACATATAATATCAAAATAATGTGAACATATGGCTGTAGAACTGGACCAAATGTTTTGTGGGTTTTTCTATGGAGATTTTGTATGCTGAAAGGGAAAAGCTACTGACACAGCTTATGTGATGGAATTCCTTGAATTCATATTCACAGAAGCTTTTTTCCTCCATGATCCTAATTTGGTTTTGTTTGTTTGTTTTATAATTAACAAAAGTATATAATAGCAAGAGGAGAGACTTTAATACTACTAGACATGAACTGCTGTAACGAGTGGGTATCACTACAGTCTGACGTCAACAAATTAAAATGAAATGGTATCAAACTTTTCTAGTTTCTTATGACTTGCATTGAGGCCATTTTTGGATTGGTAATTTTTTTTACATTCTGTATAAGCATTTTTAAGAATGATGTCATATCTGAAGCATAAAGAATGGGATGATCTGTTTTCCTCTTTTCCTGTGCTTTGTCGGTGGTGATTTATTTTTTTCCATATGGGGAACAGAGTTACTTTTGAGAAGTTTTTAACAGTTACAATTTCTTTTGTGACCAGGATGACTCCTCTGTTGTTGAACACCCTTTCCATATAAGATCATAATGCTTATTCTTCTTTGATTTTTGAAAAAAATAAAAACAACTGTATTCTTGGTCCTGAACACAGTTGGGCTTCAAGAAGTAATAGTGCTGTGGACTGCACTCTTCTCACTCGTTATTTTTTGCTTTGCTGACAAGGCACATCTGTCATAAACCCTTTCATTGCCTTCAGGGCGTAAGGGGTATGTGTATGTTGAGCTTATGATGGTACACTGAATATCACCTTTTCTAAGGAACTTACCTTTTTTTCAGTGGAGGGAAAAATCATCGCTATATTCAGGGCATACTTAAGGGAACTCTTTTAGTATTTCTTGCATTCTTAGAATAAAATGGGCAAACCTAGAACTATGTGATATCGTTTCAGTCTGGAAATCTTTGGGGTTAAAAGTTCGTTTGCAGAAATATGGTGGATGTAGCTCCTCTTTCAGCCACATAATCTCTAACCTGTCTGCAGGAGCCAATATTTTTTTAAAGTTTTGCTAATTGCCCTAGCAGGGTTGGTTTTTCTGGTGGGACTTCAGATTTTGTTTTTGGAAGTGTTGGGCATTTTTCCTTGATGAATGCAGTTAATGCTTATTCTTCTTGGATGGTAGTTCGAGAGTTGCCTCTGCTGACAAGTATTAGCCCTATTCCTTGGACACTAGGGTGCAGATAAGAAAAAGCCACTTACGAGGAGCAATGTTTTCCTGTTTAGGAAGAGATACAGTGGAAGAAGGAACTGCTATAGTTGCGAAGTACATAACACTTCCTATTTCTTACCTAAATTTTGGGTATCATTCTTTTACAGCATACGTGAGGTAACACGTCACGCCGAAGGCATAGAACTAGGTAGAGTCTGTACGCCATCAGTAAGGTGATAGGAGAATGGCAGGAGATGTGAGACGTTGTAATGGTCTGTAGTAGTTAGTATTGCATATTCCCCTGGCACCTGTTGCTGCAGAGCTTTCCTGGGATGCCTTTAACTTAATTGGCAGAAATGAGTATCAGTGAGGTCGCAGCCAGCCATTCATGTTTTTGAATGCATCTAGGAGGAACCTTGTGGGGCTTTGTGTGAGGCTGTGTCAAAGACTTGTCGGACTCATCTGTTTTTACATGTAGGATTGGTGGTCATGTTTGTTTGGAGAATGTATAATGGTTTCTTCTGTCTAGATAATTTTGTGTGACACCTCAACTCCTGTCCAAAGATGACCATGACTGATGCATATTTTCTGTTAGACTGGGCAACATACAGGGGATTGCGGGTATTACAGTGAGCATGAATATCTGCGTAATTGCTGCGCATGCTCCTGACCTATGAAGTCAGATAACATCACTGATAAAACACAAACCAAGTATGGACATCTGCAGAGGTTAGTTTTCAATTAAGCTATCTTCCAGGTGAATTAAGAAAAAGGGTGTGCTGGTTTTTTTCAAATGAGTACACACTTGACATGTATTCAGTCTGAAACCTTTCTTAAAAAGTCCATAGTGGGCATTGCTTATTCCTAATTAAAACCAAAGTATTTTCCAATCAGTGTACTCTTAGGAAGACCTCTAATATAATGCTATATAGTGAAAGTCTGAAGGAAGATGTGTCACTTTAGTACACTTAAATCAATACTGGGAATTTTCAGTGATGTTGAGATAAAATATATTGCAATTAATTCAGAGCTGTGTAGTTACCAGCAATACTGATATCATCCTCGTTTGCTGAATAAATCTGAACTGACTGTAGAGAATAATTTGCAAGTTTATCAGCCATTATTAATGGAGTTATTTATTGCAACAAAGCTTAAAGGCCATTTCATGGTTTTTTTGATCATGTCACTGGTTTTTTTTTAGGATGATAGAATATGGCCTATTCTGTGGTAAAAATAAGTTTATCATCCTCACCATCTCAACAAAAAGTATTATTCATAGGCTATTCTGTTAATATTTAAATATATAAAATAGATACATGTGGATTCTAATGAAACATATGATAATATTTTGAAGGAAGGGATACTCTATTAATTTCTCTTCATAGATTAACGTAGATGAAATTGTTGCCCACTGCAGACTTTAAAGAGGATAGGTAGTTATTTGAAAACAAAAAGCCTTTCCACCAGATCGAGTTGTGTTAATCTAACAAATTCAAGTTTGATGTGTAATATAGGTCTTCTTACTATACTACAAAAAACCATTCTTGCTTAATACGGTATTTATATTAAGATACTGTTCAGCTGTGGAACAGCCCCCATTATGCTGAGAGATGTCCATACATAAATAAAGACAGTGCCTTTTTAAAAGGAATTTGCAGTGTAACACTTGGTATGAAAATCAAAGCTCACGTTTATCTTTTTAAACATTCAGGGGGTTTTAGGTTTAAATTTTTTTTCCTTAAAAACTGAAGGAAGCTTCAGATATAAAAAATAATTGTTGAGAATTGGAGGTTTGAAGAAACAAACAAATTACTGCCTAACTGGGTGGTGGGGAGAAGGTGCCTTGTTCCCTCCATCATGACTCACTCTTGGAATTTACAAGTCTTACACATGTTTGTCTAAATTAAAAGTTTAGCATTACCATACATGAATTACTAGCACAGGATAGCTCAAAACACTTCAACTCTAACTGAATGTGTTGGCCTGGGATATAGGAGATTCATTCTTGGGCTTGTGTCAGACCCCAGCAAAGTGAGGTTGTGTGGTTTTTTTTCCCCCTTAAATTGGAAAATGATATTATTAGGTAATTTAAAATGTCTTTAAAGTCTTTCTTCGCTTCTTTTATGAACAGCTTTTCCATAAGTCTTGAATCCTGTGTCTCACTAATTATTAAATTATAAGGGTTTTTTAAGTAAGTAACAATTATAAAATATTAATTTTAACACTTCAGGTTGGTACGTTTTTCTGGTAGTTTGGAAATTTGTCATTAGAGTCAACGTAATCAAGCATGTAATAATCTCTGATGTGTTAGGTAATACATCCATGGAATGTACTCAATGTTCTGAGCTTCTTAAGGCGATTTTTTTATGACAGACAATAATAGAATTATATTGTGCAATAATAGACACCATCCTTCAGAAGTAGATCTGTGTGTCAAAAGCAACAATACTGCCAGGAGGACAAAGTGTAAATTCTGTAATAATTCAAAGGACAAGTAAGAATACGAACTGCTTAGTGGGGGGAAAAGGATTGTTTTGAACATCAATTGTCAGTCACTTTTCCTAGATTTTAAGTCACTCCATTAGTTTTCTTAAATTGTGCTTAGAAGCCAGAACACGTAATCTTGCTTGTATCGGAGGGTACACGTTTATCATTGCGGTGCAGAAGGACGTTGGAGCAACTGAATTCCTTTCAGGGCTGAGGTTTCACAATAGGGATGAGCTGGGTTAACCATTTCCTCTGGCTGGTCAAGAGGCTTTTTCCTTTTCCTCGCTTCTCATTCCCTCCATTGGCTTTGAACGGACTGCGCTGCTTGTCTCAGTAAACTCATCCAGGTTACTAAAACTGTAAAAAAATAGTTGTATTCAAAGCATGCCGAAGAGATATATGTACCTATAGTTTTATATATGTGTGCTCATTTGGCCAGGCTAATGCATTAAATCAGCTGACATTGTGACTGTTGTGTTGTCCCTGCTGGTTCGGGAGGGTGCAGACCACTTGGCTGAGATTGTAAGGAACAGGAGATAGGGAGGTGGAATCTCTCCCTTTCAGTATTTTAGTTTATTCACTTTAGTTTATTGTGGAGCTGAACCCCGGGCGACATACTTTGCCTTTGGTTCTCTGGCTGTTTAAAGAGGTGAGTGGAACAGTGAAATGTAACTGAGGATCTCTGCAGTTCAGGAAAGTGGTTACTTCAGGGACAAGTTCTGGTTTCACCACTTTTCCCATCTTTATTGGGTATCCAGTAACACTTTACGTTTTCCCTGCAATAGGAGAAAGTAAAGGATTTTTTGTTTTGTGTAAAATGTGTGGTCTTTGAGGAAATCTGGAGACACAAATATGAAGTTGGGCCCAAAAAAAAGGCAAAACAGGAAAACTTAGGTGGCAGTTGCTAGTTTGCTGTCATTTTTTCCCCCTGCTTTTCAGGATTGCATTCCTTCATATTTCTGGCCATTATTTCTTTATCCTCTAAGATTTGTAATGTAATTTAGCATAGTTCTTCAGTAGTGGAGGTAGAATTAAGATTTTTTTAGTTTCTAATTCATTGCCTTGCTTAGCAGCAGAATTTTATTTATGTGTCAGAAAACTGTATCTATAAAACTGTTTTATTTCAGGAATTCCAACTTCAGCAGGAAACAACCTAATCTAAACTAGCCTGTGTTGCAGACACCCTATTTAACCTATGTATCCTTACATCTACTTAAAGTTTAATAAAAGGACTTGAGCTTTCACATGGCTGAACTATTGTTTATAAACTGAGAAAGAGGGAAACTGAGGCTTCAGCTTTGTGTAGGTGGAATTGCTGTATCCGCAAGGGCTGCTGTAGTCCTGCCTCCCTGCTGCCCCCTCTCTGTATAGGCTCTGGTTTTTATCTGGTGCTGTGCTGAGCTGTTTCAGTGTGTGAACTCAGCAGGAAGTTGTTTGCTTTTTTTTTTAATTTCCCTGCCAGCTGAGCACACTGAAACCAGCTCGGTGCAGGGGCAGATAAGCACTGGCACCAGCACAAGAAAGGGCAGAAATGCGTAGATTGCAATCAGCCTTATCAGTTTAGGTGGTTGGGATTTTTCAGCCTGAAACAACTTCACGATGGTGAACGAATCTAGTGAGGTATATCTAGATGATTTTGGTGTGTAATCCATGTCCCAAGTGGCAAAGAAGAGTAACTTCCCAGCTCTCTAAAATCAAAACAAGAAAACAGTGCAGTGCCCAAGGGCTCTACCAGGCTGGTCTAGGAGAATTTTTCCAATCCTAAATCACGTGGGCTGAGCCTGTGCACATAAGCACAAAGCGTTGACTGGCGTCAGAATTGATTCAGTGTTCTACTCTCCTGGGAGCCAATTTTTGACACTTTGACACCAGGAACTTTGCTTTCCTAAAACCCAGAATGTATCTTTCCTGATCTACAAAGGTGAATAGCTGAGGATTGTTCAGAGTTACAATATTAGATGAAAAAAGCAGTAGACAGGGCTGCATTATTAATATGTGGCAAAAAGTAGTGCCTGCATTGCTTCATGTTTAAAGGGAAAGAAGCAGGGTGGATTGAGATTAGCAAAGTTTACCATAGCAATTAAGTACAGGATTACCTGCTTTTGGGTTGGTTGGTTTGTTTGTGTTTTAATTTTTCGAAGAAGCTGTATTAAGTCTTAGCTTAGAATAACAGGTACAGTTTAAGTTGAGAATACTCACTTGGAATGCATGTTTGCATGAGAAAATCCTTTTCTAATCCTGCTTCCTAATGTAATTTGTCTAGTTTATGACTCAAGACAGTGCTGCACCTGTTGGCATTCTTATTCCTATTCTGAAGGTGATACTTTCAACATAGTTATAGTACTTTCAACATAGTTCAACTTCTTTCTTTCTACACCCCTTCCTCCACTACTTTTGAAAAAAACAGGCTTCAGAAAGTGTTTTATCTGGCTATCTTGTAAAATCTTAACAGAGTATTGGTCAAAATCTGACCTGAATCGGTCTAGCCAAAGATAGGGGGTTTCAAATAATTTAAATTTAAAACATTGTCATAACATCTCTGTGTTATCTCTTTGTTACTAGTATCTCAATCACTTCCTTTGAAAATATATGTAAGGAGAGGATATTTGTACATTCTTATGGTATATTTGTTGTCTGTAAAACATTTTCCAGGCTGTTAGTAGAGAGAAGAATGTGATATCCAGGACATATACTTGTGATGATGTAAGCGGCATAGGCAACTAGTATCTCTACCAGTTCAACTAGTAGTTACTTGCCTGAAACAGTAAGTTACCAACAGACAGCTTAGCTGACATTTTTTGGGCATCTGAGGAAGTAGTAGCATCTATGAACCAACAGCTGTTTCTTACAAATCCTTGTAAGATCATTTCTATAGTACATGGGTGTGTTAGATACTTAGCGTAGTCAAATACATACTTAGGTGTAGTCAGAGGGTCCTTAGCATTCAAGTTGCTGTTCAGATACATCTACAGAGAGTGATTAGATTTTCCTGCTGTGTATTTAAAACCAGCAAGATCTTGGAAGTGAAATTTTGGATAATTCTGCAGGCTAATGAATGGGTTAATTACTATTCAGGCCTCAAACAGTTGGACTGTATGTACACTTTGGGAGATTACTGAATTCTTGAAACAGTGTCTTATAAAAATAAACTATGAAACTCAGCTCTGTATGCAGCTTCATCTCTGCAGGCAGCTCTGAATGTCTCAGCATGCCTGATGCTTAATTTCTTATGTACTGGTTTATTATCCCAAGTTATCTGTGTTTTAGGAAATTTTAGCTGTAGGTCTGAATCCTGCACTTCTGGTAGTGGAAAAAGTTTTGTAATGGTTGACCTCCTTTCCACTTCTAAATCATGTCAGGATCAATGCAATTATTTTAAAACCATATCACGTGGATTGTCTGTTGTAGCCCATGTCACTTGGAAATCTTTTCAGTCCTTTTTCTGACTAGGTTCTTGATGGACTAACACTGCAGTGTATTTACCGTTTCATCGTCTTTTATCACCGCTTCAGCAAAAGCTTGTTTGGTGTGGGAATATGCTGTAAAAATCCAAGCTTTGCATTGAAACAAATCAGTTTCAAGTTTGCTGCTTTCAGCATCCCCCACAAATTCCTGACTGCTGCACTTTATTTTTACTTTTAATTTTTTTTTTTCCCAGATGAGGGAGAGCAATAGTATTTGTTTTTGTAGCACTGATAAGAAGGTAAAGTGATGAAGGAGATTTAAATCAGTTTAAACTCTGAATTACAAACTGCTCTGATCACCCCAGTGTGATTTTGGGGTCCAACTCAAATACTTACCTTGGAATAATGTAATTTATGTATCACTTAGTGTGCTTTTGCTCATTTTTAGCTAAACATAAAGAACTTTTGAATTTCTCTTTCACATTTACCAACCTTTAGACTACCTCGATATCATTTTAATAGTGGATTTTTTGTATTTACAGTCCAGAATTAGAGTCTGAAAAAACACTTTAAGAGATGTAAAATGAACACTGAATCAGAGGATTTGCTGTACAGTGTTTCTAATATGGTAATTTTGTGTTTCTGGGTGCTTTATAGCATTCAAATCACATAGATTTGTTAGGTTGAGTCTGCAACGCGTTACTGGATGACCCCTATTTACTGCTGCTCCCTTCCCCCAGTCACCTCCTGAGTTCTGAAGAACAGAGGAGCCTTGGCACGAAATTACAAGTAAGCATGATGTGGAGTGTGCATGTACTTGCCTGTATCTTTTCAGAAGCAGGAAAAAGCTTTTGGTCAGCTTTTTCTTATTATCTCGCAAATGATACAGAAATTTTTCAAGCCGTGAGGTCTCAACAGCCTCTTTTCTTCCAGTGCTCAGGGATGAGAGTGTTCTGATTGTGTCTGAATTTCTTTAAACATTTGTCTTCCTTCCCCCCTACCTGAAGTGGGGACCAAAGTCATTCCGTCATCCTTGTTCTGTTAAGTACTGTGGTTTTCTTGTGAGAAAAGATGTCTTCAAATATGTGAAAGAACACAAAAATGTGCATGCTGTCATGTAGCTCTGTGTGTGTTTATGTATCAGTGTCTATAGTCATACGGAATAAACAGTCTAATACGCTGGGGATTTAGGGATGCTACTGTGCTTCTGACATTTGGAGAGCAGTTGGTAAAATCCCTTCCATACCCCCCACCCTCATACCTCCCCCGGGAAAGAGCAGACTAAGCACAATTTCTGTTTTGAATGTATATATTTGAAAGCATGTATTCGACACGCCTATATCAAATTCTGTTTCACTTCGATTTTCTTTATCCTTTGGTTGGAAGGAGGAAACATGCTTACCACAAATCATACCCTGCGTAGGTTATTGAGCTTGCAGTTGTTATGGTGTACCTGTCTCATTAAGTATTAGTGGTTTACAGTGACCTGTGAAAAATTGATAAGGGTTTTTTGAGTTTGGTGGGGGTTTTTTGTTGTTGTTTTTTTTTGGTTTTTTTTTTTTTTTTCGTTTTGGTTGGTTGGGGGTTTTTTTGGTTGTTTGTTTGTTTGTTTAATTTTATTTTTCTCAGTGTGATTCATGGATTTTTGATTGATCCTAAACTGAAAGAGGACGTATAGAAAGCAAAAAAGCTTTTAAAAAATCTTCATATGAATTCTAATAAGTTAATTTTTATCTGAAAGTAATATTAATGTGTCTGTTTAATTTTCCACAAATGTGGAAAGGCTTATCTTAGAGGGTTTCTGTGCAACTGTGCACATTTGTAGGTAAGCATGTTCAAAATAAATTGCACCTTTGCATATTAGGCATGTGCAATATATATAGCTTATATAGCAGGAAGAAAGAAATGGAGATAGTGAGAGGGTAAGATTGGGTGGCAAAGTGGAACTAAAGTTATTAAAACATATAAGCCTTAATTTTAAAGTTAGTGACACCCTGCATATTGTTTTTTATTACTTCTGAACTCTGTCTTTTCTTTTTACTTGCCCATTACTTGTCTGTGTATTCTTAGTTGCTGACATCCACCAATTTTAATCTGTGGCTTTGTGTTAAGTAATTTTCCATTTTCTGTAGATATTTGATGTAAAATTGTGTACATTTTAGGGAATTCTACTTTCAAATTTACTTTATATTCTTTTTCCCACATCATTCCATGTGGTTTGCAGAGGTCATGAGCATCTTCATGTTAAAATGCTTTAGTGGGATCACAGGCTTTGCTTTCCTACTGAGTGATTTACATAATCTGTGGATATATAGTTGTGCTGAATATGAGCTTTGTCACACAGGGCAAGTCCTCTTGGATCTTAAATGGGTTTTGTATTTAATATAGGATCATTACTTACGTCTGTGAAATACTGCACGTACCTCACCTTCATTTAGAACATTCAAAACCTAGTTACGTTTTGTGGGGGAAAATCCTGTTGTCTTTAGTTTAGGATTTTGAGGCTGATAATATACAAAGCAACCAGAGGTTGTGGTATCCTTATCTCTCTACATATATCCTAGATTTATATTTACCTTTGTAACAGTTATAAAACAGTCAGCCAAATAACTGCACTGGAGCAGATTCTCGATACAGAGGCAGTACATCTACAGACTATATGAGAGAAAGCGAGGGGCTACACTGTGCTTGTATTGCCTTTATTATTTATCTGATTTAACAACCTACACACAGGTGTTTTCAGTTACTTCAGGAGGGAGGAGGACAGGATAAAAGGGAAGTTCAGTGACAGGTGTTTATTTTAGTTCATATTCTTCTTTTGAAAGAACCCAGTTATCCAGTAGGAATGGCAGGCTTTAGAGTTGGACTGCCCCATATGCATCTGATCTGCATGTCTGTGTCACAACTTTCTATTCCAAGCAAGGCTTTTTCGAGTTCTGGGGTTTTGTTTAGAAGAATTCAGCTAGTAGCCGTAGTGGGAAGAGTGGCACAATATGTGTTAATATAGGCCCAGCTTTTCATCTCAAATATTTATTCATGTGATAGGGTTTGTTTTTCTGACAGATAAAGATACAATCTGGTTTTGGAGAACAACCAGTTTAGGTTTTTCCATCCTTCCAAAAGCACAGCAACCCTTCCATTTCACAAAATATCCTCCAGCTTCTCATTTATTTAAAATGCTCTTGGTTGCTAACAGGTTAACTTTATTTTTTTTTTTAAGTTGCAGCATTTATAAGTCTGAAATGATTCCACCAATTATATTCTCAATAAATTCTGTCAACGTGATATGTTTGCTGAGGAAGGAATACTGCATGGGATCAGAATGTTTTTGTTACCAGCACAGTGTGTTAAGGGAGGACAGTCCTGTTTCTGAATCTTGAAGCATGCTAAATACGATGTCATACTAGCTTTTTCTTCTCTGCTGCTGGTTGTAGGGAAGAGAAATACAATTCTGTGCCTCACAAATGAACCTGAGAACCCATTCCTTTCCCCTTCCTGCAGTTAATGTGTAGGGTGCTACACAGAAAATGTAGCTCCTAAACTCTGTTTTAAGAGAGGTGGGTTGTTCAGGTTCTGTTGATCTTTCATAGTATGTTTTTTTGGGGGGTTGGGTTTTTGGTTTTTTTACCCCATTGGGTCACTTGCTCACTCTTTCCATTTCCTTTATTAAGGAAATGGATTGGCCTGGGGAACATGCTTTGCTTCTGCAGTTGTAAAGAGCTAAATGCACGGTACTGTTGGTGCCATCTCTCTGTTCCCCACTCTGGATCCTCTATAGTGTTGACAGGAATGGTGATAAACATTCGCTGTCCCTTGACATGAAGAGGCAATCAGAAACATAGTTTACTCTTTTATATTCTCTGCTTCTTGAATTACGTCCAGCAAGAAGACTGACTTTGCCAAGAATGGAGTAGTGCTTGAACTATAATATTTTTAGGCATAAATACACAGTGGGTTTGTTGTTGTTTGTTGGGTATAAGCTGGTTGGTCTTTTTAAAACATTGTCCTGACTTAAGAAAACATGCCATGGAAACGTCTTTTCAGAGCTGTTAGCATCACTTGCTCTCGGAACTTTTGCTCACATCGTTGCCCCCTTCAACAGAAACATCATTTCTGTCTCTTTCGAGACAGTCAGAGCCTTATATGTAAATTTATGTAAGAGGAATACTGGCTGTTTGTCATTATTATAATAGCAAAGATTAGTACTGCACAACGGGAGGACAGCAGAGCTCCTCTACTCCAACCTTGCCTAATTAGGTGAAACTTGATCTAGCCTATCTTGTTCCTGTCACAACTGTGGCCTGTCTTGTTTCTTTAGAACATCTTATCACTGCTCGTCATTACTGCTTGAATTCATATGCCAGTAGACCAAAAATACTCCATTTAAGTAGTTTTTCACTGTAGTTGTTGCACAGGAACTGTTCTTAGATTTTAGCTCTACACAATATTTTTATATTCACTCTTATTTACAACTTTGCACATGAAGAATATTTTAAGGATGGTTCTTCGGAATATTATAAAAACATCAAAAGAGAAATCTTGGCTACCAGAAAAGACTGGACTTAACTCTAAAAACTGGACAAAGGACAGAATTATAAAAAAGAAGGTGGGATTAGTTTGCTTTTTGTTTATTTGCTGTAAAATTAATCATTTAATTTTGGGGTTTTGTTTTTTTTTTTACAACTGAGCAATGTATCCTTGTAACGGGTTAGTGTGTCTATGTGGATTTTTACTTGCAGATCAGATTATTGTCTCTTATGGGTTTCTTCTGCATATGAAATGTATGATATTTTTAATTTTATCTTGCATAAGTTACTTGATTTTTTGTATTATTATTTATTGGGTTTGATTCAGCCAAAATGGAGATCTGAGTGTAAAACAGAACAGCTTCTAACTTTTAAATCTGCCATTTGAAAACTAAAATAAAAAAAAAAATGCACTGAAAAGTGTTATTTTCTATTATATGCCATTTCCACTCTGATGGAAGGAAGACTCTACAGAGTGGCTGTTGAATCCCAAAGGGTGTACTCATTTCTTACTTATATTTTTGCCAAGCCAGATCACATTGTATCTAAGATTGAATGGTTGGTATTCCCTGAAAGCAGTCCACTAAACAATCAGTATTTTGTTAATGCTTTCTGCTCGGTGGGAGAAAGCTGTGGCAGTCCCTTCTTGTTTCACTCTACTGAAAATAAGAGGTGAGTGTAGTGCTGATTCCATCTGCAGCATTGCATAGGGGAGTGTCTGTAGATTTCATAAAAGTTGTTCCTTGTTTGCAAAATGAAAAAGTGATGTTCCGTGCTGCAAATCACCTTTATTAATCATCAGAAAGCATAATGTCTTTAGTAAAAATACTGTGTTGATTGGTTTTGGTTTGTGGTTTTGCTTTTTTGTGGGTTTTTTTTTTTTTGGTTGTTTTGGGTTTTTTTTTGTGTGTGTGTTTTGTTTGGTTGAAAAGTTGCAAATGAAGAGACACAAATGTCTGTCTTTGTATCCTATACTTTTTTTGATGAGATTATTTTCAATGCAGTAGGTAGGTCAGGCTTTTCTGGAATTCAGTGGATTTTGGATGACTTTGCTGTAGCTGTTGACAAGGTCGAACACAAGACTGTAGAAACATCAGCACCTCCCTTTCCTTAGCCTTGGCCAAAATATTTTTCATAATTTGAGAACACTCAGTTCTGTGCTGCAAGTTCTGTGAGGTGCTTTTGTGGCATGCGTATTTTGAAGACACAATTGTCTTTCAGGAAAATTAACCCAAAACTTCATGCTTAACCCTGATCTTCGGCTTTGCCTTGTGTTGACAGAATGAGCTTGCTTTCAAAGTAAGTTGCAGTATTGCTAATCCCAATGTGCAAAAACCTTGACTAGGACTTCTCCCAATATCCCCTACCCAATAAAAGTAAAATACTTCTTTTTTTTATTTGTCTTAATTTACCTGTCATCTGGTTCTTGAGTCTGAGCGGTTGTCCTGTGTTCTAGGGTTTGGGTTCTTGGGGGGTTTTGTGTGTGTGGTATTTTGATTTGGGTTTGTGTGTGTTGGTTGTTAGTTGTTCTAGGGTTTTTTTACCATTTTCTTTTGGTCAGTATGACCTCCCCCATCCCCCCGACTGGGAAGCTGAGATTCTTATGTAATAAAATGGTCTTTGAAGCTGAGTCACTTTGGATTAATTTAGTTTTGGTTTTAATTTATTGCCAGTTCACCCGAGTTTCCTGCACGTTTTGCAGCACTACAGCTGTGGTGTTCTTCAGCAGCATGTCTTCCATAATGATTTGGAAAGTAAAATATTTAGTAGCATTTTTAAACATATTTTTCATATCTCATCAGCTGATGAAATAATGAAATTGGCAGTTAATATTTTAGTACTGTTGTTTCAAGCTTGTCCTGCATTTGCTGTGTGATGTGCTGGTCACCTTGACAGATACGGAAGTTTTAGACCTCTGAGCATCAGCACTAAGTTGTGTTTGTGGTCTTGGATGACGAGATGAGGCTGTAGTGCAACAGTGATTCTTCCCTTCTTTTCCTTGTGGGCTGTGTGGCCACACCTGACTCTGTACTGGGTGTCCCCACTTAACTCTCTGAACCATATGATTTGGAGGACCCTGGGTTGGAGATGGGAGGAATAGTAGAAATGTGGACATCATGTTTATATTTTATCAAAATAGAGCTGTCAGAATTTATGGACAAATGGACTTGAGGGAAGATGGATGCACCAGTGTAGCTATTGTTTTGGAGTCCTGCTGTCCCCTGAACTTCTGACTTTTCCTGCATATTGCTACTGTTGCATGCATTCTAAAAAGAGCTTGGCAAGAATCTATTGTTTAAGGAATCCTCATATTAATAAGCCTAAACAACTATTACAATATTTAGTTACAGCTGGGGTGTTTGCTAGTGTCTTAAATAGATTAGCAATGTCTTTTACTTTTTTATTTAACAATCAGCACAAAATTGATATGACTGCTAATTTTTTTTTTTCCCAAGGTGCTCTAGGCAGATCTAATTGAAATTAGCAGGCAGTACTAGATGAGGTTTGTCATGCTAAGATTTGCAGACAAAAAAATATTCTAAAAGATGAAAAGTATCCTTAATGAAGCCAGCAAGTATCGGAAAAAACCCCTCTGGGAATTCTTCAGAGCTGCTTGTTGTGGAGACCAGTCTTCTTGCTGGATAGATGGCAAAGACTCATTTACAATAATCCTTTATCAAATCAGAGAATACTAGTTGCAAGGTGGGAATACTTATTTTATGTGTCAAGTTGTTTTGAACCTTGAAGGGATTTAGGAAGTCCAGCATCAACTGATTAGAGCAGAGAGTCTTTCAAGAAGGGTCTCCAACTTCCACTTTTTAATAATAGTTGTGTATATCATGAAAGATAGCATATGGCCCACAGTCTTTTAAAGAACTGGAACAAACCCAAATTTCAAAGCCTTGGCCTGGAAAGAATAAAAATCTCTGTATTTGTAATGTATGTTGCCTAACAAAGAAACGTGCTCAGCAAGAACTTGTCGGTGTACTTAGAATTATCCCTGTGTTCTAAAGTCTCTTACTTTTAAGTAGTGTCTTGACAGTCCTTTGGAAGAATTATTTGCGTCAAGGAGCAACAACAAGATCTCTCACTGTTTCTCCAGATGTAGCAATTTAGGAATCAAGCCAACAGATAATATGATGCAGGAATGTTGAATTCACTCTGTAGCAAGTGCCAAATCACATTTTCCACTAGTAAACATCACAAGAGGCATGTGTGATAGATTTCTCTAACTTCAGGCTTTGTTCCTTTAGCTAATGATGTTAAATATTGCACTTGGCAGATTTCCTTTAAAAATAACAGTTTTATTTGTGATGCAACCTCTTTCGTTCTTCTAGCTTTGCCCTTTTCAGCTATACCCATTTTCCCTTCCGTAGCCACGTTCACTGCCCATCTTATAAATTAATTTATCCAAATGTCAGCTCCTGCTTGCTTTGAACGGAACCACCTGAATCTAAAGGAGGCATTCCAATGTGACAAACAACAAACAGCTGCTGTAAAGATAATATCTGGAGAGCTGGCAGTGGTTTAGTACCGTAGATTGACTGAGACTTCTAATCTAATGTAACAAAGTGTGGTCTAAAATCTGTTACAGGATCATAATGTCTGTAACAGGGTGATGATGTGTAAATGGTAGTGCGCTTTCTGTCTTAGGCAGGTGCCAGAAACTTCACATTTGTTAGATCCGTTGTTTTTTTAGCCCTATTTATACCTGGCTCCTCTCAGCCTTTGTAACACCCATTCCAGGCTGTGCATTGCTTAGGTTGTTTATACAACGGAACTTTTAATTGCTATTGTTTTCATTAAGTATTGTGTTCCTAGAGCTCTGGAAGTCTTTCAGTTAACTACTACAATACCTTTTATTTAATAATCTGTGGATCTATCTTGCTTAGTTGAATACATTTAAATACGTGATGATAGTTGCTGTTTCCTTCCTCTGGCAAAAATATTGGCTCGTTGCTCTGCCCTGCAAAAAGCCTGTCACTGAAAGAGTAAGAGGCTTCAAATTCCATATCTACACTCGATGTAGCTTTTTATACTTCAGTAACAAAGAGCAAGAAAGCATTGTAAGTATCCCTTCAGCAAATAAATATCAAGTAGGTGTAGGTTTTTGAAATAGGTGTAGGAATGTAGGAAGATGTAGGAAAATCTTGTTTAATGTTTTCTTTTAATGCTATGCTTCCAAATTTCTGCGAGAGGCATTAAAAACTCTCTTAATTTTAAGTGATTTTTGTGCTCTAACAATAGAAGTAATTTTCTCACTAAGCCTGTTGTCTGATGACTGGTTTTTTTCTCTCCTGCTTATATTTTCTGTAGTCAGGTTGTCTTGTGCAGAGACTGAGGAAGGTGGATCTCAAGGGGGGATCAAATTTTTTTTTTCCTTCAGTGATTGCAAAATGGCAAATTAATGCAACTGGCATATGAGCTTTAGGCAAAAAAAACGCTTTTGTGAGCTAAGTGTAGTTAAAGTACATTTAAACAACATTAAATTTTCAGATTTGATCAAAATTGCGAATGTTATCCAAGAATAATTTTAGCCTCTTTGATTTTTGAGTAACCTTACTAATGCTTATCCGTAGTGAAATCTATGGGTTTATTGTTTGTTAGTAGCGCATAGCTGAAGGCTATACATTTTTAATGTCCGAGACTTGCTCCCAGTTTTGTGAATTCTTCTGCGGGCCATATGGAGACAGTTGGCTTCAAATCTGAAAGTGGAGTAGGAAACACGCTATTGGTTTCACAGGTCTGCATTTTAGCAGGAAACTTTACTCATTTTTGTATTCTTTGCACGCTGAAGTCTATTGGTTGCACTACCTTTGTGAATTTTAGTAAAACAGTCAAAAGGCCTCGCTGAGCTTTAAATTTTGGCCTGAATTTGAAGCTTGTACAGCTTGGATGTGAGTAGGATGTGTTCAGAAATACGAAAGTTGAATGCAGCTATTTCTCTCCTATATGGGGAATGGGAGGAGATGTTAAAGGAAAGAAATCTCCTCATGAAACGCAATAATCAATAATAAATTTGCTGTATATCTTCATGCTCTTATTTGAAATAAGAGTCATAAACATAAGAAATTCTTCAACAGACTTATTTAAAAAGAACCCAGTCTCTTTCTGAAGGTAAATCATTATTGGAACAAATCATGCTGGTGAGTAACTTATTAGATGGACTTTAAATGTTCCTTTTTAATATAGGGAAGTGAAATGGTTTAATATTACTGTTTTTCTGGGGTTTACTGATAATAATCAACATCAGAGATTTATTTGAGATTTGTTTGTTCTGAAATCGCAACGGTATAAAGAAATACTCAAGACTTGAGTCAAGGATGTCTCTTTAGATGCCTTTAATTAAAAAAAAGTTTTGTGGTTATAATTTTGTAGTCTGGTTTCTTTTAAAATGCAGTTGCTTAAAGCTCCACCTAATTAAGTCTATAATCTTAAAAAGGGACAGTGTTCATACTGCAAATCAAGTTGAAATTCTGCTTTACTGCTGGAAATATGCAACTGGAATGTCTACAGCTGTAGCTGATGCAAGATTTATGTAATGGCACGAATTCCAGGCAAGCAAACTTGCGTGAGGTAATTGATAATTTGTAACTTTTTTCTCTGACAGTTCTGCAGGCAGGGTTGCACATGTTAGTATGCCTTATCTCCAGGGGGATGATTGTACCTCTTCACATCGTGCTGGCATCTCATTCTGTAGTTTTTCTAGTAACTGAAAACCTCAGTCTTTAATCAAAGTTCATACTTGATTGAGGGGGCTTTCACATTTCTTTAAGACATGGGTTTGGATGTTTGGGTTAAAACTCTGTTGTGATAGCACCTTAAATATAGCAAGCTTCTGGGACTCCCAAGTCAGCAGAGTCAAGGATGAGAGTTATTAAAACTTGCTGGGAGATGTTGAGGTCTCTACTGTGCAAGAGAAATTTACTTTGAAGAAGGCTCTTTTCTTTCCTGATTGTCTTGGAGTTGTAGGCACTACGAAGTGCTCTGAAATGGCAAAGCACGAGATCATCAATGGATTTTTTGGAACACTTTATTAGGGGAGAATGCGTAGCAAGTAGCTAATGCCTTTCAATTCCTATGAAACAGGAGGGATGAAGTTGGCATTTCTATCAGGAATGTGTTTTGTACTTTGAGTTTGTTGTGTGTCAGCCTTTTAATAGCAAACATTACATATATTTGAAATGTCTGATCACTCTTCTGCTGGAAAGGAGTTTTTTGAGGTTTTGTTGTTTCTTACCTTTACACAATGAAATTTCTAGTTTGAAAATAACCCAAAAGGCAATGGGAAAGGGAAAAATCTAATAAGACTAAACAACACTTTTTGAGTTTGGCCATATTAAATATCCGGTCTGTTCTTAGCTCACAGTGATAAGATTGATAATTCTTAAATTGGCAGAAGTTATTAACACAAAAATATGTATTATCCATTATACTTTAATATCAGGCAGGCATTCCTAGATCTAGACTGGGGTAATGAGAACAATGGATAGCACAAAGGGGAAAATTAAAGTTTTTCATTTTCTTGGGATGTATTTATTTTCTTAACCTTTTGTTCACTGCTTGAATTATCTTGCTTCTAATCTTTCATAGAAGTGACTTTCCTAAATTACTTTGTTATTGTGGACATAAAATAGGCTATATGCAGGAAAAGTAATGAATGTCTCATCCATTTTTGCAAGGAAAATTGTTTTGAGTGGAAATACGAAGTTTGGTTAAAACCAGTTTTATGTAAAATCAAAAGCCAGCTGAGTAATTTCCCATCTTGATCACCAAAGCTCCCTGTTTCTCTTTATCTAGTTGAATATATGACTATTACCATAAGAAAATAATCTTGGGCTTGTTTTAAATTCTCATGTTTCAGCGTGTTCTGAAATAGTGCTTGTCTGTTTGTTTTCTAATAGCTTAAATAATTCTGTTTTCTTCAAGTGGGGTATCAGGAGAGACTTACTTATATCAACTGTGTTAGCCTGAAACAGCAGTAATTGTTTTAGCTGTCCAAGCTAGTAAATTAATTTGGCATAAGGCAATGGAGGTGTAGGTGTACGATTTATTTCTTCTCAGTGTTTCAGGTCTTGGTAGCATAAGTTAATAGTTGATTAAGGTGTATTTCTTGTCTCCACGAAAATTGTTGTTAAAGAGGATCTCATTAAACATATGCCTGTTCTTTTTAATTTGGGATATTAGCTGAAGATCAAAAAAGATGTATTTTTTCAGTAAGATTCACAGAATGGTAGGGGTTGGAAGGGACCTCTGGAGCTCATCTAGTCCAACCCCCCTGCCAGAGCAGGATCACCTAGAGCAGATCACACAGGAACAAGCCCAGGCAGCTCTTGAAAGTCTTCAGGGAAGGAGACTCCCCCACCTCTCTGGGCAGCCTGTCCCAGTGCTCTGTCACCCTCACAGGGAAGAAGGGTTTCCTCATGTTCAGGCTGAACCTTCTGTTTTCCAGTTTATGGCCATTGCCCCCAGTCCTGTCACTGGACACCACTGAGAAGAGCCTGGCCCCATCCTCCTGACACCCACCCTTTAGCTATTGATCAGCCTTGATCAGATCCCCCCTCAGCCTCCTCTTCTCCAGCTAAACACACCCAGCTCTCTCGGCCTTTCTTCATGTGGAAGGTGCTCCAGGCCCTTCCTCATCTCAGTGTCCCTGCGCTGGACCCTCTCCAGCAGCTCCTTGTCCTTCTGGAACTGAGGAGCCCAGAACTGGACACAGGACTCCAGGTGAGGCCTCACCAGCACAGAGTAGAGGGGCAGGATAACTTCGCTCGACCTGCTGGCCATGCTCTTCTCAATGCACCCCAGGATGCCATTGGCCTTCTTGGCTGCGAGGGCACACTGCTGGCTCATGGTCATCCTGTTAGAAAAATGATGAGGAAAAGACTTTGTTGAGCAGTTGGAGTTTCAGCTTTTTAGGCTATATCTTAACTAAGAAAAACCATGCTGTATCAGCTGCCAGCTTCTGTTTTTATGGTAGTGGTCTAGTTTCATTCCAGGCATAAGTTGTTGCATTGTACTGGGGGAGTGTAACTAAAGTTAGAAAATCAGGTGGGGGAGTCAAGGTGGTTTCTGGGACAACCATAACAAGCTCATATAGAACAAAGGACATCACTCATTTGGAAGATTGCCTGGTAAGAGATGAACTGGACAGTTAGAGAAGTCTAAGTAGACAAACCAATATTTATCAGCCTGGCTGACAGCACTTCTCAGCATATTGACAGCTTACTGGTGTGCAATGCATTTTGTAGTCGGAACAGCAAGGGAGGGTCTTCAGGGAAAATAATGAAGTCGCTTTGCAAGTGAATATAAAGTGTGATGAACAACACAGAAGAAAGCATAAAAACACCTGTTTAGCACAGGGGGAATAGAAACTGGTGTAAAGGACCGATTTGGCATCAATTTCTTGATATAGAATAAAAAATTATAGGGAAAAAGATTCCACATCACGATGGGGAAGTGAAGACCAATAAATTGTGCTTATCAGGACTAATACAGAAAGGCAACGTGGTCAAAGTCTTAGGCATGAAGAATGACTTTTTCTGTGAAAGGCATCATGAATAAAAAAGGCACACCAGTGAGAAGTTGGGAATCTTATGGGCAGGTTCACAAACTCTGAGAGCATTAGCAGGGACCAGCTCACAGGAAAAAAATATCTGTCTTACATATTGTACAGGAAAACTAGAGGTGGATGTGAGACACAAGACAGAAAATTCTTGATATCAAAGATGCCTGGATTACAGCTCATAGTGCCTGTATGTTACAGTGAGTATGAAATCTGGGGAGGCATTGGAGAAAGGTGACTAAGGACCGTCTTACAGCCATCTGGAACTTGAATTTATAGCTAGGCATTCACAGGAGATGATGGAAGATGGTAAACATTTCAGCTTCCTTAGCAAGAGATCAGGTCTAGAAAGATAAAACTGTGTCATCTCTATGGATGATGCCTATTGAAATTTTTGTAGGTAACATTATCCATCTGTGGAAAGAAGTGAGACTGTAAGTGAGGATTAAGATTTTGTGGGTTTATCCCTCTTTCCTACCTCCTTGAGAAACTGCAGGGATGATTGTGTCCTTTAAATAACACAGGAAATATGGTTGGAAGAGGAGAATTGGGCCGAGAATGGAGAAAGGGGAGACAACATACTAAAGGAAAAAGTACAACTATTTGACAAGCATCTGTTGGGCAGAGATTTGGGTGGAGCACTGATTCTAAAGCTCTCCTACAAGAAGGTCATCTGTAAGCTGAGAAATGAGTGAGATGACAGAGTAGTTTTGAAGGTAGGCTGTGATGTTTTATGTAGCTTCTCTGCTACAGAAAAGACCTGAACTGTGAAGAGATACACTAGAGGTTGGAAGTTAAAAAGATGAGAAAGGGAGATGAGAAATGATCAAAGTTGGAATAAAGCCATTGGTTTTGTAGCAGGAACAGTAGAGAAGAGTAACAGGTAACATCCGTGACTGGGTTGAGGAGGAGGGAAGCGTGGGGCTTGGTATTGGTTGTGGAAGCAATATGTGATCTAGAAGCACTGAGGTGACTTGCTCATGAGTGTTGTGTTGACGCTGTTGAGTGACATTGTGTCCATATGTTAGAAGTTTTGAATGACTGAATTGAGAGATTATTGAATAAATGCCACAGTGGTTGTGATCGCATTTTAAAGAATATGGGTTTTAACAAAATGGGCTTATATAGTTGTTTCTAGTTAGGAACCCATTTAATATGGGAAATCAAAGGATTTATCAGTTTTCCTGTGTCCTAATGTTTGGCTAAGAACATTTTTTTCATAAAGCTGATTTAGTGCAGTGGGTGGACTGTGTTTCATGTGTATGTTTCACTTATGTACTTCAGCACCAAATTTCTAGGCTCCATCAGTGCTTCTTTGTGTTTTATCACTATGAAATACCTCTGATTCTGATTCCACCCCCACCACAAATAGGGACAGCTATGGCACTGTCTTGAAAATCTAATAAATATTGCAATGTATTAATAATGTTCAATATTTTGAGTCTTCCTGTGTATGTTTCAGGACATCTGTTTCAAAGCACATGTTTCAGTGCCTTTGGTGTTACTCAGACAACCTGTTAAAAATAAATCCTTACTTAACCAAGTTTGCTTGAGGAGTAGTATGGCAGTAGTTGGCTGCAGCAGCTTACCTCCTCCTGAGATACCTTTCCTTCAGAAGTCTAGGAGATGATATTGTGAGTGACACCCAGCTTCGGAGAAGGCAGTGCTGGTGCAGTTTGAGCTGAGGAAAGAAAATGCTGTGCTTGGGGTACATCAAATTCTGGTCTGGTCTTGCAAGGGGGACTGTGAGTTTATGTAGTGGCTGAGGTCTGAATATATGGATAATTGACTGAAATGTATGGGCTAGCTCACAACTCCAAGGCTTTTCTTTCTCTTTCAGCCTGTCTGCAGGTACAGACAGGTGACCTTGAATGCATGAAACAAGTTTTCTGGGTCAGTGTTCACAGCAATAAAAAATTTAACTTTGAAACCATGTAAAACCACAAGATGTTAAGCCATTCTATTTATCCTTTAATAAAAAGATAACAGGTCTTTCAGAGAAATGATAGTGGCATGCACCATCTTCAGTAAAGCCAGGGTCTCTTGGCTTTTTCATAAAGTTTGGGAAACTTGGTGTTTGTTTTGAAATCACTATTGTGTGTTATGAGGAAACGGTATTTAGAACAGTGACATTAATAATTCTCTGTCAAACTGGTGTTATTTAGTTTATCTCGCTTTAATTTACTTACTTATCATGTATTCCTTAAATTTAACTGCAGGGAGAGAGGAAAAAAATTGTTTTCTACCCCGTGTGCCTTGGAGAACTAGTTTAAATAGTGGTAAGGAAAGCTCTCCCTAAACTTCAAGAAACTTCTTGCAACAGGAATCTTGGATTTCTGGGGTGGATGGTTTAGGGAAGTGGTGGAATTTCCATCATGAAAGGCTTTTCAGAACAGGTTGAACAAGCACCTCTGCAGAATAATGTAGGTATAGTTGATTCCACCTGAGGCCAAGAGACTGCATTAGATGACCTCTTAAGGTTTCTTCTAAGCCTATTGTTTTATGTTCATACATGACTCTTTCTTCTTAAATATGAGGTCAAATTCCAATACTAGATTCCACATCAGATGTTTATTCTGGAAGAGATTCCACATTTCAGTCTCTGAGTAATGAGCCTATGTCTGAGTCTTCTATGGGAGAAAAAAATAACATTGTGAGCTGTTTACAGTAGGTGTTTACACTCACTTTCATTACTATCCATGGCTGCATCCTGTAGCTTCCTCCTAGCTTCTGCTGTAGCTTTTACTATAACTTTTTTATGCTGTTGTTGGAGAAACTGAGGCGTGAATACTGGTATGTTTACAGCCCTGGGTGGCTGCTGCTTGTGTTGAAGTATAGTTACTTTAAAACTTAGCATACAGCACACAGACTTGACAGGGAGAGGGAGAGTCCAAAGATGGACTGAAACAGCCTGGAGGACTGACAAGGAGACTGAGAGCTTGGAGCCTGGGCTTTCTTGGGATTTGTCCTGTGCCTCCTTCTAAGTAGACAGACTGCTCACTATCCAGCTGTTAGTAATGCAAATCTCCGGTTTGCTAGATGTATATATCCCACAGATAAAAGTGTTACGAATGTTTTTAGGAATTGCCTATGCAAATTGAAACACAACTCTGCGTAAGTGGAGAGCACTCATTTAATGAAGAGCTTTTAAATAATTAGGTTTAATCTTTGCGGTTCAATATATGATGCCGCATTTGATTTACTGGAAAGGTCTGAGAGAGCTTTCTCTGCAGACAGTAATTACTGATTTTGTCACATGCTTTAGGGACATCTATTATTATGGTATATTTGTCTTTTAAACATCATGTTATCTCTCTTCCATCCCCATGATTTATTGAACAGTGTTGTGACTACAGATGGGAAATTAAGGTGCAGAGGGATAAAATGGTTAAAAGTATCTGTTTAGGTATAAGAAGGAGCTTAGGGTCACGTATCTTTCAGAGGGTTTAGTGTAACATTTTGAATACAACCTTTATTGGTTCTCAACCAGTCTCCCTCAGGAAGAAATAAATCACTTTACCATCAGTGTATTAGGGCTTTGTTTCTTGGTAGAATGTTTTTCATCTTTTCCGCTTTACAAGCCCCTCAGCTGTTAACTATACGCTTCCAGCTTTTGCAGTAAATTACACAAGGGCCTACAGAACGAATCCATGGAGAATACTCTATAAGGCAGAGGGCATTCACAGGGGGGATGTAGCAGATGAACATACTATGAGTGATCATTTATCGTAATACATACGCACCAAGGGGTGAGGTGGTTAAGTTAATGTGCACAGTTTTTGAGTGTTTATCTTTGCAGCAAGTTACACCTGCTAACATGAAGAGGAATGGGAGTATCTCTGGATATAGGTATTTGTGCACACATTTATTTAAGGTGGAGCAAGGAATTTGCACAGAAGTTTACATCAACACAGATTAGTAGTAGGTCTTAGTGCTAGGCTTTTTCCTTTACAGATTTCATCCCACTCTTTCTTCTTTCTGTTTTCCTTGATGTTAAGTCATCTTGAATGTTGTTAGGGCAGGGAGGGGAAGAAAAGTTATTTGCTGTTTCGTGGCTACTTTCCAACTGGAATAGCTGGGAGCAGTTACTAGAGGAAAAGCAGTCTTTTGATGTTGTAACTTTGAGCGAAGAGAGCCCACTTCGTGCCTCTGTGGGAAGGTTGCATGTATGGTCTGATCAAGGCAGCAAGTCACGGGTGGGGCTAAGGTAGTACAGAAAAAAATGACCTTTCAGAGGTGTTTATCTCTAGCAAATATACTAAAAAAAATGCAATCTCTTGAAAAATGGGACTTTTTTCCTTTTCTTTTTTTTTAAACTGAGGTTTACAATTCAACCAAATAAAACTGTAACCTCAGACAAATTGCAGAAATGACATCTGTTGTGCAAAGGGTTGCCCACCTGTGAAGCTTCAGGTTACTTTGCCAAAGTATGCGTTTATTTGCGACATTTAATTGCTATGATTTCAAGCATCTAACGTAGCCAAAACCCGTTCCTTCCCTCCCAGCCTTACTTTCAGACAGAGCTGAACTGTTTCAACTGAAACTTTAAAAAAAAATAAAATTGTCAATTCAATGCACTGTCAAAAAAAATCAACACAAAGGACTAAAGCTTTGGCAGAGTTACAAGAAACTGAAAACTACTTTGATGGATTGTGGTAACCAACCATAAGCATACATTTCCATTTGCAGGGGGATTATAAATCTCACCCATAATCTTATTCTTGTCATTTTTTTTAATATTCTGCTATGCTTTTTTTTTTCTTTCAGATGATATTAACTGTGTTTTTGAGCAACAATGAACAGATTTTGACAGAAGTTCCAATTACACCAGAAACAACCTGTCGCGATGTAGTAGAGTTCTGCAAAGAGCCTGGTGAAGGAAGCTGCCATCTGGCTGAAGTATGGCGTGGGAATGGTAAGTGAAACATTCAGTGGGAATTGATTTCAATATATGTACCAATTATAAAAAAGATAGGACTGACTTTTCAATATTAATTATTTCAAATTGTACTTTGTTTTTTGCTAGCAAACTTTGATGCAAAGCATGGTAATTTGATATCTGTAGAGATTAATGCAATTCTT
The DNA here is from genome assembly GCA_027574665.1 of Rhynochetos jubatus. Classification (NCBI taxonomy): domain Eukaryota; kingdom Metazoa; phylum Chordata; class Aves; order Eurypygiformes; family Rhynochetidae; genus Rhynochetos; species Rhynochetos jubatus. Next base: position 137,431,647 of record CM050648.1, on the reverse strand, counting down.
GACTTTTTTTCTCCCTCTGTTTTCTTCCTTAGCGTGGAGCATTTGATAAAATGCATGTGTAAGATACCTTAGTGTTCTGTATTTCAGTTTTTCAAATTACATAAAGTATTTGGCATCCCTGTCTTAAAAAAAAATGGAGGGGTATTTTCACTTCTAGAAGCCATTTATTTCCAATAGGCATACAGCACATAGAGGATGGAGGGTATGTAAATGACGATACGGAATCTCAGTGATCTTCTTTTACAGTAAGTGGGTACAGATCACCACCTGCATTCTTTCCAATCCAATTTCCTCACTATTAGGCTTGTGAACACAACCTGAAATTTAAGAATGGATATAGATTTTTTTTTTTCCTTTTGTATCATGAATAGCAGAAGTTCTGCAGACAGAATTGTGTCAGAATTGTACACAGTATCTCCAGCTTCTTCATGAGCATTTCCTCTCAAAGATTTGACAACCTCCCTTGGGGCAGGTAGTAGTGCCTGTATCCTGTTGGTGTTGCAATTGTTATTTCACAGAATAATGAGGTGGCAGTTCTTCTCAGGGTGTGTCAAAACAGCACTATTATGGATTCTGTTTCTAGATGGATTCTTGCAATTGCGTGTCGTGCAAGGCCCCAGGTTATAGTATATCAATGTGTGGATGTGAGCAGAATCAGTGGATGCCTGAGGATAACAGGCAGGTTCTTACCCTCAGTTACTAAGGTCACCCCTGTTTAATTAATCTATTTCTTGTAAAGACCAATGACGTCATAACTCAATCTTGAATTCGTGAATTTTGCATTGAGGGGTTTTATTTTGGTCAGAGGCTTTTTGTCAAACAGACAAAATAGGCATTATTCAGATGCCTTTTGGATATTGTAAGTATTAGCAATATAGAATATTTTCCTCCTGGGGAAACTATTCCTCCTTTTCTCTAAACTGTTCTAAGACTTTGTAAAGGGAAAGGTGCTTCAAGAAGTCATTTCCTAATTGGATGGGAACCCACAGAGTTTAGGCAAGAGTGAGCAGGGGAAAGGTTAAACATGTCTTCAGTTCTAGGAGGACAAATTCAGTTCATACTTAGGAAACGGTCTTTAAGGATAAAACTTACAGGAAGGTTAAAACTTTTTTCAGATTGGAAGTTTAGATTATGGAGGGTCTATGATGCCAGTGAATTATGCGTGAATTTCTAAAACAGATCTGCAGACTGTGTGCAACAGCACTCAAATATCCCTAGTATTTTCCGATCACTTGTCTGTGAAAGCATAACATACATGGTGTTATTTGTTCTGCTTTCACAATACTTTGAGGATGTACTTCCTGAAAAATGCAGAGAATGTTGTCAGTTATCTTCAAAGGGTGACTGGAAACTGTAGCCAGCGATCCACATCATCTTTCTGGGACACTCAAAACCTTGCAACCCTGGCAAGTGGAAGCACGCATTTTCTGTAATAACTTCTAAGAATGAGAAAATATTTTATCTCTGGATGTAATGCATTATTTCTCAAAGTGTTAGATAACTAAAGGTAAAAGTTTCTATGAAGTAGGAAATAAAACTCATCCAGGAAGTTGTGATGGAGAGACTAAGTTTGGGTATCAGCCCTATGAATTATGCATCTTTGGTCCCATTATAGTCAATGTCATAGTCAGAACGTTTTGTACCACCTTGTGCTTTGTTGGGTTGAAGCTTCCTCTTTTTGCATGTATTTCTCGTGCTTTAACAGGAGGGAAAAAAAAAACCCCACAGAATATTCTTCATTCCCCAGCTATTGCTCATAGCAGTTGGTAAGGAGGTTGAAAGACAGGTATGATGCCAGGAACCTGTAGTATGTTTCAAGGGAGAATGGGTTTCAACCTGTAAATCCACCTGGTACTCAATTACTCACTTCACTTACATCTGGAATGCCCTTCAGCATTTGGTGTTAATTGATCTTCCTGAATTTAGTGGTATCATAGAGCCAAGTGACTGTGAAAGAAGTAGTTATTTACTACAGTGTACTTCTGCAAACCTGAGGGGCGAAAGACTGGTTCCTGATGTTGCAGTGAATTCTCCCACTGCGAGCACAACCCTCTTCAGACATCCAGTTTCTTGGTACCTTCTTATCAGACTTCAGTTCCTGCTAGGCTTACCTAGCAATTTTTCTGTTTGGGAAAAAAATCCAGAAGATTCTTACCTTCTGTCCCCTAAGGTCTCTGAACTAAACCATTTAAATATTTTTACACTCTGTGATCTTTAGAAGACTCAAGCTGCAATTTTAGTGGATATGCTTCAAAGCACTTGAAAACTTACTTTACTTTAGGAGTTGAAAAACCTGAAAATCATGTTTTTAAAATTCCTTTTCGAGAACGGAGTTGAAATAAACCTCTGACCTTATTCTTCTGTGCATAAACACTATTGACAATCCTTTTTGAAGTCCACTTGAGTGAGGAACATGAAAAAGGAAAGAAAAGCATCTATTTCTTTAAATCCAGGTGGTGTTATTTTTTGTTGTTGTTGTTAGGGGGGTGAAGGTGGTAGTGTTAGGGAGATAGGTGACCAGTCAGCTGATGAATATAATTAGCTTGTGGTTTAAGTGACTCTTGCCCATGGAAAGCAGCTAGATCTAATGGTGGCTAAACTGTGTTAATCACTAGACGTATTTGATGTGACAGATTTCGACAAGGCACTTAATTCTATTAAATGCATTGTGCATCAGGCGATGAAAGTGTATTGTTCTTAAATACTGCTATTAAGTATCCCAAGAGTATCAAGACATGTATGCATTTGTGTAGTTCATAATGCATATAAATTTAGGTCATTTTCATTATAAAAAGGTGTATTTGTGATATGGTTTTCCCAAGCTTTCCCCAAGATATCTGTTACATCTTTGAATCATTTTGTCTTCTCCTGTCCAATGGGTTAAGTATGAAGTGGGTAACAAATTGTTAGTGTGCTCTGCCTGGTAGGAGATACCGTTGTTTGGGTTTTGGAGGCAGAGAGCATTTTGCTTTTGAAAATAAAGAATGCAAACTCCACTTTTTGGTTTGCACCCAAGCCTGACTTTCTGTATTAGTATTGGTTTGACAGGGCACTGCATGTAGGAAACCTAATTAACTCTCTTCTAGTATAATTTTATTCTAATTAGAAGATATCTTCTAATATTACGCTTAGTATTGGATCTTAAAAGATCTTAACAAGGAAATTTTCTTACGTTAATGAAAACATTGGAAAAAAATATAATTATGGAAACAGTGAAAACTTTGCTTTTGAAACGCATTTTCATTTTTAAATACTAAATATACGGTGTGCAGCCTCTTAGTAGTAATAGGCTTGATCCGTTTGGAAGAAATGACTACACTAGGAGAATGTTTTACATTTGTTTGGGAAAAACAAAGAGGCTGCATAGAACTTAGCCTTTATTTGTTCCAAGAATTGCCAGTAGTTTCACATACACTGGAAGTTCATGGCTGGCATAGTCTATTGGAGTGGGAGCAACTGCTGAAGTTCTTAGGAGATGAAATGTCAACATAATAATAAGGCTTTTAGTCTGGGGAGGTTCAGGTTGAATGAATAATTTTAATAATTGGACAAAATAACCATCTGGTGGTGATGGGGGGGCAAAGGTGCAAAGACCAGCATTGGGAAAAGGTTGTGATGAAGAATCCTTAAATGAGGGTTTCTAAGTGCTGATGTCTTTGGCATGGTTTTGCAAACCGGTTATGAGCCGCCGTTCAGCGGTGAGCTATGATACAGTGGCAGGCTAGCTTTTAGGACACTGCAACTATCGTCTGTTGGGGCCCGTTTCTTTAACTTTGCACAAAATATATTGGCTAGATGGAATTGCTACCAAAAAAAGACATTCTGATTCTTAATGAGAGTTCTGGAAAACTTTGCTTAATTTAAAATAACGGTGATAAATTTTATTTGTCTCCTCCTTTCAGAGCGTCCCATACCCTTTGATCACATGATGTACGACCATCTACAAAAATGGGGTCCCCGCAGGGAAGAGGTGAAATTTTTTCTTCGTCATGAGGAGTCACCAGCCGAAAGTAATGAACAGAGTAAGTACACTTATCCTGTAGTCTTGTTACCTAAACACGTTTAAAACATTTCTGAAGCGAGTTTGATTATCAGTTCTTTCAGTGAACTTCAGTAGATACATGTAATTCAACTTTCTTATACCAAAGCCAGTTTGAACCTTACCTTGGTGGCACATTTATTCATGTTCTCAAATTCCCTTCTCTAGACTAATTTATACCAGTCTTTTGAGTAATATTTTTGTGGTAAGATCAGTTTCTTTTCTGCTTAATGTGATCCAAATATGTTGGTGGGTATTAGAGGCTTAATGCTTTTTTTTTTCTTGTTGAGAGAAAGTCCCTACATTTTGAGAGATTGCTCTTTTTGACCTCCTGTTTTCTTTCAGTTGCCCCAGAGAAAAGACTGAGTCAAACTACTTTGTCTCTTGTAGAAACTAAAATCTATTTTACAGACATCATTGGCAGAGGTGTCACTGGCTTTACTTCCTCAGTACTTCATGTAGATATGTTTAATAGTGGTAATAATTTGCACATTGAAAAATGACTGGTCTGCTTGGTTCTACAGGAAGGGTGTTAATATAAAACAGTGCTGTATTAAATGGGGCTCTTTTTAAAAGACCAGAACAAAAAAGAAAAGAAGGATTTCAGTTTTCTAATCTAACTAGTATAGACTGTACTTAATTTATGAGAAGACTTTTGAGCCTGTGCATTACATCCTTAATGGATGTCAGACTGTCTGAAGGATAGGAGAGGTGTCTCAAAGTCAGATGTATATTTGCATGCGCAGATTATCCTTACTCATTCAACTAATCTGACTACTTCTGGCAACTGAGTTTCAAGTCTTGGCTGAGTCCTTACTGCTTTGAGCTGGGATTTCTTTTTGTGTTTCTAAGTGGTTGATGGTTGCTTTGAATGCCAGTAGTAGCAGGCCAAATAATGTATGAGGGATTTTTGTATTAATCAGATACTTTAAATTTGTATTACCCAAAATATGACTGAGCATTTGACAAAGTATGTCAAGAAATTTAAGGTACACCTGAAGCCATGGAGTTTCATTTACAAGGAAAACGTCACTTCTGAACCATGCATGCAGGACTTCTTAATTAATCATGAACCTAAGAATCAATTTGTGGATTAAATTTGTTTATAACGCATTGGAAAAGCTTCCTCTGCTATATTAATTTATAATGTATTCAACCGAAACTACTGCTTCTTGTGGACACAGAAATGTGAAACCTCAGTGGTCACGCTCAGTACATTCCCTTTCGTGACATCATTGCCTAAACACAAGTCAGAAAAGTAGAGCTGCATGTCTGTACTTTCGACAGAGGTAGTCTGTGAAGTAAATACTTTATTGCTCCTGACTCCACTGCTTACAAAGAATAACCTAATAAGAAAGAGTTGGAACTAGCAGAATAAAAATTCACAGGTAAAAGATTATGTAGAGTTCTTGAAAAGGACAGATTCAAGAGTGAAAACCATTTGTGTTGAAAACTGAACTCTGCACTGAGTGACACTTTACTTTCAGGTGGACGTCCAGCACAAAATCAAAGAAATGGCATAAATATACCTGTGGAGAAACGTACAGAGAATGGGGTATGTAATAAATCCTAAAGGTTTTGGATCATATTCCACTGAAATACTTGATGTTTTTAAAAGTTTTGGTTTTCAAGATCTATTACGGTGGGAGCTGTCGGAAAATATATATATCTTGTTTGGTCTGGATTTTTTGTTTGTTTTTTTGATATAAGGTTGAATGGGAGAATATGGCTTTTTTTCCACAGACTACTGTAAATTTTCTGTCTGGAAAGAATTTCATCTTTGTGACGTGAGAAGCCCCAGGACTCTTAATTACTGCATTTTCTAATTAGTCTTCCTCTGTCTTACTCATCCTGTGTAAAGAAAAAACCCAGCTACATCATTCTTTCATACTAGTATTGCCTGTCCAGACATCTTGTCTTGTTTGATTCGTCTCACTGCTATTGATTCATGACATAACCTGGTGTGTTAAAACATGAGAATGCATCTGTGGATTGGGATGCTTTCAGATGATGGTAGAAGAGGTTGTGTGCATCTCAGAGACACCTCTTTGTACATTTTTATGCACTTGGTCCATTTCTATGTCTGTTTTGGGTTTTTTTGGTTGTTATTTTTTTTTTTCCTTAATAAAATATTACTATGTTTGATAGGACAAGGGGTAACGGGTTTAAATTGAAAGCAGGTAGATTTAAATTAGACATCAGGATAATGTTCTTCCTGGAGAGAGCTGTGAGGCACTGGAGCAGGTTGCCCAGAGAAGCTGTGGATGTCCCATCCCTGGCTGTCTTCAAGGCCAGGCTGGATGAGGCTTTGAGCAACCTGGTCTAGTGGAGGGTGTCCCTGCCCATGGCAGTGGGGTTGGAACTGGATGAGCTTTAAGGTCCCTTTCAACCCAAACCGTTATATGATTCTATGAGAAGTTTCTAATTTAAAATACATATTACAAAGAATGGGCAACCTGTTTGGTGGCATACAGTGAATCTTGGCTGGGTTCTCTTTTTTACAAGTAAAACATAGTACATCTCTTTCAAAATTACCATGACTTAAAAGCCTTCTACTCCTGAGCTGAATCTCACTTTACTTTCTTCTCTCTCTTTTCACCCTCAGTACTAACCAAGGCTCTACAGAGCATATGCAGCTCTCAGGGCCATTCTGCAGCCTCTACTGAGACACTATAGCTATCACTGACTATTTTTAGATTTCAGTAAAGAGACTTGAGCTCACCAATGCAGAGTTGTATTGTCTCTTATGAAGCCTGTCAGTTTCTACATATGCATAGGACTCTTCTGGGTTAAAGTACTGCTTAAAAAGTTTAAAAGCAGACAAGTCGGGTTTTCAAACTGAGATGTCTTAAAGAAATATAGAACTAAAATGTTAAAAATAATTGTGCAAATTACACAATTCTGTGTTTGTATATTGCCTGATAATTGACATTTAAAATTCACTTGCGCACACACACACACTGAAATGTGCAGCAACAAAGTTGTTCAGTTTGCAGCTCTTGGCAGCTTGTTTTGTGAATGGCATGTGGGCCCAGTGGAAGGAATGTTTTTCCCTATTCAAAACAGTTAATCACGTATTGCTTTCTGTGTTCCTTTTCTGTAGAGAACACTAGCCAATATCCTCTGCTGCACGGCTCTGTTTATCCTGCTTCCATTGTCATATTGACAATGTAGTGAGATCATAGTGCTGTAACATGCTAGGGGAACGTAACTCTTTCATGACCTCTCCTCATCTATTCCTCCATGTACATAGCAGCACATGTACTTCATTTGAGACATAGTATCTGTGGAAATTAGGACCGGCATGTGCAGTATACCTTACAATCTCACTTCTGGGCAACGCTAAGGTTTGTGATAGCATGGCTTTGTATTTCATTCAGTTTGCTGTTAACTGTTGTGGGTAAAGCTCAGATATGCTAACTTCATTAACGCTGCTGCCTGTGTGCCATTCAGTATATGTTTTTTTAAAAAAACAATAGCTTGGCCACAAAATCAAAATTTATTAGGGAACTGCTCACTTTAAGATGGACTTTTGCCAGGTTTAGGAAGTTACTAAAACACAAGAAAGACCAAAACCTGAAGGGGTTATAGTAATGTAAATTGTGGTGGGTTTTATGCCAAAAATGATACAAATTAGGTTTCCAAAGTGTATTAAATGAAGGTATTATTTTTTTTCAGTTGTACCAAGTTTGAAATCGGAGGGGGAGGGGGAAAAAGAGGTGGCTTCAGGATCAAGGATTTAATCAGCTTACACTTACGTAATGCATTAGGCTTAATCATTGTTACTGGCATACCGAATGTTAGACTAGCACTAAAATCAATACAAACCAATGGAACACTGAAGACCGCTCAAGTCTTCCTAAATCTGCTGCATTCAGGTATATTTTTATTAGGTGTACTGCTTTAATGATGAAATAATTGATTTTTTTACTTAGTATCTGGATAGAGCTGAAAGTGTGACATGCATAGAAAACTTTAAGATGAATGTTTGCTTGTATGTTTGAATCAGTAGTCTTGGAAAAAATGATGGGCAATCTGTCTGGAGTTCAGTTTGGATAATTCCATTAATTGGTATTTTGTCATCTGCAGTAGGATTTTTTTTGTCTTTGGAACTGTATGTGCTTGATCAGCAATTGTTTAAATAATGGTTACCTTAAAATCACATTATATAAATACTTAAGTTTCATTAGATTATCTTTTAAATAAAGATTTAATGTTAAAAATAGGATAGGCTAGGTCTCTTCAGACAGTGAAACGAGCATTGTTGTAAGAAGAGTTCTTATCTGTAAGAGTTCATCTGAGCTTCGCGTTCTTCGTACCAAAGTCTAAAGGAAAAACTATGTGAGATTTTATAAATTGACTGTTTCTCTTATTCTGAGGTGACCTTTCAGTGAAGTTTTGTTAACTTCACTTCCAAGAAAGAAAGTTGTTATGCTGTAGTTGGGACCCTCTGTCTTTGCACCTCTACGTTCAGATATGTGGAGATAAGACTTACATAACTAGATATTGCCCTTTGCCAGGGAGATTGGAAACTCTCTTGAGACACTTCACTGAGAATAGCTGCCTCTTCATCCTCTTCCTTTCTTTTGCCTGTGTAACTGAGCCACTTGGGTTCGGACACAAGTTGTAACAAGGGAAATACTCCTTATATATTGGGAAGAATGATTTCTCCATGAGAGTAACAGGCACTGAGAGAGACTGCCCGGATTCTGGGCAATTCCTAGCTAGCTGAATAAAGCTCTGACCAATCTGAACTGCTCCGAGAAGGGGATATTGAACCGGCTGACTTCCAGAGGCGCCTTTCTACCTAAATTATTCTTTGATTCTGTGATCAGTGGCCGTGAATCGGTGGTCATACAATGCTGGGTCTTGTTTGCTTCCAGATGTTGTAGCATGATCCAAGCTTCATTCCGTAGGAGCAGCAGCGGTCTGAACACAGTGATACAGAGCAAACATAGCCGTAACCACTGGGGGTCAGTGGTAGACAGGAGAGGGGCTGGGAGCCACCCGTCGTGGTGCAGCTGCCAGTCATCAACAGGAAAAGTGGATCAGAGATGTACTTCAGGGAAGTCCCAGACAGAGGACTGATGGGATGAGAGTTGTCCAGATGAAAAGGTAATCAGATCAGCAAGAATTTTCTTGGACATGAGAAAACACGAAAGCAGGTGGGGCTGAGGAGGAAAAAAGGATGGGCTACAGGAACATGATGGGAGTAAAGTGTATTGGTCTGAATAGAAGTAGAACAGTGTAATGAAAACAGTCTATATGAAGACAATACTCATTTGCTGTAGTTGCTTGGTGGTTCTACTTGGTAATTTGCTTGGGGGGAATAAAATTTCAGTTTGTGGTCTCCTGAGAGACCATTCTCTCTTTAACTTAGTTTTGCTCTTTCTAATATTAAATTTGCTTCCCCAGTTCAGAGAGGCAGATATCAATAAGCTATTTTCTTGATAGATATTGACTGACACCGTTGCTAAGAAATACAAAGTGGAATCTAATTTTACCTCTCACTATAAAATTCGTGTTAGCCTTAATGTAAGAGGGACTCACATAGAGGAGGAAACTTCACCATCGTCCCAAACTGGAGAATCACACTCCTATACATTTTCTTAGTCTTGAAGCTGTGACCAATAGATAAAGTTGAGCATTAAAATTTTGTGCTGATTAGATAACAGAACTGAGCTTCACTGTTACTGTTACAGTGGCTCAAATCAAGCTTTTAGCAAACATTTTACAGCAAGTAGTCCAATTGTTTTAGCTTCAGGAGACTCATACTTTCATTTTGGGTGAGTTGCTCAGGGAAATTCCATTAACAGAGGTTAAAACTTCTACATGTAAGTACATGCAAAGCAGTTTTTAATAGTACTGATTTACCATAGGAGAGCGTGTAGGTGCTGACGGAGAGTAGATAGCCATCTGATGCAGTCAGTCTTTATAACCCATTCCATAGTGGAAGTAGCAAAGCTACACTACTTCTGAGTTCTTCTCTATGGCTTGTCAAATTTTAGACTTGGAGTTTAGAAAGACTTGCGTGTGGTGCCAAAATCCTTGAGCAGAATTGTATGTTGTTCATTAATCATTTGATCCATACAAGTGCAACTAGATAAAAAGGCATTAAACATCTAAAATACATTTTGATATATATTTGTTACGTTATAACAATTAAAACAAGTTAAATTGTTAACAGAAGTAGTAACCTCAAGAGAAGAGAAACAAATTATATGTACTTGCTTGAGGTTTCTCTTTTGACAGTTGAAGGATAAAGAGCTTAGCATGGAACAGGAGTTATTCTTCAAACCCGAGCTGCAAATTCAGTTTAATATAAGCTTGTATTAAGTACTTTCTGTTTGTAACGTTTAACAACGTACTTGGACGAGGCTGCCATTCATGTAAGACTTGTTTAAGATGAATAAGTAGCTATGTCAGTCTTGGAAATCTAGATTCTTTCAGGGATCTCACAGAAGAGTCTAAACAAGTAATTCTGTTAAAAGAGGATAAAAAGAAATTGAAGCAAAAGGAATTCTGCCAGTTTGCAGATACTTTTTGTTTGGTTGTTGTTTGTTTGGGGGGTGGTGGTGGTGGTGTGTTTGTTTTCCTGAAGAAATTTTCTTGCAGGCTTCCTGGAACATTTTGACCATGTAAAAACCCTGGTAATTATATATAAGATCCAAGTTTTCCTAATTTTCTGCTGCAATTTTTTCTGTTGTGTTTGTTAAGGAGCCAAAAGTGATTGTATCTTCCACTTTTATGGTCAGAGGTGTCCCCTTGTTTAAGACATACATACCTAAAACTATTTTTACCTGTCAGAGACAGGAGCCTTGCTGCCTCTACAGCAGCCTTCAGCACCGTCAGACTTCTAGCCCAAGCCCTGGCTCAGCTTAATGGAGTTTGGATTCTCCTCAGACTGATAAAGTTCTTCATTAAGTCTCTCTGAAGCATTTTCCAGACAGCTGGCAGTATCTTGCTCTTCAAAGAATAGAAAAACTAATCCAACTGAAGGACTTCAGGGAAAAAAAAATAAAATTAGGAATAATAAAAAAATCAGTCTAAAGCTAATTGTAATGCATACAAATAGCTTTTGAATTCTTGCTGGACTAGAAATCCCAGTCTCTTCACGCCTCAGTAAAGGATAGTTATGTAGGGTAACATCTCTACAAGACTAATTACTATGTGATCTCTTAGACAGAACTTCTCTGAAACTGTAGGGAATTGGAATGGTCCTGACCTCATGCCTCACTCTGAGGCCTCCTGTGAACTTTTTATGCAGAATCACATCATTCTTGAATTTGGAATTTCATGAACAGTGTTTTGACATGTCCTGTGTGATCTCAAATATATTTTAATCCACAATGGGCGAAGTTACTGGATACTTGACATTCTATGAGAATAATTTGGTATGTTTCATCGCACTTATTCTGTGATCATTTTCCTGTTATAATTTTAATTATGATAGTATTAGTTTGACTTAATATCTGACCTCATTGTTTTGAGGAGTCTAAGGACAGTTTGACTAATTGGTAACAGGAAACACTCTTGGAACCCACTTGGAACATTGCAAAAGGACTGTTTTCTTCCACATCTCTTCTCCGTGTATTTATGTAGTTTTTCAACTCTGTCACTCTAAATCCTAGATATCTATCTAGATGGCTGTGGATATGAGAGATACAGCGTACAGACTTCTAGTATTACAGACACACACACACTCAGTTGTAGTGTACAGACTGTAGTTCTGCTGCTTTTCTGGGCGTCAAAGATAGTTCTGCTCAACAAGTTAAATGAAGAGGGATGTGGTTTTCTAGTCTGTAACAGCAAACAGGTGGCTTCCCACTTTGCAGAGGAGGAAAGAATTAAACTACATCGTTTACTTAATCTACATCTTTAGTTCCCACTTGCACAGGTCTGACTTTGCTTTTCCTCAGGCACAGCTTTGCAGTTTTTCAGCAATACTTAGTTGCAGGTGTCCATGGAAGGGGGAGGATGAGAACTTCTGTCCATTTGTTTGTTTAACCCCTATCTATGGTACTTACTTCATATACTTGTATTGTGACCATGGAGCAATACAATCCGATCTTTTCCCTAGGTTTGTAACTAAATGAGCATGTGGAGAATTGCCTGCAGTTGTCACTGCACCCAGAGAACCTGAGTTGCTCAGACCTGCTGTAAAGGTAGCATAGTTCAGAATAAATTAGCGCTTCAGCTTACGCACAGCATTATACACATCGGCTCATAAAGTAAACGTTACTTAGAGTTCATTTGTTATTTTTCATGCAGTGTTGCTGTGCTTTCACACTCCTTACACGAGCACTGCAAACTTCAGTGCCAATGTCACAGTTGTATCCTTTTGCAGTCATATTAGTATCATTTTTAGTTAAGCCAAATATTTTAAGTTGTCGTAAGGAAGATGGGACTTGTCCTGTCCTCTGTTTCTGTAGTTCCTTACAGGAGATGGATTATGAAATGCACTGTGTCAGTGCAGAGCTCTGAGAGCTTAGTTGTGGAAGCTTTAGAGTGTAGACAGCTCCTCTGTCTCTCTGAGCAGATTTCAGTTCTGAGCAGGAGACTTTTCTGGTACTTACAAGGTCAACTATTCCTTTTCAGGCCACCCTTAGAGTTCTTTCTTTTATGTAGCTGTGTCATTTAAAGATTAGTGTTTCCTCTCATCTTTTCCACAGTCTCTGTGGTTTTTCTTCTGCAGTGTGGCTGTGGCCTCCTTTCTCTGACACACCTTTCTATGTTCGCTGACTTGTTCATTAAGTTTCCTGTCCATCTAGCCTTTGGACACCCTGCATACCTATTTCCCACCCATATGTTTTTCCCAGGCAAGCAAACCTTTCCATTTCTCTATTGTCTCTGCAGCTGCCTCCACATCGAATTGTTGTTAGGTTTGTTCCCCCTGCAGTCTTCCTCAGATCAAAGCAGAGAAAATGAAAGTCCTTCTGGCTAATTTAGGAGCAAGGGAGTTGGACTTGTTTTTCTTCTCTTATTCCTACTGGATGATCTTACTGTACAGCTCATACCTTTTCTTACTTGCTAAAAATAACCCTGTTTTTTATGCGGCTGGAATATTCACTGTATTGTGCTCGGACATACAGTTCTTCAGTGTCCTTATGGAGACCCATTTGGCTGGATCTCTTGTGTAAGTGCACTGAACCATGCTTGAATTACTTTCTTGAAAGAACGAAGAGAGGGTGAACTTGCATGTCATATGTGAGTTTGACAAGGTAAATTACAGCTCTTTGTTTTTTATCTTCCACAATATCATAATTTTTGGATACATAAAAAATTAATGGGGTTGAATATTTTCTTTAATGTTGGATATTTTAAAATCCTTAGGTTTTGGCTGGCTGCAGTCTTCTCTGACTTGCAGCTTCTTAATTTGTGCTATTGCATGTTTTAGCTTTCTTACTGGCTCATTTTTTCATCTTACTGCATGCAAGATTTAAGAAAAAGCTCAGGTATGTAGGGAAAAGCCTATAGCAAACACTGGAAAGGTTATTTGCATAAGATTGTGGTATCTATTCTGATGGTACTGTTTGCTTTTTATCTTCGGCAGTCTCTGTTAATAAAGAAACACTTTCTTAACTTTCATGTAGTATGGATTTCTGTCACTTTGAACAGTAAAATTAAATAGAAAAAGTAATAAGTTTACTGCTGGTTTTGGTATTCAGTTTTTGCACTGAGTTGGTTGTAATACAAAAATACAAATAGAACAAATATTTTGTATGTTTTGAAAGCTAAACTGTCTGTATTCTTATATTTTCAGTTTAACTGTGAAAGAAATGTGTATTGCTCAACATTTTCCATTGAATATGAAAAGTGCAGTGAGTCAAGCTGATTGTAGTTGACAGCTGGCTTGATCTTGCCGTGATTAGGTCTTTTACTGCTGGCAAAATCCACTAGCCCTTTCCGTTAGTTGATTGTTGATGAATGCAGAGAGACAGACTTTCATATTGATAAAAGAATTTGGGGAACCCTTTATTTCACATGGAATAAGATCAAAATTATCCTACCTCCTATTGATTGCACTGAGCCAAAGAGCCATGCAGGAGGTCGTAAGATGTGTACAGTTGTTAATTTGGCTTGTTCACAGCAAACAGTTAAACAATTGGTGTAGACAGAATATAACCGAAACATGGAGTGGAAGCGTGTTGAAGCAAAGCAAGTGTTTACAGCTGATGGGCAGTGCTGCAAAATAAAGATGCGCTCTCTTACAATTACATGGGAAAATAGTGAACAGGTAATTACTTACTTTTCAAAATTTGTTAGTTTTACACTTTAGCGTACGTGTTAAATGCTGTGTAGCTTTAGCACTTTAAATGATTGTGCATTTTGTTGTCATATGACAGGAATGCAGACCACTGGGTTTTGTAACTACTTCCCTATGAATTGGAATTCTTAGTTAATCAGTTTTTGTTAGATGCGTTTCATATTTAAGTTTTAAGACCTTATCAGAAGCTCATTACTTCAAAATGTCATGGTCAACTTTCGCTTGTAACAACTTAGATTTATGGGAAGTGCAAGTCCTGTGCCGAGTTTTACAACATACCTTTCAATAACAGGATACTTATTTTTAGTACTTCTGTGTTTTGGAAATGTTTTATTATGCGGTTCTCATGCAGACAATATTACATCACCACAGAAAAACTTCATATTGAAACAATTACTTAAGGGAAAAGTAAATGCACATTTGATGCTAATCATGTTACTCAGACTAATGATAAGTGCATCTTAACCAGACTTAGCTAACCTATCAGAATAAGATTTTGCATTTCTACAAGACCCAGAAAAATATAGGTCCAGGATTATTTTTGAAGGAACTTGGGCAGCATGTTTTCCACACGTATTGTAACATGTCTGTTACTCAGAATTACCCTGAGTAAAAGGATTGGTGTTGTAAACAGGTCTGAAGTTTTGTGCACAACTGACCTGTTACTTCTGTAAGAATGCATAATTTCTTCTAGGTTAATTTACTTTTGTTAGGAATGTGAGGTTGACGTTTTGATTCCAATCAGCTACTGGGTGTTTTGGCCGACACTAAAATTAATATAAACATGCTTAAGATTTCTGTGGCTGTTCAGTGTCTGCAAGGACAAGGAAGAAGGTAGTATTAAATAAACAAGTCCTGGATACTACTTTCCTATATTGTAGAAGTGATTTATAAGCAGTTTATTTCACATGTAGCAGATATTCAATATATGCTTAAATCCATTTCTAATTTTAAAAAATCTATTTTAACGTTGTTTTGATTTTTTTAAGTTTTGCCTTTTCTTAGCTGTTCTGTGCAAAACAGAGGACAGTCTCACTTATGAGATTTCTAAGAACGCAGTAAGGGAAAACAGAAAATCTGTCACTTACGCTGAATAGACTTTAAACATTTTATTGTATAAAGTGATTTATTAACATCGGCAGTTAGGAGGAATTGCTAACAAGGTATTGTAGTTTGAGAGATGTTTTGATTTTGTCAAATATAGATAATATGAGATTTTTCAATAAGTTGTGATACTGTTGAAGCACATTTATTCTAAGAAACAGTTACTGTATTTCCACAAATAAACCAACATTTTCATTATAAATTTCTGAGTAAAGTTACCAGATTCTGTTTGTAATAGTAATTTCAAGATTATTTTATAATCAGGAGATAGCACAGACAATGTATATTTTCCCTCAATTCCCAATATTCTGGTTACCTTTTCTGGGGTTAATTAGCTTGTTCATTTCCATTAAGCTAAAAAAGGCACGTGCTATTGTCATTGGATTCTTTAAAATGGATTTCTGCTATCGGCATACTTCTGACCCAATTAAAAAAAATATAAGGCAGAGCTGTGGATGAAGCCATTAAACTGGAAATTATGTCATCCATGTCAAGATCAGCAAAAGCTCTATTTTAGTTTAAATAAAACCAGATATTTTCCTTTGTCTTTTTTTAGTGTTATATATGAGTTTTCACACATTTTCAAGTTGTCTTTGTTGTGCATGGCACTGGGATCAGGTTTTATGGAAAATGCAGTCAAAATCTATTAAAATTCTGAAATGTGGTGATATGTAGGGTTAATATGTTTCAGACATGTGAGTAGGTCAGAATTAATAATCTTCAGCAGATGCTCCATCCTGTGTTGTCAGCTCCTGGTCCTCAGATAGCACAAGGAGGGCACCTACATTTTCTGTAGGACCTATTTGATACAGAACTGGTATAATGAACTCCCGTATCTTCCATCTGTCTTCCCCATCACTACTGTTGTGCTGAGGACAGGTACCCAAAGTGTGTGCTGCCTTTTTTTACCAGCAACCGTAGAGCTTTGTTGCCATCTGGGCTAGTCAGGGCATCCCCTAAACTGTTACTTTGAATGAGGCTTAAGGCAGAAGAGTTAGATGTGAGTGATGGGCTTCTGCTGCTCATGTCTAAGTTCACTTGGGAGAATTAGGGCATCTTCTGCTAGATTCAGTAGGCAAAGTAAGCTGTTCCTTTCTTTCCTGCTCTGGCAGTTTAGTAGTTGTGCAGCCACAGCTGTAGCTCTTCCTTTGCTGTAAATGTGGCAGAGGAGGAAAATGCAGGGCTGGTCCACTGCAGTGAGAGCTCCTGGATTTCGGGAGGCTGAGAATTGTCAGAGCCCTGATCCCAGTCTGAAATTCACTGGCTGGGGAGCCCCTCTAACCTACCCCTGTTCACTTTACAGTTGGCAGTCTGCTTTGTTCTGAGAAAATGCTTGTTTATGTAACATACTTCACTTCCTTTGACCACATACTTGAAAACCTAGTCCCAGACCTGTCAGTTCAGTGACATGTAGCTATATAGATTTCTGGAGTTTTGACAGCTCTACAGAGGTAAATTTTTAGTCTGGAGATAAGTTTTGTATTCCCTCATTTTCCCTAGAAAGGAACAGCGACTTAGAACTGCTATAGATGATGGAAATCATGAGTCTTTCAGTACGTGCAATAAAAGCAAAGTATTTACTTTGCGTTGCCATGTAGGCATTTTAAGCCTCGGGAGCAACTTGCAGTACCTTTCTGGCCTTCGCTGCCCTCCCCTATTAGGCTGATCAAGATGGTGAGTTTTCTTTTTGCCATGGCAAAGTTGTGTACTTCGTCAAGGAATCCCATATGGAGGAGTAAATTCTTTAAATCATGGCCCCAAAGGAGTTGCTTTCTTGGATCCCTCTCCCCCTCTCTCTCCCCCCTCCTCTAATTCAGTACTGATGGTGTCCTCCACCTGTGTTCTTTGGGAGCGTTGGGCTGCTGTTCCTGTGGGGTGTGCGTGCCCCACTGTCTCTAGCCTTTGATAGGCTAGTGTTTTCCCAACCCTGGTAAAGTCATTTCTTTTTTTCACATTTATTCTGGCTGAGGATATGGTTACCTTTAGGTCACAGACGTTTTTGGGAGGGGAGGTATGGAGGACTTTAGAGAGGGATTGCCTTTTTTTAAAGCTAAAATGGCCGTTTAGCTAAAGCACTCCTGATGCGTACTACAGTTTTAGAGTGGCAGCCTGTGTAAAGAATAAACAGCGTAGCTAGGTTGTGGGCGGGATATATGCTGCATTATCTTCAGTAGCTGCTCTGCATTGGCTTGTCAGTAAGTTAATAGGTTGTTGAAAGTAGTGGGATACAAGCAGAAAACCTTTCTGGGTAGCCTGTTTGATGGCCGGGGTCAGAACCAGCCGTTCTGGGCCCCAAGGCAGAAGGCAAGATGCAGACTTTTTCACCTCCCGGTGTGCTGGTTGACTGCTTCTTATCTAGGTTGTGTTGAACCTTGGCAATTGGTGGTTTAACCTCAGAATCATCTCTGCCTGTGACGAGAGGGAAGGGTGAACCCAAGTACTGCAAGAGAAGTAGTAAATGAGGAAGTGAGGATAGCGGTGGTGGAGGTGAGTGATAGAAAAAAGACTAAAAAACATATGAGAGAGACTTCATTACCATGATTCATGCACGCATAGGAGAGGGTGGAGCCTGGCCAGTTTCAGGAGGCTTGGGGTACTTGAGCCCTACACTTTCTAGTGCAGGGCATTGGGAAGGGAGCTGAGGACTGTGTGGGAGTTGGGTGTGAACACCTATCTTAAAAAGGGGGAAGGAATAGATAAGGGAAGTTAATGACATGGTGGCTCTTGCAAACCTAGAAAAAGATCTGAAGAGATAATGTGCAGGAAATGATTGGTAAATTCCTGTACTAATCTGGTTTTCATTTTCAGTTAATTGGTTACATTATGCTTTACACGGGCTGTTTGAGCAGCGAGGCATTGCCGAGCCTAAACATGAGATTGCCAGTCATTAGGGTGGCCTGTAATGTTTCTGTTCTTGTGTTCCTTTAAAGCCCTTCTTTCTGGAATCGAGTGGGTTTGTTATATGTTTCATTATTATTTTCAAAGTAACTTTCTGTTCTTACTAGTGCAAACTAAACAATCCAAAATAAGTGTCGTCATGGCTTAGACATGAAGGCAAAGAAATGCATGAAGCCAAACCACATCCTAATTGTAATTTTTTAAAATATTATCTATTTCAAAAGGTCAGTCTCATGGGGGTTTTATTTTAATGTTGACATAATTAGATTCCTCTTAAAAGACAGTTTTCTGATGGGAGGAAAGGCAAAACCCCACTGGAATCTGTCCTTATTGTTTACATGTCTTGACTACAATACACTCTGCTTGACAAATATTTTGAGTTCAGGTGAAATTTTTCATTTACTCTTGTGGGTTGCCAATGAGTAAGGAATTTCATAATAGCTCAGAAGCATGTAGACTGAGGAGTTTGATGGTAGACAGAACTGCATAGGAGGAAGGAAGGAGGAACAAGAAAATGAATTTTCAGAGTGACAAGACTACTGTGTAGAATTAAATATTAAAGGAGGTTCCTTGTCTTAATTAAATGCCTAAGGTATGACTTGTTTTGAGGCAGCTTGTAAACTGGTTCCCAAACTATTTAATTAGTACTGTACCATTCATCTCACCTGTCTCAAAAATACTAATCATCAAATGGTAAAATACTAGTCTGTAGTGGTAGGGCAATGTCAGAAGCAGAAACTCCAGTTCATTACAAACTCAGTCTCTCATCATGACCTTTAAAGTGCATGCTAAACAAAATCAGTCATTTTTTTAAGATTCTTGTCAATGTTAAGAAATTGGGGAATATAGGCGTTAAGTATTCTTGTCTGTATAAGACATGCGTAATACTTCCTTGGTGCCTAATAATGCAGTGTTTGCTCTATAGCATTTTATTTCGGAGTTCGTCTCTGGGTGTAAATGCTTCTGTGAATCGATGAAAAGAAATTTACAATTCAGCAAAACGGTCTGCTTTGATGTATCACCAGGCAGCAAATGAATCCGTGGAATCTGGAGGAGTAGATATTTGTAGTGGCTTTTTAGTACCGCCTTCAGAAGGCAGTTTCTCCTGCAGCAAGAGAAACCTGCCTCCTGTGGAAGGAGGAGGTCTGGACCTTAAATGTGATAGGCTCGGGTTTGTTATGAGAGGTGAGTGACTTCATGGACAAAATTAATAACTCGTATGAACAGCACAAACTTCAGAATCTGAGAAACCAATAACCTCATGAAAGAACTGAGAAAATGCAGCGCTCTTTTTGCCTTGCTTAACCTGAGGTTCGGAAGTAGGACTGAGACTTGACTTTTTTCGGTGGTGCATACAGCTTATTACAAGCAGATTCAACTAATATGAAATGCTCTAACTGCATTGATTCAGCTGGATCTCGGCGAGAGAAAGATTCAGTGTTTTTCATACGGTTTCAAAAATGATGCTTCCCTGTTTTGGAGATCTGAAATACGCAACAGTCTGTTTGAAAATAACTGATTTGATGTCGAAGAGGAATTCTGCTTGATCTGTTCACTGCTTTTGCCATGTGGATGAAAAAGAACAAACTGCGAGTGAAGTTACAGGTTTAAAACTTTGTTTCCTCAGCTGCTGCTTCTTTTCTTTCCTAAGTATAGTGTAGTTATTTTAAGTGAAAGGGACACTTCCTGGTATTCAGTGAGGTAAACATTAAAAGATTTCTCACAGAGCATTTATATTTAAATGGTTAATTAACACTGTTTCCCATGTTCTCGTGCTTTGCCATGTATAAAAGGTTTATAGACATTACACTTTTCTAAATGGAACGTTTTACAATAGTCAATAGCATTGTCAAGGAGAAGCTAATGTTTGCATTCATCTTAAAATTAATCTATATTTTACATAATACAAAATAATGCAGTTCTTTTTTTCAGGCATTATAAGGTATACTTCCAATATGCTTAGTTAAAGCAGTAAAAATTCTGAGCTTTTGGATCAAACTTTTTATTTTGTTTCTGGCGCTTTTACAACCAGTTTCTTATTGTCATTGTGCATTCCAGGTTACATTTTTAATTTAGAAAATCTGTGATTTTCACTCAGGTTTGTTTGTTTTTGTGGTGGGTTTTTGTTGTTGTTGGGGGTTTGGTTGGTTGGTTGGTTGTTTTTTTAACCTTGAAATATGCATGGCCCCTGTACAGATAGCACTTGTTGCATCTTGATATAATTTTAACAAGATTTCTTAGCAAAATAAAACATCTTTCTTGGGCAGTGTTTTATTGAAAATTACTGCTGGAAATAGAATGAGTTGTTGGTGCTGTTAAACCGATGATCAAAGCAGAAAGGAGGGAAGCATTGGGAAGACTTTGCATAGTCTGATTCAAGTTGTAGATTTTTGAAACAGCATATGTGTGTTGAGAAAGTACTGTCAATTCACACCCCACACACACCTTTTTACTTTTACAGTCAGCGATCCAGAGGATCCTTCAAGCCTTTTAAGAATTACCTACAGAGTCCGGCAGAAGCAGATGCAGAGGTTTAGGTTTTTCTGGCATGCCAGAGGAAGTCAGCAGAGCCTGAACGTGTTCTGGGAGCAGCATCTGTTTTCTCTGTGTTATTTTCTTGTGTCAAGTGAGCACATTTTTTTTTGTGGATGGCACTTGGAAAAGCTTCCTTACTTTCTTACCCAATTAATGCCTTTCAGTCTGTACTTAATAATAAAATGTCTGTGACTTATTAGGTGTTGGCCACAAGTACATGCAAGTTATTAGGCCCTAAAGAATATTGTGAAGTACTCGTCTGTCGTAAGTCATACTAATAAAAAAAGTACATGCTACTAAGTTCAATCTTTTTTTTTATTACTGTGTTCACTAACAAAGTGTTGAAATAAAGAATTAGTGGTTTGGGTGGATTTTGCCGTCTATTCTAGTTCCACTGTTCTGTATAGCTATAACTGTAAATATATAGACTATTTTTTAAAATAATTACCATAAATAGTTTTCATTCTCATTGACTAGTAAGAGGAGTTTCAGTTGTCATATCAAGTAAGAATAATTTCACTCCATAAGCTGTTCAGTAGGAAGTGTTCAAAAACAGACAATAAATTTGTCTAAAAATTTTAGTCTGAAATGTCTGTCGTACGTCAAAGGTGCAGCAACTTTGGGAAAACTAACTTCTAATCTGACTTATTTTAGTGTTGGACCTTGAGGTGTGTATTTTACCTGAATAATTGTGTGCAGAGACTTGAAATACTAATTGGAGTTCAGGTGGGGGGAGAAATCGGTTACTTTAAAACAAATATTATTTTCCTTTTCTGACTGAAGCCTAAAGAAACAGTTCCGTATTATTCATCGATTGGAGACCTGACACTTACTTAAGTAGGAATTTGATGTAGGAATATGAAACAAGCCATTCACAGTGACGGAGTAACTTTGCTATCAACAAGATGTTAGAGGAGAATTTTACTTTATTCTTAGAGTGAAGTACAGGTGTTGCAGGGGACATACTGTCAGACAGGATCCCTGCAGAACTGCTTTGGAAGTCAGCAGGCTGGGCCCAGAAAAGCAAAGCAGCTGTGTCTGCTTTCCTCTGGGATCAGGTTTGGTCGGATCCACAACCTGATGCTTGACTGATTGGGCTGGGGGGTTGTTTGGTTTGGGGTTGTTTTTTTTCCTCCTCCTTTTTTCCTTTTGGTTGTTGTTGTTGGGTTTTGGTTGGTTGGTTGGTTTGGTTTGTTGTGTTTTGGGTTTTTTTTTTTGTGTGTGCGTGTGTCTGTAAAATGTTTAGACCCTGTCCCATTTTGTAAGCATTGTTTTGAAACAGAATTTTATATATCAAGATATCCAAAACATGTAATTATCTTTTCTTTTTCAGCAGTATTGACTATATTTGGGATAGGAAATGATGCAGTTTTAATTTGTTCTACTGATAGTGTGGTCATTTAGTCAGGTGAAAATACTACATTGTTTGTTGAATTACTACAGTGCAGTAATCCAGCTTTTACATTGATCCAGTAAACTGACAGAATTACACTTAAATACCTTGAAACAGATGTTGGGCCATTCTGAATTTTCCAGCATAATTTTTCTAAGGCTGGTATTCTCTTTCTGTGCAAATTCTGAGGTTGTGGGTTTTGGTTTTCTGAGTAGCAAAGCAGGTAGTGGGCAAAGTGTCAGCTTCTGGAATTTGTCTTGCTACACTGCACTGGTTCCTATGATTAGACAGTAAAAAATGTGGTTGAAGTAATTAAATGTATAAATTAAATTATATTTGTTGATAGAACTATGAATGTACTGAAACAACGCATTAATTTAAAAACACACAATATTCAGACACACACAGTGTCAGAGCATCATATAAATAATCTTCAGCAGTTGCCTCTCTGCCCCAGTTCTGTAAATTATCTGTTTTGGAATGCAAGAAGAGTGATAAACCCCCACTAATATCTTGTCTTTTAATTGCAAGTTCGCTCAGTAATAGCCACTTACTTATCCAAAGGGAATCAGCTTAACTTTGCTTCACTTTGTACTGACTGTTTTTCACCGATTCTTACCTTAAATGCTCCAGTCTGCTAGGAAATTTCACCTTTAGGTGAAAATTAGCCTTTAGGGGTTTTCCTGTGGCCTTGTTCTGCACTAGGTAAATAATGCTAACTGCCAGCTAAGGCTGCCAAGGCATTTATCACATGTGCCATACCAGGGCTGTGTACCAGTTCTACAGAACGTGATCACAGAGCAGTGTTAAACAAAGTATAAGGGCTTTTTTTCTCATTTGTTTTGTCTCTTTGGTGTTTTCCTCATCCATCAGCTTTTCCCCTGATTTTTCTGTCCTCAGTATGTGCATGGTCTGTGTCTTCTTTCTACACTGAGGTTCCTTACTCTTTCGTAAGCATCTATCGTTATTCTTCCTCTTGAGGACTGGGGAGGAGGCTTTAGCCTTCCGCTGCAAGCAGGGATTTAGCTTCTCCAGTCAGAACACTTTATACACATCAACACATTCGTGTAACACTTTGTGTTCTGCAGGTTGGGAATCCACGCGTTGAGCTCACTCTTTCTGAACTTCAAGATATGGCTGCCCGACAACAACAGCAGATTGAAAATCAACAGCAAATGTTGGTTGCTAAGGTAATAATTATATACAGATCATAATAAACCCGAATTTCCTTCAGTGTACACACATACAAGTTTCATGGATACAGAAAAACAGAATCACTGAAACACAGAATCGCTAAGGTTGGAAAAGACCTATAATATCATCCCAGTCCAACCATTAACCCAACACTATCGTACCCACTAGGCTGTGTCCCCAGGTGCCACGTCTACATGTTCCTTGAACACCTCCAGGGATGGTGACTCCACCACTTCCCAGGGCAGCCCGTTCCAGGGCCTGACCACTCTCTCAGTGAAGAAGTTTTATCTAATATCTAATCTAAACTTCCCCTGATGCAACTTGAGGCCGTTTCCTCTTGTCCTATCCTATCAAAACCAGGCTAATCCATTCTAGATGAGCTCAAGAAAGAGCTTGAGAAATCCGTTATTGTACCAAATTAATCTTAACCTTGGTAATACGCAACATTTCAGTGTGATACTATAGCAACCTATGTCAAACCAAGTGATGTGTCTTTATAAGAATATTGCTGGGTTTTGTTTGTCTCTTTTGAGAGGCCCAATGCATGATCTGTGATAGACCATGCTTGCTTGACTCTATGCTCTCCTTTAGTAGCTCATTCACGCCAGTATAGTCATAGTGATGTGACATGAGAACCTGCCCACTTCGTATGTATTCATATGTTACATTTCCAGAGTCTCTGAGATGTAAAAATCTAAGTAGGTTTTCAAACTGGGGAGTGGGTTTAGTGTTTTTGACATTGCTGTAGGTGATGTAACTTACAGTATGCTTTGGAGGCTTGGAGTACCTAGGAATCGACTTACCAATTCTGTTGTTCTTTTGATGGAAATAATGTAGAAAAATAAATATTTTCCTTGTGTGCCCAGCAGGACTGTAATTCAGAACTGGAACGTTATCTTGCAGTAGGTCAGCATGTGTAAAACGGTCCGTTGGACATACTTTGTGGTCTTTGGGAAGCTGGATAACAGCGTTGGAAGTTCATTTTGTAACAGTGAGAGAAGTGTTAATAGCAACAGAAACCAAATGCCAGAGGATCCTTCACACATCTGCCTGAAGGAGTGTTCAGGCTAGGCTTGTATTTGCACATGAATGTAAATCTGATAGTGGGTCTAAAGGATCTCAAATCTCTGCTCTAAAACAGATGTGTTCAATTAATGTTAAGAGCTTTTCTAGGAGGACTGAGATATATTTTAACTGGATACAGTTTTTTCTGATTTCTAGAAATAAAACAACCCCACTGATCATAGCGATGGGTTTTTCTAGTTCATTGGTTGGGGTTTTTTTAAATAAATGGATAACTGGTACTTATTGTCTAAAACCTCATTTTGTCAGGAACAACGTTTGCGTTACCTGAAGCAGCAAGAACGTCGTCAGCAGCAGTCTGTTTCTGAGAGTGAAAAGCTTCAAAAACTTAAAGAACGTGTCGAAACCCAGGAGACAAAGCTGAAAAAAATCCGTGCCATGAGAGGACAAGTGGACTACAGCAAGATCATGAATGGCAATCTATGTATGTGGAATTTTAAAGTAAATTTAATTTAATTTACTATTCACTGCATGACTAGCAAATAAATAAGCAAGGTTTAAGATAGAATGGTTTTTATCTTACAGAGGATTCTGCATTTCTAGAAATTTGTGCATGACGTAGCTTTTCCTTTGTTTTATATAGTCAAGTAGTCATAATCAGTGTATTTTATAACTATTGGGAAATACTATGACTATTAGCAAATTCCCAACACATAAATATTTTATATGTGCATGCATATACTAGGTTTAAAACTAGTGTGTTATGTTTATAGATACCTGTAGAATTAAAAAATTAACAACTCCTGCTTTACTTACTAGTTTTTTTGTTATTTTTATCTTGTTAATTGTAGCAACTGAAATTGAGCATATAAGTGCCATGTTCCAGGAGAAGCAGCAGGAGCTACAGGCTGCGGTGTTAAAAGTGGATCAGCTTACTCAGCAACTGGAGGATTTAAGGAAAGGGAAACTGAACGGGTTTCAGTCTTACAACGGACAAATGACGGGACCTGCAGCAGTTGAATTAAAAAAGTTGTATCAAGAGCTACAGGTAAGTAATGGAGAGATGCTGTTTGGATGATAGCTGTAGATTTTAAAAAGCTCTAGGACTGCTCTAATGGGTGGCCATATGGTGCTGCGACATCTTATAAAATTGGTATAGTGGAATGCTGTTAATGCATGAGGTTGTAGTTAGCATACCCTCTGTAAAACAGAATTTCGTTAGCTTTTAAAACTATGTTTATTGTTCATACTTGTAGTAATACAAAGAGTGCAAGTGTTCGGAAGGGCATTTCTCAGCCCCTAATACTGCAATACTGTGAAATACTGAATGATGACTCACAAGAATAATTCAATATTCCATTTAAACTGAAATTTTTTCCTGTTGTTATGTTTAAAAGTTATGGGCCAGTGTGGCAGGATTTGAGGGGTTTTATTTTCTCATGTACTTTATTGTGATCAAGGCAACAGCTCTAATTTATATTTAATATTTCAAATTTAGTCTCACTTCTTTCTTTATATGAGCAAATACAACATACAAATTAATCCATCCCATGAATTCACGTTTCCACGAATTAGGGGTAAAGGTCTGCTCTCCCTCTTTTTCCCTTTTCCCCATTGATACAAATTTACAGAACCATGGAGTGGTTTGGAAGGGACCTTTAAAGGTCATCTAGTCCAACCCCACCCTGCAACAAGCAGGGACATCTTCAACCTGATCAAGTATCTACCTGTTGAGTATTTGTAAGTGTAAAGATGCTCAGTAGATTAAGATTTCTCTCATGTGCTTCACGGTGATCCTAGACATGTTTATCAAGACTTAAATTTGTCTCAGGTTTTTTCTGCATGTGACATTACCATGAAAATTGGAACACTGAGACAGTGCAGTCAGAGTTATTGAAGATATGAACACATGCCAAAGGGAAAGCAACAGAAATAATTATAAAGACTGTCATGGTTGATTTAAACCATGAAGGTAGTCCATCCCCTAATCTTACTGGAAACCTGCTGTGAAGGTTTCAGTTTAATCCCCGTGTAGAGGAAAATCTGTGCCCAGTCCCTGCACCCCCCATCCAGACATTAAGAAGTATATTATGTGGAGCTGGAAACAGAATCAATGGCATAATTTCTGTTACAAGTTTTGTATCGCTTAGTTTTCATGATACTCAAACTGTTTTGGTGGTTAAACGTAACTTTTAACAAACGTTTTCTGTGACAATTTGTCACTCTGTAATTCAGTTCTGAAATGTCTTTATGCCTAATTCTTCAATCTGTTTGCTATAAATGGGTTGCAGCCTGTCTGTAATTAATAGGTATCCACTAGTTTATTAGGACATTCTTTTGCTGCTTTCTTTCTAGGGTTGTTCATGGTTGCAAATGCTAATTTGAGAGGTTGTGTGGAAGCGTAACATTAGAGACATCAGAACATAGCCAAATCAAGTTGCTTTGGGTTTTTTAACACTATTAAAAAACAACTTGACAACAGACAAAATGAAGTAACTGTCCTAACATGTGCCTTTTCTTTTTTAGATTCGTAACAGGCTTAACCAGGAGCAGAACTCCAAGCTTCAGCAGCAGAAAGAACTCTTAAACAAACGTAATATGGAGGTGGCTATGATGGACAAGAGAATCAATGAGCTGCGTGAACGACTTTACAAGAAAAAAGTTGAGGCACGTCAAAAAGAAAACATTCCTGTAAGATAAATTGTTAAAAGGGCCACGCTTTAGTTTATCAAGAGCCTATAAATGCTACATAGAATCTCACTTTTTCCCAGATGAGTGGGAAAATACCATTACCTCTAAAGAACCTATTTTAAAAGTAGCAGGCTTCTTAAAACTAGTTTAAGGTTTTGCATAGATATCAGAAAACTGTTAGAGAGAATGTTTCCTTTTTATTTTTTCCTTTATGGCAGACACCATACTATATTAAAAATTATAGTTGTTAATATTTCTGGGAAGGAAAGTGTGATTATAGGCTGTGTTTCAAAACATGAAACCTCAAAAAGTTTGTTTTTTATAAAATACTGATCTTCCAATATGGAAAATTGATAAGAATATAGATGGTCTGATAAAGTTAGCCTTAATAGTTGTCTGGAATTTTGAAAATAAATCAGCTGCACAGTAGACCATTTGTCTAAGGATTATAGAGATCAGTTCTGGATTCCCGTATGTATTCCTAGCTGGAAATATTCTTTTAAAAAAAATCCAAAACATATATTTAATCAGTTAAGAACTCATTTTTAGCCCATTTGCCTAACAAAGGCACAGTGAAAGAGACCTTGTACAGATAAAGATTTCTGCAAGAAATTTATGTGCTATGGCTGAGGAATTTAATTTTTGAGGTGTTGATGTTAGGAAGTACAAATTTTATTCCCTACTGTTTTTTTGTTGGTGGTGGTAGAACTGTGGAGTATGGCAACTTAATTTTTAAGATTTCTTAGCTGCAGTGCAAGGTTCTAGGTAATGAAATTTAGATCTCCTGTTCGTGCACAAATACCTAGACTAAATGGAAGTTCACATTTCAATTTGTCTGATTATTTTTTTTTTTAGTTGAATCGTATTAATGGAACTTCATCACCCCAGTCATCCTTGAGTGCTTCAGGAAGGGTGGCAGCAGTAGGACCTTACATCCAAGTTCCGAGTGCTGGCACTTACACTGTACCCGTAGATCCAGTTAAACCACAGTCTCTCACCATTGCTTCTAGCTCGACACATGGAAGATCAAAGTCTGGTAAGCACTTAAGTGTGGTGTTTATTAAGACACATGTTTTGAAAAGGAGTAATCTTAGGAGACCCAGTGTTGGCATAATCTCTGTGGTGGAAGGGGCAAGTTTTAGATGTATTGATACTGTTCTGTGAAGTGGACATTAGTCATTTGATGTGAAGTATTTTTGCCTCTTTCCATGCATTTCTCTTAGGAGACTGAGTGTTTTTACCAGCTGGTACACTGTTAAAAGGAGCACATATTCCTTCACAGATTCTGTTCTGTCTTTAATAGCTTTTCAATTAGTTTGTGTGTCTGAATATAATAATGAAATCAACTTTGCGGCAAACTGTATTATATTGTAACCAACTATTATAAACAACTATTTACAGTATGTTGCTTTTTGGTCAAGTAAGTCAAAGCTAGTCAACAAGTAAAAATAACATCACTTCTCTGAAGGAGACTACGTGTGAAAATAGAATAGAACTACAAGGGGGTTTTTGCTCCGACTGCGGTATGAGAATTTGTAGTGCTTGAAGCATTTCTGAAATGGAATAACCTTAGTATTCACACTGTTTACTTGTTTCTGCCCCTTCAGAGTATTCCCCAGAAGTTGTCTAAAATTGGCTCCCATGTCCCCTGTAATTAAAAATACCATCTATGTTAGAAAATAGTTGGGTTTTTTTAATTTACTTCGGAGGCTGAAGGAAGTAGGTCATGACATTTGTGATTTAAGTTCTGATTCTGCTCACACCGTAACAAAATCAGAATTCTTAAGAAGTGGGTAGCTAGGAAAAGATGCATAATACAAATAAAAATGCATGATCCCCTGGGATGCCCACAGGATGTAGCTTACCTGGTCTCCTAGGAGAGATCTAAAAATGATAAGCAATGACCACTACAGCAAAGGTTCTGCAATATTCACACATGTTCCAGTACTTAAAACTGAATACGCCAGCAAAGCTTGCAGCGTGCTTCCAAATGCGGAGGAAGAGATGGAGGGAAGACAGTATGAACATCTCTGTAGGAAAGAATTGCACAAATGCCCCTCAAAAAAACCCAAGGTCAGGAGGTGAAACTATCCAAATAGAATTTAAAAGATTCCCGTCTTTTCCATTGGCAATAGTGATTTAACAATGCCTTTAGTTTAATTCAAAGCTGGGCAAACCCCATCACTGTGGTTTTATGGAGAAGTCTTAAGAGTATGGAATGACTTAATTGCAGGGTGAACTGACAGATTTGCGACAGTTTTGTCTTCAAACATGTGGATTCCTCTTCCACATGTGGGCAATGACAGCTCGTAACTTTGAAGTTCACCAACCAGAAGTAATTCACTGTTCAGTAAATACCAGCCTGGGAAGCTATACAACCCCACTCCTAGACCTACCTCTGGAGGTTACAGGATCTCTGAATGCTAACTTCTTGGTTTTATGAAAGTAATTATTCTACCTTAGGCCTGACTTGGTGTTTATTACTCTGAATGTACTTGGATAAAGTCCTGTAAGATAGATTTATGTAAGGAGAAGCTTATATGCTCCCAGGAAGAAAAGAAATGGACAATTTGTTTTCAACTGTCATGCTTTTATTTCTCATTATGTGAGTGTTCCTGTTCTAATTCCTCCATTGTCATTGTTATAATTTTTCCACCACTTTTTTTTTTTCTTTCTTTTTCTGTGTAACTGGATCTGCCTTGGTGTGTCCGGTAGAGACAGACTGTGGGTGTGTGAAAAAATCTCCAGACACCTGGAAGGTTTCTGATTTAGACACAATAGTGGATCCTATTCTGTCACCTCCCACTTCTCTTCAGTCTGCTGTTCACAATGTCATCCGCCTGGCACCTACTCTCTTTGACACCCAGCACTGTGAGTCCATAGATGATCTCTGGCTAGCTAAGAACTCAGTTTTTAATATGGTCATCTGAGCTCTTGCATACAGATGCATATTAAACAGCATCTTCAGAACTTGCCTTGTGGTCTGGCATGCAGAGGATGCTGTCGAAATGTGAAATTGCTGAGAAGTTGCTTTTCATCTCTGAAGGATTTGCAGCAAACTCATCCCTGGAGTACTGGAGTAGTGCACTAGGGATGAGTTTTCTTCACTGAAAAACCTCGACATTTTCTATTCATTGGAAGATCATGGTAATCAGCAAAGCACATTTTGGTTTATCTCAGATTGGATAGATGTGCTACATACAGGTTTAGTTTGAGTGGGAAACTTCTGAGTTTCCATTTTGCAGCTCACTCTGTCCAAGTCGATAGCAAGAATCTTGCTGACTTCATTGAACAAAAAAGTTATTCTGGGTTTGCACTTCAGCTGCTGTAGTAAGCATCTCGGATGCAGACCTACAGAAATTTTTAGGTGAAATCAGAGAAAACGCACAAAACCTTTTATGTCTGTGTGTCACTGTCTTAATTATGTACACGCCAAACAGAGTGGTGGGAGTTGAAATATGCTGGGTGGTAGGTGGTCTTACAAGCATCAGCAAAGAGGGTAGGTTTGGAGGAGAAAAGCCACCAGGCTGAAATGGTTATGGGGTGGCTGAGAGCAGGAGCTAGTGAGGGCTTGTCAGGAGGGTGTTGCCGTCAGATGGGCAAGAGCATCTGGAACCTGTTCTGTCTAAGAGAGATCAGAAGGCAGACACTCTTCAGTTGCCTTCTCTTAGCACCTACCGCACAGCCTCTGGCACCGTACGCTGCAGTTGCAACAGCAGCTTCGTTAAGAGCACTAGACCCAGCTTGGCTGTGGGAGATGCACTCAAAAAAATGCATGGAAGTTGGCAAGTCTGCCAGATTGTAACACGAAGGACATGGGGGGAGCAGTTACCAGCTGATGTTTATGCAAGAAGAACGAAAAAGGGAAATTAAGAGAGGAGAGAGAATCTGAATTTACTTACCTCAAAAATTTGGGGATGAACATTCTAAGATTTGGAATTGGAAGGGTTACAAAAACTTTGTGTAACGATGTAATAGAAGAGTGTGGGCTTGTATTGGCAAGTAAGATAATCAAATTCTTTGGGATTTTTGCTGCTGTTTCTCTAAATGCCCTCTTAATAGCTAAACTTACGGCCAGAGATGCTTTCGTCTTTAGGGTGGATCAGTTAGAATGCCTTTACTGATCTTCAGAACAAAAGTCTTACTGGACAATCACCTTACTGGGGTTACGGAACATCCTGTGTAGTTTATACAGTAAATGTTAATTCAGTGCATACTTGGAATATTTGCCATTTTTTAGGATCAAAATGTTTAGAAGGTCATGGTTTCGGTCTCGCTTTTGATAACCAGATGATTTAAAACCAGATAAAAACCCCAACATGTCCAGTTCTTGAGTGGTGCCAGTACTAAAGCTGGGCCTCATCACTTCCTGGTAGTTTGGAAGCGTAAAAAGTGATTTCTGGACTATATGCTATGTTCTCAGTGTAACATTATGCAAGTGTTAACCTTATTTAAATGACTAACCACAAAAATACTCTTGCTCTAAAATAATTCTCTCTCAGAATTCAAACACTGTTGATCTGAATTTGAAAAGCTAATAAAACAGTGTGTGGAATATCAAGGAATGGTCTGCACATATAATTAAAACATAATTAGTATGGTGGTTTAAATGCAGAGGTAATTTTTTTCATTATTTTTTGCTCATTTAAAAGTGGTATGATTTTAACAAACCTATAAATGTGTGTGTGAGCTACTGGAGTGAATTCGCAGTCATACAGTGAAAACACTGGGCAGTAATTGTCAAGAAATCTTCAGGTTGTCATTTCCATGGAGGGAAAGAAAAGGGTAAGGCTCACGGATAGAAAGTAGCGTGGCAATGCTAAATTCACTGTAATTACAATATTCCTATGCAGCTTATTCTTATCTGCTGTGCTACCCAGAGGATGGCAAAGAATTCCAGAATGAGCCTTGCTGATTCTGTTTTCTAGTGGCTTAAAACTGAAATGAAATGGGAAACTTTGCCATTAAATACATTATTTTCATTTGATGTTGTCTTCCTATGGGGTCCAGAAATCTCAGTAAATCTACATACCTGCCTCATTTTAGTTGTTATCCTCTAGTAAAGTTAGTGACGTGTTACATGTAATCTTCACTGATTCTACATGTTTCACTAACACAATTACAGGCAATAGGGAAGGAGAAACAAACTCTGGTCTCCTTGGAGTAAGAGAAACCTGAAGTTTAATCTTTTAAAGGCAAATCAAAGCCTTAGGATCTAACCAAGGATCTATCTAGTTACGATAAAACAGGTCTAATGAGGATGCTGTTTAGACTCTCTGGCTTTCTCAGAGAACAGAATAGTCTCCCACAGTTAATAAAGTAAAATCAGTGCATCTAGGACTTCATTAAGGATTTGTTGCCTCAGTTTATGTGCAGCTATGAGTGATATTTTTGCACATGATGAAGATAAAACCCCATGACTTGTACCTTGACACTGTGAGTTGAAGTTGTCAGCTGACTTTATAAATTTCTTTAACATTAAATCTCTGGGGCGGTTCTAATCAGGTGAGTGTGGTGAGGAAAAACAAAAGGTAAGTCAACTGCCACTTCCAGCAAAGGAACGTATGCTTTTGTTCCACCCCATTGCTGAAATGAGTTTTTACATCCTGTTATGAGTAACTGAATCTAGTAACCATAGTTTAAATTTGGAGTAGGTCCACTTCAGAGCTTATGTAGACTTAACATTTAGCATAATTTGACAGTGTCTCCCCATAGTACCAAACAAAATACGTTGATGAAGTGTTCCTGTAAGGATTTTTTGTTCTGAACTTGTTTGCCTTGTAATAGCAGAATATGCAACGCTCAAACCAAAAATTTAACCATCTTTTTTTCCATAGAAATTTCTAACACAATTTGAATGTCCAGGGGTAATGAACAGGATATTATATGCAGTGATTGGGCTTTCAGTATTGATTTCTGAATCATTCGTAGTGATTTATGTCATTTCTGGAATCAGATTAATCCTGTTGTAATGTAACAGCATCTCACATGTTGTTTTGCTTGTTTACAATGGTGGTGTGGATTATCTTCAATATGGGATTTTTGTCTGTTTTCAAGCTAATGATGGAAATTGGCCAATACTTAAACAGAGCTCAACCCCTGTGGTAAAACCCCCTCAGATCTCCAACACAGACTGGAAAGAATCAAACATGGATACTGCTTTAAAACAAGGAACTATATCCAGCCAGCCTTTGCCGACTTCAGTATTAGGAAGCACTGATAAGCTGGTGGGTTTCACCTGTGATATGTTTATAGATCTGTTTGGTTGAAATGATGAACCTTTGGCTTCCATCACTGAACTCTCTTCAGTTACATACACATTCATTTTCCCTCCTGGTGATTATTTAAAAGGTCAGAAAGAAAATTACCTTTGGCTTCCTTCTGTTCCTTTCTGTTCTTACCACATTACAGTATTTTTTCCCAACTTGTGTAGTTTGTCTTCCTTCCTGTTCTTTTGCATATCTGGTCTCCCCTTTTCTTTCCCTTTGATTCTCCTTATCATGTTCCCTACATTCCTGTTTCTCTAATCCAAATCCTCGTTACTGTGTTTCCTTGGTGTAGATTAATGCTTTTTCAATGTGGTCTTTTACTCACAAAAATCTCACAAAAGATGTCATTAAATCCATCCTTGAGGGAGTCCACTGGTGTCCGTCTGCACTGCTGGTACTTTATGAATTCTTTAAGACTGTCATCTTTAAAGAATAAAGACCTTGTCTTTACCTAGTTTTGGTTAACTCTGTTATCACACTATATATTAGTGTGATACGTTATCAGCTGCATACTGAGATCCAGAACCTAGAACGAGTTGAAAGTATGCAGGTAGATCTGGATTCATGTTAATGTATTCTAGCTGAAGGGGCCTTTAAAGGGTGGCCTCTCTCTGACGTACGATGGGGCCTTGTGATAAATTCGGGTAGAACCATATCTGATGATTAAGGAACACATTGTTTATATTTACTCTTTTGCTGTCACACAGATTATTGGCATGTTTTGTTGAATGAGGAATATTTTTGCTCCCAAGTACTTGAATTAATTAAATGGTATACACTTTTCTATTGTTCTTGCACAGGGTCTTGACTTGGGGAAGGTGCCACCAACAATTCCTGGTGTAAGCAAGCAGTTGCCTCAAAACTATGGGACCTATCCAAGTCCAGTTCCCTTAGGAACAGGTTCTACAAATTCTCTAGAAAGAAGGAAGGATGGCAGTCTGCCCAGACCAGGCACCAGCCTAACAAATCGGCAACGACCTGTTCCGCTTCCGCCACCAAGCAGCGTCCATCAGCCCAGCTCTTCACAACAGATCCAGCAGAGAATTTCAGTACCTCCCAGCCCTACGTATCAACCTTCCGGTCCCCCCTTGTTTCCAGGAGGAGATGGCAGGCCAGAACTCCCTTTAACCGTGGCAATCAGACCTTTTCTAGCTGATAAAGGATCAAGACCTCAGTCTCCCAGAAAAGGGCCACAGACCGTGAACTCCAGTTCCATCTACTCCATGTATCTTCAGCAAGCAACACCACCAAAGAACTACCAGCAAGCTGTATACAATACCTTAAATAAGTCAGTAAAAGCAGGTAGAACATATTTTGCTTTATTTTTTCCTTTGAAATGGACTGTTCAGATCTACCTATTGGGCTTAGTTTACGTTCTGTATCAGGTTTAAAAACTTGTCTAAATCTGTGAGAAAAGATCGTTTTATGTATGCAGCATGGCAGAAGCATTATCCCATGTACTTTTGGGATTATAAGTAAGTATACATTCAATTACCTTTTATTTAAACCAAGATCCAATTAGTATAGGCTGGATACTCTAGCAGTACTTTCAGAAGTAAGTGGAAGAAACAGTGTCCAGGGAGGAGAGTTTTCCTCCCCTTACTCGTTCCTCGTGAAAGAGAAAAAACATTCCAGGTAATACTTGTAGCTTATACTTGTAGGAAGCATCACAGTCGCCAACAGGTGAGTGTTTATTTCTGTTTTGGTAGGTTGCAATATCATTAATTTGATTTTTTTTTCTGTCTGTATCAAACAAGTAGCAACAGAGACATACACTGTTTATTTGCAAGTATTTTATTATGTACTTTGAGAACAGTTCTTCATGTTTTCCATCTTTCTCTTCCTCAGTTTATGGAAAACCCGTATTACAGTCCGGTTCGACTTCTCCCTCACCCTTGCCATTCCTTCATGGTTCTTTGCCTGCCCAGACTTCCCCACAGCCACAGTCTCAGCCTCAGACTGAGGTGCCTGAAAAAGATCAAGAGCTGGAAAATGCTCCGCCACCCAGTGAAAACAGCAACGTGGAAAACATCCCTCGTCCCCTCAGTCCTACTAAGCTCACGCCTATTGTGCATTCACCCCTACGGTATCAAAGCGATGCTGACCTCGAAGCGCTGCGAAGAAAACTGGCCAATGCTCCTCGGCCACTGAAGAAGCGTAGTTCTATCACTGAACCAGAAGGCCCAAGTGGACCAAATATACAAAAGTTGTTGTATCAGCGCTTTAATACTCTTGCGGGAGGAATAGAAAGTGCTCCTTTCTATCAGCCAAGCAACCCACAGGACTTCATAGGCATCTTGGCTGACGTTGATAACGGTAACGCTAGTACCAATGGCAACATTGAAGAACCTATTTCCGTGCAACCTACAGTTCCTCTTCCTGATGAGCCACCCCCTTCGTCAGATGCCAATGACAATGAGTTACCTTCTCCTGCTACTGAGGAACTGATAACCACGGAAACCACCAATCAAACACCTGAGACCACTGAAGATAACAACAACAATCCTGCTATAGTTCCTTCTACTGAACAGTCCCCCAGTCCCACGCCTGAGGTCAGTTCTCCAGTAGAAGAGGAAGCTCCCCTGCCACCTGTTCTTCCTCCTCCACTTCCTCCAGTAAGTAACAAAGCAAAAAGGCAGTTTTGTGAGCTGTAGAATTAGCTGTGTGTTTCAAATTAACCGGAGGAGGGTAAGCTTCTGCTAACTGCTATGCCTGCCCTTCAAGTTTCATGATACTGCAAGAAAACAAAACTAGGGGAGGCTCCAAGAAGGATTCTAATGATTAGTTTCTTTGCTAATATAGCTGGTTAATGATGAAAATATGCACCGTGGCAACAAAAGATGATGTGCATGTACTTCAGGCTGTAGAACTTTTGGGGGATATACTCTTGTTGTACAACAAATTCTGGGATCTGAGATTCCATTAAAATATTATTTTTCATTTCATTGGGCCTACAAAGATAGCTTGTTTGTAGGAACTAAGGGTAAAATATGGCCCTGGGAAGTGTTGTAATTTGCACACAAGCTGCAATAACTGTTCTGGGAGATGTGCACTCCTTTTCCCCTTGGCAGAGAGAGGTGAGACCAGGGTGCCCAACACTAACAGCAACACAGCTGACTCGTTTCAGCAGAAATGTTTTTCTAATGGGCTTGTCGCATAATTTGAATTGCTTTCAAAGTCCCTCCTACAGCTGCAACAAAATCCTTTCAGTACTTGACATTACGAAAAACTGCAGCATATGGAGAATTGGAAACAGGAGGAAAACTGGGTTTTATTCTTAGTTGTTGCTATGACTCACTTTAACACTGGTTTCAAAGAATATATCCACTGATTCACGCAGGGACCTGGCATTCCTCTTACAACTTGACTGCAGCATACGCAGGACCTTGTATGCATTTTCCATGAGCACAAGCTGGCCAGGATACTTCTGGGAGAATGGAATATGCTAGCAACAGATATTATTCTCAGTGAGAGAGGTTTATTTTCCAAATGGACATAGCTGTACTGAACAGGAGCTTAAATAAAATGGATCTCACAGTGCTGGAGACTAAAAGCTGTCTATAAAAGCTGTCATTAATAATAGATGCTCTTCTGGGAAATGACAAGGACACATGTGTTGAGAGTGTTCTCAAAACACATTTAAATACATTTCAGATCTTGAGAATGATTCTTCTGATAACCCCAGCTAGAACAGCACATAAAAGAGCTCCCTCTGTGTTCTGTACTTTTCTTTCCCATGGCAAAACTCGTCACTTTTCCGTACTGACCTACAGCAGGTTCTTCGCTAATGCAAGGCAAAGGTTTCTCCGAGCGGAGGCTGTTCCTCAGGCTGATTGTGTCACACTTTCTAGGCTAAGCAGAAGTTCTGACAGCGTCTCAGACAATCTAACAGAAATACGTTCCGCTCCTGTTAGACACAGTTTAGATTGTGGCACTCAAAACCCACTGCCTTAAGTACTTTGTTCCTTGTACTCACCATCTTTTAATTAGAAGCCTCTAAATTGTATCGGAATGCTTTTTCTTTCTCTTTTTTTTTTTTAACTGAATAGGATTAGTAAGATATCAGCTTTTTATTTGTAGACTTTATAATAGAAACGTTGGCTTGATCCTCACTACCATTTAAGGAGGATGGGCTCCTTAATCTAGTTAAAAGTAACTGACTCGTCTGTAATACTTACACAACCTGAAGTGATGCCTTTCAACCTTCATCTCTGCTCAGACAAAACGTACCAACTTGAAGAAGCCCAACTCGGAAAGGACAGGCCACGGTTTGAGAGTGAAGTTCAATCCGTTGGCCCTCCTCCTCGATGCTTCTTTGGAGGGAGAATTTGATCTTGTACAACGAATCATATATGAGGTGAGCTGCCAAACAATGGCAACCTCTTCAAATATTTAGAATAGAAAAAAGAAACACTGAACTATTTCCTGATGTTTTCAATAGGTTGATGATCCCAGTAAACCAAACGATGAAGGAATCACACCTCTGCATAATGCGGTGTGTGCTGGTCATCACCACATCGTGAAGTTCCTGCTTGATTTTGGTGTAAATGTAAATGCAGCAGATAGTGACGGATGGTAAGTGTCAAGATTTTTAACTTGGCATTTGGGAGAAACACTGTTTGGATGCACATTCAGAATTTAGCCAAGACCTGTTTGGAGAACAGTTGTCTTCCCCTTTACCCCAGCACATAAGCACTTACAATCTGTAGGTGGTGATGAGCTCAAATGCGAGGTTACGCTGTGTTGAACTCGCATGCAAATACACTGACACCATAAAGTATACTGCATTTTGGTTTTACTGTGACAGAAGTTGCATTTCTTGTTCAGATGCTGAAACAACTGAACAACTGACTAAAGTTAAGTTTCATCTTAGAATCACAGAATGGTTTGGGTTGGAAGGGACCTTAAAGCTCATCCAGTTCCAACTCCCCTGCCATGGGCAGGGACACCCTCCACTAGACCAGGTTGCTCAAAGCCCCATCCAGCCTGGCCTTGAACACTTCCAGGGATGGGGCATCCACAGCTTCTCTGGGCAACCTGTCCCACTGCCTCACCACCCTCTCCGGGAAGAACTTCTTCCTGATACCTAATCTAAATCTCCCTGCTTTCAATTTAAACCCACTGCCCCTTGTCCTGTCCCTGCGTTATTTTCACGTAACCCACCGCAGATCTTGGTGTTCTTGACAAATCTAGCTGTAGAGGTAGATGTAGCACTTGGAAGCACTCAGAGGGGATGCGAAACCTTGTTGTACCTTTCAAACTCCCTCATATTGGCAAATAATACCCTGCGATACCCAGCGGCTTTGTAAGCTATGAAAATGGACATTTTTGTTAACGTCTCTTTTATGACGTTTGGCTTTACTGGGGTCAGGTAAATGCTGGAATCCACTCTCGTCGTTTGACAGGTCTGGAACAGTTCACAAATTACACTATAATCATAAAGAACGGTTTCCCTTAAAAACAGACAAGCTAAGCTCTATATTGCACGCCACAATAGTTCGGATTCCTGGAAGTTTGGTTTTTCATGTGTACATTTTTGCTTCATTTCAGGACACCCTTGCATTGTGCCGCTTCTTGCAATAGCGTTCATCTCTGTAAGCTGCTGGTTGAATCTGGGGCAGCTATTTTTGCTTCTACTATAAGTGATATAGAAACTGCTGCAGACAAGTGTGAAGAGATGGAAGAAGGTTATATTCAGTGTTCCCAGTTCTTGTACGGTAAGCTGTGCCACCACTTAAACTTCTTAGCTTTTCTAAAACTCATCCCTTTCTGTCTCTGGTCTGCATGAAACACCTTGACAATACCGCCCATCTCCTGTTCTTTCAGAGCGCTAGGAAAGAAACAGCCCTGGCGTTACTACGTTGCTTGTAGGCCATCTGTTCTCTGAGTTACTTCCCAGGCTCCTTCTAATGTTACAGATTTTAAGTTTGATTTGGCTTAACTTGAAGGAAATGCGTTCATGGGGAGGTTTTGACAGTGAGTTGTCAAGTATCTTGACAGACACTCCAACTTCCAGATGCACAAATTTGTAGCAGATCACATGAGGAAACACATACACTTGAAGAATAATTAACTTGCAGAACGTATTTAGTTACTAAGATGCATCTTGGAAGACAAGTTACCTTGGTGGAGCAAACAAGCGTGTTAAGCTCCATCGGAGGATACAAGCTTCGTTAAGGCTCTGTGTACCTGATGTTGTGCGGGTTTTCAGAAGCTTCAAGTGTGACTGTGCAAGGTCTGTTGTACAAGGCAGGCCTGTGAGGAATCCACAGCAGTCTACAAAGCTGCTTTGCTCAAACACTCGGTAAACTGGTTTTGTCCTCATTTGAAGAGAAGTGAGATTGTGAAGTTTCCATCGCATATGTAATAAAGGAGAAAAAGGTCACACTCTAGTTTGGTTTCAGATATTCTGTGAAATTTGGTTTTCTCAGTTAAAATTCTGAAAGCATTTCAGCATGGAAGTGCTGAAACTTGTTAATGGAATGTAACAAGCGACTGGTAGTTGGGTCCCAGTGTCCCTCCTGAAAATCTTGGAGGGAAAACCAGGATATGTTACCATGTGTTCTCCTGGTTTGTTGTTAACAGGAGTGCAGGAGAAGTTGGGAGTGATGAACAAAGGAGTGGTGTACGCTCTGTGGGATTACGAAGCCCAGAATAACGATGAGTTGTCGTTCCA
The DNA here is from genome assembly GCA_027574665.1 of Rhynochetos jubatus. NCBI lineage: Eukaryota > Metazoa > Chordata > Aves > Eurypygiformes > Rhynochetidae > Rhynochetos > Rhynochetos jubatus. The sequence goes on along the minus strand of CM050648.1, from coordinate 137,391,558 downwards.
CGAGGGTGATGCCATCACTATTCTAAGACGCAAGGATGACAGCGAAACAGAGTGGTGGTGGGCCCGCCTCAACGATAAAGAAGGCTATGTGCCTAAAAACCTTCTTGGGGTAAGTCCTCTGAGTTTCCTTCTCCCTCCTGTTTTTCACTTCCACCTGAAGTAGGGACACAGGATGGATCTTTGGTCAGAATCCCTCTGTGCCTCACCTGCATACGCTGCTACGGAGTGCTGCAAAGCAGATCGTGCTTACTCTCTCTGGCCTCTCCATCATTGTAAACAAAAAGGAGAGGCCGAGGATAGGAGATGAGTGCTGGTTTTGATTTGGCAAGTCTGTATATTGAATATATCTTGTGCTTTAATCTTTAAGATTTTTCTTCCCCCTTGGCTAAAACGTAGGGCCGCTGTGCGAAGCGTGCTGGCTCCCACTGGGCAGCTCCAAGCCTTGGCCCCGAAGTTTTTAGGAAGGTTTTCAATATCTGGCATGAGATAAGCAACATATAGATAAGTACAGATTTCAAGTAGTGAAGAGCCCTGAAGGTGACAACTTCAGGCAAGTAGTTTATGCTGCTCTCAGTAAAACGGAACGCTGCTGTCTTAAGGAATGTGAGGCTACTAAGTGGAGAGAAACAAAGGACAAAGAGCAGGAGAGCCGTGTGCTCTAGGGCTCGACAGGGAGTTCTTGTACTCACAGGACAGCAGCCTTTGGTCTGGTCTGGGATCTTGAGCTACCAAGCCCTGTCAGAGCAGCAGTTTTGCAGCTGTTGGCAGGAATGTCAGCCCTTGGACTCCTCCTGTACCTGGTTTAATTTTTCAGTTACCCAAGAACAAGCTGTAGCTTACAAAAGCCTCACCCCCCCGAAAGACTTTGTATCACCCAGTTGTTGTTAATAAGTACCCCTTGGTTATAACAGAATTGATTCATATTTAACTCGTTATCAGCCATGCAAAGTCTAATACGTTTATTCTGTTTTTACAGTTATATCCACGAATAAAACCTAGACAGCGAACCCTTGCCTGAATTCAGTTGTCCAAGAGTGCAATACCGTGCTGGTAACTGGAAACATAAAACATACACTGGAGCCATCATTTTTGGTCATTTCACACAGAGAAATAAAACTATGCTATTTAGTTTTAATGGTGCTTTCTCTTGTTAAATGGACAGCATCCAGGATTTTCCAAGATCTGCAGTTTGGAAATGAGGATCATTTTTATGTGACCCGCCACTGATGAGGAGAGCGATACCTCCACTACCTACAGTGTTGCGCTAACTGTCGTCTGAAGCGGTGTTCTAAGTGCAGAGTTCCGTGGTAGGAGCTTTCTCGTGTTCAGAGGTGTCATTTGCGGAGTGCAGATACGCTGTCCCAGTTTGCTCCAACCCCACAGTAACTGTCCCATGTCAGGATTTTGGCTATTCTGTTCGATACCAGTGAATGTTGAGTTCTCATTACTGATCAACTCTTGGGGTTCTAGGACACGAGATCTTCACCTATTACATCCATAATTAAGTAGTCACCAAAGCTTTATGAAGGCTAGGATTTTAAGGGGTAACAAACCCTACACTTAAATCCTAGTCTGGACAACCCCAACGAAAGCTTTACATAGTCTAGCGTCTAGTATTATTTGCATTTAGGTTCGAGCTAGAGAACTAACAAAACAGTCTTTGTACACGTCTCAAAACCCCTACACCCTACTTCACTTGGTGTTTTGTTTTTCTTATTATTCAGCCTACAGCACCAGTGTTCCCTCCACTAATGTAAAGGTTCCCCTACTAACCACCTGAGCGTGTCCGTTCCGGACAAAGCCGTTCGTACCAAACTTGCAGCAGCTTAAGGGATTCGTACGTCTGCATGGATGAAAGTGCAATAGTCGAAAAGGGTAAGAGTCTGGTAAGGGTTACTCGGTGTAGTTTGCAGTCTGAGTCAGTCTAGAAGACAGTGTGAAGGACGGGATAGAAGTAGGAAGAGGGTTGTGTAGATGCTGAGTCAAGGAGAAAGAAACAGGGGTTAGGGAAGGATTTAAGAAAGGCAATAGCTTATCTGAGGACAGTTTCTGTGGTTCTTGGCAGCCTACACCTGTTGCCAAAGGCAAGTTATGCAATAACCTATTCCACTACGGTGTAGTTCCAGGCAAAAAAAAAAAAAAAAAGCACTTCACTGGAATTTTAATTGTACATGATTTTATATACCAAAAGTCTATTTTGAATTTCCCATTATGTTTTAGCCATATTTCTTGTATTTTTCTCCCATTTAACAGTATGCAATTTGATTAACTCTCCACGTACAAGTTCTGTGTATAATTTATATATCCATTTCTGCAGTGCTGTAACTTGCTTTTACCACAGGTTAGCATTAACTGTATATATTGTGGTGAAAAGTGAAAGGGTATTACTGTTGAAGAATTTGCTACATGAATGTGATGATTTCAAGAGCCTATGATACACTAATTCAGAGAACATGTACATGTGCACAATAAAGTACTGCTAAGGCATGGCTGCATGCTCCAGTTTTTACAGAGGTAGCCACACCAGCTGTGCCTCCACTTGGAGTCCACCAACAGCGACTCATTCCAGCTTGCTGTGTTCTGCTAACTCGAGTTGCCTCGCTCTTTTACCAGCTGCACAGAACGTTACTTGCCAAACCCTTCTGGAACCTCCTTATGCTAGTGCTCCAGTACTATGCTAGTGCTCCAGTACTCCCACTGTTAGTACCTGTCTAGCAAAGCTCTCGAGGGTCCCTTACACCAGCTGACAACTGAGCCCTGTGTGCATTTACTCAGTTTGTACCAGCGTAGCAGGACGCAGGGCAGAACGACGCTTGGCTCAGCGCGTGCAGCTGCAGGATTCACCCCAATAGTTGAACCAATTATTATCAACAACTGGAACTAAAAGCAGGCTGGCTGTTCATAAAAAGGGACCACGCTATCCCTCACCAAGGAAGTGATATACTGTGAAATTAAGAGAGCACCTCTTACTTTTTTTAAATAAGTGAATTAATTTATTCATGTTTGTACATTAACTTGTATACAATTTCAGAGAGCATTACAGTTAGATTAACAAAAGCCAGTTACCAAAAAGGAAATACAAAACTAAAAAATTATTCTGGAAGCTTATTTATTACAGAAGGAAAGTTTCAAGATCATGTAAGTCCAATCTGGTGAAATATTTAGATGTTTAAAATGAAATGTTTAAAAAAAAAATCAAATGATTTCTATAAAATCATATCTAAGGCAGATTTTATGGTACATTGACTTTAAACATTTGGATAGAGGGAAAAACCTGAGATCTAGACCCAAAAGCTATTCTCTGCAGAAGAGACACACACATTTGTTTGCTTTGGGCAGCAAACAGTATATATAATGGTTACTATAAAAAGTTGTGCTGTACATTAGCTGTAGTGCAGGTCACTTTCATAGTAAGTGCCAACAGAAGCTTAACAAAATATACAAAGTCTGAAAAGGTGAGGCTGTTTAAAGCATTAATTGTATACATATTGCACACTATAGTGAATACTCATGGTTCCAAAAAATACTCACGTTGCATCTGCCAGTTCTTAGGCAGCGAACCACACCGGAATGAGAAAGGGTCAAGAACGGTGAACACCACCAGCTGCAACGTTAGCAGAACGGCAGTGGCAGGGCCACGGAGGCTGCTGTCTTCCCTCAGGTGGCCAACGGTTGGCTCTTCCTACTGGTCCCGGGACTCATAAAGAAGTTTTGTTGCCTGACACAAAGACAAAATGTCATTGTGTGAACTGAAGTTTTACTTGCAGCCACATCATCTCCTTCCTGCCCCTCCAAAAATCTACTTGAAACCCACGGCTTTAGGTTCTTCTGCTGCTATTTTCCTATTTTCCTTAGTCTGAGGCATTTAATAGCATTCAGTGGTTTTTTGAAACCATTCAAGGCTACGTTACATGCAGAGCCTGAGAGCACTGAAGATTTTAGATCAAGTTCTTGGTCAGAAATGACCGTTTCTGATCACAGCTCCCTTGGAAAAGAGTTAGAAGTAGTATTTCTGAGATTTCTGGGAACCTGTCTGTACAAAAGCGCTGAGGTTAGCGCTGGGGGAGCTAATCAGCGGTGATAAAGCAGCAAATAGCCACACACCTGCATTTGCAGGCGGTTTATAAATGACAGTTCTAATTAGCAATCAGATGAACAAAGTTCCAGAAGTAGCTGGAAACCCTCTGTAGCACATACCTTCTTCAGGAAGGGCTTCCAAAGCTTCTGGAAGCTTTGCCCCTTTGCTTACCTTATGCATGGCTGCCAGCCAGCTTGCTGACAGCTTCCTGTTGCAGCTGAAGTCTTCGCTGGCTGTAAGTTTCATCTGCGTTAGCTCCTCCGATCCCGGCACCTTATACTGCAGCGTCATACCTATGGCACGGGTGTTGCCTCCTGGAAAAAGAAACAAAGTCTTGAGCAGCAACCCGTTTTACCAACTTTAACACGACTTCCCCTAGCTAATAAGCATGTTTGAAGAAAACTCTCTCGTGATTTAATTCAAAGCAGGTGCACTGACAACCGCCACATCAGAGGAGGTAGTGACCACGGGTGTGAATGCCAGGCAGCAGAACATGCAGACTCACTATTGTTTCATTCTCTCTGGCAATCACCGAGGGAGAACCTGTACAAGCCAGCAGGTAAAGCCGCTACCTGCCCACGCTCAGAACACCCTCCTGTTTCAGTACTGCCCTGCCTTCTCTGAAGTAGCTGCCATAGCTTCACACCGTAGCCTGCAGTCAGTAAACTGCATTACTAGCGTCCAGTCAGAGTGACAGTAGCAGGGAGGGGATCCCTGCTCCATCCCAAGTCTGGCACAGCAGTGGGAAGTCACTCCAAATCTGGATGAGGGTGGAGGGAGGGGAAGATGCTTACGCAAGACTAGATGACTGCTGGCAGTCGTTTACTTTCTGTGGGAAACGTGCTACAGAAGACACTGCTCTGGCAACAGTGATAGCGAGATGAGTGTATCTCATTAGTTACATGGAGGTTAAGATAAACCAAAGCAGAAACACAGAAGCAAAACAAAAGCTCTGTTTAGAATAGCACACTGGTGCTTCACATAAACTTTATTGGCCCTGCTTGTTTCCCGACGCAGGAGAGCATAAGCCAAGCCCCAGGTACAGCTCCACCATACGGAGAAGGATGCTTTTGGCAAACTGCCTGCATGGGAGGGCTCCTGGAGGCCACTGCTGTAACATCCAAGCAGCCAAAGAGAGAGGATCTCCGTCTAGGCAGCCTGATCAGAAGCCCTCAAACAGCGTTTATGAACACAACCGTCATCTCCTCTGCTAAAGGAGAAGTCCAATAAACTGAAGTCCAATCTTGCCATCACCTGCTCCCCTGCATCTGCCTGGGCACACTAACAGATTATGGCCCAACTCAGAGATAAACCAGTGGAAATCAAACACCTACAGCCTGCCCAGTTCTGATCTGCACTGCCTGTGTCTGGCATTCCATTACTGACTCGGGCAAAACACACCTTACACAACAAGACACCGTATTTACTTTCAAGAAGTGTAAAAGCAAGCCATTAATTAACAGTTTGTTTATTCAGCGCAAAACCTTCCTGGTCAGTGCGCAAGGAGTACATTACTAATTTCTGGCATACACAATTCAGCACAGCTCTGCTGAAGGAGGTGATGTGTAACACTGGAGATACTATTGCTCATCTTCCCTCCTCTCTTCCAGCATGGACAGTAGCACATGTGGCCTAAAGGCAGCCTCGAATGCTTTATTTCTCCTCCAAAAAGTTACTAAGCTTCATTCTCAGTTTATGAAACAGACAGATGGGAAAGAACAGATGCGTGGCAGATTTGAACAGCTGTAGATCAAGCAAAAAACCAGCACTGCAGGGGAAGAAAGATGGGAGGGGGGTCATGACAACATGCATAGGTGCGTCATGCTCAAAGGTACTGGTGATACCTTCCATAATATGCTGGCTCTCCAGAAGGCTGGTGTAAGTGTGAGTATCTTTTTCTACCATCAGGAAGGAAGGCAGGCAGGCAAAAAGATAAGGGAGTCAGAAGAGCAGTGAACAAGCAGTTACAGGAGCATTAAGCAACTCAGCAACACACCTGGCTGGGCTGGATACCAAGATACATGTACTGAAGTTAATGTGCTGCACTGAGTACTGCAGACGGCTGCCCAACTGGAAGAGTCCAGCAGTGACAGAGGTGTTGCTAAAGAACAATCATTGAAATTCCTGACCTTGTTGTTCTCATTTCAGTCAAATCATATTCAAGTTCATCCTGAAACACTCTAAAATCTGGTAAGAGATGAGGCAGTAAGTAGCTCCCCTCTGATTCAGGTGTTACCATTCATTTGGCCACCCTTTTCTCATGAATGAAATTAAGAAAGCATAGTTTAATTATTTATTCCCCCCCCCCCCCAGTTTCTCTCTCCTCCTCACAACTGTCTGTACCAGCAGAAGAGAAATCCCAGCTGGATTCTGAAATGGAGGCCACCGAGGGCTTACAGTTCCCTCCTGTGAGCTTTGGAGTCAGTATTTAGCTAAGCGAAAGGATCAGAACAGATGACGATCACCTTTACTTGGGTTTATCGAGCAGCTCCCCCACATCAGAGCTGTAGGGTAATTTCCCAATTCTTAGGTTTCCCCCCAAACCCCAGCAGCCACTTGGACAGGGTTCCACACACCACACTCTAATCTGAGAGCGGTTGTAACCAACACGGCTACACCTCAGCTACCAACGACCTAGAAATGCAGTCGCTAGCTCAAACAATAATTACAACTTCACATCGGTTTTTTCTTAATAGTTAATTTGTATTCAATGGAAAGATTTACCTCCAGGAGTAAATCCCTCTGTAAGTATCTGAACAGTTGAAATCTGTATAATTTCAATCTCATAGTGGCTGTCTCCATCCAAAACCAGGTACCTACGTAACAGAAAAAAACTTTTAAAAGAAGAAAAGTTTTTTCCCCCAATATCAAATCCAAATCAAAGGAAAAAAAGAAACAATCTCTCAGTGACTGGTTGTTTATGTTCTTTGCAGTGGACAGGGAGAGAAATACAGCAGGAAAAATTACTTTTCATTGAAGTACTTCACTTAAAGGCAAAAACACGACACAAAACCTTTAGTTCAGTTTGCCAGGAGACCCTTCCAGAATACTAAAAACATTCTTCTCAAGTTCTGGGGCAGAAGAAAACACGGAGCCTAAAGCGTTCTAGCCAACCACATTACAGGGATGAGCAAGGTAATGCTTGAGCTGTAATGTTAAACACCACGGTGCAGTGTTGGAATCTTTCTGAAACAAGCTTTTTTCAGTGCCTATAGATTTTTCCCTGCCCCCCCTTCCTACGATACTCCTGTTAGCTGGCACAGACACTGTATTCCAGTGGCACTCAGGCACTGTCACCATTCTAAGGAATTCTGATCCACACTGCTAGTAAATTCAAGCCTCCAATGAAGTTGTACCTGTCCTTTCAGTCCGATTACTCTCTCCAACATCCTTGCAGCACATTACTCATTGTGTCTAGGTTATTAGATAATAATACAGCAGTAAGTGCAACAATAATACAGTTTATATGTGCAATTTCTATCAATCTTTCTCACCTCTGATTGTTGGAAAGTCGACAAACCATGAGCTCTGATTTATCAGATGTTCCCAGAGTTACAAAGAACGTAGCACCTGGAAAGAAATGTAGTATTCTAGTGCAGGGTTCAGGAAGGAACATTCAAGTATGAAAAAGGACAACCAAGTTTTACTTACTGCACCTCACACACTGAACTGGGTGAATTAAGAGACCAACTGACACATTAAACTGATTAACATCGGTAGAACACTCAATTATAAAAGGATTATCTTTAATGATCATGTTCTGAACCAGAGGACCTTTCACAATTGTAATTTCTCCTACATGTTGTAAAAACACAACTGATATCTAGGATGAATCTTTTTAAAATGAGAACAGATGTAGAGATGGCAAAAACAGGCAATCACAGACCTTCTCTTGTCACCATAATGCAAACTACTGTTTCAGTATTCAAAAAAAAAGAAAAGACTGTCAGAAGAACCTAACAGCAGATGTGACCTTCAGCTCTGCACCTACGGAAGAGCAGACACACCTCTGTTCTCATTACTGAGGGCTAGCTCAGTCTTACTTTGAGGTCAGTGAGCTTCAGCCTTCTCACTGTGTTTCTTCCTGCTCAGAACAGCTCCTTTGGCATCAGCAAAGTCAGCTTAGCCACACTCACAAAGTGATTCATAACTTAAAATAAAGCAGGCTACCCGCCTCACCACTTGATTTCCTCCGTGTCCCACACTCCCTGTATCCCCTAATCCCAGTGCTGCTGGTCTGGGAAATGAAAACACTGCCAATATACAGCCCTGCCCAACGGTCTGCGATCCAGCTCCGTACGCGGAACTGGATCGCTCTGCAGCCGCAGAGCGCTTCACCTCGCCCTCCAGTGTTACGCGGCCTCCCCGACCCCTCAGCACGGAGCCCCAGGCTGCTGCTGAAGCGAAACAGAGGCAACGGCAGCAGAACTGCGAAGGATGGCACAGCCACCATCTGACTGAGATTTGTGGCTCTACAGCAAGTCAGCCACAACTTCAGACTTGAACCGCGTAACACAAACGCAAGCAGGACAATTTTAAAAGTATATTCCGTTTAAAATACATTATTTAAATCCTCATCTACACCGTCATCTGCAGAGCAGAGCGAGGGATGATCTGTGTTAAGGGACGAGCATTCTGAACTCAGACTCTCCTAGAAGCATTCGTGCTCATCAGATGTGTGGCTTAGCTTACCGGTTACACACAGCAGCATGACGCTGGGAGTTGAGAGCCCATCAAAAGGCACGGAGCAATCACAGGCTATTTTAAAAACTGAAGGCTCAGCTTTCTCAGTGTAATTGGAACACGAATTACTGTACCACATGTAGTTTTAATGCTATGGAAAGTGGACCACTCATGATGACCTGCCGTCAGCCATGGCGGTAGGCCACGGACGAGATCAAAGCTCACAGATGAAGCTTGAAAGAAGCACTGTATCTTGTTAGAAAACATTAAAATATTCTCTGTTGTTAAGTACTTTTCATCCTTATTTAATGTAACAGGAATCTGGCTAAAAGATGCATTATTTTAAGAAGAATGCCACCTGCACACACCTGTTCTCATCCAGCCCTTACCGTTCATGAGCACTTTAAGCTGCTTGTCATAAAACTCCGTTTCCTTCTGAGAGACGAGGGCACATTCAGCACACTGGCGCACGGGGTCCACGAAGCACATGCGAGGCAGAGGCACTTTTTTACTGCAGCACTTGTCACAGAAGCACTTCCCACACCTCCGGCAGTGATGCTAAGCGTAAGAGAACGCTTTGGTTATTTGTGTCCGCAGGAAATCATCACGGAATAATTTGATAAAGTTACTACATTAAATATCCTCCGCTCCAAGACACAAGAGTTTCTCAGGTGTGAGACATGCAAGTGGAGGGATTGGTAAAGGAATTTCAAGTGGGAGAAAGAAATCTCCAAATATGCAACACAAAGGACTCAGTACAGTAGGAACAAGAGCACCACAAGCCTTTGCTGGCACTTCTGTGCACATGCTGCTGAAGCAGACCAGATAAGGCACCGAAAGGGCTCCTCTGGGCGTCCAGTCGATCCTTCACCTTGCTGTCAGTAAAAACACAAGGGAAGAGTGGTTTCTAGGTCCCTTCCCACTTCCAAGCAAAGATCTTGGGAAACCTCGACTGGAGATCCTATTCTTCTCCCTTAAAATTTCTTCTCATATTTCTCCCATAGAAACTTACACCTAAAGATACTTCTCTGTCAGAAACACCAGGCAGCATAGCACAAGTCCAACGAAGTTGCAAAATTGGATCTAGTATCGCAATGTGCTTCGCAGCTACTAAATCTGCAACAAGTGGCTTGTGCTCCAAATCGCTATCGGGGTGTGACAGTCCCAGCAGGTCTTCCTGATGCAAGTTCTCGTGTCACGACAAGTATTCCCAGGCAAGCTGGGACGGATTTGTGGCTCAAAGCAAGCTTGAACACTTGGATACACGGAACTGACACACTGCAGTTTTGGACAGTGTTAGGCTTTCCTTCCAAAATTCTCCGGAGTACCTGTTTCCCAAGGCTACCTCCATTAACTTCCCAAAGCTCGCTGAGGCAGAACACAGCAGCCTAGCGAATTAGTGCTTCTCAACCACAACGCTGTAACCAACCGACCAGGCACAGCGCTCCCTACCCACCAACGGGTGAAACACCAACTAGGAGAAGTACGCTCCGTGGTTTAGGAGCACTGGGATCACTAAACAACATCCTAATGCTCTTCAGGCCTCCTGAAAGTGTACCCCTGTCCCGTATGACGTATCAGTATGGCTGGTTCACAATTCCTCCTTCCCTCTCCCTCCAAAACATAAATTAAAAACCACTGACTACGTCAGCGCCTACAAGTCACGCTTTCACACGTGCATGCTGAGAGTGCGTCAGTGAAGCTACACAAAGGAGTGATACTCCCTGCTGAAAATCACTGTTGGCCTTTTTTGGGAGGCCGCTTGCTTTCTCTAGGCAGAAACCCCCAAGGTCAGCAGAATGTTTTCCAACAGTAGCATTCTACAGTGACCTGCTGTTAATCAGAAATGCCCTTTTCCAAACCTGAGATAAGTCCTGTTTTAGATCAGAAGGAGATCTGGAGTTTTGGTTCTCCACATTTTAACAATACAATTCTTCAAGGCAAGAGTGTAATTCATTACTCCTGAAAACATCTTTGCTCACATTTCCACAACTAATTGTGCCTCCTAACACACACCTGAATTAGTTGCCTTGGATTCTGTGTCAGTACTGATGTTAGCCGCCTGCTCCAGCATGAGCTCCCCTAACTCTTCCTCGGAATGTAAATCCTGTGGACACCCAGTAATTTGGAAAAAACCTTAACTTCGTGTTACACGCTGAGCCACAAGAAGCGTTTCAACAGAATTAAAACAAAAAGGACCTCTACTCAGCAGATGCAGAACAGAAAGAAAAACTACTTTAGGTTACGCCAGACTTTGCAAGCTGTTCTGAGATCTCCTACATTTTAAACCAAAAGAAGTCCACATTAGCGTTTTGCAACAGTTAATGCTTTACGTTTCATTAATTTCTCTTACCTTTCTAGTTATGAAGTCAAATTTTGTCTCACACTGCATACATCTTGGGCACTAGAAAACAATACAAATCAAGATTAACCCACAAGATTTCTAAAGCGTGAATCCTACTACCATATACAAAGACTGAGCTTTATATTATGCTGTAAAAAAGCAACACCTCCAACAAATTTCCATCCTTCATCTTTTCACCGTGGACGGTTTTCATTTATCTTCATACTGATGTAGCAAAACAATGCCATTCCCATTTGTCAGACAAAAAGAAAAGCTGCCAAACTCATTCGCCCTAAGGAATACTGCATCTCGCCAGGAGCCACAACTGCGTTTCAGAGTACTTCTCACGCGTCATTACGTTCGGCTATCCAGTCGGAGTCCAGAGTCCACCCTTTCTGTATCAGTGGTCATCCTCACTGTACTGCACCATCATCCTCTGCTGACTCCGGAAAACATTGTTTATGTATTTTAAAGCGCTCCATACTTGCACGTTTTTGAAACATGCTAGGAGATACTTGGTTTTCTTCCAAGCCACTAAGACTTAATTTCTGTTCCAGCTACAAGTGTCACTTCCTGAAATAGCTTTCCCAAAACACGCTTACACCCACACTCCTCCCAGCAGAAAAGCCAGAATAAAATTGAAATTTCTCTCTCACAACTAAACAGCGTTTGAGAGCGACAGGTTTGATTTTCTAAACCAGCGGATGCGACTGGCGATTGTTATGACAATTAACGTTTTCTATGCAGAAAGTCACCTAGCAAGGGGCTGAGACTGCACGCAGATCAGTAGAGTTTAACCAACACTATGTATTTTGATCCACCATATCAAAAAGCACTCTCCAATTGCTTACAGAGCAATTTGTGTTGGATTTATCAGCAAATATTAATGCAAAATTATGCCTGACACCTGACTCAGGAGACCTGTTAGATCCTGTAGGAAGTTTTACAGCTCTAGAAACCTAAACGCTTTAAACCAGACCACAGCAGAATGTCAACAGCATGCCCCAAGCTGGGCAGGTGCTATTTGCTAAGCACACAGCAATCACCATTTGCCTTTAATTAAGACATTTCAATACTTAACCCCTTATCTTCTATAACGTCCTTCAGGTTACAGCAGCTTTTGTCCCCTATTTTGGGGACTTTCGCTTCAGCCGATACCCAACCACTGTCACAAGTCGAAAGCCAAGAAAGTACTACAGCAGCTGAATTAGACATTCTGTAGGAACTGTTCACGTTCTTTTGAAGTACAAGATGGTTAATAATTTGCAACAGTTTATATGAAGCGTTCTGACGTCTAAACAAGAGTTTAACAAATTAGAGAGTAACTGCAGTGGCTAGTGGAACATAATTAGCTTATTGTAATAAATACTGCAGGTGGCTCTCTGTTTCTACCCCCCTCCAAGAGAACCACACGTGTTCCTGTACTGTTTCAAATAGCATACAAACACAGGCATCCAACCCCCTCTTCTCACAGCGGCTGCAGAAACGCTTTTTCTAACACTCACTGATGGATAACCTTCACCATACAGCAACTTCAGTGTCGCCAGGTTTCATCTCTGTACCAAGCAGCGCTCCACAGCCAGTGCCACATTTTACTCCACACCGACTCTGATTTAGTGCTTTAATTTTCTGACACGTGTAGCTTAAGAGCTTGTCTGGGAGCAGGACCTGGCCAGAATTTTTGCCTACTTTGAGTTTACCAGGAGTCTAACTCATTTTCGTAAAGAAAACATGTTTGTTTGGTTTGGGGTTTTTTGGTCAGAAATTAGGAAGTAGAAGCCACAGACTAAGGCGGGGCGGGGGGCCCAAAACACGCTCTTCTACATGCCGTCCTAAATAGATTTCATGCACAAGGTTACGCTAAACATACAGGCTGCTTTTCAGGAGGAGCAAAGTTATCCATTCTCTCTTATTTAACACAAACTGTGTAGAAAAAATATTTCTGAATTCCAAACCTATCCTGATAACACTGCCTGATGCACAGCGCTGTCATCAATAAACCACAAGCCAAATGGCATACGGAACGGGACTTTCCTAACGCCAGCAGGCTCAACACGCTGTTCCTTCATGGCACTACTGCTTTAAGTACCCAAATCAAGCGAACCTATTTGCGTAATATTGACTTCTACGTTGCCTGGGAAGAGATTACAATGGAAAACCATCTCGACAGGTGAATCCTTCCTGTTCATCCATATGCTGACAGAGTGCATAAGTACTGGAGTAAGCTTTACAGCCATACAGGGGGGTTAATCACATTTACAGAAAAGAAAGCATGACATTTGAGTGACTTTTCCTGTCTTCACAACGCAGGCTTTTTAAAACCACTGCAAATCTGAGCTTTTTGGAAAGTGGAAACAAAAAGATATGAACTAAGAAATGAAATTAAAATGCACGTCATTAGTACATTCATTTCACATACAACAGACATACCACTAACATCAGATTACCTCCTACAGCAAGAGGAAGATGGAAGAACATCCAACAGTTGTTGGGTCTCGTTATTAATTTAGAAATGCTGAAAGCCAGTGCATTATAACTAGAGTGGGACTTCTCACGCATTTCCTGGAGCACAGTAATGAATCTGCATTAACACTCTGGATCCAGCCAGAGGTGAGAATACCGTGGATGGACAGGAAGCTACCCTTACACTTCACACGCTTTATCAGCGTATACAGGAACGAAGCGATTCAAAACGTGATGCAAGGTAACACTGTCAAACCTGTTAATGCCGTGAACTTCTGCCCACGTTAAACTTCACAAGCTTATCAAATCACACCTGAATAAAAAACCAGCTGATGCCAGAGAATAGCACACTGCAAACATCTGGCAGATACCGCTTCCGATGCTCTGGTATTACAGCTGCACGGGGCCCATTCACTGCCTGAGTTTGCCAGCAGCCCGAGCGCAGCTCTGTCACACAACTGCTGCCAACTCAGAGAGGCTGAGCCCACAGAGGAACCAGCTACACAGAGCTCAGCTCCCTCCCACAGCAATCCAGGCGCCCTAGGGAACCACTGTCGCTGCATCCGCACGATGCTCTCGCCCATCCCAGCTCTGGGGCACCCAGTGTTCCTCAGCCACAGGAGGATCTGGTACACAGCCGGATGTCACCAGGGTTGGCCACCTCTGCATTCCACATACGCATTTGATTCAGTTTCCAGTCCAAGTTTTCCTTAACGGCAACATCAGTCGAGCTCTGCTGGTGACTAACAAAGACATTCTGGGTTAGGCAAGGCACCTGCAGTGACCAACATTTTAAGCTCTGTCTCAAGTTTCATGGTGTTCAGCACAAACTTTCATAACATTATCTGCCTTGACTCATTGTGTTATAAATCAGACTATCAAGAAGTCTCCTGTAGTCCTGCTTCAGTCTTATACTTCAAACTTCTCAAAATAACTATTAAGACTATACATTGCTGTGACATAAAATTTAAAAAATTAAATATATTTTTAATATAAGTCTTGCGAAACTACTAACTGCCATAATTTTTAGATGGCTTTACTTTCAAAAAAGTCAGTCAGTTACTTTTCCTGCATAAGAAAAATAAAGCTACTGGATTTGTGAGCGTCACTGGCTGCGCAGCAGAAGCCAGCGTATTTGAAAAGCCAGATCAACGTTTGCCAATACCAGTCTCTTGTCTTGGACATGAACGCTATCTTTTTTGATTTACATCAGACATGGTAACAAGAGCGAGTGCTCCTGCTGAATTCATTAACTAGATAACACTGCCTCTTTAAAGTTCGTTTTATTAATAAAAGCATGGGATTTATAAGCTTTCCTGTGTATCACGTACCTGCTTTATTTAAGGAGAAAGTTTGTAATGTATTTGGTCATCAGTAACCAAAGGAATGCCAGAATTCCAATACGCTTTAAGAAATCGATAAAATAACTTTTTACAAAATAACAATTAAGAACATGAATTCATAAATGCATTTAGAACGTTTGCCTATGGTACAGCTCCTCCCAATACACAAATATCACCGAGTCCAACGCACAGGCAACATTCGGTCACCAATCAGCATCATCAGTTGATCACCCACAGACTACGGGGGAAAAGCTGAACTGTAAGGAGGCTGAATAATGGCAGTACAACTGTAATACAAAATCCAAACCAACGACACACATCCAACCGATGTACCTCAAATATGCAGACTCTTAAATATATCTAACTAGTTTAAATAAATCCCACCACAATCCTCAAACAACCTTTAGTTGAATTACGACTGTTCTGTGTATTAAACTGAGAAGCATCTTCATTTGTTTGTTTGTTTGTTTTTAAATGGAAATAGTTCCCTATAATCAATACTGAAATAAACTGCAATTAGTTTTCTCCCTGACCTTCTGAAATGCAGTTTTATAACTGTCACACAAAATCATATCCACTGAGGATGGTGTCGGCCACCAGGTTCCCAGGTGGCCTAGGCGAGCGCACAGCAAGTCACCTACGCAGCAAAAGCAGACTCCGCGCAAGGCAAAGGCAAGCCACTTGCACAATAACTGCTCAGACTTTGCTACGAGCTCGCTGATAAACGCAACACACCCCATCTGCGACACACCCAGCGCACCACGGCACGCTGGGTGCCAGCTGGCTGGGAGCCCCAGGAGCTGTGTGCCTGTACCTGCAAGGGACACTCCTCTCCGGTCACTGGAAGCTTTGCCTTACCCACACTTCATGTCAGACAACCAGCTGCTACGGACAACGGGGAGGATTTTTTCTTATTATTCTCAAAGTAGGGGAGAGAATAACTGGAGAAAACTCCCACAAGGTATTTTAGCAGACAGCTTGTTTAAAATAAGCTGAACAAGTCACAAAACTAACTTCCTAGTCAGGCACCTCATGGCAGTAAAGGTCAGTGGGAGCTGCAGAAGCTGTGCTAGCAGGGGGAGTCTCCAGAATCGTTACCACGATACAGAACTTTTTTGCCTCAAGAGATGATCTGGGCAAAATTTCCTTCCTCATTCCTAACCAAGGAGGACATAGCGTTCCCATACAAAACAGACCGACCGTGTCGGTATCTGGCAGAGAATGGCTTTGTCTAACGACTCCCTGCTTGAATTCACTGGCTCACCTAGGATAAATCTCCGGTCCGGGCACGCTGCAGTGCGCTGGCACGCACCCACACCACAGAACGCTGGCGGTAAATAAACAAACAGCTGGGTCTGAAGTTGTATTAGCAGCCGGCTGCAGGGCCTGGTAACAAAGAGCGCTTACTACACCGAATCGAACGCGATCACGTAGTCACCTGAAAGGTGTCTGAAGGCAAAGTTGGCCGAAACCCGAAGTTATTCAACACGCGTCTGACGCTGCGAACGGCCACCCCGGGAGCCAAAGGGCTGTCCTAACCCAGCCCCACTGCCTTAATACTTTGCCTTTTTTTAATCAACGTAACCTGCAGGATTACCTCTGTAAGCACCGCAGGGGACCACCACCAAACGCTACTGCTGCAGAGCTCGCTGCGAGCTGAACTCGCCGAGCCCCTCAGCGCCTGCTGTGACAGGGCCGCACAGCCCTGAAGGAGCGGCAGCCCTACCCCCGCCAGCCCATGAAGCCAAGCGGAACAAATCAAAACGCGGCTTACAACTAAAAAAAGCCGCTCCCCGGTCAGACCGAGGGCCCGGCACGCCTCAGCACCGGGCGGGCGAGGCAAGCCCCGTGGGCTGCTACCGCCGCCCTCCGCGCGCGTCCCGGCGCCCAGCTGGCATCCCCCGCGCTGCCGAGGGCCCCCCGGCCGCCCCCAGCCCCTCCCGATACCTCCTTGTCGGGCACCCAGGGCGGCTCGTCCAAGCCGAAGGGGCTGCGGGCGGAGCGGTGCTCGGGCACCATGCGCAGCCCGCTGGGCGAGCGCACCAGCTTCTTGGCGTCGCGGGCCTCGCAGCCCGACATCTTTCCCCCCCCCCCACCACCTCAAACGCCGCCACCGCTACTCGCCTCTTCGGGATTGGCAGCGTCGCTACCCAATGACCGCCCGGGCCCTGCGGAACGGGCACAGCGCAAAGCCAATGGAAAGCAGCGAGCCCGCAGTCCCCGCCCCTCCCGCTCCGAGCGCCAATAGAACACCGGCTCCAGGCTTCCCAGCCAATCCCGTATCGCTCAGCTTTAAGGCTGGCAGGTTAGTCCTTCCCCACCCTCTTGGCCGCTTGAGGCGCATGCGCGAGGGGAACTGCCGGCCCCGAAACCCGGAAGTGAAGCGCGGGTGCGCCGTGGTCACGCCCCCGAATCCCGCGTTCAGCGGGCAGAGCTACGGCGGGCGCGGCTGCCCGCGGCCGTGCGGGGCGGCTCCGCGGCTGGTGGGGCAGCGCCCGCCCTCAGGGGCCTACCGAGCCTCCCGTGCCGCCGGCAGCAGCGGCGAAGGCTCCTCTCCTCTGCCGCGTCCCGCCCCGAGCACTGCCCTGCCATTGGCTGTCCTGCCGGAGCGCTCCCGTTGCGGAGTTTTCATTGGCCTACGACTAGGAACGTCACAGGTGTGCTGCTCGCCGATTGGCTACGGACGCTCTAGCGGGCCGGTTCGTAACGAGGGTGAGGGCCATGGCGGGGCTCTGCGTTCGCGCCCCCGTCCTTGCGTCGCTGAGGCGATGTTCCTCCGCCGGTGTCCCTCCGCCACCAGCCGCCCCCCGGGCCGCGCCCAAGGCCCCGGTGCGGGCTCCGGCTGTGGCGGGGGGTCCTGGGGCTGCGAGGCCGCTCACCTGGCCCTCAGCCGCCCCCTCGGAGTCCCGGGCCGCGGAGGGGTGTTGCCGCTCGCTTTCCCTGTGCCGGGGTGGGCTGTGCTCAACCAGGGCGGCACCGTCGGCGCCGTGTCCGCGGGAGACGCCTGGCTTCCCGTAACTTGTTCCTGGTGACTTCCCTCCCTTCCCAGCGCCTCCAGCTGTGGCTGCGGTGGCGGGGCGTCCTGCGAGCCGAGGGTGACAAGATGCTTTGGGGCCCTTCCAGTCCGAGGTCGTAGTAATCATGATTCATTCCAGTAAGTTTCGGCGTCTAACTCTTGTCAGGCTGTTTCTTTAAATAGGCGTTGCTCAGAAATAACTCCGTCCTCCCCCGCACTTGGTACCGGGTTCCATGGCAACCCCTCCTGTGTTCGTTGAGTCATAGATTCTTGTGTGACTCTGTGTCTGCTGCAGTCCTTCGTCAAGATGGCCTGACTGACAGTAACTAACCCCAAAGCGCCCTCCTGGCAGCCACAGTGCTAAATCCTTGCGGTTTAGACCCAAGTATTAAAAAGTCCTCAACGTTGCTATAAGAAACAAACTGATTTTAGTCTTAATACTAACTTCCCTTTTAGCTAATCAAAATCTAGTTGGCTGTCTGATGCGCAAATGGTCCAAGATCATTCCAAATGCGTGTGCATGAGATCTTTTTATCCATCTGAAAATGAAAAGCTGGCGTAAAGAGTGGCGGGATAGGTATTACAACGTGCCAGTGCGTTGGCAAGCTTCAGTCCGGAGCAAAAGCACTTGCACGGTTACAAGTTACTAGTAATTCTTAACTGCAGTGCTGTTAGCTGAACCCTTTACAGCATGTATGTAAAGAGCCATCTGAGAAGGCGTCTGCCGGTGTGCTGAATCAGTGTTATTTTTGTAAGATAACTGATAAATATTGAAAAAAGAAAAAAAAATTGCTGCAAACGTATCATGTTGAATGATGTTTTTTTGTTGCTGTTGTTGCGTGTATATCTGATGAAAGCCACTTTAATAGATACTCCACACCAGCGCTGTATCCGGAAATGGACTGGGACCAGTTTGACTTGAACCCTAAAGTAATTGCTGCCCTTAAGAAAGGTAACTTCATTTGCCAGTGTCTCGCTAATAGATCTGTCACCAGTGTCTTCCTTTGCGTAACTGTGTGTTCGGGGGTGTAAGCGCACAGATGCACGGTAACATTTTAGAACTGTAATTAAGGATTTCATAAGCAAGTCTTTTGAGTAATCAGAAGGAATGGCTTTTCCCCATGATCCAATAATAATTTTCCCATCGATTTGATAGTACGTGTTGATACGTTCAAAGTAAACGTTGCCTGCCCTGCTGACAAGAGTGCAGCGTAGATAAACTTCAATTAAATGATTAGTAGAAAGTGGGGAAAATTATTTCTTTTGTGCATAAGACTAACCCAGCCAAAAGTATTTATAAAAGTTCTTCTAATTTCAGCTGACATAAAATCAATAAAAGAGATTTTAAATCTTTCCGGATCAGACTTGCAAAGACTGCTGAAACTATCGAGTGCAGATATACAGTGCTTACTGAAAACAGTCTCTCACGCGCTGAGGAGAAATAGCATGCTTACAGGTAATACAGCCGATACAAAAAAAGTGTTCTACTTCAATGACTGCCACTGGGAGAAGATGAGGGTTTGGCTCCACGTTGACACAGTAATGTGATTCTGACAGTGAAAAGGCGAGGGTGTTTTGTTCTGCTGCATTGAATTGTTTATCCTAAGGACAGCTCCTCTGAGACCTTGAAGGTAGATGGAAGTGGGTGGGTGTCATTCTTCAGGATCAAGTCTGCCTGAAACAGTGCAAAATGATTCTCCAGTCTGGAAAACTTGATTAGAGGGAAAAAATCCCTCTCCCTGTATAAACTGGTTTGGTATAAACACCTCTTTCCAAACCAGGCAGGACCTAATGACTCTTCTTGTACAAACAGTTCCTGGCAGCTCCCTACTAAGAATTTATTTTCTTGTGATTTGCATATATCTTCAGGCTTTGGCCAGCTGCCTGGCACACTGTTTCATAGTCTGCTGTAGCTTTCCATTTCCATAACTGCTGTGCTTGAACCTTGCTGGCAATATTTTCCCAGAGTGCAGCTTTCTGTAGAGACTCCTCTCTATTTTGTATCGTTTGTTAGAAAGATACTAAATGGAATTCGGTTTTTTGTCTCCTTTTTAACAATGTAAAACCATCCAAAACCCTGCAGCGCTTCAGCTCTACCAAGATAAAGACCATCTCACCTCCCAGCACCAGAAGCTAAGCCTAGGATGTTCAGTACTAGATAACTTGCTGAAAGGTGGCATTCCTTTAGTGGGAATCACGGAACTTGCTGGGGAAAGTTCTGCTGGGAAGACTCAGATTAGTTTACAACTGTGCCTTTGCGTGCAGTATCCTTACGGATACGGTGGGTTAGAGTCTGGTAAGTACTGAATGTAAATATTCATTAATTCGCTGTTTGTTGTCAAATTTCAAAGAATATTTTGTTTGATAACAAAGTTTAAAGTGATTTACAGAGTAAAATCGATGGAAATCTAATGGAAGAAAGTTAACATTGTTTTGTACCTGAGATTTTTCCTGGTTTGGCCAAAGTATGTAGGTTTATTCTTTAATTTGCGTATAGGGAGTTTTTTAACCATCTAACTTCTAACATTTTCTTTTGAGTATTATATGTTCTCTTAAAAAATGAGGAAATTTCTGTCCCTTCTGAGAATCTGGTGTCCTGGTACTCTGCGGTAGGTGTGTTTTGGCTGTCATCTTTCTCTTCTTTCGGCGCGTCTCTGGCGTTAATTTGGTACCTCAGTGGTTTGTTGTGGGGAAACTTAATTATTTCTTGTACTATATCCACCCTTGTGGAAAAATCATGGAATGTCCAAATGAAGATCTTTCTTAATGGGCAGTAATTAGCCTGTGATTTACATTAGTTTGCTTTAAGTCACATCACAAATCAGAGCAGAAGCAAATATATTCTGTTCGATTCCTTTGTGTGTCGCTGCTAACTGCTGCGGATAGTCCGAGTGCAAATACAGGTTTCTTCATGCCCCAGCACTTCTCCCTGTTTATGCTGAAAGAAAGGAACAAACCAGGACGGAGTACAGAAGGAAGTGCCCAACATTCCAGTGGCACTCTTGTACAGCCTACAGTCTTCCTTGTAGGGCTACAAAATGGCAAGTCTTTTCAGTACTGGGGTTTGCAGATGGTTCTTGTTTCTTACGCCCTAGCGCTTGGTGCTGTCAGGATTGCTTTGCCGCAGATTCACAGAGTGGTAGGGGTTGGAAGGGACCTCTAGAGATCATCTAGTCCAACCCCCCTGCCAGAGCAGGTCACACAGGAACAAGCCCAGGCCCATCTACCCACTCCTGAAGTGTCCCACGAAGATAGGATGGAATGGCCATCGTATCAATGCTCCAGTGGGAGAACCAGAGCTGAGAGCGCAGCACTTTTGAGGATCTTGAAGGTGGAAATATCCTGGTGCTGGAGTCTGAGAGCTAAGGGAGTGGTGCAATCCTAATTCTTGGAGTTCTTTACTCCGTGGTATCTTGCCGTACGCTAGACTGCGTACAGTCACGGCAGCAGGTGTTGTTTGCATAGCACTCAGAAACTGATACTTGATTTCTCTGCGGTCTATAAATACGGGTTGTGTTGAGTCTCCTATGAGAAATACAGGCACTAAAAGCTTATGTTAAGCATGAGGAGGTTTCTTTAAGGAACTTGAGGAGGGCAACAATGCATGGTGCTAGGCTCCTGGGATAGTTACTACTGACAGAAGATTAATCTCAGTACTAAAACTTCGCTAATGATTTAAAATGATGGTGGGTTGTTGATTTTTGGGAGTTTTTTATTAGTGCTAGAAACTTCCTTTCTCTTAGGTGGTGATGCTGAAATACATTTCTTCAGACAGTATAGATTTATTGTGCGTTTACTTCACTTGACTTCGTGCTAATCTTGTTTACGATCCTCGGTTCTAGGAGCTTGGCAGCAAACAAAGAAACGAGGGCATCTTTGCCTCCAGGTTATCCTTCTGCCACTCTAAGAATGTCAGTTATGGTCAGTCGCATGTTGGCTGGATATTCATAAGTAATAAATGAATATCGTGTGCCATTCGTATCCATTTTAGAATTCTGAATTAGAAAAAAAAATTGCTGCTGGTTCTTGGTAACAAGCTGGTTTGGTGTAGGACAGGTTATGTTTATAGAGCTCAAAATTTGTCCCTTGAGGGTGGGGCTTTTTGGTGTGTTTTTTTGAATTTGTTTGGGTTTTTTGGGCTGTCTTTTGGTCAACAACCAGCACAGCACTTTTATCAGCCTAATTAATAGTAAAGCATCGGGATTTGATGAAATAGGTGATTTGTGGTTGGTTTTTGTGGACCTGTGAGGAAAGGCGCTCCTATGATCCCTGAGGATGGCTGACTCCTGAAGGCTGTGTCTCAGCTTCTTTCTCAGAAATGGTAACTACCCCGACTCTTGATGTGTTGTCAGCGCTGGCAGCATTCTCATAAACAGTGCGATGCCACAGGCTTTTCTGTTTCCGGGGTAACAGTCTCCTGTTCAGTTTTTAGGTCATGACAATGTACTTCTCTTTAAACATAAGTGAATAATTTTTGCCTCATCATTAGGCATTGTTCTTTAATACTGAGTTATCTAGTTCTAGCGCCCTTGTAACTTGGCTATGAAGCACCTCCTGTACCTTCACTGCACAGGGGTGTATTCTCATTAATCACATGCTTCGTTGTGGCTCAACCTGAACAGCACAAACAGATGCTGCAGAGGCTTGATGAAGGGCCAGCAGGAGAGTGTGCTATTCCCAGTGCACTGTCAAGCTCAGATTTTAAGCCGAGGCACAGCTCATCTGATATGTTTTATGTGGCTTAACTCCTGAAGTTCAAGATGAAAGTTATGTTATTGTTTTGTGAAATGAGCAGCACTTGAAAAGAAAAAAAAAAAAAAGGGGGTTGCCCTGCTGTATGTTTTGGAGAAGTCACGGATGGGTTATGTGCTTGGAGTACAGGATCTGCTGTAGCAGGCTTAACTGGTGTCAAAGCAGCATTACAGCAGAGTAGATTGGCAGGTGACTGAAGGCTGGTATTTACAAAACTAAACTGAGGCAGGAAATAGCCACTCTGTGAAGCAGAACTGATCTTAAGGAGGAATTCATCTTCTTGATCTCTTTTTACAAGAGTTTCTCTAAAAAAGACAGGCATTAATGTGTTCACTTGAACTTTAACATTGCTGTCGTGATTTTGCCAAGAGGACAGCGTGTATCTGCTGGTCAGTAATTCTGAAACTAGGTTGCGGGTCCAGTGGGGCAGAGGGGACCACATTTTTGCTTCTCCAGCTGTTCTTTTCTGCCTGCAGGTATTAGAGCTGTAGGACTACCTTGTTTGCCTCGATTTACTTGCTCATCAGGTATAAATGTGAAACTGGGACACGATTGTGTATATGTTTGTAATACAGGAAGATTGCTTGATCATTTCATCTTCTTCTGCTTTTACCTTGTGCTTGTTCCTATCCCTGTTCTTCTTACACTGTACTGAAATTATCTGCAAAGAAGGTCTCTAAGAGAATTTTACATTTTTTTATCTCTAGGTGAGTTAATTTTGGAAACATGTATTTTTCTAAAAACCAGCACATTCAGCAAGTCTTTCTCTGGTTTGAAATTTATTGAATGTTGCAATAGCTCTGGGTTGCATCTGGAAATGGGAATTTTTGCTCCCTGGAGAGCCAGCATCGGGATTCACAGTGGTAGGGGTTAGAAGGGACCCCTTCCAACTAGAGATCATCTAGTCCAATCCCCCTGCCAGAGCAGGATCCCCTAGAGCAGATCACACAGGAACAAGTCCAGGTGGCTTTGGAAAGTCTCCAGGGAAGGAGACTCCCCCACCTCTCTGGGCAGCCTGTCCCAGGGCTCTGGCACCCTCACAGGGAAGAAGGGTTTCCTCACGTTCAGGCTGAACCTTCTGGTTTCCAGTTTATGGCCACTGCCCCCAGTCCTGTCACTGGACACCACTGAGAAGAGCCTGGCCCCATCCTCCTGACACCCACCCTTCAGATGTTGATAAGCATTGATAAGATCCCCCTCCAGCTAAACAGCCCCAGCTCTCTCAGCCTTTCCTCAGATGGAAGGTCCCCAATTCCACCCCAGTGGATGAACCATTGGGGTGGAAATGTTCAGGATGTCTCATGTTGCCAAGCTCTGTTAGCAGCTTCAACCACTTCAGTGAGTGGGCTTTATCCTTAGACGTAACCCTGGAAGTGTTAGCTGATAATTCTGGCTACTTCTGCAACAACAGTAACGTCTTTTATTAAGAAAACACGGCATGAGTTTTGGTTGTCTTTCCCCGACATCTTTGGTGTGTATGGTTAATTTTCTCTGCAATGATGCATACTCTTCAATCAGAAACCACAGTTAAAATACATCGATGTCACTCACGGTAACGTGATTGACATATAATGCTTTTTATCTAATCTTTACTGTTTTCAGGAAGAGTTAATTGGACCGAGATTGGCTGAGGGACCCTCTTTACACTGGCTTACAAGCTGTGGCAATAAGTACCCCTCCATATGTAAATTTAAAAACCAGAAACTTGAACATTGAAATGAATCAAAACACTTATTGTGCTGGTTTTTGGCCGGGTTAGTTGGTTTTCTCCGTAGTGTAGTACCGTGGTTTGGATTTCTGACCAAACCAGGCAAACCGTGCAGCATCGCTCGATATGGGTCGGATAAACTACGATACTCGTAGTCACCCAAGGTAGGTGGCGCAGTGTTCGGCGGCCACGCAAAGCGAGTGTCACCTAGTGGAGAGGACAAAAATCCTGTTGGCAGCAGGCACCAAAACCCCACCTGGCAAGCGCAGGGCTGCAAAAGGAAGTAACGGGAATTTCCAGGTACGTACGTCGAGCTTCTGCGCGCGGAGTGCATTATTCCTGTGCTGTTCGGCAAGGTGGGGGTGTGAGCACCCTGCTGTCATAACAGAGCCGGTTTCCTTGACCGCAGGAGCTGTCTACGTTTGCACGGAAGATGTGTTCCCGAGTAAACGTTTGCAGCAGCTCATCCATCAACAGCGTAAGCTGCGTGCAGATGTTCCGGCTGAAGTCATACAGAAGATCAAATTTGGAAACAGTATTTTTGTTGAGCACGCAGCAGACCTGGTAAGCAGTAGCACACATAACAAATCTATCATTATTACACCGTAATCAAGTAACCGCAAGGGGAGGTTTTCTGATGCAGGAGCCCCTTCAGAAGTGAAATAAGGGCTGTAATGAATACTGCTTCATCGCTGCTATTTGTTGTTAGAAAACCATTACGGTGTTTTATTGTGAAAGATATTCAGAGATAAATACTAATATTTTTTAGAATGAATTGTGTTGTGCGGTTTTGGAACTCATTATGTTTATTAAACTGGTAGACTTACTGCTACTAGTTTTACTGACAGTCCTAGGGACATCTTCACTGAGTCTGGAGGCAAAACAGACTCGGCTCGGGGAAAATGAATTTTATTTATCATCAGTCAAAATGAGAGTAAAAAGAAAACTAAACCCAGATCTTAAAACACCTTCCCCTCACCCCTCCCTTCTTCCTGGGCTCAAATTCACTCCTGCTTTCCTCCACTGCCCTCCTCCCTGAGTAGCGCTCCTTCCTCCTCATGGGGAGGAGAAGTCGTACTCCTCCCCCGCTCCAGTGTGGGATCCTTCCCATGAGAGTCAGTCCTCCATGAACTCCAGTGTGAGTCCTTCCCACGGGCTGCAGTTCTTCACACCAGGGCATGTTCATGGATCCCCCTGCCATGGGGTGCCGTCCTTCAGGAGCAGCCTGGGCCCCCCGGGGTCACAAGTCCTGCCAGCAAACCTGCTCCAGCCTGGGCTCCTCTCTCCATGGGGCCACAGCTCCTGCCAGGAGCCTGCTCCAGTGCGGGCTGCCCACGGGGTCACAGCCTCCTTCGGGTATTCCCCTGCCCTGTGGGGTCCTCCCTGAGCTGCAGGTGGGTCTCTGCCCCACTGTGACCCTCCATGGCTGCAGGGGCACAGCTGGCTGCACCACGGGCTGACGGGGAATCTCTGCTCCGGCACCTGCAGCACGTCCTCCCTCCCCACTGACCTTGGGTGTCTGCAGAGCTGCTCCTCTCACATCTTGCCCCCTCTCTGTTTGCAAAATCCCCTCTTCTGGGTTTTTTCCCCTTCTTAAACACATTATCCCAGAGGCGTTAGTTATGACCATGACTGGCTTGGCCAGCGGAGGGTCCATCGTGGAGCCGGCTGGCATTGGCTCTGTCAGACACGGGGGAGGCTCCCAGCAGCTTCTCACAGCAGCCACGCCTGTAGCCCCTGCGCTACCAGACCTTGCCACGCAAACCCAATACATCTCTGTAATTTTTCTTAAGGTAAAACCACAAGACCCTTGCAAAAAATGGTTACTGGTGAGAGTTAACGATCCACAAACTCACTTTGCACTTAGAAGCTCTGTCGGCTTGTATGTCAGTGCTGGTATCTGTGGTTACCATCTCCATTTTTCCAACGGAGTTACTGGAACTGTGTTCGTGCCGGCTGTTTGGTTTTTGCGGTAGGATACCTTTCACAACTGCATTACCAAGAGGATTTCCCTACTGCTCGCGAGAGGCATGGTGCGGTTGGTGGTCATAGACTCTATTGCCGCTCTGTTCCGGTGCGAATTTGGAGCTTCGGATTCTGTTACGAAGGCTCGCTATTTGCAGACGTTTGGAGCACAACTTCACAGTTTAAGCACTAGATTCAGGACTCCAATAATGTGCATTAATCAGGTATGACATCAGAATTGCTTCTCATCCTGTAGGGACTGGTTATTAACGGGCAGGGGGTGAGGAGGAAATCTGTGTAGGCAAGTTTCTTGGTGTTGAACGCTGCCCACTGAGTACGAACGAGTGATGGAAACTTCCGTTGCCTTAAACTGGTGTACTTTAAGCTAGTTAACTTTAACTTTTCAGAGTTTAAGAATACAATTTCATCTTTTATAGACTGTTAATGTTCTCAAAGGTTGTCCATTAAAGCTGACAAAAATAGCTGTGGCAGCCACACAAAGCATCCAAGTGAAATAATGGGGCTCCTCCTTAACTCTAGCTTCGAATGCTCGGGCTGCTCCGGGAACTCCGCGTGCGCAGTTACAGCCCCCGTATACCGGAGGCAGCGAAACGCTGGGCACTCTGCTGCATTGTTGTGAAGCTCAGCTGAGCTTCGCTGAGCCGAGTGTGACTGCTGAGATTGCTGCAGCGTTAGAATGCACGCAGGCTGACTGGCGGAACCACGCAAAAGGCCACGGTGATACTAGTGGGGGAGTAACTCCCCCAAGGTTCTTGGCTAGCTTCCGGGGGCTCTCTGCCTTTTTCCTGGGGCGTTGGAGTGCCCACCTAACAGGCAAAAAGGAGATCTGACTTAAGGGTAAGCCAAGCCTAGATTTATCCAGTCCCCACCTTGGAAGGGTTCAGCATGAGAGGAAAGGGAGTGACCTGCCTTCCCGTGCCGGGGTTGTATGTTGGTGCTGACTCGCAGCGGATGAGGTCAGCGCCTGACGCTGAGTGACAGCAGTCTGAGCGCTTGCTAACAGGGTCCCTCAGGAGTGTTCCAGCCGAAGGCAACTCATTCAGTCTGTAGTCAGAGAAATAAACTGTGACTACAGTAACATTATCCGTGCTCTCCGTTATGTTTAGAGAAGTACCTGTACATTTGCTGCACCTCCTGAGGAATTGGGGTGGAAGAATCATGGCATAAAAGGGGACAGAGGGAGCTGAGTGGTGTGTGTTTTCCTAGGCTGTAGGCGAAGGCAAACTGCTGCATTAAGCAGCCCTTCACGGGTAGCGGTGAACCGACAACAGGACCCCTTTAGGGCCTCAGTACCTTTTATCTACAGACACAGCATCCAAACAGCTTCGTGTTGGGGTTTTGTGGGTGTGGGGTTGGTTTTGGTGGTTGGCATCTAGTAGTAGTTAAATTCTTACAAGCTGTAGGTGGCTAAATAGCTGTCGCAGTGTAAACTAACGTGATACTTCACATCTCTCTTCTAGTTTGCCATTAAAGAATAAGGGTTTTGAACTTAGCTTAGTATGCGATCCAGTAACTTGGATTTTCTCCGCTTCATTCCCTTCCCTGCCCGTCTGTTTGCTACAAACAAATGCATCGCTACGGGTCAGCTTCAAATGTTTCTCTGCTCTAGGTGACCGATGCCGTCAGCGAGTCGGAGGCTGCTTCGTGCAGTTGTAGGTAAGTCGGCCGCAACAGAAGCGTAACAGCGTTGTACACAGCAGTGTGTAACCACCACAGCTGTACTAAACCACCAGAGCACGTTAAGAGCAGTAGCGCCTTTACGCAGCGACGCCGTATTTGCTGGGGATCAGCAGTAACTAGTGTGCTGTGAAGTGGAAGAAACTGCCTCTACCCTTAGGGGGTGATCGCCAAGCAGCAGGTTAGGGGGAGATTCTGGGGGTTACTGGCTGCTGCCCTTGCTTACACAAGGGTGCTTCTGCATCTCGTCTCCGATACGACCGAGTGTATTTTCTGCCTGCTGAAAGCAACACGGCAACCAAACCTCACAGGCTGGTTTTGTTAGTTGCTGAAGGAAAAGAGTATCTTTTGACAGCAGGATACCAACAGGTACGTGTGCGTATTGGCCGTTTGAATCCTGCTATGATCCTGGTTGACTCGATAAGCTCGGTGCTACATAAATGTGAGTTTGCAAGGGGTTGGTTATGTCCTCAGAGTTGGGAACTGACCCAGAACAAAGCCGCATTTCAGGGTTTTTTTCCCTGGTTATCTTGTAATTCTTTTACTGCAGTAATTGTACTTTTTCCAGGACAAATAATAGTTTTAAAGTTTGGGTTGAAAGTTACACACAGGCAGTGTTGTACCTTTAAATGGAACCCAGGGCCAGCAGTTACACCTCCAAGTACCTGAAGCTCAGCTACTCCCGTTGCTATTCTGTCACCAGAGGGGACCCATCGGGACAGGGCCAGGTGTTTGCCATGGCTGTAGCTGGAGGAAGGACTGAATTACTTGGTACAGAAGCACTTGTCTTCCAGGTGTTCCCTGGCTACAGAGAGACCCCAGCCTATGGATTTGCGAGAATGCCCTGTGACCTCTCCCTTCAAAGACCCGTAGCCTTAAACATAGCAAAGAACAGTAAATACAGAAGCGGTAGCTCAGTTCTTCCAGTGTAATGTTGTCACAGCCGAAGCGAGGAGCTGTTGTAATGAATTCATACACACCCACACCTGTGATGGTTCCTTTGCAGTGTGGTGGATAACAGAGTCTCTCCGGCACTTGGAATAACCTGGGCAAATCAGCTGCTGATGAGATTGATGGTCAGCCGAGCGTCACCACCTGAGCAATCATCGGGAGTTGCGTCACGCCACGCTGGAAGCGTGAGGACTTTAAGAGTAGTTTTTGCTCCTCATCTCCCTCCATCCTATTGCTACTACACAGTAAAACTGGAAGGTGTAAAAGGGATAAAATAAATCCATCCTGCTCTGAGAATGTACCAAAACTACTTTGCTTCAGAAAGAATTATAGCAAAATGAACATCTTCCTAGATGAGAGAAATAGATGCTGAAACACGTGAATGGTGATGAGACTATGTAAGCCTTGTCTACGCTGTGAAAGAAGATCTTTTCCGACGTGGACACACGTTCCTGGGTTTTTCCTCGTGAGGCAAGCTTTCTGACGGAGCGCAAAGCTGTGGGCAGGGGGAGGCTGCACAACAGCGTGTGCTGTGGCCGTCCCCGCACTAGGGGACACCTGATTTCTCACTGTTCCAACAGCATGCTGACCGAGAAACAGCAGGGGCTGCAGGGGTGCACCTTCTCTGTTTCCAGAGCCCAGGGGCTCGCGTTCAACCCGTTAGTGTGGTCTGCTGGCGTTTCCAGTCCTTGGAAACCTACAGCCATTCCTCTACCTCTAGGGCCTCGGAAACAGCACAGAGCAGCTTTGGCACGAAGCAGCTAACCTGTTTAAAATCCCGGGTTATTAACAGTAGGATTTTAAAAACCCAAAGATACTTGGTTTTAACCTCTGACTGTAAGAATTAACTGCGGTGGTTTGTACTGTACGGGCATACCTAGCTCCACAGAACCTCTGCGGACTTTCTGGAAATGGTTCTTTGCCACTCTCCTGCTTTCCAGTTTCCTCCCCTCGTCGCAAACACCTCTTTAGCCTCTTCCATTGCAGACATAACAAACTATCCCCCCCCGAAGCTGTGCAGCCAGGTGCTCTCAGAGGAAGGGCTCTGTTCCTGTTCTTCCCGACGCTCTGCACAGCCGTTTCGTTGGATCTGGATAGCAGAGCAGCTTCTGGATCGCTGCCTCTGGGATCTTCTGTCCTTACCCCGGGCTCTTGGCTGAACTGCGCTTCTCAAGGGCGCCTTTACCTGTTCCATCCATCCATCTGCGGAGCCGTTGCTCTGCTCAGGTGGTCGTTAAAGCGTTTCTCCTGCCATCTGCGCACCGTTTAACGCATCTTTTTCGGTGTCGGACTGCTGCCGTAGCGGCTCTCCCCGTCGTTTTTGCCGCGCTCGGTGCGCGAGCCGGCTGGGCGGTTACCCACACGCGCGGCCCGAAGGCCTGAGACCTTACCTGGCCTACGCGACACAAGAGCCTCCTCCCGCCCGTGTGTGATGCTCACTCGTGTCATGTGTGTGTCAGGCTTTCAGATCTCCCCCTTCTACCTGCTTCCCAGGCTGCCCAGACAAGAATTTGACCGGAATCTTGCGCTTCTCTGTGCAGTCAGGTTGCTCGGTCCTTTCGGCAAAGGAGAACCGTTTGTTCTCCGTAGCCCAAACGAGGGCGTCTCTCCTTAACTAGGAGCTCAGAGGGCCGCGGCTTGGCGAAAGGCAGGGCCAGACTGTCCCTTGTGTTCTTCGGGAACGCTGTTGGTGAAACAGCCGCCTTCGCCTTTCCCCTCCCCCGCCGCGCGCCGTAGGGACGGGGCAGCCACCTCTGCGCGGGGGAGCGGGCAGCTGCGTAGGGAGCAGGGGGGAAGGGTTTTGTGTAGCTGCGCACCGGAACACCCAGGCACGAGACTCGGAGGACGGCTCAGTACGAGGTGGGAAAAGAGGCCCAGGAAGGCCTCGGGAAGTGCTCGAGGGGGACTGAGGCTGAGGGCAGGGAACCCTAGGCCAGCAGAACGAGGGAGTTGCTCTAAGTGCCTCCTGGGCTCCCATCAGCCATCGAAGGGGACGTTGTGCAAATGCTGTAACAAGGGTCTGTACATCTTTCTCCCAGAATGTCTTAGTTCCCTGTAGTGAAAATAACCACGCTCTCGGGTCTTTTTTAATAAAATCCAACCATGAAACGCAGAAGAGTCTTTGTGTACTCACCCAAAGGGCAAGGTGGGGGTGCTACAGCACTGCGGCACGGCTGCCTCCAGCTTCAACTCCTTATGCTCTCTGCCTCCTTCCCAACAGTTGTGCTGGAGAGAAACCAGTGCGGCACGGGAAACGCTCAATTTGCTCTCTTCCATTCCCGGCCCGTTCATCTGGGACAGGAGCTTCAGCCAACGTACTGTTCATCCTACTGCACTAATCTGGCTCTTAGAAAAGAGCCACGGGCAGACGGAGCTGACCCAGGGGAGCCAGTCCCCCCCCACCTGGACACTCATTTACAAAGGAGCCTCATCAAAGCCCCGGCTCCACTCCCAGGAGCTGGCGGCACGGAGCCGTGTTGGGAACAGCCGAGGGCTCACGTTTGTGGCACTTCCACAGCTTTTTGCAAGGTGGCTGCTGGCAGGAACCAAAGGCCTTGGAGGCACAGGTGGCCCAGTTTACTTGACAAACACACACCTGAGCAACTCCTCACCTGAGCAGCAACTCCTCCTCACCTGAGCAACTCTCCCTGCCACTGCCCACGCTGGCCCTCATCTCACCCCCCAGCTGGAGGCCCAAGGAGTCAGAGTACCTTGCAGTGCGTCTCCTCACTCACCGCCACCCACAGACACTGAACCCCGACGGTCCAACCGAGCCCCCAGGCTGGCACTGAGCGCCTCGCAGCAGCTGAACGTTCACCTGCAGTTTGCACCCCTCTGTTCCTGTGTCCGCAGCCCGCGGTGCGGGAGACCGAACGCCCCTCCCCGCCCTGGAGCCTCACGTCGGAAGCGCTGAACCACGCCTGCGTTTTAATAAATGCAACTGAAGAACCTTCCCTTTGCAGAGCTTTATTTATCTTTGGATTTCACAACTGAGATTTCTTTCTATACAGGAAAACAAAGGAAGTCGTTCTTACAAAGCAGATTTACACTCCGGAACGTGCGACGTCCGTCCTGCGCGGCTCTGTTTAAATAGCTTTCTGCGCTTAGAAGAGGAACGGTAAATGACACTTGAGAAACTCTGACACGGTTTCAAATTAATCTACAGATCCGTGATGCGTTCCAAGAGGCCTTTTTTAACAGAGATCATACAGGGTCCCGGAAACATTCCTTTGGGAAAACAAAACCGGATTGGTTTGTGCTTGGCCGAAGCGAAGAATTTACACAACCGACCTACTGCCAAACACCCTGAACACCCCCGCTACAAGTTTCCTGGTGAAACCCCGGTGAGCTGCTACTCGTGGTTACAGATAACACTTGGGGACGGTGAGTTTCCCACGTGTTACGGGGTGAGACAAGCAGGTGTCACCCAGAGCTGTGCCAAGAAGTAACTACACACGGAGATCAGGATGCAGCATCTCGGAGCCGATCCTGGGAGGTTCATCTTCTCTTAAAACCCAACATGAAACCCAGTGTTCGCCCCGAGAAGGATACACTGACGTTACAAATGGTTTTCTGGGTTTGCTGCTGTTAAAATTCATCCGCCTTAACTACGCCGTAACCTACCACCGCTACCGCAGAACGCTGCTCCGTAATTTAAAGACCCAGGAGCTCTCCGTGCTTGGACTGAGTGCAAAGAGCGGGAGCCTAAGGACCGGTCTGGTTTAAACGCCACCTCGCTACGCTGGTTCCACGCTGTACACCATTTTCAGGCCTCTCAACGGTGCGTGCCAGCACAACCGTCAGAGCCGCTTCGAGCTGCAGCGTTAACGGACTTCCACCTACGGTTCTCGGAATACTTATTTCAGAGCCGCCGTAACTAAAGAACCGTTTACTACGAGCGTAAGCACCTTCCCAACAACTCGGGGCTGCTGGCCTGTCGGCCGGTGGCGCTCCGGTCTGCTTCTTGCCCTGCTGACGCGGCTTTTTTCCTTTTTTAAACTACTGACCTCGACAGTTCCATGGGGAGGTTTGGAGGTGGGGAGGGGGCGGGATAACCACACAGATGCTCGAGATTTCCCTCAATTCTAAACAGTTTTTAAAAGCCAGCGTTCATACCAGCACTTCTGTCAGCCTGTGGGGGTGGGGCACTGGGACAGGTTGCCCAGAGAAGCTGTGGGTGCCCCATCCCTGGAAGTGTTCAAGGCCAGGCTGGATGAGGCTCTGAGCAACCTGGTCTAGTGGAGGGTGTCCCTGCCCATGGCAGGGGGTTGGAACTGGATGAGCTTTAAGGTCCCTTCCAACTCAAACCGTTCTGTGATTCTATGACAACGTAACGTTGCTACACGGAAACCGCAGACTGGACAGCGTCACGTCTGCCGACACGCGTTCTCTCCGTACGGGCTGGCGTTACCAGGAACACAAGCCTCTTCGCAGCTTTCAGACAGACCGCACAACCTGCGTAACTAAAGTAACTTCAACCCACCAAGTGCCGTCCACGCGCTTCCAGCTGCGCGCCCCTTGTACGGCGCACGCGCAGCGGAACCCCACCGTTCTCAGGATTCCTGCGCTTGAACGGTAAAACTGAAGCGCAAACCTGTCACAAGCTTACGACCGCTTCATTCCCTACCGCGCAGGAGAGCTCGGGGGTGGCGTTTGAGAAAAGGTACCAACTCCAGGCAGTGGGTCCAACTGTTCTGCCGTCGCTCCGGCGCTGTGTCCTGGCGCTGCAGTACCGCGAGCGCAGACATCGCAGCCACGGCTCAGGGACTTCTCTAAAATGAGCAAACCGCGACACAGTAACGACAAGATCCGGACTCCAGAACAAACAGCGCCAGCGCTGCTGAAGGGCAGCGCGCAACCGGAGACGGAAGCGAGCAGGCGCCTTCCCGCCAGCAACAACTCCGCCTCACTCATCCTACAACCCCTGCCGACCGCCCGCCTCGGCGGAACTGCGGGTGGAACCGGCCATTCATCGTGGGGGGAGCTGGAGGAACCCGCCTCCTCCAGAGTCCATGTTAAGTTCTGAATGAACTTCACTCTTCCGAGCCTGGGCAAGGACACACACGCTGGATCGAAACCGGAACCGCGCTACCAAGGTGGCAGTTTTCCTCGCAAGGTGTCCAGCCGTCCCGAAGGTCTTTTCTAATGTTCCGTTTCAGAGCTGTTGGTTTGGAGCTGAAGCCAGCCAAGAATTACAGGGCTGGGTCCTCTGGTTTTACACTTTCTGCAGACTGTTGGCTGCAACCGAAACACAAGGATATTCAGAGAGTAAATCTCACACAACAGCCAACTGAGAAGCCCAGCGGGAATTCCAGCGTGTACAAACCACCACCTGGCAGTGAGTGATTCGTGGTGCAAACGCAGGGCAGGGTGACCTTAAAACGGCTTTTGCGCTTTACAGGCTTTTCTCAAGCTGCAAACCGCTCGCTGGCTCCGGCTGCAAGGACCTGGCTGTCAGTTATGGGTTAGAGGAGTCCTGGAAGTTGTTTCTTCTCTGAAAAAAAATTAACCTTTTAAAAGCCAAAATTGTTTAGTAAGCAGTAGCTCAACGATTTAATCTTCCAACACACTGAAGTGCTACGCAGAGGTGTAGAACGCTTGAAGCACGGTACCGGCGACACCGCCAACAGGACGAGCCTAAACAAGAAAGTTCCCGCACCACCACCATCCCACGGTCTTGCATTTTACCACTTGACGGACACCGTAATTCGGTGTGGTTACACATCCTCCTGCTGTTTACACGGGGGTCGTTCTCTGAGAGGCTGCAAAAATAATCTGCCATCCAAGTTGAGAGATCCACGTAGAAAACATTCTTCCATTTCTTTTAAGTAATTCCTTATTACCAAAACCAGGGTTTGTGGGGGTTTTTTTTGGAAGTCAAGACTTTTACAGCCGGCACCGAGTGAAACGCTGAGCCCCAGGGAACCGTGTCACAAGGCCACGGAGCCCCGGCGGCGGCAGCAGCGCCGCAGGCATGACACGGGGCGTTTGCAGTGAGCTGCCTGCACGCACGGCCGGGGACAAGACACCGCCACGGCGGGTGAGGGGGCGACACCGCCACGGCGGGCCGTCGGGTGAGGGGGGTGACGAGGGGGCGACGCCGCCACGGCGGGCCGTCGGGTGAGGGGGGTGACGAGGGGGCGACGCCGCCACGGCGGGCCGTCGGGTGAGGGGGGTGACGAGGGGGCGACGCCGCCACGGCGGGCCGTCGGGTGAGGGGGGTGACGAGGGGGCGACGCCGCCATGGCGGGCCGTCGGGGAAGCGAGGGCTGCGGCCGGGTTCTCCTGCCGTCTCCCCAGCCTGGACACGGGTGCCCCCCCCCCTCGGCGCCCCAGTGTGCCAAGCTGGCTCCATCTGGCTGCGCACTGAGAACCAGATTCACCAACGGTGCACGCAACGGTGTTTTGCTTAGGGGAAAACAAAAAGTATATATATTATGTGTACTTTATATAAAAAGCTCTTAATAACAAGATTTAAAGTCGAGAGTCTCCGTTACACGAGTACATACTGTTAAGACAACTGAGCAACAACCTGTTCTTGCTCGACTTCGCTAACGAATTGCACTACGTTGTGCTAAACCTCGTAGACATTAGCAGCATCGTGTCCCACGGCTCCTAGGCTGCCCGTACAGCAGGTACCCCACACACGCTGGCTCCCAGGAGATGCGAAGTGGTACCTCCTGGTAAGCAGAGCCAAGTGCCTCCCACACACAACTTCTTGCATCCGCTATCGTAACACAACTACAAAAACACTAAAACCTGCTTACGGCCCTGTTTTACCTCCGGCGGTTGGCGCTACCCTTGAGTGAACGTTCCAGCTTTTCCCAACGTTAGCTTCGCTCGGCGTTTTCCAGCTGACAGCTACGAGCGCAGACGCACTTGCACACGCGCTGGTTGGGTTCTTTTACTTTCTCATCCATCTTCACACAAAGGAATTTGTACAAAAGCAGCACGAACTTACAAGCTTTACAGAACAGCGAAAGGAGTGTCTACGGAACACGTGGAACGCGCCCCGGTCCAGCAGCAATCCTGTACGCAGGCGGCGTACGTATTAACCGTCGGCGGGTTCAACGGGGGGGGCGCGTGGTCAAACGAGCTCCCGCTCACGGCCGTCCTGCGCTTCCACGGGGTTTCAGCGGTCCTTTTGCACAGCAGCTACTCCACCGCGTAACAGCCTCGCACGCGGGCGCCCGCTTCCTGCTGTCGTCGGCCGTCACCGAGAAAGGCAGGATTTGGGATCAGCGGAAGGAAAATGCTAGGGCACTTTTTTCAGCAAACGGGGTTGTGAATTCCAGTGGACAAGCAAGAAAGTCAACCTGAGGCTTGATGCTTCCCTAAGAGCAAGAGGGGCTGCTCTGGGACAGTTGCAGTCCAACGCTTCCGTACTTGCCAACCGTACAAGGTGAAGGTCAAACGTGTTCCGTCTCTCCCGATCAGCACCAGCCATCCTATCTCCATCGATTACCGTGCCCTAAGACCGGTATCGGCGAGTAGCCAAGTCAGGGTGGCAGGTCCCGCTACCCGTGCCACCTGCCGGGAACGGGGCCCCAGCCACCTCTTCCGTAACGCTCAGCAGCTCAGCCTAGTGCTTAAGTAAAGCTGTGTCTAAGGGCCGTTTGCCAGCGGCGGCAACCCGGGGCGCAAGGGAAGCCCCACCAGCACAGTTTGCTCGGTCTGAACTTTAGTAACGCACACCAATCTAGCCTCTTCTCATTCCAGCACCGTGCAGATTTACTGCTGCACGTCTCAATCTGCCTGCGGTTTCAGGCATCTCCGCGGTTTGGTACGCTCCGAACGCGTCTGGCTGTGCGACACCGGGATCTATTGTAGAAAGGAACGTAAGTAGCATGGATGGGAGCAGTGCAACGAGCAACGTGTCTCTATAGTTTTCCTTTAGGAGAAAATACCCACTAATACTGTGTTTAAAATCGTTCCTATTTAGAGAAGAACAGCAGTCCATTGGAAAAAACCAACATCTACCAACTAGGCGTCCCTACACACAATGAGGAGGAACCAAAGCTTTGCAGGTCTCAGTGCTTCTTTATTCACCCAGGAACGTTAGCTAGCGTCTGTCCCAGAATCTCAATGCGCCAAATCACTGTGACTGACACTCAGAGCTCGCGAGTCTGTCAGACAATTATTTCGTTCCTGTGTGAAGGGGAAAACAAACAAACAAACAAATTAAGCAGATGTTCAGACGGTTCAAGCAAATAAACAAAATTACCAGCTTTAGCAAAAAGGAACGAGCACGTACGTGGAACCGCGGAGGACTGCGCTCGCTCGCACTGGGGAGGGGGACGCTCTTCCGCACGCTAACGAACTCCCTCTCCCCCACCTCTCCCCTAGCAACGCTGACAAGACCTATCGATACGCAGACGCGCCCTTCGCCACCCCACCTGTGGGAGCCGCCAAGAGCGTCTGCAGCGGGCGAACCGGAGAAGCTCACGGGAAGCGAGGGCTAACCGCGCTGGCGCAGAGAGTTACTCCCCTGACGTACTACGGGCCCAGCTCAGGGGCACCGGCCGGGGCCTGGCCCTCCGAAAGCTCGCCGCTCCGCTGCAAGGAATTACGCTTTGCCCTGGACGTTTGCTTGCGGCTGAGGTTCGCCCTAAGCCGAGCTCTGCGCGTGTCGTGCCGCAGCGAGCGCTGCTGGACCGCCTTCTCTCTCGCGGGCGTAAAGACGCCTTTAGGCCACTCGACAGTGAAGCCAGAGCCAGTTTGGGCTGAGCGATGAAGATCCTCACGTGCAGGTGTGTTAGTACAGAAGCAGCCGTGTCTCCCTTAAATTAGTTGCAGTTACTGCGTTAGTCAAACACACAGCAGCGCTCAGGACGCAGAGCATCGCTAGCTCGGCTGACGGTAAGGAACGGTGACTTAACAGGTACGAAGCAGGAAACGGGACGTACCACAGAGTTAGGCAAAGCGAGGGTTTCTGTTAGCAGAAGCGGAACAGGGATCAGACGACTTCTAGAGACTGCTCCTGTACAGCCTCAGACAAACCTGAGGTCACGTTTAAGGGCGCCTGACAGCGTACAGCGACCAAGACGGTTGGGCCCTTTGCAATTCAGGGGCTGAAGTCAAAGCCGCTTAGTAACGGGGCTTTGAGAGTTCTTGTTTCTTTAGTGTTTACAAGAACGTAAGAATCCGGAAGTTCTGTATCCGCTGCAGCAGGAGGTCCAAAGCCAGGGAGCGCCTGGTATCCTAAAAGCCAGTGCTCTTCCCTGGTTGAACTTCAGCACTTGCTTGAAATGAAGCTTAAATCACAGCAGTGTTACAGAACGATGCGTTACGCACACGCCTTAAACACCTCACTGAAGGGGGACCTTACCCACCGCTAGGAGCTTGTCGCTTCGTTATTCAGCATACTCTTTCTATCCCAAACCCTACTAATGAGACCTATTTCGGTAAGAGTATTGTAGGGCTTCTTACTTGAAAATGATCTTCAGTAGCCTTGCCACCCATGTTAAGAACATTCAGAGAACTGGCACGCTTCATGCTGCAACCAGGACAGTGAACATGCAAGGATAAACCGATCAGAATGGCTGAAAACGAGCAGCTCTAAAAACACAAGTATAACAACGAGCAACGCACAGTTAAGGGAGTTTGAACAATGCCCCGACGCTGATCCGAGGGACACCCCTGAAGATAACTACGTAACTTGGGATACGCTTCTCTTCGGTTCTAAATTACACATCATACAGAGAATTTACAAGCTCCTCAGAGCTTAAACATTTCAGGCAACTGGTTAAATTTCAACTCAAAAATCTCAATTTTTAAAGCAGATCACGTTATTACACTGACACAGCGTTGGTTTTTAATTAGCTGATTCTCAGTTTCAGTTTTATGCAGCTTCTTACAAAAGCACCAAAACATTCAGACAGTTTAGGGAGAAAGAAGCGAGACATGAGTAAGTTTGTCACACAGGCAGCACTTAACCGGGAAAAGCTACAACAAACATTAGTTTCGTACTTTCTGCCTCATCTGGGTATGCTTCCAGAATCTACTTCGAAAAGCATTTTATAATCCTTCTCTTTCAACATTTCAAAGTGAAGGGAATGGCTAACAGTTACCAGTCACTGCTACTGACTGTGGTTGTGCTTTTGGCTTCGCAACGCCCTGAGCAGTGGTAACAGCCACCCTAGGACTCAGTACTGAGAGCAACAGAGCAGGAAAAACACCCCCTACACAGGAGCCGCTGGCGGTCAGAGGACCACCACATCAGCTGAAACACCTGGTGTTTGAGACGAGCACTGAGGATTTACCTGCGTTCCTCAAACACGAGATCCAGCAACAAGATTTTATAGTGAAATTCAAGATGAGCCTGAAGCTTCCCACCGTCCGGGCTGCCCGCTGCCCTCCGTCCCAGCGCCTGCGCATCGCGCGGCTAGGTGTGCCTTCAGTGCGCGGGGCTGCCCTTCGTCCCAGCGTCTGTGCATCGCGCGGCTAGGTGTGCCTTTCCTGCGCGGGGCTGCCCTTCGTCCCGGTGTCCACACGGCTAGGCGTGCCTTCGCTTCTCCCTCGTTAACGACTCCAGAGCGGAGCCCTCTGAATACATGCGTGACGAACCGTTCACAACACGGTGCCTAACCCTGCGCCAGCTTCAGGGACAACGGGCTGACGCGCAGTTCCCGCTGCCTTCCAACACCACGGAAAGGTTGATCCGTACAGATCCCATCACGTATTGACCGGTTTTCCTTCCGCCTGAAGCAAGGCTACCGACAGTCAGGGTCAAGCACGGGCATTAAATGCCGTCACAAAGCAAGGGCTCAGCGTAAGGACAAACCCAACGCCAACGCAGGCGGCAGCGGCCACGCGACGCGGACGCACCGTTTGTTCCCAGCGTTAGGCTGCACGCCTCAAAAGCCACAACGCACGCGATCTAACGGACTTGACGTGTTAGCAACAACAAAGCAAGAACCCGTTCGTGCTCAAGGCGACACGTACAACAGAGGTTACGCGTGGGAGTCAGAGTACATTAATCTGCAAAACACAGGACGTTACAGAAAACTCTCAAAAGGAGCGTAAAGGTTATGGGAAAAGTTGCAGGGAATTAGAAAAATCCACTAGTAAAAACGTGCACAAGTGTTTTTAGGTTCTTGCTGAAGTGCCAATTAAAAAAAAAAATTAATCACACACGAGATACTAGTTTGTGGGGGCTTTTTTGCTGTTTTTTTTTAAATCAACGTACCTAAGCACTTTAGCAAGTGGCCTAGTAACTCCCTCCACGCAGAAACACGACTGCACAAACAGCATGCACTTGGCTTTCTGGTGCATAACGTACACAGAACCGACAGCTTTCTCCCTTCTCCCCCCACCCCGGAATTACAAGCGTTAGCTGTTCCGCTGCACGATCAACATCTGCAAGGAGAAAAATCAGCCCTACCACCAGCAGAGTTAAATTACTGCAGCACTGAATTCTGACAAGCGATGGAGGAGGAAAGAACGGATACCACGCTGCAGGCACCGTACCTGTCAAAGAAGAGTTCCTAAGGGATTTGCTCTTTGTCCAAAAAAAGCTTTGGCATGATTTTAAAGAAATAATTGCCCTGACAAGTTTTCCACTTGGTTCTCTTCAACCTTCTGTAGCAACAAGATGAAAACAAGTGTGTCTTTCGTGCTGGGATATTAAAGTGTTTCTACTGGAGCATTTCTCCTTCAGAGCCACACCAGCACCGCCGGCAGAGCACGGTGTAAGCAAGAGGTGTCAGTCAGCTTCAGACTACCCAAGACACAGGCAGGGAGTGCAGAGGGGGCTGGAAGGAGGGCGCCAGGCGACTCCCCTACCTAGAGCGGCTGAAACGGTTTCTGTGTACGCTATGTCGGCGCTGTAATACTCCGCTGTCAAACGCACAGGTTCCTGTAATAAAATCGGAATATGCCTTTTCTTAAGCTCAGAGGCAGGAAAAGGTTAGGTCTATTTAGTGAAGTTGCATCAGAAAATGACATCAAAATGACTTCTGGGAGTGTCAGCCTGTACAGCTACACCGCACGTTCAGCACCGGGAATCTCAGCTGGTTTTAAGAACAAACGCACAGATAAATTAGGATTTTAAAGTGTCTGTATCTTACAAGAACAGAAATGGTCATATTTATCATCTTACACACTCCACGCGCGGCTCTACAAGCGCCTGTCAGTGCAATACACGCTGCAAGTTGTAAGAATAAATCACTCTTTGCGAACAGCAGCGGCATCCAAAAAAATCAAGAGTATTTTGTCAAAAGGGAAAGCCAAAAAGGTACTGCTCTGCTTGCAAGTATGTCTCCCATTTAGGTCTTTTTCCCAGGAAGTCTTGTCGGGGGGTACAGACCCCACGATATATAATTAACGGTAACGCGGGTGGGTTACTTCCACGTTGGTGCAATAACGCTGCCACCTGCAGACGATAAAAAGGTGGAGGAGCTCCTACAGGACACTACAAAGCCAGATGTCTTCAGTCAGACGTGAGCGTAATGCTCTGCACCTGTGATCATGGAGTTACCTGCAAAACAGTTCTCTGTTTACCACAGAGAACAAGGAAAAAACCTCTTGGCTTCTAGGAAACTGAAAACCTTTCCTTGTCTCACAAAAATGAGGAGAAAATGCAAAGTTGTCTGTATTTTCATACAAAAACGTGTAAGTAACAACACGGAAGACAAAGAAGGAAATCCCTTTTATTCCATTTTGGCTTGCATTTGCTCATTTTCCCTAGAGCATTTATGTATTTCCTTCTTCTAATTACACCTTGTCCACAGCTCGCTCCCAATCCGTCATCTCAGAGGCAGTTCTTCACGAGGTGTCAGTAAACACCAAGGGATTCTTCCCCTTGAATCCGATTCAGCCCCTTCAACATCGAGTCTCCGGCAGCCAAGAGTGAAATTTTAACTAGCGACTCTAAAAATCGGATCAGGCTGACTTTGCAACCGGTACGCGAGGGGGAGGACTCCGCGTGCGCTGCCGCTGTACGTGTCTCCAGCCGCCGAAGAGCAGTAAGGCAGAACTTCCCCAGAGCCCTTACAGAAACACGCCCAGAGCCTGCCTCCAGGTCACTGGCTCAGGAGCTGCCATCAGCATCACCTACCACGCTGCTCACGGACGGAGCCGCCATCAGCGTCGCCTACCGCGCTGCTCGCGGACGGAGCCGCTCCATGGAGCTGCCATCAGCATCGCCTACCGCGCTGCTCGCGGACGGAGCCACCATCAGCATCGCCTACCGCGCTACTCGTGGACGGAGCCGCTCCACGGAGCTGCCATCAGCATCGCCTACCACGCTGCTCGCGGATGGAGCCGCCATCAGCATCGCCTACCGCGCTGCTCGCGGACGGAGCCGCTCCACGGAGCTGCCACCAGCATCGCCTACCGTGCTGCTCGCGGACGGCGCCACCACCAGCATCGCCTACCGCGCTACTCGCGGACGGAGCCGCTCCACGGAGCTGCCACCAGTGTCGCCTACCGCGCTACTCGCGGACGGAGCCGCTCCAGGGAGCTGCCATCAGCGTCGCCTACCACGCTACTCGCGGACGGAGCCGCTCCAGGGAGCTGCCATCAGCGTCGCCTACCGCGCTACTCGCAGACGGAGCCGCCATCAGCATCGCCTACCGCGCTACTCGCGGACGGAGCTGCTCCACGGAGCTGCCATCAGCGTCACCTACCGTGCTGCTCGCGGACAGAGCCGCCATCAGCATCGCCTACCGCGCTACTCGCGGACGGAGCTGCTCCACGGAGCCGCCATCAGCATCGCCTACCGTGCTACTCGTGGACGGAGCCGCTCCACGGAGCCGCCATCAGCGTCGCCTACCGCGCTGCTCGCGGACAGAGCCGCCATCAGCATCGCCTACCGCGCTGCTCGCAGACGGAGCCGCTCCAGGGAGCTGCCATCAGCGTCGCCTACCGCGCTGCTCGCGGACGGAGCCGCTCCATCAGGCGTTATTCCAGGTTCTCCAATTCAACCGCTTTAAAGCATCAGGTCAAACCCACCGTGCCCTACGGTTTGCTGTCAACTGAATGAGTTCCGGTTTTCCACCGCAGAGGGGGCTAAAAACCCTGCGAAACTGATGGCAGTTGAGGGGTTTCAACTTCTCGGCAGCAGCCAGTGAACGATGCCTGGGTTTATATCACCCGCACCCAAATCCGTAATCGCACGGTGAAGAGGAGAGAATGAGAAATCAGATTAAAGTAACTGGAATTTTTAGCACTGACTTCACTGAGGCCAAAGTGTTAATGAGACGCGCAACGAGGTTCAAGTTTTCCACCATTTTCCTTTGCTCTCCGATATCCGGGTTTTCCAAAACCAGAAACCGAGAAGGGCTCACGGCTGTAATTCCCTGTGGACACGCAGCAACATCTAAAGCTCTATCAAGAACGTATCAAGATGCTCGGCTATTGCAGGAACGTTAGCTGTGGGTTTACCGTATTCAAGCTTTTCCTGTAAAAATCGTAAGTTACTCTTCTTTACTGTGAAAAGGAGGGTTTGCAGGTAGCTGACACTTACAACTCTGAGGGTTTTCTATTGTTCAAGTGGCTAAAGCAGCAAAAAGGGAAAACACTTCACATTGAGTTAACTCTTAAAAGCAAACACAATTCCTCAGCTGTTACAAACCTTTCGCTGTGCGTTCAAGGAAGGATTTCCCACTTGATTTTAAGACACAAATATACACGATACGCAGCCAGCTAAGCAGAGGAGAAACCACCGCCCTAGGCACTGCACTAGACTACAGCGGGGGCACAGGAGGAGGGCA
The DNA here is from genome assembly GCA_027574665.1 of Rhynochetos jubatus. Classification (NCBI taxonomy): domain Eukaryota; kingdom Metazoa; phylum Chordata; class Aves; order Eurypygiformes; family Rhynochetidae; genus Rhynochetos; species Rhynochetos jubatus. The sequence continues at coordinate 137,347,843 of CM050648.1, read as the reverse complement.
CACCAGCACGGCTAAGAACAGATAGTTACCCTGGGTTCTTTGGTTCACTGTCTCGTGAACTTCCTCCTTTCAGCTTCCTAACCAGCTTCTCGCTGCTGCGTCTAATGGAAGCGCGAAGTTTGCTAAAGGAACCACTGCGTTTTAAAGATCCAGTGCCATCCTGAAAAAAATTGAACACATGTGAAAGTGCGAGAGTTTGTCGCCCTCCCCCAAACCTGTCTCAAACCCACATTGCACTGCTGGAATATTTGTACATTGCTATCAACAGATGGGTGGTACAGTTACGCCAACACATATCACAGAGCTGTGGCCTTACCCAAACAAAAGGGTTCCTTCCAAACACTAACAGGTGCCTCAGCCGTGGAGACACGCTGAGGCCACGGCTCACAACGAGTAACAAAACCCCGCCACAGCGGCCAAGCAGTTCACCGCCACCCTGCCGCCGTTCCGCGCCAGCGCACGGCGCCTGACAGGGTACGGAGCCCCAGCCCAAAGCAGTCCCGTCCCAGACAGAAACGCTTTTATTTCTTCTGCACGTTACTTGCAAGCACGTTTAAAACCAAAAGTATTTCTGGTCAGAAACGGGCATGGTTCAATTCCTATGCTCCCTTTTAACTCTCAAAGCAAACACAAAACAGGATGAAGGGAGTTTTTCGTACATCGCATTCACGTTTCACGCTGGCTGCGCTGACCCAGGGAACCCTCCAACTGACCACAATCCTATTTTTTAAATGTTACGCTCTTTAAAAGACCCAACAGTTTAGTAAGATTAGAAGTGACCACGTCCTACTTCGCAGAAATCCTACGTGATTATGGAAGGAGAAGTGCGAAGGGAGAGAGTGAAGTGCTACTAAGCAGACAAAGACAGACACCTGAGTTGGAGTGAGTTTATTAGAAGTTAGAAAGACAAATACACAAATCACTGAACACCAAGGTTAGTAGAGAAAAGCATAATTGCCAAAATCTCACACAAAGACTAAACAGCGATGCTACTTTAGAATAATCGTAAGTGAAGACATCCAGAGTTCCATATGGATGGTAACCATGTAGTAGGTCTCTAAATACACTTTAAAGCACTTGGAGAACATGCCTTACTGTTAGGGGGTTTGTTCTGGCTTTCTCCTGTGAAGCTCACCATCATGCCATTTCAAGAATACCTCGTGTGATACTTTTAACTACCTTTTTTCCATAGTGAACAGCTACTTAACGTTCATTGTTACCTTTTTTTTTTTTTTTTACTAATGTATTACACAGCAAATGGTTGTAATAACATTCTGTATGACTAGATACATATCTGGCAAAGCTACACATGTACAGAAATAGAAAAACCGAAAAAAGACACCAGCACTGAAGGAATGGCCAGTTTACAGGGAAGTGTAGCTCTGACAAGAATCTTAAGGGGTTTGCTAAAACACAGCAGTCAGTACTGAAGAGAGAAGTTAAAGCTTGAAGATGGTGCACGCCCGTCATGCAGGAGACAGTATAAGAATCACAAAAGGCATCTAGGCCTGTCAGAAACGGAGAGAGAAAAACCCAATGAAACTGTTGGGAAAAGTTCAACAGTTTTCAATTTTGAACACTTATGTTTACAGTATTTCTAGGTCACATTCAAACCAGTTTTTTTTCCGGAGCGAGTATCTGGACTGCCCTTAAGTACAAAGCGCAGGCCCCCGCAGGTACCAGCACGTAGAGCTTTACACAGTTTCGCCTCTGTCACTAATACGCAACTTCGAGAGAGCCTGAACGATGCTGTGCATCCTTTCAGTTAGCGTCTGTATAAAACACAACACACCTTTAGGAAGGGAGAGCTGCAGTACTGCATTTCCTAAACAAAGGGCGGTTGGTGTTTTTTCAGCTGACATTAACACAAAAATAAAAACAAAGGGGAAAAAAAAACCCGAGAAGAAAGGAACAGAGCAAGGTGCATTCATTTCAGCTTTAACTTCTGTCGGGAGCTTCCCTTGAAACAAAACTGCAAGAAGAAAGCTCTTCCCCCAGCCTCCAGACAAAATACCGCTTATTCCTTTCAGGAATTAGGATCCAACGGACCTCGCGAGGATTTTTTAGAACACGCCTGTGTGCGTATGTATTGTCCGAGTGGGAACTTCCGTGCTCGCCCTGACGCAGCGAGGCAGCTGCAAGAGTCCACCTTTACACACCGGCCGCGGTTCAGTTCGCCCCCTTTCCGTTCTCGGGGATCAGCACGGAAGGCTCTGGCACGAACGGTCCTCAGAATTACCCTTGCGAATGGCCAAACGCCGCGCTAGCGAGCGATTAGAAGATCGGAATCTAACCAAGGACTTAGGTCTTGCAGGCCTGAGTAAGTGGAAGTCTAAATTCCCACTGGAAGTATCAGATCAGTGGAAAAGCTAATTATTCCTACGATCTTAAACCAGTGATGCTGCAGTAGCGACAACGATCCAAGGCAAGTTTTCTACGTAGAGTATCCCTTCATGACGTTAACTAGCACGTTAGGAATAGGCAGACAAGCTTTTGGGCAGTTCAGACCTGAAATAAAACACTGACTGCATGATTAGCATACACCTTTGAAACATGAGTTTAGGATTAAAAAAAACCAAAAAATCCTAAATCCAGTGTAAGCGAACAAAAAAAACCAGACACACCCATTTCTACGGCAAAGATTAACTGCCAATGTCTGTGTCAGTCAGAATCACCTGTGCTTGTGCTGACACCCCTCCACCCTCATCACCGCTCCTGTACTTTGTCGTTGGCTGTGACAAAGCTGTTCTGTGACACTTGTGACTAAAGAAGGGCGACTCCTGCTAGCTAATCCGTGGCAGTGAAACGTATCGCCTTCGTTTCACAGCTGACAGCGGACTGACGTGCCCAAGAGCTTGTCTTTTTGAAGCATGGTTTAGAATAATAAAAGATACTTCCTCACACTCATCCTAAATTAAACGCTATCGTACCAGGAATATTTTTATCTGTCCAGACTGCAAGAATGCCAACGGCGGATACTGTCATTGTTAATACACAAACACAGCAGGGGATACAGATACTGGGATTTCTACCTTGGTTTTTTAAGACAAGGTATTTCTTTGCATTTTCAAGTACCTTCCGTTAACTTTAAAGGACAAACTTTATATAAACACGTAAATACGCGCTACACAACCCCACTGAGGATGTGCACTGCAATCTTAATGACAGATTTACTTCCAACAGACAGCTCTTCCTGTAGGAAGGTAAGGCAGTGCGTCCCAGCGTGCAGTGCTTGCCAGCGCTCACGTTCCACACGGAAGCCGCTTAGCCGCAACGGCTCTTCCAACACCGTTTTTGCGTTGAAGTTCGCTGCTTTACGCACGCCACCTGCTCTCGGACAGCCAAGAACGTGAGTCCGCTTGACCTCTCCAGAAGAATTTAAAGGGGAAAGGCAGGCCTCTTCAGGCCCTGCACACAGAAGGATCTGCCCGATAGTAGAAATTCTACTATACGTTATGAATCAGAGTATTTTGTCTGGAGGGACACGAGGGTAACGAAACTACACGATCTAAAGTAGAGGGAAGAACAGCACTGAGGTAGGAACACTAGCAGGGTAGAGGGAGAGAGAGTTGCCCACTTTATGTGAAAGATGTAATACAAAATACCTTCCCTTAAGAGGGGGAAAAAAAGAGAAATAACGAAGATGAGAACTAAGCAATGCCACTTCAGCACACTAAAAGTGAAAAATTAAATTCTGACTGTCCAGGAAAAACAAATTTTTTCTGATCAACCAATTTTATCGCTGGGTTTGATTCAAATATTGACCTAGAAATACTGTCTATTGCTTTCCCAGAAGGCCTTTTCAATCCAAAACCTGCATGCTTGTTTAATTATGTCAATCACAGGAAAAAAAAGTTTAATGCATTTAGAACATATAGTCATGCAAAGTACAGCGAATATTAAGGGAGGAGTACAGTACACAGTTCTAATGCTGAATGGGCAAAATGAGAGTTACAAAAAAAGTTATCCAACCTTACTTTGGCTTTATTAATGATGCGGTATTATTCACAACAGATGCTGATTGACTGTCTTGGCACCGAGAACACCAATGCCAAGAAAACAGTAATAAAGAGACGAAAGCAAAGATGGTAAGAACATGCTCCTCTTAAGACTACAGCAGTATCTGTTTTATCGAGGTTTCTTTGGAATGCTAAACTTTCTCTTAGGTGGCTAAAAATAGTAAGAAGAAAAAAGATCGCTATTATAGGAGAAATGAAACTTGAGAACACTCAGTATTGCAAAGTAGGCTACTTCCCCTCCCATACAGCAAAAGCAGCAACAGCACTTTCCTAATCCAACAGAGTATTTTCAGCAAGTGCAGCTGGGAGTTAATGGTGCAATATATATCCCATTGCCAGCAATGGGATAAAGCATGGAAAAGCTGGTGACAGAAGCAAACCACTACATAAGCCAGATGAGTGAGTAAAAGCTTGTGCTGTCTTTCAAATGAGGGAAAACAACGGTTAGAAAAACGCATACGTAACCACATCATATACATGTCTTGTCTTTGTGACAGTGTTGTACAGCGAAGCCAATCTATGGGGAACAAATAGGAACGAGCCCTGACTCCAGTCAAATTCTACGACGGGAGAGCGACATTAATACCTCACTCAAGAAACGTGAAGTCACTATCACATTGTGATGGGATGGCACTGCCTCCTAACACAGACTGTACAGCAGCTTGAAAATTATGCTCTTTCCTCTAACTAGCTGGGTAAGGAGGGGAGTTATTTTAGTGTTAGACTGACCACTTTCATTTACTCCAAAACTGCTAACACTTCATACATCTCCACAGCAAACGTTCTTTGCGATTCCAACAGATGCAGTATTTTTAAAGAAACATTTAAATTACGGGCAAATATGGCATCAAAAGGACAAAAGCAAAAGTAAGTTAATTGCCAGAATATTTCTACCAGTAAAAAGAAACCACTGACAAACAACTGTACACCAGACCATAACCAGGACACTCAATCAGCATTAAACAACTTCAATACAACTGCTTGGGATTCTTGAAGAAATTTCACCGTTCAGGACAACAACAAAAGGATGTTTTAAGGTTTTAAGATGTTACTTTTTTTTTTTTTTAACACGATGTTAAAGAAAAACAAAGCATTACTCTTCATTTCTTAATTGATTCTGCAAAATCACGAAGTATGAAGTAGATCAACCAAGAAACTACTGAAAACACGAGAGGCTGGTAAGTGGACAACCATATTTGTTATGGTGGTAATTTATCTAGGCTATTCTCTTTAACTGTGTACTGTACTTACCCCATTCCATTCTACGCTCATACTCACTTCCTCGCCTCCATCAGGGCCACTCTCGTATTTTACCACATCAACATTGAGGCTTTCTCGGCTTCGCCTTTTTTCTATGCTCTCAGGGTCATTCAGCACTTCGGCCACTCTCTGTTTATGAGCATTGTCAAGACCCTGAGAATTGGGTAAAATTGGGAAAGGTTTTATTTTATTACAAGCTGTATTCGTCTACACCGGACACACAACAACCGTATCAAGAGAGACTCAAACCCACAACTCCATCACCCTGATTCTGCCTTCAAAGGGCAGTCGAGTTGCCCTTCGTACGCTGCAGGAACCAACAGAGCGTGAAGAGCACACACAGTTTGGTAGTTTGAGAATTCAGCCACCTGCCGTTCTTTTCCTCCTTCCCTATCATTTGTCACAGCCTCGTGGTGGTCACGGCACTTAACCTGAAGCCACCTGGCCACCAGCTTAATATTTAAGCAATTTGTAGGTCGTGGGCAGCCAATGCCATTACCAGTTCTTCACCTGAGAAACGGCGCGGTACTCACCCCCCGTCGGAACGAACATGGGAAGCCCCTAAGCCACAGGCTGTGTTGGTTAGAAATACTGACACTTGGCACAGCAGTGCCATTTATCCTTCAGAAAGAAGTCAAATAAGCTCAGAATAGACGAGAGATACTGTCACTAAAATAGGTTTACTTTGCGTTACAAAATGCCCATCAATTACCAATTAATCCTTCAAATATCTTAAATGGGCTAAAACACCTTCTATGGAACCTGCGCTAAAAATAAAGGTGAAATCTTTAACATGCTTATATTCAGGGTTTTTTTCCTTATAATAAACCTACTCCATATCATAAACAGGATTTGCTGACGGGAAGAGATGCCAGAAGAACGCCTTACACATAAGAAAATACGCTGGCTGTACGGTGCAGAAGAGTAGCTGGAGCTCTCAGACAGCAGAGAGGCGCAGGCTCCAAATGGCCTTTGGACCAAACCCTTCAGCAGCACAGAACACAAAAAGCATAAAATTATTTAAAATCACCAGTGAGCGGTGATGTGCCACACAAACAGCCCCTAGGCTCGGTTCCAAAGCTGCGGTCCCTCATTTACCTCACGTGTTAAAAACAATAACGGACAGTGAATGGCACTTGCTGGTTTGTTTGATTCTGTCGTGAAAGATGAAGGTCAAAGAACTTCACTGGTCTTCAAAAATCTAGCAAAAACATCCCAGCAACTACAGCAAAGGAAAAACGTGTGAAGGAGAACAGAGCTGCGGAGGACTGATGCTTTTCCACAGCGGGGAACAAAAGCACCTCTTTGCCGTCAGCTCAGAAGGGGACATGCGCTGACCCCGCCTGTCCTCCCCTGGAACAGAAAGCTAGTGCCAGGCGCCGCCAGGAGGACAGCATCGCGTCCAAACCCAGCGCTGCGTGTAACGGGATGTGTTTCGGGATAATGGTATGTGAGGCAGCAATGGAAAGCTGAAGTGTGTTTTATAAAATTGAAGTAGCAGCAGCAAGCCTCCGGCAGGCTCTGGAAAACGGAGACGAGGAACCGTTTCTCCAGTGGCAAGCCAGAAGCGAGCTGATCACACAGGGACTCTACAAGAGACTTCTCCAATAGCAAGATCCTCCCGTCCTTCGTTCCCAAATAATCAATTCCAAGCTTCACAATAAAAACTTGAGCTTGAAAAGCTGGTGTTCTGGTTTGGTTTATTACATAAAAAAGCAAGCAGACATAACTACAAGCTGGGTTGTTCCAGCCTTATTACTACCACCATTATTACAGTTTATCCTAGCTGGATTTGTTCGCACTAAAAGCTACCACGTGCCACGGCAACAGCAAACCTAAGAACCAAAGCAAATACGCTGAGATGCGGTGCCGGTTCTTATCTTCAAATCCCATTTGAATGAGATACACACCAAAAATGAACCTTCCAGAAAAGGATGTGAAAATCCTCCTCAGTAAAAGAAAGTATCCGTATCAGCTATTCCTTCCCCAGCCTCATTCGAGCATTCCTTGCTGGAGAACTTTTCTCCCAAATTCATACTTTTCCTCTTACCAGTTTCATTCCACTCATTTGGCAAACACCTGCACGTTTTCCATCATTTTTTGTGGAAGAAAGAACTTATGGCACCTTATATCAAAGGGAACTGTCGCTGAATTCACAGGAAGAGCACGAGGTTTGCCAGGAACTTTTCTGCTCTCCCTTTTCCAGAAATCTGCTTCTATACACAGCAAACACTGCAGTACCATTCTTTAAAACACAACTTCAAATCAGTACAACCAATGAAAAAATGGTACATTAATAATAAAGATACTTAGTCCATCACCTAAGTCAGTTTACGCCAATTTAGAATTTGAGTTTGGAATTTTACGTGGCCACATAAGAAAAAACACCACCAGCACAAGCCACTTCGGGGGAAAAAAAACCCCAAAACACCAAACCAACCAAACCCCCAAATCTTACGCAGTAGTAAAGAAAAACAAAATTAAAATGGAACTTTCCAAGGTTTTTTTATTGACTAGTGTTTTCTTATCTTGCTTTCCATCCTAACACCGACTGACAATTGTATCCAGTTATCCAAAAGGGAAAGAAAAGCCAAAAAGCCCATAAAGTCCCAAGAAACCCAAACACTCTCCCACCTTCTAAGACTGTGAGAAAGGGTTACTTGAACAGCAGATTTGAGAGCACAGAGACAGCACAGAACTTCTCCACATTAAAAGAATAATAGTCCCCCCTTTAACTGTAATATCCATCCCATCAGTTTGCAAAAGTAACAGAAACAGCCACTGATACGACCCAGTCACAGTCAGTCATATGCAGAAACAGAATTATCACAGAACGGTTTGGGTTGGAAGGGACGTTAAAGCTCATCCAGTTCCAACCCCCCTGCCGTGCGCAGGGACACCCTCCACTAGACCAGGTTGCTCAAAGCCCCTCCAACCTGGCCTTTCTAAGTCTGACACTCCTTATTAAAGTAGAACAGCATTACTGGCAAAAGAGACTATCAGCAGAAACCTTCCACCTTCCCCTCGCTACAGCCTCTCTCCCAGGAACGTACCCAAGCGAGGACTGCTGGCCACCACAGCGTTTTCTGCTCTTCCACGTAATTTCACTCCCAATGGGAATCGTGCCCCTGGCACACGGTGCCACTGCCCCAGCAATAAACCACTCTGCAGGTGTTACGATGGCATCAGTTTATCACCAGTTCAAGCCGAAATTAGGGGGCAACACCAGGCACCGGCAGCTAAAAGCTGCTACACTCTGAATGTACGACAGATACTGAGGCTGAAAATCTGCATGACCACAACACAGAAACATAAATGAGGTGAATTTGCATACTTGCCTGTTTACGAGATCTCATTGCTGCCTCTTCTAATGTTTCAGCAGCTTCAAATTTGCCCTGTCGTCTGTAAAGTGCCCCAAGGTTCTTTAAGGTAGTGGTTACTGTTGGACTATTTAAAGAAAAACACACGTGCGTTAAACTCTTCTCAACTCACAAACTAAAAAAACCTATTAATATAGTATTTATCGTATTTTTTGTAATTATTTAATCAGTCTCTCTTGAAATACACGGAAAAACCTCCTAACACCTTTTGATGTGCATTAACGCCTCTCGCTACGATGAGCCAACAGCCCTTGGAAGTAAGAAACTAGCCTCTAGCTCTACTCAGAACTGGAGTGCTGGATCTTTGTGTTTCTCAGAGGCATCCCAAAGTGAAAATTCAGCTCAGTCCGAGTGTGTCCCACTGAATCATTGTGAACCTTCCAGAAAATATGCCTACTCATGCGCACGGTGACCATTACTGTAGCACGTGTTAGTCACAAAACAATCACCAGCTCCTTTCACCAGCTTTTACTTTGCACCGATTTGCAGTTTCTGTGGTCAAACTACGCTTGGACAATAAAGGGAGGAAAAAAATATTGCACGTTCCATTAGGAAGTCTCACGCTCCAACAGGACATTTTTGTTTCAATGACACAATGAGAATTATCTCGGTCACGTTACTGTTGCTTGAAGTTTTCCTCCAGTAACAGCAGAGAAAAGATTTCCCCATGCATCAGAACGACACCAGCATGTGAAAAACGAACCAACAACATGTACTGCACCCGGAGTCCAGGATGGACCAAAAAACCAGCAGGTTTCAACGGCACAAAAAGGTTCTGTCGCTTGTTAAATACAAGAATTCAAACACCTGAGAAGCAAAAACCCCTCACTGAACATTATCAGCACTAGCTGCAGGGTTTTTCTCACTCTGGACCACCTGCACGTCACAAAGGCGGCAGTTAAGGAACAAATTAAAGCAAACCAAAATGTTTCACCAGCTACAATCCAAGCTCAAGTCCTTGTTTCTCCCCTTCCATTTTAAGGCAGACGTTTTAATTCACAGAGGACTATATTCTTCAAGCTTTAGAAACTCAAATAATGCTGAATTGCAGCAGTTTAACTTTGTTTCCTGTGCCAGCCAGAAAACTCAAGGCTCAGTTGTTTGCAGTCTCCTTTTTGCTCCTGGCCCTCTCTAGAGGTCTCGCTGGGGCGGGGAGAGCACGTACGCCAAGCAACAGTATAAACAGAAAGAAAGGTGACCTACGGTGCCACGTGAAGGACTGCCAAGAACACAAGTGGTGAACTCTTATGTCACTTTCTGGATCTAACCAGCCTAGATTAAAAGCAGCCCTGGGACTTGAAGATTGCTACTGTGTTCCTGAAACCCACTCCTGGGGCCTGAACTTTTAATGCTGTATTTTTTCCGATCCTAAGAACAAGCAGCTGCTTCGGTTTCATTTTCACACATGCTTTAGTCTGACATTTTTGGGTACTGGGTACTGCCACGCTGTTTGCCCTGCAAAGAAGTTACCCACCTGTCAACTTTGCAAGCTTTGTACCAGCCGCCGTATTCTCCAAAAGACGTGCCATCTTTTTGCTTTCCCTAAACCAAAAGTAACATTGAAGAAAAATAACCGATTTGGAACTTAAAACAGTAAAAGCTCCAAAAAAGATTTATGACAACAGCCTTACTTTGCATTCTTCCCTCTCTTCCGCGTGCATCCAAATAGGCTTATTTTCATCTGATGAAACAAAAGAAAATATTTTATAGAAGAACAAACAAAGTACTCATTGTTTGATTTTCACCCTCCTGCAATTAAGTTATGAGCCGGAGAACTATACTACTGCCACACATAAAAGCTTACTGTCCATACTACAGGGAGCAGATAAAAGACATGCACTTCTTCTTTTATAGTTTTACAGTTCTGCCTTCTTATCTGACCTTAGAAACAGTTACTTCTGAAAAGCTCTGAAGTCAGCACATGCTGCCGTCATGGGCCCAGATCAGTGCCAGAACACACATGCATTTCTTTTATCCTAACAACTGGTTTGACACCCACTAAGTGGCGCGTATGTTACTGTCATGGAACGCAGTGAAAGCTCGTCACTGTGATTTACAGTTGATAAAATGCATTTGACTTCAGTGTACAGTCTAAGTCCCAATTTAAGGGCATCTTCTCCGCTCTTTAAAGGTATTAATGGAGGATTCACATTAACAACGTTTTCATTATATCATTTAAAATCCTGGACTGACTTCTTCCTGGGACTGAAAAGGGATATACATTTTTCTGCCTCTATAAAAATACCAAATTGCTGTTGGTTGGGCACGAGATAAGAAACACGATTCATAAAATAAACCTACCAAGTCTACCTCATGTAAGAAAAACTCTCCTTTTGAATCAAATACTATTGCTGTATCGAAATGCTTTCTTATGGTGAATGTGCCTCAACTCATCTACAGTCTCACTTTTTAAGTCTGCCTCAAGAGGACAATTTTAATCAGGATACAATTAACTTCCTGCAGATTTTGTTTCCTAACAACTACAAAAATGACACATACATTTAAATTTAGGGACTAAGTTTCTTACCATCTACAGAGCCAAATTCCCGTTCGTGAGCGCGAGTAAGAATCTCTTTGTATAAAGTTTCTGCTTGCTTAAATTTGCCCTGTTTTAGATAGCAGGATGCCTGAAAATAAAACACACCCCCCCAAGGTATATCAGCACACCGTTTTAGTTAGCTTAATAAATAATAGTAAATACAATATGATTTCAATTCATCAGAAAACTTTACTTTTTGTTAATTTATTTTATAAAAAGGCTTACCAGGTTATTCTTTGTTTTCGCAACATTTGGATCATCTGGTCCCAGCTTAGTTTGGTAGATCTCCAGTGCCCTCTGATAGTAGTATTCAACCTCCTCATATTTACCTTGGTTCTGGCACAGTAAAGCCAAGTTATTTAACTGCTTGGCAACATCAGGGTGATCCTTCCCCAGAACCTGAAAACGAAACGCCTTGTATTAAAACATTCCTCTGCGATCACTGCATCAAGGTTTGCAAACGCATAATTTAGAAACACGCCGGTAGTTTGTATTCCTCGTCAAGTCAACATGAGGAAAGCAAGATTAGCATTTGAAAGGTATGAAAATTACTCAGTTCTATTACAAACCGAGAACGGTGCAGAATAATTCTGAACAGGAACGATGTAGGTAGCGCAGTGACGTTATATGCAGCGCATTACACAAAGGAGCCCGAAGATGCTGACATTCAGCCTCACAGACTAGAATAAATATCCACATAGTCATACAGGGATCAAAATGAAATGTCATTCAGATCTTTGATTCCAATGCCCTTGGCAAATCAAAGATTACTTAACTATCAAAGGGGAAGCAAAAAGGAAAAGGTGGTTAATTACAAAATACAGAATTCAGAATATATGCAGAGTGCTCCCGCAGCTCCACAGCACCTCTGGAATTTACTCCTGGTTTTGACTTTCAGACACTGCCAGCTGCTAGGGCATTGCTAACTCTGTGGTTTATCTGGGAGATCTACCCAATCAAAACACTAAAAAAAGTAGAAGCATTTAACTCCTTCCCTCAAAACATCCATTCAAAGGTGCTGTATTCTTTTACTCATACCTTTTCTCTGATTTCCAGAGCTCGCTTACACAATGGTTCAGCTTCTTTGTACTTGCCACGTTTACCATAAAGTACTGCAAGATTGTTTAGAGTTGCTGCCACCTGTCAACAGCAGAGAAGTATTAATGGCACTGGAATTTGCTGATCCAAGTATCTGACAGATGAACACATCTGCCACGCACGGATGTTTTCGGGCACAGGGCAAACCTCTTAAAATTTGCAAATTAAGAAATAATTATTGAATGCATACATACACAAAGGAGGAAAAAGAGAAAAACCAAAATCATGAAATGCTTTCACTTCATTTGTGGAAAAGTAATTTTGTGCCTACATTTTCTTCGTATGATCCCCTCTTACAAAGACACCTCTCCAATCTATGCTCAGAGCTGCCCTTGTCCCACTTGACGCAGCCTGTGTGAAGATCCCATTCATTTTAAACACCAAGTCCAAAAGCTTGATTTATGTTTCATTTAAAACCAGCAGGAAAACAAGTCAGAAGTACACCTTCAATCTGAGTTTACTGAAGTAATTTGAGTAAGCAAATCAAAATCCTTCTTCACAAACTGATTTCCCATAGAAACCCCATGCAATCCAAAAATCAAGTACGTGCAAGTCGTTTGTGGCGACAGAGAATTGAACATAACGCTCAAAAGGTACATTAAATATTGGAGAAAAAACAAAGAATGTTATTTTGTGGCCTCCTACCTGTACTGTTTAGAGATCAGCCAGGTCTTAAAACCTTTCCTGTTGAGCTTAATATTAGAATGAGTTGAAAACAATTTAGTGAAAAACACAACTAAAAATATGATATTGCATGTATACAAACCGCTGGATGATCTTTGCCCAAAGTCTTTTCACGGATAGCCAAGGCATCATTCAGGAGATTTGCTGCGTCTTTGTATTTGTTCTGGTCTCTAAATTTTGAAGAGTCATAATTAATACTGAGGATTCAGAAAAGACAGTCATAAAACCAAAGCTGACTTCAGTACTGGCCTGAAGATGCTAGTACCAAAAGGAGAGTAATTGAGAATACATTCAGAAATCAGGAAGTAAAAACCTAAAGCCTGTAACTGTAAAGTATTTTGCTGGGTAAGGACTAGCTACGTTTACACTGCTGTTGAATTTATAACTCTAGATTATCTCTACGTGGGTAATACAGACATGCCCCCCCAGCAGACAAAAGTATCAGAAATAGCGTCACTCCCAAAACAAATTCACAGGCAAAACCACAGCAACTTGTTTGACTTTTAGTGTAGGGAGACATAAATATTGCAGGACCCTCTTGAGGGTTTAGACAAACAACAAGGATTGGAAAATCATACAACAGTCAAAAACTGTTAGTCTGAACATGAACAGGTTATAGCCAGATACTGTTTCTTTAAGTGACATTTACATCAGCATACAAACCTGTACACCAAAGCAAGTATGTTCAACATCGTGGCAACGTCAGGATGATCATGGCCCGAAGTCTTCTCCAGATCTTCAAGAGCTTGTTTACAGAGCGGGACTGCAACCTCGTATCTACCTTGGGAAGCGTACTGGATAACAAGATTATGAAGGGTCCTTAATCTTGCCGGAATTTCATAGCCACCTTGTTGGGCAGCCGCTGCTGCACTGCTGTGCTGCTGTTGAACTGAAAGAAACCCACAAGAATTCAAGTTGTTTAAAAGCTGACTAACTAACCCATCTGAACACTGCTGCTCAGGGACACACAATGAGACTCCCTGCGTTCTACGTTCTGATACTAACAAAGAGTACTGGAGAAGGACTTCACAGCAGTCATGCTGTCTTCAACAGTGACGGTGAAAATATGATCATTTTATTCTTCATACTCTGTCCAGTATCGTATCAGTATTATTTTATGCTTCTATTAGCTCTAAGGGCCAAATGTAATAAACCAATGAAGAAAGCAGGAAACTCAGCCGAGCAATCATTAGCACTTCTCCAGATTATATCATAATTTTGCACTTACTAGTATCGACGTTTCTCTGTGGAAAGGAACATTAACATAGACAAAACAAATACCTGCAGAAAAGCTCAAATGATTTGTCCCTTTTCCTTTATTCTCATTCTCTAAACACACTTTTTTGTGTTTCCCTTTATTTGCTACACCCAGTAATACTTAAGGTGGGCACATAAAGGCCTAAAAACCTTGGATGCCACAAATAACAGTTGCAAGAGAAAAAGCATGTAGACATCAAAGCCAGAGTCAACCTTTAGGTTTTACTTACTAACCCTCAGGCTTAACCACTTATTTTCCAGTAGCTCCTAACCTTCGGTTGTTGCAACCCCCAACCTTCCCAGTCCCACTCAAAATCTACTACTCGTTTCCTCATCCCCTGAAAGATTTCTAGGAAGATTGAGAAATCTACCTCTTACTTTTCATTAAATTCTAGGCAACACCCAGGATAAGGGCTCCAGCTGTGAGCCTGACTTTCTTCTCTCCTTTCCATGAAGCAAAACCACACTGTGACAGCAAGTGGGAGCCTTTTTATGTCAATGGAATCACACAGTTCCAAGCCTACACCCACAACCACTGCCTACCAAAGCACTGATGCATTTCTGTCTTTTTCCTGGAGGTCAAGGAAATTCCTGAAACGTCAGCTTTGGCTTTTGTCCAGCAAAATAAGGTAGATGGACTACGCAGGTACACAGACAGCTTTGCCGTTCAGCTTTCCTACCACAAAATTCTAGGGAAGGAAGAATGAGCTCAGGATGGAGTTCATGGTCAACACTAACCTGCTGTAAACTCTTCAAGCGTTCCTTCCATGGCTGGCTACAGACAGCACTGCCACGCTCTCAGGCGCGCAGTGCGTCTCGTGCGTGTGCCCACAAAGGAAATTCAAAACCCTGCTGATTACAAAGGTGGGACGGAGCCTTCAGACACTCTTTTTGGAAGTCAATTGTCTATGAAGAACCATTACACGACTAGCACGCTGCAGATACACTGAAACATCAACACATTATCTAATATCACCTTTACACCGTAGGAAAACCACAGCATTTCAAGGCTTATCTATTAACGGCTTCTTTCCGTCACGCGTCCCAACCTCTACTTCAAACCTCACTGCATACTCATCAGTGCTTCTGACCCGAAGACAGTACTTATCGAACGAGTTGTAAACCAAAGGAAGACAACCTTAGCGAAGAACAAAAGATCGTACGAGAGACTTCAGCCTGAAACCTGCCCCAAAGCGGTAATTCAGATCATTCGAGAGGCCATTAACAGAATTCACCATCTGGGCAGACCAACAAAAGGCTTCAACGTTTCAGCATCTGCCTCGGTCACTTGGAACAATTTTTTTTCCATTCCAAGGCCCACAGGAAAGACAGGGAGACCAATCCTGAAGTGAAGTGAGCCCAAAAAACTTTACAACAGCTAGTAAACTCTCTTTAAAACCTATGCCCCAGTTCTTTATGTATCAATGTATAGAACGCGTATCAGTGACTGGTTTCCTTATTCCAGCAGAGGCATTCCCCACTCCGCTGTGTCCCAGAGGACTCCAAGCATGGATTCATTTCTGTAAAAGGCATCTTTATATTCTGCACTGGAGAAATACACTAACAGTATAATTTGAAGTGCACTCACTTCCTTGTCCTTGGTCATCCTCATCATTGGGAAATAAGTCATCCAAAGGCTCTTTGGTGGAATCCGTATCTTTATCCTCCTACAGAACAACCCCAAACCCAAACAAATTGTTACTAAGGATAGAGGCACAGTCCACTTAATCAGCAACGGTGAAGGAAAAACCCACATCCAGGACTTGGGAATTTGCAAGAGCAACATTTCTCATGGAAGTTTAATGCAGGTCTTGTGTTCCAATGTATTTACATACTCTGTCCCGAAACAATACAGGACACCTTCAGACACACCGGGAATAGAAACCAGGTCTCCTAGATTTCAGTCTCAATTTAAGCTCACAAGAACATATTTGCTCTTCTTATAGAGACATTATACCTCCTGAAAGTACCCGGGGAAGAGCAAGCACTGCTGAATACGGAACTGTCCACTGTACTTTTTTTAGTCAGAAATGCAGTTACAGATGAGCAAGGGAAAGGAATAAGGGGATTCATCTCCTGAAGGTGAATTAAGTTACACCAGCAACTTTATCATTTGTGCAGTAGTTGAGTATTCAGAAATTGAGGTGACAGAGATAGATTTTGCAATTATGATCTGTAAGGTTCAAAAAGAAAAAAACATTTGGGAAGAAATTCATCTCCAATAGGCTCCACCTGGAACCATATTAATTTCTGCCCAATCCGTGTACATTGATTTTAAACACCCAAAGATCATTCCAAATCTGACAATTACATAAAATAAAAAAACAGATCATCCCTCAATCCTGTTTCTCAAATGTGGAGTCTACGCAATATAAACAGTTGAAGTTCTCAGAAATTTTCATCTCACTGAGGAGAAAACGCAGGAGCGGAACACATTCCGACTGAGCTCTTTGGGGTTTTTTAAGCTTCTATCATAGTAAGTAAGTATTTTTATATTGTACTATCTACAGACAGTGAAACATTTACTCTCTTAAAATAAGAATGAACTGAACTCTTAGAATCTTTCTGCAAACTGCGACACTGGCACAAGGTCAGCGTTTTAATAAGTTCATGCTAGAGACAAATAAAAAGCTGGTATATGCCATTTTCTGGTAACTAGGCAGATTACCACACATATGGAAGTTGCACTTTACTATACAGCTACTTACTGATGGTGAAATATCATCATCGTATTTTTTTAACTGATTCATGAATTCTAGATGTTTCTTTTCTTCCTCCAGCTGAGCCACAGACTGCTCACTCTTCTGTAGTTTCTGTTGTGTATTGGCTAGTTCATCCCGTAGCCACTGATTTTCCTGGCATAGCCGGCGAACCTGAGCACGCAATTTCTGCTTCTCTGACTCCACGGCATTTAAGTGATTTGACAAGGCCATCATTACCTAAAAAGCAGAAGGTGTCACGTGACATAGTTCTTCTAGAATGCAGTTCTATATTTAACATAAAAGTCTTTCATTATTCAAAACCTATAGCAACTGTGAAATCTGGTAAACATTCCGATTTCTGTTCTTAGTTTATCTGGTTCTCACTTTTCCTCTACACTTTTCTACCTTTGGCTCAGCCAGAATTAACCCAGAGGAACTCTTAACTAGTGATTTTTTCCATGATGCCATCAGAAGTCAAATTGTACTAGGATTCCTTGAAGATCACAGATAGTCTTAAAATACATGAAAAATTTGAACTAGGATTTAGATTACTGAAATGGAAATCTTTGTTCCACGAACATGAAAAGGAGCAGTAATACTTTTAACTTGAAGGATCACAGAAATAACCTAAGAACTAACACAGTTCTAAGTTAAGAGCTTTTAAACAGCAAAGGACAAGCTTACAGTTCATAAGGAAGCACACCTCAACTTAATGATAATACTTTGTGCTGGTTTTGGCCAGGGTAGAGTTAATTTTCTTCATTGCTGGTCCAAGGTTATGGTTCGAATTTGTGCTGAAAACAACACTGATAACACAGGGATGTTTCCATTATTGCTGAGCCGTGCTTACACAGTGTCAAGGCCTTTTCGGCTCCTCACCCCGCCCCAGCAGTGGGGCTGGGGGTGCACAAGAAGCTGGGAGGGGACACAGCCAGGACAGCTGACCCCAACTGACCAGAGGGATACTCCAGACCATATGGTGTCATGCTCAGCATATAAAGCTGGGGGAAGAAGAAGCAAGGGGTTGATGTTCAGAGCAATGGCATGTCTTCTGTGTGATGGAGCGCTGCTTTCCTAGAGATGGCTGAATGATCAGAGCCTGCCGATGGGAAGTGGTGAATGAATTCCTTGTTTCGCTTCGCTGGTATGCACAGCTTTTGCTTTACCTATTAAACTGTCTTTATCCCAACCTAGGAGTTTTCTCACTTCTACTCTTCTCTCACTCGCTGGGGGCGAGTGAGTGAGTAGCTGTGTGGTGCTCAGCTGCCACCTGGGGTTAAACCACGACATACTTCAACGGGACAATTCTACTACCGAGATCTAAACATGCAACTGAACACACAATTTATAAAAGCACTTTATATACACATAAGCTTGAGTGTGCGGACATTCAGTGTGTTTACAATGCAAAGTTGCATGAAGGACAAACAGAACAGCCATAGAAGCAGTCTATTTGGATTATTTTTTTTGCTAAACAAATTTAAATGAAAAAGGCGCCTGTTAAGCAAAAGCCAACTACGACATACGAGATAGTCTCCCTTCACTATTCATGTAATCTCTCACTGATACACACAGCACAGCTGATGGCAGTCCCAGGAAGCACACCTGGGCAACTGGTGATAATAAAAATCTTCTTACAGGGAAGTTTTACATCCCCAAGTGTTTAGCATGTCATCTGCTCAACTTCATGTTTCTTTAAAACAAAGTTACCCTGAGGTGCTTTTAAACAAAATATTCCATGTGAAACAGACTGTGTCCTTAGCTGAAACTTCCAGTTTCAAAAAAAAAAAAAAAAAAAAAAATCAAGCCTTTAGAAATTACGTTTTCCTATAAAAGTAGTTTTACAAAGTTTCCTATAAAGGTAAGATAAAACTCCAGGTATAATTTCCTAATAACAGTGAAATCTCTAGACTTCAGCACCTACCTATTTATATATTCAAAACTGTTAATGATTTAAATTACTTGGTCTAGTCAAACAGTGGCATTTGTAACATCAGAAAGAATATTTAGGAAAGCTGTGATAACAGGGTCAACATATTCAAGCAACATTCTACAAGCTACAATGGCATACTAAAATCCCTTGTGACCTTACTCTCTAGAATAAGCTGAAAGAAAAGTTTGATTATTTCTTCAAAGTCAGTTTCAATTTCAGGGAAATAACACTTCCCTCATCAGACCTACTTCCATGTCACAAAAAAAAAAAAAAATCTGTAAAATACTTCCATATCTTAATTTAAATCCAAACTAAAAAAAAAAAAACCAACCCACGCTAGAGTGTTGCCACCCAAAGCATGCAGGCAGAGTAGGCTTATCAGGTCTGAGAAGAGTAATTTGAAGAGCAATTGCTTTCCCAACAACGGCAGCAAACGCAGACTTCTTGGCTCCGCACCACCACGCTTCACAAAACACCATGTGGGGCACACAAGCCAGTAACGCCTGTAATTGAGGCTGCTGAAGTCTGACAGAGCCAAGAATCAGAACTAGCTTTTCGGAGACCCAACACCATGGCAAAGTTAAAGGAGAGAAGCTACGCATTCACTCACCTATCTTCCACAAACCCCCGTTAAAGGTAACTCAATTACTGCAATTTTGTTCCATATAACTTCTATTACTTTTTTCCAATACAAGGGGTCAAAGCTTGTACAGTATCCTAAGGCCTGACAGTCTGTACCATAACGTCTGTACCATCAACATTCCCATGTCTGATGACCCATATTTGATCATTCTCTCAGGCCTCAACTCACCTTGATCCAATGCACACAACTTCCACATCACCAAAAATAATAGTTCGATCCAGACGAAAAGACTGAGCAGTTATAGACTAATAAAAAGCCTATTAACATAAAGCTAACTCACCGGAATTTTCAGCTCATTTGCAAACACTGCCATTTTATACTGCCGGCTCTGTCGCATCGTATCGCTTCGGGTTTTTGACCTAATACAAAATACTCTAATGCTGAACGGTAAATATAGTCCTGACATGAGGACTAAACATCACGTGCTGTGGAAAAGTCTAACCGGCGAGCAGCTACTGTCTCAGTGAAGTAAAGAGGAGCTCAGTTATGAGCTGCAGTGCTGTAATACTGAATGCACAATTAGTTCGGTAACAGCGAGACAGACGCTATCCACCTCTGCTCATCACAGCAGTCCTTTTCCTTAACATAAAATCACAGCGTCAACGTCCCAGCACGTAACTCATATTCATAAAGGGAAATGTAACCTCCAAGACCTCAAGGCCTGAAATGCTTTATTTCTACTGCAATCTTACCTGTGCTTCACTAAGGCCAAGCTCCAGCATCTCCAGTGACTTTCGAATCATGTTTGATTTTTCTTCAACCAGATTAGTTTCATCATCTTTCTTCAAACATTTCAGTGTTTCAAGTAAGCTCTGTAAAATTGAATTGTGTTCATTCTTCAGTGCTTCTAGTCCATTAATCACTTGCTTCGTTTTGGCAATGATTTCATCTTGAGTAAGCTTCTCCAACTTCTCTTCCTTTAAATACACCATCGTGGACATGTTTTCATACATTCTGAAACGGAAGAAAGTACACTAGTTAACCCAAAAGCAAAAATAAGCAATTTTCCATAAGTGAATAAAGATTTCCTTTAAGAAGTAATTAAAACATATGACTTTGAAATGTACATTCAGAATGTAATGATGGTTTTGCACAACTTTTGCAATCTTTAAAGTCCTGGGATTGAACAGTGTTTCAAGTTTTCCAGGGTTAGTATTAGCACGAATTCATAAGCCAAACAACAACTGAAAATAAAATCTGTATTTCAATATGTCAGAAGAATTTCTAATGAGCACAGATGAATCAGCCTGCGTATCCAGGATGTGCAAAAGCAAAGTAGCTGGTGTATAAAATATAACTGTAGATCAGTGGCATCTGCAAATATCCCCAAACTAGAGCTTGAGGAATTTGAAGAAATATCACCAATGACAGACCATTGACCTATCAATCATGAGAAAAATCATCTTTTTCCAGTAAGAAGAAAACCCCAACTTCATCCTTTTCCAAGGGCTACAGAAGCTGTTGTGTCTACATACTTTGAAAACAACAACTGCCCCCTAAGATTACTTTACATTTGTTACTGTAACTCTACAGCTACATATAGATATTCAATTGTCTCCAGTCTAGATGCAGCTGTTTTGATGAAGTTGCAACAGCTGTCTTGTGCCGGAAAAAATGGTTTCTATAACACAACCCTCGCCAGAAATACCTCACTGTCCTACTTTGCTAGCCTTAATGTAGGGCACGAGGTACTGACAAGTTTCTGGATGTTTGTAAACACTTCTACCAAACGCAAACGAACACCCAAAGACGTTTAGAAAGTCAGGTAACTTTATATTCGGTGTTACTGAAGTGATAGACAAGTGTAACTGTAAAAATACAAATAAGAAGGCACAGAAATCACCTGACCCTTTTTAAAAGTCACCAGAAAAATGTTCTATAATGAAAATAAAGAATTGAGCCATTATTCCGGTATATTTAAGAGATTTATATCTTCGAATGTGCCAGGGAGTATAAATTTGAGTAAGGTAGGAAAGATTTTTCAAACGCAGTAAATTATCACATCTATAAGATGACACTTGGGGAAGTTTTGATAACCTAACATTTAAAATTAATTCGCTAACCTGTGCTAAAGCTTTGTACAAAAGCAAGTCTAGTTTTAGAAGAAAGCCCAAAAAAATTACAACTTAAATCTTGCATACGAGTGCTACAAGGAACATGCATACACGCACCACCTCATGCCAACAGCCGAAGGGTGTGCTCTTACGCTCTTGCATCACGTCAAAAAAAGGTTGCCCTTTCTGTTTATCTACACTCAAATTATCCTCTGTCATGACCTGTAATGTGGTACACAACAGGCGTACCCATTTGTCACCAAAGAGCCGCACACTACGCTGTTTTATTTTGTAATAACCTATTACCCGAAAACACAGGGAATTTGGGGAAGCTGTGAACTTGGTTCTGCCAGAGTTTAATACGAGAACTTCACTGTCTCAAATATGTGTAATACAGAACGTATGGATCTGTATAAAACATCTAATCTGGCACGGCATAAGGCATCAACTCACCAAAACCTGACGAGCAGAATGGTACTGACATATTTCCTGTTTACAACCTGAGAACCCAGAATGCTTAAGTGACATCGTAAAGCACCTGTTCCCTAAAACAGTGTGTAAGAATGAACATACTGAACGCCCCGCACAGCAGTAAAGCTGCTCCGGACATACCTGCTGCCTGTCTCGATGCGGTGTGCTAGGTTTTGAAGCCACCTCACTCTACACCAAATGTGGCGATAAGCTTTCACTGCCTCAGCTGCCTGTAGTGGAGCTGGTGTCAACTCAAAAGCTACACACAGATTGCTCTGAAGGTCCATGCAGCCTGGGACAGGGATTCTCAAGTCTCTTCGTACGAAAACAGAATCCTACTCTCTCCCACTGAGAGGAAAGGAATAAATATTTCTGTATAGGTTTCGTAGGGTGCATAAAACACTACAGAAGAGCTGGACAATGTTGTCCCAAGTTTTATAGATTGTGCTTGGGAGAATAAAAACAAACGTGTAATCTGTCATGCTATCAGTTCTGGTTCTTTGCAGGAGTAAGATCAATAAAGAAATACCTAGTGTCGAGAGTAGCGAGGAGGTGTGGTGCAATTTCCATGATTTTTTTAAAATGCGTTTCACGAAAGGGCATTACCTATTCACCAAGCAAGACCGTATCTGAACACATAACCACACCATTAGCTCTGCACACCCTGAGGCAGCAAACCCCACACAGGAAGCAAAAGGTGACGCTTGTATGCAGGAAGCAGACATGCAAGTATACAGAGGAAAAGAGACCACACCGACTGTGCCCTTCTACTGTCACTTCTCAAAAATGTTAATGCTTTCTGCCCCTATTTTTCCCCCCTACAGAAAAAGAAGTAGGGCACACTCAAAGGCTTCGTAAGCTCCTGTCAGTTTTAACCTGTATACAGTTCAGTGAAAATTTTACCTGTTATGTGGCAGGAATTGTAGATCAAATACTAATTTTTAATTCAGTGTACAAGTGAAAACAAAACAAAAAATTAAGATGCACATAGGTTAGTTGGAAAACAGAATTTTGGATGAGGGAAAAAAGAAATGCAGTGCAGCCAGAGTCACAGACTAGCCAGCTGGCTTCAGCAATTTATGTGTCGTATTAAATATGTGCCTGTGCACATCTTGAGTGTCACCTTCATGGTTTATTTACGCACAGACTATGCTAAAGTACACTTTCCAACACTTAAGAAACACCCAAACTTCTTCAAATGCACAACAATTACTGAACTTGGGACTGATTCAACACAAAAGGCCCTACAATGACGCCTACTAAAGAGGCCTTTGATTGCAGAATTTTTGTAACATGAACTCCAAAGGAATGGATTAAGAATAGCAAGAATCTGAACCAAAGAAAGCATAAAGAAAACAGAGCCCAGCCTGCTGTCTTTCAGTCATCTAACTGCTGGGACAATCTCATCATATGCAAACGACTTAAGTGGCTGTATCTTTAATCAGTTTAAGTATTTTGTTATTCGTAACACTTTCAAACCACTAGGAATGCTGACATCACAATTCGTGCCTAAATTCTCCTACTGACATACAGAGCTAGCTACTTAAGCTCTTCAACTAGTATTTAAGGTTCTTAAACATAAATAGCTTTACCTACTCAGCTACATCAGAAAAAGTGTCATTTCCACGCAGATCACCTCAAAGAATTCTTGAACCACAACACATGATCATACGAATCGTTCTTTGCATGAGAAAACTTAAAGGAAGAACGTTTTTCTAAGAAAACCACAAGATTCTTTTTTCTTTCATTAAAGATCAGAATGGGTCCTAGAGACAAATAAATAAAACAGTTCTATTTTTTATTTTTATTTCCTTGTTATGTATCCCTAAGAATTCCCTTTTTCAGTACTGATATTTTCATTATTTATTAGCCAAGTTTCAAGTACTAAAAGGTGGGAAGATTAGTTTTTAATGTATCTAGTGTCTGATCACTACTGTCTTAAAACACAACAAAAAAAACCCCAACAAACCCTATGAACTTCTGTGACAAGTCAAATTCTCCCTAAACTTTTTCCTCTGAATATACACGCATCCTGCAAGATAGCTGCAAGTTACAAAACAATGTGTCCACATACAAGAAATAGTAAATAATGTTCCTAACAGTAGGAGCTACTACAAGATTGGTTCAAGCCATACCTACAGGTCCTGTCATGTCCAAGCACTGCAGATCCCACAGAACTATAGTATACACAGATTTGGGCTTTTTGCATCTCCCATATGTACCTATCGTTCACTGTTCCATACGAATAATCAGTCTATTCGGGGCTTGTAACCCTGATTTCACTCTTAGTTTCTCCTTAATTAAGTGGCAGGGCTCAGCGTCCTACATCTGGCATGAGCTTCTTTCATTTTGTATTAGCTACAAATTACAAGTCATTAATTCCCTGCTCAGACCAAGAACACATCTCATTACATCATGGAACGGACCATCTTGACACACCACGAGCTGCTATTACTGCTGATCTTCATAATGTGGAAAATGCCTTCTCAAACAGTCCTCACAAAGATCACGGGCCTCTCCCCAAGCACAAAAACAAAACCACCAAGAAAGGCAAGAGATGAAAACCACTGCTGAGGGACACAGCAGCTATGTCACTGCATCGCCCCCTCCTAACAAGGCAGCTCAGCGACAACCGCTAGTCAGAAACGGCGAGGACGAATCACCCACGGGTGCCTTGCATATACTTAGAAAGGTATCTGTGAAGGGCTTGTTCGCATACGCTGCTGTTAGGCTTCACAGGCAGAAATCGCCACGTCTGACAGAACAATGGCTACTTGTTATTTTTTTTAAAGATAAGTCAACATCTTAGATTATCTATGAGGCTATTCATACTATCACAAGTCATATTCCCCGACACAAGGAAATTTATAACCTTCCTCTTCTTGTTTCACTTGCTCTCCTTTTAATTAAAACGATCCTTCACACTCAGGAATTTTACTCCAATACATTCACCTCTAACCCCGCAGAAGAAACAGAGTAGCTCTTTCCTCGTGACATACTGGGGACTGCACCTGAACTGCCAATGCTATCTATCGCTCTTTTTACCCTATTACGTTTGAATCCGCCTACGAGCCTCCACAGAACAGAAACCCTTGAACTGCGCCTGCACCAGCGTCCTGCTGGAGGTCACACTTCAGGTACGCTTGCTGACCCAGTTCTATAAACAGAATACTGCCGCACTCCTGTACTGCCTCAGGTTCCCAATATATGAGCTCAGCAAGCGCCTTCACGATCCATCACACAGACACAAGCTACCTCAGAAAGCTCTCAGTGGGAATACTGCGTGGCGCCTGCTGGAGGCTGCAAACCACCGACCAGGTAAGAGGGTGGAGTTGCACGTGACTAGCAGCCAACTTAAGCTGAGAAGTCCTTTAGAAAACACAACGTGTCTGAAAGAAGAATGAACCCCATGGACTCACTCTGTCAGCTTCCAGTTAGTCAGCTCCTGAATTAAAAATCCACCTCACTGTCCCCCTTCTGCCAGCCTTCAAGTCAGAGCTAACCCTGAATGCAGAAGTCTGCATTACCACTTGGCCTAAAGTGAAAGTAAAGCAGGCAAACACTATAAAAAACCCCTACATTTGTTAGCGTTTAATGTCAAGGGCACATATCCTAAGAAAAGCTCAGAATCATGTTCGCAACTGACCTACAACCTTAACACAAGGTATGTGTTGGTAAGCAAAC
This sequence comes from Rhynochetos jubatus, assembly GCA_027574665.1. Classification (NCBI taxonomy): domain Eukaryota; kingdom Metazoa; phylum Chordata; class Aves; order Eurypygiformes; family Rhynochetidae; genus Rhynochetos; species Rhynochetos jubatus. The sequence continues at coordinate 137,322,119 of CM050648.1, read as the reverse complement.
TGGATGAACACTCACACTTTGTGATAGTTTAGCATTTATAAAGGTAAACCCATGAATTTCTGAAGAAATGCACAACAATCACAGGACAGCTTGACTGAAAAGTTTAGAACACAAGAAAACCTCGAATACTGTGAGAGATTTCCACCAGACTAACAAGTTCAGACTAACTATCAAGGCTGCCAGGTCCAGCCTTCTCTCCAGCCCACATCAGGGGGAAGAGGCTGCATGGCCACACGTTCTACCTCTACATCACAGCAGCATCCCCCTCTGGGAAACACCTTGTCACAGACTCTAGAAAATCCCCAGGGCCACCAATAAGCCCACCCACTGCACTAACCTATGTTTAAGTGAAGAGGATTATGTACCCGTTGAGCTGAAGAACACAGCCGCTCTACATCTGCCCTGACAAATCCTGGAATCTTTTCACCTTGCAGTCTGCTGTAAAGAAAATCATACCTTTCAGAGGAAACCTTTGGGTTCTTCGGAAGATTAAAATATTGTTGAGAAAAGCAGGCTAACAAATTATATTTGCTAATAAAAATAGCAAATTTTATCTATTAGCAGAGATGATAATAAAAGAGATAGCAAAAAAAGCTCCTATAAAACCTGTAGCAGGGGTGATGCTGACGATTCTGTCTGAAGAAGAGCATCTTCACAGCACCAGCTACAGAGATTTGCACTGCTGTGCAAATCCTTTTATTTAATTTCTACAGCACGCTGCATCAACGTTAATGAAGCATATGCTGTTTCTTAGCGATCATAGCTGCATTCTTATAAGTAACAATCTCAACACTATTTTGAAATAAATACTTCAGCACATTTCAAGGATAACTGCAAAAAGTTCCGTGGTAATTTCAGCCTTCCTTCTTTTGTTGCAAGTAAACTACTTTCATTAAAGTTACAGCTTCCTGCTGAAACAGTTCAGTAAAACACCCTCGTACGGTACCGAAGTATTCAGCGGCCTAAGAGCGTCCTGTAACTACACAGATTATCCTTCCTCTTAAACATTATTATGGTGTCAATCCCTTGACACCCTCCACTGAATAAACCCTAGCTACCAGCTAGCATTTCAATTACCACGACACAGTCAAACCTCTATTGTTTTAACTGCAGACAATCCAGATGACCTGCCAGTGTAACCATCTCCAAAGTATCTTCTAGATTCGAGCGTATCTGGGAATTCTGTAATGCTGCAGACCACGGCCAAATCCCAGCTCGCTCTTCTTGCTCACATACCACAGCAGGTAGAGCTCCTCAAACACCATGGCTACCCCCATTATTTGTGCAAAAGGAATCAAGGGAAAGCATCCCCTTTCTGGCATATCTCACCCACTACACATTTTACCTTTCTGAAGTACCAAAACCAGAGAGCGATTAAAACACAGAATAGTGACATACCCTCAAACCACAGTGGATTATTCTTCCTCTGAAAAGTGGCATCTGTTTGGATCCTGCAATCAGTCTGCATGCATCATAACCATGCAAGAGAAAAATTTATTCTCTGGATACATTCCCAACATCTCAGGTTTCAAATGAAGCTGGATGGAAATAAGATTCTGCTATGCATTTGTTATCACATCAGATTGCTTCGTCAAAGCTGAAGCAAGTGCAGATGAGTTGTAGCTAATGCGGTTTAGTAGAGCCTGTCCGGAGCCTGGAGGAACTCGACCAAAAGCAGCACTTCCGAGGCGGCACATGCTTATTAACACTTTGTTAATCGAGGCTGCTGTCACCTGTTACAGGTTGGTGGTACACACCTTCCTTGCCCTCAGCCTGGAACCATGTACTCAGAGCTGTGGCAAGATCAAAACCCCGTTCTCTACCAGAATGGCAACACTGAACACAAACCTCTTGCGCTGTTTGTCTTGGGCAAAGAGCTCTAACGCCAACTTGTTAATTTTATCACGTCCGTGCAAATTCCTAAGACAGACAGACTGCAAATCGCAGTGTCCTACCCCTTGGAGCAAGGGAGTTGTCTCTTGTCCTCCTGCTGCATCAACAGCAAACAGCGTCTGTCCATCTCCTGCAAAGCGAGCACCTCCTTAGTTCCTTCTAAGCGCTAATAAACACTTCCAAGCGGCCACCAACGGACCTCAAGAAAGCTGAGCATTTTGCCTGTTAAACACTGACAAAACATACCTGTCTGGGCCACGCAGGATCTGCTTTGTGCTTGTGACCACAAAGTCCACCTCACGGCATCACGTGAACAACCGGTCACGGCTGTATTCAGAGTAGTTACGTAAAGAGAGAACAGACATACTTAAACACACCAGAAGGCAGAAGCTGAATCATTTAAACGGTCGTTCCGTGTACCCTTAGTTATTAAAAACACTGGCCACGAGAATCAGACATCAGGAAAAATCAAAGCTAATTATTCAAAAAAACCTGTAGTTCCGTATTTTGCAGTTACTGAGACACACTTCACAAACTACCTATTTTAAGTGGACCGAAAGGAAATCTCAGCTATATTTTTACAGAAGTACTGTCAAGACAGTTTGAGTTACAAATCTCTCACCATTATCAAATTCTACATTTTTTTTACCCTCAATATTGCAAGAATCTACATATATTTGTGTGGAAATGGCACTTGGCTCGTCACGGACTTGCCAACTTGTGCAACCACGTCTTCAGTGAATCCTGAGTCTTGATAAGACATTTGTAACAGACTGATTCTAGCTGGGGAGTGTGTCTCTTTGGGACTGGAATACAGAGGTACAGAAACAAAGGGGTTTCAAGTCACCGGTCTTGAAATTTTAAGCTGTCAACGGAGTAGAAAACATTTTTTGACCTTGACTCTAGTTCTTTCATTTTGCATTGTTATTTTTGGACAAGAATTGCTTTATTGACTAATCAAAGTAAACATCCATTTACATTATCTATTTATCGTAACTCTAAACAGCACTTAGGTAAAAGCACAGGAATGTTCTCATCACATCAGACTTCCATAATACATTTAAAAACCCCATCAGCTTCCACTTACTAACATGAGAACTACAACCTTAACCAAACCTGCTTTTTCTGGCATACCTATAACCATTAAAAAAAAAAATGTATGCAGGAAGGGCAGAGAAGGCCACATCCTGCCTCACATTATTGGATCTGTGTAGGAAGCTTTGCTGACAATTTACTGTGAGCACAGATTATGTTGCTCTTACACGCTTGAGGACGTTGAAGAGAAGGGTTATTTGAACCAAAACGAGAAAACCAGGAAATTCTCCTGCACATATAAAAGGAACATTCACGAACATTGTTTCAGCACACACTAGCCTATAGGTTTAACAAATCCTTAAACCTGGTGTTGAAGCTATCTAACGGTTCACATTAAGATGCACGAACTGTAGAGTCTCCCTTCAAGCTTTATGGAATATAGCCTCCCCCCCGCTCGTCCTTCCATTAAAAAAATATAAAAACCAAAGCCACGAATCTAATTCTTCCAAAACGACTACAGAAAAGGAGTTGTACAATACTTCAGGCATTATCCTTAGTATTGAGGAGGATTTAATGCTACCTCATTAAATATAACGTCAGAATTGATACTTTCTATGGCAATCACCAATTATCAGACTAGCAGGTTTGGGGGTTTTTTTACACCTTACAAATTTCATTTTACAGACAGCACAGCAAATGATGCAACCATCTAGAAAAAGAACATCACATCATTCACTGTTTATTACCTACTACAGCAGAGAGCTGATTTTGCTGTAAGCTTGGAAATGATTTCCTTGTTAAGCAACCATAATTTGCAGGGCTTACTCATACGGTCTGAACGGAACTGGGCCAGGAGGTCCAGAGGAGTGCAGCAGGCCCTAACCCAGCATCTCGCAGTCAACATTAACACCTGAGGATCAAACCACAGTTTTAGCTCCCTCTGCAGTGACCTTTCATGATTTATCTTGGCTGGTGTTGGGTGCTCTTCCGAACTCCTTAAATACTGGCTGTGGTAACAACACTAATGTGACAGTTCCCACTACCCTGCTGCACTACACCACCCTTCTGGTGGACTGACACAGAACAAGAGCACACACTAACTGGAAAACAGACACAAAAGGAATAAAAAGTACTACTTTTATAATTATTTTTTAAACCATCTGGCTTGGATACATCTGTTTTGAAAGCATCCCCCTACTGAGGATGGCAGAACAGTCCATTCCTGCAACAGCTGTGCCATTAAAAGCAACATATCGTGCACTTGCAGGTATTGCTCCATGTGCAGCCAGGCTACAAGATGAGAGGGGGGAAAAAAAAGGAAAATAAATAAACAATTCAGGAAGCCTATTTCCAGGCCACGTGTTAACACAACAACTGGGTGGGGATCAATGGCCACCCAAGTTACAAGCAGGCACTGTAACTCAAACCCCACTGCCTGCCGCTTTCAAAATACGCCCTGCACCTCTGCTCTCGACCTGCATTCTGCACAAACGCCCAACCGAGAACTTTTTGCCAAGTTCAATGATGCATTCTAACAGCAATATTGTCAGTGTGCTCTAAAATCAACATCCAGCACATCATTTTAACTTATTTTTAACATTTAATTTTTTCTTTTAGAGTTAAGTACTGTGATAGAAATCGGTATGATCTCAGTAAGAAAGACTTAAAAGCAGAGTAATCGAATCATTCATCTGCCTTTACCTCTTTTCAGAACAACAGGAAGGAGATAACATTAAGTAACAGCAAATTAGTGGGACACCAGTCGAAGTCACCCTGTGGTGCCTCTTGCCTTTTGAAAAGATAGAGGATGAATAACAAATCTTAGAGGGGAAAAAAGAGGACACCTGGCTAAGAAACCTATCAGTACAGTAACAAAACCTTACCTCTCATCTCTGCGTGATTTCTTAAGCCCCCAGGCCCACCAAGCACTGGCGTTCTGCGTTTCAGAGCGGTCCCATACCAGAACCCCACAGAGCAATTTCATCACATCCTCTCTGTTAAATGCAGTTCTGCCTTGGGTAGCCATAGCGGTCAGGTTCACACACCAAACCTTCACAACAAAGGCTGCTCCTCAGAATTAGCCCGTCTTCCTGAGGATTCATTCACTCCTACCTCTAGTAAGACCTCTGGGTCACGAAGGTGTGCTGGCATACTGCCAAACATCCTCACCACTCCTGTACTCCATGACCCCCCATATTCCAATACAGCAATATTCATTATACTGAGTGCACCTGGGCTACAGCCAAGGAAATGGGCAATCTAAACAACAGTGCGTCCTTGTATCTTCCACACGTTATTGCCTTCTACGTAGGGAGCAATTCAGAGACAGAAATGGCCATCGAATCATCTGATCTGGCTTCCTGCAGACACAAGACCATGGGCACTCACTCACGCTACGGCTAGAGATACAAACAATGCTCCTCCCGCAGCCACACGGTTGTTTCACCCCCTCTCCATCATGCCAGCACAAGCGCTCCTTATTTTACAGTCAGAGGTGAGGGGACATGAACAGAAAAGGTCCAGGACACAGCCAAACCAACTATTTCACCATGCTGCCACACAGCAAGCTGTGCTAGTGATGAAGGGACCTCCATAAAAGCGCTCAATCTTACCCACAATACTCCAGTGGGAGAAGAAAAACCAAAAGCTGAACAACCCCCCTACTCCCCTGCCCATCCGGAACTCCGTGATGTTTGCAGATCATTCCACTGCTGTCAGCTGGAAGGAGCACGCTCAAGATGTATTGTAGGAATGCAGTTACTGCAATCCCTTCAAAAGCCTAAAACCACCACCCTCTACACCGTGGAATGGCACACACACGCATACTAGCACACGGCAAATGATCTTCTTTCTTAGTATTTAACTACCTGCGCTGTCTCCAGACACAGCCCAATATCAGAACACCGAAATGCTAGCAGTAATACGCTGCCAAAAGGGACAGCAGCACGGGATTTAAAAAACAGTTTATGAATACAACATCCGTGCTTGCATGCAACGCAAATCACTAAGCATTAAGATACAGTTATCTGATAATTCAAAAAAAAAAATCTAAGTATTGTCCTTTAAAAAGACTGATTTTAGATACAACTCTGTTTCCTGAAATACATATAAACACACAATATAAGAAAAGCACATATTAAGTAGTACCAAAAAAGCTCAGCTTTACGTCCGACCCCTCTTGACCTCCTGAATGTTAATTAGTGCAACGGTAACTTTTCTAATCGCTTGCTGGGGTCCACAGTGTTAGCATCCCACAGTAAACAGGGTACAATTAGCCACCACCCCAACCCTACAAAGGAAGTCAGTATTACTAATTAGGCGGGTTACATCCTTTATGGAATTTTAAAACGAACAGAGCAAAGTCAGCTATAGTTCTGACACCATCCCAGAGCACAGGCTTCATACAAGGCATGGGGTTTACAGCAGGTATTTACAAAAGAACCAAAAATAGCAAAATGTTCACGTTTAAGTCTACCCACGACAGGTATTTTACTGCTTCTACCTGCAAGCAGGAGTCGGTATCGGGAAACTATGTAAAACAAACCTGTACTTTTCAGCAAGACAACAGATGGAAAGCATGTCTGGGATATTAGATCACATGATCCCACGCTTCCTACTTCGGAGCAAGAAAGATGGCCAACAATAATTATTTGACAAAATAAATTCAATTTAATGCTACATACACGTCAAGACACAGCTTCCAGAGTAAAGATTGTTTCTGATTGCACCAAAAAGAGTTAAACAGCAGAGTCCGTGGGAGATAAGCTGGATTTTAGAAATGGTGATTAAATCAACACACACAGATACTGTTACTTGCATCTGTTTTCTTAGCTGAACGAATCTGAAGAAACTGTCAACTATTAGAGATTCATTTTCTTCATACATTATAAAAAACCAGTGTTAACTGCGCCGTAGCGTTCATCCTCTGAGAACAACTCCTTTGTTCACGATCCCAAATATTTTATGGGCAGTGGAAGCACACGTCCTCAGGCCTCACGCCTGCCGATTCGCTATGGCCTGTCACTATTAAATATATTAATTGTCTAGCACAAAAAAAAACCCAAAACACCAAGCACAGTGTCATCTTATGCCTGACGCCTGCAAAGCAGCTCACGCAAAACCCCATGGAAATAATTCCTCCACCACTGAAAGAATCTGTAATTCTGGCTCCGACCCCTCTAACAAAGTGCCCAATTTAAATCCCACAAAGCGAAGGCAACCAAAGCATCTCAGCAAACCTAAGGCAGCATAAGGGCACCTGTTCCTGGTCAGGCATTTATCGATTAAGTAATTTTTCAAAGGAACCACGCTTATTTCTACAGTCTGCTTTCAGAAAGGAAAACGTCACTAAAGAAATTACTGGGAATGCTGTAACACCCCAAAAATACCTGAAGCTGACTGTGACTCAGGATGTAACTATTAGAATTAGTGCTATTTTGAAGTCAAAAAAAGTTTGTTAGAATAAACAATCTGTCTCTGACTGGCACCTGGTTACCACGAAGCATCTATTAGACACTGTACGTGTCACGCTTTTGTTTTAAGGGAAATGAGAGTTAACATTGAACAGAAATGTTTTTCTAAACTTTGGCCAAGGTAAATATGATGTTGGTATAAAACAATTAAAAACCGCTTTGGAAACGCAGAGTATTATGCAAGGCTGAATTAAGAGAAAAGCCTGCGACTAGCCACTGCATTGCAACGATGATGGAATTGGTCCATTTTTTACGGTAGCTGTGTCATACCGAATAAACCCCGGAGGCAGGCAGACTACAAGAGACGTTTATTTAACTAGACCTCTAGCATGCCTCTCCCCATCACCGTCTGCTACTATGCTCCTCAGCATCAAATACCAAAGTATATTTTGCTTACTTATTAATTTACCCAGATTTCATGATTTTCCACTCTTCTGACAAAACCATTATTTTAACCAGTATTGTAGACTGAATTAAGTTTTAAAATAATCACGACCTGTGCGTCTGAAGAGATGCTGTTAATCCCAGAATCAGTCCAATTGCACGTCTGCCAGAGAAGCCAAACAGAGGAAGAGATGAAAGAGAAACTGCAAGACCCCACGTCTCAAGAGAAACAGAAGCTGCGCTGAATGGACTCAGACCTGAATAAAAGGCTACAATATTTCCCCAAATTCCCAATCAGACACGTGTAGGTATGTGTGTATACACAAAGAGATACACGTATAAATGCATACGTGGATCAACTGCATAAAGGTAGCTGACAAGTGAGGATTTACTGACATTATCTGGGAAGTTCTTCATAAACAGAGGAAGCAGCCTTAAGCGCCTTATGCGCCTCGCCCGTACTGTTTTGTTTAATCTGATGTTTGAAAAACGTTCAGAAAATTGTACCCTGGACTCCTGCAAACATAATTGACAACTGTGTATGCAATTCCTCTTTCGTCAAAGAGAGACCTTTTTGAAAAATCAGTTCCAATTAACAAGGCACCGTTAGCATATCGCAGCAATCTGACAAGCAGTAAACGAGTCTGTTTCGCGGGATGTTAGGCAGGTAACTTTATTCTCTAATTACATATGAAACCATGTTTTCTTTGATTAGAAAAATGAAGGGAATCTAAGCTCAATTTGCTGTTAGAATCTCTCATTACTGGAATCCTCCAGTTCCATCATCCTCCTTCAGAAACAGAAAGGTTGCCAAACTTGAACTGCAACATGATGCAGAAGTGATACTGCATTGTCGGGGTTTCAGGAACTGACGACGTAAATTCCCTGCGTTTACCCACACGGTTCTGCATTGTCTAAAAGGCCTATCTAAACGGAGCTGCCAGGGTTCGCCTATCTGCTGTAATTTCACAGAAAGGTTCTCCTACACCATGTGTTCACAAAAATAACTGTGAAAGTGACTTACAAAACACAAGGTCTTCTGCTCAGAATCACAGATGGATCAGCTTTCCCTCTGCTGCCAGTAACGCTGAATGTGCTACTTTCAATTGTATCTATAATCCTAGGGTTATAATATCCTCTATCATGTTTCGCTGAAGCTTTGGAATTCATAATCAACTAAAATAAAGCTATTTTCCTAAAAAGCTTGAAATTAATTGTGCATTCAAAGAGGTGGTGGGTTTAGTTTTGTTGGTTTGTGGGTGCAGGGTTGGGTTTGTTTTGTTTATTTCGGTGGGGGGGTGTTTTAGCTTGTTTTTAATTAAAATGTCAAGCTGTCTAAATCTCAAAGGTTCCTTTTTAGCTCCCACTGCACATCCTTTGGGCACATTTCCTATTTAAGTGAAGTGCAAACACAAAAAGTGGAAGTGAAAGAGACAATTGTCTCCCAGAGTAACTGAACTAAAGTTCTACCAATTGCAAGAAGACTGAAATTACATTTTAATAGCCTTCATTTTATGTATTTTCATGTATTACTGTGAAAGCACTTTATATTGTGACATTGGCTCACCATTTTGCTATTCAAAGCAAACCATAAAAACCAAACTTTCGCTTTCTTCTAGCCATTTTTATATTCCGATTCTGTGTTCCGATTCCATGCGCAGTAGTGCAATACTGCTGCTACATTTAAGTCAGGTACACTAATGGAAATCGTTAACGGGGGGGAAAAAAACAGCGAAAGCACCATCATTGATTTAGCAGCCTCCAAAAAGCCAGGCGGTAGCATTACAGCCGGTGATGCCACTTTGGTCACTGAAATATGCTTCAATATGCTCTGAACACAGAATTCAGGAAGGAGTCAAGAAGTTGTTTTTGGGATTACAGACAAGCGCTACGCAGATCTACAGATCGGGCACCTTGTCACCTAGAAATAGTACAAACACGAAGCAGAATGAATGATTTTAAAGTGTCTAATTAATCTCTGCCCTAAACATCCAGTAATCAAGAGCCAGTTACGTGTCAGTGTCATTCTGCCAGAATAACGTGTCCCTAACCAATGCTTTTCTCCTTCAGAAGTGCAGAAATCCGGCCAAGACCAAACCTACGACACCCCCCCCCCCCCCCCCCCCGCCCCGACTACAGCACGGTCGGTGACCTACAATACATAAAGCCGGTCGCTATTTACAACACCCAAGAACGAGCCGCCCCCGCCCCCTCTTCCACTACATCCGAATTAGCACCAGAATAACCCACCTAAATCAAGAACGCCGAGTCACAACGCAGGGCCGGCAGCCCCCCGGGGAAGGGAGGGGGTGCCCACGGGGGAGGGCGAGGCCGGCAGCGCCCCGCACCCCCCGCTCTGCCCGGGGTCCCTCCCAGGGCGGCGCCCGGCCCCAGCCGCAGCACCCAAGGGAGCCAGGGGATGGCACGGGGACAAAGCCGAGCCCATCCCCGTACCCGCCGCGACTGCAGCTGACAGAGCTTTACACCCAACGCCGAAAAACAACCGCGCCGCCTCCCTCCCCCAGCCCCAGCCCCCCCCACCCGCGCAGGGAAGGGGCCGGCTGTCAGCGGCGCTGCGGAGGGACCAGCCGGGCCGCGCAGCCTTTTGTTGTTTGCGTAACGGCGGCTAAAAAGGCGAAAACATGAAACGCGCCCCCCCTCCCCCTCTTCCACCCACCCACCCACCCTCCCGTCTCCCACCGCCGGGCGCGGGCAGCTCCCCTCGCTCACCGCTCGGTGCTGCAGGCTCGGGCGATGTGCGCAGCGCTCGCACAGGCGGCGGGGGCCGCGCAGCCCGGAGCGGGGGGGTGGGGGGGTGGGGTGGAGGCGACCGGAGGAGGATGTCAGCGATGGGCGGGCGGATGGGAGGAAGGAAAAGAGGGTTTGAGGGGGCGGAGGGGAAGGGAGGACCGAAAAGAGGGAAGGAAGGAAGCGGGTCGACACCACGGCGCCTTCGGCGGCTGTCCCTGGGGCGCTGCCAGGCCCGGCAGCCGGCCCCCGAGGCGCGGGCGCTGACAGCCGCAGGCAGCCACCGCCCCGGCTGCCGCCGCCCCTGCGCCCGCCCCGCGCTCCCCGCCCAACATGGCGGCGCCCCTTCTTCTCCCGCAAGGCCCCGCGCGCCCTTCTGTCCCGCCACCCCACCCCCCCCATGCATGACGTCACCCCCGCCCCTCGGCGGGCAGCGCGGGGGCGGCCCCCGGGAGGGAGAGGGGGCATGCGGGGGTGACACTGCCACCCCCGAGGCCGCCGCGGGGACAGGGAGGCCGGGCCACGCCTCGCCGAGGCCGGGTCTGCTGCAAAAGCCGGCGTCGCCCCAAGGCGCCCTCCGGTGACACTGAGGTGGTTTTGCTCCGGCGCGGGGCACCGCCGCAGGTGGCGCTTCTGGGGGTGTTGGGGGTTTTGTTTCCGCGAAGCGGGCTGATGGTGGGGCTCGTGAAGGCGATGCCCCCGTCCCGGTTAAACGGGGGCACGGAAGGGCTCCACAGCATGCGGCCTGCAGGTACGCGAGGGAACGGAGGCTGAAGCGCCATGTCTGTGGGGGCGGCCGCGTCCCCCTTGAGGGCTCGTTACCTGCAGGCGCTGTCTTTCAACACCACTGGTTTCGTTCCACGTTCACCTAAGTGAAAGATTCCTGCTTTTCTACAGGTTTATGCGTACAGAGTAAGACTTCCATGGGAACTCACTGACACTTGTCACAACAGCTGCCGCTTGCCCGCTTCCAGTGTCATTCCCACTCGTGCTGGAGGAGGAGGAACCATCACTTCACATTGCTTTGTGTTCCACGAGGCCGAAGTTAAGCCCAGAAAGGAAGGATGGAAGGAATTGAGGTCTGAGATGGAAAAAAAAGTTAAATATAGCCAAGCAGTAAAATGTCCATTGGGAATCATCAGGGAGCAGTGACAGCCGAAAATGAAAGAATATTAAGGCCTGGGCAGAACGTCATGGTGCATTCTCTGAGCTCCACGTGCCACAGGACAGTTCAGTGGGAAGGGACCTACGACGGTCGCCCAGCCCAACTGCCCGTGTAACTCCTGCAGTGCGCACAGGGTATGAATCCTGAGTTTATGGAAACACGGGGGTGTAGCGGTGAATCAAAACCTGCAGCCTCACCCAAATGGCAATATCCAAAATACACAAGGAGAGGACAGCTTACATCTGTCTGCCCTCACAACACAGAGAACGCTACAGAACGGCAGATGTGCCAACAGGAGTCAGGTGAGAAAGCAAGACTAAGTTAGAAGAAGCAGGAAGACGGAGGAGGAATCCAAGTTAATGCTATTGTTGAGGCAGAAGAGTCGAGTCACAGAAGCCCACAAGAACCAAAGTCGGGGAAATGGGTTGTCTGATGACTGCAAGTACAGAGAGTCCCTGCTGGATTTGAAAAGTTGAGGGAACTGAAGTATTCTTTCTGAACACCACCCACCGACTGACGGCTTTCACAGGTCCAGCTGTCCAGCAGAGAAACAACTGCGATACTGGTGTTTCAGAGCAGCAGCTTCTTGCGTTCGTCATCTCCATTAAAGACATTTCTCGGGCAATTTTGTATTAATGTTTATCCCCGTATTGTAGTTCTGACATGCAATACAGGCTAGCGATGCGTAATAATGTGAAATATGTGTTTGTACAGCAGTATGAAAGGGAAAAAAAGATCGAAGGGCATTCCTTTATACGAACTACATTTTAAAAGTAAAAGTCGCCACAGGTTCAGAGAATTTTCATGAATATGAGATTTAATTAAAAATAGAACCTGCCCTAATTACATAATTATGCAAGAGGACTGATTCAAAGGAACCACTCCTGTCTTTTGAATAAACAATATTCATTGCTTTCTTCCTATCACACATTTGCTTTAAAAGATTTCCTGCCATTAGCTGCTTACCCGAGGGATCTGAGCATCTTTGAACAAAGCAGCTACTCCAGCTATGACCCTGATTCATAATACGCTGGCTAATCAAGTCTATGCGTGCTGGCAATTTCCCACATAAGCAGCACACACCATAAGCTCCTTCCTGCAGGACGGTTGATTAGCTCAATGGAACTAAGTGCTACTCCCCTCTGTTTATGGCACACAGAAGAGACTTGGTGAGCGTGCTTCTTCCTCAAGGTTCTGCCTCGCATGACGTATCGTAAGAGCTCCTCTCCAGTTGGATCTTGTTTTTCCTGTCCCATCTACATAAGAATTATCCAAGTTCATCTAGCAGTAAAGCCTCTTTACTGCCCACGTTTCCATCTTCCCTTAGGGAACCAGTTATGCTACATGCCCTGCTTTTAGGATGAAGTGATCCAGACACGCTGTCTCTAGAATATGCTTTGCCTGCATTCAACAAGGTCACTGTGGTTTTCTGTAGACATCCGAGTGGACGTTAAAACAAAACCCCAAAACACATTCTTTACAATGCTGGATTTTTTTCATTCCCAATACACCCATTTCCCTCCTCTCCCAGAAGAGAGGGAGATTTGTAATTCAGGGTGGGAGAGAAAAAAGCAAACGGTTCAACTAACGCCGCACAAAGCTCTTACGTTCTGAGGTGCAACGGTGTGAGAAATACGTGCAGCAAACTAAGATTCGGTTTGACTGACGTCCAGAAATAAAGCAAGCCTCCATAAAGAATTTCAGGTTCACTTCATTTCAGAAGCGTGGGTCGTTTTATTTTACCACAGTGATTCAAAAAAAGTTATCCTTCTGGCTTAGAGGTTCCTTCCTCCAAAAGAGACAAAAGCTGTTTAAATCTAATCCTACAGTCTATAAAATCTATGACTTCATTTTGTAAATACGAGCTGCAATAAAGCACTGCATTGGAATAATTTCAGCTGCTGCTAAAGTGCTGTTTAAAAGCATCCTGGCAATAATAAATATTGAAAGGCCAGATTCAGCAACCTGTCTGGCTTTTCATCACAGTCGCTTGACAGTTGCCTATGCTTTTAGTTTATATTGCCTACAAGAACATCCTGTATGGAAAACATAAAAATCAGCGCTCAAGAGTCAAAAGCGTCAAGTACGCAGTCCCAGACACGATTTTAGCCTAAGTCCTTTGTGCGTATGTGCCGTTTCCGCCTGCAGAGCTACTTTGTTATCAGGGGTTCGGGCGCTTTGGAGTAAAAGGGCTGTGCTTTGTTTGACACGACCCACTGCCATGGTCAGGGTGCCTGCACACGCCATCGGGCACCCACTGCTGGGCATGGCATTAACGGACTAAGTCAAAGGAGCACTGATCATCACCCTGCTTCCCAAGTCAATCAGCTTTATTTACGTGCAAGTGAATTCTTTTTCAGAGTCACGGGGATTGCTAGAAAGCTGTAACAAATGAAAGCCAGCGTGCTTTTCCCTGCCGTTTTCTATCCACGGGGAAATAAAACGGAAATAAAGCATGCAGTGTTAATTCAACCCTTAACAGGCCATTTCATTAGTTTATCTCTGTTACTTTTTTTAAACTGAGCAGGATGCTTGCTGTCGACATTAACATTTTGCTAACCAGAATTCATCTCCCAGCTATTACAGAGCTGTGCTATTGTTAAAGCCCAAAAGATACTGAAAGGTTTAAGAAGCCCATTCAATTAGCTTTAAAACAGTTCTGTTATGAAAAGCAAACTTAAAAATCTCAGGTAGTACAGTTAAAGTAACCACTTGAACGCTAGAAACTATTAGAGAATTTGCAAGTCAATATTAATGTGAACGTAAAGAAAAATACTAGACAATTTCAGCAACACGTCTGTATTTATATATCCCAATTTCCACCGTGATCTTCAAAGTGTAAGTGATCAGGGAGCTAAGAATTGCACCCCTTGACAAACTAGAATATTCTACGCTGTATGAATTTACAGACACTGTCAGTATTTTCCAAGATCCAACTTTTAAGCATCAAAATTCCCAGTATATTAAGGGTTTGCAGAGGAGAGCTTATGACGATAATTAGACTTGTGTCTCTACTCCCTGCGTTCAAGGAGTAGGTTCCCGCCTCTATGAGGGAATGCTCACACCGACACGTACTTACTCCGATCAACCCGCAATTTCTGCTCCTTTGCTTCTGCCGTACCTCTCATTTCCTTGGAAGGTGAAGCAACTTTCTTCCTTACCGGTTTCCATGTTCTGAAGTCAGCTGATAGTTAACCAGCAGCGCCTTCCTAGGTTGGAGAGACTCTTCTCCATGGTCACTCTGCGTGACTTTCGGCGCTTAGGCGTGAAGAAAGATAGCGTTCCGTTTACACTCCTCCTCCCCTTCCTCTACACTCTCACTTTTCAGTGAGTTTACTCTCTCTTGGGGTTTCAGTTGCTCATTCAAGGTTATGAGAATTACTAATCACTGCATATGAGTCACAGGAAGTTACATTTATTCCTGTATTCACCCACCTCAGTCACCGAACTATTGCAGAACTGTATGAAATCCTCCAGAGGAAATAAAAACCACTCTGTTGGTGGAATGTCACCATCTCGGCCTCTCCTGGAGTAAGAACAGTCAGCGTGTGGTACGGTGCTTCTCTTTACCCTCCCGCATCTTCACTTCCCAGTATGACTGTGCTCCCTTTCTTTACATTTCTACTGGGATAAGGCCCAGTACTGATAGGAAAAAAAAGTTTACTCCACAAACACAACAGACTCTTCCAAACACAAAATCTTTGATAGCCTGTGTTCAAACCCAGGAACGCTTAGCTGAAAGCAGAAAACAAAAGGATCCCCTCTACTGATTTCTAAGCGCCTGCTGTATTACTGCTTACATTCTCCCCTTTCTTTGAACACCAGCTGTTTGCTACCTACGTGCTGTGTCAGCATTCCTTCATGGAGAGTTGCTAACTCATCAGGCTTTGCTGCTGGATTACTTGCCACTGGATTACGTGAGACTCTTACCTTGATAATCTTGGTAGTCATTGCAGGGTTTTTTCCCATGGTGAAGGAGACTTTCAGGTACCTTTTTCTCATTGAATTCTCCCGAGTTTTATTATGAAAAGTGCTTTTTCCCTAAAAAAAAAAAAAATACTGTGAGGGCTGTGATTTGTGGTTTTAATTTCAGTCACAAATCAGTGTCAATCTGGGATAATTTCATTAACCAGTATGAGATTTTTGGGGGGTTTTTGGTTTTCTGAGAAGTGAATCTTTGAAAGGCATTCATTTTTCCAGCCGGTATCAGGCAGAGACACAGACTGGGACGTAAACTTGACTCGGCATCAGGAAAACCGGTGCTTCCTCAGGGAGGTATAGAAGATATTGGAGATATTCTTGCTAAGATTCATACAGCTGTATAAATTATAAGATTGCTACGTAATTATAAGATTGCTACATACATTTCTAAAAGAAGGAAGTTGTGATTTTTCAGATGCTGCCTTTAATTAAAGCTCATGCATATGCTAAATCACAAGAAATGCTAATGCCAGCGTTTGCCTGTACGTGACCTTTTCCAAGTAGAAATTTGCACCTACTAAAAGGTAAGAGAACTAAGTCTTGAAAGTCTAAAAGGCATTATAGATCACCACCTCATCTGGACTTTTTCCCAATGTAATGATCAAATTCTATTGAAAAGCAAGCAGGCAACTTGCCCGTCCCGCCCCAGCGCCTCACTCCTCCAGTGTTCAGTCTCAAGGGTAGCGTACACAGACAGATATTGTGCCAAACTGTGTCATTTCTTTCTAGCTCTTTTCCCCTGCTAGCGATTAGCCTCGATTCTCTACGTGTTTGCATTTCTGAGGAGGTCCTCAAGTGTAACACTTCGCTCTTACGCGTTTGATTAAATTATTGTAGAGAAAGAACATTCTTCCCTGGGCAACCCTCGTAGCTGGTCCTTCTTCCACCCACCTGTAAGGAGATTCTGCACTCCCTTCTCCCCTCCTGACCATCAATTTGCTCGGCTAAACAAACTGGACCCTTAATCTCTTTAAGAGAGATTCTGCATCCCCCTGGTTATTCAACCAGCCCTTGGCGCTCCCATTTGCTTCACCTTCCTGCACTTTCACGGTACTACAGCTTGCCCCAAGGGAAAGGGAAGCGGAAACGTGCCTGCGCTGTGACAACCGTCTCCGTAGTTTCTGTGCCAGTGACCGATTACGTCTCCACGGCAAATGGCTGCTGCGACTACGCCCGTGGCTAGATGGACGGTATGCAGTACATGGCGCTGAGAAGGGCAGAGGCACTCTAGAAATCGATAGGAAACAGAACCGCCTGCGCTAGGCATTTTGTTCCTCATCCTGTATCCTGGGAAATGGAGCAGATGCAGGGTAAGGGGAGAGCTTATTCCCAGGGGTGTGGATATGAATGCTCTCTCCTTGCTGCCTCCCTCTTCCCACACCGAGTATGTACTGTGAAGCTTCTGCTTCAGTTTCAGATGTTGTAATTCCTGTATTTTCTGTTGTAACTCCATCTTTTTTTATCTGCCTTAATGAAAGATTTTCTTATCAGTTCACACAGAAATCCTTTGAAAGGTGTCAAGTTCAAAGACATGCCATGGCCTCACTCTTCACTTCCGTGTGTTCGCAATGATACGGAAGCAAACTGTGTACATCACTGCTACCAAGTCTTAGACCTAAAACATCAGTGAAATGATTGCAGAATTCACTGCTACAGGTGGATGGTGTGGTTTATCTCCGCTGTTAGATACCTGAGAGCAAACATCCTTCAAGAACTCAATCAGTGGACAGTCTCTGAAAGGTCTAGAACAGAGTCTGATGCCCAGATGAGAAGGGTTTTAAATCATCGTTGTACCTTCCCAATCCTGTGCTATTCCCTCCTCCCTGTGTGATTCAGACAACCACAAGGACCTGGCTTCCATGTGACAGTTCTGCCCAGGACCTCCACAGGGTCCATCTGTAACTAGCCCATCCACACTAGGATACCCCGTTTTAGGGCATGAAAGGAGGCCTTAGCAACTAGCCTTGTAGGTGTCTACTGCTGAAGAAAGGAACTCCTCACACATCTGTGTACAGGTGTTTAAGGGACCGGTATATAAAAAAAAACAGTGAGGGGATGCTATTCATTCGTCAGGTTTGGCAGATTCTGCTGCATCACATCATGCTCTGAAGGTTTTCCTTGTGCCAAAAGGGCTAGATTCAATTTAGGCGAGTTGTAATTTATGCAGAAACTGGCTAGGGCAGCAGTTACCTCATCAGTATGCAGACCATCACAGATATTCTGAGGGTACGACTTTGCTTCAGAGGACAGAGAGAGGAATTTAAAGCAGGACTTGTTGACCTTGGACTGTGGTGGCCAGCTGGGCACAGTACAATTCACAGAAAGCAGGGTCTGTAGTAATTTATTTCAAGGAAAAAACTGTGTGACCACGATTCTCTAAAACACCAGCGTCACCGAACACACCCAGACTGAGGCGTCTTGATTCCACGGCGCAGTTCACTCCGTCACAGCAGTAACCAACAGTCTCCTGGGGAAGTGCTGCGGAATTGCTGCAACATGTATTCTAACGTACGATTATTCCTTAACACTATAATAATTACATTTTAATGAAAGCTGAAACACATTTAAGCTGTTTCAAAGACACATATAGTGTTGTTTTACAGAGTTTATCAAACCCCATGTATTGAAAATAAAGTAACTGTAAACAGGAACTGAAGGATGCCTCAATCAACACAAGGAGAAAGCTGGGAACAACTGATAGATATATATAAATTAGCCATGAAAGTGAAATGTACTGCCTACACAGTGTTACACTTGTTACTGCATGCTGCAGGGCCACAAAGCACACCATCACCATATGTTTGAGAACTGTCATGACTCACAGGGACCAGGCTGATGAATCTTCCTTCACCGGCGTACAGTACTGACCAGACACGTACTCAACACACGGTTCCGTTGTGGGCAGCGATTTCACAGGCCCCACACCCTTATAATGAACTAAACAACTGTAAAAATGTTACTGCCAGGTTTATCACGCACCAATGCGGAAAGCACTCTAAAATATCTTTAAAGGAAGGTTCACACATTTGTCATTTCCCATCCCACTCGTTTTGCAACCTGAGGATGCTGGAATGCTGCGTTACCGGCATTCTCGTTCATTTCACTTACCTTCTTTGAGTTTTTGGTTGTGAACACTGCGGGGTAGTGCTCAAAAAACAAAGTTCCTACTGAAAATAAGTGAGGTTGCTTTTCTAATTTACATGTAAACATATAATAACATTAAAAGTTGAAATAACGTTGTTAATTATATGTGACATCGAACACTGAGTGCTAAGTTGCTGTTAGATAATACCTACCAATTATAGACCGAAGACACTAAGTAATAAGCTTCTTAGCTGCTTTCAGAGAAAGTGTGAACCTAGCGATCCAAAAGCCTGAGAAAACTCTTCCTAAGCTGGAAACACGCCCCGTCCATCGGCAACTCTTCATCCACATCCTCCCAGCATCACCCTATTTTACTCCGTCCCACAGCAGTCGGATTTGCGGCTGCGATACCGTGGTGCCGGTTAAGCATGCCCAGCCAGTCTCCAGGTGTCACGCTGAACAGACCCCTCTTTTCCCAACAGCAAACGCAGCACCAGGGGAGCAGCACAGAGAAGCACAGCAAATGAATTAATTTTGAGCATCTCTCGTCAATTAAAACGGCTCCGTAACATCCTATGGCAGCGCTGATGTTTTCCTTTGAAGTGAGCTGAATTCTCCTTCGACACAAATTAGCACCTGTGGCTATTTACTCATATGTCAGCTCAGCATTTTGTTCTGGTTTTCATGATGGAATTTTTCATGAGGCCTGAGGAAACTGGAGGTTTTCCAGACATGACATTAGAAGTGAAATGTTATTTTAGTAAATGTGAGAAGATGGGTAAATCCAGAAGACATTTTCTTACATATTCATGGGAATTTAGTTTCCATTTTGTCTTTCAGTTTTGTACAATTTTTGACAAATCAAAGTTTTCTACCTAAGTAAAGTTTCTCCAGCTACTAAGGTCAGGACTGTCTTGACTTGGCTTCTTACAGAATATTTATGCTGTGTCATACCATCTTGTTTTCTATGCGACAATCCAGAATAATAAAATCACATGGAAAGCAATCCAGGCAGCCAATTAATCTCTTTTGAACTGTGTGATTCATGGATTTTGCCTTTTCATGCAGCTTTGACTACAAAATATGTTTTGCAACCCCCCACCCCAAGAATCTAGTCTTCTAATTATTCAAATCATTCTAGAAATGGAAATCTGTGGCTGTTTTTAAAGGGTTCCAGAAAAGTTAATCTATGCTGCGCACTGATCACCACATCAAAAATTTTCCACAGCGGGGATTTTTTACAAAGACAGAGCTAAGATTTGTCAACAGGAAGTTCTTTAACAATGAGATCTGAGCAGTGACCTAATTTTCTTACGATTCTGAAACATGCATTTTGCCTGTTTATGTGTTTTGGCTCAGCAGATGAAAGTTATCACAGCCAATTCTGCAGCTGAATCACATCAGTGGGTTCTTCGGAGGAGTACTGCCGAGAGCCAGCAATTCCTGACTGGCACAGGGGCTGCTGCAAACTCCTGCCAGTCCTGGTCCATCAAAGCAGCTTCAGGGCTGCACCAGCTTAAGCCGAGTGCTAATTGCCTCCTGGCAGTCTTAGGAGACACAGACAGCTATTCTCCCTGCCTCCTGCCATCTCAGACCTTGTCCACAACACACCTGGGGCCACCCCTAAGGGCAAGAACCTGCGGACACCAGAAAGGAAAATCTCTGTGCCTTTGCCTGCAAAGCGCAAGAAACGCCATGGAATGGGTACGAATGGGTACTAGTCTGAACTAGGGAAGCAGGAGCAGCTGTATGAAACAGGGACCGTGTCTTCAGAGCATTTATACGGCTTCTAAAGCTCATTTGGACTGTGGGCAGTACTATAAAATAGTATTTCTCTTGGGTAAGATCACCCTTAAAAAGGAAATGTGTCATTTTTTGCCTTCGCTATTTCTAGCCGAAAGTACAGCCTTCACACTTCCACGGCATCTGCCATTTGAATATATCGATCAACTAAATCTCACAACACTTGGGGAAATCTTTATCCCTATTAATGCACAGTCAAGGCACAATGAAGTGATTTATGTAATAATGAATATTGAGTACGTTTCAAGATGATTACATTCCCTGTACTTAGAGACTCCTTATGATAAACTCGTAAGAAATAAACTAACTTGTGTTTCCGTTACTGGGTTTTTTTAATAAATAAACCTGAATATTCAATTACGGGGTTGTAATTTTGTCAATCGGTTTACAGCAATCAGTGGCTATAATTTTTTAACATGAAAATGTTATTCACACATATTACAGTTCCAGGCATACATTATCCTTTCCTAGAAGCACTTCAATCTCCCAGCCTTTATGCAAAAGACTGGCCTGTGGGCTCTGCGCAGGATGTAAATTAAGTTCTTGTTTGGCTAAACCTAATTGCACTGCAGGGTATCAATCTTGCTCCGAGATAGTGCAAGTTAAAAACTGCAAGAACTGTCCCCTTAACGTGGGGCCAGGAAGGGTCAGCTTCTGATAAAACATCTGTGTTCTGAACTGAATTTTATCACACAGAATTTTCAGTTCAATATAGAAGCTATCTTCTCAGCAGTTGCTGCCAGCACTTTTGAAACCCCTAATGAAACTGAGAAATGCATTTTTAAGATGTACCTACAGTTCTTCATTAATCCTAAATAAAGGTGCTAGAATCGCTTCAAGCCAACCTTTAGTTGGTCTGCTTCTCAATCCCCGTCCGACACCTCTCATTCTACGAGATTAATGCTGTTCAGTAAATAGCAAAACCCCCCACGCAGATTATCAGAACGTAACCACCCCAAGTCCACACAAACTAAAATTATTTGAATACTACCAAAATACGGATGGTTCATTATGCTCTTACTGAGGAGACAGATTAAAAAGGCACATGCTGACACTATTAAATACAAAATACTGCTGTTCCTTCTGACAGGATTAGCTAAATACCTAAATGATAAGAACACTGCCCGGTATTTTTGCTATACTCAGAAAATGTGCACAGAAAAGACACCCTTTGATCTATTTCACCAGCTTTGCTCACTGTAGCAGGCCTTTGTATACATAAAAGATTTATTTTTAGTGGTCTGTGGCAGCCCCTTTTTTTCCTTTGATGTATAAAGGATTTACAATCAATAGTATCTGAAAGCAGCTGGCATTATTACAACCGCTCTGAGTCAAGAAAAAAAAAAATAGGGAAAGGAATACAGCACTGGCAAAAATGATACGGCTTTTGGCTGTTCAGAAAATGTAATTATCTCAGGAAGTGTATGTGGGTTTGGTAATGAGACTCAAAATTTCAGATGGATTATGTTTAATAACATCTTTTCACAGTGGTTTTATTAGATATTGTAAATGAGACCTCAACACTTACCTAACAAATACCTCTCTCCTCCAACAGGCTTTAGCTGAAGGCACCCAGCACCCCACACAGAATCTTAATGAAGGCAACACCATAAAGGCATGAACTTTACCTACAAGCAACTGAAACATCAAAATCACACGTTCAACACCCAGTTTTGACTGAATTGACTGAAGCACAGTCCACACCTTCCATGTGAATTCCCACATCTCCGCTATGCCAACAGTAGAACACTTACATCTGCATGACGAGGCACAGGAATTGAACTGACATCCATCACTTTTTTCCCTTGGATTAGTCCCAGTAGCGAATCAATTTCCTGATCTGGTTCAGCAGGCAGACACAAAAATGTCTGTGTTAGTAACAGCGAGCAGCTCAGAAGATGAAAATGCTTTTTTTGCCTGACCCCCACCCACTTACAGCGTATCGAAACCACCCTGGGGACAGCACAGGCTGACAGAACGTACGGCTACCAATCACCCGCTCGTGGGGGCTCCGGGCTCTGCCTGTCAGGAGTATTTCCTCATGGTATCCAACCATTCTTTTACACTGGAACTGTTCACCGTAGTGTGCATTCACACTGTGGTCCAAGCTTTTACACTGTGCGATACGATTTACTGCAAAGCCCTGAAAAATTACATTACATACCCGCACTAGTCCAGTTCAAAAATTTATTGTCCTACAGAAACGTGGCATTCTGTAACTTCTTAATAAATATATACCTTTTACACTACTGATGCTGTAAATAACTTGCACAAAATAGCCTCCTAGAAGCGTTGGTTACCACCTCAGCAAACGCTGCTGACTGTTTTCATTTACCAGTAACACAACAGTTAAACACACAACTCGGTGACTGCGTTAGCCCCAGTGACATGATCATCGTTGTATGAAACAGTGCGACCTGCTGCTCTATCATTAGTATATATTTCATCCTGCAAAGGAATTATTACAGTTGATACCGACAAACCTCTTTCTGCTCCAGCTGAAAAAGCCTGTGAATAAATCACGTCATGTTTAGGTACGAAAAGCAGGTCAGTGGCTACTGAGCTGAATTTCCCAAAGCAGAGCCTTCCCTGTAGCAGAGCTCGAGGAAAACACGCTTCACTTCACAACGTATTAACAGAATCCTCTTAGTAGGTACCTGTAGCCAAAAAATCATTTCACTGTATGCATGGACCGGGAGAACATTCCGAGGAATGGAATTTCTTATGAATTACAGCTACGTGGCGTAACATTTTAAGACTTCGTGTAAACCAACCTCCTTCCAATTGATGTTACACACCTCGAGGCCAGAAAAATCGCCCTCAGGTGAATCGAGTGCCCCTCTTGATGGAGAAACTGGTGAGAACAGCACATTTTTGGAAAGAAATGAACGGGCAGAAAGCAGTGTGTGTTAGTACTGATGTTATTCTCCTCCATACAGCCAAGTATCGGTTTCCTTTTCTACCAAGATTAAGCGACGGGCAATGCATCCGCTTTTTATTGCTCAGCAACCGAAATCTGTACCAACCACAGGTTAGGGGAACTCGTGTCCAAGGGGGGCATCTTTCTTTTAATTAAAACAAAATTATCTAGGCAGATCCTATTGCAGCAGTCATTTATATGAAACTGTATCTTAAATCTTTATTACAAATAGGAAATAGTCACACTGAAGAGAGGATTATTCCAAATCGATTGTATATATACTCACAAATCATACTCCTTCTTCAGCCACCTTGTATTACTCACGGATAGCTACTGCCCCAGACAGACAACTGCTGCAAAACAAGGCATTTTTATCTTTACACACCAATGTGGTTGGTGGAGAAAGCATTCTGACCTGAGCTGAGGTACAGCACACTGAATCACATGTTCTTCAGGAGCCTGACAGTTGTCATCCATTCCATGTAACGTAAACCAGGAACAGCTTTTAATAATTTTCTCAGTTGTGTTTTGGTTGGGCAATATTTTAGATATCCTTGGAATAAAAGGTAAAGGAAATCTACGTAGTGATTCTAAAATTAAGACCAATAGCAACTTTTATTTACATACTTTAACAAACAGATTCAAGCCATTTTTACATTAGTCGTTGACATTCTGAACATCCAGTTTGCAGCAGGCCCAGCTAGTGTTGCGTTCTTCACGGAGCTGTGATTAATTTCCAACCTTTTTCTTTTTCCAACGAAGCCACCTCAGAGCTCTCGCCAGTGCTACTTGTCCCATGAGGAATGTGATAGTAAAGTTACGTTTATACCAATCTCTAGGATTCCAAAGCCAGAATATCATCAGCATGCAGAAAAAGAGCAGGAAAAAGGAAAAACTATATTAAAATATCCTTCGGCATTGACAAATGACAATTCAGCACTGACCTGCATTGCCCATTCTTTGTAGCAGCACTTTTCCTGCCCAATGAGAGTTCAATAACCTACAAAAAGGTCTGTGTGAACATCCACGAACAGATTACACGTGGACTATAGGGCTACAACCACTGAGAGCTTAACTGCAAAGAACTCAAGGGATGGGTAGTTTTATGGCCAACTGACCTTGAAATCAGGCAAGATAAAATATTTGTAACCGTATCTCACGTTTCAGAAGTAAAGCTGATCATCGAGCTATCTAGAAGAATTTCCTGCCCGTGCTACGCTATGGGTAAGATTTGTTTGTGCATGGATTGGGATGTGTGTGTGTTGGAAACGGCAGACCTAGTCACCTCTAAGGGTGGGAAAAAATAAAATCACGCTTAAAAGACTGATTATATAACCCAATATGGGGAAATGTCGTGTTTCTAATGCAGTACCTTTTAAAGATGACGCCTTTAGTATTGCCAAAGTTAGTCTTTATATCTTTAAATAGTTTTTATGAAGCTTGCATGGCTTCTGGAACCAATTCAAGATACAGATCGAACGGTCTGTATCAGCCCTTTTTAACCTCTGAGAGCTTGCTTCAAAGGCTTGCCCCTGTTACAAACTAAAGCAATATCAGTTTCTGCCTAGTGTCTAAGAAGGATGCCTCACCCGTTCTGTAAAATGCTGCACAAGGAGCATTAGAATATGCTTATTGTAGAATTGGCAGGGAATATTAGACAGTGTGACTTAGGTCTTCTCTTCAGATCTCTGTGGGAAACCTTGCATGTACAGATCCAACATAAACCGGAGATACCAACCTCTCCGTAAGGGCAGTAGCCAAAATCATACTGACAAGCGACACTGAGCTACGCCCTCAAATGTCATGTCAAATCAAAAGATCACACTAACATTGCAACTGTTTCTTTTCCCCTTTCACGTCTCATTTCCTATATCCTTCTCAATTTTTTTTTTCCCTTCAACTAGACTGAATTTGCGGTCCAAGTACCCTGAACTAAATATTCATGGCGTCTGTGCACAGTCATTGCTTCAATTTTAACTAAATTTTAGAAGCTGCGACACTTCCACAGCCACAGTGTTCAGGCCAGCTGGCAACGCTGCGGAAGAGCATACAGCTGAATGCAGAACCAGAGTTTTGTAAGTGCCCTGAGACCTGAGTCCTGAGACCCTTCAGGAATCAGAGGGTCTGTAAAAAGCTCCACTGCTTTCAGGGCTGCGCAGTTCCACTCTGAAACTACCATGCAGCTGACGCTACCTGATTTTACAAGGTAGCAACAAGGAAGGTCGTGCTCAGGCACAAAGCCTCAGCTCTCTTACCATGAAGACAGGACACTATCCAGGGGTCACTACCACAGTGGCATCTGCTGACCGCTTCTAAGAAGAACTACTTGCTTTCCCACTGACCAGCTATAGGCAATTTGAACAACAAACCCTTTATAAAAAATTATTTTTTACTTTCCATCTTTTTGTGCTGTTGCTTAGGTTTATGGTGAGGGTTCCCCTCTGCCCCTCCCCCTCCCTGTGGGTCAGACAAGACGTGTGTATTTATTTTAAGTATTTGTCACAGTAAAATTGTTCTTACAGCATAGTATGTTACGGTACATGCACAACACAAAGCACCCAAAACCACAATTTGTTACCGATCAGTTATAGAGGCGGGAGGATTCTCACTCGCATCACACCATTAGGAACTCAATTAACACCTTTAAGCCCAATAATCTTTAATCCAAGACAGAGAAGAAACCCGAGTTGTGGTTTCATATTCAGCAGGCAGGGCTACTGTAACCGGATTAAGTGCTATGCCCCTCCCGCTTCCCATTCCCTCCTCATTTCTAGCCCCCTACCAAGTGTGCACAGCTACTTGCAGGGCAACATGTGCTTCCAAGTTATTCTCCAGTTGTTTCAAACGCCCAATCCAGTTTGCCAAGTTGTTGTACAAACAGAAACACCGAAACAACACGGGGTAGATGTTGTGAAGAGGCACTGTGGATGCAGGCTTACCCAGTCGTAGCTGAGGTTCTACACAGGATGAGCTCAGGCTATCATTTTACTAATGATACACACAAAACCCCCTCAAACTCAAGGCTAATCACTGCCATTTTCACTTATGCTTGCAAAATAATAAACCCAAGAATACTAAATGTTACTCTCATTAAACAATTCTCCTTTCAGATGAAGCGCATTTACTAGTCCTTATTTAACAGTCAGCTAGAATCTGTCACACAGAAATTTCAACTGTTTTATTCACGTATTTATCAGTTTGAATCAGCAGCATGACAAGATCCATGCCATCACAGAAAAAACCGAGTGCCTGATCTCGTCTCCTTGAATGTCAGACATGAGATTCATCTCTCCACTAAATCAACAACAAGCAGCAGAAGAACTCAAATGGTGATGCAAATTTCTGTCAAGTGCTAATAACAGCATTTTAAAAAAAAAGTTCTAGACCAATAGTTTTAGGTGCTGTTTCACCAACTCGGGAAAAAAATCGTTCCCATTTTAAATTTGATCTTACTCCTTTCGCTTTGACCGTAATGTAAATAGTCAACATAAACACCTTCTACGTACCTGTTATACTGCATATGCTTTCTAAAATTTTTGCTCAGAAAATCCTTGTAAAAGTCAGCCATCTCTTCAGCATTCAGTGTTGCTTTTTGTCCTGAAAATAAGTTTTGGCATAACAATGTCAAGACAGTTCTTTGGATTAAAACACTGGGTTCAGCTGCAGGAGAGTTAAGTCTGACTCCTCGCCCCTACGAGCTTCCCGTGTAACCCTGAACAAGTTCATATGCTTTTACCTTCCAACTTTGTAAGGAACACAGCAGATTAAAAATATCTTGAAACTGGCACAGCTCTTAAGTCCTTATTACTTGTGAAAGTGAGAACATTTACCAGGTCTCGGATTATCCAGGGAACTAGTGGACCCCTACAAAAGTGTCCAAAGATCCACCTTTGAGTACAATTAACCTCTCATGGGGCTGAGGCCTAAACAGCACCAATAGGAACACTGAGTAACTTAAGTTTCCCCCCTAAATCAAGTCAATAAATACAGAAATAACACTATCCATGACTGACATGGTATTTTCAGATGTAGATTTTTCTGTTGCTGCTGATAAATTTCAAGTAACTTACACCAAAGAGTGTATGTTCCACGCTGTCATATTTATTAACAATCCTGTAGACAATTATTTTTGAAGAAGCAAGTAGAAGAGATGACTGTGAAGATGCCACTCTCATAAGCAGAATCTAAGAGGAGATGGATTCTCTCCACAGAGCGTGAAAGGAAAACCTATGGCTCAATCACAGATGTACAGTCCCGAGAAGCGGCAAATACTCTCAACTCTACCAGGTAATTCCTATACAAACTTTCTGGCACTTCCAATGTTTCTAAAATGAGGGTCAAATTTGAATGTCTCAGGGGACACGGATACGATGAGGGAGATGGAATTGTAATATTAAACTTGTTACTGTTCCAAAATCCATTTTAAAGCTCCCGAGGCTGATCGCAGAAATCAGCATTACTGATCAGTTCTAGTTGGTTTTGTTTACAAATCTAATATGTTACAACAAATTAACATACTGTGGGATAAATTCACTGTAAGACTGTTGAAAGGCTGCCTACTTAACACCTATAGTTCATTCGTTTTTTCATACTGCTATCAGCTGAACTGACTGTAGATTCACTTACATTCAAAAGTCCATTTTGTTCCAACTCTTCCTGCATATTGTTATTTCTCTTATTTATATATACACACACAGAGCTGTATTACAGAACAGTTCATCCAACCACGCAGCCAATATAACTTTATTTCCAAGGGATGCACATGCTTACTATTTTCTCTTATTTCTGGGGTATAAAAATAAAACAACAGAAACACCCCAAACCAAAACAGCCATGTAAAAGAAGCATTTGCTAAACAACACTCATCTTAATTAAAATTATTTCTCAACCACATACTGATCACCAGTATGTGATCAAACAGAAGAGAAAAATAACGGTCTGTGATATACAGAACGTCAGAGCCGATGCTTTACTGAACTCCAACAGATCATTATTCTATGAACAAAATGTTCAGCCTCACACTACAATGGCCAATTCACTGCTATTATGAAGGCATCTCGCTTTCAGTTTCACACAGTGAATCAGAGAGGCAACTACTTTGCAGCAACCGTGCTCAGGCGAAGACGGGCGGGTAGCAGCTGCCGTCACCTCAGCATTCTCCCGCAAGGAAGAATATTGCGTTCGTTGTATACACCACAGACCTGAGGCCAGAGAGAGTGAATTCAACCACCTCACCAGAGCACGTACTTGAGGCAAAGGCTCTGTACCTTTCGCTCAGCTGACTCACTGCCTTGGGAGGTGTGAAAGACAAAAGCCCCTTCCTCCTGAGACTACAAAATGATTACATTTCTTGGCTAGGATTTCAGTGTGTTCCCCCCAGCTGCGGGGAAGGAATTAGGGGAAGAACAGTGCAATGGATTATCTGACCCCCACATGCACATCCCCGAAGAGCTCCTCCCCTCTTTTTTTTTTTATCATGCTCCTGGAAACACTTCTAAAGCCTACCCTCAGGATTTACTTGTGACAGAACACAAAGAGCATAAACTAACAAAATTCAAAGTTCAACAGAATTTGGAATGCATCCTAAGCTATGAAGATCTCACTAACCTGTTTCATCTCTCATTTCCAGACCCTTGGCTTTCAGTCTTGAATAAATAAATTCTTCTTTTTCCTAAAACATGTTTTTTCCATATTAGAATCTGATGTACTCAGTCCTTGAAGTTAACCATTGCTTTTAACCACGTAATAGTGGAGTGCTTAATACTCTCTGAAATAACGAACAATACTCATTATACTTGGAAATGTCAACAAAACATCTTCACGAATCCAGCGAGTTAGTTAAACAGATAACTCTGTCACTCAGGCCCTGCTACCTGCATGCATCAATTAATTCATGCACGTGTTCTACTGAAACATATAAAACGTATTTGTGGAGTAAAGCGACAGCTGAGCATCAGTACCGTCTGACAGGATCCGAACCTCCAGTTTATAAGGCAAACTATGAAGCTGTGCTGTACTGCACAACTGAGAATCTGAGCACAGAGAAAAACAGGCAACCTTAAAAATTTAAAATTACTTCGATGGAAATAGAATAATTATTTGTACGTAAGTTTTTCAAACTTAAAAAGCAGTTCTACGGAATTGAAAAAAAAACAAACAAGCTTTGTGTTTTCTCTAAGATCTTTGCAAGTTTTGGGAGGGTATGATGAGATCAGCAAAAGGATGGTGAATTACTGAACGTTACTGTTCTTCCAAGAAAATTCAGCGTCTGCTAACCAACACTGAAATCAGGAAAGAAAACAGACGATGACAGAAGAGTCCCCACTTTCAACCTTGTTGGGATACGCTACCACTGCAACAGGGCACGTCCCACATTCGCCCCTGGTGACTGTATCTCACTTATGACAGAGCAAGAAGAGCTGCAGAGTCATTTTCAACAGCCTCTCTAGTCACAGACAGGTCTTGCATGTAGGGTGGCTACAACTTTATGTTTTCAGTGCAAGATAAAAAACGCAAATATCATTTTATGCCACTAAACAGCAATCCAATACACGGGCTCTTTAGTTTTGTGTGTCATTTTAAAGAAATGAATGCCAAAAAAGTCATTGCCACAAAGGCACCGTGCTCATTAAAAGAAACAGTATCAATTACCAGCCCGCAACAGCGGGCAGAACCAAACCCTACCTTATGGGGACCAAAGCCCCTGATTTCGGGTGGGAGCCGAGCGGCACCGGACTCACCTGGCGGAAGGCGCAGTTGTGCCGTGCCCAGAAGCGCTGGTCGCAGGCCTGGGCCTCCTGCCGCGCCTCCCGCAGCCGCCGCTCCAGGGGCGACTCCTCGGGGGGCACATAGAAGATGACCGGCCGCAGGTTGGAGTGCTTGTCGGGGGGGCCAATCCAGTCGTTACGGGAATGCGCGGGGGGGCTGAAACCCAGGCCCTTGAAAATACAGGCAGAATTCACCATGACCACTGCAGCAGTTTGTGAAGAACGCGCCCATTTGAAACAGGTTCCAAAACTCCACACAACCATAAAGCATGTAACAAGTTCAGAAATCACGCACTCGTGTACCCTGATGAAAACCAACACGATGCATTTAAAACACATTTAGAAATGCGCTACAGAGAAGATACCTTTGACTCTTTCCAACAGGCATAAATCGTGATTTTTTTAAAAGCACTTTATTTCTGCATCACTGATATTCCACTCTGCTCAAACATTTGATGCCAAGGACCAGCAAGTATGTAAGTCTACCTAAGCGCCGCTTTCCTCGTGCAGCCCTGTGAACAAGCGTGTGGCTTTTCAGGCCGGGCTCAGGAAGGACTGGCTCCAACAGCCCATGACTTACCGCTCCGTCTGCCAAAGCACCCCAGCGCCCCGCCCGCTATTTACAAACACCGGGGGCGTTGGAAAACACATAAACCACTAGAGGCCGCGGGAAACCCGGCCTTTAATGGGGACGCACCCGCCCAGCGACGCCGAGAGTTACCGCGGGGCGGCCTCCCCCGCTCCCCCCGCCTCAGGGCTCCGCGGGGGCGGAGGGCCCGAGGCCTACCCCCGCGGCAGGCCGGCTCCGGGACGCAGGAGCGGCCCCCAACCTCCCGCCCGGATTTACCGCGCTCTCCTGCCGCTCCCCGCGCTCAGGCGTGGGGCCGCCGCCGGCTGAGGAGGAGAGGAGGCGGTGGTGGCAGCGGAAACGACAACGGCCACCCTCCCGCAGCGCCCGGACCACCGCCATCGCGCGCCGGCGGCCGGCGCTTTACGGCAGGTGTCGCAAAGGTAAGGCAGCCCGGGGCGCGGCGCGGCGGTCGGGGGCGGCGCCGGGGAAGGGGCCGCGTCCCCGCCTCCGCCCGGCCGCGCCGTCCCCGCCGTCCCCGCCGTCCCCGCCTCCGCCCGGCCGCGGGGCGGGGCTCCGGGGGTTCGCTGCCGCCTGGCCCGTGGCGCAGCGCCGGGCCGGGCAGCGGGTCCTTCGGCCGGGGCG
The DNA here is from genome assembly GCA_027574665.1 of Rhynochetos jubatus. Lineage (NCBI taxonomy): Eukaryota > Metazoa > Chordata > Aves > Eurypygiformes > Rhynochetidae > Rhynochetos > Rhynochetos jubatus. Next base: position 137,290,654 of record CM050648.1, on the reverse strand, counting down.
GCCAGCGGGTGAGACGGACGGGGACGGGACGGGACGGGACGGGACCGGGGGGCCGCGCTGACGGGGTTTGCTGCGGGGGAAGGGTCGGGGCGAGCCTCTCCTCGGGTGCCTCCGCGCCCCCCCCGGGGTGGCGCCGTTGTTACCTCCCCTCCCCGCGTCGTCGGGCCCCGTTGCCGGGGGTGGGGCCGGGAAGTCGCGGCCGTGGGGCGGGGGGGGGTCCGGAGGGTGACGTGGGTGGGGAGCGGCGGCTGCGGGGCCTGTGCGGGGGAAGGCAGCCCTGCCCTGGGCTTGTGCTGCCCCACGGGCCGACGGGTTCTGCCGCTGTTTTCCTCCGGTTTGTTCTGCCGTGGCTTCAGCTGCGGAGCGGGTGGGGAGGGGACGGCTGGGGGGGTGGGTAAACGCTCGGTGCCGGTGGAGTGGTAACTACAGCATCATCCCCCCAGCCCGAGCGGGAGATGGAGGTGCGAACTATGGAGGAACGGCTGCGAAATAGCAGCTAAGGGGTTTATTCCTATTGCTACCGGCCTTTAAAGTAGCTGTAATGCTGAAGTGCTCCAGGCTGTCATGAAAGTTAGGGCATGTGCTCGCACGGCACTTCGTTAATCCCAAGTCTTGTTCTCACTTGGCTTGTAGTTCCTCTGAAACTGGACGTAAGAAGAGCATGGATATGGGTAACCAACACCCATCCATAAAACGGTTGCATGAAATACAGAAAGAAGTCAAAGAGATTGAACAGCAAGTGGTTGTGTTCAGTGGTCTGTCAACTGATCGAGATTACAAGAAACTAGAAAGGAGTCTTACTAAACAGCTTTTCGAAATAGATTCTGTAGACACCGAAGGCAAGGGGGATATTCAGCAAGCCAGAAAGCGGGCCGCCCAGGAAACGGAGAGGCTGCTTAAGGAGCTGGAACAAAATGCCAACCATCCGCGCAGACTGGAAATAGAGGCTATATTCAAGGAGGCGCAGTCGCTTGTGGAACGCCAGATTACACCTTTTTCCAAAGGAGGTAACTGTGTAAGTGACGAATTTGAAGAAGGCATCCAGGACATTGTGTTGAGGCTTACCCAGGTGAAAACTGGGGGGAAAGTTTCTTTACGCAAAGCAAGATACCGCACCCTGACCAAAGTATGTGCTGTTCAGGAGATTATAGAAAGCTGCGTAAAGCAACAGCTGTCCCTGCCGCTCTCCAACGACGCGCATCCTTCTGTCTCCAAAATTAACTCGGTGATGTGTGATGTGAACAAAGCCAGAGGAACTCTCATTGCGCTGCTGATGGGAGTCAGTAGTAATGATACCTGCAGGCATCTGTCCTGTGTGCTTACAGGCCTCATTGCCGATTTGGATGCTTTAGATGTCTGTGGTCGCACGGAAATAAGGAATTACAGAAAGGAAGTAGTGGAAGAGATCAATAAATTGCAGAAATATCTGGACTTGGAAGAAGAAGCAAATTCTACTCACGCTTACGATTTGGCACAGAATCAGTCCATTTTAAAAATAGAGGAGATCCGCAAGAAAATGAAGGAAGTTAATTCTTTACTGTTACAGACAGAGAATGCTTCTGATTTGTATTTGGGATCCAAAGCAGAATTGCAGGGTTTAATTGCCCACTTAGATGAGGTGAGTCCAGGCAAAAACCCCTGTATTAGAGAAGCCAGGAGAAGAGCAGTAATAGAAGTTCAAACTCTCATCACGTATATTGACTTGAAGGAGGCACTTGAAAAAAGGCAAATGTACCCTGAGCAAACTGCTGCCGAACACCAGTCTCACAAAGCAGTTTGGACTGTTCTTGGGAACCTCTCTCAAATTCAGCAGGAGGTGATTTCATTTGATGGAAACAGAACGGATAAAAATTACATGAGACTGGAAGAACTTCTTACGAAACAACTCCTAGCGCTTGATGCTGTTGATCCGCAGGGTGACGAGCGGTGTAAGGCTGCCAGAAAGCAAGCAGTGAAGCTTGCGCAGAATATTCTTTACTATCTGGACATGAAAACGGATGAATGGGAATACTGAAGCAGCCGTGGCCTGACAGAGAAGGACTTTTTTTCCGCTGGCACTTTATGCAGCTCGTTGCCAGCACATAATACAGGTGGTGTGTTCTGTGCTCGCTTAAATCGCGACGATTGCATAAGCAGTTGACTTGGCTATACGTCTGCTATCCCACGCAGTCACCCACTTGCCATGGCAACTGTCAGTACACCGTCAGCAGTCCTGGTCATTGCTGGAAGCAAAGAAATGTGATTCTCTGAAGGAACAGCTTAATACTTGATCAAATGGCTGCTTCTTTTTTTTCCCTGTTTCTGTTTTAATAACCTTGTGCAATGTTCAGTGAAGGCAGACTTTTCAAAGGTGCAGAGGCTTCCTTATGGTACGGTACTGGCAAAACTCTTTAATGAAGACTGGACATGAAAATTAGTACTCGAGCGTGAGGCTCCAGCCAGTAACTGCATAGCATACTCTTAATGTGCTGTTATGACAGAAAGCATTAAGGGCAGAAAACCTGCTGGCATTTGGGCTGTACTTGATTTATTCCACCCATCGCACCTTTCTGGGTGTTTAGGTTTCTCAGTTACTGCAGCTATAATGCCAACTGCAAATTAGCATTTACACAGGCAAAGCCAATTATGTCTATTTTTTGTAACGTCTGAGCCCTCTGATTTGCAAAACCAGCTCTGTTGGTGGGAACTCTGTCAAATTACTGCTTTAAGGTACTGAGACTTGGAGGGGAAACTCTGTACATATGTCCTGACCAGATAAATGGGGTTTCAAGGATTTCACACTGCCGTCTATACCCCCCTGAAAACTGCACTGGACTTTATTTAGTAGCTGCTTAGGTGTCCTTTTAAACTCTGTTGTTAGATCTATTTTTGACTTGTCTTTTCCCACTCGGTGGAAACGGAAACAATTCGCTTTGAAGTGAACAAGCGTTTTGGAATTATTTTTGTAAAATTAGGTAGCTGGCTATAAAGATGTCCCTGCTGATGTAAATGTGTGCTGTGTATTTCATACCGGTCAGGCGAGGCTTCAAGCATGTCCTGGAAAAGTCTTGTGGCAAATGTCTCTCCTTGCAATGCATCCCTTAATTGGTTTAGTAACTTTGTAAATAAGCTTGCTGGTACTATTGTATGCACCTACCTTTTTCATTGTGGCTGCTAGTGCCAATCACATTTCTACTATCGCATGTTTTTTGGCATTTTTGGAGATCATGGCATTAAAATGAATTAATTATAGAGATATTTAATGATGGATACTTTGCACTTAGCTCTTTCCTGTTGAGTTAATGAATTCTTGTTCTATAGATGATGATTTGCACCACTTTAAGGATTAAAAACCATTTCGAATGGTGAAATAAATATTTTTAGATCTATTTTTGACTGAAAAGACTACTGTCTGTGAGAGACAAGTGCCTTTATGACACCACTAATTTGCACCGTCATATGTAGTTATAGGAACTGTTTCCTGGCAGCTTGATACATTTGTAATCTTTGCAAACTGGATTTCTCATATATATATGTAATTCTGCTATAATATAGGTCAAATTAAGATAATCTGATAGGTGACAATTGTTCTAGAGAGTCCTGAGAATGAGTATCAAATGTGGGAATTACCGATTCTGCTTGTAAAGGAATGCATTCATGTGGAGATGGGGGGCTTTGGGCGGCTCTTCTGTGCCTGTTGCTACAAGGAGGAGAGAATGCGTTTGCTCCGTCACATGCTTTGGGGTATTGATGCAAGGCTGTGTAACTTCGGAGTGTGAATATATTTTGTTCGTGATCGTACAGGTGATTGCTTTGGGATTTTATTGGCCAAAACCAATGTTTTTTTCGGTGAAGTACAGTGCCTAAGGCACAATTTGGCAATGACGGAATGTTTGTTGGAGGATTCTCTCTGCTCCTTCAGAGACGTAACCCTGTTGAATTTCTCTTTCCTTACCTCAAAAAAAATCACTTCCCTAGTTAAAATTCAGATCTATATTTATATATTATGTGGCCAACATAGAAGATTAATGATATTACATACCTGAATAATTTTACTCATTTCAAGCTTTTTACATGTTTGAACCCCCAACTTCTGATTTGCACTTATATTTCCTAGAAATATAAGAATTTGTTAGCGTAACGATATGAATCATTTTAATTTAGTATTACTGTCAGGTTTGCAGTGGTTACTTGCAGATTGTTTAACAGTTCAGCGTGTGTGTTCTTTGCAGGTTATGTGTAGCTTTATAAATGTTTGAACCTCCTCTGTAAAGATGAGTAATTATAGTTTTCAGATCTATTCTGTTTTGAATCTGTGTGTCTTTGAGCTTTTCTGAAGGACTTGTTACGCCTGCGTCTCTGCGGAGGCAAAAGCATAAGGTTAGTGTAATTTTGACCGAGTTCAGTGTATATTAAGCTTTTTTCCATTGTTCTGTAATCTAATAAATCGACTATTTAAATTTTATGGTAAAATCCTCATCTGGAATGGGATTAAATCACAGTTTTTGCATGAATGAAAATAATAATCTAAATATGCTTAACAAAAAAAAAAATAATGCACAGATTTCTCAAAATCTTGCTTTTGTGCTGAAGAATGTAATTTATCTGGGTTTTTTCTATCCAAAGATCGAGGGACACACAACTTTTCTTTCCGATGCAGCGGGCTAAAATAATCAGCAAAATGTAAATGGACCAAATTGCAAAAGCCTGCGTTTTAGTGCTGTACTGAAATATAGTAACTTTGCCATGTGCTGTGTAATCTACCTTAGAGCAAAATAAACTATTGGATATTTGGGGGAGAGGTAAGCATACATCCTGATTCCTATGTGTCAATTGTATTTCTTTTTAAATTGGTTTTCTTCGCTTATTTCAGCGTTTATTTTTGTTGTTCACCACTCAAAGGGGGTTTTTTGTTACCAGTTTGGAGGAGATATTTGTTAAGTATGGTTCCTACTTTTTCAGTTTATCAGAAATTGGTGTACGTGCTCCTTATGTCTGGATTTATTGCTGTGTAGGATATGGCATTTGTATCTACAAATTCGAGAGTAAATATTGCAGTGTTATATCCTTGATTATTAATAAAAATACATTGCTACCTTTTACTAGGTATTCATTTGAATGTTATGCCCTGCTGCCTTTCTGTTTATTTTTGAATGTGACTTATCAGAATGTACATTATTTTTGTCTTAGAAAAAGTGTTTTTATTAAACATACAGGCATAAAGCTGCTTTTTTTCCCCCCCTTTCTTTAAAAGTTTGCTTTTTCACTGCTGTATTTATGACAATAAAGTTCTTTGCGTGGAAATCACTCCTACCTCTACTTGCTAAATCCGGTGCCTTTTGGTTTTCTCTGCGTTCCGCCTTGCGTTACGATCATCACATCAGTTGTTGCTTGCTTTCTTTCCTCAGCGACAGCTTTGCATGCTCCTGGGCTTCAGTTGTGGGCGATCGCTGCAAATAATGCTCGTGGCCGTTTCGGATCCTGCCCCTTTCCTGTTGAAGGATGCTGCCCTAACCCATGAGCTTGTAGAACTGGTGGGGTGGAGTCTCTTCCTCTGCAAAATCAATGTGCATTAAAGAACCTTTACTAGGACTTAAGATAATCTGGTGTTAAACTGTGCAGATGAGGCACGTTCACGCGATTGTTCTGATGGCTCAGGATGTGTTTTCAAGATGCAGTGAGCCAAGGGGTCAGCTCACTGCAGATGGAAACGGGAAATTCTGTTCCTGCCCAGAAAGCTGCTGGCTTTGTGCAGTTTCTGCTGCATGGGCAACTCCTGTGTGCTGATTTAATCCAATAAACAGGAGAAAACGAACTTAACAGAAATAGGGGAGGGAGTTCTCTGTGGGTTTAGTGAGTCAAATTGGCTTGAGGAGAAGCCTGGTGCAGGCCAGAGCTACTGCAAAATGAGCGGGTGTGTCACGTGGCCGTGGGTTAGGGAACAAGCTTTTAAGATTTCAGTAGCTGTAAGTCGTTAGATCAACCTTCTGCACAGCTAAATCTCTGGAGGAGAAAGATGGAGAGAAGGTGGCACTGTCAACTCCCACAGACAAGTAGGAATTTGCGGCTTCAGTAATGGGGTATGATGAAGGCAATGCAAGTGAATCACGTACGGGAAAGAAACCATTTGCTTTCGATTGCTCTTCTGTGTAAGTAGTAAGCACAAGTGATCATGTCGAAGTACTAGACCCAGTTTGGAATAGTCTTACCCAGAAGTCATCGGATAAGAATAAACTTTATAAAGGTTGAATGTTCCTATAGGTAACAAGTTCACTGTATCTTCCTTCTATCCCTTTTAACAATATAGCTTATTTGGAGGAAATACATTCTTCAAAGACCTGTAAATCGTGTGGGCAACGGCCCTAGATGTTGCTCAGCTAGCTGCTGGCCTGTTTGTCTTGATCAGCTGTGCACTGTCAAAGGAGGGGATTTGCCTTGCTAAGAATTTGTGTGTTTGGAACAGGCAGATTTTGGTGCCTGAAACGGTTCAGCTGGAAGAACTCTGTGTTTTATTTCCGTAGAGGCGTATCCTCTCCTTTGGAGAATTCTCAGCTGACAACTTGAAGGAGGAGAAGGACTTTAGTGTTGAACTCCTAGACTGAAGGCCTGGGGGAGGGGGGTTAACTTGTCTGCCAGCAGGAGACATTTAAATGGCAGGATGCGGGAGAACATTCCTGCTAGAGGAAACTGCTAGCAGAGACATGACCAAATGTTCGGAGCTGATTTGACTGAGCTCTGTGCCTGTTCCACCGTTGTTTATGAGCTTCCATGGAGAAAGTGGATTCGTGGGGGAATATTCCCTGAAATGAATGTCAGGCTTTCTGTTTCAGATGCAGCTGAGACATTATGTTTAAAGCTTTTGTCGAGCAGTGAGGCATGTACTAGTTGTTGGATATCACTCTGTTTTGCTACGTGAAACAATTATGTACAGAATGCTTTCTGTTATATTAGTAGGCATGTACGTGGCAGCTGAAAGCTGGTCGTTAACCGAAGGAGCTGAGGATGAGGTGTGTTTTGTTGAAGGCTTTGCACAACACTTTTCTCTCTGCAGCATTTGGTTCTGGGAACTGTCAAACACAGGTGAACGCATGAGATGCACCGCTTGTCAGTTCAAAAAGGATGAGGACCCTTTCTAAGTCTGCAAACTCTTCCTACAGGACATAAATTGTAGCAGAGTTTGCCATTAGAAATGGAAAAGTACAATGAGTTTTTTAATTGGGCTATTTCTCCTCAATTAATTTTGCCAGGCAAACTTCTGCGCCACAGGAGTTCCTTGTGAAACCTGTATTTCAGGCAGCTAATCAGAAGCATCTCATGAGGGAAGAAACGCAATGATGCAGTGCAATGATGTCCTTAATGAGGTCCTGTCTTAGTTAGTTCCACGATTGTATTGACTCTGGAACAGAGACCCAAAACCAAATCTGTGACCATGACCGCTGAGAGGTCTAGAGGCCAGCTCAAAAACCCAAAGAAGCAGAGAGACAAGGCTGGAGGAAAACAGAAGAAAAAACCAGTAAAGTTGTCAGGCCGTTGTTTGACAAACTTCTTTTGGTTTTATGCCATCAGAAAAGCAAGCGAAGCAAGGCTCCCCGTTTGCCTTGTTGCAGTTACACCTAGTCTGCACCCTGCAGTTCAACATTGTTTTCCAGCCTAAAAGTCACGCAAAGTGCTCCTCCGGGGCACAGCCCAACCTCCAGCTGATGGGGGTTAGCCTTGGTGTACCCTTGGGCAAGGTGGTGCCACCCATCTCTAGGGATGCCATAATTACCCTCGTTTGCTCTGAGACGTCTGGCCATGGCAACTCTTAGCACACACTTGGAGTATCAGCGTGGCTTGCAGAAGACAGCGTGCAACGTGAAGGTTATAACCTGTAATAAACTGGTAATTGGAAGGAAGAGTATAATAACTGGTAGCAAGTCTGAGTAAGTTATCATTTGTGTGTTTATGCCAAATTTCCTAGCTTTTTAAAGAAAATTCTTCATAACATTGTTTTAGTCAAAACAATCTGTAGCCTGTGATTGAATGCCTGTTTCTTACCTTCCAGGTACCTCATGTTAATACCATATGAAAAGGGGGTTTGAAGAGCTCTGCTGTCTATGGCTATTAATGAATGGCCTCTGCTCACTTTCAGGCATCTCCCAAAAGCCAGATTTTCCAGAACACTCAGCATCCCAAGGTTCCCACTGTGACAAGTAAGGTCATGTTTTGAAAAGGAGCCCACCCACAGACCCACACACCCTGTCATTTCTTGTCACAGACAACCACAGGATCATCCTTGCAGTTAACTAAGCCGCAACCTAAAACGGCTTTGCCTCGTTCCTCCAGTGAAAGGTTGTTCCAAAGCATCGTTGCTGTAAGGATTGAGTAACCTTCTAGTTTCCAACATAAACATATTCATGAGAAGCTTTTCTTCTCCCCTAGCGTGTAGTCTAGAATGTATTTATAGGCCACAGCTGAATTGCCTCTCAGCTCCTGTTTTGCTTGGCTACCAAGCAAATACACCCAAACAGGCTGAGCTCCTTTGAAAATCTCTACTCTCTGAATCCAAAGCAAATTCTTCATAGTCTTTCTCAGCTTTTTCAGGAGTTTTTCCAGTTTCCAACATGTCTAAGGCTAAAACGTCCAACGTATAGTAGGAGTCCAGACAGGTAGATTGTTTGATGCATTGTTTCAAAGGCAGCCTAAAAACATGACTACCACACCTGCAGCTGTGCAGTTGTGAAAAACTGACCCTGAGTGTATTTTCAGTACTTTCTTCATGGCATCGTCTTCATGCCCAGCCTGCCTTTGCCAGCAATCAGTAATTTTGAGTGACTCGCAGAAAGGGAGTGGAAACGTTTTCAACCTCTGCTGGGTTGTTTTTGCATCAACAGTGCGGTGGTGTTAGAAAGAACCACGTGTGAGCGGGTTTTAGATCCGAGGCTATCACTGATCGTTTCAGCTGGCTGGAAGTACGAGTTTATTTAGGCAAGTGCAATAGTATCCAACCTAGATTAAAAGCTTCCCCTGGGAAAGTCCACCCCAATTCATGACAAAGACCTTTGAAAGCATCAGTTAAAACAGGAGACTGCTTATGAAGTGTGGCCTTGGTGCAGAAGGATGATTTACATTGCTATAATGTATAGATGTGCATTCAAATTTGAATTATTAGGAGGACTAAGCTCTTCAGAAAAAATACCTAATAACCTACAAACCATCTTGCTGAACATACATGCACAAGCAGACATTCATGTGGGGTGTGCGCGCTGGTTTCCAACCTTCTTCAAACCGGAAACTCAAAAAGATGCATACGGCAAATTACAGTCTACTGACGATGGTGGCCTTCCATGGGCTCCTAACAGTATGCCAGGGACCCCTGGGAGTCTGCAGAATACTAGTGGTAAGGTGGCTCCTTGCAAGGTTTAAATAAGTTTACAGCACTGAGGGCAAATAATCTTAAACAAACAAACAAAAAGATTATTGAAATGCAATAAAGCCAGAGGCTGCTTTGGGGAGCCTCAGAACAGCCTCATTCCAACTCGGTGTTTTGGAACGTTTCTCAGCATCCCTGTTTTCAGAGCAGAAGCCAATGTACTGTCTCTTTTGTTTCTACAGAGCTACTGTGTTTCTGATGTATTTTTGTCTCTGACTTTTGTTATGAACCTTTAATTCAGTTTTGTGGCAAATGTCTTCAGTTCTTTCTGATCCATCTTGTTCTTCCCAAGCCCAAGTTGCTTCCCAAGCTACTAATTGTTTTGTGGACACTATTGCCACCACTTCACCAGTGGCTGAGTTCCTTCTCGCTCTGTCCTGGTGGAAACCTTACAGCTTACGTTCAGGATGTATTTCTTAGTTGAGTTCTCTGACACAGAATGATTTTACTCACTTGGTCAGATCTGGAGTCCCTGAAAAATACATGTATTCCACATGAGTTCCTACGTCATGGATCTCTGGGACCAAGGCACTGGTAGTTGTGAAGAAACGGTTTAAACTAAGATGTAAGACAGCTGGGAGGACTTTCATGGACTTCATTACTGGTACAGAAAAAGAGGACATTAGGAGACAAATAAGAAAATGAGAGGGTAGAAGAACAGCCAACCAGGTGGCTACGAAATACTAATATTGCTGATATATTCAGCCGATAGAAGGAGTTGGTGGACAAGATGGAGAACAGGATGAGGCACAGGGAGCCTGTGTGACAGCAGGTCAGGGCAAATCCAGTGACAATATCCAGGCTCTGCCAGGAGTCCAGATTGCCAGACAAGTCTGGTGATAAGGCAGGTTTGAGGTTTGAGGTTCAGGAACTCAGCCTGTGGCTTGGGATCAGAGCCCCGATCAGCGCGTCCAAATAATCAAGGATGATGATAGTCAAAGGTGACAGTGCTTTAGACAGGTGTTTCTATGCAGTTAGGGGAACAGCGAAGGGTTGGTAATAGAAAATGATCAGTGATTGAGTCAGCCCAAGGATAAACCATAGTTTTGTTTTATCCAAATTTGATTTGGATCTCAGTTCATAAGGCTGCATTCCTATAAATTCAGAGAGCTGCTCAGCAAAGTCAGCTGCTGAATATCCCAAGGACCTGAGCACGGAAAAAGTCAGGACTTTCAGTAACTATGCAATTTCTGATCATATGATACAAAAATAGCCACACACCAGCACATCCACCGGTTCATGATGCAATTGCATTCCCTCTTGCTTACTATGGGATGATGCTATATAGGATGCTGCTGTATGACTGAATACTAGCAGATGCAATATTTATATTTAACACAAGACCAATTGATCTTGACCCACAGAAGCTGCCCAGAACTTCATGTGTGAATTTGAGTGGTCACTGCAGTATTGCTTTTAGTTTTGGCACTTCCTCACGGGAAGTTTTCTGGAGTATTTCTACACAGCGATCCCTATGGTATGGCCATAAAGAAGATGAAGATGTTCCTACAGTGCACCAGAGACGATATCTCCAGTAGCGAAGGGGCAGCCTTACTGTCATTGCACAGGGCAGTAGGGAAACCCCCTTTGAAATACCATATGCACTTTTGGTCATTCCTATTCAGGGAAGCTTAATGACTGCAAGGGGTTCAAAACAGACCAGGAAACTGAAGGACCTGCTTTAGTGGGAGGCTTTAAAAGAGCTGAGTTTTGTAGCCCAGAAAAATGAAAGCCGAGAAAAAAAAGAAGTAAGATTGCTCTCTCTAAATAGTAGGGTAAGTATCAAAGATGTAACAGCAGTTACATAAGATAACGGATGGTGTGGGCAGAAATACAACTGGATAGAAATTAGCCAGGCTGGAAATGAGAAGAAGAGACAATTGCTGAAGAAAGCTCTGTGAGATGCTGCCTTGATTTGATTACCCCAAAGATACCTTTGAGTCCAGAAGTATCTTCATTCTCCAGTCTTCTGTGGAAGTGTCAGTGCATGTCACATATTTCTATTTAGCTTACTCTTCTTTGGAAATTAACGCACCACCCACTTTAGAGTAGCTACAAGGTTCTGTTCAATTCTTGCAGACGAGAAGCCATGCTGTGTTGGTAACGTGGCAAAGGAAAGCCCCCAAATGCCCTCAAAACTGAGGCAGTGTCCTTTAACTTAGGAAATGCACTTTAATTCAGCTGCCCAGGGCACACACGTCGTGACAACGCTTTTTTAACAACACATGAAGAGTTATTCCATATTTCTTATGAAGCTCCTTATTCAATATCTGGGTTCACATTTATGTAATTTCCTGCAAATAATATAAATCCGTCTCTGACTACGCTGTTACTAATTTCACCACAGCCTCAGCAGATTTCACTGACGCTGATTAATTTGATTTCAGAGCACCCCTGAGAGCTGAGGTTGCGTTATTGTTCCTTGTTGCTAACTGGCTTTGGAGACCAGTCAGTGCGAGAGGCTGCGCTATACTTAGTACACAGGAAGGGAAAATTCAGATGAGCACCTCTAACATGCCTTCACAGGCTGTGTGGGAGCACACTTTTCGGGAGCCCACGGCCACCAGCTGAAGGCATTTTTTAATAGGAACCGCAGACAGCAGATGTCTGGCGGGGACCAAGTGACAAGTATCAGTTTGGGAGGGACCAAAGGATATAATCTCATGGAAACCTTTGCATTAAGGGAGGATTAATGTTAACAGTTCATGTGAGATCAATATTTGTAGAATTTTCTCAGAGGATCCACATCCTGTTCTAGGTCTTTACTACTTCTATAGTTAGCATGTTTTTCCTAACAGTTTGACTCTTTATTTTCCATCTAAAGATTTAAATAATACTGATTTTTTTTCCACCATACACTATCCACAGGAATCTGGAGAGTAATTAAGTAATAATTGGTAATAAATAACAAATCCCTTATTATTCACCGAAAATAGTTTCCCCAGCTCCCCTTTAGCACTTGCTTTTACAGATGAAGCACCCAAACAGCTTCAGTCTTCTGTGACAGAGTAAAATCACCTTATTTACATTTCTGTTGCTTAGGTGGTTCTCCCATGGATACTCGCCATGGGCCTATTTCTTGAAGTACTATTCCCAAAAATGGACACAGGTTTACAGCTGGGGAGTCATTAGCAATTAGCAGCATGGCATAATCACCTCTCATATTTTAGCTATTACAATCCTATAAATACAGCCAAGAGCACCTTCCTTGCCAGTGCATCACGCAGTTGAGTCACGTTCGGCATATGATCCTGCATAAGCCCGGACCTGTCTGATCTCACACATCACGTGCGGCGCTCCTGCCACGGGCAGTCCTGCCTCTGTCCTGCCTGCAGCCAGGGTGAGAATGCCTATCTGCTCTGCCGGGCAGAGCCTCCTGCCCGCACCGTGGTTCTGCAGGCCAGCCGTGGCTGGTTGCCACCATCTGTAGTTCACTGGCCAAAGCTGTGCCAACTGCCAGCCAGCCGCCCAAGAAGATGACCACTCCTGTTGCATCCTGAAGCTGTGCCCCCTGCCCCGTCACGTGAATGGACGTGCCAGATGGCTCCTGCCCAGCCAGGCATCCTGATGAGCCATTAACTTCCGTAGATGCTTGAAAAGCCTGCGACCCTACATCCTTTCCTGTTCCCCTTCTGATCCTGTGATCCTCCGCAAGTTCAACAGGCAGAAAGGACTCAGATGGAAACTTCCCTGAATTATCAAGATTGGCAACCAGAGGCAAGGTCTTTAACCGGAGGAGGAGGCGTATTTCAGCTTCTCGATCTGAAACCTCCAGAAGAGGCCTCCTTCAGAAACACTTCCCAAACATTTTTGGAAGACCAGGTAATTCTCAGAGAGCTCTAACAGGGCACTTAAAAAGATCTCCATACTCACTAGAAACACATGAAAATCTCAGTTCTTTTCATGTTGCTGAGCCTTCTGACTCCCACACCCTTCCTTAGTTTTACACGGTCAGCTACTGAAATAGGAGTGCCTTCTGTTTTATGGCATGCCAGTCTTCTCATGCAATAAAGAGCACGCTTTCCCTGGGGTTTTATAGGCTTGCGTAGCTCATTGACAATGAACGCATTCTCTTCCCCACAATCTGGATTAAGGTAGACGGGGATTGCATCACTCATCAGTGGTTGCCAGGCTGTAGTTAAAGGTGAAACTTTCTCTGTGTGCTCTATATCTCTGCTCTGTGTTCTAGCTTTGAAGGGAATAACATTTCAAAGTAAGAGGATAGATGTGGGTGGCAGCCATTACCACAGGCCTGGGAAGATCTTGGTTTGATATCTGGCCCTTCAGTTGCTGGTTCCTGGGTTAGTCATTAGATATTTCTATGTATTGGTTCAATACCCAGCACAGTGAGGAGTTAGGCTGGTGACACTGGGGGGTAGGGTAGATGGCTGTGCGTGGCTTGAGTACCTGTCCCAGTCTGAACTCATGAGCTGAACTGGAGTTTCCAGCCTGACTTCAGTGTTCAACCTGGCTGGGTCTGGATAGGCCACCACAACCAAGAGCACAGCAACCTTCCCCAAGAGTAAAGCAGTTCACACACCACCAACTGATATTAAAATAATGTTTTAAATATGATTTTTATATATAAATGCTAAGATGTTAACTTTGTTCTCTCCAAGGCCTTTCTGTGACACACACAGCCTCCTGTACGAACACCTGCACCATAATCCCTACTTGTGATTGCCAACCTTATCTTAAACTCAGCCTCTCCCTCCGATGAAGTTACCCTTTAGGGAGAAGCTCCTTCCCTGGCTGGTACCCACCTCCTGCGGGGATGCGAGGCTATCGGCCCGCCTGGAGACAGCAGCTAACGCACGAGGGCAAGGCAGCCCCAGCCATTTTTGTGACTCTACACAATCCTTTTCTCATGTCAAAGGGTTGAACACTTCATTTCTTTGCAACAATCACTTCCAGCCACTGTAAGAGCTGCTGGGTGTGTTGGCAGTGCCTATTGTCTGTGTAGACCATTGTTCTCTCCTTAAAGGCAGCAGATCACTCACTGCTGCAGGTTGTCTCGCCTCTCCTCCTCCTTCTGGGTGGAAAACCCACCTTTGGCAACACCTAGCAGTGTCTCGTGCGGGTCCTTGATTTTCTTTCTTATGTGATACTTGCTGTGACTCTTTAATCTCTCCAGGACCATTCTGTTTTGAAGCATGAAGTCACGTGCTCCCTTAGTTGCCGTGTTATTGCAATTTGATGGAAGTAGGTTTCATCTGGAAAGGAAGGGGGAGGGACGGTACCAGCTTTCTATTCCTGTATGCTGCTCCAGATCCTTGCTCTCTGCTGTGCACGGCTGCTGCCTTGCAAGGTGTGAGCAACTCCATTTCTTCTTACCCATTTTATCTGACATGCTCCGGTGCTTGGGCGCCAGACTTGTACCTGGTCCCCTCAATCTCATGAGGGTCTTGAAAGAAACAGGGCAGCACCTAATGTACTGTTTTCTATGTATAACTGGAGTGCATGACACACTTCCCAAAATAAGCTGCAGTACTTAGTGGCTGCTGTATTGTCATGGGGTGCAAAATAGGAAACACAGTTCCTCAGCTTTCATGAGGGCTTTTATTGCTAACCTGGCGCGTCACTTTTCTAACTGAAAGCAGCAGGGCTTAAACCTCTTTGTTGGCTTCACCTTTTTACAAAACAGCTAGTAGAACAAATAAAATAGTCATAGTCTAATGGCATTTTGGCAGTGCAGGAAGTCAGAGGGATCATTGCCAGTGGATTTGTAGGGAGCAAGACTCATCTCCGTTATTTAGCTAGAGAACCCAGCTCTGACTTTCATCTCACAACACATGGTTCTCCAAAGCTATCAGGAATGCAGTCTTTCAAAATCTTCAGCCCCTCTTCACTTCAAGTGGCCTTGTCCGTGCAGAGGGAGAGGACAGCCTGTCTGCTCACGGTGCCAAAAAAACACTGGCAGATGTTTACAGGGTGCTGACATGTCTTCAGCTGCTGGTTTTAAATTCCTGAAGATGTGAGGCTGTGAGGTGTCTGATAAACCACTCAGACGGGACACTGCAGCTGCTCTCACTGAGTGACCAGTGAAGAAAAGATTTTGATTTTCCAAAAATGAAACCATAAAATGGAAGTAGAGGAATGTGTCTGCATTTTTCAGACTGAGTAGATTTCTTAAACCAACATAAATGCTGGCACGCAAGGTGTTTTTTTAAAAGCCCTTCACAAATGTTAATGGTAGGAGAAGCACTGAGAAGCACTAAGAAGCTCAATGAGCAAGAGGAGGTTTAGGTTAATAGAGTTCCTTTCAAAAAATATCATGAGATTAATGCTTAGCCAGCTTTTTTTTGTCTCTCAGTTGTTTCTGGTTGCAGAAATGCAAGCTCTGTGACTTCAGCCAGCAAAGTCATTTGTATGTGCAAACCCATGCACAGGAGACAGCATGAAAGGCAAGATGCTAACTGCATTACAACTTGCTGAGAAGAGCTAACGCTGCCTGGGATGATGAGTTTTTACCTCAGGATCAATATGACCTGGAGACACAACCTACAGCCAGCTCTTACCAGCTGAGAACACCTCATAGTGGTTATAAAACAACAAAAGATTTACCTTTCAGCAGCAACAAAAATAGATATAACCATGGCCAGTACAGCAATGGACCATAGGAAGTCTGGGTGAAAAATCTGATCCCGTTTCTGCTTGATGTGCCCTTGTAAAGTCCAGCGTGCTGACCTGAGGGGGTCATTCTTCCTCTCCTGTTGGTTTAGCTTATGGAGAAGGGCAGCACTTCCAAGAATTGATTTCCATCGTGTTTGTACGGCAGGTTAAGCAAACGAGGGCAGTTTCAGGCCCTCCGTCCCTGCGATAGGCGGTGGGTCACACCCAGGGCACCCTTCCAGCTCCTCGGCCGCTCTATCGCCAGCAAACAGCCCCACAGCTGCCAGGCGTGAGCACAGCCCCTCCACAGGCAACAACGCAGCGTGGGGCGTGGGCTCATGCCCAGGCACTCGGGGTGGCACCATGTTCTGCCCTTGCTGGGACCAGGGCAAACACACCACGCCGGCTGGCACTTCGTGGGCCGCTGCCTGCTGATCCTGCAAACACCACTGCACACAAATACCCCCCTTCGACTCATCAGCCTCCTCCCCAAATGGGTTATTTTTGCTCCCACCCCTCTGTTCTCAAACCTCCCAGCAAGCTGCGGCCTCACAGTGTCCCTCCCACCTAAGATGGCTGCCGGCTGGTTTATAACCATCTGTCCTTGTGCCACCTTTGTCCTTCAGCTGGCAAAGCACGTCCTCCCCTGGGTAGGTTTGTGTCGACACAGCAGCCCTCCCCAGCATGGCTTGTGCAGGGTTTCCTCATGGTCTCTGTACTTGGGCATGTGGGCACATTTCGCCACTGCATCCCCTCTGCTCCGTGGAGAGTGCGAGCCTTGCCCTCGTTCATCCCTCTCCGACTCCGACCTGGCTGCACACAGCTACTGTTGCCCAGGGCACCGCAGAAAGTCGGTCCTGTCTCTCCTTCACAGGAGGCTGGAAAACTGCCCACTTTCTCTGGAGATACTGAGTGTGTGCTGGTAGGTGTGAGGGGCGCAGGTGCTTTGACAGGGACGTTGTTTCAGGAAACAGCCCTGCTGTGTGGAGACGGCTCCAGGGTGTTGTGGTGTGTTTGGGTCAGAGTGACAAAGGCAGGGTTGTACAGGGCTTACCACAGAGGATGTACTGCCATCACACATGTACCCACACGCTGTTCAACGTTCATTTCCCCTTGTTACTGTATTTGTTAATTTTCTACCTCACTGGTGTCCACCCTCCCTAGAGCAGTATTTAGTGCATGAGGGCTGGATTTGTCTTCTGACCTTCCTTGCAGCATGCGGCGCAGGCTCCTGGTATGCTCTTCATGAGGTGAACCCAAATTTAGGATTATTTCCTTGTGAAGCAAATTTGATGAAAAGCACCTGACTGAATGGCTGAGGGACTGCTTCTTTCTAGACATTTCTCGGAAGCCTAAGCCCCTAAGAAAGGTCTGCAGCAATTCCTTAGTACTGCATGCAAGCAATGTAATGTCTGCTCTGGTTTTGAGACAATTCCCTGGAACTGCTCAGGAGTCTTGAATTAAGCAGTGACATCAGTGGCAGACATGACAGATGGTTTTCAGTAGCATTTAATTGAGGTATTTAGGTCCAAGACTCACACCCAAGCCAGCCGCCACCCCACTGCAACCCTGGTCCCCTCAGCCACCTGCCTTTGACCCCTGCAGTATTTCCACCTCCTCCCACAGCCCTTTTGGCCAGCCAAGGGCTGGGTGAGAACAGCTCCGGGAGTTACATGTGCCACGGCATCCTCAAATGGAGGAGCTGTGTCTTGGGCACTGGGCGAGCTCAACCCTGTGCTGGTGGTGTGATGACCAGAGGGCTCCATGGGGCCTTTGGGATTCTTGAAGAAGCAGCACAAACTCTGTTTATGCTTCCTACCCTTGTACACTTTGTACAGGTTATCAGCTCATCCACAGATTTTTCAGAATTGAGGATTAGCAACAGGTTGACTGAAATAGCTTATGAACTTGTCCTGTGGTACATTAATACCCCTGCAGCCAGTGCTTGCCTTTGCAGGCCCCCAACAGCTCCTGCATGCTTCTCCCCCCGTTCCTGTCTGGCTTCCACTGAAGCCAGGGCTGCGACTTTCAGAGACGCCTTGCGGCTGTTTGCGTGAGCTAATGGGAAGAACTGATGTCAGTTATAAAGTCAGGCCTCACGCGGCTGGTACTTGCTTTGGCTTGCATGGAGGACACGGTGTTTCAGCTGGCAGGTTTGTTTCTGATGGTGCTTTGATGAGGAGAGGATGTCAGCAAACGCAAGCCCTCAGCAAGTCTGTGTCTGAGTGAACATGCCTCCAGAAATGCCAGGGCACACAGCAATGGGCTCATCTCCCTTCCTTTGCCTCCAGGGCCCTATTAAAACCTCAAGATTTCTGGAGAAGATCAAGGTGTCAGCTGGTGGCTGTGCTGGTCACACTCGACTCAGAGGGGATCTCAAAGTGTCGGTGCATTGCCAGTTTCCGTGACCTCGGTGAGGGATGATGGTGACGAGTGACACTATGACACGTTGCTGGAGGTCAGTGTGTCCCAGCACCTCCTGAAGATTTTTGCTAGCTGAGGAAGCGGGGCTACTCAATAGCCATTTTAGTAATCTCTGAGCATGACACGCAGCCCATTTATTTTCCTTGGTAACACTATGTGACGCAGCACGTCATGAGCTTGAGTCCCAGCAGATACACGTTCATATAACAAAGGAAAAATAATTCCCTGTGCTGCAGGGGTTAGCGGCAGGGACTCTGGCTTGGGCTGTGCAGGAGTCACACCAGCGCACTGCAATGGTGCCTCTGGCTTTCACAGGCTGTGAATCAACATCTGGTAGCATGAGAGTAATTTAAGCAGGGTCAGGAGGGTAGGCAGCAGATGCTGTCGGTCCTGATCTATCCTGGTCCTTGGGCACCTCGCTGAAGGGGGTACTCGGCACCAGCAGAGTTGGGGAGCGGTCCAGCCTGCCCTGCCTTCGGCACGTGCCTGGCCACAGGCCGCATGCTGCGGAGTGGTTGCTCACTCCCTCTTGCACCATCATGTTGAAGTCTGTGGGGTTAACCATCATCCATAAGGGGACACCGAGTGTCCTTTCAGGCATGTCCCACAGCCCCTTCGCAGGCCGTCTCCAAGGTTTTCAGAGCATAGAGGGCTCTACAGTGCATAGAACTTAACTCTGAGTAGCTGTAAAAGCAGGCAAATTTACAGCGAAAGCTGAGCAGAAAAAAGTGTAAGGTCAGGAGTTTCCCGGTCAAAACTGGTCAAAACAAATGTAATTGTATTCATAGGACCATGAGTCCATAGGATGCAGTGGCAAAGTGGAAACAACTCTCCTGGAAATTCATATTTTGTCCATCTCAAATGGACTTTTTAGGGAAGCAAATGAAACAAAATGCTGTTTGAGCAGAGGAAAGGTCCATACAGGCTCAACAAGAGCTGCAGCTTGGCCCAGGTGGATGAACTGACAGCTCCGTTAATGAAGAAGCTTTGCTTTTGGATGATGAAAAAGGGATTAACTCTGATATACAGGTCAGAGGAAGGTTTTGCAGGAAAGCTGTGATGACTGAGAAGTGAGACTACACTTAGTGGGGATTTTTCAAAAGGAAAGAGTGCGCTATATGGTCCTCAAACTTCGTTTTGTCGGCTGTATTTGAAATACTGCAATTGCTTAAAGGTCTCTGGGAGTTTATTGTCGTGTGGGATGACACACATGCTGGTCAACCTCAGCTAGAGGAGCTTCCTAAGGGGTTATGCTACATGATGTGGCTTGACATGACTGCTGGGTGATTCAGCAGCTCCTCAGCTCCAGGTTGGTGCAACCCTCCTGTGGAGAGAGAGGCAATGTTACATTCAACGATGCTTGGTCAGAGTGGAAAGGTGGGATGATGTTTTTCTGCCCACTAAAGGACACAAAACCTTGTCTGCATCATGGAGTCAGGAAATAATCTAGGTTGGAAGGGACTCCTGGGGGTTATATAGTCCAACCTCCTGCTCAAAACAGGCCTGACTTTGAAGTTAGGTGAGTTGCTCAAGGCATTTTCCAGCGGAGTTTTCAGTGTCTCCAAGGGATGCAGAGTCCACCTGTTTGCTGGCCTCTGCTCCAGTGTCTCACCACTGTCATAGTGAAAAACGGTTTTCTTATATGTCAGCTTCAACATCTGTCTTCCTCTGATACACCTTGCTTGTAAGAATGCTGCTGCTTCTGTTTTATGTTAGACTATGAGATTCTAGAGGGATTTGTGCTTTACTCCCAAGGATCCTTAAATAAAGAGAGATCGTGCTTGATGTTGATTTCCTCCAAATGGTACCAAAATGAATACTTATTCTGAATTCTTGTCAGCTTCCTGCCCTTGTAGAGGAATGAGAGACACTGTTTTAAAGACTAAATATAGTTATTGAAAAAATAATGGTGAGCTGCTTTCTTGGTTCCTTCTGGGAAAAATGAAACCATGATTCGGTGTATGTAAGCATTGCCTGCAGTTTCTCTTGAGAACCAGAGATACATAGGATCACAAACCAATACATAATTTATTCTGGCGGTTTCAACAGTCTCTGCAGCTGTTCCGCAATCGCCTGTTCTGGCTAGAAATCCAAACCTCAGGCTGCATTATGTCTTAGCAGGTACAAGCCAATGCAGGTGCCAAAGTGGACCTCCCCTACCTGAAAACTGGGTATGAAACAGCACGAGATCCTGTTCCTCTAGGAGTCACTTGCAGTTGTGCCCCTGTTGGGAAGGGGACCTGGACATCCCCTCCCCAGCAGCAAGTTCACGGCTGCTGTCCTCAGTGGGGAAGAGCAAATGCTCTCCTTCACCTGTGCCAAAACCAGCGCAGGGAAGGTGGGAACACGGCCCTGTGTGGATGAAGCGTTCGGGGATGTGATCATGTCTGACTCCTACACGGAGTGCTGAAGGAAGAGGCTGCTTTTGCTGTCTTGGCAGAGATCAGGCAAAAACCTGGTGTTTTCTCTGCAGCATCAATAAAGAGGAGTCGGGTCCAGGCTGCAGCTCGGTGGCTGTTACCTGCCTCATCCAGCATATGCTCCCAGGAGTCATCCTCATTTCCAAATCAGGGGGAGTTTTAGAAGGCAGAATAAAGCAAGAGTGTCTTTATTTAATCCTCAAAATGCAGAGGTGTCTTTTGAGATCCGTAGGCCTCTGTTCTCTCAAGCTTGGAGCTGACTCCATCCCTTGTGGGAATGACCTGGCGCTGTGGATGTTCCCCCAGGCCTGTCCTGCCCAGGTGGTGTGGTGTCCCTGTGACTTGAGTCACTCCCCTGCCCCCCGAGACCACAGTGTGCGCCCCAGTGCACCCACTGGAACGAAGATCCAGTGCGATCCAGCCTACTCTATGGAACTGACAGCGGTCGGCGGGAATGGAACAGTGAAGATGCTCCTTCCTGAGCCAACGGGCATCTGTGATTTAAGCAGAAGCTTTTTCTCATAGTTTAGGAAAGCAGCGGTGGGGTCATGGGTATCCCCGACCCATTTTGGAGGCAGCTGGGAGAGACCAAAGCCAGGCTTAGCCATGAGGTGGCACTCCGAGCACGCTGTTCAGCGGAGATGGCACTCAGAGTGTTCCCGGGCTGGAGGAAATTCCTTCAATTCACTGACATGACATGAACTTCGTGAGCGGTGATTCATTTCAGGTTAACACCCTTTCTTTATTCCTGCAAAATTAATCATCCGGCTATATTTATTGCATTGTTTTAAAACATGGGCGTCCTAGGAAAAGAAGCACAGCAACTCCATGTTTTCTTCATGTTTCTTTATCCAAATATTTATTATGCAGCTTAATGTTTTTGCTGAAGCAGAATAATTCCACTATTTGTTCTCTGTAGTAAACCAGCATTTCTTGGCATCTGTTCTGAATTTGCTTCTCTCTTTATCTTAATCTCCTACCATCAAGCTGATCTCAAAATAGGAACCTGAATTAACGGTCTCCAGGTTTTTCACATAAATCCCTTCTTAACCTTTTCAGCCATTTAACTGTATTTGCAGTCTCCCCTATTGTTCTGCATGAGGTTTTGCTTGGGAAGATTTCCCTTGAGAGCCTTTTTTTTTTCTTTAGGATTACACATCTAGATAAAATGTGATATTTAAAATGTCTTTCTGGTAAGTTACTTGGGGTTTTGGTTTTGGGTTGTTTTTTTTTTTTTTTTCAGTAGAGTGTCTTCTACTTTGATATACAAGCAGTTTATTATTAGCGTGCTGGTTATACATTACTGCTTCTATAGGAAAAATTGTAGTTATGGTAATTGAAGGGTGAAATTAAAGGACTCGTGGTTAGCGCCGCAGAACAGCACCACAGACTGTAAAATCGCTGTTCTGCTTCTCGAAGCCAGAATTTTCTAACTGGCATCAACGGGGGAGAGACGGGGCTGTTTGGTGCAGGGGCAAATACTGCCCACCCGCAGAAGGGAGCGGGGCTGAACGGCTTCTGCACAAACCCCAGCACAGTTGTAAACCCCGTTTTTCTAACCAACCCACCGCTGCAAACAATTTCAGTTCTCACTCCTGCGTCATCTGACCCTGACAGCCGGTGTATTCCCTGCCATTCACTGCTCCCAGCTCCAGAGCCTGAACAAAGCCCTGCTTGTTACAGGGAAGGCATGAGCTCATCCATTGTAATCACCCGACAGCTTTAGCTGCCGCTCCAAAGGAGGTTTTGTGGCACCTTCTGAATGCCTTCAGACAAGCAGCGCTGGATAAACTTTGGTTGAATCTTCAGGGAGCAAAACTGAGTGGATTAAGTCCTTGTATCTACTGTAAGAATAGGTTTTCTGAATGCAGGGAAGCCCTGGTTATTCAGATAATACAGTCGTGTTTCAGTTCCAAATACAAGGCTGGGGGAAGCAAGGTCCCTCGCACTGGGTAACCCAGATAATCCTTTGATCCTCTGACATTCAGGGCTTCAGGGAAACAAAGGTGAGAAAATGAGAAATGCAAATGAGTAATTTTGAAAATGTGAAGAAAAGGACTTGTTGAAGCTTAAGCTTGCCAAAAATAGCAGTGAAACAACTGCATTTTATGAAGATGAGTTATAATCACATGTAAATTACATTTTTTAAATTGGATTCACTGCAGCACTCAATTTAGAGACCTGCCTGAGGTTCCTAAAGGTCTACAGTCTCTCCTCCAGTTGTGGTTCCGAAGCACAAAACTTTGATATAATGATACACGCTGCCTGAACATCAAGCAACTGATGCCTTTTGTGTATTCACTACCCAAAAGGGCTTGAAAGATAAACAGAGGGCACTGTCCCGTGGCCATTCACTACCATGAACAGAGTTCACCAGACAGCAGGAGTTTTCCCACTGCACATCTGGGTACAATGAAGCAGCTGTAGCTCTGCCTCCAGACCACCTTTGCATTATCTCATACGTTAAAGAACAGACTAACTTCTGGGTTTTTAGTATTACATAAACTAGTCAAGTTATAAAATCACTCTAAGAAATAAGTTTGGTCTTGATGTTCAGGAAGAAGTTCAAGGAATCTTCTCAGGTTTGCCTGTGATTTGCTCTAGGACCTTAGGGGACTTGTTTTGCTTCTCTATCCATCCCTTTTCCCAACCCTTACAAATGAATGTGTCATTACATTCTTGGCACCACAGTCCACTAGTGACAGAGGAAGGACTGCTATAGCTTGCTTGGGATCTCCTACATCTGTCTTGTCTCAGTTAGCGGAGAGAAGTAAAAGGCGTGCGCACCATTTCCCCCCTTCCCTGGAATTAGTCTTCAAAACTTCCCTACAGCTGAGAAGAGCCGACAAAAAAATGTCGCAGGTGCCAATGTCTTCACATTTTTCTGATTTCGGTTTCATAACGTGAGCCTGACTTTGAATCTCAAAATTAGGAGCTCAGACTCCCCTCTTAACGTTGTGAGGGCAGTGATCTCTTTACATAACATGGGGAAAAGGCATAGTTCTGCCAGACGGCTGCGAACACGGCAGGGAGCAAAGCATTCAGACCCTTATCTATTGTTTTCCTATCCTGACTCATCCCAAGTCATTCTTTCTATGGTTTCTTCTCATTTTTAAATATAATGTAATTCTGGTTTAATTTTTTTCCTCCCAGCCACACAGCTGTCTTTTATAATAAGTGCAGGTTTTATTCAACTAATGCACCAATTATTCCTGCATCGAGAGAGAGCAGCAGTAGACTTGCGGATGAAAGAGAAAATAGAGATACAGCAAAAAGTACAGCAGGTTAAACCCAACTCATGACCTTTTAAGCTTTGTGGTTTTGCTCTGTGCTACACACTGTGATAACGTGGAATTTCTTGGCTTTAGCAGAGAAATACTCAGATCTCTTTTTCTGCAAAGTATAAAGCATCTACCGCTGAAGAAAAAGGAGAATCTTGTGCTATGCCAGGATGGTGAGCAGGTTTTATTTTTCCTGACAAGGTGCGCATGTACATCATGACAGTCATTTCTTTACGATAAATTATATATTGTATTATTAACACGCAATGAAGAACACCAAAATAATTAAACTTTGCAGTACCCAGGGAAGTAAATAATTGCTTGTAATATTACCAGCTTACAGGTGGTACGGAGGAGCAAAAGCACGGAGGGGATTTATGTGACTCGCCAGACATCATGAAATGAAAGTCTGCCAGAGCGCAGAGATATCCTCTCTCACAGTCTCATGTTTTAATCCCTGGTCTGTCTTTCTTTGCATTAAGATAAAATATGTTTCCCTAATCCACAATATGTAAGGGTTGTTTTTTTCAGGTAAGCCCTGAATCCCTGGTATTCTCTGAAGCTTCCGCTGAAAAAAGCAGAGTGTGATCAACTAACGTTCATGAATATTTTAGCTAATGTCATTATTTTTTAATACGGTAAATATTACGGGGAAGAGCTGAGGGACAGCATCGTTTTGCATTTTGCTGCTTTCAGGAATAACGTTGTGCGGAGCCACAGAATTCAGGGCAAACAGCTCGTTGGCTCTGTCTGTTTACTAAAGCATCCCTCGCCGTGCGGAGACCGGCCATTGCAGTTCGCGTTTTGAAGTCGCTCACAACGCCTGTCGTGGGAAGAGACGTTGGCCATTCCCCGCGCACCGCTGCTGCCGCCCGTGGGTCCCTATGCAACGTCACCTGTACCCTCTTTGTGCCACCAGCCAACGCTAGGTCATCTTCAAACCCCTCCTTTGCCGCCCCGCTTCCGAAGGGAGGATGTAAACAGCCAACAGAATTTTTCACAGAGATGCTATTCATGAAAATATTTTTGCACGCGCCGCTTTGCAGCCTGCGAGCTGCAGTTTTGAGTTTCCTGGGAAGAAAGCCTATTAAGCCGCCTTTCTGCGGGGATTGCCATAGCAACCCTCTCACAATGCCAATGGCCCAGATTTCCTTCAGCCCCTTCTTTCTGAACTGACAGCAGTGATTTTAATGCTCCTTGAACCAAAACTTTGCATGCAGAGACTGCTTTAGAAAAAAAAAATGCTTTTAATCAGGGCTGGTTGTTCTCTTTCCTTTCTTCTCGAGAAGAGAGCGGGGAAGGTTTTTAGCACCGCGTCCCTCTCGGCCCCCTTGAAGTCGCAGCTGGATAATGACCACAAAGCAGTCCCAGGTTCGGCAATTTCAATGCCATTCAGGGTTCTAAGACACTGTGGAAATGATGCTTGCACAGGGGTTGCTTTTTTGCAGGTATTTGCATCTTCGGGCGGGGAGGTTGAGAGCACGGCATGGAAATAGAAATGGAGCTGTCACAGAAGCCACGCAAGCTCCCAGTTCAGTGTGAGCGCGGGATGGGGACTCAGGACAGCAAAAATGTAAAATGGGGCAGGCTTCGCTGTTCACTTTAAACGTCCCAAAGAGGCCAATATCTGAACACTGCCAGGTCTGTGAGCTGTAACAGGGTCCCTCGGTGACACGGTGGGGCATAATGCCATAATCTGGGCTGTCTTGTGGTGAAAGCTGGTGACATGGGAGACGGGAAGTCGAGCCAGCACCTGAGGATACAGCTCGGAGCCAGATCCCCGCATGGGTGAAGCCACTCACCATCTGACCACAAGCACACTGCACCCCGGGTGCCCAGAGCTGCCAGCAAGCCAGCATATGGGCAAGCAGTTAGACACAGCTCAGGCAGGAAAAGAAATAAAATTCAGCTGTGTCTGACAAATGTGACGCAACCATTATAGCAATCAACCCCTGCCCAGGGTTGGTGTTGGGGTACAGGGCTGGCACAGCCCCCAGGCACCCCCTTTCTCTTGCCATTGACACTGTTGCCTGCGCTCTTGCCTGCCCTTGGAAGGGCTCGGTGTCTCATGACCTGCAGGGCATGAACAGGGTGGCAGGGTGTGGGTGACCTCAGGAAGGTCCCTGAAGGGAAGACACCAGGTCAAATGCCTGGTGCATTCCGATCCAGCATCCCAGGGTGCTGCACAAACAGCTGCTGAGAGCCCTGGGGTGCAAACCCCACCACATGCACCTTCCACAAGGGGAAATAAATCAAAGCTATACGTGCACTGTCATGCCTGCTAATGGCCAGACTCCAACCCCTTCCTCACCGCTGCTCATCCTATCCATTGGCAGCGTTCCCCAGCTGTGTCCCTGTGTGCTGTAAGCATCTGGCTCTCGGCAAACAAGTTATGGGTAGTGCTTACCACTTCTGCCTTAGAAGCCTGTGCAGACGTCAGGAACAGAGGGAGCTCCTGAGTCACTGAATCCAGCCCTGGGCTATCTCAGGTAACCATGTCATGCTCGCTAACTAATCCTCCCAATGGTCCCCAGATGGAGGGATGAGCTGCCTGGGTCTGTCTGGGGAAGGGCGGGCTGAACCGAGGTGCATGGCGGGCAGCATGACCTGCAGGGGCTCATCCCCTCCCCGGCTGAGCCTGGCCTGGTCAGTAAATACGAGTGGTCACTGTTCAGACAGGGATCATGCTGTCGGTCCATACAAACGGAGCATGGATACAGAAACAACGATGAGTGAAAACATGCTTTAGGGGAGAACTAGAGGCCCATTCCCTGTTGCCTGCATGAAACCTGAGAAACCCTGGGAGCCACCCCAGGCTGAGGGAGCTGAGCCCTCCTCACGTCCAGGGTCTCCCTGCGGATGCTGCATTCACCTGTATCAGCCCTGCTACACTTCTGCAGTTTAGTGCTAGTAGCCTGCTGCCCTGCCTCCTGCAGGGTGACCTGCAGCTCTTTTGAGATGCTTGGCCTCCCTGAAAGGATGCCAGGCCTCCCCAAAACTGACCTTCACTCTCCACAGCCACACCCTCACGTAAATCCTACCCTGGCAAGGTCAGCCGCACTCCCTGGGGCCCAGGAGAAATGATCTCCCTAAACCAGGAGCCTGCAGAGAGGCTTGCAGCAGCGGAGGTGATGCAGCAGATTACCCCGAGCTGTAAATGTATTTATATCCCTACCCCGACTGCTTGCGGTGAAACCCCTTACTAATGCCGGGGCCGGGAGGAAACCATGCCTGCAGTTATCCGCCCTTTTTTCAGCTGGTGGTTTGACGGTCTGCGTGAGCCCTTTCTCCCAGCGAGCCTCTCTAAGCTGCTTAGGTGCTGGGAGGATGGGAGAAGAAACGAACCTTGCTGTGGCTCCCTCCCCACGCTGTAAGCCGGCCTGCCGTGGGGCAGAGGGACCGGGCATCCTCCCTGCAGCCCCACTGCCCGGGGAAGCCCTTTCAGCAACAGCGAGGGCAGCAGCGGAGGTGGGAGAAGGAGGCGATGGGACCAATTTAGAGGATTCCTGTATTCTCGGGGCAGATGCTCACAAGCTTTACATTAATTTCCTTCATATATCTGTCCCTACTTCTGTCCATTACAGCAAAGGGATGAACTATAAACCCTCTCTTATTATTTCTTAGCAAAAAAAAAAGCCCTGTTGGTGTTTATGTAGTATAAATATAACCTTCCTGCCTCCCAGAAAGATAAGAGCCTGTACAAAATGAATTGTGTGGATGGTTTGCCACTGCGGGAGCCAGGCTGGGCCCCAGGTTCACCGCTCACACTACCCCCGCACTCACACAGAGCTGGAGGTGCCGTGCACAGCCAGCGCTCCGGGGCCGAGCCGGTTGGAGAGGCTGCTTCTCTGCTCTCACTCAGCAGCTCTCAAAGGCAGAACAGCACAAATATTTGTGTGTGAGAAAGAAAATAAATCATGCATTTTGCTGGAGGACTGGCGGCATTTGTTTTACCACGCTATGCCTGCAAATGTTTGTAAACACTGCGTGAATTTGCCATACAGCAAAGACTGGGATTCGTTGCTTCAAAGCCTGCATTGGGGCTTGAGGCCACTCTCTTTCGCTGGGGTCTTTGAAGACGGTTTATACTCCAGAGAGTACGGTTTGGGTGCGTAAGTCTGCCTGTGTTTTCACGCTGGGTGTGCCACAGCTAAGGGCAGTGCAGGAGACACGTGGCCTCCTGGAGACATCCCTTCCCAACTGCAGACATCCCTTCCCAGCCGGTGACACACAAACGCCAACTCACTATAAAATACAAGTTTCTGCGCTTGCTCTTCACACGGCTCACGGCCCCACACTGAAACGAAGGCTTTTAATTAAGAAGCCGGTTAGAAATTCAAGGAGCTGGAGATAGCCCGCATGAAGCCGGCAGGAGACAGGCAAAGCACCGTAACTTTCCCACTGCAACAGATTATAAACCTCAAGGTTTATAATCCAGGCTGCAGGAAACAACCCTTGAAGTCCCGTATTACTGGGCTGCCTGTCCCGCCGGTGCCAGGGGGTCTCCTCCGTGTGCTTCGCTCCCCTGCACTCTGCCACACTCCTTCCTACTCCCCCTGCTCCCATGTGTGCCCTGCAAGACCGTATCCCTCAGCCATTGCCGGGTTCAGTAAAGATGGAAAAACCCCAGAAGACCAGGCAGTCAGCTCCATGGATACTTGAGAAATCTAACCACAACGCATTGCTACCCCTTTGCACATCGCAGAGGAGACAACCGGCCCCTTTCCTCGGGCAACCCTTTCGCAGGCCTGGTGCTTCGGAGCTTGGAGGTGTGCCTTGGAGTGGAGGGAATTGCCTTCCCAAACCTCTCCCGAGCCGATGTTTGCCTGACATCCTGCCGGAGAAGACGCTGAGCTCATCCTCTGCTGGGAATACTCCTGGCAACTTGCAGGCACATGCCATGCCTCCTCTGCCAGGTCCTTGCCCTCTCAAAAGAGCAGCAGATGAACCATGGGGCTTAGCAGGGCAAAGTCTCCCAGACACATTGGGCATCTCCTTTTTGTAGGTCCGGCCATCCTGGCTGGAGGCCAGAGATGTCAGTCAGCTGCTGGACCGGCAGTATAACCTGCGGGGCGATGGACCCTCATAAATACTGTTGGCCACGGCTATGAGGGCCTCTCTGTTGTAGAGGCTCACATTTGTATAGCTTTTTATTGTGGACTAAAGCTGAAGATGCTAGGAGCCTGAGTCACACGGGTGTGTAACGCTACAGACGGTTCTTATGTGACTGAGCCTTTTGGCGAGAAACTAATTTCAACTGCTTGCTTGCACCAACTCTGCTATACCTGGGATGGGGTTTGCCAGGTAATCCCCCCAGATACAGTCAAAGCTTGACACACAGCTCCTCTCATCTCCCTGATTTACCACGGATATAAGCCATGAGATTATTCATTTGGTCTCATTCACTTACATTGCAATTGATGGCGAGGTGGGCTCTGCCTGTACTCACAGTCTGGGGGTCTCATCCCTCTGCCTCACGTGGGAATTTCCTTTGACTGCTAAGTCTGTCCCCACATATTTTATCTTTCTCCTTCAAGCTGGCGAAGCCTAACTCCACTCTTTGTTTGGGTTTTGGTTTTTTGTCGTGAATACTGGAAAACAGGCAGGAGTCTGTCTATGACTTCTTGTTGGCGTTTAACGAAGTAATTCACGTTTTATGCCCCAGTTTTTTCTACTCCCAGCCATACTGGATGGTTAATATGCGAATGCTTTTAGAAAAACGATGGAAGATGAGAAGTAAATATGTATATTCCCTTATTTGAGGCCTGCAGCATTTCATCTGGTTTCTTCAGTAGGGCATCCCCTTTGCACCCAGCTCTCATGTCCTGCCAGCATTCAGGACAGTGCCTGATCCAAGCATCCACTGAGATTTCTGTCCTGTTGGAGCACGTTCCCAACAACCCCCCCCCATGAGCCATATCACCCTCCCAAACCTCCTGCCTGCTGCCAAGATGTCCAGCTGCATGAGAAGGAGGCAGCAACTGTCACACAAGAATTGTTCTGATGGCGGAGTCCTGTCTGCCACGCGTTTGTCAGAGCCTCTTCAGGCAGCAGTCACCAGGCTGTGCCGTCTGATTTGCAGCAAGCCTTGCCCTGCCGTGGGAGATGTGTGTAATGAATTCCCCTTGGGTCAGCTTCGTCGGCAGCAGAAAACCAGACAGATGGGGCCTGAGGGAAGCATTTCCATAATGAAGCAGAGAGGCAGAGTACCACTAAGGATGGCAGGAGTTCCCTTGTATTAATAACATTCTTAAATAACAAGTGCTTTTGATAATCTTTTCTCACTAGCCGCTCTTCTCGGAAGTCCCTTCATTCAGTTTTACTGCTTCCCCTTTGATGCACTTGAGCTTTCTTACAGCCCCGTTCACAGATTTTTATTGTATTTCAGCCCCTTATGGACTCATTCGTTGATTTGCTGAACTCCAACAGGGCTATTAGTGGTGCAGACCTGTAGTTATCATCACATATATCAGAGATGCCTGTTGTAAATGTTGTGTTTAGCCCCCTCTGTTAAATTCAGAATGTTCTTTTTTTTCATCCCATCAGAGAAGAACAGTGACAAACAAGACGTGTGAGGTGCAGGGCAGGGAGCTGGAAGAAGGCAAGGGTGGGAGGAACATGTAAGTGGTTTTCAAGGAAATAACTTTCAAATGGCTCATTTTCCATCATTTGAAGTCCAAAGACTAATGCACAACAGGAAATGTCTTTACTCCAGCAATATTCCTTGGCTACTCACTGTCAGTAGTCTTCGATGTGTCATGGCCTTCTGTGTGGGTGTGTGGTTTACATGAAAGGGTCATGTCCTACTCGTCAGTTTTCCACTGACAAACCACAGCACTGGGGCAAGACATATGGCCTCAAGTGCTTTTAAGAAGGAGGGATTCTTAAGAATTTAAGATTTCTTTTTCTTAAGATTTAAGAATGCCCACCTGTGTAAATCCACCTATGGGTAGAGTTAGCCTGTGTTAATCTCCACCCCAAAGAAATCCAGACCACTGGAGGAGTCAGGTGCTTGCTCAGCAATTAGCCTTGTTTTGTGGTTTTATGCATTTTTTTGCTGCGGCTTCTTTGGAGACTCATGAAACTTTTATAGAAGAGAAGAGTGACGGTGAAGACTTTGGCTTGTGCATTGTGCTACAGGCTGCAGAGGGTTAGAAGTAATGAGACTGACTTGAAAATCAGAATGCCATCTATTTTTTCATTTGCCTCCTCCATTTGGAGCCTCTGACTATGGCCAGGGCCACATTTTCTTTTTTTTTTTTGGCAAGAAGGGTGCAGTTGAAAAGGAAAAAAGAGGGATGGAATAATTTTCAGGAGATGGGACCTGCAAAAGAACAGCAACTATTGTGAGCAGTGAGAAAACCAAAGAGGGTGGCAACGCAGCATTAAATAGGGTTTTGGAATTTAATTTAATTTTAAACCCTGTCTCATTCCTCCTCTGCTGCCTTTAGCTAATTTCGAGCCCAAGCTAGCGCTGCTGTTGCTAAGTCTTCCA
The DNA here is from genome assembly GCA_027574665.1 of Rhynochetos jubatus. NCBI lineage: Eukaryota > Metazoa > Chordata > Aves > Eurypygiformes > Rhynochetidae > Rhynochetos > Rhynochetos jubatus. Next base: position 137,259,031 of record CM050648.1, on the reverse strand, counting down.
GGAGAGAAACTCACATTTCTAAGGGCTGTTTCAGTTGACACAGCGGGACTTCAGCTGAAAACTAATCTGATGTGAAGGTTGGGTCTGGAGGACACCCCGGTGCTTATCGCCGTGCCCCTGGCTGCTGGGTCAGAGCGAGTTCGGTGGAGCTCAGTGCCGAGTATAAGGGTTGTGATTGTGCTGGTGTGGTGGGTGGTGAGAGGCAGCCTGTTCCTATGGGCATGGGGGAGGGATGAGAGGTGGAGGGGGCTGGGGGAAGAGAGCCGCTGCTCCCAGGGCTCTTAATTGAGCAGCATACATGGCGGTAAGCTGCTGAATCGCCTTTCATCGGCCGGGAAACCCAGCATGTGAAAAAATTCAGTATGTCATTGTCTGTTTGCACAGCTCACTGCCTGACCCGCCAGTCTGCACACAGGACCGGGGGGAAAAAAAGGCAAATATTATCACCACCCCAAGAGCCACCGACTGAGGCATCGTCCTGCCTGGCCGAGAGAGGTGGAAGGATCAGGTGGTGGAAATGGGTTCACTTTGGACACGTTGCGTGGCTCATCGCCCACCCTTTTGCGCCGTAACCTCTGTGACAAAGTGTTTTCCCATCTGCAGATGTATGGCCAGGCCATACGGAGCTCAGACTGGAGAGCGAGGGGCGGCACATGCCTTAGCGACCGCTTGTAGGGACAACTTCCCTTGGATTCTGCAGTTCCCAGGCCCAACTCTTGAGCACCGACTATTTGCAGGGAACCTGTAGTTCGCTTATTTATTTATCTAGCTCTTCCTGTGACTTCCGAGGAACGGTTTCCTTCTCTTTATGCTAATTCAAGCCCCGCTGAATAAAGAGGCTTTTTTCCCTCATCCCATCCTGTGAGAGGTCATCTTTATTCAAGAGCCGTGAATGATGTGCGCGGGGTACTAATGGCGCACAAAGAGCCCGGGCCGGAGCCAGCCAAGCGTACAGCTGTCCTTTTGTTTATAGAGATGGAGAGGGAACCTAAAAAGTGCTCCTGCCCTGGGGACAATAGCAGCGGCTTGCGAGACGCCTGAGATTTGGCAGGGCCCCTCTTTCCTGGCGCTAAAGGGCCTTTATTAAACATAAATCACGTCAGCTGCTACTGTGGCCCTTTCTCAGCTTATAAAAGATTCCTCTTTGCTGCTTAAGTGACACGATGGAAAGGAATCGCTCTGCAATGCCCCAAAGACCAGAGCGGTGGACCAGGTTGGGGACAAATGACACTTCTGGCTGTTTAACAGTAGCGCTATTCTGTTGCTGTTACAAAGGTGTTTGCAGCTGGGTTCATTTTTTAAGCTGGCTGGTGATTTAATGTGCTTTATTGATTTTGTGTTGGTTTGAAATGTCAAAAGGTCACGAGGACAGATTTTATACCTGTGAGTTATGAAGAGTAACATAGAGCCCTACAAGCCCTAGGATAAATACGTTGTCAGTGCTGATATCACTGGAAAAGTGTGATGCCTTGGGCACTGAGAAAATAACCAAGCACAGAGCATCTCTGCAAGGAGCAGATTACTGCTACGGGAATGATTATTACCTTTCCTGCTCAGTGATGTACAACCTGACTGCAGCATTTCCCTGGGCTGGGGAGCAAACACTTTTTCTTCTTCAACTTGTAAATAAAAGGGCAGTCTGAGCATAAGGAACAAAATTGCTCATGGAAAATGTGTTGCTTCAAGTTCTGCTATTGGCAAACCCTGTACCTCATTAGGCAACGGGTGTTTCTGCACAAGGAGAGAGCCTGAGGTGTCACTGGGAGAGTGCGATGTGGCAGCCACGGGAGCTTCAGGCAAGATAAGGATGGATCGGGAGGAGTTTGATGTCCCTCCGGCTTTTCAGGCAACTGGATGCTGGTTGTGTCTGGGGCCAACTAGGAAAGTTCTTACCTGTGGGTCTCCCTTCAGGCTATAACTGGTTGGGCTCATTTCTGCTTCTCGTACAGAAAGGCACCAGCCAAACCCGAGCAGTTACCAGCTATGCACTCTGTTTATTAGTATTTGTATACACCTGTTGTTTAAAACTGCTTGTGTTAACCTTTGTTCCCCTTAATGACACACCAGACCCTCCAGCTGCCTTGGTGGCTGGCGGACAGTTGTCACAAGGAACATACATCCTCTCACGAGCATCCCTGCCCAGCTCTGCGCTCTCCCTGGTGCAGTGTCTCCCAGCCCTTGCAGGCCAGGCACACCAGGGATGAGCAGCGATGAGCTCCGTCCGTGCATGCGCTCTGGGGAAGCGTATCAGTGGCTTTCATAGGTGAGGGCCTGCTCTTACTGGGTAACGAGCAGAGCTCCTTTTCGTGGTGCTGACATCGTGTTTCTGCATCTTTTGGCAAGGATCTCCACTGATCTCCCGAGGGCTCGTCTACAACTGAGCCTACAGCTCTGTGCGTCACGGCGCGGCTCCTCTCTGCAAAACAAGTCGTTGCCTCAAACCGCCCCGCTCACCAAATCTAAGGTCCCACTGCGGTTTCAGCGCGCACGGGTGGGCTGCTCCGTGCTTTCCACGCAGGACTCCTGGGTTCAGCTCCCAGCGCTGATAAGCAAGCAGCTTTCACTGTTTTGCTTTTACTGCCTGTGTGCAGAAAGCTGTTTTGACCATTTGGGTTTTCCGGGTGATGGCTGTTGTGTTATCACATTCTATTAAAATTGCTTTTAATGGGGTTTTTTGGGGATACTTGATTTTTTCCCTTTGAGGCTTATCTAATTTGTAATTAGCCCGGGTTTAGGTCTGATTTGGTCCTGCCATACTGTGGTGCAAGTTCTTCAAGTGAGTGAAGAGTTGCTAATTCGCACTAGCAGTAACTTTGGCCCTGAACCTGCAACCATTTATTCCCGTTTAGAAAAGAAGGCAGTGGTGTCTACATACCACTGGGACAGTCAGAGAGAAGATACAAAGTCAAGTGGCTTTGTTTGTCTTACCCAGTGGCTGGAGCTGTTTGAATTTGATATCTGCCTTGTGAAATCTCGGTGACACCGCACGCAAATGAAGGTTATTCAGAAAGACACATTTTTCCTGATGTTAGTAATGGGCTGGAAGAAGAGCTAATGGAGTGTTAGTAACCCAGAGACCACTCATCGCATTGCCGTCTTGGCAGAACTCATCTGTATGAAATGCTCGCTATCTTTTTAACAGGTGTCATTACAATTCGGTTTTCTCCTAAATAATGCATCTCAATTCATATGTCAATGCCTGTCTCACATGCAAAATATGGAGAGCTGAAGTACGAAAGCGGAGTGCGCTCCAGGCAAGCTTTGTGTGTCAGCGCTTGGTGGAGCTGACGCCAACGACAGGCAGAGAGAAAATGAGGTATTAATCGCTTTGGATCTTCAGATATGTTGTTTCTGGTTTGCTACAGACCAGAATAACATGCACAATAGCACCGGTGAATCATGCTATGTGCTCTCTTTACATCGAGAAGCTTTAAGCTGTTTTAAATGTAGTTTTTTTCTTTAAAGTAGTTTTTCAACTGCTGGGATGCACTGACACAGGTTTCAAACATACTTCACTCGCTCATTAAACAGAAGAAGGACAACAAATGTCAAAGTGAAAATGTGCAGAGGATGGGGAGATGATTCAGCCTCACTGATAGCTATTTACCACGGCAATTTGCTTTATAAGTTGCAGATGTAACTTTTTGCAGAGCAGGACCGTTTTGGAATGTTTCTCCTCCGTGCCTTAGTGTCTCCATCAGTTGAGAAACTTTGCAAGGGCTGAGTATGTAACTTGTGGTTAGTCATACCAACGAGAAGGCAGATTCTCACCGTTTCTGCACGCTGAATTCAGTGTGGCCACTTGCTCCCCCCACCCGTGGTCTTCCACATGCAGCACTTGCCCTGGAAAAGTTTGAGCTGTTGGAAGGATGGGGGGACTCGGCACATCTTCACTGAGGTCCCATCAGAGAGCGCAGATGTCTGCGAGTGTCAAACCTCGTTCCTTCACACCCACGCAGGACCACTGAACTCTTTTCACATGAGTCACAGCCTCAGGAGCTGGCCTGCAGCGCTGACACTGCCAGCGTGGTTTGGCTCTGAGCTTCCCAAGGAAGTCCTCGGGAATTTAGTGCTATGTGTAATTTCCATTGGTATTCACAGCTTTTTGGGTGTGAAAATCCGAGATGTGCTCTCAGAAACTGCTTGAGGTAGCAGAGCACAGGTGCTCCTAGGGAGCACGTGGGTCGTGGGTGGGCTAGGTTGGCTAGCTGCGTTTTGGGGAGGGATTGCCGTTGGCTGTGTGTACAGTGCCGACGTGGCAAAGCATCAGCATTTCTTAGGTAGACATGCTACGGCTATCCAGTTACCGACTAATAAAAGTTTAATTTTGCAAGAAAGCGATCACATATAAATAAATGGTATGTCCCTGCTGAATGGGGGTGTATCCATGGGTGTGTGTGGTTTGACAGTGCCCTCGAGCTGTAGACAACCGTGAAGGATTCACTAACCATTTTTTTCAGCTCTTATTTCACCATAGATGTATGTTCAGATCCCTGAAATTTGTGCCACCGGTCCCTCATACCACTGAAAAGGAGATCTGATGCTGCTCTGCTACCAGAACACATCCCCATCTCTAGACGAACCCAAAGCCGGCACTTCAATCTGCACTCAGGGAAAATTCCTGCACTGTCTCCTGAAATGCTCCTGAGGACTGTGTCATTTCTACATCCATGCAGAGCTTTAGCCCCAGAAAAGCTGAATTCTGGGCTCAAAATGGTCTGGACTTGCATACCTACAGGGAAATGTGCTCCTACTGCTTTTTTCCCCCACCGAACTGCTAGGAAGCTCTATTAATCCTGGCAAACTTCTTAAACCGTTTTCCCAACACAAGTAGCACACGCTTGATTGGCACTTCTGCAGAGGGAAAAGGGGATCTGCATGTGAAATCCTCGTTTTTCGCGGCACCATTCACACGTAGGAGCTGCCAGATGGCTGCGCTCTCCTGGGCCAGCCCATTGCAGGAGCAGAGAAAGCGGCACGCGACACGCTGGCGACCACGGGCTCGTCGGTGCGTGGGCCAAAGGAGGCAAATCCCACCTCCTACTGCGTCAGGGCACGCTATCGGCAAACGGCTCCCTCCTCCGCATGTCAACCCTGCCTCTGGGTTACAAGCACCAGCGAGTTTGTCAGTTCTCAGCAAGGCCTGGAGGGAGAGCCGCACCACGCCGACGGCGGCGGGGTTGTCGGAGCCAGGATGGCGAAGCCTGGATTAGGAGAGGAGCAGCTGGAATTAGGGGTGGGCAGGGCCCAGAGGTTCAACGGAGGGTGCCCCACTTCATTAACAGCTGTAAAAATTGCAAGGAGCTGCTGCCCTTCCTCAGAGCGCAGGGAGCACGCGGTGCCTCCTGCAACGCCGGGGCGTGCGAGCTCGGCGCAGCGTGGGCACGGCGAGGTGGGCAGGGTGGTGGTGGGAGGCAGTTGAGAAGCAGGCGGGGGGGTTAGGCTGGCGATTGGGAGTTTTCAGCCTGACGTGGGGGAAATTTGCAGTATCCAGTGTCTCGTTCCCTGCCTAAGAGACGGAGGTCATCAGCATGAATTCAGACACCGCCGTTTACATTTCCATCGATTGGAGACTGGATTCTATTTAGCGATCCCCGCGGTCCGCGGGTGAAGGCACCAACTGCCTCCGCTGCCTCGCCTCCGCCCTCCCTGCTGCCCTCGCCTGCCACGGTGGCTATTTTTATCCTCCTGAAAGATGGTGCAATCAACTCCCTCTGCTACCGAAGGAGCTCTGATGGGTAAATTAGCACCGAGCACTTCGATGGTTAGTGATGCAGGAAGGCTTTTTGACAGCCAGAGAGAAGCTGAGCAGGCAAAGGTGGCGCCGCGCTCTTGAAATCCCCTGAAAATAGCAATGTGGAAAACTCACGGGGGGAAAACTCTCCAGAAGTGTCAAATGCTGAAAGAGCGTGGGGACTCCGGGGGGAAAGAGAGACTCCTTAAAACCAGGGCTACTCATCTGATACACCCCGGCCTTGTGTCACCCTGCCAATGGGCTGGCTTCTGGTGCAGCAGCTAGCCCGGTCGCCGGTGAGTCAAACAGATCAGGCCGTGCTTCTGGCTGCCTTTAATTACACCCACTCCTGCTGGATCAAAACCCGAGTAAACAACTCTGCTTTCCCAGTGGAGGAAAGACACGATTCCTTTGAATAAACTCTCCTGATATTAGAAGCCGCCCGTTCTACTTTGCTTCCAACGCTGGCTCTGCTCCTTGGCCAGCAGCCTGCGCTGCCGAAGGAGGGGTGCTGCTCAGCCCTTGCGGCAGAGCACGTGTTGTAACAGACCACGTTCTCTTTGATAGCTTCTGCTGGCTGGAAGATGCCCTCACGCTGAGCTGTGCACACCCTTAGTGCGGCAAAATTCCTTCTGAAGGGGCAGAGATGTGCTGGTATGAATAACACATCTGTATCGGGATAGCGGCTCCTGTACGGGAATGGAATAGCTCCCCATCTAAAACACACACACCAGTTGCACCAGTACAATTCATGCGCTAAGGGAGGTAATTCGTATAACTATATACAGTGGCTGAAATGAGATTTACAAGCTACTGGGATGAATATTTATTCTGATCTGTACAGAAATAAGTACGGGTCTGTTATTAATCTGTCCTACGTAGCAGACACAGTACGGACCCGTATGGCTAGCTGTATGCAGTGTCCTATAACAGTTTGCTTCTAGGGTGTAAGAATGGAAAATATAACTTGGCTAAAATAACTATGGCAGGACAAAACCTAAGGGTAATCGCACGCCCTGTCTGAACAGCTGTGTTGAAATGATTATGGCCAGAGGTGGGTTAGGATCCTGCCTCAGTCCCAAACCCTTCTGGCTTTGAGATTTCAGTCATACCAATATGATAAAGGAAAAAACCTTTCTCTTATTTTGGGACATTTCAGTAAGCTCCTCAGTTCAGGGGAAGTCCACCTACATCAGCTAACGGCGTGACTTGTCAGCGTGAAACCCTGTCTAAACCTCAGATGAATCATCATGGCAGTTGGAGGAGAAGACCCCCACCGGACCTCTCTGTCCATCTTCCTGATGCCCTGGGCGTAGTTTGCTGTCCCCGGTCATTTGCAGGGGGTTAGCACGAGAGGGGACAGCAGGGATTGCTCTCTGCATTGATGGGTGCCAGTCTTAGGGCCATTGTCAACTCATTCCCTCTCTCCTGGGTGTGCTGAGGAGCAGAGGCCAGTGGGACATAAGCATTAATGCTGAGCTGGAGCTTTCACCCTCCTCCCCTGCTTACCACTTTTATCTTACACCGATGTACCCCCAGCCTTGAGGTGTACAGGATCCATCCACCCTTTGCTAATATTTTGCTACAGCCCAGCACCAGGACTTTTTTTTTTTGTCTGGCAGGGCTCATTTCAGAGATGCCTGGTCCCCAGAGAGGCAGCTGACATTCTCTCTCTCTTCATTTCATCCTGCCAGCTGTCTTCTCATTTCTGTCTTTTAGACCTGTTTTTGTTCCTGGGCAGAAATACTTGTGCAGGTCAGCACTGAGCTTTGATTCAGTAGCAAGCTAAGTAGTTTTTCAATGGCATAATGTTAGCCTATTTTAATCCCAGCATAAATTCACTCTCCTATAACCTGGATACATTTAATTTAATGACAACAGTGAGTCACATCAAGGAAATAAATGTCAGAAAAGGTAAAAAAAAAAACCAAGTCCCAAACCTTTTCTTTCTCAGAGAGATTTTGCAAAGCGGATGGAGGATGCAGAAACACACCTTGGTGACTTTTCCAGACCAGCAGAGATGTCCCTTAGTACCTGCCATTTCAGTTCTTAGCTCAGCCACAGACATCACTAGAAGGAGAAATCTTCTACCTCTTGCTGGGAGTTGGTGACGTGGAATAAGAAGCCAGGTTGCAGAATCAAACCTTGTGTCTCCCAAACCAACAGGGAATACTGCGATGGCTCTCGTGGCCTTTTGGCAGTTTACCGGTGTCAACAGGTTTTCCCAGTATAAACGTCAAACAAAAAAACCTTCCTGGCTCAAAACACCTCACCCAGAGCCATCTCCATCTCTGCTCCCCCAAGGTCCCAATTACAACTGTGTGAGAAACCCTCCTCTCCCTTCCCGTTGCTTCCAGCCATGGCTTTGCAGTGTGGGTGGAATTGCTGTTTTGTAGGTAGCTGTGCCCCGGGGCTTCGTTTTGTGAATCGCACTACAGCAGCCACCTCTTCTTATCTGCCAATCAAGGTATTCTCCGACTAGTCATTTTATAGTCTACCATATAATACTTTGCAATCTTTTGTAGGGTGGACTTTTGCCAAGATATTTCATGGTTTATTCAGAGAAAATGCACGCTAAGCTCATTTAATCTAGAATGAATGCGGTTTCCAAAACTTCCTGTCCCCTCCGTGTCCTCTGTTTACACAAACTGCAGCTCTTCCTCCTGCAGCTTGGACGCTAACAGGCCTTTATTTCATTCTTCTGCCTTTTCTCTTCCTTCTTTAACTGAAAGTTGCTATGGCTTCTCCTGAAGACAAGGGCAAAGCGGTGATGGACTTCAGCAGGTGAAAGGCTCGGCCTTCAGCTACCACGTTCAGCTACCAGAAACGAGAAGATCAGCGTCACGTCCATGGGACGCGAGGGCACCTTTGAAATACATTATCCACCATAAAAACGAGGCCATCCAGCAGCACAGCTGCAGGCAGGCCGCTCGCTCGACAGATCGAGTTACCAGAAATCAGACTTTCAAGTTACCAGACTTAGCCTAAGCGTGGCTAAATTGTCAAGAAGACTTTAAACATTAGCCCTGGCAACACTAAGAAAATAATTATATTGTGAAAAACATGTCGTCGTGTCAAATAAACTTGCTCGGCACCAGCAGGCGAGATGGCTGCTCGGGAGGGTTCGGTTACTGCATAGTGTCATTGGGGTGCATTTTTACGTCCTGACCGGTTGGGAAAACGTTGCGAGCGCGCTGGCAGCAGCATTTCGTTGCTCGCAGCTCCTACAGAGCTGTTCCCCGTGAGCAGCCTGTGCTTTCCTGGGCTGCGTCTCCCACTGTTGTGCAGGACCGTAACTCCCTGAGCATCAGGGCCGAGGGTTCAGCCCGATGCACCGTATTAGCACCAAGCGGTGCCTTAGGGATGTGTTATTTCTTCCATCAGTGCTAGGCAGTAAAATTGTTCAAGCCCTTCACACACACATGGGCTTGCCCCAGTGGCATCAGCAACTGTGCTCAACTGGTCCCATCCGTCCCCACCTGCTGCTTTAGTCACAATGTGCCTCCGTGGCGGGGTAAGCCCCGGTGTCAAAGGCCTGGGCTGCAGCTGCTGCAGACCCAGATGCCCCCAGATCTCAGGTATCAGTCCAGGATTTCGTTGAAGTAAAGAGATACGTTGGCTGAATTCCTTTGCCCCTTGTTCCTCCCTTTTGTTCTGGTGGCATTTCTTCTTCCTCACATTTTGAGGCAGCCTCTGCCCTGTGGGAGACCCGCAGGACATCGAGCAGACAAAGACGCAGCAAATAGCCCAGAATTTTGTGAGACCACCATTATTTTGCAGGTTATTCCTACCAGGAGGGTTTGTGATGAATGAATGCATGAGGATGGTGGGCCCATGGCTGCGGGCAGTGGGCTATGGATGATCCATTTGCAGGCCGTCAGCTCCTTGAGCTTGGGCACTGTGAAACTGGGGAGCCAGGCATGGCAATCCGAAGGTTCTTCACGATCCCTCCTATTTACCAGCCGAGAAGCAGCACTGGTAACGAGGAGGGCTTGTGCACAACTGACACGGCACAACTTGGGGCTTGTTTCTGGCTAAAACGCACGCTGGTTTTTGAGGTTAAAGAAAATTATCACGGGTTGTTTCTGTGTGTAAATCCATGCGTATTTTCCCAGATGTTTTCGGTGTCTCCCTGGGCCATTTCTAGAAAGGAGACTCAAGCGATCAAGGCACCTCCACAGCACCCTGAAGAGGGAGCCCTCACCAACCTGCCTACCCTTATCAGCCCTCCTTTTGGGAATCAATGTTACCCCAAGAGAGGCCGTTTTAATTAAACCTGGAAACTATTGCCAGCCCTTCCCCTCGACTCCAGCGCCAGCCCTTTTCCTGTGTTTACTGCAGACACATCCTGCCCGGAGCTTTATCCAAACACAACAGCATCTTGCAAATAAACACATGGCCACGGTGAGGTCCAAGCCTTCCCTCCTCCCTGTCTGCACACCGCCACCCCATCGCCCTGTCCCAGCGAGATAATTTTCCTAGCTAATTTGTGTTTACTTGCTTAGACTGGTGATGGGTGCAGGAGAGCAAGACTGCTCTTGCTGGTCCCTCCCACGCAGGACCCGTGGACCTCCACCCGCTCTCCCGTTGATGACATCTCCATGGAAACCGCTGAAGTGGTGTTTGGGATAGAAAGGGGTTGGAAAGGATTGCAGGTCCTTGAAGGAGCCTTTCACACCATAGGCTTTGTCTCCTACATCCCCAGGGGCCCTACAGGGGCCTGAAGCCCCCAGGAGAGGCACGGCAGAGCTGCCCAGGCCAGGAGACCTTCATCCTTCAGGGCCTTTCAGTGCTGGCCCTGTGTTTTGCTTTCTGTTTTTGTGATCTCTGCTCTCCAGCTTATCCTCTGATCCCTTTCTCCTCCTCCCTCTGACGTGCCTCTCTGGCTTTCCCAAGCGCCATGCCAAGACGCTAATTACATTCCTGCTCCTGCTTTTCCTTTAACAGCTGAGGACTTGGACCCGTTCCTCCTTCCTTCTCTCTTCCCGGCGTACCTGTTCCCAGCACAGGAGACAGTCCTGCCTCGGGGCAAAGAACCAGCGCTGAGGGTGCTGTGTGAGATGGGGCAGGACTCCAAAATCCGAGGGAGCAGCGAGGAGACGGCCTGTGCGTTCCCCAAACACACATGCGAAGGGTGGAACACATCACCCAAGGTTACACGTGTTCGAAAAGCAATTAGACAAACTCACTGAAGGCAAATACGCTCAGGGCTGTTGAACACACAGGCATCACCCCGAAACCGGGACGTCCCTGAGCTGTGGGTCAGAGGGAGCTGGGTGAGCCTTCGGGGGAAGGAGCATGTATTTTTGCTCTGCTCACAGCTCTTCCCTGTGTTGCACCAGCAAGTGCTCTGCTATTCTCTTCCATGGGATTCTCTCTCAAAATATCTCCTGTCTTACTTGCTTGCTTCCGCATTTCCAAAACCAGGGAGCTAATCTTCCGCTGCAGGGAACAAGGAGCTGGCTTCGCCTTGCGAATGGCGTACCAAGGTGGCACTGACTTAACTGGCAAGAGAGCCCGTGCAGCCGGCTGCCTGTCCTTCTGCTCGCAGGATGCATCATCTCGGCACCAGCAGGCCTCCCAGTTCATCGGTTGTATCCCAAAAAGCAATTTTGAGCCTCTACAGCGATGTGCTGGAAGCCCCGCAGGAGTTGACGGGAAGCTCCCCCAAGCAATCTGAGTCCTCAGCAGTGCTGCCCGGCCTGTTGCTGTTCATCCAAGAGCTGCTGTCGCTGCTGCTGCTCATCTTGCCCTTGCGCAGCCTCCCTCCTCTGCCAGCTGGGACCCTGCCCGGTATCCACCCTCGCTATCTCCTTCGGCTACCAGGCCCCAGCCTTGGGGTGCTGTGGGGTTCCTGTGCCTCCCCCTGACTGTGCACGCTCAGAGCAGCAGGTGTGGGTCCCAAATCATGTCTATAGAGGGGAGGGGGCAGCCCAGGGAGCGGTCTCACTGCATCACACCAGTCCCCCAAGACAGGCTGCTCCAGATCCGTTTAAAGCGATGCTCACCCGAAGGCTGTGCAGCATTGCTCCCAGCAAAGCCTCGGGAAGCTCTTGCGCAAAGCCGACCTAATTTACAGCTTTCGGTGCTATTCTAGCAGTTTTGGGTGTAGTGAGAAGGAACCTGGCATCTATCCTCATTTAAGACCCATCTCAGCCTGACTTTGAAATGTCCTACTGAAAGTACAGCCAAGGGAAACTGGCTTTTTTTAACAGACAAACAGCCAAGAGGGAGTAAAAAGCAGGGAGGAGGGAGTGACAAAGAAGCAAACAAACAGCAACCAAGGATTTGGGGGCTGCAAATAGCTTCATGAATAATATTATCCCCTGGAAATCAAGTGGCTGGAAACACTCGCTTGACCCAATATGCAAATCTGTCCCGGGAAGGGACAGGGCTGACAGGATTTCTTGTACCCAGCGCCGGGCGGTTGCAGCGGGGGAGGTGAGCCCCCTTGGCTGGGCACAGCCAGCGGCTCCTTGGCACGGCCGGCGGCTCCTTGGCACGGCCGGCAGTCTCTGTGCGTGTGTCACCGACGGGGAGGCTGCTGCAGATGAGGCCAGGCCGTTCCGGTGACAATCAGAGGGATGCTTTGCGGAGGAAGGGGATGCCTGTGGTTGGTGGGGGACCAGTGCTGGCCCACAGGAGCTCAGAGCACCTTGCAGAGGGAGCCCCCCTCCACCCACGGTTACATGTGGGTGTGGAGGGGGGCCAGGATGGACCTTCTCCACGGAAAGCCACGCACAGCATGGCTGCCGCTGGTGCCGTGTCCCAGCACACGGAAGGCAGGTGCTCCACTCCCTCTGCCCTGCCGGAGCAGCTCCGACCAGTCCAGTCGGGAACGCGCTGCAGCAAACACGCCTCTGTTTACCAAGTATTTGTGAATAACGATCCTGACATTGCACCGAGGGAGGTGACGGATCCTGGCGAATGCAAAGGGCATTTGCTCACCCTTGCCCACATCAGCCTGCGGTGCGGAGGGAGCTTTGCTGCTGTGTCCCTGCCGCAGAGGAAGGGCCACGGCTCCTGCTGGCCTGCGTGGTGCTCGCTGGGGAACGCGGCTGGTGGATCTCGGCACCCCTGTTCCCAGGAGCCCAGTGCAAGAGCTGTGACAAGGACTTGCTTTTTACCAGGCAGTTGCTCGGGACATTTTCATGTGTGCTAGGCTTGGTTTTCCAAGGCAGAGAGGCCCAAAACCAGAGCCACTTTTGTAAGCAGAGGTTATTGGGTTCCAATAATGCCCAAAGTAACACTGGATATTTCCCTGTAACCCATGCACACGTGAGGGCTTACCCGCGTACAGCACCCCAGGGCACAGCGGCCGCCTAACTGGCGTCCGTCCGTGATGCACGGGGACTGGCGTGCTGGCCTGGCACGGTGGGTACAAACCACGATAAATGTCTCCTGGCAGAGGCATTTGCCCAAAACTGGCACTGTTGCCTTCGGGGTCCGTACACGTGTGCTCATCCCGTGGTCTATTCAACGCTCTTGCTGTGCCGTTTCAGCTCCCTTCCAGGGGTCGGCCTGCTCCCCACGGCTCCCCTCACTCTGAAGATGTTTTCTTCTTTTCTTACCACAACATTCTTCTCTTCTCATGGCTCTGTTTTGACTTTCTCCCCTTTGTCCTCCACAGATAACTTTTTAAAGTGTTTTTATATGGAGTTATTGCCCCTTTTTATGGCATTTTATGGTGCTCCAGGACCACAGCAACGTCAGCTTTTTGCTTTCATGTGACGCCTCACCACATGTTCTGCACTTTCCATGATTGTTTTGGGGGTTGCCCCCATGTATGTCACAGTGGGCCCCCTGAGCTGCCTCTGGTGCAAACAGAGCATCTCTTTAGCATCAACACCACCCCTTTAAAATATCTGGCAGTGGAATGTTATAAGATAGCTCCCAGCGCTGTGATACATCTTGTCAGCCTCACATGAGATGCCAGCGCATTGGTCCGGAGCACAAGGTGCCGGTGCTTGAATTAAAACTAATTGCTCTAGCACGGTGGTGCCTGGAATAACCTGATAAGGCTGAAGCCAGCAGAGACCATGGTCAGATCAGCAATTTGCCGGGGTGCAGCTTACTGACCTCTCTCTGGATGGAGCTGCAGTTGGTTCATTCCTCCTGCGGCACAAGGAGCAATTGCAAAATTTTGAAGACTGGAGATTGAGCGCTGCACATCGGTTCACTCCCTGGTACGCTCACAGGGTTGGCATAGATTCTGAAGGTTGAATCCTGCAATGGCTCTCTCAGATTCATCTTGCTGAGGTCCCTACAGGACTAAGTCCGTAAGAGTTGCATTGCCTGGTGAATGCATGCCGTGGGCAGGTTCGGCATTCTGCCCTTTGGGCTACAAATTTCCACGTGGCGAAAGCCAACCCTTAAGCCGGAGAGATCTGGGCTTGCGCTCCTTTCTCAGCTGGTTCAACAGTGTTGTTCTTCACTTGTCTAGGATGGACTTTTAAATTTCAGTCACTGGTCATGCAGCTGAGCCTGAAGGCTCTGTTGCGCCAGGATACATGGAAAAGGTTCTCAATAATTGTGGTGAAATTGCTAATAAGGAGGTCAGCTTTAACACAAGGTTCAATTATAACCACATTTGCTTTGAAGTTTGACTGACACAAAAGGTAACCAAGACCGTTTTAGCTCAATTGCGCATTCTGCTCTCTGGCAGGACAAAGGGCAGAGCTCACAATCCCCAGGTGTGATGAAGGTTTGGTGCTCCTGACAGCGCAGGGAAGAAGCCGAAAATCTGACTCTGGATTTTGCAGTGCAGGTGGTGCTGACCCTGGGAATGTTTGCCCGGATGCTGCTGTGCGGGGTGGTTCCGCGTGAGGTTTGCAGCATCGCCTGAGGTTTGTTCGCTCCATGGGATGAAGTCTGCAGCACAGGCTGCAAGGCCAGAAGCAACTGGCCTCCTGTATGAACATGCCACATGTCTCCTCTTGAGTTTGGGGCAGATTTATAGTTCTGTCTAATTAACTACTCCAGGACAGAGATCTCCAAACCCAAGCACACTCCTAGTGCACCAGTCTAAGCGTTGAAGTGATGTACGGGATAGCCACTGCTGGGAGGGGGGTTTCTTTCACCACCTCTTGCTGCTTCCACTTTTTCTCTTGTACCAGTAGAGTGATGAGGTTCAAGGAGTCAGACAATCAGAAAACTAATCCCACATGGAAAAGGAGGATAGTCGTCAGGTTCCCCAACAAAGCTGGGAAGACCCAGTGCTTCAGTATTGGGGAGAGGAGGTGGGACCACCTTTTTCAGCTCTGCAGTCAGCTCAGCTGTATTGTCCTGGTGCTTTCCTTTAATTTTCATTGCTTTGCCCCCCCTCCCAGGGACATTCCTGTCATTTCATGCATGCCACTACAATACAGAGAGGCAAAAGACAGGTAGCATCAAATGGCTTTAGAAAACAGACCAGGATTTTTAGAGCATGTGGTGTGATAAGAATCTTCTTCACCTGCTAAGGGGAAGAAGATACTTCAGCAGCTGTGGATATAAATAGCACTTATCAGGCAGTGGAAAGGAAACAAAGGTTTGGGTAATTAGAAGAAGAAATGTCTAGAGGAAGATGATTTTTTTAAAGGGCAAGTAAATCAGCTTCTGTGCAGCTGGTGAAGGAGGGAGATGCCTGACAGCATGGTACCCAACAGCTGGGTCTGGGAAGGGTCATTCAGGAAAGGTCAGGCAAGAGCAGGGGCTGGAAACTTGCCTTTGTTGGACAAAAAATCAGTAATAAAGGAAGATAACAGTGATTTAATAACTAAGCTGGGATTTCTTGGATTCAGGAACAAGAGTCTGAACCTCTTGCAGCTCAAGTCTATGGAGACATCGCTATTTATTTCATAAACAATTCTCTTGTACCTTCAGCTTCCAGAAATGGGCAGTGGATAATATAAAAACATTATTTCTCTGACAAATTTACTTCCTTTTGATTTGTTAATTTAAAAAAAACCAAAAGACCTTGAGAATGACTTCAGTGCCAGCAGCCCTCCATGGTATCTAAAGCCCCTTGGCACCAGCAGCCTTGTGCTCAAGATGAGGTTGTGAACAGGGCAGGGTGCCGGCGCAGTGGCGATGGGGAGGTGCCGTGCTGCATCCTTTCCACAAAATGGTCTTGAGAACGTTAACACGGACAGGCAGAAGGCAGTGAGACCAGTGGGGCTACGCTCATGTAAATCAGCCGAGGCCCAGGTTATTAATTCAGCGTAAACCGCATGACCAGTCCTTTGTCTGACTGTGTTCAGACTGGCTGTCCTTATCTCCGTCCTGCCTGATCTACCAGTTTGGCCCCTACTGAAAAAGGGACCTGGAAATATTTTACTAGGAAAAGGGGAACATGGAAATCCGTAGCTCTCCCTCAAGCTGCGTGAGGCTCTGTTTAGCACACGCAGGCTTACCTCTGGTTTGTGTGTTGCTCAGATAAACAGCCTGAAATGTCAGCAAGGTCACCCAAGGGTGCTGAACGGTAACTGGAGGGAGAGCAAACAGTGCCAAGCCATGCTGTTACCTCTGCTGGCGCTGCGGCCTGGGGGTAGGGGTTTCTGCACTCCGGCTGCGCTAGCGACTCGTTGCAGCGCACATATTGCTAACGGTAATGTGACTGCATAGATTACTGATCTGCTAATACGCCTCTCGATGAAAACTGGGGAGTGAAACAACGTGGATCACATCAGAGACAGCAAATGCAAATAGCCTGCATCACTCTCTGCAAAAAAACCCACCCAAAACATACAGGGTTGACATAGCAGTGGGATTGTTGGTCACTTAGCTCTGTCCTGATTTGACTATAACAATTTACTTCCAGCTTCTTTGGTTTTAATGGCAACGAAAGAGACATGGCCGCTGCATCGTGTGAAAACGAGTGACTGTGAACCATGCTACAGCTTGTTTCGCGTTAACCTTTGGGAGGCTGGTGCTAAGTCTCCAAGTCGCTGGAGTGTTTTGAAATCCCACAGTATAAGCAACACGAGGGAAATAAAAATGTTGCTTCCCCATAGGAAAGCAACACAAGCTTCCCTGAGACAGGGTGTGAAAACACACTTAACTCCTTCACACACCTTCTCCCCTCCTCTTGGACCCTGCCATGCTTAGCATAACAAGGCCAAGACAAAATAACAGAGAGAAGTTGCTCAAATCTTAATGAAGGTGGAATTTTAAGAAGTGATGCTGGTGCCCGGCTTTTCAGTGTGAGTCGTGCTCCGGTCCACGTCTGTCCCTTCGGAAAACCCAGCCCAAATCCTGCTCCCCCTCAGCAAACAGCCCTGCCTGTTTGCTGTTGCCCATAGAGAGGGGATTGTGCTTTTCTTGAGCTGGGGACGCTGCCATCCGTGTTGTGTAACAGCCAGCCCACTGTCCCCCCTGGCCAGCAACCACCACGCCGAGCCCTCAGCCTCGGCCCCCTCACACTGCTCTGGTGGGTGCTGCAGAAAAGGACGGGGATCTCAGGGTTAAGAGAAGTTAGGATCACTTTTTTTAGTAAGCCAAACAATCACAGGGCTGCAGTGCCCAGGGAAAGCTCGGCCTCTTTCCGTGATGAGTGCTCAGGCAGCGCTCAGGCGTGCCAGGCATTTTTTCCCTTTCTGAACTAGAAACTAAGGAAGCAAACTTAAAGAGCAGAAGGAAACTCTGCATCTCTTGGTATAAAATTCCACGATAAAGTTGCTTCACTGGTCTCATCGCATCTTGGGGTCTGCTGTGAACTGGGCTTCCAAAGCCCCAGTACTCCTTGCGGGAGGTTGGACCCTCCATGGTGTGAAGACTTCCAGACGGAGAGCTGAGTCCCTCACTCCCACCCTCTGCCAACAGCCAGGGGAGATCAGAGATACCCCGCTCTCCTTCTCTGGTTCCTGGCTCCCAGGCCTCGTGGGGAGGGTTCAGATGCCACTATGTTCAGTCCTCTCCCCTCCCCAGTCCCAGTAACGCTGTAGTGAAGGACTGCATTTCACCTGGGTCTGTACCACCTCCTCTGGGCACACCCCAGTGGGAAGAGCTAACGAGGACCAGGCGGATCCGAGCTGGAAGGAACACACAGTCTGCTTCTCAGAAGGATTAAGAATTAAAGAGCCACTGTCAGGTCACATAAGTGTAAGCACGAGGTACAAAACCCAGCAGCCCTGAGCTGCTGATGCTGAAAAAGCTCCTTGGGTTCTTCCAAGCAGGACGCAAAGGGCAACAGTCCAGCAGCGTCTGCAGAGCAAGACCTGGCACCGTGTCAGAAGGAGGGGCCATGCTGGGCAGGTTCCTGCAACAGGTTGGAAGTGCAGGGATCACCAGAGGTGGATTAACGTCTGTTTACCCGTAGGGCAACTTCAGCCCGAATATCCTGGTGCTCTACTGCTCTCTGAACACACAACTCGTTTGTATCGATGTGGGCCAAGGCGCATCCCAGAACAGCCTGTCCCAAGCGCCCAGGCAGTGGCGTGTCCCTCAGGAGGGAGCAGAGGTGTTTTTGGAGAAGTCGTCCCAGCTGTGGTCTGCGGGGCATCCTGAGTCACCCTGCTCTGAACCTGGACATCTGAGTCATGGTCCCACTTCCCTGCTGGGCCCGGAGGGTTTGAGTCAGATCACAACAGCCTGAATCAGGACTGGAACGAGCCCTTCTCCTGAGTGTCAGGAGGCTCTGAATCAGGCTGTGAAACAGCCCTTCCTTCCCAGGTGCGGAAGGCCTGAATCAGGCTCTGGGCTGATACTTCTGCTCCAGAGCGGAGGACATTAACCAAGCGTGACGGTGAGTATCCCTGGCTGGCAGAGGGAGAAGGGAAAGACTAATTGCATGGCTTGATTAAAAACTGCCTGGATGCTCTTGTTCTCGGCCAGTTTGCCATAATGTCACAGGCCCTTTGAAGTGTGACAAGAGGGAGGAATAGAAAGAGTATTCTTGAACAGTAATGATGATGGGTTTGGAGAAAGGACACTAACCAGGGCACTTTCAATCTCCCCATGGGGATGTCCTGATCCCAGAGAGCACGTCCAGTAGTCTTCAGCCCACCACAGAGCCTCTCGCCTCATTGCCTCTGCATCTGATGCCGGGCAGCACAGTTTGTGTAGATTGTTATTTCAGGGATTCCTGCCTAGAGGTGGGAGCTCCTTCCTCTGGGCTCAGCAGAGCTCGGTCACCTACCAGGAGAACTTTGAAAACCATCAAATCCAGGTGGGTAATGGTGCAGGAAAGGAGGCAGCATCCCTATTTTGCAGAAGGGAGATTGGCTTTAGGCGAAGTTGCCCAAGGGCGCAGTGCAGCTGGCACAGCTTCAGGCTACACTTTCCTTACAGCCTTTGAGCTTTGATTTGCTGACGCAGGCTTCTGTCCTCTCCGTCAGGAATAAGGGGTTCTTTCTTCAGCTTTACACATTTTTGCACATGTTCACTTTCATGCTTGGATTCATCAACTTGTTCGTGACGGGAGTAATTAGAGTGGGCCGCACGTGCTTCTCGGTGCTCCTTATCTTCTTTATTGTTCTCCTTGACACTAATAGTGACACTTATTGTCATCTAAGAACGGAGTTGACAAGATGTATTTTCTTCCATCCTGCATGGTAGCATCTCTCAAACTTTGGTTGTCTCTAGGAGCTGTTGCAGTGGAATATTTCTGCAGCGTGAGCCCCATCCGGGAAGCTGGTTTGCAGCTAAAGAAGATGGGAGGCAGAAGGAAAAACACGTTGAAAGTGTGGTCCAGGCCCATGTGTGTGTGCAGCGCTCTGGCTTCAGGGTGTGCATGGGACAGGAGCATGTGTCCAGCCCGTGTCTCACTGCCGACAGCTGATGACTGCAAGACATGAGCTTCAGATCCACTGGGATTGCCTGAATTTTCTCTCTCCACCTTGGCAGCTGCAAATATGACAGCATGGGTGCCTGCTCCCAGCTTCCAGTGTCAAGGCAGATGATGTTGGGTCACATTTGGAGAAAGAGAACAGAGAACAGAGTTTCTTAGGGCTGCTGTAGTAAAGATGTGTTATTGTTGGAGACTGACTAATATCTGCCAGGAATGGAAGGATATTTTGAGCAACCTGTTTAACCTTCTGTTTCCTTTACTCTTTTCCTACAGTACTCCCTTCTTCCATCACTTCCAGCTGTTGTATCACATATCTACTTTGGATCTGCTTTAGCACCCATGGGAACCCCGCTGCTGACTTGAGACAGTCAAGTCCCTTAGGAAGGAACTTCTAACTATCTCCGTGGTTTGTAGAGGAATTGTCATGCTAGGTTTGGGCCAACAGCAATGACCAGGGTACAAGTGATGAATTAAAAATAATAATAACTAAGTGGCATCTGCACCTCAGAGCTCGCCACAGGCCAAACTTAGGCTACTGAAACAAGCGGAGCCCTCCAAGCCACTTCAGGCTATTGCAATGACATGCAATCATAGAATCATTTTAGTTGGAAAAGCCCTTTAAGATCATCGAGTCCAACCATAAACATAACTCTGCCAAGTCCAGCACTAAACCATGACCATTATGATCAGGAGTGAAAATCAGCTGTATTTTCCAACTCCCAAATTCAGGAACTCTTCCAGCTCCTTGTTTGGAGGGCCTGATTTACCCCCAGGGAAGCATCCTGCTTGTTTAACAGTAGATGATGTCTAATTTGAATCTTTCCTAAAAGGTGTGTCTGTAAGAGAAACATCATTCCACCACCTTCCTTTGCCTAGTTTTTCTCTATAGGTCAGCTCAGGAACACTTGATAAATTTTGAACACTTCTGTTTGAGGGCTTACAGAGAAAGATAGGGCTAAGCTGGAGAAGATCCATCCTGCAGACTGGCATTAAATCTAACAGATATCTCCGGTATGCTACTGTATCAAGGAAATGTTATGATAAGGGGAAACAGATGGAAACGCTTGTAGGCAGGCACAGGATCCCAGGCAGAGACAGCAGGAAAGAAAACCACCTCTCCTGGCTTTGTATGCTTAAGTGAATTTGAAGTGCACAAGACAGATACTGTTTTTAGTTTTGCTGGACTAAAATGTACAAACTGGGATCCAGTTAATGTAATGATTATTGAAATGCCTCTGGGGTAAAACTGCTGTCACGCAAGCCCGTTCCACATGGCTGATGCCTTTTCACTGTGTCTAACAAGACGTTGGTATTAAGCGTTTTGAACCAGTTAGATACAGGGCTCAAGCCCACAAACACTTGCTATTGGCAGTGTTTCTTACCCCCTTGCTGGGGTTGGGCAGCACCTTTCCGTGCCAGTTTTGCTTCACATGCCAAGGACACGCAGCAGCGCCTGGTCCCAGGGCACGTGGCTGTGGCTGCTGATGGATGCTTACACCTCTGAGCATGCATCCCCGAGCCCAGGGAGCCGCTCCGGCAGCTCACCAGCCCCAAGGAGGGGTGGCTCCTGCTTCTGGCTTACGTCCCCAGTGCTCACCTAACGCCAGGCTCATGCCTTATGATGTGCATCTCGGTGGCGTTAAATGGCATGGAAACATCAGCTCAGGAGCTCAGGCCAGAGGGGAGCATGGTGACCACCTGCTGACTGGTGGGAGCTTCGGAGATGAGGGAGAGAACCCAGGGACAGAGTCACCTACATGAGCTCCACCACTGGCAAACAAAACCAAACCAAACCATTTCACCATTTGTCCACCCATCAACCCTTTTCCACGCCAGTTACTGGTTGTGCCATCAGTGGAATTAACAACCTGTATTTAGGTTGCTGTTTAAAGAGGCATTTGGTACCTCAATTTAATTGGCAAGTTACGACAGGAGGCAACTTCCCAGTCTGGACATGCCTTCGAGTTTAATGGCAGCAGGAGACACTGGGGATGGAGTTTTGCTTTTGGTTTGTTGTAATCCTGTAGCATTACCCTGATGTTAAGTGCTGCTAAGAGGAATAATCTCTCTAGTTTGCAAAAGGATGGCTGGTGGGAGTGTGGTGACATTTGTTTGGTCCCAAAGATTCCCACCAGAGGAGGGCTGGGAGCCCTGGGTTTGGTGCACTCCGATGCCCTGGCTTCCCAAGTGCCAAAAGCAGTTAGTGTCTTGTCCTTGGACATGGTGCGGGATGCTGAGGGACCGTGACCTGCCAGCCAGCTCCAGGCCCTGGGTGCCCAGGGTGGGACCAGCTGCAGGCACCCAAACCCTCCCCAGGGAGGGGTGTCCTGGAGGCGTGAGCCTGGCCTGGAGAGGAGACTCAGCTTGCTCCGGGGGGGCACCCGCTGCTCCGTGTGGAGTTCTCCCTTCTCTTCTTTCACAGCCCCTGTGTTTTGGGCGGGAGAGCATCTGCTGTGGCAAGCTGACAAGTGAATCAGTGCATACGTGCAATCACCAGTGCCGGGGGAAGGAAACAAGGATTTATCCTCCCCCTGTTGTTTTAGACAATGCTTCCGCTTGCAGCCTGAGCTCTGGTTAAGGACGTTTATTGATTGTTCTGCTGGGTTACTACTGGCTGCCCAGGGAGCAAATAACAACATTTTAAATGAGCAGGCTGAAATATGGCAAGGCAGGAGCTGACAAGCAGTGATTAAGCAGCTCTCTGATCTGGAGGAGGGTAAGAAACAAATGGCAATATATAGACGTATGACGGCTGATATAGCAGGGGAGAAAATTAACTCGTTGCAGGAAAGTGGGAGATCTTTCAGCTACTCTTGTTCCTGTCTGACGATTAAGCTGCTAAACTAAAGGTTGCCAGAGGGAGGGATGATCCCAAATACGTTTTTAAAAACACTGCTGCAGATCACCGTGTGTCCTTGTTCCCGCAGCACCCACAGAAACGAGCGGCTGATTCAAAGGCTGCTGAAGGCAATGGGAGGGTTTCCAGTGACGTCTCTGGGTTCAGATCTGATCCCTAAACCCTGGGCATGGTTTCATTGAGAAAAACAATGCATGGCAGCCTTGGAAACCGCTCCCCAAATTACTGTCCTTAGAAGAAAGGAAGCATTGCTGGTGAACCCCAGCAACTCCTGGGTGCCGCATTAGAACCTTGGATCGTAGACATGCTGTTTCACCTAACAGATGCTTCTAATACATTGTCCATCTCAAGAGTTTAAGTGTTTAAAGCCGTATTTTCCCCCATCACACCCCAATCCTGAGCTGACACGTTACAGCTAGCTTGGAGGGTCCGCTCACTGATGCTCTGCAAAGCGTTTTGCTACATGGGTCATTGGTGCTGAATGGTTCATTCCCGATAGCTCGAACAAACATTTTAGACGGAAGGAGTCCACCTGCTGCTCAGCCGGGTACCACGTGCTGCCGCTGTGTCACCTCGAGCCCAGGCTCCTAATCGCATATGCCTGGTGGTGCAGGTGCACTTATCTGCTGATAAGAAGTACTTGCATAACGCAGATCGATTTTTTTGGTGATATAACCTGATATAAGAGGATATAGGCTCTTGGAAAATATTGGCAGAGAGCTGGAGACATACCCTAGTTCCTACGCCATCCCACACTGGCCTTTAATCTCTGTCACTGCCGCTGCCATTTGCAGGGGGGGTGGAAGGCATTTCAAAGAGCTGTGGTGGTAAAAGCGCTGACTGCGGGCTGGGCGTCCACGGCTGAAGGTTACACACCGAGGTGGGGCCAGCAATGGCAGGTCTGACAGACGGGTGGAAAGTCAGGTGCTCACCTTGCCATTTCTTTGCTAGACATGAACTTAAAAGCCTCTGAAGGTCAATGGGAGAGTTTTCTGATAGGCTGAAGGGAAAGGGCTGTCTGCAAATAAAGCTTTCACCAAACGCAGTGTTATTATGGAATCAAAGTCCTCTTTGTTTAACAAGGACAACAGGTTTATAAAGATCTTATCGCGGCTAGGATACGTCTGTTGCTCTGCAAAAGCACGCAGCAGGGTGCCCAAGAGCACGGGAGCGACGCTCTACCACATTAAAACCTGTAACTGACAGAACAGTTCTCGTTTGGAAAAAAAATTAACGGAGAATGCCAATTCTTCAACTTTTTGCAGGCAGGAGGAATTCAGAGCGACATCATGCAAGTCTAGCAAGGTGTCCATGTTACACGATGCTGGGCCAGGCCTTAAAAGAAGAAGCTAGAGAGAAAGCCCAGCAAAGGTGCTGCGTGAGTCAAGACTTCTATGGTTTTCAGGGGTCCCGTGGGACTGATAGCGCAAGTTGGCTTGGACATTCGTCTCTGGATGTTTTCCTTTCTTCTCATTAAAATTAACTTTCCCTGCTGGTATTTAATGATGACCTTCAAGGTCCCTTCCAGCCTAAACCATTCTACGATTCTATGAGATTCCCTCCTGGTTGCCATTTGGTGATTTGCTGGACTTCCCTCGGGGAGCGGTAGCTGCAAGGCCATATTGTGTCTGCTCCGTAACACGGGCTTCGGAGGAAGGTGGGAGGGAAAAAAGTAGCAAACTTGGACAGATGCAAAAAACACACACAAAGCTGTTATTTAAACCTGAAACGGCAAGCTTTTAAAGACGAAGCATTTTTATGAATAAGAGAAGCTCATTAAGGCTCTTAAACGGTGCCAGCACTAAGGAAGAGACATCTTCATTTAGCTCGGTGTGCTGCGAGGGAGAGGTTTTTGAGATTCTTGATATTTACATTGAAAACAGTCTACATCTTGTGAAGATCTGGAAGAAAATGCCAGAACACTTTCTTCACTCGATTGAAGCACTGCCCCTCTGCAGCCCAGGCTGGCAGGATGCAGGTGACAGGAGCCGGGGATGCACTGGGCTGCATCACGCCGCTCCCTCTTTAATCTGTGCTAACACAAGCACATCTGGGTCCCAGTTAGAGTGTGTTACAGATGAGCTTGGGTACTGCAACCCTGCTCCAGAGACCTCGAGCACCGTGCTTCCATATTGCTGGGAGGGTGAAGCGTATAGAGCACGTATTCGGTGCCCTCGGAGAAAGGGCTGAATTACATTGGATCGTTCCCTGGCTTCCAGAAATATAAATCGTAGGCCTGAAATATGTCATTTATGACAGATCTTTGTTTCAATGTAGATAAACATTCTAAAAGACATTAATTTACTGAACAAGCCACTAATATGCTGACTTAATAAAGCACCCTTCACTTTGCTTTCTGCCCAGAATCGATCATCATGTCCATAGGGCCTGTGCAGAGTAGAAGCTAATACTATAAACAAGCATGTTAGAAGGCTTAATATGAATGATAAACGGAGAGCAGAATACTAAGGGCAGCGCCAGCGGCAGTACCTGGCCCCGTGCTGGCTGGCTGCAGAGTCCTTGCCTGTGATTGATAGTGCTGTGCTGGGCCTCAGCGACCCACCCAAGGTCAAGCACGCGACTGGCTTGGCAGCAGCAACCCGGGACGCTGGCTCTGCTCCATCAAAGCTTTCCTGTACAGGTAATCGCATTTTCCTTGATTTCTTTGTTTTGAATTTGCAAGAAACTACCCCTGCAGCCAGAGGGATTCATTCCCCAGAGGGGGAGCAGCCTCCCTGCCCAAATAGATGCTGGCGTTCCTGGGGTTTAGCATCTCCTCTGCGACAGGTCTGACTGGGAGGAGGAAAACAGGCAGAGGAGCAGAAAGACCAATTTCAGCAAGGAACATGGAAAAAGCCTTCCCAGTTCTGGGTCTTGGGTTTCTGAACTTGCCCCCTCCCTCCTCCCTTGCTCCTGGAGAGACAGGCAGGGAGAGAACGTGGCATCCAGCAGGATAACATCAGTCCCCTCCAGCATCCCAAGAGGTGACAGGGACATTCGGGCACGGGGTTGCACTCCTACTCCTGGAGCTCACGGCACCATTGCCTCTGGGGGACATCGACCTCGGGGCAGTTTTCTGTTGCTGCCCAGGCTTTGCTCTGCACGTGCGTATCGACGACAGAGTGCAGTTATTCGTGGTGAAGGCACAACCGCTTCATTTCCCTCAAAATAAAACCTTTAATGCAAAACACCCCCATCCGTAACTAATGCCTGCACTGGCAGCACATGACGCAGGCAGGTAAAGCTATAAAGGTGATTAAAGAGATAAAGGTTGCCGCCTGCGTTACACTTGCATATGCCAAAGTGCCAACATGCCTTTCAGGGCAGGAACCGACCTACCCCGTGCCTACCAAGCTGGGCAAAGCCAGGAGATGGGAAAGTCATCCCTGCGGTGCCGCTGCCATGAGCGCACCTTGCACCGTTCCTGCCCTCAAGCATCAGCCCCAACGCCACCAAGCCCAGCACCACCAAGCCCAGCGCCACCAAGCCCAACGCCACCAAGCCCAACACCACCAAGCCCAGCACCACCAAGCCCAGCGCCACCAAGCCCAGCGCCACCAAGCCCAACACCACCAAGCCCAGCACCACCAAGCCCAACGCCACCAAGCCCAACACCACCAAGCCCAGCACCACCAAGCCCAGCGCCACCAAGCCCAACGCCACCAAGCCCAGCACCACCAAGCCCAGCGCCACCAAGCCCAGCACCACCAAGCCCAGCGCCACCAAGCCCAACGTCACCAAGCCCAGCGCCACCGCGCTGCCCGAGCAAAAGGAAGAGATTTAAAGAGACACATTAAACCCAGACCAAAACGAGAGGGTGTGGGTGCGATTTCAACAAATGCTTCAGAGCTTGTGCTTGAAAACAGCACAGGCGAGGGGGTTTTAAGCCCTGTGCTGTATTTCTAAGTGGCTCTGGATAAATTGACACAAATTCCAGAGGGATTTTAACTACAAGCAGGAGGATCCAGAGCCTCTGCTCAGCCTGTGCACAAGCTTTAACCATGTCATGGAAAAAGCCCGGTTTCAGTTCCATAGGGCAGGGACAGGAATTTGGGAAGGGAGTGTGCTTGTAGTGTGCATGCTTGCACAAGGTTTATTAGGATTATTTTTAGGCTTATTTATTGTACCTAGCCAAGAGGGTATGATGCAACACAAGTTCCCCTTAAATACAAGACACTGCAGTTTTGTGAGAAATGACACAATAAACATGTACCTAGTGAAAGGCTCAGGAATAGGGTTAATTTGTAGTTAACTTCAGCCTGATCTTCCTGTTAAAGAAATAAATCTGCTGTCAAAGCTCCGCTCACAGAGCAGTGTGGTCTTTTATTGAAACCGACCGTAATCTGTGTCGTGACGAAGGAGTCTCTGGGACTTCCCAAACACTTCATTTTTGGGAGATGGTGCAGGGGGAAGAGCTATGAAAGCAAAGTAGCTGTTATTAGGATTCCGTTCGTTCCTGCTTACTTTCCCTGGCGACCGCACCGCAGCGCAAAGCCGCTCTGCTCTGAGCCGGGGGGAAGGCACGAAGCTTCGCTGCGCAGGCTTGCTCCAGGTCCTGAAGAGGTGAAAGCGGGATTTGCCCTCCCGCTGGCAAACCCCGGTGTCACGCTGTTCATCCCCGAAGCAGCACAGCTCCCTACGGCTAGTTAAACCCAACTGAAATTCCCTGCGAGGCTGCGCCGACGCTCACAGCTTGTGCCCTGCAGAGCTCAGCCCGGCGCTGCCCAGGGGCCGGCGGGTGGCTCCGTCTGTGGGTACAGCGGGCACAGCGCCAGCACCGAACCGTGAAACTCAGGCTCCAGCACCGGGACGTTCCTCAGATGTGTTTGAAGCCATCTTGCCTCTTTCACCTCTATTTAGAAGACAATGAGTCAAATGCATTTCTGATGCCATGGGTTTAAGTTTCCTCGTTAACTGTAATTGCACTGGGTATGAGAACGGGCGCTGCGGGCAGAGACATGGCAGGCTCCTGCTCTTGCACGGCAAGGAAGGCCTTAGGTGGCGATGACAAGGGCAATCGTTAGAGCAGTCTCGTGTACGGGCATCCCTCGAGTAACCGCTGAAGGTGAAACGGTCTGGGATGTTAATCAGACCAGATCAAAGAGCAGAGCCCGGCCGGCCCAATCAGCCCTGACTGGCAGCTTGATAAGCTCAGCGCCAGCGAATTCAACCGAGAGACCTCCCATGAAGCTGGTACCGGTGGGATCAGGAGGGTGCCCTGACTGTGTGTGACTAACCAAACAGGAACGCAAACCCGCCTCTTTAACGCACCTGGGATCTCACAATGTCACCTCTTGCACAAGGGGTCTAATTCCAGAGAGATCTTTCCAAGTTTGTCCACGTTATCCCATCGAACGCCGAGCCTGGGAAGGCAGCATCCTTCTCCGGGACCAGCGCTGAACCCACTTCTCCAGCACATCTTTTAGGAGCGTGACTGTCAGCAGCAGTTGTTGGACGGGGTTTGAACTACGGGGCCGTTCTGGTTCCCTCCTTGCGCGAACGCCGCTATCACCCGCAAACAGCTGCTTTTACCTCTTCTCCGAAATTCTGTGAACGTTGGACCCCGTTCAAGACTGAGCAAATCAAATGGGGACTTTCCATTGTTTGCCGTGAGCTTCGGAGCAGCTGTTATTGTTCTTCATCATCTGCTGGAACGTTTCTGATGGAGTTGTTGTTGTCTCCCGAGGAAACTTTCAGAAGACTTTGAGAATGAAGAAGCCTTCGCGTGTTGGCAGAGCGATTTTTTGGTTTCGTTCCCAGGGCGATAGTCAGAGTTTTTCCTTTTCACTGACGTCACGGCTCTTGGATGTGCTCGGACTAACTCCTGGGTGAATTCAGTATTTGTCTTTGCAGCTTCTGCTACCTTTTCCTTGTTAGCCCACAGTGGTACATGGCCACTACTTCTTACAGAACCATGTTTAATTTCCATGAAAAGAGTGAAATAAAGTCAGAAAAAACACTTTATTCTTGAAATGTTTAGAAGAAGAAGAAATTAATTGCTGTTGCTTAATATCCCAATGTCTGGGTTTTTTTTCTTCCTCTTGCAAAGACTTCTCACACATATCTACATCTGTAGCCATTTTTCTGGTGCGTCTGGGTTTTGTCTCTCTCTTTTTGTGGGAACACTGATGGGCATTGTCAGCTTTTTCCAAAGCTGTGGACTTAAGAGATCCAGAAATCTACTAATTAGTTCATGTTTAATCTGCACGATCTGCAAGAACAGTTCTGGAGTCTCATAGATTTGTTCCAGCAGAGTCAAATTATGCTGATTAGGTTGGTAAAAAGCCAAAAAAAAAAAAAATAGAGTCACATAAATAGCAATTATTTTAAATAAATTCCAAGCACATAAAGACTGATTTTAGCCTGGGCTGTTGAAAAATTTCATGCAAATTGTAGTGTGTGTTTATTGCATTTTTTTTCTCAAGTGAAGTGGAAGAGTTGGACGACTTAGTAGTCAGAAAAAGTTGAAATGCCACGGGTAGCCGTGATCAGCAGCAGCGGAACCGCCACTCCCCGCAGCTGTGCGGTGCCTTGCAGGGGACAGCACTGTCACCAGCGCCTGCTGGGTCGCCTGCTCCCGAGGCAGAGCGCTGTCTCTTAAAAACCCTGCTAAAACCTTGGTGCCTGTAAGCCAAACCGCTCCTGTTGAACCGTGCCATCTCCCAAGGCGGCTCGAACTGCCTGGCAGGAGAACAGGGCTGCTCTCCCCTTGCAGCCCAAACCCTGCTGAGAGGTGCAGCTGCAGGACAAGGAGCATTGTCCAGCACTCCATCCGCTAGTGCAGCCGGAGGCGCTACCCGGCAGCGCCCTTCCTGGTGCTCCGGTAGTTACTGTCCTTGTTTTGGGGATGAAATGGGGTTTAAACAAGGAATTTAAAAGTCTTGTTCTCCGGTTCATCACAAATTCAGGCATGGGAGCCAGGAGGTTTAGCTCCCCAGGCTTTGCTGCAGGTAGGAGGCTTCCTCCATCGTTGGGCTCACCGGACTGCTGCACTGGCTAAACAGCCAGACGTGTGCTCAGAGGATAAACACAGGGTAGAAACCAAGTCAAGTATAATTTGAATGTTTACGGACACAGCTGAGCAAACCCTCTGCTTTTCAAAGGCTTTCAGATGTTTAGGAAACAAAGGCATAATGAACACCTCCCACCTTACGAGAGTTTCGTAATATAAATCGTATTACTGTGGTTGAAAACAGGACTGGGCCTTGATTCTGACTTGCAGCAAGCAGCCGTTACACGTTTTGGGAAGTGTCACGGACCTTTAGACCATCACTGCCAGGAAGGTACAGAGGGACCTTGGAGTAAATGGGCATGAGCTCCCAGATTAGCTGCATTTAGTCACGCTCTGCTGGGAGGTTTAAAACATCTCCTTTGAGATGGAACGAGCTTGTCCTTCCCTCGGCGAGGGTGACGGTGCTCCTCTCGGCCTGGAGCAGCCGCCGTGTGAGCTGCTGCTGAGCTTCTCGCTCCGTGCTGCAGCCCCAAAACCTGGTACCAGCACCCGTCAGCTCACCCTTCCTGACAGGGTCCCCCTTCCCTCACCCTGGTAGCCCTTTGCATTTATCTATCTGCCCTGATCTCCACCTGCACTTTGTTGCCCAGCCAGTCATTCGTATGAAAGACTCGCCTGTGAGGTCTTTCTGTAGTTCTTTACAAGCTGTCCCCATCCTTACTGCCACAAATAACTCTGTGCCACCAGCAGACTTCCTTGGCTAAGTGCTCAGCCCTTTTTCCAGGTCATTTAGAACGATGTTGAGCTGCACAAGCACCCGCATGGGCGCTGGGACGCTACTCGTGACCACCATGCTCCTGCGAGACCCAACTAGGACCTCTACCCCCCATCCCTTATCCCTGAACTCATTACTCAGCCTTATTTATCCTACAACTAATGGCTTCGGAAGGTGCCTTAATTCCATTAGATTCCTTAGCTTTTCGCATGGCTGGCTCTGCAGCCTTACTCATGGCGTTTTAATATTATTTTGGGGGGTGTAATTGAATTCAACTGCTCTTAGGTGCGCTGTAACGCAGTGGGGCAGGGAGAGAGGAAACTGCTGGCTGTGTGGCGTTTGGGGCAATTAGCAGCCTATGTGGTATTTCTGCCTTGTTGATTTTTACTCGAGGAAATCAAATCCTGTAAAAGTGCAACACAATGTGACGGCTGCTAGTGTGACTGCACTGGATCCAGACTATC
The DNA here is from genome assembly GCA_027574665.1 of Rhynochetos jubatus. Taxonomy (NCBI): domain Eukaryota; kingdom Metazoa; phylum Chordata; class Aves; order Eurypygiformes; family Rhynochetidae; genus Rhynochetos; species Rhynochetos jubatus. The sequence goes on along the minus strand of CM050648.1, from coordinate 137,228,481 downwards.
CGAATCCAGTGCCACGGTTCCTCTGGCAGGGAAAAAAATTTAGGGTCTATCTATAGTCACTGATCCTTCTAATTCACAGGGAATTTGTTGGGTTTTTTTCAGCCCTGATAAAAACAATGCAGTGCATAAGCCTCTTTGAGTCATCCTCTCCTGTAAGATCAACCATAAACAGCTAATTTCTATAAGGCAGATGTATTTATAGGCTTGGGATAGAATATAGATTTTAAAATGCCACTTTTCTGCTTCAAAGAGATCGACTTACATTTTTAATCTGTATAAAATTAATCCAGCTAATTAATGAAAATGTCAACAGAGTAAAATGAATTAAAGTTTCAGAAAATCATTAAGCATTGATACGGCCGCATGCTCTGATTTGGCAACGAGTTGTGACACGGGGAACATTATCCAGCCGTATTTGCTGTACCTTGCATCCAGGTACTGTAAGAACTTGGGGGCAATGAGATGCTGCCATGTGAGAGCAGGAACGGCTTTGCTCCGGAGGAGAGCCCTGCTTAGCGTGAGGAGAGCACTGCTGTTGAGGAAGGAGCTGTAACCCTTCTAGCAGAGGGAAGATCTGGGCCGTCGGTCCTGTTCTCCATCCTGCAGCGATTTACACGATCCCTTTAAGCATCAGCCTTTCAAACGGGCACGGTGCTGTACGATCCCCAAAAAAGCCTGTGCAACCGGCGCCCGGGTCATCAAGGCAGTTGTGCCGAAATCCCACTGAAATAAATGAGTAAGGCAAGCCAGTAGGAGCTGGGCCATGAAATCCCTTTACCTTCTTGGAGAAATCTGCTTTCTTCAGGCAGCCAGCAGCTCCTTCAGACGCTTGCTTGGTCTGAAGGGAACACCGAGCCCTGCGTATTCCCTCGGAGGCAGAAAACGCTCCGAAGGATCATGCCCAAGGCCCAGCGCTGTTCCTGAGCGCGGGAGGAAGCCCTGGGCTAGCTGATGTGCTGGGCGGTTGTGCCGGCCACGCCACGACTGTTGTGCCCGTGGGGAGCTCCATGGGGAGCAATCTGGGACAGGCTCCAAGCGCCCTGTTTAGCCCACTTGGGCCTCGGGCAATGCCCAGGGGCTGGGGGCAATGAGCAACCCGCGCAGGGGGACACAGCCCCATTTACAGTCTATGTAAGAAACCTTCAGGAGTGCGGTGCTGTCCTTGCTCTGACGTGTCCGCAGGCTGGTATTCAGCCGGGACCGTGCGAATATCTGCTCCCTCCACTGAAAAAGGGCAACTTTCTCTCTCTTCAAAGTGCTGCTCAGATCGACGAGGAAATGTTGTCAATGAAGGAAACTCCTGGGAGAACTGGGTGGTAAAAACTGGAAGTTTCCCACCTGCGTGTGTGCTTGTGGGATATATATTCCACTCAAGTATTATCCATTTTCTTAAAGGTGTCTACCTTATAGACAGAGGGCATAAAACCAGCAAGAGAACGTGCAGAAATTGCAACTGGTGTCATAGCTGAACCCGACGTTCAACACAGGTAATCAAATCTCTTTCTTGTCCCATGCTCTTGCCTAGTAATGCGCTGAAGTGGGTGATTCTTTTCCGCATTGGATGTAACTATATTGTATATTTTCCTAAGATAATTTAGACTATACTGCAACCCTTGTAGCAATAGCGTGACATGACGCACATGTAACCCAACAGGCTGAGCTGGCTGCAGATGCTTTCAAAACCCTCTTTTCTTCTCCCTCCCTCCTTTCCATTCCATCAGTTGTAGATCCCAGCCTACACACCTCATTAGAACAGCCTGATTGAACTGACATCCTCAATAACGAGCATTTCTGATCCTTGGCTTTTAAGGGGAGCAGCCAGAACCATCTGGGGAATCGTCTCTTCATTGCAAAAGGCCAGGAAAGGAGGAACATTCTCCCAGAAATCATTCTCTACCTTGCTACTGCTTCTTCCACTTCTTCCTCCAAGCAGATTTGGTTCTTATATCCAGCTGATTCCTAGGAATAGGTGGCTCTTGATTTTTGTTTATTTATTCTGAAACAGCGCTTTATGGACAATTTTTAGGGGCATGGGGGACCAACGTAAAAGTCCCACAGAGCCTACCATCCCACCATCTTCCTCCCACCTCAAGTTACACTAGTTACTCACACCTCAGAATTTACAATAAAGTAACTTTTGGCTCAGAGTATTTTGGCATCACAAACTTTCGTTCCACGTGCCCAGGGACACACACCAGACACCCGCATCAGGGGTAACTACTGCTAAAGTACTTTTGACTCAAGGAAGGAGGGGGGACTGCAACCCTCCCAAAAGCAACAGGAGAGAGGAAAATCCTACTGCAGACTTCCCCTTCCTGCACAGTGCCTAATACAAAAGGAGGTTGCTAAAGCAACAGCTTCTTGTAGCTGACGCCAACTAGTCACGCACATGGGACTAGAAGTAGTCATGCCCATGGGCTTCCTGCTGAATCAGTACCGACACTATCAGAAAAAGATCAAAAAAGCTTCTTCCCCCACTTACGTAGCTTTGACTGCTCAGCCAGCACCTCTGGGAGCAGCAGCTCTGAATTCACTCACTCCTGGTCTCTGACAGTTCTGCAGCTACCTGGATCCCTGGGGGGAGCTTCTCCACAGCTCCACTGGAACCATTCATGCAAATCACTCTCTTCAGAACTATAAAAGAGTAAGATATTTAGCATCAGCCCACACAGCCCCCACCAAAATAACTTCAGGCTGAGGTCTTCAGCAGCTTGAATGATGCTGTGCTGTTGCCATGGCAGCACACCGCTCCACAGGGTGCCTGGGGTCAGGAGGCTTCTCACCATAGCACCTCGCAGCAGCCGTACCAGCAGAGCCTCTGCGGCTCTGGGTGGGAAAAAAACAGCCCTTCTCCCTGACTTGTGGGCCAGTAAAGAGAAGAGGAAAATGCCTGCCTCTGCCAAAACCCTGCAATCTGAGTCGCTTCGGAGCGCCAGGAAGAGCTGGTGCATGCTAGCAGTCTGTTAGCTTGGAGGGCAGAAGGGGGGAGACAGCGGGAAGGGGCTGCTCCACTGCAAGGGAAGCCCAGTTGCAGGCGATCTGCCTTAGCAGCCAGGTAGAAACACGCAGGTACGGCGAGGTGCCCCACAGGCCAGTGTTCCCAGCTGGCTTTTGCGTTTCTTTCTATCGGTCTATCAGCCAGCTAACCTCAGAGTTCAAAGCTGTTGCCCTGCGGCAGCGAACAACAGCGTGTCCTCACCAGCCTGCGAAAGGACACGGAGCTCCTGGGCGAGATATGCAGGTAAAGGGCTGGATACCAGTGAGGAGGATTATTTTTATTTGGCTATTTAATTCAAGGTTTATTTGTTCCCTGTGTTGATACTGATGCAGATTCATTCCAGTTCAGAAGCCGTCACGTAGGGAGAAAGGAAATAACACAATCTGGCTCCCCTCTTTTGGCATCTGAACAACATAGTTCCTCAGGAGCACTCGAGAGGCCAGCGGCATGCAAATGCTTTCCCTCGTGGTGACACTGAACTTTCTGGTACTAGAGTAACCCCCTTCCTCCCTCTCACTAGTCACAGCTGCACGTACCTTTGGTGTAACATCATGGTTATGCAACGCTGACTCCCACTTTGCTCTTATCGTGCCTCTCGTATTTGCTCAAGCAGAAGCCGAGATGGAGCCCGGCAACGGCCTCCAAGACCCAGCCATGGCTTGTAAGAGCCCAGCCACTTCTCAACCCTCCTTTTCCGAGCCTGCACTGCTCCCACCGGCATCAGAGGTGAGCTGAGAGCACCGAACACCACTGAACTGCAGCCCAGGAGGGCACAGTATTCTCCAGTCTCCGTCCAGAAGGAACCAGTAAGACACGAACACGTGGGCTGCCTGGTGCACTTGCCCACCCAAACTACCGAGACTCCGCTGGGGTGCGCACTAGGATTTACAAGTAGGTCTAGGCTCGCTGCATCCCTGGGCCCCCCTCCTTTCTAGGTCACCATGACTTCCGCAATCATCCCGTTCACCAGGACTAATGGAGCACAGATGTACTCTCGAGGGAGTGAGCGTGAACCAGAACCATCATCTCTGGAATGCTTCCCAGGAAGAACCATCGCCTCACCATCACGTATCCCAAAGCACCTAAGGAGAAGACAGAGCAGGAACTTAAGCAGAAGAGCGAGTCCCTAGTAATTTTTGGTACTTTATCCCTTTAAGGTTCTCAAGCGGGATTCACGACCATATCCTTCAGGGGCAAACAGTGCTGCGCTAACAGGTAAGCAGGAAACAACCACGGTGAGATACAGGCCTGTAATGCTTTCATTAAAGCACAGGTAAGCAGCGAACAGCACCAGACCTCTCAGGTATTTCACAAACCTCATCTTAGCCATCCCTGTTCGCCTTGTAGGTCACAAGGTGCCTAAGACTGCTCTCCACGCTAGCTCGTAGGGCACGGAGCACAATGGCACACGCTGAACCTGGCTCTCGGGCAGAGCTGCGTACTGGTGCTCCACAACAACCGAGGGATCCAAGTGCATGGCAGCAATGAAACCGTGCCGCCTGCCAACACGTGACTGAGCTGTGTCAGGGCAGGAAGAAAGGATGTTTCATTCCAGAACCAAGACTAAAATGTATTGAAAAGAGAAATAGTCTCCGAAAGCATGGCCCGGGCAGATTCACCCAGTGCGGCAAGAAAGACCCATGTTTCTGATTTACCACTTCTGACGGGAATGTAGCCAGAATGTAAAACACGGGTGATCACAAGCAGAATTAAACAGTGGGGGGTCCTGGCAGCACAGAGCAGTCCATGCTGGACAGTGTGGGATCCTCCTTGTGACCCTGACTGCAAGGCAACAGCAGGAAGCGGTGTGGTGCTGCTGGCCATGGCTGTGATTGGCAACAAACACACAGAAGCCTTTTTAATATTGCAAAGACAGAAATGAAATCCTTCTCCTCTTACGCAACGCTTGCCCTTCCTCAGCAGGGATCAAATCAATATGGGACGATGCAACGTCAATGGTTTATTTCAAGGGGTTTTGAATTGGGCTTTGTAGGCAAAGAGGCATCGGCCCTGTTTCAAGCTCCATGAAGACACATCGGTATTTCCATTCCACGTCTATTTGTAGGACAGAAATGTGACTTTGTTCCTCCTCAATCCTGTTTAAATGTTACACTGTTTTAAAATAAGGTCTGTCAGGAAAAAAAGAATCAAGGCTAGGGCTTATCCCTGGTGAAGCTTGGGGATCCCACCTGTAGGTATGAGAATCACCCTGAAGGAAGCTAAGAACAACCTTGTAGCATTGATGCTGTATCGCCCCATCCTTTCTTCCGGTTCATGTTAGTACCTCGGCCGTATCGCGACGGTGGTGGTTTAAGCACACACACGCACGCATGTCACTACGATACAGCCACCACGCCACACGCACAGTGTCAGCAGTGCCTTCCTGGAGGACAGCAGCAGCAGAACTTTCACATAATTTCTGGAGAAACACTACAGCTGGAGGCCAACTTACATAACTGATTTAGTCCAACAGAATTGCTTTCTGCCTTTAATCTGCTCAACAGTTTATCTCTGCTGTCGTGATCGGTTGAGCTTTCTCTAAACCGTTATGGATTAGGGTTCTGCTATAACACGTTAAAAGCTTAGCTTTGTTTATTTTTGTCAAGAATGGGGGAGGGGTATCAGGTTCAAATGTTCAGGCAGCAGTTTATGAATGGTTATTTTTCTTACACAGCAATCAATATATTCAGGTACCGAACGCAAGGCACAGCGAAACACTTCCAGAGACAGTACTAGTGGCTGGAAGACAAATATTTGTGAATTAATTAAAAAAGGAAACAAAAAGAAATAAATTTATAAATCTGCATAATTATTTTAATCTGTAAATACAAAATTTAATCCAACATTTAAATAGTACCTCACACCCATGAGCTTGGTACAGAAGACCAATGAGTAAGTGGTCTGAAAACTTAATTAATAAAGCTGGTTAAGGATTTTACTAAGTTGGCATTGTTGTTGCAATTTGCAGGCAGAAACCCTGCCAAAAGCAATCTTCCTGCCATTCAGCTGCAGGAAAATAATACACCATAACGCACGTCAACCCCCAAACAAATGAAACCTCAGCCACGCCGCTTACAAAGAGGTGTTCAGATAATACTAACCAGCTGTTCAGCAGTGAATTTTCACAGTGCATTCATCAACTGTGGAAGTGGATGAGCTATTAGAAGACTACAGTATGAATCCAGATCCAAATTTCTACGACAAACTGATGAGCACAATATACTATTGTAAACCAAATCCAACAATTAGCACACTTCTTTGACCTCTGTGTAATCTACATGATTTGCAGATGCCAGCCTGGAACGGAGCAAGAGGTTGTGTTCCTGAGCGCTGCCAGTAAGTGTTCGCTCTGTGTAGCCGAACACTATTCCAAGGAAACACCAGCTCTGTGATCAGTCGTGCGGGCAACCCTATGACCTCGCAACTTCCGTATCTAAAACGAAGCAAGGAGGCACTTTCACGTTCGTAAGAGCAACACAGACACCAGAGAAGTTAAAAAAAAATGGGTCTAGTGATGCTAGAAGAAGAAGCCACATAAACCTGGGAAAGCAATTCAGAAAAGAGGAGGAAAAAGGCCAACTTAATTTGCAATTAGTGTGCTGTTTGTTTTGCTTTCTGATTGGGAGGGATCTTTATTCTGCACATTCCAGTGAATGGCCATTCGCTATTCATTTATCTTCATTCTGACAGCAAGTGGAGCACCATTCCAGAGTTTCAACATTCCCTCGATGCTGCTCTGGTTAATGCTCGTGTGCTATTTAAACAAAGCATATTCCAACCAAATCTGACTATATATGGAATTCCCTGACAAGCGAAAATCTGGACGCCCTACAAAAAAGAGCCACGAAAACAGCAAACATACACAAACACACAAACCGCTCCAGACTGCACAAACCCAGCAGGTACTAAACCAGGCTCTTGGTGGCAAAGGTCAGGTATCCAGTGTGCCCGACCATCTCCCTGAGCGGCACACCGCTTTTGAACTGCACAGTTCCTTGCTGAAGATTAGTGCTTGGGCTACCTGGGTTTGAGGGGTTGCTGCTGTCAAAGCCAGCGCTGGCATTATCCTCAGTTGCTCTTCCAAGGTCAGGGATTTGCAAGCTAATTGTCCTTACATTGTACACTCGGAGCAGAATTTCCAAGGTGTTAATCTCTGTGAATCCATATTCTTCCATCGCCAGGCAGGTTCTTTGGACCTGTTCGATGCAGGGGGAGAACGAGCAGATGCGGCCGCCTGCAAAACGAGACAGAAGCGGAAGCACTTTTTATCTTGTTTTCCAACTCTCCCAGATGCCCATATAATCACTATTATACAAAGTGAAAACACTCTTCAAGAAAATCTCCATGAGGCAACTATGGAGTTTAAAGTGTCCGCACAAGATCAAACATGAACGACTCTACAAGATGCTTCAGGCCCTTTATAAACTGCAACAGCACATTCATTCATCTTCCAAATCCAGTGTTGCCCACCACCTCTGTTTCGCGATCAAAACGTTCCAGTCGATCCCTTTAGAGCAGCAATTCCTTTGGAATCACTATCCACTATTCTGGACCGACCGAGCTGAAGTTGGCACCTACACAAAGCCAGAAGTCATTCTCCACACACTGTACAGAGCCGCCTTCATTAGAATACAAGCGTGCGTGCACACACACCCTGACAAAAGCGGCTGTGTTTATTTGAGAACGATGGTATGCGTGCACAGAATAAAGTAATCTCTCCAGGCCATAGATGGAGTGCTGTTAAGGCTTTACCCTGTTAGTCAAGCTGGCTAGCATGTCTCCTGAGCATTAAAGCTTACTGGATATCACATCGGGCAGGTTGACAGCGCATGCTTCAAAACTCTCGGATAGGACCTTTAGGCGATAAACTAACACTTGTCTCCTTGTCTGTGCACAGTTCAGATTCTTGATTCTAAATACAGAGTATTAATAGGCCCCCTACAACTTTCTGCGTGCTACAATGTCACCTTAACAGCTGAGAATAGAATGATTCAGATTTACTCTGAAAAGCCACAGCCAAATCAGATCAAAGAATTACAAAGACACTGTCTGCCATAAAGCCAGGGCATGTGCTTTCACCCAGGACACCGTGTCCCACAAGGCAACTGCCCTTCCTGAAAAGCTTTTGTGCTGGGGGAAGGAACGCTGGGCAACGCAGCTTCAGCTATTGTTTCGCTTATTACAATTAGATGAAAATGCTTGCTGACCTGATTTGCATTCCGTTCCAGCCCTCTCCCAGGTTCATCCAGGCAAGCCTTCCAACACCAGTTGTCTAAGTAGTTAAAGAACCCATGGAAGCATTCTGCTAAAAATAGAGGCTATGCTGGGACTATGTGAAGCCTGCTTTATCTCAAACTCTCCCTTTTTTTTTTCCTTTTTTGTTTCTAAAGTCACATCCCTAAAAAAAAAAAGCACCAGGTCTGAACTGTAGCACTCTAGTTACTGTGCAGCAATGATGTGCTGGGTACCGGCTGGGGAAGAGCACTTTCCATGACCATTAATCCACCATACGCTAAGCAGGATTTAATTTTAGTCCTGAAATAAAGTCTCCGCAGCCAGGGGGTCTTATCACACATCTTCAGAACAAAGTACTCTGGACAAGTAATTCCCTGGAGTGACCATTAAAACCCAAATCTAATAATCACCTGCAAAATTAATGCTGGTATGTGTCATTATTAACCAACTCTGTTGATGCCGATTTAATTGCACACCCAGTTCGCTAGTTCCCATGAAATTAGATTTGTATGTTCATCAGCATGGCCAGGGCTACCAAAACGATTCTGAATCAGACAGCTAATCTTTTCTGGCCAAAGCAGGACACACTTCTACCATGTCTGCAGCTGTAAAATTAAAAAGCTCGGGAAGAAATTTCTGTTACACAATTAGAAAGCTACTACGATGCACAGATGTTATAAAGAAAGATGTTACATTCTCATTGTGTAGGGAGCTGAACAAATGTCTAACTTAGCTAAATGTCAGTTCACAATAACTCTTTGTCTGCAAAGCAAGAATCTGCAGAGAGACCACAGACTTACTACTATTTCATTCAGGCTTTTTGGTTTTGGTGTTTTATATTGCAATAAAACCCAGGAAATATATTTACATTTACAGTAACTCTGTTCTTATTTATTCTGACTACAAGGGTTTCAAGATATGTTTAGGCTTTCGAATTCGCATGCTCTAGATTTCCAGTCAAAAACTAAGGAGCCTGCACACAGCTGTTGCCACACAAGCTGCAGAGCCGCCTACGGTTCTTGTCAAGCCTTCAGTTAAAGGCAGAGCACCCTTCTTTTTGCCTCAGGATGGTCAGCTGAGCGCAGCACGTCAACACCAAACTTGGTGATGATTTATCAGACTGCCTCCTTGCAAAGCGGCCTGCTTGGGGAAGCAGGGTTACAGAAAAAGGGCTTTTTCCCTGCTTGCTAGGGAAGAAGACTCTTGCTCGCAATAGCTGATATCCAGAGGGGAAGCACAAAATGTAATACTACTTTACTTACTGCACTGCTGGGAGCTGCTCAGGTACGAAGAGTGAGAAAACAGCCTAACAGCTGGTGTTCCATATAACTGACAGCATCCAGCGCGGTTTTGTAGTTCTGCCAATTTCATTTTTTCCCTCTCATACCTACTGTTCTGGCTATTGTTATACATCCCTCCCAAATAAATACACCTACAAATAATTTACAAGCAAAACCACCAAGCATTTGCCTTTATGGATCCTAACAAATGGGAGAGGGGTCCCCTCTGCTTTTCCCGTACCTACCATCGGGCAGGCCGGCTGGATTACGCAGCTATGAAGAGAAGATTGGAAAGCTACCATCAGCAGAAGGTTGGAAGGCAAACATGAAATTGCAGTTTCAGACTGTGAGTGGCTGTCTAAACCAGAAAGGTTTGGGAAGCCTCAACTGCTGTGGTGTGTTTAGAGCAGCGGCAAACGTGGACTGTGAGCAGCAGAGCACCAGCACTCAGAGGGCATGTTCTGTTCTGGGAGCAGCCACGCCATCATTTCCCACAGACCTGATGCTCCTGAATTCTGCACACTGTAGGCTGGCCTCTGTACCCCCACCGGGTTACCAGCCAGGCAACACCCTTTCTCTCACAATCACCAAACAGATCTAGATTTCAGCATTCAAAACTCTCAGATTCTCTAAGAGCCCTCTTGTCCTTTAGACGGGGAGAGGCATTTAGGGCTTAAAGAACTTGAATATGCATTGCTTTGTCTTGCCATGCCAAGGATTCCTCAGTGAATGAAGAAAAGACGTGTACTCCCTCCCTCCCTCTCTGCTCGCTGGGGCACACTGCTCGCTCTGTGGATCACAAAGGGGCGAACTAGACTAGAGAGCAGCGAAAACAACCGAACGGAAACCTTTTAGCACAAACCGAGTTTGTGTTCTTCCAGAGCTCTCCTTTCAGGAAAGCTACCGTTCCTAAATTTGGCTAATGAGATCTGTGTGTCATCATAAATTGATATAGTAATTATCTGAGATTAATCCTGCTCACATTGGGAAGCTGTGTGAGCTTTTTGATCTGAAGAGCTGTCTAAAAATGTGTTTATTCATGTATAATGCATCTGACAAGTGCTACAGTTGAGGAGAAGAGAATAATGAGACCATATCAAAGACTTTACGTTTTTTTCCACCTTCGATTTTACAGGGAGTTAGTTTGAAACATTTAATGGAGAGGTTAAATCTCCCGAACCCATAGGCTGGAACAAGCCCACGCAGTCCCGGCGGTCACTGCAACCAGCAGCAGGGTGGAAAGGATGTGAAAATTGAAGTACAGTTCAGACCCGTGTGATTAGAGAGCTTAAGGGAAGGGGGAAATAATGAAGCGTATTTGCATCCACAGAGCACTGTACATTTTAACAGAGAGTATCTAATTAGTAATCAAGGGACACACCCATCATCTTTACAAGAGGTCAGTGACTTGAAAGTTGCTCCTCCTTCAGGAGCAGTTCCTGGTATGTTCCTGTGCAACTCCAACACACACTTTTGTTTCTGGTTTATCTGAGCAAGGACTAATACCTCCACCAGTTCCATTTAGCTGATAACCGCATTCGGTTTCACGTATGGAAAATCTGGCAATTGATGAGCACTCCAGTGCATGCTTACGGTACAGAAAACATCTCCAAGTTGTGTGCTCCCACTTCTGCGGGTTACAGTATGTGTCACAAGTGCTCTGACAGGGTTTTTCATCATCCCAGTATTATTCACAAGATGCAAAAAGAACACAGGCAGTGCAGCACCATTAAGTTCCAGGGAAAAGGGCCTGTAATTTTAGAACTGATTCTGTGATGTAACGAATCCAAGACAGCATTATCATCTCTGGTAAAAGAACACAGCTCCGGGTTTTAGGACTTCGGTGCATTGTCATAATTGGCAGATTACGTTACAACAATCTCATGGGAGAAAAAAATCAGAAGGCATTATGGTTGTGTAGGGGCGAGGCAGGAGCGTCAGTGAGCAGCATCAGCATGGCATTTACTCTGTGCTAGTAGGACACTAAAAATATTGCCTCTGTAAAAGGGGACAGAACGTCCTTTAAGTGAGTGTGCTCGTGGGCGATTTGATGTAGCTTCCCTGACAAGTGAAATTAGAGGATTCGGCTGTTGGAAGAAATTAAAGGATGTTTCTTGATTCAGAAAAGAAAATTTTCTCCAAATCACTTGCCAGCTCATTAATAGGAACTCGATGTGAGTTTCTGCGAAGCTGACCTTAACCTCTACATTTGTAGGTGTACTCTTCAAAAGGAATCTATTCCCGCTCACTATTATGGGCTGGCAAAAGCATGCCACAAGGAAATTAAAAAAATCAGTTGGCTCCAAACTGGGGAAGACAACCTAACAACTTCCTTTAACGATCCTTTCATCCCAAACCACTTCCCACAAACTGTGTAAAGGCCAATAGCTTTGGCCGGCATTCCAGACACAGGAATCCTTCTGCTTGACCTGACATGGGAGAGAATCCCTTTTACCTCAGGCCAGGCCCATGGTGTGCACCTGACCTACCAACAGGAGTTAGGTTAATGCCCTCCAACGAGACACAACCACTGGGGCTGGCTCAGCCAACAGCCAGCGTTTGGGAAGCAGATGAAGCTGCTTTGTGGGTCAGCACCGTCTCCTAGATCCTGGCAGGGCAGCTTTGCACCAGACCAGATGGCCCCTCAGCGATGAGAAGATACGCTTCAATTTAAAGTTAGTTTGTGGATCTTTAACCTCACTTTGAGTGAATGCTCCTTCGAACCAAAGCAGGTACCACACTAGTAAAGGCTGGTGCTGACATTTTAGCCAGCATTTGTTGCTTCATCCATGTTTTCCAAAACAACCTCCTGGGGACATGAGAAGCGGTGATACTGACCTGAGTACCACCTGCATGGGTGGAGGAGGACAGCATGCTAGACTGCCAGGCTCCACTTCCTGCCCTAACACATTCCTTGGGCGTTCTTGAGGTAGCCTGAGCCCAAACAACATCAGCCTTCATGTCACTGCCCTCTTCCCAGTGTGACTCAGCCTGGGGTAATCCCTCCCCAGACACCACAGGGGTGAGACTTGTGGCCAGGGATTTCAGCTGCTCTTCAAAGCCACACCTGGGTGGTTTAAAAATGGGACCATGAATTACCTCTGGGGCTCAAGAAAAATAGCCAGCGAGACTTTCTACATGGACGTGGTGTTCCCTGAAAGCTCAGGGCAGGAGGGCGGCAAGCCCAAATGAAACTAGCTAACCCAGGCGATGCCCTACCTGCACCAGAGGCTATTGGGAGGATGAGATGTTATTTATTCTCTTATACAGCATCTGCAATAACCAAACCCGGCAATCAATGGTTACGCAGAGGGGAGACTTGACAGCACCATGTTACAGGATTCAGGTGGTATCTCAAGGATCATAATTTGACAAACACATAAATTAGGGGCTTCATGACATTCAAGAGGGAGTGGCAAGTCTGAATTTAAGAGTAAAATCTTTAAAGGAAAGAAAAGAGAGGTGGTTTTAATAATCTTGTGAGTCAGACTGTTAATTTACACACCACCAACGACCAATTAATAATGCAAAAGACCAATCCAACCTACTATATGGCTGTACTTTTCCATCTCCCTACCTGAAAAAATAAAATCTCTATGAGAACTAGTGTACAAACAGGGTTCTGCTTCATATTTCACAGCCTTGGAAGAAACAGACAATATTTATGAGAGCAGAGTAGGTGGGTGCAGAATTATATTCAAAGCACTACAGTATTCAGCTGTGAGATGACTGTGAGTCAAAAGTTTGAGGGCATTTAAGAACTGTAGAATATTGGGGATATTTTTGTTACCTTACTATTTTTCATTTACTTCCTTTTTTTAAATTTAGCCTGAAGGGGTTAACAGCATCTTTGCAAAAACCACCAAGGTCAGATATTGGGAACAGCAGCTATGACTATAAAAAAGCATTCATCAGCAGATGCTGCAAAAGCAAAACAGTGCAGGTCTGGAAATTAAAGCAAGTTCTGCAGTGCAGCAGTGCCCAAGAGCTATTACAAGCAGCATTTCTGGTGAAAGTGTGACTGGTGAAATCAGCACAGAAGGATGCTGCAGCTGAGACGCCAGCCTGAACGTCGGCAGAGCACATCACCAGAGAACAGGAACCTTCTAGTCACAATCCTACTGTGCCATTTTATTCTTTTAGCTCTTCAGAGGTTGGCAGTGCTTTAAATGGGAGACCAGGCTACTGTAAGCTGTGTATTTACAGCCTGCTGCACGGCATTACGTGAGTGATAAATGCACTCTGTAAAGAGGATCATTAACACTCAGCCTACTAGGAGCTGCAACTATTCAGGATCTTGAGTTTAAGTAGGAGAGAAAACACTGATTTGATAAGGTTTTGTTAAGGTTAAGAACTCTTACATACTGTCTCAGCTGAACACTCCCTAATGAACACTGTGGTTTGAAAGAGGAGGCTAGCTGATGCTGTGTATTGGATTTGCTTAGCTCTCGCATCATCCGAAGCACCTTAAGACTTCAGGGAATAAATTCCCACTGGCTGGCAGTACAGCTGCAGTATTTGCATGGCACATCACAAGAAACCCCACAGTGTGAATGGTTCAAATGTGACCCTGTCCAGATGGGAGAGAGGGCAGGGAGGGAAATCAGTCAAACAACTCATTCTCTGCAGTGATGCTTTATCGCTAAACTAACCCTTACAAAGGAGGTGAAAAACAGCAGATATGTGCACAGACTGTTCTTACTGCAGGAGCGCTTTAACTATTAGAAAACAAAACAAAGGAGCACTATAAAATTATCTGCCTGGCGTAGGGAAAGGGAAGCAGCTACAGATACCCTTCTATCACATTTTAGGTTTTACAGCAGTAAAAATAAAGAAAAAAAACCCCAAGAAAACTACGCACATGATTTGGAATGAAACAGAAATGTGTGTAAGTTTGTACCTATTACTACTGCCATCAATTATATTTTATATGAAAAAGAAAAACAGGGTTTATTTATATGAAAAATAGAAAAATAAAAAAAACGCCCCCAGCTCAATCAGGTACTATGAAACCCAAAATATGAGCCTTAGACCAATACCAGATCTCAGGCACTGGTGGCTGTTTGCAGCAAAAACTGCAGCAAGGATCAGCGACTTTGCGTTTTGACTGGTACATACAGTGCGTGATGCCACTTCACAAACACAAAAATGTGGGATTTTAAAGTATTATTTATATTGCCTAAGCAGATGTAACCTTGTAGCATAGCACAGAAAAGTACAGCCAGATGGCATGGCCAGCTTGGGACTATAATACCTTTTCTAGGATTTCAAATGCTGGAATGAGACAAGGATTCAAAACTTGGAACTGTTCAAGCAGCTCTGCTTAGTATTCTAAACATGCACCACTTAAATAATTCAAATTGGACTGCGCAATGCAGCGCCTTCTAAGCTGGGAAGTCAGCTGAGTGTTGTGCTCACTAGATTAGATAATTTGAGCATGGGAAGGGCATCGTACAGTGCACTGAAAATTAATTTTTTTTACCAGGACACTCTGGAAAGCAGCTACAAATTGAGCTGTAACCCTTGCAGGTACAGAATGCTAACAAGTCTCTCTTTGTTTATTCACTCTTTAAAGAAAGCACGTGCTACACGGGCATCAGAAAGCGCTCCAGAAAATTTTCAGCGGTAGCTGAAGTAGCCTAACAGTTGGGTCGGTCCGACTGAGGAAGGTAATGCACATCCAGTCATCTTTAAGACGAGCTTAAAACCTGTGATTTCAAGAAGACCTAGCAATTCATTTAAAGTCAGGCCTGTGGTTACGTATTTTAACGAAGAACTGTGCCTTGGCACATAATCAAGTTTTACTAAACTCATGTCCAAGCATGGGCACTGTTTAGCACTCCTTTAGTCTCAATTAGGAAAGTCACTTTGCAGATGGAAGCGATCTGGCACAAGTTAGTTCAGATCCACACCAGTATGGTTACACTGGTGTGACATTAATTAGGGGGAAACTTATTTCACCCTAAAAAAATTATTTGTTCACTGAAGCTTATTTTTCAATAGGGAAAAGATTTCTAATAAACTGATGAAATCCATCCAATACCTCAACAGCAGTTCTGACTTGCTGTCCCAGTTTTGGAATAACTGGCATAAGCTGGAACAGACTTTATGTTCCATTCCCACTGCAACCAACAGCAAACCTATCATTAGCTCCAACACCAGAGATTTAAGGCAAAAAATGGCAAGCGTATTGAAGTATAACCACATTTCCTTTAACATTACCGATGGGGTGCTCTGTTAAATAGGTCCAAATCTGCTATGATTGATGTGAAGTGGGTCTGAACACTTTTTATACAAACACCTTTCCACTGAAATGACAAAGAAATTTGCTTTCAGCATTTATTGTTACTGCTGCTTCCCACACACCTCAGATCAAGCAAAATTCACTTGACTTCAAAGGGTTTTTTATAAACTGCCCATGCTAATTGTAGCAGCTAGCACAGGCCTGTAGGAAAAGGTTCTTCTGCTCCTTTCAAACTGAAGACCTCTTTTGAAGGTTTTTCAGCCTTAGAAATGCCTAGAGACTTTGACATTTGAGAAGAGCGATCACACAATGGAAGCGAGCAGATGTAGCGTATGGCTCAGAGATGTGTGCACGCACAGTGCTTCCTGAACAGAAAGAGGTAAGTGCAGTTACCTTCAGCTTTTAACGCTGACTTTGCATGTCCTATGGCTTCCCACGGAGACGGAATATCTAGGAACACAGCATCTGCGATGTTTGAGACACCAAACCCATTTTTGCAGACGTCCTGGTTGGTCACGGTGACCAGATGATCCACCCCGTGCTCTCGAAACTCCTCCCTGGCCTTCTCAGCCCTCTGCTGATGGAACTCCACGGTGTACAGGTGTCCTGTGGGAGCCACGGTCCTGATGAGAGCGTGGGAGAGCGATCCACTGCCTGTACCTAGAAAAGACAAACACCTCATGAAATGCCTTTTGACAATGCTAAACGTTGGAACAAAGGTCTTCTCCACTAGTCCTCCTGCTTGAACCCTTACACCTTACTCCTTACCCAAATGAACAGAAACCACCGGTTAAACTACTGAAAGAGAACAGCCCTTCCTTCACAAGAAGAGAGGGACTAAATGACCTATGAAATAGTCTTCAGGGTCCTCAAAGCATTAAAAATGTGGCAAGCTCAGGACCTGTCCCCTCTCCCTGCAGTATAAAAATAATGCCAAGGGTCAGCTCTGGCTCTAACAACTGCCATGAGTGAACATGAGGAAGTAAATGAGAGAGGAAAACTTCAGGGGAATTAACAGAGAGGTTCCTTCAAAGTGCCAGACTCATCTAGGGTGAAAAGAGATAAGGCAAATTTTAACATACTTTCAAAACCATATACTTCATTAAAACAAATAAGAGATGTTGGCACAGGTCCATGCTTGAAAATCCTACTGCTATCCATGCAAATAAATGGCCTTCAGGATATGGAGTCTGTTTTGCCCAGGCCTCCTACCAGCCATCCTCAACTCCCACTGAAATGACCCAAAACTCAGGCCCCTGGGCTCTGCGCAGTCACACTGACCAAGTGACTTGGTTTCGCAGGTGACTTATGTACGTACACGCCTACACAATCTTAACAAAGTCTAATGAGGTCCAACACACACCTGAAGCGGTATGTATGTACAACTACCATCTACAACCAGGGAGTGACTATTAAGACACAGATACCTTTTTTTCCTTGTTTTAGTTTGATAATTTAGGATACTTACTTTAAACGATCCACTGGCGTATTAAATGGATGAATGACTAATAACCAACATTTTCACTGAAAAAAGCACCCATATACCAATTCACATTGCAAATTACTCACTCAGGTGGCGTTTAACAGAATAACACCCCCCTCCCCCAACCTCAAAACCCCACAGCAACCCCAAATTATCTGGGTTTATTGATCTATAATTCTGTAGCTGGAACACATTCCTCCTGTAGAAAGAAAATCTATTTCTAGCTATCTTCACTGACTGTTCAGGGTAAACTTCAGCCTGAAGCAAGTTCTTTCAATCTTAAAAAACTTAGGAAGGACAGAACCTGAAATACAGCGGTGGTGGAGAAAGCTCACAAACTAGTAGAAAGGAAATTAATTAGGGGACACAGGGGCTCGTACAGCTGCTTAATTAGAGCAATACTTTCCAAAACCCTACAGGAAGTCAGAGTTTACTGACAGATCCAAGGTTCTTGCCCTCTAGTCACATAAGGGGAGAAACATTGTTGGGGCACCGTATTTAATCTGACAGCTCTGAAAAGAGAGCCATTCAGACTGTAAACAGAGCTCAAGGCCCACGTTTGCCACCGGATCAACCGACTGCCCGGCGGAATCAGCACTGCCCCTCTGCTCCCCTCTGAGAGGGCGCTGACCCCAAAGGGCAGACTAGCACCCTCCCCCAGCTTTAATGGGGCAGAGTAGATGGGGAGGAAGGACCTACAGGTTTAGCCTGACCTCTCCGAGAGATCCAAGGGAAGAGGGAAACACACACATTCATTTAAGAAATAAAATCCATGACACTATGAAAACACAGCAAAGAAAAGGCAAAAGACACGTACATGTGCACACAGGAAAAGCTACCGGGTCACAGCTCCTGTAGGCTCCCAGTGACAACATGAACGTTTCCCTGGTCAGAAGGACCAATGGTAGCACAGTAGCCATGTGGCTGTGAAAACACAATGACATATGTGCATCACGAAGAAACAGCATTTCATTGATTATTTTTTTAATGACAAGGCAGGGGACGATTGCTCACAAGATGCTAAAGTGACTGAAATTCTGCCTTTACATTTCATGCCAGAAGGCAGGATTGCACAACCGAGAACTTTTGCAAACGGACGGAATTTAATTATTTTCTCTCTCCAGTAGGTAATGCTGCACACTTTCTGCATCTTTCTCTGCTCAAGGAGTGAGCAGAAGGGCTGGCAGCACAGCTGGGCTGTAAGCAGGAAGAGGCAGCTTGTGCATGTATCCAGTTTCCTTGTTCACATACTTTTACATTTTTAATCACTTTCCTTTTAAATCTGCTCTTAAAAACACCGCAGAAGATACTGTTTGTCTCCTTCCTAGGAAAACCCATTATGAATTTTTTGGCTTCTATTCTAATACTTTTTTTTTCATTCACAAACACTCCAAGCCAAACCGTGAACTACACCCAGGATGTTGGAAGTCCCCACCGACAGGTGTATTACAGACTGAGCTCTTGTTAAACAGGGTTGCCGGGAATTATTTGTTGTTGACTGGCTACCGCAAACGTGAGGATAATGCATAGGTATCACATCTTAACGTATCAAATTCTGTCACACTAACATCATTAATGAGAGTATTCCTGAAGACGCTGCCTGCCTTCTCCACGGCAACACTTGAAACTGCGGGAAACGAAGAACAAGCTGGTTGTGAATCACCCACCATTGTAAAATCTCTCCTTGAAGAGGTGACGGGTTCTGAACCCAGTCCTGTGAAATGACGATGACCCTGAACTCCCAGCGCCTGAGAGCTGAGCACGCTTGATGTGATTCGTTAAGAATGTGAGGGTCTGGCAGTGCAGCATGAGTCCATACTCCATACAACCCCTGAAGCCCCATCAGCACTGTCTACAGAAGGCAGGGTTCAACCCCACGTTTCTCTGACGCTGTACAAGGGGCAATGAATGTTTATATTCACCTTCTCAAATCTGCAACATTCAACATTGGAGTCCTCCTGCCACCTTCTCTATTCCTTTTCAATTCCCCTCTGTCCCTACTTCAAAATCACCACTGAAAAAAGCAGAATTCAACAAAATGTGACCCAAAGGGTCTTAGGCACCACTCTGGAATAAGTTCTAGTCAGATTCAGGTTTCCTTGGGAAATGAAAGGCATACATAGCGCGATACCGAATCAGTCAGGGAAGTACCAAAATGCAGGGAGCACTATGGAAACGTGAACTAGAGCGCTACGAAATCCGAAATACTGTAGTTGAATTACCTGCATACAAAGGAACCAGAAACCTGAACGCCCAGAATTACTATTTTGTATCAGAAGAGGCAAGTTAAGACCTGGATGGACGTCACCAGGTTTTCATTCTCATACAGGTGCAGTGAAATGCTTATGCTCCTGATTTGGCCTGCAACGCACAAGTTAAGACAACTTCTAGAAATACAGTTTATCATTTTGACACCAGGATACTTGCCTTTCTGGCATCTTCCACTATAAACAGCCCTAGAAACTGTTTGCTCTCTACCACAGGACAATGCCCGTTTGACTAGAGCATATTACTCATTAACAGATTCTAGAGAAGAAAGGTAAACCAATGATAACTCAAACTGTACTGAAGTTATTCTTAACACCACAGCTGCTGTTTTAGAGCTCACTTATGGGAGCACGTTGCTAATGCCTTTGGATAATAGGATAAGCTTTTACACTGACTGTTTGGTGATCTTCAACACCTTAGTCAAAAAGAAGACGTGCATTGCAGGGATTGAGGCACTGCAGGGTCCCCAGTACGCCATGCTCAAAGCTCAAAGTCTGAGGAGGAGGCATCGTGTAGGGGGTCAGCATGTAGTGGAAAGTGGTCCACCTCAGTCCAAAGGCACCAATTCCCATCCTGCGTTAAAACCACAAGGCTAATGGCCCTGCAGACCGATGCAATATCCTTCTTTCTTGGGCTCAAGCACACTCTGTTCTTCTTCTCTGATACATCTAAGCTCAGGGGACTGTTTCTGCCCTCTCTCAAGACAAGGCAAACACTGCAGTTTTAGAAGGATTTCAGTCTCAACACGTGGACACCTCGGTGAAACACTCTAGCTCTGCACCTACCGAGACTTCCTTCTGATCTGCAGACAAGAAACTACTGACCAGATGAACTCCTCGATCATTTCCCTGACCTCAAAGATCTGTTCTTCTCACCCACTGTTTGTTCAAGAGACAGGTTTTCCACAGAGAAGCCTCCACGCACCTCAGCCATCTTGAGCCAATGTCCACATTAAGACTGTTTCCCACCTTTTCCAAGCTGCAGTGGACAACATCTGAGCTGTTCAAAAATAACGGGCTATTTCAACACAGTGCAGAGATACAGATCAGAACAGTGTCAAGAGAAACATAAGTGTTACCACAGCTTCTAGCATAGCACTTGACTGATAACTGAGTAAGGGAGCACATTTTTACACTGTTTTCTATTTAGTCTGGTTTCCTGTTGCAAAGGATCTCTGTCTAACCTCCTGGAATGCCACCCATGCTATAAACATAAGCAATCTGGTTCTCTGTTCCCCTACATTGCCTCGTTGCAGGCTATGGCTTGGCTTGGCTTGCCTAAATATTTCTCATCATGGGTGCCTCTTTTTAAAAAGGGAACTACCAATTGTGATTTAGGACCTATTATAGATGTTTACAGCTGTGCAAAAGCAAAAGCACTTTGGAATAAAGCTGAAGAAGCTCTTAAGTGCATACACAGGTTCATATTGCTTGGAAACAGGAAAACTATGCAGAATATTACTTAATACTCAGTCTCTACAATATCTAGTAACATTTTAATGAACTGACATTTCTGCTGCAAAATTTGGCTACCTAAGTTATTCTAAAATGCGTAAATACAACAAAACAATGACAGTGTTGCTGTATTTGTCTCCTAGCTACGCCACTCAGACCTAGCAAATAGTAAGACAGGTCATGAGTCAGCCATGAGAACGGAAGGAGCCTCAAAACCAAAGGAAAATAAATCTTCAGACAGAGCTAACAACTCCGCAGCTCATATCTGTCAAGAAACACTGAACAGAGGAAGACTGCTCACGGTACATGACAAGTTTATGTAACTGGAGAATCATGAATGGTTTTTAGCAAACATGTGAAGAGACACTAAGCATCTAATGGAAACTAACCCAAAGGTCTTACTGTGAAGATAGTCACGGGCACAAATCATGGTGGC
The DNA here is from genome assembly GCA_027574665.1 of Rhynochetos jubatus. Lineage (NCBI taxonomy): Eukaryota > Metazoa > Chordata > Aves > Eurypygiformes > Rhynochetidae > Rhynochetos > Rhynochetos jubatus. Next base: position 137,207,083 of record CM050648.1, on the reverse strand, counting down.
AGAGGTGAGACACGGCAAGAGCAGGGATGGAAAAAGGGAGGGGAGAGGGAGGGAAAGCGTTTCAAGGAGATGAGCTGTTGGCTGAAGGAGGAAACAGCAAATCAAGAAGTTCCCTTTACAGAAGATCAGCTCTTTCTCCTGCTTATCTGTTGTGGCCACCATGCTGAAACAGGCCTTTCAGGCGGCGGGCTGGACGTCAGATAGGGCCACTGCTCACTGACCAGAGAGAGGAGTTGGGGAAGGATAGCGGGGAAGCTTTCAAGGCTGACACTGCCTACAAACGGAACTGAATTCTTCCTTAGAGATTCAAGAGTCAGAGTTCTTTAGGGAAAGATCTTCTGCAGAACGGACATAATATTAAGTTCAGAGTTGTATGAGAAAAGCACTTGCGGTTAAGAGAAATGGTAAGATGAAAGTGAGTCTAGAAAGTCTGGAAACAAACGCTTTAGGGTATGAACTGCATTCCTCATCAGCTGCAGGTCAGCCACAAGTCTGAATACATTACAGTGATGCCTCATGTGGCCACAGTTTCGGTTCAGTTCTTTGGTACGGCAAGAGAACACTGCGCTCTGACATTTGTACTGATGAGGCCTTTCTTGCACTTCAAAAGGTGCTAGACAAGGATCGGGTTTTCCAATTCTTCTCTCACTCTAACCTGAACAGCTGCTAAGGTAGATAACAAGACATCATATAAAACATAGACTTCATTTGTAGGAGCACCTTCCAAAATCAGATTAATACTACAAACTCCGGTCTGTACTTTACACTAAAGGTGGAGCTGCAGACAGTTTACATATACATGTGCCACAAAACTTATAAGGACGTGAGCAGTATTTGTCAACAAGTCTGTAGGCACTTCAGAAGAGTCATAAGCATACAGCTGACTTGCTGGGGCGCCACAATAAACTGTTAATAATTTATTAAGTGTCCATTAATCATTAAGTCCTCATTAATTTTTTAGGAGTGTACTCTTAACAAAATCTATACCTGGGCTGTGAGTTTGAAAATTTCATAACTGTTTTTGAGAAGCTCTAGTGTAAGGCTGGCTGGCAGCTCTCGTTACTCCTCCACAGAGAATCCATGAGGACCCAGAACATTGCTCTGAGTCTTCAGAGATCCAGCCTGTGAGCTCAGAAACCCACTGCTGTGTGGCAATGAACGGTGTTTAGCAACTTTTAATTTGGGATTTAGCTGAAGGGAAACAAAAAAATCCAATTAACATTTTTGCTCATGTGAGTCTGATTTTGCTGAATGCTGAAGGATCACTGGGATGGTGGTTAGAATACTTTTGACTAAATTACATTTTGTCTAAATACTATGCTCCATTTAAGCCAAAATATTTCTGGGATTTATCAGATTAAATGAGGTTTCACAGTGCTGTACTGCATTCCCTGAGTAATTCTAAGGGTTAGGACAGACACTTGTTTAGGTCTCACCAGGAAGAGAGGACAGTAAAAAAGCATTGCTAGGTGGGGACTGGAAAGAAAATTAAAACAAAAAAAAAAAGGATTCTACACAGTTTTGTTTAGAAAAAATATCTGAAAGGTTGCATATTGGTTCCAACGTAGTACAAAGATAAATGTAAAAACCTCAAAATACATTGCCAAATGGAGTTCTTATACTACAGGCGGCTGTAATCAGCGGGCTCAAAATAGCCTTGCCTGGGAATCTGACATCAAGATTAGTTTTGGAGAGCATGGCGACACACACACTCAAAAAGATTCAGCTTATTTCTTTATCTAGACAGTGGCTGTACAGGCAATGAATGCAATTGGGATCAGAGCTACCTGGTAAGAATTAAAGTTTCACACGACCAGGCTGCTCACAGCAGGTATTTTAGCAGCTCTCTCAAGTATCCTTGAATTCTGGAAAGATCAGGCTGTTAAAGAGTGGGGAATCCCTCAGACCAGGGGACCAATGCTTTCAAGAGATCTTAGCTCCAGTAATGGTGCTAACAGTTTTTAAATCTCAACATGCCTTTATAAATTAAGAATTAGCAGGAGACAGAAAAAGGATCATATTCCTACACCTCCGTCATGAAGCATCAGGCAGATGCTGAGTTCCCTTAGCGCCTCAATGGAGTATACTTGGGTCGTTTTAATTATGCATGCACTGCTGACAAGCTTGCTCTTTACGTATTTATTAAAGATGATTAAAAATAGTAAAAACTGTACTAATATGTTTCCAGCATTTATGACAAATCATGACTAATCAATTTAAACTGCATAATTCAAATGATATAAAATTAAGCCTTCTGGTTATTCTACTGAATTTTTAGAGTCACACACAAAAGATCACGTATACTCGTATTCACAGCATTACAACATGACACTGAGGGTATTTCATCTCACTTTTTTCGATCCTGTCTTCATACAGTTGTGGAGACTAATCCACAGTCCTGCCTGCTTACACTGGGTAAACACAGAGCACTCTTCCACTGTCTAGTCTAAGACTAGAGGAAAAGAGCCTGGGCTCCTTACAGCGCTCTCCTTGCCAGGCTGTACAGCCACTGTATATATCAGTTCAACTGCAAATAACAAAAAAGACAGACCTCCATGCTCAAAATACATCTAAAACCAGCACTGGCAGGAAGCAGACTCCAATGTCATTACTAGACCAGATTTCCTGTCTTGTTTCTATTAATCACCACTGGACTGGTTCCGTCTAGGCCATACAAGGTTAATCTAGAACTGAATGCTGTCTAATTTGGGATGGCACCAAAGCAGGTTACATCATTACACTGGAGGCTCCAGCTGTCAATACCTGTAAAATTTTTAATTCATATCACCACTTCTGGTCAGTTGCAAGGAAATTTATGGTAAGATCTCTTGCTTCGAGGTTAAACAGATGAATTTGATGCAATTCTCTTTCTTTCTTCAGGAACAGTGAATCTTTCAAGCAACAGAAGCAAGCTATAGCAGTAAAACCGTTCACTTTTCCTGGGAAGCTGAAGTTGTAATACTTGGACAGCACAGGCATTAAAATAAACCTGGGGACAGTTTCCCGTTAGCAAAAAGGGTTGTTTGTGGCTATGACTTTTGACTCATACCATTTGGGGAATCTGGATAGGTTACCTCATCAAGCGTTTCTGCTTCTTAGCTGTTTAGATAAATGAGCTTTTCAATATTTTATGTGCAGCTCTGTGCTTTAACATTCACCTACTCCAGGGGAGGCATCACACGGAGCAATTCAAATCTCCACCACTCTGAACAATTTATTATTCCCATCCTGTCTAAACGTAGCAGGGAGGGGAAGAGGCGAAGAGCTGCCCAATGAACAGTACTGCTACTTCCCATGACAACTCTAAAAATGCTTAAACGTGCACAAACCGAGTTATAAACTCGTAGGACCCAACCATTTTAACAGTTCCAGAGGCTTCTGCATATGGCTTTGCCTGTTTCAAGTGCTGCTGTATAGCAACCAGCTCCATATACCACTTATTTCTTAAAGGGTGCAACTGGATGCAGACATAAGTGTCATTTCAGTTCCGTTGGAAAGTGGCCATTATGCCTGGAAAGCGGCCCAAAATTATTCTTGGGTGGGAACAGAAAATGTTAAATGCAAGAAAACGCCGTGCAGCACAACCCCGTCATGCGGGTCCTTTGCCATATCTACGCTTGAGAGAGGAGTGTATGAAACTGCTTCATTGAAAGACTCAAAGGCAACGGCCAGAAAACACAAAGACAAAAAACAAAACGTTGAACCACAACACTACCTCAGCTCGTATTTTTCCAAACTACAGAGACACAATCAAATGGAGCAAGCCTGATACTGCCTGCAGTGATAAAGTCATTATTATAAACTGCATCTAAACAGAAGAATATCTATTAATATAAAATTTCACTCCTTGCTTGCAAATTAAGCAAAATCATGGAAGCTGTAATAAATTACACCAAGTTCAGAAACAAAACACAGCCCTGCGATGAACACATCATCCATTGTATTATACAGCTACAGTGATTTTGCATGTACTTGCACTGCTACAAGTGGATCACACTTTGGAAGAGAAAGACGAAATATATGTATTTTCATGGCATATCACATTATCTAAACACTGCCAATGTATTTCCCTTATTAGTTCACCACCCTATCACCACTTACTGGGTTATCTCAACTATGTGCCCTGAAACTGCAAATTCAAAGCCTTAATTTTGATTCAAATTGTACATTTATAAATATTTTTAAGTACTTAACAACAGGTTCACAGAAGAAAAATGTTTATGTATTTGTTTTAAGAAGATGAATGAATCAAACACATACTCAAAGGTATAATGGCACGTGAGGCCAGCGTACAGAGGCAACGGCACTTGTGGAAGAAACAGCAGCTGACAACACGTGCAAATGAAGCAAAACTACTCAAAGTGTAGGCTGGGAAAATCGTTACCACAATGGGGACAAAAAAAAGAGACCTCTCGCAAAATGTAAAGATTACTGTGCTTTTTCACCAAAGTGTGGGTGTTAGTTCTTAATAAAGGATTTCAACATATTAATTATTACCTGATTCGCATACTATGGAGCCTGGCTTCAGTTCCAACATCATGGTGATCATAGAGATGTCAGTGGAATACAGAATCTGCGTCCTGTGCGGAAGATTCATGGTCCACAGTTCTGGAGTGGGATGAAGAATAAACACCCACCCTCCTTTACTGCAGGTCACTTTGGAGCCATACTTCTTGCCTATGAGATCCGTGGAATGCCTGATGACCCCGTACTTCGTCTGAGTTACATTGCCATGCCGGACTTTGATGGGAAACATGGATTCGTGGCCCAAGAACACAATAGCTGTGTCACCATCCTTTATTGTATCTCCATATTCAACAAAACTCATTGTGACAGTCTTGTAGCTGGCTGACGGGTGTCACCTAGAAGAGGAGAAGTACGTCAAGAGAGTTTTGCAAGATTGTGACGGAGCTGAAACTACAGACACCAAACCAAGCAATATCATTTTCCCCAACACAGAACAGGAACACACTGTGCAAGTAAGATGTTAGCAAGAGAATTCCATGAAATTCAGCGACGTCCCCACTGCTGCACTCTTGATCCAATTAAAAATCAATGGAGAGATCCCACAGATGTGAATCTAACCGCTATTTTTCCCATTTTATGGTACATCTTAAGGAAAATTTAGCAAATACATCGTAATTTACCCAGCCTGTTCCACAACACTACTGAGAAACTTGCAAGGTACTATCAGTTTCCACAATGTTGAATTCCAGTTCAGAAGCTCTCAGAGTATGTAGTTAAGTAGTAACCTTGATTTCCATCTGCTGGCATACCCCTTGGTGATTTACAACATAAGACAACTGTTACTTGCCTGGCTATCAATCACTAGTTATTAGGACCACTAGCAAAAGTTTACTTGAAAGTTTTCCAAATGAAAGTTTAGAGATAGGATAAAGGTAGTATCTGCACTAATTCATGCACAAATTTGACTAGCTACAAGGGAAAAAAATAATATTGTGACTTTAATTTGCCATTGGGGCTGCAAAGTAATTGTCTGGGCAGTGGTATGTGCTGCAACTAAATGTAAACGACCATTTGCAAGCTAACACGAACAGAGGCAGCACTTTAGCCCCATGGTCTCAGAGCTGTTTAGAGAATTAAACTTCACTGTCTTCAAGAATATAACCTAGAAATGACAAGGCAGCTTCCAAGGAAACCTGCCATTGCCTTTCAGATAAGGCAGCTCACTGTCTAAGCTGCAGGTTGATCGATATGTGGAAGGAATTGTTTATTGAAGTAATGGTGATCCCAAAGTCAGAAATTAAAGCCTGTGACAGAAAGCTTTGAATGTCAGATTTCTGGTACATCTTCCACGAGAGAACGAAAAGCAATGTTACTTTTAGTTTCAAAATAATGATTTGATTCTGGTGCTTTGGTATTGAATGTGCAACTGCTTGGTCCTACTTCATCATCTTCATTAAAAACTTTTCGTTCTCAAATTCTGTTTTGCTGAGTCAGTTTCTGTTCACCAAAACTCACTGTAGTTCAATTTGCTGTTAAGCAGCCAGATTTATAATTTTTCTGCTGCAGTCAGTGAGACCGATGAACAGATGTGCTTGTGGCCAAAACTTCCAAAGCTTACGACACGCTTATTGCCTAAGGTATTCAGATGCCAAAACAGAATAAGCCTGTCTGGACATATGGTGAAACAGGAATAAGGGCACCCCATGAATTCATGTATACATGTATACATCGCACAAAGTCCAGTCCAGTCCAAATGTTTAACCATGTTTTATTGCTTGCATCCTCTGATGATATTAATGTTCTTAGTCCTACATAAATAACACTTGTAGTTCTCATTCTAGATACTATTAATGCAACGCAGTTTTCAGGTGTTTTGAAAGGAGCTCAACCATAATCCATTTCCTTCACAGTATTTAGACTGTAGTTACACCTATATGCAAAAGCAACATTCCTGCAGCATGTCTGCAGGAACATGGAGGGAATTATTCTCCATTTGATTACACAAACTGGCTTCCAGTTACTTTGCCTTCCTCTGAGCCGCTATACTCACCACAGCTAATTGTCACAGCCGTGTACACTGACAGCCCAAGTGACAGGTCTCTCGAGCTCAGATCTCACCTGGCATCTTATATTCATACACGTGGGGTAAATCTTGGGTTTCCGAGGCCTTTTGGTAGTTTCTTTGCCTCCCCCTATGGCAAGGAGCACAGTGATGTACAAGCACCTGTTTTCATTCATTTTCAATCATCTTCCACGCCCCACCTCTGTCTCCTTTACCCCCTGGGTAGCATGCAGATGTCCTGGTACAGCATTACTTTTGCCACGCCTGTGGAGCAGGAGTGGAAGGGAAGATGAGGCAGTGGCTTGTGGCAAGCGGTTAGGACTTTTCCATGGGCTTTACTCTTCCCATGACGCTGGTGGCCTAAACTCAATGACCCAGGCGATCCCTCGCAGCCTCACAAATTAAACCACTACAGTGATTCTGGGTTCTTTTCAACCAGACCCGAGACGCACCTCTCCCTCTCCTGCCCAGCTCCCACACAGGCCTGGGAGGCTGCCTCTTCCCCCTCAGAGAAGCCTGGCTGCTTGACACGGCAGCAGGGGGAAGCTCCGAGGAGGAGGAGGCGTCAGGCATGACCGTCTCACCACCGGGCAGTGCAGCCCTCCCCGGTAACACCAAGGCTGGTGAACCCGCTACCCGGCCAGCCGTTACGGAAGGGTTGTCCGCGGCCGCAGGGCCTCCCGCTTCTCCCCGTGCCCCCTCGGCCGCAGCCCGGCTCCCGCGGGGTTCCTGAGGCCGGTAAGGCGGCTTCCACGCTCTGGGAGCCCCTAAGCTCGTCGCAGCGGCCTCGGGAACCTAACGGTGGCTCCGGGGCCGTGTCCAGGGTTGACTGATTTAATTCGGTGTTTGCTGAGGGGGTTTGAAGCGCAGACCAGGCAGAGAAGGGGAGAGAGCAGCATTAACCCGCGACGGGCCCGGGCGGCGGCTCCGCAGGGAGCGGGAGCGTCCTCGCCCCAGAGCCCCCGCCGCTCCCCAGGGCCTCGCGTCCCCCCGGCTCTCCCCATACCCAGAGCCGTTACCTTCCGGGGCTGAGCCCCGCCAGCAGGCCCGGCCCGGCCCGGCCCGGCTCTCTTCACACGCGGTGCCCGGCCAGCGCCTCCTTCCGCCCCGGTCGCAGGCTGCTGACGCTCCCGCCGCCTCCGCCCCCGCCAGCCCTGCCTGCAGCCGGGGAGCCGCCACCGCCCGCGACCGGCGCGGTCAGCTCCAGCTCCCGCCGCCCGACCCCATCGCCTCCCGCCCTCTGAGCGCTCCTTGCTGGGTCCCTGAGGAGGGAGGGCGATCACCCTCGCCCGGCCGCGGCGAGGGGCGGCGGTCCCGGCCGGCGGTGGGGCCGTGAGGGCGCGGAGGGGCAGCCGCCGTTCACCCAGCCTCTTGGTGAAGCGTGAAGGGGTCCCTTTGGCCGGCGGGTTGCCGTGGGGGACCATGAGGGTTGTTAGCAGTGAACCCAGTGCGAACTGACGTTTGTCACCCACCAAGTGTGTGTCTGGGACTCTTGAGGGCTGCTGCTAGCAGGAGTGAGGCTCCTTCCCCAGGGCATGACTTTCCCATCGGTGGACCCGGGCCTTGCCTCCCGAGCTTTCTGGAAGGTGCCCGCCCTCCCCCAGGACATCCTGCCTGGGGAAAGGCAGCTCAAGGCCGACCAAGCTCTTCATAGGATTTTCGTAAGGCTGTAGGAGAAGCCACAGTGTGGGCTCAGAACCAGTGGGATCGTTACCTAAACCCCAAATAGCACGGTACGAACTCCTACTTCTGTCTCGTGTTTAGGACTGCAGTGATGTGGAGAGCCCGGCGTGCCCCGGTGGTACGGGGGATGTAGTCAGGAGGAGCAAAGTAGGAGAGTATCGCCTCATCTTCAGCTTGCAGCAAGTCCAGGCCACCTGGCATGGGAGTGGTATGGGCAGAGCAGAGAGCATGTGAATCACCCTGGACGTGCAGGTAACGTTCCCAGCTAAATCAGATAACGCTTTGTATGGTGCTGCGTTCACCAGTAACCTGTAATGCACTGTAGTGGAGAAAAAGTCATCCTTCCACAATCAAGAACACAGTAACGGCGAGCTGCTTAGATGAGAGTTTGTGATTTTCTACAATGGATGTGATTCCGCCAAGTGTAAGGGGATTTTTGCTCATTACCTCCAGTGAGAACATATTTTGTTATTCTATTGACCTGCCCATATCATAATTGCAGCAGTCTTTGTTATTTAGTTATGAAACTCTCCATCTAATCTAAACATAATGTATGCAGCTTCAGAGGTTTCTTAAACGGCGAACTCCTACTCAGCTGTTTTTCTGACTGGCAATCATGGCTCTGCTGTGCCTTTCTATTTGCTCCTACCTTGGGGTTTTTTTTTTTTTTCTGGCATTGGTTATATTTGTCATTGTTTATGTTCTTATGTCCTTTCTTTCCCATGATGAACTGCTGTTCAGATCACTGCGGGCCTGACTGTATGCGGGATCAAGACACTCCGCAGCTCCTAGTTTCCACCGGCACTCAGCTCACTGGAAATGATCAGTAATTTTCAACAGACTGCCTGAGCAGTGTGGAAAAAATACACCAAGGGTAATAACTAGGCAAATATATTTTAAGCAATAAATGTGAATGGGGAGTTGCATTTGAAAAGTTAAGCAGATGCAGCCATAACCGATTTCTTTGATCTACTGGTACATGAGCGTTATGTTTCATTTTCAAGTGCTGTTTAGCTCTCAGTTAGGAATTGGAAACTTTAGTTGTTTGTAGCAAACCACTTTCTCTTGCTATTTCCTAACTTGAAATATTCCTCTAGATTTTCCAGATGTTTATCCCCTAATTCTTCAGGTTCACCTTACGTTCACGCGAGTAATTTCAGAAGGCACGTTCGCTAGCTAACACCCGTCTCCTCTTGCAGGTGTACACGGCACAGCATTTATAATTAAGCCTCTTAGGAAGGTAGCTGAGTGGCCCATGATTAACTTCCCTTAATTCCTCATTGTTAAAGCTCAGCGTAGAGATCTCTGGAGTAGACCCCTCACCTTTCCATCTCGAGCTGCAGAACGGCAACGTAGCGTGTAAGTCAGTACGCACTAAGACATCATCCCAGCATGGAAAGTGCGTAGTGGTGCCTTTATCACGGTCTAACAGGCCGTTCAGGCTTACCCAAAGAAAGTATTCCCTCAGCAGATGAGCTAGATAAAACGGCTGATCAGAGGCTGTTGACACACTGCGCAGCATCTGTAATTAAGTCACGGGGGAAGCTGGGCTGGGATGCTGTAACAAAGGTAGGATCCACTTTGCACACAGCTTTCAGCAAACCTGACAGTGCTGGCTGAATACAACCCGGGAACGTAACAGCCGCTTCTGCGTGCTCCGAGTTTGTCCAATAGTGCTGAGCACAGGGGGGCGGAGGGTGCGTTCTGTATTAAACACGAAAATTGGATATATTTGGGGTGTTTTCCACTCGTGACTCTCTTTCCATGTCTTCAGACAAAGGTTTTGTGAGGAAGAGGTGTCTTTCTGCGTTGGAAGTGCTATAATGAATGGCACGTTGAGAATTCCATCCGCTTACAACAACCATAATGACTGGTATTCCCTGTTCTGCAAGACTGGGAGGGAAAGAGCATGTCCAATGCATAGAAATGGCTCCTTGGATTTTGGTTCTTGAGGTGACCTTGACTCCACGAACCTACGGAACAATTGCAGTACAGAACAGTTGATCGATTCTCTGTTTGTGTGGCGGCAGATTCTGGAATAAGACAGAAGGAGCCTTCAGTACCGACTCTAAGGTGCTTTTTTTGTGAAGAAAAACACCTCCAAAATGTGGTGTGATGTAAGAAAATGCCCTTAGTTTAATTTCTATTGTCACAGATTTAAAAATAACTGGTTTGCATTTTAAAAATCCGCAATCAGAACTATGTGTGACTTGGACAAAGAGATTTTTAAAAAAGATTAAAGAGGTGTTGCAGCTGAGGTCATCAACGGTATTACACTTATTTTGAGGACTCCAGGCACAACTTCACACTTGCATTCACTTACCCTTGCTTCGCGGTGGCATCGTTTGCAACTTACACCGTCCTGAAGCACGAGCAGCGCATGAAACTAGGAAAAGGCAGGGGAAGAGGCTGCGAGGTTAAAAAGGCAGAGGAGACCTAGCGAGAGGATTTGTTCTTTGATCCGGGAGATCAGAGACCAGACTTGCACAGATGCCGAGCCCTTGGCTTCTACTGGAGATCTGTGTACTCAGCATCTCAGCCCGTCAGACCTGGAATAACTCGGAAATCTGGATGGCAGCCAAAGACAACGCATTTTTGTTTGAAGCAGTCGCCGCTTTTCATTTTTTAACCATTTCCTCCGTGCGTACATTGGGTTTTGTAAATCCCAAGCAGTTCTGCGAAGGGCACGCGCTCCGCGTTGTCGGGGTGAGGGTACTGGTTGTGGTGCTGAAAGAGACCTGCGGAGGGGCAGGTGGAAGTAACTGGTTTCACGGATTTCAGGTGAGCTGCAGACGGGTCGAACCCCAGCCTTCCATTCTTCAGCGGGACATAACCCGCTCGCCAACAAAACTTGAGACTTGTTTTTGGCACACGACGGGAGCGGGAGGCGCGCTGAGCTTTACACAACCACCCTGCTTCCTTCCAAAGGACGCTAAAGGGAGCCCGGGCCTGGCGGGAGCTGGAGGCGCAGGCCGAGCGGTGGGTCCTTGCTCCGAAGAACAGGGGCCACAGCGCCGGCGGGGGATCCACAGCTGTGATGGTGGCTGCTGCCAAGCCAGCTCGGGCCACGCGCTCGCTCCTGCGACTCAGGGCACGCTAGTCCCGACGCCACAACGCCCTCGTGTTTAGGATGGCGGGTTATCGCACCCTTACGGAGCCCTCAGCCCAGGCGCGAAGCCGGCACCACCATGGCCCACGGCACCGCCACCTGCGTAGGACGGCTCTTGGCGATGGAACGCGGCGGTGGATTTCTGCACGTGTGTGCGCGTTTAATGAAGGCTCCAAGGCCGCCGTTGCCCCTCCGCCGCGGGGGGGATGCCCACCAGCCCCCCCCCCCAGCTCCCCCAGGCCAAGCAAAATGGCGGCAAGCCTGGGCCCGGCCAGCGGCAGGACGCTGGCCCCGCCCCTCCCCACGCCAGGTCCAATGGAATGAATGGGCTATAAATAGCGGCCAATGGGGCGGCAGGTCGCGTTCTATATAAAAGAAGGGCGGCGGTAGCGGCGGGGCTCCACTCCGGCTAGGGCGGCTGTGGGGTGCGGAGCGGGCGCGGAGGTCCTTGCTTTAGCTGCGGAGCCCTCGGTAAGTCCCGGGGCAGCCGAGCCGGTCCTGCAGCTTTAAAATAACATTTGGCAAATGTATAGTTTTACTTTTTTCTTCTTCCTTTTCCCCCACGGTGTGGGATGGAGCCGCTCCGGCTGAGGAGGGGGAGCGGGGCGGCGTTGAGGGGGGTGCAGCGCGGGCCGGTGCGCAGCCGGGGCGGGGGCGCGGCGCGACTCTCCAGCGGGGCGCGGCGCAGGTGCTTACCGGGCTTGTCCCCAGTTGGAGCGGCCGCCGCTCTAAAACCAGATTAACCCGGTATTTAGCAGGGTAGTTACATACGCTCGCCCCAGTCAGGTCCCCCGAGGGAGCCGTCTGTTGTATAATGGCTCGTTGGATGCTTCCCACCCCTCCGCTCCCAACCCCGGGCAGCAGCCGAGGCTCCGCGGGCGGGGAGGGCGGCGGGCGCTGTCGCTCCCCGGGCCGGGGCGCGGCGGGTCCCCCCCGCCGCCCGGCAGCGGCGGGAGGAGGTTTGACCGCCCGCCGAGGGCATCGCGGGGCTGCTCCTGCTCACTTGCCGTCAGGCCCGGGGTCCCGAGCCCCCGCTCCATCCCCGCGGCTGCCCGGACGCTCCCCCCGCCCTAGAGCCGCCGGTGGGGGTCTGCCCGGCGCTGCCACGGCCGCTCCGTGCGCCCTTGGGCGCGTCCCTTCGCCCCGGCGGGACCCCGGAGGGGCGGGGGAGCCCCTGCCCTTGCAGCCGGGTGTTTAAGGTCGGGGCAAGGCTGGTGGAGGTGAAGAACTCTTTTTCTTTCCTCCTTCCTGGCTCTTGCGGAAGGAGGTGTTGCAACAAAGGTGTAAAAGGCACGGGTGGAACTGCAGCCAAGGTGACCTTGCCTGGGTGCCTGGCTTCCCACCCCGGGTGGTTCGGATCCTGCCAAGCCCCCCGTGATAGGCCTCCCCTCTTTCTCCCCTAGTGACTGCGGTAGGGTCAGACATGCCCTTCTCAAACAGCCACAACCTCCTGAAGATGAAGTACTCTGCTGATGACGAGTTCCCCGACCTGAGCGTTCACAACAATCACATGGCCAAGGTGCTGACCCTGGACCTGTACAAGAAGTTGAGGGATAAACAGACTTCCAGTGGATTTACGCTGGATGATGTCATCCAGACTGGGGTTGACAACCCAGGTAATGGCCAGGGACCGTTAGGGCTGCATAACGATCTGTTCTCCCTCCTTAATGGAAGTGCTTCTTGACGACGGCACCCAAGGCTCTTGAGCTGCTGAGAGATGGCCCTAAATGCATGTTCAGAAAGGCCTTGTTCTATCAAGCCGTGTTCCTTGCTGTGATTGGAGATATCAGTTCCCAGATGCTTCAGTTATGTAACTGCTCTGCTAAATACCTCAAATCCGGACCAAAAAAAAAAAAACCCCAAACCAAATGCCTTCTAATTAGAGCACAACAGGGGGAGAAAAACCATTTGGACTTACCTGCCTGTTCTGGTCTATTCCTATTCCAAACTGGTGATGTCATGTTCTCTAGCACTTCTGTGAAAAAAAGGGGGAGCAGATGTGTTTACGTGTTAACATTACAGTATTTATTTTTACTCTAGCAATATCAAAATGGCCCAACTAAATAATCAGAGGCTGCCTCCTGATGAGGAGTACCCGGACCTGAGCACCCACAACAACCACATGGCCAAAGTTCTAACCCTGGATTTATACAAGAAACTGAGAGACAGAGTCACGCCCAGTGGCTTCACCCTGGATGATGTCATTCAGACTGGGGTTGATAATCCTGGTAAAATGCGTTGAGAGTATTCTGTGTGAGCCAGCTGAAGTAACTGGTGCTTTTTGAATACGGTGACTTAAAACTAATCTTGTGGAGGTGGTATTTACGAGCAGGCTACAGAAATGCAGCTCTGCCTGTAGCAGAAGGAACAAAAAGCAAAATAGGCTTGCTTATGGCAAAGCGTGATTGTTTAGACGTTAAGTTCTATCGGGTGGTCTAAATTAGCTAGTGAAATTGGATGCGCTCTGCAAATTTGTCCTAAACCAAGTCTGACAGATCAGCATGGCTTAATGGCAATAACTATGGCTTTCCATAGCACTGCATTTGCCTAACTGGATGAAGTGTAAAATGTAGGGTCTCTCCAAATGTTTTTATGTAAGAATGCATCTCTAAGTGACTAGACCTGCCACTAAAGAACTTGCCTGGTTAGTGCTGCGCTGGAGGACAGCCAAACATCACCCAAACTTAGCTCTTCTGACTTTATTACCACTCCAGGCCATCCCTTCATAATGACAGTAGGATGCGTAGCTGGTGATGAAGAATCCTATGATGTGTTTAAGGAACTCTTTGATCCAGTTATTGAAGACAGGCACGGTGGCTACAAACCAACCGATGAGCACAAGACTGACCTGAACGCTGATAACCTGCAGGTATAAACTTTTGATCGATTACTGATGCCTACCGGTCTGAGGACTGGGTAAAGCTGTTGGCAGCTGCCTAAACTGATCGCTCAGGCTCTGTCCCCTTGCTTTCACCCAGCACAGCCCCACAGGCTGTGTGTTTGGTGCAATCAGACTTAAGAGCTTCCTGCTGTAGGATGTCAGTGGCTGGGTAGGACCAGGCAGCTGGCATGCAGCAGGAGCTTGCTTCATGTGCTGCTGCAGCAGCGTAGATCATGCCAAACATGTTCGACGTGTATTTCCACGAACTGTGGGCTGTAGTAGTCAAGGTAAACCACACTGTCCTAGGAGTCAAGGGCTGTCATAGAACGTAATGTTTCTACTATCTGTTCTTGGATCTTAAATACCACCTGGTGGTCTCATACTAATAGAATAGACATTGTTATGGATAGGAGTAAGGATTTGTGTCCACTTTATGGATTTCAAGTGTTACTGTAGACTCTAGCTAATGCCATGTTGATTGGCTAGCGATGGGTCATCTTGAAAATAAGAGACTTTGGATGGCAGTGGTGAATAACTCTCACTAGCAAGAGTAAACACCTACTTAAACAACAAGGGTTTGCCTCACGTTGTTACCTCTACTTTGTGGATCTGAAGGGGTAACGGAAGCCCAGACCCTAGTCTGAAGTGGACATAATACTGATAGGCTGGTGGTATCCCTGTCTTTCAGCACTACTTAGTGGCTGTAGACTCAAAACAAGGGTTGTGTTACACAGGGACTTGAGCTAAAGCTGAAGAAAATAGTCCTGAAGCAAGGCACTGCCTTACAGGCCAAGTCGTCGGTATCTCGGGTGTAAGGTGGATGCTTAAATGCATGGGAGCTACATCTGTTTAGGGTAGGTATCTTGGCAACAAGGTTGTACTCACTGCTTTCCTAATCTTGTAGGGAGGTGATGACCTGGATCCCAATTACGTGCTAAGTTCCCGTGTCAGAACCGGTAGAAGCATCCGTGGATTCTGCCTTCCCCCGCACTGTAGTCGAGGAGAGAGGCGGGCTATCGAAAGGCTCTCTGTTGAAGGTAAAGCGAGAACCGGCTGCATCGAAACTACTTATTTCCTTTGTGCAAGAGATGTTCTTTGCAGTTTGAAAATGGAGGCAGTTGGCAAAAGCCGCCTCTGTCGACGTAGTCTGAACGTGGAGCCTGCCCTGAAAAAGGCTCGTTACGTTACAGCTGTCTCAGCATTGCAGTTTGTAGCTGAGAGCAAGAGCACATGTCAGAGGGAAGTTGGACTGCATTAAGTTGACCTCTGCTGATTTTGAAAGCTCCTTTCTATGCGTGGGGAAAGAGGGTGGTTCACCATGGCTCAAACCTGAAATGTAGCAGGTATGTAGCAACTGTAGGGCTTGAGTCATGGCTGCAGTATTTTGTGGCTGCTTTTTAATTGACTTTCATTGATGTTCAGCTTGCTTAGAGGTGTAGTTTCGCTCCAGATGTGCAGCTGACTAGAAGAAGCCCTAGTTTTCAGGGGAACTCCTCAGCTGCAGGTTTTCTCTCTTCCCTCCCAGCTCCATTAACAGAGAGGAAAGGATACGCTCAAGGTGTGCAGCGCTGGAGGCTGAGGGTGCAGGTGTTCCAAAACCTCTCAAGGGCAGGGTAACGGTCCTTGACCAGAAAAATTCTGTTTGTTACATTCATGACCTTGATTTCCTTGGAAGAAAGCACTCTGCTTTTACGGTTAGGCAGCAGTAATGATTCTGCCCTGCGTGTAAGGGAACAAAGGCTACTTGTATGAGCCTGGAAGGTGCAGACAGATCATCTGATACTTCAGTTCTGTAATGCTGCAGAGGCATTGACATTGCAGACGAAAGCAAGGGAGGAACCAGACCCAGCAGATCACACACCATGTATGGCAATGTCTGGTCTCTGATGTGCTGGGTAATATCCAGCACCTTTGGTTCCATCCTAAAAGTCCCATCCCATCTCTCTTCCAGCTCTGGGTAGTCTGGAAGGTGATCTCAAGGGGAAGTACTATGCTCTGAGGAACATGACCGACGCAGAGCAGCAGCAGCTGATTGATGATCACTTCTTGTTTGACAAGCCAGTTTCTCCTCTTCTGTTGGCATCTGGGATGGCACGAGACTGGCCTGATGCCAGGGGTATCTGGTGAGTATGTCTGTAAGGGAGGACTTGTACAAGTCCCTGCAAAAAAAAAAAAAATACTGCTGTTTTGGTTGTGGCTCCCGGTGTTGGACAAATGGCAGCTTCTGAACTCATTACAGAGTTCAATGAGAAACTTGTGTGGTGCCCTCTGGGCCAGTTGCATCTAAACCAGCAGAATTTGGACAAGTGTACCATGCACCACGCTGGGCTGGTAGGAGCAAGCCAGCTTGGCTAGCCTGTAACCAGAGCCTACCCATCCACCACAGAAGCACCAGACAATAATTGAGGCAGGTTGTGAAAGTAGGTAACTTCTAAAGGAGTAGATGTGCCATTACATTCAGCTCCTGCCCCAGGAGCTTGGAGTAACTTGTGGTAAAAAGCTGTAGCGTTGGTTTAGCTCCGACTTGATACGGGATGCATAGTTGCTCCTTTGTAGTCTCATCACTTCTGCTTGCAGAAACTCAGTGATGCTGGACTAATATGCCTTTACCTGTACTAGTGACAAGATTTCCTGCCCCCAGAGGCTCAGTGGCACGAGTTGACTGATGCAGAGTTGTGGAAATGGAAGGATTCTGCTTGTTGGATGTAGGTCACCTACATAAAACTCTGCATCTCAGGAGCTTCTGCAGCATAATTAACCTGCTCCCTTGTAAGCCAAGGGCTAGGTTTTTATCAGCTGGAATACTCCAACCTTATTACTGTAGCAGCCTCAGTACAACCCAGAGGAAGCGTGCTTTGTTTCTGTAGGTCACCTTTAAGATTGCATCATCTACCTGCAGATTGCCAGCACTAGATAGCGCTGTCATCTGAGCATGACTAATCTACAAGCTTGAAGTGTAAAGTCTCAGTGTTGTCTGCATAAATAACTTTCCTCAGGTACTAGTTAATTTTTGATCCTAATCAAGGTGAGAAATTATCAGCATAATAACCATTCACAATAGCACTTGCTGCAAGCTGGGACAAGAGGGGGGCCCACTGGTGTTCAGAGGTTTTTATAGCCTCTCTGAAGAGCCCGAATCTAAAATTAATAGGGAAAGCTCAACTTAGTTTCTGATAAGGTACAAAGTGCGGCTTAAGAGAACCTGACAAAATTCTGATGTAAGGCTTAGTTACACGTTGTCAACAGGTTGTCGTTATGAACATCACCTTACAGAGCTGCCTCGAAGTCTGTGCTGGCCATCCTTCTGCAAACTCTGCTGAACAGATGAAATCTCTTAAATTTGTAAACTCAGGCCACAAGTGAACTAGGGGGATGGCTGGATTTTAGGGTTTGATATGCTAAGACTGGCCAGTGTCATGTTACTGGTCATTCTCACCTGTTCAAGTTTAGGCCAGTTAAACTACTTAGAGCAGAGTAAAAACTGCTACCTTAACTCTTTTAGGTCCTGCATAGACAAAAGAATCAAGAGTAATGTCTTTGAAGAAACAATGATGTGGACCTCTCAAAATTAAAGCTATGATGATGAGTAATTTGGTGCTATTACAATTAATCTTGAAAACGTCAGGTGGGGCAGATGACAAGTTGTTTGCCTTGTCTCGTAGGCACAATGATAACAAGACCTTCCTTGTTTGGATCAATGAGGAGGATCACCTTAGAGTTATTTCCATGCAGAAAGGTGGCAACATGAAGGAAGTATTTACTCGCTTCTGTACTGGGCTAACACAGGTAAATCAATATTGCCTGAAATGACGGTTCAAATGACACGTTTCTCCGGTTAGAGCTGAGAATGCAAATCTTTCAAGCCCGCTCTGGAGGCCTGCATGGTGGGGCTTTGGAGCCTGGGTCTTCAGGAACCACCCTGTTGAGGTCCAGAGCCGTGAGGGCTCTGAAAGACCTATATTGGCAAAGGCCTGTGGCTGTGGAATCTAGAATGTGTCCTCTGATGTGGCACCCTTATCCAAGTGTCTGTACTTAAAGGATTTCTACATGGTTCTATAAATCAAGTGTTGAGACACCCTGGATGGGAGGAGAAGTTGCTTGAACTGCTGGGCAGAGCTGGACTGAAGTTTCTAGGCTTGAATGCTTTAATGAGCTTCCAGTCTTGATATGAACTTGAGTCTTACCAGCCCTTCCCTTCTCATCTTGACATGCCAGCTTGACATGTACTAAATCAGGCTTCCCAACAGATAGTGACTTCAGATTTCATGGCGTAGCTTAAACTTAGCCTGTCTCACTGCTAGGAGCAAGATTAAGGCTTTAAAAGCCCCTTGTTGGTGGCCCTTTTTTTCCCAAATGGAAGGGGCCTATGTGACTGATTTAAATAGCTGTTCAAACTGTGTTGTGGCTGTTGCTATGTAACTGGAGCTGTAAATGAGCACTAATGGATGACCTGTATCCTTCAGGGAGAGAACAATCTCTAAACATCCATTCTCTCTATTTATAGATAGAAACTCTCTTCAAGTCCAAAAACTACGAGTTCATGTGGAATCCACATTTGGGCTACATCCTGACCTGCCCATCCAACCTCGGAACAGGGCTCCGTGCTGGTGTGCACATCAAGCTACCGAACCTTGGGAAGCATGAGAAGTTTGGAGAAGTCCTCAAGAGGCTTCGGCTGCAGAAACGAGGCACAGGTGAGAGGTGATACAGTGATGTCCTGGTCAGGGTGCCCTAGGACACCAGCAAAAGCCTGGCTACAGCCAGAGCCATGGCTTGGTTCACGCTGGCAATGCCTGGCAGACCATCCAGAAGGTACCCTTGTAAAGCACATGGAGAGAACCAAGCCTTAAAATCCTATCTTGGAGGAGCTGGGGATGCCAGTGCTTTGCATACACCTAAACAGCCAGATACAGCAAGGAAGGTATGTCCTTCTATGGTATTCTGAGCACCAGGTAAGGTGGAGCTGGTGGCAGTGGTTCCTGTTGTAAGCAGGGATGGGGGATCCTTACTTAACCTCTGGCTAGGAAATAGCTACAGTGGGTACTTCTGCCCACAGGTTAGATTGCTCATGGGTTAAAAGAATAAAGAGCTGGCCTAATGGTGTGCTTGGTGGCTCATGCTGGCAGTCACATGCAGCTTTATCTCCCTGTGTGGAGGAGGAGGCAGCAGTGGCAGCTTGTACAGAATCGTCTTGCTGCATTCCCACCTCACGCTAGTGTGGGAAGGAAGATACCTGCTGTAGCAGTGGCCTGTGTACTAACTAAATCTCTTGCTCCAGGTGGTGTGGACACAGCTGCTGTTGGAGGAGTGTTTGATGTCTCCAATGCTGATCGTCTTGGCTTCTCTGAGGTGGAGCTGGTGCAGATGGTGGTGGATGGTGTGAAGCTGCTCATTGAAATGGAAAAACGCCTTGAAAAAGGCCAGTCCATTGATGACCTCATACCAGCTCAGAAATAAAGCACTTTATTCTCATGCTTCCTAACTTATTGGATGAATAATAAAATGTCACTCCAATTCAAACCCCTGGGGTCAGAGCCCACTTAGTTACACTGTAGAGAAGTCTTCCATCCATCTGTGTTAGAGTTTATTTTTTTGATGGCTGAGATGTTGCTGAAAACAAAATAAACTATTGTTTTGGCCTGAGATGTCTTAGATGTGTTAACTGAATGTCTTTTGAGGTTTAAAGTGACTTGGTTTTCTTAGTTCTGCTAGATGGGCTGGTTTTGTGTGCTGGTGCGTCTCCCTGGCTGTGTGGCTGTGCTCGAGTTGAAGTGTGGTTAAAGCAGTGTCAAAAGTGAACCTTTTAATTTGATTGTAGTTGCTGTAAGCTTGAGAACTAGTGTTGAACGTGAGTCACTGCAAACGTGCCCTACCTCCGAGGCTTTGACTTCTGCATCTGCTCGTGGCAACTGTAAACTGTCATTACCCTGACTGCAGCAAGCCAGGCTGTCTCCTGGGAGGGAGGGGGGATGAGTCTGCGTACAAAGGGCTGCTGTCTTCAGACAGGTCCTCCTGGGGCTGCAGGGCAATGCTCTGAGCCTGTAATAATACCAAGGCTAAGCTGGTTTGTGGGGGGAAGATGGCATCTTTAATCTGGGGATGTGCAGAGAGTTGGTGTAACAGCTAATTGCTCTTTTGGGGGGAAGGCACGAGGTGAAACTTGGAATAAACCCATGCTTCTGTCTACGTGGTTTCAGCTCAGCCAGGGGGGAGATGGGGTGTGTAAGCTGCTGGTACAGGCAAATACCTGGTAACTGTAGCTTTCTTCAGTGGGCTCTTGCTGGCCTGTGCACCGGTTGTCCTATGAATCTAAGAACAAGCAGTATAGTCAATTAAAACATGCTAAATAGTTGGGTGTTTTCCTGAACTGGGTCTGGCTTGCAAGCTCAGGCTGTTCTCTGGGTGTGAGCTTACAGTGTTAGATCAAGTAGGTCAGTTCTCCAGTGTGGCTGTAGTCAGTGTACGTGTGTGCGTGTGGTGTGGAAGCATCGTGTTATAAACCTCCAAGAGCAATGTTTTCCAGAAGTATGGATTCCTAGGAGGATCGGGCCCTCAGTAACCACAGCTTTTGCAGCCTGTGCAGACTAGGAGGCAGATAGCACCTGCTCAACAGCTCTACCCACAGCTGAAACCTGGCTTCTCTAGAGGGAGCACGACGTAAGGGTGAGATGCAGCTTTATCTAGGTTTGCGTAGGTAACTGAAGCTTTCTTTTGTAGAGGCTGTGATGTTTCTAAGGCTGTGATTGCAGGCTCTCGCTTAGTGGTGACCCCAGTTGGGGTAAGTTAATTAAATTTTGGTGCGGGAAAGGCTGCGTGAACACCTCAGATGAGATTTTTTTTGTTGTTGCTTTCTGTGTGATTCAAATTTGACTGGGTGGGGGGAGGAGATCGCATGTAAGAGTTGTGTTCTGTGCCGGATGCTGTGCCTGTGGCTGAGTTAATCAGCACAGGGATTTTTCTGTACGAGGCTTGGGAGAGCAGGGAAAGTAAAACGGTGCAAGAGACAACCGGTTGGTTCTGTATATTCCTTCAATCCGCCTCACCGTGCTTCGTGCCACTGTTCACAGATGCCTGACAAAGAGCTGGTGCTGCATCTTGTAATCAGAGAGTGTTCATTTAGTGGTGCCTCTCCTCAACACTGTGTCGTCGCTCTCTCGCAGCGGTTATCAGATGGAAGGAGGTGTCTGAAAACTTGTCTACTTTTTTCTAGCTTTATCATAAGATAGAAAAAAATAAAACTAATAAAAACATCCTTCTCCCTCTGCGTGTTGTTTCTCCTGTGTCCTTAGCTCACCAGAGCAGCTACATCTCTCTCTCGTTTTAGCCCCTGGGTTCCCGCAGTCAGAGGCAGGACCTGTAGCTGGCTAAAAAATCGTGGTCAAAGCAGTAAGCTAGTCTCCAATGCTTGCATCCAGCTAGAAAATATTTCTTTTTAACTGGTTTTCTTTCTCACCCACCACCTTTGCCGTGTTCCCTCCTGTTGCTGCCACGAGGAATAACATGGCCGTGCTTTTGTTTCAGCTTGTACAAAGCAATTGAAAATGTTCCAGAGAACAAACATGTCGTGGCAAAAGGCTGGACACAGTGACCTACCCCAGCTGGGACTTGCTAAAAACCTCTGATCGAGACAGAAATTAAACTTCCCACCCGCTCGCCTCACGAGCGTCGGTTTGAGTCTCGGCGTTATGCACCGCCGTGCCCCGGGTGCCTACCATGGGCCACTCGGGCACTGCGCCCTTGGGCGGGTCGTACGGAGCGGCTGCTCGCTCGTGCCTTGGGCACCTGAGGCTGTGCAAGGTGCTGTGGGTCGGGGATGACTCGGCCATGAACCGAGGGGATGACAGGGAGGTCATCAGTCGCCACCGTGCTTTACGCAGGGGACCTGCGGCCGGCCTCGCGCGCGGGGCCGCCCGTATTGCGTAGCCGCAGGGAAGGCCGCGGGAGCTGGCACAGCGGCAGGGCCCTCTGGGTGGGTGAGCTCACGCTCTGCAGCTCGCCCAGCTGTGATGGCGGCGTGTCTCGCCAAGCCCGGAGCGGTCCGCCGGCTGCCGAAAAAGTGCTGACGATGTCTGGGCGCAGGCTGGGGGAGGAGAGGGGCCGGGGAGCCCTTCGGGGCGTGCAGGCGCCTGTTGCAGCTCTGGGCTTCCCGGTGAAGTTTCAGCTGAAGTTTTCTGGAGCAGATTCGGGAGCAGGGATGGCTGCGGCCTTCCCACTGCTGTACCCTTCCCCTGGCATGCATTGCCTGCCAGGACCCCAGGGTCCTCACGCAAGAAATCAAGCTGCTTGAGAAACCGTTTCCCTCTCGCATTACACTTACTGGCAGTAGGCTGCCCATAAATGCCCCTTAGTCCATTTTCCTGCTATCATCTACTGGGAAATTACAGTCTTTCACCCGCTTGTGGACTAAGGCACGCGGAGGGCGGTGGGAAGCCCAGCATTACAGCATCGACCCTGGGCACCCTGCCATGCCGTGGGAAGCTCCCAGGCCCGAGTGAAGTGGCCGAGCTCCTCACACACTCCCCCGTGCCCCGGGCCAAGCGAGGGGACGAGATGGCAGCTTCGCAAGGAGGTCCAGGTGCTCCAGAGAGACTCCTGCTTCTTGGGACAAGGTGGCCAACCCGCCTGACTCCTCTCTCATGGAAGCAAAGTGTGTAGCAAGGTGGTTTTACCTGCCGGTCACCCAGCAAGAGCCGTGCCTGGGGTGCAGGATGCTGCTGCTCCAGTCCTGCCCTCTGCCAGGGATCCATGCTCGGCTCAGCTTGGCTCGGCCCCGACTGCAGCTGGGGCCAAGGCAACGCTTTCCTCCGTCTTTCCCTTTTGCGCAGCACAACTAATCCGTCACGAGGCCGAGAAGAAAAAGGCGGCTGCTATTGCCTAATGTCTCCGGCACCCATCTGGGAGGGAGGAGGTTTAGGCTCCAGCCTGTCCTCAGATGAGTGTTACCATCTTTTTGCGCAATGTGGAATAGCTGGAGCAGGAGAGTTTGAGTGATTTTTTTTTTTTTTTTTGCTCCACCCACCCACCCCCCCCCACGAAATGCGGTAGCGTGGTAGGCAGGGCACTCTTCTGGGAAGGCAGACAGCATCGCAGCCTTTTCATCTCCTGTTTGCTTTTCTTTTTCCCCTGAGGAAGCAGCAGTCCAGCAGGCTCCTTTGACTGTGCCGTGCTCCTCTGGCTAGCCTGCCTTCCCTCCTCTCCTAAAAAAAGGCAGTTATAAAGCTGGAAGCAGCCCGTGGGACCGTTTGCTCTAGCCCTTCAGCAGTGGGACAGGGCACTTCACCATCCTGGGGCTTCATTGGGCTTTATTTGTCCCCAGAGAAGGGGGAGCCAAGCCCAGCGCTGGAGGAGGACACCCCATAGCCTAAGATTTGAGAGCTTATCAATCAGAGCTGGGGCTCTCTCATCGCTGGACCCTCTTCCTCTGTCTTTGACATGTTGGGATTTATTGTCTTTCTTACACCAAAGTGCCCAAGCTCCCAGCCAACCCCACTTTGAGGCCCAGCCCCTTGCCGTGGGTTCCAGTCCCCACAGCACCTCCACCTCACCGGTTGTGAACACATTGGAACGCTTGGGCTGCAGAGGTGTTTGTACATGAATATACCGGGGTTTGCCCTGCTTTTGGAAGACCATCATCTTTTTTTTTTTTGTCCAAATGCTTCACAGAGCCAGGTGGAGTGGGCCAGGTGAGAAGCCACAGCTCCCTCACCCATGGTGCGGGGCTAGTCATTACACGGGCAGCGTGGGCTCAGGCTGGGATTGACAACGGGGAAATCTGCATTACCAGACAGGGTAAAAATAAACAGAGATGCATCCAAACCTTCCAAAGATTTTTGTTCTCGTCCTCCAGCCAGTGAGTAAGACTATGAGAAACCATATATGTATTTATATGTGTGTGTGTCTGTATTTTTATCTATACATATATATGTATATTTTAATATATGCGTGTATGTATTTATGAATATAAACTTTCAAAGAGCAAAATGTCTCTTACTTAACACCCAAAAAAATGGGTAGAAAGCGGAACACTCAGAAAAATATGAACGTTGAGGTTTTTATTAAATGTCAAAAGCTTCAGCTAAAAATATAGAATGGGCACCCCCAAGCTTTCTACGACACCATTTCAGAATAAAACCAGAACTGAAGGTTAATTATTTGGCAGATACCCTTGCAAGCCCCAGATATCTGTAAAGACTTGGGCTTCTCACTGTGTTTAGTGCAGGTGGGTGTGAGGTTTGGCTGATGGCTGCAGCCTGGTTGCCCTTTCCACATCCGTTACTGACCGCCAGAGAGTAAAACTGAGAGGAGTAACCTGCGCTGAGGAGTCCGTGAAAGTGTCAGCTTGTATTTTTGCAGTGACTTAGTGTGATGGTGGTACTTGAGCGCTGCACAGCTTTCCTGCATTACTGGGGAACGAGCGAGGCTGGAAAATAAGTGAATGAACTCAACTGGAACCCCACGTTCTCAGCCTGGTCTGGCAGAGCGGTGAGCACACCCCCCACCCCCCGAGGATGGTTCTGTCGGGGTGTAAATAGTAGCTGTTTGCAGTTCCAACGCTGCTGCGTGTCCAAAGCCCAGCGAAACCAGAGGGAAAACCGACGGCAGGTTCAGCGCTGGCGCCGGCCCTGCCCATGGGAGCTGACGGGGGCTGAGCACCCGCTTCGGCACGGAGGGGATTTCTCCTGCTCCGCTGGCCCAGCTGACCGGGGACAAGTGGGAGGTGAGCACAGCAGTGAGATGCAATCAAGGTGGCTTTAGGGCACTGTACGGTGAAGTCATCTTGGGCAGGAAGGCTGGTGTTTCAGTCAGCGTGGGCCAGGCTGTGTCCTTGCGGTCTGCCTGCAGAAACTGGCAGTTTTCCCTCCACGGCTGTGGTGAAATCTTTGAATCATCACTAATCACTGCTCAGGCTGACAACGTTCCCCGGCTGCTGGGCAGAGCATGCCTGCGATTACCGGGAAGCTGGCAGAGCCACCCCATGCTGGCGGTGCCGAGCCGGACGGGTGCGCAGGGAGAGAGCGACTGAAGAGGTCCAGATGGACACGAGAGGAGAGGTGTCCAGTGGGAATGGACACTAGGAGGGCCGTGGGACCATGCTGCTCCACGAGTGAGCTGTCTTCAGCAAAGGGCATCGGGATACAATCGTGTGGATCGCTGCTGTAACAACTTCCCAGTTGGGACTTGTCCGGGAAGAGATGGCTTCAGAGATACTCGTGGGAACGTGTATGAGAACAGGATTGCGATGGACGGGAGCACTCGTGGCCCCAGAACATCAGCTCCTCGCCATGGAAGAGTGGTGGCTGGTGGTTTTTTCATAAGCTATTGTTTTAAGGCAAAATATAATTGAGCATCTTGAGGATGCACTTTCCCCCAGAGCTGGGATAAGTGCCTTACTTCTACCCCTCTTCCCCTGGGATGTCCCCCCTGCCAGGCCAAGGGGACATGCTGCTGCCAGCACCACTTCCTCTCCTCCATCCGGTGGGTGGCATGGGGAGCTCTCTGCTCCAACGGAGGGGTGGCTGGTGGGACCCCAGCAATGCCCCAAACCTTGCACCTCCCTCAAGGGTGGAAAGGGCTGTGAGGAATCAACAGCTCAGCTACTTCCCACTGCTGAAAGCCTTGGGAGAGGCTTAAGGATTTCTTACAGTTGTCCTGGAGAAGAGCAGAGGTGGGAGTGCAAGACCAGGCACATGTGGACACGTGTGCAACTGCTGCAGTGCACCCAGCTGCCCCCGGTGCTCGGCCTCAGTGCCCCTTGGGTGCTTTGGGCACCTCCCCATTCTGCCCATAGCTCTCCAGCAGCTGATTCCCAGCATCCCAGAAAGTCCATCCTTACCCTCCACAAAACTCGTGAGGCTCCATCCCAGGAGCAGGAGGTAAGCGCAGGACAAGGCTGCACATCCCTACCGCAGTGACGTCCCGCAGAGCTGTCCTGGCCCATGTCCCTTGCCACCGGTGACCATACAGACCGTTACCCGCTGCAAGGCTCATCCTAATCGCGTTAAGGTGGAAGAGAGCCGGGCTGGGAGGCCGCAGGGGTTGCCAGCTCCCTGCAGGGCCGTGTGAGATGCACACGAGTGCAGCAGCCGCTGCGTATCGCCCCTCGCATCTGCGCGTCAGCCGCCCTTGTGCAATAGCCAAACTGCCCACTGCTTGTCTCACCAAAGCGCTCCCTTCGACTTACTCATCCTGTGGGGTGCTGTGAAGTGGGGCAGGGCTGAGGGCTCATCTAGGCGAAAGGCTGAGCTAACCTCAGAGCCAGCAAGCAGGGGACGTGACCAACCCAGAGCCATAAGCTACGTGTTTTCTGTTACTTGGTGGTTTGGCCTTTTTTGGGCCTTTTTTTTTTTTTTTTTTTGGTGTTTTTTATTTGCAATGAACCCTGTGGTTTGCAAAGAGACTTGTCAGCAGGATGGAGACCTTGTGGCTCAGCACGGGGGGAGCTGCCTGCCCCGGTTTGCAGGCAACAGTCTGTGTCACTGCTGAGCCGGAGCAAGGTGACGGGGACAGCCTCAGCAGGGCATGGAGAAGGTCCATCTCTGCCGGACCTGCTGCTTGCTGCTGTGGGGCAGCACCCCTGGCATGGGGGACTGGGGTTCGACTATGTCAGAGGGGAAGGGTCCCTGCAGCAGCACGGGGCTCTGCCTTGGTTCACGTGCCTCACTTCCTGACAGTAACCTAAATTTTGACAAAACCAGGCCCCAGACCCAGCGGGGAATCACCAGTCTGTCCCCAGCTGCCAGCTATGGGGCACCCGGCCTCTCCTCCTGCAGGCACTTGGCAGCGTTTGGTGCTGGTGGTCACCCGTGTCCTCACACAGGCGAGGGGACTGCCAGCTCGCAGGGCTGCCCTGGGCTCACCTCAGCCTGGACATCACTACCTGATGCCATGACCTGTTGTCAATATGATGCTGTGTCCCTCCACTCTCTTGGGGGGACCAGGATGTCCCTAGGGGCTGAGCACCACTCCGCACAGCCCCCTCCTGCTCTCCTCGAAATGCCTTTGAGTTGATTCAGGTGGTCCTGGTGCTTGGACATGACACCCCTGAACGCCTGGCTGGGAATACCTGTGCACGTAGTATAAAGCAGAGCTTGAAAAGCAGACAGAAGTTGTGCTTTATTCCTTATGCAAGGAATAAAGGATCAGTCCCCAGGCAGTATTTATGAGAAATGAGGCCGAGCGGTGGGTCAGCTGGAGCCCACAAAGAGACGTAAGACAGCAGATGGCCGGCGTACCTTCTCCAAAGACTTTTATATCACCAGTGTCCAGGCCAGCACTGACAGGGCTGCAGTCAGCCTGGTGCCCTTTCAGCCTGGTGCCCTCTCAGCCGTTGCTTGCCGGGTACCTGCACGCGTCCTCTCTCACGACCACTTCCACTTTGCTTGCTGTTGATGTGGCCATGCTGAGATTTTTCCGTACCACTGAGTTCAAGAACGAAGCCCCCACCAAGAACGTCGGCTACGGTGAGCCACCGTCTCGTGTAGGGTCTGTTTAAATGCCCAGCTCACGCGCCTTTCACGGCAGTCTATTTACTCCCAGTTAAAGGCAGCCCTGAGCAGGGACCCCCAGACCCACGTCTCAGGTTATCTACAAGGGGTCGGGAATGAGCATATCAAGAAGACACAGAGAAACAGTGAAATACCTTTATTAACCCAAGAGCTATTCGGGGCTGGATGGGCATGGGAACAGCTATTAAAAAGACTCATAAAGCTAGGAAGAAGGTAAAACAATGTTTAAGATACCGAGAAACATCTTCCAGTGGGTACCAGTGAAGGGGGAAACAATCTCAGCCCCAGGACACTTTCAAACGCAAACATCCACCATTAAACCTTCATTAATCCTCCTGCCTGATCGTTGTGTGGGTCACTTAGCATTGCTTAACACTGAGCTTAGGGGGAAACCTAATAAGCCAAGCGCTAATCTTTGAACTCGGCACGTAATTCTCCGTTTGCTATTTCCCAACATGTCCTTTCTTGTCCGTCCACCCCGCTGAGAAAATCCCTGGAGCGCCGGCAGAGGTAATTGCGAAGGGCAGCAGGGAGCCAGCTGCCCCGGTTAGCCCGAGCTCACGCCGGCACTCGGGACACAGTGGCCGTGGCCGAGTGGCTGCCGTTCCTGAACGAGCTGTTGGAGGAGATGTTCTGGGACCTGGAAATGAGCCTCTCAGAAAAGGTGACCTGTGGAGAGGGGCTATTAACCAGCCACACTGAGACTGTGAGGTCTTTGGAAAACAAGACAAGAAAATGAAATGCATTCATATTTCTTCTAAGCGGTGGCTCTTAGGCTCTGCATGAAGCCTGCAGCTACAGCATATTTTAGAAGCAGCTAAAAGCTTGTCAGAATTGTCTTTCCTTTCCAAGGTACCCCCTGGGGTGGGACACAATGCTAATCCAGGAGAAGGACCCCACCAGGCCTGGGCTTTGGGGACATCAACAACAGTGAAATCCCAAACTGTGGCTTGGAAACAAACCCAAGATTGCTCCTTCAGCTTAAGCCAGGCTTAGTGCTAACCGTGTTTGTGTGACGTTGCGTTTAGCCAAGCCTCATGCAGGCTTTTAACCCACCCTCGGAGAGTATCGTTAGCCCCGTGTCACGGTGTGGAGGAAGCAGCTTTGCTGAGGGTGGGGACAGGGCAGTCAAAGCAGCGCCTGGACATGGTCCTCTGCCTTCCCGCTCGCGCTTGTCAGAGCTGAGGGTTAACCTGGTCGCTGCTCTTCTTCTCCAGATGGAACATAGAAAATAAAAATCCTGTTTTGAGACGCAAAATCCTCCCTTAGCTGAGCGTGTCTCTCACGTACAAACTCACGCACAGCCCTGGGCAAGGATTTCAACCAAATGTTTTTGTCCCAACTAGCTGGATTTTATTTATGCCCCTTTTAGTCTGTTCCTTCCTTAAGATTAAAAAAGCCCCCAACAACAACAAAAGTAAAAATAAAACGTACAAAGGTCTCAAGAGAGCTCAACCTTTCCTCTCCCCGCTGCCTCTCCTGCAGAAATAGAAAATTCCTGCATAACTTCTCTTGGGAATGGAAAAGACTCTAAAAAGCACATTATTGGAGGTGAAGAGCCCCGTGGTTGACTCCCAGCCCTGGTGTTCCCCCCAGCTCACCTCCCACCAGAGCGGGGAGGGCACCGAAGGGGCTCAGGGCAGACCCTTGCACCAACCCCAGTGCCAGCGGCAGTGAAACCCCACGCTAGATGGGGCCGGCTCTGGGTCCACAGCCCGTCGGCTCCGGCTCCTTGTTCTAGGTGCTGGGCTTTGTCCTCCAAGTTTTGGCCATTTTGGGGCGGGGGACCCTTCACGCCCCACATTCTGGGGTGCTGGTGGCAGGATGGGGCGTTGCCACTCCAGGAAGGCTCTAGGGACCATGGAGAGGGTACACCCGAAAGAGTCCCAGTGAGGAAAGGGGGTAAAAGCAGGGGAAAAGAGGGAGAAACGTCCTTGCAGGCTGAACGGGGGTCGGACAGCTGAGGCTGGAGCGGCACTGCCCTGGCATGCTGTGTTCCCTCGTTCTCATGGAAACAGGAGCGATGCCTTCCAGCTTGGCTGTTTGCTCAGCTTATTTTTAAACTGTTTACACTGGCGAGTGTTTCTGCAGCCCTTTCCGGGGGGCTCCCCCCGGCAGGACCCTGCGGTGGCCTTTGAGGAGCAAGGCAACGTGCGAGGCACCGGAGGGAGAGCTGCCCCTATGCCAGGCGAGCGCTATCTAATCAGGGCGATGGCTGGAGCCCCATAAATGGCAGCGACAGCGAGCCCCGGCCCCACACGCCAAGGGGGCTCTGACGAGCCAGGAGTAACTCCCGTGTCTGCTGTAGGTCAAAGTCACGTTCGGCGGGGGCCAGGAGCGCGAGCTGGCGTCTCTCGACTTCCCCTCCACGCTGAGCAGGCGAGGAATCGTCTAAATAAAAAATCTCCCTTGGCCCAAGCGCAGGAAACAGCCGCCTTTCGAGTAGTTGGGTCGAGCAAGAGACTTCCAAATCAGGGCATCCCAGTCCCCCGCAGCCCTCGTGCGAGCTCTGAATGGGGAATGCTCTCCTCTCCGCGCGCTCGGAACGGGTGCCCGTCTGTTCCTATTAAAGGATATTGTTTAATCTCTGGCCGGGCTGACGTTCGCGCAGGCCGGGAGCTGCTACCCAGCAGAAATCCTTGGGGAGCCTCGTTAGGACCTCAGGTCTCTTTGGGGATGCTCACATTTTCCTGAAGGGTGCAGCTCCGAAACACAGCAGGGTGTTCCCGTTGCAGCCAGGTGTGTTTCCAGCAGAGCTGCTGGGTCCTGGGAACCGAGCCCCCACCCTCAGGTGGTGTTCAGCGCCGGTGGGGGCCTGCAAGTCCTGCGGGTCTGAGTGATGCTATTGAAGCCTGAGCAGGTGACAAGAAGCCAGCCCAGGGCAGGGGGACAATGGCCCTGGCCCCAGGGGGTCCTGCAGGACAACCTCCATCGCAGGGGAGTGTGGGCAGCTCAGCAGCACCGGACGCGAGGAGCTGGCCGCAGGGGACCGCACTGCTTGCAGCAAGCGGGGCCGCAGCACACGAGTGCACCCACCGTTGGGAATCCCCGCACTCATCTGGATTTGGGCCGGGCACAGGGACACGTGGCAGGCAGAGAAGGCTGCCATCATCACCAGCCATGACCAAACGGTGCCAGCAGGCAGGGCACAGCCCTTGGCTGTCCAGGATTTGCTGACCTCCGACTGCATCCCTCTCCAAACCCAGGCTGACCGCACAGCAGCGGGTCTCCGCTCCCCTTTGGAGCTGTACGTCCAAACCATCCATCTGCATGCCACAAACCCAGGGCCACCAAGAGCTGCTGCTGTTCGGGGCTGACCTGTTTTAAACCACAAATGGTCCATCCTGTCACCTCAGAGCCCACCAGACGGAATGGGGCCAGACTTGACGTGCTGTTTCTTGCCAACCCTTCTGGTTTCTGTTGACCCCACTGTGGCTCAGTTTGGCCCAGAGGCTCCCAAAAGCCGTAGCTGCCATTCGCCCAGAGCAGTGAACAGGGAAAACGTAGCATCCCTTGCTCCTTCCTACGCACACACCGAGGCATTGAGCTCTGCCTGCAGCTCAGGCCCAGCCAGGTCTGGCTGCGCCACATCCCTCCTGCCTCCTCCTCCCGGCTCCCCAGAGGCAAGGAGGGGCGCGGGCTCATCACAGCAGCAGACGACTTTTTCCACGGAAACAGATGCCTGAGTCAGCCAACGCGTTGTCTTTGTGTTGAGCTCGATCCCACCTTTTCTGATTGTCACTGTTGTTGTTATTTCCATAACCCTTTTTCCTCCAGACTTCCGCTGCATTCCTGCTCTGGGAACACGTTACTTCATCCCTGCCTGCTCCCGCGTCTCAGAGGCTTCAAAAGGCATCCCAGAGACCTGTCCTCACTGGTAACAAGTGCTCCTTCCTTAGCCCCCCCTGGGGACATTGTGGCCGTCACACACGGGGAGGAGCTGCCCAAGAGAGCGGGACCATGGCCGTGGCCAGGGCAGGAGGCACGTCCCGCCGGCAGCCAGCCTGGGAACCGCGCGGGCTGGGGCAGGAGGGAAAGCGGCAGTGCTCTTGGCTAGCACCGTACCAGAGGGCGGCTTCGCTCCTTCCCTGCCAAGGGAGAAAACTGTGCCTGGATGCAGGCATGTGACAGCCTAAGCAAGAGCCAACGCTCGAGGTTTTTCTGGGTTGCTGCTGGCTAAGGGACCCGTGAAACAGCTTGAAGGAAGCTTCAGCGGTGGTGGCGAGAGGGTCAGAGTTACCCCTCCGGGGAGGCTTCAGCAGACACCCCCAGCTCCCTGCCTGGGATGTGCACAGGACATCTCTGGTCCAGCCGACAGTCAGCCACGCTCCGGCGTGGCCAGGGAATCCCAAGGAGATGAACAGCCCTTTTCAGTGCTGCCTCAAACAGATACCGTCTCCTTACAGTGAGGATTCGAGGGGCTTTCTGGCTCCCCGGAAATGCAACTGGTGACCGTCTGCCTGCGTTTACTGTGGGTATTTGTGACCTCCAAAAAGGACAGCTTGTGCACAGGACAAATGGCCCTGGGGTTGATGAATTCTGCCTCTTCCTAGTTCTTTGCTGAGCTCTGTAACTGTAACACAGGCTTGAAGGTCCCCCTGACGTTGTCCTTGGATGCTCTGAACCCTTCTCCCTTCTCCAGGAGAGAAAACTTCAGCGAAGTTCTCACAACTGTGTGAAAAATCACCGCTTTCCTTTGCCGAGGAGAAAATTTGGGACCTTCTCAAACTACTCTGCTTACATCTACCAACAGGGAGCTTTTGTTGTCCTGCCCATCAGCCTACCCACACTCATCGCGGCGGCCGGCAAGAGATCCGGCTGGAGACTAGGGAACGCCTGACTCGTACGCGTCCTGCCTTGTGACAGACACTTGCACAAGCAGCATCGCTCCCCGCCTGT
The DNA here is from genome assembly GCA_027574665.1 of Rhynochetos jubatus. NCBI lineage: Eukaryota > Metazoa > Chordata > Aves > Eurypygiformes > Rhynochetidae > Rhynochetos > Rhynochetos jubatus. The sequence goes on along the minus strand of CM050648.1, from coordinate 137,174,477 downwards.
GCGGCCAGGATCTTCCCTTCCTCTTTCACACAGGGGTAGCCTGGCCCAGGCGCAAGGTCCTTCCGAGGAGCATCCAGCCTGCCAAAGGAGAAGTTGGTCTAGCAACTAGACATGAAACCAGGGCTAGGAAGTGTCCTGTCCCCAATCCAGCCTGGATTCGGGCCAGAAAAGAGAAACGAAACCAGCCGAGGTAGGAAGAGGTTTTTGTTATGATTAGGCACTAGTTTGTCCTTCACCCTCCAGCTCGCCCCTGTCCTGGGGCAGCACCCACCCCCGCCAGCCATGGTTGCTACGATACAGGGCGAGTCTGCAGCCGACTGGGGAGCTGTTCCGTGGAAAACCACAGCTAGAGGAGGACGTGCCAGTGGGTGATGTTCTTTCCGGCTGGTTCTCCCAGACAGCTGCCAGGCTGGACCCTCACTGGGGGCGGGCAGTGGTGGTGACCACTGGTGACTGTGCACTGGTTGTACGGGGATTGCCCGGAGGGATGCGGCACCAAGGGGGTCCCTGTTATAAGGGCTAGAGGGGGAGGAGGAACAAGCAACTGTCCTAAAAACTGACCCAATCCTCCAGCAATGCCTGGGAGGGAAGTGCTGCTGCTCCATTTTCAAATCCAATGATCTATTCTACCTACGTGAAAACAGACTAGAAGCAGAGATCCGATCGCTCCAGCCTTCCCTCTGAACGTGGCTCCATGCCTGCTCATTTCCGTCTCCTGCTTCGGGAGATGGCCTAGTTAGGGACCCCGTCACCTGCAAAGACAGATTTTGGTACCTTTTCCTGAATCCCAGCCCACTCCAGGCTCTTCCACACGGCAGCTGGTGAGTGGGATTGCTGGCAGGCCTTTCTGTCTCTGGTGGCATCGAGGCTGAGCAGGGCTGTGTTCTCGCTCCTGCTGGGTTTAACACCTCCCTTCCCTTGCTGTCTGCCCCAGAAGCCTGGGTAAAGGTGGTTACACGCCCTTTAGGGGCACGACAGCGAGTTGCACAACCCACGAGCACAGAAGACTCGCTACGCTACGGCCTGAAGGACTGGTTTGGGACCTCAGATCGGCCGCGACTGCATCTTCCGTGCGCGCACCCCGATTTCCAGATGGGCACAAGCCCTTCATCGGAGCAGCAGAGAGCTGGCGGGGGTGCCCCGAAGCTGCACCGAGAGGGTCTTTGCTGCAGGAGCTGCCTGCGCCTCGGCCCGTCTCCCTCGCAGCAGACGTCAGGCTGGAGGGTGCTCTGCAGCCGGGCGGGGGTCAGGCGCCGCTTGGAGAAGAGGTTTAGCTCTTCTTTCAGCTTGGTGTGAGCATGAACGTCAGGGACTCCAGCTGAGGGAGTCACTATCAGCACTGGGGGTGCCCTCTCTCCTGCATGGCCCTTATACATACCTATAGAGCCTGTCCCCTCCGTGGTGTTCTGCAGCAGCTGGCAGGGCACCCACAAAACCCTCCTCTAGCAGAGTCACTTCAGCATGGCCAATACCGCCCAGCAGGTCGCTGCCAGCACGCCCCACGTTTGGAGATGCCAAACACTTGTCCACACGGCAACTAAAGGCGAGTTACAGCGACGGGCGCCGACCTCGCACACTCAGTTTGTTGTATCCTACAGAATCATCTCCAGAGTTGTTTCCTTTAGAATTATAGACTCACAGAATCTTTTAGGTTGGAAAAGACCGTTAAGGTCATCAAATCCAACTTGAAAGGACTGTCAGCAGCGTTTCCAAGAGTTGCTGTTGGACACAGAAGTGGAAGTTCCTGGATGTGACCCCCTGGCAGGCTGCAGGATGCTCAGGCCGGGCTGAGGGCACCCCAGCCCCTGCTAAGGGTTCCCTAAAGATTGGGATGTCATAGCAAACCTGAGCAGGCCTTGGTAAAAGGGTTTGAGCCGTTGGAAAAGCAATACTGCACACGTGGCAGAGATGGAACAGCACCCCTTGCCCCACTCCCACTTCCTTACTTCTCTTCCTATATTCTGTGGGAAGCCGCTTTCAAACTGAATCGGGTTCTCTCACTTGAGGGATGGGGCTCTGCAGGGTAAAGCGGTGTGGAAGCGGGTTTCTCTGGAGCTCTGACTAGCTAAGTGCTACAGCTAGCGTTGCTCAGACTTGCTAAGTGAGGGCAAGACATCGCTGTTTTCTGTCTCCAGGCGTACGCTTCTTGCTCTAATAAACTGCAAAGGTCGAGCACTGCCAGCAGGAGAAAGGAAAGCCCCAGCAGTGTCCCACCCAGCCCTTGCGGGAGAGCGGAGGGGGACATCAGACCCCTTCAGGGGCCAGAATTTCACCTCCAACTTCTGCAACGCTCTACCCACAGGGTTACTTACCACAAGTGAATTTAGCAGCCCAACCCCCCATTTCTCTGCATCCAGCCGGTGCCGCGGAAGAGGCGACTCCACCACGCTCTGCACGTCCCCGCGCCGTAACTGAACGGGCACGTCACAGCAGCGAGGGCAACACATACACATAGGGATTTTTACAAGGGCCTGTAGTGACAGGACAAGGGGGAATGGGTTTAAATTGAAAGCAGGGAGATTTAGATCAGATACAAGGAAGAAGTTCTTCCTGGAGAGGGTGGGGAGGCACTGGAGCAGGTTGCCCAGGGAAGCTGTGGGTGCCCCATCCCTGGAAGTGTCCAAGGCCAGGCTGGATGAGGCTTGGAGCAACCTGGTCTAGTGGAGGGTGTCCCTGCCCATGGCAGGGGGGTTGGAACTGGATGGTCTTTAAGGTCCCTTCCAACCCAAACCATCCTGTGATTCTACAGTCAGCACAACCACACATTCCAACAAAACACCCTGCTGATCCAGAGCTTTACTTACAGGCTTTGGGTTTTCCATTTAGCAACACGTCTATCTTTGGTTCAGTCCAAATTTAGGACTTGTTCTCACCCCCTTCCTTCCCCAAACTCCGCTTTGCTGTGACATGCTGAACGCTACCGCTTCTGAGACAGAGAATTGGAAAAAGGCATCACCCGAGCGACAAAACGAGGCACGGAGGAAACATTCTTTATTCTCACACGGTGTCGCAGGACAGAAGGGGAGGGCAAGGCGGAGGTAACAGGAGGTTGATGAGAGATGCTGCTGGATGCTGGTTAAACAAACAGCGTGTGTCCCCATAAGCCTTGGCTCTCATCCCTCCTTTTTATTTTTATCCTTGACAAATGCTGTTGTCACTGCCTTTGCTGTTAGCGCTTTGGAAAGGTGGTTCCACGTTTCCCTGCTCCTTCAGAATTAGCCCAATGTAAAATAGTCAGGAAAAAAAAAACCTGTCTTGCCTCACATGAAACACACCCTGACAGGCCAGGCTCGTCATGTCAGCAATAGGAAGAGAATTGGGCAGAATCTTTGGTATTTTAAGTCACCCAAGTTGTTAGGTGCCCAAACTAGAGCTCAGCTCCCTTTTGTGCACAGCAGAATTCATCCCTATCCCATCAGGACTCCCTCCGGAGCAGCGCTCTGACCTGAAAAGTGACCTTTTAAGGAGAGCTGCTTCCCGATCGGCAGATCTGGTCCCCGCTGTGAACTTGTCACGGTTTTAGGCTGGTTTCCCAGAGAAACAAGCCTTATGTAGCCACGCGCTGTGTACGAGTGCCTGTGCTCCTCTCCACTCCATCTCTCCTCCCTGCCGCTGCTGAGCCTGCAAACTAGCTTCATCCAGGGTGGGAGGTCAACGTCCCTGCAAGCTGCTTGAGAACTGAGCTCAGAGGAGGAACAGGCCTGTCCACGCAGCTCCGTGAGCTGCAGCTTTACCCCAAGAGCTGTCTGCACCAACCAGTACAGCGTGAGATGGTACTGGAAACGGTACAGCCACAAATGCACCCCAACCAGGGCACCTGAGGTGCTGCTCACCGAGCTCCTGCCGCCTGTAAGCTCCCACCGCCTCTCCCTTTGCACCCTGCAGTGCTCCTCGCACCGTTTCTAAGCGGAACCGAAGGCCCACCGGGGTGAAAGAAATGGATGTGGTTCCCTGCAGTGCCATGGCCAGGACAAGCTCTTCCTCCTGCTTATGGAGCCTGGCAGCACGAGCAGGCTGCTTCCCGGGCCACAGCGGCGGTCCTGCTCGTTCCGTTGGCACGGAGCCCGCGCAGCTCCTTGCTGGGGAATTCTGCTGTGGGACACACTGCCCGCTGCTGTGCCGGCCCCACGCGCGTTACACAACACCCCCGATGAAGGGTGCGTTCCAGCGGGGTGTTTTGTGCCGTAAGGGGAAGTCTGGAAAGCACCTAGAAGCTGAAGTAATCCAGAGGAAATGACTCTCCTTCCTCCATACCCCACGGACCGCTGCGAATCCAACCCTTCGTTACAGCCTTGCACACCCTCGAGCGAAACTGTCTTCCAGGTAGGAAGAATCACCTCAGCAACTCACCACCACAGCGATCCCTTTGCCACCTCTGTACCACAGAGCCGCGCCGAGGTGCTTCGGGCGGGCTGGATCACTCCTACTCTTTCCCCAGCTAGAAAAGCACTTACAGACTCGCCTGGAGAGATTCACGGCGCTCTGACACCACGGGAGACCTCAAAAAGGGACTGTCCCTTGAATCCAGACTTTAGCTCAAGCAGCTTTCAGCTGGAAGGGTTCAGCCAAGGCTCATCTCTGGAGATAAGGAGAAAGCCACAAGTTTTTAATGCCAGGGATGAAGAGGTTCATAAAGGGGTCAGTTAGATAAACCCACTAAAACGTATGGATCTGGCCCAACAAATTGGCTGTGGTGGCTGCTCCCAGGTCAGTGATGAGGAACAGGACTTTGACAGCAAAATTCTGCTCTTCTTGCTCCCACGGCACCGCCACGCACAGAACGATGAGCCCCGCGCCCGCCTGGACTCCCACCGCAACCAACGCTTCTAGGGCATTGCCTCGGGAGGCGCAGAAAGGGCTCGGCAGCGGCTGGTGGGGCCAGCAGCTGCGGGACGCAGGGGGGACAGGTCGCAGGGCTCCTTCGCAGAAAGAAGATGGAGAAGTCTCAGATGGACCAAAATAAAGAGTTTTTCCACTTGCATTCGCCGAATCCAAATATCCCAGCGATAAACATTAGCACCAGCCAAAATTAACCTCGCAGTGACAAAACTTTGATTCCAGTAAAAGTGAAAGCTGCAGCAAAATACGTGATTTGAAAAAAAATCTTGAGCAAATAAGGAAGTTTCACTTCTTGCCTGCCTAAAGCACAAGCGACAAGATTTGTTTGAGGATTAAAACAGACTGCAGGCATGGGAAATGCCAGGCATAAAGCTCTGCAGTGATTTAATACAGTGAAATATAAATGGCAAGTGATCCCAGAATATTTTAGAAAAGGCTGGCTGCAATTTACAGCCTTGATTAGACTGATTACTAAAGGATGAAGAGCAAAACAGCTTCAGTAATTAAATTTCCGAAGAGGAAAACAGACATTCTTACTCTTTAAAAAGCTGGAAGTGAATTTTAATATTCAGTATTTCTTCTGCCCTTCTCAGCAGAAAAGCCTGCTGCCCGACACGGTCATTTTCGAGGGAAGGAGATGGAAGAAGCCTTGGCTAAGAAGTGGAAAAAGGGGTTTGCAGTCCTACAGGTTTTCCACGGCAAAGCTAAAGATCCCTTAACTCCACCTCAGCTCTGAAAACATAAAGTGGAAAGTTAAATGCAGCATTAGGCTCTTTTTCAACCTGAAAAATATGCAACTTCCGCCAGTATCTTGTGGTGCACTTCTCCCCGATGCTTTTCACAGTAGGTCAACGTTGTCCAAGAGGATGGTAACACCGATAACCAACGTGAAATTGCCGCTCCGCACAGAACAAGCGGTCCTTGGAGCTCTTTCCTAAAAATATTCTAGCTCAACACCAACCAAAGTCGCGTTTCTACGTTTGGGAGACATCCTGTGGCCACTGCAGACACTGCAACGTCCCTCTGCAGCTCGCCTTTCCTTGCAGCACGACATCCATCCACCCATCCATCCATCCATCCATCCATCCATCCATCCACCCACCCCCCTTCCTTCCCTCCCTCCCTGGCAGCCTCTGGCTTTTCAGCAGCCGCCCCACGCTCCCGCTGGCACCGCAGAGAAGGACGACACTTCCAAGTGTCCCCAGGCCGGGTGTTTTTTCCACCTACAAGGAAACACGTGTGAAAGCACTTCGCTTTGTGCCTTCCGGCTGGGTAAGGCGGGAGGGAAATAATCAGACGCTTAAAAAGGCTTTGCTGTTTGTGTTCGGCGACAGTGCTTGTGCCGAGGTCTTGGTGAGAGACGCCCCAAGCAAACAGGACTTCACCTCGAGACAGGCAAAGGATTGAAAACCGGGCGATGCGATCACCAGCAGCGCCTCCCTTTCCGATTTTGCAGCCCCATATGCCCTACAGAATTCCTTTCATGGTGAGATATTTGAGCATTTATTCACCCGATATTTTCAGCGTGATCAGCAACTAGAAGGAAACACGAACTGTACGAGTATTTTGCTTTTACGCCCTGAATTTCATAAGGATATTATTAAAGGATAACATAAGGGTATTAACGGGATGACTGAGAACTGCAACACTTCTGTGCCTTGAAATTCAACGCCGTGGTTCCCACAGCAACCATAACCACAGCCACTCCGCGCCGATGTTAGATCCAAGTCTCAGAACACACAGTTCCAAGTGCTCAACACACATAAGCGAAAACCAACAACCATCTTTCTCCCCCGCAATAAACATCTTACCGGCTCAGCCACAGCCACTACCAGGTGTCAACGGCACTCGTAGGTGAGGATGAACTCGCAACGGGCGATTAGTGCCCTGCACGTGGCTTCTGTGCACGGATACGTACAGGATTCACAGCACTGACACAGGTTCTGTTCCCAGTTGTCGCTGGAGTGAGATCCCAGTGTTTGCACCACAGGTTAACGCGTTCTTAGAAAGCTAAAAAAGAACAGTTAAGCGTCTTTCAAATTCTTCTGCTTAAAATAAGACACTATTTCAACTCCAGAGGCACTGGATGATGAGACTGCTCTTCCCTGGGTTTGCTCATTTTATCCAGCCCCTTTGCTTGGAGGCAGCACATGGAGACCACCAGGAACAGGAGCACAAAAACCATCGGGTTATCTGTAAGTTCAAGTGGTTTTTAGCTCGTGGTTTGTCAGGAGCACACACGGTTACTACACCTGTGTTACGTTCCTCGGACCTCCCTCCCGGCATCTACTGCCGCTGTAACCCAGGACACCGCCGGGCCTTTGCTGTGAAGCGCCACTTTTAAAATGCTTATTGCTGTAGGTTGAGCTTTTATTCCAAACTTACGCATCTTCCCGCTGGATTACGGTTTGTCCTCTGAAGTGACGGCGTAACGGTCCGTGGTGAAATCAATGAAACAATTCACTGTTACTGGAGAGAAAAATTCCAGTCGAAGGTGGAATTGTCACAACCACACGGTACGGGAACGTCAGACCAGGGGTTTAATCGGCAGCACCGGTGATTTGTAATAACGTGAACTTATCTTTACAGGAAAGCTCCAGGGCTTTCCTACAAGCATTTTCAAATAACTGCATTATACCGACAGTTGGAAATACGGGAAACTGCAAATCTGTACGTCTAAAACAAAACATCAACCTACGGTGAGACCAGCTTTCCAAAACTGTATTTAGTATTTCCTGAACATCTGCAAAGCGGATTAGAAAACAACATTTTACATCAATATGACCCCCCTCAATAGCAGAAATACCAGCCACCACCTAGATATTTAACTCTTTGTCACCTGAACAACAGGGTTTCGGACAGCTGATCACAAACACCCAACCAGCCCACCTGAGACACGGAGAAAGCCACCAGTCCGCAGGCAACCTCTGCCCGTACCCAGCGCGGTTCCCAGGCCCTTCAGGAACCAAAACCTGCGCGACCAAGCGGGTTTTAGCTCAGAGCGACCACGTACGTACTGCTGCTCCAGGCCAGGGCTTCCCAGAGGAAGTGCATCTCCGGGCTGGCTGCAGTCCTAATTAAATTGCAATCCACAACACGGCGCATGAGACGGCGGCGGTGGGAAAGGCTGATTAAAAGCCTGTACGCATTATCCAACAGGCTCATGTTTATCTGAGCTTAACTGAATTGGAGAGATCCCCGTTCAAATCCCGGCTCTGCTACAATCTTTCCCTGTGTCTAGGAGGACTCCTGAACCCCTGACTTCAATTCTTTAACGTAAACATGTACATGCCAATTTCAGATTATTTTTTTAATCTAACTGATCTTGACAAAAAAAATGCTGCAATTAAAATTTGGGATACAGTTTCTCAGCATTTCACCCTGAAACTTCACTGTAGTGCAGGAGAAAAAGGGGAACCTTGCCCAAATATGTGACAAAAACCTTTGAACCCACAAGGTCTGGACCAGATGCTGCAGCTTGGACAAAACAGTATGCAAAACACTTAGGCCAGCAGGATGAGCTGTTTTAGCAACGCAAACCTTTAGTCACAAGCCCGTTACGAACACCCACACCGTTCGGAACGCACGTTCTAGGACACCCGTCGTGCCACGACAGAAAACCACTTCTGGGTTGCTGGACGCGCATCTCCGAGCTGGCTGCGGCATCCTCAGCACACGCTGACCTCCCGTGATTTTAAAACCTGTCTCTTCAGCAGAGGGAAGACCAGCTGTAGTTGTGCAGAGTCGTATCAGCAGCAGTGCTGATAAACCTAGAGATCCCCGCGGAATACGAACACGTGAAAAGCCTGTGCCGGGGAAGAAGTTCATCTTTGGTTTGGAGACCTGAAGCGAGCAGCTCTCCTCTCCAGGCAACTCCCGCAGGCTTGACCAGTAAGCGTGCAGTATCGTAAAGAAAGAAGGGTATGTGCTTGCAGCTCGGTCATTTTACACGGCATTTGGGAAGGAAGCTGTTAAAAATCTGTTTCTGATTATAAGAAGTATTTTTTTTTTTTTTTAATACCTCAAATACAGATTTACTCGCAAAGAACCTTTTGAGAACACCTGAAGAAAAATACTTAAATACAAACTTTAAATGTCCAAAGTCTGATACCAGTGCACTTTTCAGAAACAATTACATACTTAGCAGGTAAAGTAGGAAGAGATTATTTCAGAAAACATTTAATATGAAACCTTTTGGAACTTCCATCGAATACAGATTTACATCATGTATCAGAACACTTTCTCAGTTCAGACAACGAAGTGCGCTGCCAGGTGAAAAAAAAAAAAAGTACATTTGGAGGAGTACTTAAATGGTCAGAAGTGAAAGGGTAGGTGACCGGTCACCTGAGAAAGTACAATGACTGCCCTGAAATGTCTTATTGCTATTACAAAACGGAGTTTTCCTGGAAAAAAAACCATACTGAGCAGCACAGGCACGGGCAGAGCACTGAAAGCCAACTGAACTCTGGTAGCACACCTGGAGTTCTCAAGCCATGGCGTGACACAGAATATACAGAGAATAAAATGCAAATTCAGGAATATTTACTACATTTAACAACTATGATTAGCCTTTAAACTAGCAGAATCAATACCAATGCTTAGGGAAAGAGGGGAAGTCTGCTGCCCTCACAGACTACAGACCACAAGAACTAACCTGCAAAGGATTTTCACGTCGGGTCAGGTCTGAACTGTGTACTATGAGTAACTATTAGCTCACTGCAGATTTAAAATGCAAATTTAGGCTCCAGTTTAAAGCACATGTTTAGTACATGCTTAAGTGCTTCACTGAAATATAACCATAAAACATTAACACAAGAAGTCAAGTAGATAATGCAGGATATTATCTACAGAAGTCCTTGACGAAATAAACTGAGTATCAGTAGGAAACAACGCATGAAGAAGTATCTTCATTCTAGTTTGCAAGATCAAATCTGGCTCACCACAGTGATGCTTAAAAAGCGGGGACCATCCCAGAGTAGCTTCACGTCCTACAGAAAGCTAGCTGGCCATCAGAGAGTCCGTCACGGGCGGGTTTCCACACTGCACGGCACAGGAGCGGCAGCGGACTCCCTCCGCAGCAGCGACGCGACCGGCATAAAGCCATCCACAGCGGTACCACCAGGGCCGAGGGGAAGCACGCTGGAAGAGAGCTGCAAGGAGAGTTCGAACTGCTACTGCATACGGCTGTAGTTTAGCAAGCTGGACATGAACAGAGGACCGCAGTAGCCAATTTGATTCCCACTTTTGGGTTTCAACACAGCGCGCGCCCAGAAGGCGGAGGAAAGCAGTGCCACGCGTGGGGCAACGCCTCGGAACGGCACCAACTCGGCCGTGGCGACTTGCAGCAAAACACCGTCGCTATTCGAGTCCTTTTGTGCTTTGTATCAGTCTGACCTAGTCTAAAGGTGGAGAAGTTGGTCGGAATGAAGAAGTCACCAGTCAGCGTTAGCACACGCCGTTAGGAACGCCTCACTCTGCAGGGGAACGGTGGGACAACAGAAACGTGTTCTTGCAGCAATCAACGCTCGTAAGCCACGAGGACAGATACACTTGCAGTAGTTGAGCAGAAGCAGAAGAATGGAAGCGTTTACCCAAGTTTTAATGCACAAATCAACTACATCTTAAAAATTTGATTCAGGCTTAAATAATAAATAGGTGGGCAAAATATAATGCAAGACTTACTCGGTAAAAGTGACTTTTTAATAATCTCATCAGATCTACTTAGAAAACAGGACTAATAATGTTCACAACCGTAAATCCAAACCCTTCAACACGCTTTTGTTTTTTCCTCTCCTTAACACAGCAGTGAACTGTAAACCTGCATTTACTGGTTATCGCTTCAGTTATTTTAAATATTATAACTCAAGTGTTTCCTCCTTGGCCATTTCAATTTTTAGCACCAAAATTAGCCCAAAAAGAGGTACTGGTACAGCTCGATGTTGTAACTGAATTGCTTACATAGAATACTTTATATATTATACACACATACTGTACATTCACACGTCCACACAAACGGGAAGCATATTTAAATGAATATATTCTGTGTTTCAATTTGTTTTCAAAGACTTAGAAGCAATGGAAATAAAGCAGAAGGGGTAATATTTTACATAGTAGGCAACTTTAATGCTGTAGTGCACTTATAAAAAAGTCCAACTCTCCCTCCCAGCTCAGCAGCTTTTTTCTTTAATATCACTATTCAGAAGGATGCAGAAGTTATTGCCTAAATGTTATTCTATACATTTCCATCGGAATTCTCAAAAACACTTGAAATTGCTAACTAATTTACAACTTAACTATTTTTCTTGTTACAGCTTTAACTCATTGGCAATTTTGGAAGCAATGTTTTTAAAAGCTATGGATGTTCCCGATATCCGCTTAAAGCGAACTCCATTCAGGGACAGTCTTGGCAGTTTACACACCTCCATCTCCCACTGTACAAGGTTTTCCGCGTGCCCATCTCCATGGACACAGAAAAGCAAGAAACGCTCTCTTTGTTCATAGTCACAATTATTGGCATCCAGGACCTTTCGTATTTCCCTCATCATGTCATTGGGATCCATGGAGCTGGTGGTTTTCATGCTCCAGGTAAAACGCAGCGACCGAGGCTTGGCTTCCTTGTTCTCGTCCTTCTGATCCACTGCTACATTGCGGCTGAAAGACAGGAATTTCTCAGTTAGCGGGGCCAGCTACCCTCCCCACGTTCCGTGTTAGTGAAGCAGACCCCACTCAACACGCGCTACTGGTATTAGAGCAGCATCTAGAGGCTCCGGCTGCGAGCAATGCCCCGCTCTCCTCGCTCTGTACGCGCACACAGTCAAGGGAAAGCATTTGCTGCTGGGGCTGAAACGAAGGTATGGCACGACTGGTGACACAACTGGAAGTCACTGGAGTCAGGAGCATGAGGGAGGTGACCTCGCGGGGGTAGAACTACATGCATCACCCACGGCTCAATTTTAAGGCAGGTTCTGCTCGAACCCCTGTTTCTCAGGCCACCAAGACAACTGAAACACCAGCTCGTGCTAGAAGTTTCTGGAACACTCAAATGTTGTGACAAAAGGGTGCTTTGCCCAGGTCGTGGGGGTGCCAGGCGGTGGGAGGCACACACTCATACACGACAGGGACCCTGGGGGTTCCCTGCACCTCCTGCCACGCAGCAGGTTGGAGACAGGCACTGGGAGGCTCGTTGCAGGCTACTGGGGTCACCTTTAACTGGGAGGAAAGGCTTCCCCTGTAAGGGGGTCAGTAATGTGTTTAACACCGACGGCTGACACAGGGAAAGAGATGAAATCTGTCACTGCTACAAGCCAGGCAGCCAAGTGCCTCTGAGGCCAAAATGCCGGCAAGAGCTGGCAGTCGCTGTGAGCCACCCCACCAACACCGTTATGATGATGGCAAATGCGAGGGTTACTGTTACTGTCAGAGTTTCAAGAGATAAAGCACAAAATATTAAGGCTGCAATTTTTTTTCTCCTCTTCCCCGCCACCCCCCCCCCCCCCCCACCCCAAAGAGGCTTTTCCTTTGGTAAGGATAAAGACAAGAAGTGTTCCAGAAATTTCTAGTTTGCAATGATTCTCCTACTCCAATCAAAAATCAGTGGTCACGCAGGTAAAGAATAAAGAACTACATTTAGACCTTCAGGGGACAAAAAAACGCACCAAAAAACGACCGATTTGCTTTATGAATATTTGCACAATGTCAGCTGGACTAAAGACTTAAACGTATTGACTGTCATGCTTAAATATTTTCTGAAAATACCTAACCTAACTGCCCCCAAAGCATGCACTTCGGGTCTCACGTTGAGCTTCAGCGTTCAATTTACCACACGAAGTCAAGCTGCTCTTCAAAATATTGGCAGTGAATTTCTGGTTACACAATGCTTTCCTTCTACCACCATTAAGCAGGCAATTAAGAAAAAGTTAAATAAAAAAGTGATAGCAAGGTCAGAGCTAAAGAAATCTCTCTCTCAAAGATAGCCCATTTCATAATTTTACATTCCAGTAGAAAGACTTCCAGTAACTGCGAGAGTCGCAGGATTACGCCGTCAAATCCAGCTACGTGATTTGCCAGACGTTACAGAATTTAGCAAGCAAATTAGAGTGCTTTATTTCAACTTTAAGGTTTTAATTTAATAAGGCTGTAAGGGGTCAGTAGGAACACCAACTCTTACTCAATGCTCATTTTATTTTTGAAGGCTTTTTCTACTTGAAAACAGTTGGCAGTACAATTTGGTCATTTCTAGTATTTTTTGATATGCAGATTTTGGAAGAAGAGTGTAACATGAAAAGTGCTGTTTATCCATCTGATTTTGGAGATGAGAAATATCACCCTTTAGTGGTTACCCCACACGTCTGCAGCCTCACTAGAGACCACCTACCTACACATCTACAAGACAACAGCAAATTGTAACGAATAAAATGCAGAAAAACACACACGGGAAAAGGCAACAGGAAAGATGAGAGTTTAGAACCAAAGTCAGTCAGTGCTTTAATAGCTGTTTTGCAGACAGAAATGCTGCTTTGTTTAGTTTCAAAGCCTTACACGAAACAAAAGCTGCTGCCTGAAGCCACTACGCCACGTAATCAAGGGGAGAAGGGTTCAAACTCACCTAAATAACATTTTAAACAAAAATTTTACCCTCACCTTGAGCCCTCAAATCTCCCGTTCCTCTCATATTCAGTCGGGAGCCTCATTGAAAAGAACGCAGAAGCAAAAGGAAGTGGGAAAGAGAAGACAAATCTTACACTACAATATACAATATCTGAGTAGCTGCTAAATATACTGCAATCATACCAAAGGTGTGTTCAAATACAAAGCAACAAAGATGTAAAGAACTTCATAGGTTAGGCCAAATTCAAAATATTATGGACTGACATCCATGTGGTCTGACTATAAACTACAGGTTTTGAAAATACCGTAACTGATTTTTACCATATATTTATATATATATTAATACTGTAGAACTCACTGAATAAAGTTGAGCTTCTAAAAGCAGAAAATGTTAAACTAAAGTTAAATACAATAACTTCAGTACCGTTTGTATTTAGTATGTACCTCCTAAAAGGTAAATAACTCCTGATTACTTATAGGCTAATTGTATTTTAAAGTTCTATCTGGTAATACAAGATGTGTTTGAAAAAATATTCTATTTACAGACAAACCTGGTCAGCTTGTGTGTCTGCATGTACATTAAGTCTGAGGTATTCGGTGTTTAAACAATACCAAATAGCTTAAAGCAAAAGAACAAGATGCATATGCATTTCAGCAAAGATTTTGAGGCAAATCCAAGATTTCTCAACCTGTGCCAAGTCCATCCTATTAATTCCCACACTGATCCACCTTCTACATCAGAGTAAACTTAAGCTTTCTGTCTTCTTGCATTGATCAAAGCTATGTTGCTGATCACCATTTTTTAAAAGCCCAGTATCAAGTAGAATTAAGGGTAACAATCACCTTCCTCTGCCCTCCCCATTATTGCAGTACCATGGTTCTACACCTCAGCGTTAATTCCGCTCGCAGGGAAGGTGTCTTTACAGGGCTCTTCTCAAGCCCGCCCTAACACATGGCTGCACTGAACAACGTGAATTATTACAGCAGCTTGGCTGACAGGTGCCTAAGGATAGGGGTGCAGGAGAGTAGAAGTTTGGGTTTTGATGCACAGCTGTATTTGTATCAGGGGGTGTGGGGTGGTACAAGACTTCATTTCCTTGTCTGACTGGGCAAAGCAAGCAACAAATTTAAGACACTGCTCAACTGAAAACAGAGAGTACCCGAACTTCAAAGAGCCTACTGTGTTCCTACGAAGTGGAAGATGACAGCTTTGTCAAGAGCCGCAAGCATCTATGGATTTTTATTTTTTTTTAAAAAACTTGCCAGAGGTGGATGAAAACAGGAGCATAACCAGTCTCCCCAGCAACACACAGTCTTACTGTTGGTGGGATCTGTCCAGAAAAGTCTGGGAGAAAAAATCCCTAATGATGCTCTCAGACCCTTTTTAGGTTAAAATTAAACCAAACTGCCCAGTTTCTAAACCACTGTAGTCTAAATCTAAGAAAGGTCATTATGTACAAAACACCTGCCACTTTGAAATTGAAAAGTGTTTAATAACACAATATTATAACAATAATATTGAAATAATAAACACTCTTTCATGGAAGCCTCTCAGGAAATCCTTACTTTGTTCGGTTTTCCAGTTCCGCTCATGCAGCAGCGAGAACTGCATTCGGTGACGTGCGCCATCGTCTCAAGCTTTGGAGAGCTGCGCAGTCTCTCCAGACACTGCGTCCTTCACGAAGGACATGGTTATGGTCCAGTTCTCCAGCCCAGCCCTGGCGCTTTGGGAACAGTCACTGTACTGCCAGTATTGTTCAAGTGGGTCTGCAAGTCAGCAGTGAGGAGGCCTCAGGGGCTGCATCTAAATACAATATTCACTTCTGCGGGAACTGCAAATTGCTGGTTTATGTTCTAAATTTTCCGCTTTTGCTTGTATTTTTACATCAATTAATTTTATGGACCAGGACGCTCCTTGGTCTGGAGAATGTGGAAGTTATGTTCTCATTTGTCATGCAATGCTTATACACCATCTCCTTTACGGTTCTGCTGTGTGGGTTGTGAAAGGCTTTCAAAAATAAGAACGTTTCCGTACATGTGTCTTGAGTTACGCTGCATTTTCTGTTCTTTACATCTTTGTACGCTCTGTGTTAAAAATCCAAATAAACACAAAGAAAACTGTCTAAAAAGGATACGGAAAAAGAGCAAGAAGTGCAAAACGCTAAAGTAAGATCCATTTATGGAAATGGAGAAAAGATTCTACAATAAAATCCAAAACACAGGAAGCGATTTTTGCTGTCAGGAAAAACGTTACGAGTTCCACAATATGCAGATTGACTAGGACAGTGTACGGTACAAGATACATACATATATTTTATGCCTCTGTGTACCGAGTACAATATTAGAACTCAGTGGCTTAAAAAGGAGCGACTGAATATCTACTTTTGCTCAGCTCCCCGGAGTGATGTTGCAGTACACGTTATTGGGTTACGGCAGTTCTTTCAGTATCAAAGACAGCTTAGGTAAGATTCAGAGCATATAAAGGAGAAGAAACTGCCAAAACTCCTGGCACTTTCCATTTAATTTTTGCACCTACATGCTGATCAGGTAGGCAAGGATGCCACGCACACTTAGAAATTAAAAAGCACAGTCTGGTCCTGTGTAGGTGGTGCAAGACTTCGCAAATCTCTTATCCAAAAGACATTCATGGAAGCTGCAGCAGCTATTTCCACAACAGTCTGAGATTCCTGGCCTCAAGTCAAAAGAAAATTTTTAGAAATTATTAAAAATTATCTTTTGAGTTTCAAATTTGAACAGTAACCTTCTAGTTTAAAACTACTCCTATTAGCACTTTTCATCTGTCTTCAGAGCAGCAGAGTAACAACCTTAAATGCATCCAGTTGTGGAGGTTGCAGAGATCACAGCCCTTTGTTTCACGAGGAACGTGACCGCAGGGAGACGAAAGCTCCCTCTGCCAAAGCGGCATGCACCCCACAGCTCACGATGCACACTGGGTTAACACTATCGCCTCTGCTCACTTTCAAGTGTGTAATGTGCTGGATGGTTTCTTTCCTTTGCTGGCAGTTGGTGCATGTTCCTCTTCTCAAGTCGGCTCTGACAGTGCCAGCCGATCCAACCAACACCAGCTCTAAACACAGTCACGTTTGCAAGAGCCCAGACTATTATTACCGTAGCGTGGCATCTACTTGTTTAATCAGAGGAGTACCTTTAGACTCAGACTGCACGTAACAGACCAAATTTAATCAGCAATTTACATATCTCAGGTCTCCCTAATCTACGTATGTCCTTGAAATGGTCTGACAAACATCGAATTGCAGTCACACACTTAAGCCCTGCATTTTGAAAGTTAAAACAGATGGCTGGTTTCTGGCCCCGTCTCTCTATTTCTGATCAGTAGCTGGAAATTGAAAGTATCACCCTTTAAGAAGCTCCAAGATAGGATACAACTGAACAGAGCATTACAAAATTTTACTGGAACGTTTATCTGGGGATCAAAATTATATAACCAACTTTCATGAGCCATAATGGATTAACAGGATACCTAGTGGCTTGATTCATTCCCAAACTGTAAAACTAAATTCAAGCTTTTGGGCTTGAAATGTGAGTAAGCCTTCTGAGCTTTTCCCTTTAGTTGATAAATTTGCAATGATGTTGTACTTTTCGTTTAAAACTGAAGCGTTCTGTTGGCATTTCAGAGGCAATTCACTTCAGCAAACACATCCCGTTTCAAAATAAATACACAGCCATTGCACCTTCATTCAATCTTCTACACAAAACCGTTAGATTCACAACGGTGGTGTTTGCTTGCTGTTGTATCAACTGCAGACAATACTTCAAAACAGACTTTTTTCACAAAATGTCATAAAACAAAGAGAGTTTAAAGTTAGCATCACTTACCTTTATTTGCTTGTAACCTTATGTTTTGTTTACACTTTCATCATTGTTATCAAACACCTCATTCTTCAAACATAAGCATGCTAAGTGTATTAGTACAAAGAACAGAATTACTTTGGTACTACCAACTCTATCAAAGAAGGAAGAATTCACAAGGCATGCTTAGCATCTTGTTACACAGGTGCCACAGATTCTTAAGTATCATCATGAGTTAATGGATTTATTCTATGCTTTCTTCTCAAGAAAGAAAGTATTTAGTTCTCAGCAGAAAGTTTAGTTTTCAGAAAACCAAGGCTAGAAAGCCAAATCTGTTGTTAATTGCAGGAGCCACTTTTTTTTTTTAAATATAAATAAATCCTACCTTTTGATAAACCTGAATGACATGTTTCTAAAAGAAATTAAGCCAAAATAATAATTAACAAAAAAAGTTTTGTACAAAATTAATTGAAAAAGCCATTTAGAGCGAAACATGCAAAAAGATCTCATTTAAAACGCACAATGAAATTACACTTCAATACATTCTGAGATTAGGCAGATGATTCGGGGTCTGAAGAGTCAAACTCGTAGCACCGCTACTTCCAAACTTAATTTTTCTGGGAAATATGCCACCAGAATTTATTATGAATTAAAATACGTGTTGGTGTCATAACACTTTAAAACTCATCATCTGCAAGGTCATATGAAAATATGGTTTGATTTTCTTAATGTATTTCAAATAGCAGGTCAAAATCAGTAATTCTACTGTAATTAGATCTGGGGTATCTTCAGAGTTAGGTTTTTCCTTCCTTCGTAACATCAGGTCAGCCATGGTGTGCCAAAAACTGCCTTAAATATTTTAGTGGCAGAAGCTTAACATTTGCCTGTGCTAGAACGTAAGCAGTTAACAATCAAAAGGATCCTGATCCCCCTCTAGAGAATTCTAAAATAAATTAACAGGTTTTAAGGTTTTTTTTGTTTATATAAAGAGGACCAACAAAACCACGTCCTTTGATGGGACTACCCACCTCTGCAGCAGCTTGTGCAGCACCTACTACAACAGAGCCCCAACTGTAAGAGGTCCCCCGACCGCAAACCTAACCATCTGTAACCGCGCCGTTGTGTTACAACTGCGCGTTATTGAACCAAGTCCAGAGGGAATTGAAACCACTGTCAAAAGGAGCGGGGAAAAACTTCAAGAAAACCACACTGCACTGCGGAAGTTGAAACTCGGAGGTAACGATAGAAGTGTGAATGCTGCCCGACCCACTGAGCGACACACAATGATGAACAGCACGTTCCAGCAGCGCAAGTGAGAAGCTTGCATGTTCACAGTTTGAGCGTCCACATTTGGAACGTCAGATGGAAAATTAAGTAAGGATATTACAAACAAAAGTACATAACGAAAGACGTGCCAAAAGAATGTGTTTGATTAAGACTTCGCTTGACAAAGAGCAGATGACTTAATTCTTTTAAAAAATCAAATTAATCTTTCATCTCTCTGTCAGAAAAGGAAGGGGGGCGGGGTGGTGGTGGTGGGGAATTTCATACAGCACAATATTTCCCAGGGAAGCATTAGCTGGGAGCAGGGTAAAACATTCACCGAAGGCTGCCACATTTTCATTTTTCACAGAAACTGCTTCTACGTTTTTAAATGAAATTACTCCCCAAATTGAAATCAGGCAGTTGTGAAAAACCTGAAGTTTGGCTTAGCTTTATTTTGTAGGAATGGGAGACTATGAAGAGGATGCTGAGAAGGCGGCATGTATAGTGACAGAACAGACAGGAAGGAAATGGCTTGGTGCTGATGGGATATAAGCCTCAAACAAAATCAGGCCAAGATCTAAATGATATATTCCAAAAAAATGTCACATAAGGAGGGTACAAAAGCACGGAGACTATCTTAAGGCGAAGATAAACAAAGCCTCACTTTTGCAACAGAAGCTGTGGATATCAGTGGTCTGAAATAGGGTTTTAAATATAGAAGGAAAGTAGGTGGTTTTCAGTTTTAGGGCTTGTAGGAACTAATTTAAGTCATACATGGATTTGAAACTAGAAGTCCAATGAGAATAACAACTGTTAGTGCAGGAACAACACCTGCTGAAGCTAGCCTTTGGCTAGACCAACACACCTGCACACCAAACCCATGAACTGAAGGTCAAACCAGGAGTAACGGATACCCCAGTACCGCCGTTATTTTAAGATGGCCTATGCTTGCGCTACTGCCAGAAGCAGCTTTTGTTTCCTGCTCCTAAGCTTTCACCTGGGATATTTCTATTTGTGTGTTGCCAGCAAGATTGTCCTGGAAATATTAAAGCAACTGGGAAACACAACCTGAGCTTCTAACGCTACACTGAGTATCAAGACTGGGATCCTAGCTTATGCCATCTACTGACAGACCACGCAGTCAGAGCGAGCAGCTTTTGAACCGAGCTGAAGCGTTTCAGCTCTGCAGCGTTTGTACCTCAAACACGAACAGCACAGAATAAACAGCACAGACCGAGCTGCCTCACTTTTCAGCCCATTTATTCAACTGCTAAAAACAAATGGCTTCTGTAACTAAAAAGAACTATGAAATAATCATAAGCAGGTGCATTTTAAGTTGCAGAAACAGCTATGCCATTAATCAGAGAACGTGGACACAACCACCTAAGCAACGAACTACTAAGGCACGTCTGCTACCTGATAAAAAGGAAATGTTGCATTACCGTTTCAAGAGGCTTACCTTCTTGTTAGTTTTGAAGTTAGTTTACTAAACAGATTAGTGGAACCCCTGGTTCGAGTCTGTGAGAGCGGCGTTGCTTCGTGGGACAGACTGGGGGAGGCTGGCGGTCCGTTGTAGGTAGCGGTACGTCGCTCTCTGAGCTGGCCGTGGAAAGTGCTCCGACTAGCCGTTCCTCTGGGGAAACGAATACGATCAGGTGTGGTTGCACTGCTAATGCTGTGAGTTGAAGCAACAGGAGTTCTTTGATCGGGAATAGTGCTAGAGCAGAAAACAAAAAACAATGCTAGAACTTCTTCACGAAGCACTACGGTTCTGCAGGAAACACAAAACACTACGTTCTACGGTGAAGCATAAGCAGGCACTTTTATATAGGTCAGGGTTGGAAATATCAACATTATTACAGCACTGTATGGAACCAAAACTTGTAAGAAGTTAGGATTAAAAGGCTGCCGAAACAGAAACCTACATAGGCAGAAAAACGCAACAAGAGTATCCTGGAAAAGACCAGATAAGCTAGGCATACAATGTTTCACTGAGAAGACTGATAAAGGAACAGATAAGTAAAGATTCCTCCCAGGAAAGAGAAGCAATAGGTAACTTTAGTGTCTCTCCCTCCACAGTCTATATATACATCTTTGAAAATCTTGCTAATTTGAAAGTATCCTACGCAAAATTATCTACAAGCGAACCGCTCCAAGCAGTGAAATCCTTCCGGGCTACACAGTTAAAGTCTCCCGCAAACTCTGACAATAGGGAATGTCCAATGCCCCTAACGCTAGGAAAAGATTCAGGTTCACTATTGCAGGATTATGTCACAGACAGCCTGACACACCACAAGACAAATGTAAACAAGACTAAAAAAAATGAGGAAACACACATCTTGTGGGCAATATATATACTAGAACAATCTAGGACTAAAATTCCACAGCACAAAGTTAAGAAGCAGTGGGTATAAGTTAGTTTCACAACGATTTCAGGTTCTTACATAGGCCTGAAGTTATCTGCGCCATTGTCTATTGGAGGCAACATCATCTTCGTGTGCACAGAGGCTGACATGGACATCGACTTCTGATGTCGCAGCCGAACACTGGAGAAGGATGTAGTACAAACTGAAGCAGGGCTAGCTGCGTAAGCGAACATTTCTGTCAGGCTGTGAGGGGGTTTGGGTTCAGGCAGAGGCAGAAAGAAGAGCATGATGGACCAACAACAACTACTGCATAGAAAAAAAGCAAACTTTTCCTTCTGTTAACTGATTTATCAAAGAACACGAACTCTAACAGCCCTTCTAGGTCAACAGCAGTAACTACCCTATGCTCCCCTTAAAAAGCATCCTTACTATAGCACTTCACATCTATGAAGCGATCATTCTCTTACCATCAGCATTAGTTTGCGGTGATACCCTCCTTGATGTTACACAGCCCGAATAACTCGGTTTTCGGGGCCAAAGCACTAGTATTAAGCACTGATTTACTTGTATTGGTCTTAACATTACAGAATGCATTAAAACACATCAACCGCTCTTTCCAAAAGACTGATGATCGCTCCATTACTGCAGTGAAACACTTGCTTTTCAGAATGTATCCGTGTTAAAAGAAATCAGGGTAAGTTGGGCAAGCTGTCAAATCTTGATCTACATCTGGTAACTGAGGGACTTCACAGGCACAATCCAAAACAACAACATCATGAACTTTAACGAGCCCAGAGAGGCCCAAGCAGGAAGGCTACTATTAATCAACCTGTACGTGCAGGAGGCGACGCGTAACACTCGGTGTTCTCTTAAGGAAGAGGTACAACTGTTGAAAAGCATCTCTCATTGCTTGGCCACAAACCTCAAATTCTCCAAATTGCCGTTCAGGCTTTGAAGGAAAGCATACAGTGCCATCTTAGCAGAATGGCTGGTAACCTGCCAGCTGAAGAATATGTTAAACTAGGAGCACGAACTCTTGTTCTTTCTTTGGGCCAAAATACTCTTTGCAGCCTTCACATTATCTAGTAATGATGAGTATGGAAGAAAACTGAGAGGCCACAACATGAACTGGGCCTTTCAGGCTACACCACTACTGCCATCATGTGAAGTTTGCTTTAAAAGGCACCTGTAATTCAGAAATATTGTTCAAGGTTAAGAAATCAGTAATTGTCTGTGAGTCTCATGACACTGCATGTTCTCTTCCAAGTTACTTCATAGCTACACATGCTGAAATTCAAGCCCCTCTATCTCACTCTTATGATGTCAGACTTTGAAGAGTGCTAGTCCAGCCAAAGTATCAGGTGACCCACTTCTCAGATCTAGCTCCCAAAGCACTACTAGAAAACATCTCACAGCTCAGACATCAGAACTGCTGGCTAAAACAGTTAGCAAAATCTACTTCTTTTTGTTTTAACTCTTCAGAAATTAGAAACCTTCCTCCAAGTCATGCGTGCATCTCCCTGCAATGCTGAATCCAGTCGGATGCCAACTACAAGCACTACCGCAACGAACCCAGCTTATACATTTCCCCAGGGTATTAAGAAATTGTGAGGAAATGAACGTCTCAAAAGCAATAGTCTGAAGTCAAGTAATCCTCAAATAATTGGTCACTAGCCTCTCCAGCACTTCTAGCTCCTTTCCTCTCAATTTGTTGCAAAGGATAAAGGAGAAAGAATCTAGTTCTACAACACATTAGCCCCCAGTTTTATTCTGTCACCTGCCTCCAAGATGTGATAGCTGAAGGCATCAATAAGGTACCAAAGCACTATTAAAGCATTTAGGTCTCTTCCTCTGAAGGTTTGCTAGAAATCAGCTTCCTTGGATTACCAGCCTGGGAATGCAGAAACAGCGAGCTAACGTTCACCAATTAGTGCCAAGGCTTATTAAAAATCTGAGGCTGTTGTAAATCATTTTGCCTCACAAATGATTTAAAGCAATTGCCTATCATTATGAAGAGTGTTTCATGAGTCCCCAAGTGCGTTAATTAATGCTCAGGCTTTGGAGGACAGCCAACAGAGCCATCTCCAGCAGAATGCCTGTGTGAGCCACACAACGCGTTAAATTGTGAGACTTAAAACCCCTTTGCTTCTACCAGTCTGGCACGAGGTCTTCAAGATTCCTTTCTCCAACATCCAGTCCACTAATTGACTACGGATTCGTCAAAGATTCCCTACCTTCAAAACCAGTGCCTTCTCGGAGTTCAACGTGCGAGAGATACCCAGAACATTTTAACACCTTCTCTACAGAAAGAATAGAGACTTTAAGTGTTGTTTAAATGTAAATCTTGCCTTTTAAGGCCAGTCTCCCAAGTTTTCACTGGGTCACAGTCAGTATCTGACTGGCTATGGAAAATGTGAAGTCCAATCTGTAATAAATAATTTATAGTAGCTACTCCTGCCTTTAATGTTTGCCACCAACAGACGTTTCAAAAGCCCAGAAAGCATTTTTAACAAAACCTTGGGTTTACCCAAAGTCCAGGTTCTACTTCAGACCTTGCTTCGCAGAAGAAAAACCATTGCAAGTTTCTAAAGTTACCTTCTGCCGCGTTGAGAGTACAGTAACATTAGCGATACTACAGAAACACCTGAAGGAAGCAGAATTCATTCTGAAGAGCCAGTCCCGTTGATAGCCATGTTGACTGAGCCTGCATTAAAGGTCCCTGCACTTCACGTGAT
Source organism: Rhynochetos jubatus (assembly GCA_027574665.1). NCBI lineage: Eukaryota > Metazoa > Chordata > Aves > Eurypygiformes > Rhynochetidae > Rhynochetos > Rhynochetos jubatus. The sequence goes on along the minus strand of CM050648.1, from coordinate 137,150,833 downwards.
CGGTCAAGCCTTTGCCCAGTTAGAGCACCTAAATACATTCGGACGTAAATTCTAAATACTGTGCCAAATCACAGTACTTCTGAAACGCTGCCAAAATGAACGTGCAGTTTAGTGTTGAAGCATTTCACACAATGAGAGGTCTCCAACTGTAAAGAACCTAGCAATGCATTCTCATTATCTTTTCATTTTAACTCTTTATAGAGTAACAAAAATAGTAATCAAAAATATGCAATAAAAGCTATAAAGATTCCCACACCCCCCAACAGTGAAAATATAAATGTTTAGACATTTCAAATAACCCAAATAGAGCTACAATTCGCAGGATAAGCAAATGATGTTTGGATACCATATAGACAACAAAAGATACATAAGAATAACCAACTGTGGATATAAAATAGAATTAATAGTTGCCAAGTACTACTCAGTGTTAACTTTGAGCTTAATGCCCGTATGTGACGAACTGGAAAGACAGCAGTTTGCTGAGAAACTCAAAGCTGGGGAAAAAAATAACTTCAAAAGACAGCTCCTTAGGAGTATGAAGTTATTCCTAAATTAAGGGGACATCAGAATCTCAAGCATTCCTAGTGAACAGTTATCTATTAACTTTTTCAAAAGTAATAAATAAATTGTAGACAGGATATTGGAAAGACATTAGTTTAAAGATGAACAAAAATGTTATTAATCCAAGAAATCAAGTACTCAAATCTGATGAAAACTATTTTGGACAGAAAGATTCGTTTTTCAAAGAGAGTTTGGAAAGAAAAAAAGGGCTATTAACATATCAAATCAAAGAAAGAACGGTGAGCTTTAATTTAAACAAACTTGGTAACATGAACAGGGACTGACCAATGAAGGCTGAGACAGACACACTAAGAGACAGTACCAAATAGCTGTGCTGTACTTCACGAGACAGTTGACTGCAGGCCCAGCTGGCCAGCTAGACTTTTGGCAATCTTCAAACTTATACTTGACTTTTCCCTTAATCACTTTCAGTTTGCAGAAAGCTAGGAGGAAGAGACAGGGTCAAACTCATGATCTTTATCCCTAAGCTCCAGGAGTCAAGCAAGGGACAGACAGACTTTCCATTCAACACGACAACTTTGCTCCCCTTCCTTATGAACTGCCAATAGGGAGGGAAAAAATTCTGTGCAAAAAGTGGCAGATCTTTCACCAATCTCAACATGAGCTGGAAGAAAAATATTTTCTTCCCACCCTTTACAATAGAACATAAAATTAGGAAGGGGTGGAGAAAACTGGGCAGAGTAGAACAGAGGTAAACATTCCTCCAAGCTTAAGGATTTTTATTAAGTACTAGCTATCTGGGCGCTCTCCTGGCAACAGCCAACTACTTCATTGTTACCAGCTTTAGAGACCAGTAGAATTCTGTGAAGAACAGTTGGTTGGAACTTAACACACCTCAGCCAACCAGGAAATCGAGTGGTATTCTTCACAATTGTTACTCTACACCTCAGTGTAGTAGTGAACACAGACATTATTTTCTACAGCTCCCCTCAGTCTTTGGTACACAGGGAAGGATGGCACTAGACATGGGTATGGCGCTAACACACGAACTGGTTAACTCCAACTCCACTGCATGCTCCAGTCAGGCTTTCATTCAGGAAAGAGGAAATCTGTTATTTCTCTATTTTCACTCAGAATATGGAGATATCAGCACTTCCTTTCTCAAGATGCATTCTGTAAATACTGGGAAGCAATTAAGGCTAAAAGAGTATCAGTAAGGAACGTTATTAGTCCAAGACAACGGCCTATCACTGTTTTGTTTTTACTCAGAAAAAAAAATTCCTTTCTCCCTGAGACTCTGTAGAAAAAACGTTATTCCACATAATCCCAACAAAGTACAGCTTAGAGCGAGATGTAAAAAGAGAATGGCCCAAGACAGACGGACTTTGCGGTTTGACACTAACCAAGCCTCTTCTGCAAGCTTATGTTGTTTGGTCACAAGAGTTAACAACTGATTTCAGACGAAGGCAGTACAAACACGGCATGCATTTAACCAGAAATTAGGAGCGTCCTTTGACATTCAAAGTATAAAGACTGTATGAATTAAGTATAGGAAAAAAACCCCAACATACTTACAGGTGCTCCATAACCAAGATCTGTACTCACCTTTCATTCGGCATTACAGTAGCTTATTACCAATTTTTAAATTAGGCATTACAATTATTTGGAAAGGTGAAGACAAGGGACATACACCACAGGAAGACAGTTCATATACCTGTTCTCCTTGCCATTTTGTATCACTGAATGCCTATCAGCAGTGGTTCTTTCACTACAAACATATGTGTTGCGCCGTGTCATTGCTCCGGGGGCAGTATTATTCTACAATTAAAAAACACATGCTTGTTATTCCTCCCACAAAAGGCTTTTCTGGGGTTAAGTCTACATATAATAGAAGGCTGGTTTACTTCTTGCTAGCTCTACACAGTTATAAAACTTATAATAATTAAATAAGTTAAGACACAAACACCTTCCAGTATTTTTAAAGGAATAATGCAATCAGAAAAAATAGTTCTAACAAGTTGTTCATGTCATATTTCATGTTGATGGTTCAAAATTAACAGCACTTAAAGTTTTTAATTACAGATCTTCTGAATTACAAATTCTCAGCATGTACAGCATTCATCTACATCTGGATAGCCTATGTCTTTATAGCCTATGTGTAAAATACTTTACCACTTGTAGTTTGTAGAATTTTCCTTTAAGTTAAAATCATACCCTTGAAGAAGATAGGGGAAGCAAAGACTTAAGAAACAAATGTGGTAAAATTCAGTGGGAAGATAAACACAGACTTGTAACTATTAAAGTACTATGAAACACTAGACAAGTTTTAAAAACAGGGAAGAGCAAGTCAAATTAAAGAGACAAATTGCAGAGAATTTGAATAAGACATGTTTAAAAAAAATATACATTTAAATACAAGCATAATACATTGAGGACAAGAGAACCAGGGGAACTTAAACTACAGACCTTACTTTAGAGGGGAGAAAAGAAATAGAATTACTTTGCCTCTGTCTTTACAGAGAAAGAGGGTGGAGATATGCCCAAGTTGGCGGTCAATTTTCCAGGAACGACTGAGAAGCTAGGTAATTCACAGATAACAGAATTATAAAAAGTTAGATGCAATTACTGTAGGAAAAGCATGGCGGTCCAGATAAACATGCACCCCCAGGTTGTAGAGGAAGTAAAAGCCAGCAAGCCTTATATTTTTTCTCCCCACCCCAAGAACATAACACAGGAGACTGCATATGGTTGGAAACTGGAAAAAACTTCTTAAAAGTTTTCTTTAAAGAAAAAGGGTCACGGGGCAAAGCAGGAAGCAAAATAGGCTATTAACTTCAAACATCACTGCTGGGGAAAGTCTCGGAGGGGGCTAGCTTAAGGGAATGACTGGTCAGCACCTGGATAAGCACATGTTGAGTAAGGATGGCCACTAAGAATCAGGCAGGGGACTTCATGCTCAACTAACCTTTTGGAGTTCTTTGAAGAATTACTGCTATGATAGACAACGGTAAATTCAACGGATTTTAAAAATAGCATTAAGAAAGGTTTCACATAAATGCTCACAGCAGAGAATCATGGGAAGAAGGATGAAAAAAAAAAAGGGAAAAACTAGTTCAAGCACAAAAGGAGAGTAGCCAAACCTTTTTTGTTTCCGAACCTGAAATAAAACTGTTACAGTGGAGTATTCTCAATAACCAGCAGAAGCTTCTCCAGTGCCTTAAGGCAAAATATTTCCTACATAGGGAGTCTCAAGGAACGCAGTCCCTGAACTGCAGGTTTAACAGTGAAGCCACCTTGCCTGTTTACAAGACTGACCTTTATGCATCTTTACGGGAGCTTACAAATTAAAGTAAGAAGTGAACTGTGCAACCTCCTGGTGTTAAAAAGTACAAAGAGTATCAAGAGTATTTTAGATTAGCAGAACTATTAATTAAATCCTAGGATGTATGTAGCTGTCTCTCAAGGGTTCTCAAGTACTCTTCATTGGGTATTCCTTAGGGATGGGCACGTGCCAAGCATCAGCAAAGTCCTCCTGGCCCTCTGCTTGTCTTCAAATCTATTTATTTAAAAAAACAAGTTCACGGATTCTTCTACTTTCCTCTGACACTTGTCACTGTGCAAACTCCCTTCTCTTTACTGAACTTGCTGGCAACAAAAGCTGTGCAGCCAAAGCAAAGTTTCGTTTATATGTTCTTGGGAGGTCACGCTGTGTGAAACACTTTGCGGAGCCCTCGCAAACCAAGGGTACACTGAAATACTGTATGTTACTATCTGCATATAATTTCGCTCTTGAACATATTAGAGGGTGAAGCACCTGGAACATCTCTTTTTCTAGAGGGAAACATGCACAGTAATGGGTGGCTTCCTTCTTTCCACCTGCCCCTTAGGATATTGAGTATTTGCTTCCCTTGAGAAGACACCACATAACAATAGAACACACTGTGATGCTGCACGTTTAGAAAGACAAGACAGCAATCTGTGCTGGATCAACCTTTAAAGACTATGCATTTTCAGGTTTGGGAGTAGACAAGTTTTGGTATTCGTATCTGAAACAGAGGACTCTGAAGATGCACCTTCCCAGCTCTGTCTGGAACTCAAAGACAGAAGGATAAGTGCACCTTTGTCTGTCTTCATCAGATTTCAGAGGTCACGAGAGGAGATTTAAGTGTTTCAAGCTTTCAAATTTCAGTTTTGGCAAGAATTCGGTCTCAGTATTGAGGCCTTTATACTTTTTAGCATATGACCTTTCACGATTCATCAGCAAAGTTCTTCAACTACAAGATTTTGTTCAGCCAGTCTACAGACTATTAATCTCTGGACAGGACTAAATTGCCCAGGTCCACAGCACAGAAAGCCTGAAACTGGTGTCAACAGCACCACACTCCCCAGTGCAACGACAACCCCCAGGGTCAGAGTTAGCTGAGTAAGTTCATCCTCACGGCACTGTCTGCCTTCTTTGCAGGAGGTGTTGACACCACAAGAACACACGTTGAGACTTCTGAGCATACGCACAAGGTCCAGTGACAGCACAGAGGATGAATTTGTGTTAAGAATCCTCCTCTTTTCCTAGAGAGTCTTGGGCCCACTGCTTAGGCCCAAGACTTACTTTCACATGAAGAGACAGCAAGACAAGGACTGATGAAGAACTTTCAAAGAATCAGCTTCTGACTTCCAATAATGAGCCAATCCATCTACTTAAGAGCGCTAGTGTATTTTTTGGTCCTAAATTGCCTTCCAAACATACCACCTAGTCTCCTTTTCCAGTTTTCTTAAAGCTAAACTAAGGGCCCTGGGGCAGCCTTGTTATAAGCACTAAGGAAAAATACAAATCCATAAGAAACAAGGAGTTCTTAAAACAAAGAACTATCAGTTGCTGCTAACTACGCAAGCTCTGTAGCAGGTTTTTATTACTAATTTGGTATTTGGTATAATGAACCTGAAGGGTTTTGATGTGCACTTGTTTGGCTTGAAGAACTCTCTAGTTTGCAAGAGTTTAAACACTGTCAACTTCAGAAGTACAACTTGGAGGCCCCTACTCCAAGCCCAGACTTAGCTATCTGCTCTACTAGCACAGCTCTTAAGTGCATGCTTAGAAGCTTTGCCATTTAACACACAACTGGCTAAGGGTGTCTCCTGCGAGGGCCGGTTCTACTACTTTCACTCTATTTGCCAAAGTAATAATAGGTTTGAAGAAGTATTTTTCTGTCTCTTCAGTGATTTTCTCATCATACTGCTGATTTTAGGACTTAAGTGCTCAGTGAGAATACAAACTCTCTCCAACTCAAACTTCAGGACAATATAGAACTCCAACATCCTTTTTGTTTTTTCCTTCTAGATGCATGCCAATAATGTAAGAAATAAAATTCCCTTATCGGTTCCAAGAATTGTGCAAAAAGTCAGTGCTTCCCTCCGTATTCCCAACAGCCAGAAAGCAAAAGACTAATCTCTAGCAGGTAAAGAAAAAGGAAAAAAGAGTTTGCACGATCTGACATGAAGGGCATACAGTTTTAAACTCTAATTACTTGAGTGACATAAGTCTGATTCCATGCTCACCACATCATACCACTGCTTGTAAAAGATCGGTTGCACACCGGAGCAGAAGAGAGACGCATCCGATGGTTATGAGCTGAAATTTTATTTCAGCTACAGCAGTATAAAATTTGAAATAAGACTACCGTAATAAATCCCCAGGATTTGGGAGTGGTGTAGCACAGCAGATCAAAATACTGAAGACACCAAATGTAAAATATGTTGCAACTGTGACGCAAAGCTCTTGAATAAGGCACGACACAGTACTGAGTGAAGTCCAATGTAGGAGAAAACTGCTGTGATTGTCCTACCATTCTGAGTAGCTAAAAACTGTCACGTAAGAGGAAACAATCTGAATGGTTTCTGGGCTGATCAAAAACCAAGAAGGCAAAGGGCAGGGGACCACTGAAGAATCAGAAAAGGGTCCCCCCAGAACCATGAGCTCTTGTTCCCATTTATGAGTAACAGCTGCTGCAGTAGAAGACGTGTCTTTCTGAGGAATCTCTGAAATCCTCCAGCCAAGTCACTATCAGCCACTGAGCCAACTGACAATCAACAGCCAATAAAGCAACACAAATCTTATTTTACTCCTTTTGTTTCAGACTGTCAGAAAGCTGTGAGCTCAGGAAGTTCTGTTCTTGTTTGTTGTAAGTAGTGGTGCTGAGTATATGACCAAATACTACAGCTTTGTGGGGTAGGTTTACAGAAAAAAAAAGTCACTCCACTGCAAGTTGAATAAAGGACTGGGAAGTTATTTCTTCTGAAAAGAAGGAAGTTTTTCCAGACAAAATCCCAAAGATTTAGAAATTAAATGTTAAAAGACTCATGAGTTATTATATGAAAACAGATTTCCAATTTTGCCTCAGAGGGAGGCACCAGAGAATATGTAAGTTAAAGCCAAACCAAACAAAGGATTTTCTTTCGTTTGGCACACTGCCCGCTGCCAGACCCTGTAAGCTCACTGTTTGAGCACCTCGCTGTGTTTGCTTTGTTGTTGTTGGGGTTTAGGGCGGGTGGAGGAAGCCCACAAGGACAAAAGCCAGGCACACTGCTTTTAAATACAGGTTGAAAACCACCTCTGAACAGTTTTTAGAGCTACTTCTTTGATAATCGTAATACATGTGTCTGTGACTTGGAACCGCCTGTTTGAGAACAAAGATTAGATGGCTCCTCATACACATGAAACTACAAAACAGGGTGATAACAACAGGTCTCATTCTTCCGTACAGAGGCTACAGGAGAGTAGTTGGTGATATGAGAAATAACATATGGAATTTCAGGGGACAGCCTTTGGGTTCTGTTTCTTTTTTCCTTTTATTTTTTTTTTTAACACCCAGATTATGTCTGTTCATTAACAGCTACCAGTGCTAATTACTAACACCTACTAACTACTTCCGGGATATTAAGAGAAAATGAGTAGCTGACTGATGCAGGAGGAAAAAAAGGCAAGTGTATGAGATACTTCTTACTCATCGAGAGTAAATGTAGGTAAAATCAGCACCACTGATAAATCACTTTTTCACCCCTCAAAAACATTTCAAGGTTTTGATAAATGAGCGTTTCTACTTACACTAGGAACAGCCGAACTTTTCTTACGTTCAGGAATATCAGCCTTATTGGGATTGCTGGCATTTCCAAGCATTGGACTAGCTGGTGCAATTCCTCTTCCTGCAACAGCACTACTGCTGGATTTTCTTGACTGAATTCCTTCCTCTTTGAGGTCACTGTCTGTAGTACTAGTCTGGCTTCTTTTGGGATACGCCACTACTGAGGGGATGGATGGTCCAGCTTAAAAAAAGAGCAAACACAACAAACAGGAAAAGGCTTTTTCTTCTCAGAAGTTGGGTAGCTGTTTTTCACTACGATGGAAATGTATTCACACATAAGACTCAAAATAATTAACACTGGGAATGAGAGTGGCAAAAAGGTAATTAAAGTTATTGAAATACACGTATTTCTGAAGACAGTAAAATACTGTGAAGAACAAAAACCGTTCCACATGAAGATACTCCTTGTTTTCCACAAAACAATTATGAATTTCACGGAGACTTCTGGTGTTTTGAGTACTAGCACTGGTCTGGCTGGGTAGGACAAACCCTTTAGAGTTAACTGAGTTAACCCATTCAAACCCGACGATCATTAGCTTGAGTTGGCACACGCTGTTCAAGCCAATTTCTGATAAAAACCGGCTCCTGAGACACGTACCTGGTGACAGAGCCCTGGATCACCAGCAGCATTAATGGCCATAATGTGCTCCTGGAACAGCCCAGAAGCAGCAGTGGTTTCCCACCAGCCTCCCTGGGAGTGCCAGGAACAGAAACCAGTTCTGGCACACCTCAGGGGGCAGCAGCCCCTTCAGAAAACCCAAGCTCCCTCTTGCTTTAATAGGTTCCTGGACACTGGGAAAAGCTGTGGGGATGTCAGGGTTGTGTTTAATGCTGACTCAATTACACCTCCTCAGAAGAGGATACGTCAAGATGCAACAACTTTGGAGTTAGTGTTCTAAAAACAATAAATAAATCAAAAAGTGCATGTATACACACACATTTAAAAATATATGTAAGTGTATATAAAAAAATATACGTCAATATATAAACCAGCATCACAAACCACCATAACTGTCATCCCAGGAGACTCCCCAAGGAAAGCAACCTCTGAATGTACTTGAGGTATTTAAAAGTAGACCTAAACAGAGACTTCTTCTATGAGTTAGTGTCTGGGCAGGAAGATGTTTAAGATATTTAGAAAACCCTAAGCTACTATCTTGCAACCTCATTAAACAGTTCTCAGTTTGTCTGAGTCACTGATCTTTAGAATTTTAATTCCTGCAGGATAATCAAGTGACACTACCCTCAGGAAACAGGAAACGAGAAATATTGGCAAACTGACATTTCTTCATGTTTTAGACACAAGCTGACCTACTAGTGTCAAAAGAAAACAAAAGCTGAGCAGACATACAGGCGCGTGGGGGAGGAGTGCTGTGCTTTTCATGAAAAAGGGGGTTGCAACATTCTCTTCGATTTGTGTACCAAGACTTTCCCAGCACAGTCAGGAATGAAAGGGACAACACAAGGCAGGGTAAGAGAATTAAGTTGGTGTATTCAGCGTTCCTCTAGAAGCTGTTTTTGAAGGCTTTATAATGAAAACAATTTAAAAAAAAATATTATTCAACCAATAAATTATTTAATCACCATGCTGTGAGCTACACAGCTGTCATCCTCCTTACCTTGGGGAATAGAGACAAACTCAGAAACCTAACAGAACTGGAAGTCACTATATTCCGCAACACTGACAATGAGAATTGCTCACCGTGATCACTGTACCGCCGCTGTTTCTGGCTAGAAGATATGCTTCTCTGAACCTTGTGATGAGGAGATTGTCCAGTGCTATTATTAAGATCACTACTTGGCCTAACTTTGGCAAGTGAAAGGTTGCTGCTGGAGCTTGAATCACTTGCATCCAACTACAATGCAAACAAGAATATTAAAACAAGGAGTTCAGACAAAACAAATTAAATATCCTCCACATTATATGAGCAGTAACAAGGAAGTAAAAGGAAAATGGCTCTGGTAGACAGGAAATTTTTTTGACAGCAAGGGAGCTGCTTAGAGGCCACAACTTCTCTTAGCTTCTTGTGTCTTAGGTGAATCTCAGTGGAATTTGCAGCTCCTCAAAGGACAATCAGATGAAGAAAATCCATCTCTACTTTCCATACTCTCTTCTCAGAGTTCTTAAAGATTTTAACAGGAAGAGAGAACACATTTAGTGGAAGCCACCACACCAACTCCAGCAGAGGAACCAAGAGCAGCTGACTGATGCCAAGTCCTCTCAGGATCATACAGAGAAGTAATTGTCACAGCAAGAACTTTTTTAGGTTGATCAGTCTTGCTCCTTGGTTATCTTAAAATATTTACAGCTGGCATATTCACACTTGAGCTCTCAGACTGGACAGGACAGTAACTGGCATACAAAGTCCTTCAGAGGAGTAACTGCTGAGCAAGCAGGGTAGTTCTGGGCAGCCTAAAGGCAAGAGTTTACTGACTCAGATCAGGGTGAGAATAACCACAGCATCATTTGGACAGTTGACACTGATGATCAGATCAATGTGATTTTAAGTGTAATGGACCTTTGTGCAGGAATGCAATGCTTATAGTTACTGACTTCATTTTTGCTTCTAACTTTGCGAAGGACACTTCATGATTTCTTTCTTTGCATTTCTAAGAATGGAACTTACCTCTGACGATTTCCTTCCTAGCAGTAAGTATGTAGCCGTGATTTCATCATACTTCATTTTACTAAGGGATTCTTGAATTTCTTCTTGAGAATACCCCATTCCTACCATAATATCTAAAAACAAATACACACTCTGTCAGTAGCAGAAATACTCTGATGTTTAGGCTTGCTGAGTGTTTACATTCAAGAAGAATAATGGAACATTTAAAAATAATTAAACAAAATTAAGTGTGAGAACACGTGCCTGATGAAATATCAGTATTAAAAGATTAGTTATTTTTCCAAATGGCAAACAAGCACAGAGTGGTGGAGGGGAAAAAAAAGTAATATAATGCAAACAGTACCATATTCTGAAAACACTCCATTACCTATTCTTTTCTGGTCCGAGATATCTAGTTCTGGTTCAACAAAAGGTTTAAGTTCATCCTCCTCATGCCCTGCATTGATCCACCTGTCCTTCATAATTTGCTACAAAAGAAACAGTTTTGTTAGTACAATAACACTTAGAGCAAAGAAAACGAGCTGTTCAAAGAACAACTCCCCCCTCTACCAAACCCTGGGATCTTTTCTCATTATTCTTTTCCAGAACAGGCCCCAGCACCTACTCAGTTTTGTTTTGCTCCAGTGAGGAGAATGAACTATGTACATCAAGCCACGCTGCTTCCCAACCAGCTGTATTCTAGCATATAGCTGAAGGCTAAAAGCCCATAACACAGACCAGGAGCAGCGTGACAACTCTGACAGGTCTAGTACGCCTGGGCTTGACTATGGAAGTCTGTGGAAGCAGGATTTTTTTTTTAGCCTTTCTCCTCCATGACGGTACAAAATTCAGGCAAAAGGCAACCATAACCTAGCAGTCAATGCTTCCAGTTAACATTTGAAAATGTGGAAAATATCCTGGCGGATCATCCATTACTGCAGGAATCCACAAGCTATCCATCAGGAAACGTTATACAACGCATGCAATGCAGTCTCACATTGACTCTGAAAGTAATACAGTTTGCAAAATACAAGGTCTAGCTTCCTGATGCACCTTATTTGTGCCATTACCTCTAGAGTGCCTCTTTTTGTTGGGTTTAGCACCAGGAAACGTTTGAGGAGGTTTTCACAGTCTGTGGACATGTAGAAAGGAATCCTGTATTTTCCCCTTAGCACTCTTTCTCTAAGTTCCTTGGTAAGAGAAAAAGAACACGCAGGAAGTTGAAAGCAGCAAATCACTTAAAACTTGAGATAAACATGCCCAACATCCTACAAAAACGTACCTTTAAGTTCTGTCCATCGAAAGGAAGAGATCCACTCACAAGAGTATAAAGAATAACACCTAAACTCCAAACATCTACTTCAGGTCCATCGTATTTCTTCCCTTGAAAGAGCTCTGGAGCAGCATAAGGTGGGCTGCCACAAAAAGTGTCCAGTTTATTTCCGACTGTAAACTCATTGCTAAAACCAAAGTCAGCTATTTTAATGTTCATATCTGCATCTAGCAATAGATTTTCAGCCTGGAAGAGAAAGAATGGTTTGTAAGATGAACTTAAAATAATTGATTTAGAAGGCTGTTTTTACTCATTCTTAAAAGGCAAAGAGCTGAAATATCTGTTAACATTCCTCTCCTTGCAAGGTCCGTAGGTATGCTTTAGTCTATCATCCACACATCCCCTATTTCAAAAATCTCCATACACTAGCTTCAGACTATGGGAGCTGTTAAGCTACCCAAAAACTCCGTTATTACCACCTGTCTTCTCCACAAAAATGCATCCTGAACTACTGTAACTTACATTTTTCATCTACTAATATGAAAACAAAACACAGTCTCACTATCCATACTTCACATGGCATTCTAGCAAAAATTTGGTAATATACATAACCTTTAAACTTTGCTGAAGTGTTCTTTTCTTTGTTGGTCGTTTGTTTTGTTCTTTTTTTTTTTTCTTCAAGTTAAAAAGCTAAGATACATCAAACAAGTTATGTGGCAGCGTGATTAACATGAAAGACAGTTTAAAGAAGGGATACATCATTTCATGCCAAGGTACGAAGAAGCCACACCTCGGCTTCATCATCACAACGGGCAATTCATTCTGTTTGCGACCAAAACTTGTCATACCTCCATCACAGTACGTTGATTTTTTTTTTTTTTTTAAAGATTTCTCAGCTACCACTGACCTGCATCAGATTTGAATCTGACCAGAGGGTGAAAGGCTATCTTTCAGCAGCCACTAAAGTTCTGTATTTAAGAGCCTTACAAATCCTCTTCCTTTTATTTAAAATGATGCTATACTGTAAACATTCCACAAAACTTGCTGGAACACATGCAAAAAATCCAATGAAAAAGATCAGCAAGCTTAGTACACTCTACATTGGCACAATAAAGATTACACCCACAGGTACAGAAGCTGACACACACACTTCAAGCACTTTTTCCTACTCACCTTGAGATCTCTATGAACAATATGCTTTTGATGGCAATACTGCACTGCAGATACTATCTGGATAGAAAACAAACCCAATTATATAAGTGACATCTCAAAGAAACAGGAGCTTTAATCAAAAAGTTCAACATTTATCACTAAAAGGTGACATGTACTTATCCACTCAGAGCTAAATAACTAACTACTACAGTGACCAGTGTATTTGGGGGAAAGCTGCTAAATAACTCAGGTGTTTGTTATTTGATCTATTTGGTTTCTACTACACTTGAAAGAGGATTTTGTTTTTCCTGTGTGACTAATTATAGACCAGTAGAAGCAATGACTTTCAGAAAGGTTACTGAAGTATTTCCATTCCAGTGCTGTATACAGCTATAAAAACTTTCCCTCTGGACTGAAGTTTCCCAGTCCCACCCCAAAGGTGGTTTTTTGTGCTGCAGTATGGAGACAAAAGGGTAAGAAATGGGCTTAGCTACTGGAGAAACTACTGGGAAACAGCTTGTTTCTCAAAACATATGCAGTAAGAAGCAACTGTGCATCTGACAGAGGCCTGCTGTCCAAGGGCATATGGTTTATTGTATTTTGTACACTGTACAAGACTAGGAAGCTCAACGGAAAAAACTGTCTCTCTGAAGTGCAATGGAATAATTTCTTCCATCGTCGTTTCCAAATATCATTATGCTTTTCCTGCTTTATATAGCAAACTATATAAGCTATTTACACAGTACAGTGTCCCAGTACATTGCTTTAGTCAGAAGCATTGCTACAGAACTCTACATGTATGGAAAAACGGGATAAAGTCTCATTGCTACGTGACCACAAATGCCGTCAAATACATTTTAGTCATAGATAGGCGATCAGAAGCGAGGCATACGTTGTGACTTAAACTAAGTGGAACTACATATAAAAATAATTTAACATAAAACCTGTGCTAAATGTATTTCCAGTCTTTGTTCGAGATTAAGAAGATTTCCATGCAGAAAGATGAGTTATCATTACTGTCACAAAAAGGTAACTCATGATCAGACCACCCAGCTTAGCATGAAGATCCTCCTCTACGGCTAAAAAGCAACAGTTCTCCTCAGTATTTTGAGTAAGTGAAAGTAAAGCTCTTAGTAGGTCAAAGAACTGACCTACCAGCCAGTTTTGGATTCAAAACTTAAGCACCGCCATTACTATCTTTGTGCCCCTGTATTACTCAACTGCACACGTGCAAAATGCCACCTCAGAAACCAAGCAGCCGATGAAAAGTTGCTCTATTTCCATTTCCTACACTTTCACTCTGGTTTTGCTTCCTCCTTTATCTATTGGCTCTCTCTTTCAGACTCCAAGTTCAGCTTTTTACAGTTACTGAAACTGCCAAAGTGCTCCCACGCCACCACTAGTGCCATCCTTTTGGTTTTCCTTCCTTCCTTCCTTCTCCACTACCATTACTTCTGTGCCAGTGACAAGCTCACTCCGCGGGGGATTCCAAGGGTGACGGCACGACAAACACCTCCAGCTTTTTTCAGGAATGCAGAGACACAGCACCACAGTATTCACCCCTAAACTGCTTTTACTCTATCTAAAAGCAGAAGGTCTAGCAGATGATCAATCACTAGTTTCCTTTGGAGATGCTTCTGAACCACTCTGCACTGCAACAGGATTGCACAGAGACTGCAGAAGGGTGCCCAGTCTAAATGGAAGGGAAATAACGCAATGTTTATGACATTAATAATTGAAGAACCGCAGTCAAAACTGAATAAAAAATAGCACGGAGCATGGCTGCACTGGACTGAGTCCCTTGTCTTCCACCTCCCATTCCTCTTTCCACTGATAGCCCCTCACCTCGAACCTACTGGACCGTGAGAAATTTGCTGATGCTTGGCAGGTGGGTAGAAGAGGGGAAGAAGCAGCAGAGCTTTCTGCTAGAGGTAACAATCAGAGCACTGAAATACATTTCATGGGAGGGATTTCAAAAATCTGTATAATCATAGGTTTTAAAGAACAAGTTAGGACAAGTTATCTCTGGGCAGATAAACCATTCTTTGTGAGGATTAAATGACAAAAGGAGAGAGAAATGACCCCTCAAGGTCCCTTCCACACTGCCACAAGTATTTTTTTCTCTACTGGAACACACGAGCAAGATGTACTGTGTGGATTTTTTTGTTTGTTTTCCAAGATCTATCCTAACATCTACCAGCATTAAAAATACTAAATTCATTCTGCAGGAAAACAGTGGCAAGACTGAAGGAGGCCAGATCCAACTGGCTGCTGTAAAGGAAGAGAGGGAAGTAATAGCCATGGATTTTGGGGGACTCCCTGCCCAGAGTCTTGGCTTCCCATTTTTGCATTAATTCTTATGCAGATTCTTCTGTGGAAAAAGGATTGCAAGATCTAAACAGAACTGCTTGGAAGCCTGTAATAGGGAATGAAAAACAAGGTGACATTAAGAATGTAAAACGTTCTGGATTTGAATTTCTCACACATGGCTGCACAAAAGGAGCTTGAAATGGAGAACTGCAGAGCATGGCGGTATTTTTAGTGTTTGTACCCTCTCCTGTACTCCTCGTCAAGCGTGACTGGAATAACGTGATCCCTGTCTTTTACATTCTTTTTTCCTGCTAAAAACCTTAAGTATGCATAACACACTGACAACAAAGAAAAAAACCCAAAGCAAACCCACAAACAAGCAAAGAGGGGAGAATTACCAAATTCTGCTCTTTGCCTGAAAGATAAGTGCCTCCTCAGATAAAACACAAGTGTTCAATGCAGAAATCACATCCACTGGAAGAAGAAACATGATCTGAATACAAGATATAATACAACCTATTGTAAGAACTAAGCTCAATACCACGGCACAACTGTTTCTTCAGTTTAAAGAGAGCCACCGTCTGTTAAACCAGTTAGTACATTATAAAAAAACCCTCCGTATTATATCATAAGGCCCTATCTAACATAAGAACAGCTGCACTGAATCAGATAAAAGGTCTACAGAGAGCATTCTCCCTTCAACAATGGCTAAAAGCTATAGGAAGCTATTCTGGGACTACAGTAAGGTGAAATGAATAGTTTTATGACCTGTAAACCCAGCAAGATCTAGTTTCCTTTGACACTGCCCCACAGTCAGTCCCAGTGTCTAATAAACGCCGAGCTCTGATCAAAGTCTCTCGACTTCAGGCCTGCACACACGCTTCTCTACCAAAGCGCAATGCTATAGTTTCTCTCACGTTATTACTAGGGTTCTCTCCTTTTTTCCAGACAAATGCTCATGCATTTGAAGCTCTCGAGAACCTCCTATCTTTGAGATCAACGTCTCTCAAGACCTCTCAAGGATCTAAAATTGGCTGAGCTTGGTAGCTGGGAAGTCAGCTGTTGAGGGAGGCCAGAGCACAGCTGTCTGTGCCAGGATACAAGCCTGTAAGGAGAAACTGAAAACATATTTTCTCTTTCAGTGGATTCAAGTGAGGCCATCCATGTGTCTTTACCAACAGCATTTAGTCTACTGAAGTACAAAACAAGAAAAATCAAGCTGAGAATTTGAAGTACATAAAAATCAAACCTTGATGGGTCGAATACCCAGCTCAGCAGGTAATGATCTTCAAATTCTTTCCCTTCACGTTTGTTTTTGAAAAATGGGAGTTACAGATATCCTGTACTACCCACCCTATCCCATAAAATTAAGCACTGAGTGTACCTGTAAAACATGTTTGACCTGTTTCCACAAGTTTTCACTTAAAGGGGAGACAAATCGTTAGAAACAAAAAAAAAAAAAAAGGTAATTGTTGAACAAACGTGCAATTACACTGGAATTACTGCAAGATCTTTTTCCACACAACTCCTGATAAAAGAAGCTGAGGACAAAGAGCAGAGAACCACACCAGCAGAAGTTTCCAACATTCACATCAGAGAGAGAACAGCAAATCCTCTCAAGTCACTCTGAAGCTCTTCCACGTGACATTACAAAGAGCAAGGCAGCAGCCTGGGATTTAGAAGAGAAGGCTGAAGTGGGAACGACTGCTCCACAACCCATCGCATCTACTCCAACACAGCACAGAAACACATAGCAGAAACCCTCAGTCACTAAGGAAAGTTCTCTACCTGCCAGAACATGAAAGGGAGGGAAGCAACTTTAAAAAGACCTGTAAGATTTTGTTAAAGAGGAAGAAAAATTTTTCTTACTATCAAGCTGTATAACTCCAAATCACTTCTGAGGATATGAAGCTACAGATGCTTTGATTGGGTTGTTTTGTTTGGTTGGTTTGTGTTTAATATTTAAAAAAAAAAAAAAAACAAAGAGGATAAATACAAGATTTAGAGAGGTGAGAGAAAACAAAGGAACAAGGATTTCTCAGAAATGCTTTTGCTGCCTCCTTATACTGGGTTAAATATGTTTCTGTTCTTCACTTTCATTGCTACTTCTGAGCTTACTGTTTATATTGCTTTCACACAATCCTTACTATATGAGGCAGAGGGAACAAAATAGTCGTGGCAGTTTCCTAGTTCCCAAGTTGTTCCCTTTCGGTCACACTACCCACACTAGAGAAGTGTACAAGTTTCCTTTACAAGGCATATTGTGAAAGTCATTAATCAACTCCTGGAAGTCTCATATATTAAATTTCTTCCACTGCTGGATGGCTCTGCTTAAGAAGCGAAGCTCCTGGAGCCTCCCATTCCAACGGTGAATCTGACGGTCACGTCACTGCCACAATTCACCAGCTTAAAAGCCCTACACATCATTCAATAACACACCCTTGTCCCTCTTCATTATTTTAAAGTGTCATCAAGCAGCAGTGTAATTTTGATATTTATGAGTTTTCACAACATTATCTAGGTTATCCAAGTGACCAAAGGGATGGAAATAACGTAGGCATTTAGAAATTCCTGCACAAGAGCAGGAAACAAAGTATATCAGACCAGTCAGATCTGCAAATGAAACTCCAGATGCTACAAGAGCAGAGATTTAATTAGTTATGCAAAAACGTTTGGTTATGTTCAATAGTGCTTTACTGCAGAACAGAAATGCTTTTCACAGATCAATGAAATCCCATCATCTTTGCAGGGCTAGTTCATCCGTCACAAAGCTGAACTAACAAGCCTAGAAATTACTTTTCCATGACTTTTTAGAACAACTACTAAACTGCATCCTTTCGTGTAAGCGGATGGATGCGAAGGGACACCCGTGGCATGCACCGCCTGGCGTTTTGAAACTGGCCTGTTTGTAGCCTGTTACATTTGAGTAACTTCCAAAAGGTTACAAGCCAGCTGAACTAAGGATATATGAAATCAACCCAGAGGAAATGAATTTTGGAATGGAATACACTTCCAAATCAAGCAGTCACTGTTTTCTGGCACTCGTGCACACCCTGGCACACAGCACTACGCAAACTAGCACCACTGAACGGACTACTAACTCCCTCAAAGTACTACTGTAACCCAAGTTCTTCTTCTCATTCAGGGCTACAAGTCCACAACATGCTGAACACTGCCAAAAGTCAAACGCAAAGGATGGACGGTTTACTCGTTTCAGCATTAAAAACAGGGTGGGAGAGGGGAAAGCTGATGTATAGCAATGTTATACATACCTGTCTAAATTTAGCTCTAGCCTCCTTTTCCTTCATTCTTCCATGTGCAACCAGATAGTCAAACACTTCCCCTACAATTCAATAATGAGATACGTTAACACCGATTTCAGAATCTAGACTCCTCTCTAGCAGTTGCCCACAGCAGCCTCACTGGAATGACTGTACTTCAAGTTTATGATTACAGGTTAGCTCAAGAGAACAAGGCACAACAGCCACGCAATGTAGTACACCGTCATCTCTTATATGAGGAAAATAATAAAACTTCATGAATGACTGGATATAGAAAACCCCCAACATTTCCTTCCAATTACTTACGATAGAAACTGAGCAGCATACTTGGGTTTTGTAAATAATGACGACACGTACCCCTTCACAGGCTTTCTGACAAGGGTTCCCTCCCCCCCCCCCCCAAGAAATAGCTTCATATATGAAAACATCCAATGACATTTGCAGATATTGTCATACCAGCACTAGAATTTTGATTTGTGCGTGTGTATAAATGTCTTCTACCCAAAATCAGAAATTTCAGGTTTAACTTAGGCTTGGAAGAGGTACCCACAAGGATGGTCACAGTAATGAGCATAGCAGGACATGCTGACGTAACCCATCACACAACTAACAGATCTGCAACATACACCGAGAAGGTTCACTCCTGAACAAGCCCAGCGTTGTACGGCTGTGGATGACTAAAGGAAATTACTAAAGCAGTACTAAAGATCTGTTGCCTTTTAGGGTTGTTTTTTTCCCCCCTTTAATCAATCCAGTCATTTTATAGCACATCAATACAGACTACAACATGTTGGCTTCACATAAAGCTCACTGGCCCATGAAACACTGACATATTTGTGAGACCATGGGAGATTTTCTCTACTTAAAACCAACAGTCACGTACATAAGAACTACAGACTAGTACGTAGTTTTAAAAATCCTTAGATAATATGCAAAATTAATAAAAACTTTAGAAGTGGGTCAAACATCTAAATATTCTCTGCTAAGCAAGAAAACACCGTTCTGCAGAGCAACCTCACAAGGGAAGAACTGAGTAACTTCACGTTTATTGTTTGAAAGAAGCAACTCCACCAGTTTTGAATAAAAACCCCAGAGTCATACAGCAGGAAAAGCAACAACTGAGCAATGTGAGGGAATATCAGGATTTTCTACACAACAGCCTCACTTCCCTCTGTAGTGTATTATTTAATACTCAGCACAGATCACTCTCTCCGTTGTATTTCACAGCTGTTTCTTCAAAAACCCCGGAGTAACCAACCTAAACACTTCTTCACAATCCATGGAAAATGACACGAGAGAAAGAATTATCCCCAATTTAGGTGAAGTGTTGTCATTGTAGCACTAGTTTCTCTCATCCTGCAGCCAGGCTTCATATGCATCATGTGTGACCAGTATCTTGACAAAGAGGAAACATGGGAAAATGATGCCTGCCCCCGAGGTCACCAGCCATTCCTGTCTTGCCCAACACGGCATGTGCAAAGGGTACTGCTCACAGCCTTTTAGCCCTGCACAGGATGTCTCTCTCCATTACCCTAAGAAAGATCCTCACTGCTTTAGAGAACTGCTGTCCCTTCTACCTCCTGAAAGCTAATCACTAGATGGCAACAGGACTTCACTTTCAAGTCTAGTACCATCAAACAGCACAGAGATGCCTCCACAAACACTTGCACTAGCCAGTATTTTACCAGCTTTGTTTCTGTTTAGACAAATCTTGGCTGAGCATTCAGGGAGCTGCTAGAAGACGACATAGGCAGAATCAGTACCTGATAGACAGTAATTCATTCAACTTCACATAATGTAATGTCAGTCAGAATTCAGTGTTGATTTTGTCTGAAAAGAAGTCTCTGTATCTCCCTCCCAAAGCTAAAGCCTCAACTATTTGAGATTCCCAGCTGCTGATGCTAAAGGGTCACATTGACAAACTGAGTGCTATTAGGTTTTAGCCAGCAAGGGGTAACTTAAGCCTGGATACCTTAATTCTAGCTCTGGTGAAAACATCTGACATTGCATGATGCACACTTTCCCCCCTCCCCCTGCAATCAGGAATAAATGTAAGTTCTTCCTGAAATGGCGTAAGGCTAAGCCTAACAACTCCGACAGTAGAAAGTCTGTGATTAAAACATGTCAAAAGTCATCAACGTCTAAGAAGCAGAAGTTGTAGTAGTAATGCTTTTGAAGCAACAGCTAAAGAATATGTTTCATCTGAACATATTTTACCAACTATCTTACACAAAATAGGACACCGGGGTAGGGAGCTGAATACAATGAACTGAAAAGGTTGTCATTTGTTTTGGACAGGAACGATGGACGGCCCAATAAAGCTTCCCAATAGCGTTGTAAAACAAAGCAAATGTTACTAAGTTCAGAAGTTAGTTTTAAAAGCTCTAATTAATTATGTTGCCCAAAGAAGTCCCAGAGAACATTAAAGATCTTGCAGTAGTGACAAGAATATTTGCTGAAAAAGAAAACAAAACTTTAAAGAAAACAAGTGCTTTCTCCCACATGGCAATTTGTTTACGTAAGTCATCACAGCAGAGAGGTACTTACCTCCACTCGCATATTCCATTATTAAATAGAGAGTTTTTTCAGTTTCAATGACTTCGAATAGCTTCACTAGAAAAGAAAGCCATTTATTACTCAGTTAACTCGTTGCAGAGAAATCTGTCAGCAAAAGAAACCCCTCAAAAACCCTATTTGCTTGCAGCTTGACACTATCAGACTACCATCTAAGGAAGCTTTTTTGTCTCACGTTCCTAAATGGAAAATACTCTTAACACATTTGGTCAACTCATACAAAACAACATTTTCTCAGGAAACAATACTTTGCTACTGTCACACGGGAAAAGCAACTAAGTTAGGCAGAACTTCCACAGATTTGAGCATCCAATAGCCATTTTTGTGCCCTGAACTGGCACGCACGGTGGCAACTGCTGACGGTCCCATAAAAACACTACATCATTTAAATGTACAACCCTGACCAACTTCCTCATCACTTCTTGAGTTTGGTATATACTTATCTTTTTAATGAGAGCTTGAATTCAGTCAAAATCAATATTATACTCAGAAGGAGCAAAATTATCAGTTAGCTATGCAAACAGTAGTTTGTGCAAAGGGACCAAAATGGCGTGGGTGCTCCCCCCACCACCCTCCCCAACACACAGCTCTGAAAAAGCATTTATTACTGCTACTTCACAGTAAATTGACACCCTAGTGCAGACTCATCCTTGAAACTCATACCATGAACAATTTTATCAGTGAAAAAGCTAACATTTCTCCAGACTTGAAAGTTATATGAAAGAAACAAGGTACCTATGTTTGGATGATTTAAGATCTTCATTATTCTTACTTCTCTAAAGAGCTGAAATAGACAAACACAAAATAAGTTAATTGAATAGGTCACGCTCATTCTTCCTAAAGCCTGATCATGTTGCTATACTTACTTAAACACAAAGGGCAAACATTACTATTAGAATTTCAATGAAGATCACTCAATAAGCACTTATTGGAGGGAAGAGTTAAGTGTCTGCTGCTTTTAACATCCCCCCCCCCAAACAAACCAAACCTGAAAACACCCATAAAGTGCTCCAGATAGCTCAGGAGAGAGGGGATCTTAAGCTCTGTGACAGAAGAGCTTGAAGACCATGAGCCCATGCAGATTCTTGCTGGCCAGTACATCTCACATGATCTTTCCTTCACTGAAAAAACCCCATCAGAGCACCTTCTGATGACTACTGCACGTTACTGGTTTGACTCTCTCTTCAGTACTTCATCAAAGCTGTGGAATTACTGTGCTTCAACAAGAGCTCACAGGTAAAAAACCAGCTGCTTTTACTGCACAAGAAGTATGTTATCCAACTACACCAGCAAGGAGCATGTTTTAAGGAGATATGGGCAAGCAAAGCTCCCCCCCTCAGCCCTTCAGAAGCGTTCCCACAAGGTGACCAAGGTACAGTAGCATCTAGTCCCACGTTTGTCACTGCGGCTACACCGATTCTTGCTGCCGGACATCCAACCTCCAGGCTTGCTCTCCAGTACAACACACTGCACGTATTTGCCAAAATTAATAGGGCAGAACACACTGTTCTCCTGACCTAATAACCCCCAGCAGACAGAAGAAACACCATTACTTAAGGGGTACAGTCTCAAGGGGATCAGCCTGCTCCCACCCTCTTCACCACCCACTTTCCTACACAACAGGATCATGCCACTTCCCTTTATGCAAGCACTGGTGTTAACCCAGACCGACACACAAGGTCCAGGAATGAATTTAACAGAGAATCTCACAAAACATACAACTCCCCAGATAAAAGCATTCCATCTCAAGTCTTCTGTTGCAGCTCTCTTGCTCACCCCAGCCCATCTATTTTGGCAGGATGGGTGGTGAGGGTGTACAACTGCCACTTTGAAGCTACAGGATGACGTTACATCAATGTTGCTGCATCCAGAGACCAAGTACTGATTATAAGGATCCTGTTCCCCGCCTCCCAAACACCAACACCCATGTGAAGAGGGTCTTGCTTGAGTAGTTACTCTGGAAGAGTTCAACCTTGCCTGTCACCAGAGCAAACTGTCCGCCTGCAACTGGACGATAACATGACATTTAACAAACCACAAATGAAAGTGAACTCTGTTACTGATCAGCTGTTAATTATTTTCACCTCTGAAAACTCTCTTCTGCAAAAGACAATTAAAAGATGCACATAAATTCCTTTAGGTATTTAAAAGATGTGTATGTGGCACTCAGGGACACGGCTTAGTGGTAGATTTGGCAGTGTTGGGTTCATAGAGTTCAACCATTATCTAAACATCTTTTCCAACCTAAGTGATTCCATGATAAAACTGTAACACTACAAATGCCTCGGGTGTTGTTACTGCAATATAAAACATTGCTTTTAATGTAGCTGGTTAATAGCAGATGAAGTAAAAATAGTCCCGCTTCTCCCAGGAAAGACCCAAGATAAAAAAATATGAAAAAAACTGAAGTGCAAATACTGCTGTATTCAGAAAACCAAAGGAATTCTCTTTTTGGGCAGCATGCTATATGGCAGTCAAGTGGGTAGCTGTTCTCCCTCTGCAGCTCCCACCACGCCAGCCCAAGACTCCAGAGGGTTGACATTCTTAAGCCTCAATTATTTTCTAACAGCATGCTTCAAAAAGCAGGCGTAATCAAGTGGTTTTATTATAAACCTAACACCAACTTCTACAGGAATACCAGTAAGGTAACAGATCACATTGACCTTAATGTAAAGAGACTGAAGCAGAACGAAAGCGCACAGCTCCGCAGGAATGCAGACACGGGAGAAAAGAGTTTTGTAAATAAGAGATAACAGCATTGTTATTAACAGTGAGGAAGCAAAAAGTGCTGCTGCAGGATTTGCCTCGGGTCAGATTGCAGATAAAGTGAAGACATTTAATATGGCTACGCGGATTACTAATGACTCAAAAATCTGTAGGTGTACTTAATGAAAGAAAGAAAAGTGAAACGTAGGAAACAAACAGAAAACAACTAAAAGTCAATGAAAGAAAACCCTTGTGCCTTGGTTTTAATAAGAGAAAAGGCTGGGGAAAGCACAATTTGGACACCAGTTGTACTAATCATCCTCTGCTTTCTGATGGTTCTGTAAAAGCTGAGATGCAGGGAGCAACCCTCACTGCACTGCCCAACAGACCTTCCCTCCCACGCTCCAGCCACGGCTCCGAACAGCATGCTACCCGAGCACACAGTAAACCAGTTTTCAAAAATGCTTTTGGTATCTTCAGCATCATCACCCAGGTCTAGGCCCAGGTCTTTTCTAGAATGACAAAGCTGCTTAAATGCAAGCAGGGTTGATTGATCAAGTAAATTTTTGGCCATGCAAAAGAGCTTCACAAACTACACATGCAAGGTTTGGTGGGTATTTCTGCCCCCCAACCCCTCCTCCCCCCCCCCCCCCCCCCCCCCCGAGAGGTGTGTGAATTGCCTGTTTTTTTTAAAACTATGGTATTTCTGGAGCTTTTTCATATATAATTGGACAAGGTGCACTACTTCACCATCTCTCATCTGAAATGAGAGATGAAATGTTTAAAAACAGTTGAATCTAAAGCTATTTTTTCCTTATTTTTCATTCAGTTCAACTGAACTGGTGCACAATAGATCCTGGATACCCCATTAATACTTTTAATCACAGCTTATATAACTGAAAGCCTCTAGTCAGCTTTTAAAGTTTTGGAGACAGTTTGCTTAATTTGCTCTTAATGGACTGTTGATATCTTCCACCCCTGATACTCAGATAAAGCCATTTGGGTCAGACTCTCACTTAAGGGCAACTCCACTGCTGCGCGGATGAAGACCTTGGCTGTTATTGAGCTCTTAGCCTATTTATCATCACCTCACCCACATTACAGAAAACACCGACAAAAGTTCATAGGATTAAGTATGGGATTATAGGCAAAGTCATAGTTGGTGCCACCAAACAACTCAAGGGCAATATAGAATATGACAGTAAGAATGAGGCTAAAATTCACAGTATCATGATGTAAATGAATATATTCATTATTTTAATCTTTTTAATAGAAAGATATGCTGACTGGGCTGGACATAGCTACTTACTCCACTGTACACCTCGAGGGTCCAATGTGATAGTCAGGCTCATACCACACTTTGGGCTGCTCTCCATATATCACTGGTCCAAAAGATGACTACTCTGCATTACTAACCTGAACAAAGCATGTCAAAAAGTAGCTTCCACATGTAAGCCATGTGGTGAAGTGGGTGACTAGAAACAAGCTTTTTCAACACGACTCTTTTTGTATCAAAGGAAATTCAAAATAAAAACACTTGAGAACAGGATACAAACACCACCAAATTCTTTATTAGAATTTTAGTTAGATGAATGCACCTCAGATCATGCTCTCCCTTGTCGGTTTAAAAGTTAGGTTTGGCACTGTGACACAGATAGCAGGTTCCAGAGATGTCCACAAATGGTTGACATTGTATTATATTCTATTTCTGATAGAGGAATACAATGTAAAACATGCAACTTTCACACAGTCTGCTGAAAAAAAGGTTTCTTAGATTTCATTCCCCCAAATTACTATGTGCATCAACTTCTGGCAAGTGAAATGATCATCATCACACAGTAAAATTAATTACGAACAGCTAGGTATGCTAAAAGCCCACACATCTGAGGCTCTCTGCCACAGGAATGCAGAGGTATAACAACAGAAGACCTAATGTGATGATTCTCAATATAGAAAATTTTCTTAGTTTTAGGAACTAGTCATAATGAGACTATAAAGGCAGATAATCAACTGAAAACTGTGCTTATCTGTTCCATTCCTAATACCGAGATTAAAAACTACTCCCAACTTGCTGAACGGCTCGTTTTCCATCAACAGGAGCTCTACAAATGTTTCTAGGCAAAGACAAACATCCTTAGTCTGCCAAACAAATGGCTTTCAGCTTTGTTGTGGTCTAGTCCTTTGACTGTGAGCCATGTTAGATCCAGGGAAAGAATTACATTTAATTAACGCTGCTAGCTGACAAACTGAGCAAAAAAACCCTAACAAACCAGCAGTAGAAGCACAGGCACATACTGAGTAACAATCCTGAATCAATGTTACTTGAATTTTATTATGCTGACACATTCAAAACAACAAGGGAGTGGAGGAAAGAAGGACCCATATTTTAAGCCAACTCTTTGAACAGACCGAAAGACAGTTTTCTTCAAAGTGTTCCTGCATTCACTGTTGCAAGAGTTTGGCTAACAAATTCTTCCAGAAGTATTGAGGAAATCTGCTAAAAAGCAAGTCAGTACACTGGTCAGATACAGAGCACCAACATAACCTGCCTCCTTCCCCCCAAAGTGCGGGGGCTTTTCACGAGATGGTACCCCAAGCCAGCTCAAGCTTCACCCGTGTGTTAGGCTACCCCGGCTAACTGCTCACTGAAATATGCCCCAGATGCAATTAGGAGCCTCAAGCAGGAAGCTTTACACAATACAAGTTTGCCTCAAACAAACCACAACTGAAAAACAGGTAAAACACTTGTTATAAACAGAAAAGCCTGGGCATTTCAATTTCTCACCCTTTCTTCGCAGTTTTTAAAATACTGATTGCTCAGAAAGGACATGATCCATGTTAAAACTGATGTTTAAGAACTCTAAAGCTTTAACAAAAAACCATGGCCCGAACAAGTGGCAAAACATCTGCACACAATGAACAACAACATTTGGCTAAGGCGCCAAGTTCTAAAAAAGGAAAACGAGAAGTGATTTAGTGCTATTACATAGTCTTGATAAAAAAAACCTGTGTATAATGGCATTGCTAATTCAAAAGAAAAAAAACAAGCAGGGTTTTTTTTTTTTTGTCCAGGAGGAAGTGAACTACTGTGGCATCAGCACTTGTTTCCAGTGAGACCGATACTCACTGGAACCGGGTACACAAGTACGTTTGTGGACAGTGATTATGACTAACGCCACCAGCATGGGAAAAAAGCTCTCAGAATTCCCTCTTCTTTCAAAGCAGGGAAGTAGGGCTTGCAGTTTCCTCTTCGCTAAGCAAGGGCAGCAGAGTAGTAATTAGGTCCTAAAACAACAGTTAAGAGTAGCTGCATGTGGCTACCACAGACTTCCTCAGCAGCAGACAAGAAACCTGACTCTTCCGAAGAGCTGCCGAATACTGAGCTGCCAGGATTGCAGCCGCCGGAGCTTACTGCAAGGGCATACCGAGAATTACTGCTCCAGAAAGCAAAGCAAGTCCTGAGCAAGGTTAACTTCTTCCTGGCAGCTGCAGTATTGGTGTGGAAGACTTATTACAAAGAAATCAGAACCAGCAGCCTCGATGACCATTTGCTTCCCCACCTAAGGATGACAAGGGTGTGCAGCTACACCGCAGCTGAGACACTATATACCACACCCTCTTCTCGGCACAGCCCTTCCCTCCCCACCATACCTCAAATATTTTATCGCTCTCTCCAGAAGTGCGAGATCAGAAGCACTTCCATCTCAGCTTCCCCTGCACCTACAGGTCGCGTGCGCAGTTGGCTTCAAAAGCACTGAGGCTGTGGCACTGCTGACGGCGCCGGTGGAAAAGGGGCCAGAGTTTGCGAAAAAGCCCACCAAAGCCTTGATAAGGCAAAATCGGTTCAGTAACGCGTCCTGCGTTCGCTCTGCTGACTATGTCAAGCAGGCACTTAATGTTCAGAAAATTAGTTTCAGTGTTTAAGCCGAGAACATGACGTATCTTGCTAAGCTTTTTCTGTGCTTATATAACAAGTGAGCTTCGAGAGGCGAGCACATTAGCAATCTCACTCCCCAAATTTGATCTGATTTCTACCCTGCTGTTTTGTACTATTCGTCCAGACTCCCAGTTAAGAAACCCAGCAGTAGACAAGACCAATTTATAAATCACGCTTCATAATCTGATTTTATAAATTGTAAAATAAAAATGAACTTACAGCAGATGCAGGGACCCGAGTGGACACTGAGCAGGCTGAAACCCAGGATCCAAAGAGCCAACAAGCACAATTCCAGCTTGTGGCCTTGCCAAAGCAACACCTGAGACTTGGAAAAGGTTTGCTTTGTACCTGAATATGAGCTCAAGCTAGCATTATGGCCCAATCCCAAAATAACACCACTTGAAGGATTAAGATTTTACAATTTTGTCTGACAACACGGCCTCTCTACTTTTCTCTGACCATTCTTCCCATGTTCTGAGCCCTTCTTCACATCACACAGCTTTTGTTTCTCTTCCAAGTGCTTCTAGGGCTTCACTTTCTTTCTTCAGGTATTCCAAATTGCACAGATCTGCCACACAAATCAACTTTATCTAATCCATCGTATTACCTAATTTGCATTTCATTTCCTCCCTGCCTACCCAGAAATTGCCAATAACCTCAGGGATTAAACTGAAAAAAAAATGCTGAGAAAACTGCAACCGCATTATCTGCTTTGACCTACAGAGTCAGTAGGAAGTTGCCACCTGCTCAGACGACAGACCCTTTCTTCTATGGGTTATTCTTTGCCTCTCAACCAAACCATACAATGTAAGAACTTGTGTGTTTTTCCAATTTGCTTTTGTACCATTAATTTTGATTAAAAAACCACCATCTTGTCAGACAATCTTTTCAGTATTTGCATAAAATCCAAATGTGTATATTCTCCAGTTTACTCTGATCAGGCTATTTCATTCTGTTTGCAGGTAAACTCTGGGTATTCTCTCCTTCAAACAGAAACATTGCAAGGAGCTTTGTTAACCAAGTACTCAAAAGTAAATAAAAAGCCTTTGATTGCAGCACTTATGAAAGGACAGAGTTAGCAAAGTCCTAGGTAAAAGTGACATTTAAATGTACTTCCTGCAGGCACTCCAAAGCAGACTGGTTTGCTTGATGAATGAGTAGGATTTATCACTACTTGCTAAAATAGATAAGGCGATACAGCTGTAACAGCACATTAAACATTTGAGACTAGAGGGAAGAAACCAGAATAGCCATGCTCCAATTTGTTCCCTAAAACCACAGCACCTTTGCTGCTGCAAACTATGTGGAAGGCGCAGATACTGCCTGGCCTCCGGTCCAGAGGCAGCATTTCCAAGGCCAGTTTAAGAGGACAGAACATAAGCTTTGTATTTCTAAGTCTAACAAAGTGACCAGCGCGAAGGAGACATGGGAGCATGACACCTAACCACGAACGTCCGCTCTAGAGAGCTAGCCATGCTTGGGAGACAAAGGAAGTGGCTAACACCACCGTTTTCTCAGCCTACAGCTCTGAGTTCATCTTGAACAACTGCAGGGTTGTCAAAAATATCTGTTACAAACTGGTCATTAAATACAGTAGTCAGATGTGTGCAAGGTATGCGGTGGTTCAGATTCTGCAGCGCAGGCATTCAGGGTTAATGGGAGGAGGTGTAGAAACAAAACAAGTTACAATACAGTTGAAAAATCAAACGTAAACACCTACCTTTTGTAGACTAGTTGGGTTCAGCTGTGTCTTGTCAATTATTTTTATGGCAACCTAAAGGAAGAGTTCAAAATCAGTATTTTTCACCTGAACAATGCAGCGTTATTACAAGATGGTCAAATCCAGCAATAGAAATGGAAAACATGAAAATTACACAAAGACAACTCAAGTTTCTTCAGCAAACTATGAACTTGTATTTAAGCTAAACAAAACTGCAATTAATTTTACAACAGGAGAGTGGGAAACCCTGAGTATTTGAAGCATATTAAGACAAGAAGCTCACAGTCTTTCGCTTGACATTAAGACCATCACACTTATTACAGTGGAAGCTCCAACACCAGACAGTGCCCCAACAGCGAGCAGCGTGCCTACAGAGAATGTTTACACAGCATATTACACAACAGATTACACAGGACTCACTGAGCACTGGCAGTTTGTGAAGATGCTTCTGAAAGCAGAGTTTTCAGAGCAAACTGAAAATAATTCCACACAGATTTTGCAAGAACTACATTCACCTTTGGAAATTCACTGAATATTTGTATCAATTTGTTCCCCAATAGATACGAAATCTCATTTCAGCATTAACAAAAACCACGCTGCCTGTAGTACAAGAATTTGGACAAGTTCATTCCTTCACTGTTCTCATCTTTTCCGTAAATACTGCACAGAAATATAAAAGAACTAAATCAAAATTTCACAAAGTAATCAAAAGAGGTATTCAGTACCATGTTAACTAGCCAGAACCTGAAGATTTGAGGCAATGAACAGGCAACAGATGAGCTTGAGTGCAATGCGATTTGGATACAGGATGAGTTAAAACAGGAAATGGGAATCTGTCTAGATTTACATGCCAATTGGTATTTTTCCTTTCTAAATTAGAGACTAAACAGACCAGAAAAAACTCTGCAGAAGCCAGGGAGATGGTGCCTCCCAAAGAGGCAAGAAGCTGCAATTCAGCTGATTATAATACCTCAGTGGCGTGAAGCAAGGGCTTTCAAATCCCCTTGAATTTTTGGCTCAAACAGTAGACGCTGCTCCTTCCCATGCCACAGCTCCCACTTCCCTGCATCACCTAGTGCTTTGTCATCTCATTAACGTGGGGTTGGCAACACATGGAATAAAGAATATCTTATATCGAAGCAATTTTATTTCCCTACATTCAAGCGCAAAAATGCACGGATGGATCATCATGATGGAGAGGGTTAGAGGGGAACACAGTGTTCCATGCTTAGATGCATCACATGATTCTGTGATGGCTATGGTGTTTTCTGAAACCGAGATTCAAGCTTTATTTTGGGCCCTTCTAGATGCAAGATACAATGAGATATCACCAAGAAGCCATCTAATAATACTTTTGCTTTGGGGAGTACTTTCTTCTAAGGTATGCTACTAAATTAAAGATCACTCTTTCCCAAGGCAAAATTCCATTGCAAACTCTTGAGAAATCACTTCAAAAATACAAACAAGAGATAAACACATTAAGCAATAGGTATTCTTATATTAGCAGCTGTCTATGAAACCGAGAAAGATTTTTATCTCTACCTTTACACCCGCTGAACTATTGTAACGAAGGTAAAGTTACTCACGACCTGCAATCTCTTATAAATCCATGCTGGATGTAGAGTGACCACTGCCCTCTTGAACAGCCTAACGTCATCTCAAAGTCACCTGGTCTCCCGAGACCACCCATGACACAACACAGCTGTTTGCTCGGTAAGAGCATTCCACTCAGAAGTGGAATTGCGTTGAGCTGTACCATCCTGGTCAATCTGTGAAAGATGTAAACTTGTTTCAACCCATGAAGTTTTAAGATACTGGGTTTCCATAAAACACAGCTCACCTGTCCCACTGCAAATTGGTGCCAGATGATCAGAGAGGCTGACAATGGCAAACAAATTCAGCCCTGGAGGTACAGCGAAGGTACACACCTCAGTTTTCTGGAAGGCAGACTCACGGGCCTGCTCAGTGCACTAATTATAGCCTTAAAGGCAGGATGAATCAAGAGAATTCCTAGCCCCATGAACACTGAGAGTACAATGTGCTAACACTGACTCTGAGAGCTTGAACCCATCATCAGAACAGGGAGCAATTTCAAGTGCCTTGATAAGGTCCCCAAATGACAGGCAAAGGCAGCCAGCCCTCAAGAGTAGTTCCGATAAGCCCGAGAAAGAAAATCCTCCATTTTACTAAACACAGCTAATAAAGCACCGAATTGCCTTCCAAAGCAGAAATACTGCTGTCCTTACGCAAAGCGAATGTGGAACGGTTTCAAGCGTTGTGTGCTACGGCCAATGTTGGAAGAAAGCAAGTCTACCTACACTGTTACACCACTGCATCAGCCAGGAGACTGTGCGAGATCGTTAGCAGAATTAAAATTAACTTTGCTTTCACCATTCACAACAACATGACTTAAAACATTCCTCCTACATTGCTTCAACTCCCTTATTCAAGCCATCGGAAAGAAGCTGAGGCACTGTGCAAACTGGCCAAACCGCTACCATTCAGAGTGTTTTCTCCCTCTTAAATTTCCCTTTTTCCAAGGGACGAACAGAAAGAAGATGACAATAGATTCCTTGGAGTCAGACTTGGATCCTGAAAGAATCCCATCTCACTAGGAAACCTCAACTTCCTGGCTGTTAACTGAACACATGCCTTTAACGAACAGAAGGATCCATGTATTTCTGGCTGTGATTCCAACCACCTCAGTAATAGCAAAAGGTAGTTTTATCTTTTAGATTAACTCTGGCAAGTATGAAAAACTTGTCAGAGGAAACAACCTTTGATAAATTACAACAGAAAATGCATGGCTTAAAGTCAAAGGATTAGCAAAAGCAGATTTACCATGAAGATCTTTGCTTTTGCAACGGCAGACAGACTACAAGTAACACTCTCCTAGGCAGAGGATCTCCAGGGCGTGTTTCCTAACCCCAGCTCCAGGGCAGTGAAGCTAACCCTCCCTCCATACCTCTGCAGTGAGCAGGCAGCTGTGCACTCCCTGGCAGGACAACTCAACCCCCTCAAGTTAGGCTGATGCTCTGGTCACCCCCTGAAGGGCTAAACATTTCTCCCTTTTTGTAATTTGAGGCTGTGCTCTCATCATACATCCTGCACACAAACTCAAGACGGAAATGAAAGAGTCCTGGAACTTACTCCAGTTGGACACATGAAAGCTGTATCTCAAGCAACAGGAAAATTCAGAGGGAAGGACTCCAGATGTAAGGAGATGAGCAAGCACCCTAGAAGAATGCTTGAACAAACATACCCTCCTCCCAAGAAGTAACAGCAAAGTGCTGATCTGCTGCATGATTTAGACATTAATCAGCACAGAGATACGAAGAAGGAATTGCCATAAAGTGAAACAGAACCGGACACTTAAAGGGATATTAAATAACAAGAAGTAAGGTTCAAACACAGCAAGGATACAGTAGAGATGAAAACTCATTTAAGCGTGACTCCCAAAATTATTTTATTTTAGGCTTTGGTACATAAGATGGAAAAAAGAATAGGAACAAAGACAGGACAGCCAGCAGGAACGAGTGTGTGAAGCAGGAAATCACTAATTCAGGAAGGTGAGTGCCGTCTGGCTGAGGGCAGGCTAAGAACATTATC
Source organism: Rhynochetos jubatus (assembly GCA_027574665.1). Taxonomy (NCBI): domain Eukaryota; kingdom Metazoa; phylum Chordata; class Aves; order Eurypygiformes; family Rhynochetidae; genus Rhynochetos; species Rhynochetos jubatus. The sequence continues at coordinate 137,118,007 of CM050648.1, read as the reverse complement.
CCAGAATTCTTAAGAGTAGCAGGTTTTTCTCTTTAAGGTGGGGGGAGCATTCTTGCAGCAGAGATTTCTACCATCTGTGACGACCAAAATGGTACACAGGTTTAGAAATTATCAGACCACTTTTTTTTCCTAGTGGAGCCACTTACCACAAAATTCTTTAGCTTGAAACTTGCAACAAAAAAATAGGGGAACAAACAGAAGGGTTAAACGTAACCTATTTTCCTACAGTGAACTGTGCCCAACAGAAAGACACAAGATATGAGTATCTGGACTACTGTAAAGCCTCATCTAGGAGGATGCATAGAAATTATTGAACTAGATAAGATGAAATGTGCACAGAGCTTTTTCAATTAAACAAAAAGCCTAAAGAGATACCAGGTTCGAAATAAATGAGTAAGATTTTCAAGGACAAGATGTGGGACCAATCTTGTTTAATATCTGTATCAGTGGCCTTGGCATGGGAAGTCAAGCCATTATGATTAGGTTGAAGGAGTTAAGAAGCACCATCAAACACAACGGAAAACTGATATAAACAACCTTGGAGATTAGTTAGCAAAAAAGCAAAATTCAACAAAGTGCTGCTGCTAACCAAAAAATCATCTGTGTGACAGCCATGAAAAAGGTTAGCATAATTTAAAGATTGACCAGATAAATACTTCTGTAAGGGCAAGGGTAAATTAATGACACCAGGGAAATTGTTATCCAGAACACCGTGAACAATTCTCGTCATACACATATAAAATACGTAATTATCAATGCTGTACTATTCACCTAGCGAGAGCAGCAGCTTCTACTCCTCTCTCTCACAAAGAAAAAAAAAAGTTAAAACACCTTCAAGATATTCCTATAAAACTAGCTTAATCATTCCCTTCAAAGGAATGCCACTCATTCTGGGTAACCAGCACCAGTGGCCACGTCCTGGGGAGTATTTATGCCCTGAATTGACTGAACGACATCTATTCTGTGAGACTTAAAGAAACTTAGTACTTAACTTCTTCTAAATTTGGCCAAAAATTTCACACTGTCACTTTGCTGAAATTTCAAACAAAAATAATGAACCAGAGCTCAACACAGTTATGTGCAAATAAAAGAAAACGTACTTCCATTTTTGCAAAGCAGTGTGTGACAGACCACCTATCACCAACTCCTATGCCTACAACAACAGCACAGAAATACTAACCAAGTTCTTGCATTTCCTGTGTTAAGAAGCAGTAAAAAGATGAGGGACTTCAGTGGAAAACAATTAACCAAAAACGTTGCCTACAAATGAGCACTAACTTTAACACCAGAAGACAGCTGCTGATCACTGGAACTGTCAGCTTAAAAATAATGATTATCCCCTCTGTTCCTCCTAGTGCTGCTGAGCTCCACGTTAGTTCAGAAAAAAGAAATTCCCTTCAAGCGCCGCAGTCAGCCACAGAGGTTTCTTTAAAAGCCCTCATTCCTATCGGCAAACATTTACTTCATTAGACAGGTTTGGCAAGAAAAGGTCAACAAGGTGTTTCTCCCTCTTTCAGTATGCAGAGTTGCTATTAATAAAACAGCACCAAGAAAAGCCTTTTTGTAACAAGCAAACAGGACTATAGCTCACCAGAGCAGAACATCATTAAATGCAAGTTATTAATTACATTGCAATGGCATGCAGAAACTAATTATGGAGCTGAGTTAGACACTATGAAGAGACAGAAGAGAAAGTTTGCCTACACCACACAACACCAAGCAACAGACACACAAACCAGCTCTGAACAAACTGGAGTGTCATCCCAAGGCTGCCCAGCACTGCAGACACAAGCAGAACTCCCAGGAGATACATTGCTCTGGCAAGAAAATACTGCTTTTGGACTACTCAGACCATAATCAAGAAGATGTATGAGCTCTCACTCCTCACTTCCCCTCCAATAGAGCCCTGCACCACGCAGTACAGACACACCAAGAGGCAGTTTTCCAATACGCTTATTTAATTCCTATACATTGAGCCCATTTTGGGGAATGGGGGATTTAGCAGAGAATTCTAGTAGTAAACTTGAACACAATTCCAGTTGGACAGGGATTTGTCAAAAACGCAAATTTAAGAGACCATTTTCAGGAGAAATTGTTTTGTAATCATTACTAAAAAAATAGAGTTTTCCATTTCTGTTTTCTCCTACACCGGTGGCAGTCTGTCTAGTAAAATGTGCTAAGTGTTCACAGACTTAGATGATGCTATTCTAAGAGAACCTTCACACCTACTGCAATTCACTACTGTTTACATCCATACCACTTTACCTCTCTGCCAGTTAGGATGTGCCTTGCCAGTTTTACTTTTGCAAAATTCCCCTTTCCAATCGTTTTAAGGAGTCTGTAATTTCCAATATGAGGCTGCTCATCTGCGCAGGAAGCTATAGAGTTCCTGCAGCGAGCTCCAGAGCGCCCGGTTCGAGAGGAAACTTCCTGCCGTCCGTCTCCATGGGACGTGTGCTGCAATAAAAACATACACAGATAAGGCTGAGAAACACAGACAAAACACATCAGTGATAAGAAGCATGCAGCATTCAAAACCATTAGCAACTCCTTTTAAGAAACCTTCAAAGGGTCCAACTCGAACTTCAGATTCAAGCTGAACTTTGCTCTGATGTGGACAATAAAAAGGCTCCCAGTTCGTAACCCAATATCCATTTCATCACCTGGTAAAGACCAAGTGGAACACCACCTGAACTGCAGTAGTTGAGCATTCTGAAGAACTTACGTGACCTGCCAAATCAGTTACGGAATGTGGAGGTGTTCGATATTATTCCCCATTTGCATTACTGGGACCACAGCAGGAAAGCCCTTGGAAAGGACACATGAACAAAGCTTTCCCAAAAGCACACACAGTAAAGTGTTCACCCATACGGACAGTTCAAAACTACTGATAAAATAATAAAGGTTGGGGTTTTTTCCTCTTGTATTAGACTCCTTTCCTACAAAACCTCATGACTGAAAATACCCAGGAGAACAAGGGAAGAAATCTTCCCTAATTTACAGAAACCTCAGATATTAATAGGTGCCACAGTTACAGAGATCTGAGATACCGTCTGGAAACTGTTAAGTTCCTTTTACTCAGTTTCTCTGAACAGCTACTAATTGTAAAAAAGACTGTGTATATATCAGACCTATAATATTCTTTATTAATGAGATCACATGGTTAAGAGAACAGGATTTTTTAATTTCCTGATAGCCTATTTACAAAACAGCAGGTCCCCTCATGCCTCTTAGTTCTCAACTCATCGTTGAGGTCTACACACCAACTTCACTAATTAAAGTATTAGCTAGAAATACTAAGTAGTCTGCAAAAGTGGAGTAAATGTCTAGATACACAGATGACAGGCTAAATTAACAGCCATCCCAGAAATCCCAGATCTTGCTCTTCTACTACTCTTACTGAAAGCCAAAAGGGACAACCAAAGATTTGGCATACAGCAACACTCGGTCTGAAAAATCACTGTAGCATAAGGATGCGAGATGATAACTCAAGAGCTAACCACCCTGGTACAGACACAAATGAACAAACCCATGCCTGCACAACACTTGGCGGGCTTCACTCTCTGTTTAATAACCTGATGTAACCTTGTGACCATATACTCTGGCATCTTAAGTTCTTGGTTTGTTAATTTGAGTGCAACAGCTGTGATCAAATTATTTTTAAAAACACATTCATTTCATTTAAGAAATACTACTGATAGTAGTCTGCGGCTGTTTGAATAGTTACTATTTTAAAAAGCCACCAGACACACAGCGTAGTGCATGTAATATTCTAGCATCAATCTGGCTTTAACTTCTTACTGCTGGGGTACTGCACTGTCATTAGATTTGTACTTCCTATATAGGTACTTGATTACTATCATCACATTACCCCTTCGCTTTAATAACATGTATATGTTGAACTCCCTAAACAGGCTGCTGTAAGGCTGATTAAAGACAAGATGACATCTCTTGTGGTTCCTTTCAGAACCCTTTCCTATTTTTCCAACATCTTTTTGTGGGTCTCATGCTAGAACTGGACATGCCATACCAATGGTAGGTGCAGTAGGACTAAACACAGCGATTGCATCTTCTGTTCAACACTCCAGATTTTACATGGACAGAACTAGCCTTTCTCAGCTGAAGACCATCTATACCTGAGGACCCAACACTGATCTAACAAATTTTAAAAATGATTGCTTTCCCTTACCACACATCACGACTTTCATACCTGGATCCTTACACGCATGCTCTCACGTTTGGCTGAAGGGAAATGCAAAGCTTCCTTACATGCAGGTTATTACATGTTCCTGGTGATTGGCCCATCCTGCCCTATTTATTCCAGCAATCTTTATCCTAGTTTTCAGGAGCAGTTTCTTCCAACCCACGAATAAAAGGCACAGGAACAAGCAGCACAGCCTTAACAAGTAAAAATTCAATGCTTGATAACAGTTCATTGTTCTCAGTAATATCTCGAGACCTATGACAAGCGGGTAAGTGTTTATCAATCAGTAATTCTGAAGAAGGACAAGACCAGCCACCCAGCTGAAGGGAACTACTAAAGCCAGTGAAATCCTGCATCAACAATTTCACTATTTTGCATGTCCTTAATGCCAGGCTGGCACTTGTTTTATTTACCCGTGTACATACTGGCACAGCAATACCAATCTTCTCTACTTGCCTAAACTGTGACTTCTAACAAACCTGGTGGCACACAATGCAGAGAACTTCTCTGTCAGCTCCCTCGGTACCTTCAAGTGTCAAGTTATTCAGACCAGCCATAAAAAAGCAGCAACCGTTGAGGCTAGATGCTAGCACCCTCCTACACTGCTACCCCCAGTGACCAGGATGTTCTGTATGGGGCCAGAAGGGTACTTCTTTGATGTGTTAGATGAAGGCTGACTTTCAGCTCAAGTACAGCATCCCAGGAATGGATGTACTACTTACGTTGTACTACACTGAGCTGATAACCTACCTCAGAAAAAGTACCACATCAGGGCTATTTAAACTACAGCCCTCTCACGCCTGGGCACACGGCACAGGCAACAGGCTGCTCCAGGCAGAGCCAGCCTGCCTCCAGGCAGGGCTTGCTAGCAGAGGCTCTCAGACAGATCCAACAAGCAGGTTGCTCCTGAACCACACAGCTGACTCTGAAACAGGGTATCTGCACCTGTGCCATCTTGTGCTTCAACGAACAGTGTTTGACTGAGCTAGCTTACGAGGCAGTTGAGATGTTGGCATCGGGTGCCATGTATTCCCAAACCAGAGAACCCGTGCACAGGTTAGTCAGAACTGATCTTACTCATATCCTATTTACATACTCAGCATCAGGTAAAGGCCTGTGTTACACAAACAACTTCTATTCCACACAGTAACCCACCCCAGTTAACACATCTTGAGAGCGTCACCATCCTCTGCTGAGGAATGACTTCTTGTGTCCTATCATTTTGTTCATGCTTTTTAGCTTTGCACGTGAAGGGAGGAATTAACAGCTGTGAACTTATTTGGACTCGCGTTGATAAATTTAACACAATCTCCTTGTATGGAGGTCTGCATTTCCACCCTAACCCAGATTACTTCTCAAGAATATGACCTTCTTCAGCTGCGGTTTTCGACTATCAAGCTGTGTCCTGTGTTCCTACGCAGTTCGTTCAGTTCTCCCCACCTGACTTGCTCATAGCCGTGTTTCGCTCTGCAGAAACCTGTCCACTTGCAAACTTATTTAATTCGGACTTTGTTTCACTTCACGTAAGCAAATCTATCAGCAAGTCCTTCCTCTGGCAAATACAAGATCATTATATTGAACAGACCATGAGCTTTCTAAAAACTACAAAACAGCTTCCCCGTTTCAACATGGATTTGCTTTTGCTTATGGAAATGAAGGCAGAAGAGGGCTTGATAGCACACAGTACTAGAAGGCAGAAACTCAAAACTGAGTAGAAGTGTTTCTCCCACCCAAATCATGTTCAAGAAGCCGTGATAGGCAGATGGGAAGCTAAATGGCATAAGCAAAAAGGAAAAATATAGATGATCCAGGAAAAGTTCAAGTCAGGCACCGGCCTGTACAGCATTTGGCTGTACTCAGCTACTTCCCAGGGTAGCTATCTCCGCAGCTACTTTAATGCAACAAAACCATCACCGGAGATCATCAGCTCCAATCTCAGCCTGGAGAAACAGCAACAGCATCCTCTGCTCTCTAAACTGCGAGGTAGGTTGCTTGTCTTTTCCCAAGCAGACCTTCAACTGCAGATTTTGCCTCCCTCAGCCCTGACACCCAAAGATTCTGTTCCATTTCAGGCTTTTTTCCCCAGGTCCACATTTATATGGCTTCAGTAAGAAACAGTGTTTGTCTTGAAATCACAAAATTTAAAACAAGCATGTGTTTGTTTCCATACATTGTGGTAAGTGAGCTGTATCTCCTGGACACGTGTTCTGTGTAAGGGTAACACTCCCTCATGACACTCACCATGGCTGAGGGCTTCCCAAAATACCTGTCTTCATGCAAAGATGATTATACTGCAGATGGGGAACCGAAGCAAGGAGACTGAATACTCTGCGTGGCTTCAGGCTAGTTAGAGTCACCATTTCTTTTAAAAGAAAAGTCTCCTGAAATCCACTCATGAAGAGAAAGCATTTTCTTCCATATCTTGGCATGCATCAGGTTCCATTTAAAGATCTTTTAAATACTCCAAAGGGTTGGGGTTTTGGTGGGTTTTTGTTTGTTTGTTTGCACATAGTAGGAGGGTTCTCTAAAAAAACTACCCATTTTCAAACCAACAAGACAACAACTCCCTCTCTCAAAAATAAAGGATTGTCCTCCTCCCCCCAGCCCCACCCTGGTATTACTCAACCCAGAAGGAAATGAGAGTAAAACATCTCCACTTGTGAGAGACTGAGCCTGAGACCAACTATATTTGGAACACAATGCAAAACCCACCTTTTCACAAAAGCTTTCCCCCAATGATGAGCCGACATCCTTTCATAGCCAGATAATGATTAGCATGAAGAGAAAGAAAAAGAAAAGAAAGTAAAAAGCAAATGAGGTATGAAGGTGCCGATAACTGAAACCTTTCTTGGTAGGTGTTAGCTTTATCCAGCATCTGTATGATTAGAGAGATCTCAACAGTCAGAGCATCGGAAACACAGGCCAATATCAGAGTTCTTGTACTGCTTAAGAATGTGCCAACAGCAGAGAAAAACCTGGAAGAGACAGAATCTGATATCCATTCTAAGAGCTGAAAAATATTAAAAAATCAGAATGCCCAAGAGCTGAAAAAATCCATGTTTGTTTACAGTAAGTAGGAAGCTTTCTTTCTAAAACAGGGAGGACAAACGGTATCAACCTTTTTTTTTAAAAAAAGCATTTATTTTATACAATAGTAAAAGCTACCTTTTCATCAGCCAAATGAAGGAATAAAATGTAATCTTACAAAAGGCTCTAGGAATGTTTATTACCTTAGCTGTTACTTCACCTTTGTATGAAATACTACCAAGGGGTATTACAGAATTTCTTGAAAAGCTGTCAGAACAGCAACAATCGTGATAGCTTCGTTCAATTCAGCATTTTTAATTATAATTTAAAAAATTGCCTTTAAAGCCTGTCCCTTACAATGTTAATAATCCAAATATTCCAGGACACGATGAACATTTGAGCCACTGAATTGCTTCATTACCCTAACCTGAGCATGCAGCACAGAAGTTCGTGGTAATTTCTGGCTGCACACTCCCCACTAACACTCGTATTTACAGGAAAACTTACCAGGAAACGTATCACCGGTTTTTAACACACAAAAATATTTTTAATGAAACACGTGAAGACTAGTTTAGGTTGGGGGTTGGACAATAAGTTCTTTAAAGGTCCCTTCCGACCCAAACCATTCCAAGATCATTTCACTGCAGCCCACTGTAGCAATGAGTTGTATTTTATTTATCATCAACATCTTTAAGAACATACAGACTGCTGAGTACTACTCAGTGTAAGAGAAAAAAGGTAAGCCCTAAGGATATTCACAGAGGTAGCATCTTCCTGCACAGCTATAGCTGTGAAACAGCCCAGCAGGGCACCCTGCGACTGCTGACGAAGGGTTTCTACTGGAAAGTCAAAACACAGACTTAACATTTCTGGCAACAACGCAGAGGTGTCATAGCAAACACTCAACCACAATTATCTCTATACCACTTACTGCTCTGGGAATCCCTAAGTCACCATATACTATAAAATACTACATTATTTTCCTGTATTACGAAATAGGAAGACATCAGGTGATGATGTCCTGTACTTGTCCTGGTTTTACTTCCCTCCTACCACTGACCAGGGCACAATCAGGACATGGAGCAAGGTGGATTCTGTCAGACACAGTATTCCCGTGCCGGTGTTTGCATAACCAATCCTTTGGTTCCCGCACATGTAATTAAAAGGCAGTTTTTAGACTAGCTTGCTACATAATCAATCTCACGGGCGAACAGTCATGGCTTTCATCTCATGAAATTTTAAACGCTGTCCTACAAAGGCAAATGCTATCCAATGTGGCATTAAAGTTGTCAATCCATGAGGGCAGATTAATTCACTGAAGTGTGGTACAGCCCTACCATTATGGATGCTGTGATCGAGTGGAACAACTGAGAGGGTCTGAACTCGCTGAGGAGACAGACCTTCTAGAAATACATTATAGCTGGTAAAGGAGAGAAAGCACTAATTCGGATGCTTCCGTTGTCAAAAGGTGAAGCATTCGCTGCGCAATTCTCAGCCTACCATAGCAGTCATTTGTTTAACTGGTACGGCACTTCATGAAAATGAGTGGCTAGTTTAATTAGGTCATATTTGTCAAACAACCAGTTTAAAGGGAGATCCTGAAGAGTCAATACAGTCTTTAGCACACACAGCCTCTTGACACATGTTCCTAATGTTTCCTAACCTCAGTGGGAAGGGGGAAATAAAGGAAAAAACAGAAGTAACAGTCAGGAAAAGGCAGTTACAGCTCCAACCGAGCACCGCAAGGCAACTCCACTGGGCAGGCTGATGGAGGACAGCACAGGCTGACATATCGGAGACTTCCACTCGGCAGCGGGAGTATCGCTACCCAAAGCGGCGCTTGCAGCTCACAACGCTGGCCACAGAGCTGCGGTGGGAAGAGCTGGTGAACACTGCACCGCTGCCCTGAAGATCAGAGCGGTAGCACACCGACAGCAAAGCACAAGCAGCCTTCGGTGAAGGAAGGATGCTCCCCTTTGCGGGCATGCAGGGTCCGGCTCAGGAGTCCCTTCTGTGTACAACCACCACAGGCTCTGCTGATGTATCTGACATCATTTAGTTCATACTCTGTACAGCATAGGAAAGACAGCGAATCTGTAATTCCATGATTAACACTGAACAACACAACAGTGAAGAAATCCTGCTTATATAATCAAAAAGATAAGTCTGGTGCCGGTTAGAAAAGCTTTTTAAAAGCTCTTTTGTTGCTTCACATTATCAAGATCTGACATTCATCCTATCTTTCCAGCCAAAGTTTCTTTACTGCCGATTAAAATGGATATTTATTGACATCAGCCTGGGGAATAATAGCTGAAGAGCCAACCATATTCTATTCTTCATCAACAATACTGCCAACTAAGTTGTTTCCAGAATCATCACTGTCAGTAATTACATGCTAAACAAAAAAAAACCCCTCACAGTTGGTTTTCAAAGACCACATTGAGTTTGCAGATAGGAAACTTTGTTTAGGCTTTAACCCTGCAGGAACAAACTTTATTTGAAAGTTAATTTTTGTTTATATATATATATACACACACAGAGCTCAACAAGCTGCTGCTTTACAGGCCAAGAATTCTTCTTAACCCAAAGGTGACACGCAGGAGACTGAGCTTACCGCAGGCATACTCAGTACTTCTCAGGTTTATGTTTTAAGAGCAGTAAGGGTCTATTCATCAGACGTTCTGAAGATTTTTAGTGGCAGATGACCTCCATGCTAAACAGAGCCAACCCTGATGTGCCATGAGCCTAAAAAACAAGCGTGACCTCCATTTTTGATCTGGCTGTCATCCACGCGGCAGAATTACTTGCCTGAGAAGAGGAAGTTGCAGGCACATGCTACTTAAATATCATATGAAATGGAGATCCGGAGAGACAAATACCTCCACTCTTAGAATTCCTTTGGCTTGAGTCACCTGAGACACGCAGTCAACAGGAATTGTCCGCTTACATCAACACAAACGTGCTTTTTCACTAGAATTAAAATGGAGAATCGAGCAGGTAAGGGTATTAGGTGTGTCAGTATGAAAGCCCAGGAAGAAGCCCACAAAGTTTAGTGTACAAACCCTATACTACCTTGCTTTCTTTCAGTAATTTCTGTAGTTGTGTTCTGGTTTTCAGACTGTTACTTCTAAGGCCAGAATTTAAGTCATGTTCAGTGGTGCTAATAACATCCATGAACTAAGTCTGACTTTTAATCAACTTCTGGAGTACAGTCCTATAGCTTAGTTTTTCTGAGTTACTGAAATAATGTAAAATAAGAGAAAAAAAAAAATTAAGTTCGTTTCCAGGCGCAGAACACCACAATTTGTGAAAGGTGCACCACTGCAGTTACGGATCTCTCTTAGCAGCTGTGGCACAACTCAAGTTAACTTAGCCCTAGAGTGCTGTGACCAGCTTAAATCAAGCCAAAACAGAAAGACTAAGAAGCATTTCTAGCCTTCCCCACCTGAGCTGGACACTCCCATCCTCTCCTCTGAGTCAGCATCTGCAGCCACAGAGAATGGGCATAAACCTACTTTTCCGAAGGATGAATTTCAGTCAGCTCAGTGAGCTGACCAGACTCGTCGTACAGCCCCACAGTCAGCAGCGCCCACGGGTCAGCAGGGGCAGCCAAGGCTGGCTCCCCCTCCCATCAGTTCGAGCTAACGGTGAAACTGAGAAGATCAAAAGATAGGGCACAGGCTGTTTAGCAGAACTGAAGAATGAAACTTCTCACTTCGAAATGTGAAAACACTAACAGTAGGTGGCTGACCCGCAATGCCACACAACCTAATCCGGTATTTCTGAGTACAAACACAGTACCTGACTTATCAGGCGTTCCAGGCAGTAAGAAATGCACAAAAAGCTTTTCCTGCTTCATCAAAGTTTGGAATTAAAAAAAAAAACACAACATCCCAGAGGAATTCCTAAAACGTAGGTTATTTCTACTTATTTTGCCACCTTCATCTAATTTAATTCAAAACAGACCATTTATGACCACTGGTGACAAATACAAGAGATCGCTGTCATCCCTGTAGATGAAAAACTACCAGAACCTTGGCCACAGGCACGCTTCTCTCCTCACCCCCTTAAAAAAACCAACTGGATTTCACGCTCTGGAAGAAAGCATTCTGATTACAGATCTATTTGTAATAGGAGAAGACTGCTAAATAATATATAGAATAATGTAGGTTTGCATATTGTCTGCAAATGCTCTAATGCATTTCATAGCTAATTGGTAATAAATCAAGAGGTACTGCACTAACCTTCCAAGTATCTTAAAAGTAAATTTTTGAACCTAAGCTTGCCTTTACTAAGCCTTAAAAATTAAATGAGGCACTTCTGCTGCACAGAATCCTTTTGTACAGGCTTGTACAAGCACAGTTGCCATCATGCTGGCATTTTTCAATAGCAAATTTTTCACATTAGGCACAGTCATGGACATGAGAGTATATTTTAGTCTCGCTTTTCCTCAAATTACTTAAATTTCGAATTTGGATTGGCCTGCAGTACCAACACATTCAAAGCAGCTGCCTTCCCCCACCCCACCCCCAAAACCCAGCTTTGCACTGAACACAGAGGTTCAAATTAAACTGTTTAGTCTAAAATTTTTCTATTTCATGGTCTTGAGTTAAAAAAAGCCTCTACCAACCCCCATTCTACCTGTATTTCCTTGTTACTATTTACCATTCTCTTGCCACTCATGGGGATTTTTTTAAATGAATATTTGTCCTACTCTCACATTCTTGCTCCTCTGGCTCCTATATTTTTGTCCCTGGTTGTCCTCCATCCTGCCATACGCACATTCCTCTGTGCCTCCTCTTTTTTTTTTTTTCCTCCGTCTACCTTCCCTTCCCACTTTGTTTCCACACTCTTTCCTCCTCCATCTTCTCTCCCTTCCTCCTTATCACTAGTAAAACAGGTTTACTCATTCTTGTGTCACCTACAAGTCCTTCGTCTGTGTCTACCTTGTCTCCCAGTTCTGGGTGCAGACCTGTGCTGGCTCTGTCGCCTTTTCTCCCACATGCAGGATATACTTCTGTAGGAGACAGCAGAGGTCTGACCCTTTCATTCTCTTCTGTCCCCCGAGCAGCTGGCAGCCGCTGCTGCACAAGACCTGGCCAGCGAGGAGCGGCTCTACCTTCTGGGTGAGAAGCCAGCTCACTGCAGGCCATCAGCCAGCTTCCAACTGTCCAAGTGTGAAGTTCCTATGATCACAGATCATCTGGGATGCCTTTCCTCTCAAAACCAGGTGACTAGGAGCCAAATTTTTTCATCTTAAAGGCACTAAAGGTTTGATAGCTGTGAGTGGCTTTTGGGGAAAGTCACTGTGACAGTATTTCCACTTCAGCAGAGTGTCTTGATAAGAAGTGGTATACACTGCCTTAAAAAAATGTAATTAAAAACAATGAAGTACTGACAATTAGACCTTGTCTATTCAACAGGAGTTGCCAAGCACTGAACGTGGTTAGCTGCAAGCATAGACAATGATAATTTATGCTCACCGTCATTCTGGAGGCTAACTTCATTTTCAAAACTGCAAGTATAGGCATGGATGAGCTACGATCAGCAGGCTTCAACCAGATTCAACACCAGCCAAGTCTTTGTCAGCAGTGGTAACCGTCCAAGAAGGGGGAAGGCATTAAGGGGGTCCACAACCACGGCCCAAAGGCTAGCTGAATACCTTGGCGCCTCTTAAGCCTCTTCCCATCTGACCTTCAGAGACTCCTACGATTATTAACTAATTAGACTTCTCCTAGGTGAAAGAGAATCGAGGGCTCAATTTACCTGCCAACACAATACACCCAGCTCTGGGGTGGAAGGACAGCCAGTTGAAGTACCAGAATTGTCACATTCAGTATTAAAGAGACCCGGAGTAATTCTGTATGTATTCACGGCTGTAGGGGTAATTCAGAAAAACTGAACGTCAGATTAAAATTTAGTTTTAGGCCAGGCTGAACAGAACACATTTTGGTGAATTCGTAGATAGCTGGTTGCCAGAACATCAGAGACAGCTTCTTGAGGGATACGACGCTGTACTGGGGGACTGGTTCAATGGATTTGGTGATTACTCAGATTAAGCCCTCCCTGTCAATATCGCTACCTGCGGGTATTTCTGTGGTCACCTGCCCAGATTACAGCAGTTGAAAAACATGCCTTAACCCAAACCTAAGGCAATTCATCTGCAAGCAAGACAATCCACATTATGAAGACCGCTAAAGAGTCAGACCAGTGTTTTGAAGGGACAACGAGGTGCCTTAAGTGGAAGACATGTAAAAATCTAACTTCATGTGCTAGAACACACAGCTTATGAATAATGCATGTCCTCGAGCACATACTACCTCTTTCCACCGTTAAGGTTATCCACAGTAGAGCGTGAATTAATTACGCTGGAGAACCTGATCCGAACACTTTCAAAAACGATTTACCAGGTGGCCTCCACGCAGATACATGGAGCTCGAAAACCTCAGCTGAGTTTGCTTATAGACTAAACCAATTATCCAAATAAACTTTGTGTAGTATTTTGTAGAGTATGCTATAATTTCAACCCTCCCCATGGCATAGGAAGGGCCACATAATATTTTTATTATTTTCTTCCACAAGGCAGGAAGCTTATTGAGATTTTACAACCAAATATGCTTAGTTGGCTTTTTGCTCAATCCAGCCCTTAGCCTGCAGGTTGCATCTAGTGCTAAAACAAATAAAGATCACAGAAGTTAGAAGTGCCTATTATGTCAATAAAATCTAAATCCCTCGTAATGCAGTAATTGTTCCATGCAGCATGTTTTCTAACGCTTTGTCTGGTCTTGTTTTAAACAATGGGGCTACCATCACTTTTCTTAGACTATTTATGGTCTGGAACAATCCAACACTTTTTCCCGAGCTTTAACCAAAGCTTCCACTTTTTATGCCAGTCCAAAACATAAGAAGCCCTCGCAAAAAAAGCCTCGTATCAAGCTTAGCATCCGCCTTCTAAAGAATATCAGATAGCCTTTACAGAAAGCTGAATACAAAGTTCGCCGATGGACTCCTTTTAGACTACAGTGAGTGACAACTCCCTTCTGTTTATCATTTGGGGACATGTCCCACATGCCTATGCAGAAAAACGGTTAGACAGGAAACATTGGGATCAAGTAAGTTTTAAGTTAAAAAGAAATGCAGTTCCTATCTGCAGCAAGGGAGTCTCCCACTCGGCTTCGTCTGTGGCTATCTGCTCGTGTGGTTGGACTACTTTCTTTTTTCTTCTGCCTTTAGCATACGACCTGTGCGATCGTTAATAGCGTTGGACTCGAATCTTGCAAATAAAATGTCAATTCCTGAACCCCTGGCTTTGTTAAGGAATAAAAAGGAAAAAAAAAACGGAGCGGAGGGGGTGGGGAGGGAGGAACAAGCTCCCTTGTCTGGAAGATAATTCCAATAAAGAAACCCTTTTAATGTCATCCGAACAGGTGACTAGTCTAACAGCGTCATTATCATCGAGAACCCTGCAAATTAAGCAGGGAAGAGGCCTATTATCTAGGTCACCTAGCCCACCCCTTCCGACGCTGAATGATTCCCATCTGTTTACCAGAGGTTTACCCGGCTGCTTTTAGCACTAAGTTTGCCTACTGGGAGAAGACAGCAACCCACCGGGACCCCCGCCCCACCGGGATCCCCTCCCCCCGTCACCGACATAACGAACCCGGTCCTCGCCACCCAGAGAAAGGCGAATAAAAGCGTCAGCGAGGGGACACCGGGTCTGGGGGAGGGATGCCCGCAAATGCCACCGAAACAGGCGAACGGTGCCCGGGGAGGGGGGAGCTAAAAAATAACTAATTTATCATAAATCGGTAATTCGGGAACGGTACAAGCGGGAAGAGGTTGGTGACAGCCCCCACGCAGGGCGATGACCGCCCGCCTCCCCCCCACGGGCGCAGGGCCGGGGCCCGGTCCCCCCCGCGCCGGCGGTACCCGGGGCCAACGGCGCCGGGGAAGGTGCTGGGCCGGTGTCCCCCCCCCCCCCCCCGCACCCCGCGGCCGGCGGTACTCACGTTCTCGGTGTCGCGCTCGTTCACCGTGGGCAATGGAGTCCGAGTGGACATTTTCCTTCACTCGGTCGGCCGCGCTGCCCGCGACGGCGGCGCGCGCACACACACACACACGGGCCCCCGCGTCTGCTCGGAGATGGTGGTCGCAGGGAGCCACCATGAAGGACGAGGTGGCCGGCGGCGGGGGCGGCGTCGCGGCGGTGCCCCCCCACACCTACCCACCCACCCACCCCCTCCGGCGGTGCCCCACGCCCGAGCTAGATCCCCCTCAGGGACCGCAACGGCCTCGCCCCCGCCGGGTCCTCCGGGCTCATCCTACGGCCAGGCCGGGGTCCGCGGGGGTCAGCGGCGGGGAGGGGGGCGCCTCATCAAAGCGGGGAAGGATGGGAAGGGAGGCGGCGAGGGAGCGGCTCCGGGAGGAGGAGGAGAAGGAGGAGGAGGGGGACGCAGGGCGGGGATGAGGAGGAGGGAGCAGCGGAGCGCCGCGCAGCCCGGCTCCTCTAGCCGGTCCCTCTCCGCTGCAGCCGGGGCACGGCGGCTAGCGCAGGCCCGCCGCCCAGGGGGCTCCCCTCTCCTTCCCCCCGCCGCGGCCCCACTTCACCGGGCAGCCGCCCGCATGCCGAGAAGGCCGAGCGCCCCGCGGGCCGGGCTAAGGGAAGCTGAGTGCTCGCCCTGACGCTCGCTTCGCCTGTCCGCCCCCCGCCCCTCCGCCTCTCCCGGACGAGCCAAGATGGCCGCCCGGCTTCCTCCGCGCCGAGCCCAGCGCCGCCATGAACCGGAAGGGCCCGCCCCCCGCGCCGGGGAGGCCGGCGGCCTGTTGCTAGGGGGAGCGGCGGGGCGGGGCGGGGAGCGGGGCGGGCGGGGTGGGCCCAGCCGCCCCGCGCCCCCCCCCACCCCCGGCGGAGCCATTGGGGCGGCGTGGCCTGGAGGAGGGTTCTCCTAAAGGCCCTCGGGGAGCCGCGGGACCCCCGGTGGGGCCAGGCCGGGGGTGAGAGGAGAAGCGGTGTGAGCCGGGGCGGGGAGTTAAGGTGTCGGGGACGCCACGGGGGGGCGAGGCCGTGGAGGGTGGCAGCGTCTCCTCCCTGGGGAGCAGGTCCCTCAGCCGGAGAAGGGACAGGGGCGTGGGGACGGGCCCTGCTGCCCGCTCCCAGCCAGGAGCAGGTACAGCCGCGCCCAGGGTTCGACCCTCGGCTCGTCTTCCGCCGAAGCGCATCCTCCCTTCCCTCGGGCCTCGCCGGCCGGGAATGTGGCGTGTGGTAGAGAAGGGAGCCCGCACGTGGAGGGCTCTCAGGCTGGTGTTAGCAGGTTTGCCTGGTGCGCTCAGGCGCCCATACGCTGCGTTTTCGTACCAGCTTGTGCGTGCTTCGTTGGGTGGGGGAGGCTGGAAGCCTGGGCTATCGAAACATGCATCATGTATGCCGTAGTTACTCTGCACGATCGTTTTTAAGTGTCCCAGGAAGACCTCAGTGTAGTCATGAGTAGATGTAGTTACGAATGACAAATCGGAAAAAGAAGTAATTTTTTGTATGTTGAGTATATAGGTGGTTTAGGAACAAGTCTGTTTCATTACAGGGAAAATACAGACCTCTGTCGAATAAAAACCACTAGATGTGGTGGGATTTGTAGAAACTTGGCCTCTCTGGGGATCTGGCACTGGAGCGATAACACTTTGTCTTTCTGAAGTGCAGTTTATCTGACCAACTTTGTCTCTCATAAATATTTACCAGCTTAGCCTTGAAATCCATCCTACGATGTAGGTAATATTTTCCTCGCTTTTAGAGACATGAGCAAGGAACGATAGCCTTTGAACACTACCCAGTAAATAAATCGCTTGTCTGTTGCTTCATCATCAGGCCGACAAAATGCTCCACGACACCTCACCTGCAACAGGAGAAGCCCAGTAGACTTGCATGGCATCTTACCTTCTTTCTTTGCTCTCGAGTTAAGCTGATGCCTTGCTCTGTGTCAACAACAGGGATTTTGGGTTTGAATACTCACCTCGTGCAAACGATGTGTATTTTGGTACATATATATACGTCTGTGTGCTCAGATGGCACACACTCATAGCAGGGCTGCTCTCTCTGTGTGGCAGGCAGGACCCTTGGCATGGAGAAGGGAGTGGGATTTGCCTCTATCTGGCTTGCTAAGGTCAGTCATGAAGTCTGAAGTGAAACCCAAAAAAGTATTCCTATCTCCTGACTCGCTGCTTTTGCCACAGGCCTGCTGCTTCATCTTCTTTCGGCTGCCAGTAGAATATGTTCTTTACAGTGTATAAATTGTGATTGGCTTATGACCAAGTGAGAAAAAGGGTAAAAAGTAGATAGAGGTTTACGTGGGTTGTTAACCAGATTAATGCTCTCAGCCTGCACTCGTGGGCACTCCAGCCAGCATGAGAAGGCTGAACTACAGGTATTGGAGCCGGGGAGCGATTTGCAGGGTGTGAGCAACACGCTGAGCTCAGTAATGCTTTTTGCACTTACGGGTTTGCCTGTCCAAGCCTTGACAAAACTGACATCTGTGTAAGTTCTCTGCACAGGTGTGAAGAGGTGTTCAAGTAAGCTCAGCATTGTTTTATACATGCGTTGCTGTTCGGTGGAAGCAGTAGTCACTCAGATAAAACCTGAACTATGCAGTGGCAGATAGTTAGGTGAAAATCCTAGGCCTGTTGATACAACAGGGGTTCTGCTGTCGCCCTCAATAAAGCCCACATTTAATACTCACAGTCCAAATTAAAAGGGACTGGGGAAAAGGCGCAGGGAGAAGGGGGGTTGTGGGGAAGGACCGTTTGTGTCTTTCAGAGTCATGTTTCTGATTGGCAGAGTGATTTCAGAATAAGAACTTGAGAAGAAATGCTTGAGACCACAGAAATAAGAGCAGCTGATTTTGCTGGTTTATTGCCAATAAACAGCCACATTGATTAGTGCTGCTGTTTCCACGTAGCAAAACTGGCACAGGGAATGACAAACTGCATAGCAGCTACGTTCTTCTGTATTGCATTGTTGCATCGGTTCTCCCATTTAAACAGATGAGTTCGTGTCAAGGTGTGTTCATTTTCGTAGAAATTGGGCCACAGTAAAATAACCGATTGCACGGGTTTCCCATTTCTTTGTTGTCCATAAATATTCTTTGTCTTATCAGGTGCTACTTAAGCTGAATTCACAAATCAGAAGGTGGGTTTTTTTCCTATCTAAAGGCTCCGAAAACTCAGAAGGCCGTCTGATAATCGCATCATGCTTTCTGGCTCTGCTGCTATCACTAGCGATAGCGACAGTGATTTCGTAAGTGGGACTGCGATGACAGTGTTTGTTAGCCAGAACAGGCTGCAACTTGCGCTTTGAGCTGTACTTGCTACGGTGCTAGCAGTTGTAAAAGCTGGTTTTTGCCGGTAGAGTTGGAGAATATGACTCAAAAACACACAGGAAGCAGATCTGCTAGTTAAGGTGCCTTTTTTATGTCACGCTTTTGTCTGTCACGGCACAAAGAAAACAATAGGATACAAAACCCCATCATTGTGGTGAAGAGTTCAGATCATTTTTCATCTGGACATTAGAATTCCCACTAAGAATCTCTTACCGCTGCACTGTACAGACAGAGTAGACCCTAACTTTAACTGCATTTGCAATCAGAGCGAAAAACATCGGAATTGATTCCAATTGCTGGGCAAAACATTGGGATTGATTTTAATGTATTCGAATGCACGGGCTTTGAGTCTTAATTCTGGAAGAAGGATTGCAAATGCAGAACTGACTGAGGAATTTCTATTCCCCTCACTTCAATTTAAAGGCTGGGGGCTGAAAGACATCAGTTGGTAGAGGCAAGTAGAGCATCGGCTAATGTAATTGTCATAGCTGTCTCGTCGTGCGCTGCAGCTGTGACAGTATACACCAGCTGGGAATCTGCCCAAATATTAAATCATTTTATACTAAAGCACCAGTTTAGACTCATAATTTTTAGCCCTGATGCAACTTTTTGGTGTTTCTTGACCTTTACAAAACACATTTTTACCAGTGTTATTCATTCTTACTTCAATGCCTTGCTGTTTTTGGTGGGTTTTTTTTTTAGAAATTCTAAGATAATCCCTTGCAGTGGAAAATTTCCAGGACTGTTTCCTCATCGGTGTTGCCTTTAAAGTCATTACTTGTGTTTGAAATCATCGTTTGTATTTGTTTTTAAAATTTTAACTTCCACGGAATATGTAAGTGTTCTATAATAGGAAGAATGGTGTGATTTTGAAAATGGTGAAGACGAACCTATCGACAGAAAGGACTGATTACTGTCTGCAGCCTGAATCAATAGTCCGTGCTCAGTTATAATGAGGCCCGAGTGCGACCCACTGCAAGGCCAGGGTGAAATGGGTTTTTGACAGCGGAGAGAACAATGTAAAGGGAATAGATTTTTCTCTTCGTCTTCATGTCCAAAGGAGAATGGTATCTGAAAGGCGGGAGAAGATTTTGTGTGTGTTGACTTCTTCCTGTGACCCATGCCCATTTCACTTCCGAACTTACCTTTCCAGAGAGGAGAAGAGCAAGTCCCTAGGGGCAGCAGGGTGGCTGTGGCAGTGCAATTGCTCTGCATTCGTCAGGGAGAGGTTCAGGCACTGAGCGGCGACTGTGAGAAAACAGGAGCAAACCGTGGTGGTTCCTGGGCTGCACGCCCCATTAAATCCCTTACCTGTAACACGCCGTGCTTTCCCTGCAGAGCCGTACGGCATGGTGCGTGAGATGTGAACCTTCGTGGTGGGATCACTATCAAGTGCCTGAACTGCGCTAATTCCTGCACCATTTGACGCAAATGCCTGTACGGATCATAGGCACAGAGGCACGCCGCTCCGGAGAGCCAGGTGGAAGCATTGCTTTCAGGGGTTGGTGCAAGGTCAGTATTTATAAAAGCGAGGGAATTGAACATGTCTCCTTAGCTTTCCGCAGACCTGACGCCTTGTGGGTTACAAAGGAAATGCAAGGGACAAGTCGCCAGCTGGTAGTGATGCAGTCTGACTTTGACTCTCTCTGTTTGAAGTGAAAATAGGTGTTTTATAACAAGCCTCTTCCATTCCTACTAGTGCGTGACCCCAGCAGAGCTGCGTCTTCAACATCAACCCTTTTGGATGCTTTGCCATCTGAGTCAGGTATGTTACTGTTCCTCCTACGCCGTTTCCTGTGTGGTTGATACTGAATCAAAGACTCCGTTCACGATGATGGGAAAAGAATAGATGACTCTAGCACACGTAATGTTTTCAGGCGCAAAGTAATGATTGGTGTGCCCGAGTGTTAGTGGGAGGTAATTGTTTTGTAGCAGTGAGATAAATTCCAGGGGTTTTGGGCACAGGTTTTCTAAAAATGGTGTATCCCACACACGTTCGAAAAGTAACATCTAAAATTGTCAACAGGCTAATGGAAAGTACACAGCTTGGCTGAAATTCCCAGGGACCATGATAAGCCCCAAGAGCTGGCTTTTGCTTGGAGGGACTTGCCAAGGAGTTGTTAGAGCTTCCCTCTCCGTCTCCAACCCTGAATCATGTAGCATCCAACGTGCAGCTGCCACCTGTAATAACCACGTGCACCTTCAGTGGTCAGCAGAGCCTCTCAGCCACGTATAACCCTGTTGGTTATACCCTTCCCTGCTCTTCTCTGAGAAGAATCCTTTATTGTCCAGAGACCTCCAGGTGTGTCTCTACAGACAGCTCAGTGTGCGCCCAAACCCACCTGAGAGCCGCCTTGTCTGTACGAGAGCGTGTGTTCAGGTCCAAGCTCGGGCTGAGCCTCAGTAGTGTGTGGAGGCACCTCCGGTGAAGGTCCTTGCTTGTCCGGCCTCCAAAGCTTTGCCAGAACCAAGCCATGAAGTCCCTCTGTGTGGATTTCCCTGAAGTAACTTGTGATTGATTTAGGTTGTATCTTTCATTTAAATATTGCCAGAGACAAGGAATCCGTGAGCAATCCAGGAAAACTGTGCACGTGTCTGTTGCCCCTCACCATTAGAAACCTTTGCTTCTGCTCTGGATATGCCTGCTAATGACAGATTCCAGCTAGGGCATCTCTCCTGCTTTTGTCTCATGGATGATCAAACTTTTGCTCCCAGCCAGCATGAAGCTCAGCCCACAGCCATCTCTTTAAGAGACTGAAGAGTTTGAAATCTTGGGATAAGGCACCCTATTCCAATTTGTAAGCACTAGCATGCATGTTTTCTCTGATTCCTCTCCACCTTATCTGTGGGTTTGTGCTGTGCATACCAGACGCGAACGTGGTATTCCAGCTGTAAAAACGAAACCCAAATACAGATGTGATACAGCTTATTTTGCTGATGCCACAGCTAAAGAACCCATTTGACCCTCTCAGATACTGTAACTCTGAACTCTGGAAACTCATGCTGAGCTGTGACTCACATTCCCTTTTTCAGTATCTCTGACCTTTCCCTTCCACACGTGTACCTCCTGTCTTGAAACTGCTTTGTTCTTCTTACTAGGATGATTTTTAACTTTGGTCGTACTCGAATGCGTATCGTTCACCTGAACGCAATTTTGCAAACTGGTTTGAGCCGCACCAGTGACACGTCCTTTAATTTCCACCTCTTCTCTGCGTCCTGGTGTCACCTGCAAAGCTTACCAGCAATCCTTTCGTTTCTTTACAGTCCTTGATAAAAGATCTGTTGGTGCAGATGAAGCTCTGATTACAGAGGGTTACAGAACCTTATTGCATTTTTCTGCCGTTATAAACATCATTGATAAGTAGTTGCCACCTTGAAAATTCACACAACGCACCAGCCATCCCAGGGTGGGAAAGGGCTGGAGGGAAAACAAGCAACTTGGATCAAAACCAGCTGATTATCGGGGTCTGCCAGTGAGCAAAGGGAAGGGGTGCAAGGACTGAGGGCTCGATGAATGGTTGGAGGGGGACACTGAGCCTAACGTCCCAGGGTGGCACCCAGGGAGCAGTGCCTGCCGACCGCGGTGCCCCGAGCACCCTTCCAGGAACACCATGGTGGTGGTTAAGGGATGATTAGTTAGACAAACATATGTGTCACGTTGGGTTTGGATTGTTCGGATTTCTTAATCAACATGTCCTGCTGCAACAAGCTGAAGGCCTTAAAGAAGTCCAGTTGTTTTACACCAGCTTTGTTGCATTTATCACTTAATCTTGCAATCTCCTCGGTGAGAGATAACAACTCAGTTTGAAAGGGTCTCTTCTCATAAACCCCTGTTGATTGGCATTAATTATATTTCCCTCCCTTAATTCTTTGTTAATCTAGATCCGTATGAGTCATTCCATTATCCTGCCGGGAGTCGTGTCAGGAGACAGGCCTATAAATACTTAGATCTCTCTACCTTTTTCAGAAACTCTCCCAACATCTGCTTTCCTTCGGAGCTTCTCCACTGCCCAGAAAGTTACTGGAGATCACGTGCAGCTGTAGTGCTGCGCTTACGCCTTGGAGAAGACCTCCTTGATAATCACCCTGACAAAGCCAGCCGTGTTACATATGCTACCGACACAAGGGGGTTTGAGCAATGAACGAGCTCTACAGTCATAAGCCACCTTTGCAAAAGCATGGGAAGAAATATGTCATTTACATGTTTATCATTGGTTTCTGTATCACAACCTGGTACTGTGACTATGAAGGGTTGTTTTAAATGCGTGGAGGGTTTAAAAAAAAACGCTAACAGGAGAACCAGCCGGAGGGATGCATGGCACGGCCAGGGTTTGTGTGTGGTCTCCAGCATGATGTTTCACAGCACCTTTGCTCTTCTAGTGCTAAACCGCCTTTTGCTTTTGGTTCTCCTCAAACATTGGCGGCCACCCAGGAGAGGAAGAAACAGCCCCATACTTACTGTCCATGTGTAGTGACATCATCACTTTGTTTGTTTGTTTATTTCAGAACATCAAGGAGGTGAGAAATATATAACATATTTGGGCTTGTTTGATAGGAAAAGATGAGCTGCTGGTTGGAAATATCTGCTAGAAGGTCAACAGCTTCAAATTGAATTGGAAAAATATGACATTAATGCTGTTGCCCCAATCCTGGTTATAATTCACATCACAAAGAACATAAAAACACTTTTGGAGAGAGAGAGGATGTTCTGTCATCTAAGCACAGGGCAGTTTTCAAGATGCATAAAAGAAGAAAGTGAATTAGAAGGAATGTTTTAATATTGTCAAAATAAAAAGCGGGAATCAGGACCAGCATCACTTCAAACACACGCAAGTAATAAACTCAAGTCCTATACTCATCTGCGTCTGTATTTATCTCACCGGGTGTCTGAAGTTGGTGGTGAGGGCCAGGTTCCAGCGGCTGCCCCTGCAGCAAGCCTGGCTGGGGAAGACGTGCTCCCAGCTCAGGCTTTGGAGGAATGGGGCACCTTCCTCCCAAAATAGTCAGGGCATCGGCGCTGCTTCTTCCTGGCCAAGAGTGCCAGTCGCAGCTTGCCCTTTCTCCCTGATAACAATAACCGTTTCGGGATTGGGTCTGCGGTCTGTGTGAGTCACTTAGCCCTGTACGACTTGCTTGAGGTGCCCGGCGCTATACAAACCTAATAAACGAACAGTCCCTTTTGGCAGTCTGTGCGTGCTGCAGGTATTCTCCATGGAGAAAATTCAGCCTGGGGCGTACAGCTGAAGAGTTCTCTCCGTGCATCCTGGAGTTTCCCTCTGAATAGCTTGCATCAATTTTCTTTTCACATGTTGCACAGCATCACATGATTTACAAACATCTCACCGCAACTATATTGCATTAATTACCATTTATTGCTTTTCTTCCCTTCTTCCCTTCCTTTTTTCAGCCTTCTTGGAGTGCTTCTCCTGGGACTTGTGGGACCAAGGTCTCCTTTCACCATGCACAAAAATACTGCTGGAGTGGCTGCAGATAGGAGCTGCTGGGAACAGGGCAGGCAGGGAGCCCAAGGACCCTCTTGCCTGGGGAGTGCTGCTTTCGGGGCGCTCCGCACCCTTCCTCTGCCCTCGCTGAATGCCCACTATGCCACCTACCTTCTCCCTGGCCTCTTCGCTAGTCTGGCAATGGAACAAAAAGTCTTGCTGGCAAGATTTATCCTTGCAAACATAGGATCCCGTCGAGCTAATAAATACTTCCCCTCATTGCCTGAGGTTGCCAACAGTAACACTCCTTTCCCCGTTTATAGGAGATGCTGAATATGGCATTGCTACCATTAACACCTTTAACGTTTCTGCCGTTAACATTTTTTACCCATAAATGGGTTTTCCTATTTTCAGTTGGTTCTGGTTTCGCTTTCCTTTGTGGCTACTGGCGCTGGAGCCACCTGAACTTTGGGAGTCAGCCTTTACAATTTGTTTTAAAACTTTCACAGTGAGGATAGATTTTTTCAAGCTGATTTTGAAAAGCAAGATAATATTGGAGAGGAATGCAGGAGCATGACTTCAGATGCTTTAATATAAACCTTTTCTAAGACTTGTTGAGCGAAGGGAAGATTCCTCCCTCCGGAAGCCAGCAGGATGGAGAGGACTTTGCAGAGTTTTGAAGATTCAGTGAATGCTTGCTCCTACTTTTCAGACAGCTCTTGCTGAAAGCGCTTCTGTGTGTCTACGCTAGCACATGAAATGCTTTCAGCCCCAGGAAGTAGGGGTGGGAGCCTGCTGCTCCCTGCTGCCTTGTCCCTGGAGGGGAAGGGATGGATGGTTTTGGAGGGGTCGGGGCTGGGTGGGCTGTGGGAAGCTACCGGGGGGGGAAAGAGGAAGGGAACACACACACGAGACGTGAAGGAAGATCTGACAGACTGGAAAAGCACAGGGATCTGAGGAATGGGAAAAGAGCTAGTGACTGGAAAGACATGCAGGCACTAACCCCAGGAGAATTTTCCATTTGAGTAAATCCATCCCGCTCCTAAGGAGAGGCGAACCAAGGCCACGTTAGGTCCCACGCTGGGTATGACTCCTGGGGGCTTGCGTCCTTGTTTCCTAGTACTTCTTGGCTCCAGTGAATATTGCAGTTGGTTATTGTGGGGATGAGCCTCTAGGACACCCTTTAAGAGGAGGAAAATCGTTCTGCCTCCCGATCTGAGGCAGAGGACCTGCTAGGACACTGTGCCCAGGGGACATTGCTGAAGGTCTGGGGCATCACCTGCAGCCACCTGAGACCAAGCCTGGGCTCCCCTGGGAATAAGTCTGACTGCCACGGGTTGAGCGGGGACGTTCAGAGGACATTAAAGGGCTCATTTAGAGGGGCTGCCCTCTTGCTTCCACAGGGCCATGTTTGTTCTGTGTTTGCTATCTGTCATCATGTCCCATAGCCCTCTCCATGGCATTGTGCCCTTGGACTTCAGGATCTCTCTCAGGGCTTCTCTGGGAAGGGCCAGCATGGACTGGGAGAGGGCTTGAGGAATCCACTCCATCCTTGGCCGATAGCGCTGTGGGGCAGACAGAACCAGTGCAACTTGGCAGTGCAGGGCAGGGTTGTGTAAGCACCTATACACACACATCCCTGTGTGCCTGCATACATGTAACAGGAAAACACCTTCATAACAGACGCTCCCGGAATCTGTGACACATGCTCCCCTTGGGAATCCATGGAGGCTGTAATGTATAACACAGTAGGATTGATCATGTTCTCTAACACCCAGGGAAAAGGCTAATACTATTTTCTAAAGTACTGCATTGTTTTTGGGTTCAGCTATATTGCTTTTAATATTTTATGTATGTGAATATGATGTACTGCAATGAAAACACCCTTATATCTTTTCCTAGTAAATGCATCTTTCAAAACAAGGAACGATGTCAAATGATGGAGAGGAGCTCCGGGTGTGGAAGGCACAAGGAAATGCATAAAAGATGAAGTCCTATTTATGTTTCTTGCACGCACGCAAAAAAAACGCCAACTGAAAAAAACCAACCCACCTACATTAAAGAAATGCTATTCAAGCTACAAAGTAAATCAACTGGCATGTGGCCTCTCTGTACTGGCACATGAGGATCCAGGCTTTAATTACAGGACCGCACGCTGCTTTTCCAGAGCCCCCACGTACACAACCTGTTCAGCGGGTGCAGAACGGCGGGTGGGAGAGGAGCCCCCTGTTCTTCGCCGCAGAAGGCGGTGAGGCTGCAGGGCTGGGGGCAAGGTGTCTCCCCAGGGGACTGCAGCCTGCAAAGCTGTTCAACGGGGACCACAAAACTCCTGGATGCTGTAGTCCAAAGGGAAGTTGGTGCAATCAACTGCAAAGACAGCATGGAGCTGACAGGCTGGCCAGCACGGAGAAAGGAAAATCTCAGAGCTGTGCACTGGGATATGCTGACGGCGCACGGCCGTGCCGTGTGGTTAGCTGGGTTAGAGCGGGTCCCTCTACCAGGAGCCATATAGATGCATTAGTGCAACAGAGTGGGCTGATTTCCCCTGAGCTCAGCGCTTAAACTGCTTTAGGGCTCACACAGGGCTGCTTCAGGAATCTCTCCGAGCAGGATTTTTGCTTAGCCATCGTTCTGCAGGTGGGAACCGACCACGTTGTTTGCAGAGGTGAGCCTGGGCGGGGAGCCTTGAAGAGATGTGTACAGCTTTCTGATCATGGCTTGTGTGGGCGCTTTGCCCCTGAGTGGGCACTCCTGGGCCCCCAGCAGGCCCACCATGCCTTGGTGATGGGGCCAGCAGCGGAGCCAGAGCGCCGAGGCCACCCGGCAGAACTGTGATGGGAGCTAACTAAGCATTTGTCACTGCGGAATGCTGCCATCCCCAACGTGTCAGCCGGCATGAGGCGTAGGACCAGAAGGTTTCAGCTGGTGGCAGAGGAGAGATGTAGGTGAGAGCAGTTTGGTCATCCCAGGCATTTCAGGGGACACATCGTAATGGGGAGAAGGGACTCCTCTTTCCTCCTTCCGTCCCACGTCCTCTGAGGTCCATCCCTCCTCTCCCTCAGCTCCTTATCCCAACTTGCCCCACCTCATCCGTCCCACTCCAAACTCAGACTCCCCCTCTGTCCCCAGGACACCCACATCTCTTCTCTTTACCTCTTCAACCCAGAGCTTTCCCAAAAGGTCAAGGACAAAACACGTCATTCCCCGGCCTAACCCTTGCCAAACTACATTGACCGAGATCTCCCGGTGCGGCAGCCAGCTGGCATGTCTGAGGCAGCTCGGGTGGTTAGAGCCTGGCAAAATGCAAGGGACTGAAACAGGTTTTACAGTAGGAAGTGCTGGGTTGTGGTGACAGCAGGCAGCACTGCCCATCGGCGGAGACATCCTGTGCCCAAGCATCCCACGAAGCTGGCTGGCAAAGGCAGGGCATGTTCCTGCAGACTTAATCCGTGGTGGCCGAGCGGTTGTAGCCATTGGAACACAACTTGTGGATCCTTCTGCCTTATTAATCTGGGAAAATAATTGGCTTGCTTCTGATGAGCATCTCCCAGCATCACCAGTACTGGGCTTCATGGCGAGGTGTTTCTGGGAGCCGGATCTGCAGTTGGGAACAGTGATTTCTGCTGAAGCCAGTGTCTTCTGCTTTCCACCAGGCAAGACTCTGGCTCTGAAATTCGGTTCAGTTTCCTTCTTTCTGGATGAAGCTGAACACTTGCATGGCTTTGTGGGCTTGTAAGCATTTCATAACTTAATAATAGGTCACATTAATTCATCTTTTTGCTCTGCCTTTACTCTTTAGAAAGATGGAAGTTATTTTTTAAAAATACAGCATCGCATATGCTGCATGTGGGAAGTGATTTCTAGCTCTGGACTGAGGGGGCAAAATCGTATCATTTATAACTGTATCATAAATAATGAGTCTGATGCCTGCGTTGCTGTGATCTTACACTAGTCTAAAAGCGGAGTCATGAAGCTGAGCGTCGATATGTTATCACTCCAGCTACTAAATGTTGGGAACCGGATCCTTGGCTGAACAAGAAGAGTTTCATTAACTTTATTTTTCAGTTCAGCTAATGAGCCAGGCTGCGAATCCTTTGCGTGATTCAAACCCAGCACTTTTGCACCAGAAGGTAGGCTGGGGTAGGTGTGGAGTCCTGGACAGAAATCAAGGACTGGCAAGACATCAGGAAAATGTCTGCTCATCTGGACTGCCTTCCGTGCAGCTACCCTGACTCGTCCCGACTGATGAGCTAGCCCTGAAGTCAGAAGGCAGCACCCGAACCTGCGGCGTGCTGCTCAGTGCCTCTCATTTCCTTGAGAGACGCTAGTGCAAGGCAGGATGAGGTCCAAACCGCCTCGGCAGGCTGAGTTCGGAGGAGCAGACGTGTGCTGCCAACTTGCCAACGCTCAGTCTTCCTCCAACATTCCCGCACCTACAGCAACTCCGCTGTGCCTTGGGAGGCTGAGACGTTTGAGCTCGATTCGTGACACCCGCATTGAAACACAGAATATGGTCAGGGTGAAAAACCAAACCACAGCAACAAAAAATGCCCAGGCACAGCTGCCCAGGTGTGACTTGTGTCCTTCTAGCAGCTGCGGACTGAGAATGAGGAGGGAAACTGAGGCCAGCACAAGGTCCCGGCTCTGTGACGCCGGGGATGCTGCCCCAGGAGACGGTGAAAGATGGCAGACTGGACCAGCTGCGGGGAGCCCAGGGTAGACTCCCTCACCAATACACAGGCATACACACTCCCCTTCGCAGCCTCTTGCGCAGAGACGGAGCCACGTGCCGTTTGCCCCTGTGGCGTTACCGATCCTGACATCCTGGTGCTGTTCCATCCCCATCCCACTGCTGGGAATATTGCCCCCGCTCCCAGTGCTGCTGCTCGTGGATGCCTGCACCCATCGCTGCTGCAAAGCGGCTGCCTCTCGCCCTGCCTGCCCCTTCTTGGCAAGCTCCAGGATCTCCTCAAAGGCCTGATCCTTCTTCTGTGTCAGAGAGACTGTCAGTATCTCCACTGCCGGCAGCAAAGTCCATCCTGATGTTTTCCTGCTTAAACCAGAGAAAACCCAGGCTCCTCCAAGGTTAGACGATGCTCCTCTCCTGCCCTTCTATCAACAAGCCCTTTTATTACTAGCACTAGCAAACCTCTCACTACCAGCACCCAACAGGGAAAACTACAGGTTTGGATGCCAACCACAAATTTTCTAGTCTGATGAGCCTTGCGTTTGTCATTTCCGCGGCAGTCCCTCTGGTTGTAGGACCAGTCCCATGGCAGGGGTCCTCTTCCTGTGCCAGAGAGATGGGGAAACCCACTCTTTCGTGGGTTTGCCTTTCCTCAGGAGGGGAGAACCTGCAGGTCCCCTGGGCCGTGGCTCCCCATCCCTGTGGTAGCTCCCCATCCCCGCTGCAGCTCCCCATCCCTGTGGCACCTCTCCATCCCCAGGGCCGGCCGCTGCATGCTTTCCTGGTGAGATTACACAACGGCTGTGGGGACCGACTGGCGTGTTAGGACAAGGTGTGTGAGTCACCAAAGGTACCGGAATCTTACATAACCCCGGCATACATTTTTGGAGTGCACTTCAGCTGAAAGGGCTGTGGAGCCCTGACAAAAGCAACAGCATGGGAGGAGCAGGTCAGAGAAAGCAAATAGTGCTGCTCCTTTCCCCTCCCCCTCACATTTGATCCTTCTGCCAAGACCTTCTGCAGATCCAGGAGGCCCTGGGCAGTCGGAGGACCAGGGCAGTCCTGTGGTGTGTGACAGCTCCTCTGGGATGGGCTTCACTGTGGTGTTTTGGGTCTGAATCTGGAATCTCCATAAACAGACTGAATTTACCTCCAAACCTGCTGTCCTCCACTTCTGACCCAGGGCTTTGGCTTCTCCATCAGCTGAGCCTGCATAATCCTGCTTTTCCTTCTGTGCTCTTCTCCATGCTGGTATCACAAGCCTTTCCCAGGATTTCTGCCATCCCGCTTGCACAAGCAGCCGGGGCTACTGTGGTACAGAAGCAGCGGGGCTGCACACCCAACCCACGGCCGACAACAGACGTCTGAAACCTCTTGTATAGGACGCATGTCAGATCTCAGCAGGGTCTTCCTGGGGATAAGGGCTTCACTTGAGCTGCAGTCCTGCACACTGTCAAAGAGGGATGTGACACGAACCCCCCTGCTAGCCTGGGAGCGTGGCACACTCAGGGGTGTAGTTCAAGAGGGCGTAGGTAAGGATCGGAAGAGTATCCAAGCAATAGGGTAAATTTTTGATGGCTTTAATACTGAACTGAATGAATGCATCTTCCAGTTCCTGCCCCAGGTCTCACGGTGCAGTCGACGGGTGAGATTTCCCCAGCAAATGCTAATTTCTGAAAGCCAAGCTGGTTTATGTTTCAGGTTCAGTTAAACTTTCATCAGGTGGCTCTCCTGGCTTCAGGATGGATTCTACAGGCAAACCCAGGGCCAGAGGAGTGTGAAGGGTTATGGCAGTCATCCGGACCGCCAGGACCCCAAACCCCAAAGCTCCATCCCCGGCTTGCCACCTCCCACCAGCAGCCTGATCCAGAGCTGGTGGGCTAGGGAGATGCAAGATGTCTGAACCTCTCTTGATGGGCTGGCCACACTTCTCCACCAGCAGGAATTTAACCATCACGATTCCAGTTCTCCCAGGGAGTGGGAAGCCTGGGTCCAAGTCCTGCCCCTGCTGAGGTTGAGTTGGGTTGCTGGAGGGGAAGGGGTCACCCAGGGGGGTGGGAGAGGGACAAGAGAGCAGGATAGGGTGCTTCTTGTCTAGGAGAGAAAGTGGCGAATGAGGGAACCTCTCTTAATGAACTGGATAATTTCTGCATAAACAAACCTTTAAGGAAGTTTTGGCTCCCTCCCAGCATGGAAGGGGAACACCATCTGCAACCACTGAATTACAGGCTCCACCCCGATGGCTGAGGCTTTCTGCAGAGCAGCAGAGCACGGCTGCTGTGGAGGCAACCAGCATGGCAGGGATCGACTCACCAGCAGCCAGGAGTGACAACACGTGGGGCTGGGATAACCAGGGGCACAGCACAGGGCTGGCATCTTTGCAGGGAGGCAGGGACCCGCGCCCAGCACAGCTCCCTCACACCTTGCTGGGTTTTCTCTACGTGGCAGAGGGTTTCACGATTGAATTTGGAGGCTGCACGAATCACGTAATCAATGGGACAGATTCCCGGCGGATGCTTCCTCCAGGCGTGCACTAGCTCAAGCCACGGCACCATGTGCAGCACCTTCTCTCCGTGATGCTTGGGGCTGGTGAGGACCCCCGGACCCATCTCTCATGGGCGAGAAGTCCCTCTTCTTCTAGCCAAAGCAACCCAAACATCTCCCCCACACTTGGGTGCTGTGGACCCAAGCTGCATAAGCTGCATATCTCCATATTTTACACAGGCCAACCCTGCAGGCATTACTCATTCGGCGAGCCTGGAGGGGTCCTGCAAAAGAGCCAGCTGCTTCCACAGCTGG
Source organism: Rhynochetos jubatus (assembly GCA_027574665.1). Taxonomy (NCBI): domain Eukaryota; kingdom Metazoa; phylum Chordata; class Aves; order Eurypygiformes; family Rhynochetidae; genus Rhynochetos; species Rhynochetos jubatus. The sequence continues at coordinate 137,086,483 of CM050648.1, read as the reverse complement.
AGGGAAATGATGCACTTGGCAGTGCACCCAACGGCTGAAAAACAAAACCCTCGTGCAGACACTAGCTCTGAGCATCCCTGATTCCCGGGCCAGCCTGGGCTTAAGGAGGAAGCAGGGCTGAGCACTGAAAACCTCGGTGCAGTGGTGGGGCTGCCCAGCCAGGAGGCTGGGGCTGCCCTTGCCCTGGAGCTCAGATGGCAAGGTGCCACCACGTTACATGGGGCCAGCTCCTGGGTCTCTTCCCCCAGGGAGATGCTTGCTGGGCAAGAGCTGGCCTTTGGGGGCTGTGCAAACTTTGACAGCCCAAGAGGCCTCCAGAAAGGGGCTGGCCAGGTGCTGCTCCAACAGGGCAGGGCAGGATGGCTCCAGAGCTGGGCCTTCTCGCGCCGCGAAGCAGCTAATCTTAACCGGGTACACGAGTGTCAACAGGTGCCATGGAGGGAAGAGGGACAAGGGGATATTGGTGCAGCTGGAGGAAGTATTTATAGCTGCTTTTTAAAAATCCTGTATAGATCACATCTCTGTTAATGTATGTAACACAATCGGGAACCTGAGCTTTTCGTGATCCCATGGCTGCAGGATTTCCTGTGGAATCCTCTACCGGCCACAAAAACAAGCTAAAAATAAATGCATTAAAAATGAGACACATACTGAAACATGTGCATGCCTGTGCCTCCCCTCTGGCCAGTGAATTGGGTAGTGGGAGCAGGGCTAGGGAAGGGGACAGCCCCTGGAAAACTCTCAGTAATAACTGCTCTGCTGGGTCCCGGTTCCCAGAGACCTCCAGGCATGCAAAGGTGAGAGCGTTTGGTGCTGGCAGGGGTTTCAGGAGTGCCAGGTGTCAAAAGCAGTAGAGTTGTGAAATGGGAGCAGCTTGCTTCCCATCAAAATCTCAGGAGAACGCCTCATTGGTTCATCCTCCTCTGAGAATCTTACCAGGGGTTAATTTCCCCAAATGCAAGAGCGTAGGTCTGGTTCAGATCTCCCTGGCTTTACACCCACTAGTGATTCAGCTACCTCAGGAGTTTTGTTCTCCATTTTATCCAGGAAGAAGAGAGCAGAAGCAGATCAGGATTCTCCCAGCTGGAAAGCAAACCTGGCGAGCCTGCCTCTCCCCTGTGCCGGCTGGTGCCCAGCTCCTTCCAGCGGCACCTTCCAGCCCGGGCACCGGGGTGAGCACCATGAGGCTCAGAGCCCCAGAGCGGCAGACCTGCATATTTAGCACTCCCGCATATTCCAGAAAAAGATGCAGAAGCAATGTTTTTCCATGCACTGGGAGATGGACAGGGCCATCTTTCGCCACTACTGGGCTGCCTGTCAGGCTGGCAGGCAAGAGAGAGGGTTTGGGCCCTGGTATGGATGCTGATGGGCCAAGCCACATGGGTAGCCCCAGGAGGGAGCATCCATCACTGCTCTGTAGGGACTCCCAGGTCTCCATGGGCACAAACTCCTGCCACTGCCACCTCCCCACAGCCAGGCCCTGGACACCAGCTCCATTCAAAATGATGGCTGCAATAGGATGCATTCTAGCTCCTGGAGGGAGTGGTGGGGGGCAGACAGGACCCGGGGGGAGACACTGCAGCATCGCCTGGCAGCTCAGCTTCTCACCCTCCCTTGGGCTCCTCCCCGCCTCTGGAAGAGGGCCAGGATGTCAGGACACCACCTCCCATCCAGTGGGTAAATCCATCACTGTGGTGCTGCTGCCAGACACGTGCATTCAGTGGGTAGAATCACCCGTTAACAGGATACATCATTAATTAGGACAGCACCAGAGCTCCTTTAAGACGCAGTGTCCCTTGGAAGGAGGGGAGCGATATTCCCTGCAGCTGAACTGAGCCTGAGCTTCTCACCCTCTAATTACCTCAGGCTCGGATTCAGCGTTACGTGCAGCGCACACGCGGCGGGCAGCAGAGTGGAGGAGGGCAGCTCTTTCTGCAGACCTTCCTTCCTGCGCCCTCGCACCGCAGCCGCTGGCCCCATGTGCTCCTGTAACTGGACTTTGGGCAGCTGCCCGTGCTCCTGGCTGCCGCCGGCCTGGGCTTTCTGTGGCATCACTCCAAGCAGAGGTTGCTCTGTCCCCCGGTCCCGTCGCAGAGCTACCCACTGCCACCGGCACAGAGGCAGCGTCACCCGCAGCATGGCGAGGGGTGAGATATTCTGGTCACCGCTGTAACCACCCAGCAAAACCTTTTGCTTGGAGGGCACGTGAAGTTATTAGTAAGAAGGTGCCATGGCATAGCTGCTCCAGCATATGGTCCCTTCCTCCCCGTCTCTCTGCTATTAGCTGCCAGAGATGAAAAGCTGTGATGTGCAGAGAGTGTCAAAGATGTCACCTGCAAGCTGCTCTTTGCGGGGATGGGGGTAGGATGGGATGGGGTGGGTGACAGCAGCAGCTGGAGGCAGCAAAGCAGCCTCATACCACAGGGCGTGGCACTCAGGGTTGGGCATGCTCAGCCTTCTCCCACCCCGTGCCCACCCCTCATCCCCACCTCCTGCCCCACTGCTGCCTGCAACCCCCACACCACGGTGGGGGTGAGCCTCCAGCATTTTGGGGATGCCTCCATGCGTGGGAGGGAGGGCCCTGCTGCGGCATGAGTGCTGGGGAGCACACAACGGGTTTCCTGCCGTTGGCCAGAAAAGCTCCCTTCCCAACAGGGCGTCTTGTGCAGAACAAGCTGCAGATGTAAGGGCTGATCTCTGGTTTTAATCTTTAAGTGATTCTTAAGCAGCACCAAGGGAAGGGAGGCAACCCATTGAGAGGGAAATCCTTTTACCCTTTCTGTGCTAGTGGGGAAGATGATCTGCAGGTCTATTGTTGTCTACCTCTGTTCAGTGTTTGGGGGGGCAGATGTTGCTTGGATGATTCTGAATGTCCAAGCTAGTGAAGAGCAAGATGAAGTCCTTCACATCCAGGAGAGTGTCGTGTCTCATCTTACGTACCTTAACCTCCCTGGCTCTGGTACATCCTTGTCACAGCACATGAACCCATTCAAAGCACTTCTGCAAAGCTTCTTGGCTTGTTGCTTTGGCAAGTTTTCTTTGCATCACTTCCCTAGCTCTTCTTTCCTCATGGCATCCAGGAAAAAATGATCTGTCTTTTCCTGGAAAGCCCTTTACAGCCTTTACACATCAAACCTGTGGTGCCAACCAAAGACTGGTTGCTCCTTTCCTGGATACTTGCCACGTTTCCCAGTGAATGCTCTTCCTCCTACAGAGGTATTTCTACCTTGCAGAAAGGTTCTGCAAACATCTCCTCACCTTCCTTTCAAGCCTTCTTCCAAAACCTTCCATCAAACTTTGAAGAGGAGCCAAAGCGAATCGTGATACCCCCCAAAGTCCCACCCGCTGCTGCAGCTGTCACCCAACCCCAAGGTTGCTGGATACCCCATGGATACATGGCTGACCTGCACAGGCACAGCCCATTTTGGTTTTTCTCCTCCTGCAGCAGTTCTGCCAGCCTCAGGGAGCTCCTTGAACCTTGTCTGAAACCAAACCAGCTCAGTCCCTGCCATCACCCTTGGCGACCAGCGCTGGAGGCTGACAGATCCTGCCCCATCCCCAGCCTCGCCGCTAAGCTGCTGAGCCCACCTTGTCTGCATCCACCACCCGAATATTTCTGTGATTGCTTTCTTGTGCAGCTGGGTGCCTACAAAGCAGCCAGAGGGGTCTTCTGGATGCGATGGTTGTGAGCCGGTTGGGCTACAAGGAGCTCCAGAGCCATGCCGAGGGGTGAGGCTCCCTGGGGTCTGATTCCTGAAGCAAGAGGAGCCCAAACCATCCTACAGCTGTCTTCAGGTTGATGCTGAGACATCAAGACTCCAAGAAAATGGCAGTTTCCAGAAATGGGAACCCACCTCCCTATTTTTTTCTCCCTGATGTGGATGGGACTGTGGCCCCGGTGAGGACTGGCAGGTCCCAGCTGCTGTGGTGGTGACTGGTCAGGCAGTGTGGGTCCAGCCTCCCACTTGTCCTGGCCTTGGAGTAAAAGGTTGCCCAAACTTAACCCCTGCTGAGGGCAATCCCTGCTTTCCCAGTAACTAAAATGAGAAGAATCAGCCCCAAAACACTCTCCCATCCTGGTCTGATGTACTCAGAACAATGTCAGGAGCACTCAAAAAAGCACAATGCTATTAATGCAGACGGGAGAGGGAAGAGATTGTTTTTCAGAACTGGATTTTGGTGTGTTTGAATAAGACAGACTGACTTGGCATCAGTCACCGTATGGCATTACGGCTGCTGTGGAGGCAGCCACCTCAGCTAGTCCTCTCCCCACCCCAGCAGGATGGACTAGACACAATCCAGTCCTCACAAGACTGCAAGGCTGGGGTTATTTTTCTGTATAATTAACCACGACAGTCCCCAGCTGTCTCTCCAGCCTCCATTAAATCCATTTTCCTATGAAAATGGGAAAGTTGGTTCACAGCTTGCTAAGGGAGACAAATCCCTGGGGTCTTTCTGCATGCCCAGGAGACTGTCCCTGCTCCAGGGTAAGCGTGCGCTTCATTTTTGCTCTGCAAAAGAGAGAAAAGACTGAGCTGTCTTCAAGCAAGATGACAGATTTGCAGGAAAAACTTAAAAAAAAAAAAAGGAGCAGTTTCTTTGGAAGTCATTTTCTCTTAAGAAGTTCTCTCTGCATTTTTTATTAATAATACAACACCCTGGATGTGTCAAAAAAAATATGAGAATAAATTTCCTGGTGGGGAGCTCCAGCCTCAGAGAGCCAGGCGGTGCAGCCGGGTTGTCATTCGCTTCTTGGAATTTCATTTCCTAATCAACACGTCTGTGAAATCACTCTATTTTCAAAGCTTAGTTTGCAGAGCTGCTGGGATCAAAGACTGGGGAGGTGGGGGGAGAGCGAGGAGGAGGAACCTCCATCAGCAGCCCAACACAGAGAACATAGCTGCTTGGGAAAGCCTAAACAAGGAGGCTTCTAATGCTCTGTCCTGGGTTTAAAGTTTCAGGCCCAAACAAGAAAATAGGGACACAGAGACCCAGCTCTCATCACATTCTACTTCTGGAGAAAAAAATTCCACTTCTTAGAAACATGTGAACCCCCTCGAGGTTTGCGGGGTCTTGTCTGGCCCCTCCTGGGATGGAAGCAAAACAGAGAGCCACAGGGTGCAGGGGAGGGAAGGGGGGCTGCAGGGACAGCCACCCTGTCCTGCTGCAGGTGACGTGGGTGGCACTGTCTTCACACTGTCCCCACAAACCCCAGCACCTGGCTTTTTGACTTCAGTATCCAACTGGCCCCACCTGCCGGAGAGACCTGGAGCCAAACAGCCTTTCCCCAGGCATCTGATCTCACAGGTATCAAGCGAGAGAAGCTCAAATACATTAAAATTGCTCAAATCTGAGTCAGATAATCAAGTTTTTGCTTCTTCGACACCTGCAAGGCCATAAATCCACTTGTCTGGCAGTCACCTAAAAGCCCTCACAGATGTGAGGTATGTGTGTGTTTGAGGAGACTAGAAAGACTGGGGGAAAAAATCTTTCCAAACCAGAAACCTCTGGTATCTTCATTTATAATGATTTTTTTTTTTTCTATTTTCAAGAAAAGACCTTGCCCCAAAATTTACTCTTTTCTTCATGATGATCTTTTCCCTGCTCACTGCACGTAGAGGTGCTGGTTGGAGCTCACCTGATGCTCAGCAGCTACTCGCACTGTGAAAGCACCACGTTGAGGAGCATCCCGTTGGTTCCTAGGCAAGAGGGAGATGCCCACCTCCCGGAGATATCCATAGCTCCTGGGTGAGCGGAGTTACTTGATTCAAGAGAGCAAACGGGGACAGGTCGGGTGATGGAGCTGTCGCTGCGTGGATTTGCACCCACTGCTGATTGGCGGCTGCGTTTTGGGTGGCAGCTTGGCCAGCCCCTCCGCCAGGTGCAGAGTATATGGACTGAATATATTCCTGGATGTAAAAGGCATCTTTTTGCCCTCGGAGCATGCGAACTAAGATTATATAGACCTGGGTTTTAAGAGCATCCTGCATAACAGAGGCTGGAGGGTACCTCCCTGGGTGTAACATGGATGCACTAGGTACCTTCTGGAAGAAAACACCTCCAGATTTATGAACTGTGTGTGATGGGAAGGCAGCTGTAGCTCTCCCTCTCTCTCTCAAACACTTTTTGGACAGGGGAGGATTATTTCCACCACGCACCGCCTGCCCCATCACACCTCTCCCTGCTGTTTCCTTCCAGAGCATCATCTCCTCAGCCGCGGTGTCCCGGCCATCCAAGAGCAAGGGGTGACCAGGGGGTCGCTGTGCGCCCTCCCTGCATCTCTCAGGGCCCTGCAGCAGGTGTGACGCCACTTTCCACGGTGGGGTGGGTGTGAGGCCAGGAAACCCCTTTCCATCCAACACAGGCACCTTTGCACTTACTCCCCAAAAATGTGGGGAAGGAGACATGAGCTCAGTGGGTGCTGGGAGAGAGGAGACCAATCCCGGCAGGTCCATAGCCAGAAACTATTCAGGAGCATGAACATCGGAGGGAGATTTTTTGTTGGTTTTTGTTTGTTTCGTTGGTTTTTTTCTTGATTTCCTCCCCCCCCCCCTCCCCCTTTTTTCCTAGGGTTTGGGATTTTTTTTGTGGGGGGAGGGTGTTTTTTCCTTTTCCTTTTCCTTTTCCTTTTCCTTTTCCTTTTCCTTTTCCTTTTCCTTTTCCTTTCCCTTTCCCTTTTCCTTTCCCTTTCCCTTTTCCTTTCCTTCTCTCTTTCTTTTCCTTTCCTTCTCTCTCTCTCTCTTTCTTTTCTTTTCTTTTCTTTTCTTTTCTTTTCTTTTCTTTTCTTTTCTTTTCTTTTCTTTTCTTTTCTTTTCTTTTCTTTTCTTTTCTTTTCTTTTCTTTTCTTTTCTTTTCTTTTCTTTTTTCTTTTCTATTCTTTTCTTTTTTCTTTTCTATTCTTTTCTTTTCTTTTCTTTTCTTTTCTTTTCTTTTCTTTTCTTTTCTTTTCTTTTCTTTTCTTTTCTCTTTTCTTTTCTTTTCTTTTCTTTTCTTTTCTTTTCTTTTCTTTTCTTTTCTTTTCTTTTCTTTTCTTTTCTTTTCTTTTCTCTTTTCTTTTCTTTTCTTTTCTTTTCTTTTCTTTTCTTTTCTTTTCTTTTCTTTTTTTCTTTTCTTTTCTTTTCTTTTCTTTTCTTTTTTTATTTTAATCTTACTTCTTTGTCGTTTGTCGCCGCCACGGGCCGGGGCCGCCGGCGCACGGGTTCCCCCTGGCGGCCGCGCGAGGACAGCGCGGCGGGGCCGGGCCGGGCCGCGGCTCGGGCCGGACCTGGGGGGAACCGGTGCCGGGAAACCCGCCTTTCCTGCCCCGCTCCTCGCAAGCGCCGGGGGCAGGGGGGCCCGGCCGTAGCTTGTGCCCAGCTCCGGCACCCCCGGCAGGGTCAAACGCCTCGCCGTGGGGGCGTGGGCCGCTCCTGCCGCCCCGGAACCGTCAGGGCCCGGCTGCGACCCCCTTGGGGGGCAGCGTCCATCCCAGCTGAGACCCCGGCCAGGCGCTCCCACGCCACAGCCTGCGGCCATGCAGGGCAAAGGGCTCTCTGCTACCGTCAACAATTCGGGGAGGGAAAGTGGGTCATGAAAAACTCCCAGTCCCGGTGGACCTGGCCGTGATGCCAACCCTCGGCGTCCCCATCCGTGATGCCAACCCTCGGTGTCCCTGTCCGTGATGCCAACCCTTGGCGTCCCCGTTACAGACACTGAGTCCCCCAGCGCTGTCCAGCTCGAGACAAGGACCGTCGGCCACCAAAGCAGGGCAGGTCCCACGGAGCAGGAAAGGGCAGGGTAGTCCATGGGGACACATGCCCCCCAGTAGCTCCTCACAGGTTACCACGTCAGGCCCCGAACAGCAGCCGGCCTCTGATCCCAGGGCTGAAAATGGGTTCGTGGGAACGGGGAGGAAGGCGCCTGTCACCCCCCCTCCATCTCCCTCCCGGCCTGCAACATGCAGGGCAGGTTGGCTCATGAGCGCAGCCGCTCCTTCCCCGTCCCGTGCACCCGTCGGCAGGTTTTCCTGCAGAACGGGTTTTCTGGTGTATGGCGATACCGCTGCTGCTTTCTGTCTACCAGTCAACACCCCCCAGCGCTGAAAAAAAATAAAAAGGAACGAAGACAGCGACAATGTCGTAAAAGACCATGTAAAAATAATAAATCGCGGCACTCGAGTCTTGCGCTCGCGAAGCACCGCAGCTCCCCGGTGCGTGTCAGAACCCCCCAGAAAAGGCTCTCGGGACACACAAGTACCTGCTCTCCCACTCCTCCTCCCACCAGGAACACGCAGTTCCCCCTCGATGATTCAGATAAAAACGCCCCCTTGCCCGGGGCAAGCGTGTTGGCGTTACAAAGCAGGAAGGCCTCACCGCCCACCTCTCCCTCCTCCACCACCCACGTACCATGGCCACCTTCACCTCCTGCCTTCCCGCTCGCTGACCTGCACCAGGATGCTGCCAGCTGTGCCTGGGGTGCTGAGCCCGCCTTCCCTCGTGCCTCCCTCCCAGCCCTCACACTCCTGCCCTCCCCAAGGGACCGGTGCCGAGCAGACGTTTCACCCAGACACCCAAACCTGGCCCTGCAAAACCGAGAGCATCTCCAGGTCCTCAGCAAGGGAGAAGGTTCAGCGGGAATGGCTAGTGGGGAGAGGCTGGCTGCGCAGCTCTGGGGGCTTCATGAGCACCTCTTCCTTCCCAGGGCATTTGTTTTGCCAAAATCAAATGCGTTGCTCCTGCCTTCTGGCATCAGGATTGACCAGGAGCCAGCCAGGAGGACTCATCACCCCCCATTCCCCTTTATTTTTAATTAGCACGAGGAGCTCACAGTTAATTAGTTTTGCCTACACGTAAGAACATTTTATTGTGGTTTTTTTCCTGCCTGGACTCTTGCCTTCACCGAGTGGCACTACCAGCTACAAACTCTGCCCGCCCCATTTGGCTGCAAGGTGAGGATGGTCTTCAGTGGGCTCCGTGGGGCAGGATCCAGCCTGCTTTCCTTACAGAAAGGTTTCCCTTCCCTCTTTCTGCACCGCTGCACCTCAGCGGGGACTTTGCTCTTCCCGAGGTGGTGTGCTCCTGACAACAGCCTGGGGGGATGCGGTTACCACAGCGTTCTGACCTCACGGGGCCTGGCTGACACCGTCTTGGTTAAACTGGTTCTTCAGATTGTGTTAAGAGTCTGTCGACAGTCAATGAGTTTTTCCTTAAAATTGCCCGTTCTTCATTCTGGATCTTACGCAGGAGTCTTTTAGCGGAATAAATGCAAACCGAAATCTAGCCATCCTCTTCATGAAGAAGGCACGGAGAGGGCAAGTTCCTGGGTTAAATGTCAGGCGATAAACAAGAATCTAAAAGAGAATATTTAAAACCCGGTGAGTTGCCCCACACAGATCAGTATTTCCCTGTCGCTGCAGCTGTGCTCCTGCTTCCCGTTTCCCCCTGAGTGTGCTTGCTCACCAACCATAACCACGGCAGCCCCACAGCACGTCCAGCTGGGACCACCGGCTCCTCCAGCTCACGATACAGAACGTGAGCACAGGCTGAACGAACAACGGAGCCAGGAGATGGAAGTCTTTAAATCCAGGTCGCCCAGCGTCAGAGACCATGGGAAAAACACTTAGTCTCTTTATTTAGTCTTGCCCCTTCTTTATTTAGTCTTTTTTCTACGTGAACCACTCTGTTCACGATTTGTATACCTGTAACACGGTCCATGAGAGTGATTATTAAATAATTAATAATTTATTAATAATTCCCTGACAAGACAGGGATGGGAGTCTCCTGGGGAAATACACTTTCCTCATGTTTCCTGGGAAGATGTCAGATGTCTACCTTAATTGCACAGATACAAAGCCAAACTCTATTGATGTCAGTGCCGTTAGCGGTGTTTTATTAATATCAGATGGCTCTGAAAATCAGTATCAAGCAAAAATTCAGAGAGAACAATACAACGCCCACACAAACCTCCAGTTGAGGAGTTCCTGGTGCTGGTGCTTCCCTTACCTGCAGTGCATGTCTGCATAACCCTAGGCTCAGACCAGAGCTCTCCTTTGCTTCCCCTTCCCTCCTCGAGAAAGAAAATACTGTGCAGAAAAGGCATCTAACCCCACGGTAATGAGCTTAGCAGTGGAAAACACAGCACTCTAGCTCCAGCCCTGGAAAATGTCAGTGTCCTGGGAGCAGGAACAGGCTCTGCAACCTCTCCCCCCACCTCGCAGGCGTGTGGCTGCCTGCGTTCAAGGCCAGCTCCAACACGGTGCAGCGAGTAACCTTGGATCTGAGCGACACGGCAGGAGCAGTGTGAGAAAGAGCTGGAGAGGCCCAGCCTGGGGCCTCCCCACCTGGGCACTGGGCCCACGTAAAGCTTGGTACCCACACGGGCATGCCTGCGCCCCGCCGTGGGCCTTGCTGACCCCGGCCTTGCCTTACTGACCGCGGCCTTGCCTAACTGACCCGGCTTCCAGGCTTCACCCTGGACCTGCCCTGTCATGACGGATTTGCGTGGCCAGCAGTGGAAGCTAACAGCATCCCATTCACAGGAAGCCAGGACGCAGCTTTGTGCTGAGGGTAAATTACTAGAGAGATGTAGCTATTTAGTAAGCACCAACTCTGAGTCACGTGCAAGCAGAAAAACTGATGTCTGGAAAAGATGGTTTAATGTTTATCTGATTTCCCTGACATCAGAAAAGGAGGAACCGTTCCCTCTGTTTTACTGACAATGATTGGGTGAACCCGTTTCTTGGGTTCCTAACCCAAGACATCCAAGATTTTTTTCTCTTTCCTCTGACAAACAGCAAGGAGTTTCAGAATTTTACTGAATTAAAAGCAACATGACCTGAGTGCTGGGGCTGTGTCCGTGATGGATGTCAACTGGAACAGCTGAAGGGAAGCTGCGGAGATACCCTGGTGCTGGTCCACGCTAGGTATGGAAGTGATGTCCTGGGAAAGCTGTTCAGTGGCCGCAGAACAGCTCCTCACCAATTCCAGGACCGGAGACAGACTCTCACACCTCGGTGGCAGCAAGACAGTTGTCTTCCAAATGAAAAACAGCGCCAACAGCCTGTCAAGCACGTAAGCGATCCCAGTGGCCCCAAGAGCTTCATAAGGCTTAAACTGAAGTTTAAGCGTGCGCACAGCATCTCACAGGTAAGGCTTTAAAGAGCATTGTTTTCAGGCTGCTTTTTATTGTCTTTACTTCTGGATTTTCTGTTCCACATCTTCATCGTTCAGCGGTGTTACTGAACGCCAAGGAGCAACAGCACTCTGAGGCTCTTTCGGAATCATTACTTGAGGAGAAAGCAGCTGCCACGGCTTGGAAGACCAATTGGAGGGTCAGCTACTTGGGTTCCATCTCTCCTTGCCATTTCTGTTCACTGGGAGCCTGGAATTGCTGTGACCTTTATTACTACCCTGCAGCAGGCCTCAAATGCGAGGACAGCTTCGTTACAGATCACTACATTAACCCCTTTCCAGCGACACCTCTTCTTTTGGAGCATCAAGAGTCAGAACTTGCACAGCTGGAATACACCCACGTACTGAGCAGGATTTATTAGGGTTATAAATCAACTCTCTCGGCTCTGAGGTACACCTGGCCAGCAACAAACCAACCGAGCTGTTTGACTCGGGTGGAGATTGGGATCGTTCAGCGGGCACCTCAGCCCAGTACACGAGGAAGATCTCAGCGGGGAGGAAGGACACCCTGGTAGCAGCGCCTCCCGCAAGCGACCCCGCAGAGCGAACCGCACCCTGTTCCAACAGCCGACCTCTTCGGGAGCGGCGCATCGCGGTCACACCGGCTGAGGCAGCCGCTACCGCAGCAAGGGGAAAGGAGAGGCAGGCGGCACGTTCCTGTGCCTACTGCAATCCCTGCCAATCAGTTCTCCCTGATCGTTAGCCATCGCCTCGCTACTGGCCTGAGCTGTACGCTCTCAGCAGCAAAGAGCATCCTTTTATATAATGCGTCTGCTATACCCAGCCGAGCGAGGCCCCGGCCCCAAACGACAACCTTTAGGCTCTTGTTGAGGATAGTGAAACCAGGCATTTTTACTTCTTACAGGCACAACGTCAGTCAGGATTTCAAACGGCGGCCGAACGCCGCTGAGCTCCTTCCCTCTGCTCGTGACACTGCCCCAAGCAAAGCCGTCAGCTGAGATGCTCCCCACCGTGTCGGGCGAAGAGGAGGCGCGGAGGAAGGCTGCGAGCTGCGGCGAAGCTCCCAGTCGCAGGCTCCTGGAGGGAGATGAGGGCTTGTAAAGCCAAGGCTGACAGACCTGCCGCTAGACCGCCTTCCACCTGCCAAATCGCAGCGTTCACACCGAGGATTTTAAACAGAGAGCCTTGGGTATGCAGGGAGGGAAATCGCCCAACCCCCTTTCCTCTCTAGGTGCCAGGAGGCGCTTTGAAGCTGGGAGCAGATCATGTCCGAACGCCAAGCTGCTGTTTGAAGATGCACTCGTTGCTTTTAATCAGATAGCAGCAGCAATAAATTCAAAAGACTCGGAAACTTGTAAGTCAGACTCCTTCCTTCCCTACAGAAACGGTCACAAAAGGAACGCTTCTTTTTATTAGCTGGTGGAGTCCGCAGTCACCAACCGAGATGGAAACGGATGACGTACGCGAGCGCGAGGTGAGCAGCCCAGCTCAGACGTCATCGTTAGCGGTGGCCTCAGCACATCCAGAAGCCTCCCCCGTGTCTCAGTATTAGGGCACCACTTCCTACCACACCCCACCCGATCCACCCGTGCACTGCTGCGGCCACGAACACTCCTGCGCGATTAGTCAGGGGGCCGCAGCACCCCTGGATACTGCAGCCGTGACACCCTCCAGGGAAAGAGCAAGGCTGCTCGTTACTCCCTCGGCAAGCAGGAATTGTGCTCGGAAAGGCAAAGCCAACACCACCCCCTGCCCCAACAACTTACCTGGCCTAGGAGCAGCCACCTCCCGCTGCCACAGGTGACTACCAAGGGGGCCCAACTAGAGAAGCCCTAGAGCCACGTCGCCAGTGCGACTGGGAGACAGGGGTGAACGGCTTCGTTTTCGGGGTATTGCCAACGCCCGACCTGTCGAGAGGCCAGCAGGCAGCCAGGGGTGAACCTCACCCTTGGCAAGACTTTGTAACCTTTCCCTCAGGAGCTTGAGTCCAGCCTTTTGCCTTAACAGAGTTCCATGTGCTCCCAGCTCCCACCCACACCGACTCACCGGTTTTCTACAGCAGCACCGGGCAGGTCACCAGCTCTGCAACAGCCGCACTCCAGCTGGGATTTTTCCCGAGGAGCAGCCAGGCAAGGCCCGCACAGGCGCGCTCACAGCCGTAACACAAGGGAGGTGTGTGCCCACACCAGCAGACAGAGCTGTCTTCTGGAGAGCTTGCCTGGGGCAGTAATTAGCCTTCCAGGTTCCCAAGAACTGACAAATTCTGAGGTACAGACCTGGCTTACACTGAGAACACGTTTTCTCTTAGGGAGGCCACAACAAAGCCCTCATTAAGTCACCACGGTTCTGTACCGCTGCAGCATCGCCCACCTAACGTAAAGGAACACTCTCCAACGGCTGGTGGCTTCCCCCCAAACACCATTTGGCCCACCTGCTAATACCAAGTGACTGCTGGATGCCAGGGCCGTGACACAGCAGAGCTCAGTCCTACACCTGAGGAAAAGCCACAGCTCACCACTGCTGCGACCAGCAAGCAAGGCCTTGCCCCGCAGCCAGCAGAAGCCGAGCCGCGGAAGCTGCCACTGCTTGTCACAAGTCCTGCAGGAAGGGGAGCGCAGACAGCCGCCTTCTCCTGTGCGAAGCTGGCAGCTGCAGGCCACGCTGCCCAACGCCTGCTGCCGGCCCAGCTCTCCAGGCTCCACGGCTGCAGCCGCCTCTGAGCCAAGGCTGCCAACGTGCTCTCGTTCGTCCCAGGCTTCACGGAGCCGGGCGAAGTGTGCAAGTACTCACGTGGCAAAGAAATAAGGGAGTTCAGAGTCACAAGTGAAGATTGACCAAAACCAAATCCTTTATTTCCACAACTGTATAAATGTGCTCCAAGTACGTGTCCAACACAAGTTAGAAAAACAAAATAGAACATGCCAGTTGCAAACTAGATCAGTTCACCGACGTGCGGACTCCTTGGGATTAGGCTGAGTTACACAAGACCAGTCACAGTAAAAAGATACAAGTCAGAGTACAAAGAGTAGCGGGATGTTAAGCCGTTTCAGCTGCGCACGTACAAGTCACGCTTCTGGCGGAAAACGCAGAGCAGTTTGCATCGTTACGCTGGAAGCTATGTCGCATCACTTTAAATGGCGTCGATGTCGATATCGTCATCTTTGTTGTTTGCAGGCTTCACAGTTTCGACTTTGGGTACACTGGCAGCTGTGGAGTACACCACCTGCGGAGACAGGGACAGCGTCACTGCAGCGCCTGCCGCCGCCACCCACCGCTGCAGTCGGTTTGATTTATTCAGCTCTTCTAGCTAACCTACAGCCCCTGCCTCCTAACACACCACCCCTCGTCAGCCTCCGCTCCACGGGCTACTACGGTGCGCCTGTACCGTTACACACGTGGCCACAGGCCCCCAAGTGACTGTGGGTAGCCAAAACGCTAAGCACGAGACAAGGTGTCCCTCCCGTCCCAGCGTGCGCAGTACAAGTAGTAGTAAGCTCTTACAGTGCACCAAGGCGTAAGCGTGCAGGAACAGTGCAACCCTGGAGCTGTTTGCAGTGAGCGAGCCCTTCCTACCTCTATGTTTTCATCTTCATCCTCTTCTTCATTACCGGAAGATTCTTCTTCAGCTTCCTTTAGCCATTTAATAAATGGTTCTGCTTTGACACGGATTTCTTTGGCAAGCTCCTTGGAAACGTATTTCTTTGAGGCCTGAAAGACCCAAGTACAGAGACTTTGCTTGAAGACTTGAAGCAGCTCGCATCAGATCATACCCAAATACAGCCAGAGCCTAACCCAGGCCTCGCACCTCCCCCCACTGCCTTCAGCAACCCATTCCCACAAGGGCGTTTCTCCCAGACAGGGACTTACCCCAGATGAGTTGTTTGAGGACACCTGCACAAGCAGCTACACAGGAATGGAGAAGCCAGACACAGCATGCTACACTCGGGTAAAACACTGCCCCTTACCTTTTCTGCCCAGCCAAGGATGACTTCTTCTTCCAGAAGATCTGCATCATACATTTCCTTCAGAATGTGCGGGATCTTAGAAAGAAGCTGAGATTGATGCATGGCTACCACACACTCAAAGCCATGGAGAAGGTACCTCTGAGCTTTCTTGTTGTTGTGACAGAACTAGAGTTGGGACAAAAGCAAAACCAGTTAAATCAGGGTTTTTCCCCACCTCTCCAGAAACAGCATCTGCTCTCAACGACAGCAGTTTCCAAGAGCTCACACTATCCCTCCCAGCAGCTTTCCCCAGCTAAGGGGTGGTTTAAACCCAACGGCTACGCAAGGCCTTCTTCCCCCCAGCGCCACGCAACCCAGAACCGAGCCAAGCAGTCGCTACAAGAAGCCGACCCAGCAGCTGCCACGCTGGGCGCACAGGAGACTGCTTACACGAAGGAAGTGACGCCTGTATTTCCTTATCTGTTCACGAATCTTTTCGTCGAAAAGGACTTCAGTGAGAACTAGCGGGCCCATGGCCTTCACGTCCAGTCTCTCTGCTTCGGCTACAATGTCTTTGTCAGAAGAATCAATGACACCTTCTTCCTTCTTTTTCTAGAGACAGGACAGACAGAAGCGTTTTAGGGCTGAGGTCTGCATCACTGTGCCACTTCCCTCCCCACCCCGTCAGGGCCAGCGCTACGGCAGAGGCTTGAGCTGCTTGTGTTTCGTTGCCGTACCAACGCTGTATGCGGCTACAGCCGAGGGGCTACCAGGGCACCCACCTTCACAAAATCAAACAGAATGTTGACTCTCTCCTCCACGGTTCTTTCCAGGTCTTCGCTAAGCGTGAGGTTCTTTGCATGGTCACTGATTTCATCCATTCTACGCCTCTGGGCTTCTTCTGTTGTGTCTTCACCCCAGTCATCATCATCCTCCTCCTCCTGAAAACCAGAGCCATGCCAACGGGTTCATACAGTGTTACTGCAAGCTCAGCATTAGGAGAGTGTTGTTTTTAGATCTGAGAAGCGTTTTCAGAACAGGTACTTTGGATTTTTCCCTGCAGAAAGGGTTACACTGATTTGGAAATCAAAGATGATGGGGAACGCAAGGGCAGATGTAACAAAAGCTAGACCTGCATTTGCAGCCACCTGCCGCTACTTCAAGTGCGGTTTCACCACCCTAACTACCACGTTCACCAGGTACACTCCTTTTCAGGGACCTGGACTGTAAAGGGTGTGCAGCTTTCACTTAGTAAGCAGCACAAACGCCACTGCTGAAAAGCTGATAAAGCTGCTGAAGGAGACTGATACTCCATTCCAGCGGTGCTGTTCTGGACACACTAAGAACTTCCAGTACAATGCTGGCCTGCAAGGAATACCAGTGACTTACAAGTGTTAGATCACAGCAGGACACCACGCACAACTCCACTTTCCCTTCTACTTACCACAACCTGTGGAGGAGTAATTTCCTCTGGTGGTGGGGGTGGAAGTGTCTCACTGCTGGACACAGAACCATTCTCTTTGTCCTTGCCTTTTCTGTTCTTCTTCTCCTTTTCTTTCTTTCCTGTACCAGTGTCACCACTTTCTGCAAGTCAGTGTTGATGTTTTATTCCGTGAACTAGAAAAAGCCAAAGCCCCCGCCCTACTGCACCCCCTGCCAAATCCCCAAGTGGGTTTGGGCGCTTTTATCAGCGGCAAGCTGTGTTGTGCCCAGCCCCAGATACATTCAGGGCAGATGTGTAACTGCCAGGGAAACCCGTGGTTCTAACGAAAGCCTTGCTCCTCATCAAGAGATAAGGTTGTCCAAGTCTATATAACAGGTGACCTCACAAAGCAGAGACCCCTGGAATAGGTTAGACTTTTCTATTCTAGCAAGCTTAAATTGCAGCAGGCAACTAGATGCTTACCACAGAGTGTTGCTTGCACAGAGCAAGTATGTTAGTCTGCATTTACTGTACTGCTTTTACCTCCTACCCTCTGCTTCACACTGATTTAAAAGCAGAACTGCCATGAGTTCCTGCTGCTTAGTGCTCCTGCATGGGCAAATCACCTCTCCACAAGTACCTCTACTTGGGAAGGATACAGGATCACCAGGGAAGGGACTGCTCATATGGAAACTATGAGCACAGCTACTTCATCCTGACCCACAAACATACTCTTGGAGTACGCTGGCGCCTTTTTACGCTTTTATTAGATGCGAGCAGTCCGGTTTTCTACTTGGTTAGCAGCACCCACACTGCTTTATCCCCACCAGAGAAGGAAGCACACTTACCAGGTGGGTTTTTGAGAATGAACGTGCAGAGTTTATGGTTTGTGTCAAGCATGCCTCGATAGCCACAGGCTTTGCAAGAGTTGCCTATAGTTTGTTTCTTAGGATTGACATGCTGGAAGAGAGAACAACCTCCAGTTAACACACCACGCACGAACCGACAGCACATTAAAGCCTAAACCTGATGTTTACATTATCACCTCCACAGGATTAAGCCAGAGATTGGAACAGTTTGTATCACCCGTAACAGAGCAGGTTTAGAGCTACCAATCTATCTCTGAAGTTTTGAGCCATTAAGAATGTAAAACCTTCCCAAAGGGGATAGGTGTGTGTACAGGATTTTCTCCACACCACTTCCATCAACCCCTAATGAAGCACTTCCAGAGAGCACTCACCAGATCAGTTTCAGGATTCTCACACTCAGGACAGAGAACAAATTTTTTAATGAATCCATCCAACATGTCTTGCAGCTTATTCGCCTCATGAGATCCATTGACAATGTAACGGTCATTCTTAACATCAAACTGGGTCTGTGCTCCCAGCTCACAACCAAAAAATTTGGTAGGATCTGTAAAAAGAGTACAATAACCACTACTGTCCTCACACCTTCACTACGATTTTTAACAGCAAGTAAATATGCCACTGCTTCTTCCTGTTCATTATTGATTCTGAGATAATTACGTTTCTTCCTTACGAATCTTGAAAGAATGCTATTAATGCTTCATTAGCTCCTTAACACTCCCACTTCAAACATAAAAGCATTAAAAAATGCTGACACTCCAGACTACTTACACGTTGGAGGCCGATTAAGCGCCTTTGCAACGTCAACCATGTTGACTATAACTGTCTTTATTCCATTTCCTTTGCCCTCCACCTAAAGGAAAACAAATGTTAAGATTAAGTGTCTGCAGCAGCCAATCCCAGCATGTATTCCCCATTCCACTACATCCCAGTTCTGCTAACGTGCACTTGGTCTGGACAGAAAGGAGGGGACATCCTCCTGGCCCTCTGACTGGCTAAACATGATCATTACCTCACACCTCCCTTCCTTCTCTACCAGCAGAGCAAGTGGTGTGAAACACTACCTACTTACCACTCAGAGCAAGTTACCTTGGCAATCAGACGGGGCATTTTGTAGCGATAGAACTGATCTGAAACACTGCGGTTGACGTTGACAGACATTTTGCCTTATTAGTAGCTTTATCAATAAGATGAAGAGATCTTTGATTGCAGTTTTTTGGTATCTTCTGTCTGGAGAAGACGGGATGACATAAACGACTGCAAGAGTTCTCGGTCTCTGACATGAAAAAATTTTCGCCACTGAGGCTGTAAGGTTCTTGCTTGTATGCTATGTTTCCCCAATACAGGTACCAGTGGCTGCGCAACAGCTCTGAAAGTGTTAATAAACAGAGAACAAATGAAGTTTATCGTGATGTGCACCAATCAGGTTTTGCTACAGAGCTATGTAATGGGCTGTATTTACGGTAAAGAGGAAAAACAAAACCCCAAAATCCTTCGGCTTTCTTCAACTCGTGGAACTGAAACAAGTCTTGAATTGTGCTAAGTAACTTTTCCTCAACTACACCACAGTTTTCCACCCTCTTCTTTCTTACTCCCCAAAAGGCATTGAACAGCTAAAGACTATTAACTCCTGAAGGAGTGCTGCGATCGGTAATAAGGAAGGGAAAGGAACACTGCTTGATTTGTTATGGAGACCAATGGCTCTTGCACCGAGAAGGTCATGTGATATGTTTCAGGCTGCAGGAAAGCAGGAGAAAGATCTGGAAAACAGTTTCAAATTCCACATCACCTCATGAACCTATCATATAAACCCAAGTCCGTCAGAATGCTGACAAGTATTAGTAAGGTGAAGCAGCTGTCATCTGCAGCCCAATATGATTTTTTACATGGCTTACCAATTTTTTGGATCGGAGTGGAAAAGAGTTGAAAGTTAGATAATTCTCCCTCTCACTTACGGATTCTCAGAGCAGCTTCTGTTGAGTCCTGACTTAACAAGCCTGACAGAAGTCTGACATAAGTTGCTTCACTGTAGAAAGCCTAGCAATGCAGAGGTACAGAGAGTGCAGCAGCTTTTCCACTTGAGTTTTTTTTCCTTAGAATTCATCCTCCTTCCCCCTCTTTGCTTCCCCTATTAAAGCTGCCTTAAACAGTATTTACATATTTAAATTAACACTTGTCTCTATAATCAGATCTAAAGAGTACTTAAGCCACAACTGGTTGACTACACAGGCAACCCTGACTACAGCGTGGCTATTTTGACACGTCATCCTGCTGCCAGCATTAATGACAGGAGCGTTGACATGTTAAAATTGCCTTCTTTGGATTTGTGTGTAAGAGCACATCTGATGAATCCACGCGGTTTGAGTCCCTCTGATCAGCTTCACAAATTCTTTACAGGAGAAGCCAACAGATCTGTAAATGCCTCGTGGTCTGCATCACCCCAGATGCAGTTTTGCCCTTCCTCAGCAAAAAAAAAAATGCATCGTGAAGTTGGAATTCTTAAAAAAGAGCCACCATGTGACCTGACTCCGTGCCTGCGGAAGCACCGAGGAAGCAGGGATCTCGGTGACTGAGCAGGTTTAAGAAGGAACGTGCCGTTTCCCCTCCTTCCACATTACAGCTTTTGTCTGCTTCAGACTAAAGCTCCCTCTCCTGGTCCCCAGGACACCTCATCCCAAGCACCACCCCCCCGTACGCTATGCACAGGCAAAAAAGCGGGCAGGCAGATAGTCTCCCGGCATCGAAGCCCCGTTCCCCGCCCCGCGCGGGCCTGTGATGAGTCACAACTGCAGCAATTAAACACTGAGTCACCCCTGGAAGAGACGGGGAAGGCACCTCCGGCCACGCACGCGCTCCCCAGCAGCGAGGGAACACACACACACGCTCCGCGCTTGCCTGCCCCGTTGTTCAGCCGCCCCCCGCAGCCCAGGGCTAAGCGTCGGTGAGCAGGCGGCCCCCCCTCCCCGGCCATGCGGCGGGTTCCGAACTGCGCCACAGCTCCCCGCGCCCCCGCCCGCCCGCCCACGGCGCGGGGAGGCGCGGCCCCGCCGCCGCCATCTTGCCTCGCCGCATGGCGCTGTGGGGAATTAAGAGAAAATGAGGCGAAAAAACCCACCCCACGCCCCCCCCGGCTCCTCCAACCACCCCCCAAAACCCGAAAGAAAACCCCAAGCGGGTCAATTGAAGCGTCAGGGCTCCTTTTTCCCCACCCTCCTCATCCGCGTGGTTACACAAAGCCTCCCCCACCCACCGTTTACCCACAGCCCAGCCTAAGGCGCCCCCCCCGTCCCCTTCCCTCCGGATCAGCTGCCCCCTTTCACCCCAGCACTGTGGTAACGCTCACCGTTTTCGTCCAATAAAGACATAAACCCAACGCTGCTCGCCCCGGGCTGCGACGAAGCCGAGTGTGCGAGGAGAATAGGGCCGTGGGGGCGTTTATATCCAGGCGGAGGGAGGCGGAGGCGGACGCCGCAGCCTCCGGGTCCCGGCGTCCTGGGGCGGGCGGTATCAGCAGGGACAGCAGTGCCGGGCAATCTGCGGGCGAGACACAATCAGGGGCATCGTTAGTGGCGACACCTGTGAGGAAAGGGAGGAGGAGGGGGGGAGAAAAGGGAAGGGGGGAGGGAGAGGCGGCGGCCAGCGCGCAGCTCAGGCAGAAAGGGGCGGCTGACGGGACCCCGGCAATGGCTGCCCCGTACTCACCTCTAGAATGTTCTCGCTCTGACTGAACAACGCCAAAGCTGGGATCAATCAGCCAGCGGCGTGCCCCGCCCCCCCGGCCCCGCCATTGGCTCACCGCTCGCCTCGGCGTGAAGCTATTGGCTGAGGGCTCACCGCCCCCCCTTGCCACTGGTAGCGACCGCTATCAATCAAGACACCTCTCGCTTCGCCTCCCACCCCCTCTGCCCTCCCCCCCAGTGCCCCAAAGGACATCGCGTCTACATCCACCGAGTCTCGCGAGAGAGCGCGGGACGCGGAGGAGGGGGAGCGGGGGAGGCGCGGGAGCTGGTGGGGGCTGAGTCAGTGCGGCTGGGCCGTGGCGGGGGCCGTGACCTCACGCCCGCCCTCCCCCCCTTCCCTCGCCCTGGGTGTGCTTAGCGGCCTCTGCCTCCTCACGCTTCGCGCCTTGTGGCGCTGGGGGGGCCCTCGGCTTCCCCTGAGGGTTGCCATCTCTCCGCGGGAGGCGAACGGGATGCCCCAGCCCCCGCGGCCTAGAAGGGCCCGCGGCGGCTCCCGCTCCCCGCGGCAGCCAGCCCACGCCCGGCCAGGGGCTGGGGGGGCGTGCGGGCCGAGCTTCTCATGCGAGCAAAGCCTGCGATGCTGCAGCATGAGAATCTGGGTGGGTTTCGACTGGTAACAGGCCGGCGATGCTTGGCATCACAGCAACTATGCTGCAAACACTTGAGTGCAATTAAGTTGCTGAATAAGCCGTGTTTTTCCTGTACAGCCTGCTTCCAGGGTGCGGGCAAGAGCCTATTAACTGCAGTGTCATAAAGACTTGGCTTTGGGTAGCTCTGGGGGCTTGGGCCACCTCAGAGTGACACAATTGACACGTGCCTGTGCTCTCCAGTCTTAATGTAAAACGTTGCCAGCCCTCCTCAGTGGGATTGGGACCCTGGATGGAGTGTGTTTGGATTTACATTCACTCAATATGTAAATCCTTTGGGGTCTGTCCCCTGTGCTCTGTTTTTTCCCCACCTTCTTCCATCTTCACTTTACCAGTGTAACAGGAATTACTATTTTGGACATTTTAGAATGCGAAGGATATTGAAGTGGCAAAGAACTTTATCAATTGAGTGATGAACCAACTTTCCTACCCCAATAAATACTCCCTGGCAGAACAGCACTCCTCAGTTCCTGTCACCGTGTCTTGCTCAAGAAGGTTGTAGAGCTTCTTGATGGCTACGTGGGTGTGTGGAGGAAAAGTGAGGGAACAAAGAGAAACCTGGCGTTGACATTAAATAGTGTCATATACTCTAAATCTCTTCCTGCCTGAAGTTAGTTTTGAAACACAGGTTTCCCGGCTTATTTGATAACATGTTGATGTGGTCAAAGGAAACACCCGTCCTGTTAAACCTTCAAGTACATCTTGAACGTTTTTGGTGTGATAGGCAAAAGAACCACATTAAAATACAAAGGGGACTGATAAATGAGGTTTTCTTAGAAATCACACAGTCCGGGCTATCGTTATGAATGCTTCCAGTGGCACACAATAATAAAAATCTTGTTCCCTCAGCTGGAGCAAGCAGAGAGAAATGTGTACATCTCAGTGCATTCGAACAAGATGCTCCTACGTGACGTCTGCTGCCCTCGTTATATGTCTCTTTTCAGCCTATGGAATAGCAAGTCCTGGTAGCCAAGACACCGTGCTGTGAAACATGATGTGAGTCCGTCTTGGGTTTTACTATCTGCATTTGAAAAAGGTAAAAATTCTTCAGGATATGTTAAATGTCTCTTTGATAATTACACAGCAATGCTTTTCAAAACATGAGAAGGAGGGTTAGGGCAAAATAAGGAAGCCTCTCCAAAATATGTGAGGCTTGGCAGTTACCATGAGGGGAAAAAAAGTCATAAAAATGTGGGAGGCAAGAAAAGCACAGCGGGAGCTCCTTTGCTGTGGAAATATGCAGCATGTATAACTTGCTAAATGCCTCCTGTCTGTGGCTTTAGTTCCATGCTACAACACCTATGAGGTTAATAAATTACGAGTGTTAAAGCATACTGCTGCCAACAGCACTTTATGGAGCAGTGGAAGGGAAATGAGACCCTGGATTCGGTGCTATTTGACATACTGAATAACTCTGAGTAGTAATGATTAGTAGCATAAAGAAGGATTTTAAAATTTTATTTTATAGTATATAAATTAACACCATTAAAGAGTTGTTTTACAATAGCATTCCTTCTGCAAAAAGCACCATACAGATGAATTCATATGGTATTCTCCTGCATTATACAAAACAGACTAAAATTATGGATTACTGTCTTCTTGGTGCCTAGTTGTTGATTTTTTTGCTCACCAGAACAATTCATTAATATTAAATGTTGGATCCCAAATATGTTTTACTGCATCTTAATATTTTTAGTTTGTTCATTTTAGTATTTTGTGGCTCGGACAAGACAGAAAAATACTGTCTGTCCTCCCACTTTAAAATGTCATGGTTTCATGAATCCTGAAGTTCAAAGTTCACATTGCTTGTGTGCCCTTCGAAATACCAACCACTGGCGTGCTTTGCATTTCTTTGGTAGAAACTAAGCAGGTTTTATATATACACTTTTGTAGTTAAGACATTTTAAATGGCATTAGTGAGATTTTGGAAGTGGTTTCATGTCTGAGAATAAGTTTACCGCAGCAGACCTTAGGGTGCATTTCCTTGTCAGAGGAATTCTGTATTATTATTCAGTTCAGCCTTGAACAATTCAAGTGTGTTCTGTGTTGTCTCAGTTTTTATTTAAAATAACAAAGAGCCGTGATAATGCAGTAAAATAAAAATTCTATTGAAAATCTTAATATAGGTCTGTATTTACAATGTAAATCTTAAAAAGCGGGCGTCGTAATCATGTGGTTTATATTCTCTGACAGACAACCTTGTGTCCTCTCTGCAGTTTATTCTTCAGCATGTTTGTCATCTCTCAGTGATGTGGTTGACTATAAACATAGAATCATGGAATAGTTTGGGTTGGAAGGGACCTTTAAAGGTCAAACATAACCCTATTTCGATATCCACTTGGTAACCTTGGCCTTGAAGATTGTTTTTTCTCTGCTGTAAGCCATACGTGTTATCTCCCAAGGGCTGGTTCGGAGCTGTTACTTTGTTCAGCGCGGACAGGAACCCTGAGCAGCTGAGTAAGCGATTCCTCGCGGTGCCATCTTCACAGCTTGGGTTGTAATTTCAGTAATGTCAGAGCATGGGAGGAAGGCCAAGATTATGTATAGTTATGCTGAACCCTGAATAGCAATAGCCTTTTTTCTTCCTGTCTTGGAAATGTGTAGAGAAAGTTTAATTATTTACATGCTAGGTTTGAATATGCAACCTTTGGGGAAGCATGAGTCCAAAATCCGTCAGGATTGAAACTGGACACCGATCAGCAGCAAGGGTAGAGGTTAATTCTGGTTTTACTGTTCAGCAGCTCCACATTCATTGCTGTCCGGCAGCTTGCTGGTTCACCCTGGGGAGACGCACTTTGTGAAACGCCTTCCTTTCCATACTCCGTAACGTTATCATTCTTGTCAGCTATTATTAGCAGTTCAGGAGTTAGGAAAGAGAGAGGAAAAGGAGAGCAAGTGTATGATGTTAGACACACATACAGCCATTACATATGGTAGTTAGTTTTGTTGCTTCTGTTACTGCAGAAATGCTAAAATCTCTCAGCTGGTGTTTGGGTCCGAGTGGACTGAAAGGGCTCAGTGTTCAGCTGACAGCATGAGACATGCCGCAAATCTGGTGGTACCGTCTCAGTAGACACCGAGAGGCTCCCTCCTGCCCTCCCTTTTCCAGTGCACATCAGCCAGCAAGAAGCAACCAGCTTTCTCTGCAGAACGCAAACTAGTGTTTAATAGCTGTAAATGCTGAGGGAAAAGGATGCTTTTCCTATATCCTAGGTTTTACTAGGAGGATGCAATGTGGGGCATGGATACAGGCTGGCTGGGTTAGGGGAGCAGTGCTGAGGGGATGCGGGACCTGACTCTCCAGTTGGCGCTGCTCAATACGAGACCCACACACTGGGTCATTGCTGAGATGGGTCACTGCCCTGTGCCAACACTA